>LR990061.1:12919298-15584837 GCA_905147135.1 Blastobasis lacticolella
CCAATCTGGACAGGTTCCCCTGGTAACTGGGTCACCGAGGTCAAACGGCAGTCGCGCCACTGTAATTATCTTATCTGCTAAATCCTGGATCATGGTCAAGGCGGACCCTCGCGCCCGGACCCTGGTGCGCGAGAGTACAAACGGGACATTAACGCCAATATATATATGACGGATCCGGTCAATAGTATGGAATCATGTGGTCAATAGTACGGACTCATGACAAAGAAAACGGAAGTGGGAGTGCGCCCTCTGGTGGGGCGTGCTGACAGAGTCTTGACGGCACGACTCAGGCGAAGTGGCGGCCATTCTTGGGGCGACCGCAGCCGAGGAGTGACGCGTCTTGAAACTGTCCCCACATTTCGTTTATAGAAAGTGTTATTTACGTTTGTAAATAAAGTAATTTAAAATCACCTTTGAAATAAGAAAGTAAATTACCTCAATTTCCTACATTGTAATACCGCTCTGATTTCAAGTGAAATTATAAGTGATGTGCAAAAATTAATTGTAATAAATACAGTGGAGTAAATGTGAACCATTTTTTTAACTTATCTTTACGAATACGATCTCACCACCCTGATTACAATGATCCTGATACACCCCTTTCCTTCACGCAACGACATATATATTTCTATAATTAATTAATCAGGGGTGCCAATCGGCTCCCGAGACTGCTCAACCAGTCCCAGGGTCCCCAGCGGAAGACCTTGGTCAACTTCGCGAACTCGTTGCGGTGCTGAATGTTCCATTAGTTTCAAAGTATGAAACGGTCACTCATCCAGTTCCCGGACTCTGCAGACGTTGCTTTACCTTGGTAAGCGGTCTCGCAAGCACGTTGCTACTAGAACAGTACCACTAGTAATAAGTAGTTGTAGCAAGGACAGGGTGATAATTAGACAAAATGTGGACCGTCGGCTGACAGGCCGAGGTTACAAGAGAGGTAGGGCATAGCGGGGTATCCCGTTCGAATTGAAGTCGCCCGACTGGGGAAGTACCACCACCTTACAGTATTGTACTCTTTTAAATAGTATTGTGTTTCTGCCAGTGAGTAAGGTTTCCAGAGCTCCATGGGGTGGGAATTTGGGGAACCGTGGCTTTGGCAGTGGAGGGATATTTGCCTTTTTGCTGCCAGAATAACGTGTTATAGAGGTGGGCAACGCATTATCGATAGTCTCGGTGTTGCTAATGTCTATAGGCAGTGGTGACCACTTTCCATCAGGTGGCCCGCTTGCTTGTTTGCCTGTCGTATGACATAAAAAAAAAGGCGCTCGCGGGGCTGTTCGCATCCCGTGGGCTCATGACATTATGGGCAAATTAATAGTCATGCTCCCGGCATGACTATTAATTTTTGTTACGGATCTGGGTGTTCTATGTACTCGTATAATAAGAATGTATTTAAAAGTATATAAGTAGTACATCAGTTAGCTAGCACCCATAGTACAAGCTTTGCTTAGATTGGGCCAAGATGGCGCTGTGTACAAAAAAAAATTACGAAGATCAAATCGCTGCCAGCGGTCAAAATCTTAGGCTTGTCACCTTGACACAACCCATGGACCGTCTGTATTTGCCGGCGGTAACAAAACCAGCTTGAAAGAGGCAAATGCCTCGAGCACCTCCTCCGTCCCTCTGAAGGGACGAGTAGAAATCCCGCTAT
Organism: Blastobasis lacticolella; assembly: GCA_905147135.1. NCBI lineage: Eukaryota > Metazoa > Arthropoda > Insecta > Lepidoptera > Blastobasidae > Blastobasis > Blastobasis lacticolella. Next base: position 12,920,950 of record LR990061.1, read on the forward strand.
GCTTCTGTGTATATATCACGTCATTGCTGAAACGGCGGACAAAGTCTCCAGCAAAGGTTAGTTTTTTTTATAGATATGACCTCTCAACTCTGCTAATTTCATTGAACTCACATGCTATTGACATTTAATTGAGACTCAATTGCGGTTCCATTACTATTGAGACGAATAGGGTATTCTCCAAAAGCGTTTATCAATAGCGTGGTAGCAGTTGTAATTAATTCTCAGTTAAGGCTGTTGTTTGCCGAGCGCGCCATACAAAAGTAATAACGGTAACGTTTCATTGTTAAATGAATTAGGGTCCTGGTCGGTTGATGGAGTCAAAAAATAGGGCGTGCGTAAACAGTCTAACTGTATTCTTGAAGGCGTTTAGATTATAATGATCAGGGTACACACGCGCTGATGAAAAAAAATCGTAGGAAAATATTGAAACGGGAAAAAGCGTGACGGTATGGAAGTTAGATACCTACTAGCGTGTGCGTGTTCATGTCCATCGGGCTCGACCGTTTAACTCGAACGGATTCTACATAGCCATTTCACTCACTCATCTCAACACGAGTTTTCAATAAATTGCTTCTCTAATTATTTAAGCTGTAGAGCCCGATGGACATGGACTCGCGCGCACACAGTGTGTAGGTATTATTATCATCATCACAGCTCAGACGAAAGAGGAAGCAGGTTGGAGATCGCAATGTTGTGAATATTAAAATGGAAAAGGCTGTTGCCCATTTTTCAGCCTACGGAGTCTCTAGAATTTTTACCTCGAAAACATAAGTCGCGTTGTACGACACCTACGAGTGAAAAGGGTTGGTGCTATTATCCACTCTGGCGAACACCACACGGCCTAATGTTTATATACCTTAGTGTATAAAGACACACTGGTCAAAGTGTTGTCAGATATAACCTATGGTACATGACATGGTGCCATATCTAAGGGATCAGAAAGTTTGAAGAGTGCAATGGAAACGGCTTTGCCGGTCACCACACGGCCATTGTAAGTAGGTATGTAAAAATACCAATTAAAAAGTACCAGGAAACCAGAACTCAAAAGGAGTACAATGCCAAACATATTGTGTTTTGATATTTATCAAAGCGTCCACCAATTACTAGAACAAGTAGCCACCGCGGTCTAGTCGCGTGTTCTTGGGTCCGGCGTTGGGCAAATTGGCTAAATGATGAATTATGGCCATAACAGAGAGCGCTCAGTTACTTCTGTTAATTAATTTGTTACACGAAGCTCGGTGGGAACCGGGAATGGGTCTTGAATAGCCTTCGCTTCTACTACAGTGTACGATTCGTTATTTTTATGCGACCTGAGACCGGCCCCTGCTTTGTTTTTTTTTTATGTCAGACTAACCAGACTGCCACCTCACCTGGTGATAAGTAACGATGCAACCGAAGATGGAGCATGCCTGTCTAGGAACAGCCTATCTACTCTAGCCTAGGCGTACAAATTATAATGATCAAGGAATACGCTCGCAGGCAACGTGTTATATTTCTTAGCCGTACGCATTATAAATATTGGACCAGAGTGGCTCGTGCGGATAGCTGGAAGATCCACGACATAAGGATAAAGGGCTTGCCCGGATCGCGTCTCCCGATGACGGCGCGGGGCCGGCGAAATGAGGTTGTGCAACCCTACGCCGATACCGGCTCTGCAGCTTAGCATAAATAAGTTGCGGGTCACAAATTATCTTATTTGCACGATTTTCCACCAAATCCAAAGCGGCCAGTTGGTATTTGGCTGATCCATCCCAGAGATGGCAGCAGTGCTCCATGCAGGATCGGACTTATGCTTCACATAACTGAAGCAATGGCTTTGAAGTGAAGTACCGCCTGAGTTTTGGTTGGGTTGAACGCTACCATATTGGCATAGCCCCAATCGGACACAGCCTTAAGAATTTCTTTCAAACGACTAACTAAGGCCTGTCTACAAAACTGAATGTCAACCCTGTTGGCTTTTGCCTCTGACACTCCGTTACTGTGCTGTCGTCTGCATACCCAAAGGTACCTGGTACACGCAGATCGTTTATTTGCAGCAGGAAAAGGGTACCATCAAACATTGGTTGCTTACATTGGTTTATTTACTCGTGAGGACCCGTAATTGGCTTGTTGGTTCTAAGATAATATTTATTATGTTTTATACAGCTGTCGGTACTCCAATAAAAATATACTTAATATAAAACAGGAAATACACAATACTACCCAGACTATCTTATATCTATAAATAAAAACACTATCTTAAGAAGCATTAGGTTAATAAACCCATTCTTATTGCCCTTTGTCTTGTCCAATAAATCGGAGGAAAAGTTTACTGTCGTTTTGTAGAACAATCGTAAACAACTTACTTGAGTATTTGCGTTGTCTAACGCAAATTTATGGTAAGTAATAAAGTTCTTTTTAGACTACCTTTTTCCCTTCGCTAAAAGAGGGGTATTAAAAGTTTGACATGTGTATCTGTGTCTGTGAAATGAGATGAGAGCGTCGGTGGCCTAGTGGTTAAGAGGTCCGACTTGTTTCCTGGGGTTCGAACCCCAGTACCGCACTTTACCAATGACTCTTTTCTGAGTTATGTGCATTAGTTGAACACTAACCGATGCTCTTACGGTGTCGAAGTCAAGTCAAAGTCAAATAATTTTGATTAAATTTAAAATACATTTAGAAAAATGGGGCTGCGGGCTGTGGCAACATTGAGCCGGTGCGTTCCAGACGTTCTTGGTCCCAGGATCGGACTGACTGACTGTCACTGTCACTTTGACAGTTGTGACTTACCGCCCGAATCAACGTAGCATGGTGCCGCGCATAGTCCATAGTTTGTGGTGCCGCGCCGCGTGCTTTGAGGTGAGGAAAAACGTCGTGATGAAACCTTCACATTCATACGAATTAATGATTATCATCATACATCATGATCCAATCGGGACAGGTTCCCCTGTTAACAGGATCATGGAGGTCAGATGGCAGTCGCTCGACCGTCATTAGGTAATTAGCTGAGCTTTGGCAGGATTTGTCCTGGATCAGGGTCAAGACAGACTCCGGTGTCTCGTGCGCGAGAACACAACCGTGACATTAACGCCAAAATGTCTTATTTTATTACTGTTTTTTTTTGGAAAACCAATAGCTTAAATAACAATTATTGGAATAAAAATTATGAGAACATAGGCATTAATATGTACTCGCAGATAGGGAGGTTTTATTTTAAAAGAACTAGACAGGTATTTGACCGCCATCTCACCTCATTTGAGTTGATGTAATCTTTGTCCCCTAAGGCGGTTAATAACTGTCGCCCAAGCAAGTAAAATACATTTGCCTGTGTATTTGCACTTACATATAAGGAACAGAAATATTTTTATTTTATTTTTATTTTATTTTTTATTTTTTATTTTTATTTTATTTTTAAATATATAAACAAAAACAACTCAGAGAAACAAATAACAAACGACAGTATAATTATGGAAGAATAACGTAATATCGCTACCAAACATTAACTTGCGGCAAATCGCTAAAGACTTACAAACAAGATGTTTTGTCAAACACCAAAAATACAGCAAACAAAACAATGAAATCTGGTACAATAAAAATATACACAGAATAAAAACTAACTGTCTTGTAACATTCATTTTAAGAGGCATTACGACTGACTAAAATATTACCAACAGTATGGCTGACATATTTTAAAAAATTTGCTCTCGAAAATATCTTGGCAAAGATTTTAATACAACAATAAAGATCTCACTGAATGAAATAAGTGGGAATGGAACATAAATATTATAGTGTCATCTAAAAATATGCCTAATGGTAGATATTTTAGTTTCAAACTGTTTGAAAGTATGGAATACTACTACCCACAGTTATTTTTACACTGTGCGGCTTCTCTCAGGTAGGTGCCGGTTCTATAAGCAATGTGGCCTGCCCAGTGTCCATTGCTTGATACTTCAAGAAAAAATTCCATTGCAGCTACAGCAGTGTACTAAGTATTAAGTGTTTATTTAGCCAAAATAAGTAGGCTAGAAGAAAGAGCATTAGCTGTCCGTTAGGCCCAAAGACGTCGTGTGTCGACGGCTTACGACGCGATGCCAAGGATCAGGCGAAGTGGAGGAATGAGTAGGAAAGCGGACCCTGGCAGAGGCCGGGATGGGCGCTAGGACGATGATGATGAGATGGCCCAGAGATGTCGACTTTGACCTCCAGGGTATTTTTTATTTGATTAATACAAATTTATTTCATTAATGCTATAAAAACTTTCTAAGAATTTCACAGAAATATGATTTTTAAGGTCGTCATGCACTTATGCTTTTGAACTGTACATAAGATTTTTAAATTAAATTTCACCAGTGGCAACCACGAACCGGAAGACGCAGGATGGCCCCCGCAAGGTGGACCTACGATCTAGTAAAGGACGCTGGTACGAGCTGGAAGCGGATGGCGGGACCGGCCTTTGTGGAAACTGTCTAACCAGCAGGGTCCCTTGCGGAAGACCTTGGTCAATCTCTTTTAGCAAACGGTTTTATAAGAAGGCTCACTTAACGAGTACAAAGCTCGTTGCGGTGCTTTAGTTTAATTAGCCGCAAAGTACGAAACGGTCACCCACCCAGTTCCCGGACTCTGCGTGTGTTGCTTAGTTTTCGTTATCGGTCTCGCAAGCACGCTGTAATAAGCTATTCACGTGATGAAAAGTTGATCATTCCGAACACACGCCGAGGAGTCTAAGGCGCTGTCTTGATTGGCAACGGTCGTGCGACCATAGTCGTGCGACGGGCGGTTTTGAAGTCTTCAATTGATCGGGTGACGTCCGTTCGACTATGGTAACACGACCGTTGGCAATTAGGACAGCGCCTTATACATATATTCATAACGCTCACGCCTCTGTCCCACAGGTGGGGTAAGCATAGACCATGGACCGCCCCTTGCTCTGTCTAATATACCAAGATATTATTATTTTGTTTTTGCTACTGTGCACGTCTTTACTGCATTTAATTATCACGATCTCTCTGGTAGGCCTGCTGGAAGAAATTTCTTTATAGAAATAAGTTGGCCTGTTGTGTCTAATATATTATATAATATACTTTTTGTAAAAATCTTGGGTACAATAAATGATTAAATAAGATATTCGCAAAATAGTGTGTACCCTATAAAAGAAAAAAAAACTTAGAAAAGGGACGATATTATTCGCAACCACCGAACGGTCGAACGTAGACGTATATGGTACGCGGAGTGAATATTAATTGCATGATACCATCCTCGGGGGGAGGCCGACCCAAATATACTTATAAGTTTCCCCGGAATTTATTGTCTGACTGGGAACCATGTAATTGCTACGTGGAATAATTTGTTATTGTATTTGCGGTATTAATCTAAACAGATTAAGGTCATTAAGGTCAGTGTCGGATGGAATGGCTTATGGGATTACTTGTATTCGTATAGAAAAGATTATTGGTGACGTTCTTCATATGATGGATTTTGATTTCGGTGTGATCTAGTTATTTTTACAGATCTATTTTATCATCTAGTTTATTTTACATATTTACTGAGTACATAGTAACATATTATTGTTTCTACTAGTCCACTCCTGGACCTACGCCTTCTCTTTTTTAAAGTAAGTACCTTTTTCATCTGGTGGATAAACCATACATATAGGTCACTGCATGTGTAATCATGATCCAATTCTGGTCAGGTCAAGGCGGACACCGGGTCCTCGCGCGCGGATAGCACAACCGGAACATTTACGTCAAGATGATGATGGTTTATGCGGCTCGCTTGTGGAACGCGCTACCTGAAGATGTTCAACTCGCTCGCACACCTGGCTCCTTCTAGGATCTTGTGAAGAAATTTTTCTTTAAACTTGATGAATGAGCTTTATTTATTTATATATCTGTCGTCATATTATATAGGTTTGTTTATATTTTGAATATTTATGTATATTAGGAATTGTTAATTTATGTACTGATATTAGTATTTGATTAGTAATTAGTATATAGTCTGCCTATATTTACAACCTCATATGTATATATGGGGTTAAATTCTTTATGGTTAATTGTTTTTACTCTTAATTGCCTTCACCGCTCATCAAAGGTCTTCTCGGCTTATCAAAGGTTAGCTGGAAGAAATCCCGTTGTGGGATAAGCTCGCCTATGCATTATAAACTGTATTTTTATTTCCTGTAATGTTATAAATTGATGCAATAAAAAGATTACATACATACATACATACATGATCTTATACCTACTAGTGGAGTGTGGATACTATTCTACGCTGCCGGATTAAATAGAAGCTTACCGAAAAAGTTACAAACAGCAACGAACTACTATCGATTTTAGCATATTCATCACAAAATGTGTTGCACATACCTTCTTCTACCAATTAGCTATGCCCAATCCGGGTCCTTGTTGATTCTTATTGTTATTAAAACATATATGGAACACGGAATGCGAAATAAATTGAAATTGATGCTCATCTAAACATTGTGGTATTCGATATATTTATCACTATCTAGAGCAATGACATCACCTACAGAAGTCAAGCTTCGACGGCCTCATTCGAGTTCTCAATCATTGATATTCATTGTTCATTTCATAGTTGTCTTGTGCATTTGAATTTTTGAAATATTTTCAGCGTTGATTGTGACTATTAATATATATTACATGGCCCATTTACGTAAAAACGTCGGTGGTTGGGTGGTAAGGTATCCGTTTCGTAAGCGAGAAGTATAGCTCTATGTACTAATGACTCTTTTCTGAGTTATGTACATTAGTTGAATACTAACCAACGTTCTTACGGCGAGGGAAAACATCGTGATGAAACCTGCACTTTCAGCCGTTCAGTGTAACCGCGATACAATCTGGTCAGGTTCTCCTGGTAGCAGGGTTACGGAGGTTTTCATCGCTCCGCTGTAATTACCTAATCTGCCAAATCCTGGATCATGGTCAAGGCGAACCCTGGGCCCTCGTGCGCGAGTGCTTAACCGGGACATTAACACCAAGATCAAAATGATCTTCGTGACTAGCGGGTTGAAGATTACAATATTTCATATTATTTTAACAGTTTTTTACGATTAAATATTGTAAAAAAACTTATATCGTAAAATTTCAAGTATTTTCTTGAATTACTTTTCAGTTTTAGAATAGTGGTGGATGGTTAAGAGCATCGTCATCAGATGATGAGCAGGTAGCTTGACTGCTTATTAGTTAACGTTGCTGTAGCAAAACGAAATCTATTAACCGTAAATCTAAATCTATTCACAAAAGAGCCCCAATCTTTATTCACAAACTTTTTTAATTCCCCCGGGCACCTGAATTATGTCTCGGCCGAGGTTGGAAAATTAAAAAGAGCGACCGCACAAAGTTAAGAATTATAAAACCTACAGTTTTTTTCTTCTAAGAGAAAATAATTAATTCAACTTCATTCAACATCATAAAGAGCTGATTTCATTATGTCCGTTCAATTATCTGCAATTTTGGGGGTTTTATTTAGCTTTAAAAGTTCAGGTTTCTTCATCGCTTTTCGTTGTTTCAGTGAAGTATTTTCTGAAAAAATATCGTTATTATTGTTCAATAAACATTTTTCACAAACGAATTTTAGATGAAGGGATTGTCTTACAAATCAATTTCGCAAGGAAATAGTATTGGAAAGGGATTCCACATTATCTATGCAAAAGCTCATTATTTATTTATAGAGCTGCTGGAGGTATACTGATTTCAAGGACTAGACGTACTCTTGAACGCAAAAGTAGAATAAATTAATGGTTGCCATCACTAGCAGTTATCTTTTCAGTTCGTTTGAACATACACTTGTCATGATTTATCCTAAACAATTGTGACGACCTGAGTGGTTCAGTTGGTCAACATGCTGGTCGCCACGCAGAGGTCTCTGGTTCGATTCCGGGCCGAGCAGAAATTGAAATGACGATTTTTAATTTCTGTTACGGGTCTGGGTGTAGTATGTATGTACTAAATAAAGTATCTAAGTAGTTTATCAAATATCTATCACCAAAATTAATTTTGATAAATTACTACGTAAAAATTAGAGAGGCCTTTCCATATACTACAGATGGTCATCGCTCCCCTGGGGGAGGGGAGTAAAATAAGGTCAGGTAGTACGGGTACTTTCCCTTAGGTCCTAATACCTAATACAAAACAATAGCTCCTAATACCTTTGGCATCTCAGTTGCCATATGGCACATACGTATGCCAGTACAATAGTTTACTATAACAATAAGATTATTTATTGTTCAATCTTTCGGCTACGGAATGGAACGCGTTACCTGCGAGTATATTCTCTGATCATTACAATCTAGACGCCTTCAAGACTAGAGTGAATAGGGTTATTAATTTCTTTCTTTATTCTTTATTGTACACAAACATGACATAATGATTAATGTTTATGTTTTTTATTTGTTATTGTAAATATATATAGGAAACGATCTCAAGGAACGACGGAATTAGATCCTTATTTTTTTTGGCCAGGTTATTTGTCCGCTGCCTCACCTAGTGGTAAGTGACGATGCGGCCGATGATGGAGCAGGAACAGCGTATTATTTTTATAATATCAGCTAATAAAAAATATCCCGGTATATGAGACCAAGGGTTAAGGCGATAGAGATTAATCGGCGAAAAATCTTGTTCCTATCATTATTGTTAGTTTAAATAGTCTAGTGTCAAACTTTTCCCAACGAATTCGAGTATACGACATACTTAAACCGCATCATAACTTATACACGCAATCACAGAAACAACGCAACTTTATGTCATAATCACTGAAACCAATGCTGTTACTAAAGCGAGTTCACACGGTACCCCTGCGTCAAACGATATACGCTGCTTTGGCGTGTCAGCTGACTGTTTCTAGACACGCACGGTTCTTTCCCTTTGTAAAGTTGTACTATCACACCGAAGTGAATACTAGGCTTGCGATTTAAAAAATTTAACTTGTAATATTTAATAAACTACTTGTGGACTTTACGCCTACCTACCCTTTTTTTCTAGCTCATAACCTTCCTCTTGAATCACTCTTTCTATTGTTGAAAACAGCAATGAAATCAGTTGTGTAGTTTAAAAGATAGCGTACATAGATACATAGGGATCGACGGCGGGAAGCGACCTTGTTTTATATTTACTATGTGTAGATAGTGGTGGACTTAAAAATTGACTCAAGGTTCCGTTGTTGTTCTCAGGCATCAGCCTGACTTTTGAAAAAAAAAACACTCTTCCTCTGGGGTAACTCCCCTGGTGTTGCTGCTGATGTCCATGGACGGCGATGCTGACTTCCCCTCATGTGGCCCGCTTGCCTGTTTGTCTGCCGTAAACATTATAAAACGGCTGTTTGTATTACATATAGCTAAAGTAATATTGGTAACTTACTTTATAATATAAACGCCTTACGATTCGGTGTAAGCAGAAGAATTAATTACATTAGCCCAATGTTCAGAACAAATTGGTGGAACCAAGCTCTGTTTGTCTCAGGTTGCTATGATTTATGGGCCGCGTCACGGAATCTTTCACTCGTTGTGTTATTTGTGTGATTTTATAGGAATTACCTTACTTTTTGTTTTGTTTTTAGATTAGGTTGGTAATTTTTACCTTTTCAGGCACTAACTTTTCTTTCCATATCAGGCAGGTCGTAAGCTTTTTTGCCATCTGAGTGGTATAAAAAATCAGGAAAGAGGTTCCGCGGGAGGCCTGGTAGCGATCATCAAGTCGGATGCGAGAGAAAACGGCTTACGACGTGAATATGTCAAAGACCGGGCGAAATGGATAAGAAAGGTCAAAATTCAAGAGCCTGGTAAAAGACCCGCCCCTCGCCCCTCGCCCCGCCGCCCCGGCGCCGACGTATCACGCAGGACTACACACAATATGTTTATTTTATAAAATATTTATGTAACAAGCTGTAGGTATAGTATATATGTAATTTACAGGTATAGATGGTACTTAGATTTATGTAGTGTATTTGTTTTGTATATACATTTTTGGACCGCAACGTTCTAGACGTCACTCCGCGGGACTTACGGAAGATCATGCAGTGCTTCGGCTCCGGCCGTGGCTCATGCTGAGTGAGGTCCTTTTGTTGACAAGGTGTGCCACAGCACAGCAATTCCGAATCGATATATTAATTTTGTAATTTGGTACATATGTTTTTTATTTGTATGATTATTGTTTATTTTATATTATGTGATTGTTGTAATGTGGTATCCTTGTTAATAAATAAATATCTTTCATTCATTCATTCATTCATTCAAGACAGGATTGACCAGAATAATGATGCTGTACCGCCGCGATAGTACAGACTATAGAGCTTTAACATTAGTATTTATATTGCGTGAGGGTAAGTTTGTGCTGCAGCCCTGAATTATTTACAGCTTCAAGCCATGTCGCACGCTGTAAGTATGTATTAATCGCGGTATGGCGGTTGGCAGCGACGACTGGTAGCGGCCTATCTGCGTACGAATACTGACTTCTATGTACGACTGTATCGGTCAAGGATTTGCTGGATTCGCCTCAGCAACAGCTTCTGAAAACTGAATATGTTTTGCAAATCTGTAAACGAGATGCGTCTCGAAAACAAAAGGAGTAGTAAACTGTTTCAAAGGAAATTAATTACTTAAATGTGTTTAATGATAATCTTTTGGCTTTTACGAATTCTACTGAAGTCGACTATCGAATATCTGGCGCTGATAAGGATATTCTGCTTCACGTTTATTAAATATACTCATAATTTTCCTGAAATGTTCGTTAGTCTTAATAATAAGAAATTCCACGTACCTACGTTATTAAATAAATTTGGGACGGGAGACGTCACGGTCCATCAAAATAATGATAAGACTTATATATTGGTTTTATACGCGAACATGACAACAACAAACTCCATTTCATATGTTCATAGAACGTCCTTTTTAGAGGTTCATTATTTATTAACCGCCGACGAAAAAAGAGCGGTGTAGTGTATCTGTCTGTGGCATCGTAGCTCCCGAACGGGTGAAGCGATTTCGATGCGGTTTCTCTCTTTGAAAGCCAGTTTAATCAAGATGGTTCCTAGCTTTGTTTCATTAAAATCGGTTATGTAGCTTAGAAAATATTTGAGTTCAAGTAAACTTGGTCGGGGTTATCCGACTTTTCTGTCCTTTACGTTATTGATATTATTGTGCAGTCTCCACATCTAATATATAAAATTCTCGTGTCACAGTTTTCGTTGCCATACTCCTCCGATACGGCTTAACCGATTTTGATGAAATTTTTTGTGCTTATCCGGTATCTATGAGAATCGGCCAACATCTATTTTTCATCCCCCTAAATGTTAGGGGTATTCCACCCCTAAATTTTTTTTTTATTTTTGGACAAAATTTTTAATTTTACTAGGAAATTATTTATATGGCAAAACAACGTTTGCCGGGTCAGCTAGTAATATATATAACTCTAACGCCTATGTTGATAAAATCTGTTCTGCTACGAATATTATAGTTCCTGAACGTACAACGAAGAGGAACTTCGTGCATAGCTCTCTAGCCGATTTTCAACTTTCTTATGATAGCCCTATATATGGGACCATGTCATGTACCATAGGTTATCACTGACAACGCTATGACCAGTGTGTACACTAAGGTATATAATATTAGGCCGTGTTGCGTCCGCCTGAGTAGAACAGCACCCACCCCTTAACTCATGAGTGTTGCACAAGGACTAATGATTTCGAGGCAAAAAATCTAAGAGTCTCCGTAGACTAAAATATCTACAGCTGTGTTTTCCATTAGTATATTTATAACACTGCGATCTCAAATCCGCCAGCCAAGCCTGGAGATTGTAACAACAACCTCCCCTTTCGTAGGAAGCCTGTCCTGGCCTGTCAAGGAAGTCCTGCAGTGGACTATTATGGGCTGTGATGCTTATTATGCAGGGTGTCATAAACATTACACATTTACATTCTAAAACGTACTTTTTAAATTTTATCTCCCGTTCAAATTCCGAAAAGAACACCAATAAAAAGTTATTTATAAACCCCAAGGGTGTGAAGCTGGAAGCATTTTCCTTGTAGCTGTCTCTTCAGTTGTATACACAGAAAATGTACAAATAAATTCGCCTTTACAAGGATGAGTTGGGACTAATCTCTCTTCTTATTTACATTTTTTTAGAAGCGTTACATGAAATACCTAGGGAAAATGAATTACAATAAAATGTGAATAGAGCCGCAAAGTCTAAATGAAAATAGATACTGGTAAAAAAGAATATTTTTGCAACATGAAAGTTACCTTTAATAATTCAAGTAAAGAGTAAATTTAAGGAAACTAAACAAAATCAATGCCGTGTGGTGTCCGGCAGAGTAGAATAGCACCAACCCCTTACACTCGTGGGTGTCGTACAAGGCGACTAATGTTTTCAAGACCAAAGATCTAGAGTCTCTGTAGGCTGGAAAATGAGCAGCAGCGTTTTCCATTGTTATATTTACAACACTGCTATCTCCAACCCGCCTGCCAAGCGTGGAGATTATGGCAATAACCTCCCCTTTCGTGGGAGAGGCCCTAAGTCCTGCAGTGGACTGTTGATGGGCTGTGATGATGTGATGTGAAACAAAATCAATGTCAACATTGATTATTTTAATTTTAATGAATTATTAAAAAAATTGCTGTAGGTATGCAGTGCCGTGGATTTTTTTTTTTTTTTTTTTTTTTTTAATTTTAGACTATCCAGGCATTTGACCGCTATCTCACCTGGTGGTAAGTGACGATGCGGTCGAAGATGGAGCATGCCTGTCTAGGAACAGCCTATTCACTCTAGCCTTGAAGGCGTCCAGATTATAGTGATCAGGGAACACACTCGCAGGCAACGCGTTCCATTCCTTAGCCGTTCGCATTATAAAGGTTGAACCAAAGCGGCTCGTGCGGGCAGCTGGAAGATCCACGACATAAGGATGAAGCGCTCGCCCGGATCGCGTTTCCCGATGGCGGAAAGGGGCCGGCGGAATGAGGTCGTGCAACTGTTTCGCACACTCTCCGAAATGCAACCTATAGAATACCGATAGACACGCAACCCTACGCCGATGCTCGAGGCTCTGCAGCTTAGCCTCAATTAATTGCGGATCACAAATTATCTTCTTTGCACATTTTTCCACCGAATCCAAAGCGGCCAGTTGGTATTTGGCTGATCCATCCCAGAGATGGCAGCAGTACTCCATGCATGAACGAACTTGTGCTTGATATAATTGAAGCAACTGCTTTGAAGTGAAGTACCGCCTGACCTTCGAGAGGATACCAAGTTTCTTGGCTGCAGTCTTGGCTTTGGATTCGATGTACTGTCCAAAGTTAAGATTGGTTGATAGCTCAACACCAAGGAGCTGTAAATTGTCGGTAATTTCCACAGCTACATCCCGGAAAGCCGGAGTTAGATGGAATAGACTCCGTTTGGCGGAAAACAAACACGCCTGTGTTTTGGTAGCGTTGAACGCCACTAGATTGGCTTCGCCCCAGTCGGAAACTGCCTTGAGAGCTTCGTTCAAACGCCTAACCATGGCCTCTCGACAAGACTGAATGTCGTCCCTGTTAGCTTTTGCCTCTGACAGATATCTATCCGTTACTGTGCTGTCGTCAGCGTACCCAAGGGTACCGGGTACTAGAAGATCGTTGATATGCAGCAAGAAAAGAGTCGCGGACAGAACCGACCCCTGAGGAACTCCCGCGTCGATAGCCTGAAGATCAGACGAGTAACCATCGAGAACTACCCGGATTGAACGTCCACTCAGAAAGTCCGAAATCCAGGTGCAAAAGCCAACAGGAATGCCAAATGAAGCTTGCTTAGTAGGGCTGCGTGCCAAACCCTATCAAAGGCCTTGGAGATATCGAGCGACACAGCAAGGGCCTCGCCATGCTTCTCAATGGCCTCACTCCATATATGAATGGCATACACCAGAAGGTCCCCAGTCGACCGACCACGGCGGAATCCGTACTGGTAATCGCTGAGGAGATCGTTACCTTCGAGATGCGCAAGGAGTTTGTTGTTCAGTGCACGCTCCATAATCTTACAGAGAATGGAGGTGACTGAAATAGGGCGGTAGTTGGCAGGGTCTGCGCGGCTGCCCTTCTTAGGCACGGGCTGCACATTGGCAAGCTTCCACGACCTAGGTACAATACCAGTAGTGAGAGACGAAACAGGCGTGTGAGAATAGGAATAGGATTGCAGCAGTAAAAGGCTTTGCGGGGAATTAGTGTTCAATGGGATGGAACCTTGTCGCAGTAAATCAACCTACCATTTTCTATAACAAGGTTCATGGATGACTCACGCTACACCGAGTAGGGTCCAGTCTTGGCTCGGTCAACTAATATCCCATATATTTTGTACGGACTCGCTAATGCTATACCGAGGAACTACCGAGTTATCTTTGTTACCGATGTTAGCAGTCGCCACTAGCCTTCAAGTAAACTGAAAATTACTTTACGTATCGACAAAATACATTTGCATTTAAAAAAGGCTGCACAAAATGCTTAACCAAAACACTTTGGCAAATTATTATATACTTTACTTTAGTCAAGCTATTTATTTTACAAACACCTTATTCATACAGAAAATGTTTTGTTGTGTATTCAGTTTTTTGACGCACACAATTGCGCAAATGCTTTTCTTTACAAATGTGTCATCTTTTGTAGTTTTTTTATTTTAACAAATTTTACTTTAAAGAGGATAATGGCTTAATTATGAGGTTACGTACCTACACGCGTCAAAAGGAAAATAAAACATATTTAGTCCGTATTGGTACGAGTATCCTTTAGGAGACAACATGACCTACCAATACCGACTCACAGACTGGTCAAAACTACCCGTTCGCTATATATCATGGGCCCGCGGGTCTATAACAGGCTGCATACGGATATTTGTGAATGCAAAACCTACCACAGGTTCTGCAAGCTATTAAAATTGGCATTAATAAAAAAGCATACTACTCTATAGATGAGTTTTTAGATGAGCGAAGCCTTTATTCCCTCTCCGTTATTAGATTGATATCACCCACTTCTAGTCATTTAATTGAATACAATGAATAATATACTATAAAAAATTGTTTCTTTCTGTGACACGCAATATTGTATGCGACTATTTGTTTCATTGTATTGTATTTGACATTTCGATAAAGTTTTTTATCTTTAGTTTAGTTAGAATTAAGGTTGGTGTTAGAGTAAGTAAGTTTTTTGTTTTTTTAAATGTTAATAATTGTAAATCGTAATTTAAATTGTAAATAAATTAAATTTAACATTAGACTTAATTATTGTTTGATATTGTAATACTAATTTAATTCTTGACGATTTCGAATCATGATAATTTGATGCTATTGAATTAATTGTTTTTTAACATTGACATCAACTATTAGTACTTTATTCAATTCATGAAACTATTTTAAATGACGATGTATGATTACTACTACGAATAAATGAATATGAATATGAATTATATGAATATAAAGTGTGGTCGTAGAGAAGGAAGAAACTTGTACATTGACCAGGTACCTAATTACGTTACTCTGATGCCAAAATATCTCTGATTTCAAGAATTGAAATTGTTACTTTTGCGATTACGTATTGTTACGTACGATTAAGTTTAGTGACAGCGTTAAGTGGCTGCAGATGCAAATGATTTTTTATCTTAAGGTAGCAAAGCGTATTTGCTCTTGTTCTGTACCTACTAAGCATGCGCTACTTCATGTCCATCAAGTCCGACCATCCAACTCAAACGGATTATTCATTGCCATGCCCCTCGCTTAAACTGTATCGGAGTGAGATGGCGATGTATCGAGCCACTGAGCAAATATTCACTACGTGTATCGAGCCTCCAATAATTGCTACTCGAATTATTTAAGCAATCGTGCCCAATGGACATGAACTCGTGCGCGAACAGTACATGTCATATATGTCTACAGATGACAAGCAAAATGAAGTCGCAAGTAGACCTGTCCTTTTCACTACACACTGATAACGACCGCCATCTGATGGTAAACAGTAGCCGTCGCCCTTACAATATATGATTGATGCATTTAGGTTGCAGGCAATAATAACCTAATGGACAGAAAAAGTCGGATAATCCCGACCATGTTTCATCATCACAGCCCACAACAATCCACTGCAGGACTCCGGGCCTCTCCCCCAAAAGGGGAGGTCATTGCCATAATCTCCACGCTTGGCAGGCGGGTTGGAGATCGCAGTGCAGTTGATGTAAATCTACCCAGAAAGATGCTGCTGCCCATCTGTCGGATTTGTCCCTTAGTCGCCTCTTACGACACCCACGGGAAGAGATGGAGTGGTGCTATTCTTTGAGGTGGCGGCACTACACACAACTTTACTTAAACTGAAATATTTTCCAAACTACTAAATCGAAGCTAAACCAAATACTACAGAAATTAAGCTAAGAATTGTATCGATTTAACTGGCTTTCAAACGGAGAAAACCGCATCCAAATCGGTTCTTCCTTTTGGGAACTACGATGCCACAGACAGATACACAGCTACATTTTTACAACACCCATTTCTTTTCGTCGAGAGTTAAAATTGCAGAACCGCAGGTGCGTTGCCACTAAGAGGACTAATAGAAAACGCTTCATGGTTTAAACGCGATTAATGCGTTTTAACGTTTTAATAAAGTGCCCACTTGTTCACTTTAAGAAGGGAAAGTTTTTTAATTTGGACTTGGGCCAATATCCATCGATCTGGGGCCCTAAGAGATTGTGCAGTGTGCTCGCTCGGCCACTTGGCTCGCGAGAGGCGTTGAAGTTTCATCGATATCAAGTTTGTGGGATAAGGTGGTGAATACAATTACAAGCATATGACATTCGTTAGTCCTGTAGACCCAGTAATATGTAACAAATATCCTGTCAAATCCTGCTACAAGTATCACATATTTTAGACATTATCTCTAACTATACAAAATCTGAAAACGATATTTGACGTAATAAGGAATTTCGAAGATCGTGGAACTGAAGAATTTGGCTGAGATTTCTTTGACATTTTCAGTATAAATTTGAGGCTAGAAATAATGTCAAATTCGTGCGCGAGAATTGCCCCGTGATATTTCTCTAACACTGGTCTTCAGAAACGTTACAGAGAGGTCTCACCGTTCTTACGAATGCCATAGAACCGAACGCAGCAGCAGCACCGAGCTACCGAACAGCAGACGAGCACTGCACTTGTAGCAGTGAACGACCTTCAAGAATAATAATGAGGAAGCACGTGTACTTTTTTCTAAACTCTCGTCGCGTTGACTAACATTTTCTCGCTGCCAATATGAATGGTACGCGCAGCTGTTGCTATGTGTATTTCATTGTTTACAGGGAACTATCGATTGTACGCTTCTTGAGTGAGAGAATAGTTGATCACTCGTCGCTTGCTCGGACTATTGCCAAGTAATCTGCGGCACGTTCCATACGGGAATACAATTTTAATCGTACGCACGTAGTTGATGATCGTTTAAGACGTAAGTTTGGGATACTTTAGAAGAATACAAGAGATCAGGAAGTAAATGCGCCGCAATCTCTGATGGCTCTCTCAAATAGCTCTCGCAAATAATCCGTCCATGGCAACAGGAAGAAGAGGAGAGGCTGAAAGAAACCCGTTCCTTCAACCCAACACTGTCGCGACCGCGCAAATGCCGTAAATGTTGCTGAAGCAGCAAAAGAAAATTTTCTAGAACTTGAATACACTAATGCTCTTGTACAGTACAGCAGGGATACTTCCTGTATTAAAGTGTCTTCAGAGAACGTTAGAACTTCCGAAGAAACCGCGTAGAATAAAACTTTCTATTATTTGTATTTTTCGCCTTCCATTTCGCTGCTGGAACCGTCATTTCCTTTTCTTTCTTACGTTTCCTTATCAATTTGTTGCGTGAACCAATACTGTGATATACAAGTTGCAGTAGACATTTTCTGTGTTTCGGCATAGTAAAAAAGAAAAGTAGGTTAACACTGGACAAGGTACATCGCTTGTACCTACATTGAATTTTAAACATGAGAATTGTATGCTCTATCTGAAAATTACAATTTTTTTTGTTTCTTGGGCACTTTCAGTTTTTTGATCCAAAATGAATGGAATATTTGGAATAATCCTGCAAACAATCGCAGCTAACTTCAGAGGTGTACTCAATCATACATCGCTTTTATTGGTATCATACAGCAATCAACTAAACAGGGCAAACCACGCTCTAAGAATTGATGTGTGTGAGACAGTTTCCAGCTGGAGTCTGACAATCGATTGAAGTAATTTTAACCTTCAGTAGTGGAATGGGCTTTAATATTTAATAAAGTATTTAAAGCTGGTTACTGTTATGCGAACGTATCTACCTAAACACAAAATAGAAAAAATATCTTTTAAATTTTGATTTTACTTCTGGATTTCTTTTGACTAGGTCAATTTATATTTAAAAAGGAAGTCAATTTATTTTATAGAATAATTAATGCAATTACTATTAATTAATTATTCATGGTCACGGGACGACGATGCATGCAACTGCGTCGAAATATCGGGCTACTCGTCAATAAAGGTACGCGGTAGGGAACCCGGAACATACCCTTAAAATGTGTAATAATAACCGCCATAGTTTAAAACATTAAAAATATCCATATTCTAAATAACCTAGAGATAAAACATGTATATTACTTTTTATTCTGGTAAATTATAACTTGCATATTGCAGAACATCCGTAGCCTCGAAATTATCTAAATTAAACCTAACAGTTGTAAATTAAGCGGACTCCGGGCCCTCGGGTGCCGCGAGGGGCGCAAGACATAACGCCAAGATGGGGATGATGATGATGACTCTATTTTACAAAACAATCACTAGTTTTTACATCTTACGTAAAATAATAAAAACAGCAACTTCATACTTAAACCACTATTATTATATAGGTTCCTACGGATGTATTTATACGGAGTCAGATCAGATACTGCCAGGTATATAAACACTCATAAATGCTCGGATGCTTTTTTCGTCCCAGACAAACCAAAAAAAGTACATAAGTAGTTTATCAGTTATCTAACACCCATAACACAAGCTTTGCTTATCACTTATATTATGTGACGCGTCGCTCGCAAAAGCCGTGGTACAAAAATAGACCTTATTTTATGAGTTTCCTTATACATTCCACTGTGATTTGCTCTCACGTTTTTCGCTTCTGAATTTAGACTATTTGATTTAGTTATATGTAATAAGCTCATTACTTTGGGGTTAGATGACGCTGTGTTAATTTGTAAATTTTTTATTTTTTTTATTTTATGCGGCAGACATACAGGCATGCGGGCCACCTGATGGTGCGTGGTCACCGCCCCCTATGGACATCAGCTACACTAGGGGAGTCACCAATGCGTTGCCCGCCTCTAAAGAGACCTCTAATATACCTCTTGAACGATCCCATGTCATAGTCCAAAGGCTGTGGCTGGGAGCTCATTCCACATCCGAATCGTACGTGCGAGAAACGTTTTTTCAAACCTTCGCGTGGTGACCAACAGAGGGTCTACGTAGTCTATATTTTATTATTGTATTATGTACATCAGGTCATTATTATGTGTTCCCCACACACATTCAAACGTGTCACACGAAACACTAACTCCATTATAATGGAACGCCAGTATATCGTAGTGGGCACCTATTATTAACATGCCCTCCGTAACAGAGTTCGTGACGATCGTGTGTTCCATAGGTCATGACCTACGTATCTGCCCATGGGACATTATAAAAATAGCATTTAGTACACCCTGGACAGTCTCTTCTCAATCGCTTTTGATTGTAGTTTCCGCTAGAGCAGAATTATTATAGGTTTACCTTTGAATTTGCCGTTTTGTGTAATAATCATAATCATAATTTATTAATAACATTGGTTACAAGTCATTATTTTACATATTAAATACATTTGCAATGTGTTATGAATAGGAATATTACATAATATACATTTGCAATATTACATAATAATAATAAAATAATTAAATAGTGAAATGTCAACAATATAAAATAATATTTCATTCATTACTACAAGAGTGTAGACACAAGTTTATTCGAGATATTGAGACTTAAAAATTCATTATATCTATAAAAAGCACTCTTGTCGAGCCATCGTAATAGACTGTGAGGGTGTCGTAGGTTATCGTACGTGATCGAGTACAAGAAAAATTCCAGTTTGTAGTGATAGTAGACGTTTAGGAGACCTACAAAACGTTGGTCTGCCCGTGCCCAATCTAGCACAGATTTTTTTGTGACCAAATCTTCGGCTATTCGTAGCGATAATACTTAAATATCCTCTTCTGTGGGTTCTATAAGTAAATAACCGGAGTGCCTTACATCCTAAGTTTCGCTTTTCAGACACATTATAGTCACAAAAAGGATAGTGACTGAGGGCCCGGGGTCTACCAAATCCTGGATCATGGTCAGGTAATTACAGTAGAGCGACTGCCTCCTGACCAGGTCCCCTGACTGTGTCACGGATTACTGTTACTGGGAAACTGATCAGATTCATTTAGGTAACTGTTCCTTTTTAACCAGCTATAATTTTATGAAGAGCGTAGTTAAATATCACAATAAAATAGTGTGCATCAGTAACCTTAATGACAGCTAGTTATACCTACAAATCATTATAACCGGATTGGTAATTTCCAAGAAATTTAAAACATTGCTTTCACAGTTTCTGTCATTTTCACCACACAAAACGCCAATTTCATCTGTAAAGACCACATACCTACTCTATTTTCAAAGTAATGCCATTTTCCAGCACAGGTTGAGCAAACAGTAACTTATTTCTAATCTCTGGTGACACTAGCGAGTGGCTAAAAAGGAAATAACTGTGTGTCCCGTAACATCTTTTATCATTTAATAAACCCCTTTTAATTACATCTTGCATCCCTCAGGGGTTTGTAGTGATAAATGACAAGGGTGCGTTTAATTTTAATCTGCGCTGAAATTACGGATTTTCCCCAAAAGATTAAGCTTGGGTGTAGTAACGCCATAGAATCGAACGCAGCAGCAGCACCGAGCTACCGAACAGCAGACGAGCACTGCACTTGTAACAGTGAACGACCTTCAAGAATAATAATGAGGAAGCACGTGTACTTTTTTCTAAACTCTCGTCGCGTTGACTAACATTTTCTCGCTGCCAATATGAATGGTACGCGCAGCTGTTGCTATGTGTATTTCATTGTTTACAGGGAACTATCGATTGTACGCTTCTTGAGTGAGAGAATAGTTGATCACTCGTCGCTTGCTCGGACTATTGCCAAGTAATCTGCGGCACGTTCCATACGGGAATACAATTTTAATCGTACGCACGTAGTTGATGATCGTTTAAGACGTAAGTTTGGGATACTTTAGAAGAATACAAGAGATCAGGAAGTAAATGCGCCGCAATCTCTGATGGCTCTCTCAAATAGCTCTCGCAAATAATCCGTCCATGGCAACAGGAAGAAGAGGAGAGGCTGAAAGAAACCCGTTCCTTCAACCCAACACTGTCGCGACCGCGCAAATGCCGTAAATGTTGCTGAAGCAGCAAAAGAAAATTTTCTAGAACTTGAATACACTAATGCTCTTGTACAGTACAGCAGGGATACTTCCTGTATTAAAGTGTCTTCAGAGAACGTTAGAACTTCCGAAGAAACCGCGTAGAATAAAACTTTCTATTATTTGTATTTTTCGCCTTCCATTTCGCTGCTGGAACCGTCATTTCCTTTTCTTTCTTACGTTTCCTGTTTTTTGTTTCTTGGGCACTTTCAGTTTTTTGATCCAAAATGAATGGAATATTTGGAATAATCTTGCAAACAATCGCAGCTAACTTCAGAGGTGTACTCAATCATTCATCGCTTTTATTGGTATCATACAGCAATCAACTAAACAGGGCAAACCACGCTCTAAGAATTGATGTGTGTGAGACAGTTTCCAGCTGGAGTCTGACAATCGATTGAAGTAATTTTAACCTTCAGTAGTGGAATGGGCTTTAATATTTAATAAAGTATTTAAAGCTGGTTACTGTTATGCGAACGTATCTACCTAAACACAAAATAGAAAAAATATCTTTTAAATTTTGATTTTACTTCTGGATTTCTTTTGACTAGGTCAATTTATATTTAAAAAGGAAGTCAATTTATTTTATAGAATAATAAATGCAATTACTATTAATTAATTATTCATGGTCACGGGACGACGATGCATGCAACTGCGTCGAAATATCGGGCTACTCGTCAATAAAGGTACGCGGTAGGGAACCCGGAACATACCCTTAAAATGTGTAATAATAACCGCCATAGTTTAAAACATTAAAAATATCCATATTCTAAATAACCTAGAGATAAAACATGTATATTACTTTTTATTCTGGTAAATTATAACTTGCATATTGCAGAACATCCGTAGCCTCGAAATTATCTAAATTAAACCTAACAGTTGTAAATTAAGCGGACTCCGGGCCCTCGGGTGCCGCGAGGGGCGCAAGACATAACGCCAAGATGGGGATGATGATGATGACTCTATTTTACAAAACAATCACTAGTTTTTACATCTTACGTAAAATAATAAAAACAGCAACTTCATACTTAAACCACTATTATTATATAGGTTCCTACGGATGTATTTATACGGAGTCAGATCAGATACTGCCAGGTATATAAACACTCATAAATGCTCGGATGCTTTTTTCGTCCCAGACAAACCAAAAAAAGTACATAAGTAGTTTATCAGTTATCTAACACCCATAACACAAGCTTTGCTTATCACTTATATTATGTGACGCGTTGCTCGCAAAAGCCGTGGTACAAAAATAGACCTTATTTTATGAGTTTCCTTATACATTCCACTGTGATTTGCTCTCACGTTTTTCGCTTCTGAATTTAGACTATTTGATTTAGTTATATGTAATAAGCTCATTACTTTGGGGTTAGATGACGCTGTGTTAATTTGTAAATTTTTTATTTTTTTTATTTTATGCGGCAGACATACAGGCATGCGGGCCACCTGATGGTGCGTGGTCACCGCCGCCTATGGACATCAGCTACACTAGGGGAGTCACCAATGCGTTGCCCGCCTCTAAAGAGACCTCTAATATACCTCTTGAACGATCCCATGTCATAGTCCAAAGGCTGTGGCTGGGAGCTCATTCCACATCCGAATCGTACGTGCGAGAAACGTTTTTTCAAACCTTCGCGTGGTGACCAACAGAGGGTCTACTTAGTCTATATTTTATTATTGTATTATGTACATCAGGTCATTATTATGTGTTCCCCACACACATTCAAACGTGTCACACGAAACACTAACTCCATTATAATGGAACGCCAGTATATCGTAGTGGGCACCTATTATTAACATGCCCTCCGTAACAGAGTTCGTGACGATCGTGTGTTCCATAGGTCATGACCTACGTATCTGCCCATGGGACATTATAAAAATAGCATTTAGTACACCCTGGACAGTCTCTTCTCAATCGCTTTTGATTGTAGTTTCCGCTAGAGCAGAATTATTATAGGTTTACCTTTGAATTTGCCGTTTTGTGTAATAATCATAATCATAATTTATTAATAACATTGGTTACAAGTCATTATTTTACATATTAAATACATTTGCAATGTGTTATGAATAGGAATATTACATAATATACATTTGCAATATTACATAATAATAATAAAATAATTAAATAGTGAAATGTCAACAATATAAAATAATATTTCATTCATTACTACAAGAGTGTAGACACAAGTTTATTCGAGATATTGAGACTTAAAAATTCATTATATCTATAAAAAGCACTCTTGTCGAGCCATCGTAATAGACTGTGAGGGTGTCGTAGGTTATCGTACGTGATCGAGTACAAGAAAAATTCCAGTTTGTAGTGATAGTAGACGTTTAGGAGACCTACAAAACGTTGGTCTGCCCGTGCCCAATCTAGCACAGATTTTTTTGTGACCAAATCTTCGGCTATTCGTAGCGATAATACTTAAATATCCTCTTCTGTGGGTTCTATAAGTAAATAACCGGAGTGCCTTACATCCTAAGTTTCGCTTTTCAGACACATTATAGTCACAAAAAGGATAGTGACTGAGGGCCCGGGGTCTACCAAATCCTGGATCATGGTCAGGTAATTACAGTAGAGCGACTGCCTCCTGACCAGGTCCCCTGACTGTGTCACGGATTACTGTTACTGGGAAACTGATCAGATTCATTTAGGTAACTGTTCCTTTTTAACCAGCTATAATTTTATGAAGAGCGTAGTTAAATATCACAATAAAATAGTGTGCATCAGTAACCTTAATGACAGCTAGTTATACCTACAAATCATTATAACCGGATTGGTAATTTCCAAGAAATTTAAAACATTGCTTTCACAGTTTCTGTCATTTTCACCACACAAAACGCCAATTTCATCTGTAAAGACCACATACCTACTCTATTTTCAAAGTAATGCCATTTTCCAGCACAAGTTGAGCAAACAGTAACTTATTTCTAATCTCTGGTGACACTAGCGAGTGGCTAAAAAGGAAATAACTGTGTGTCCCGTAACATCTTTTATCATTTAATAAACCCCTTTTAATTACATCTTGCATCCCTCAGGGGTTTGTAGTGATAAATGACAAGGGTGCGTTTAATTTTAATCTGCGCTGAAATTACGGATTTTCCCCAAAAGATTAAGCTTGGGTGTAGTATCTGGGTCTAATAAATTTAAGGTAAGTAGTACAGGTGGATCACCACCATACATGACAAATGATGGCGTTATGTGGAAACAAATGACCTTATTTTGTCGACCCTTTAGAGGGGTGCTGTCAGGTAATAATGAGTAGGTATTGGTGGTAGATTGAGTATATCTACGTATATACGATGTTTTCCCTCACCGTAAGTCAGCTCGGCCGTGTGGTGTCCGGCATGGCCGTGTGGTGTCCGGCAGGGTAGACTAGAACCAACCTCTTACACTCATGGGTGTAGTCCCTCCTCCGTTCGTATTCCTCATATCTAAGAGTCATGACCTCTCTCCCCCATAATCCTGTCACGGACAAAGGCACGCCATCTTCCCCTGTCCCCAGCACAGTGCAGAGCCTCGTGGAATATAGTATGTAGTGTGGTGCGGATCTGATCGGACCAACGCATTGGGCTACGACCTCTAAGTCTTTTTCCATCTACCTTTCCAATGATCATCAGTCTTTCGAGGTTCTCCCCGTCCTTTCTGGCCAATATGACCGAAATATTCCAGCACTCTTCTAAGGCAGATGGTGAAAAGCCTATCCTTTACGTTTAGCTTTTTTAGAATATACGCGTTACTCCGATGTGCCGTCCATGGAATTCGCAGCATCCTTCTCCAGCACCACATTTCGAAGGCATCAACGCGGCTGCGATCCGATTATCTTAAAGTCCATGTCTCAGTCCATAAAGAAATATTGAAAAAAAAAAATGTGCGAACGAGCTTTGTCTTCGTCTTCAGCGAAGTATGTCATGAGTGACTAATTCTAGTTTTCGAGGCAAAAGATCAAGAGTCTCCGTAGTCTGGAAAATGGGCAGCTGCATTTTCCATTGTTACATTTAAACACTCCGATCTCCAACCCGCCTGCCAAGCGCGGAGATTATGGCAATAACCTCCCCTTTCGTGGGAGAGGCCCTAAGTCCTGCAGTGGACTGTTACGGGCTGTGATGATGAAGTCAGCTTATATATCCAGGGATATGTAAACTAAACTGACAATGTAGAGTTCTCATCAACATCTTCGTCCTAGCGTTTATTCCGGCCTCTGCCAGGATCCGCTTTCCTATTCATAAGTCTCCACTTCGCCAGGTCTTCGGCATCCTCTCGTCGCAAGCCGTTGACTCTCGTATCTGACTCAGCCGTCACAATCCATCGCTTCTTGTGCCGCAGGAGGCATCTTTCCTGATACCGGCAGGTTCCGGCACCTATTTTCCAAGTATCCCTACACTACACGTAACCAAACCAGCGCAGGCGAGTATCCTCCTTATCTGCGATAACCCTCACGCCAAGGCTGCCACATAAGTTTTTTTTAATACCCATAAGGTTTTTCGGAACAAGATAGTGTTTTTCTGAATACCAAATAGCTAATACGCAGGAAAGTCTATATTGATTCATATTGAGTAAATACACCTTTACGAAAGCCGATCTGCAAAACACCACAGCCACTAATAGAGATAAATCATAAAAACATCACATCAAAGTCATAACACATCAAAATAAAAACAGACTATCCGATACCAGTGTAAAATAAGCTCACGTGTATAGGAGCACTTACGTACTGCATACAATTCGAATCTGTGTAACAAACACAAGCTCAAAGTGAGATTTTTTGGAATCTCCAAGTTGCCAATGTTCCCTTGTGCGATGTAATCCAAACCAACCCAGCCAAGTGGTAAATGTCGACGACGAAAATAAGTTACAATTTTTTTAAATGTTAGTAGTCTTGCATTTGACTTCAACTCACTTTATGGAAAGCGACAATGAGGTCGAAGATGTAGCATGCGTGTCTAGAAGATACCTATTCACTCTTGACATGAAGACCCCAAGGTTATACTTATCGGGGAACAGTGACTCGGGCGCTATAGTGTTCTGTTGTGAGTGTGAAGAGATATATGCAAGTGGAACAAGCTAAAATAGTCCATTGAATCATGTGGACCCTCGTCAATTACAGGCACACAATCAATGACTATTAATCTATATTGTCACGAACCTAACTCAGTGCGTCTCAGTGCGTAAGCGCTGTTTGACCTTGATTTCTGAGGGTGACCACATTAACTTTCGTTGTCCTTTGCAGCCGTGCGAATGACTGAAGTGTTTGTGAGTGCAGAAAACGGGTTACTCATATTTTGTACCAGCCGTAACCAACAGCTTTACCATGCACAGTTTGGATCTCTGTTAATAACAGGCTGTTCCTAGACAGGCATGCTCCATCATCACATCTCCGCATCGTCACTTACCACCAGGTGAGGTGACGGTCAAATGCCTGGCTAGTAAATTTGTTGAAAAAAAAATTTTACGTTCCTACACGACACGCTATAATAGTAGCATATGTAACTCGGGAATAGCGTAGCTTCCTATCAGTGCAAGAATTTTTCAAATCGGTTTAGTAGTTTTTGAGATGAATTCAAAATTACAAACGAAAATAGAGAAATACAACTCTTTTATCTTTATAATATTGGTATAAACTAGGATAACACCCGTATTCACAAAAAAATACTTGTGTCAGTAAAGTAGCGTTACTATGCGTCCTTACAGTGATCGTCTGCTAAGTGAACAGACTGCGTTCAATACGGCTCTATCATCATCATCTTGGCATTAATGTTCCGGTTGTGCTCTCGCGCACGAGGGCCCGGGGTCCGTCTTGACCATGATCCAGAATTTTGCAGGTCAGGTAATTACAAAGCGACTGCCAACTGACCTCCATGACCCTGCTACCAGGGGAACCTGACCAGATTGGATCCTGGTTACACATCCAGTCGCCTGAATGTGCAGGTTTCATCATGATGTTTACCCTCACCGTAAGAGCATCGGTTAGTATTCAACTAATGTACATAACTCAGAAAACAGTCATTGGTACGTGGCCGGAGCGGGATTCGAACCCGGGACCTCTGGCTTACGAGTCGGATATTCTAACCCCACGGCCACCGACGCTCTCCATACTTGATACAGCTCTATGATTGATCAATTTCGTTCATTTTGACGGACGCATAGTGGCGATCAGATGGAACCCTTTGCGTTTAAGCGCACTGTGAGACCTCATAGTAAAGTTTCTGAATATGGGTGTGAGAATGCTAATTTCGCGCAGAGTTTGACCAAAAACCGCATCCTCAGGGTACTCTTGTGGGTAAAATAGGTTAAATTAATCTTTGCCTATTTTGAGTATTTCCAAATGAAGTGGCAAGCTATGACTACACTTCAAAGGACATCTTTATTAACAACAACACCCACGCATACACAAACAAAACAAAAATAACTTAACTATCTAAAAACTTGAGTACCCGAGCCAGTGAACTGTTTTTGAACAAAGGGTTTTAGGCACAAATACTGTACCATTTATCTAGTACCAATAGACTAGACAAATATATCGTTATGCCTCCTTCACGTAAGGGTAGGCAGAGACCACGACATTATTCCACTCCATATAGTCCTGCTTCGGCCCTACTGATGTATTACTAACTAGCTTTTGCCTGCGATTTTGTCTGTTAAGTGTTTCCGCGAGAAATACATTCAATATTGGTATAATATTTGTGTTATTGCCGTGTAGTGTCCGACTGAGTAGAGTAGCACCAACCTAAGCTTAGAGAGCGTTGGTCGTCAATGAGTCTTTTGTGAGGTTAAAATTAGTTTGAGTTGTTTTAATGTTAAAATTATAACAACTAATTGTCTTTATTATATCAATAAAATATAAGTTTTCTCGAAACACATTTAGGCGACTGAATGTGTAACCATGTTCCAATTTGGTCAAATTCCCCTGTTATTAGAGTCACGTAGGTAAGATGGCAGTCGCTCCACTGTAATTACCTGATATGCCAAATCGTAGATAATGGCCAAGGCGGACCCTGGACCCTCGCGTGTGATAGCACAACTGGGACATTAACGGCAAGATGACCTAAGAGGGTTACAGCAACAGCATAAGGTTAAGGACTGGTAATGTACGATCATGTTTAATCTACTCAGAAACAGTAAACAGTCTCAATTTCTTTGATCTTACCGCACTTCGCAACCTGCCTATACCAATCAATGAAGTTAAATATACAATTTTTTAGGGTTCCTTTGTTGTTTTTTTTATACTTTACGTATCTTTGCACGTACATGCTGGATAAAATTTCTTCATAGAAATAAGCAGTGCCTCTTGTGTCATAAATACATTTGCCTTGTATTTATTGCCATTATTGTCTACAATTAACTATTAAATAAAATGTTATTTATAATACTTTTGAATAGTTTTATATCAGGATGGATATTTTGAATAAACGATCCGAAAGGTGTATTAAATAGGTCAGCAGATGAAACAAAAATATATTTAACTTTATGTGCTATATAGCTGATTTCAAATTGATGATACCAAGGAGTATCATCAATGCATGCATGGGGGGATGCATGAGATAACATGCACATATCACACAATACTCGTGATAACAAATAACTATGGCACCAACTCTAAAATGGCAAAAAATCAGCTGCTTCATATATTTTGGCAGAAATCGTTTTAAATTTTGTATAAAAAACTGAATTTCGTTTTTGCAATTTGGTATCAAGCGGGCCACCTGCTGGAAAGTAATCACCGCTGCACAATATGAAATCACTGTGTCAAATCAACATAAAGTTCTTCGAGGAATGGGTGAAAAGGTTTTTACAGAGTGAGCAACGCGTGGGTGTTGCCCCTGGTATTAAAAACGTTCATAGGCTGCGGTGACAGCTTACCATCAGATAGGCCGTAAGCTTGTTCGCAATAACTCTGTATAATGACTGTTTTCTTTACCGGGCCGAAATCGATATTGCTCCGTTATCAAAATCTTCTTGCCAAAGCAAGAACCCTTCATCTGCGAGCTCGACCCGCACTTGATCGCTTTTTTACTATTAAGATAGGCTTATAACTCTCCCAAATTATATGTTATATGACTCATCGCCAGCGATGCGGCGTCGAGTTAATGATATTTATGGTCACAACGGTCGCTTTTACAAGCTAATTTGAATGTATGTTAGGATTAACTGGATTTCAAATTTTGGTGGCGACTGGAATGTTGTCTGGTTTGGAATTTTTATGAACGAGAAATTATTAATAATTTCTAAGCTATGTTATATAAGTGTTATTATAACCGGTACGCAAAAATAATACGATAAGCAAACAGACAGGCCGGCCACCTGATGGAAAGTGGTCGTATAAACATTAGCAACACCAAGGTGTGTTGCCAAGCTCACAAAAATTGTCCACAATTCGTCATCACAATCATTTGCCTGTTCTTAGGTATCTCACAAGGCGGGGTCGGCACAACATATCACTTTCTTCATAAACCGTATTCAAATAAAAGTACGTATTATGCGTTTATTCGTTTGGCTTAATTCAGAAAAAAGCGTGATTTCAAATCAAAGTGGCATGTATTGCGTATAGAATACGGAACATTATATTTATACATTGTATGTTAGACGTATATCGATTTGACATTTTCTATTAGTTTTTATTTATTGTTTATATAATTACTGTTAAATATTGACATTGTATTAACGTTCAATAAGTGTATTTTTCACACCTATATTGAATAAAATAAATTGATTGATTGAACACATGGAATAAGGTAAATTTATGATTAACGCTTTCTTAAAAACGGAGCAAGTGTAACATAATATAAAAGATGCAAATTTGGCCCTTTTTTATAAGCAATACATTCCACTTCAATTTGCTTTCACGCTTTATGCTATTCAAAATCACACCCCGTAACAGTCCACTGCAGGACTTAGGGCCTCTCCCACGAAAGAGGAGATTATTCCCATAATCTCCACGCTTGGCAGGCGGGTTGGAGATCGCAGTGTTTAAATATAACAATAGGAATGGCAGCAGCATTGCTGCCCATTTTCCAGACTACGGAGACTCTTGATATTTTGCCTCGAAAACATTAGTCGCCTTGTACGACATCCATGAGTGTAAGGGGTTAGTGCTATTCTACTCTGCCAGACACCACACGGCCAATTTATGCTATTGAATGTAGTCAAATTTAATGAGAGCATTACACAGAATGCTTACTAGCGTAGCCATTAGAAGGACATTACGTGACATTAATAAGACCACAACGCACATTTCAATTTGCTGCCGAATGTACAAAGTTACAAAAAGTCGTTAAAAACCTATTAAAAGCCGCTAGCGAGTTTTATTGATAAAAGTTTTGGTAGTAAACAAAATTCGGTAGTCAAAACGATTTGTTTGACTAAATATCAGTAGTATTCATATGTTTGGATGCTCTGACCTAATCTAATGTTATGTATATAACCTATTGTACCTATGTAACAACAAATAATGACTTGTAAACATTTTTTACCAATAAAATTATGTCTATGTCTATTGTCTACTATTGTTTTACAATGCACTTGTTACATTTGGCGAAACTCAGTCGTCTAAATTGAGAAGCAGAATGCGGGAGAGCAATCAATCAATGTGGACTGTTTTGTTCACAGAATAAGGTCCATTTTTGTCACTAATATGATGTAAAGCGTCGCTCCGCTTTTCAAAAATCGTGATATAAAATTTAAAGATATTTATCATATTTTATGAGCTAGACATTCCACTTTGATTTGCTCTCACTCTTAATGATTCTTTATTTATTTATTTTAACAACTTATTGCACACAATATATATTATACACTCATTACAAAATTAAAGACGACACAACAGGCACTTCTGATTTCTAAGATGAACTCTCTTCCAGCAGGCCTATAGAAGAGAAATTGATTCTGAATTTAGACGACTGTATTTAGTCAAATGCAATAAGCCCATAACTGTAGGTAGTAAAACTCCAATCTACCCTCAAAAATTTTTAGAGGTGCGTGTTCTGTCGAATTCTTCTTGTAACGTTACTTTTATTGTGCTATTGTATTGTGTTATTGTATTGCATGCTGGTATCAGTTAAGTTTTATTGTTGGTATGTTATTAACTTATTACGTTGTAATGTGGGTGTCGTAGGAATGTTGTAGTAGCCATGATTTTACAAGCGTATTGTAAAACTCCGGCGTTTTGTAAAAATAATCGATTAACACCGGTAATTTGAACTAAATTCAGGTGTAGATGATTCCTGATTGTAAATGTATGATTGTGATTGTTTTGTAATACAAAATTGTCTACTTGAGTATTTAGATCAAATCTATAGATAGTATAAAACAATGTCGCTTCCCGCCGCCTGTCCTTATGTATCTATGTACGCTTAGATAATTTAAACGACACAACGGATTTTAATACGGTTTTCAACAATAGATAGAGTGATTCAAGAAGGTTTATAAGCAAGAAAAAAGGGTAGGTAGGGGTTAAGTAGGTGTACACGAATGATGTCGCATCGGATCCACTAGTAAGAAATAAAGAGATTCGCGCGAACAACATACTGATGCCGCAAAACTACGCCATGCTCTGTGTACACGGTTACACACACACAACAAAAACTATCTACGCTTTCGCCGATTGACAACCAAACTACGCCATGCACACATGTCTACGAAACCGCCTCATGTCATTGTTGACAGAGCTATCTTTATTTTTTATTTCATATCAACTAATGGCTACGGTTGATCAACAAACGTCATCAAGGCTCTTAGCAGTAGGAACTTGTAGAAGGCAGTATTGCAAACGCTGCACCAAGTTCTTGCCTATGAAGGTCGTAGTTCTCTAAGACCTCTATCAAATAGTAGAACTCTGTCAAGCCTGAGGAGTCCGCCCGAGAGAGTACCACCGCCTTATCTATTTCTGCTACCAAGCATCAATGCTTGCATTGTTGTGTTTCGGTTTAAAGGATGAGCTAGTCATCGCAATTACAGCCTCATGGCTGTAATAGCGCGGGCATTTTAATTTCGTTTATGCAGTGATAACCTACGGTTCTGCATTGTTGTTGCCTACAACCTAAATGCATGAATCGTAGATGTTATGGGCGACAGTTACCGCATACCACCAGGTGGATTTTCTGCTCGTTAGTCACTACATAGAATAAAAAAAGAGCACTGTGACAAAGTGTTCTTAAAGCAACTTATTATTTATGAATAGTATACCTATACTCTCAAGCGAAACATAGGTATCCAATACACAGAGATTATCTATACATATGTAGGCGCCGGAGTAAAATTTAAAGGTGAACAACCAAAATATTAATAGATCCCTCATAAAAACAGTTCAGCCGTTATTTACGGATTATTTATGACTACACCACCGACGACTAGTAAAATTTATACTGCCCATCGTTCGTACAGGTGAGGTTAAATGGTACGCTTTAATTTGTATTGTATACTAAACTGTTTAGTGTTGCTGGTGAATGTGATTGCTTTCACGTTAGAAGTAAGTGTAACTGCTGATCATTATCATCATATTGGCGTCATGCCAGGTTGTGTTCTCGTACGAGGGCATGGGATCCGGCTTCCTATCTCTCCTTGTCCACTTCATACTTCACTTCGTACTTCGTAAATCGCAGGTACCAGCTATATCCGGAAAGCACAGGACCGGCTGTTGTGGAGATCTCTGGGGAAAGCCTATGCCCAACAGTGGGCGTCTTCTAGCTAATAAGATGATGATGATGATGACTTCATACAATCTTCGGCATCCTTTGGTTAGTTTGTTGGCCATCGCTTCTTGGACTACAAGTGCAACTAACTATAAATATGATTGATTCTCAATCCTAAGTTATATTGTTCTGTTATCCTAGTACCTAATACTGTGTAACTAGTAGACCCGGCGCGACTTCATTGGCGTACACCTACTTTATCCCTGTCTAACCATTTTTTCTTACTTGTTAACTGTCCTCTTGAAACACTATATTGTTGAACACCACAATAACATCCGTTAGGTAGTTTAATAGATACATACGCTGAGCGGACAAAGATACATAGGGACAGAAGGCGGGAAGCTAGTTTCTTTTATACTATTTATAGATAATTGTATTCATTTGTCCGACAAGGTTATACTGAATTCAGTGGCTAAACAGTTTAAATGCGAGATTCTCACACAAATTCAAACACACAAACATGATGGTGTTAGTCCTAGTTCAATTACTTCATGTCCGCCAATTGCTGTAATTTGTGCAATAAAGTTTTTAAATAAATAAATAAATGTCCGGTTACCTAGGTCGATGATACAGTTGGTACTTCGTACAAACACACGTATAGTTTGCATTTAAGAAAGAGGAAGTAGGATTTTTCACCGAATTAACTGAGTATTACAACGGACGCTGTAGATACGGAAATCGGTTCAATTTTGTCGCAGTGTCAGTGTAATTAGCTAAATGCCGCACTGCGCTGCGCATTTTAGTGTGCTGTCTACATTTGGGGTTATTTATCTTTATTTCAACATGATACTAGTTGTCGTCTGTGGCTGCGTAAATAATGTCTAAATAAAGTTCTGTTATAGCCTGTTTTCGTGGCTCATTTAGGGTTCATTTAGGTATAATGTGAACTAGAACACTATAAAGTTTCAACGTATGACAAGCCTCTGTTTCGTCGTGATTTCATTACTACATGGCACAGCTAGCACAAATGTGCAAGCGAGAAAAGGCACGACATAGATCTGCTATATCTTTAACCTTAGGTTTAGGTAGGTTCCCATTTTCCGTAGTTGGACTCAAATTCGGTCCTTTATACGTGACTAAGAGCCGGTTATTATAGACTGCCCAGCTCCTTCCAGAAGTCTATTAGTCTCTTGGGACGTTCACAGACTTCTCGAAGGGACCCTGTTCCTATTGAGGCTTTAGCTCTGTAGTCCTTTCCTTTTTAACCTTATTGAGAGAAGGAAATAAAGATAATCGCGGGCACACTTGTGCTAGCTTGCAACAGTATTATGTCGACATAAATCCAAGTGACACTTACTCTTTCAAGCTCCAGTAGTTACTCTGAAACAAGCAAAGCATCATTAGTAGTATTCCCTTTGAAAGCTTTAATCTGTGCGTAGTATAAAACAAAGTATCTTCCCGAAGTCTGTCCCTATGTATAAAGGGTGTAACATAATATATGTATGAAGCCGTGAACCGGATGGAGTGCTAAATATATGAAAACGATAGGTACAAAAATTCCACGTACGACAGAAATAATTGTACCTATCGTTTTAATATGTTTAGCACTCCATCCTGTTCACTGCTTCATACATATATTATGTATCTACGTATATATCTTTGTCTGTATCTATGTAAACTTTGATCGGTTTTCAACTTGAAGGCCGTTTTCAACAATAGAGTGATTCAAGAGGAAGGTAAGGCAAGCAAGACAATAAGGAAGGGGAGGGGTAAAGTACCAATACAGGTTAATAATAAATGAATGAGAATACCTCATTTAATATCAATGGCAATAACATAACCGACAGAAAAAGTCGAATAACTTAAACTCAAATATTTTCTACAGACGCGATTTTAATGAAATAAAGCTAGCAGCCATCTCGATTAAACTGGCTTTTAAGTGAAGAAAACCGCATCCAAATCGGTCCATCCGTTCGGGAGCTACGATGCCACAGACATATACACAAAGCCACAGATACACACGTCAAACTTACAACACCCCTCTTTTTTCGACAGGACTAAAGGGCAGACTGTAAAGACAGAAATTAAAATTCATCATTTTAATTTCTGCCCGGCTGGGAATCCAACTCGGGCTCTCTGGCAGACAGAATGTCAACCAACTGAACCTCAGGTTCATCTTGGCGTTAATGTCCCGGTTGTGCTCGCGAGAACGAGGGCCCGGGGTCCGCATTGACCATGAACCAGGATTTGGCGAGCAGGTAATTACAGTGGAGCGACTACCATTTGACCTCCGTGACCCTGCTCTACCAGGGGAACCTGACTAGATTGGATCATGGTTACAAATTTAGTTGCCTGAAATTGCAGGTTTCATCACGATGTTTTCCCTCACCGTAAGAGCATTGGTTAGTACCTATTCAACTAATGTACATAACTCAGAAAAGAGTTATTAGTACATGGCCGCAGCGGGATTTGTACCCGGTACCTCTCGCTTACGAGTTGGATACTCAACCGCCCGGCTACCGACGCTCTAAACTGAACCTCAGGTTGTCGTGTATATAACGACTACTTCTCGTATTTCATCGTAATATCAGCTGCAACTTTAATTTTCTAAATGTATCCACCTACTTCAGCTGAAACGAAGTCGATATACAAGCGAAGTTACAACACCGCCATGCAATCAACACGAAGTTTTATTCCATATCGCGTTCCAGGATAACAGTCGTGGAATGGAAAATCCCAGAACTGGAATAAGCCGGCATAGCCTGAAGCTACGGAGTTCGGATTTGAAAAGTTTTCAGGAGCTATCGGTATGGGAAATAGAATATCACGAGTGGGTGGAGCGAATGTCTGAAACCGCTGCAGGGCGAGCGTATGAAGCGATTGCGGTTCCGTACATGTTTGTAAATTTTTATTATTTAATATTTTGTCAATTTTTTTTTATTGATTTATTGGAGTAGCAACAGTTATACAAAACATAATAAATATTATTTTAGAACCAACAAGTCAATAAAATCGAGAGTCCTCGCTAGTAACAAAAAAGTTAAAAGAAAAATTGAATAAAATAATTATAATAAATTAATAATGTACTTAATTACTTTTTAATTTTATTATTTTTTTTTTTACAAAATATCTGGTAAGTGCTTATATTAATTGTGTAATACAATTCCTTGATTAATAAATGAATCTATTCTAATCTATACCTAAGGGACAATAGTCTCTGCCTACCCCACCTGTGGGACAGAAGCGTGAGCTTTATGTATGTATGAACATTAAAATGTACGGTAGGTGCGTCCACACACTCCGCAGCTGACTGTGAGATACAATTGAAAATGTGCGCGCGAGCACCAACGGTTGCTCCAACAATGCATTTGCGAATCGCAGGCTGTTGCTGATTAAAATGAGAGTCTTTCATTAATTATGCTTACTGAAATAAAAAATAACCCATCTTTTTATTCTACGCATTGATAAACGATCAGACAGCCAACCTGATGGTAAGCGGTAACTGTCGCCCATAACATCTACAATTCATGCATTTAGGTTGCACACAACATAAGTGCAGAACCGCAGGTGCCTTGTCACTGGTAATACTAAGATGAAATGCCTCATGCCTGTAATTGCGCTGCCTACCGTATCCTTAAAACCGGAACACAACAATGTAAGCATTGTTGCTTGGCGGCAGAAATAGTTAAGGCAGTAGTACTCTCCCAGGCGCACTCCTCAGGCTTGCCAGAGACGTACCACCTGATGCGGCGGATAAGTACGTCGTTATTCCGTACAAGTTAAATTCTCACAAGGAAAACAATGTAAAGTCAGGCTCCTGAAACGTTTTCAAGCCGCTCTCAGACACTTCCAATAATATCGCGAGTTATTGCGACATCCGGGATAACGGATATATACTGGGTGTTTGGTGTTGGCAGAGTAGAATAGCACCAAACCCCGTGGCTGTCTTATAAGACGACTAATCTTTTCGAGACAAATGTTCTGAAGTGTAGGCTGCAAAATGGGCAGCAGCGAGCGTTTTCCATTTCTATATTTACAACACTGCGCTCTCCAACCTGCCTGCCAAGCGTAGAGATTATGCAATAACCTTCCCGAGGCCCTAAGTCTTGCTTTGGACCGTAATCAATGATTGCGATATCTGTTCAGAGTACATTACGTTGAATTAGGGCGCACGAGGTGTTTCATACAGCTGCAATAGAAATGCAGAAATAGAAGTAGGACACTTACGTCCCCGCATCCTCGAGAGAACGTTTACAATGCCTAATGAGTTTTACACCCAACGAGATTGTATTATACATTTTGTGGCGCCTGAGTACTTAGCAACAGACGTTGTTGACATTCAGAGAATTCTACGTACGTAACGTAATGGCAAATGACGTGGCTGCTACAGGAGGATTAAAGCGCAACACTGTGAGAAGGGCGCAAGGGTCATTATTATTATAGTGTGCGAAGGGTGCGAAACGCACACGTAATATTTTTTTTATTATCAATAGACTTGCATTTGATAGCAACTCACCTGATCGAAGAACGCAACAATCGAGTTCTGAATTAGAATTTTGGAAGAACACAGGCCATAATATCGCACGTGTTTGGTAGAGACTTTATGGTGGCACATTTCAATCGCATCGGTTTATTCTCATTTCATGTTCAACGAAAACAATTACTTGACAAAAAGTGAGTAGGAGTCAGAAGTAGTCGTAGATAGGTATCCGACTACTATTTGACCTTACTACAGTCCGTAAGAAAAAAAAACGTACATTTAAGTCCTGCAGACAAAGTGATTCGTATCTAGTTTGCGCTATGGAACTGCAACTTAAAATTCATGAACTCCATTGAATATAAAATCACTGCTGTTTTTCTAACAGTTTCGGGAGCCAATTGGCATTCCATTCCAAATATCAGGTCCATACGTATGAAATTGACGTTTTGTATGGCGAAAACTATGTAAACAGTAATTTTCAAACAAAAATTTTTTCACATTTCTTGTAAATAGTAAAATGATTCGTGGGCATTGGAACTATTGGTATTGGTATTGGTGGGTATTAGAAGAGTTGTTACTATGTAGCCTTGATTTTATTTGTACCCATTTACTATAAGTAGGTATGTTGTAATTTTTAATTAACTTGTAATATTTGTTTAATTTTATTCGAATAAATAAATAATTATTATTTCGTTCATCAAATTACATTTGGTTAAAGAGGTAAAACTGGCCGCAATTGCGAATATATTATATTTATTTTTAAGGACTTACTGGCATTTAAGCATACTCTTTTTTAGAAATCAAGTATTAATTTTAATATTTAGTTATATTATTTAGAGTTAAAATATTTGAGCTACATTTGCTAAAATAACGCCAATATCAGAAGTACGGTCCCAATATCATTATCAGAAGATATCTGTAAAATCTTCCACTGCGCCGAACTCTAAACCCGTCCGACACCGCCATACACGACATTCACACCTTTTTTTATACTGTCACTATATTCCCATTCACTGGAAATTGAAATACCGACTGAGGAGATGAGTTGCGGATCGAAACTGGCTGGTTTGGAATGGAACGGAAAAAAAAGAAATATATAGGAGCTTCACTTGCTTTTTCATCGGCATTTATACTATAGGTATTCTCTGGTTAAAAAGGCAAGCGGCCGCTATCTGATCTAAGTTACCCTGCTACCAGCAAAACCTGACCAGATTGGGTAATAGTTACGGTTTAGGTCGCCTGACTGTGCAGGTTTCATCACGATGTTTTCCCTCACCGTAAGAGCATCGGTACTATTCAACTAATGTAAATAACACAGAAAAGTGTCATTGGTACATGGCGACACGAATCCGGTAGGTACCTCTCACTTACGAATCGGACCTCCTAGATGCCATGAGATGATACGATGACGATGACTAGTGACAGAAAGCTTGTTTCACAAGAACCACATAAGCGCAGCGACCGATCCAGGGTTCGAAAGCTGTCGCTTTCACCGACAATAACTCAGTTAAATAATTTATTTCAACTACAAAGTACCAGACACCAAAGGCCCTACACTGGCCCTATAAAATTAGAAAAAATAAAGCAATCAACAGTCGTAATAAAATCGTTACAACTTTCCGGCGTATATCTGTCGAAAATTACGGTCGTAATCATTTTGTTACCGGTTTTTACTGGTTGCAACCACACGCAATTTGTAGGTAATTTTTTTTGTATACGTGGATTTGGAAAGCGTTGTAATTACTGCTTACGCATATGAATGAATGTGAAGCTATTTGTCAAGTTATTTTTAAACGCATACAATGAGCGTCGGACTAGTAAGCGAGAGGTACGGAGATTGAATCCCACCGCGGCCATTAGTAATAACTCTTAGCTGAGCTATGTACATTAGTTGAATACTAACCGATGCTCTTACGGTGAGGGAAAATACATTTTTTTTAATATTTTGATACGTATACTATTATTTGTATGTCCTTTTCATTCGTTGTTTAAAACAACGTAAATAAAATTGTTTAGCAATTTTGACTTTTAACAAATTAGTTTCTACACCTTAAAATATTTCGCAGGGCCTGAATAAGCTTAAGGAGTCAAGCAATTCTGAACCTTAATAACTTAGTTTTTAACATTCATGCAATTCATGAAAAGCTCAAGCCTTCATGGTTTATAAGTATTATACTTTTAAATTACAGTGTCCAAATTAAATAGAACTTCAAATAAGAAAATACGCAAGTTCTCAAATTTCAGTTCATAAAACTTTTTAGATTCCACTTGAAAATTATCTTCACTTAATTTTCACACCTCAGGGGTAATTTTCACAGCTCAGAGGCGCTCACTAGAAATTTTCTGGCGTTGAAAAACGCTTTCAAGGCTTAAAAGCTCAAACGATATTTAGTTACTCCCTGGTCAGCGTAAGTAATTAAAAGGTATTTAAAGTTAAGTGGATTTAATCTATTAAGTTTGAGGGGATTTATAAGTTTTTAAGGTGATTTTTTACTTTTGTTATCAATAGAGCCTTTGATTTGGAAAGGGATTCATTTGTTTACGTAAATGTATAATTTAATGACTAGATGTTGCACCGTGCTCTCAGGTCCATAGTTAGGAAGGCTACCTTTTTAATATAATGTTTTTAAAACAATACATCTATCGCTGTAATCACTTACAAATGGCACGCTTAGATCTTTTGAACCTACGCAACGGATTTTAAAGCGTTTTTCAACAATAGATAAGAGTAATTCAAGAGGAAGCTTTATAAGCAAGAAAACAAGGGTAGGTACGCCGATAAAGCCGTTGTACGCGAACGAAGTCGCACCGAGTCCGCTAGTTTTCTTATATAAAGCATCGCGGCTTCAGATATATTAAATTGTTCAAAAGCAATCTCTCTTAAAAGAAAAACTGAATCTCAAAGAACCCCTACAAAATGCCTTTCCTACCTACAACTTCAATAATAGAATTTATCCAGTGCTTTCACACAGCCGTTTGCCCTTTATAGTGCTTTGTCCCACAAAACCTGCCAATGCAATCACTGATTCATATCTCTGAGATATTGCAGGTGAATCCTTTTGCGTTTCGTTTTATGCAATGGAAAATCAAATTGGTTGTGACTATCTCAGACTGTATTATAGATAATTGGATTTGTCCTCTGCAGTTGTTGTTAATGTTATTATTTTACATTGAACACGAAGAGTATTTTTCAACACACTGGCTTATAAAGCGGCCATTTTTGCACCGCTTTGTTAACCCCAGTCGAAAAAAGGGTTTCATAAGTTTTACGTGTGTAGTATCTGTAGCCTTGTGTATTTGTCTGTGGCATCGTAGCATTCGAACCGATTTGAATGCGGATTTCTCTATTATTATTATTTTTTCATTTTTCCTTTCTTTCAACTATTGGCTATAATCAGATTATATGCATTATATTGACTATGGGGGATGTACATCCACTGACATATCATCCCATATGATTCGCCTTATATTGAGGCCAGTCTGGGTCTTTTGAGACGATTTATGTCCTCAGTGTTGTTATTTCTCTATTTGAAAACTAGTTTAATCAAGGTTGAATTTTAGCTTTGTTTCATAAAAATCAGTTCTATAGTTTAG
Source organism: Blastobasis lacticolella (assembly GCA_905147135.1). Taxonomy (NCBI): domain Eukaryota; kingdom Metazoa; phylum Arthropoda; class Insecta; order Lepidoptera; family Blastobasidae; genus Blastobasis; species Blastobasis lacticolella. Next base: position 12,962,138 of record LR990061.1, read on the forward strand.
AAAATATTTGACTTTAGGTAAACTTGGTTGGGGCTTATCCGACTTTTTCAGTCGCTTAGGTTATGGTTCATATTATTAAACATACGTTCTTTGTTTACCGCACTCGCGCGGCAATGTAGGTATGAAACAGTTTTTTAAATATCAGCAAAAAGATTTCGTGTTTTAAAACTGTCGTTGAGGCATATTGTGTAGCTTGGTGTGTTATGTTTGCTACTACTTTTTATTTTTTTACTCATTATTGGAAGTTTGCCGCAGCTAGGCTACTTTTGCGCTGCGTTAAAAATATTAAATCGCATGTGTGTTTGATATAATTAATTATATAAATATTTTAGTACTTCTCGGCACCTTTGTAAAAAAAATTAAAATTGATATTAATCAAGAGACGCGAATTATTACATACTTATCAATTACATTACATTACAAAATATTCCAGAATTAACTAATTGATAGACAATTTTGTAGGTCCCAGGTTGCCATCAACTACATCTTAGCGTGTCTTCGACAAACATTATATAATTGTTGTGGCCCAAAACAAACTACAGCTAGAACAACATAACATTATAGTATGTATATATATGGCTATAAGAATAAATGATCATAATTACTCTACCATTCAGAACTGGGAAACTTTGTTTGCTGCCAAAAAAATTAACTCCAACTGAACTGCGAAGTGTCATTAATCATTTATGCGATGTAGCCGCCAAGTGGAGTGGTTATCTACGCAAATGTCGTAAAACGCTTTACACGCTTTACGAAGAGCACTACAAAACCTACGCATTGTAGTAGAGCATTATTTGAGCGAAATTCTAGAGACTATGTTTTATACTTTAACTTTACATTTCAGTTTTTAGATTACAGTGTGGTCATAGACGATCATTTAAGAGATGCTCAAGAATTTAATCCACATTATACACATCTAGGCATACTTAGTATAAAACAAAGTCGCTTCCCGCCGTCTGTCCCTATGTATCTATGTACGATTAGACCTTTAAAACAACCCAATGGATTCCAATGCGGTTTTCAACAATAGATAGTGTGATTCAAAAGGAAGGTTTGTAAGTAAGAAAAAAGGGTAGGTAGTGGTTAAAGTAGGTGAACGGTCCTCTTATAGCAGGACCAAAACAGAACTGCCCTGCTTAGAACGAGACAGCGCTATACGAGTCACATAAGCTTGTCTCGTTCAAACCGAAAGCAATTCTGTTTAGGTCCTGCTATAAGAGTTCATGGTAAGCCCTCTGATTTGTTAATCAAAACTTTATTCGTAAACAATTTTGAAGCCCTCTCAACTCTCGCGCAACTGATCGCAAACTACTAGCTAAAGATTCGCCATGAATCAACAACTAAACTTATGTCCATAAGAAGATATTCCATTTCCCGACCGCAGTATCCTATTCACTGTTTCAAAATCATTGCATTATCAACCTTATACGAATCTTATTAGGTACAGTTTTCGATTGACTTACTTTCTTACCCACATACAAGGATCTTTCAATTTACAGGGGTGTCACTTGCGATATCTATCGGAAATTGTGTTGCTTTCATCTGTGAAATAATTTTAGTAATAAGTGACATTAGATTTTGACTTGATTGAGAGCGTCGGTGGATTAGTGGTTAAGGGATTCGATTTGTACCCAGAAGTACCGGGTTCGAACCCCAGTGCCGCCATGCACTGACATTAACGCCAAGATGATTAAATTCTAAATTCAATAAATTCAAAATTCAAGATTATTGATAAGGACATTAAATATCTCTTTCAATAGTCAAAAAGGAGGAGGGTAGGAAGGAACCACACAGTGGCACGCTGGCCGCCAATGGCCGCAGCAAACCCCCCCCACGCCAGTCACGATCGGGCCGTGCCCGGCAATGCCAGGCAGAGCCAGACCGCGCTCAATATATTATGTAAGTACGTCTAGTAAAATTAAGAAAAACCATCAAGAACCACAGCAAGAGTAAGCCAGTCCACCAAGGCAGCACCAGTTCACGAGTATTATTAGATGATTTAAAGGCATGAGGTATCAATGAACCGTTTACAAGTTTTCATTATAAAACCTAACGGTCATATTCATAAAAAGTTATTAGAGGTTAATAGGTTTTAGGCTTGCTATATTGTTGTTGAAAAACATTATTCATAAACGCATATTATCGTTACACCGCTTACTAACGGCATCATAACTTATAGAAGGCTGATCCCTTCTGCACACTCAAACTCAAACTCAAACTCAAATACGTTTATTCAGTTTAGGTTTTTACAAACACTTATGAACGTCACAATTACAGCACCATCGAGCGGACAACGGTTACTTGGATAGTATGTAGGGCCATATAAAAAAGAAAACAAAAAATAGGCAGCCAAAGATTACATTCTTTGTCCACGACACTGTGACATTGACAGCACACGAACAGCTGATTTTATCCGCTTGGATTGTGATTGGATCATGACTCCATTCTTGGCTTTTATCCAGAAGAGGAGCAAAAGGGATGCATCCATCCAGACATGACTTCTATTATTTTCCTTGGAACTCCGTTTTGGTAGCATATTTCAGAACAGTTTAATTTTTTTAAAGCTTTTATTTTACTTTCACTGTTCGTCTGTAAGTTGTCCGTCAACATTTGCAAACCATTTTTCGACCATTTGTTGGTATCCAATAGAGCTGAAATTTTGTATACCTACGTAACTTTGATGACAATGCATTAATATGATACATATAAAAATTTTCGTGATACAATTTATTAGCATTATAAAACACAAAATATTTAAAATACATAGGAACCTATTTTTATTAACAATTATCTTACATTTGTATGTGAAATCGTAAAACTCAGTGAGTAATTTAAATATTTATAGCCCCCATTGTAAATAACAGCGAAACATTTTTTATCAATTATTATGTCATTGTCACCAATTAATTTAGATAGTCCTTTGCATTTGTACAGTCATTCAACTAATTAGTTGACTCCCGACCTTATGATAAAAGGGGTCAAATGAAAAGCGAACAATATTAATTTCCGTTATACATTATTTCATTGTTATTTCCGCCTTCAGAGAAATTGATTAAGAGTTGCGAACATACGTGACATCGAGCGCTTAAGCACTGCATACGATTAGAGCCCGTAAAATTACGATCTACAATCCGTCAATAGAATTCTTCTGGTATTCAGAAACGTTAACTATGAGCGAACGTACATTACAACCAAGTTACTACTGATAGTACTTGATTTGGCACTTTGCGTCCGTCAAAATGAGCATAATTGACAGGAGTCAATTGCACGAAAGAAAGAAAGAAAGAGAAAAAGATAGGTAGGAACCTACCCTTTTTCTTCGTGCTATAAACCTTCCTCTTGAATCACTCTATCTATGGATGAATCCGTTGCGTAGTTTAAAAGATTTTAGCTTATATAAATACATACAGTGGCCGTGTGGTGTCCGGTAGAGTAGAATAGCACCAACCCCTTACACTCATGGGTGTCGTACAAGGCGACTAATGTTTTCGAGGCAAAATATCAAGAGTCTCCGTAGTCTGGAAAATGGGCAGCAGCATTTTCCATTGTTATGTTTAAACACTGCGATCTCCAACCCGCCTGCCAACCGTGGAGATTATGGCAATGACCTCCCCATTCGTGGGAGAGGCCCTGGGTCCTGCAGTGAACTGTTACGGGCTGTGATGATAAAATACATACATAGGGACAAACAGCGGGAAGCTACTTTGTTTTATACTAGATAGATAAACAGCTTATTGCTCATAAAATATCACAATACCAATTATACTATGTATAGATGTATTATGAATGATAGGAACTAAGATTCGTGTTCACTAAACTCGAATTAAGCATTAAGTACCTATCTAGGAAACTTTCATCTTTATGAAAGGCTTAGCCATTTCTCTCACCAAACTTCTACCTCTAGGCGAGGTTTATCTATGAATTCGCATGGTAATGTTAGTAAACTGTACAGTTCAAAAACTCATAAACAAAAACTTATCTGAACCGGTAACGGCGTCGCTGTTGATGACAACAAAGTTTTATTTCAAAATGGCAACTCTTTGTTCCAGTTTTGGCCACCGGGACAGACAACTTTGCAGTTGGAAACAGAGCGCAACTGTCATTTTAGAAAGCGTCGTCCAATCCACTTCCTAACTTTAAGCGTTACTTAACCGCGATAGTTATTTCCTATCGGTTGGTGAAACGTATTTTCGTTTTAAACAATTCCTAAGTATTTGGGCATATCCTAAGTATGTTTAGTGAAAACGGGCTCAGATATGTGTCTTTTTGTGTTAACTACTGCGAAGCCGTCACCGGGTCTGCCAACATAATGAAATACGTATTTAATCCAAAAATTATTTATAGGAAAGAGCTACAGACAAGTACTCTTTGAGAAAAGTGGCGTAAATTGGCATTCTAATAGCAGCACCTACTATAAAACACTTCGTCTTAATACGAAATACAGTACCTACTATCAAAATTAATTCATCTGCATTTTAAAGGTGTGTTCCAGGTTTCATAACTTTAAAATGTGTGATAATAACCGCGATAATTTAAAATATTATGTTAATTCATCTGTCTTATACTTAGATGCTGAAACAATGCAAAAACTGGCTCGTTGTAAATTTTTCGACATATTGGTCACCTTGGCGTTAATGTCCCGGTTGTGCTCCCGCGCGCGATAGCCCGTGGTCCACTGTGAGCACCAGGTAATTACAGTGGAGCGTCTGCCATCTGACCTCTGAGCAATCCCGGGCCTTCGCGCACAGCGCGGGAGCGCAATCCGGATTTAACGCCATGATGATGATGATGATAATGATGACTGCCATCTGACCTCCGTGACCATGTTACCGGGTGACCCTTAATAGATTGGATTATGGTTAGTCTATGTGCAGGTTTCAACACGATGTGGTCCTTCACTGTAAGAGCATCGGTTAGCATTCAACTGTACATAACTCAAGAAATAGTTACTGGTACATGGCCACAGAGGGATTCTAACCCGGTACCTTACGAGTCGAATATCTTAACTCGGCCGGCGACGCTCCATAACCATTTTGAACATATTGTTGGACCATAATTTACATAGTACCGTACGATTCTTTTCGCCACAACAACCAACGGCCCACATTTCAAAAGCACACTGTTTTTCATGAACGCTCTACAGAAATGGAACAGCGACAATGCAGTTTTATCTGTAATGCTGTGCGCGCTATAAACGCTACCCGTTCTTTTGTGGGTAGATCCATGGGAGAGCAATGCAGCATGTAGTAAATTCACATTTTTTTATACCACTAACGTGGCAAACAAGCTTAAAGCCTGCCTAATGGTATGCAGCCACAGCAGCCTATTGACGTTTGCAATACCAGAGGCACCACGCTCGCGTTTCCGACTCCGTAAAATCTTTCCACCCCATTTTTGAAGATCTCCATGTCGTACTCTCTCGGTAGTTCATTCCACAACCTTAGTGTGCGTGGGGGAAAGTTCCTCAAAAAAGTTCAAAAGTAGTTTCGTTTTTATTTAGTACAGCTTGTTAGAAAGAGCTCCTTTAGCTGTAGGTTTTAATTGGGTAGTGTCGTAGTGCTAAATTTATTGTATTTGAACATTAATTTTCACTAGATATTCGTACAATAGTGCAGTAGCATCATCCTCATCTTGGCGTTAAATCTGTCCGTCTCGACACCATTGTCGGTAGCTAGCAGATGTGTTTATGTCAACTCGAAAATGTTAACATGACTACTGGAATTGATAAGTGATTTTTTTTATTGTCAATAGGCTTGCATTTGACCTCCACTCACCTGATGGGAAGCGACGATGAGGTCGAAGACGTAGCATGCTCAGGCAGAGAGTTCCAGGGCTTCGATTTTGGTACGGAAATCGTCTCAGTTGCAGTAACATTACAATTGCAATACATGCCAAACGTGTGATAATAATTCAAATGACAGACGTTGAGTTGTAACTTTCATGAGTTTGAACTTTTCCACAATTTGTTTTCTGGTACTTTAGTTGCATTATAGTTATATATGGCTGTTGGTACTCCAATAAATAAATAAATAAATTACTAATTTGCATATTTCTTAGTTGTCAAACTGCCTTCAATTCTGTCAATGAAAACGTGTCAAAGGTCGAACAATTATTTGACTGGGATGATGCTGCGATGTTACTGTGACTGACTCGATACCTCGACGTAGTTATAGTAACATCACACAACATAATAACAACTGCTTTGCACACCAGAATCGGTACCCTGTCCATTGCAGTGTGCACTAGAAAAGTGGACGAGTGGCCGAGGGAGCTTTAAGTGCGTTCTGGAGGATGTTATTTCTCCCGCAACGAGTCTCTATGGAATACTGTTTACACAAAATATTGCATGTATGGTGTACATGTGTGTGTGTGTGTGGTATAATTTCTGGTTAATGGCTTTCTCTTCGGCTGAAAAGGGAAGGAGTAATATCTATTAATAAAGTGGTAGGAGACGATGAACGATGTAAGTCAGTAGAAAGTTGTGGCATTCAAAAGTCTCTTGATCATCATCACAGCCCGTAACAGTCCACTGCAAGACTTAGGGCCTCTCCCACGAAAAGGGAGGTTATTGCCATAATCTCCACGCTTGGCAGGCGGGTTGGAGATCGCAGTGTTTAAATATAAGTAACAATGGAAAATGCTGCTGCCCATTTTCTAAACTACGGAGACTCTTGATCTTTTGTCTCGAAAACATTAGTCGCCTTGTACGACACCCATGCGTGTCAGGGGTTGATGCTACTCTACGCTGCCGGACACCACACGGCTAGCTCTTGATACCACAGAACTAACAATAGGTTTTGGTATAGACTCGGTGCCATTGACTTGATAACCTAAGCAAACAATAGGTATGAGTAAGTTTGACCAAAAGGATTATTATTTCCAAACAAGGAAACGATCCATATCCGAAACAGAGTAAAATAGCTTATTTTGATTGCGTACAAATGGTTTGAAAAAGCCTGAATTTCTCGGCTACACTATCACAACGATACACCGAGTACGTGACGACTACATCCGTGTAGCCTTGGCGTGAGAGACATTGCGGACAAGATTGAGGAGGCTCGCCAGCGCTGGTTTGGTCACGTGTTGCGTAAGCTGGGGGATACGCGGGAAATAGGTGCCTGAACCTGCCGGTATCGGGGAAGAGATTCTGCGGTAGGCCCAAGAAGGGATGGACAGACATATATGAATCAGATGCCAGAGCCAACGACTTACGACGCGAGGATACCGAAGACTGCGCGAAGTGGAGAAGAATCTCTTATAATTATATCCTAGAATAATGACAGAACCCACCCAGTTACAAATTAATGTATTTTTTTACGCTATTAAATTAAATTAAATTAAATTAAAATTAAAATATATTTATTTCAGACCATTGATCCATAACTTGTTAGTATTATATTAGTAACAATTGTACTTATATGTTATGTTAGTAACATTAGTAAGATTATTATGTAGGTAACACTATTTATCGCTATCTCTTAGCGCAGTTTCGGTTATTCTTCTTCTTGTTGATAGTCTGATTATTGGACATTGTTTGAGAACTATCTATAAAATGTAGACCAATAGAGTAAAGTGTACTATATATTACTGTATATAATGTCTGTTCAGACTGACTTGTATAATTTGGTGAACAAACAATACCCAAAAGTCATGACTTGCCGTATCAATCACGCTAAGTACACTGTATCTGACATCTGTCTTGAATTACGAGAAACACATAGAATGTGAATTTCAACGAATACTGCTGTAAATTCTCAATTTAAATTCATAATTTCAGTCTGGTCTGGACAGATGTTGCCTATCTATTGTTCTAGTTATTATTGTTCCATCTCCAACGTTCAAGTCTAGCCTGCGTCTAGGTATCCCATTTAATCTAGGCGTCTGTTGCTGAGCTAGATGAATCCAGATAACATTTATATTGCAGAGAAGTCTCGCAGATATTAATTTAAGGGGCGGATCAGACTTTACAACCACTTTAGTTTATGAAGTTATCTGGTTTATAAAGTGGATAATTTTCGTTTAAAACGTTATTGCAGTTTTATTTCAAAGCGAATGTACTAGCGAGACGTACCGGGTTCAAATCCCACTACGGCCATGTACCAATGACTCTTTTCTGAGTTATGTACATTAGTTAAATATCAACTGATGCTCTCACGATGAGAGAAAACATCGTTATGAAACCTGCAAGTTCAGGCAACTGAATTTGTCTACATAATCCAATCTGGTCAGGTTCCCCTGGTAGCAGGATCACGGAGGTCAGATGGCAGTCGGTCCACTGTAATTATCTGATCTGCGGAATCCTGGATCAAGGTCAAGGCGGACCCGGGCCCTAGCGCATAAGAGCATAACCTGGACATTAATGCTAAGATATCCATAGCATATCTATCTTAAGCTTGCAAAAACCTAATATCGAAAATACTTTACCGAATTAGTAAAATTAGAGGTATATTAGAGGCCTCTTCAGAGGCGGGCACGAGATGATTCGGACACCTCCACTCGAGATAGAAAAATCGTAACCGTCACCGTAAGAGCATATCAGTACATAACTCAAAAAGCATCATCGGTGCATAGCAGTAATGGGATGCGAACAACCAAATACTCTTAGAAAATACCCCTTAACCATTATATTTCCGGTAAAATCGTACAGAAACAAGTAACGTTTCAACTCCCACATTCAAGTGAATACGTGAAATCCTGTTCCAATTTTGCCCTCACGTAGCTGGAACAAACCGTCGCAAAGTTAATTACATGGCCGGATTGTCAACAATGGCCTTGTTTTATATTAAAATGCGACATTAAGCGGATAACTGCATGGAATAAGTATATAATTTGTGTAGACTGTGTACTGTAGCTTGTGTGCTCTGGCAGATCTTTGGTTAGGTCGGGCTCTAGGATAGGTTAGTTTTTAGGAGAGGTTATCGTTCCGACAGTGTAGCCGAGGCTTAAGTTAGGGCCCCTTATTTTCATAAACGTCAAACTAGAATCGAAGTGTCAATCACCATAATAAATGTCATTTATTTATTTATACTTCATGCACAAACAGTACATTGGCGGACTTAAAGCTAAAATAGCATTATATACCAGTCTACCAAGAGAGATAACAGTTGACAAAAGGTATGCGGTGCAGGAAGATTACTTACAAGTAAAGATTACACATAAGCTTATTCAACCACAATCAAATTTATAAAAATAAATAAATAATAATAATAAATACACTAAAAGTTAAAAGTAGCAATAGATATTTTACACTACATTAATTATTAACTGCATGAGTTACCCAAAATTATGCAGGTACTTGAGGCTTTATGAAGAAAAGGAATGAAAAAGGAATAAAGGAACAAGGAGTAAATTAGGAGCTAAGGAGTGTTCAGAAAATGGTTATGTAGAAAACAGAATTTCCTAGATATTAATCTTATGTCAGGGGGAAGATCATTCCAGAATCTCATCGCTGTTAAATAAACGAATTAGAAATAAACCCAGTCCGATGAAGAGGGAAATTCAATAAAAGATTGTTTGAAGAACGGAGATTACGGTCATGATTATCAGAGAGAAGCTGAAATTTACATTTTAAGTATTTTGGAATAGCTGGGTCGTGCTAAATTGAATGAAGGAGAGAAAGAGTTCTTAAGTTACGGCGTTGTCGGATGGAAAGCCACTTGAGCTTAGCTGGGTAAACCGAGACATGATCATACTTGCGCAAACCAAAGATGAATCTTATGCAGTTGTTAAGAAGACGATCCAACTTACAGAGAAGGTCTTGGTTTGCGCCAGTGTAGCATACATAGCCGTAATCAATGATAGGCAGAATCAAAGATTGCACAAGTAGCAATTTGGTAGCAGGGGAAGGACAAATTTGAATCTATAGAGGGAATAAAGAGTCGCGGTGACCCTCCTGCTGACCTCTGTCACATGCGGTACCCAGCTGAGAGTGCTGCCAATGTAAAGCCCCAGATCCTTTACCTGGGAAGAGTACGGGATAATTGTACCATTGTAATGTAAAGGTGGCACCAGGGAGAGATCAAGGCGTTTAATGTCCATAACACTTATCACCCAAACATCAGTGTCAAATTTGGTCATACTGGGATTGTAACGTCTGCTGGGAAGGAATTCAAATGTATTCCATTTAAAATAGAAGTATGCGTCGCCGAATACTGGGCGAACAAAGTGTAAAAAATAATATATCCTTTATTTATTATATTCAAACAGATGTTTTACAAATTATATGATACCCTTGAAGAGGTTGGTGCTATTATACCGGACACCTCATTACCAAATGGTTTAAAAAATTTAATCACGTAGGTAGACGTACTTTTTGTATGATGAAAAGAATATTTTTTACCAAATGGCTTCTATTATTCCCAAATAAAATGTTGCCGCTGTCTTGCTAAAACATAAGGGATTTGGCCTTAAGAGCATAATTAGGCCTGTGATGCTTTACGGCTGGGAAACCTGGCTGGTATTGAGTACATCCGGGGCAGCCTTAGCGTGAAAGATATCGCACATAATATCGAATCGATCGAGGCATGGCTGCGCTGGTTTGGTCACGTATTGCGCAAGCCCCAGGGATGCGTGGGAAATAGGTGCCTAAACCTGCCTGTATCAGGAAGAGGTCCCGCGGGAGACCCAAGAAACGATGGATTTATATCGCCTAGTCGGATGCGAGAGCCAACTGTTTACGACGTGAGGATGAAACAAACAATACAAAGTGGAGAAAACAAAGTAGGAAAGCGGACCCTGATAGAAGCCGGAATTGACCGCTCGGATGATGATTCTGATGATGATGATGACAATGATGATTTCCAACAGTATATAGTATCTTGACCCAAAAAATAGCAGGATACTATAGTATTATAATGTATAGTGATGATTTTGACATTTTACCAACAGTACCTATGTAGTATCTTGACCCAAAATCCAAAATATAGTATGACACTATATTATATAGTAGATTGGGCAACCCTAAGCCAAACTGCCGACATTTGTACTTTTTTTTATCATCATATCATGTGTCCTAGTTTCTAAACTACTACCAAATTTATGGTAGGTATAATATACAAAGTTATCCACCCAGCACCCACAGAGATAAAGGGAAAGAAACTCAAAGCCCTAAAACAGATATAATAAAAAGATCGTGTCAATTGCATTACGTAACTGTAGACTGATCCGGGTGGACCCTTATCGGGACGGCCAGGTCCGGGCGAAATCCCGGATAACTGGATAAAATCCGGAAAAACACTAATTCGATTGAAAAGGGACCGAACGTTTCGGACGGAGATCACAACGTCGTAGTCGTCGCAAAATAAATACATATCATTAAATCATTTATTTAACAAAAAATTATTTAATAGCGGTTCATAGTCTCTGCCAACCCCACCTGTAGGACAGAGGCGTGAGCTTTAGGTATGCAGAAATGAAACATTCTGCTTAACAATAGTACACTATTGAATTGACAATTCTCGGGCGTAATAGTATTAACAAAAGAGTTAACTGTTATTTCGATTTACTTTAGAAATGTCTGACCTAAACAGAATAGTCCAAATCTGACAAAATAAGAAAAAGACCTCCACAGGATCTGTCGTCCTGACAATCTGACTTACAGTCGAGTTCATTGATATGTGAGCATTACCAAGCCTTCAAATATAAATGTACATGGAAGGGTACTTACATATCTGAGCAGATTCTTCAGTAAGTTACTGAAAGGCTTGCTCAGATTAATATGACAGGTAACATGTGTACATGTCTTCCAGACCCTTCCATTTACATTTATATTTGAACCTTGGCAATGCTCACATATTAATGAACTCGACTGTACATTGCAGAGTTCGTGCAAACATCAGTAGGCTGTGGTAACTGCTGGCCATCAGGCAGGCCGCCAGCTTGTGCTTAGACCTTAGATAGTACCTAGTTTGGCGTAGTAGTAGAGAGGCGTTTGAAGAACATGACGTGTTTTATAAAGCAATGGAAACAAGCATGGAAGCAAGTTCAAATGAAAATATATTTTTAAAGCAAGCTTTTATCGCGCGTTCTCTATGGTCAGTCAGCGTATTTGTCAAGACTAATCACGATGATCAAACTTGATGGGTTTACCATGCGTAGTTTACGAGTCCCTATGGCTACCTTTCGTCTTCACATCCGATCAGCTCGATTGTAACATCATCATCACAGCCCGTAACAGTCTACTGCAGGACTTAGGGCCTCTCCCACGAAAGGGGAGGTTATTGCCACAATCTCCACGCTTGGCAGGCGGGTTGGAGATCGCAGTGTTTAAATATAACAATGGAAAATGCTGCTGCCCATTTTTTAAACTACGGAGACTCTTGATCTTTTGCCTCGAAACATTAGTCGCCTTGTACGATATCCATGAGCGTAAGGGGTTGGTGCTATTCTACTCTGCCGGACACCACACGGATTGTAATATAACAATGCATTATCACCGAGTGTGATATGTGTGATGAGTCATGAGTGTGAAAAATTTCAGCTCAATCGAAAACTGGGAAAGGGGTCAAATTTAACTGGTAAGATTTTACTATGAACAGACTTGTTATGAAGTCTAGTAGAAGAGAAAAATGTTATTGATTAACGCAAGTTGATGTTTTGCAATAAAAATAAAGTAAGAAAAATTATTGGCACTGCAATATTTAATGACGAAATAAATTACACATCTATACAGTAATAAATATTAATTTGATTTGATTGAAATTTTTTATTTCCAATTTTTATTTGTATACATTCTGAATCACGTAAAAGAAATGTAAGGCAGCGTTAAGGAGGAGCGAACTATCCCAACACAGACAAATAATACTTGTCTACTGGGAGTGTTCAACCTGATGTACCCACTACAAATGTTGAAAAAAAAAAAATTTATATAGTCTTTAGATACATCACAGCCTCCCAACGAATCAGTTATTAGGTACAATATGGGATAGAACTTTGTCGATTAAATCGTAATGACAGTTCGCGGGCAAATTAGCGTCAATAAAGAAATTATTTCGATTTACTTTGCCAATTCCATCGTTCATGCATAAAATAATAATTACTTGCTTTTTCGTCCGCGTGAAATTCGGTTACTATGTTCAGGACACATTCCAGTGGAAACCACATTTAATTTCGGAAAAAAAATTACAGCCTATGTTACTCACGAGTAATGTAGCTTCCTACTGGCGAATTCTTTTTTAAAATCGATTGAGTAGTTTTTGAGTTTATCCATGAGAAACAAAAAAGCAAACAATAAAATTTTTACCCTTTATAATGTTAGTATAGACGGCTTTCAGTCACTTTGGCCTTCATGCCTTGGGGGTATAATATATATTTATTGTATTTCTTTAATATTTTATTTTTATTATATTGTAGTACACCTCGTTTTGTGGTTTAGGTATCGTAGTGGCCATAATTATAACACATTGTAGTGTTTCTATTATCAACATTCACTTAAAAAGCAGATTTTTGGACAATAAATCCTTCTGAGGATTCAACTATGTTTTTATTAAGCATTTTAGTATCAGACGGCCTTCTCCCGAATTAGTGGGTCTTCTTTTTCTTTTTTCTTTTTTTTATAATTATACTAGCCAGGTATTTGAACGCCAGAGTTAGTCACAAAGTAGTTGAAATTGAGATGCTGCAGGTTGTTTCAATCTATGTGAGTATACGGTTGCCTGAACTCGCCCGCTTACCCAATAGAACATTCCAGAATACGGATTTATCCGGAAAGCCGGAAACCAAATAATTATACCGAACAGTTCCGGGTATACCGTAATCCGGATGTACGGAAGATTGAGAACGGAAACCCGGATTGGGGGAATTTGGCTGCGAAAATATTTATTTGCGAGGTCTTTTTTGGCTACCTTACTTTGAAGGCACATCTAGTTCTTGAAATGAACAAGGGATTTCCTCAGTTTGTTCATTTTAGGAAATGAATGTAGCCAGAAAATACTTGTAAATAGCATCTGTCGTATGATTTACAATTCTTGCCAGTAAAATGAAAATTAAACCTGTTGTTACAGTTTTGAGTAATCATTCTTAACTCGCAGCTTAAGCCCCGCTTGCACAAAATTCTTAAACATGTTTAACGTTTTTTGTATGATATTTTTTGTTTAAGACTTGCACCAAGCTCTTAAACGCGTTTAGAAAGACTTCTTCAGATTTTTGGATGAAGTTTTTTGTTTCAGTATCAACTTAAATACGCTTAAGACTTTGGTGCAAGCCACCCTTAGTTGTGATAATTTAGGTTCCTATATAGCTTTCTTATTAAAATATCTTGAATACAATATAAATAAACAGCAATCCTAAATCGTCTTAAAAGAGAACTCGAGCGTTTCTATGCCACTAACTTCAAGTAATCATTTGCCACAGCCATCTTGAAAAGACCAAGTAGCATTTGGCTTCTGTATTTTTTACGATTGTCATTTGTTTTTATTACAAAACACATCGAATTGATAGTTCTCCGAGGGGCGGACTGCAAAGTGCCACAAACCTATCGACTCAGTGGACAAAATCGTAACTAAGGCATTATTGTGCTAAAACGACTGATTGGAACGCCCATCGTTCACTACTAGCGACACAGCCAACTGAACAGAGAAGTTGGTCGCAAAGTAAATATCGCCTTCGATATTCCGTTGAGTATATTGAAGACGATATTTTCGTTTTTGGAAGTAATAAACTAGCTGTCCCTAAGCCACGAAGAAGAATGTATATTCTTAGAAATAAATAAATAGGATTCCAAGATCTGGTGTCCATTCGAATGACATGTAAGGGAAGCAGGCGCGGATCCAGGATTTGGTTGAGGGGGGGGGGGGTCAAAATTATAGGTATCAATAATGAGCGAGCAAAAATTTGGCCATTTTAATAGGGTGATCAATAAATAAATAAGCGAGCGGAGCAAGCTCGGAAATTTTGGGTTATACAACCTGAGAACAGCGAATGTATGAGCGACCAAGAAATTTTTGACATTTTGGGTCTAAAAAGCTGGAGTGATCGATGAATGACCCACCGGAGCGAGCTCGATAGATTTGAAGTTTCAAGTTTTAAACGCTAGGGTGATACATGAAAGAATCACGAACAAGTGAGCTTGAAATTTGTCGCATTTTGAGTTATAAAAGCCTCAAGTGATTACTGAATCCAATAAGCGAGCGGAGCGAGCACTCAATTTTGGACATTTTTGGTCTTAACAGCAATGGATGATCTTCACAATAGTAATTGAATGAAATCAATGAATGAGTGACTGCAATGAGCTAGGTGAATAATAAGAAAGATACATGAAACCTAGATGTGGAAGGCACAGGACCGGCCTTTATGGAGATCTCTGGGAGAGGCCTATGCCCAGCAGTGGGCGTCTTTCGGCTGATATGATGACCTCTGTATCTATATGAATTGGGGCAGGCGTTTCATAAATATAAGGTACACATATAACTATTAAGTCGATCTGTATTGTGATATATTTTACTTTTATCGTATTTACTGAAAAATAAAGCTTTCACCGTGCACTCAGCGAAATTGAACATGAATTGTTTCATAAAAAAACATATTACGAATTTATGAGATGTGAAATACTAGTCCAAATAAATGTCTACGAATAAACACAAAATGTTCGGGGCTCACAGAATGCTCTAACAAAACTACCGTCGCATTTTATTTTCCGCGGCAAACTTTTATGGCAACCTTGGGTGTGATTCGACTGGCAACCCTGATATTCCCGCCATCCGCCATTTTGGCGCCCTTTTGTTTTCTCATTCCAAGGCACGGGCAAAGGCACTGCGCTCCATTCGTACAGGCTTTGGGACGATATAAATGACCCTCCATTTATTCTCCCGTGACGTCACACTTTGAATGATGACGTCATCCAAACCTAAGTTCTCGCCATCACAAGGTTTTGTGTCCTTTTGACAAATTAGTCGAAAGTTATCGTTTGCTTAGTTTCGCACAAAATTTATTTGGTTGGTGGCTTATTTAGTTTTATTTTCGTTCGAAAATAGAAGCCTCTGTTTCCACTTATTTCTGTAAAACTATTTAATTATTAGTACTGACGATGATAGGTCACTGCAAGCCTTAACTTCTGAGTTTTGATGTAATTATCTCGCTTGTCATTTGTCAAGCTGATTCATCTCAGTGTTTTTCTAAGCTACTGCAGCGATTTCAATGAAAGGGTAAGAATCATATTAATTAAACCCCCTTTAAGATGATTTAACAAATGCGTTGAAGTCGGAGTGCGAAAATATAGTTTTCCACGTACGGTGTAGAATAGAAGGTAACAGAGATGGTTTGGCCATGTTGAGCAGATTATAAGGATTCCAAGGCAAATACTGTTCAAGAATATCTCAAGAACACCTTCTTGAAGATCAGGCGGTGCTTCACTTCAAGGTTGCTTCAGTTATATCAAGCACAAGTTTGATTCTGCATAGTGTACTAGTACCACCACTAGGACGTAGCCGAATACCAACTAGCCGCTTTGGATTCGGTGGAAAATGCGCAAAGAAAATAATTTGACACTAATTGTGAGAATTGAAGCTAAGCTGAAGAGTCTCGAGCATCGGCGTAGGGTTGCGCGTTTGTCGGTCTTCTACACATTACATTTCGGAGAGTATGCAAAGCAGTTGCACGAACTCATTCTGCCATCGGGAACCGGGGTCCGAGCAAACGCTTCATCTTGGATCTTCCAGCTATCCGCAACAGCCGCTGTGGTTCAACCATAATGCGCACGGCTAAGGAATGAAACACGTTTCCTGCGAGTGTGTTCCATGATCATTATAATCTAGACGCCTTTAAGGCTAGAATGAATAGACTGTCTAGACAGGCATGTTCCATCTTCGGCCGCATCGTCACTTACCACCAGGTGAAATGGTGGTCAAATGCCTGGCTAGTTTAATTAATAAAAATGTTTTTTTATTGTGCTGTTGCTGTAAGTAAATACATGTATTTATTCTTTTCTATTAACCTTAATCTAAGCATCCCTAATAATATATTTTCTCCTTTATTTCCACAAAACCAACACCACAATTTAATATTGCTCATCTCGAGCGTGCAATACAGACATAGAGACAGAGCATTCTTAAGAATGTGGACGATTTATATCGACATTTTTCTATTGAGAGCAGAACGAATTCCTTTGGGGAATATTCGAAGCGTCCCCGGCTAAATTAGAAAGGGACTGTCAAATATTTGACGGTTTCTGAATAAATAAGGTCTGTCAAATCGATGTGAATGATATCTTTCTAACGTTGCGTTCAGTGGCGTGATGAGTATATTCGTTAGGTTTTTGATGTGAAACGTCTTTAAAATAAGACTGAAACATTATGAGTACCAATGTTTTTTTCAACTAAACTCGCGTTCTTTACACATATTATTATATCCATGGCAGTCTTCTCGTGACCACGGTGGGTGTAACTCTATCGAAATGTCGGGAAAAAATCGAAAAGATACGTCGTGTTTAGATTCCGTCTAATATAATTATATATGAGTAACAAGTAAAAAAGGTCCATTTCGTCTTACCTTAATTACTGCATATCTATTAGTCTTAGAAACATAAATCTGATGTCACTGTTTAGCGTATATAGTCAGCTCGTTGGTTTGACCGTGAATTTGGGTAGAGGACATCTGGGGCGGCGGGAAGGGGCACTGCATTGAATGAACGAAACGCGAGCTCAAGTAACTCACGACTCATACGTGATACGGCGTTGATTCTTGCGTGTATTTATTGAGTTTGTCTACAACAATCGATCTATACAAAAATAGGTCCAATATAGACAATATTTTATGTAAAAATAAGCAATCATAAATAATGCCCGTGTAAGAGTCCGTACGAAATACAAATCGCCGTGTGCTCCATCCGGATTTTTGTACTACGACGTCAAATCTATACGCCCACCAGTACCACTATTTACCACTGGGCGTTCTATACAAAATACGTTATTTTATTAGCATATAACATATATACCATTGGGCGCACAGATTTGACGTCTTAGTAAAGAATGTTAGAGAGTTAGTTGCTCTATCGAAAATTTAATTTTTTTCGGGCCGGCTCTGTTAGATTGTTCGTGCAGAAATGTATGAAACGTGAATATGATGTATTTTGCTGTGTCACGTATGATTCGACTGCTGAGTTACAAGGTCACAATTACGTCTTGGGACACGCCGCGATCTCCTTCATTGGCCATATTTCCGATTCTGAGCCAAAAACCATAAAGTCGCGTGAAATATACGTAAGTAAATAGGGCAGTCGGTCGCCTTGACATTGTTTGTGTAAGGATGGTTACGAATCCGTATTTTGTAAGATTATTTCGAACATCCAGCCATCGCAGCGTGGGTAGGCCAGGCCTCCCGCAAGTTGGACCGACGACCTGGTAAAGATCGCAGGTACACAGCTGGATGTGGAAGACCCAGGACCGGCCTATGTGGAGATCTCTGGGGGAAGCCTATGCCCAGTAATGTGCGTCTTTCGGCTGATATGATGATGCTGATTTGGAACATCCAAATAATCTTACAAAATTTGACGCATTTACCGGTGGTGAACGGGGGCAACGCCCGTGCCATTGGTATTTAAAAATGGGCCCACATAATACCAGCCCTGTCAGACACTTCTAGCGCCTCGCTACACATGCTGAGTGGGTTCCAATTATGCAGGCCACTGCGGCACTAGTAGCAACCTAAAATAAAAGATAGACCATCCCACTGCCACTTCAGCCTAACAAAGTCTGTGGGATATGTCGGTTAAGTTTAAATATGCGATGCTGTTTACCAGTTCAAAGAACAAGGAAGATAGCATCTTTATGTCTTGCTTTATGCTCATGTCATGTTATCGCTTACACCAAGGAAAATCGAAAGAGCCAGCAAAAATTATGCTGCTTTCTCGCGCCCTGCCTGCCTAGTGGCTGCCTAGTCCTCGCAGTGACAACCTGCAGTCTTGCATTTTTATAACAAGAACAAAAAGCTTCTCGTACATCGAGATATGTAGAGCTCGTCTAATCTAAAATGATGCGCCCCACTATCGCATTAACGCACACAAGCAAGTTTGAAATATAGACGCAATACATATACAAATGCCGTTGTAATTGGTCATTCAGTTGCCGGTGACATTCAAACGTAGGAGCACGCGTCGTTCATTGGCTCCCACACAGATGAAGTGTCGTTATCAATAGTTGCACTCACACATCGAAATCAACTAACTAAGTAGTGGGGCGCGTCATTTTAGACTAGACGAGCTCTGCTCTATAACGAAACAAAAATTACTTTCGTCTTTTATTACTTACACTAGTGGACCCGCGCGACTTCATTCCCGTACACCTACTTTACTTTATCCTACGTACGATTTTTTCTTCCTTTCTCTTGATATACTCTATATTGCTGAAAACCGCATTAAAATCCGTCGCGTAGTTTAAAAGATCTAAGCGTTCATAGATACATAGGGACAGACGGCGGAAAGCGAGTTGGTTTTATTCTATGTCTAGATATGATAAGTATAAATAGTACCTGTGGCCCTAGCATAAGCGTGTCTGCGACAAAGCTTGCGCCGCGAGAGAGCGTTTGTCTGTTTCTCTCAATACTAAGACGAAAGAGACAGCAATACCTATGCCGCGCTTTTTCTCGATTATCGCGCGCGAGAGCAACTTGTACTAGGCCTACTGTGATGTAAGTAATAAAATAACTTACGATGATTCTTCAAGTTGGTGTTTATCTTATAAACTGTTGTTCCTGTAACAAAACAGAATATAAATTAGTAATAGAAAACAGAACTACATGTTAATCTTTAACCTATATCTAAAGTACGTATTTAAAGTCAACAATCAGATTTTAAATATCTTACCGGTATCATGAATTTTGAAAATATATCCGATTCGAGGCGGAACCAGATTTGACAGATTGCTTTGAATTGAATTGCGCCTTCAATTTTGCTCAGCACAGCGTGAAGTGCCGATTCAGTTGATTTGCCTTTGCAGTATATATGTTGATTGCTATGGATTGGATGTACTGTGAGGGCCTAGTTATTAATAACGTAATTTTACCTACTCGGTAAAGTATTTTCGATATCAGTTTTTTTAGAAGCTTAACATAGATATATCCGATGGTCATCTTGACGTTAATGCCCCGGTTAATGTACGTACGAGTCGGACCCATTAAGTCATAGATGCTCTTAAACTAAAGACAGTAAAATACTTGTACAGTAAATTTATAAACCTTAGATACCTATTACTCAAATAGGCTACATTGTACGGGTATATTTGTGCATAATTTTTTTCCTCACACCGATTCGAGACTTGCCGCCATAGGATTTTTATATTTAAGAAATCCTTTCCAATGACATACCGCTTAACGTTTACTCATGACCCAGAGGTCAATATATTTTTGCTGGTTTTTACTACAGAACATACTATTAGCAATGTGATATAGCTTAATGTAGCTAGAGCTCGTCTAGTCTAAGATGACGCGCCCCACTACTTAGTTAGTTGATTGCGATGTGTGAGTGCAAATATTGATAACGACACTTCATCTGTGTGGGTGCCAATGAACGACGCGTGCTGCTACGTTTGAATCTTAACGGCAACTGAATGACCAATTACAACGGCATTTGTATACGTATTGCGTCCATATTTTAAACTTGCTTGTGTGCGTTAATGCGATAGTGGGGCGCGTCATTTTAGATTAGACGAGCTCTACCTATAGGTCAAACAATTTGCAAAATCGCTAAGTACATAGTTTGAATTTAATCCATTACAAACAAACAACGAAACATTTCTCTTTATAATATTAGGAGAGATTGAGGCAATGTACTGTCGTTCACGAACGCTTAGTTTCCATGTTGCACGAACCATGAATCCAGATGCCTACCATCTCTATTGTCACTCCATCACATAGTGTAAGCGTCCGTAGTATGCTGGTAGCGCATTCAATGCTGCATAATGCCCGCACTAACTTTACTAAGTATTAACTCGTAGTTGTAGCTACTATGGGTTCTCGCTGATATTTCCGAGAAGTTTTAAAGAATCTGATAATTTTGTTTGTTGCAGGATTTTCTTCTTTATCAGTCCCTTCTAGTGTTACTAGTGCTTCATGACCTCTTTCGAATCATAAATCATTGGTTAATTTGTGGTATACAAGTTATATGCAGTTGTTAAAAATTTTTGAAAAATTGGTCCTCTCTGACCTGCCGCCGGCACGGCATATAAATAACATAAAATAATGTCAATACTAATTATAATGTCTAAAAGTAAATAATCAAAGTCAAAATATAAAATAAATAAATAAACTACAGAAATTATGAAAATTTCAATAATTAACAATATAAATACTTATACAAATGTCAAAAATAAAATCAATAAAAAAACCAATGATTAAATAAATCACAAATAACAATATCCATGTCAAAGTACAAATTTAATGTAGGTAGATACAAATCATTCTTCTCAAAAAAGATGTTGTGAAGCAGGTTTTGCATGGGTGAATGTGCCTGGCGACGACCACTTTCAACAATCGCAAAAATATGCAGGTTAGTGCGAACAAATATGATAGCGGGATGATATAGTCAGTAATTTTAAATATTTGAAAAATGCACCACAGCTCGTTGCAAGTTGCAAATAGCTCTAATGCATTTCTGCGCATTGAAAATAACCTCCTACCCCGCTGCGTTGCCTTAGAATCTCAAGAAAACAATTCCATTCCAAGAATTGCGTGTCCCATTGATTGATTTATTCTATTTCCAACATAATCTATATGTGTATTACCACTCATATTTGTGCAATTATTCTCATTTTATCATCAGTTTCTTCCTCAAACCTCGTAAAAGTAACATTGTACTAAGAGTTAAGTAACTGATTCTTAAGCAGTTAAACCGCGATAGAATCGGAGTTAAGCTTTATAGTTCTTCTTGAAGTATCTATCGGATAGCTTTCAAT
The DNA here is from genome assembly GCA_905147135.1 of Blastobasis lacticolella. NCBI lineage: Eukaryota > Metazoa > Arthropoda > Insecta > Lepidoptera > Blastobasidae > Blastobasis > Blastobasis lacticolella. The sequence continues at coordinate 12,984,016 of LR990061.1, forward strand.
TAAGACTTTTGTAGACCAAAAGTAGGTCGAGAGCGGTTTGAACCAGATTCCACTAGTTTGTAGACTAGTAGAAATTTTGATCAAATATTATTGTGAAGTATGCGTGACGATGCGGCCTAAGATGGAGCATGCCTGTCTTGGAATAGCACTTGTGATTCGACTATCTTGAGTTTTCTACACAGTTCTTTAATATCTTGTCATATCCTATCGGTTTTGTTCTACTTTCCCATATTTTATAAGATTACCTATGGTATTAAAATCGAGGCCCCTTTTTTTTTGACATTTTCTATTTTGTTTATGCTGACATTTGTATTATAATTTTTATAAGATTACCTATGGTATTAAAATCGAGACCCTTTTTTTTGACATTTTCAATTTTGTTTATGCTGACATTTGTATTATAATTTTGTTTATTTATTATTCCATGTAGCGATTCTATTAAACATATTCTAACACAAATGTGAAAATATTCTAAGACAAATAAAATTTTATTTCTACTTTCTAAACATGTAACTGACGTTACGAGTAATAAAAAAAGAAACAACTACATTTTCTTGTTTACCCACCAGCTATAGCGTCATTAAATAGTAGGAGCCCATTCGGACAGAGGAAGTGTGTTGCATAGTTAATTGCCCATTGTTATAGCAGAATGCTCTGTGCCCATAAATTATACTTTTTCAACAATGCATTCGCAACTAGACGGTGTGGAAGTAGAACTTATGGCGATGGGCCTGTTATCTATTGCTCTAACGCAGCCTGGGTGATTTAAAATATCCGTGTCTGCCAAGGACCGAAAAAAAAATGGACGGATACTCTGTAAAACTATAAGTGAAGCATAAAAATGTAATGCGTGTCAGGTCTTATGTATATAGGTAGATGAATTTCATACCTGGTGTATATGTGTAAGTGTGTGTAGGTAATTTACCTACTACAAAATAAATTGTCTATAAATTGTAGTACCTTGCATGCTGCACTTCTCTTTAGTGTAGAATGGCGTCTTTTTTTCTTGACGTGAAACAACGTCTTTCGTGAAAATCTCATTGAGTACCTACTAAGTCAAAAAACTGGACCGAAACAAAAAGGTCTATATCGTCTAACCTTATTAAATGCAAAATGATTAGTGTCATTTAATGATAGTAGTCATTCTTTAGTGTATATAGTCAGCTCGCTGTTGTGACCTTGAATTTGAGTCGGGGCAGGTGGAGCGGGACTGCATTGAATGAATGAAACGCGCGCTCCCGCGCATTTATATTCAGAATAACTCATACATAGGACGGACGAAAATGTCGACCTTACCCAGTGCAAGAGCTAGCAAGAAATCACGGCTATCTCGGAAAGAGGGGGCCATGGGCTATATGTAGGTACCCCAATAACCGGCGCTGAGCAAGCGAGGCGGTTTCAAAAGCGTCTCAAAACTGCCAAGGTAGACGTTTCACGTTAAAGACACTTCAAAACTGCTGTGATTACTCTTCGAACCTAACAACTTTCAAACTAAATTCCCCTTAGTCACGGCTGCAACCTGTCCTCACATTTGTATCAGCAGTTGACACAGACAGAATCACACACTCGAATTAACTCAGATTTAAGCCGATAGTGTGAAATTGGCATATATTTTGGAAATGTCCCTTCTCTTTAGTGCTATACCATCGATCGCATCGTCAATTACCAAAGAGAGAAAATAAAGAATGGCGTCTGTATTTTTTCAGGTGCATGCCTGCAATAAAATAATAATAATAATCAGCTTGGCGTTAGTTATTGTCCCAGTTGTTCTCTCGCTCACGAGAGCCCAGGGTCCGCCTTGATTATGAGCTGGGATTTAGCAGACCAGGTAAAACAGATTGTCAGATCAGACCCATGTGTGCAATGTACGTATTAAAATGGACACATAGAAGGAGGAATTAGTGACACTTCAAAACCAGTGATCACTCATCGAACCTAACAAGCTTCAAACTCACTTCCCCTTAGTCACGGCTGCAACCTGTCCTCACATTTGTATCAGCAGTTGACACAGACAGAATCACACGCTCAAATTAACTCAGATTTAAGCCGATAGTGTGAAATTGGCATCTATTTTGGAACTGTCATTTGGATGTGTTCCAGAAAATTGGTGCCATCGTCTCAAATGGAGTATGGTGTTTTCATATTCGTTTTTATAGATAGACTAGCTATCAACTATTCGTGTTATGTACCTTTATGTTGGAAGTGATTCGATCCTTTGCGGTTAAGCTACACCCGTATTCAGAAACGTTCCAACTGACAATGTATTCGTCCATCCACGTCCACCTTTCTGCCCCATCGGCCATAGATTACGCGAGCTACGTGGCGTTCCCACTGCCACATCAGTTTTACAACTCTGGAGCCTATGTCGATGACAACAAAAATCACGGACGAGGGCCCGGGGACCGCCTTGACCATGATCCCGGATTTGGCAGATCAGATAGTTACAGTGGAGCGACTGCTTCCTGACCTCCGTGACCCTGCTACCGGGGGGAACCTGACCAGATTGGATCATGGTTACACATTCAGTAACCTGAATGTGCAGATTTCATCACGTTTTCCCTTACCGTAAAAGCATCGCTTAGCATTTAACTTATGTACATAACTCAGAAGTCATTGGTACATGGCCGCAGTGGGATTTGAACCCGGTACCCCTCGCTTCCGAGTCCGATACCTTAACCACTCCTGGAGCCTATGTCGTTAACAGTAATAGATATTATTTATTTTCCAAGTCACCTAAAAATAAATAAAACAAACATGTGAAGCAAATAGAAACGTGCATTATCGCGGAAACGTGAGTATTATGACCCGTGAATAGTTTGTTTGTTTCTCATAGTTTATCTTAATATCCTATTTACCCTCTTTACTGCTCAGTGGGTCCAGCAAAATGCGAAACCTACGTCATTTTCTAAAAATAACGAACTATTCGGCCACATAGACCGTGTGGTATCCGACAGATAATGCTCAGTAGCCGTGTGGTATCTGATAGTCGATAGATGTCAACATATTTTAACGGGCTTTGCATCACCACTACACCGCTGCAACTCCTGTGTAGCCAGGATCTACAGCGGCGACCACCCAATTCCTGAGTTTTGACACTCAGGAGCGCGAACAGGCTAATACTGTCTTGGAACCCGCAACAAATTGAATTAAGAACTAATAGGTTGGAGTAGGAAATATAGTGTCCCGACCTCCGACCACAAAAAGCGGAGACAGCGTAAAACAATATATCTGTCGACAGATGTTCTGAAAATCCTCCGACAGAGTCTACAATATGATGGCAATATTTGCCAAACCACTGAACTAATTTTAATGAAACAAAACTAGAACCATCTCATTTAAACTGGTTTACAAATTAAAAAAAAAACGCATCGGAATCGGTCCATCTGTTCGGGCGATACGACGCCTCAGACAGACACACAAATACACACAACAAGCTTGTAACACTCCTCTTGCGTAGGGAGTTAAAAATAACGCCAACTCTTCTAAGTCAAGGGACTCTCGCAAAGTGACAAGGCCCCATCTCTCACCCACCTCACTTTCATCATTTACACTGTATACATTTTGGAGCAAAAATCTAAAAGTCGGTCAGAATAATAAAAAATATTTCGATACAGTATGCAATTTCAAGTGTTTTTTTACTATGGCACCCACCACCACCAAACTGGGCATGCAGTCTTATAACAACCGAACCATTGAGACATACAAAAACGTTACAGAAAAAATGATAGAAATTGTTTGCTCTATCGGAAAATAATATTTTTGCCAGCAAGTTTACCTCGTTTCATGCTCGGCATGTCCTAAAACTTGCACAATGGAGGACTTGTTCGAGGCCAGTTCAAACGCTGTATGCATCGCCGAATACTGGGCGAACAAAGTGTTGTCAGAATTTAGTCTTAGATTTTGGTCCAAAAATGTGTGAAATTTGTGATGTCTTTTTGATCGTTTTGTGAAATTTCCGTTTGGGCTCATATTTAAAAAAATTGCTTGAATCCATATAAAAAAGCCACAAGAAAAAACAAGCGAAAGTATTTTTTATGCTACGCAGTGACAAACGAGCAAATAGGCTACCTGATGGTAAGCGGTAACTGTCGCCCATTACATCCACGATTCAAGAATTTAGGTTGCAGGCAACAAAAATGCAGAACCGCAAGTGCGTTGTGAGGACTTTGGTGAAATGAACCATGCCTGTAATAACCTACTGCGTTATTCTTGAAACCGGAACCCAACAATACAAGCATTGTTGAACGGCGGCAGAAATAGATAAAAGTAAAAGATTAAATTAAAATGTTACAAAGATACCACGGCACAGCGATGATAATAAATTATTAACAAGATCAAAAGCAAGAATAAAAAGCGGAAATATAGAAAACAATAGTGACTCTCCAAAGTCATAATATTATCAGCACCATTGTTCCCGGTGAAGCTTAAAAAGGACCTCAGAATAATCCGCCGCCTTAAATTGCGCTGTAGCCAAGAAAATTATCCTTGGCTTTTGTATTTGTATTCCAATTCTAAGGATAAGGCAGTAAGATATGATAGAAATCTATTCTTGGGTCCGAAATTTAAGGCCGATTTACATACTAGGCTGGTCCAAAGGTTTTTAGCCACGACTTGTTATACACCCTATTGTTTTAATTTTCGTATCGTTTTAAGGGAAATTTTATCACAAGTTCCTAGACCAAAAATCACTAGCCGGAAAATGTTAGTTATTTTTATCGATTATTAAAAATAACATGTCTGCTATATATCAACCCCTACGATGGAGGTAACGCGGTAAGCATTTTGTAAGAGAATGCTTCCCGTATTGTGATTATAAATATGGATTAACGTTTATAGAATCACATGAACATTGATGAGCCCCTTTGGTGAATTGTCCCTTGCTTATGCTGTTGTCGTTTGTTGATTTTATAACTTTACACGAGGTCAGAGCTACCTGTAACATGAACCTAGACCGGGGCAGCCGCTAAAATCAGTCACTCCAGAAAACGTCATCAGGGTAAAGTAATCTATGAGATTCAGTATTAAATATAGTTTCAAACTCATGCAGTTTTCATAATTTTTACAGACCATAGAAATTATGCATCATGAATTGGTGCACAAATAACTTTCTAATCTTCCCTGAAAAAGTGGGCTATTATTCAAGATACAACCTTCCTAATCTTAAAAAGTTCATGTCAAGTGATGGAAACTACCTAGGATCTTATCCTCATTTCATCCTGAATCTCATGCTTCTCTGTTATAACGACTTAACCCTGATGATGATTTCTGAAGTGACTTCAGTTAGCGGTTGCCTTAGTCTAGGTTCATGATTGAGGTCGCCCTGACCACGTTTAAAGTTATAAAATCAATAAATGACAATAGCATGTGATAGAGGCCATTCACTAAATGCGCTGATTAAATTTTTAAGTTATTTTTTAGTAGTTAACCCTAATATAATCATAATACATCTGCCACGAAATGCTTCCCATATTACCAAAATAGTATGGAATTGTATGGACAGACATGTTTTTTTTAATATTCGATATTAAAATAAGTAAAGCTATTGATTTTTTCCAATGAGTTTCTAACAAAATTTGCCTTTAAACGATAAAAAAATTAAAACAATAGAATGTATAACAAGCCGCTGGCTAAAAACCTTTGGACCAGCTAACGTATATGCGAATTCTATTTGAGCGATAGAATCTTATATCTAATCACTTTGTCCCAAACGTTCAAAGCATCGAATTAATTTCTTCCTTAGTGTAGTAATGTAGCCAAATGTGATATGGTGACTAGGATTGTAAGAGGTATGCTGAGATAATTTTGATATATGGAGAGAATATATGAAGGACGGCTTAGAAAGGTATCGCGCGAATGTGAACAGAAGGGTCGGTGGAGGGCGCCTGAGTCGGACATATACTGGTCAAGTAACCTTCAAAAAGACAGGTCAGGAGTACCCTCGAGCGACGTATCCTCAACCAATACTCAACAATTGACATAATCTAAATATATCTATATTAATTTAATTGTAATGGAAATTGTAACATTATAACATACCATTGTACACCCAAATTTGGGTAAATTGTTATAGTTCTGCTCTAAATCAAATACGGTGGTATTTGATTTAGAGCAGAACTATAACAATTTACAATGTTGTACAATGTACTACTACAGTTTTACAATATATTATTTCAGATTTCTGAACCTCAACGTCGACTTCGAGTATCCTCGACCGAAGAAGATATATAACGTGGAAGAGTCACACTTCTTTTGAATTTTCCACGTTATATATCTTCTTCGGTCTAGATCGTAGCTTGTGGCACTCGACAGTCTCAGCCTACACATTTGCGGTACGGGCGTGAGTATGTTGGGTAGGATGATATAGGAAAACTACAAAATGTTACATTTGAATGTTATAATAATTACATTATTTAAGTAACAAAAAGTAGTGCGTAGTATTATTATAAGTAATGTCATCATTGCCGTAGGAGATATTTAATAGAATATATCCTACGGCAATTATGACATTGACATCTGGCTACAAAGTGGTTTCTTGTAGCACTCGACGAAAAGGAATAAAAAAATACAAGTGCTTTGACTTGACTCTATTAGAACTATTTGTTTTAGGTTTCAAGTGGATTGCGTTTGTTTCAAGTGATAACAAATAACGACGAGGTCCGGTACTGGAACAATAAGGTGCCAGCAGTACTCCACTTTTGCTTGATATAACTGAAGCAACTGCTTTGAAGTGAAGTTATTAACCGATTTTAAGTATCATTATAAGATAAAAAAACGTAATAACAGAATATTATACTACAGTGAAAGAGGATGTAGTAATCAAATAAACAAATTACAAATTACCCAAAATAAACAAATTACGCTCATTATGCCATCAAGGACTTTATGTAATGGACAGTAAAAAGCCACTAAACATCAAGAAGCTAGCAGGAAGCAAACTTCCCAAACAACACATCAACGCCACGAAACAAAAGACACATTGTTACACAGTACTGGGCAGATGTCATAGATGTCATAATGCAAACTGACAGATGTCAGTTCAAAGACGTCACATTGACAGCTCTGACGATGAGTCCACGAAATTGCGCGGATTGGCCGCGTTCAGTGGAACAACAAACAAATTGGTTGGCATTTTAGAATACAAATATACGAACGGACGTAATTACAAAACAAATACGTACGTCCCTTTATTTATATCACGTTTTTTAAAAGAGGGTTTTCTTTTTACGATTCAAGAAATAAACAAACAACCCATCTCATCAGGTGGACTCTATCAAGCGTGAGGAGTCCGTCTGGGTGAGTACCACCGCCTAATCTATTTCTACCGCCAAGCAACAATGCTTTAATAATTTGTATTCCGGTTTTAATTATAACGTATCCAGCGCAATTACAGACATGAGTTATTTCATCTTAGTCTTCACAGTGACAACGTACCTGCGGTTCTGCATTTTTGTTGCCTGCCACGTAAATGCATGAATCGTAGATTTTATGGGCTCCATTTACCGTTTACCATCAGGTGGACTGTCTGCTCATTTGTCTATAGGGTAGAAGCCTGATAGTGAATACTGATACTGAGTATTGTAGTGTGGTGTACTCTAATACCATAAACATAACTGAGCTCCTCAGGTCTTCTTAATCAATCAGTGGTTGTATAGATTTCATACCTACCTAAGTATCACAACCCGTAACAGTCCACTGCAGTACTTAGGGCCTCTCCTACGAAAGGGGAGGTTATTGCCATAATCTCCACGCTTGGCAGGCGGGTTGGAGATCGCAGTGTTTAAATATAACAATGGAAAATGCTGCTGCCCATTTTCCAGCCTACGAAGACTCTTGAGCTTTTGCCTCGAAAACATTAGTCGCCTTGTACGACACCCATGAGTGTAAGGGGTTGGTGCTATTCTACTCTGCCGGACACCACACGGCCTACCTAAGTATCTACTAACTAATTAGATCAATTTACCCTGCTATTAAGAGCATTAGTGCTAAGAGGCATAGAATGGGACTACTGTGGTGGAGTAGCTCCTAAATAAATTCATGCGACTGAATGTGTAACCATGATCCAATATGGTTAGGTTCCCCTGTGGGACGCCCCCGTCGAGATGGATGGATGGATGGACTATTTGTGAAAATCGTAGGAAGCCTGTGCAAAAGGCACAAAGTCGATCGATTTGCAAGGCTTTAGTGGATATTTAACAGAGTTCTATGATCGGCTGAAATGTCCCCGTTAGTGCCCGGGGTCCGCCTTGACTATGACCCAGGACTTGGAAGGTCAGGTAATTACAGTAGAGCGAATGCCATCTGACCTCGGTGACGCTGTTAACCTGGGGGAACCTGACCAGATTGATCATGGATGGTGAGGGAAAGTGTCGTACAGGTTCTGTCTCGATGTTTTCCCTCACAATAGGTGTTCAACTAATGTACATTACTCAGAAAAATGTAATTGGCACTGGTGTTTGAACTCTATACCATGGTATTGATTGATTAAATTGTATAGATCAATCCAAAGTAGTCGACTTAATATGTAATTTAAAAAAAAAATCTTGTCGTTAATGTCCCGGTTGTGCTTTCCGCACGAGGGCCCGGGGTTCGCCGTGACAATGATCCAGGATTTCGCAGCTCAGGCAATTACAGTGGAGCGACTGTCATCTGACGTCCGTGACCCTTTTGACAGGAGAACCTGACCATATTGGATCATAGTCACGATGTTTTCCCTGAATGTAAGTGCATCAGTTAGTGTTCAACTAATGTACATAAATAAAAAAAGACTCATTAAACATCAAAATTCAAAATTTCTTTGTTGATTAGGACATTAAATATCTCTTTCAATCGTCAATAAGGAGGGGGGTAGGAAAGTAGGAAGGAAGCACACAGTTACACGCTGACCCCCCTATGGCAGTAGCAAACCCACCCCACGCCAGTCACGACCGGACCATGCCCGGAAATGCCAGGCCATTGGTACCATGTACCATGTCAATGCCATTGGTACATAGCCGCACTGGGGTTCGAACTCGCTACCTCAGTATTGATTGAATTAACGTTTAGATCTATCTAAAGTAGTCGACTTCCTATGTACACAAGAATAACATGTGAATGTGTTTTACGAGCTAGCATTAGTGATATACGCCAGCTGCTATACTTCAACAGTTTAGTACTATATCAGCACTCGTATTTTATAGTTTTCGAAAAGTCTTCTCGGTAGGTGTAATTTATTATGACAAGGTAATAAAGTAAATCATGTTCCCAATGACTTTGGAACCTATACAAAGCCAGTGTTACAGAATGCGTTGTAATGCGTTTGCCTTCGACTGTGAGACAGAAAGAAAGAAAAGACATTCAATACACATACCACAACCACACCACAATAACAGTTACATAATTGACAAAGGAAACAAATTAAAATCATTTAAAACAATGAGTAGCCTCCCATGCCACTGTCAGTGCCGCGGCGGCCAGCATAAATGGTAGCATAAATGTTTTTTCATGAAAATTCGCAATCAGGTTGCGAACACTGCTTTTCTGTTTTTTATGTACGTGTGTGTATTTTTTGTAGTACAAGATATACAAGACAACAAGCAAGCAAGTCATCATCTTGCTATGGCATGCGTAAATAGTCCCACCTAAACCTGAGCATAATCCAAATTGGTTAAGAGTTTGCCGTAATTTTTACAAAAAACAGGCTTTCCTATAGACCAGTTTTAATAATACATATATATACATATACAATAAATTCACACAACGCCATCAAAAGTGAGAAAAGCTTGTGTAAAGGGTGCCAGGCAACTGATTAAGTACATATTTAGTTTTAAACCCTATATAACCTAAATAACACCCAGACCCGTAACAGAAATTAAAATGTTTGCTCTACCGGGAATAGAAACCCGGATCCTCTTGCGGGGCAGACCGGCAAGTTAACCAACGAACCATTCAGATATAGCTAACTAGTGGCCCAGCGCGATTTCGTTCGCATACACCTACTTTACCCCTCCTTACTCTTTTTTTCTTGCTTATAAACCTTCCTCTTGAATCATTCTTAACTATTGTAGAAATTGCATTTTTTAAAGATCTAGTTGCGTAGTAAAATATCTAAGCGTACATGACAGACGGCGGGAAGCGACTTGGTTTACTATGAATAGATTAAAACATGTCAGATATTTTTTTAGGATCTGTCAGTTCTATCTCTAAGACCTTAGTCGCCTTTTTTGACACCCGTCAGTGTTATTCTCAACTCTGCCAGACAAGAAACTACGCCAAATCAAATCAAGTCTAAACTTCCCCAGCAGACACAGCAGCGATATCAAAAAATCCCAAACGCCCCAGCCTTGTAATTGCTGACCTTGTATTTGTGAACTCTTCCCTGTATATAGACGAACAAAAATAGACTGTCCCCACACATAATGAGTCGTGGACCGCTGCCAAGCTAATAGTATTATCATGCTTGTGAAACGCTTCCAGTGTAAATATAACATTGATTCGGATATGGGTCTGGGCTGGGATTGGAAGGTACAATTTGAGACCCCAAAAAATATTTTTTTTTCTATTCCAGTACATCCTTTGATCGATCCCTTGTTTAACTTATAGGTAATGGATACCGTTATGACACCGAATATGAATGATACCGAGTTTTACTTTACTCTTCATTTATTTCATTGGCTGACAGACAAATTACAAAACCAACTACGACTATCAATAAAGCATAAGTAAAGAGTGGTACCCAAGTGTTTGAACATCAACAATTACTTACACTACGAACAGAAATCGCATAAAAACAAAAAATACGTAATACAAACATAACCGCAGATAAAGTAATAAACAACAGCTGGCCTCAAAAAAATAACAACTATAAACTGCGTTTTGTACCGAACTATTATAAAAGCTGATGGCGTAATCTAAATATAATAGCTATTAAAATTCCATTCAACAGTAGCCCTAACAATATTGAATCAATCACTGGATGAATTGTTGATCGCATCGAATAAATCGAAAGTATTAGCAGTCACGTCACGAATTGCTGTACACACGTTCCTATACTTGTTGGCGTTATAGGAGCACTGTAATGGACTGTTAGTATGTGAACAAATGTTAATAGGTGATTGATTAAACAAATTAGTAAGTACACTTGAATATTAATTAGTTTGAAGTAATGCGGCGTCAACAGGAAGTTGTTACGCATGTCTAAACAAGGAAGATTTGTTTTCCCTGCAGAAGCTATAGTTTCCAGTCCTTATTCTACTACCCACTCCCACGTCCACGGAAAGTGTACTACCCGAAAAAAATTCTCATCCGTCCAATGGGACTACAGGCCCCAATTTGGATTGTTATCGGTTGATAGTTTGACAGCTGTCATTTGTTCTACAAGAGGTCAATAGATGGCTCTGTATTAAATTATTTATCCATGATAGTACAGAGGTCGCTAAATGACTCTGCAATACATTTCCCATCTATGGAGATTTTGTTTTTATAGAAAATGCGCGGCCTAGAGCTACATGAGGCTAGGCACGCTTGCGCCCCGGACGCTACAGGAGCGTGATTTTCTATTCATATATCGATAAATCAAGGTAAGATTCAGAAGGAGGACATAAGATGCTTATTATTAACAAAGGACAATAGGCAACGTTCAATCCAGGTACAGAATACGCATTCAATGGTAACCTCCTTATGATAAATAAGGAGGTTAGCATTGATGTTATTGATCAATAATAAAAAATAATAATAATCTTGTTCATGTCCAGGTTGTGCTTTCGCGCCCAAGGGCCCGGGGCTCGCCTTGACCATGATACAGGATTTGATAGTTCAGGTAATTACAGTGGAGTCTCTTCCATTCCGTGACCTGGATTATGGTTACACATTCGACGCCACGTACGAATGACTGTTTTCTGAGATATGTTTATTAGTTGAATTCTAACCGATGCTCTTACGGTGAGGGAAAACATTGTGATGAAACCTGCAAATTCAGGCAACTGTATTTATAACCATGATCCAATGTGGCAGCGTTTCCCTGGTAGCGGGGTCACGGAGGTCTGATGGTAGTCGCTCCACTGTGATTACCTGATATCCAAATTCTGGATCGGGTAAGGCGGACCCCGGGCCCTCATGCATGAGAGCACAACCGGGACATTAACGCCTAGATGATGACCACTTGCTAGCGAGTTGGATACCTTTACCAGTATGCCACTGACGCAGGCATTAATTCGCGAGCCTTCATAATTAATTATTCATTCATCTCCAGATAACAACAAAGGTCCTTTATGATTATTTTAATTTAATATCTTCGTGATATCACTAGTCTGTCATACGTTATCTATATCTGCTACCAAGCAACGATGTTTGCATTGTTGTGTTCCGGTTTGAAGGATAACGTAGCCCGCGTAATTACAGGCATGAGGCACTTCATCTTAGTCCTCATAGTTAATCGTAGATGTTAAAGGCGATGACAATTTTCCATCAGGTGGCCCACTTGCCTGTTTGTCTGCCGTATAATATAAAAAAAGCTACCCTAACCATCAGGTGGCCTACTCGCTTATTACTACTTACTGCGTAGCATAAAAAAACGTATTGTTAGTGTTTAGTCTAGGAACATGGAAAATAATTATGAAGATTTATAAATTAGACTAGCGTGGTTTCCTGGATACCACCTTCTATTTTGAGATACGAGTATATACATCAAGTGATGAAGCCATCTTTGGCTGCATTGTCACTTATGTTGAGATAGCGGACAAATGCCTGCCTAGTGTCATCAATCTGCAGTTTCATCAAAATTGATTAAATAGCTATGGATATAAGAGTAACAACATCGTACCTCCCAACTTGCGTATTAAGGAGAATAATCCCACCGATACACTTAAAAAGATTTTCCTCAGCAGATTTATCGCAATCAGAAAGGCTATTCCAACCTTCCGACCAATGAACAAATCGGTCAGATTACTCGTATAGGAATCAGCGCAGCGAGTGGTTATATCAAGTTGAATGGGCGTGATAAGCCCTCGAAGTTTGTATTGATTTGTTGCGTTATACCGTCCGTGTAAGGGTCCAGATTTCTGTCTATTTGAGACCGAAGCTGACAGTTTGCTTTGGTTTCAACTGGAATATTGATTTTATTAATAATGCTTCATGTGTGTTGCTTGTTCCAGCCGGCATTGGTTGAATAGGATATCGGGCTTCTACGATTAAGCCGAGTACTAAAGAAGAAATTTGTGGAGCATTAAAACTTTGTGCGTGGATTTTACCATATCACTTTAGATTAAATGAACTGGCTATCTTGCCAGTTTAAAAATTATAATAAACAAAACCAATGAAACCAATTCGTAAAGTTGTTGCTAGCTTTTTAGTCAGTGTTAAAATGAGAAAAACAAAACAGTTTAGGTGAGAAAAGTAGTACTGGAAGTAGTAGTTTCATACTTGTCCAGTTAATGACTTATAAATTGGACAAGGTTTGAAATAAAACACACTGTTTGAATTAAAAGCTAATAGACAAGACATGTCAGCAATCTTCCAGTTTTTGTGCCAAATGTTCCTGTTTTTTTTTATATCTTATAATGAAATATGTACTACAGTTTTTTCTATATATTTTTTAAAATGTTAACTAATTCATGGCCCACCCAGGTGTCTAATTCTCTAAATCTCGAATTCAACATGTTTCCTTCCTAGCCACATGTCTCCATTAATAATCACCCTGAAATGTCTATAGCAGCCAAACAATATTTTCTCAGCTATCTATTTCGACAGCCGTACATTATCGAAGATCAATTTCAGTGACGTTTTAATACAGTTATTTGGCTAGAGAAATGTCGAATTTGAGATGTCAGAGAGTCGCCTCCATTATTTTGGTCTTCTTTCAGAAGGTCTAAGGTTGCCTGACAGAAATCCCATTGTGGAACAAGCCCGCCTTTGCTATTGTAAAGTATACTTACTTTTGTTACTCCTGTACTTTATAAATGAGTTTACGTACATTGGTTCCGGTTTTACCAACACAATAGCTGATTTTAGCACTTTGACTATTGAATTGCCGTTTCCCATTAGCAGCCATGATCCGAGAGCTGATATTTCAATTGGGATTAAATATTCATTTACTGTGAAAATATTAATGTTGTTGAGAACATTTACTGTATATTTAGGTATATTATTTATTTCTATTTCTGTGTCATATTTGTATGCGTGTTTTTCTTTCTTAGAACAACTCTGGTGCGAATTGATATGAAATGTTTTTGTATTTTATTGATTTGTATTTCCAGTTGCAGTAATTTTCTTATTCCACCAAATCTTATTTTACTTAAATTTATAACATGTCAAGATATTATTATAATAAAATTAGATTCGTTATTAAATAATGTCAATATAATAATATCTAAATTAATTATTATTTATGTCATCATAAAAATTTAAAAGAAAAAAGTTATTCTACCAAATGAAAAGCGGATCGTCCTTAGGGAGCATCCAAATCTCGCCTAAATACACGCTCTCACTTTATGGGCCTGAAAAATATTGGACTCCATTGTCCTTTATAATCCTCATTTCTGAATCGTTTCTCTCAGAGAAACTCAGGCCTTCTTTTCCTATATAAATTACTTTATCTATGTATTGATGTCCGGCAGACAATAGTACATTTTGGTAATGAACAAAGGAGAAAGGAGTAAATTTTTTTCAGGCCCATAATTTGAGATCGTGTATAATTAAATTACCATGAACCGAAAAGTAGATCAATCCACCAAAATTTATAAAACGAGGCTTATAGGTAACTAACGTAAAATAAAGTCTAAAACCTAGATACCTGTAAAAAATCAACATTTCTTCCCATTTAACAAGGAACCACATAAAAATTAAACTCATCAAATTACTCTTCCGCACGCGTCGAAAATTACAATTTAGAACAATCAAATCGACCGTTAAGGTGAAAATTACAAAGGTACACGACACCATCCCTAAAAGGGCAATTCACGTAAATTTTGATTGCCCTATTTACGTCGCTGAATGCCAGCCGTGCTGTAAATTGTGCAGAATTACCCCCAAAACAGTGCCGCGCATAAACACTCGCGACAACTTTGCCGGATAATTTTTGGAGAGGTCCAAGGTAGGGGCGAAAGCTTTTAAATTTGGATAAAAAAAGGGGTGTGTAAGTTTGACATGTGTATGTATCTGTCGCTCTGTGTATGTGTGTGCCTGTCTGTGGCATCGTAACAAAAAAGGATGACACGATTTCGATGCGGTTTTTATATTTAAAAGACGGTTTCATAATTTATTTATGTATTAAAGCTTAATGCACAAAAGTACAGTGGCGGACTAAAAGCTAAAATAGCCTTATCTACCAGTCAACCGGGATAATCTAAGCCTGAGAAAGGTAGGCGGTGCAGGAAAAGAAAGACATAAAAATACAAAACTACTTGAGTAAAAAGGAGGAGGGATATACATTTATGCACATACTAAATATATTTACAAAACCATAAAATAAACATATGAACATATGAATGGAAAGGGTCAGTAGTTATGGAAATTTTTTGTAAATCTAAACTTGGTCGTGGGTCGACTTCTTCGGTCGGTTAGGTTATTCTTATTACCATCGACCATCTTACCTGTAGCCTAATTACGTAACGCTTTTGCCAACAATGCTCTGATTTCAATGATCGAAAATGTTACATTTGCGATTCCGTATCATTGATTTCATGGGTTCAGTTGCTAACAAAGTTCCATTGCAATAAACTGAAACTATTAAATCGATCATATGTAATCGCAAAAGTAACAATTTCAATAATTGAAATCAGAGAATAGTTGGCAACAGAGTGACGTAATTAGCCTACAGATGGTAAGTGTTTGCTAATGAAGCCGAAGATGGAGCATGCCAACCGCTAAAAATGGAATATACACAAGGCAGTGATACTTTTTGTGCATTGCATTTATAATCCTGGAAGGCAAGGCCAAACTGGCTTCGAAAAAGCTTGGAGTGCTTAACCGGTCCAAGCGATACTTCACCCCAGGGCCCTGCTACTGTACAAGGCACAAGTGCGGCCACATATGGAGTATTGTTCCCATCTTTGGGCCGGCGAAACTGCCGACCTGCTTAAACTTCTGGACTCCGTACAGAGACGCGCCGTACGAATTGTCGATGATCCCATACAAACACGCAAGTTGGAACCACTGGCAAACCGAAGGGACTTTGGCTCCTTGTTCTATCGGCTGTACAATGGGGAGTGTTCCGAGGAACTTTTCGATCTGGTGCCCACAGCATAATTCCGCCATCGCACCACCCGCCGTGGGCTTGGTACTTATCCTCACTACGTAGACCCTCTGTTGGTCACGACGCGAAGGTTCGAAAGAACGTTTCTCGCTCGTACGATTCGGATGTGGAATGAGCTCCCAGCCACAGTGTTTCCTTTGGACTATGACATGGGATCGTTCAAGTGGTATATTAGAGGTCTCTTCAGAGGCGGGCAACGCATAAGTGACTCCCCTGGTGTTGCTGATGTCCATAGGCGGCGGTGACCACTTTCCATCAGGTGGCCCGCTTGCCTGTTTGTCTGCCGTAAAACATAAAAAAATAAAAATAATCCCAAAATTTATAAGGTAGAAAGGGGTATAGACAAAATCAAGCATACGATTTTCTCGCGAAAAAGAAGAAGGCGAGTCGATGTAATCATATGTTTGTATGTATCTTTTCAGTATTACTTAAAGGCCAAAAAAGTTAACTCTTCCGCTCTTACCTTAACCTCCAAACAAACGACCAAAATAAAGAGAACTATTTATCGTGGGCAAGCTAACGGGGTAACGCGACGTAAGTCTTGCCCACGATTTATTTGCGGTCTCCCCACATAGGATAGAGACTGGACCTGATGTCGGTCATAAAGGACAGGAGAAAATAAAAAAGAAATGACCGCAACTGTGAAAAGGTTATTTTGTGTTACTAGCGCAGGCTTCGCACGGGTGTGTTGGGATTTTCTCTATTCTCTATAAACTAATCTAACATGAGGTTCAGTTGGTTGATGAGCCGGTATGCCAAGCAGAGGTCTGATTTCCGGCCGGGCATTTTGAAATTATTAATTGTAATTTCTGTTACGGGTCTGCGTGTTATGTATAATAGGTATGTATTTCAAAATAATATAAGTAGTTTATCAGTTCGCTGGCACTCATAACACACGCTTTGATTACTTTGGGGCTAGATGACGCTGTGTGAATTGTCCGAGCATATTTAATATATTTATTCATGTAAGTAACACAGACCCAGGTTCGGGAAGGAGAAACCAGCCCAAAAAGCGATTTCTAGACGTTAAGAATGACTTTGAGAATGATGATGTTAAGTGGACCAAGAGGAGCAAGAAGGCAGACCCCGGACCCTCGCGTGGAGAGTTAACGCCAGGATGATGATGATAATGAGGTAATATATATTGAACAACCTTTCAGACGAAATTCTCTAAACGAAAGTTTTCTAGTAGTGTGTCATCTTGGCGTTAATGTCCCGATTGTGCTCTCGCGCACGGGAGCCCGGGGTCAGCCTTGACCATGATCCAGGATTTGACTGGTCAGGTAATTACAGTGGCGACTGCCATCTGACATCCATGAACCTGCTACCCGGACAAACCTGACGAGATTGGATCATGGTTACACATACAGTCGCCTGAATGTGCAGGTTTCATCACGATGTTTTCCCTCACCGTAAGAACATCGGTTAGTATTCAACTAATGTACATAACTCAGAAAACAGTCTTTGGCACATGGCCGGAGCAGAATTCGAACTCAGGACCTCTGGCTTACGAGTCGTATACTCTAACCGCTCAGCCACCGACGCTCCAAACAGAGAGACAGTAGTAGTAATTGATGTATTAATCCAGGTTTCTCTTAAAAATATGAGTTTAAATATGTTGGAAGATATTTTAGAAACTTTGTGTTTTCGTAGTTTTTCTTTATTTTACAGCCCACCTAATGAAAAGGGGTCACTCTCCCGCTTGAAGCGTTTTGAGAACTAAGATGGTAGGAGTGTAGGTCGTGGTTTCATATCGAAGCGTCTTCTCTGGATAACACAACCTGGATTTGCTTCCACGTAAGATTATAGGTACCCACATCTAATATCTGCAATGCGCTGGCTATCTGGAACACTGTAAGCGTTGATGTTTGGCGGCAAAGACAAAGAAGTCGACAGTAGCCATTAAGGTGAGCTGCTACGGCTTGACACAATTTTACCACTGATTTGCATTACGGTGGAATAGGGCTGGGAATACTGCACTGAAAAAATTTACGTTGAAAAAGCTAAAGCATTTCCACACGGATGAAGTTTCTAGTAAACGTTCCCGTAGTAAATTGTTGGATTAAAAATCGACTATAGGTTTGTTGTCTGACTTTTGGAAAGATAACTCTATCTAGGTAGCTTTAATTAGACCTACTTTACCTCTACCTACCCTTTTTCTGGCTTATAAACCTTTTTCTTGAATCACTCTATCTATTGTTGAAATATCGTATTAAAATCCGATGCGTAGTTTAAAATATCTTAACGTACATAGGGACAGACGGCGCGAAGCGTCTTTGTTTTATACTATGTATAGATGATTATCATTTGAAAGATCTAAATGTCCTCCTTTAAATATTTCACTTTTTGTTTAAAAAAAAGAGATTTTGGTTTATACTCGTACAAGCCAATAGGAGCTTTTGTTTCAGAAGGCAGGCAACAAAACTAGCGTCTATTTCTTTTCCACCACTGTAATAAATATCGTCACCCAGCAGGTCTTCGACTAAATCATCATTTGCCAACCTGAAAAGCCAAACGCTTTAGCCTACACTAATAGAGCACTTATTTCCTAGGCAATAGAGTTCATTGACGCGGACGCAGCGTTATCATATGTCAGCTGAGGCCGTTAACAGTGACGTACGGCCGGCATTACATCGTGCCTTGAATATTAAATGACTTCTTGTGAGCTTGGTAGGGCCTTCACACAAAGAGAGGCGATGTGGGACTTTACAACTTAAGGTGACCTTTAAACACTGTAAGGTAGCCAGCGAAATTACAGGCATGAGGCATTTCATCTTAGTCCTCACAGTGACAACGAACCCGCGGTTCAGCATTTTTGTTACCTGCAACCTAAATTTATGAATTGTAGATGTTATGGGCGATAGTTTCCACTTACCATCAGGGCTGTCTGCTCGTTTGTCATTGAGTGGCATAAAAAAAGAAGAAAATAAACTGCCACCAATTAGAAACGTATGCCGTGTGGTGTCCGGCAGAGTAGAATAGCATCAACCCCTTACACTCGTGGGTGTCGTACAAGGCGACTAATGTTTTCGAGGCAAAAGATCAAGAGTCTCCGTTGTCTGGAAAATGGGCAGCAGCATTTTCCATTGTTATATTTAAACACTGCGATCTCCAACCCGCCTGCCAAGCGTGGAGATTATGGGAATAACCTCCTCTTTCGTGGGAGAGGCCCTTAGTCCTGCAGTGTACAGTTACGGGTTGTGATTATGAATTAGAAACGTTACTATGAAGTTTCACAGTACGCGCGAACGCGCAGCGTACCAACTAACAATACATAGGTGGCGATCGGCTAGCGTCCATGAGGGGCGATGTGAGACATCATACCTTTAAGGTGACCTTAGAAAACGTCATAAACGTTGCTATGAAGTTTCACAGTACGCGTCCCTCAAAATGAACGACATTGACCAATCATAGAGCCGTATTGAACTGTCAGAAGGCTAATTACGTAACTCCGTTGCTAACAATTCACTTATTTCAATGATTGAAATTGTTACTTTTGCGATGTCGTATGATTGATGTCAATTATGGATTCAGTTGCTAACAAAGCTCCATTGCAATAAACTGAAACTATTAAATCGATTATACGATATTGCAAAAGTATCAATTTCAATCACGGAAATCAGAGAATTGTTGGCAACAGAGTTACGTAATTATCCTACAAGTCTTACGTCGCATAGTAACGCGAATTTACTATGACAAGTGATTGTAAGTGAGGACGAGTGTACGTGTTATGCACATGTTGGAAAACTAGGTCATGTGGTGAGCGCTAGAGTAGAATGAAGCATCAACCCCATATATTGTCGTAAAAGGCGACTAGTGTCATGGAGACAGACCATTTATTACCTCTGTAGACCAGAGAATGGGTAGCAGCATTTTCTGTTGCATAAATATTTACATTCATCATCATCTTGGCGTTAATATCCCGGTAGTGCTCTCGCGCTCGAGGCCCTGGGGTCCGCCTTGACCGTGATCCAGGATTTGGCAGATCAGATAATTACAGTGGAGCTAACATCTGACGTCCATGACCCGTTAACAAGGGAACCTTATCAGATTGGATCATGGTTACACATTTAGTCGCCCGAATGTGCACGTACAGGTTTTATTACGATGTTTTTCCTCACCGTAAGAGCATCGATTAGTGTTCAGCTAATGCACATAACTCAGAAAAGAGTCATTGGTACTTGATGGCACTAGGTTCGAACCCGCTACTGTACCTCTTGCTAGGCTAGGCTAACCATTAGGCAGACGCTTTTGACATTATTTAAGCCTCATAACTAGCGTGGCGGACTCGTAATCGAAATGGACGATGTACCGGGTTCGAACCCAGTGCCGCCATAAACCAATGACTTTTTCTGAGTCATGTATATTAGTTGAACACTAACCGATGCTCTTACGGTGAGGTAAAACTTTATGAGGAAACCTGCACATTCGGGAAACTGAATGTGTAGCCGTGATTCAAGTGAAGTTCCCCTGTTAACAAGGTCACGAAGGTCAGATGGTAGTCGTCCCACTGTATTACCAGATCTGCCAAATTCTGGATCAGGGTCAAGGCGGACCCCGGACCCCGCTCGCGCAAGAGCACAACCCGCATATTGACGCCAAAATTATGATCATTGGTATTTTCGACATTGCGGTCTCCAATACATCTACCAGCGTGGAAAGTATGTGCTTACTCATTAAACCAACTATGAAGTGGAGAAGGATGATGACATAATAATTAGTATCTACATAGCACCTACGTAATTCCTCATGATTTTATGGTAAATCATGACATGACATCATAAATTTTATTACTAACACAAACACTTCATCACCAAAATTTGTAATCAAGAAAAGAATTATTAATAATTAATATTCATAATAAATTGCTTTGAATATATTTATCTTAATTATCATAAATTATTAATCTCATACGATTTTAATAACGTTGTTGTGGTCGGACGGAATAACTATCTATTACCTACCTATTTTTTATCTATAAAATCATATGCAATAACATAATGAATATCATCATTACATTGGTTGAATACTAACCGATGCTCTTACGCTGAGGGAAAACTTTATGAGGAAACCTGCACATTCAGGCGACTGAATACGTAACCAACATCCAATCTGGTCAGGTTCCCCTGCAGGGTCACAGATGTCAGATGGCAGTCGCTCCACTGTAACTACGTGATCTGCCAAATCTTTTATCATGGTCAGGGCAGACCCCGGGCCCTCGAAAGCACAACCAGGACATTAACGCCAAGATGATCAAGTAGGACGTATACTGACGTATCACTTTCTCAATCAGGGTCATCATGAGATAGCGAAGGCATTCAGTAAACATATTTTAATCATAAAGAATCATTTACATCCACTTTAAAGCCTCCATTCATAGCTGTTACTCATTCACCGCAATCTCCAATACAAACTCCCATTCAAGCCTACAACAAAGAATATGGGTGACAACACTGTTTCATTTTTATTGTTTTTTTCTTCTTTTTTAGCGCGAACAGCCTACGGCCGCAGAGTGGAGTTTTCTAGGTCGCTGCGTTAGGACCGTGTATTTTACAGATGTCGCACTGAATATGTAGGTTACTCGTAGTGTTGTTACTACTGTCTATAGGTGGCGGGAACCACTTTCCATCGGCTGGCCCGCTTGTCTGTCTGGCAGTTCTAGATCAGCCCTTGCCCAGCCCAGTGTTTTACATGTTTTAGCCGATTTGTGTACTTTACAAGTGTACGGCCATCTAGGGTCCGCACTAGCAACCATTTTTTAACTACCCAAAAAGGTTGCCTGGAAGAAATCGCTTTAAGCAATAAGGCCGCCTGTTGCTTCTCCTGCTGTTAATTTTAAGTACCCGTTGTATTCTTTTGATTGTGCAATAAAGCGTTATTCATTCACTCTTTCATTCATTTTTTGTTTTGCTAATCCAATGAAATCTTCGAAGCCATATCGATACAGATTAAATATTTTAGAAAGTATATTGTATATGAAATAAATCAATATTGTCGGGGCACATTTTTCATAATATTCAAAACTTTATTTTGAACAATTTTGGAGAAGCCTAGACATTCATTTTAGACATATTGATAAATGATTGATGTTTAGTTGATTTACAATACTTTTTACAATATTTTGTCTGTATCAATATGGTTCGGAAGATTTCACCGTATTATTAAAATTTCTAACAGAAAAAATGATTACCTCGTCGTAAGGTGTTTGTTTGTTTGCCTCTATATAATCTCTATATTGCATAAGAAATTTCACTTAATACACAAAAAAATACCTTTTATAAAGTAATGTCAAGCATACTTTATAGGTGTATGGTCTGTGTCAAAAAAAGCGTCTTTCACACAAGTCCGTGTGATATACTCAGCAGCTGTAGAGTTGCTTTTACACCTACTCTTTGAATGAGAAACTTTGTTTCGGAACATTTCTGTTGCTTCATGTTTTATTTTTTACAAATAAAAATAGTGCTTGCATCCCATTTGCTGCGAGCTTTGTGTATGAATAGATACAGTGCTGTTCCTCGACGCTTTTAGCCAGAAATGCAATGAAAATTTCAATGCAGGATTTAATCATAGAGGCCGGAAGAGCGACTATGGTTAGGTTAGGGTTCATGGTTCTGACTAGTAATCGAAAGGTACTGAGTTCGAACCCCAGTTCCAACTTTTTCTGAGTTATGTTCGTTATCTGAACACAAACCGATGCTTTTACGGTGAGGGAAAACATCGTAATGGGACTTACTTGTACCAACATTAGGGCGACTGCATGTGTAACCATGATCCAATCTGGCCAGTTAACTAACTAGACCATGATCCACCTGGGGTACCTGACTAGATTGGATCATGGTTACACATTCAGTCGCCTGAATGTGCAGGTTTCATCACAATATTATCCCTCACCGTAAGAGCATTGGTTAGCATTAAACTAATTTATAACTCAGAAAAGAGCCATAGGTAAATTGCCGCCAGTGCTATTCGAACCTTTCGCTTACGAGTCGGATGCCGTAACCACTCGGCCACCGAAACTTCCACTTATTAATAAACATAAAAGAGAGGTCGCAACGAGAATGGCCCTCTGCCTGACCTGATTCCCTCACTCTGCGTACAGAAACAACATTTTAAAGTGGACATGAAAAGGAAAATCTAGAACTTCCACCACTCAGGTTTAAGCTGCAAAAGCCGAAAAGAGATACCGTCAACATTTTATCGTTTAATATTATTTAATATCTACGAAATATATTCAAAAGACAATTTCTTTTTGCAGCCGTTCACTCTGCAACTGAGTGTACCTACCGGTAAAGTGGGGTTAGGTAGGGTTTAGCGTCTTTTATGTGTACCAATATAACTCTTAGCTGGAAGAAATCGCTTTGTAGAATAAGTTCGCCTTTGTTAGTTACTTCTGTTTTTTATTTATTGGAGAATTTACTTCCATACATACATAACCTGTTTTAAGAAGGCGATTTTCAAGGCTGCTATTATACTGGTCAAGCTCAGTGTTTAGCGAAGTTGACAAGTATCTACAGTGAGCAACTAAAAAAAATTATCATGGTGTTAATGTTCCAGTTGTTCTCTCGCGCACCAGGGCCCATGGTCCCGCCAGGTTCATGATTTAGGATTTAACAGACTAGGTAAGTGGAGTTTAGCGACTGCCGCCTGTCCTCTGCGACCCTGCTACCAGGGGAACCTGACCAGATTGGATCATGGTTCTACGTTAGAGTCTACGTGCCACCCACAGGCACAAATTACAGATTTAATTAATTTTTTCTCCGTTTAGCAACCCTATTTAAATTCTTTGTTGATTTTGACCATGTTCTACACAAGCACTACCACTATAAAGAAACTAATGGCAATCAACTTATTTTGATGTTCACAATATTTGTTAATCGTTTTGAATAATTTAGTATCTCTCTGCATAAGTTGTTTGTATTTATTATTTCATTGGTTTACAGTAAGCGTTGATTTTCTTTTGTGTCATATTTGCCTTCAGCACCATGTTTTATTGTATAGGCTGAAATGTAAGGTCATTAGCATATCATTTAAATTGGTTACACTCTAAATGTTTATTTATGATATACGTCACTCAAACAGTGAATAAGTAAATAAATTTAATAAAAACACATTCAGTCGCCTGAATTTGTAGTAAATAACTACACTGGTGTCAACCAATCAGATAGTAGCTAGTCTATATTTGTAGAGTGTGTACAAGTACAGTAGTATTTGTTTGTAAGAACGTTCTCGCTCATACGATTCGGATGTGGAATGAGTTCCCAGCCACAGTGTTCCCTTTGGACTGTGACATGGGATCCTTTAAGAGGTATATTAGAGGTCACCTTAGAGGCGGGCAACGCATTGGTGGCACCCCTGGTGTTGCCGATGCCCATAGGCGGCGGTGACCACTTTCCATCAGGTGGCCCGCATGCATGTTTGTCTGCCGTATTAAATATAAAAAACTTGTACATGCCACTTGACCAATGTAAATCGTCACAAAATAGGTCTATCTAATACTAC
Organism: Blastobasis lacticolella; assembly: GCA_905147135.1. Lineage (NCBI taxonomy): Eukaryota > Metazoa > Arthropoda > Insecta > Lepidoptera > Blastobasidae > Blastobasis > Blastobasis lacticolella. The sequence goes on from LR990061.1 coordinate 13,008,740, forward strand.
TATCAAAATAGGACTACCAGAAGGTCATCTTCACTGAAGTGGCGGAAATACGCGCTACACTTTTACCTTTTGGTACTTGTTTAAGGTTACCTGCATCTCAAATAGAACATTGGCAACCCGGAGATTCCAAAAAAGCAGAAACTTAGTGGATATTAGAGTCGCTGATTCTGAGCTTGATTTGATTTTTGTTTACGACCTAATTCACCCTAGATCGGAAATAAAAATTAAATCATTTCCGCATTTCCAGTGATTTTGCAGATTTCTAGTTATACGTTAGAGCCTAAGTGAGGTAGCAAATGGTGCAACTAACAATTACGTGGATACACATAACACACTAAACCACACGTATTTGCTTCCACCGTGCCTCATAAAAACTTTTTACACCCTCCTCGAAAGACTCCATACTGCTTTCTCTGGGGAAAATCTTTCTAAGAAGCTCATTTACAACCCAAGCAAGTACTTACACGTAGGATCATGAATCTTAAACTAGACAATGTAATTTAGCTTTAGCTCTGCCTGTACCCTTTTACTACCCATCTCCATCTTAATGTTATAAAAATAAAGTTAGCGTAAGCCGCAGGCAATCAGAATGGACTGGAACCTTGTCAATGTAAATCGAATGACAGCTTTTGGGAGAATATAGGGCACGGTTGTTTTAACTCTTTCAGGTCTGGTTAGGTGGTAATTTTTATAACCAGCTATTTAGTATTTTTAAAGTAAAAACAGCCTCATAAAATATATTTTTGTTGCATAAATATTACTCTGCATCTTGTTACACATTGTTTTAGTACCAAATGTCGTATAACGACTACTGGGTCAGTATAATATTTGAAATGACTGGTCATGTACATAATTTATGGTTGATTTAAATGAAGAAGTTTAATTTTCCACTTTCCACAACAGTTTTGTTTAAAAGAGATATTCACAACTTAAACATAAAAATACATATAAACAATAAAACCTTACTCTAAATTACCTAAATAGGTAAAATATTTGCCCCAAGTCCTCTGAATGCGGAAATGTGCCCAGAAAGCTGGCCGTGTTACCCCGCTGGCCGTTTATTTTGTTTTTGTGTCTATAAATATAAATAAACAAAAATGTTTAATATTGTTATCTATATAAAAGTGTGACTAAAAAGGTAGGGGTTCTCCGACACGTACATCGCTCCGCGGTAACCACGACATGCATTGAAGCACGCAAATCATGAACTCTTCCTTAGTTTGATGACGATGAGTTAGACTTAAAACATGATGTAAAATGACGTGGTATGCACCAAGTTCACACTGGATGTCTATCTCTACGGGTAACAGGCGTGACGGGTCCTTAATGGGTATTAAATTGGTAATCGGACCTATAATTGTATGGCATTTTGTGATGAAATAGGCCATATGGGACTGTCTAGATTGGGTCGGACCGCGAATTACATTCTCGATCAATTTATTCAAGCATTTTGGGGTTTTACGGCAATATTGCTGTCAAAGTGATCCCTTTAGAGTGTGACATGAAATCGTTCAAGAGGTATATTAGAGGTCTCCTTAGAGGCGGGTCGAGAAACTATTAAGGCCTTGCCACATACAAAGCTCGGCGCGAGCGCGGCGTGAGCGCGGTGCGATATTTGCTAGGCAACCATCGCGCGGCGCGTTATTTGCTAGGCAACCATCGCGCGGCGCGATGGTTGCCTAGCAACTATCGCGCCGCGCGATGGTTGCCTAGCAAATAACGCGCCGCGCTCGCGCCGAGCTTTGTATGTGGCAAGGCCTTTAGATCTCGTGCCCACAGCACAATTTTGGTACTTTTCCCCATTACGTAGACCTTCTAGGAGTGCCCACGCAAAGAATCGAAAGAACGTTTCTCGCTTGTACGATTCGGATGTGGAATGAGCTCCCAGCCACAGTGTTCACTTTGGACTTTGACATGGGATCGTTCGAGATTTATATAAGAGGTCTCCTTATGGCTGGTAATGTATTGGTAGCGCCCCTGGTGTTGCTGTCAATTGGACGGCCGTGACCACTTTCCATTAGGTGGCCTGCTTGCCTATTTGACTGTCGTATAACGTAAAAAAAAAAAACAATTGCATCATCACCAGAATCACAACTATGACGTAACACAGAATAAGAAAACTGATGTTTTTTTTTTAGTTCAATAGGATCTTCGATTTCGTTAAAGATACTGTAACTTAAAAGAAACTTAAGTTGTGCACTTGATTAATGGATGAGCAATATTTAATACGTATTTTCTCCTAAATTTAGCCGCTTCCATTCCCAGACAAGCAACGAAAAGTCAAGTGTTGGTTACGTTCAATTTTGTGTCTACCAAAGTAGGTGCTTTTCCGTGGGGCTGTAGGGGCGCCCAGTAACGGCACCCTTTTAAGTATGTATGAACCATTGAACCGATTTCTGGAAAATTGGGAAGTCCGCATCGCGGCCATTTTGTTTTACGTCGAAAATTTTGCTAATCTAATAAAATCTGCATAACTATAGCGATTCAGGTAATCAGTTTTAGATAATATAGTTGATATGAGCTTGAGATAAAAGAACTTAGCAATAATATTTTCCGGGATATTGCCTTCTGCCTGGACTTCTCCAAAAATTGAGAATAGAATATGTTACTCCGTTCTCAATATATGGAAAGATACAATACAAAATCTATTTATTTGCACACTACAGGATACATGCATGAGATATACAAATACAATTACAATAAGTACATATTGTAATTGTATTTGTATATTTGGGCGGTATTTTTACTAGAATAATCTGTTCATTAATCAGAAAAATACAGATAAATGCTTTTAGTTCATGTTCCAGTATATTCTCTTCAACTTTTTATCTGCAGCGCTATGGTTTCGACGATTTCATTGACTTGAAAGTAATATTATAGTAAAAAAAATGGCCGCGATAACCTTCGAACCCTTAAGTTGACGCGGTTACAAATAGAGAGAAAAAAATCGCGGCGACAATCTAAGTACAGTGCTTCATTTTACTAATTAATCTATATAATAGACAAAATTTGAAACTAAAGCTACTACAATTGATTACATCAGGCGTCATATTCGCAAGACTCCATAATTCATTAGTTGGTAAAATTTGTGGCAAATTTGCGGTTCCAAAGGAACATTCTCCCACGCACACTAAGGTTGTGGAATAAGCTGAAGAGGTTTTCCCTGGAGAGTACAACATGGAGCTCTTCAAGAAAAGGGTATTGCAAAAGTATATAGGCTGCGTTGACTGCTTACCATCAGGCATGCCGTAAGCTTCTTTGCTACCTTAGTGGTATAAAAAAATCTTCGGTTTTTGTGTAATCTGAACCTTTGGCCGTTGGCAGCAAGGTCACGAAGGTCAGATGTCAGTCTCTCCACTATAACTACCTGATCTGCTAAATCCTCGATCATGGTCACAGCGAACCTCAGGCCCTCGTACGCGAGAACATAAGGGACACACAACCGTGACATTAAGGCCAAGATAATTCATATCTTATTAACACTTTAGCCGGAAGCTAGCACCTCATTTCCGCCTCATCTTCAAGTATGAGTGAGCCAATGACGATCTGAGCACCTAGTTTGGTATTCATAGCATATTAGAGAGTGCTTCTAACAAAGTTTGCCGACGCCATCGTCTCCAGTGTAATTACATCTCGTCTCGGCCCGATATTGGTATTGCGTGTGACACCGCCGTTGTTATGTTGTTAAGTTTTGTGCTGTGTGTTTGAGTGTAATAAATGTGTTTTACTTTACTTTACTTTACTTTACATTACTTTATATTTTAGCCAGGTAATGGCTGCGGTATCTGTTATGATCACTAGCTAATGCCCGAGACTTTGTGTGGGTAAAATTCGATTATAACGTTGAAGACCTTGAAGACTCGGGATTGAAGTTCGGGATAAGTTTTAAGTAGATTTCATCTAAAGTAGTTTTTGCGTCCATCCTTAGACATTTTCACATTTTTATTATTAGTAGGATTGTACCTACTTATTTGGCATATCATAACTTAAATAAATACCATCCCGCCTTTATGGCTCCTACTGAAAAACTCCCGGAAACAAACTTCCGTGGGCGACCTGGAAGGCGCTAAATAGGCTGCGAACCCAGATGGGCCGATGTAAACAGAATTTCTTAAGGTGGGGATATATAGCGACAGTACTCAGTGCGACTGTGGCATATCTCCGCAAACCATGGACCACCTCGTTTCATGCTCGGCGTGTCCTAAAACTTGTACAATGGAGGACTTGTTGGAGGCCAGTTCAAACGCTGTATGCGTCGCCGAATACTGGGCGAATAAAGTGTAAGTCAGAGTTTAGATCATCGACTCAAGAAGAATAATTAACTAAACTTTTTAATTATTAAACCATTTTATGTTTGTATTTACAATACAAAATGCAAACAGCGTTCACAAAACAACGAATAATGTAAAAAATATTTTTATTTTTTATTTCAAACACGATTTTCTCGTAAGTATATCGATTTTCTCTGAGAGTATATAGATCCGTATTTCGAGATTTTTGTGAGATACGATAACAAAACCAGCCGATGTGCATTATTTACCACCGACTGGTATACAGTAAAAAACCCATTAACTTACAAAAACCAGTATAAGATGAGCCAGCGTCTCTATAAACGCGCATAGTAATGTTAGCAATTTTTTTAATGTCATACGGTAGGCAAACAGGCAAGTGGGCCACCTGATGGAAAGTGGTCACCACTGCCTATAGATATAAGCAACACCAAGAGTATCAAAAATGCGTTGCCCACCTCTACAACACGTTACTCTGGCAGCAAAAAGGCAAATGTCCCTCCACTGCCAAAGCCACGGTTCCCCAAATTCCCACCCCATGGAGCATTGGAAACCTTACTCACCGGCAGAAACACAATACTATTTAAAAGAGTATTGTTTAGCTGCGGTATTCTGTAAGGTGGAGGAGGTACTTCCCCAGTCGGGCGGCTCCAATTCGAACGGGATACCCCGCTATGCCCTACCTCTCTTAAAGCCCTTATTAGGCCCTAGCTATTTTTTTACTGGTTGTTTGATTACTATTTCCGTAGTAGTAGGTAGGTAAAGCTCCGTAACATTGACATAAAAAATATTTTAAAACGAATCTCGGAAATGTGTAAGTAAGATGAGCTTAATTAAGCCCTCTTAATTATTTTCCTTGAGAATTTTCGTTTCGTTTTGTCAGTCGACTATTTTTAATTATCATTTAACATTAATTTGATGTCTCTGAAAAGACTAAAGCTTTTAATTTGAAATAAGAAGCCTAATAGTAGACCATAAAAGCGTCTGTCAGGAGAAATATAATATTAAGTAATTAATGAGATATACAAACAGACATAGACAAAGACAAAATTACATTGGTAAGACTATTTTTACAAGTCATTTATTTATTTTATTTATTTAACAGTTTATTGTGCACAATAACATTTATACAATATTGACATAAGGAAAACAACACAAGTCAAGTCATTGAAGTCAAGTCACTTAATAAAGACACTTAGAGCGTCGGTGATCTAATGGTTAAGGGGTCCGGCTCGTACTGCTTATTCGAGTGACTATTATTAATGTAAATCAAAAAGCAAAATATAAAGAAAGAAAGAAAGAAGAAAGCAGACATATATTACACGCAGACACCACGACACGACCATTAGGTACAAAAAAAAAATAGTAATAAAAGTACATTAAAAAATAAATATAAAGTTGGAAAATAAAAAAAAAACAGAATAATAATAATAAATGTACCTACCTAAAGTTAACTATTCCCAGTGGCATTGTTAAAACTCCGTGCCGCGGCTTCCAGTGCAACTGGTGGCTGGTTGTAGTGTTGACGTGGTGTGATATATAAGTATTAAATGATAAAAAAAACGTCATTAATCGGTCTACCCACAAGAAGCCAAATCAAACTATCAAACAAAAATAGCACCAAAACAACAAAAATAATAGGAAATACGAAACACATACCCGATAGCTGAAGTAGATACTCTGTACCATAATAACTCGGGTCCCCAAATCCATTCTCATTACAAATTAAATGGTGTTTTCTCTGACACTGGCAAACGCTTATTATTACGTTAATTTGTTTTCGAGAATCACCCAAGCGACGTCAAGGGCACAGTATAAATAAAACGAACAGTAAGGTATCTTCATTATCATCAAGGACAGGACAGCCCTTAACAGTCCACGCTAGACTGGAGTCTTTAAGTTATCGTGGATCTTCCAGCTATCCGCACGAGCCGCTGTGGGTCGGCCTTTATAATGCGTACGGCGTTGAGATACGCTAATAAGATTGTTGCAATTGTGATGGGAAAATAAATATATTTTACTATTTACTTTTTATATCTCTTTAATAATGTGGAGAAGGTTCAGTAGTAGGGCTAGGCTGGGCTGATGGGCTAAAGATGTACAAAACAGAAATCACGTGTAATCAAGTGTATAAATTACGCTGATCTGACCTATCCAGAGATGTTCTTCACGTTCTTCCATGGTAGTAGGACGAGGTCAAGCTTGATGAGTCCACATTGATGGGGCCCTATTTAATTTTATCGGTTTTTAATGTTCGATTTATACCGGTAATATAGCCAGCACAATCATAATATTACCAACGGACAGTCCTAACAGTAACAACGGATGCGGTTCTACCTAAACCAATAATCATAACATTTATGCGACTATAAGTGCTGACAGGCACCACTAGGCAGGTTGCTTACTCATATTTTGTCACTAAATCGTATAAAAAAGTTTGTGTCGCTACCGTTTCTTTTCTTTATACCGCGTAAAGGGTGGCCCAAAAATTCCGGTTTATTTCGCCTCTGAGAATGACCCGACTTAATTCCTCTCTTCTTTCAGTTACCTTTGATGTGTTAAATTGAATTAATTTTAACTGATTCAAATTATTTGGGAGTTTTACTTTATTACTTAATTAATTTATTAAAGCTACGTGAGCTAAATGTAGAATGGCAGACTTAAAGCTTTAAATAACCTTAGATATTTTCCAGTCAGCCGTGAGAAAGTGTGATTGAAAATCTCTAACATTACAAAACTATAAAAAAAAACGTGTTTGTACATTGAAGATTTTGCAGAACAGTGTAGGATACTGAGATGTAGGTAGTAAATGCTATAATTTTAGGGTTCCGTATCCGAAAGCCAAACTCTCGCTCACGTGTCCATTTGTCCTTCGTCACCTGTATATTTGGAACCATAACAGCTGAATCCTAGAAATATTAACAGAACGTGTGTTTCTATGGATGCTGTATCGTGTGCCCAAATAATAAAAAAATCATACAAACACAGGTAACAGCTAACTGTTCTTTGTTATTTCTCTATCGTAATTACGGCTGGCCGTGTGGTGTTCGGCAGAGTAGAATAGCACCAACCCCTTACACTCGTGGGTGTCGTACAAGGCGGCTAATGTTTTCGAGGCAAAAGATCTAAGAGTCTCCGTAGGCTGAAAAATAGGCAGCAACGTTTTCCATTGTTATATTTATTACACTGCGATCTCCAACCCGCCTGCCAAGCGTGGAGATTATGGCAATAACCTCCCCTTTTGTGGGAGAGGCCCTTAGTCCTGCAGTGGACTGTTATGGGCTGTGATGATGATGACGATGATGAATTACGGCTATATATTATACAACCACGAAACATTGTACCTGGGACGACCAGAGTGGTTCAGTGGTCAACATGCCGCAAGGGTTCGATTCCCGGCCGGGCAGAAATTGAAACGATGAATTTTAATTTCTGTTACGGGTCTGGGTGTTCTATGTATAATAAGTATGTATTTAAAAAAAGAAAAGTATATATGTAGTTTATCAGTTATCTAGCACTCATAACACAAGCTTTGCTTACTTTGGGGCTAGATGGCGCTGTGTGAATTTGTCCACGACTTTTATTTATTTATTTTGTTTATTGTATTAGCGCTAATACTAAAGTATAACAACAAATACTAAAACCGGTCAAGCGTCAGTCGGCCTCGCGTGTCAAGGTTTTTGGAATTTTAAGGAATTTGACGTACAACATGTCATCTTATGACTTTCTTTCTTATGTCGTGAATTTTCCAGCTATCCGCACGAACGGCTTCATTTGACCTTTATAATGCGTACGACTAAGGAATGGAACACGTTGCCTGCGAGTGTGGCCCCTGATCATTATAATATAAACGCCTTCAAGGCTGGACTGAATAGGCTGTTCCAATACGGGCATGCTCCATCTTCAGCCGCATCGTCACTTACCAACAGTAAGTCAGTAAGCAGTGAGATTTTGGTCAAATCCCTGCCTAGGCTGACATATAAAAACACATGTTGCATTGCATCAAAAACTTGTTGTTAGCCTAAGAATTATTTGTGTTAATCGTACGGAACGTTTTATGAGCGAGTCCGATTCGCACTTGACCAATATTTTATTATTCATTACCTTTGAAAGTCTATCGCTGATGTACCTGCAACAAATATAAATACATGATTAAAAACCTATCGAAACATAACAATCTTCATACAAAACGTGTTTCGAATAATTTGTTGGTACGCCTAAGAAACCGGTTGCCTACATAATTAAATTAAGCTACGAAATTTATGGATCCAGAGATTTGATTAGACGTAGGTACGTACGTTTCTTGTAGAAAATGATACCTATATGCGAAAAGTCGCGCTTAACATACACATAACAGTCTCTGGATCACGTCTACGGAATTTCATTGGCTTTGATAGCGTAATATTGAAAATATGATCTAACTACGTTTGTATGGATAACGCTCGGGGGACTCTAGCCTTAATGTCCACCTTGACTATAATAATAATAATAATAATAGCGGCGGTGGCGGTAGACAGAGGCCTCACCCCGCTATCCTTTTCAAATGAGAACTGGCACAAACCAAAGGTGCTAAGCACCGTAGACCGTGTGGACGTATGGAAGAGCAAGGAGCTACATGGGCGGTTCTACAGGGCCTTGAAATGGCCCGATGTAGATCTGCTCGCCTCGGTGAACTGGCTACGCTTTGGAGATCTCTTCGGAGAAAGAGAGGGTTTCGTTTGTGCAATTGCTGACGAGATAATCATGAAGGACAACTACCGGAGGTATATCCTGAAGGACGGTACGGTTGACATTTGTCGTGCATGTCGCTGCCCTGGAGAGTCACTCAGGCATATTACATCCGGTTGTGGTCGTCTTGCTAATGGTGATACTTGCACAGACATAACCTGGTAGCCAGAATTACTCACCAGCAACTTGCTCTTCAATATGGTCTTGTGGAGTCTGAGGTGCCATATTATAAATACGTGCCAGCGCCAGTTCTTGAAAATGGTCTTGCCACACTCTATTGGGATCGATCTGTGATCACGGACAGGACTATTGTAGCCAATAGACCTGATATCGTGCTCACAGATCTATCGAAGCGCCAAGCAGTGCTCGCCGATGTCACCATCCCGCATGACGGAAACCTTGTGAAGGCCGAGAAGGACAAACTGTGTAAGTACCTTGACTTGGCTCACGAGGTGACCGCCATGTGGGATGTTGATTCGACGATAATTGTGCCTATAGTCGTATCAGTGAACGGTCTCATAGCGAAGAGCCTCGACCAACATCTTAAGAGTCTCTCACTAGATGGTTGGGTCAAGGGCCAGACTCAGAAAGCGGTTCTCTTGGAGACGGTGCGTATTGTCAGGAGGTTCCTGTCTCTGCAGCCCTAACCGCCGGTAGCTTGGGCCTCGCCCCGGTGCTGGTGGTACTCTAGGTTTAAGTTTTTTATAATATTTATTTTTCATATATATGTATTGTAAAAAATTTAGACCAAAGAATGAAAATAAATAAGGAGAATACTAATAATAGTTCTTAATTCATGTAAGATTTGTACATTACTTAGTTAGGTACACTTATATAGTACGTAGAATTAATATTTGTAGAAATTAATTGTTGAACCCTGATATCCAAATTAGGCACAGGCCTATATCTTGGAGATCAGTGTTCTACCGAAAGCCAAAGATGTATTTTATGGTTACTACCACATTGAGCGTTGTACCTGTACATGAATTGTACTTACAAATTGTTACATAGACAAAGAAGGTTCTTGATAATAAATTATATTTTTGATAAATTTATAATGAAATGTGCTACTTTATAAAACAAATGTATTAATACTTTTAAGCGTTTACAGTATTTTACAGATCCAGGGTTTGGCAGATCAGATAATTGCAGTGGAGCGACTGCCAACTGACCTCCGTGTTGTTAACAGGGAAACCTGACTAGATTGGATCATAGTTACACACATTCAGTCGCCTGAATGTGCAGGTTTCATCACGATTTTTTCCGTCACCGTATGAACATCGGCTTGTGTACATTAGGTACATAACTCATTAAAGTGTCATTGGTACATGGCGGCAGTGGGATTTGAACTTAGTACCTCTCGCTACCCCGAGTATGCCCCTACGATTCAGATACCTTAACTAATCGGCCACCGACGCTCAGTCTTACATGCTATGCCAATTATTATGACGTAATAGGTCTTACACCGCATTCACAAACAATACTTGTAATAAAGTAGATATATTTATTACTGCGACATGTCGAACGAAATTCACATCGAAACGCTATCAAAGCAGTAAACCAAACCTAATCAGAAGCAATAGAAATTACATTGGTCTAGTCAGCGTATTTTCATCGCCAGTCAGGTGGAACGTGGAACATTCATCAATCAAAATATGGCAGAATACCCCTCATATTGGCTATTGGAATCGCTGACAGGGCTGTATTAAGCCTAATAGATACATAATTAGCTGAATTGTATCAATCAACGTTACGGACACATAATGAGTGATGATGTGGAGTGTGTGTGTGTGTGTGTGTGTGTTCTTTTATCGTCTGCCGAGTGTCACATATCTGAACGGTCAATCTCGACTTCTGTCAGTGTACGCTGTATTGCTCTTTCTTTTCCATGTCACCATGTCTAAATGTCATATGCCGTTGGCTCTCGCATCCGACTCGACGATGTAGGTTTAAAACTCGTGATTATTTGCTATACTTACTTTTATCAAACATATTATCGGGTGTATCACCACGGTTGGTATTGTTTTACCTCGATATTACAATAATAATCCACTGCAGGACTTACGACCTCTCCCACGAAAGGGGAGGTTATTGCCATGATCTCCACTCTTGACAAGCGGGTTGGAGATTCAAATTCAATTCAAATAATTTTTATTCAATATAAATATTTTCAGAATACACTTATTGAAGGTCAGTAATAAACAACATAATCAATTATCAATAATAATTAATTGAAATTAAATACACATCACAAAATACAAAATTCATGTATGGATGGCTACCATGTGTGTAGTCATTAAAATGTAACTTACTTAATATAAAATTTAAAATACCAGTACAATTTCATTATGTGATTATAGCAACTGAATATTTCCAATAAACAAATTACAAAATTTGGCAAATCAGTTTCTTAAAAATTCATCAAAATACAAAAAATGCAATATAATATAATTAAATTATTTTAATAAAAATGTCACGTCATTAAAATAAAATATCACAATAATCAAAATTAAAATAGCATATCAAATAAAATTAAAATGTCAAATTTAATTCAAATAAAATTAATAAAGTCAATTATCAAACAAAATCATAAAACAATTACTTTTCCCAAGGTTTTTTATCCTCAAGATAATCCTGTATACTATAATATGCTTTTCTAATCAGTGACTGTTTTATATATCCCACAAATGCATTGTCAGTCATATCCAACACGTATTCCGGTATTTTATTATAAAATCTAATACTATGCCCCACAAAAGATGTATTTACTTTTGTTAATCTAGTTCTGGGAATTAGCAGTTTGTTTTTATTTCTTGTGATCATAATGTTATCAAAGGTTTTTCTACTCTGCCCGAAACCACAATGCCGTTATAATACAATACATACATACGGATACATATTACAATACAATACTAACGGTTTCTAACCACAACAAATCCAAAAGTATGTGCGACTCGGTAATATCAATCCATCGCTTCTTGGATCCTTACTTGCCAGCAGAACCACAACGCACTGACAGACAGTAAAGTCTCCTCCAATAACTCGTTGTACAAGGTGGGTAGTACAACTCGTCTTCCGAACTTTTTTTACAAGATTTATTTATTGCGTCTTTGATGTAATAAAACCTTTCTATTCTATTCTCCCAAATCCGTCTCTGGGGTAAACAGCCGCTGCGGCCGGCCGGACTAGCGGAAGAGTTGATTGGTGCCGCGTTGTCTGTTGGCACGGATTGGCTGCGGGCCACGGCAAGCGCTCAGGCGGTTGGCTCGCAAGCGAATGTCGGAAATGTACGCTAAGGAGTCCGTTCATTCTTTTTTTATGCTACGCAGTGACAAACAGGCAGACAATCCACCTTTTTATGTTATACGGCAGGCAAATAGAAAGAAAGAAGAAGGTATATTTATTCGACGACACGATGTTACAAAAACGTGGTTAAAAACATCATCATATGTTTACACTTCTTACTCATTTGACAAGCGGGCCACATGATGGAAAGTGGTCACTGCCGCCTATGGCTATCAGCAACAATAGGGGCGCTACTAATGGGTTGCCCGCTTTTAAAGATACCTCTGATATATCTCTTGAACGGTCGTACAAGGTAGGTAGTACAACGCGTATCCCAAATCCGTAGCGTAATCAGCCGCTGCGGCCGGCCGGACTAGCGGAAGAGTTGATTGGTGCCGCGTTGTCTGTTGGCACCGATTGGCCGCGGGCCACGGCAAGCGCTTAGGCGATTGGCTCGCGAGCGATTGTCGGAACGGTGCATTAATTAAATGTACGATGAGGAGTCTAGTCTTTGTTTATGCTATGCAGTGATAAACGAGCAGATAGACCACTCTGTAGTCCGAGCTTAGCGTAGAATTCGTTATTTTGACAGCTGAATTTATGAAGGTAGCTACGTATTTTTATCGATAGCGTCGGAATTTCGATAAAATCGAATCGTTATGACATAACGACCGGAATTAAGAAGTCTGCGATCGCTATCTGTTAACTCCCGACAAAAGAATGGTGTTATAATTTGGACGTGTGTATCGGTGTATATTTACTCTGTGGCTCTGTCGATCTGTGTGTTTGTCTGTGGCATCGTAGCTGCCGAACGGATGGCTGATTTGGTTTGCGGGTACGTATCAATTTCGGCTTAGACAGTTTAAACGAGATGATTCTTAGCGTTGTATCATTAAAATCGGTTCAGTAATTTCGAAAATATTTTTTATTTTTATTAATATGGAAAACCAACAGCTTTTAATACAAGCATATAAAACTTAAATAAATACAAAAAGCCAATTACAGGTTCTCACTGATGGCAGTATCATAAGATAATTAAGTCGCAACGCACTAGTATACGAGAAGAACATATAAAACACAAAAAAACATGCCGTATGTAATAAATACAATATAACATATGTGCAAAATAATACAATTTGTTAGTTATGCATTATGTTTGGCTAGTATTATTGAAAAACGCCTGACTAAGCACTCGCTTTGCCGTCCGATAGCCTGTGTTGAACAAATCGAAATCCTCATTTTTACTTAATCTATTGAAACTATCGCAGCTACGCCACAGAAAAGTGTTACGCTTATAGTTGGTAGACGCGTAGACTATTATGTTAACTTGGGCGGCAGTTTTCCGAAGTTTTCTGTCAGTGCGACCACAGCTTATAACTTGCACCGTAGCGGAATAAACAATGGAGTGCTCTATGCGTTTAGAGGATGACGGTTCGGGCGTGCTGATGGCTCATAATCCGAATCTACTAGTGCGTTTGCACATCCGTTGCAATTCTCAGAATGACTATATGTTTGAGTACAATACGTAGATAGAGTAACTGATGTATATTGGCTAGTTCCGGCTTCGTATTTACTCACACGGAACATAGAGGGCGCTCTTAGATGCCTACGAATTTTGCTGCCAAAATCCTGGTAGCAGGGTCACGGAGGGCAGATGGCAGTTGCTCCACTGTAATTGTTTGATCATCTAAATGTTGGATCAATGTCACGAATGACCCCGGACAAGATATTTTTTTTATCCTGTACAATGCAATAGAAGTGTCGGTGGCTGAGTTATTAGGGTATCCGACTCGTAAGCGGTACCGAGTTCGAATCCCACTGCGGCCATGTACCAATAACTCTTCTCCGACGGGAAAACATCGTGAAGAAACCGGCACATTTAGGCGACTGAATATGTAACCATAATATAATCTGGTTCCTCTGGTAGCTGGGTCTCGGAGGTCAGATGGCAGTCGCTCCACTGTAATTATCTGATCTGCCAAATCCTGGATCATAGTCAAGGTGGACCCCGGGCCTACCTGCGCGAGCGCACAACCGGGACATTAACGCCAATAATAAAATATTATTAATATTTCATACTCATTGTAGTCCTGTAAAAATAGGAGATATATTCATAATTTGTACCACACTATAGGTATTTCTACCACTATGGGATGCAAATCATAGATAATAAATATTTTTTTTTACAGAATAAAACTAAAATTCGCTATGTATTTCCTGTGAACAATAAACTCTTAAATAAACAAAATAATAAATAAATAAATAAAACTCATACGCAACAAATTCGCATCTCAGCGAATCTATCACACGGTCATGCGAACAATTCTTAGGAAACGTTTTCCCTCCAATACCTAAATGACATAATGAGCAGCATCACGGAAACCGGTGATTTGAATAATGCTGTATGAATATACGAACTGAGTCGTTTGTTGTGGGTACTAGTGGGATGTGTAGCGTTTCTATTCTGAGAATTTTAAAATTGTTTAAGATAGACATACCTAGACATAGACATGATTTATTTTGACATCACAAAAATCCGTAACTTCAAAACACTTCAATGATAAACTAAAACAGAGAAGGTACAAAACACAGATACAATAAATCATGGGCCAAAAAAGACCCCATCTCAGCATAAGCTACAGCAAGTGCTGCAGCGCTGAGTTTCAGTTGAATCTAGACGGTAAGGAGACCTCGTAGGACTATAATAAGTACATCTATTTACTTACTTATTTCCAGTGCCGAAAATTCACAAAGTTTTTTGGAATGACAAAATGTCAAGAAATCTAAAATAGCGTACAAAATCTTGTACTAGGTCGAATGGATGATACGAATCATTTAACCCTAGATTACGCACCCTCGTCGATTCAAAATCACGCAAAAGCCTTCGTACTTCTTTCATACTTTGTCTAATCTCATTCGACCGGCTGCCTACACGCCTCATGAGAGTGTTTTGTATAGGCGGCCCGTTTTTGTTAACTTTATGTTAGTAGATTATTAGATTCATTATTTTTGACATTTAAAGTTTGTTTATTCAATTACGTTATAAATTATATTAGGTAAGAACTTTTAAATGTTACAATTGTTGATTTGGCATGAAAACTATGATCTCTTTCATGAAGCTGTTTTATTAATAATATGACATAATGTCAGTTATATAAATATAAGAAATAACATAAATACTCTTCATTATTAATAAAAACAATATTTTGTGTACATTTTGTTTTGATAAAAGCCTTTCACTCCTTTTATTAAATACCGTAGTCAAAACGACGAAGGTTCGTACTAAGCGCTGAAAAATAAGGTTACTGATCTAGGGTTAAACTAAAACGCAAAAAAGTAGTACATAAACTAAAAACCCCGACTGCTATTAAAAAACTTTAACCCAAAAAAACATTCTGGTTGTGTAATTTAACGACAACAATGCAAATTTAAGTGTAATTAGAACGGGGCCTATTCTGTATTTCCATAATATCAAGCCACATTTCTGACCCCATTATTTTGTGTTAAAACGGCTGTTAGCAAGTATGTTACCTGGACAGTGTCTACTGTCCTGAGTGTACGTATAAAATAAAATCTTGCAAGTTAAATTTTACCTACCGGTTTCCGATTGAGCTGAAAATTTGCATACAGTGTAAGTTTGGTGACAATGCAATGTTATTTTAATCGTCATTTATGATACCATCAAGCCGATTTAAGAGCGGTAGGGCATAGCGGGGTATCCCGTTCGAATTGGAGCCGCCCGACTGGGGAAGTACCTCCACCTTACAGAATATCGCAGCTAAACAATACTCTTTTAAATAGTATTGTGTTTCTGTCGGTGAGTAAGGTTTCCAGTGCTCCATGGTGTGGGGATTTGGGGAACCGTGGCTTTGGCAGTGGAGTGGCATTTGCCTTTTGCTGCCAGAGCAACGTGTTATAGAGGTAGGCAACGCATTCGCGATACTCTTGGTGTTGCTAATGTCTATAGGCAGTGGTGACCACTTTCCATCAGGTGGCCCGCTTGCCTGTTTGCCTACCGAAGGACATAATAAAAAAAATCTGATGATGGAGACGGAAGGTAGCCATCGGAACTCCTAAACTAGACATGTTAAACCCATCAAGTTTGAGCTCGTTTATTTGTCTTGACAAGTACTTTAACATACCTAAAGATTACGTAATTAAAGTTTGTTTTGAATAAAGATTTGTCGTTTGAGAACTTTTGTATCTCATCTCAATTGTCTTCCAATTCGCTGTAGCAGGAACACTCGTGTCCTTTCTATGCTCAGCAATGTCCTTCCCAATCTCTCTGCTCCCTCATAGCTCCGCAGCAACTCTGTTCTCCCGAGCCCTGATAAAATTTATTTTAGAAATAAGTGTTGTGTCAGTTTATATTTATGTTATCTCTCTATATTTTTTTATTGTGTGTTTCTTTACAATAAAAATAAATTGTAATTTATTTTCTCTTAAAATAAACATGCAAATTTTACTCCACGTATCAACCAGAGGTTCCAAAATGGATTCACGAAACAAAGTGTAAGTCAGCTTAGAAAAAGTGGAACGTATAGACGGTAGCACATCGACCTACATAATCCAGTATAAGATGAGCTAGCACCTCTATGGGCACGCATGGCAACGTGGGTCTTTTTATACTGGCTATTACATGCTGGTTTTTGTAGGTACGTATTAAAAAGTTACCGAGCGAGATTCCCAGTGAAGTTTGAGGGTAGTCCTAAAGCGATTCATTTCGTTGGCAGCTGTTGTTTCCCCGGCTCACGGATTTACTTTTTTCATTGTTTTAATACGGATTCCGAGTTTTTCTTTAGCGGTATTAAGTATAATATTTAAATTGAATTGAATATTTTACAACTTTTATTTTACTTTCAGTGTCATTGACTATATTTATAGGTGTATATCTTCGGGATAAATCTTGCAAGCCTAATTTGACCTACTTCCCGGCGTTCAATTGTGCTGAAATTTAGCCATGTAACTTGGATGACAATGTATTATTATGGTACTATGGAGCTGGTCTGATGTTGGAGTCAGAAGGTGGTCATAGGAACTACTGAACGCAACAGATAACCCATCGTGTTTGGGCTATTTGGAATGGTCTTGACGAGTACTATAACCCCTATGATATGCAATCAAAAGATGATCAATTTAATCAATCACGATTTCATGAAAGCTTGTTATGAAAAAATAGATGCGGGCGCGATTTGTAATCGGCTACGTAGGTATACGGTATTTTTTGAAACATTTGTTAAATGTCAGACTACGAATAGAATGCTACGTTCCGACCAAAAAATATTGAACCTAGCACTCTCTGTTTTCACTAGAAACAATAGATACATACTAATAAAAATATTAGTTACCGTCGACTTGTTTAAAGAGCATTTTATTCATAAGCAGAGCTTGATCTCCAGTGATGGCATGTACCAATGACTTTCTAAGTTGTGTGCGGTCAAACACATTACTGCACAGGGTTCGATTATACATTAGTTGCAAGACTTCAAAGCTAAGTTGAAAACTCGCAGCCATAACATCATCATCATCAATGCCCACAACAGTCCACTGCAGGACTAAGGGCCTCTCCCACGAAATGCAAGGTTAATGCCAATCTCCATGCTTGGCCGGCGGGTTGGAGATCGCAGTATTATAAATGTAACACTGGAAAACGCTGCTGCCCATTTTCAGCCTACGGGGACTAGATCTTTTGTCTCGAAAACATAGTCGCCTTGTACGACATCCACTACATATAACTTTGTAATAGGCAAACTGACGTGCCCACATTGTGCGCGGTAGATTGCCGCTAAAATAGGCTATGCAAGCTATCTTGGTGCGCATTAGCACCGATTCGATTAGGGGTTGAAGTTGAAGGTCGGAAGATGTAGCTATAGTAGTTTAATACAAACCGATGATGCCCTTACGGTGAGGGAAAACATCGTAATGAAACCTAAACATTCAGGCGACTAGATGTGTAACCATGATCCAATCTGGCCAGCTTCCCCTGTTAACGGGGTCAAGGCGGTCAGATGGCAGTAGCTCTACTGTAATTACCTGATCTGCCAAATTCTGGATCGTGGCAGACACCACGCGCGCGTAATCACAACTGGGATATCGACGTCAAGATGATGACCATATCCGAACCGTGCAGTGATGCAAATTTGCAAGCGCTGTACCGACCCAAAATCGCCTTTGCTACCTTTGAAATAATCCTGAAAGTCAATTGACACAATATTTCAGCATAGTCACTAAGATGCTCTCGAAGACTAGTGATTTCTTAATTGATTGACGCCATTATTCCATTGGTAGTAAAGTCAATTCAGGGTACCGATTCTGGTGTGCAATACAGTTGTTATTACCTATGTTGCAATGTAACTGTGATGTTACTATAACTACGTCGAGGGATCAAGTCAGTCCCAGCATCATCCCAGTTAAATTGTAATTAAATCATTGTTCGACCTTTGACACGTTTTTGACAGAATTGAAGGCAGTTTGACAAGTAAGAAAGATGAAACTTAGTAATGTATTTATTTATTGGAGTACCAACAGCCATATAAAACCATAATGCAACTAGAAAAAAAAAGTACCAGACAAAAAAATTGTGGAAAAGTTCGAACTCATGAAACTCAACATCTGTCATTTGAATAACAATCACACGTTTGATATGCGATGCAATTGTAAACTTACTGCAACTGAGACGATTTCCGTACCAGAATCGAAGCCCTGGTCTGATGTTACTACGCCTCTCCAAATATACGGTGCCCTATATGGGTCGTCTTTCAATGAGGATGCACCGATCCACGAATCAAATACTAAAGCTGCTTTGTGTGGTGTTGCTGATTAATATATCAGGTCTAGGAATATTTTACAAAAGACAATGGCAAGTGAACAGAAAGCCGGCGTGTTCATGGATTTGGGTTTAACCTCGGAATTTCAGAATATGTTATATTTTTATAGAAGCTTTGCTTACTTTGGGGCTTGATAGCGCTCTGTGAATTCTAGCCAGGCATTGATCACCATCTCAGCTGGTGGTAAGTGAAAATGTGGCCAAAGAATGAGCCTGTGTCTACCAGCCTACCAGAACCAGCTTTTTTTTTAAGACATCCATATCATAAAGATCTGATAAGTCTCTTTTTTAGGTTTACTGTACAGTAAACGTAAACGTTAAACAATTTGTATGAGAATGCGTACAGTGGCTCTATCGGGCAGTAGCGGAACTAAAATCTCTACCATGAGTTGCTATAGGTTCAGGTAATACGCTCGTGGGCAACGAGTGCCATTCCTTAACCGTGCAGACGATAACATTATCGACGTACTATAAAAGAAGCTAACACTGCTATGCGAGGCTAGCCTCTCTATAGAGAGGCTAGATTATCTTATACTGGTTTTGTATGAAATGTCATATCCAACGTTTTCTACCTCCTAGTCTCCATACGGCAGTAAATTGCCAATTACAAATCAGCCGTCAATCGAGCAATCTTTCTATTCCATTTAGTGAGTCACGGACGCCACTATACAATAAAGAGAAGTGAAGCATGCAAGCTACGACAGTTTCTTGACAGTTTATTTTGTTGTACATGACCTACACACTCACACACATACACCAGGTCTGACAATGCAATACATTTTGTTTGATTTTGTAGCGCTGTCACGCCGGTGACAGTGTCAACACACGCACGCATATGAACGGGTGTTTATGCTTCACTTATGATTATAGAGCGTCCATCCGTATTTTTGGCAGGTCAGTGGGTTAGAGTCCTGTTCATAGTTAATAAGCATTGTGGTTCGAGGAAATAAATCAAAGATTGTCTGAGAAATCAGGAGTATAAGATGGGAAATGATCGCTCCTGAAGTCGTTTCTTTGAACTACCTACACAACATGGGTTTCTTCAAAATGCATGTCTACAAGCACCTCAAAGGCCGGCACCGCATCCGCTCCCCTTAGGTTGCAGATGTCCTCGACGGTGGCCACTTTCCATCAGGCGGACCGTGTCTCCATAGACAATAAAAAAATATCTACTCTTGAGATCGAAAGTCTAAATAACGGATGCTAACAGCCCATGCCAGATTCACATTTAGGTGTGCTGCTATAAAATTGAATCGCGTTTACTTGAGAAAAAGTTACGACCTTTTTTATGTTATACGGCAGGCAAACAGGCAAACGGGTCACCTGATCGAGAGTGGTCACCGCCACCTTTGGAATCAGCAACACGGGGGGAGGTACCAATGCGTTGCCCGTCTCTGAAGAGACCTTAAATATACCTTTTCAACGATCCCATGTCATAATCCAAAGGAAATACTGTGTCTGGGAGCTCATTCCACATCCAAATTATATGAACGAGGAACATACTTAATGTCTATTTAACATTTTTTTAGTAAATCGCTGAAATTCGAAACATTTTAGGCATAGTTCCTAGGTACTATACCGTCTTCATTACTAGACTTCAATGTTGTATTTAACAAATTTAGAAATAATATTGTGGGAGCGTCGGTGGCCGAGTGGTTATCATATCATATCAGATTGCAGTCACTCCACTCTGATTATCTGATTTGCCAAATCCTGGATCATGGTCAAGGCGGACCCCAAGCCCTCGTGCGCGTGAGTATAACCGGGTCATTAACGCAAAGATCCAGTAT
This sequence comes from Blastobasis lacticolella, assembly GCA_905147135.1. NCBI lineage: Eukaryota > Metazoa > Arthropoda > Insecta > Lepidoptera > Blastobasidae > Blastobasis > Blastobasis lacticolella. The sequence continues at coordinate 13,029,658 of LR990061.1, forward strand.
TTTTCGGGTCTATTTGAATTAATATTCAACATCAACTTATCAAAGCCTCCCGACGACATTCAAACAAAGAAACTATGTACAGAAGACAGACTATCGACCTACACAAAACCAGTATAAAATGGACTAGCATCTCTATTAATGTACATAACAGTTCCAGGATACACCGCTTACCATCTCTAAAAGCATACATATCCTAGGTGTCGACATCTCCAGTGACGTCCAGTTTCACAGTTATTTGGAAGAAAAGGTCAAGCTCGCATCTTAAAAGCTGGGTGTGCTTAACAGATCAAAGCAATACTTCACGCCGGGGCAACGGCTTCTCCTTTGCAAGGCTCAAGTCAGACCCCATTTGGAGTATTGCTCTCATCTATGGGCGGGAGCACCGGCATATCAGCTTGGTCCTTGTGACTTGATCCAAAAGCGCGCTAAAAGGTTTTTACGGGGTCGGCAACGCGTGGGTGATGCTCCTGGTATTGCAAACGGCCATAGGCTGCGGTGACTGCTTACCATCGGCAAGCTGTAAGCTTGTTTGCTATCATAGTGGTATAACAAAAAAAAATTGCAATGTTAGCTCCTTTTGTACTGGTATTTGGTATGATTAATCTAAATGGTTTAGTGAGCAGAAATCCGAAACCATACGATATAGCATAATTGGTTCTTAGAAACCATGAGGACGATTTTAGAATAAAAGCATTCAAATGCCATTCCTTGATTTTCGCTTTTTGACGTGAATTCGATGAACATCTTCCACATCGTTCCAGAAAAATTGTGTCGCGAAATATGTGTACTTTTGAAAGTTTTCATACTCCTAAAGTTTCAAGGTTAGAAAAATTACAGATATATCGTTGTAAGATCTATCCAGCGACAATACAAAAAATTATTTAGATTTATGATTGCTCAGCCTGTATAGCTAGTCTTCGTTTCCGTCCGCAGTACTGATTAACTTCATTAAGACCTTTAATTAAACTTCACTGTAATTAGATTGTCCCATAAAAATTATGCAAATAGGATTCCGACTTTACAGGATGATTATTATAGTTATTTTGTAAACCCCGACGATAAAACGGATGGACCGATTTTGATGCGATTTTCTATACCTATTTGAGAGCCACTTTACTTGAGGTCCTTCCCTGAACCTCCGACGATGTTTACATAAATTCAAACATATACCGTATTTCATGCGGAACTCTCTTCCGCATGAAATACGGGATAGCACTTCTATTTTCATCTTCAAGAAACGTGTAAAAGAGCACTACCTTTCTCTATCTGTCTAATATATGTAAGTATGTGTATATGTATTTGTATGTATGTATGTATATGTATTTGTTTTCAATGTAGGTATATAGGTATGTATTTATTTATGTATTGTATTAGTTAAGCATCATTATTTTGTTTTTGCTACTGTGCACGTCTTTACTGCATTTAATTATCACGATCACTCTCTGCTGTAGGCCTGCTGGAAGAAATTTCTTTATAGAAATAAGTTGGCCTGTTGTGTCTAATATATTATGTAATATACTTTTTGTAACAATCTTGTGTACAATAAATGGTTAAATAAATAAATAAATTGTGTAAACTATTGAACCGATTATAAATAACATAAAGCTAAGGACCATCTCGACTAAACTGGCTTTCAAAATAAATAAGTAAAACCGCATAAAAATCGGTATATCCTTTCGAGAGATAAATATTGAGCACGGCAACTATAATACTGGATGTGGTGTAAAAAGGAACTGACATACAGCCAATAGTGAAACTGACTTGAAGAATAGACAACTAGCGCCCCCCTCGGCGTCATTACTATCGTTGTCGCGCTAAATTTTCTTTAAGTTTCGAATTTTCCTATTGAATCACTAGGGTCTAGGGTACCGATTCTGGTGTGCAATGCAGTTGTTATTATGTTGCAATGTAACTGTGATGTTACTATAACTACGTCGAGGTATCGAGTCAATCCCAGCATCATCCCAGTTAAATTGCAGTTAAATCATTGTTCGACACATTTTCGTTGCCAGAATTGAATGCAGTTTGACAACTAAGAAAGATGAAACTTAGTAATTTATTGATTTATTGGAGTACCAACAGCCATATGAAACCATAATGCAACTACAGTACCAGAAAACGAATTTTGGAAAAGTTCGAACTCATGATAGTTGCAACTCAACATCTGTCATTTGACAATCACACGTTTGACATGCGATGCAATTGTAATTGGTCATCTTCAGATTTTAAAAAGGCCCCATTAGCGTTTCATAATATGATTCATATTAATTTGTCACAAACTCATCTGCAGCGTCGCTGTTGTTGACATTGACATGACAATTCAAAATGGCGTCACCGAGTTCCAGCATTGGCCACCGGAATAGATAAGTTTGTGGCACTCTAATTAAACCCTAATGTGTGTACTGCCATTTTAGACCCCCTGGTCATATTGGCGTTAATATACAGGCTGTGTTCTCGCATGCGAGAGCCCGGGGTCCAACCCAGATCTCACGGTCTTGACCATGATCCAGGGTTTGGTAGATCAGGTAATTACAGTGGAGCGATTGCCATTTGACCTCTGTGATCCTGTTACAGGGGAACTCTTTTTTTTTTATGCCACCAAGGTGGCAAAAAAGCTTACGGCCTGCCTGATGGTAAGCAGTCACCGCAGCCTATGGACGTATGCAATACTAGGGGCATCACCCACGCGTTGCCGACCCCGAACTTGACCGGATTAGATCATAATTACACGTTCAGTCCCCTGATCGTGCAGGTTTTATCACGTTTACCCTCACATCTCAATATCCTTTAATGCGCATTATGAACCTGAACCGTTGAATAAATTTGGAGATTTTTCTTTAAAGGACATAATATACGGCAACCTGGGGAAGGACAAAATAATATCGATGCTAAATATTACTCAGATATTAAATAGTTAGATACAACTTTAGTTATTGGCTTTTATTACTATTTAGACAGTTAAATTAACTATTGTCAATAATTCATTAATTTGAAATGTACTGCCATCTTTGAATGAGTTATTATATGGAAATTTTATTATTTCGTAACATTATTATTAAAAATTAATTAATCTAATATCTATTAATATTTTGACTATTGTCGTATTGTATTTTTTATGTATTGAAATTAATTTAATCAATTAATTTTATTCTATTAATTAGTGAAATGAAATGAAGATGTATATTTATTTATTTAATTTAAATGAATATGAATATTATATAATATAATCTGATGTGCCGATGAGCTAACTCATTATTGAAATCATTAAATCACTAGAACTAATTTAGAACTACAAAAGATACACACGTATATAAACTATCCCTACTTCCACCTGCTTAATGATGAGCATTAATTACAAAGGCACGAACATAGTCTATTAAGATTTTTATCGATTTCTCATATCTAAACGGTAATCACTGTCCCCTAACAGTGATTGTCCAACTGTTCTTGCCAAATGAAGTCAAAAAAATGAAAGCAATATGGTTAATATTATTATTAGAATACTGCATACTAGTTAGGGGTCAACAAGCTGAAGCTGAAAATACTGATGACACTAAACCAGTAGAGAGTCAAGTTTCTGAAAAGACTGACGATATGAGTATCGTCAGACAAGCATCAGGTGCAAGTACAGAAATCCCGCTGGCTACTGATGAAAATGGTGACATCCTATACGACGATGATTATTATGGTGAGCCTAAGTTTTATATTATGTTCATACGTATTATAAAGTCGTTTTCCTCGTTTATCTGTCAGAGAGAAGTTGCTGAATTGCTATATCTTGTGTGGATAGAACCTGAATATGTTATTTATTTATTTATTTATAGTTATACCTATGGTTTATTTTTAAAGAAAGGTTCACAATAGATTTAGCTATATACATTATTAGGTGATTGTAACCTGGAATACGTACAAAACATGTACAAAATTGAGTAATTCAGTTTACACATACATATTTTAAATGTGTGAATTACATTTTTTTTTTTTTTTTTGCTTTTTATCCACAGTTCCAGGTTTACCCAACGGGTAACATACGTTTGTGGCACTGTACTCACTTGTTTGTCGCTGAGTAGTCAGATATAGAGAGTAAACAAATAGCAACCCAAACTTGTCAAGTTGCTCCTAGCCAGGCATTTAACCGCCACCTCACCTGGTGATACGCGACGATGCGGCCGATGATGGAGCATGGCCCATTCAGAGCATTAATTATGGCCCTGACGGCATTGGGCGCTTTTGTAATTTGTAACGTGACGATATTATCGTGGACGTCCACGATATAGGGGTGAGCTGGCATGAAGGGCCATCCATATTAAATATAATAACAGTTTTTTTTAATACCACTTAGGTGGCAAACAAGCTTACGGCCTACCTGATGGTAAGCAGTCACCGCAGCCTATGGACGTTTGCAATACCAGGGGCATCACCCACGTGTGACGAGTGCGACGTTTGGGTGCGAATGGTTATGCTTCGGGATTATAAAAGAACAAAAATGTTGTCGTCTCGAGACGTTTCTTATTTTATCGATTATTTTACTTATTCGGTTCAATACCTGTTCAAATCAAATCGTGGACGTAGGGATATAAGGTGGAAGGTGGCATGAAGTAGACATTTTTGTTGTAAAGGCCGCTCTAATAAATCCCTTTTAAAACGTGTCCCTTCCAAGCCACCTCTTCCATATGTCGTGGACATCCACGATAATATCGTCACGTTACGAATTATAAAAGCACCCATGGTTGTGCTCAAAACGAGGTCCCTGCCACTTTTTTGCCAAAAATATTTATCTATACCAATAGCAACCCTATTGACGTATCGACACACGTTACAGAGGAGCCAACAACCCCGGAACCAACAACAACGACCACCGTGACCACTACCACAGCGAAATCTACGATAGCGCCTTGGACTGGATGGAGAATTTTCGAGTTGACCACGGTTGAAAGGATCAAGTTTGAAGGGCTCGACTACGATATGTTACCAAAACAAATAAGGGATCGAGAAGAAAACTGCCATGGAGAATTCGTTCAGTGTATTTTAACAATGTAAGGAATTCCACGAGTCTTTTACTTTGCAAGCGGCACTGGTCCAGTGGTTAAGCTAAGCTCGCAAACCGAGAACTGGATGGGTGACCGTTTCGTACTTTGCAGCAGTCGAACATCAATACCGTAACGAGCTCGTCACTCGTTAGGTGTTCTGCCTAAATACCGTTGGCGAAGGAGGTTGATCAACGTCTTCGTTGCAGACCCTAAAACGTGCTTGAACGGTTTCGGGAGCCGATTAGCACCCCGTATTATGGCAGACAGTATATTATTATTATTAATTTGCATCAGTTGGAGCGTCTGTCCTTGTGCCTTCCAAGTAGTAAGGAAAGCGTCAGTCAGGAACTCATGAAAGAGATATGGTTTCAATTCAATTCAATTTATTTATTTTCAGACAACAGAGATCCATTTCGGGCGCTTACGAGTGCGTATGTACGCTCACGATTTTGTTTTGAAGGTTCCGCACGCGAATAATAAAAAGGCCTAAAAGGGGCCCTATTACTCACCCTTCGCTGTCTCTCCCGCGCGTCTGTCTGTTAGTCAGGCCTTTATCTATCGAACCGTATCAGCCAGGTACTTCAAATATAACAACTAATTTTGGGGGTCTTGCTGCACCACGTCCGTAGGCTATACCCTAGAAACCCTACACGTGCCCCCCGGGTGGTGCGAAGAGTGCAACCGAAATTGCTTGGTGGTAGGGCCTCGGCCCGCATGGCTAGCGACCACCCACGTAGATGAGTCTGCATGGCGCTAAGCATCCCATGGGCTGTGTTCCGCCAGAGTACTCCGTGAGCCATTTCCCCTCGTCCGAGTGCTGTAATGTTGGTTCTCTGTAGGTCCCAGTTTTGCATCGGGAATGTTAGGGGGGTGGGCGTGACAGGTTGGCGCGGGGGCCAGGGAGACCCGATGAAACGGCTCGTCGCTGGCTGCCCGCCAGTTAGTAGGGGACCCGAACCCGGGCATCACTTTCAACCACCGACCTCCCGGGTCCCGGGAGTTGGCTGTCCCGCCAACTGTTCGAAAAATCCTGGGGATGCCTGTCGTGCCAGGGTAGGAGACCGGAGTGGACCCGACAGGTATCTTCAGGGGAGATCGGGAGCCCTTCCGTCCCCCGTGCCAGCTTTTCACACAACCCATCCCTCTGCAGCGTCCTGTAGCAAAACATATTTGCCCTGCTGGATACCAATGTTACAGCACTTCTTTTTTTTACCCCTCTAAAAATACCATGGCAAAAAGTAAAACAAAGAGTAAGGTTTCTTTAGCGGCACCCCTTTCCACACTTCCGAGTGGACTTTTGCAACATCAGGGGCTGGAGGCCCCTGAATGCCCTCCAACCTGAATGTCGTACATCCCCACCTTCAGACGGCGAAGCCTGCCTTACTCTTCCTGACTGAAACACAGACATCACCACCGGCTGACACTTCGTACCTCCACTATCCTGGGTACAAGTTAGAACACAGGTTTCTTCCTCGCGCTGGTGTGTGCTTATTCGTCAAAAGTGATATCTGCTGTCGACGTCTTGCCATTGAACAGAGTGACGAATCTGTTTTGTGCGTGGAACAGGGAGGTTCATCCCGTGTCTACGCATGCCTATACAACAACCGTCACGGCGTAGGTGAGACAAATCGGTTTTTCGAGCACATTCAATGCGCTACCGACAAGGTTCTTGAGCGGTGTCCTTCGGCTGAGTTGGTAGTCTTAGGAGACTTTAATGGTCACTACACTGAGTGGAGATCACTGGGAAGATCCACCCACGAATTTGCTTTGGCCAATGGTCTTACGCAGCTGGTATTAGAACCCATCTACTAACCGGATGTTGTGAGCCGTAATCCTTCTTTGTTAGACCTTCTGTTGACCTCCCACCCAGACGGTTATCGGGTGTCCGTCGATGCTCCTCTTGGGACATCTGACCACTGCCTGGTCCGTTCTGAGGTGCCTCTTGCTATACCCGAACGGGCTCGCCCCAGTGGGTCACGCAAGGTATGGCACTATGGTTCAGCAGACTGGAATGGATTGCGAAAATTCTTCGCGTCGTACCCGTGGATGTAGCTGCTTCGCTGCATCCCCGGGTACTCATCCTCACTACGTAGACCCTCTGTTGGTCACCACGCGAAGGTTCGAAAGAATGTTTCTCGCTCGTACGATTCGGATATGGAATGAGCTCCCAGCCACAGTGTTTCCTTTGGACTATGACATGGGATCGTTCAAGAGGTATATTAGAGGTCTCTTTAGAGGCGGGCAACGCATTGGTGACTCCCCTGGTGTTGCTGATGTCTATGGGCGGCGGTGACCACTTTCCATCAGGTGGCCCGCTTGCCTGTTTGTCTGCTGTGTACCATAAAAAAAATATATATATAAACCGCCCAAGTGCCAAATGGAGTTCTTCAAGAAAGGGGTGAAAAAGTTTTTACGGGGTATGCAACGCGTGGGTGATGTCCCTGGTATTGCAAACGCCCATAGGCTGCGATAACTGCTTACCATAGGCCAGACCGTAAGCTTGTTTGCCACCTTAGTGGTATAAGAGAAGAAGTGCGAGTCGAATTCGCATACAAAGTGTCGCGTACCATTACCAACAACAAGATTTTGATGCTTGAGCAACATGTAATAAGTTAATTTTGGAATTGGAAACCTTGTAGCGCGAATTCGACTCACGCTTGACCGGTTTCTAGGACTGATTGTTATACTTTAGTGTTGGCACTTTAATCGTACAAAGTTTGATACTTGTATGATAGTGAAATAATAACAATATTTGGGGTGGCTAGAAGTCAGGCTACTATGTTAATTTTTTCGTGAATTCGATTCGTTCATCGGAATTACATTCGAACATGTTTCAAGTGGGTCGGATAATGTCAATGGCTGAGAAGTAGAATTAGTCGAATTTCGAATTTGCCGCTCGGCATTTTCGCCAACCTGGTTAAAACTGGTGTTCTTCTTTCGGGCTTCTTTCTTTCTTCAACGATGAAGACGTTGTCTCACCAAATCTGAAAGTGGTTTCGGTCGGTCGCAAACGGCAATAACTTCAATATTTGTCCCCGTGTTTTATATACCGATTTTATTTTTGTGTTAAATGTTATTCTATTGCAAAATTATCGTGTCGTGGCGGCCTATGTAATAAATGTAATCTTTCTTTCTTTCTTTAATTTTACTATTTTTTCTTTCTTTTCGTAAAAGCCACAAGTTTTTATGCTAGCGTGAGCCGCCTGCTCTTTTAGTGGACACAAAGTTTTTTGGCTGCAGTCTTTGCTTTGGATTCGATGTCCTGACCAAAGTTGAGATTGGTAAATAGCTCAACACTAAGGAACTGTAGGTTGTCGGTAATTTTTAAAGGTACGAACATTCCGGAAGTTGGAGTCTGGTTTTCGGAAACAAATTCGCCAAACTTTGACCAGGTTGGCGTCGCCCCAATCAAAGACTGCCTTGAGAGCTTCGTTCAATCGACCCACCATGGTGTTTAGATAAGACTGAATGTCGTCGTTTTGTATCGGAGTTATATCTTTCCGTTACTGTATTGTAGTCTAGGTACTCAAAGATACTTGACCCAAAGGTATCTGATCCCTGAGGAACTACTGCGTCGATTGCCTGAAGGTCAGACGAGTACCCCCGAGAACTACACAGATTGATCGTCCAGTCAGAAAATCCGATATCCAGGTGCAAAAGGCACCAGGAATGCCATAATATGAGGAGAAGAATTGCTTAGAAGACTTGCGTACTGAAGATATGTGTATCATACACTAGAAGGTCCCTATTCGACCGACCATGGCGGAATCCATACTGGTAGTCGCTGAGGAGATCGTGAGCTTTAATGTAAGCCACGAGTTTGTTGTTCAGTCCACGCTTCATAATCTTACAGAGTATGGAGGTGACCGAAATAAGGCGGTAGTTGGCTTCCACATCTTAGGTACAATACTAGTCTCAAGTGAGAGGCTATACAGCCACGTGAGAGAAGGAGACAATTCGGGGGCACATCTACGCAGGACTATTGCTGGTATACTATCTAGTCCACTAGCCTTGTTCACGTCCAGAGTCTGTGGGGTCTAAAAATCTCTTTTTAATTGTTCGCACCTCTGCCAAATTGCAGTCGGTGCGGATTGAGATAGGTGGCCTTTTCCTTGCAGTATTCAAACGCGAATCCGCCGCGAAAAGAGAAGCATGCTAATTGCTTTCTCCTCCTCTCTGGCTTCAGCAATAGTGGTAATGAATACTGAGTGAAATTCGATTCGACCGCTTTTACCAATGCACAAAATGCATTATTTCCAGGAAGGTAAGAGGCCAGTTTGGTGCCTGCACTAAATATAGAACCATGGATGAGACTTGCCGTTCATCTCTACGTCAGAATTCCGAATAAAATATTCCATACCCTGCCGTATAACCGCGGCAACGGCTTTAGTAATACTCAACAGATCGCCCAAAGATAAGAATGCGTTGGGACACATGCCTCTCTTCGGGCTCTTTCCAGGGTATAACGAAAAGAAATGGCGCAACTCCCAGTCTGCTGACTTGTATCGCCACACCCGTCGGGGGTTGCAGAGGGTTTGCTCAGGTACAGATTTCACCAGACAGGAAACCGATACAAATTGCCTGCCCGGATCTGTCGTTAACAGAAGATCTTAAGCAATAAGTCGTCTAAAGGTGGCACAGTTTACCAGCTGGGAGATCTATGGGAACGGTTGCTGTAGAAGAAAGGTAGTTGGACGAGGTGGCTGTCCGCCAACCAGCTCACATGCTCACCATTGCCGCACGGGAAGCTCCCTGACGAGAAAACCTTGGAGATGCGGACGCCGCTCTCAGATTTGCTATATTTTTTATGTAATACGGCAGACAAATAATCTAGCGGGCTACTTGATGACAAGTGGTCACTGCCGCCTATGGACATTGCTGATGTGCACCAGGGGTCCTACCAATCCATTGCCTTACTCTAAGGAGACCTCTTATATACCTCTTGAACGATCCCATGTCATAATCCAGGTCGTAGTCATAGTGTCAGGGATTTTTGGCGAGGGTGAAGGGCAGCCTTTCACACCAGTCACCACCAGCCACTAGGCTAACCAGCTACAAAGACGCCAAGGTCCATGCTTTCATATTTCGGATCTCGCTGCCCTCCGAAACCAGGCACTCGATAAGGGAGTGGTGAGCAGTAGAAAAAACGGTTAGGCAGAGATATAGATAGATAAATTCTCGGGGTGTCGGTGGCCGAGCGGTTAAGGTATCCGACTTATGCTCTTACGGTGAGGAAAAACATCGTGATGAATGCTGCACATTCGGGTGACTGAATGTGTAACCAGGATCTAATATGGTTAGGTTCCCTTGGCAGCAGGGCCGCGGAGGTCAGATGGCAGTCGCTCCACTGTAATTGCCTGATCTACTAAATCCTGGATTATGGTTAAGGTGGACTCCGGGCCCTCGTGCGCGAGAGCACAACCAGGACATTAACGCTAAGATGATTATTATTTTTATACATAGATAAGTTTTGAAGTACATATTTTTAATGGCGAATAAGATTAACGAGGCTCGTCTACGCTAATTTGATTTGAGCGATGGATTAACAGCGCCGAGATCTTTTTACGTGAGGGTTGGGTGAGACAGCTAAAATCCCTATTTCCGGCGGATAAGACGGCTTGAGTAGTTTTTAAGTTTATCCGTGCAAACAAGCAAACAATACGATACAATAAAAGTTTCCTCTTTAGAAATTACAGTATAGATAATGGATGTGCACTTTCAGGCCGATGGCTTATGCAGTATGTGGGTACGTTGAAAGGGGTTGGAGAGATAGTGTTTGGAGCGGATACAGTATTTGTCAATTCGAACTGTATAACTGCGAACAGCGCCTGCATTATGCACTTGAAGGCTACCCAACCGGTGGCGTATATGGCGCGGATTACTCTAAAGGTAAATTTAATGTTAAAATCTAGTTAAGTAATTCAGTTACCAATGCGGTCGAAAGGTAAACAATGGAACCATATTAAAGTCATCGCTATCTTCGTGGGCGACCCAAGAAGCGACGGATTGACATCGCTGCTGCGAATGCGAGAGCCAACGGATTACGACGCGAGGATGCCGAAGATTGGGCGAAGTGGAGAAGAATGTGCAGGAAGGTGGACCCTGGCAGAGGTCGGGATGAGCGCTACGACGATGATGATGATGAGTCTCTACTATAGGAATGACCCAGAGCATCAAAGTCAAAGTCAAAGTTTCTTTATTGAGTAGTAGGACATTAAGTATATATTTCAATCGTAGAAAAGGAGGGGGTAGGAAAACAAGAACAAAAATCACAGTGGCATGCCGCCCCAGGGCCGGAGCAAATACATCCACCTCGACAACGGCCGGATCATGTCCAATAATACCAGATAGAGCCGAGCAGTGCCCGTACAATGCAAAGCAGGACCGCACACGACCTATTCGACGGCCCACATCTTTATAGAACACTTTCGCTTCCTTACAACATCACCCGGTTGTTTCCGCTGCAAGGAATAAACAAAAATAATTGTTTTGAAGCCCAGAGTTTTTGTTGTTTTCCTAATGCTGCAAAGGTACCGTAAGGTACTCACGCATGTGACGTCCCACAAAAAACACTTGCTACGCGGGAAGGCTCCAGGGAGTAAGGGACGTTGGTCACAACCCGGATGATGTCGTTGAGAGGGTGGTGACAAAGAAAACTTCCCGAGCACCGACAGGAACTCAAAGCGTGGTGATCATTGGCTTCCAACCTGGAACCGCAGATGTATTGATGAGGTTTACAAACATCGCAGCCCAAGCGAGGAGCCACCACCCGCAATGAGTCGCTGTCAAAGAGAGTGCCTATATGGGGTGATGGCAAAGCGTGAAACCACGCACATGACTGGCTGCGGCACTGCCATGCCTCACGAGATCTACACTCTCAAGCTATTCTAGCACCTTCTAGACGCCAACATTGTCCAAGAGCGCTGACCCTCCTGACCTTCAGGTATGGGCAAAATCCGGTTTCGATCCCCTTAGCTGTATAGCGAAGGCCATCTGATCCCCGTGACCCTATTCACATTGAACCAGATTGGATCATAGGATGGCTATCCATCTTTACAACTTTCGCCTTTGTAATATGAGTAGGACTATGGATATATGACGATGTATTAATAAATAATATGAATATATGATATGATATAACAATTAATATGTGAATTTCAGCTGATGTATTTTACGAAGCCGATGGTTTAATTTGTGAGAAAGCGAGAAGAACTATGCCACGGAAAATGAAGGAGAACAAGGTAAACTTGGATGGCAAACCTGTTGATGTAGATATAGAATTATTCCCGCGAACACCCGAAGAGCTTAAGTTCAGCCAACACTTAAAGAAAGTTCATAAGTGGGCAACAGAATACATCGAACAATACGCAGAAAATTTAAAAAGGAACAAACTGTTGAATACTGTTGAAGAAATAGCATAATCTTTCCAGGTGGTGGACAGATTTTCTAAAAAATAAATAATAGAATATAACTTGCAGTACAGGTTGTATATAATAGGTTACAGAGTTTAGTAATACGACTCAAGTCGTCTACAATAGAATTATATACAATGCAAATAACTACTAATTCGTACAGTAGTTGTTGAGTTTATCGCGAACAGACAGAATCCTACTATTGTGTACTACAATACAAATAATAGTAGATATAAATAAATATAAATACATTAGTATTACTAAAAGTGATGTATTTAATTTTATTGTGGACTTGGGTCGTATTATATTATACCCTATAACCTATTACAAATTTAAAATATAGGATTAATTTCCATTCGCAATAATATGGTTTATGGTAACCTTTTGCCCGCTGGCCGCGATTCGTTCTATCTTTTTCCCGAAAGACCATTTTAAATGAACTCCGTAATGTATGAAAGCTAGTACTACAAAGAGATCAAGCTGTATCTCAGGTTCTACCCAATCGAATTAGTTGAAACATGGCCTAGATTTTTAGTTGGACACCCAATCAACAAACTGAAAGCCCCATCGAAATCCGTACGGCGCCACATCCATATTTCTTATAGTTTAGCTGGTCAATTACGGTTCTAAATCAGGCTTTCCAGTTTCCAAAACTATATGTTGCCCAGGTTTAATAGTTACACAATAAAAAAGTTTCATTCAAATCTGTCCAGTAGTTCCGGAGATTAGAGTGCATAAACAGACAAACAGATAGGCAACATGTTTAAAAATGTTTCATCGACCTAAGTATTTGCTCATCACCCTAAATTGTTTTATTAATATATTCAATTTACTCGTACATACACATTTTTTAACTGATTTATTATAAGTGTAGTTATACAGATATATGTTACATAATTTCTTAAATAAAGAGTATCTAATAAATTATTATTTTCATCACGATGTTTTTTTAAAGGCTTCTTTTCCGACAATGCTAGGTAGAGTTGGACAATATGATTTTAATTCTAATTTTAGGCTAACAGCAAGCACTCTGGCTGGCTGTACAACGGGAAATGTTCCTAGGATATTTTTGATCTAGTGCTCACAGCACAATTCTGCCATCGCACCACCCGTCGCGGGTTCGATACTCTTTTCTGAGTTATGTTCATTAGCTGAACACTGACCGATGGTCTTAAGGGGAAGAAAAACATTGTGATGAAACCTGGACATTGTATGTGGATGTTTTTTGGATAATCCGCCGCATCTTCGGCCGCATCGTCACTTACCAACAGTGTACCGATTCTATTGTGCAATGCAGTTATTATTATGTTGTAATGTAACTGTGATGGTTCTATAACTACGTCGAGGTATCGAGTCAGTCCCAGCATCATCCCAGTTAAATTGCAGTTAAATCATTGTTCGACCTTTGACACGTTTTTGTTGACAGAATTGAAGGCAGTTTGACAACTAAGAAAGACGCAACTTAGTAATTTATTTATTTATTTATTAGAGTACCAACAGCCATATAAAACCATAATGCAACTAAAGTACCAGAACACGAATTGTGGAAAAGTTCGAACTTATGACAGTTGCAACTCAACATCTGTCATTTGAATAACAATTACACGTTTGACATGCGATGCAACTGTAATGTTACTGCTACTGAGACGATTTCCGTACCAGAATCGAAGCCCAGGTGAGATGGTGGTCAAATGCCTGTTTCGTATAAATAAAAAAAGAAAGATAGTTATAAATCTAGCGCGACACAAGCAGGAGCTGCGCGTCAAGGAAATGAAGATGCTGCGGTGGATGTGTGGAATTTCACGGAAGGATCGCATTCGAAACGCCTACATCCGGGGTAGCCTTGGCATCCGTGACATCGCAGATAAGCTGCAAGAATGCCGCCTTCGATGGTATGGCCACGTCTTGCGCAGACCGGTAAGTTATGTGGGGAACAAGAGTCTGACCATGCCGCCCCCACCGGGCACGGGAAGGAGAGGCCGACCCAAGAAGCGATGGCTTGACGTAGTCAGGGATGATATGCGTGCCCATAAGCTCACCACTAAGGATGCTGAAGACCGAGGAAGGTGGGCCAAGAGTAGCAAGAAGGCGTACCCTGGCCCGTCGCGCGCCGTGTGGGGACGCAACCAGGATATTACGCCAAGATGACGATGATAATTATGAGATATAAGTATTATATAATATATACGAACTGGCCCGGCGCGACTTCGTTCGCGATCACGACGTCATCCGGGCTCAATTGTAATTTCAGACTATACTGAGATCCACCCACTCAATTATACACACTAAATTTCATCCAAATCGGTCCAGCCGTTCAGGAAGATTCTCCTGTAAGTACTTTATGTAACATAAACATATCAATTTGACAACACCGCTTTTTCTGCATCGCGTTTATTTTTTTTTACTCACAACTTGCATGTTCATTATTTATCCTAATATGTAATAATATATATTTTTTTATTCTCCAAATTTACAATAATTGTTACATTATCTTTTTTATGGTTATGTATTGTTTCTACGTACTGGAGCCTGTACTAGATTACGAGTAACCTGCGTTACAGATCTCCAGGCCTCCAAAAACCACCGGACATAAATAATGGTTACATATTGCAAATTCTATTGCGAGGAAAATATAATTACCTAATTAAAACAATACAGTTGGTAAAGAAATATATTAGTCAAAGCATGTAGATACTGTTAAAAAATTATCTACGCGATTTTTGCAGGCGGAAACTGGTATTTAATAAAACAAATATAGCTTCAGGAATCCAGACGGACGGATGGACACGCGATATTGAAATGCCACATATGTGAGGCATTCTCATAACGCTTGGCGTCGGAGGGCTATGTGAGGCGAGGCTTTAAGTGCAAACTTCGATTTAGTACTGAATATTAAGTATAGCTTGCTTTTTAACCCCGACGAAAAAGGAAGGACGTGTGTATCTGTAAGGCTTTGTGTATGTCTGTCTGTGGCATAGTAGCTCCAGAACGGATGGACCGATTTGTATACGATATTCTCTATTTAGTGGTCTATGAAAAATATAAAAAAATCCAAAATATAGACTGTAAAAGACGACAGCAAGTTTCAAACGTATCAAGGAAGAAATGTCAAGAAAAAGGGATGTGGAAGAAGAATATTTTTGAAAGAAAGAAAAGTCATTTATTACACATAGCACATCACGACACAATAACAGTTCATTTACAGTTCATTTCAGTTATTTTTCAAAATTAAAAATTTCTTTGTTGATTATGACATTAAATATCTCTTTCAATCGTCAAAAAGGAGGGGGGAAAGTAGGAAGGAAACACACAGTGACACGCTGACCGTCCTATGGCTGCAGCAAACCCACCCCACGCCAACCACGACCGGACCGTGCTCGACAATGATAGGTAGGCGGACCGTGCTCGATATATGATATAGGTATGTATAATATAATTAAGAAAAACCACCTAAGACTACAGCAAGAGTAAGCCAGTCCACCAAGGCAGCACCCGTTCACGAGTATAACGCAGGGCCCGTCGTCCAATTCAATTATATTTGAGGGAAAAGAGCGACCCGGCCCCCACGCCACCGCCAGACAGACTTTTAAGTGAGCGTGCATCACATATGCTGTATGTGGTAGGTAGTCGCTACCACCCTACTCTATCCTATCCCTTCCCTATCGCTACCTTACCCCTACCCTATCCTACCATTGCCTTAACACTACCCTACCACTACCTTACCCCTACCCTACCACTATCTTACCCCGACCCTACCACTATCTTACCCCTACTCTACCCTACCCCTATCTTACTCCTACCCTACCCTACCCCTACTCTAACTTCTACCCTACCCCTACCCTACCGCAGACAGGAAACACGACATGTGTGAGAACGGAAGGAAAATGCTACGTGGGGGAAAGAAACGGCAAAAAACCCACAGAGCCTACGTTATTTGTCTTTTTCAAACATATCTTATGTACTAATACACTGTATAGAACAGCAGTTCAGTCCCATGAACTTTTCTCATTTACATATTCAGATATGCTATAATTTCACTCAATATATGAAAGGATTGAGTGAAAATACATTTCATCTATGGCAAGAGGGATATATGGGTCGAATGTATGATAGTTGGGAAGCTGTGCTGACTAGTCTAGTAGTGGAATGAAATATTGATTGATGACAGTTGTTGGGATTCAGTGAAAGAAGTTGTAGAAGAGAAGAAAAGGCGTGGCCACATCTTCAAGCGATCAGAACGAAAGCCCTTCTCCCAAAGATCCCATCCCACACCTCAAGCCGCTACGGCTCCTTCACTGTACACTCTGCGCGTTTATGGAACTCGATACCTCCTAACATCCGTGCTAGTCCTTCTCTGATTACATTTAAGCAGCATTTAAAAAAGCATTATCTCTCTCTCTCTAATATACAGTTATAGTACGTATATATTTATTGTATTCATTATTAATTATAGTATTTGTTATAGTATTTATTAAGTTTACTTGTGGGCACTTCCTATGCCTAAATGCTGACTTAAGGTTTCTTTGACTTCAAGGTTTGTTGGTAGAAAACTCAACTGTTGTTAAGCTCGCCTTTGTACGTAAAATAATAAATTTACTTTACTTTATTCTTTATTGTGAACAATAAAGAATAAAGTAAAGTAAAATAAAGCATGCGTGTCTGGTATAGGAAACGCAAATCTACAATTGGAGAAAGCGAAGTAGTTGCAGAAGAAAGAATATAAGAAAGAAGTTTGATATGAAGCTCTCAGACGACTTCAAGGCTAATATTAAACTGTTTTGACGATTGGCGTTGTCGTCGGGGGCTTCTAAGCTAAGTCTGATTTGGGATGGAGATAGAAGATTGTTGAGTAATGAAGGGAAGTTTTCCAGTGCTGGAAATCATATTTCGAGTCTCTTTTTGAGTGCAGCTAGAGAGTATAGAGAGAGAGATGAAGACATGACATACTTACCAGACAATGCAGATAATCAAATTACGGCAGATGAAATAATGAATGCGACGAAAGGGATGACATATCCATTACAAACAAACAATTTTTTTTTTTGCTTTTTGCTCTCTAGAATATTAGTATAGACGGGCTATGAAACGAAACGAAGGAAAGTATATTAGCGAATAAGTAAATGAATTCGAATATTAAACAGACCCTGTTTAAATAGGGTCACGGAGGTTTGACCGCAGTAATTACTTGCTCTGCTAAATTCAGGATCATGGCCAACGTAGACACAGGGCCCGCGCACGCGAAAGCACAGTCGGGATATTGATACCGATATTATAATTATTATTACTTAATAGATTTTAATGAAAAAAACCATCCCGATGATTCTGGCTTCGAAATTAAAGAAACCGCATCGAAATCGGTGCAGCCGTTATCGAGATGCGATGGCATAGACACACACACAGATGCAAGGATTCATACGTTGAGTTATTAATACCCCTCATTTCGCGTCAGAGGTTAAAACCGCTTCGGGATAAACCTCATTTATGTGGCGGACATCGCTCAAACACCACAAAAGTCCATCGAAATCCAAACCACAAAATCAAGCTATACTCGTATATAGAGCTTTCAACCGCACGCTTGTACGAGTAATTACGAGTCGTAACGCGGAGGTTTTATGTGTTTTAAAACGTAAATTAAAATGAAATTTATATATGTCGCAGCCGAATGGTTAAATTAGCCGGTTAACTAAACGGCTAGCTTTTTGAGCAGTTATTTAGTTGAAAATTTGCCAGTTTCATAAGATTTTAAAGTGATGTTGAAAGAACGATATTGCCTCGAGTTAACGCAGCTTTTCCACACATTGTTCCAATGCTAACCTACCCACAATAACTTCAAAGTATAATAATAGTTTGCATTAGATTTCTATTCGGTTAGTTTAGGTTAGCATTATGACAAAGAATGGAAGAGCTCCGTAAACTCGAGGCAATATCGTTCATTTGACTTTACTTTCAAAGTTCATGAATTTGGCCAATTTTCAATTAAATAACTGCTTAAATAGCTAGCCGTTTGATTAACCGGCTAATTTAACCATTTGGCTGCGACATATATAACTCGTGCTCGATCAGAATAGGATCGTTCAGACGTAAAATGTCCCGGTCGCAAAATGTCAAGCGGTCGTAAAATGTCTTTCGCGTATGGGCTCGCCCCGCGCTGTGACATCTCAAATTAGACATTTTTTCCAGCAAAAAACTGCATTAAAACGTCACTGATATTGATCTTCGACGGTCGAAGATAGTAGAAAACATTTTTTTGGATGCAATAGATATTTTAATGTCATTATTAATGGAGATATGTGGTGGCTAGAAATGTCGAATTCAAGATGATTTTTGTGGGCTAGGATTAGCCCACATGAATATCCCAGTCGCTGTTGCCTTAGTCCCGTAGCGGAGACTAAGAAATTCTAGGAACGGGACATTTTGCAAACGGTATATTTTGCGATTATATCTAAGTATAGGTACATATATCTAAGTTTGTCTATATCTAAGTTTAATAGTTACAGCTGGATAATAGAGTTGTGCCGGGACAGCCGTGTGGTGTATGGTAGAGTAGAATAGCATCAACCCCTTACACTCGTGGGTGTCATACAAGGCGACTAATGTTTTTGAGGCAAAAGCTCCAGTGCCCGTAAACTGGAAAATGGGCAGCAGCGTTTTCTATTGTTATGTTTGCAACACTGCCAACAAAGCAGTTCCAACCCGCCTGCCAAAGGTAAAGATTATGGCAATAACCTCCCCTTTTGTGAGAGAGGTCCTAAGTCCTGTTATGGGCTGTGATTAATGAACAGTGTTGTGGCGCCTATGGGCATATTATGAAGCTCAGAAGCTAAATTGGAGTTATGCATTTATTTTATGAATTGGACATTCTGCGAACGCGTGACATTTTCCTAATTGTTATTTTTCGTTACTATTCACTCCATCAAATGTTGTCTGGGAGAGATCGCTTAAAGCGATAAGGCCGCCTTTGCGCGCATGTATATTATTCTGATTCTTGTATATTGTCTTGTTATATGTGTGCAATAAAGAGTTTTTACTTATATACTTACTTTCCGAACGTGACTTTATGGACGTTACATTGTCAAGGTAATTCAAATTACGGAAAATTATCGTTAGCGTTCAGAGTGGGATGGCTTCTTGAAGTAAATCAACCATAGACAAAGTTAATCTTCTCAAAATTCAAAATTAAATTAATACAATTCATTGATGACCATTGAAAATCATCATACAAATTTAAAACTTTTTTTAAATAACTTTCAAAAGTGTGAAAATAAATTTTATGTAGGTTATTCTGTGACTGCATGCACTCTCAGTAGTTTTTCTTTTTCATTACCATTGTTACCATATCATTACCATTCTTAAAGGTTGTGCATAATTGTAATTGGGCGGTTTAGAGTCTCGTGCTGTTAGATATAAGATGATAATTTTTTGTCTTTTATTGCATCTACTTATCTAAAATAAAATAAAAATAAAATAGGGCTAGCTCTTTCCTTGGCCAACGCATAGCAATAGCTATCCGTTGGGGGAATGCAGCCTTATGGGCACCATCTTCAGTGGCGGGATATTTAGATTAAGTTTTAGGTTTATTTAGTTTTAGTTAGTTAAGTTCTTAAAGCTAAAAACGCCTTACATAAAGATTAAAGTTGGTTTGTTTTTCAATTTAACCATTTTAAATTCTTTTATTAACCGGATTTAGCAAGAAATGGACCATTTTTAGATGTTTTTACTGGCTTCTTACATAATATGCAGTTTACCGCCTATAAAATCTTCAAACAAAAAGAGACCAGGAACGTCTATCACTCATATTATAGTAAACTACCCACAAATTTTTTTCTTACTTACAAACCTTCCTTTTGAATCACACTATCTATTATTAATTATTTATTTATACTTAATGCACAATGTACTGATTGGCGGACTTAAAGCTAAAATAACATTATCTACCAGTTTACCAGGAGAGATAACAGTTGACAAAAGGTATGCGGTGCAGGAAGATTACTTACAAGTAAAGATTACACATAAGCTTATTCAACCACAATACTTATTATATAAGACGGGACTTGTACGCGGCGTACCTTTTCGATTTGTTTTCCCGACGTTTCGGTAGGGTTACACCCACCGTGGTCACGAGACGACTGCCGTGGAGAGGTGACAGCTGCGGTGATGTGCTGGTAGACCCCTACCCTCACATAGAATTGTCAATTTGTTGTTGATTCGGAACTGCACGGCACACAACACTCACGATGTCCACGGATACGTCCGACGATAAATTTAGAGTCTTAAGGTTATTTATTTTGCACACCACTGGGTTCCACGACGCTGAAACCTACCGAAACGTCGGGAAAACAAATCGAAAAGGTACGTTGCGTACAAGTCTTGTGTAATTTTTTTTTTTTTTTTATGTCATACGGTAGGCAAACAGGCAAGCGGGCCACCTGATGGAAAGTGGTCACCACTGCCTATAGACATTAGCAACACCAAGAGTATCGCTAATGCGTTGCCCACCTCTATAACACGTTGCTCTGGCAGCAAAAAGCAAATGCCACTCCACTGCCAAAGCCACGGTTCCCCAAATCCCCACCCCATGGAGCACTGGAAACCTTACTCACCGGCAGAAACACAATACTATTTAAAAGAGTATTATTTAGCTGCGATATTCTGTAAGGTGGAGGTACTTCCCCAGTCGGGCGGCTCCAATTCGAACGAGATACCCCGCTATGCCCTACCTCTCTTAAAAAATATAAAATCCGATGCGAAGTTTAAAATATCTAAGCGTATATAGAGACAAACATAGATACATGAGGACAGACGGCGGGAAGCGACTGACGGCGATCAAATAAAACGGGAGATTTCAAATGGTCAGTATTTACTGAACACAAACAATATATTTTAGAACTAGAGCATGTTCCTGGGAAATACCGGCACCTATTTTTTCCGGAATTTCCGGTAAATTGATTACACTCACCCAGTTTCGGGAAGGGTTTCTGTGTTATCTTAGCGGTTGTGCTCTCGTACACGAGGCTCCGGTACGCCTTGACCATGATCCAGAGTTTGGCAGATCAGGTAATTACAGTGAAGCGACTACTATCTGACCTCCACGACCCTGCTACCAGGGGAACCTAACCAGATCGGATCATGGTTACACATTCAGTCGCCTTAATGTGCAGGTTTAATCACGATGTTGCCCTCACCGTAAAAGCGTCGGTTAGTATTCAACTAATGTACATAACTCAGACAAGAGTCATTGGTACGTGTATTTGGCGTGCGCACTTAAAATTCTATGAAACGTTACATCGACTAATTAAAGTGTCGGTTACATGTATGGTCGGTGAAATGGATTTCGGTAAAAGCTTTCCCGATGATTCGTTTCACAGTTTAATTAAAGCTTCGTAGAAATGAGGCATCGTCCAAAACAGTGATCGATTAGTAGGTTTCGTTGAAATGAAAATCGAGAGGACGACCCAGAAAAACATCCACCGATCAGTTCTCAAAAAGCTAAGGTCCAAAGTGGCAAGAATAAAAGGAGATGTACGAAAAGATTTGTGGATATATACGAGGCTAGGGAGTTGTGTCAACACAGAGCAAAATGACGGTCCATGTTTCTGTAACATAATGTTTTAAACTAATTATTTCCACATTTATAGTTATTATCACACATTTTAAGGGTATGTTCCGAGTTTCCTACCGCGTACCTTTATTGACGAGTAGTCCGATATTTCCAAACAGGCATGTATCATGGTCACGGAACGACGGGAACAAAGGTACGCGGTAGGAAACCCGGAACATACCCTTAAAATGCATGTTTCTTAAAATGTGAGCTTTATGTATGCATCAACTTCTATCGAATATAGATTTGCGAGTACCATGTAGGACCCTAAGACGAACTCCATTATTTTCTGTGTCATTAAGCTCCACAAACTATAGGCAAAACTCATTCTTCCGTAGTGCACCTGATGCATTGAATAAACTGCCTGACTGTACCCATCATGATCTTGTTAATTCAAAATGAATTTCAATAAAGGTTGCACTCTCTAAAAATTGGTTAGATTTAGTTCCCTAGCTTTTATTTTATTATTAGCAAGTGTGTTAGCCGTGTGGTGTCCAGGCGACTAATGTTTTCGAGGAAAAAGATCTCCCTATATACTGAAAAATACGCAGCAGCGTTTTCCATTGTTATATTTATAACACTGCGATCTCCAACCCGCCTGCCGAGCGTGGAGATTGTGGCAATAATTTCGTGGAAGAGGCCCTAAGTTCTGCAGTGGACTGATATGGGCTATGATGATGAAGCAAGTGCTCACTATATGCGCAAACATATAAATGGTCGATAGATTCTTTGTACTGATTCTATTTAGCTGTTAAGTACTGTTTGTTTTCCGATGAAAATAAAATATATGAAAATCGATGCACGGATTTCGGAGAGACGTGAAGAGCCACTAGGGGCATTTTTTATACCATCAAGGTGGCAAACAAGCTTACGGCCTACCTGATGGTAAGCGGTCACCGCAGCCTATGGACGTTTGCAATACCAGGGGCATCACCCATGCGTTGCCGACCCCGTAAAAACCTTTTAACCCCATTGTATTGTCACGAATGCATCGCTCTTTGTCATTATAAAAGACCGAGCCCCAAATACCCTTTCTCACCATGACGGGCAGGCTGTCTCGAATCAGGATCAAGTACCTGTAACATAATAGATTAGATTAGATTTATTCATCCATGAAAATTACATTATTTTATTATACATTTCATGACATAAGCAACTCACAAGTACATCGTTTTAAATTTGAACTAAGTATGTCAATGTCATGGTAAACATAGAAATATTAGTAGCATGTCAAATTATTATCTATTAAATTTATATATTTTTTTATAAAAAATTACTATTTTTGTCAAACTTTAAAATGTCATGTCAAATGAAATAAAAAATAGAAAATAAAAGGTCAACAATGTCAATTTGTGTATTATAGTACTGCAGGTACTTACTAACAATATACTTCTGCATTAAGAATCACCTTAATGAAGAAGGGACAAAAGCATTCGGGTCAAAATATATCAAATGCAATTATTACTGTTACTCGTATGTAGTTTGATTTCGTTGCATTACAGGGATACCACGATTTTAGGTTAATTTGCCAGATTGCGGAAAATGAGCATACTAATTTTATTTTACTGGCAATAATAAACTATATAGAGGAAATATAACTCGAGGCTATTGAGTAGTCTATAACCGTAATAAGCTGCCTTCGATATTGTACACCATTTAAAATTAGTCGGTTAATACTGTCTAACTTCGGTGTCAATGTCTACAAAGTCAAATGTTGATATTGTTGACATGAATCATAATTCCATTAAGGATTGGGCTAGGAAGAAGCAGCGTTGGTAGGCCTCCTACAAGGTGGCCGACGACCTGGTAAAAATCTTATTAACTAGCTCGATGTGGAAGGTATTGAACCTGCCCTTGTGGAGATCATAGGGGGAGACCTATTCCCAGCAGTGGGCGTCTATCGGCTAATATGATGATGAGAAACTGCTCTGATGTCCGATCTCCGTCTCTGAACCCTGTTAACAACCTGGAACCTGACCAGATTGGACCACGGTTACACATATGAATGTGTAACCATTATCGACTTAATGGCGACTGATCGCCTGAATGTACAGGTTTCCTCACCATAAGAGCATCGGTTTTCGACGATCGAGAGTTCATGCTCGGGTACGATAGTTATGTGATATTCGCATATTTATGTCAAAAATAATTAGCGAGATATTGATAGTGTCCGATCGATCTTCGGCTACGGATTCGGCTTCGGCCATCTTAGCCAAAAAAAAAACCATCTGCGAAACCTAGGTAGGTTTCGCCGAACGCTCCTAGCAAACGTCATTATATAATAAATGATGTTATAATTCACATTATTTCGAAATGTAATTTTTTTGACAAATAAATTCATTCATACATTCATGTTTTATTGATAATTGTTAATTACAAGTCAATTACAGTATAAGTATGTCAAGCTATGAATTTCAAAAATAACAATAATGATTAATAATAAAATAATAGTAATACATTACACATCTATGTCAACATCCTTAGTTCAAAAAATTCATTATAACTATAGAATGCCTGCTTGATAAGCCAATTGCGCAGCCTGTTAGTAAAGATAGGCATGCTGTAATTGCAATGTAATTTTTTAATCATCTCTAGATCAACTTCTAGAGATGATTAAACTCTATTTCTATAATATACAGTCAATATGAACCTTTAATCATCATCATCTTGGCGTTAATGTCCGGGTTGTGCTCTCGAGAACGAGGGCCCGGGGTCCGCCTTAACCATGATCCAGGATTTGGCGATCAGGTAATTACAGTGGAGCGACTGCCAAGGGACCGTGACCCTGCTACCAAGGGAACCTGACCAGATTTAATCATGGTTACAAATTCAGTTGCCTGAATTTGTAGGGTTCATCACGATTTAACTAGTAATGTAACTAGTGTATGTAATATTAAAGTTTAATAATAAATTATTTTATCAATTGTGCCTTTAACCAATCCTGAACTTTCTTAGGACTTTTAAACCTTCTGATTCGTGTAAAGGTTGAGCTTCGGCTTGGGCTCGGCTTCAGCTGCGGCCAGAAATTGATCTTTGGTCGGACACTAGGTATTAATAATAGTCAATTCAAGAGGTAGGTAGACAAACAAGGACAACAGGTCACTCTTCATTTGAAAACAAATTACTTGCAAAAAAGTGTTATTCAATATCCATTTGGCACTTACGAGTGCCAATTGACACCACTTGGTGTTTTGTATAGATATCTATATATATATACTTACTATTTCTTACTATACGCCTTAGTCATGTAATGTCCGGCAAAATAGACTAGTACCAACCCCTTACACTCGTGTGTGTCGTACAAGGCGACTAATGTTTTCGAGGCAAAAGATCTAGAACCTCTATAGACTGGAAAATAGGCAGCAGCGTTTTCCATTGTTATATTTTTAATACTGCGATCTCCAACCCGCCTGCCGAGCGTGGAGATTATGGAAATAACCTCCCCTTTTGTATGTTATAAGTTTGGCGTGTGTATCTGATTGTTTGTTGTGTGATTTGATTATTTGATGATTTACATTGTGACATGAATACGATGACAAAAATTTATTGCTATACAGAAGGACATCTCACTAATACGAGTATATCTACTAACTGGACATTATTATTATTATTATTATTTGATTGTTATTTTAATATGCAACTAATTGATTAATTTTTTATTGAAAGAAAAAATTTGTACTCTTTATAAAATACTTAAGTTTTGACATAAAGTAAATAATGTATGCTCTCTCTCACTTTGTTTGCAATGCCCTAACAGGGTGTCACATGTAAGTACAACATAATATTGTGAAATCTTTTGAAAACTGTGATACTCAATAAATAAAATGAGATGAAATGATATGAAAACTGTGGTTTTGTGTATCTGTGTGTTTGTCTGTGGCACCGTAGTGGTAGTTTTTTTTTTCGGTAGGCTTTCTTTTGGCCTCAACTCACCTGATGAAAAGCGACGATGAGTTCGTGAATGGATAGGCCGATTTGGATGCGGTTTGAGAGTTTGAAAGCTATTTTAATAGAAATGGTTCGTAGCTTTGTAGATGGTTGTTTCATTAAAATCGGTTCAATAGTTTGAAAAATATTCAAATTTCAGTAAACTTCTGACTTGTCCTGTCAGTTAGGTTATTATACAAATATTTATTCTCATTCATTACAGGTAAATGCTTAGCAAATATTTATTTATTTAACAGTTCATTGTGCACAATAACAGGTATACAATATTCACATAAGGAAAACAACACAACTGGTACAGCTTATTTCATAAGAAATAACTTACAGCAGACCTACGGAAGAGACAGGGCAAAATTAGAAAGGCAGACGGCGTGCACCTTAAAATACTAACTACCTAATACTAAACAAAAAAATATACTACAAATATCTTTGAAAGAGTATAATGATTGAAAAATGTTACAAAATACACCTGCTTAAGTCTTCGGGCTGGTCCAAGAAGACCATTACCTATGATCTGTTCAAACTGACTCGTCTTATTTGGTGGTCAAACAATGCCCAAAATCATGACTTGCCGTATCAAACACGTTACGTAAATTGTGTATGGATGTCTTGAATTATATAAGAAACACATAGAACGTGAATTTCAACGAATACTGCTTTACATTATCCATTTAAATACATAATTTCCTTGACAAAATAATACAAATTAGTCTGGACAGATTCTACCATCGCATGTTCTAGGAACATACGCGATCCTTGAACTATGTAGATTACTCTATAAAGGAGACTGGGTAAGTATGTAGGGGAAGTGGACTATGGCCAAATAACAACATTGGTATAGTATTAACATTTAGTACCCTCAAATACATCCTTGTAGAGAAGGGCATCAAAATCTGACCGGCAATTCTTACAAAAAAAACAGATATTTACTTGGCACATTTTGTATAAGAAGTGCCCTGGAGACCGATTTTGCTGTCGTGCGGCAGAAGAACATAGCTGAAGGTACTTAATCTATACTCCGTAATCATGTCGCTGCTGGTTCACTGAATACCGCACTTGTCATACAATTGTGACAAAAGAATGCTTTTTTCCCGAAACTGCTAGGACCGATTTTGATGCCATCTTGTACAAATATGCAGCTGAGGCACCCTAACCCATTGGTCATCACCGTAATGCTGCTGATTTAGAGACCAGTTTTGCCCAGTCTCCTTTATTTATTTATTCGTGTGGCATTAATAGCCGAGTCGCTAAATATAACTCTATAAATAATATTTACTAACACATTACTCAGAATACTCAAAATCCGTTTACATTGATTGGATATATTTACTAACAGGCAATTGCAGAAACATACATTAAAAATGTCAATTCGGAAACTCGATCGAAGGTTAAACAAAATTTGTAAGAAAATCGTTGATTTATTGAAAGTTTAGTATAGCTATACCATGATCCAATCTGGTTAGGTTCCCCTGGTAGCAGGGTCATGGAGGTCAGATGGTAGTCGCTCCACTATAATTACCTAATCTGCCAAATCCTGGATCATGGTCAAGGCGGACCCCAGGCCCTCGTGCGCGATAGCATAACCGGGACATTAACGCCAAGATTCTTTTAATATTTAGCATGCATTTCATAACACTGTTTACCCATTCACATGTGAAAATCCTTTGTCAATAATATTAGAGTGGGGACGTCTGTACCCTTATCAAACTGGACTACTGTATTAGAATGGTGGTAATATACACCAACAAGATGGCATATTGCTACGGAAAAAAATATATATTATACCTACCAGCTGCCTGTCTGCGAATTTTTCAATTCGGTCAGTAGATTAGCCGTGAATATAACAGACAGACAGAGCTACTTTCGTTTATTCCAGACCCAGATCTACTTGATAAAATAAAATCTCGGCCCGGAATAAAGGCCCGGAGTCCGCCTTCACCATGATTTAGGATTTGGGAGACAAGGTACCAGTGAAGCGACTGCCATCTGACCTCCGTGACCCGCCACCAGAGGAAACTGAGCAGATTGGATAATGGTTACAGATTCAGTCGCCTGAATGTGCAGGTTTCATTGCGGCATTCGCTAATTTACATGGCCGCAGTGGGATTCGAACCCGATATTTCTCGCTTACGAGTAGGATACCTTAACCACTCGGCCACCGACTTCCTAATCTACGTGATTTTTGTGGGAAATTAGGATTAGCTCTACTCGGCCACGCTTTGCTGTGACTTATGCAGTATTGGAAAAGGTTTTATACCTCAACTTGTTTATAATACTATAGACTGGACCCAGGCGCGACTTTGTCCGCGTACACCTACTTTACCCTACCGACCCTTTTTTTTATTTACTTATAAACATTGCTCATGAATCTCTCTATCTATTGTTGAAAACCGCATTAAAATCCGTTGAGTAAATACATAGGGACAGACGGTGGAAAGCGACTTTGGTCTACAGATACTCAGTGACAATGAGACATAGAGCGTCAGTGGACTAATGGCTAGATGGTCCGACACATAAGCGAGAGGTACCGGGTTCAATCCGCAGTGCGACCATGTACTCCGAGTCACCTATGTACTATTGCACTGGGGTGGATTAAAATATTAAAGAAATATACGTTTCTGCGAAGAACATATTAAGAATGCTTATGCCCAAATCTAAAGTACTAAATTTTTTATGAAAATAGAAAATAATTGAAATTCCTACCTAGCCAGTCCTATGTGTGCTTTTGAGTCCACAGACGTTCCGATCTTCTGCTATTGCCAAATTTACCTAACCGAAGTGCATTCACATTAGAAGAGAGCACCTCCGCGAACGAACCCAGGAGTTAATACCTACGTAGGTTCGCACCAAGTAGGAACCTAACCTATCAGAATTTTGGCTGCCTAGCCCAAATAAAGCTTACGCTGAACGACCTAACCTGCTTAATCGAAACCTGCTAAAGCCTCGGCCACACCGTTAGAACAATAACTCATCCTAAAAGCCTATCGGTTGTTTTGACAAAACTATGAAATCGCCTAAGTTTCGTCCCAATTCGTTTTTACCTAATCAGCAACGTCCAAAGATTCCTAAGTTTTGTGAAAACGGCAATACCTATCCTAGAGCCCAACCTAACTTAAGGACTGCCAGAACACCATACCACAGAACATTAGTTGAACGCGAACCGATGCTCTTACGGTGTGGGAAAACATCGTGATGAAACCTGTCAGTTGACCGAATGTGTGACCATGATCAAATCTGATCAGGTTCTCTTGTTAACAGGGTCGCGAAGATCAGATGGCAGTTGCCAGTCGCTCCATTGTAATTACCTGATCTGACAAATCCTGAAATCAAAATCATAATGACTTTCTTGTGGTGGTTACAGATGTTATAATTATATTTTTTTGTATCACACAAGAAAACTAGGGCACTGCAAGTTATAAAGTTATTTTATGAGCCTAATAACTGTTTTACATAACTAAATTAACAATTTTAAACATATTCCTTAAATATGGTCAAGGCGGACACCGGACCACAACCGCGACATTAACGCCAAGATGACACACATACCTACTCTTGCAGATAAGTAGTAGGTATTCAAAACCAAAGGGCAATGACAATATAAATTGACTTAAGCTATATGGATGCCTGTCACAGAGTAACAAGTCACTTAAAATGTGTAAATCTTTGTTTTAAATATTTTTCGGTCGCGTTGTTGTCAGCTCGCTAAACGCTCGTGCGAGGGCGACCATGGGTTACTAATTCCGTGGATTATTCTTTTAGAAAATTATGTTTTGTATGTTTTTGGCTTAGTTATTAGGTGTATAGTTTCATATTAAAATCCATTCAATAAAAAGCATCATTTTCAATTACAATGTCAATTACATTATACGCCTAAAATAATAAATAAATACACCATCGGGACTAACCCACGTCATCTGCTGAATGTTGCTCTACCTCAGCATCGGAGTGATTCAAAGTCGGCACGTAGACCTGTATTACTTTCAACAAACACCGCTTTATTAGTCATAGTATAAGGTACGCTACCCTAGACGACACAATCTCAATTTTGATAACGTAGTTCACAAGGGATTTCTGGACGATCACCTCGGCAATATCCAGTGTTGGTCGCCATCCCAGAAGCAGAGCAGATTCCGAACTTCAGGATAATCGAGTTCTCTCCCTTTCTTCGGAGTTCAGATAACCCCATGAAATTCCAGAGTAATTTGCTCAACGATTTCTCCTGTTCCACAAACTTTTCGTCGGTTCGCAATGTTTGGACATTTAAGTAGCCAGGGATCGACGTTTATGGTACCCTCTCTTCCGGAGATTCTTCGCACCTCCTGCACCACCGTTACCGTGACTACTACCACAGTCCGGAATCGCGGGGCCGCCGGGTACTGGGGGCCGTAGCTTATGTCTACCAATCTTGCTAAGGGAGAATGCCATAATTGCCACGCTAGACAGGCGGGTTGGCGGTCGCAGTATTGTAAATATCGAAATGGAGACTACATAACTTTTGCCTCGAAAATATTAGTCGCCTTTTACGGCACCCACGAGTGTAAACGGTTTTCTACTCTGACGGACAACAAACGGCCAGTATGCACAGAAAAGAGTTGAAAATAAATATTTATTTAATTAACTAATCTGAATAGAAATGAATCAACAATAGAAGTAATTACTTATAATTTCTTACAATATTAATAGCATCTAGGAATTATTTCTGCGTTATCAATGAATAAATAACTAAGCACATATTATACCGTACCTATTATCACGTCTTATAAACCAGGCAATTATAAAAATAATTAACCTAATTATCAAATCAAAGAACAAACTTAAACTTAATAGAAAGCCTTTCAAATAAAAGGGTTTGACCCCATTTGAAATTCATAAACTCTAAACATAATTATGTGTGGATATAAGACATTTTGCTTTAAATTTATCATGAGCACAGATGCTTCCATTGAGCAGGTTGGAAAAGGTTTTCTGCAGAATTGTTTACCAGGAAGGTCAAACACAGAAAGTTGGAAGCGAAACCATTGAATCCATTTAGGAGTTTTTGTGTCCGAGATAAAAGTTGTTCTAGTGTTGATATATGAATTTTCTGTATAAATGGTCATTTTGGCGTTAATGTCCCGGTAGTGTTCTCATTCCAACGTTACTTTGATAAATATTTATTACTTATTTATTTATTTAACAGTTTATTGTACACAAGAAATTGTTAGTGAATATAGGTGTTTAACATCTACAATGCATGCACTTTGGTTTTTATGTAATAAAAATGTTGATCCGCAAGTGTATTTCTACTGTGAGGAAACGGGTGTCATGAACTCAGTTCTGCAACGGGTATTATCATGATGACAGTGATATTATTATGTAAATCATCATCTTGGCGTTGCGGTCCCGGTTTTGCTTTCGCGCGCGAGGGTACGAAGCCTGCCTTTACCATGATCCAAGAGACAGTGGAGCGAATGCCATCTGACCTCCGTGACTTTGTTAACAGGGAACCCGACCAGAAAGAATGAATGTATCTCCTTCCCGCACGTACGTGCGGTTAGACAATGTCATTGCTGTGCACTCTTACTGTCATTTCAAGGGCACATATCGGATCAATGTCCTTTATATGAGCGCCAATATAGAATACTAATTTACACATAAAGGAACGATAATAATAAACGTGTCATAAAAAGGAACTAACTTGTCGCCAATATGACTGGGTGATTTCAATCCGTATCTAGAAGACAGGCTGGTTTCGGGATGTCTTTCCTAATAACGCCTTTGGACATCAATTTATCACGTATCGCGTGTGTATCATTACAATGCCGTGATTTTTTTATTCCGACGAGCTCGGCTCGGGTCTCGTCAGTTTGTTTTATTTTTACCCAGTCAGCGACGAAGCTCTAAATGTTGGAGTTTGGAAATATTCAACATATTTAGAACTTTTGTTAGCACGAAACAATGATATACTGTACCTAGACATTAACCTGGGTCGTAATTAAGTCGCTCGAAAATGTTCACACGATATTAGACTAGCAACACATAGGTCTTCTCTCGTATAAATGTTACAAGTTACTTGCTTTCGTCCGCGACTTCATCCACGTGGATTTTAATAAATTCTAGCCTAATGTTAATCTACGTTTTAAACGATCTGTATGAAAATGTTGATACAAATCAATCGAGTAATATTTGCGTGATTGAGTAAAAACATAAATACAAACTTTCACATTTATAATATTAGATACTAGTGGACCCTTTGCTACTTCGCGAATACCCACTTTGCCCTTTTTTCTTTCTTAATGATAAAGATTTATAGGATTAACCTGCCTCACGAATCACTCAATCTATTGCTGAAAACCACATTAAAATCCGTTGCGTAGTTTAAAAGATCTAAGCGTATTCACAGGGACAGACGGCGGGAATCGAATTTATTTTATACAATGTATAATATATAATATTAGTATAGGATATGATAAATTAAATGGATTAAAACACAACATTATAGGACAAAACAACAGTACATTGGTTATTAACGTATGCCTAGTACGTGATATCAGATTACCAGTTACGGCCTCGCAAATGGCTGCCAAATTAATTAATTTGAAAGGATATTAGAACCGTTCAGTTAATAGCTTCGAATGTTTATCAATAGTACTTTGGGACGTGTAAATGAAAGTATGAAAACTACTTAGGAGTATAAAAAATAATCACCTTACGTGACGTCCGTGACCCTTTGTGAACAGGGAAACTTGACCAGATTTGATTACACACTCAGTGCATTTGCAGCCTTGCCTGAATGTGCAGGTTTCATCACTATGTTTTTCCTCACCGTAAGGGCATCGGTTAGCATTCAACTACTGTACACAACTCACAAAAGAGTCATTGGTACATGGCTGCAGTCGAACCCGGTAACCCTCTTAGAATACCGTAATTATTTGGCCAACGACACTCTTTATTACCTATTTGAAGTATATTTTTTATTTTCTCATTTTGGTTTTAGTCGTTTTCACAGTTTTATCGTAACCTACTTCATATCAAAGGGATTGCCATAATCTAATGTGTGTGTGTGCAAGGGTGTCTGAATTACTGAACAAATACACCTACATTATTAGAGAGTAGGTACCTAATCATTAATTCAGAATTCCATTTGAACTTTACGACTATAATAAAAGGAAAAGGATACACACAATACCTAAAACGAATTTTGCAGTTTGTCGACGTGATAATAAATGAGAGAAAAGAAAAGTATCAATATATAAAACTAAACTTAAACTCAAATGAATTAAATTAATCAATCCTTAATTTTTGCGTCCAGGTATATTCTAATTTTTTTTTTTTGTTTAAGTGCAGTGTCAAACGAGAAGACAGCCCACTTCACGGTAAGCGGTAACTTTCACGTCTGTTCGTCATATACCTATGTAGGGATCAGATTGTAAACTGAATTAGAAATGAACTGCATGGCCGCGAGTTCCGACTTTGTTTTTATGCTATAAAAATCCATACCTACTAATATTGTACCTGCGAAATTATATCTGCCTGTTAGGTTTTTACGCAACGGCTGAATAGATTTTGCCAAATTTTGGTTATCTGGGAAAAGACAAGGCTACTTAAGCCCAAAAATTTATGAACATGAATTTGGTCCACACCGACGAAGCAACGGGCAAATGCTTCTAGTATATCATCATATCATATTTTTAAAAGTATAGGTAGATCGTCTTCTAATAAATAAAAACAACAAAAATTTTAGAAAATAAGAAGCAAATCATGGTCACCCCACTCTTCTGAATAAGCAGAAATGTTTAGTTGCCGTAACGAAAGACGCAGGCACATTATGCGACCTTCAGTAGACAAAACCTCACTTCATTTATGCTAATCGACTCTATAACACTTTTTTTCTCCAAACATTTGTAGAAATACCGCATGGAAAACTAATCGTTTACGCAAAAAAAAACTTTAAAGATAATAAAAA
Organism: Blastobasis lacticolella; assembly: GCA_905147135.1. Classification (NCBI taxonomy): domain Eukaryota; kingdom Metazoa; phylum Arthropoda; class Insecta; order Lepidoptera; family Blastobasidae; genus Blastobasis; species Blastobasis lacticolella. Next base: position 13,063,588 of record LR990061.1, read on the forward strand.
TAATTACGATTTTTTTTTTGCAGCAGACGGTTGTATAGTTTTTATTGAAATTGCGGATTATAAGGTTGCGGATAAGTATTGCTTATTATAATACCTGGGATATGTGCTCTAATTATTATAATGTAATGCTTATATTTCGAACACAATGTATTTTGTTATCCGAATAAATGAATTGAATTGAATTGATAAATATCGAACGAATAACATAATTACGCACTAACCAATACTCATACCTACTATGATGGAAAACATCGGGGTGAAACCTGCACTTTCAGGCGACGGACTGTGTAACCTTGATCCAAACCGATCAGGTTCCTTTGGGAGCAGGGTCACGGGGCGGGCAGATGGCAGTCGCTCCACTTTAATTATAAGTAGAGATTTTATTAATGATGAAGATTTTTCGTTAACGTTTCTGTTCCGTGTGTATGACATTACAGTTTATGTCGATAAATAATGCATATCGACTAGTTTCGATTTCTCATTCGCGTGCAATGAAGACGGCCAGGAGACGACGCGCAATCAGCGAACCCGAAGTAACTGATGTACATTACCTATTCAACTTATCTTTTTTCATAATACTGAGTTGTACTAAAATACTTTATACGCAGTCAACTGATATGTATTCATTACATGAATCATATCAAATAAAACTTATCCCTTATCGAATGAAGTAGGTAAAATATTGTAATTGATATCCATAGAGATTAGCCAAACCGGTAAATCTAGAAAATCTCAAATGGTGTATTTAGACGTGGGTTTGCGCCAATAAAAGTTAAGTGTATCGAATCGAAAAAGGAGGGAACTTCCTGTATATTTCGTCATAAATATTAAACGAACCGATGATAATTATTTTATACACGCTCGCGACGATATGGAATGATCTTTCTGTCTTAGATTTTATTCCCTGGGCAACTTAAACACGTTTCTAATCTTCTACATTTAAGGCAGGAAGTAACTATAGGGAGTCAGATAGATGCTTATCAAAAACTTCTACCTACATTAATAATACACCGGTACGGAGTGTCGATGGCCGAGTGGTTAAGGTAAGGTAACTCGCAAACGAGAGGTACGGTTCGAATCCCACTGCAGCCATGTACGAATGACTCTTTTCTGAGTTGTATACATTAGTTGCTACAGTAAGCGATACCCTTACGGTGAGGGAGAACATTGTGATGAAATCTGCACATTGAGACGAATGAATGTGTAACCATGATCCAATCTGGTGAGGTTCCCCTGTTAGCTGGGTCACGAAGGTCAGGTGGCAGTCGCTCCTGTAATTACCTGATCTACCAAATTCAAGATCATGGTCAAAGCGAACCCCGGGCGAGACGATAACCGCGACATTAACGCCAACATGATTATTTATAATGCATGTAATATAACTCTGACTGAAGTAATTCTTCCTATAACTGATGGTGGAAAAAGCATCGAAATCCAAGCAAGGTATTAAAGGAATTAGCAGAAATACATACAGACAGACAGAGAGACAGATACAGCTTTACTTTATACTATGCATCGATATAGATTTATCGCTACATGTGCAGAAATATCCGATTACATCCGACTGTAAAAAAAAAGCGACGCAATACCGAATTTGTGGCTTACCACAATGTATGTAAATTATGTGTCTGCGATTCAATGGATATGGTACGTGATAGAAATAATTTCTTAGGGATCAATGTCACAATGTACAAACATAAAAATAAATTAATAAAAACCGTTCTGATACCTAATATATTTTATTATGAATAATATATCAGTATTTCTAGAATGATAATTGATTTCTTTATATCTATTGTATTGGATTGAATATCTTTAATATTCATAATGTTTGTTTTATTAATTTCTTCGGTGGTAATTTATTATAGAGATAGATATATGAGTTCTGAAATATAGTAGACAACAATCAATGAGAAAGGGGCAATTCTATCGTCACTCAGCATAAGCCACGGCTGACTAGATATCACTGGTTTTCAGTGTGCCCCTCAGTGAAGCACGGACGTATGTGGTTTCACATGCCAGTAATAACGACGTCACGACGACGTCATTACTAGTAAAAAATTTGAAGAAAACACTTTAAATGAGGTTTTCCTAGATGCTGGACATTGAACAGTTACGGGCTGTTCATGTGATATGATTCCACTTTAATCTTGCTTTCTGAATAACTTCCTACATTAAAGAAGATATTATCGACGCTGTGACTGAGCGTTTCTTGTCCGGTTGCTACGCGGTACCTAGGCGGAAACGACGCGTGCAAGGTTTCTAAGCGGCGTCGTATAAACGGGCTGTAAAGGGGAAATAGATCTCAATTCACCGCAGCCTTGCCGGAACAGGCGGATTGGAACCAAATTATAATACATGCCACTTAAATCTTGCTCTCTGAATGAGTTAGATTCCTACATTAAATAAATAAATAAATAAATATTCGTGGACAAATTCACACAGCGCCATCTAGCTAAGGTATTATAAATGCTGTGACTATGCTTTTTCTATCCGGTTGCTACGCGGTACCTAGGCGGAAACGTCGGTTTCTAAGTGACGTATAAACAGGTTCTGAGGGGGAAATAGACCTCAATTCACCGCAGCCTTGCCGGAGCAGGCGGATTGGAATCAAATTTGCTTCGACGCAACGTGACAGATAGCAATTTAAGCTATTTAAATTATGGGAATTTAACGTTAGAATCGTGAATCCGACATGGCTTTGACTATTCAACTGATTTGCAAATTAACCGCAGCCGAACGATGTTGAATTGTCGATTTTGTTTCCGTTATGTTTGATTACGTTGGGGGGGTGCGTTGGTGGGCTAATGGTTAAGGTGTCCGACTCGTAAGCGAGAGGTGCCGCGTTCGAATTTCAGTACCGCCATGTACTGAGGCCAATACTGATGCTCTCATGGTGGCCAAAACTGGAACTGAGTGTCACAATTTTGAAATATGATATCAATGCCAACAACAGCGACGTCACCCCGGTCAGTTAAGTTTGTAACACGAAGTGTAACATAACGTCACTCGCATCTCATGAAAGTCTATTTCATTCTTTGTAGTGATACAGTATGTCGTATTTGTTCCCGATTAAGTTACTTAGTTAATTTTTTTTGTCTTATTTAAGAACTATTTTACAATACTGCTGAGTAACACTCTTATACAGGATTTCATTATTTGTTCAGAGGCTAAGGTCACTCTGTATAATATCACATATTCAGATTTAAAATAGGCCTGGATAGATAATTGGAAGAGAGATCTTGGTCAACCTCGCTTCGCCAACAGAATTAGGCGGCGAGCTCGTTGCGGTGTTGAAATTCGACCAGCCTCAAATACCAAACGGTCACCCATCCAGCTCCCAGATTCCGTGTGCGTAGCTTAACTTCAGTTATCGATCTCGCGAACACGCTGCCACTATAAAAGAAACAACTTACTAATCAATCGCCTGAAGCTCCAGTGCCATCTGTTTCATTAGTGGCTCACAACTGAGCCAAGGCGCTCTTGATTGCTGGGCGACGTCGCAATCAGAAACGTCTAGATAGAGCTGAGTGGATTGCAATTACAAATCGAATACCTACGTTCAGTGTGGGCGATGAACGCCTGGAAGTCTTTTTTAACCTTTAAAGGCCTTTTAAATGTATTTGTTTATCTGCGTTTGCGATTCCGTATCACTAATTTCATGGGTTCAGTTGCTAACAAAGTTATATTGTAATAAACTATGAAATCGATCATAATATGATCGTAGTAATGGAAAAAGTATCAATTTCGAAAATTGAAATCATAGAATTGTTGGCAACAGAGTTACGTAATTAGCATACTGATGGAAAGCGATAACTGTCGAAAAATTCAACAACTCACATACTTTTGTTTTTAATTCATCATCATCACGGCCCATAACAGTCCATTGCAGGACTTTGGGCCTTTCCCACAAAGGGGGAGGTTATTGCCATAATCTCCACGCTTGGCAGGCGGGTTGGAGATCGCAGTGTTGCAAACATAACAATGAAAAACGCTGCTGCCCATTTTTCAGTTTACGGAGACTCTAGATCTTTTGCCTCTAAATGTTAGTCGCCTTGTACGACACCAACGAATGTAAGGGGTTGGTGCTATTCTACTCTACCGGACACCACACGATGGTAATTATAATTTATTTACTTGTAACTGTTACCAATAAAGAATGAGACAAAATATTTACAATTAGAAATACTCACATACTTAGTTCGATCCTGGGGTTTTTAACTTTGAGTGTATGTTTGTGGCATTATAGCTACCGAATGGATGGACCGATTTGGATGCGATTTTTTTTATTTGAAATCCAGTTTAATCTAGTCACAATTGTTATCATGTTGCTGGATGTAATGTACTTCTGATTTGATTTGTGAAACTGTTTATTATTCTAAATTAAAAAAAAGAAGCTTTGTACACGTGATCCAGAAACCAATATCTATGCCAATGTTTTATCAGAATTTCGTTAAAAAGTATCCGGGCTTTAAAATTTTCATACAAAAAACTCTTGTCAAAAAAGGTCCACTTTTAAACGATATATTTTAACGAAAATCGTATAAACCATACATAGATATTGGTTTCTAGATCACGTCTAGTTTACAAAATTTCATTGGCTTTGATGTCGAAAATTTCATTGGCTTTGATGTCGAAAATTTAATTGGCTTTGATAAAGCCGTTTTTTACTTTGTGGTAATATTGAATACATGACCAAATTTTTTTTTTTAGTTTTGACTATCCAGGCATTTGACCGCCATCTTTGACTACGTTTGTAGGGGCGCTCGAGAAACACTCGCCTTAATCATGTAAATATAATATTACCTACCAGATAAAAGAGCATTAAAGTAACCCGTGTAAATCCGGGGCAGGTTGCTAGTTGGCCATAATTTATCCTGAAATCCGCGGTGGTTCAGCGGGAATGGGTACAGAACGTAATAACTGAATTTACGCGTCAAACTCGCGGGAAAAGGGTAGTAAAATATACATGTTTATTTTTCTGAACGTCATCGGTTTGCGTAAACTTTTCAGTTTGTACAATCAGCTACAGAGAGAAGTGACCCCTACCGTACATTTAGTGTATGCTAGGGCGTCCATTAATTTGCAGCTGACTGTATTGTAAAACTCGTGCACGAGTGCCTGACAGTCCGCCTTGATCATGAGCCAGGATAACATCCAGATTAGAACGGGTAAATTCAGCCGGCAATTACTACTTACGCGCACAAAGCGACTGCCGTCTGACATCCGTAACTCTGTTAACAGTGGAACCTGACCAGATTGGATCATAGTTACACATTCAGTCACCTGAATGTGCAGGTTTCATTGCGATGATTTTCATCACCGTAAGAGCGTCGGTTAGTATTAAACTAATTTTCAGACAAGAGAACTGAATCCCATCTTGCCAACATGGCAAAACCCTGTACAACTATGGACGTGGCTTCAGTCTTAGTTATGTCAGCTAGTTTTTATTTATGTTAATACGGCAGACAAACAGGCAAGCATAGAAAGTGGTCATCGCCGCCTATGGACATCAGCAACACCAGGGGAGTCACCAATGCGTTGCCCGCCTCTGAAGAGACCTCTAATATACCTCTTGAACGATCCCATGTCATAGTCCAAAGGAAACACTGTGGCTGGTAGCGGTGGTGTGGTGTGGGGGTATTAGTTTTGCAGTTATCATGATGTAGTAGTTAGTCCCTGTATAATGTTATGAAGGGTAGGAGTTTTAACGGCATTGTGTTGTTAAAAAGTTGAAAGTTCATTGATGACGACCTGAGTGGTTCAATGGTCTGCCACGCAAGAGGTCCCGGGTTCGATTCCCGGCCAAGCAGAAATTGAAATGATGAATTTTAATTTCTGTTACGGTCCTGGGTGTTCTATGTATAATAAGTATGTATTTAATAAGTATTTAAGTAGTATATCAGTTATCTAGCACCCATAGTACAAGCTTTGCTTAGTTTGGGGCTAGATGGCGCTGTGTGAATTTGTCCACGAATATTTATTATTATCATTGACAAACCTTGTAGGCACCGAAACAATACTGTGTCAAGGCCAATTTGATAATTCTTAACAGTTAAGGTGTCCGACTCGTAACCGTGAGGTACTCGGTTCGAACCACAGTCCCGCCATATACCAATGGCCCTTCTCTGAGTTATGTACATTAGTTGAACACTAACCAAGGCTCTGTGGCATGCTATGGCAGTCATTCCACTGTAATTACCTAATCTGTCAAATCCTGGATCATGGTCAATGCGAATCTTGGACCCTCGTGCGCGAGGGTACAATGGGGACATTAACATCAAGATAATAATAATAATAATAATAAATATTCGTGGACAAATTCACACAGCGCCATCTAGCCCCAAACTAAGCAAAGCTTGTACTATGGGTGCTAGATTTTTTTTATTCCTTCAATCACGCGAAGTAGTACAAGTTACATGCTTAGAGATCCTACGAATAGCATACAGACAGCGAAGGCTCATAAATTGTATTCCGTTACATCATAATATCAGCCGAAAGACGCCCACTGCTGGACATAAGCCTCCCCCAAAGATCTCCACAAACGCCGGTCTCGTGCCTTCCGCATCCTGCGATCTTTACCAGAACGTCCAGAGACCAACGCTGCGTCTTCCGCTACGTGGTCGCCACTCGAGAACTTTACTGCCCCATCGGTCATCTGTACTTCGACCATCTGTTCTGTTCCGTTACATACGCGGACGGAGCGCCAACAAAAAAGAAGCAGCACTAATCACCGATTAGCCGTAATCAGGAAACAAGGGCACACAAAAACAAACACCACAACATTAACAATCCCAGACATTACGAGCATGCAACAGTACAAATGGGGCCCACAATAGACTAGCATAAAGGGACATAAAAATGTAGTAAATGTCACCACTCACGAAGAGACTACATTGTTTGCTCGATTAACTGCAGTTGTCGGCGGTAGTGATGATTGTGTCGGTGGCAAGTACGTGTTTGTTTTGTACGTACGTAAAGGCGAATGGCGGGCGAAGTAGGAACTTCAAGTGTACGAAATGAAAAACGATATTTTATAGGTTGACCGTGTGGTGTCGGGAAACGTAGAATAGCACTAACCCCTTACACACGTGAGTGTCGTATAAGGCGACTAATGTTTTCGAGGCAAAAGATTTTGAGTTTCCGCAGGCTGGAAAATGGGCAGTAGCGTTTTCCATTGTCATATTTATAGTACTACGATCTACAACCCGCCTGCGTTATGGTAATAACGTCCCCTTTCATAGGAGAGGCCTTTAGTCCTGCAGTGGACTGCTATGGGCTGTGATGATGATAGTTAGGTCTCCTTGAGAATGTCGGTGGGCTAATGGTTAAAGCGTCCGATTTGAAACCCGAGGTTCCGGGTTCGCTACTGATTTGCTATTTATTTATGCGAAATTCGTAACTCCTATGTATGCAGTTTCAAAATTACCTACTCTGTTTTGATGTACGCAGTCGCGAATTGTCGCCATGTACCAATGACTCTTTTACTCATAACTCAACACTAACCGATGCTCTTACGGCGAGGGAAAACATCGTGATGAAAACTGAATGTGTAACCACGATCCAATCTGGTCAGGTTCTCCTATTAACAGGGTCACGGAGGTCAGATGGCGACGTACAATTATTTATAATACTGCGATCTCCAACCCGCTTGCCAAGCGTGGAGATTATGGGAATAACCTCCCCTTTCGTGGGAGAGTCCCTAAGTTCTGCAGTAGACTGTTATGAGCTGACATGGTAATTATTCACAGACCCGTACCACTTTTTCTACTCCGACAGACACCACACACTCATATTTCATATTTTATTTATTTGCTGTTCAATAGTTCATAAGATCTTGATATTATTGACTGAATTTACATTAGAAACATTTGCCTTTGAAAGGCAAATTAAGATTAGAGTGGTCACAATTATTACATTTTATTCGAATAATAAGATTAAACATTATATTCTACTATAAGTACTTTAACATTAGTTATTCAATACAATAGGTAGGTAATTTTATGGTCAAACTATAAGCGAATAAACTATAAAATGTCATACAACAATTTATAAATTAGATATACAATATCGACATAAAATCGAATTAGTGTCTGCTTATTAACACAATATTTGGAATGTCAAATTTATTAAATACATCGTAGTTTTAAATTATACCTACGTCTATCTTGAACTATCTGATATTTAGGAAGTCATCAATTTTGTGGTAACATTTCTGAATTAAATATTGTTTAAGCTTTTTTGCAATGTGTGTGGTTTTGTGTCGGTTTTTATCGTTTCCGGAATGCGGTTATATATTTGTATGGCAGAACAGTATATTTACTATATGTATATTGGAAGTAAATTATATAATATTAGTTCATGATCTTAACGTCCTTTTGAATATACTGCTGTTTATATATCTATTGTAAATAAATTTAAGTTATTTTTGACAAACATTGCTGGTTCTAAAATTACAAACTCATTTTTATTGTAACCAGTTTCATACATTTCCAACCATGAAAAACAATGTAAAGGTTTCCCCAAAGTAAATTAAGTAAACGTAATAAAATTTACATCCTCTACGACAAACATTTTGATAATATGATTAACAAAAATGTCAACAGGATTTCCGGAGTGATGAAAAAGGCTATTTTCCGCCCAAGGGATTCACAGTTTTAATACGCGTGAAAGGGTGCGCTGATTTCTTTGTTTAAACTTTAGTGTTTATGAATGATTTTTACATTGATATTTTTTAATCTAAATGTATTGGTGATTTAGTTGGACTTGATTGGACAAATTCACACAGCGCCATCTAGCCCCAAAGTAAGCAAAGCTTGTGTTGTGGGTGTTAGGTAACTGATAAACTATTTAAATACTTTTTCAAAAACGTACTTATTATACATACCTACTACACCCAGACCCGTAACAAAAACTATAATTCATTATTTCAATTTCTGCTTGGCCAGGAATCGGGGACCTCTGCGTGGCGTGCGTGGTGGGTGGATGTCCTAACCAACTGAACTACTCAGGTCTTCAAATAATTTTATATAAAATGTATAAAAGTAAATATATATTTTGATAACTTATCATTGATAAGTAAGTGAGTCTAAACCGAATGCTACTACGTCACGTCGACAGTAGTTTCCAAATGTCGTCGAAGTGAGAATTCTAACAAGGACACTTAGTGCTTGAACTTAAACAAAATAAATATCTAAATATGCAAAATACTTTCATTTACACGAGTGACTAAAAAAAAAGATATCTTGGCGTTTATATCAAGGTTATGCTCTCCTGCACGAGGGCTCGGGGTCCGACTTGACCATGATCCAGGATTTGGCAGATCACAGTGGAACGACTGCCATCTGACCTCCGTGTGCCTTATAACAGATTGGATAAAAGTCGCCTGAATGTGCGTGATTCATCACAATGTTTTCCCTCACCGTAAGAGCATCGGTTAGTATTAAGCTAATGTACATAACTCTAAATAAACTCTAAACTAAATTGGTACCTACATGGCGGCACTGGGGTTACTTTGCCTATGTTTTGAATAATAAATATTAAACATACAAAATCCATTCATTTTATTATTAGCGGAAATAATTATCTCGATCAGTCTCATTGAAATTCACACCCTCTATTTACTTCGAGAATCCTTTCAAAGCCTTTCATGGAGCTCTGGAAGCAATTCTACACGTATAATTAAATTTCAATTATACGGAATGTAGATTGCAAGGAATTTGGTCTCGAGACAATTGTTCTTAATAAACTGGAGAATGCTAAATATGTAGAACTATTCAAGCGAGGCGAGACGGGGACTCGTGATCGAGAAAATCGAGACATCTTTGAGACTTGCCCTTCTAGTGACTTTGTACAGCGTGTCCCTGATTATTTTACTCCCTAGGGACGAAAAAACACGGACAAGACTGACTGATAGATAGTGATTTGTGCCTAAAATGAAAATATATCAAAATAAAAAAAAAATAAAGGATAAGGAAGCGGTGGAAACTAGCCCTTCTAGGGACTTGATACAATGTGTCCCTGATTTTTTTTATTCCCTTGGGAGGGAAAAACACGGACAACACTGATTGAAAGTGGATTGTGCCTAAAATGAAAATACATCGAAATTGACAAAAAAAGAAAAGAAAGCTCTTAAGTTATTTTCATTAGAATGTGTACAACTATTCAGGCGAGGCGAAACGGAGACGCGTTATCGAGAAAAACGAGACATCTTTGAGACTTGCCATTCTGGTGACTTGATAAAGCGTGTCCTTGGATTTTTTATTTCCTAGGGAGACACACGGGCGGACGGATGGAAAGTGGATTGTGCCTAAAATGACAATAGGTGAAAATTGAAAAGAAAAGAAAAGGGGAGCTCTTAAGTTATTTTTATTGTCAAGTAAATAATGAAAAAACTCAACTGGAAATTGGTAAAGAATATTGAAATAGTTGTTGTCCAATATAGAAATGTAACTCAAAAAGATTCATAAATTTTAATGCATTTAGTATATTTTTGTTCTAACCATAGAAATAAAATTATTAATAAAATAAAAAATAGCGGTATGAAGATCATTCTTTTCTTGACAGTTACAATATTGATTGGTTTCGATTTTCAAACGAGGATGCTGAGGATCTGTCGAAAAGAAGAAAGTAGACCGACGCTAGCTGAAGCTGGAATTGACCGCTCCGATCGATCGACCGATCACGATGATGATGATGGAATGAACCTCTTTATACCCGGATAACCGCAGATCAAGTTTACATATAGGTACTTCAATATTTTCTAAACTACTAAACCGATTTTAATGTAACAAAGCTTAAAACTATCTCCATTAAACTGGCTTCCAGAAATTCTATCGGTCGATCCGTTCGGGAGCTACAATGTAACAGATAACCACTACTGGTTACCAGAGCTATAGATCAGATACACCCCCGTCAAACATATAACATCCATCTTTTTTCGTCGAGGCTTAAAAACAGATAACAAATCAACATTTAAACATTTTAAACTATCGTCGTGTGTCTATATCTAAAGTGTGTCGAAATATCGGGCTACTCGTCAACAAAGGTACGCGGTAGGAAACCCGGAACATACCCTTAAAATGTGTAATAATAACCGCGATAGTTTTAAACACCAGGCTACTCGTCAACAAAAGTACGCGGCAGGAAACCCGGAACATACCCTTTTATTTATTTATTCGTATTAAAACGTAGACCTATATTAGGCACAATTAAATCTGCAGATCTATTTTACAAGACTTGAGCCACATAATGGCTTCGTCACTTAGGCGGAATACCCTTAAAATGCGAGGTAACAAATTCCCCTGTACAAATTCTCGAGGAACATTCTGTATACACAATCCTCTTACACGCCAATGGAGCCATGTGAACCACATAATGAAACATAGTCCTTGATCAATCGTTCCCAGTTTAAGAGCATTGTGTCGTCAACAAAGTCGATTGATAGTATCGCTTAGTAATGGATACCTATTGAATTCATCTTTCGGCAGATACGGATCAGGGATATTTTTAAGCTGCTCGCCTCGAATAATGGCTTCAGATTTTGATTTTTAGCAAGAAAAATTTAATCTTTTAATGCGTGACCTTTATTTTCCCTATTTTTGAAGCGTTTTCAATTGGCCCAATTATAATTTTTAAATATTGAATTTTTCATGTCGAAAAATTCAAATTGAAAATCGTTGTACTTGATATGAGAGAGTCAAAAATGCACTATATAATAGTAGTAGACTAAAATATCGGCTATAGGTTTGTTGCCTGACTTTTGAAAAAGCAACGCCTATATTATTTATCTTATTTTAATTATTTTATTAAGAGTGGTAGGTCATAGCGGGGTATCTCGTTCGAATTGGAGCCGCCCGACTGGGGAAGTACCTCCATCTTACAGAATATCGCAGCTAAATAATAGTCGTTTAAATAGTATTGTGTTTCTGCCGGTAAGTAAGGTTTCCAGTGCTCCATGGGGTGGGGATTTGGGGAACCGTGGCTTTGGCAGTGGAGTGGCTTTTGCCTTTTTGCTGCCAGAGCAACGTGTTATAGAGGTGGGCAACGCATTGGCGATACTCTTGGTATTGCTAATGTCTATAGGCAGTGGTGACTACTTCCCATCAGGTAGCCCGCTTACCAGTTTGTCTATCGAATGTCATAAAAAAATAAAAAAATTATACTACTTATCGAGGATGCCCAGTGCGTGCAGGTAATTTAGGACTTCAGCCATTTAGCGTTATCTGGGTCACTGGAACTCTTTTCAGCTTGTGTCACATTTTTTTTACCCTTATATAGTGCGAGATCATTAGTAACGTACGCGATCACGCGGAACCTTCCATACTTTTCCCCTTTACAATATTCGCGTATGAATACGCTCGTATCTGCCAGTCCGTCCCTGTATACATAACTGGGAAACAATGTCGACATTCTCAGCTTCCCCACATCAATCGGAAACCACATCTATTTCAAACTAAACATCGACGTCGACGAGTAGTGTTTGTATCGAAATTTGAACGTTGAAGTGACATCTTCATTTAATGGCTGATGTAGAAGAGGCATGGTGAAAGAATGTTTTTAGAACACGGTAAAAGTAAAGTAAAACACATTTATTACACTCACACACACAGATCAAAATACTTAAAATTAAAAAAAAAAAAAAAATAGAGACAAACAAAAAAAGAAAAAGTAAAAAGATACTCTAATCTCGTAACCTGTGCCATGTGGAGAGTGCAATGGGGCCACACTCAGCATATGCCACAACAGTTGCCGTGACGCTGGTTTTCAGTGGGCCCCCCTTATTACGTTTACTTATTACGGGCGTTTTTATTACTAACTATATCAAATCGTGTGGTGTCCAGCAGAGTAGAACTGCACCAACCCCTTACACTCGTGGGTGTCATTACAAGGCGACTAATGTTTTTGAGGTAACAGTTCTATAGTCGTCGTAGGCTGGAAAATGGGCATCAGCGTTTTCCATTTTTATATTTACAAGACTGCGATCTCCAATCTGCCTGCCAAGCATGGGGATTATGGCAATAACCTCCCCTCTCGTTCGAGAGACTCTAAGTCATGCAGTAGACTATTATGGGCTGTTATGATGATGATGATGATATCAAGCTTTAGAAATTCATACATTTTTGAATTGACAGCACAACGTGCATCGTCGGTTCTAGATATTATAGGCGGTCTCTTAGAATATCGTTATAAATAAGGACGATATATTAGATTTAAATTTTTGATTAAATTATGTTAGGTTAAAATACATGTAAACTCTGTAACTCGAGAAAATAACAGACTTGTCTTTAAGAACAAGAATCTATAAGTCCTATATTTCAACGGAAGACGGTATCTATGCTGTTTTCTTTTTGAGTTTCTTTTTATTGGTCATAGAAAACAGCTCTTAAAACTTTTACATCAAATACTCGTAAATAACAGAAAGCCAATAACAGATTTTACTCTATAAAATGTTATGTCTTGGATGTTACCCAAAACATGCTCTCAGGTTTCATGTAACTAAAATGCAAAACTGCGGGTGCGTTGAGAAGAAACACTATTGTAATTGCGTTGGCTAATTTATCCTTCACACAAATAAATAAATAAATATATTTGCTTTGACAAATATTCACACAGTGCCATCTAGCCTCAAAGCAAGCAAAGCTTGTGTTATGGGTGCTAGGCAACTGAAAAACGACTTATACCCTTTTAAAATTAAGATGAAAAAAGTATTTATTGAATTAGGTTTACGTTATTTAATCTCTTTTCAAACGCCAAAAATCTAACGGAAAGCAAAGGGAAAGTTAAGCGAGCTCATCCATGTAGGGGGCGACGCGATGCAGACCGATCAGCGCGTACGAGTGCTTACTCCGTATAAATACTTATTATACATAATTATAACATGTTGCTTGGCATGTTAACCAACTGAACTACTCAATACAACAATGCAAATATTCGTGGCGAGATTTGCCTCGGATTTACCTTGTTCTCCACACTTGGTTGGAAATCGCACAAATCACGCAGCTAGAAGAAAGTATGATGGACCAAGTACGGTTATTATATCAAGCTAGCTTTTGATCATGACTTCATTTGCCTAAATTCAATCACGTGGCATATGCTGAGTGTGCCCCATTGCACTCTCCACATGTCACAGGTAACGAGATTAGAGAATATATTTTTTCCGTCATTTCATGTCTCTTTTTTACCGTTTCTTTTATATGAATATTTTTTAATGTTGTGCCGTGTGTCTGAGTGGAATTAACGTGTTTTACTTTACTTTCAACATCACAGCCCGTAACAGTCCACTGCAGGACTTAGGGCCTCTCCCACGAAAGGGAGGGTTATTGCCATAATCTCCACGCTTGGCAGGCGGGTTGGAGATCGCAGTGTTTAAATATAACAATGGAAAATGCTGCTGCCAATTTTCCAAACTACGGAGACTCTTGAACTTTTGCCTCGAAAACATTAGTCGCCTTGTACACGACACCCATGAGTGTAAGGGGTACTCTGCCGGACACCACACACGGCCAACTTACTTTACTTTACTTTACTTTAAAAGTCGTCATCAGAATCGCTTCAGTAGTTTTTGCCTGAAGGAGTAACAACATCCGTTTCTCTTTACAGTCTTTCGCGTTCATAATATGAATAGGATGCAAGTGCAAGAGCCCATACAGACGTACACGAATTGCATGAAATGTTTCAAATGTTTATGCTATTTTGGTTTCTTTATGTGCTAAGAGCCCAATTAATTAGTTTGAAATAAAAGCCGTAAAGGTGGTCGGGTATGAGCTATTTTTGGATATGTTATACTTATCCAAATATCTTTATGGGTAAAATTACGGGTCTTCATGAAACATCGAAGTTTTGGACCTCGAGGTGCTGCCGCGGCTTAGAAATGTCCTAACTATGAAAATTACAACGTTTTTTGGTTACTCACTAATATCTTCAAAACGGTGCGTCGTAGATAAAAGTGTTCTACTGAATGAAACCTTATAAAACTCAAATTCTCAACCGTTTACGAGCAACACACTCTCGATTGTGGTGGCATGTTTCTTAAGGAATTTATATGAAAATTTTTGTGCAAATTGTTTATGTATTTTTTTTATAGGGAACCCCACCTAGCGAGTAGTAGTCCTAGTCAATGTTTGTACTATGGCCTGCACTAAATAAATGAGTTGGTAATCAGATTATTAATTTTAGGTCACGTAATAACCACATAGGTAAAACGCGTAGCGCAAAGCAGCATTCCGTGATTTTGAGCGCAAAGAATACGTGCAGGCAGTTTCTATCTCAGCAGCGCCGAATGTGGAATGATGTAAGCAGCGCAGTCATCGCACAGTAATCGTGCTGCACCCGCAGTCACCATGTCGTGTACTCGCCGATAGGGTCTGTACGTTTTCTGTCCAGTTGCAACGCGGCGACTAAGCGGGCACGACGCGTACGCGTTTATTGTCCGGTTTGTTAGTGGCGACGCATAAACGGGTCCAAAGAAGAAAAAAGTGTTTCATAGGTTTCTTAGTCGAGTATTTAAGAAGGTTAAAACACTGTCACCACACATAATATTTTCGGTTTTGTTACCACGGTTAGTATTACATGCGTCATGATCGCAGTCTACTCGCGATCATGACGCATGCAACCGCGTCGAAAAATCGAAGCAAAACCAATACTAACCGTGGTAACAAACCCGATAATTGTGTGTGGTGAAAGTGTAGTGAATAACCACGAAAGTCTTAAAAGGTTTAAACAGGAATCCTTTGCCTTGTAGATACGGAACATGTGATTGAAAAGGTTCAAACTATATTCAATTCTTCAGTGCTTATACGGTCACGACCTACTTTAGAGCTTGAGAATAAATACTGCACTGAAAGATGTCACATAGAACACTAAGTAGCTTTAGTGTGCTTCAGCATCCGACCCGAGCACGTAAATATAACCGGATATGTCGAGAAACCGCGTAAGTCTACACCATCTTGGCGTAAATATCCCGGTTGTGCTCAATGCCAGTAAAACGGTTATTTCTATACCAATTTTGGGTATCTCACACATACAATGAAAGGTTTTTAAAATGACATTTAAAAATAAAAATGGTTTTCTTGTCGTCAATAGATGGCGTTGTTCTGTGCCAATGTCAAACGTAAGGGTTAAGCAGTCTTGGTCCTAGTGTCAAATATCTCGTCAAATAAACACACAAAGACCAATAATATCAAATGATTGACTGTTTAGATTTTTTAAACTCCGTTAAGTTTTAACGTAAACACTAAAATCAATCTAATATGGCTATATTAGATTGATTTTAGATATAAAACAAAACAAAAAAGTGTTGTGATGATATTGTTCTGATGTGATTTGTCAACTTAACGTAAGAGTACAGCGCCATCTAGTTACTACACCTAAGGAGATTTTATTTTCTATAGGTCACTGTAAAATTCCTCATTGTGCATCGGCGTTGGGTGGCACAACTGTCCGTCTCCTACAGGTTTCATTTCGATGAGAATGCGAAGAAGTTAAAAAATTAAAATAAATATAAAATATTAGATAATAAATAAATAATAAATATATTCGTGGACAAATTCACACAGCGCCATCTAGCCCCAAACTAAGCAAAGCTTGTGCTATGGGTGCTAGATAACTGATATACTACTTAAATACTTTTAAATACATACTTATTATATATAGAACACCCAGACCCGTAACAGAAATTAAAATTCATCATTTCAATTTCTGCCCGGCCAGGAATCGAACCCGGGACCTCTTGCGTGGCAGATATACATTAGTATTGATAATGTATTTCTTATGAGAAAATAAAGATTATTTAACCGCGGTATAACTACAATAGGTAAAAACTAAATATAATACAAATAAAAAATAATAGAAAAAAAAACATTGACGTGACAGTTGGGCTTAGGTCGGGGTCCACGTACTTTTACTCATTGTTCTATTCTAGATACCTAAACACCATAGAATTTGCATTTACTTATTTTATACATTTTATATACGAGTATTTTCATTGTTAATTTTTTTATTTTACTTTTCACTTTGTTTTTATTTTGTTTTATGATTTACTCACTACATGTCACTAGGTAATGCAATCACTAGGGACCCATCAGTCCACCTCCAAGTGTGCGTAGCCGTTTGCAGTCCAGTTCGGAAATTCCTCGGAACTTCCCTTTTAATCTCGCGAGATCTCGTCCGATTTTTGATCTCGACGGCATTACTTGTAACGGTTATTGAGTTCCACTGTCCACCTCCTGTCTCTATCATCAGATCCTCATTTATCTACCATCATATTGTACTGACACAGAAACTCAGTATGTGTGCTTTCATAAAGATCGGTTCAGAGGAAGTACTTGAAAAACCTGTCCCAGTGTAAAAATATGAAAAAGACGTCCCTCGAAGTTGACTTTTCGCCAAAAGGAGGGTAATCTGGGTAAATATCGCCGTTCTCGGAGATCTCGGCCGATCGAGATTGCATTCCCCAATTGTCATCTAGCTTCTAAAACCGATAACAATGCAGCTATGGCTCCTCACAACAACAAAAGTATAGGTACACTTTCCACTGAACCAATACACTTGTTTGATCAAGTGTTCAATCGAACAGACAATAACATCACGGTTGTAGATTTTGAGTAGGCATTGCTTTTGGTACCTACCTTGCTCATGAACTTGCTGCTATTTACTCATATTTGCTTAGTACATTTGTTTCCTTGTTTGTAATTTAGGCAATGAAACTCAGATGTTGGAAATCTCCGACAAGTTACATACAAATGATGTACTTAAAAATATCCTACACTGATAAACCAATTTTAATGAAACAAACATTTCGATTAAACTGACTTTAATTTTTTTTTATACTTTTGTATATATGTTTATAATCTGTCTACAGTTCAAGCGTATAGGTAATACCTATATTTTTAAGCAGAGTTTCATACATAGCCACTGAAAAAAATGTGATGAAATGTTACAGTGCCAAAACTAATGACCTAAAATAATGCACCTTTATTCTATAAAATAAGAAGTCTATAGCGTATAGGTTAATAGGTATTTCATTTTGCACATATTTTTTTATGTAGACAAACAGGCAAGCGGGCCACCAGATGGGAAGTGGTCACCGCCGGCTATGGACATCAGCAACTCCGCCTCTGAAGAGACCTCTAATATACCTCTTGAACGATCCCATGTTATGACATGTCCAAAAGAAACACTGGGGCTAGGAGCTAATTCCACATCCGAATCATACGAGCGAGAAACGTTATTTCAAACGTTCGCTTGACAATCAGAGGGTCTACGTAGTCGGGATTAGTACCAAGCCCACGGCGGGTGGTGCGTTGGCGGAATTGTGCTGTGGGCACTAGATCGAAAAGTTCCTCGGAACACTACCCATTGTACAGCCGATAGAACACACACAAGGAGCCAAAGTCCCTTCGGTTAGCCAGTAGTTCTAACTTGCTTTTTTGTATTTTTATTCAAACTCTTTAAAGTTGCTATTTTTATTTGGCACGACAATTTTGCCTTTTTATTTAATGTCGCTCAATGTTTATTAGGTTAATTCTGTCTGAATGAACTTTGCCTGAGGCCCCAATGCACTCTCCACATGGCACAGGTAACGATATAAGAGTATATTTTTTCTTTTTTCTTTATTTCTGTTTGATTATATTTTTAAAATTTAATTTTAAGAATTTTGTGCTGTGTGTTTGAGTGTAATAAATTAATTATTAGAATGTACGGTGAGATAGTATTTTGTGTATTTTAAGCCCCGTGGAAAAAAAAGAGTTGTTATAAGTTTGCGGCACACCTAACACAGGCAAATATATTGCTTAACAGGTGTGTCCAACACCGTTTATGTACCCTAGATTAAGGAAAGAAAAATAAAAATAAAAATTTATTTATTAAAGTTTGACGTGAGTATCTGTGTATCGGTGGCTTTATGTATCTTTTTTTTATTTTTTTATTATACAAGACAGGCATTTGACCGCCATCTTACCTGTTGGTAAGTGACGATGCGGCCGAAGATGAAGCATGCCCCTCTTGGAACAGCCTATTCACTCTAGCCTTGAAGGCATCCAGATTATATTGATCAGGGAACACACTCGCAGGCAACGCGTTCCATCTGTATGTGGTATCGTAGCGCGCGAACAGATGGACCGATTTGGATGCGGTTTCTTTATTTGAAAGCCAGTTTAATCGAGATGGTTCTAAGCTTTGTTTCATTAAAATCAGTTCAGTCATTTCGAAAATATTTGAGTTTATGTAAACGTGGTTGGGCGTTATTTGACTTTTTCTGTCGATTAGGTTATTGTAAGTGACCATAATAAATAAAAAGTAATCGATACGATAACAAAGCACGAGTCTTTTAGCGGCACTTGCGAGATCGATAACCATGGTTAAGCAACGTTTGCAGAATCTTGTGCTGGATGGGTGACCGTTTCGTGCAGTATTTATTTATTTATTTATTTATTTGTGTTTGGGATACTTACAGCTGTCAAAATTAAGTATATTGGTGACTTTAAACATCTTTAAGCCAATTACAAGTTTCCGCTTATAGATTTAATGTAGGTATACTCCGTTACAAGGTAGGTATACTTAATTATAAGTTAGGTATAAAAACAAATCTAGAGTAACAAATATAACTATCATTATCATTATCACCGCAAACGAATAAATACCTATCATGGGCAGTATTTATTCGCTTGCGATGAAGGTTCAGGAATTTATAACAATAGAAAATATTTAGTTTGTGTATCTTGTAGTCGCTAAGTATCACTCCGAGGGCACATATTGATCAAAGTAATTATTTGTTAGTGATTTTTTAATATTGTAGGCACTGGTGTGAAATAAGTCACTATCTAACGGGAGTTTGTTGAACAAATTGCAGGCTCTTAGCATGTAGGAGTTTTTCCTTATGTTAGTTCGGGCATAGGGTACGTGTAGAATAGCACGTGGTCTGAGTGACCGCCCACCGCAGCAGATGCTAATATTTGAAAGGAGCTCTGGGGAATCCACAGTGGAGTTCGCTATTTTAAGGAGATAGGAGATATCAGTTATGTCACGTCTCGTTGACAAGGGTAAGAAGTGATATTTCTTACAACGCTGTAGGTACCCTCCACTATAGCAGCGGCATTTAAAGTCCAGAAACCTCAAAAAACGCTTTTGGATGCCTTCAATACGAGACTTATATATTTCATATTGGGGGCTCCATACTTGACTTGCATATTCAAGAATGCTCCGTACATATGTGCAGTACAGAACCTTAACTGTCTTGAGTTCTTTGAAGTTGGCCGACTGTCTTATGATAAATCCTAACGATTTAGATGCTTTAGTTATAATGCTATCTATATGCTTGTCAAACATCATTTTATTGTCGTGGACAACCCCCAGGTCACGAATGTTTTCCACTTTGGAGATATTAATGTTTTTCAAAGTGTACACCGTGCTAATAGCGTGAGTCTTGCGGGTGAACGTGATATGGAAGCATTTGGAGACATTGAGGTCCAGCCTGTTTTGTTCGCAGTATTCATCAAATCGATTCAGGTCTCCCTGTAGTTCCCTAGCGTGGGATAGATTATAGATCCGTTTTATTATCTTCATGTCATCTGCAAATAGCAAGATTTTTGAATGACGGAAGCAAGTTTTTATGTCATTGATGAAAACTGCAAACAAAAGAGGACCGAGCAATGATCCCTGGGGCACTCCTGAGGGAACAGGGGTCCAGTTAGACATGTAACCTTGTAGGACTACGGCCTGGCTCCTATTGTCTATGTACGAGCTAAACCAGCGAAGTAGGTCACCATGAATTCCAGCGGATGCTATTTTAGAAATAAGTATATCATGGTCTATGCGGTCGAAACACTTACTATAGTCGGTATATATTACGTCAGTTTGTGCATCCATGTCAACAGAGTTAGTTATGAAGTCGTTAAGTAATAACAGATTAGATACTGTGGAACGACCCCGTAGGAATCCGTGTTGCTCCTCAATAAAGGACTGTTTAATACAACTATACACCTGGTTGTAAACAATCCGCTCCATGATCTTCGCAAACAGACATAATTTTGAGATAGGGCGATAGTTTTCTACATTTGCCTTATTGCCCTTTTTATGAACTGGAGTAATAAAGGCGGATTTCCAGATAGAAGGAACTATACCCTCCCTAATAGAACGCCCATAGAGGATAACCAGGGGAGTCACAAGGCTGTCTGCGCATCGAACAATAAAAAGAGGGGGTATGCCATCAGGGCCACCAGCTTTGGAGAGATCGAGTGACTTCATTAGCTTTACAACTTGATCGGGAACAATGTCAACTGATGAGATATCGCATGAACCAAGTGACTGCGAGCGATCGTCAGAAAGTGAATTTAAATTTGAATTGTTCCTCGACTCTCTAAGAAAAGTGGATTTAAAATATAATGCAAATAAGTTGCACACAGTTTCTCCAGTATCAGCGACACTAGTGCTGTAATGCATTACCTTGGGGAAATTTAAACATTTTTTATTAGATTTAATGTAGCCCCAAAAGGTTTTAGGATTTGAGACTATGTTACATTCAATTTTCGCCATATAATTGTTAAAACAGCTGCGCTCAAGAGCTGTGACTCTGTCCCTTAACAGAAGAAAGGAATGCCTATCGCTTAGATTGCCATATACTTTAAACTTTTTGTGGTATTTGAACTTTTCTTTAATGATTTTTATAAGTGTACTATTATACCACGGCGGGTAACAATTTGTTCGCTTAGTTGATGTGGGCACAAACTCATCTCTAATTTTATATAATATTTTGTAAAACTTATCAGTTGCGCTTTCCAATGTGTCGACAGATAATAGGCTATTCCAATCAATATCATTGAGGTTGGTGCAAATGATATTGAAGTCAGCTCGATGGAAGTGATATTTAAGTGTAGGTTTAATTTCTAATGCAGGCTGTGAACCAAATCTTGTGTTAATACTTAGTGACCGGTGGTGTGGGTCCTCAGGTACGAGTGGCCCATCCGATGCCGTGACAATGATATCAGAGCTGGCCAACACAAGATCTAATATGCGGTCTTTAAAATTACGCTGGTTATTATATTGACACAATCCACAAGTGTTTAAGGTGTCTATAAACGTCATGGTGTGAGATCCAACAACATCTGATGGGGTAAGATAAGAAACGTCGGTCATTAGGTTCCACTGGACACTATTACCCAGGTTAAAGTCCCCTAAAATAATAAACTCATCATTAGGGTGCGAGTTAATTATGAACATTAATTTATCACAAAAGTTGAGAAGCTGAGTTTTATAGGAATAGCCCTGTTTCTCATCGCATAGGTACAGGGTACATATATGGATATTCTTAACATTATCATTATGTTTCGAAGAAAGCAAGATACTCACCCACAAATCTTCCGCCGTGCTACGCCACTCCAATTTTTCACTCACTACATATTCACGTTTTACCGCGATTAACACGCCTCCACCTTTTTTCTGTTTAGTTCTAGAATAGTCACGGTCACGTCTCCATACTAAATAATTATTACCGAAGAGCTCCGAACTGTCAATACCGTCCAACAACCAAGTCTCCGTTAGTGATATAATATCATAGTTATTTTGATAAACATTTCTTAGAAAGTCGGTTGTTTTGGTACGTAATCCCCGAGTATTCTGGTAATACAGGTTAAGTACTGCCATAGTTAACAATTGAAAGATAACAATTCAGATTTAATAATAAAATGCAAATGTATATCGCAAACATTTTGCACTTTTTATAACTACAATACAAGCAATCACCATCCTGCAATACAATCACCCAGGCCAATAAGACACCAATGACATAAACAACAAAGGTCATAAATACATGCCGCGAGCTTGCGCGTAAGTTACCTTTTTTCACCCAGCGACCATTCGCTACCTGGAGTAAACAACATGTAATTCTCAAACTGTGCGCAACTCGGATAGATACTACACGTAATATTAGTCTTAAAACTACTTTAAAAATTAAAAAAACTAAGACAACCCTGTTTCTCAATACAATCACTTTATCTTGGCTATATCTTTTTCGGATTTGATGTTCAGAATAGGTGAAGTTCCGTCTTTCCGTGCAAAGATCTTGCAGTACTTGACCCAGACGAATTGGAATCCCTGGTCTTTTGCCGCTTTCTTGGTTTTGTTGAGTAGCTCCTTGTTGTGGACAGTGAGGTGGTCGTTCAGGTATATTTTGCTGTCGCCAGTGAGGCCAAGCGCAACAGGTGTTAGCGGTTAGTATCATAGCAATCAGTTCGCCACTATTTAGATGTGCCTCCTAATGCCGTTAGCGAAGTGAGGTTCACCAAGGTCTTTCGCTGGGGCCGCCGAGACTGTATTTGGTACATCTTCAGCCAAAATAAGTTTGTCAAAAGACGAGGGAATTAGCTGTCCCTTAGGTCCAAAGTTATCTTTGACTTCCAGGTATTTATTTACGTAATACTTATATCAAAAATTTAATTCATTAATGCTATAATGTTTATGCAACTGTCATATAAAAGGGGGTATTAAAACATGAGTGTCTGTTTATCATACGAGGCGTAGCCGAGTTAGATAATAGTTTGACACGAGTGTTTTAATATCTAATTATATGCAGTTGCATACACTACTTTATCAACATCATATTTTTATGTTAAAATATAGTACCTATAATTTTCTCAACTTTGGTGGAAGTAAGCTGCGATTCATTTCTGTTGTATCTACACGTCGAGGATATCAAGCGGCGGGAAATTCACTTCACTACTTTCACATTTATCTATTTATTTGCTTCAAACTAGAAAAAACATTCACAAACACAAATTACAACTATTAGAAAAATATTCTGTTTAGCGGAAAAATAATTATACACTAATATAAACAGGAAAATATGAATTTTGTATTTGTCAAAGACATTTAGGTATTCAGCCTACATTTCGCCTCGGCGGCGGCGCCCGATAAAAAATAAAAAAATAAAAATGTTGCATAATGATTAAAAAGTTATTTTACGTTACAGCTGTAATGGAATGAGTATGGGAAATGCTGTACCGAAAAGTAATTTTTTAAAATTTTATACACTAGCGTGAAAAAAGTGTATCCTTAAACAACTGTTTTCGAATGTGAAATTGGAACATTACGCTATGAGTGTAGATAAAAACCATTAAACAACTGCACTGGAATATGATTCTTATGGTTCTCATGCACTTAAGCTCTTGTACTGTACCTTGCCTACCACCTACCTACCCTTAAGCCAGCGAAAGGGGTTGGTTCTATAACTAGTAACCGATTCGTTGGCTGGAGCCGACAAACCGTCAGTTGCAGTCGATACTAATCCTTACGCAGTATAAGATTAAGTCACTTTTGGGTGCGAGGGACGTGGTCGGACGTCCGACCAAGGTCGGCTAACCTGCGCATCCAATTTAATCCTGGTAATAATAGTGGTATGTATTTAGACATAGTTATTGTATGTAGTTTATAATAATATATATGTATGTAGGAATATTTAGATATAATATGTATATATATTTTTTTTGGTTGTATTGTGCACGTCTTCTCGGCGTCTATTGTAACATCTCTCTCTGGTAGGCCTGCTGGAAGAGATTTCTTTCTAGAGATAAGCAGTGCTTGTTGTGTCTTAATCTTCTGTTACATAACTGTATGCTCTATCTTGTGAACAATAAACTGTTAAATAAATAAATAAAAATATTCCAAAAGCGACTTTTTTGTACGTAGTAAGGATTGGTATCGACTGCAACTGACATAGTTTATATTCTACTAAGACGGACACCCCACGGCCATCCGATCTTGATCGTTTGAATCGATTTGCATGATATAACACTGCAGCCAACTCTAGTTGCATTGGGAACCTTTGACCAAAGTCTACGTTACCGAATGGATAAAACGGCAAAAGTGCTATTCCAGTAAGTGGATATTAGTTTTTTGTATGTAAAACCTGTTTTGTCCACAATAAATGCCGAGATAAGTACGTCACAGTATGTCATTAGCTACTTTTAAAAAGAAGGCTAATGAATATTACCTCTTAAAGTCTAATGTTTGTAATAGGTACAGTTACTTTTTGTAATTTTGAACTGTATAGTATAGTATAGAATTCTTTATCATCATCATTATCATATCAGCCAAAAGGCGCGCACTGCTGGGCATAGGCCTCCCCCAGAGATATCCACAAAGGCCGGTCCTGTGCCTTCCACATCCAGCTTGTACGTGCGATCTTTACCAGGTCCACCTTGTCAATTCTTTATATTTATTATAATATTGTAGCATTGTCAGTTTATTTATGAAAACTCGTTTGTTAAACGTTATTTTTCCCTCCTATTTATTCTTGCACTACTTCTAGCTCACGTGAAATATTACCTCTTCCCAAAGGATGTCTGGAAGAGATCGCTTAAAGCGATAACGCCTCATTTGTTCGCATTTATATTATGCTGATTCTTGTATATTGTCTTGTCTATGTGTGCAATAAAGAGTCTTTACTTACTAACAAAATGAACAATATTTATTGGCATCTTTCAAAATGAGGTAGTAAAACTAAGATAAAGACTGTAGCTCAGCTGATGGCTACTGAGCCATTATTGAATAATTATTTTTATGTCAAATAATTATTCAATAATGGCAAAGAGGTTAAGGTATCTGACTCGTAAGCGAGAGTTACCGGGTTCTAATCCCACTGCGGCTTTTTTGGTACTATCATCATCATCACAGCCCATAACAGTCTACTGCAGGACTAGGGCCTCTCCCAGGAGAGGGGAGGTTATAGCCATAATCTCCACGCTTGGCAGGCGGGTTGGAGATCGCAGTTCTGTAAATATAAAAACTGGAATCGCTGCTGCCCATCCAGCCTGCGGAGACTTTAGATAATTTGTATCGAACACATTAGTTGCCTCGTACCTCACCCGCGAGTGTAAGTGAAGTGCTATTCTACTCTGGACACCTTATCTTTCAATTTGAACTAGTAATTCTGAGACAGAAACCGCTGAAACTACTGAGCCCTTTCAGAATAATTATTTTGATGTCGTAGATATGACTCAAGCTCAAGTCACTCAAGCAAAATTAGATACTTATACTAACGTTGACTTGAATCCTAATTGACCTATTTTGGAGACTAGACCGTGTAGTACTATGTAACTTCAGTTGATAAAACACGCTCTAGTTCGCTTGTATTCCTTCCCTATAAACTTTCTTCTTGAATCATTTAGTCTATTGGTGAAAACTGCATGAAAATGCATTCGGTAGTTTGGAGTTTATCGCGAATAGACGGACAGACAGACGCTGATTGGGAATCCTACGTCTGTCCCTATGTAAGTACCTATGTACGCTTAGATATTTTAAACTACGCAACTGTTTTAAATGCGGTTTTCAGCAATAGATAGAGTGATTCAAGAGGAAGGTTTATAAGCAAGGAAAAATTGAAGATTTGGGGTACAGTAGGTCGAACGAAGTCGCGCCGGGTCCACTAGTTGTTTTAAAAATGTACTGATTTTCCTAATAAAGTATTTAACTTTAAAAATTTCACCTTTCGAGATTCGAAATCTTTTATTAATAATCATGTAAGCAATTACTTATGTAGATCCTGCAATCAATTATATTAATTAACGTCTAACAATTAATAAAGTTTTATTCATTATTAGAACTTAATATATCTAAGAGAGTAGTTTTATTAAATTTTAAAATCACATAAATTTCGTAGCCGTTAGCAGTTAGTCTATTTGAAGAAAGAGGTTGAAACACCTATTAAAATACTCCGATGGTCACGACAATATTTACAACCTACGAAACAAAATGACTAGACGACAGATGTTAAAACCACACGTTTTCAATAAGAATAAATAACACTATCTGTCAAATCTAATGTGACATGGCGAATTCACTCTTTTGTGGGTGACATGTGAGCGAAAATCCGCGTTAAAAAGAGGGTATTCAGAGAAAACCGAAGACCATACAATTCTGAATTTGAAAATAATAATTTCAACAATTGGACTTACCTTAGAGTGGTCCAAAAGAAAAAATTAAACTCAAACTACAACACTTAAATCTTTCACACAGACACTTAACATTGACACTAGATGCAACCACTGTCACACTTCGTATTTATTCATCCTTCACAAAATCAGTGTCTAGAGCTACGGCAATAGACAGAAATAGAAATCCAGAGGAGAAATATTTTTTACGCCAATATTTTTTCGTGGTGGAACGCGACGCACGTCCACCTTGGAGCGCGGCCAGCGGTCGACTGGCGTTCGCGGGCTCGGATCGAAAAGCGCGGGAAACGGCCCGATGAAAACGCGCGAAAAACCCTCATCAGGAAAAGGCATCTCGCGCGTTCTGCCTGTATCTTGATTTCTTTTTCTGATTTCCATGCGGCCTGCCCGTTTTCCCTGATGGCTAATGGCCTTTGTTCGTTAGAGTATTAATTAATGAAGACTGTCTGTATCGTGTGGATATTGAGCTAAGTGAGCAGTGTGTTCGTAATAATGGATGAGATACTGGATTTCCTTTACTTATTGTCGTACAAAATCCTTATCTGTCTCTCTTCTGGTAACTTTGTCACTGGCAACAAATCATTAAAAAGTAAATCCATAGTATTGGAAAAAGTAAGTGGAGTAAGTATTAAAGACTGGTCAGTCTGTGACCAAAATGATGCTATAGGTTTTACATGTGTTATATTATCAGTGTTACAACGAGAACTAAGGACGCACGGCTAAGGAATAGAACGCGTTGTCTACGAGTGTGTTCCCTGATAATTATAATCTGGACGCCTTTAAGGCTAGAGTGATGAGGCTGTTCCTAGACAGGCATGCTCCATCTTCGGCCGCATCGTAACTTACCATCAGATGAGATGGCGGCCTAATGTCTGGCTGGTCTATTAATAAAAATAAACTAACTGATTAGTTAAATGGTTATAGGTTTTAATAATGAAATTGCCCTTTATCACACATATGATCGGGGTTGTTACCACGGTTAGAATTGTTTTTACCTCGATATTTTGAAGCATTATGTGTGATGAAAGTGTAGTGAATAACTACGAATGCCCTTAAACCTATATATGAAGTTGCCGTTTTGTAGAGCGAAAATGATGTGTTAACTGTAATTTTCTTACAAGCAAATTTTTGTATTTCTTGCAAATTGCGAATCCGATTACATTGAGACTTCGATAGTATAATAAAATAACAAAAAAACTACCTAATGCATGTCATTTTATTTTGATAGCTACCTTCATCATAAAATTATATGTGGTTAAAGAGGCAAAACTGACGATAAATAAAAAGGGGTATTGTCAAACCCTTATCAAAACTTAAGACAATATGTTTTATTTCACTTTATGGACTTTCTGGCATCTATTTTGAACATCAAGTATTACTTTCGATCTGTTATGTGTAATAAATAAATAAATATACTTGGACAAATTCACACAGCTCCATCTAGCCCCAAAGTAAGCAAAGCTTGAGTTATGGGTGTTAGATAACTGATAAACTACTTATTAACTTTTAAATACATACTTATTATACATAAGAGTACTACGGTACTACTACCGGGTTCGAATCCCGCTGCGGTCATGTACCAATGACTCTTTTCTGAGTTATGTACATTAGTTGAATACTAACCGATGCTCTTACGGTTAGGGAAAACATCGTGATGAAACCTGCAAATTCAGGCAACTGAATTTGTAACCATGATCCAATCTGGTCAGGTTCCCCTGGTAGCAGGGTCACGGAGGTCAGATGGTAGTCGCTCAATTGTAATTACCAGATCGATAAATCCTGGATCATGGTCAAGGTGGACCCCGGGCCCTCATTCACGAGAGCACAACCGGGACATTAACGCCAATATGTTTTTTTTTATATTATACATACTGCACCCAGACCCGTAACAGAAATTAAAATTCATCATTTCAATTTCTGCTCAGCCGGGAATCGAACCCAAGACCTCTGCAGGGCGACCGGCATGTTAACCAACTGAACCACTCAGGTCGACAATGTATACTTGGAACAAAAAACGGCAATTTCATAGGTATTATTTTCATTTTCCGCAAGACCGATGCAATAACCCAACCAACACAATCGTTATTGCTTTGCAGCCAATAAAAATGTAAACCTAATAATTATCCACTTCTGGTCACTGAGCCAGCGAAGTAAGTAAGTGAGTGGAATAAGACCACGCTAAGTCCGTATCGCTTATTTAAAAAAACAAAATAAAAATCTCTGTATGGCAAGTTTCTAAACGTCTAAGAACGTCATTATTAAAAAAGAACAATTTGATTTCTGTAGGATTGTTTATTTTCGTGAGTTATGAAAAATATAATTAAATAATGGGCAAAACAATTAAATATAAAGTGCGGGTGATCATTTTCAGCATGATTAAAAATGTAGGCAAACTAAAAGTACAAGTTCAAGCTAATAGTGATTAAATAACTAAATATTTACAAGAAGGATTGACAGGGACTGACAAGAACAGATTATCCCAAGATTATTGCCATATCCACACTTTATAATTTTTACTACTGTCAGTCAATACGGACTTATCGTGGCCCTATTCTAATAATTATCATCTTAGCGTCAATATCCCGGTTTTGATCTCGCGTGCGAGAGTTCAGGGTCCGCCTTGACCAAGATTCAGAATTTGTCAGATTAGGTAATGAGAGGTTATCAATTTGACAGTTAAACAAGAAAAAACAAGTTTTATCTTCTTGTAAATAGATAGCGCTGTACTGAACTCTTATGTTAAGATTATCCTTAGAGTCATACAGGAAGAGATATTGCTCAAATGACGTCATATTTGACGATATATTGAGTATTAATAATTGATAATCACCCAGTTAAAGCTTGTCTGATTAAAAAATTCATGTCAGCTATTCAATATCTATTATTGGTCCTTGTGATATTTGACAGATAACACATTGACTATAACACCCTTTTATCTTCTAAATTTTGTCATCTTAAAAACCTCTTATTAAGCCGAGCACATGCATGTATTAAGATGTGTACAAATGTTTTTACAAAGTTTTACTCTTTTGCAAAAGCGACTTCCCATACATGTTTCGCAAATATTTTTGGGTAAGTTTTTGCAAAGATAGCGGACATACGGGTAGGTAATAGATGACAGTATACCGCGTAACAGCGAATACATGTCTGTACAAATAGTGTGATAGTCATCTAAATATTTATTATTTGCGCCCTTTGATGTCCGGCAAAAATCCGACACATGAATGGCAAATACGAAATATTTGTACAAAATCAGAAATAATTGTACACATATTTACAAATAGGCTCCCACTCATAATTTTAGCGCATCTTTGTACACATCTTGACACATATCTGTTAAGCCATTACAGTAAAGCGTCTGCCGTCTGACCTCCGTTAGACAACAAGGGTTACCAGGAATCATGGTTACACATTCAGTTGCCTGAACAGGTTTCCTAGCGATATTTTCTTTCCCCGTAAAAGCATCGGTTAGTATTGGTTTTGGTTGAACCAATGCATTCGGTTACTATTCAGCCATGTACCAAAAGAGTCATTCGCACATGGTATGCTCAACGCGCTCCTGGCATCGGCACCCGAGTGTGACTTATTTAACTGGCGATGGATGGATGTGTGCAAGGAATGCTTGAAGTACTAAGTAGTAGTAGGATTATGAATGATATTGTTTTGTAATAAATACTGATATATCTTTAGCTTTCAGTGAATTGGTTAATACTGTTATACTGTAAAGTTGTTTTAAATAAATAAATAAATGGCTGCAGTAGGATTCGGAACCGGTAACTCTCGCTTACGAATCGGATACCGTAACCATTCGGCCTCAAACGTTCCAACGTAGGACATATTCACATAGATTTTGGTTTAAAATGCCTAAAATCATTTAACACGCAATATATAACTATAAATTTATATATCTGTGCAGTTATATGAGCACTGATTCAAGAATTCTATAAAAAGAATCTGTGTGGGCTTACGGGCTGCCCTAAGAAAATCTCATCATTACTATCTTGATATTGTGGGAACCGTACCACGTTGCCTGTATTTGTTATTTATAGCAAGAATAATATAATTACTGACAATTCTCTTGATATTGCTTCAATCAACCCACGTTCGTATAAATACCCGCCTACTTCATCATATCAGCCGGAAGACGCCCACTGCTGGGCCAACCAGAGATCTCCACAAAGTCCGGTCTTGTGCCTTCCGTATACAGCCTGCCTACTTATGGTGTGATATTTTATTAAAATGTAGAATGGGTCCCGCTTTCAAGTTTTAATTAAAGTGAAATTTGCATTGTTTATCTACATATTTACGTACATTAATCTGCTAGTTATTTACTTTTCAGTTTTTATGGCCGTCGGGGTTTTCTTGTTTTTCTGCTACGTAGTTATTTAATTTTTGGCTTAATAACGGATGATTTGTTTTACCTAATACGACTTCCTGTAAAAAATATGATGTTATTGTAAGTAAGTTTGAAAATATAAGTGAAAATGGTTAATAACTAACTTTAAATCGTTACAGATCCGAAATAGTCCGAAATTATAATTGAAAAATGTTGCCAATCATTACTAGGTATGATTTGCAATACCTATTCAACAATATCCCCATGACATAGTTTGTCGACTTTCAAATTTTATTTTTCACAAAATGGCGGCTGCCAGTCGCCATATTAAATTATGATCAATGTCATGTTTTCAGTGACACTCGCAAGATTTAGTCTAATCGATACACGTAAGAACCATAAAAAATGCCCACGCGTTTTGTCTCTAGAGTGCTACATAAGAACAAATTAGGCCGATAAACACATTACACTCCTTTGCGTCGCGCAGTCGGCTAAAAAGAAGAAGTTTATGGAACGTTAAGTAATTTTGCCATGCCTTGTCGCTCTAGTGTCAAGGCTATCCTCTCTATTCCTCCTCATAATTCCGAACGTTATTCCAATTCCTTTTCTCTTCATGCGGCTCGATTGTGGAATTCGCTGCCACATACTGTACGTACGTATCAGTCCTTCGCCTGATACGTTTAAAAAACGAGTAAAAGAGCACTATCTTTTCATTTGTTATCTATGATATATATATTTGTATATATGTATTGTCGCCTAGATCTTTAAACCAGCCATTGTCATGAATGGTCACACCGTGGCGCGAAACGACACCAAAGCGCTGACAATCCCTTAGCATCCAGGGCGAATTATTTTATCTGTTTATACTGTGTGATTAAATCTGTCTTTCCCGTGTTGGCCTCTACAGCCATCAGGGAATGTGCCGTACTATTAACAGTGACGCTGTTTAAATCATCTATAATATGTGTAAATGTATGTCCCTCCTTCATTTTAATCATGTAGTTCTTTTTTGTCTTTCTTATCCTGCACCGCCTACCTTTCTCAGGCTTAGATTATCCCGATTGACTGCTAGATAATACTACTTTAGTTTTAAGTCCACCACTGTACTATTTGTGCTTAAAGTTTCAATGAATAAATAAATGTCCAAGGCCAAAAATGATGATGTATGTATTATGTTTGGGGGTCTTGCTGCACCACGTCCGTAGGGTATACCCTAGAGACCCTACACGTGACCCCCGGGTGGTGCGAAGAGTGCAGCCGAAAGTGCTTGGTGGTAGGGCCTCGGCCCGCATGGCTAGCGACCACCCACGGAGATGAGTCTGCATGGCGCTAAGCAGCCCATGGGCTGTGTTCCGCCAGAGTACTCCGTGAGCCATTTCCCCTCGTCCGAGTGCTGTAATGTTGGTACTCTGTAGGTCCCAGTTTTGTGTCGGACATGATAGGGGGGTGGGCGTGACAGGTTGGCGCGGGGGCCAGGGAGACCCGATGAAACGGCTCGTCGCTGGCCGCCCGCCAGTTAGTAGGGGACCCGAACCCGGGCATCACTTTCAACCTCCGGCCCGGGAGGCTGTCCCGCCAACTGCGCGAAAAATCCTGGGGATTCCTGTCGTGCCGGGGTAGGAGACCGGAGTGGACCCGACAGGTATCTTCAGGGGGGATCGGGGGCCCTTCCGTCCCCCGTGCCAGCTTTTCACACAACCCATCCCTCTGCAGCGTCCTGTAGCAAAACATCTTTGCCCTGCTGGATACCAATGTTACAGCACTCCTTTTTTACCCCTCTAAAAATACCATGGCAAAAAGTAAAACAAAGAGTAAGGTTTTTTCAGCGGCACCTCTTTCCACACTTCGAGTGGACTTTTGCAACATCAGGGGCCTCCACTCCAACCTGAACGCCGTACATCACCACCTTGAGACGGCGAAGCCTGCCTTACTCTTTCTGACTGAAACACAGATATCACCTTCGTACCTCCACTATCCTGGGTACAAGTTAGAACACAGGTATCTTCCTCGCGCTGGTGTGTGCTTATTCGTCAGAAGTGATATCTGCTGTCGACGTCTTGCCATTGAACAGAGTGACGAATCTGTTTTGTGGTGTGCGTTGAACAGGGAGGTTCATCCCGTGTCTACGCATGCCTATACAACAACCGTCACGGCGTAGGTGAGACAAATCGGTTTTTTGAGCACATTCAATGCGCTACCGACAAGGTTCTTGAGCGGTGTCCTTCGGCTGGGTTGGTAGTTTTAGGAGACTTTAATGCCGCCCTACCAACCCCGCCGGGAGATCCGCCCACGAATTTGCTTTGGCCAATGGTCTCACGCAGCTGGTATTAGAACCCACCTACTTACCGGATGTTGTGGGCCGTAATCCTTCTTTGTTAGACCTTCTGTTGACCTCCCACCCAGACGGTTATCGGGTGTCCGTCGATGCTCCTCTTGGGACATCTGACCACTGCCTGGTCCGTTCTGAGGTGCCTCTTGCTAAACCCGAACGGGCTCGCCCCAGTGGGTCACGCAAGGTATGGCACAAGGTTCAGCAGACTGGGATGGATTGCGAGAATTCTTCGCGTCGTACCCGTGGATGCAGCTTTGCTTTTCCTCAAATGACACCAACACCTGTGCCGCCGCTGTAGCTGATGTCATACTGCAGGGAATGGAATGTTTTATCCCATCTTCTGTAGTCCGTCTCGGCGGCAAAAGTCAGCCCTGGTACGATAGGCCTAGTGCTGAGGCAACTCGCCTTAAGCAGGATGCTTTTCGTGCCTGGACAGTGGCTCGGGCCCAAAAGGACCCTAACACCCACATTTTGAGGAAAAAGTACAATGCTGTATCGAGGTCTACAAAGAGGGTAATGGCCAGAGCAAAATTTAATTTCATCGGCGGAATTGGAGAGAAACTGATCAGCTACCCCTCTGGGAGCCGTGCTTTTTGGTCTCTCTCCAAAGCTGTCGAGGGGAACTTTTGTCGGACCACCCTTCCACCTTTGCGCAAGCCGGATGACCAATTGGTCCACACAGCAAAAGAGAAAGCCGATCTCTTAGGTAATCTTTTTGCTCATAACTCAACTCTGGATGATGGGGGAGCTGCACCGCCTACCATCTTACGGTGTGAGGGCATCATGCCCGAGGTTCGATTCACCCAAAAAATCATAAAACGTGTGCTTCTCTCCCTAGACATCCGGAAGTCCAGTGGACCTGATGGCATTCCGGCTATCGTTCTCAAAAAATGTGCTCCCGAGTTGTCTCCCGTGTTAATGCGCCTATTCAAACTTTCCTACACCTCTGGAACGGTGCCGTCTTCATGGAAGCTAGCCCATGTGCATCCGATACCCAAGAAGGGTGACAATTCGGACCCATCAAACTACAGGCCTATAGCGGTAACCTCCTTGCTCTCTAAGGTGATGGAGCGGATCATCAATATCCAGCTCCTTGGGTACCTCGAGGATCACCAGCTGATCAGTGACCGTCAATATGGCTTCCGTCATGGTCGCTCAGCTGGTGACCTTCTTGTGTACCTAACACACCGGTGGGCTGAGGCTGTCGAGAGCAAGGGGGAGGCTCTGGCTGTCAGTCTTGATATAGCCAAGGCATTTGATCGGGTCTGGCACAGGGCACTGCTAACAAAACTCCCGAAGTACGGTATCCCCGAGGGGCTCTGCAATTGGGTATCCAGCTTTCTGTCTGGACGGAGCATCCAAGTCGTTGTCGACGGATGCTGCTCCGATACCAAGACCATTAATTCTGGAGTACCCCAAGGTTCAGTGCTATCTCCCACGCTGTTTCTTCTACATATCAATGATATGCTGAATATTCCCAGTATTCATTGCTATGCAGATGACAGTACTGGAGATGCTTGTTATACTGGCCGTGCGAATATCCCTCGTTCCGTGGTGTCGGAAAGCCGAATAAGACTTGTGTCAGAGATTGAACACTCCTTGGAGCAAGTTGCTCACTGGGGCAGACTGAACCTAGTGGAATTCAACCCTTCAAAGACACAGGTCTGCGCATTTTCCGCCAAAAAGGATCCCTTTGTCAATGTGCCGAAGTTCCAAGGGACACCCCTTTCCATCTCAAAAAGTATCGGGATCCTTGGTGTCGACATATCGGATAACGTGCGCTTCCGGAGTCACCTAGAAGGTAAGGCCAAACTGGCTTCGAAAAAGCTTGGCGTGCTTAACCGGTCCAGGCGATACTTCACCCCAGGGCAGCGCCTGCTGCTGTACAAGGCACAGGTGCGGCCTCATATGGAGTATTGTTCCCATCTTTGGGCCGGCAAAACTGCCGACCTGCTTAATCCTTTGGACTCCGTACAGAGACGCGCCGTACGAATTGTCGACGATCCCATACAAACAAGCAAGTTAGAACCACTGGCTAACCGAAGGGATTTTGGCTCCCTGTGTGTGTTCTATCGGCTGTACAATGGGGAGTGTTCCGAGGAACTTTTCGATCTGGTGCCCACAGCACAATTCCGCCATCGCACCACCCGCCGTGGGCTGGGTACTCATCCCCACTACGTAGACCCTCTGTTGGTCACCACGCGAAGGTTCGAAAGAACGTTTCTCGCTCGTACGATTCGGATGTGGAATGAGCTCCCAGCCACAGTGTTTCCTTTGGACTATGACATGGGATCGTTCAAGAGGTATATTAGAGGTCTCTTTAGAGGCGGGCAACGCATTGGTGACTCCCCTGGTGTTGCCGATGTCCATAGGCGGCGGTGACCACTTTCCATCAGGTGGCCCGCTTGCCTGTTTGTCTGCTAAGTAACATAAAAAAAAAAAAAAAAAAAAAAATTGTGTATGTATCTATACTTTGTTATTTAATAATTTAATCGGGTATATTAGTAGATAATACTATCGGTATATAATGTACTATTTATTGTGGACAGTTAACTGTAAAATAAATAAATTAACTTTTATAAATGGCTGTAAACCCATATGTAATTAAAGAGTTACCATTTAACTACAGACGTGCAGATATTAAAAGATGCTGGGCGGTAATTACGTGCAGTAAAAAATGCAGAACCGCAGGTGCGTTGTCGTTGTAAGAACTAAGCACATGGGCTTAATGCCTGTAGTTATACTGGTGAGTTAATCCTTTCTAATGCTCAATTTACACAGGTAAACTGTTTAGCCAATGTAAGTACAGTGGTGTTAATCGATCGGACAGTAGCGAGTCAACTTTGCTTGCAAGCTGCTTGGGAAGTAGGTCCAAATTATTTTTTGTGGAAGGAATACCCCGCGCGCCCGCTCAACCCTCTGCGCAGCACTTGCCACTTATATTGAGTAGGAAGATAATTTTGCTTACAATTGCAATACACAACACACACATATTTGTTGACGCTACTGGACTTGGCTGTGGTACACCACCGTTTTTTTTTTGTTTTTTTTTATGTTGCACAGCAGACAAACAGGCAAGCGGGCCACCTGATGGTAAGTGGTCACCTATGGACATCAGCAACACCAGGGGAGTCACCAATGCGTTGCCCGCCTCTAAAGAGAACTCTAATATACCTCTTGAATGATCCCATATCCCATGTCCAAAGGAAACTTGTACTTGACTTTGACCAATGTACTCGTAAATCTGGCATTAGGAATAACGGAAGCAATGTAGTTTAGTACTAGGAATAGAGAAAGAGCTTTATACTAGGCACAATAAGTAACATACGAGCGAAACTAAGAGTCGGTGGCCTAATGGCTAGGGGGTCGAAATCGTAAGCGAGAGGTATCCGGATCGATTCCCAAACATCATGATTAAACCTACACATTTAGGCGACTGAACCACCTAAATGACCTGACACCTAATGTAGGAGCTGTAAAAGAAGTAATGAAACTACTTTGGAACCTTAACTTTAGTAAATAATGAGAAAATATGATCACATCTCTCTTATCAGGATACCTCATTCATCATTTACCAAGAAAGTAGCAGCTCTCGTGAGATTCTATGGAATGAAACCTAACTTCGACCGTAGTAGCTGTATGTAGGTACTGCGGTACCTTTTTCAGGTACCGGTGGGAAATAAAATATATAAACAAGTTACTTTCTTGATATATATTATCAGACTACGAATCTAACTACCACAACTTACTTCTGTATCAAATGGAATACATTTGAATTCCTACCTAGCCAATGCTGTGTGCTTACCGAGGCAGCCTACAGACGTCCCAATCCCCAGTATGACAAAATCTAATCGAAGCACACTCACACCAGATGAGTACAAGCTCCCCAGCCATCTGACCCAGGTCCCGATACTTACGGCCTACATAAACCTACCCGAATGCTGGTTAGCCTAATCCCAAATAAAGCCTACACCTAACGATCCAACCTGATAAACCTACTAAAGCCCTGGCCATACAGTCGGAACGACAACGCCTCCTAAAATCCTTCCTATCCTAGAGTCCCACCTAACCTAAGGTCTACCAGAGCACACATGCTACATCACTAACTTATATCGGAACAAGTTGGTAACTGAAGAAGTTGACTTCCAGCAAATTTATAGGCGCATAAAATCGATGTTTGTAGGTAGGTATGTCCCTGCGGACTTCGAAATGGTTCGACCGATTTTTATTAAATTTTTATAAAATTGTTATGAAATTTACAGAAAACCTCTAGACTACCGCAGTGGGTGCTCTTTGGTGTTTCTAAAATATTTTTGCAAAGAAATATCAATCTTCAATGGTACCCAGGTATTTCGTTAAATTATTCTCAGTTCGGAAATAGCT
Organism: Blastobasis lacticolella; assembly: GCA_905147135.1. Taxonomy (NCBI): domain Eukaryota; kingdom Metazoa; phylum Arthropoda; class Insecta; order Lepidoptera; family Blastobasidae; genus Blastobasis; species Blastobasis lacticolella. Next base: position 13,101,581 of record LR990061.1, read on the forward strand.
TTAATTCCCGGGAGTTCCCGTCCCAGGTACCTGGGACCGAAAACCTTAATCCCATCCTAATGGGCGGGTCACTAATAAACTCATGTTTTTTTGTTTAAAACTGATAACACTATATCGTGTATAAAATTTATGGAAAACAAAGTTAACATGAAAAATATTTTTTCATAGCCACCTTTTATCGCGCGTTCTCTGATTAGTCAGAGTATTTGTCAATAGTAATGAAATGCCTGGGTCTACCATGAGTAGATTAGAAGTTCCTATGGCCACCTTCCGTCTCCATTCTCAGATCCAGTGGATGGTTGCATAATATTGCATTGTCACGGAACTTGCATGAGTGTGCAAAATTTCAGCTCAATCGGAAACCGGGAAATGGGTCAAATTTAACTTGCAAGATTTTATTACGTACAGACATGGGCAAATGTTAGGCCTCCACTGCTAAATATACGGTGGGAACCCTGGAACCAGGAGACACTGGAGACATTACTCTCAACAGCAGGAGCACAATACTATTATCACACCTCGACAAGTCAGCAAGTTCGTAATAATTCCCTTAATTTTAATCTTTGATTAACACGAAAATGATTTTGACTCCGGGGTTTGAATCAGACCATGTTATTGCTTTTATTACCTATTATCTCACAGATGGTGTGAAATTAGACTTTACAAAGGTATTTTAAGATTTCCAATCTTAAATCCCGTGCAACTATGAAACGACATATTTTATCGAAAATCTGACAAACTACAAGCATATATATTGATTTCTGTATCACGTCGACGAAATTTTATTGGCTTTGATATTGTAATATTGAAAATATAATCAATATGGATGGGGACACTAGCCTTAACTGTAGAGTCCTTCGCTACGCTTAAGATCAAATACGCCGCCCGTGACGAAAAACACTGCTTAATACCCTTGGTATACCTTCTACTATTAAAACAGTATTTTGCCATTCATATGAAGCTATTATAAATGCAAATGTCAGTGTCTGAATGTTTGATACCTCTTCACGCCTAAACGGATGAACAGATTTGGTTGAAATTTGTGACAGATTAGTCTGGAATAACACATGGGCTACTCTATATCTCCTCCCCCAACTATGATACTATTAATATAACATTATGTAACACATAGGTACAATCATACCTACCGTCGCGGCTTTTCCCGTAGGAACACATTATTCCATATTTATAATATATAAGTGTAACTAAATAATTTTTAACAAAGGCATGCGTTGCCTCTAACACCCACTATTTCGCAAAAAATATGATGTTTCACCAACAAAAGGCCACACCATATTGTTACTTCGATAGGCACCTGTCCCGCTGTCCCCTCTAAAAGGGTTAGCTTATTTTTGGCCGGCACCTAAAAAAAGGTCATCGTTGACAACCGGTCAATACATAATAATATCTTTTTCATTCGAGGTCACCAGGGTCAACGCCTGAGAGTAAGTAACTAGCAATGTTTTGTTACGGGATTGTTGCTTTTGATATTCTTTATTTTCGATCCGTAACTTACATAAAAATATGACAGAGGCAAGTTAAATACATTTTGGCTCTTATATAAATAATTACTTTCGTATACTATAATAACACGATGGTATATAGGACACCCGCAGGCTTCAAAGTAATTGTTTTTGTGGCTTATTTTGATGTAAAATAAAACATTTATGAGTAATGTGTAAGCCCGTCTACAATTGACAAGGTTAGTGCCTATACTTAAGCTGAATTCCTGGATTGCGGTATCCGACAAAGAATGAATGAATAAATGAACACTTTATTGCATAAATACAGGATACAGTCGGTACATAAAGGCAGCAATAGAGAAAACAACAGGCTGCCTTATCGCTTAAAGCGATTTCTTCGAGTCTTTCCAGGCAACCGATACTTTTAATAAAATTTTCAGGAATAATGTTCGTAATTTGCTGTGTAAGTATCTATGTTATTTATTTGTGGTAATCTTAACGTTAACATCCCGATTGTGATCTCGCACGCGAGGGCCTGATCGCCGTGACCCTGTTAACTAGGGAACCAGACCATATTGGATTATGTATATATTCAATAGCCTAAATGTGCAGGTTTTATCACTATGTTTTGCGATCACCGTAGGAGTATTTAACTAATTTACATAGCTCAGAAAAGAGTCATTAGTACACGGCATCACTGGGGCTCAAACACGGTACCTCGGGGATCCCTTAACCATTTCACCACCGATGCTCGTCAAGGAATTAAACCCAAGCTTTAATACCAAGCAGATAACGTAATCCACTCACATTGCTCCCCGATTCACGATTAATCCCGGGACACCCAGACTCGGTCTGAGTCTCGACCTATCAATTAGATGTCAAAGACATAGATGCTCACTCAAGTACCGTTCAATTACTTACCGTCTCTCTGACGGGCGAGTTACGAGCTACGTGTGATCTCCAATTATTGGTAGTCATCCCTAGTACCGCATAATTGTCTGATTGGTTCATACTGCTGCTAGGTACATTTTATAAATTTCTAAGTAAGACTAAGGGGGCAGATAAGTCATAGTCAATAGAACAAAAATTCGAAGTAGGTACATGTTTTCAACATATGATCTACACACAGTAAAAATTGTGTGTCTGTACGCGTACATTGAATATGTCTTCAAGATACTAATTTAAGGCGGTGAAGAAATTGTAATAAAATAAGTTTTAAATTTTTGTTTGTATTTTTGTATACGCTACCGGAACTACTGGACGAATTTGAATGTAACTTTTTTGTTGTATAGCTATTAATCCTGGGCAACATTTAGGACATAATTATTTGATTTTTAAAACTGGAACACCTGATGAAGAACCATAATAGACCAGCTGAACTATAAGAAATATGGAAATGGCGCCGAATGGTTTTTGATGGATTTTCAGAGTTTGGAGTCCAACTTAAAATTCGGTTGGGTAGAACCAGAGATACAGCTTGACCTCTTCGTAGCTTTCATCAGGAGGTCATTTAAAATGGTCAATCGGGAAAAGATAAGCTGCCATAAAAACGAATTCCACGCAGACGAACTCGCGAGCAATAGCTAGTACAGAATAAAACAATAATATCTCCTACGTAATGAATCATAATGTTTTTTATAAAATACGATCATCACTGACTTTGACTTGAAATGAGCATCTTTAATGATCTAAAAAATATCAAATTGTGTGGTATCCGTTGCGAACAAATTAAAATATACAATATAAATATAAATATTTCGGAATATAAAGGAATGTAAAGCATTACTCGCGAGTATGCTCCCTGATCATTATAATCTAGACGCCTTCAAGGCTAGAGTGAATAGGCTGTTCCTGGACAGGCAAGCTCCATCATCGGCCGCATCATCACTAACCGCCAGGTGAGGTGGCGGTCAAATGCCTGACTAGTCAAATAAAAAGTAATAATAAATTGGTTGATTAGTTCACACAAAGGTTACATCATTTCGGTATTAGAAAGAAAGAAAGAAAGAAAGAACATTTATTGACACAAACAACAACACCACAACATAAAAATAAAACAGTAATCCAAAAATACATTAAAAGAACACAATCATTAAAACATAAAATACACACGGAGACTACACAGCGCCGATGCATATACCCACTTGGTCTTTGTATTTGTTGTGAAGTGTAATTGATAAAGTGTTGTGGTGGTGTGTTTGTGCAAAAAGGACCTCACTCAGCATTATGCCCCGGCGTGAACCGGAGCGCTGGTTTTCAGTGAGGCCTGCTGAGCGAGGCACGGACAAATGTACATAACATATATGGAATACAAATATATACTAAATATACTACTTATACCGGTCATAATGAGTTGTTTGTTGTGTAACATGTGCAGTGTGAATTGTGTAGTCGGCCGGTGCCGTGAGGTGGGCGCCGTCCGAGTACGTCCCTGCCCTCCGTCCGGGGCCCACCTCGCGCCACCTGCGCCAAAACATAACGCAGCCAGACAGGGACGCGCGCGCACGCGCCACTGTCCCGACCACTCACCTACGCAAAATTAATACGATTCCATGAGTCGTTGTACCTATACCTACTTATCAATATGACAGCCTATCTCGAGTGTTTGTAGTGTTGGACGAGTAACTACCTGGTCACCATACAATATGCCTACCCAATATCCAATTAAAATGTCAAAATACGAGTATAGATATGTGAAGTCAATATATGCTGGTGAGTATTCTTATCAAAATATGTTATTAAATTATATGTCCGTAATGAATAAAAAAAAATAGTATCGAATGTCAAAAAATATATAAAATTTGAATGAAAATGTTCGCAGACACCTAACCGTGCGAAATAAAAGATCTCGGGAAAGAAAGAAAGACGCCATCGTTGCCCATCCACAGCATCCATTCGCCCACCCCGCACGGGACGACCCCGCCCCCTCAACGCTATAAGCCTGCAACCTCTGTGGTAAGTCATAAACTTTGTTTTTTTTGCAAGTCTAATAGTAAAGCCCTAACGTGTTTTTTAAAGGTATTCAATGATTGCAGGCTACGAAGAGGTGGCGGCAAATCGTTCCAGCAACGACTGGCCGAAAATTGAAATGACCCCCGAAATGATGAGCTTCGATGAGACGGCAGTATTAAAGAATATTGGGATGCCTTGCGAGTAATATTTTGGATGTCACTCATCCACACAAGTTTATCCGCCAGATACGGTGGAGTCCTGTACCTCAGCACGCCGAATAGGAGATTAGCTAAGTGAAACACTCTACGCTGATTCATTTTTAAAATGTTTGCTTCGTTTAAGTACGGTGTGATGTGCGTGCGGGGAGGGATGTTAAAGCAGAATCTAGCGCATGCATTTTGCACCCGCTGTATTTGCTTCTGGGTCCTAACTAGCAATCGAGGGCCGTAGACGACGTCCATATAATTAAACTTGGAAAGAACAAGCGTGTCGCACAGTTGTATACGTATCTTAGTGTTTATAAATGGTCTAATTTGGTATAAAACCTTTAGCCTGTAATAACACTGACTTAGCACCACCGATACATGTTTTTCAAAACGGAGTTCCTCGTCAAAAATTAACCCAAGGTTCCGTGCCTCAGAGACACGAAGAATGGGTTCGTTCTGTATTTGTACTTGAACTCCACCCGCAGAGACCTTTTCTATTTGTTTTGCGCTGCCTAGAATCATAAGCTTTGACTTGCTTCCATTTATAACCAAAGAGTTAGATATGGACCATGTTGCTATTCTATCCAAATCTCCATTCAGTTTAGCCACAGCTAAGTCTACCTCACCTGGTCTACATGGTATGTATAGCTGTATGTCGTCGGCGTAGATGTGGTACTTGCAGTGCTGGATGACCCGTGTGATGTCTGTGGTATCACTACATAGTATAAAACAAAGTCGCTTTCTCTGTCCCTATGTCCCTTTGTATGCTTAAATCTTTGAAACTACGCAACGGATTTTGATGCGGTTTTTTTTAATAGATAGAGTGATTCAAGAGGAAGGTTTATAAGCAAGAAAAATGGGTAGAGGGTGGGTAGGTGTACGTGAACGAAGTCGCGCCGGGTCCACTAGTAAATAATAAATAGAATCGGGCCCAGGATCGATCCCTGAGGAACACCACGCGTGACAGGAATTGACCCAGACAAGCGACTCCTACCATTCTCATCCATTATCTCAACATGCTGTTCACGATGTTCAAAGTAGCTGGTGAACCATTTCAATGCATGATCACTAAAACCATAATATTTTAGTTTAGCCAATAACAAGGACACATCAATAGAGTCGAAAGCCCTAGAGAAGTCAAGGAGTGTCATCAGGGTTCCCTGGCCACTGTCTTGCGCCTCCAAGACATCGTCCACCACTTGAGCCAAAGCTGACGCAGTACTGTGATGTTTACGAAAACCGGACTGTACCACGGGTAATATATCATTGTCTTCTAAATATTTCCGAAGCTGGTCCCCCACCGCCTTCTCCAAAATCTTGGAAGCGCAAGGCAGTACGCTGATGGGTCTCAGGTCGTTATAAGTCGCCGGGCTATTATTTTTAGGTAACGGTTTTACGATAGCATGCTGCCAGTCCTTGGGAAAGCGGCCTGTCTCAATAGAGTAATTTACTATCCTAGTAATGACTGGCAAAATATGTGGCATCATCATTATGATCATGTCTAATGATATGCCATCCACCCCCACCGCATTTGATTTAAGACCCCTAATTATTTTATGAACATATTCCTCCGTTACTCTATTAATTTCAAACAGGCTAAGATTACCGCAGTGTAATTTAAAATATTCTACATCTTTGCTAGAACCTGTCCGACTCCCTGGAACCCTCAAGAAGTGGTCATTTATCGCGTCAGGATCACCCAGCAAATGGTCAGGAATATCGTTCTTGTTTCGAATCCTAACGTTTCGCTTAATCTGAGTCCAAAGAGTACGTGGGTTATGTACATTCGAGTTCACATAAAAGTCATAGTAAGCTCGTTTCTCACTAGCAAGCGCCTCGTCAACCAACCTTTTGAGCTCTTTATAGTACTTTATATGGGACTCCAGGCCAGACGAGCGGGCGCGAGCATGGGCCGCGTCTCGTTTGGACATCATTTGTTTGACGTTGTAAGTGATCCATGGGTACTTGTAGTCTTTTACTCGTATTTTCTTTAATGGCGCATGCATATTAAAAAGCATGAGTATAGCTTCGTTTAAAAAGGCCACCATGTCGTCAACCGATTGTAAAGAGGAAATATAGTTCCAGTCAATTGTACCTAAATCCGCGGTAAAACGGTCTACATCCACTGAATTTAAATCCCTACGTGATAAATAAAATGGTATCGACTTAGGCTTTGTAATATTTACTTCGCATGTCACAAATGCGTGGCTACTAAGGTCCCTAATGTAGTCAACCGTAAGCGCACTTACCTTAAGGTCTGTGGCAACAATATCAATTAACGTAGCACTCGTGTCGGTGAAGTGCGTCGGCTGAGAAACATATTGCGATATTCGGAAGCATTGAAAAAGGTTCAGTAGCTTTTTACTATTTACCCCATTGTCTAGCAGATTAATATTAAAATCACCCAGCAAAATAATACCATCCGCCCACGAAAAGGCGCCTAGAGAATCCGTAATTGCGTCAATAAATGTATCGACGCTTAACCACGGTGGCTTGTACGCTGTACCGATTACGATAACTGTCCCGCGAACGGATAGCCGTAGCCACATCTGTTCGACTTGGGGCGCGGGTGGCGGGGTCAAAGTCTTCGCTGATAGGCCGCGCGCAACGTAGAAACCTACTCCGCCACCTCGGGAGCGAATGTCGGCCGGTCTCGGCAAATGCCGCAGACGATAATTAGGCACCGCCGGCGCGCGGCCTGTCTGGTTATCACGCAGCCAGGTCTCATTTACTGCCATGATATCGACCCTATGGCGGTCCATAGCCACTAGGAACTCATCGTGGCGCGTGCCTAGAGAGCCCGCGTTCAGTAGTCCGAACTTCAATCGCCGTTTGTTATGGAATGATGTTGTAGGATGTCGGTTCGTGCTTATAATAATCTAATTCGATTGTCGGGAGCGATAGGTTAAAAAAATGCGGAGTTTGATGTGTAGTGTAATTATTCATTTTGTGTATATAAATTATGTGAGTATGTCGGTAGTGAGTGTTTATAAAAATTGTATATTGTGTTAATAGTTGTTGATATCTTAATATATTTGTGCGTGATAATAAAATGGTATGTAGGTAGTGAGAAAGGTTATGTTGGAATGTGGTCGTGTTGATGTTGTTTGTATTGGATGAATATTGTAGGAAATGTGTAGGTGTAGGTTTATTATTATAGATTTGATTGTTGTATATATATCGGCACTGTGCAATAGAGACCATTCGAATACAAACAATATAGACAGTAATAAATATTAAACGAAGAACACAAGAATAGGTACAAACTGCATAAAAACTAGATGCTGTCGAGATAATAGCGTTAGTGCTTGGGATCGATGTTGTTTGGCGGGTGAAAGCATTCCGGCCCAAAAACCCGTGTGAGGTCGGATTCGACGCGAATGCGGTGACAGGGGTCACCGGGAGCTTTACGGGCGTAGATTTTGCCATCTCTGGTCCAAACATACCGCCATTTCAGCAGACGCGCCGACTCCCGAGTCGCATAGTGTAGTCGTCTATTCTCCCTCGTAAGGCGCTCATTGACGTAAAACTGTGTCGGCTCTGCTGTTATGCCGACGCCCTCGGTGGTAGGTGCTCGTCGTACCCGCGCGGCTCGCAGGAGGTCCTCCCGTAGGGAGCGGCGGGCTAGTCGCACCGCGATCGGGCGCGGCCGCACCGCGCCCCCGCCGGCAGCCCTGATGGCTCCCACACGCTGGCAGCTTGCCAGGTCCTGCTCGCTCAGCCGAAGCCCAAGCTTTACCGCACATCCCAACACAATATGCACTACGTTCTCCCCACCAGTCTCCGGGATACCGCTGATGTCCACGTCGTTAGCGAGTGATTCTTGTTCCCGGTCTAATAGGTCCAGCTTCAGCTGAGCGACTGTGGCCTCCAGTGTCTGGATACATTTTGAACCCTCCGTGTCGACTTTGTTCGCCGAGTTCTGCTCTAGAGCATCCAGTCTGGCCTCCATACTATCTAGTCGCTTATCATAAGAGGCCAGCGCTGCCTTCAGGAGTCCCAACTCTTCTCGGAAACCAGTAATGGACTCTCTCGTATGGCGCATCTCCGTTCGTAGCTCCTCTCTAAACTGCCGCAGCTCAAGGGCGAGCGCAGAGTCTCGGGACGGCGAAGCAGACTCGACATGCGTGAGGTCCGCCATGGAGTGATCCTGACCCGGCGCAGGGCTAAAACAACTCTCAGGGGTGCTCTCCCTTTCATCAGTCGGTCTCTGAACGCTGCAGCCCGGGCACTTCCATATAGGGCCCACCTGCACTTCCTGCGGGATGCCGACGCATACACGGTGGTAGCACCTGCGACACGCACAAGTTACTCCGTCCTGCGGGGACATGTACTTCCCGCACGTACTGCACTTTGATGACATTTTTATTTTTTATGAATTGCCACTTGTTTAATGTTTATATGAATAATTTTTATATTGAATAAGATAATGTTATTTTTTTATTGTGATGTGAGGGTACTCGATGGTTTAATAAAGAGTTAACAAAAGCAAAATTTGTTTAAATGGTCCAATTAGACGCTGCAAACTTCACAATGCACACACTAAATTTAGTTTATTTGCCCAAGCAACAATTCAACACAAATCTAAACAGGTATATATTTTATTTCACGGAGCTAACGTATAGTATGCAATCAGCACAGACGTCCGTGACGTCACTCGTCTTCTCTATACAAAGGTAAACATAAACAGACTTTTTGAGAACCTGGAGTCTGAAAACCTGTAAATACCTGTAGGCTGTACCTGCTACTTATGTATAACATTTATTATTACATATACTAGTAATACTAATACCCAAGGACATTTAATACGAAAGGGACTTTGGCTTCATATCTAACCTCCGATCAGCCTCTAATATCAAACCCTTCAACCAGTCATTAATCAATTAACGCCAAGGGCCTAAGTGACCCATGACGTGACGCAGTGGGATCGTTTATATTAGAGCCGCCATGTGTTATTTACCCTGTGATTTAGTTCGGAATTTGTTCACGGTCTCGGATTATAGAAGCCTTTTGTTGAAGCCAGAAAGTTTTTTTTGTTTTTATTTGGGCTTTTTCGGTTGTTGGTGTCATATTTGCTTGAAATAAGGACGTTGTTTAGTAGTCATAAATATAGCTAGTGTGTCTCCATTACTTTGGGAACCGACCATTTCTTCTTTGGGATTTTTTCACGTTAAAATGGGGTTCGAATCCCAATGACTCTTTTCTGAGATATGTATGTATATTAATTGAATACTAACCGATGCTCGCGAGGGAAACATCGTGATGAAACCTGCACATTCAGGCGACTGAATGTGTAACCATGATCCAATCTGGTCAGGTTCCCCTGGTAGCAGGGTTGCAGAGGTCAGATGGCAGTCGCTCTACTGTAATTACCTGATCTGCTAAATCCTGGATCATGATCAAGGCGGACCTTGGGCCTTTGGCCGTGTGGCTCGTACATAACGTGCAACCTCTATTTGCGTCGAGAGTAAAATAAATATTGTCGACTATCCCAAACTAACAAGCAATGTAGAACGACTGGCTGACCGGAGCGACATTGCTAGCGTCATAAGAGCGTCTTTTATCGGCTGTACAATGGGAAGTGTTTTGAGCAACTTTTTGCACAGCACAATTCTGCCATCGCACCAGCCGCCGCAGCCTGGGTACTCATTCCCATTACGTAGATTCTCTAGTGGTGTCCACTTGGTTTCCCGCTCGTACGATTCGGATGTGGAATGAGCTCTCAGCCAGTGTTTTCTTAGGACTATGATATGGGATCGTTCAAGATGTATATTAGAGATCTCTTTAGATGCGGGCAACGCATTGGTAGCGCCCCTGGGGCCCTGTTTTTGTAACCGATCTTGCACACTCGTGGTAAGTTTCTAGAGATAAAAGACAAGCATCAGAAGACGAGCGTGGAAGCGAGCGGTTTCAAAAATAGGGCCCCTGGTGTTGCTGATATCCATAATAAATTCAATTCAATTCATTTATTTGCATATAAATATGGTACATACATGGTCTTAATTCTATGAAAAAACTTATATTATTTACTTATTCGTCATATGTTTAACATTCAATTCTAAAAACTCCTTTATTGTGTAAAATACATACTGCATAAGCCAATCATGCAAAGCCCTTTTAAATTTATGTGGAAGTACCTCTTTTATTTCGTCTGGGATTTTATTAAATACCGTTATGCACAGATTGTATCAATTTTGTTGAAATACCGTAAACTTTGGTTGCGTGTACTTCTGGGAAATATATCTATCCTATTTAAATAGTCCTCTGTTACACTTAACAAACATGCCTGTAAAATATACAAGCATGCCAATGGGAGAATGTTAGCTTTCTTAAATAACTGTTTACATGATCGGCGGTGACCACTTTCCATCTGGTGGCCTTCTATGTTTTACTCGGTCTCCGATTTTTGAGGGAGGAGGTTACATTATATTGTCTACTCCACCCGTTACTTCTTAATTCAATATGTAGTGTGTTCCGAAACAGTATTAGCTTAGAGTGTCAAAACTCTGTACCTGTGTGTGTGTGGTCGCCGCTATAGATCCTGGCTACGCAGGAGTTGCAGCGGTGGGGCAAAGCCCATTTCCATCTGGTGGCCCGCTCGCCTGTTTGTCTGCCGTATACCAAAACAAATACAAAATAAAAGCGTATAAGTAAAATACAGGGGCAATTTGTTTGATTTTCTACTGAAAATTATAATAAATCCGTTTATTCCTCTGCATATAAACGGCATCGTATGCGTCGCCCAAATATTTGCGCTCGCTAAAATATTTGAACAAGCCAGTAATAACCGGTAATAGCCAGTTTTGTTGTGCGATATTTGTTCCCCCAACGTTATTTATTTGGACGTCCTCACGGCTTGTTAACATGTTGATTAACGAACTTTGTTTGTCTACATTTCTGAACTTTGGGGATTATTACCTACTTTATTAGGGGTTGGTTTAGGCGGGCAACAATTTTAATGGTATGGCGCCAGGCGCAACAAAGATGGAGTTCAGTTTCGCCCACGAATTTCTGTAGTAATACAGTCGCGGTACAGTCGCGCGGCTGTATGTAGAATGTATGGAAATATCGGCGGTAGGACCCTGTCTCGTGTGAAGTCCGCCTGTGATTACGTTGGATTGAACGTTGTTCTGTTCCTTGTTTTCATATTAGTCATCTGGTCATCATGGCGTTAAATGTCCCCGATGTGCTCACGCGCGCGAGGGCCCAAGGTCCGCCTCGACCATGATTTGGATTTGGAATTGGGATTGGGAGAATTTGGGAGATCAGGTAACTACAGTGGGTGACTGAATCATTGTTTCACATTAAGTCGCCTTAATGTCGGGCTTTTCGTTATTTTGACATTTGTTGATTAATTGTATATATTGTTAATAATTTATTGTTAAATTTAATTATTTATTTTAGTATGACTTTTAATTGATTTTCTAATATTAATTGACATTATATTTTTATTGACATTTGAAATATTATTGACACCATCTACTGTTGACATCTTAAATTATTAATAACATTTAATAGGTAGAAATCAAATTTTATAATGATGTTTTTATAATACTTAAAATGAATAATTTTAAAATGTTTGCGAATAATTACCTATTTTGATTAATGACATTATTTAAATTCTAAAATTAATTAATATATCTAAAAAGCAGGTCGCAGAGGCTCTATTCTACTTAACAACTGTATAACCTGTGTACCACAAATGAATAAATGATTTTGATTATGATTATAATATGAAACTGTGTAATTCGAGTTTAGTGACAACGGGGTTTGGATGGACTGTATTTAATTGTACGACTTTTAATAGTTGGTTTTATAAGTAAGTCGGTTTTTAAGTAAGTCGCTCGTTTACCCGTTTGAATCGTACCTATAGGGGTTACATTACATAATATGCGTTATATTGTAGAGGCTTCATGTAAGGTAGAAGTTTTACTAACTTTGTATGTTTCGAAGCGAACGCCTCGAGCATTTTTAATATCGTGTGGGTGTGCTTCATTTTTAAATCGATTTAGAATGAAGATAGATACGTTATTTATAATGTAAGGTACACATATTTCTTTCTTTTTTTTCACCGCGACTAGCTCGCCCATTGTTGGAACATTATATTATAATGTAGGTCATTGACTCAATAAGAAGAATAAGAAGCTACTTCGTTAGGTGTACTATAACACTTATAATACTGTTAGTGTAATAATAAAACTTATAACACTGTCGGCGAAGCGACGTTGACAAAGGTCTTTCACTGGATACCCTAAAACTGATTGAATTTGGTATTGGTACCACGTGAGAAAGTGTATTGTTTTTCTTTCCACTTTAGCAGGGAACAGATATGGTTACCGCCAATATTGGCGAGCAAAGATGAGAAGGTGGAAAATGGAGTACCCACCCACGACAAATCGTAGTAGTATATATATCGTGTAAGTTCGAACACTTCTCTAGTGCGATGTTGGATGGTCAGCGCATGTAGAACTTGCAAACTTGTGTCCGTGTACTTTGTATGGTTGAGTTTCCCTAGCAAGATATGTAGCTACAATATCATCATATTATGGTGAACCTATAATGACAGTTTTATGAAATTAATAAATTAATGTAAAGTATGAGATAATGTATGAATGTTGAAGAGGCAAAAGGGGTGTGTCAGGATCGAAGCTTGTGGTGCTCGGTAGTCTCTGCCAACCGCTATGGCATACGGGCGTGAGTGGGTGATGTATTATGTATGTATGTAAATACGACCTACGGGTTTTGAAGATTAACCCCTTCAGATGGCTAGGTTTAAAGATAGTCGTAGTTAAAGAATGTCTTCATGATGGATAAAGCAATTTCGTCGTTAATTAAAAAACGGGTTATATGTCTAAAGAGTTTTCAATGCGATTCAGCGGGTTGCGATATCGCTCCAGGTCTGCCATACACAAGTATACAGTACAAGGTGGTAAATTATGTACATCGGCAAATTTTGGAAATCAAATCAATATTTATTTATTTCCTCAATTTATCTTTCAATCGTCAAATGCGATAATAATAGGAAAATAGGAAGGAAACGCACAGTGACCGTGCTGGAGCACACCAACCTCACACTGACAACGGCGACGGATGGCACACCCGGACAATGCCAGGGAGAGCCGGACCGCACCCGACAATGCCAGAAAAAGCCTGGCTTCTTATGATCAATATAATCCTTCAAGGCTGGAGTGAATAGGCTGTTCCAAGACAGCTATGCAACATCTTCGGCCGCATCGTCCCTTACCAACAGTTAAGTGACGATGCGGTTAAATTTCCTGCAAAATTTAAGTCTAATACAAAAAAAAACTGAGTCATGTGAGCCAGAGACTATTCGATCCACTGGTAGAGCCTGCCAATGCACCCTAAACAGACACAGCTACTCGTATTTTGCAGTTTTATAACAGTAAACATATAGATAGTCTACAACGATTTCCCTATCCGAGGGCTTCGCGTACCCTCCGTTACCGCCCGCTATATTAGCAAGGAATCAATAATGTTGTTCAAACAGCCTCTGCTACGGTAAACATATCATATTTGCTTTCGATTTAAGACCGAGGGAATGATGCCCGCATCGAGAATCGAGTGCGCCACTGCAGTTAAATTACAATATTGAGAGACCTACGAATATTGAAAAATGATAACAGATGTTGCAATGGAGCATCAGTGACAGATTCAGATTCAGATTCAGATACTTTATTGATAACAATAGTTATAGGTCAATTAGTTACATTATCATCATGTCGTAGGTATACAATAAAGTCAGTACAATTTGGAATAAATAAAATTTACAGAAGTAATTTAAGATTCATGTCGTACCTACTGCATATTGTAGGCCAATAAAAATGTCAATTAGATTAATTAAATAATAAATGTCATTACAATAAAATGTCTTAAAATTATAACAATTTCAAATGTCAAGTGTTACCCAATTAAATAGTAGGTAATTAAAATAATAAATGTATATTTATCATAATAATCTATAGATTCACATAAATGTCAAATATATGCTACTTATTGATTTAAAAATTCTTCTAGAGTGTAGAAGCACTGCTCTAAAAGCCATGTGACCGTGTAAAAGCCGTGACGTTCACTAGCTGCCAGCTATTGGCTATCACAGTGGACAACTGAATTTGACGTAAAATAATCTTACGCTAGTGTAATTTGGTAGACGCTGAAGCCAGTGGCCAACATAGATGACGTTGTGTAGAATTATCTAATGTCAAATTTTGGCCTCGTCACCAAGGAATATTATTTGGTCAGCAATGTAGAGCGTCGGTGGCCGAGAGATACCTGGTTCGAATCTCACTGCGGCCATGTACGAATTAATCTTTTCTGAGTTATGTACTTTAGTTGAATACTAACCGGTGCTCATATGGTGAGGTAAAATATCCCGATGCAACTGGCACATACAGGCGACTGAATGTGTAACCATGATCTAATCTGGTCAGGTTCCCCTAGTTGCAGGGTCACGGAGGTTAGATGGTTATTATCTGATCAGTCGCTCCACTGTAATTATCTGATCTGAATCATAGTCAAGGAGGACTCCGGACACTGGCGCGCGGGACCACAATCGGGACGTTAATGCCAAGATTTTTTATTTATTTATTTGCTTTCAATTTAAGGCCGCCGCAATGATGCCCGAATAGAGATTGAGTGCGCCACTGCAGTTAAATATACAATATTCAGCGACCTACGTATATTGGAAAATGGTCATAAATATGGTAATGTGTATTCGTGGTGTGCAGAATCCCACTGCGGCCATGTACCTATGACTCTTATCTGAGTTATGTCATCATTATCATCACAGCCCGTAACAGTCCACTGCAGGACTTAAGGCCTCTCCCACGAAAGGGGAGGTTATTGCCACAATCTCCACGCTTGGCAGGCGGGTTGAAGAACGCAGCATTTAAATATAACAATGGAAAAAGCTGCTGCCCATTTTCCAGAATACGGAGACTCTTCATCTGTTGCCTCGAAAACATTAGACGCCTTATACGACACCCATGAGTGTTGGTGGGTTGGTGCTATTCTGCTCTGCCGGAAACCATGCGGCCAATGCATATTAGTTGAATGCTAACCGTTATTCATACGGTGAATGAAAACATTGTGAAGAAACCTGCACATTCAGAAGGGTAAATGTGTATCCATAATCCAATCTGGTCAGGTTCCCCTGGCAGCATGGTCAAGTAGGTCAGATAGTTCCACTGTAATTATCTGACACCTAATCTTGGATCATGGTCAAGGTGGATTCTAGGTCCTCGCGCACGAGAGCACAATCGGGACATTATCACGAAGATGTATATTATTATTTTTTATTTATAAATTGTCGATTTAAGGCCGCCGGAATGATGCCCGAATAGAGATTGCAGTTAAATATACAATATTGCGCGACCTAACGAATATTGAAAAATGAATACAGATATTGTAATGGAGCATCGGTGACGTAAACCGTTGCTGGTCGCCCTAGTCACCAAGAACTTTACAAAATTATAAGTACAATGTCAGTTTCAATAATTAAAATAATTAAATCTTTTAAAAATAACTAATTATCTCATAAAATAGAAATATATTTTTGATACAACATAAAAATAAAATTATAGGTCATTGTACTTCAGGTTCAGACTCCTCAAAAAAGGTCTATAGTAATACAATAAAGATAATCCTGTCCTATTTAGGAATTGATGACACAAGTAGTGGCTTACATCTAGTACAAAGTACGATATAATTTGCCACAAAGCCTTACGCAAAGCGGCTTTCGCTGGCTACAGTCTAATCCGAATCCCAATATTATTGGAAGAAATTGGAAATTTCGCCTTTGAAGTTTCCAAGTATTACAATGTTTATTAATACCAGCATATATTTTTTATTAGGTGAAGCGAGTTATTAAGGCTTTCGCGGTTATATTTACCTTAATTACTTACATACATCTACGTGTGTGCATTAAAGAAAATCATAATGAAATTTGTAAAGAATGCGTCAAGAAATCGAGAAAGAGTACCAAAGAAAGTTAACAGACGGTATAGTATAATAAGATAAAAAAATATAAAAGATACGAAACAAGGTAAGATATAACATTGCCTAGGTTTGCCACATCATCATCTTGCCGTTAAATCCCGGTCGCGGTCGGTCTTAGGCATATAGACTTACTATACATACGTCAAACTTATAACACCCTTCTTATTTCATTGGCGGTTAAATATCAGGTTGGTTACTTGTTTATTTCAATCAATCGTATAATTCCTCAAGTCGCTTTACTTTTTAGACAGAGTTCTGCCTACTGCTACTGTAACATATAAAAATGAATAGTGGCGAGTCCGTTGGCACGCATGTCACTCTTAACGTCGTCCAGCCATCGCTTCTATAATCTAATTGTTAGTTTTTATAGAAAATGTAATTAACTCTTGAATTTATTATTTACAAAAAAACACACACAAACAATTAAATTAAATTTTCTCATTATGATATTATAGAAATCAACTTAAGGTAAACACAATCTGAGTACTTAATGTGATTAAATGAATTGACAATTGTAAAAGCAAAAATACCCAGCTTAATAATTAAACCAAGAAACTAATTACGTCCCGACTCCATAACTGATTACCAGCATTACATAAAGCAAATGATCTGGAGAAATACATAGCAAACATATCGGTAACAGACACCCGTCATTTGTCAAAGGGAAATTAATTAAGCCGTATCCGAAATTAGAACCCAATTATCAACTTGGATCTATAATAACGTAAACAGTTAAGTAAATAGATGCCTGGCTTCAATTCTGTAATGGATTACCCAATATTACTGTGGCTGTTTTATTGCAGAATTTGTCGTTTTATAAAATATGTGCGAATACTCGTGTCATATACCTACATTCTTTGAGCTATTGCGGTCTGATTATTGCCACTTTAGTGTTGTAGTATTTAGCAGACTCTTAAAGCCAATATCGATGATATTAGATCTGCTACATGCCGTCATCTTAATAAACTTCTTGCCATGTACAACCACGATCTGGAACTAGCTTCCTGCAGTAGTGTTTCCAGTGGTATTTAAACGTTCACGAAATGAGCTTCTACCGACCTATCTCAAAGAACGGCAACTCTACCGCGACTCATTTAAAATTATCGATCAGCCCTAGTTTCGCACGGGTAGTTACCTTAATAAGTTATACACTTATACTGGCTATTTATGAAAACCGCATAAAAATCCGTAGTAGTTTTTGAGTTTATCGCGAAGACACAGACCGACCGACGCAGAGTTGGACTTTGTTTTATAATTTACTAGCGCACCCGGCGCGACTTCGTTCGCGTACACCTATTTCACCCCTTTCTATCCTTTTTTTCTTCCTTGCGAACCTTCCTCTTTAATAACTCTATCTATTATTAAAAACCACATTAAAATCCGTTGAGACGTTTAAAAGTTCTAAGCGTACATAGATACAGACAGCAGAAAGCGAGTTTGTTTTACGCTATGTAAAGATATAGTGATAGAAAGAAAAAAGAAAACATTTATTACAAAGAACGCCACGACATGATAATTTACATTTAACCCAAAGAAACGGTACATAAAACATGGGGACAATTATATTGTTTCCAGTGGCATATATGATGATATCCCAGGTGAAAGTTAATCTACAATGTATTCCAGTAACCCAAGCAGGAATACCTATTACATTACGAATACCGATACGGAGTACGGATAACTGCTATTTTCCTTTACAAGAGTAACAGGTATTTTCACACAAGGCTGCTCAATCCGCACAGACCTTCACTGATTCAAATTGAAAATTCCTGAACATAGTGGTTTTTTTTTTTTCAATCCATTTTGTTTTGCTTTCGCGGGACTTTTTTCCGGGATCCCGGCTAGTTTGGCATTCGTATTTGGTTTTTATCGCGATTCCTTTTCTAGTGGATAACATTTTATGATTGTTTTTATTGTTGTTTTTTTATTGACTATGTTTTGCCCGAGAATTCGTCGACGTAAAATTCGGTGTGCCGCGTTCCCGCAGGTACTACACTGAATTTCGGGATAAAGCCTATTATTTATTTCTTTATTTATACTTCATGCACAAACAGTACATTGGCGGACTTAAAGCTAAAATAGCATATTCTGCATATTATATTCTGGGATGTCGAAACATTGGTGGCCTAATGGTTAGGTGGCCCGGCTCGTAAGCGAGAGGTACCGAGTTCGATCCCTAAAGATCCACATTCAGGCGACTGAATTTGTAACCATGATCCAATCTGTTCAGATGACTATATTAATAGTGTCACGAAGGTCAGATGGTTCCACTGTAATTAACTGATCTACAAAATCCTGAATCAATATAATAAAATGCCGTCACGGGGCCTTAAACAGTTCAACCAGCCTCCGACTCTCCAGCGAAAGACCGTGGTCAACTTCGCTTCGTTGATTCTATTAATATAATTTTAAATAATAGTAAAGAAAGATAGATAGATAAATTCTTTATTGATCACCAAAGAAAAATTACATTCAAAAGTTGAGAAAACCTTATCTAGTTGTGGGCAAAGGCGGCCTTATCACTGCAAGCGATTTCTAATAGTGATAATATAGTTTTTAAAGTTTAAGCTGAAGGCTTAACAACAATTTTATAATACCTACCAGCGGACTGCGCAAAGCTTTATTAAAGTTGATGCCCTGAGAATTACATCGTGGGAAGTTTGGCGAATTTATGGCTTGTTATACGTACTTCTGTTGTATAACAAATCATATTGTTATATTTGCCATGTAACTTTGTTTGCTATGATTGCCTATCCTATAGTAAAATAACTTATCTTATTTGACCTAATCCGTGTGTTTAAATATGCTTTTTCTTTTCTGAATAAATAGCTATTTATATTTAACTAATGTGCCCTATTTTTATTTCATTAAGCTTTCCACTAAAGAGCCATAAGCCCATTTGTCATCATATATATTTTGATTTCGCTTTTGTTGATATGTATGTGTATATGTATGTATGTGTATATATATTTGTTTTATTGTGAAATTTATATTTTGTAACTTTATAAGATGATAAATAAACTATTATTATTATTATTATTATTATTAAAGGGCCGCATTTTTGCTCTGAGCATTTTGCATTTTTGCATAAACAAGTATTCGTCGACAATCGTAATTATTGAATCACAACACACCCCGTAACGAAGCTCCAACAATGGCCGTTGTTACACATTTTAAAATTTAATTATTCAGTTTTTAATTCCGCTGTGCTCTCTGAAACGGCTCGCTTCTTTTGGTCGTGCGTTCTTTTAAAATTATTTTGTTCAACGCGTGCCCGATTTTAGATACGTTCATGTTTGTATGATAAAATTTGTGATGCAATTTGAAGCATCATCTGCATCTTATAGAAATTACAAATGAAAAATAGCAGCAACTCATATTATACGGCAGCCAAACAGGCAAGCGGGCTACCTGATGGAAAGTGGTCACTGCCGCTTTCATCAACTACTTTTTTACACATTTTACTTTTACGCCACAATTAGGTAAAAAAACATTGACATTTGTCATTCAGATATCTATTTTGACTATGATTTTTTTCAGGCATATCCGAGCCCCATATGTCTTTCAAATAATCTTTATTTTCTCTACATACCTACATAAATTACAGTAGAATTATGTGTAAGTCGCTAGAAAGCCCTATTTCTTTACCAAATGAGACACGACTGACTTTTCACTATCGTTATCTTACACCGTCGCCATTTTCACACCCTGATATACTCGCACGTACCCGATAGACCTCCCAAACGATCTCGATCCTCACGTAATCAAACAGACCCCTCAGCCTTCCCTTCAGCCTCAACGTTCCCACTTCAACGTTATTTGGAAGAACTTGATAAGCGTTAATGAGAAAATCTATCGATTACTCGTTTCTATTTCGTTGGTCAGCTTCGGTTAAGTCATTGTTAAGTTAAATTGTAAATACTCAATTTAAATATCACTTACATCTCCCCCTCGGTTTGTGGGTTTGTTTCTCGGTTTGATCTCTGGTAAACTAAAAGTATTCTATGTAAGAGTGACAGAATTTTCGAAAACGGTTCATACTATTATACAGACCATTCTTCTATAAAATATTAGTATATCTGTCAGTAACAACGCGAACATATATCAACAATTGAGGTTTTACCAGTACACATTGAGGCTAAAGAAGCCAACTCGACTTTTCGCAATAGTACTTACCTACATTTCATCTTGTATCAATTGTAGAAGTAAAAAATATCGGACTACCTCACATCCTCTTGGCAGTTTCGCTCTTCAGCCATATTAAAGTCACTTTTATGTTTGGTGGCTAAAATGTGTCTGAACAGCAAAGTTATGGTCATTTAAAACAATTTTTTTGCTAGGTTGTGCAGGGGCAGGCCTACATTTTGCATTACAAGTAGATTTGTTCTTGTACTCAATGACGTCAACTTACTTCGCCCTCTCAGTCCAAAACAGGTGTTAGCCCAATCCCAGCAGAAACAGTGGCACAGCTACTAAGCTAGAGTTAGCTATGCTAGATAACACAGATCGCACTTATATTGATGAGCATTCGATGCAAACAGACTGCAAACAGCATTCGCTATGAGTAATCGCGGGGAGTCCGTTTCTACTTAGGGGAGCAGTACCCGAGGCAGAGCTGCTCAAAATCTGCCTCACCCACGAATTCCCTGTGAAGTGGCAGTTCTCACATAGACTGCTCTCCGCGGAATCTCGTCAACGCTGATCCCCACATGGGGTCGGCGTAATCAAACAAGCTGCAAGGGCTTAACAAGCCCAGCGCTTATGAACAGTTCGTCGCTAACGCACGAATAAAACAATTGGATGGCGTTAAATGCCGCCTCCAAAACCCAAGCACACTGCTCAGCAAATCCAGCGGGAGTTACAACATGGTTACAACTCACTCGTATGCCAACTGTGGGTAGAATGGAAGCGAGATTGCTCACGTATTAGATAGCGGTAGGGTTGTTTGGGAATACTTGTATGCTTTGTAGGTAATTAACATTATTACATTTTTTACATAGTATAAAACAAAGTCGCTTCCCGCCGTCTGCATCTATGTACTATACCTTGATCTTTTAAACTACGCAACGGATTTCAATGCGATTTTTAACAATAGACTGAGTAATTCAAGAGGAAGGTTTATAAGCATGAAAGAAGTTTAAGTAGGGGTAAAGAAGGTGTACGAGAACGAAGTCGCGCCGGGTCTCATCATCACAGCCCGTAACAGTCCACTGCAGGATTTAGGGCCTCTTCCACGAAAGGCGAGGTTATTGCCATAATCTCCACGCTTGGCAGGCGGGTTGGATATCGCAGTGTTTAAATATAATAATGGAAAATGCTGCTGCCCATTTTCAGAGTAAGGAGACTCTTGATCTCTTGCCTCAAAACATTAGTCGCCTTGTACGACACCCACGAGTGTAAAGGGTTGGTGCTATTCTACTCTGCCGGACACCACACGGCTAACGTTCCACGTAGCAGCGTTTTCCATTGTTATATTTAGAACACTGCGATCTTCAACCCGCCTGCCGAGCGTGGAGATTATGGCAATGACCTTCCCTTTCGTGGAAGAGGCCCTAAGTTCTGCAGTGTTCTGTTATGGGCTGTGATGTGCGCTGGGTCTACTAGTTTTAAAATGAAAAGAAATCATGGACAAATGTACACAGTCCCAAACTAAGTGAAGCAACTCGTAGCAGATTTAAGTCGGTGGCATAATAATCAAGGCGTCCGACTCGTAAGCGAGAGGTACCTAGTTAAATCCCATGTACCATTTTTCTGACTTATGTACCTACATTATTAAGATATACATTACATGACATACATTATATATTACATGAGATAAGCAGTGCCTGTTGTGTCTTAATCTTCTGTAACATAACGTGTATGCTCTATCTTGTGAACAATAAACTGTTAAATTATTTATTTATTTATTGCGATATCACTATTAATAGTGATTAGTTCTAGTCATACCGTAAGGGAAAACATCATGAAGAAACCTGCACATTCAGGTCTATTGATCCAAACTGGTCCGGTTCCCCTGTCAACAGGATAACCGAGATCTGATGACAGTCGCTCTACTGTAATTACCTGATCTTCCAACTCCTGAATCATAGATTACATGGACAACCGGGCTATAGACGCCGAGATAATTATTTAATTTATAAAATCATGGTAGAGTCTTGTCTAGCAGTGTCGAATTTAGGCATCTTATTGAGCAGTGTAGAATTTGGGTACGCCTGTTGTTGCTGGCTTGTCAAAATCAAATGGAATACGTAAAGAACAAGTAACTCGGGCTTCAAAGTAGTACCATGATTGAACTAGCGACTGCTACCTACTGAGATGAAAGGGAAATATCGTTTTGATCTACTCCTACGTATGATTCTTTACACGTGTTTGTTCAGCTTTGTGTTATTTTGGTCCTCGAAGACAAGGTCTTACAATAATAGTGAATAATATTTTAAGAAGAACATGACAAAGACTTACTGATCAATATCTGTTAAACAAAACCAGTTTATGCATCACTATCAATGACCTGCCAGCTGATGGAAGGGTCATTGACACTTGGCAGCAATCAGCTGATGAACTTTGCATTTTAAATCGTTTTCATGCAATTAGTAAGCTAGTAACGTTTCTCATTTATTTTGAATTGGCAAGATGTTATTTTCATAACATTTTGATTTTGAATAGTTAAAAAACTAAGTTACTTATGAACTTATTTTTATGTTTGAATTTATATTCAAACATAAATGTACATAATATATTTTGGCAATGTGGCTGCCGTGGCTGGCGTGTAGATGGCCCAATCTGGATATATCTATTTTTATACATTTTTCGCAACAATTGCGGCCGTATTTCGCTAATAACACACCAAATGTTGTATTCAATCGTCTCTAATTTATCGGTGTAGAAAAATGAAAAATAATAATAAAAATAATATAATGGAGTTAGATCATACAATCTCGGCAGCCCACGTAAAATTATTCGTTGATGTTCATTTCTTCACCCATACAAAATTATGTTCCGCGATGAAGCTCACTTTTGGTCGAATGATTAAGTAAACAATCACACGACGTCCACAATATGGCTGATATCATATTCAAAAAGCTTGTTGACATAAATTCCATAAAAATATCTTTCCAATAAAGCTAATTTCACTGATATTGAACACTTTTAAAGTTTTTCGTCTCTAAAAAAGCACCTTTAATTAAAAATGTTGAACCACACCGTACAAAATTTTTAATTAGGGACTTGCGTAAAACATATATTAGACGGGTCTGCACGCGACGTACCTTTTCGATTTGTTTTCCCGAACGCGCGTTTAGTTTGAAACAAATATTTTTACGTAAATCCTTTCATAAAACCTTCACGGCTTGTTTACACTCCACTCGTCTGACAATTTAGATCAATTATTTACTGTAAATACAACCCATTTCCGAGTACGATGTAATCGATTTTAAATTATTAACATCCCACAAAAGTCGTTTAGATCGAATTTCACGACACCTCCGAGTTTTCCAACCGTGATTCGAGACGTACAGTTGCAAGCAACGAAATGTGGTTACGGTATTATTTTACTTCAACACTAAATATTCGATTGACGGGTTTCAATTCCCCCCTATTAATTAACAAGGTGAAACCTTATACCATGGAATAGCTATAGAAATTTCTTTAGTTAATCCTGCCTGTCAAGTTACTCCGTGTTTATGAAAAGGCCCATTATGTTTCAATCAACAGCAATCTGTTACCATGGTTTCATCTGTTTGTTGCAGCTCACCACACGGTTGTTCAAAAAGTTTGGTTTTGTCCTATAACTCCATATAAATGCTTCGTTATAATAAACAAGTGTGTCGTTTTATTTAGAATTATAAAACTAGTTGGCCCGGCGTGACTTCGTTCGCATACACCCAGTTTACAACTACCTACTCTTTTTTTTCTTGCATATACAACTTTCTCTTAAATCACTATTGCGGTTGAAAACCGCAAATCCGTTCCGTAGTTTAAAAGATCTAAGCGTATACAGATACCTACATATGTCGCAGCCAAATGGTTAAATTAGCCGGTTAATCAAACGGCTAGCTATTTAAGCAGTTATTTAATTGAAAATTGGCCTAATTCATGAACTTTGAAAGTAAAGTCAAATGAACGATATTGCCTCGAGTTTACGCAGCTCTTCCATTCATTGTCATAATGCTAACCTAAACTAACCGAATAGAAACCTAATGCAAACTATTATTATACTTTGAAGTTATTGTGGGTAGGTTAGCATTGGAACAATGTGTGGAAGAGCTGCGTAAACTCGAGGCAATATCGTTCTTTCAACATCACTTTAAAATCTTATGAAACTGGCAAATTTTCAACTAAATAACTGCTCAAAAAGCTAGCCGTTCAGTTAACCGGCTAATTTAACTATCCGGCTGCCATACATAGATACATAGGGACAGACGGCGGAAAGCCACATTGATGTATATTATGTATAGATGTACGTACGTACACATGGGCAGTACAAAAACTATCCTCGCAATATATTATTCGCGGCAGCTTTGGGTAAACGCGGATAAAATTTTCTGCGTAAGCCCCAGGAGATACTTACGTTGGTATAAATGTATTGTAGTGATACGTGAATCACAGGCCCGCGGGAGGCCCAAGATCCGATTGATTGGAATCACTGAGTCGAAGGCCAACGGCCTTATGACAGGATATTGAGCATGTTGAAGACCGAGAGAAGTATACTCAACTAGAAATGTGACCCGGTTAACAGGGGAACCTGAATCGCCTGTATATGCAGGTTTCCTTGTGATGTTTTCCCTCACCATTAGAGCATCGGTTACTGTTCAACTAATGTACATAACTCAGAAAAGAATCATTGGTACACAGCGGCATTGGCACATGGTACGAGTCCGACCCGTTAACCATTAGGCCACCGACGCTCACTGTCACTGTAGGATCATGATGACTAAAATAAAATGCAACCAAAACCTTCAGTCGAAATTTCTTGACGTCATTCCTTTGCTCGTAAGTGTACTTGTATCGAATATACGACCCAGAAGAGGGATGTGGTACTACTCCATATAATTGAATTGGAAGGGCGAGGCGCCTGAAATTTGCTTATTAGCAAATCTCGGCGAATTAAATGCGATCTTGATTAATGGTGTAATTTTCAACGGAGCATGAAATTGGGATAGCTTGTTATGAATATACTCGTACATTAGGTTTTGTTAGAAATTTATCTTTAGCACGGTAGGTATCTTGCAATAACTTTTGCAGGCTTTGATGATCATCATCGTGATCATGATAGGCCTCGCAAATCATGATTAACTCCGTTTACAAACAATACGTGTGTACAGCAGCCGTGCTATGCGTTCACTTAGCGGGTCTTTCGTAACGCACTGTGTTCAATATCGCTCCTTGACTAGTCAATGGGAGATTTTCCGGGAACCGATTAAGATGAAATAGTTCAAATCATTGTAATAGATGGCGCTGATTATACACGATTCATAAAAACCAATCTTAATTAGACCGCTTTCTTCATAGAAAGGGCACTAAAACTAATTATCTTTTCATGAAATACCTTTCCGAGTAACTTCGGTTACCAAATTCAATACTTGAGAATCCTATCTAAGCAGCGCCATCTAGTGAGGCACGGCCGGACTTTCACTTTTTACTTTTTAAAGTAGATCGATGTCTGAAATTTTGACGGTCCTATAGATGGATGTTGACTTACCCCTTCGTATTGTAAAATGCGACTAATGTCTTTGGTAGATGTGTGTGTGCTTAGAATGAACGCAAAACCCTACCCTATTAGCATAGGGTTTGAGGCTGACAGTGCGTGAAATTTTTCTTTTGGGCCATGGCGATCACTTACAACCATAATACAACTGTAATTTTGGTACTGGCTGGTCATCCACATAACCGGTTACCTAACCATCATTATCATCGTCATCCTAGCGGTCAATTCCGGCTTCTGCTTTCTTATTCTTGCTTCTCCATTTCACCTGGTCTCCAGCATCATAACATGGTAAGCAAGTTTGCCAAAGATATGAAAAAAATAACAAATAAGATTCAGAACCTGAAAACTTCGACGCCAAATGTTGCAACTATATAGTGTAAATGCTAGTTTAATTTAAACTTGAAAGCAGTCGGGCCTGGCAGTTATATTGAAACACCTATCTAAGGACACTTGAGGTTTTAAGACGAATCTATAGATACTCTAACTATCGAAATTCATCCAGTCGTTTCAAAAATACGAGGTTATAAAGAAATTTACAAAGATAAGATACGAGCGAAAAACAACCTTTCCTTGGCAGTCAGGTAAAAACATCTACGTTTCTTGCAAAACAAGCACCTAACAAAACAATCCTTACATTGTACCAACAAGAGAAACTATAAACTATTAAAGCTTAATATTATTATGTTTCTACAGTGCTATCTCAAAGGCTTACGAGGGTAAGGACCATTCCTTAAAGGCTCAAGCTAATCCTAAAGCGACATTTATTCGGTCCCTTACACACGTGCTGTGTTGAACAGGGAGAGACGATTCAGTTCAGACGCAGAGACCCCAACTGACTTAAGAGAAAACTGGTTGCTTAAGTATTTAAGTGAGTATTGTGGGATGTGAACTTTAACTTTCATATATCTGAGGTAAGTTTGGAACAAAATCCTTAACCAGGAATTTAGACTGAACTGACATCACAATGTGAAGCGTGGATGCAGTGTACGATCAGGGGCTACCACCGTATCAGTCGTATCAATGAAACGGGTCCCCCGGGCCACAGGGGCCCCCAAACGTGTGTGACCGAAAATCCATAATTTCAGTTAAGCTCTTCTCTACTTCCCGGGGAAAAAAATATTTAATAGAGAATTTTAGAATCTTTCCGCCAAAATAATTCCAAAAATTTCGAGCTCGCTGCGCTCGCACATTATTTGTTCGCGAAGTTCATTTTATTATACAATCTCATCACACCAGAATGTCAAAAATTTGGAGATCGCGTGGCGCTACGTCAGCTGAGCACGCCTCGTACGCCTCGCGGACCCAGCTTATTTGAGTATATTGTCACACAAATGTAGATCTCGATACGCTTATTCAGTGATTAAAATTATTTTTATTATTATCACGCGAATTTATATGAGTTCGCTGCGCTTGACCATTTATTGCCTTAAGCTGATACCAGGATTTACGTTACTCATTAGTACGGGGTGTGCCCCGTACTTGGCGGTATCAACTAAGGAGGCCTTTAGATAATTATTGATACGGGGCCCCCGGAGGGCTAGCTACGCCACTGTGTACGATGGAGCATATCTGCCGATTATGAAATAATAAAAGAAAAAATATAAAAGCAGGTGCAAACCTTATGATAGACGAAGTTGTTTTTATCGGTTTTCGTTTGGTTTAGAGTACTGCTGCTACCTCTAGGATGATTAAAGCTAAGCTGCAGAGCCTCGATCATCGACGAACTCGGACGCCTTCGAGGCTAGAATGAATAGGCTGTTCCTAGACATGCTCTACCTTCGGCCGCATCGTCACTTACCACCAGGTGAGATGGCGGTCAAATGCCTGGCTAGTTTAATAAAAAAAGTTGTATTGTTTGTGTGTAGTTGCTGCAACAGCGTGTGAGCGGTGCGTCGCATTTTTACACAATTGATATGGCAACGGGTCGTTCATCAGCATGACAACCATTACTGACAATGTCATAGTACATGGAAAACACACTGAATCATTTGCATTCTGCGCACTGTAGTATCGTTTCTGAAAACGGAAGTGAGTTCCAGTTTGGTCAGATAATTTAGTTTGTGACACTGTAAAGGATGTTTTACTAGGTACGTAAAATGAAACCTGTAATCAGATGGAGAATTTATAAAGCGTTAATTATTTATCGCATGGCTCTTGAGTTCCTACTGCTAACTTAATGTATAAATATTCAAATTACATTTCGTCAAGTAGGCGAGAGCTTCGGCCGAGCAGGACTGAAAATAAAGCGTTTAGTAAAAAATTTCTAACACCCATTTTCGAACTGAATACTCAATCTGAAGGGCCTCTTTAGAGATTCCATTCGATTTTCAACGACTCCAGGAAATTCCGCCACAGGAAATGGGACGCTTCCTTTGCTATCGGATATGGGATTCAAAGATCGTAGTCCTACAGAATTTGAGTAATATTAAAATTTATATTGTATTTATTTCTGTTATATTATTAGTCATTTTAAGGAAATAAGTACATGTCTTGTAAAGGAAATTGTCATACAGACATAAAACCCTCGATCATGTTTACAAATCCTCAAATATTTTCAAAACTACTGAACCAATTTTAATTAAACAAAGGCCTTAAATATTAATAAGGCCTGATTAAAATGCCTTTCAAGTAAAGTAGAAAACCACATCGAAATCGTACTACCCGTTCGGGAGCTTCAATGCCACAGACAGACACGCAGATTTAGCGAGCGGCCACACAGAACAGACGTAAGACGCAGACACGTCGCAGACGCGGCGCCCATTCAATTTACTTTGATATAAAATGTATAGAAACATCGCGACGCAAAACATACAGCAAAGACAGTCTTGCCTACGCTCTTGACTGGTCCGCGACGGCGCCGCGCCGTGCCCTGTCTTTTCTGTATGTTTTAAGACGCGTCCGCGTCCCGTCTGTGTCCCGTCCGCGAACTGTCTGCGTCTTTTCTGTTTGGCTGCTCGCTTAGCGAGCGGCCACACAGAAAAGACGTAAGACGCAGACACGTCGCAGACGCGGCGCCCGTTCAATTTACTTTCATATAAAATGTATAGAAACGTCGCGACGCAAAACATACAGCAAAGACAGGGCGCGGATAGGGCGCGGACGCGTCGCAGACACGACTTAAAACATACAGAAAGGACGGGCACGGGCGCGGCGCCGTCGCGGACCAGTCAAGAGCGTAAGCAAGACAAGCCCAGCAGCGCTGCGGGCGAGACCCGGCTCCCGCGCCCCGCCAGCACCCCCGCTCTCGCCCACGGCGCGCCCGTGCCCGTCCTTTCCGTGTCCCGTCCGCGACGTGTCTGCGTCTTTTCTGTGTGGCTGCTCGCTTAGAGAGCCACCGATATACACGTCAAACTTATAACACCCCTATAACATCTATGTACACACTATAAGTGTGAGTTAAAACTTAAAATATAATTAATTTTCTCCAGAGGCAGGCAACGCATTGGTGACTCCCCTGGTGTTGCTAATGTCCATAGGCGGCGGTGATTACTTTCCATTAGGTGGCCCGCTTGCCTGTTTGTCTACTGTGCAACATAAAAAAAATTAATTGAGCAGATCAAAAGGGATACACTAGAGTACCTATTAATTATAATCATTGTCCTATATTCCTCCAATACCCGTCCCGTGTGGAATTATTCATATCATAACTTACAAGGGTCCCAAATGGGAATATTATGCTAACTGTCCAAACCTAGGACAGCGTGTCCCTACGTAGTTTATGGTCGTGTAAATAAGCAGACTTTCATATACTTCTATACAAATAATAAAACAGAAAAAAGGGTGTAAGTACATTGAATATATTTATAAAAACATAATGTAGGGCGATGATGAAATAGGAATAGAATAAGAGTTTTTTAATTTTTTGTCTTTCTATTTGTTTGTTTAGCCGTGTGGTGACCGGTAGAGTAGAATAGCACCAACCCCTTACACTCGTGGGTGTCGTACAAGGCGACTAACGTTTAGAGGCAAAATATCGAGTCTCCATAAACTGGAAAATGGGCAGCAGCGTTTTTCATTGTTATGTTTGCAACACTGCGATCTCCAACCCGCCTGCCAAGCGTGGAGATTATGGCAATAACCTCCCCTTTTGCGGGAGAGGCCTAAAGTCCTGTAGTGGACTGTTATGGCCTGTGATGATGATTTGTTTGTCTGTCTGTTCACTCTAATCTCCGGAACTACTAAACGCATTTGAATGAAACTTTTTGTTGTATAGATATTAAGTCTGGGCAACATAAACGGTATAGAATCATTTTGAAAACGATCATCTGACAGCTTGACCTCTCCGTAGTACTAGCTTTCATACGTTAGGGAGGTAATTTAAAATGGTCGTCGCTAAAACGATTTCTACGCATAAGAAATCGCGGACAAAAGCTAGTATTAATAAATTACGGATTTCCCTTTTTAAATACCCCCATCTTCTGTCGTTTGACAAACACATGAAAGTTAAGTATGTGTTTCTTGGAACTAAAATAGATTCGCTGTAATGAGGGGCTTTATGATATAATTTGACAGTTGTAGAAAAGAAATAAACACAAGTTTAAGCTCCTTGTAAATAGGCGCTGTACTGACTCTTATGTCAAGTTTGTTTTTGAAGTCAGACCGGAGTAAATATCAATCAAGTCAGAGGGCTTACCATGAACACTTATAGCAGGACCAAAACAGAATTGCTTTCGGTTTGAACGAAACAAGCTTACGTGACACGTATAGCGCTGTCTCGTTCTAAGCAGGGCAGTTCTGTTTAGGTCCTGTTATAACAGTTCATGGTACTGCCCCAGGTCGTAGATGAAGCAAGTCCATGTTACTAAATGATCAAAACCCCGTTAAAACCTGTCCGATTAAAAAATGCAAACAGTCAATCATTCAATATTATTGGTCCTTGTATGTTTAATATATTAAGCACCGAATAGCGCCTTCTACTGACGATAATAAAAACTCTTTTCTTTTTTAAATGTCAACGTGAAAACTTCGCATTGTTTTCATAATGCTTTGCTGAGAAAACCTCCTGCCGATTCCTCTCTCTCTCGCCCTTTGGTTTCCTCTGCCGAGGGGTATAATTATAAAGAATTCTCCCTTAAATGAGAAGAAACACATTTTTTATCTTTCTATAGTAATACAACTTTTATTTCTGACAAACATTACATGAATTACGATACATAAAATGCCCATATCTTGTTAATAAATCTTAACCTCCTCTTGCATGTCTTAACCTTCCTATGTTCAAGTCAACCATCCTATGCAAATATTATATTGTTTAGATTTAATAACATCGCATATAAGAGATGTACGTATATAGTATGACTGTATAGGAAGATGTATGATTGGAGAAAAGGCTTGATAAGTGGATTGGTAACGGTGAGATACCGGGTTCGAACCCCAGTGCCGTCATATATCAATGACTCTTTTCTGACTTATGTACATGGAAAGTTGAACACACTAACCGTAGCTCTTATGGTGAGGGAAAACATCGCGATGAACCAACTCCAAATCAGGAGACTGATCCAATCTGGTCAGGTTTTACTGTTAACATGGTCTAGAAGGTCAGATGGCAGTGGCTCCACTATAATTACCTGATCTACCAAATCCTTTTTTTAGACCATTAAGGTTACAAACAATGTTACGGACTGCCTGATGGACAGCAGTCACCGTAGCCTATGGACATTTGCAATACTAGGGGCATCACCACTTGATTACATAATCTGTTTATTTTATGCATAGACAGGCTACTACGAATGGAAAATGTATACGGCAAGAAATAACGTCACCAGGTACGAAAATGTACCGAGTACGGTCGGATTCGACTCCGCACGACCGCTTGAAGGTTAAAACCAATTTCGTTCTTCATTAGGATCAAAGGATAGGTACTTATCTATATACGAACGTGTTAAAATTGAGTTCTATAAAGTTGTTTTTTTTGCTGAAATATTTAAAATCATATTATCAAAACTAATAGGTAAGAAAACCAGCCCTTTTCAGCTTTCCTCTTTTAGCAGATGTAATTTTATGAAAAAGGTAGTTATCAAAATGAAATGATTTGTGTCAGTTACCTTATTGCTGTCTGATTATACCTACAAAGTTTAATCGTAATCTAACAGGCAATTTCCAAGATATTGTAAAATTTGCTTGTATTATTTTCAGTTTCCGTCATTTTCGGCACACAAAACACAAATTTCATAGATAAGGGCGGACCTAATAAGGACCAAGGAATCAAGGAATCCAAAGGCGGAAATAAGGCAGCTAATTGCTACCGACTGCCCTCCACGATTCCCTCAATCGTCAGACTTGTCCCTTCCCAGAATGAGGGCCCGACTACGTCGATTAGCTAAATCTTTGCCACAATCTAAGTTTGTATCCGAGGGTAGTGAAGCGAAAGAGATAGCGTCATAGCTATGACCTTAGCGGATGAGATGAACTTGAAGGGTCGGATCAAACTACGACAGAAAACCATGCCTATCTCAAACTAGATAGGAGTGAAAATTGCTTGCGAAACAGTTTTGTTGATGCGATTCTACGCAGATAAATGGTGCAGTGTGTCGTTATTGGTTTAGATAAATCGTGCGGTAAAGTTGATGACCATAAATTATGTGGTTTTGTTGATGCTTATGACCTTCATTACTTGCAGATGTCGGCGGTTTATAATTAGGACGCCTTGGCCCAAGAAGCAATGGATTGACATCGCCAAGTCTGATGCGAGATCCAATGGCTTACGATGCGAGGATGCCCAAAACCGGGCGAAACAGAGTCAGGAAGGGAACCCTGGCACCCTGACAGAAGTCGGGACTGACCGCTCGGATGATGATCCCTATCAGTTCACAGTTTACACCAACAGACCTGCACACGCTAGGAATTCTTGATTGTCAAGAGATGGCGCAGGATAGGAAGATGTGGCGATCTCTGGTGTCGGAGGCCAAGATCACCTTGAGGTCACTGAGCCAGCGCAGTAAGTAAGTTCACTGTTGGACCTATTGTCGGGACCTAGAACTGGATCTTGTTGCCTTCTCTGAGTTATATACATTAGTTGAACACTAACCGATGTCCTCACGATGTGAACGAATAATAGTAAAGGATTCGGAGCGTAAAAACTGAATTTTAAGCAGGTGAAGTCGCGGGCAAAGCTGGTCACACCCAAACTTACTTACATAACCACCGTTCAAATTAAGCACGTACCGCTGTCCATTGCAAATGGATTTACTACCGTTTCAATCGGTTTCAATGGACCAACTACAAGTTGAACTTAAGGGCCAGTACTCACTGGGGACATTTGTTTTGCGAACGTTCGTCGCGCAAACTTTTGCTCGTATTGCAAACTCGTGCGTATTCGTTAGGATGCGAGACGTGGATTTCGACGGTAAGATTATTCTACAAACTGAAGGTAGCCCAGCGAGCGATAGAGCGCGATATGCTCGATATTTCTCTACGGGACATGATCCGGAACGAAATGATTCGGCAGAGAAAGAAAGTAGACGACATAGCTAAATCATAAAATATAGAAATCGATAAATATAAAGCGGGAATAAGTTGTTTATAGACAGACATGCTCCGCCTTCGGCCGCATCGGCGCTTCCCATCAAGGCTTGGAGTCCGCTTATTTTCTTAGCTCGATTGCATTGTAATTGGATCGCAAATCGCAATAGCAGAGTAAAACGAGTGCGTGGTTGGGGCGCGCGGCGCGGACGCTTAAAATGGAATTTGATGGCACCGGCCGCATACGCCAAACGCAAATCGCAAAATTCTAATTGAATGTAAGGTTATAATAAAACCACGGTAATTCCGAATCGATTATTAATAAAAATAAAATAAAAATCTCTGTATGGCTACTAATGACAAGTTTTTAAAAGTATTAGAACGTCATTTATGAAAGTCATAACAAACAATTTGATTTCTGTAGGATTGTCTATTTTCGTAAGTTATGAAAAATATTATTAAATAATGGACAAAACAATTAAAAAGGAAGTGAGAGAGATTATTTTCAGCATGATTAATAATTAAGTCAAAGTAAAAGCCAAATTCAAGCCAAATAATTGAATATTTACAAGAAGGACTGATAACGACAGATTATCCCCAGATTATTGCCATATTCACATTTTATAGTTTTACTACTGTCAGCCAATACGGACTTGTCGTGGTCCAATTATACCTTCCTATGAGTTAATAATGATAATAATGCTATGTTTAGCATGTAAACTTTAAACATTTTAGATAAAGTAACATAATTAATAATTAGGTGGCCTAGTAGTAATGGTATTCGACTTGCAATGCGAAAGGAACCGGGTTTGAATCCCACTGCCGCCATGTATCAATGATTATTTTTCGTGTTATCTTCATTAGTTGAATACTAACCAAT
The DNA here is from genome assembly GCA_905147135.1 of Blastobasis lacticolella. Lineage (NCBI taxonomy): Eukaryota > Metazoa > Arthropoda > Insecta > Lepidoptera > Blastobasidae > Blastobasis > Blastobasis lacticolella. The sequence goes on from LR990061.1 coordinate 13,136,261, forward strand.
GCTCTTACGGTGAGCGACAACATCGTGGAGAAACCTGTACATTTAGACGATTGTAGCATGATCTAATCAGGTCAGATTCCCCTGATAGTAGGGTCACGGAGGTCAGATGGTAGTCGCTCCACTTCGATCTGCCAAATTCTGGATCATGATCAATGGCCGAGCACAACCGGGAAATTAACGCCAAGATAAATAATTTCATTATTATGTTCATTTTTGGTTTGGCGCCGCCAACATCACTAACTTAGACAAACTGCCGCTGCCAACGACCTAAGAATCGCGTAACAAACGCTCACGCAACGAATGCTCGCGAACTCAGACCAAGCAAATTATCGCAGGTGAGTACCGCCCCTAAGCCTTTCGTTAATCCATCGGTAGAAGCTTACTGACTTAATTGGTTCGAAGCTCCGAGCTGACTCGCAATCTTGGACCCGATCTTGTTCGATTGACTAATACCTAGACGGTCTCGATGAATCGAATGGACGATATAAATAAAGTGAAGGAATCTTCGTTAGAGTATTCATATGGAGTGGACCGATCTTTGGCCACAGCTAGTCCTGAGTCTTGCGTTTATTCATTCATCAAAATCGGTTAAGCGGTTTAAGAGCGCTTTGATGGACAATACGTGGACACATAATATACATACATATAGACACACGCCCGTGTCCCATATGGGTATAAATACAATATTACCAACATACAAAAACCAAGAAATATGTCAGGATCATAGTTTTAGGCACTCAATAGTTTCTATTTATCCCTCGTATGTAAAAACGAGTATGCTTAAGCTCTATTTTGGGTTGCTGCTATATTCCGTTCTAGTGGCCACCGTAAGCATGCAAACTTCAAAACCATTATAACTTCGACACAAAGCACTAATGCGATTATAAACCTCACAAACTACCTCTGTACCCCGTTACTACAGAAGTTGCATACCCCGTGATGCAATAATATCAAAACTTTGCCCTCAATATTATATGGGGACCTCTGAAGTTTGAACTGAGAGCCTGAACTCAATTTTCTGTAGTTAAACTTGTATAATGTGAAATACAATGCGATTCCATGAAGTACCTGAATATTTGTGTAATTATTATGTGTGAAAAATATGTAATTTTTAAAATTCGTACTAACATTCGTTTGTAAATATGTGTCTGTCTTAAGCAGATGTATAATAGGTTCGTTGGATAAAAAATTAAAATGTAAGTTTTTTTGTGCCTGGGGAGGCACATGGTAAGGGGGGCCACCTGATGGAAAGCGGCCACCATCGTCCAGGACTTCTGCAACCTAAGGGGAGCGAATGCAATGCCGCCAAGGACGTAGACGTAGTTTTGAAGAACCTAATATTGTAGTGCAGAGGACAAAACTTCTGGACACATAACTAAATTAAATGCGACTAAATCATAAACTACTTACATTTACCCGCGACTTCGCGAAATTTGGTTTTAAGGGAGAGTGTCCTTCTAAGTTAACAATCCTTTTATCACTATCGTGCCAAAGATATTTAAGCTTCAAAGTAGTTGAGCCTTTACTCACGAGCTTAACCGCGCACTTCTTCCGCATGAGCGCCTACGTTACATCCGGTCTAGTGGAAGTGTTGGTTTGACCGAAAATAAGTTATTAGGGTGTTTACGGAGTTTGGGCGAGAACTGAAAATAACTCTGCAGACTGCCCTATCATAATTGAGTCAGGATGGCTGCATCGTAGAACTCTGCTAAGCCCATTTCAGACCCGCCGTACCCCTAGCCATACCCCTGGTGGTATTGTAGGTCTTTAAAATTAAATGAAACCACTGAAATATAGTGATGTGATGGCGACATCTATAGATAAAAGTAATAAAAACACTCATGGTTGTAACGGTAGGTAGGTAACAGTGTTGGGCAAAATTTAATTGCAAGTTACAATTAAAAATAACAATTCATTAATTGTTAATTGTGAAATATCAATTAACAATTGATTAATTGTTAACTGTGACGTTGCAATTAACAATTGATTAATTGTTAACTGTGACGTTGCAATTAACAATTAATCAATTGTTAACTGTTCTTGTAATTAAACTTTAATTAAATTTAAATAATGTAAATAGTAATATTATAAGATTAAGGAGTGTCACAGGGTAGGGCTTTCACAAGCTTGACCTTAATGGCCATGCTAAATCGTTCTTCATGATAGCCACACAGAATATATATACTAGTACTTAAGAATAGAAAATTCTTTCCGCAAATAGCTTTCAACATAATAATGCGTTTACATATTGTTTTGTCTCTCTCGCGTCCTACTCTTACCTCTCAGCCCTCGAGCGGCCCGATCGGGCCGCATAACAATATAAATCTGTGATTGTTAATTGTTAGTTTTAATTGTCTCTTGTAACAATTAAAAATATTATTTGAATTATTTTAGTTGTCTCTTGCAATTAACGTGAGATTATTTAAATAAATTAATTACAATACGCAAATAACAGATTAATTGCAATTAAATCAATTGTGATTAAATTAATTGCAATTAATTTTTCAATCGATTAATACTATGATTAAAATATCAATTGTTCATGCCCAACACTGGTAGGTAAGAACTATATTTTTTCTGTTAAGTTAAATCTGACAAAGTACGATATAGATATTGGTTTCTGGATCATCATCATCATCATCGTCATCATCATATCTCGGTTTACTTCTCTCTCACTTTATTCGCGTTCAGTTCATCCTTCACGTCCTTCAAATATTCAAATCTAGAACTTTCTCTTCCTCTCTTTCCCTTAACTTTGCCGTTTCTTATCACTCTCAAAAAGTTGACATGTCTTATTAAATTATAAACTGACATTCATATTATTATTTAAATGACAAATTAATTTTAATTTGTAATTTTTGATTTATTACGTATCTATCTATTATTGACATTATTGCATATTTTTATTTATTCCCAAGTTATTTTTATTGTTTTAAATGTATGTGAATTTTGCTATTTAATTATCGCTACTTTAAATATTGTACGTCCGAAATGAGCAAACTGTTGAGACTCACAAATGTAATCTGTAATACCTAAATGTATCTACACAGTTCAACAATAAAGTTATTCTATTCTTATCTATTGTCCTAGCATTTTCCCTCTTCTGTTCTCAATAACTTTCATTAAATTTCGCTTCTCATTCACTAATTTTAACACTTCTTCGTTTGCCTTTTTTTACGTCCAGCTAATCCTTTCTATTTTACTCCAGCACCACATTTCAAGTGACTCCAATCTCTTCTTATTCTCCGCAGTCAGCGTCCACGTCTCACTCCCGTACAGTGCAATATTTCAAATATAAACTTAAATTAATTGTTTTTTTGAGTATTTTGCTATTTTTGATTTTAATATGTGCTTTTTCTTGTAGAATTCTGTCTTTGCCATTGCTATTCTAGCTTTAATATCTGGAGTACATCTGGAGTCATTGGTGATTATAAACATTTTGGCGTTAATATCCCGGTTGTGCCTTCGAGAACGAGGGCCTGGAGTCCGCCTTGACCACGATCCAGAATTTGGCGATCAGGTAATTACAGTGGAGCGACTACCATCTGACCTTCATGACTCTGCTACCAGGGGAACCTGGTACCTAGATCACGTCTACAAAATTTCATTGGCTTTCATTGCGTAATTTCTTTTTGCATTTACTTAAGGAAAACCAACAATGATTACAATATAAAATAATATTGGCAGCATAGGATCAATTATAGATGTGCTAATTATATTGAAAATATGACCAAACTACGTTTGTATGGACCGCGCTTGGGGGAGACAAGTCTTAATATTCACCTCAATCTAAATGAAATGCTTATTAACGAAACGACTTCAGGTAAAAGTGCCCAAAATCATGGCGCCCCTGAAACACCATGATTCAATTACCAACCCCACTTTGGGCGCGATTACGTACGAGTATCTCTGTTGTTTTCGTCTCGCAATCGCGTAGCTTTCTCTTAATAGGTTGGAAGCTTGGCACTGAAAATTTTATAGAATTGCCAAAATAATAAAAATTGTTATACAGCATTTTAAAACGAAATGAAATCGGTTCAAAGACAAAATAAATTCAAAGCTCATAAAGATTATTGTCTATCTCTTTCTCTTCAAACGGAGCTTACTGTACATTTTAAAGGTATGTTCCGAGTTTCCTACCGCGTAAAAACCGCCGGTTTTAGAGGTTCATTATGCATGCAACTGCGTCGAAATATCGGGCTCCTCGTCGACAAAGGTATGCGATAGGAAATTCTGAAGATTCCTTTAAAATGTGTGATAATATCCGCGATAGTTTAAAACATTATGTTACCGTACATTTTATCGTTAATCTTATTTCTTGCCTACAGTAAACAACAATTTTGTGGCTTTGAGACTTTTGCAACAGTGTAACCTTTTAAAATTTCTTCTCTTGGGGAGAAGATGTAGTAAAGGAAAACGCTAGTTGACAGTTGGACGCCGTAGTTTAAGCTCAAAGAAAGCAAAAGAGTTTCAGGGGTGGTTGCAAAGTGTAGGTCCGACGGACGCTTTCCTGGTTGATGCTTAACGTCACAGAATTATTTAACATCACTTATTAAGTACCTACTCTATACATATACCACAAAGAAACTCGATGGTGCATGTATAACTAATGCGACACAAATTACACGAAAACGGAACGAAAGCGTCAAAGACAGAGTTGAATAACTACTCTCAGCAGCATAATATCGACCTTTTAAAGCCAGTATAAGATGGCCTAGCGTCTCTATAGCTGCGCAGGCTCCTTTTATACTGGTTTTGGTTGGTCGATATGCTCTCTTCTGTACCACAGGGTGAGACCAGGGTAATGAGAAAAATAAGCACCCCTCTTCCAATTATACCACTCTCATTAGCGTGTTGTAATAAGGAACCTAAATCCGGCCCCGGATTATGGTACGAATGAATAATGAAAATACTTCATTAAATACAAAGAATGAAGATTAGCGCGTTGGTGGCCTAATGGCTACGAGTCCGACTTATAAGCGAAAGGTTCTGATTTCGATACCTGTATTGCAGATATGTACTAATGACTTTTCAGAGATAATTGTATAGGTACTTATAGCATAATGTTTTAAAATATTACGATTATTATTACACATTTTAAGGGTATGTTCCGGGTTTCCTACCGCGTACCTTTGTTGACAAGTAGCCCGATATTTTGACTAAGTTGCATGCATCATGGTCACGGGACGACTCATGCTCATGATGATGTATGCAACTGTGTCGAAATATCGGGCTACTCGTCAACAAAGGTACGCGGTTTAAATTATGTACTTAGTTGAACAGTTGCTCTTACAGTAAGGGAAACTATCGTGAGAAAAATGCACATTCAGGCGACTGGATCTGTAACCATGATCCAATCTGGTCAATATCCTCAACTAAAAAAGTCACAGGGGTCAGACGATAATCACAACATATTATAAAACAAAGTCCCACGTCGCGTCTGTCGCGATAAACTCAAAAATTACTGAACGGATTTCATGCGGTTTTCAAAATCAAACAAAATGGCGGCGGATTGCCCGACCTGGTGTATCTGCACGAATGTTGTAGGTCGTGTACAACAAAATAAATTGTCAAGAAATTGTCGTACCTTACATACTTAATTTCTTTTTATGTACTTTTTTCTGATTTGATTTGCACTTTGCGCAACCGGTCGAACTCAGTACCTCTCGCTTACGAGTTGAACCCGCTAGCCATTAGCCCACCGACTCCCATATTATAATACAACAAATAAATTATCCACCACCAATGCCTAAAAATAATATAAAACTGAATGAATCCGCGATGAATTTTAAGGTGGGTAGAATTTAATTCTGACAACGCTCGGTTTGTTCATTCGGTAGATTCCTTTTTAGTAATGCCAAAGCAAATATCTACAGCTCAAATATTCAAAGGCCATGATTATTCCAAAAGGCTCTGAGTTGGGACTGATCCCTTTTTTCCTCCTACCCTCAAATAAAACGTCCTCTAATGAGGAAGGAAGCAGGTTTGGAGGTAGATTAAAAAAATGTTCCCCCACAAAGAAGTTCAAGGTTTAAATCGGGGTAAAAAATCTTATTCACGATTCCGAATTGAGATTGCCGAGTTTTTTAGGTGCTTTCGCGACGTTTTTAGACAGGTGCCTACCTACTAGTGCGAAAATTTGTCCTCAAATTGGGTGACTTTATCTAAAATAATCATATTGGCATTCATTTTTTTGCTCTTTTGCAGTTCTTTTTGCTTTCGCGCGCGATCAGCATAGCGCATTTTTAAGTTCTTAAATTTAGAGGTCTGTGAGACGTACTTCAGTGTCAATGGGATTCAACTAAAGGTCAAACTTGGAAGTAAATCTTTTTTTTTGGTGCCCTGATGGGCTTAAACTGAAGGCACTATAGTACTCTAGTAAATCGAAATAGACTTCTGTGACCCCGTTAACAGGGACTGACCAGATTGGATCAGGGTCATACATTCAGTCGCCTGAATTTTTTCACGTTTTCATCACTATGTTGTCGAGGATCGGTTAGTGTTAGTATACGTAACTCATAAAAGATCATTGGTACATGGCGGTACCGGTTCTAACCCCATACCTCTGGCTTATAAGTCGGACCCCTTAAGCACTAGGCCACCGACAGTCTACTGGCTTGTCTACTAAAGTAGCTAATACCATACACTCATTTTAAGGGTATGTTCTGGGTTTCCTACCGCGTACCTTTGTTGACGAGTAGTCCGATATTTCAACACAGTTGCATACATCATGGTCACGGGACGATACAAACAAACTAAAACAAACACAACAAATAACAAACAACACACAAAGGTACGCGGTAGGAAACTCGGAACATACCCTTAAAATGTGTAATAATAACCGCGATCGTTTAAAACATTATGTAATAACATACACTGTACCTACATCAAAATTATCAGAGTCAGGTAGTCGACTTTGTAATGCTAGTTAAACCAGTAATTAATATTTACTATAAGTAGTCTAAAAAACCTTTATACGACCAAAGTTCACGTAGTACGTATTTTCGTACAGCCGAGTCATGAAGTGTTCGTACTAAGAGCGCTTACGCATTAAATCTGAATCCGACAAAACCTAGGTAACCTCTGCTGTCGGAAACCCTTGAAAAAATTTATACATATTACCGATAAGTACACGTATATTTCCTAAATAATTGAACCCGTTTTAATGATAGGTAAAACCTGACCCCGATTAAAACTGGTTTGGACTGGGTCCAGCCGTTAGGGAGATACCACAGCAGTATTGACTGACAGTAGTAAAAATTATAAAATCTGGATATGACAATAATCTGAGGATGATCTGTCCTTGTCCTTCTAATAAACATTCAGTTATTTGGTCACTATTAGCTTGAACTTTTGTCTAAATTATTAATTATTCTGAAAACTATATCCCGCGCTTCCTTTTTAATTATTTTGCCCATTATTTAATAATATTGTTCATAACTCACGAAAATAAACAATCCTACAGAAATCAAATTGTTTGTTATGACTTTTATGAATGATATTCTATGACTGATAGAAAACTTGGCATAAGTTGCCATACAGACATTTTTATTTTGTTCTTTTTTAATAAGCGAGTCGGACTTAGCGTGGTCTTATTATATTCGAAGTAAGTCACTTCTTACAGCGGCTTTTCACTAAGAGAAAGAACTGCGTTCAATACAGCTCTGTGATTAGTCAGCTTTGTTCATTTTGGAACGTATAGTGCCGATTGCTACTCAAGTATTGTCAGGAACCCTGTGCGTTCCCGCGCTTTGTGACACCTATTAGTAACGTTTCGACGAATACGGGTGACAGACACACAGTTTAATCCATAAAGGCCGTTCTTGTGCCATCCAGCTGTGGGCTAATTACGTAACACTGTTGCTAACATTTCTCTTGTTTCAATGATTCAAATTGTTACTTTTGCGTTTCCGTATCATCGATTTCATGGGTACAGTTGCTAACAATATTCGATTGTAATAAATTGAAACTATTAAATCGATTGTACGTAATCGTAAGCCTACTGGTACCTGCGATCTTTACGAATTCGACGGTCCACCTAGAGGCCTACCCACGCCGCGTCTTCCGGTAGTTGCCACTCGAGAACTTTAGAAATAAAGAAAGTAAGAAAAAACATTTATTAACACAAACAACAACACCACAACATTGAAAAAGATACAAGGAAACATTAAGACACAAAAATAGTAGAATATATATTACACAGTGCCAATGTAAATACCTATCTGATCATTTATTTATTGTGTAGTGTAATAGATAATGTGTTGTGGTGGTGTTTGTGTAAAAAGGACCTCATTCAGCATAATGCCCCGGCGTGAACCGGAGCGCTGGTTGACAGTGAGACCTGCTGAGCGAGGCACGAACAAATGTACATAATATATAGGAAATACAAATATACACTAAACTGTCCTATCGGCCATCTGTTCTGCGAGCTATGTGCCTTGCCCCCTGCCACTTAAGCTTGGCAATCGTTCGGCCTATGTCGGTGACCTTAGTTCGCTTGTGGAGCTTAAGTAGTATATAACGTGGTAACCGAACTACCTGGAAAGGTTTTCCCTGGAGAGTGCAACACGGAGTTCTTTAAGGGGAGGGTGAAAAGGTTTTTACAGGGTCGGCAACGCGTGGGTGATCGCCCTGGTACTGCAGACGTCCATAGGCTGCGGTGACTGCTTACTATCAGGCGGGCCGTAAGCTTGTTTGCCACCTTAGCGGTATAAAAAAACTAAATTTTGTATTGAGACGAAATACCGCCAACTATAACCCATTTTAGACTATAAATATGTATTTACAATGTATTTACATACGGATTGCATGCAGTGCGTAGACCCTATTACCATGTTAATTTTAGTACCTACTTCCCTCGAAGAACAGCTTTATGGACAACTTCGTTAAAAAAATATCATAAACTTTCGTAGCAATAAGTGCCTACTATATCTTTAAAACTCTCTTACAGCATCTAAACAGTAAACATGTTATAGCCTTTCGGTAAATATAAACTATGACGCTTTACTCCAAGGAGCCCTTTTTCCTTCCTTCATATTTAATGCATACCTCTGGTTCTTGCTTTATTATGTGGTTCTCAAACTTGTATAACGAAATACCTTTATATATAAGGCCGTGTGGTGACATAATGCGTACGTTACCTACGTTCTATCATCGCACCGCTCACAATCGACAGGGAGTTCTTCCTCATACCTTGGAGCCAAATTGGTCGCGTAGTGTGCTGTTCCAAAGGAACTTTCTCCCACGCATGCTAAGGTTGTGAAATGAGCTCCCTGGAGGGGTTTTCTCTGAAGAATATAAAAATGGAGTTCTTCAAGAAAGGGTATTGCAAACGTCCATAGGCTGCGGTGACTGCTTACCATCAGGCCAAGCCGTTAGCTTGTTTGCCACCGTAGTGGTATAAAAAATAATTGAATTAGCAGGTCATTTAGTCCATATTGTAATATTGATTGTGATACGGTCAGGTAGTCAACTTATTTGTTGAATGACTGTATAAGGAGATACGTCCCTTTGATCCGTCGCTTGGACACCAACAAAGCAATAATGTTGACAGACAGATAAAAAGACACGATTTTATTTTATGCTATGCAAGGATAAGGATATGTATGAGTATTATATATCTTTCGGCTTTGTACTTCTTGCATCAGGAACAACATATTATAACATATTATATAGGACGACTTGTACAAGAAAATTTAAAAATGCTATTTCACATGATTTTTAACCATTAAATATTAAAAGAAATCAAACATTAAATAGGTCATTTTACAACAACTGGATAACTCAATGCGCCAAACCTATTACATTGATGGTCAATACACCTTTGAGCGGACTTTAATAACAGTAAATATAGTGAAACAGACTACTCCACTATACGACACTTTGAGAGCTACTGACCCTAACCAAAGTTCACCTAAAGCTTTTAGGTAAAACGTTATAAAATGTACCTCTTCACTTTTCCTAAGACCCATATTTTCATGTAAGGAGGTCTCTATCACATAACTTTGAGAACCTCTGCGCCGCAACACGCATTTAAGCCAAGGCTTTTAAGGCTGAATTTAGTAAAGAGGCTGTTAATATCACCTGGCTTCTTGTAAAATGAGTGCTTCAATATTGCACTTTAAGGTGATGCTTTTCAAGTGCTTGGGATCTATAATGCACCTGAGACCTAAATAACTTGAGAATATAAAAAAATGTAGCAATAAATTATTATAATAGGCTAATAAATTATTATTTTCCTAGATATATAAAAAAATAAAGGATAATAAAATAATTATTCAAGGCCAGAGTTTTGTTGACAGAAGCTGTTCCTAGACAAGCATGCTCCATCTTCGGCCGCATCGTCACTTGTCACTTGCCAGTCTCGAGATTGCGGTCAATTGCCTGGCTAGTCTAACTAAAAAAAAATTGGGTACTGATAGAAATAAAGCATTAAAAAATCATGACACTGGGACAATATTTAAGAAAAGTTCATTGCTGTTTACAGTTATTTAATTAAGAAGATTTTAGATAGTTGTTGTGGTCAGCGAGAACTGATTATTTCCCTAAGTGCCAGCAGTTTCATACCTCTTAAGGTCTTGCTTAAGTATACTCCAGATAACAATGCTCAAGGAACATATTCAATGTCACCGTATGGGATTTCCATGGACTTGTTAATAATTAGTCTATTAATATTGTACTATCACAGAAATTCGGTATGAAGAATCAGTTTAGAAATACTTGAAAAAGATGTCGCAATATAAAAATTTGACAAAACCAGAAAATGACGTCCCTTGAAATTGACCTATTAAGAAGATGACTAACTCATAAAATGGACCTACCTCGCCAAAAGGGTCTATGGGAATTCCTTTATAACTGGGTACAACTCCACAATTTATCCGTCAATTTTGAATTCTTCGAAAGCAAATTTATGAATTTTTTAATTCATAAAATAAGAACCAGAAGGATTTGTCATTGTTCGCTGTATGTTAGATTTCCAAACCAAACCAGAGATTTCTTCATTGTAATACCGCGGGCATAAAGGTCAGCAAATTTCACGTTGAGCCAATATTTGCTATGAGCCTGACCCTTTCGCTCTGTGATATCCATGTGAGTCACAGCATTTTCAATTTAAAATTCGAGAGTTGTCTCTTTAATTGTAATATAAAGTTAAAGATTGATCGTCGTACCCCGAGGTACCTAGTTCAAACCCCAGTGCCGCCAAGAACCAATGACTCTTTTCTGAGTTATGTACATTAGTTTTGCATACTAACCAATGCTCTTAAAGTTTTGGCGGTGCAGGGATAAGGTAGCCGCCAATGTTGGCAAGCGAAGATGGAGAGAAGGTAGAAAAGGGTAATTACTCACCTGGTCGGGTGTTGTGACCAGGGGCCAGGGGCCAGGGGACCAGGGACCAGGGGACCAAGGGCCCGACAGTTGATCGTCGGAAGTTGTATGTATGCCGTGGAAGTTGGCACATTTCTCTAGCGCGATGTAGGATTGTTAGCGCCATCTATGTGCGAATGCTTGCCAACCTTGTGTTCATGTACTCGTAATGTGAGTATCGTTGAGTCTTCCCTATTGGAGCAGTAGAGCGATAGATGTCGCCACTAAGTGAAGTAAAATATCGTTGGCATTCAGCCGACTGAATATGTAACCATGATCCAATCTGGTCAAGTTCCTCTGTTCCAGAGTCACTCCACTGTCACAGTCAATACCTGGGGCCCAATTTTTTAATCATTTTGATCGGTTTACAATTTTGATTTTTGGTACGCAAAATTCGATATTTTGATGTATGATGCTGATTTCCCCTATTCTTGAACCGTACTCTTTTGGTTTTGCTAATGTGACTTAAAAAATATTATAGTTTTCATACCGAAAATCAAAATTGAAAACCATTTGAATTGAGGCGAGCGATTCAAAAATAGAGGTCCTGATCTGAGGCAACCGGGACGGTAACGCCAACATGATTTTTATTTGTTTTTAATGCAACAGCGTCGAAATATCTGGCTTTTCGTTACGCAAGATACGCGGATTACGGAAAACCCCGAAAAATATATATGATATCAAGTATCCGTTAAAAATATAAAACCATATTACAATATTGTAAGGAACCTACCCATTAGATGGGTTATTTTCACAGTCACTGAAAAGCTTTTTCATCGAATGAAGGTTTGTGAAAGCACAGTGCCAGGATAGAATTTCAGCTGTATGTGGATAGTTCGTTAAAATTCAATTGGCTTCGTCCGCATTAATATATGCTAAAATCGTAGCCAGCAGTTAGAGTTGGATAAATATTGGGATGGAATAGGATATGTGCGTGGAACATGGAAGATTTATTAACTACAGTGTTTTTTTATTCTGAAAAACAGTAGTTTAACTATTGAAACTGATGTCTAGCAAAAACTATTTTAATATTATGGAAAGTGTATGTTGACGAGATAATTTCCGAAAATACTTAACAGATTTCCGAATATTCTTTCACTAAACTCCTTTCCATGAGTTGAACTCCTAGAGATGTTAATACTTTTTTGTTAAAACTAAAAATGTAGCTTAGTGGTCAATGCGCGTAGCTATAGATAAGCGAATCAAACATTTAACGAGCGAAGACGGTCCGCTAACCAAAGGGGTCGACGCCGAAGGGGTTGATACAAATTCTACTGTACCGGATACCCCGCGGCTAGAAAAGAAATATGCACATCCTAAATAAAAAGTACATACAAGTACTACATGCATCACACTACAATATTTAACCTAATCTATGTTAATAAGAAATATTTTAGTTAATTTATATTGTAGAAATTGCCGAATAAATATTATGTCTGTGTCTATGTCTATGTCTACATCATCGTAGGATAAACTACGGCGCTCTAACAGTCTACTATTTCAGCTTACCGATCACTCACTTTTGGAATATTTTGTGAAAATCACGGTTAGTTTAACTTTAGTACGATTAAATGAATATTCTTTGTTTTATTTTAGCTTTTACCCTCAACTTTATCCGCGTGGAAATAGTTTTAAGACAGTTTAGCTTTAGCCAGCGTTATAATGTTTAATAACCTCCGTACAGACACGGCTTTATACAATTTTGTAACAGTATAGATATAAAAACTCAGCCTGTTCCCTGTGTTGTAGGTATGTGTCCTGCTGAGCATTATATTCTATCAAAGCCGGGGTAACAATCAATTGATTTCAGACGAGAATCATGAATATTCATGGGACGAACGCCGCTTCAAAAGATTAACTTTACTTACAGATGCTGAATATTAATGTTTTTTTTTAATTCTGTTACTTTGTACTGTAGCGGACAATTTTGTAGTCAATTGCTTTTGAGGTCTCTCTAGTAGGTATATATGAGTACATTTTCTAAATATTTATATGTCTAAATCTTTAACCGTTGATTTTTTTTCCTTCCCATTCCTATTATTTTATTATTCCCTGCTCTTCTAGATAGGTCTAATTGTGAATTTACTTTACCTTATCGAAGTCAAAGAAACTTTGAGAAAGGAGATAAATAGGATCGAAATAAAAAACAAAGAAATTTTACAACTATGATGTCGATGTAACAAGTACTTTACAATACTTAAATAAAAGTAACTTTTACCAAATTTTTTAACCCTAGAAGATCTGTAACCTTATTTTTCGGCGCTTAATACTAATCCTCGTCGCGACGAGGCGTCGTTTTGACTACTGTATTTAATAAAAGGGGTTAAAGGGTTTTATTAAAGCAAAATGTATATAAAATACAGTTTTTATTAGTAATTAAGTGTACAAATGTTATTTATTATATTAACATAACTAGTATTATGTCAAATTATTAATGAAATAGCTCAATGAATAAGATCATAGTTTTCATGCCAAAATCACAATTATAAGATTAAAAGTTCATATCTAATATCATTTTTTTTTTTTTTTTTATGTCATACGGTAGGCAAACAGGCAAGCGGGCCACCTGATGGAAAGTGGTCACCACTGCCTATAGACATTAGCAACACCAAGAGTATGGCTATTGCGTTGCCCACCTCTATAACACGTTGCTCTGGCAGCAAAAGGCAAATGCCACTCCACTGCCAAAGCCACGGTTCCCCAAATCCCCACCCCATGGAGCACTGGAAACCTTACTCACCGGCAGAAACACAATACTATTTAAAAGAGTATTATTTAGCTGCAATATTCTGTAAGGTGGAGGTACTTCCCCAGTCCATTTATAACGTAATTAGGATAAAAATATGATAAAAGTTTAGTTTAGTTTATAACGTCAAGTATAATACTATATATATATAATATATATAGTATTATACTTGACAAGGCTTTGTCTATTTTACATTTTTCAGCCAATGATAATTTGGGGGTTACCTTAAACAACGTCGCCTGCGTCTTTTTTTTCGGTACTTCACTTTCTGTACTGGTCGACGGTTATGGCTCGGTTTCGGATACATCGATTTTATCACTAAATTGCAAAGGATGTTTCTTTATTAAATGGTTCACCGAGTTGGTTTACTTATACACGGTTTCACATACGTTACAAGTAGATTTTTCTTCACTCTTATTAAAAGACTCCCAAACTACACTTTTTCTGGTCGATGCCAATTTTTCAAATTGTTACTGTGTCTTTACTGGAAGGATATCGTGAAACACAACTGTGTCTCGCCGGAGTAAGCCCTCGTACGCGCTGATCGGTCTGCATGCGTCGCCCCCTACCTGGATGAGCTCGGTTAACTTCCCTTTGTTTTCCGTTAGATTATTGAATTCAATAAATACTTTTTCATTTTCATTTTCATTTTCACAAACCTCGTACAAAAAATATAAGTTCACTGTACACCTACATAAACTTTTTTTTATTTACCCGCATTCACTACACACCTACAATAATTATTATTTGTTTACAACAAAAACACAGTGACCAATTTACTCGGATCGGACGAAGTTTACCATAAGAAAAATGTTAAAAAAAATGCTTTTTATTTTTATGAGAATCTTTTTTTTAAAACGAAAAATATTAGAACGAATCCCTATTGGTCTCATCTATAAGGTGAGTTTTCCGAGCAATGAAAGATTCAATCAAATAAATCCGTGATCTGATTCGAATCAGATCGTGGATTTAAATCAACTCGACAATTCAAATCAACTCAACAATTGGAATAAAGCAATGATTCGAATCAACACAAAATCTCATTCGAATCGAGTTTTGACCGTCATCGAAGCAAACGTGATTCTAGTTCTATCTTAAGCGTAGGTGCACGCGTTTTGTCCTTGTGAGTAAAAATCTTCCACGACGAAACATTGACGGGCGCCAAAATTGTATTGGTATGTAATTTCTATTGAATATTTTTACTCCTGATCGTGCTATCAGTTTACTTTTATGTCTTTGCATGCATTAGAGTTTAAATTAGATTGATCATTATGTTGTATAAATGTTAAATCGTTTTTATTTATTTCACAAATGAAAAGGGCAAGCATCCGAATCAAAAAATATAGTCGCTCCATACACTTTTGCGGATAGTTGCCCGCCAACTATCTGGCTTTTATCCAACATGTCAATATCATCTACCGAGCGGTCAATTTAGATTTCTGCGAGGATCTGCTTACCTGCTCTTTTTTCCACTTTGTACTTTTTTAACACTTCTATTATGTCAACTACATGCCATTATCAACGGAGCGTTCAATTCCAGTTGCTGCCAGGGTACGCTTTCCTGCTCTTTTTCCTCCACTTTGTTCTTTTACCATTTTTACGTCGCAACGTAAGCTGTTGGCACTCGTATCCGACTTGGCGATGTCAATTCGCTTCCTGGACCTCCCGCGAGGCCTCTTTCCTTAGGTATGTTAGGTCTCTTTTTCTCACGTCACCCATCCATCGACAGGGAAATTTATCCTCACACCTTAGAGTCAAATAGGTCGCGAACGGTTATAAAACTTTCTTCTACGCACACAGGTTGTGAAATGAGATCTCTGGCAAGGTTTTCCCTGGAGAGTACAACTGAAGTTTTTCAAGAAAGTGGTATAAAGGTTTTTACAGGCTCAGTAACGATTGCAGTTTAACAATGTTCATAATACTCCAGCACACGAACGCAAATACTCATATTCATATCTATAGTAATGTTATAAAGAGGAAAGATTTCATTGTTTGTCAATTTGTTTGTTTGTAATGTAAACTTAAAAACTACTTAACCGTTTTAAAAATTATTTCACCTATAGATAGCTACATTATAGAATTCAATAGAGAAAGTAGGATGGGTGTAGAGGGTAGGCGTAGAGGATAGGTGTAGGGTGGGTGTAGAGGGTAGGAGTAGGGTAGTTGTAGGATAGGGTAGGGTGCGCCAGGTCCACTATTTCATCAATAAAACCAAAAATTATGACAAAGAATATAGTTTCATAAATCAATTATACAGTATCTTGTTAGAATGGACTCACACAATGGACACAGTTTAAACATTGTGATTCTTTACTAGTTATAAGTAGAGCATTTAATTATATTTTAAAGGTATGTTCCGGGTTTCCTACCGCGTACCTTTCTTTACGAGTAGTCCGATATTTGGACGCAGTTGCATACATCATGGTCGTGGGACGACTGGTTTGGTATGGAGCTACTCGTAAAGACAAATAAGCGGTAGGAATTCCGGAACATACCTTTAAAATGTGTGATAATAACCGAGATAGTTTAAATGAAGTAATTCTATGTTGCCAAAAGTTCTAGTTTTATTTTTATCTTGTTTGTAAAAATGAAACTGAGTTCATCAATATAAAAAATGGTAACACGAGATATTTCGGGACGGCTTTTGGCAGCTACAAAACTTCAATATTTTAGGACATCTTTTGGTTTCTCGATCATAACTCCTGTACTTTACAAAAGTTACTAAACAAACTATCTTACTATCTTAACAAATGGATGTTACGTATAGTAAAAATATATACAATAGTTATTAAGCACTCCAAGAGAGAAACTCATAAAACTTAAGTGACAGGAAATTTAATTCTGGAGTCAAATTTTAGAGACCTCCACACTTGAGAGAATTGAAGTACCTCCACTGTATGGTGGTGTATCTGTTGATTTTGATGTGGTTTCTCTATTTGAACGCCCCTTTAAATAAGATGGTTCTTAGCTTTGTTTCATGAAAATCGGTTCAGTAGTTTAGAAAATATTTGAGTTTATGTAACCATTCTTTTTGTTTACCTTCGTACATACATGGACGGTCCACCTGATATAAAGCGGTTACCGTCGTCATCGAAGCTTTGTCGGGGGTTATCCGACTTTTTCTGTCTAGTATTTGGGTCTAGTATTTTCCTATTTTTTAGAGGTGAGCAACGCATTGGTTACACCTCTGTAACGGCACCGCCTATGTCCAATCGCATGATACCACTCTTTGGAATGACGTCACAGAATATCCGAAATGCATGTGCGGTGCCGCTGCTGGTGTTGCGAATGTATCTAAGCAACGGTGACAACTTTACTAATCGGGTGCCGCGTTAGGTTTAAAAAGTTCAAAGTGTAGTACGGCGTCCGTCGCTAGATGGCGTTGCTTACAATTTATTTAGAAAGGCATAGGTATTTCATGAAAAAATGCATTAATTTTAGTAAGAATCTTTCTTGAAATAAAGTGCAAATGTAAATTAAACTATTAAACCGTCTAATAATGATTTGAATTTTCTTTTTCTTGGTCTGCTGTCGAAAAACCGTCTATTGAATTATAAATGCCACGTATTAACCTAAGCGTGTTTTTGTACAATTTAGACTAGCAAGGAATTTGACCGCCATCTCACCTGTAGCCGTATTCACAATGATTCGAAGCCGTTTCCGAACGATTCGACACGAAATTCGTGAGCTGCGAATCCGTGTCGATCGATTCGAAAACTGTTATTCTGAATCCCGATAGATTCTACGGAAACTCTACTCTCTATAACATATGAAAATTACATCAAAATTAACTGAAACCACATTTTCCTAAGAATTTTAGCGGGGTCCTTTGTCGATTCTGTATCCGAATCCGATTTCCGAGCCATTGTGAATACGGCTACTAGTGGTAAGTGACGATGCGGTCGATGATGGAGCATGCCTGTCCAGGAACATCTAGCGTCTAGACCATAATGATCAGGAAAGACACTAACAGACAACGCGTTCCATTCCTTAGCCGTACGCGTTATAAGAGTTGAACTAAAGCGGCTTGTTCGGATAGCTGGAAGATCCACAACATAAGGATCAAGCGCTCGCCCGCGTTCGCGTTTCCCGATGGCGGCGCGGGGCCGGATTAATGAGGTCGTGCAACTGCTTCGCAAACTCTCCGAAATGCTACCTGTAGAAGACCGACAAACGCGCAACCCTACGCCGATGCTCGAGGCTCTGCAGCCTAGCTCCAATCAACTGCGAATCACATATTAACTTAACGTGTGTGTATTAGTGCATTTGTGTACTTAAAAAACTAAACTATCACATTAACTATGATTAATCATTCTCCTCTTCGGATGACATCAGGTTATTATTTGTTTCACCCAAGATTACCTTGTTTTTTGCATAAACAAACCATGTGCACCCATTTCCAACGCACTGGGGGTAGATACACAATGATTTTGTTAGTATTTAATAACTTGAGTATTTTAATAACAAGAAAGCACTGTCAGCTCCCTGATAAAGGACAATGGACAAATTGTATGGGAACTGATGTACAATAACAGTAGCGGGTGACATGTATATTGGTAACAGGTATTTTTAATTAGAACAGCATCAAATGTTTATTTTAATTTCAAAATTTTAGAAAGTTTAGCTTATTGGGACGACAGTGAATTTTACTGTGTCGCTTTAATGTAGCAGTTGTGTTTTCGAAGTTATTGACCCCTAAAGTAAGGTAAACATTGAATTATTTTAAACGATTTCACGATTTGGAGGAAATAACAACAATATCATTGTAGGCCATGATTTTTTTTTAATGTTACACGGCGGACGAGGCAAGCGGGTCTCCTGATGGAAAGTGGTCGCCGCCGCCTATGGACATCAGCAAGACCAGGGGAGTCACCAATGCGTTGCCGGCCTCTAAAGAGACCTCTAATATACCTCTTGTATCCCATGATCGATTGTATGACGATCCCATGTCATAGTCCAACGGAAACACTGTGGCTGGGAGCTCATTCCACATCCGAATCGTACGAGCGAGAAACGTTCTTTCGAACCTTCGCGTGGTGACCAACAGATGGTCTACGTAGTGGGGATGAGTACCCAGCCCACGGCGGGTGGTGCGGGTGGTGCGGAGGCGGAATTGTGATGTGGGCACCAGATCGAAAAGTTCCACGGAATACTCCCCATTGTACAGCCAATAGAACACATACAGGGAGCCAAAGTCCCTTCGGTTAGCTAGTGGTTCTAACTTGCTTGTTTGTATGGGATCGTCGACAATTCGTACGGCGCGACTCTGGACGGAGTCCAGAGGATTAAGCAGGTCTGCAGTTTCGCTGGCCCAAAGATGGGAACAATACTCCATATGAGGCCGCACCTGTGCCTTGTACAGCAGAAGGCGCTGCCCTGGGGTGAAGTATCGCCTAGACCGGTTAAGCACTCCGAGCTTTTCCGAAGCCAGTTTGGCCTTACCTTCTAGGTGACTCCGGAATCGCACGTTATCCGATATATCGACCATGGATCCCGATACTATTTAAGATGGAAAGAAGTGTCCCTTAGAACTGCACTATGACAAAAGGATACTATTTGGCGGAAAATGCGCAGACCTGTGTCTTTGAGGGGTTGAATTCCACTAGGTTCAGTCTGCCCCAGTGAGCAACTTGCTCCAAGGAGTGTTGCATCTCTGACACAAGTCTTATTCGGCTTTCCGACACCACGGAACGAGGGATATTCGCACGGCTAGTATAACGAGCATCTCCAGTACTGTCATGTGCAAAGGAATGAATACTGGGAATATTCAGCATATTATTGATATGTAGAAGAAACAGCGTGGGAGACAGCACTGAACCTTGGGGTACTCCAGAATTAATGGTCTTGGTATCGGAGCAGCATCCGTCAACAACGACTTGGATGCTCCGTCCAGACAAAAACCTGGATACCCAATTGCAGAGCCCCTCGGGGATACCGTACTTCGGGAGTTTTGTTAGCAGTGCCCTGTGCCAGACCCGATCAAATGCCTTGGCTATATCAAGACTGACAGCCAGAGCCTCCCCCTTGCTCTCGACAGCTTCAGCCCACCGGTGTGTTAGGTACACAAGAAGGTTATCAGCTGAGCGACCATGACGGAAGCCATATTGACGGTCACTGGTCAGCTGGTGATCCTCGAGGTATCCAAGGAGCTGGCTATTGATGACCTGCTCCGTCACCTTAGAGAGCAAGGAGGTTACCGCTATAGACCTGTAATTTGACGGGTCTAAATTGTCATCCTTCTTGGGTATCGGATGCACATGGGCTAGCTTCCATGAAGACAGCACCGTTCCAGAGGTGTAGGAAAGCTTGATTAGACGCATTAACACGGGTGAGAACTCGTGAGCACACTTTTTGAGAACGATAGCCGGAATCATCAGGTCCACTGGACTTCCGGATGTCTAGGGAGAAAAGCACACGTCTTATTATTTTTTGAGTGAAACGAACCTCGGTCATGATGCCCTCACACCGTAAGATGGTAGGCGGTGCAGCTCCCCCATCATCCAGAGTTGAGTTATGAGCAAAGAGCAATCTCGTTGCTCATTGGGTAATCCCATGAGATCGGCTTTCTCCTTTGCTGTGTGGGCCAATTGGTCATCCGGCTTGCGCAAAGGTGGCAAGGTGGTCCAACAAAAGTTCCCCTCGACAGCTTTGGAGAGAGACCAAAAAGCACGGCTCCCAGAGGGGTAGCTGATTAGTTTCTCTCCAATTCCGCTAATGAAATTAAATTTTTCTCTGGCCATTACCCTCTTTGTAGACCTCGATACAGCTTTGTACTTTTTCCTTAAAATGTAGGTGGGGGTCCTTTTGGGCCCAAGCCACTGTTCAGGCACGAAAAGCATCCTGCTTGAGGCGAGTTGCCTTAACACTAGGCCTGTCGTACCAGGGCTGACTCTTGCCGCCGGGACGGACTACAGAGGATGGGATAAAACACTCCATTCCCTGCAGCTACAGCGGCAGCACAGGTGTTGGTGTCATTTGAGGAAAATCAAAGCTGCATCCACGGGTACGACGCAAAGAATTCTCGCAATCCATCCCAGTCTGCTGAACCATAGTGCCATACCTTGCGTGACCCACTGGGGCGAGCCCGTTCGGGTATAGCAAGAGGCACCTCAGAACGGACCAGGCAGTGGTCAGATGTCCCAAGAGGAGCATCGACGGACACCCGATAACCGTCTGGGTGGGAGGTCAACAGAAGGTCTAACAAAGAAGGATTACGGCTCACAACATCCGGTAAGTAGGTGGGTTCTAATACCAGCTGCGTAAGACCACTGGTCAAAGCAAATTCGTGGGCGGATCTCCCGGCGACTACCAACTACCAACTCAGCCGAAGGACCGCGCCTAAGAACCTTGTCGGTAGCGCATTGAATGTGCTCGAAAAACCGATTTGTCTCACCTACGCCGTGACGGTTGTTGTATAGGCATGCGTAGACACGGGATGAACCTCCCTGTTCCACGCACACCCACAAAACAGATTCGTCACTCTGTTCAATGGCAAGACGTCGACAGCAGATATCACTTCTGACGATAAGCACACACCAGCGCGAGGAAGAAACCTGTGTTCTAACTTATACCCAGGATAGTGGAGGTACGAAGTGTCAGCCGGAGGTGATGTCTGTGTTTCAGTCAGGAAGAGTAAGGCAGGCTTCGCCGTCTCAAGGTGGTGATGTACGACATTCAGGTTGGAGGGCATTCAGGGGCCTCCAGCCCCTGATATTGCAAAAGTCCACTCGAAGTGTGGAAAGGGGTGCCGCTGAAAACACCTTACTCTTTGTCTTACTTTTTGCGATGATATTTTTAGAGGGGTAAAAAAGAAGTGCTGTAGCATTGGCATCCAGCAGGGCAAATATGTTTTGCTACAGGACGCTGCACAGGGATGGGTTGTGTGAAAAGCTGGCACGTGTGTGTGTGTGTGTGTGTGTGTGTGTGTGTGTGTGTGTGTGTGTGTGTGTGTGCGTGTGTGTGTGTGTGTGTGTGTGTGCGTGTGTGTGTGCGTGTGTGTGTGCGTGTGCGTGTGCGTGTGCGTGTGTGATTATTTAGTAACATTTATAAGTTTTAGATAATTTGAGTAGAGATTCTGTATTTGCATAATCTAAGCAAAGTAGCCACACTGTGATTTTGTCTTTCACCTAGAATAATGGTAAGCTATAGAAATTCAGTTCTTTATTCAGCCTATTGTAAAGTATCGGGCTTAGAACCGGGTAGCGGACCGGTGTGTGGTGGAGGTGCAAACCGGCAAACCCTTACCTTTTTGAAGTATTTTATTGTCTACTGGTAGGGTGGAGTGTTTACGTAAAGTAGTGCGTAAGATGTAGAGTTGTCTAACCGTAAGAACTTTACTTTCAGTATAGAGAGTACTCGTGGAGTACAGACGAGGTTTGTAAAGCAACATCTTCAGTACAGCCCTCTGGGCTATTTCCAGGTGTAGGAGACGAGTCTTTGCAGAGCCACCCCATGCAGGAATGCAATATATAAGGATATATTTGCATAGGGCTGTGTACACCATAAAAAGAGTCTCCCTATCCGTCGAATCACGCAGTTTTTTAAATATATATATATATATATATATATATATATATATATATATATATATATATATATATATATATATATATATATATATATATATATATATTTTTTTATTGCTTTACTAGCCAGGCATTTGACCGCCACCTCACCTGGTGGTAAGTGACGATGCGGTCGATGATGGAGCATGCCTGTCTAGGAACAGCCTATTTACTCTAGCCTTGAAGGCATCCAGATTATATTGATCAGGGAACACACTCGCAGGCAATGCATTCCACTCCTTAGCCGTACGCATTATAAAAGTTGAGCCAAAGCGGCTCGTGCGGCTAGTTGGAAGATCCACGACATAAGGATATATGTATTAGCCTTCTAATACGGGTTGTGACGTATTCTATTTGGTAACCCCAGATCAAATTTTCATCAACATAAACGCCTAAGTATTTAATATGGGTCACTATTTGGAGGTGTTTGCAGTTGCAAGCGATCGGAGAACTCGCACAGTTATGAGCGACAATATTTAATGAAATGTGAGATAGCTGAGACTGTTTATTAATTGAGAATGGCTTTAGTTTTCTCGAGATTAAGAGTGAGTAAATTAGACGAGAGCCAGCTCATAACGGTGCGAAGAGCAGATTCGGCCGCTTTCCTTGCTGCATCCCAGTCAGTACCATTCGCGAGTAGCACAGTATCATCAGCGTAAGCGGTAATTTCGCAGTTGTTGAGGGCGAGTTCACACATTGCATTTATGTGTATTAGGAACAGTGTAGGTCCAACGATACTTCCCTGGGGTACACCAAAAGTGATGCTTTCCTCATCGCTCATATTATGTCATCTCTTTTGGTATGCCCTATACCAATCTACCCATTGTCCTTTGTCACATCAGGGACTGCATCAAATTACCACATTAAGCCGGAAATAATCGTTTTGTAGGCATCTTATATGGCTCTGTAGTAACTCAGCTCTGTTGGACATCTGGTTTTATACAAAAGCCTTTACCGTAGTCGGGAATTGAACCTTATGTGATTTTATTCGTCAATCTTGGCATAGCACACATGTATACATTAACATCTTACCTCTGCCTTACATGAGCCTGGTTTCTTTTCTCTGAAGAACCAAAAACCAATGATTTGGTCCTTTATAGTACACTGTTGGCGCAAAATAAAATATAATTAACATGGGAATTGATTATCTGGAATTTTTATTAAAATACACACAACAGGACAAATAGTACAACAAGGTAGGTCCAATTTCGAGAAAGAGGTCAATCAACGAATCCTATTCGGTTGGGCAGTGTTTGGGAAGATACTCCATATAATTTCGTTCCAATTACCGCAGTGTCTCAAGACGAAGCTCTTTGACCAGTTTGTGTTGAGATGATAACCTACGGAACGGAGACGTGGACGCTCACTTACAAGAAAGCTCACTGTCTCATAAAAGGAAAATCAGAAATAAGGAGATCTACAAGCGAACTAAGGTCTCTCTGTCGCTTCTTCCACAATCATCAATCTTCTCATACATGCACATCAGTTCCGAGTCGAGTTCTCTACTCTTGACCTAACCTTTAAAATATCTGCGATTTATTCGTGATATGCATGTCTCGGTCTTTCTCCTCCAGCGCTTCCATACACTATTACAATAAAATAAAAATCTTGGCGTTAATATACCAGTTGTGCTATAGCGCCAGTAAGGTTTCCAGTGCTCCATGGGGTGGGGATTTGGGGAACCGTGGCTTTGGCAGTGGAGTTGCATTTGCTTTTTGCTGCCAGAGCAACGTGTTATAGAGGTGGGCAACGCATTAGCGATACTCTTGGTGTTGCTAATGTCTATAGGCAGTGGTGACCACTTTCCATCAGGTGGCCCGCTTGCCTGTTTGCCTACCGTATGACATAAAAAAAAAAAAAAGCGCGCGAGAATCCGAGGTCCGCGCGTGACTATGATCCAAGATTTGGCTGATCAGGTAATTATAATGGAGCGAAAGCCATCTGACCTCCTTGACCCTGCTTCCAGGGGAACCTGACCAGATATGATCATGGTTACACATTCAGTCGCCAGAATGTGCAGGTATCATCACGATATTTTCTCTCACCGTAAGAATATCGGTTAGTTATTTAACACTTTGTGTTGTCACTTCATGATGGAACTCCATTATTATGAATTAAATCACTTTTTGTACACTAGTTCCACTTTATTATATAATTTTTATTAAATTGCAACCGGTTTCGAATTACTCATCTTCAGGCAATTACTTTATATTTTGATTACAAGCTATATGTAGGTACCGACAAATAATAATTTAAAGTTGATGTGGGTACCGACAGTATACAATAATGTTAGGATGTCACAGTGCAGAGAAATGTACAGTATGTCAACATAATACAAATTACAAGTAGTCAAAATTTTTTAAGGTATGTCAATTGTTATACATTTAAGTAAATGGCAAAAAATATAAATTATATCGAAGGTATGTCATTTAAAATAATTTAAAATAGGTGATGTCGATAAGGAAATTTGGTCATTAATTATATTATCTTTCTTCATTCTGTTCACTTCTATAGCTTCTAGTCCATCTAGTCTACGTCCTTTCCCAGCTATATGAAGGTATTTTATGCCATTATCTGGGTTAAAAATATGGTTTTCTTTATTAAGGTGTTCCGCAAAGGTCGAGGTTTGTGTATTTTTTCTCCAGCTAGCTATATGTTCTTTGATTCTTGTTTTAAACTTCCTTCCTGTTTGACCTATGTATATTTTAGCACACGTGTCACATGTCAGACTATAAATTCCACTTTGATTTTCAATGGGTATTTTATCCTTATTGTTGCAAATCAAGGACCCCAGCGATTTTATGCTATAAAATGCAGTGTTTTGCTGATCGCTATTGCAAATTTTCCTCAATTTGTGTGTGATAGGTCCAACATAGGGAATTGTTGCCCATCTTTTTGTAGGTTTGTTAATTTCTAAAGCCGCGGGTGCCAACATTTTCCTAGTTATTACTCTTTGCTTGCGTATGAGAATATT
Source organism: Blastobasis lacticolella (assembly GCA_905147135.1). NCBI lineage: Eukaryota > Metazoa > Arthropoda > Insecta > Lepidoptera > Blastobasidae > Blastobasis > Blastobasis lacticolella. The sequence goes on from LR990061.1 coordinate 13,161,909, forward strand.
GTTTATTAGTTTTTTGGAGTAGCCATTGTTTATTGCTATCCGTTCTATAGTTTTCAACTCCTTAGTAAAGTTTTCTCGACTCATTGGTACACTTAATAATCTATGGATAAACGCGTGGAAAGCCGCATGTTTATGACTGTCTGGATGCCGGGATGTGGCGTGTATAATATTATCGCTATATGTCTCTTTACGATATATTTTATATTCATGTTGATCGTTCGAGATTCCGTGAACACATACAATATTGGTACAGATATGTCGATGATATATTGTGTCTGTGGACTGGAAATGATAACGACCTAAACAGTGTATTAGATTTTATGAATTCCTTGAACCCTAATATTCAACTGACGATGGAAATTGGTGGAAAAACCATTAATTTTCTTGACATTACAATAGACATCACGAACGATCAACATGAATATAAAATATATCGTAAAGAGACATATAGCGATAATATTATACACGCCACATCCCGGCATCCAGACAGTCATAAACATGCGGCTTTCCACGCGTTTATCCATAGATTATTAAGTGTACCAATGAGTCGAGAAAACTTTACTAAGGAGTTGAAAACTATAGAACGGATAGCAATAAACAATGGCTACTCCAAAAAACTAATAAACAATATTCTCATACGCAAGCAAAGAGTAATAACTAGGAAAATGTTGGCACCCGCGGCTTTAGAAATTAACAAACCTACAAAAAGATGGGCAACAATTCCCTATGTTGGACCTATCACACACAAATTGAGGAAAATTTGCAATAGCGATCAGCAAAACACTGCATTTTATAGCATAAAATCGCTGGGGTCCTTGATTTGCAACAATAAGGATAAAATACCCATTGAAAATCAAAGTGGAATTTATAGTCTGACATGTGACACGTGTGCTAAAATATACATAGGTCAAACAGGAAGGAAGTTTAAAACAAGAATCAAAGAACATATAGCTAGCTGGAGAAAAAATACACAAACCTCGACCTTTGCGGAACACCTTAATAAAGAAAACCATATTTTTAACCCAGATAATGGCATAAAATACCTTCATATAGCTGGGAAAGGACGTAGACTAGATGGACTAGAAGCTATAGAAGTGAACAGAATGAAGAAAGATAATATAATTAATGACCAAATTTCCTTATCGACATCACCTATTTTAAATTATTTTAAATGACATACCTTCGATATAATTTATATTTTTTGCCATTTACTTAAATGTATAACAATTGACATACCTTAAAAAATTTTGACTACTTGTAATTTGTATTATGTTGACATACTGTACATTTCTCTGCACTGTGACATCCTAACATTATTGTATACTGTCGGTACCCACATCAACTTTAAATTATTATTTGTCGGTACCTACATATAGCTTGTAATCAAAATATAAAGTAATTGCCTGAAGATGAGTAATTCGAAACCGGTTGCAATTTAATAAAAATTATATAATAAAGTGGAACTAGTGTACAAAAAGTGATTTAATTCATATCGGTTAGTGTTTAATAATTGCACATAACTCAGAAAAGAGTCATTCCTACATGGCAGCAGTGGGATTCAAACCCGATACCTTTCGCTTGCTAGTTGGAAACCTTTACTACTAGGCTACCGACACTCACTAGGCCACCGATGCTCCACTTACTTCTAAAATATATTATATTAATTTTTTGTTAATCTATTAGGTATTTATTTCATTTCTTATTCATCCTCTCTACATGGCCAAACTAACTCGGCGTTCTTCATCACCGTCCCTTATTACACTGTGTGCATTCAGTCATTGGCAGTTGGCGTATAGTCGCACACATCATCAACACAGCCCGTAACAGTCCACTGCAGGAATTAGGGCCTCTCCCACGAAAGGGGAGGTTATTGCCATAATCTCCACGCTTGGCAGGCGGGTTGGAGATCGCAGTGTTTAAATATAACAATGGAAAATGCTGCTGCCCATTTTCCAGACTACGGAGACTCTTGATCTTTTGCCTCGAAGACATTAGTCGCCTTGTACGACACCCATAAGTATAAGGGGTTGGTGCTATTCTACTCTGCCGGACACCACACGGCCAATATGTCGAAATAGGGATAGCAAATTTTGCCGTGACCTGTACGGTTTGTTTCTAGTGGTATATGTACCATCATATCTTACCTTTGACTTGCAATCTCGTCCGTGACACTGTTTCAGAATAATAGAAAGATGTAATGTAGGTAATAGTAAATACCTATGTTACTTAACATGTGGATCTGGATAACAGTTTACAGAGAGAGTATAGCGAATTTGAATTTATGTTATGGCCGTTAATAATTCAACATAAATTTTAGAGAACAACTCTTTCTCAACTCGACATAGTCTCTCTAATAATGTAATTATTTAGTGCAAGGCTGGCCAATTAATTTTATAAGAAGGCATTATTTCTTAGGCTGCGGTGATGCCGGGCCACCACGATTAGACGTAACTTCAAAAATTATACCTAAAAGAAAAATATATTACATATTTATTTTATTCACAATTATAAAATGTCCTTATTTTCCTCTTTAGTTTGCAAATAAGTTTTAGCCTTTGAAACTACTGATCAGTCGAACATTGGATGAGAGCCGAGCTGCCGCCGACAGAGGAAATTCAAAATCATTGGCGGGGTTTAGCCAGTCTTATTTTAGTGATAAGGAACTTTCTCCAACACACACTAAGATTTTGGAATGAACTACCTGGAGAGGTTTTCCCTGGAGAGTACAACATGGAGTTTTTCAAGAAAGGGGTGAAAAGGTTTTTACGGGATCGGCAACACGTGGGTGATGCCCCTGGTATCGCTTACGTAACCACCATTGTACCATCAGGCGGGCCGTAAGCTTATTTGCCACCTTAGTGGTATAAAAAAAAGTGATGTATTGCTCTGCCTTTAAGTAAAGTATTTGTGTAACTTACCGATGCCACGCATTCATGACCTATACACTAGAAAATATAATTGAATTACACAGCATCCACACTAATATGTAAAAGGTTCACTTGCCACTATACAATAAATCATTTTCTCTAGTTGAACACTAGATGGCGCTGTACAGAAAAAGCGCCTGTTTTACATCGCGGTTTCAATGTATGAGCACCGTTTTTTGTGAACCTTGTGTACCAAAGTATGAGTTAGACCGTGGCGACAAAAACTTAAGTTCACAGAAGTGTAGATCTACATATTCCAAAGACGGGATTAACAAATTCGACGTCTTCAGCAACCTTTTCACAGTACCTAAATAAATTACGTCATTAATTATGTGTATGATAGACAAAGTTTTATTGTGAAAATGTTACATACAGTAAAAATAAGTAAGGGGTGAAAAGCTTTTTCGGGGTCGGCAACGCGTGGGTAATGCCTCTCGTATTGCAAACGTCCATAGGCTGCGGTGACTGCTTCCCATCTGGCGGGCCGTAAGCTTGTTTGGCACCTTAGTGGTATATAAAAAAGATGTGTTGTGAGTGTGTGTATAATATTATTAGTTAACTTACTTCGGAATCAGACTTCTTGTCGTCAGCCTAAACAATATAGATTATAATTATTAGGTATAATACAGAAACAGCAGGCCAGTCCTCCAAAGCAGTACGCCGTTTATGACACAGGGCCCATCGTCCAATTTAAACATATTGGATGAAAGAGAACGACCCGACTCCCAGGCCACCCCAAAAAGACTTTTAAGTAAGTCATTATTCCAGATCAAATCATCATCATAATTAGTTTTTGCTAATTTGCCTCGAAAGCCTGATCTATATTGGAGTCCCATACGGACGACCCAATATTTTTTTCTTGATTCGACGCAGCCATGCAGGAAGCTTTTTCTTCCATCGCTTCTGGACCCAGACATGCGGAACCTAGCTTAGGCATTCGCTAAATTTTCAGTTCATCAGTGCCGGCCTTGTTGTGCTATGTGCTAGCACGCACAGCTTGACAATAAAAAAATATTTTTTCATCCTTGGTTAGAGGTGAGGTGTCATGTTTGTCGGTGGCGAGAAATAATTGGATCGCTATAGCATTACGCAACGGCAGTTTTATTTGTAGCAGGATACCAAAAACGCATAAAACTGCCATTAAAGGGTAGTTTAACTAGTAAAAGTCCTGGAAAAGTGTTGTCCTTTACAGTTGGTGCTATTCTACTCTGCCGGACAGCACACGGCCAAATTATTGCATTACCAGATAAGCAGATCAATATTTACCTTTGATAGACATCCAACTCCAACACACTGAAATAAGATCACAGTTTTTCAAGATACAAAAAAGAAATAAAACAACATTTCTAGGAATCTGTCATGCCATAAATGTCTTCGCACTATTCGAGTTCGACTAGTGTGATAATCTGAGTGAAATGAGTTTAGTGCGTAGGATAAAGTTCATGCTCGATAGCCGGATAACAATATTATTCACGAGATAGTTGTGGACGAGATTCCTCATCATTGATAGGCGCTCCGCATCATTGATAGGTCCAGTATTGGACTGATAATTAATCTCGTCCACGTAAAGTTTGGTTATAACGTTCTAAGCCCATTCCCATGGAAAATACAATGAATTTTGGGATATGACAGTCCCTTGTTAAGGTCCCCATTAAATTGTTAAGGTCTAGGTGCTATTTTTAAATTTTTACATGAAGGAATAAGAAACATCCATATTTACATACTTTCGGATTTATAATATTTATAGAATTGGCCAAGTGATTAATATGCTAATATCAAAATTTCATTACAGTAAATTATATTAAGAAAGACTGTAAACGAAAGTGTGATCTTACCTTTGCAGAGCATCGTTTACCTTTACACTGTTTTAGCAAAATAGGAAGATAAAGTGTAGTTCATAACCATTATAATTCTGAAAGATATTTACGATGTTAAGAAGAGGCACGGGCCATTGGCCAAGATATAGCGAATGTGTTCGATCGAGTCTTGCATATAGGTGTTAACCGTAGTGTTACCGTAGGTAAGGCTTCTCAGAGAATTGAAAATGGGTAACTAGATATTTGTCCAGCAGATGCATCAAAGTCGTAGTTGACGTCAAAAAACCACATTCATTGTAACTCCGTAGTTCCAGGACACTCTGCTTACCATCTTAGAGTAGAAAATAAGAACGGGGTGTGCTTAGTTAGCGCAAGAAAATTAAACCTCTGCTTATATTTGCTACATTTCTAAAACTTACCTGTGAATTGCATTTTTCACCTATACACTAAAAATAATAATTATGAAACAACTACAGTACATCGAAACAACTACAAAATAACATAAAAAATTATCGTATCTGTTTAGTCCGACAATTTTAATCAGTATCATCAAAATTAATTAAACCTGTTTATTGCTACAGTTATCCTGAAGAGTAAAATTTGTAAACTGCTGGGAGAATTAGTTTATATTATAACGCTTAATCAAAAACATTTTTACTTTACGAATAGCAAACCAAAAAAAATCTGAATAACTTTATAAAAAGAAGCTACATTTAAGAGTATGACTCTTGTCGGATAAGCAATCGCCACTCTGACTGTCAACCTCTTTTTCTCCATATAATCCGCGGCGCTCAATCAAAAGAAGAACAGGAAGGCCAACATATAAATATATTGTTATTAGTGAAATAAAAATATATAGATTCAATAATTCAATAATAAATATTCATAAAACTAAACAGGTCGTTAGAAATTTTAAATTAGAAAGAGTAGGTGCTATGTGAGCAAGAGATATGAGATAATTCAGTATCAGGAGAGTTTACTAGTCAAAATAAAAGTATGTAGTAGGTGAGTTTATAGTTAAACATAGTATTTTAAACTATCGCGGTTATTATCACACATTTTAAGGGTATGTTCCGGGTTTCCTACCGTGTACTTTCGTTGAAGAGTAGCCCGATAATTCGACGCAGTTGCATGCATCATGTTCACGGGACGACAAACAAAGAATCAACAAAGGTACGCGAGAGGAAACCCAAAATATACCCTTAAAATATAGTTTAACAGCTTAAATTTTCCTTAAAACCACCCTAATTACAACGTGGTTTTCTCACAAGATTGCAATATCGGACTCACTTACTTCGGAGGTAGTTTTGACACCATTTGCCTAATAAAATAAATAAATGATTATAAAGTTTATCTTATATAAATCGGTTGTGTACAGTTTAATTTCAACAAGCGATAAGAATTCTTTTTTCAAATTTGTTTTTGGATTCTATATTTTTGGACATTGTTTTCGTGTCAGGATTCTAGAAGGCATTCAGTCACTTAAAGTCATAGAGAAAATATTTACTAAAGCAATAGAGGAGACACCGCAAGTATTTTCTTTGAACCACGCTTTGCGGTCCTTGGACAACAGTGGCCGCAGTCAGTTCTGATACATTGCGCGACGCGGACCAATCTGACAGTTGCTTGGATATTCAAAAAAACGCCATCTTGTGCATTAAAAACTGTACGAACCATTGGAGGGCCAAAAATAAAGAAAATGATAACATTTCATCGGTCATTCGATGACTTAGCAGCCTCCCCCCGCACCTCCCGCACGTGATAGGTTGGTACAATATTTTTGTTTGTGATGGCTGCTCTATTACGTTAGTAAATATTTTCTCTATGCTTAAAGTCATTGTGTGTATCGAAATTCATAATTTTGAATTGGTATGCTATCGTGTCAAGTGAGAGCGCCAACCCGTACCATCAGTATAGGCGACTAATAATATAATATTATTATTAATCATTTATTTCAGACCAATTTAAATAAAAATTATAACAGTCCATATTATATTGCTTTAGTAAAATTACTTTTTTTCTTAAAATTTATTGTGTAAATCGTTACATAAATAAAACATTCAATTAATAAAATCATCACAATGTCATAATAAAAAATTAATTCAAATAAAATGTCTCATTGTTAAGTAGGCTAATATATTATTAATAAAAATTAAAATAATAAAGGCGTAGATTATGAAATGGGCAGCAGCATTTTAATTTTTATAAAATATATCTCCACTTATAATTATTATATGGAGGTTCGTGCCCTGCAGTGGATGGGTACGGGCTATTGCTGAGCTGATATTGAAAGACGTTACTCACAGTTGCCTTGCATTCCGATCCGTGACACTGTAAAAGCAAAGAAAAATTTATTCGAAGAATTATAATAAAATGATGATGAGCAATGTCAGTAGTAAAAGGAAATAATAAATTTTGAATAGAAAAACGCCGGCCAAAAAAAAATTATGTAATTTTCAGATAGTACGCCCACCGCCACTATGTATTGCTACAGTACAGAAGGTACTAAATAACGTTATTCTAATAGTCTATGCCCTATAATAACCGAACCATTACTGTACTGATTTAACGTGATTGTAAACAATGTTAGGAATTATTTTCTCAGTCGTTAAATAATACATTTTCTTCCAGCCGGCACTTTTAAATTATTGGTCTAAATATGTATGAATTAATCTGTTGTCTTGATGAGTACTGTCATCATCATCATCTTGGCGTTAAATCCCAGTTGCGCCCCCGCGCTACACGCGGGTGCCCGGGGTCCGCCTTCCTGCTATTCTTAGTCCACTTTGCTCGGTCTTCGGCATCCTTTGTGGTGAGTCTGTTGGCACGCATGTCACTCTTAACGACATCAAGCCTTCGCTTCTTGGGCCGGCCTCTCCTTCCCGTGCCTGGTAAGGGCGGCATAGCCAGACATCTGTTGTCCCCACATAATTTGCCGGTCTGCGCAAGATGTGGCCATACTATTAAAGGCGACACGCTTGTAGCTTATCTGCGATGTCACGGACACGAAGGCTGCCACGGATGTGGGCGTTCCGCACGCGATCTTTACGGAAAACCCCACACATCCACCTCAGCATCTTCATTTCCCTGACTCGCAACTCCTGCTTGTGTCGCTCTAATAGAGGCCAATTCTTGCTGCCGTATAAGAGAACAGGTCTAATAATGATCTTGTAGACCTGTCCCTTCAGTTTCATCGGCATCTTGGGGTCACAAATGACAGCCGCCATCGCTTGCCATTTGGCCCAAGCCGCAGATATTCGGGCTTTGACGTTGCTGTCGATGTCACCAGTTGCGCTTAGTACCGACCCCAGGTATCTGGCCTGATCCGTTCGTTTGACTTCCTCTTTTCCTATGCGGATGGGTTGGGGGTCTGTACTGTTGCAAGTCTTGATGAGTGCTGTACCGCGCGATAATTGCTCATTTTGAAAAAATCTTTTTCATTTGAGAACTTATCTTATAAATACTTGTAACAGATTTTCGATGGAGGGTAAGATAAACGAAAAAACTAAATCGCGGCCTCGACGTTTGCCATTTACTGACATCGAATCAACAGAATGAGTGGTCAATTTTGCGCACGTTTAAACTGCTACTTTTATTGGTATTTCTATTTATTTTTTGTGCGTACAATAAAGAGTTTTTACTTACTTACCCCGCTTACTTTCTCTTCTAGCTAATGGCTCCATCGTCTTGGAATATTATCAAAAACATCTTATGTCAGCACTTGACAACACAGCGTTGGTGGCATTGGCTAGCGGGTCGGACTCGTAATCCAGAGGAACTGGCTTCGACTCCCAGTGCCGCCATGTATCAATGACTTGTTCAGATTTATGTCCATCAATTGAAGACTGACCGATGCTCTTACAGTGAGTGAAATTATCGTGATAAAACCTGCACATTGAGGCGACTTTATTTATTTATTTATTTTATTTATTTACTGAATGTGTAACCGTGATCCAATCTTAACAGGTCCCCTGTTAAAAGGGTGACGGTGGTTTGATAGCAGTCGCTCCACTATAATTACCTGATCTGCCAAAACCAAGATAATTTTATTATAGGTAATTTATTTATTTATTTATTTATTTAAAACTTCATGCACATTACAGTACAATGGCGGACTTAAAGCTACGTAGTAAATCTAAGTAATAGGTAATATCTTACGTCAGCACTGCAATCTTGCCCCTTACACTGAAAATAAAATTTTAGCTTAGAAAAGTATTGCTGGGAGTTACTGACCATAAAACAAATAACGTCGAAGGTACGGATTTAAAATAATTAAATTAATTGAAAGGGGTAAAATGGTTATTACGAGGTCGGCAACAGCGGCCATAGGCTACGGTGACTGCTTACGATTAGTTATAAACAGCAATCAAAACGAATTATCAAATGCCACTATCTTTGAAAACTGCGTTCCTATATAGTTAGTTAAGTTACACTGTATGAGAGATTTAAAAAATATAATAAGTTATAAATAAAGTTAATTAATTCTCAGTTTCCTTCCGGGCGCGACAAGACAAAAAGGTGTCACGCCGTATATATCTGACGACCTGAGTGGTTCAGTAATCAACGGTCTGCCACGCAAGAGGTCCCGGGTTCGATTCCCGGCCGGGCCGAAATTGAAATGATGAATTTTAATTTCTGTAAAGGGTCTGGGTATTCTTTATATAATAAGTATGTATTTAAAAGTATATATGTAGTATATCAGTTATCTAGCACCCATAGTAAAAGCTTTGCTTAGTTTGGGGCTAGATGGTGCTGTGTGAATTTGTCTACGATTATTATTATTATAGATAATGCCTAGGAGCTACTGGTCCATGAAGGATACATGAAGGGATATTTACCACTCTCCTTAAAACGGAAGCTCATGGACATGTGCGTTCTCCCGATACTCACCTACGGGGCTCAAACTTGGTCTTTGACTAAAGCCCAAAAGTCCAATCTCAGGGTTTGCCAGCGGGCAATGGAGCGTAGCATGTTTGGAGTAAGATTGATGGACCTTATTCGAAACTCGATGCTGCGCTTTAAAACGCAGATCGCTGTTGTACCCACTAAAGCTGGAAAGCTGAAATGGAACTGGGCAGGTCATGTTTGGCGCATGTCGGAGGAGTTATAGACTAAAACCGTTACAGTTTGGAACCGACGTCGCGGCAGACCCAAGAAAAGGTAGACAGATGAGCTGCGGGCCTTCGAAAGTGACTGAGACATTGGCACTTGCTCGTAAAGAGTGGAAGAATCGGGGGGAGGCCTTTGCCCAGCAGTGGGATGATTCGGGCAAATATAATAATAATAATAACTCTCAGTAATTTATAATTCACATTTCTTAGATATAATAAGTGTGGGAGACTGATGCCTAAGCTAGGGAAAAAGCCTGTATTTCAGGTCATCAGGCCCTTATATGACTATGACTATAAATATAATATGCCATTCACAAGTATTGTTACATAAGTATGTAATAAATTTCCTCGAAATGGGAAATATATTATACGTACAGTAATAAAAAAATACAGTTTTTTTATGCATACGGTAGGCAAACAGGCAAGCGGGCCACCTGATGGAAAGTGGTCACCACTGCCTATAGACATAGGCAACACCAAGAGCATCGCCAATGCGCTGTCCACCTCTAAAACACGTAGTTCTAGCAGTAAAAATGCAAATGCCCCTCCACTGCCAAAGCAACGGTTCCCCAAATCCCCACCCCATGGAGCACCTTAGATAGATAAACACTTTATTGCTCATAAATAAATAACAGTATCAATCAGTTACTAGTAACAAGGAACACATATGAGAAAAGGCGGCCTTATCGCTACAAGCGATCTCTTCCAGTCAACCTTTACAGAAATTGAGACAGAAATATTACAGCAGGTAGTGTTGAGCCACAGGATACAAGAGAATGCGTTGTGCATTTATCTAAACACCAACTTTTATTTTTTATTTTTAGCCATTTTTGTCCCACTGCAGGGCAAAGGCCTCCCTTTCGATCTTCCACGACTCACGGTCGGATGCTTTCCTCGGCCAATCCTTAGAAAAGGCGTCCAACTCGTCCCGCCATCTCCGTTTAGGCCTTCCGCGCTTCCTTGTTAGGTTTTGTGGGGTCCAGTCAGTGGATATTTTTGCCCACAATTCGTTTGGCATGCGACATACATATCCAGCCCAGTCCCACTTCAGTTTGGCTGCTTTCAAACCCACATCAGCGATTTGAGTTTTGGAGCGCAGTACACTGTTTTTTATACGGTCTGACAATTTGACTCCCAAGATACTGCGCTCCATGGCTCGCTGGCAAACCCCGAGTGCGGACTTCTGATGATCTGTCAAAGACCAAGTTTGAGCACCGTAGGTGAGGATGGGGAGAATACACATGTCCATCAATTTCCTTTTTAATGATAAAGGAAGATTACCTTTCATGAGGTGTTTCATGGACCAATAGCTTTTCCAGGCGTTTCCAACTAACAGCCAAAAAATGAAATAATCGTACTTACACCTTACTCACCGGCAGAAACACAATACTATTCAAAAGAGTATTGTTTAGCTGCGGTATTCTGTAACGTGGAGGTACTTCCCCAGTCGGGCGGCTCCAATTCCCCGCTATGCCCTACCTCTCTCTGTTATATTAGTTTGTGTTTAATGTGTTACAATAATGATTTTCCGCAGTATAAAAAAAATATATGTTTAAATATTTATATATTTGCGTAGTAGTATTAACCATAGCATGAATTAACCATATTTAGATCTCCATGGAAAATATTCATTTGGCGCCCTTCTTTTTTAACGAACATAACAACAAATAAATATAAAATGCTCTAGTTATTTAAAAAAATACTATAAATAATATAATAATACTATGTCAATGTCTGCTTTTCAAAATCATCGTTTGACGTACCGTTGATTGGCAATTGTTGCCTGAGCACTGAAAAATTTAATTACTTTATTACAATGTGTACCTACGAAGTGCTGAATTCATAGTTGAGTCATATAATTAAAAAGGATGATGTGAACGAAATGAGATCTAATATTTCTGATGTGTCTACGGGGGTCCCACAGATGTCAATTCTTTTTCCGCTTTTATTACATAGATAGATAACTTACCATACTTTGTAAATAAAACCAAAAAAATGTTTTGTTCGCTGATAATAATACATCTTTATGGCTTAGTTTAATAGTTTTTAAAATTTAAAGACAATAATTATAGTAAAACTAAATGAATAATGCTTGATCTACTGTTAATTTGTTTATTATTGGTAAAAATATTTTTTTAGAATTCTTGCCAAATGTAAGATCAGTAGCCTGTCCTCAAGTTGTGTGGTTGTACTCTGATAATTTTTCTTTGAAAATAAATGTTAAATGTCATCAAAAGTGATTGAAGGATTGGTATGAGATCTACAAAAGGCAGTGACTGATCTCACAAGCAAAGTCTGCGCTCTCGAATGTAAGATAGATGTACAAAATACTATAAATTCACAATCAGTCACAGACTATAAAACAGTTGATATTTTTTACATTATTTAGAAAAAATCAGTCGATAAACAAATAGAACATTGCACTAGATTATTACATAGACCTAAGGTTTCCTATTTCAATTACAAATTTTGGTAGTTAATAGCTAGCTGTTGCGACTGACAACAACGTTAAGTATAATTCATTAATTGCTACAATTTTGCTAATAAATGTTATACAAAATGCTTACGTTAATAATTTGTGTCTTAATTTGTTTTTGTACTGTAACAGATCGTTTGCAAAGATGTCGATATCATTCAGCGAAACATTATAACACCGTGCGGTTCTTCTGATAAATGAATTTTTCGCATAGTTTGTTGTACAGTGCTCAATATAAAATGTGTCTTTAGAACTTGAGGAGATGCGTTGTATCTTAAAGTTAATTTGTTCGAGAAGAGGAGAAGAATCTATGTCACTTTTAACAATTTTGAATAAAAATATCGATTCTATGTACGACCTACGACTTTGCAAAGTAGGTACGTTATGTCTTTTTGCCGAATCACTATATGACTGAATGCTGTGAACTCCACGATAATCTAACGATTTCAGAAACTTGTTTTGAACTTTTTGCAGATGGGCGATATGAACAGCATACTGAAGTTTCCATACCACACTGGCAAATTCAAAGTGGCTTCGTACGAATGAGTAGTAGAGAATTTTTAGAGTGTCTGTACGCCTGACGGGTTGGAAAGACGAAGGATAAGGCCTGGTTGTTTAAAAGCCTTCTCTAAAATTGTATCTATATGGAAATTGTAATGGAGCTTATGATTTAAAATAATACCCAATTCCCTAACTTTATCCACCCTATTCAATACGTAGTCCGAAATCATATAATTGTATGTGATTGGGTTATGTTTTCGAGAGAAGCTTATTTGACATGACACTTAGATGCATTTAGAACAAGATTATTTTTATGCAATAATGGTTAAAACTATATATATATCAGATGGCAGCTGCAAGCAGTCGTTAATCGTACTGACAATTTTAAAGATTTTTATATCATAAGCATACATCAAGTAGCACGAATTGCGTAAGGATTGGCCAACGTCATTTATATACAATATAAAGAGAAATGGCCCTAATTGTGAACCCTGTGGCACCCATAACTAGTTATTTATTGGGATTTTATGATTTAATTGTTGAAACTGACATTATAATTATTATTTTTACGTTATCAATGTATGTTTTTATAAATTATTGCATGCCAGATTCTGGCAAATTGTGTGAACCTGTGTGAAAATGTGTGAAATGTGAAACCACATATTAAGCAATAAAATATACAAACAAACCCCGGAAGGTATAGGCAAAAACTGTGACATAAAACCCTTCAGTGCCACAGCCTGACTACGATTACTGAGGTAGGATTCTACCCATCTATAAATATCGCCATGTATCCCGATGTCCAGTAACTCTTTCAAAAGAGTTTTGTGATATATTTTATCAAACGCCTTTGAGAAGTCAGTATATATAGCATCAACCTGACAACCAGCATCTAATGCGTATGTCATCAAGTTGGTGTCGACACCACGACAGCAAAAGAAACCGTGCTGCTGACCCGTGTTGATGTGGACTTCGACTTTGTTACCTACCTCCAACTGTGAATCGGAATCGCCGGTGCCGGATCCAGCCGCTGCGCCGCGATCAGTCCGCAGCGCGCGTCTAAGGGCAACCGCTGCATTAAGCGCGACAGCGCGTCAGGTTCCGGCACAAAAAACAGCAAGGCTCCGAGTAAAGATACCCGAGCTTGTCTGAGAGACGCCGAGCGGCATCCCCGCTACTACTACTCCGCCGCCACCGCTAGCCGCCCGCCGCGGCCGCAACGCAAGCCAGTCCGCCGCCGCACGCGCAAACCGCGCGGCGGAAAGTGGAAGGCTATGATTTGCAAAATGATGAGGACAGAACCTGGACAAAAATTCTCCCGAAACAACAACGCAGGAAGATTGCGGTTGGGCCCGGTGCAGAGGATGACGATTTGCAAACTGTTGAGCGAATCAAATACATTCAGGCCTAGTCTTTTAAACCAGACCCGACTGTTGTAATGATTAAGAAATGTTTAAATAAAATAGAATCATCGTGCGATTATTTCGTTATTTTATTATCATAAAATTTTTATTATTTTTAAAATTTTATTATCGGTTTACCAGAGAATACTTTAAGAAATATGACTACCCCGATGTGTGGCCGCCGGGCGTTCGCTTTACGCACTGGTTTCTCCGCCGGCCCCGCGCCGAGCGGGGCGAGGACGGCTCGTGCGTGCACAAAGCACCGCGAGTAAACAATAGGCACTATCAGCTGTCCATATGCTTGCAAAATATACAGTCGCTCAACAACAAAACTCAACAACTGAAAGTATTGATGCAGAATGAAATGCAATGTGATGTTTTGTGCCTAACGGAGCACTGGCTTCGAGATAATAACACAGACCACATTAATATCCAAAATTACACCCAGTCGTCGAGACTCGTGGTTCGTGTATCTTCGTCAAACATGGAGTGAAAACTACTGAAATAGAAACGTTGTGTGATTTCCCGACATTTCTCCAACTTATAAATTACTAATAATAAATAAATAAAGTAGTATTCAAATATGACAAACAAAAATACCTTTTTTTGATAAATTAGACCGCCTGCTCAATGATATTAGTAATATGGGATTCATTGCATTATCGTTATATAAGCAAATATAAGCAAAAGTAGAACATGGGTAGGTAACTGATGAAATTCTAAATTTGAAATATCATTTATATGACCTCCACAACACGTTACAGAAATTCCCGAATAACAATGATGTTAAAATTAGGCTCGATAAATGCAATGAAATGTATACGATCATTAAGTTATACGAGGTGATTAAGTCCATGTGGCGCGTAGTTAATATGGAATCAGGCAAAAAATATACCACTAGTATTGACATAACTGACGTTATAACCAACGTGAACGGGGAAAAGTTCGCATCTGACGAGGAGCTGGTAAGCTTTCTCAACGAGCATTTATTTTGTCCTCCATCCGATGCGGCGCCCCGCGGGGCGACGTGCTGCTGGCAGCCGAGGTGCTGGCGGCGGAGTGCGCCGGCCGGCGGATCGTTCGTTCCGTTTCACCGGTTTTATTCCATATGAGGTATACATTATTATTACTCAACGTGTCGGTAAAAAATCTACACAAGCCATTTTCGGGATATTGATTAAAAATTTAATCACTGTAGCCGAGTACATATCACCCGTTTTGGCATCATTATAAATAATAAATAACAGTATTAAAAATAACAGCTGTATTGTGAAGGCAAATACCCGAATTCTTTCAAAGAGGTGAAATTTTGCCCATTATATAAAGGAAAGGAAAAGAAGAGTGACCCGAACTGCTATCGTCCCATATCAATAATACCAGCTATAGCAAACATTTTTGAGAACGGACTTACGTCTAGGCTGATCCGTTTTCTGGATAACACGCAGGCATTTTTGGAGCGTCAGTTCGCTTATCGTGCTGGCAATTCTACCACAATGTTGGTACGAGAAGTGCATCAGCGTGTTCTCCAAACGCGAGAGCAGAAGCAGTATGTCGCGTTGCTGTGTTGCGACCTTTCCAAGGCGTTTGACGTGGGCGACCATAACTTGGTTGCAGAGAAGCTTAGGTTCTACGGGATAGACGGCCCTACGCTCTCCATACTGTGTCAGTTCATAAGATCCAGGAAACAGTACGTGGTCGTGAGATCTGGTGAGGTGCGGTCTGGTGGACTGTCGGCGGATGTCAATGTTAATGAATTTCTAGATATAAAATTAACTATTCATAAATCGATATTGGACATTAATTTTCATTATTATTTTACAATAATTATTTGTATATTTATTTGACATTAATGATCGACCAATGTTATAATTTATATGATTGACTAATTACGTGCCTTTTTTATTATTGACATTTACAAATTGATTATTTATGAACATAAATTTATTATGAAATTATTGATTTGTTTATGTTTAATTAATTGTAACAGAGATACGAAATGAATATGTTTGGATGCTCTGACCTAATCTAATGTTATGTATACAGGGTGTTTCATAATACATGTATAAAGCCGTGAACTGGATGGAGTGCTAAACGTATTAAAACGATAGGTACAATTATTTTTTTCGTGCGTGGAATAGTTACCGAGAAAATGACTATCGAACTTTTTCTTTTTCAATGTCGATAATCACATTTTGAAAACGAAAGACCGCATCTCTAGAAATCAGTTGTAATAGATCACTCAAGTTCATAATCAGGTCAATCAACTGAATAATACAATTTTACCAGTTACAGATAGGATATAGGTTTTGTGCCTTTAAGTCTTTTCTACCTACCGTTTCATATGAGTTTTAAAATTCAATCTAAAGATCACTACGATCAATACCTCAAGTGGCTGGTTAATAAAATTATTATTACAAGCAGCTCGTGAGCAGTCCGGCACAAAAACAAGACATTTCGATGTTTGTTTCTACTTTAATTTATTTGTTTTTTGTTGCCTTCAACACAATGTTGCACCTAGGTACATAGTCTTCAAACTAATTGCGAAAACACAATAAACATTAATAGGCAAAAAAGTTACAGCTTGATTTCGCGTCTGCGCCATATCTTCTATTGTACTAGGCAGTCATGACTGAAGCAGGTGGACTATGTACGGGATACTGATATCACAGGGTGTCCATAAAGTACATTCACCAGATTTTAATATTTTTGGAATGTGCAGCAAAACTACACGATATTGTTGTTATACTTTTTTGTCTATTTTTTCACTCAGTCTACATCCTGTTGAATGCATGTGGTGAGTCTTGGCACAAGTTTACGCATTTCTCGTTGAACTTTTCCGCCAGCTCCGAAATAAGGCAATATGTCATTTTAGTACCTATCTAATAGTAATTATTAAATTCTACTCATGTTTAAATTCAAGAAGGTGAATATTAAATTTGAATAGCTGAAAAAATACCTAGCATCACTATTTACGTACTAGGATTTAAGCATTTAGGTTGCAGGCAACAAACATGCAGAACAGCAGATGCGGACTAAGATGAAATGCGTCATGCCTGTATTTGCACTGGCTTATTTTATGGACACCCCACGTACTAGGCGCAATATTAAGGAGGTCTAAATTATCCGTTTTGTATTTTTTGTTTTCGAGGGTTCTGTACAAAAAAATATTGTAATCAATTATGATTTTAATTCAAAAGGTTCATTCATAGTTTTTACGAAAGTGCACCACCACCTAACTAATAGCAAAGTAGTCTTATTCAAATTACTGTAGCATATTAATGTAGCAAACTCTAATTAATGTAACATCTTTGTCTTTTTACGAGTTTGCTTTCTCATGTCATGTCTGTCGTTCATGTTTCAGTGTCGCGTAGGTAATCGTACCTATCGTTTTCACGAACATTTCTTATCAACTAAAATTAACTTAATGATTCTTAGTTGATGGAGCTTTACCTGTAAATATCCCAAGTAATATTAAGTTTTTTTTGTATAAGTTTTTTATTTTTTTGTATTTGAAAAACTGAAATTCCCTTATGAATATTCCATTGTTATTTTGAGTAAGTACTTAGGTTAAAGTGAATGTTGTATATACCTGTAATTGGGGTGCATATAAGTCTTGTACCTTGTCTAAAGTAAATTGTAACTGTTACATGTGTACTCTGTTGGTATATTAAATAAATAAATAAATCCCATGCTTCACCCAATTGGAGAACCTAGGTCACCTAGGTGGAGCACGGACCCAAAAACAATTTTAGAAATTACTGTCTAGGTTACTGTCATTGTACCAAACTACCCGATAAAATCGTGATAAGCAAATGTAGGCCATCGCCATAAGGATTATTATTAAGCCCACAGTTGGATTCGCTTGAGACTCACTTTAACAAATTAAAAAAAAATCAACATTATGGTGCAACTACCAGGAGAACATAAAACGAGAGAACATAAAAGGCGAAATAAGTTAGACCCCTAAAACACGGATCCCTAAGTACGAATCCTTTTGCACGTGCCGTCAAGGTCAAGGCCGGCGCCGGAGCTGTGGCGGCGCTTTTGACATCAAAATAGAAACTGAAAACTACAAAATCTAAAAATAGAATACTTTGGCGGGCCGTTCTTTATTTTGTGGTTTGACCCACGGCGCGACTTCCATTGACAAAATTTGCCTACTTTCGCGTCGTATTCTTTCATTCAGTTTTTAGCTTTTCGCGTGACCGAAATGATTGTTGCGTTGTAGTTGTAGGATACCTAAGTACCTACCTATTGTGAAGATAACTGTGATACGAGTGTTAACGATGTGAACGAATGATTTATAGCTTCAGGTACCAGTATTAACGTAGTCTTGTCTGTGTTCAGCGTTCAACGTTTAAGTATTGTGATAATCATTATTCTGTGTATGAATGCAAGCTAGCAGTAGGCCAAACACAATGGTACCTACCTATTTACGTATTGCATAGCAACCAGAGCCTGCGTAGTGTTGTGTATCTGTGTGTATGGAGTGTACCTACCTAGCTACGCTACGATACGAGTGCAAGCTTACTTGATAGTTAATACCTATCAGTCATCCGAGCCACAGGAAAGCAAGAAAGTATGGCACCTGACGCTGTTTGTTTTCATAAAATAACTTTAAAAAGGTACGTACCTACATGCTTTAAAGGTCTAGGTTCTAGCTAGACTTTAAGATATGCTACCTAGCTAGTACCTAATCGTAACGTTAGGAGGTTCTTTTCCGACGGGAAATAGGCAGAAAAGACAACGCTTTTATCTGTTCATGAAAACATGTAGGTATTTAGTAAAACCTGTCTGTAATCTGTTTCAACAAAACTAGTCTCATAAGTGGTTCCCTACGCTACGTAGGTCCCTAGATGAGTGAACCATTTTAGTAGGACATAGTACCTACTTATTTGTGTAGAACGATTTATCAATTGAACGAATTCTGTTTTAGTTATGTAGCTATCTTAAGTATGTTTTTCAAGAACGTTGGTGGCTGGGCGGTTGAGTATCCGACTCGTAAGCGAGAGAGGTGCCGGGTTCGAATCCCGCTGTGGCAATGTACCAATGACTCTTTTCTGAGTTATGTACATTAGTTGAAATTAACTGATGCTCCTATGGTGAGGGAAACATCATGATGAAATCTGCAAATTCTGGCAACTGAAATTGTAACCATGATCCAATCGAGTCAGGTTCCCCCGGTAGCAGGGTCATGGAGGTCAGATGGTAGTCGCTCCACTGTAACAAATTATTTTCTCTCCACAAAATTATTTTCCGTGCCCGGGGTCCGCCTTGACTATGGTCCATGATCTAGGATTTGGCAGATTAGGTAATTAATTGCAGTGGAGCGACTGCCATCTGATATTCCTGGCTCCTAATCCTGCTACCAAGGGAACCTGACCAGATTGGATCATGGTTACTTACACATTCAGTCGTCTGAACTGAATGTGTAAGTTTCATCACGATGATTTCCCTCACCGTAAAAGCATCGGTTAGTATTCAGCTACTGTGCATAACTTAGAAAAGAGTTAGTGGTACATGGCGGCAGTGGGATTCGAACCCGGTACCTCACGCGTACGAGTCGGATACCGCAACCTTAGGCCACCGACGCTACGACTATTTAAGCATACCTACCTATCGAAAATAATTAGTGTTGGCAAGTTCCTAGTTAATTTGGTAGAGCCTATTCATGTAGATAAGTAGGTAACATTTAGTACGACGCCTGGTAGTAAGATGAAGGAGGTTGGTTTGTTTTGATATGAATGGCACGAGGTTATTACTCGTCCTTATGGTGTGTACACACTCAACGTACGCCAACGAAGGGCTGTCGGCCGAATTATTTGGACTTCTAAGGTCTAATACTTGCATTTCGTGGTCAAGCAAACGATCTTTGGGAGTTTTGGGAACCGATTCGGGCTCGTATTTGCACGTTTGTTTGTTGGCCTTCGGTATCCGCCCAAACTGCGATTGGATGATTACTTCTATCCGTTTGATGTTACCGCCACGCTGCACTGCGGATTGCCGGCTGGCACACGCCAACGGACAATCGTTAGCCGAAACGGGTGCGCGTCACACATCGCCCGGTGTGTACGCAGCATTAGGCTCCTGGTAGTAGGCTTGAGGAGGTTGCTTTGTTTCG
This sequence comes from Blastobasis lacticolella, assembly GCA_905147135.1. Lineage (NCBI taxonomy): Eukaryota > Metazoa > Arthropoda > Insecta > Lepidoptera > Blastobasidae > Blastobasis > Blastobasis lacticolella. The sequence continues at coordinate 13,182,265 of LR990061.1, forward strand.
ATAGGGGTCGCACGAGGTTATTAAACTGTTTTTTATATGATCATCAACTTGAAATAGAGCTGCGCTTCAACGTAGTCGATATGGTTATTTATCTTTAAAAATTAATTTTTTTTATTAAAATTAAAATTCAATGTCCGGATAAAATGAAGTCGCCAGTGCACTCTTTGAAAGCTCTACTTTAACACCCTTTCGGCTTTATACATGTATTATGAAACACCCTGTATAACCTATCTAATGTTAGATACACCTAGGTAACAACAAATAATGACTTGTAAACAATTTTTACCAATAACATTATATCTATGTCTATTCTACGACGCCCTCACAGTTTAGGATAGATCCCGAGCACTGCTTGGCCGCCCACGCTGTTTCTTTATTTTAAAATTGATTCTAAGGGAAATCCGACAGCCAAAAAAAACCTGTAAATCATTAAATTTTCCCATCCCGCCTTTATCCCTCCTACTGAGAAGCTGCCATCCGGTAACAAACTTCCGTGGCCGACCTGGAAGGCGCTAAGTAAGCTACGAACCCAGGTGGGCCTGTGTAAAGAGAATCCCTTTAGGTGGGAATATACAAATGACAGTTCTCGGTGCGACTGTGGCAATTCTCCGCAAACCATGTACCACCATTGGACATCGTTTCATGCTGTAAAATGGAGGTCCTAAAACTTGTAAAATGGAGGACTTGTTCGAGGCCAGTTTTTAGTCCATCGACACGATAAGAAGAATAATGGAAAATCGTCGTCATTTCACCTACCTAATATTAATTAAAACTAAAAGTATTAAAACAGTAATTACTGCTCATTATTAACTCGCGCGAAGGCTCGGGGTCCGCCTTGACTTAACGCATACTTGCATACAGCAGATTTAGCTGCGCGGTTTCTTTTTTAATGATTCGTAAATGATAGAAGTTCATGGTGCTGAACTGCTTTACTTACTTTCAATTAATTTGAAGGAAAAAAAAGGTGTATTAGTTTATTATTTAAACAAAAATTAAGGCGGGCTCAGTGGGTTCCTTGGCGTTTTTCTCCCACGGATATGTCATTTATGAATAGGTTGTAATTGTAATTTTTCTTTCGTTTCCGCCCGTCGTTTTGAGACTGAGGACCACCTGCTTGCATTGGCTTGCAATGGCATTGCCATATATGGTCCGGGTCTGTCTGACATAGGGCGTTTCTTCATTAGCCGACCTGGCCCGCCCCTGGACCCGGACCGGAGTGTAGGTAAATCTGGTCTGACAAGATGCCTAGACTAGATATTAAATATAGCATCGACCACCACAAGCCTATACGTCAATGGATAGTCTCGATCTGAATAAAAGCTTCTAGGACTTTTGTTCCGAGTTACGCTTTCACGAATTTCTATTTGTCATTCGCCCCAACTGCCAGGGTCTGGCTATCGGCTCGATTTTTCCCACCTGACTCGTTAATGGGGCTAATCACCGGGGCGGATGGGATCGAGCCTTGACAATAAAGTGGGTACATAGTGAGTATCGTCGAATAATATGTAACTGATACATACACATCTTACACAGGTACATGCACACTCACGCCCGTATCCCATAGGTATAGGCAGCGACTATCGATAATCGTTGCTGATGTTCTTTAAATACAAAAATAAGTATCTCACCCATGAAGTACCTCGTCCCGAACACTGTCCCAGTCACAAAAATAATAGAAAACGATAAAGTATAGTGTACAGTTCTAGACGGCGGTGAATTGGCGCAGTCCTAATTGGCAACAGTCGTGCGACCAAGAGCCTTGCGAAATATTGCCCATGCTCTTATATCTGTCGCCAAGCAACAATGTCTGAGTTCTATTTCTTGTATGGGGCTGGGGGGCATCATATTTATTTTGGACTTTATATTAATCTATTGAAACGCCTTGGCTTCGCACTTCGTCTAAACTTTCCTCATGAACCACTCTGTCTATTTATGAAATCCGCAAGTAAATCCGTAGTTTTTAAGGTTATCGCAAGCAGACAGATAGACTGATGAGGAATTGAACAGAACAAGCTGAATTTTTAATTCTTTTGTTTGAAACTTTATTATAGCATCCTAAATATTGTCTCTGGCCAGGAAGAGGTGGAGATCTTTGGTGTCGAAGGCCAAAATCCACTTTGGGTCGCTGAGCCAGCGCGAGGAAGTAAATGATGTCTCAAAAGTCTTATTTCATACTCTGTAACTTTGATCACAAAAACAAATACGATACGAGGCAAAGGAATGGAGATATTACCATAAAACTGATTTTTGTGACTTTTGACCTTAAATATCTCACACGTGACCTTATGAGAGTTGTGAGATGACAATGGCATAGTTATCATGGCGATCAATATATACTTCTTTCAAAGTCAAAGTCAAAGTCAAATAATTTTTATTCAATTTAGGTTTACAAAACTCTTATGAACGTCATAAAACACAAAATAATGTTTACAAATAACATTTTTAAAAAAATAGGGCTGCGGGCCGTGGCAACATTGAGCCGGTGTGCCTTCCAGACATTATTAGTCCCAGCATTGGACTGACTGTCACTGTCACCTTGACAGTTTGACTTACCGCCCGAATCAACGGTGCACGGTGCCGCGCCGCGTGCGTTGATTTTGTACACATACAACATAAATATTATACGATTATTCAGTGCGAGGTAACAACCCTGCCTGGACTAAATTATTGCATAGCGGTTACAGTGTTTCCTGTTGCAGATTTTGATATAGTACAGATTCATCCTGCTCCAAGGTTGTAACTACTTTAGATAAATATATACAGTCTGTCAAGGAAATTGTGAATCGTACTCACCGACTACTGCTCTTGCAACAATGATTTTTTGACAAACTGAGTACTTTTGCTGTCAAGAGGCACCTTCAAATTTTTACGACTTTCTTGCTAGACTGCATTATTATTAGATAACTAGCGGACCCGACAGACGTTGTCCTGTCTACACGTCTTTAATTTGAAAATTTCAAACTTTTTTTACAAAATTGTGAATCTAAACCATTCCCAGATCCCCTTGAACACACACAAAAAATTTCATCAAAATCGGTCCAGTCGTTTGAGAGAAGTTCAGTGACATACACACTCACAGAAGAATTATATATATAAAGATAGACACATTATCTATTTCATAATTACTAGTTCTACTGAGTCCCTTGAAATAGGTTCAGCAGTTTGAGTAATATTTGAGTAAAGGTAGACTGCGACGAGGTCTTATTAACTTAAAGCGTTGGCAGCTGTTCTCTTACCACTGCTTGGCAATTGTCACCCATACACTGGAAATATTAATAATATTTATTACCCATTATCATAATTTTTAAGTACTCGTGTGCAATGCATTGTTATTCATTCGTTAATTCATCTACTTTCTCTTATCCTACTAGGTAGGGGCGGTACAATATGTCTTTTACTATCACTCGTCATTTCGACACTTACTCCTTTTGTCTGCATGACATCATTCATATAGTCTACTTATATTTTTTTAGTTCGGCCTCTACCGAAGTATCTATCCACATTTATATGCATCACCTTCCTTTCCACATGACTTTTATCCCTCGGCATAGGATTTTTTTTATTTTTATTTCCGAACAAAATGTTTCATTACACATCACTACCTTTGCATAACATGCCTATATCACCTTAGCTTATTGCTTCTTATCATTTCCGTTACTGGCAGATCAGGTAATTACAGTGGAGCGACTGTCATCTGACCTCTGTGACTCTGCTACCAGGGGAACCCAGACAATCAGGAATCACTTTAATTTATTGCTCCTGTGGCAACACTGAAATAAATTTAAAACTTCAACCTATGAATTTAAAATAACATGTATAACTAAACAAGATTATAAAAATATTATTTCGACTTACTGTAGCTGTATTACATCTGTTACTACCTTTCTTACACTAAATAAAAAGAAAAAAAATTACTATGTAATTCCTAATATGCGGTTTCATTAAGAATGACTGTAGTTCTTATTTTAGCCACAGGCTTAAAGTACATGCTGGCGATTTGAGATTTACAGCTACGTGTCAATAGTTATAAGATATAGGTCTTGTCTTTATGTATTATTTTAGAACCGAGCAGCATAACTGTGTTTAAAACTGTTTTTTACAAAAATCGCAAAAAGTACAATTGTTAGGGATTCGCTATGTTTTGATCTATAAAGTATAGCCAAACTCAGTCTTTTAGCTTTGTAAATTTCAGATATAATGGGGAGGGGGCGGGGTCATTTTTGTAACAACTCTAAATGTGTAGCACTAAAAAAAATTGTGTGATAATGTGCATTCCAACCCCTTTCACTATGATACCTCACTCGACTTTATTGATTTAGAAATTCAAGCTCTTAAATAAAGCTTTAAAAAAATATCCATTTCAACACAATTTTGCGATAAAATATAAAAATTTCAATGCAGGCTTTGAGCCAGCAAGATCTATAAATGTGCCTTGCAGATAGAGTAAGTAGTTGCTGAGAAATTTGGCTGTGATAGACAGACAGACATGAGAGCGAGGTAATAAGAATTCCTTTTACTATTTGGTGGAACAAAAATAGTAAAATAGGAATATTAATTATTAGTAATTTATTATGACAAAAAGTAATAAGCGCTTACTTACTTTTGCTACACACCCATCTTCCATACACTTTAAAGTAATAAAAAACTATTAATTACAATAATAATAGGAAATAGAAGGAAATAGCCTTTTTTTTCGCAAGTATACATTTGATAATACATTTTTATTGTATTGATCTAAATACTTGGTAGGTATGGGTAGATGCTAATAAAAAATAAAAGGCTTTAAAATGCATTAAAAAGTATTATATGAAGTTTCTATATGGGTTTTAAAATACCTTTTTCCATCATCATCATCTGATGACGTCTTAGCGCTTATCCCGGCATCAGCCAAGGTCCGCTTTACTACTCATTCTTTTTCATTTCGCCCGGTCTTTGGCATCCTCTCGTCATAAGCCTCTATCTTTCCATTTGTCGTTAATTTTACCAGATGTAATTGCATAAAGAAGTTAGTTTTCAAAATTAAATGATATGCACTAATCGCCTAATACACCTAATGTCATCTGATTATGCCTACAAAGTTTCAATGTAATCAAATCTGTGATTTAGAAGAAATTGCAAAATTTCCTTGTATTAAAATTACAGTTTTCGTCATTTTAGCCACACAAAACGGCTATTACATAGATAAAAAGACACGACAACTAAATAATTATAAAGTATAAAGCAATGTCGCATCTCTCTTAGTTGTCTCTATGAATCCTTCTTCTGAACTTGTGTTTGACACCAATTGATATGAAGATTCACGAGGAACTTTTAGTTGCTTCCGCCTTGGTGCCTTAGACCTATTGCAAAGATAGTATTGCAATGAAATAAACAAAATGCCTGGGCAAATGACACTTAACCGGGCTTGCACCAAATTCTTAATATACTTATTAAAGAATGACGCTTTAACTTTAGGTTTTTTTGTATGAAGTTTTTTGTTTAAGTATCAACTTAAGCGTATTTAAAAAAATTGTTCAAGCTTGCCCTGAATCTCTGCCATCCTCCTAAATCTCGAGTAGCTATTATGATTCAGACATGAAAACCATTGCCTAGTATCGCAGTTGCCATAAAGAAAGTAAATACTTAAAACGACGTATTGGAGATTTAAATGGATAAAGATTTCATATATTTTTTTTTATGTCATGCGGTAGGCAAACAGGCAAGCGTGCCACCTGATGGAAAGTGGTCACCACCGCTATTGACATTAGTAACACCAAGAGTATCGCGAATGCGTTGCCCACCTCTATAACACGTTGCTCTGGCAGCAAAAAGACAAATGCCACTCCACTCCAAGCCACGGTTCCCCAAATCCCCACCCCATGGAGCACTGGAAACCTTACTCACCGGCAGAAACACAATACTATTTAAAAGAGTATTATTTAGCTGCGATATTCTGGAGGTTCTTCCCCAGTCGGCGGCTCCAATTCGAACGAGATACCCCGCTATACCTCTCTTTATATTCCATTTAAAATATGTTGATTAATTACCTTTACACTTTTACACTGAAATAGAAAATTCTTATTATTTACTCAAATATATGGGTAAATTTCAAAGTAGCGCCAGTAACGGAAAAGTTGAGCATAGGCGTGGTTTAGGCATGTTATGCACAGGGATTGAAAGTGTGATGACCGGCAGAGTAGATAGCACCAACCCTTTACACTCGTGGGTGTCATATAGGGCGATTAATGTTTTCGCGACAAAATATCTAGAGTCTCCGTAGGCTGGAAAATGGGCAACAGCTTTTTCCATTGTTATATTTATAAAACTGCGATCTCCAACTCGCCAGCCAAGGGAGGTCCTAAGTTCTACAATGGACTGTAATGGGCTGTGATGATGATGCAAAGGGATGTAAGTTGTGTCACAAGGAAGGCGAGGGATATGAATGTGGACGGATTATTAAGTAGAGACCGACCTAAGAAAAGATGGATGATCCCTGACGGTTGTGGAATGGGCTCCATGATGAGATTTTTCAAATAAGTTTTTGAGAAGTCCCACAAGATATTTTCTTCATTTTATTCTGGAAACCTTCAAGGCTAGGAGTGTATCTATCTGTCTATCTAGGCTGTTACTTGACAGGCATGCTTTATCTTCGGCCGCATCGTCATTTACCACCGGGTGAGATGGCGGTCAATAGCCCGGATAGTCAAAAACAAGCATTCCTATTAAAATGATTTCAATCCAGATTCATTAAAAATCATTACTTAGATTTCTTTAAATAACATATATCATTGTCATGCTCTACTATTAAACATTTTCCTATCGATAAATACTTTAAATGGCGGCACTGGAGATCGAACTGGTTGACTCATCAGCAAGGTACCTCTAGCTGATGAGTCAAGTCCATTAATCATTGGGCCACGCACGCTCTCCTTAATAAAAATAAGTTCTCAAATGCAAAATATTTTCTCTTAACAAGTTTTAATCGCGCTGTATAAATAGTACTCATCAAGACCATGCCAAAGAGCCCAAATCTTGTGGTCTTTGGAATCTTGGGTATCTTGTTGCATTCATTAGTTCCTACGACCACCTTCCGACTCCATCATCAGACCAGCTCCATTAATGCATAGTTATCCAAGTTACATAGGTATACTAAACAGCTCAATTGATCACTGCAGTTGGTCAAATTAGGCTTGCAAGATTTGCCCAAAACATGCAATAGTTTAGATTTTAAGACTTTCGTGGTTATTTACTACACTTTCACTACACGTATTGTCGGGTTTGTTACCACGGTTAGTATTGTTTTTACCTCGATATTTCGACGTAGTTGCAACAGTAAACTCGTGACCATGACGCATGCAACTGCATCGAAATATCGAGGTATAAACAATACTAACCGTCATACCATAGTTGTATACAAACATTGCAAATTAGAAAGCTTGTAAAATACATATTTATATTTACTTCATACAGTGTATCCAAGAAGCACATTATAAGCACCAATATTTGAACATACGCCATTATTCCCTACTAAATAACTACATTTATAGCATTTGAATTGTAAAGGAAAATTTGGCCTTACTGAAAATAATTTGTACTCGTGCTTATATCAGCCAACCATGTCTAACAATCGACAAGAATACCCGCATAATCGATTAGGAAATCGATAATTAGTTAACACCTAAAGAAAATGGCACTATGAAGGAAATCATGTTGTGACAACACGGAGTTCTTCAAGAAAAGGCTGAAAAAGATTTTTCAACTCTCCAGCACGAAACGGGCGCTTTTGCTGCGTAAAAACTCGCATCAAATGAAATTCGTTTTACCTGCGACTTTTCACGCAGCAAACGCGCCCTTTTCGTGATGGAGAGGTGAAGAAACTGTTAGCAAGGTGTTATCCTTCGTCTATAGTACGGTAACTGCTTACCATCCGGTGGGCTAAAAGCAAACAGCCACCCTGAGATAACACGAGTCTATGTTTCTAAGTGTTTCTGTCTATGGGCGGCGATAATCATTTACCATCAGAACATCAAAGTCGCTAATTTACTAATGAGACTATTTAAATGCAATTGGATCGCAATAGCAGCTCAATGGCAGCCTGAAACGTTTTTGGTACTCTGCTACTATTAGTAATGGCGCTATTGAAAATAATTGGATCGGAATTGCAGCTCAATAGCAGTTTGACGCCTTTTTGATATTGAGCTACAGTTAAAACTGCTATTGAGCTGCTATTGCGGTCCTGTCATAATTCAGTGGAGTCATTAGCAAATTAGCAGAATTGAGACCCCTTTGATCCCGCTAGCTCGTTTGCTTCCCTATTTCATAGAAAATTTGGTCCCACGCTTCGCTGCGGTTGGATCAGTCCCGTGCACTAGTGTTGGTGTCGGAGTGACATCTGTGCACTCACAAGTTCATGTCCATCGACTCCGACCATCTAACTCGCTTAAACCGCAACCAAGTGATGTGGCGAAGTATCAATAAACAAGATTCAATAATTGCTCAATAATTGCTACTCGGACATGAACAGTAGTGTTGTTCTCGTACAGCCTTCTCAACACTTAGTACCAGTAGTCGATATGACGCCTCTGGAGGTCTCTGAAGAAACTGAAGCACGGCTCGATCGAATAAAGAATAGAAAAAAAATCATCTTAGCGTGAATATCCCGGTTGTGCTCTCGGGCACGAGAGCCGGTGGTCCGTCTTGACCATGATCCAGGATTGGGCAGATACTTAATTACAGTAGAGCAACTGTCATCTGTCCTCCGTGACCCTGTTAACAGAGGAACCTGACCAGATTTAATCATGGTTACAGATTCGTCATTTGCGTGCCGGTTCCATCACGATGTTTTCCCTCACCGGTAAGAGCATCGGTTACGATTTAAGTATCTAAAGGTCATTCGTACATGGCGGCACTGGGGATCGAGCAGTATCTTTTTTTAAGATTATATTTCTTTATTCAGGCAAAAGACCCATAAAATACATTCAATAGCAATACAATACAATAATAATAAAATGATAATTTAAAAATCTAAACTATAAACATTAAAACATTAAAATCGCCTTTCACCGCTCTTCCACAAACGCTAAGCATAGGACTTTGAGGGTCACATGGTTATCCGGAAAATTTTCCTTGTGCTCGATGACGTCGGATAACCTACGGCGCCCTCACAGTCTAGGTATATAAACATCTTCGTTTTTCTATATAACTTGTTGCAGCGTGTGTTTTTCATAAGTATTTTTATTAGTAATTAGTATTGTGTTTCTGCCGGTGAGTAAGGTTTCCAGTGCTCCATGGGGTGGGAATTTAGGGAACCGTGTCTTTGCCTTTTTGCTGCCAGAGTAACGTGTTATAGAGGTAGGCAACGCATTGGCGATACTCTAGGTGTTGCTAATGTCTATAGGCAGTGGTGACCACTTTCCATCAGGTGGCCCGCTTGCCTGTATGCCTATATTATGGTCTCTGTATACATTGAACTATCCCACAGGTACCTATATTGTTTTGAGATGAAAAGTAGCATGACTCGGAAATAATGTAGCGTTTAGCAATAAACCATTCCTGTTTGACCATGTTGCAATACTTTGCAAATCTTCATTCATTTTATCAATGGCTTGTTAAATATTTAAAGGTGAATCAGAAATGTACAACTGTACATCATCCGCATAGCAATGATATAAACAATATTGTATAGTATTAACTAGATCCGCACTATAAAGGACAAAGAGCAGAGGCCCCAATATAGATCCCTGAGGCACCCCACGTTGCACTCCTTGCATGTTCGACAGTCTGACACTACCATCCAAGTATTTAATAGCAGTAATTTTGACTGTTTGATAACGGTCGCATGGGTACCTATCAAACCAAGCCAGAGCGTTACCATTAGGACCATAATACGACAATTTAGTAAGCATGTATGTCTAGACTGTCGAATGCCCTCGAGAAGTCCAGGAGTGTCAAAACAGTACCTCGGCCAACATCCTACTCAGCCAAAATATTATCAGTCACGTCCAAAAGTGCCGATATGGTTCCACGACCCTTACGAAAGCCGGACTGAAATTTAGGCAACATACCTTTTTCCTCAACGTATTTATAAAATTGAGCATGCACGGCCTTCTCCAAAACCTTTGACATGAAGGGTAATATACTAATCGGTCTTAAATATTTAAGAGTCATTGGATGATCAACTTTAGGCAGTGGAGTAACCATCGCGATTTTCCAAGGTCCAGGGACAATACCAGCAGACATTGATTGATTGATTAAAGTAAGCACGTTTTTCATTATATACTGATTACAATTTTTTTTAGTTTTTTGTATCGTTACCTTTCCGCATCCGATTTTGTTTTCCTATATTTGTCGTGTGCTTCATTACGTAGGTCGATCATAAGTAAAATCGTATCAGTAATCCATGGCAGTGAATGATCTTCTTTTATATTGATAGTTTTAAGTGGTGCATGACAATCAAACAGAGACAAAATTCACTAATTAAACTGCTCAACCATAGAATCAACAGTTGTCAACAGTTGTCAACCCCAGTACTGATTCCCAGTTAATTGTTTCATTTAAGTGATGATTAAAGCTCTCAATATTTATATTTTTAATCGGTCGGTATGAAATTACTTTAGGCGGACACCGTTCCTTCCTAAATGACAACGTTACGTTGACCATGGCATGACCGAGTGATCCTGTAAAATTGGACACGACTACCTCGCCAACACCTAGACGTGAATCAGTGCATACGAGATCAATTAAAGTCTCTGTCTCATTTGTTAAATGTGTGGGTTGTGTGACCAACTGTTTAAGTTGCATATAATTAAGAAAGTTCTTAAACTCAGTAGTTTTACCACTAGTTTCATCAAGCAGATTTATATTAAAATCACCCAGCAACACCACATGATCATATTTTGAGAAAAAAGTAACGGACTCAGTCAATGCGTCAAGACAGCGGTCAATATCTACCCATTGTGGTCGGTAAGCAGTTCCCACAACCAAAATACGTCCATTCAGCTTTGTAGATAACCACATCTGCTCAAGCGGAGCATCAGGGTGTTTAAGAAGCCGTGCAGTTATATCCCGCTTTATGTAGAAACCTACTCCGCCACCTCGGCCGCCACGCATGTGTACCGGGCGCGGCGCGCTCCGCAGCCGATAGCCGGTCGGCGCGGGCGCGCGCGCCTCCTGCCCTGCGCGCAACCATGTTTCGTTTATTGCAACTATGTCTGCGTTGAAACGCTTCATTGCAATAATAAAATCGTCCTGTTTTGTATTTATAGAACCCGCATTGTAAAGGCCCAATTTAAAAAACTTCACTTATTATTAGAATAAAAACAAAAAGCATAAAAGTGCAGTTAAATAGAAAGCGGATCCACACAAGACTAAATACATAATATATTCTTTAAGCACTATATGCGATGTATGATATGTGTATGTATGATTTATAAATAAATATTCTAGATGAATTAAATCACTTTTTGTACACTAGTTCCACTTTATTATACAATTTTATTAAATTGCAACCGGTTTCGAGTTACTCATCTTCAGGCAATTATTTCATATTTTGTTTACAAGCTATATGTAGGTACCGACAAATAATAATTTAAAATTGATGTGGGTACCGACAGTATACAATAATGTTAGGATGTCACAGTGCAGAGAAATGTACAGTATGTCAACATAATACAAATTACAAGTAGTCAAAATTTTTTAAGGTATGTCAATTGTTATACATTTAAATAAATGGCAAAAAATATAAATTATACCGAAGGTAAGTATGTCATTTAAAATAATTTAAAATAGGTGATGTCGATAAGGAAATTTGGTCATTAATTATATTATCTTTCTTCATTCTGTTCACTTCTATAGCTTCCAGTCCATCTAGTCTACGTCCTTTCCCAGCTATATGAAGGTATTTTATGCCATTATCTGGGTTAAAAATATGGTTTTCCTTATTAAGGTGTTCCGCAAAGGTCGAGGTTTGTGTCTTTTTTCTCCAGCTAGCTATATGTTAATTAATTCTTGTTTTAAACTTCCTTCCTGTTTGACCTATGTATATTTTAGCACACGTGTCACATGTCAGACTATAAATTCCACTTTGATTTTCAATGGGTATTTTATCCTTATTGTTGCAAATCAAGGACCCCAGCGATTTTATGCTATAAAATGCAGTGTTTTGCTGATCGCTATTGCAAATTTTCCTCAATTTGTGTGTGATAGGTCCAACATAGGGAATTGTTGCCCATCTTTTCGTAGGTTTGTTAATTTCTAAAGCCGCGGGTGCCAACATTTTCCTAGTTATTACTCTTTGCTTGCGTATAAGAATATTGTTTATTGGTTTTTTGGAGTAGCCATTGTTTATCGCTATCCGTTCTATAGTTTTCAACTCCTTAGTAAAGTTTTCTCGACTCATTGGAACACTTAATAATCTATGGATAAACGCGTGGAAAGCCGCATGTTTATGACTGTCTGGATGCCGGGATGTGGCGTGCATAATATTATCGCTATATGTCTCTTTACGATATATTTTATATTCATGTTGATCGTTCGTGATGTCTATTGTAATGTCAAGAAAATTAATGGTTCAAGGAATTCATAAAATCTAATACACTGTTTAGGTCGTTATCATTTCCAGTCCACAGACACAATATATCATCGACATATCTGTACCAATATTGTATGTGTTCACGGAATCTCGAATTTTAAACTTCTTTTTCAAAATTGTCCATGTAAATGTCAGCGCATAGAGGAGACAAAGGGCTACCCATTGCTAAACCTTCCATTTGCTTGTATGTTTGTTTGTTCCATATAAAATAATTTTGATCTAGACAAATTTTGATGGCTGCCTCTAAGTCTATTATTTTTTGTGCTTCAAGTTTGGATTGGCATAGGTTTTCATTTATTATTTGAAGGCATTCTTTGACTGGTACACTTGTGAACAAATTCTTTACATCGAAGGACACTAATTTCGCCTGTTGTGAAACTTTGATATGGCTTATTTTTTCTATTAAATCTACACTATTTTTAATTGTGTGTGTAGGTTTATACGATGTCATGCTTTTGTACAGTTTATTTACTGTTTTTGCTAGTTTATATGCTGGAGCGCCTGTGTATGAAACGACTGGTCGAATTGGTTGGTTTTCTTTATACAGTTTATAATATCCATGTAAACGAGGAGGCCTGGGGTTCATCTCTGTCAAGTATGGTGCTCTGAATGCATTGAGAATGCTTTCGGTGGAAGTTACCAGGTTTCGGACTTCGCTGTTATATCTTTTAGTCGGGTCCTTTTTCAGCACCTGAAATTGTCCCGATTCCAAGAAATTTGAACTTTTTCCTTATATTCATCCACTTTGGCAATGATTACCGTATTACCCTTATCAGCTTTTGTAACTACTAGGTTGTTTTCCACGATCTTCCTTCTTATATTACTTATAACTTTCTCTTCTTTAGATTTTTCTTGTTTGTAGGTGTTGATTTTGTGTAGATGTAGTGAACAAGCTTGTTGAGACCTTGTTTGTATTATGTTGACATACTGTACATTTTTCTGCACTGTGACATCCTAACATTATTGTATACTGTCGGTACCCACATCAATTTTAAATTATTATTTGTCGGTACCTATATATAGCTTGTAAACAAAATATAAAATAATTGCCTGAAGATAGTAACTCGAAACTGGTTGCAATTTTATAAAATTGTATAATAAAGTGGAACTAGTGTACAAAAAGTGATTTAATTCATAATAATGGAGTTCCATCATGAAGTGACAACACAAAGTGTTAAATAAATATTCTAGAGTAAGTGAAAGCCATACCATACTGTTTCTGCAGCACACCCATACGAAATTATCAAATAAAATATAAATAAAACTAAAAATGTAACATAAATACCATATACAACTAATACTACAGCTACTATAGCAATAATAAAAGCAAAGCCAATATAATAAATACAAGTACAAAAAGCGCTTAAGCCAACTTTAAAACTACGAAAAGCAAAGCAGGAATATTTTTATACATCAAACATATCTTCACACGCACACACACACACACACACACACACACACACACGCACACACGCACACACAAACACGCACAAACGCACGCACGCACGCACACACACACACACACAATTACAATATTTTATACGTCTGTTCCTTGGATGTTTTTGGTTTATTTATTTATTTTTTATTTTAGCTTATTAGCTTACTCATTGTTTATAGTTTACAAAATATCTTCTATCAAATGGATATACTTCCTTTTTCTATTTTGCATATTTGTAATTGTTCTCTATAATAATAAGATAGTTTTGCTCTGGGGTGGAGACCTGGTGACCTGTAGCACAGGTTTCCCTAGTTCAGGCACCAGTCGCCACAAATATGTATACGTATCCAACATGTTAACAATGTACCTAGTTTTATAAACATAAAAATATTATGTAAACTTTTAATAAAAAAAAAAAAAATGCAACATCAAAAAAATGACGCCCCAACCACATCCAAAAACCCTTTTAAGGTCATCCTCAGTGCGTATCCAATGCTTAGGAGAGCCCTCCCCTTTATGTAAGTTTGCATTTAATGCGGTTCTAATTAAAAATACCTATTCTACAATATACATGTCATCGCCACTGTTATTGTACATCAGCTCCCATAAAATTTGCCCATTGTCCTTTAACAGGGAGCCGACTGCGCGTTTTCGTTAATAAGTTACTCATTTTATTAGATATTAAAAAAATCATTGTGTATCTACCCTCAGTGCGTTGGAGATGGGTGCACATGGTCTGTTTATGCAAAAAACAAGGTAGTCTTGGGTACAACAAATAATGACCTGATGTCATCCGAAGAGGACAATGAGGAAGAAACAACGTCAATAGATTTATCATAGTTAATGTAATAGTTAAGTTTTTTAAATACACAAATACACACACGTTGAGTTAATATGTGATTCAGAGTTGATTGGAGCTAGGCTGCAGAGCCTCGAGCATCGGCGTAAAGTTGCGCTTTTGTCGGTCTTCGACAGGTAGCATTTCGGAGTGTGCGAAGCAGTTGCACGACCTCATTAAGCCGGCCCCTTTCCGCTATCGGGAAATGCGAACGCGGGCGAGCGCTTGATCCTTATGTTGTGGATCTTCCAGCTATCCACACAAGCCGCTTTAGTTCAACCCTTAAAAAGCGTTCGGCTAAGGAATGGAACGTGTTGTCTGTTAGTGTCTTTCCTCCGCATCGTCACTTACCACCAGGTAAGTTGGCGGTGAAATTTCTTGCTAGTCTAAATAGTACAAAAGCACGCTTAGGTAAATACGAGGCATTTATAATTCAATAGACGGTTTTTCGACAGCCGATCACACACACATGCATTTTGAATATTCTGTGACGTCATTCCAGAGGGTGGTATCATGCGATTGGACATAGGCGGTGCCGTTCCAGAGGTAAAACCAATGCGTTGCTCACCTCAAAAAAATAGGAAAATACTAGTCCCCTCTATAACCTAACCGACAGAAAAAGTCCCCGACAAAGCTTCGATGATGAACTGACTTCTTCGAAGCTTCGAAGATGACTTCGTATATATGAAGGTAAACAAAAAGAAAGGTTACATAAACTCAAATATTTTCTAAAACACTGAACCGATTTTCATGAAACAAAATTAAGAACCATCTTATTTAAAGGGACGTTCAAATAGAGAAACCACATCAAAATCAACAGATACACCACCCCACAGTTTTGTGCAATAGTATTTAATAAAGTTTTTTGTGTGGATGTACTTCAATTCTCTCAAGTGTGGAGGTCTCTTAAATTTGACTCCAGAATTAAATTTAATGTCACTTTAGTTTTATGAGTTTTTCTCTTGAAGTGCACATTTCCAAACTGCAGATGCTTAATAACTATTGTATATATTTTTACTATACGTTGCACCCATTTGTTAAGATAGTAAGATAGTTTGTTAAGTAACTTTTGTAAAGTACAGAAGTTATGATCGAGAAACCAAAAGATGTCCCGAAATATTGAAGTTTTGTAGCTGCCAAAAGCCGTCCCGAAATATTTTGTGTTACAATTTTTGTATATTGAAGAACTCAGTTCCATCTTTACAAACAAAATAAAAATAAAACCAGAAATAAACTACTTTTGGCAACATAGAATTACTTAATTTAAACTATCTCGGTTATTATGATACACTTTAAAGGTATGTTCCGGGATTCCAACCGCTTATTTGTCTTTACGAGTAGCCCGATACCAAACTAGTCGTCCCACGACCATGATGCATAGAACTGCGTCTAAAAAAATCGGGCTAGTCGTAAAGAAAGGTATGCGGTAGGAAACCCGGAACATACTGTCATGATTTATAATTATAATGTGCACAAATCAAATAGTTTACACTGGCAACATCGATAACGTTTCGCGCGAACCCCTCCCACTGGTGGGGAGAGGGCCGCAGGCCTCGTAGGCTGAATTGCCTAAGTTATGTATGCATTCTTGTTCGAGCTGCTGGAGAAGACGGTTCCTTAAGTGAAAGTCTACCTATTTGTACCTATTGTTTGTGTCAACCTAAATTTACATTGAAATTAAAATATTAAGTATTTCCTGGACGAAGTGGTTTCTTTTACACTTCAGAAGCGGGATACACCGGTATGTACAATTTTAATTTATCACTATTTTATTCGCCCACAAAAGTTGAAACAGAATGGCTACATTATTTTTACTTTATTTTGCATAAAACTCAAATTTAAACATTTGGATACATTGCACGTAGTGTATAACTTTGACCGTATTCGAACGGGTATTCATACACTTTTTCGCGACTAGGGTATTGATACGCACATTAAACACTTGGTCGGGGCTACCCTCCGACAGTGTTTATTTGTTGCGACTTAATACAAATTTTATAAAAATGCTAAAGTGTTTGATCGGGGCTACACTCCGGTAATACTTTGCATTTCACTACACAAAATTTACTTGATTAGGGTATTGGTACGAACATTAAACATTTGGTCGGGGCTACCCTCCGACAGTGTTTATTTGTTGCGACTTAATACAAATTTTATAAAAATGCTAAAGTGTTTGATCGGGGCTACACTCCGGTAATACTTTGCATTTCACTACACAAAATTTACTTGATTAGGGTATTGGTACGAACATTAAACATTTGGTCGGGGCTACCCTCCGACAGTGTTTATTTGTTGCGACTTAATACAAATTTTATAAAAATGCTAAAGTGTTTGATCGGGGCTACACTCCGGTAATACTTTGCATTTCACTACACGACATACATTTTTACTCGATTAGGATATTGGTACGCACCTTAAACCCTTGGCCGGGGCTACCCTCCGACAGTGTTTATTTGTTGCGATACTAATATAAATAATAAAAAAATGCTACGTGTTTGACCGGGGCTACACTCCGGTAACTCGTGGTATTTTACGACATACGAGTATCGGCACTAGGCTGGGGCAACTCTCTAGCAGTGCCGTCGTCGTACGATCAGAAAAACACCCACACACGACAGCAAGAGTTCAATTACTGTAACACCTACCTACATTTTTTTTTATTCCTGGTGTTACCTGCGTGCGGTGGCCGTAAAGTTTACTATATTTTATTTAAAAGTACGATGCACATGCGTTCCTACTTAATTTATTGTACCTATTCTTGTTTCTACTATTGGGAATACAAACCTAAGGCGAGACGTCGCCAAAATTGAAAGATAACACTTGTTGATGACAGGTGTGTTTACCGAATTTTAACGATTATTTACGATCATATTATGACAGCATTTAATAATTGGTCAGTAAAAAAAAAAAAAAAAAAAAAAAAAAAAAAAAAAAAAAATGTAAATAAATATATTTTTATTAACTGTCGTCGTCTAATTTACAAATATGGTCTAGGGGGCGATACGTATGTGCCGATGACATCCAGTTTTACTGAGTGGCGCACACGTTCGTCGGATTGATTAGGGGGCGATACGTGTGTGCCGATGACATCCAGTTCTACTGAGTGGCCCACGCGTTCGTCGGATTGAATAGGGGGCGATACGTGTGTGCCGATGACATCCAGTTTTACTGAGTGGCTCACGCGTTCGTCGGATTGAATAGGGGGCGATACGTGTGTGCCGATGACATCCAGTTTTACTGAGTGGCTCACGCGTTCGTCGGAGTGATTACGGGGCGATACGTGTGACGATGCCATCCAGTTTATACTGAGTGGCGCACACATTCGTCGGATTGATTAAAGAATGTTATGACGTCTATATTTATACTTACCAGTCGATTCTTGAATTCAATAAAACATAACATTTAATTTTAAAGCAGCAATCCTTTTATATAATATTGTGAATACGGGCTTCGGTTACTGTTTGGTAGGACTGCCCTCATTTTAACAAATGAATGTTTTCGAGTGGTTTATGGCGACTATGATAACTTCTTTCAGCGTCTACAAGAGATGACGTCAGATAAGGAGTGCGGCACACCGCCAGGTACGCCCCCGCATCGCCGGCGGCCACATAAGAAATCTAAACGCAGGAGAAGGAGAGAAAGTACTTCGCTGTCTTCTAATGACGAGGAAACACCACGGAAGACCCGTAAGACATCGAAACGTATTTCTGCTGATGACGTCTTCAAGCTACTAAGTAAATGGAAAGGAGAAGCAAGTAAGCCATCATTAAATAATAATAATCTACACAACGTGGTCCCTGAATTTGACCCGGCCAACAGAACTCAAACCATCACAAGTTGGCTGCGTAAAGTTAACGAATGTGCCGTTATATATGGATGGGACGAAAAACAAGTCGTACATTTTTCACTACAAAAATTAAATGGGCTAGCTAAAAGATGGTTTGAGGCCTTGCCAACTGTCAATTATACCTGGGATGAATGGCAGACAAAGCTACAAAAAGCGTTCCCCAGCGAGGATAACTACGGGCGTTTGTTAGAAGAAATGTTAAATCGAATATCTAGACACGATGAGTCCCTACGCGAATATTTTTTTGATAAGTTGTGTTTGTTAAACAGATGTGATATTAAGGGGAAGAAAGCTGTTGACTGTATTGTATACGGGATTTATGATAGATCAATTAGAAATGGGGCACAGGCACTAAACTGTTCGGAACCCGAAGACTTGCTCACTTTTCTATGCTCGCAAAAACAACAACCGGTAAATTATACTAAAGGTCGGGAGCGTATCGTTCAGAAAAATAACAATATCAGTAGCACCACGCCTAACACTCGTTCGATCGATTCGCCGTTATGTTATAATTGTAATACTAGGGGTCATCCTTTTTATAAGTGTGATAAGCCCATTGTAAGATGCGTAGTATGTCGTAGAATAGGGCACAATAATAATCAATGCAAACTCGAGCCTTACGACCGTTCTAAATCTAGTTCGTCTGCACGGAACAATCTAGAGAAAAAAACACTTAAAATAGACACTGAGAATAAAGCAAACGATAAATTTTTTAAAACCGCTACAGCAAATGATCATTCCATGCAGGCGTACATAGATTTCGGTAGTGAGTGTACATTGCTCCGTAAATCGGAGGCAGAATCCTTGAATTTAGCGAAAAACTTTTTCGAAATTCCCATAATAAAAGGGTTCGGTCACTCATCCGTCGCTCCTCTGTACAAAGTCCAAGTTTCGATTGGGTTAGATGATATAGAATCTACAATAGAAGCTTTGGTGGTAGACGATGTGCACATGCAAACTGCTATGTTAATTGGACAAAACTTTACTGAGATGCCCGGCGTCACAGTCTTGAAAGATAGTCAAAGACTTACTTTTTATAAGACACCTAAGGACGACGCACTTAATAACCAGGACCAAATATTAAAGCTTCATGTCGTTGAGACTACTAGGATTAATAAAACTAGCACGGTCGCCGTATACACGGAGTCTGAGAGTAATTTCACTGGAGACGTATTCACCGAAGGGTACAGCTCTGCGGAACCCGGAAAAGAATACAGCTTATTCCAAGGTGCGTACCACCTTTCCCATGGTGAGGGCAAGGTGGTCGTCTCAAACCTGGGTCAATGTCCTTTGACCCTGGAAAAGGGAACCGTAATAGCTAGAGTGGTACCCTTTGTGGAACATAAACCCTACCAGGTACATAGAATCCAAGTAGATGCTGCTCACTTGGAACCCCTGAATAGATCAGACATAAAAACTGGACCAGATCTAAGTGCTGACCAGGTAGATATACTACATTGTCTGCTTCAGGACTATAGGGACTGTTTCGCCACAAATTTGGAGGAGATTGGCTGTGCAACAGGCGTAGAAATGAAAATTGATCTACTGGACAATAAACCTGTTATATACCGGCCGTATCGCCTGTCTCATGCCGAAAAGGAAGTTGTCCGTGAGACCATAGATGAGCTCTTGCGGAATGACATCATCCAGGAGTCTACATCCGACTATGCCAGCCCGATCATTATGGTCAGAAAGAAAACAGGAGAGCCTAGGCTGTGCGTAGATTTTAGGGCATTAAATAACAAGACTGTGAAGGATCGTTTCCCATTACCTCTCATAGAAGACCAAATAACAAACCTTAGTGGTAACATTTATTTCACAACTCTCGACTTAGCCTCCGGCTACTATCAGGTTCCAATGGCTAAGGAGAGTCAGCACCTCACAGGATTTGTGACGCCTGACGGGCATTATGAATTCAAAAGGATGCCTTTTGGTCTGGCGAATGCGCCGGCCGTCTTTCAACGGGTAATAAATAAGATCTTAGGAAATAGGCGTTTTGAATACGCACTTGCCTATCTAGACGACGTGCTTATACCCTCGAAAGACGTAAACGAAATGTTTCGAAGGCTAGAGGAGGTGCTGAAACTCTTTAGACAACACGGGCTCACTTTAAAACTGTCGAAATGTCGTTTCTTTGACTCTACCGTTAACTATTTAGGTTACGATATTTCATCGCGTGGTGTACAGCCTGGAGAGATTAAAATAATGGCAGTCAAAGAGTTTCCAAAACCCAGTAATGTTCACGAAATACGACAGTTTCTCGGGTTAACGGGTTATTTTAGGAAATTTATAAAGAGTTACGGGGAGATAGCGCGGCCATTAAATGATTTACTAAAAAAAGACTCAGTATGGCGTTGGTCAGAAATCGAGGAACAAGCTTTTTGTGATCTCAAGGCAAAGTTAATTGAAAGACCTGTGTTAGCTCTTTACGACCCTAGCCTCGAAACAGAGCTACATACTGACGCCAGCTCCCTCGGTGTGGGTGGTATTCTTATGCAATGGCAGAAGGACATCAGAGTTCTAAAGCCTGTTGCTTATTTTAGCCGCCAAACAACACCTGAAGAGAGGTACTTACACTCATATGAACTTGAGACACTGGCTGTTGTATGTTCTCTTAAGAAGTTCCGCGTCTACCTTTTGGGATTACATTTTAAAGTGTTTACTGACTGCGCCGCACTCAGAACAACGTTGACCAAACGCGACCTGATTCCAAGGATAGCCAGATGGTGGCTCCAGATTAGTGAATATACTTTTGATATTGAATATAGACCAGGCACACAAATGTCCCACGTGGACGCCTTAAGCAGGAACACCAAACTGTCGGCGGAATCAGATGACAACCCATCTGTTTCAATATACACTTTAGAACAGGAAAACTGGCTTTTATCTCTTCAATTAGCAGATCCCGACATTTGTCGCATTCATAAGATTCTTAAGCCAGAGGATGACCAAGAATGTACGGACATCCGTAAAAATTACATAGTAAAGAACCACACGGTCTATAGGAAGGTCGACAGCCGTTTGTGCTTAGTCGTCCCACGGAGTGCTAGATGGCAAATATGTCGTGCTAATCACGATGATATTGGTCATTTAGGATTTACTAAAACCTTAGAAAGAATACAACACAGTTATTGGTTCCCAAAACTAAGGAGATTCATAAAGAAATATGTAGCCGCGTGTTTGGAATGCGCGTATAATAAAGATACCGTAGCGAAACGGAAAGCTGGTCATTTACATCCAATCGAAAAGATTAGCATTCCCTTCCACACGATCCACATGGATCATCTCGGTCCTTTTGTTAGGAGTAAGGACAGCAACTCTTATATTCTGACCGTAGTAGAAGCTTTTACAAAATATGTTTTTGTAAGGGCTGTCAAGGATCTGAAAACCAAAACTACAATAAAAGCATTAGAGAGAATATTCTATGACTTTGGCGTTCCGGCAAGGATAGTGTCTGATCGGGGTACAAGCTTTACGTCCACAGCTTTTAGAACCTTTTGCGATTCACTTGGCATTAAACATGTACTAACCGCTGTCGCTTGTCCCAGGGCTAACGGGCAAGCCGAAAGGTTTAATCAAACCATTTTAAATGCGTTAGCAGCGCAAAATTTCAATGGGCATGAACGCGACTGGGACAAGCGTCTAGGCAATATTCAATGGGGCATCAATAATACTGTTAATGCCTCAACCCACAAGACGGCTACAGAAGCTTTGTTCGGTCTCAAATTACGCGATGGTCTGTTAAACAAACTGAATATTACTAATAGTACGGATGCAAATCCGGACCTACAAGAAATTAGAGAGGAAGTCAGTGCTAATATAAGTAAAGGTCAAATCAAACAAAAAGAAAGACACGATGCAAATCATGTGGAGGCTCCTTTATACAGAGTAGGTGATTTAGTTAAAATCTTGCGCAACAACTTTGAAAACAATAAACAAAGCACAAAGCTTCTGTCTAAGTTTGTGGGACCCTATAGAATTACGGAATCACTCGGTAACGACAGGTATAAGATAACTGATGTACCTGGATTCGGTAGAAAGGGCAAGCCATATACAACTGTCATTGCGTTCGACAGGATTAGACCATGGATAAATGTGAAGGCACTTGAAGTGCATGACACAGACGTTAGTAGTTCAAGTGATAGTAATATCGAGAGCGAATAATATTTTTGATAAAATCAAGAATACTTGCCTTGTCATTATATTAATAAACCGAATGTGTCGAAAACTTGGGTATGCCATTTCGTACAATAATAATAATTAATTTTATAACTATGCCTACCTAAGTTTTACTCGTTTTTCTTTGTGATTAAGGACCTATTATTATAATTTGTGATAATTAGTTAATAAGTATAAATGTATTTGTACAGTTCACAGCTCTAAATTAATAAAACAGTAATCATGAAATGAACTATAAGTAGTAGAGACTTACCGTTTTTACATGCTGTTATTGATAACTAAATAATAATTTACGAATGTCATGATTTGTTAAATACTTAAATAAATACATTATGTAATGAATAAATAATCAGTTAATATTGATTTATTGTGTATAAATAAATATGTTATGTTAATTAATGTATCTATCCTAGACAGGGCTTATTGCTGGTTTGTAGTGCGCCGGGAGGCGGCACGTTATCGGATGGCCGAATGTCATGATTTATAATTATAATGTGCACAAATCAAATAGTTTACACTGGCAACATCGATAACGTTTCGCGCGAACCCCTCCCACTGGTGGGGAGAGGGCCGCAGGCCTCGTAGGCTGAATTGCCTAAGTTATGTATGCATTCTTGTTCGAGCTGCTGGAGAAGACGGTTCCTTAAGTGAAAGTCTACCTATTTGTACCTATTGTTTGTGTCAACCTAAATTTACATTGAAATTAAAATATTAAGTATTTCCTGGACGAAGTGGTTTCTTTTACAATACCTTTAAAATATAATTAAATAGTCTACTTATAACTAGTAAAGAATAATTAGTAAAGAATCACAATGTTTAAACTGTGCATGCTCTTCTGGCATACTGACAGACAGACGACATTCTTTTTACTTATTTGTTCCGAGCTCAGGGGGCGACGCGGGTAGGCCGGCTGGTGCGTGCGGGTGTGAGCGCCGGCGGGCTGGCTGGGGCCGGGCGCGCGCTGCACATGATTCGCCTAGGCGGTTATGTGCGTGGCGCGTATCGGTGCCCGGTGTCTCGCCGGAGTAAGCCCTCGTACGCGCTGATCGGTCTGCATGCGTCGCCCCCTACCTGGATGAGCTCGCTTAACTTCCCTTTGTTTTCCGTTAGATTTTTGACTTTTGAAAAGAGATTAATTAACGTAATCCTAATTCAATAAATACTTTTTCATTTTCATTTTCATTTTCATTTTCATTTTCTGGTTTCAACAACACTCTACTGGAAGAGTCCATTCTAACAAGATACTGTATTATTGATTTATGAAAATATATTCTTTGTCATAATATTTGGTTTTATTGATGAAATAGTGGACCTGGCCCACCCTATCCTATCCTACAACTACTCTACACCTACTCTCTACACCCACCCTACACCTACCCTCTACGCCTACCCTCTACACCTACCCTACACCCATCGTATTTTCTCCATTGAATTCTAATGTTTTTGAAATTATAATGTAGCTTCCTTCAGGTGAAATAATTTTTAAAATCGGTTAAGTAGTTTTTAAGTTTATCTATACTAATACTAATAATAATAATAATATATTAATAATATTATATAATATTATAAAGAGAAAATGTTTGATTTTTTTGTTTGTTTGTTTGTTTGTATTGAATAGGCTTCGAAACTACTGGACCGATTTCAAAAATTCTTTCACCGTTTGGAAGCTACACTATCCCCGGGTGACATAGGTTATATTATATTTTCTAAAAAATTACGGATCATTAATAAAACTCCAATAATGTAACCCAAGGTGTAAAAAAATACCCAAAAAATTCCTAACATCGCGTGTGCTGCGAAAACTATTGATGATAGAACCAAATAATGTACTACGACTTTGCAGAACACATCATTACCTACAAAAAGTGTCGCGACAGTATATTATTATGTCTAACTATTATAGTTATGTCACAATAAGTGTTCTTTTATTTTCAAAATTTAATTGAAATGCCGCCGCTATAAAACGCTCTTTATTTGTACCTTGGTATTAATCCTCATCAAAACTAATTACTTCATATTTACGACTGCTTTAATACCTTTGTATAACTTTTTGAATTATTTAATTCAGACATTCCATTCGAAAGATATCACGAGTTTAAAAATGTAAATATTAGAAAAAAGTCGCGTGTTCGACGCTCAGTCCGCTCGGCTATCTAGGCAGCACGGGGTACGGGAGGGGAGTCAATGTCAAGAAATAAAGAGCCCCGCGGCTCACTCGCGCGGTCGGCTCCCTACGCAGCGGTCGTGTGTAACCCGTGTACCAGTAGTGGTACCCGTGCGAAGCCGGGGCGGGCCGCTAGTACACTACAAACAAACAAACCGACAACAATAAAATCTTTTCTCTTTATAACATTACTATAGATATGAATATGAGTATTTGAGTTCGTGTGCTGGAGAAATATGAACGTTGTTAAACTGCGATCGTTACTGATCCTGTAAAAACCTTTATATCCCTTTCTTGAAGAACTCCAGTTGTACTCCCCAGGGAAAACCTCGCCAGAGAGCTCATTCCACAACCTGTGTGCGTGGGAGAAAGTTTTAGAACCGTTTGCGACATGGGGTGTGGGTGGTAGAATTGTGGGCCCTAGGGTGGCTGTCTTGCTGGAAGCCAGCTACCATAAAATACCAGGAAATGCCGGATCGTGTACACCCGGGGGTGTGGTCCCGAGAGAGTACACCTACCACCAAGTCGGCACTGTACGTCCTCGCCGCTACTGATCATCCGTAGTACGGAGGGTCAGCGGCGGATTGCCAATTTTGCGGTCGTACATCCTGGTAATGCTGCGGTTCATACGAGATGTGTGGATCTTCCTCGGAGCCGTAGTAGCCAAACAGTGCTAGGCGAGGGCGAACCACCGGCGCCTTATAACCGGTTTACCAGCTATCCCCATACTGCGACTGTCAAGTGATACAGCAGTCGCAGGCCCTCGGCCACCGCATACTAATATGTCGGTTAGACGGAGGGTAGGGGCGTATCACAAACGTGTTTGGGCCGTGCGTGGAGACCCGTACGGGGGGATGAAGGGGTCCTGGAGGCTGAGCGTGAGGTGGGCCGGTCGTTGGTTATAGTGCCCACCGATTGCAACACTCCTCTTTGGCCTGGATTTCCCCATAAACGGGAGGTCTTAGGCTAGCCACCTAGAATCAATCGGCTGAGGCATCCCGTCAGAGGGCTGCCAGGTGAGGGTTCAGGTTTTGGAGGGGGACGGACGGACGCTTGGTGGTCGCGGCGGGACAGAGCAGGCCTTTCTGTTCGGCTTCGGTGCGGCCGCCGACATGTTCCGGCCCAGAACTTTTCCAAGAACGGCCCTATATCTCTGGGGTAGTTCTGGCGGTATGGGTAACCGTCTCATGTCGTCCCCACTTTGCGGGCTCCGGGGAGGGTGGAACGCTGCCAGAGACGAATAAAAAAACAGTATTTACATGGATATGCAAAATAAAATTAATAACCAGGCTGCGTCATCAGACGCGCCAACGGCCTAGGTCTGCCGAACGGTGGACCCTGGCAAAACAACAGTGGCAGCGCCCCCCAGCGCGCCTTCCGCACCAGCGGTGAAAACCGCGGGTGCGGACTTGGACCTGTCTGACCTTCAGGCAGTCATGCCAGAGGCACCTCCCAGAGAGATACCACCTCTATGGAGGGTACCGATTAAGGACAGCAAGTCCAAATCAAAAACAAAAACGGTATTACAACAGCCAACGGTGGTCGCAGGACTAGCAAAGGCCAAAAAAAAAAACATTCCTTCCAGAGCGCGGCGTGAGAAGGCGAGGAAGGAGGCGAAAAAAGACAGGCGCCGAGCGGCCGATGGCAATAGGTCGCTTACAGTGACCAAAGGGGAGGTAACTCCCCAAAAACCTGGCCCGAGCGCGACACCGCCCGCATGCGCCCCTGTGGCAGCAGCGGAGGCTAGTGCAGGGCCAGGGCCATCGGCCGACGGGGCCCCCTCGACTACACGCCGAAAACCCAGGCGCAAAAGGGCAGGGTGGCAGGTGGCTCAGCGGTCGACGGCTGCTGTGACTTCGACTCCGGTCGGAGCCGCTGCTACAGGCAAACCCGCCAAAAGGGATCGTTCCGACGATTCCCTGACCCCGTAGGCTACAAAACGCCCGAAAACAAAACGCACGGAAGGGTCCGTGAACTATGCCGACGCGCTCAAGTCTAATGAGCTATGCGTGGCTACACTCGCGGAACCCTTCCGTGAGTTAACAACGGAACAGGCAGGAGCCATTAAGGCCATAGACCGGGATCTTGGAATTCCCGCAGGCTCCGTCAGATCAGCGCCGGGCTTCAGAAGCAAAGCAATCCTCAGCGAAGGGGTGGTCAAACTCTGGTGCTGGGACGACCGTTCGGTGCAATGGCTCCACAGAAATGTGGGGTCATTTGAACCACCATGCCCTGGAACCAGGCTGGTTGTAAAACGCCAGTCTGAGCTACCAAAGAGTGTGAAGACGGTCGTCTTGGTGCCGAAGTATGGAGGCGAGGATTTGGACATCGCCGTCGCCTCCAAGGCCAAAACCCCTGGTACTGCGTCGACCAGTGGGCCATATATCATGCCGAAAGGCGGGAGGAGACAGGTATGCTCCTCCTGGTAATGGGTATACCGCAGGCCGACGTGGACAAGCTGAGGGCAACAGCAACAGACTGGCCTACAGAGTAGGCTGGAGCAACTACGAACCTTGCGTAGATGGATCTACGCAAGGTTCGTAGTTGAGGAAAGAACGGGTGCGGAAACCGTAACTGAGCCCCCTCAGGCACCGCAGGTGCGACCGAGCCCTAGCCACACAGCTGGGGAGGGCTCTGGGGTCGTCCATAGCTGCAAGGCGAAGGAAGTCCCTAAAGCCTCAGGATGCAACGCAGCGGCGCCTCCCCAAATCCCGGCCACGACGATGCCTGAAGCCTTTGAAAAGAGGCAGAAGGCAGCGACAGCGGCTAGGAAGAGGGGATCTACATCTGAGGAAGAGATGTTGTTGGGTAGCGATGGCCAACCCACCTCATCTGACTCCTCTTAACTTGCTACAAGCAATCCTCCAACACAGTCAGACTGCTACGGCTACCCTACGCAGGACTTTGGAGGTGCACCCTATGACCGCAGCCCTGATCCAGGAGCCGTGGATCAGAAAAGGCCGAATTTGCGGTCTGAACAACTTGGGGGGTGAACTTCTCCTCGATACAACGGTAAGTAATCCACGTACGTGCATACTTGTTCCAAAACAAATACGCGCCGTACTTCTAAACCAGTTCTGTTCTAGAGATCTGACTGCAGTCAGACTCACCAGCTCGAACAACAGCAGCCTGCCACCGACCGTGCTCGCGTCGGCCTACCTCCCGGGTGACGCCGAGGCGCCGACACCCGAACTGGCTGGCCTCATTCAGTTCTGCGAGAGGGAAGATATGCAGGTAATCATTTCACTTGATTCTAACGCGCACCACCCACTATGGGGATGCGATACTGCGAACAACCGCGATGAGGATCTTATCATGTTTCTTATGACAACACGACTCACGGTAATTAACAGGGGCGCTGAACCTACTTTTGTAACACGAAGGGCCCAAACAATTAAAGATCTGAGGCTAGCCTCGGAGCAGGTATCCAATCTGATAACAGACTGGCATGTGTCTGATGAGATCTCTTGCTCTGACCACCGGTGGATCAGATTTAAACTACACACAGAGAACAAGGACATAGGTATGAATAGGAACCCCCGCCGGCTAAACCGCCCCAAGTACATGACACTGGCGGAGGATTATCTGAAGGGAATATCGGTACCTACCTACCAAAATAACATAGATATAGACAAACACGTTGACAAAATAACGACGACATTAACAGACGCCTTCGAACAAACATGCTCCCTGAGCGCCCCTCGCATGGGACCAACATCGCAGCACCAGTGGTGGGGACCCGAGCTAGAGAGAATGCGGCGAAAACTTAGGAGAATGTTCAATAGGGCCAGAAACACAAGATGTGATAGCAATTGGGATGCTTACAAAGAGACCCAAAATCATTATAAGAAGCGCGTCCGGAAACGCAAACAGGAATGCTGGAGACGCTTCTGCTCAAGAGTGGAAAGTAACACCCAGGCTGCTAGGATAAAAAACGTACTTTGCAACGAAAAGTCCCACAGCCTGGGGTCACTGATTAAACCCGACAAAACATACACAAAAACAGACTCGGAGACATGCGAAGTACTGCTGAACACACACTTCCCAGGCTGTGACATCAGAGGGGAACAGTCATGGACCGAGGCAGTGGAGCACAAACCGAGTGAATCAGATTGGTCACAAGTTGACAAGATAATAACCAAGAACAAGGTAAAATGGGCAATCGACAGCTTCCTGCCATTCAAATCACCGGGTCCAGACGGAACTTTCCCGGGCCTGTTGAAATGGAGCGGGGAGGGAGTTATCGACCACTTTGTAAGCATATACAAGGCTTGTCTTGCCAAAAGATACATTCCGCTAAAGTGGAGAGAGGTAAGGGTTGTGTTTATACTCAAACCCGGCAAAGGTGACTATACACAACCCAAATCCTTCAGACCGATAAGTTTGAACCGATAAGAATTGAACGCTCCGTTAATGATGACAGTCATGTAGATGACATAATAGAAGTGTTAAAGAAGTACAAGTACTCTTGTGTGTGTTCTATATGTAAAAAGAACTGGTCTGCCTTACATCCTCTTGGCTATTTCGGTTTTCTGCCACATTATGGTCACTAAAAAGAAAAGTGGATTTAATGTGACTGAAAAGCTGTTATTAAATATCGTAAAAAATATGAGGATTTTTATACTATTATTTAACAGTTTATACACATTATAACAATAATTTATACACGATATGAGAAAGAATTAAAGACCACAAACGGCACTACTTATTTCTAAAAGAATACAAGTCAATCGCTAATTATTTTCTCTCTGGCCAGTAAGTACATTCTAGACCATAATTACATCGTTTAAAGTCTATACTGCTGCAAATTCTGGCTCAATTTCTCTTAGCACAGCACATTTTTAGGTGTAAAGGATAATCGTGGTGGTGGCAAAGTTAGTTACAGCTTCCGTATTTATGGACTGAAAACGAATTTTTGTATCATGACCACTTTTAGCGCTTTTCCCTTTTCCCCACAGTTTCAAAGCCGCGGACTAAAAAAATATATGGATCGGAACATCATCATCATCATCATATCAGCCAGAAGACACCTACTGCTGGGCATAGGCTACCCCCAGAGATCTCTACAAAGGCCGGTCAAGTGCTTTCCGCATCCAGCTGGTACAATCATAATCATAACACAAGACACAAAGACAGGTTGGTGATAGATCGTTATAGATTGAATAAAGTTAAACGCTCTTTTTTGGGACAATGTGTAACTTTTTACAATTAGGTACCCGAGGAAACTCAAGGATTGCCTCTCAGTGAATCAAAATCCACGATCAAGGGTAAATTATTATGAGATTAATGATTGAATTGAGTATAAAAATCCATGGAGTTTAATTTTTTTGTCCGACCAATATATTATGTTTCCTGCTTAGCAGATAGACACAGTATTGTTATTGTTAATTTATTTATTACAAATTTAATTTATAAACTGAATGTAATTAAACATAGTATTAAAATAATTTATATTGATTTATTTAATTTGTTTATTTATGCAATGATTTGGTTGACATGGGATTTATTATATTAAAATACTGTAATTTTTTAATTTTTATGATTTGATTAATTCATGATTCTATTGACTGCAAAATTAATGTAATGTAATTATCATTATGAATTTATACATTGAAATATTGTCTTGACTACTAAGATACGTAAACTACTGCCTAACCTGTACTATTTGTTTCATAAGTGTTTCTTGTAAACCTTGAATTGAATAAATATGTTGGAGTTTGAACCCAGCGAGTGTTGTGACGCGGGTAGACAAATTGCACTGCCAAGGTAAGACATTTGACAGGTCATGGATTCAGCAAAACACGTACTGCAGTGTCCTTATTTACTTACCTGTAAATAACCCTCTTACTCCTCCTTTTCCTCTTCCTCCGTTCTCCTCTCGCGGTACCATGCGAACGCGAATTCTCACAGCTGCGCGAAGTTTGCCTTCGAGGACATAAGTAGAAGTAGACCGGGCCCGCCTCCTTCCACTCTAACCCAGCGAGCGTTGTGACGCGGGTAGACGGGAAATCGCGTGCAATCGCTATAGACCGACCATATACCTGAAATGTTGCCCGCGAGTCAAGAGGCAGTTACCGCCATTTTAATGCAATTGAGTTTAAACCAATCGCAGCAAAACAGCCCTGGCTCTGGATTGCAGCAATTGGTACACACTCAATTGCACAAAAACGGCGGCGTGCTATCTATTGTTACATTGTTATAATTTAGTTTTTTTTTTGTGGCCCGGTTACAGTGCTATGCGCTGAAGCATATATCGAATTGGGAAATAAAGCAACTAGGATGTTATGCAAGGGTAAGGTGTTTATTCAATACGAGAATACAAACACATAATTATGATTCACGCATTCGCAGGACTCAAAATGAAACCAAAAATGTCCAAGACTTAAGGGTCTCTCCCACGAAAAGGGAGGTTATTCCCATTATCTCCACGCTTGGCAGGCGGGTTGGAGATGTCAGTGTTATAAATATTTCAATGGAAAAAGCTGCAGCCCATTTTCCAGATTACGGAGACTCTAGGTAAATGATACTCTCTCGCAGCTGCACAAGTGGTTCGAAATATATAACTTACTTCTAAACGCAGAAAAAACCAAGTGCATACTTTTTCAGCTGCCCAATGTCAAAAATGGCAAGATGGATACTGGAACTCTGGACAAAAAAAAGCTAGAGCTTTCTGATTTCACAGTCTTTCTGGGAATTACGCTGGATATAAAGTTGCAGTGGAAAACTCATTTATCTAAATTAAGTAAAAAATTTAGCTGTGCAGTATTCGCAATTAAAAGAATTAAGAGATTTACGAATGTGGAAACAGCGAAAACTGTGTACTTCAGTTATTTTCATAGTGACCTATGGAATAATGTTATATGGTTCTGCAGCTGATATCCAAGACATTTTTATTCTGCAAAAGGAGCTATTAAGTCAATTTATAGTTTAGGTCCGCGAGTCTCATTAAGAGATATTTTCAAGGAAATTGGTATTCTGACAGTCGCGTCTCAATATATCTACTTTAACCTAATTTACATTTACAACAATAAATATTATAAAAAAGGGGGCCTCCCTTATTTATAATAGTCTGCTCACTTAAAGCATTGCTAATTCTCACTCTGTCTTCTTCTATTGACCTAAGACAGAATGAAAATAACATTCTGTAGCAGCTGTTTTAAGTTAGCGAACCATTATGAATAAGGGGGTTGATCTTAAAAGTAGGTAATTGGCCATGGGGGTCTGAGGTAACAGTTCATTTTGGAAAAGGGGTCACTTGTCCAAAATAGTTTGGGGATCCCTGCTCTAGATCCTTTGTCTCGAAAACATAAGTTGCCTTGTACGACACCCGTGAGTGTAAGGAGTTGGCGCTATTCTACTCTGCCGAACACCACACGGCCAGTGAAAAATGAACTTAAACTAATTTAGTTAAAATTATTGATATTACAATTATTAAATTAACCTAGCTAACCAAGAATGTTCTTGATCTCACATCGACGTTGTAAAATAAAATTAACATTGCATTGACCGAGAGAATTGGAGATCATGGCAATAACTTCCCTTTTTGTGGGAGTGGCCCTAAGTCCTGCAGTGGACTGTTATGGGCTGTGATGATGATGATGACCGAGTTTCCATTGATTGTACGTATAGATCTACGTAGACCCTCCGTTGGTCTTCACGCGAAGGTTCAAAAGAACGTTACTCGTTCGTGTGATTCGGATTTGGCAAAGCTCCTTGCCACAGTGTTTCCATCGTCCAAGTGATTGTTACATTGTCTAAAGACATGGCCGGCAAACGGCAAGTCATCATCATCATCCTAGTGGTCAATCCGATCCGTTTTCTTACTTTGTTTCCTCCACTTTGTCGATCTTCAGTATCTTCACGTCGTAAGCCGTTCGCTCTCGCACCTGACTCGGCGAAGTAAATCCATCGATTCTTGCGTCTCCCGCGGGACCACTTTCCTGATATATACAGGTTTAGGCACCTATTTCCCACGTATCCCTGGGGCTTACGTAACACGTGACCAAACCAGCGCAACATCTTCATTTCGTTGGCGTGGAGTTCGCGGACGTATTTCGTCAGCGTCGACCAGGCTTCGCAGCCGTAAAGCATCAAACGCCTAATTATTATATTAGCCCTTTGAATTTGATCGGCTTGCTCATGACAAGTAAAGTTACACAAATATGTAAGTTATGATGAATTACTAACAGCTTATTTTTCTCTTCAGTGCAAAGGGTCATCTTGCAAATGGTCCATTTACAAGAACGACGCCACGACACCAACGGAGACCGGGACGGTTTCAAGATCGGGCAACGCGACGAATATCCATTTTAACCTTTTTAGTGGAAGTTTGTTCCCTAGAATTTCCGATCTGATTAAAGAGGCCCCTTATATTCCCTTTCTGATGATTTAGTGAAAAGAAAGACGCGGCGGTCCATAAATATCGGCTGCGGTTGCGTTAAAATGGTAGTAGAATATGGGTCAGATTTAGGGTATGGCAACTGAAAGCGTATCCTGAAAAAATTAAGTAAATTTTTAAAATCTTCGTTTGGTATTGCTCTCTATACACCAACATGGCATTTCGCTGAACGGGCTTGCTCTCAGTTTCTATATAAAAATGAACCATTGGTAGTTCGCTACCCAAAGATTGCCTGGAAGAAATCACTTTAAGCGATAAGGCCGCCTGTTGTTTTCTCTGTTGCTACCGATATGTGCCGACTGTATCCTGTATTTATGCAATAAAGTGTTAATTAATTTATTCACAGTACAGAAACAACCAGCAGGTCATGCGGTCAGCGGTTGAAACGAGCATTATTCTATAAATTTAATTGAATACCGGGATGTGGATCAAATACTGTGTACGTCATAATGGAGTAAAATACTTGGATCCTTGGCACTCTGTCTTAGCATTTGACCCACTTCCTGGATTTGGATTGAACTGATATTTAGTATATACCTACATAATGCAAAAATCTGGTATCAGCAAGCTGATCTGACGATAGAGACGGGAAGTGGTCGGAGAAATAACAAGATCTAGAATTAGATGAGTTACTGTACGTCTGTAATACTGTTTGTACCAGAGAGAATGACTTTTTAATGATAACAAGCATAGAGAACAAGCTAAAAATCTACGGAACTCTTTCATTTGCCAATCTATGGCGGTATTATATTAAATATAAATAAAATTATTGTGTATTTAAACTTCTCCTAAATCGAAGTCTGTACATCAATGAAGAAATTATTAATCTATTAATTGATTGTATAATAATAAATTTAATGTAATGTTAAATAAATAAATAAATAATAATCAGTTAATTAAATGTTGTCTGCTTAGTTTATTGACTCACCACTATCGTCACCAACAATTTGTCACAGCCTTTTGATACTTTCTTGAGCAAAATACGAAGGCTACAGCCGTAGGACTTAAAAAAACGAAGAAATGAAATTAAAAATTTAATTAAGAATAGGTTACAATTAACAAGTTATGAACTAAAAATAGATGTGACAATGATCGAGGTTGAATCTAAAGTGAATTTCGCAAACACGTATTCATTGCGCCGGGCGGCGCAGTCTTGATGCGTTTTCGCTGATGCGGCGAGATTGATGCGGCGGTCGGCAGCCAGTCGTATCTAGGTCAATGCTTGCTTTAAGGTATTCATATAGAAGCGATCCGTAATTCCTCCCTCCCGAAGAACAGCTACTATTTTTCGTACTCTCATGGAAAATGTTGCTGGCACCTGGGATATGGTCGGTTTCTGTTGCAGGTCTTCGTAAGTATGTTTGACAGGATTTGACTTTCGTAGCTTTGAAGCTTTGCAGTAGTATCTTCGCACAGTGAGGGTAAGTGTAAGTAGCATCGCACTTATACATATCACATACAACGGGTTAGTGGTATGGTATAGGGTGCTGAAGCTGCTCTGGTCATCTAGTCGAAGTGGTGTTTGCAGGGAAACTTTATCTTGAGTAGCGTGTAATTTTGTTAAGTCAATGGAATTTAGTTTGATATTCAGTGCAGGTTGGGTGACGGTGCTCCGGTCATAGGAGATTTTCATTAACTTCAGCGGTTGTCCTGCGATTTGGTCATCCATATTGATTATCGTAAGTTCAGGTGTTCTAATGTTGCAGTTTTTGGGGATGCTCACTAGGTAGCTGCCTCGCATCACACTGTATTCTTCCCGGTCACACGTTAACTTGACTTTAGTACCTAGATCGCGGAAATGTTAAGATGTAATTTCTATCATCCAGCTGTTCCATGGCTTCCTTCTGTAGTTCGATGGTGGTAAGGCTGCAAGAATCTCTAAGGTCTTGATTTATTAATAAATTTTGAATACAATCGAATTGTGTGCGAACATGGTGCACGGTAGTTTCTACGCAAAGTAATGTGTCATCCACCTTCGGGCATTCAGCCTCTATGTACACATACCCATCTTTATTTTTTTTTTTTTTTTTTTTATTACTCTACTAGCCAGGCATTTGACCGCTACCTCACCTGGTGGTAAGTGACGATGCGGTCTATGATGGAGCATGCCTGTCTAGGAACAGCCTATTCACTCTAGCCTTGAAGGCATCCAGATTATATTGATCAGGGAACACACTCGCAGGCAACGCATTCCACTCCTTAGCCGTACGCATTATAAAAGTCGAGCCAAAGCGGCTCGTGCGGATAGTTGGAAGATCCACGACATAAGGATGAAGCGCTCGCCCGGATCGCGTCTCCCGATGGCGGAAAGGGGCCGGCGGAATGAGGTCGTGCAACTGCTTCGCACACTCTCCGAAGTGCAACCTGTAGAAAACCGACAAACGCGCAACCCTACGCCGATGCTCGAGGCTCTGCAGCTTAGCCTCAATTAACTGCGGATCACAAATTAGTCTCTTTGCCCGTTTTTCCACCGAATCCAAAGCAGCCAGCTGGTATTTGGCTGATCCATCCCAGAGGTGGCAGCAGTACTCCATGCAAGATCGGACTTGTGCTTGATATAATTGAAGCAACTGCCTTGAAGTGAAGTACCGCTTGACCTTCGAGAGGATTCCAAGTTTTTTCTTGTTTATTGGTTGCTAGGTAAGGATATGAGGGAATTATGGTTTGGTTATGCTTGTTAGGAGCTATGGACAGTTTATAGAAGTTGTACAGCGATTTTTCTACAATGGGAACTTTGAAAATGATAACGATCTGTTTCCCGCTGAAATATGACCCAGGTTTTATGATACTATAATATTCTCTTAAATCTATGTCTAATACTCTATCTTCCCCGTAAATTAATTTTAGTTTTTCTACCATATTCTTAATCACCTTAACATCTAGGATGGATCTATGCAAACTTGTCCTATTAATTCGTCTAATATGTCATTTGTATTTTCTGTAATTATGGCAAGCATTTGGGCGAACTTTGCATACTTAATAAGATTATAATCTCTGTAATCAATAAGTAATTTTAATGTACTGTTAATAATTTTTTGATTATCCACTATTTTGTCGATTACGTCGGTGTGTTGGGACATCCATTCCGTACTTATACTGACATGGGAATTCAATTCATTTAAAACTTTATTTTGGTTATTTTCCAGAATTTTAATGGCATTATCATATCTTATTGCATCCTGATAGTCTAAGTTTCCGGTTATACTTTTTACAATAGAGCCTAATCCGTCAACTAGACCTCTTTTTGCCCTATTTGATTCTAAGTTATTGAGATGATTAAGGATAGTGGTTAACTTGGAAGCTAAGTATTCGACCTGTATTTCGTAAAGTGCAAAAGTTTCGTTACTAAGTTGGGTTTTATAGTTGGTTAGTTGGTCCAGTATGGTTTGTACTTTGGTGTCAATCTCATCAATTCTAATATACTGAAGGAAACTATGGTAGTGGGTTATTAGCTTGGTTCGTCCAAGTCTGAAGGGAAGTAACCCTGGTCCATCTTCGAGACTCTCAAGTTTTATCTCCCTTCCGAGAGCGAATGGCACTATCAGCAGCGTCAGTATTCTGTAACAATTTTGTTATATTAGGTGGTCGTTTCATACGTGACTTTGCCACGGGGCCACGGCGTTTGGACGTGTAGATGTGAATAGGTAGATTGGCTAAGACCGTGTCTTGAGTAAATCGAGGGGCTAGTTTTTGACGGCTTGCACCAGGATTCTTAATGAATACCTGTTGGTCAGGTTGGTAATCTATTTCTGGTTCTCTGTCTTTATTTCTGCTATTGATCAAATTAGTTCTGTCCTGTAGGGAAGTTTCATTAATAATTTCGTAAACGGTTTCCATTTGATCCCTATAGTTCTGAACGTATTGTTGCAGTAAGTGTTTTGTCAGGTCAAGGTCTATTGGGTCTCTCGGGTCAAAGTGTCTTCTTAGTATGTCATGGGGTCTACACTTGGTGAAGCTGTGAGCAGAGCTGTTGTAGGCTATTAGAGCGTACGGCATGAGGTTGACACTAGGCTCTCCTTTTCGTTGTAATTTTAGTATTCTAAGATGTTCAATGATTGTTGAGTGAAAGCGCTCAATATTCCCGTTATCGTTGGGCGAATGTGGTAAAGTTTTATGGTGGTGTATCTTATGGGTACGTAAGAATTCGGAAAGCAGCTGGTTCGTAAACTCCGTTCCGTTATCAGTTACGATGGTAAGGGGTAACCCATGGTGTGTAGAGTACTTTAATAGGGCTTGCAGAATACTTATGGCAGTGCCATCTTTTAGGTGGTAGGCCTGGCCGTATTTCGAAAATACGTCAATGAAAGTGAGATATTTCTCATTTTCAATTGTAAGAAGGTCCATATGGACTATTTCTAGAGGTTTACTGGGGGGTGGTACCACATTAAATTGTTGTTTAATGGGATTTCTGTCATATTTTGCTTGGCCGCAGATGGTGCACTCATTTATGAATTTAGTTATTTCATCTTTCATTTTTGGCCAATAATATCGTCTAGATAATAACAGGTGACACTGGTTTATTCCCCTGTGATTGGTTTTGCCATTATGGTAAAGTCGGATTATATCTTGCTGTCGTAAGTATTCTTTTACGTTTTCTAACTCTATCTTTTTCAGTACAAGTTTCATGGAGGAACTTTTGAAATTACTTTGTATTATTGGAATTATTTTGTAAAGACCGAGTGGGGGTTGGATTAATAACGCCGTTATAATTTTAGGGTTGATATATTCTTTTACTGCGTTTACGACGTCTTCCTGAAAGTTTGTTTCTGATACTTGAATGGATATACGCGTATGTGTGTCAAAGGGTTTGGTAGTGACAGGGCGACGTTTAATGTCACCTACGATTGTAAAGATTATTTGCCTGTGGAATTTATTTAAAGGTTCATCAGTAATTGAGACTTCGAGAATCGGGTCGTGGCTGGTACGTGCTGTGGAAGTGGTGGATCCCTTGGGATTCTCGTGGGCTTGTGTTGGAGAAGTGGGACGTTCGTCCATAGTTTGGGGTATTTCCGATGGATTTACAATGAGAGAACTGAGCTCCTTTAGCTCTTCAATGATGGAGTTAATCTCCTCGTTATGTATTTCTACCCGGGATAAGGCATCAGCATTAGTATTGAGCTTGCCTTTTTTATAAATGACGTCAAACTCATACTCGCTAAGTTTGGACGCCACCTGGTAAGGCGAGAATTGGGTTCTTTGAGGCTCATTACCCATTGCAAGGGCTTGTGATCGGTAAGTATCTTGAACTTTCGTCCGAACAGATACGGCCGGAAGTATTTCGTGGCCCAAACGATTGCGAGTAGCTCCTTCTCTATGGGGCTATAATTAAGCTCGCTATCGTTTAGGGTACGTGACGCGTACGACACGGGCTTGTCGGCACCAATGGCGTAATTGGAGGCGTCTGTGGTAAGATTGAATTCCCTCGTGAAATCAGGGTACTGCAGAATGGGATCATTTGTTAAGAGTTTCTTGCATTGATCGAAACAATTAACATAATGGCTGTCCAGGACTATTTTCCTACCCTTCTTAAGGCATTGGATAACCGGCTTGGTCAACCGCGCGAAATCTGAGATGAATTTGCGATAATACCTTAGCAATCCTAGGAATTGCTTTATTTCCTTGACTGTTTTAGGTATAGGGTATTTTTCAATAGCCGAAATTTTATCAGGATTCGGTTTTACTCCTTCACAGCTGATGATGTGGCCAAGATAGGCCGTTTCCAACTTTAAGAATTCGGACTTGTCCATCTGAATTTTAAAGTTGGACTCGCGCAATCTGTCAAGGACTTTTTGGAGGTTATCAATGTGCTCCTGAAGGGAAGTACTAAAGACGATGTTGTCGTTAAGGTACACTAGGCAGATCTGGTTCTGTAGGCCTCGTAGGATGTTATCCATCACACGTTGAAACGTGGAAGGCGAGTTTTTGAGGCCCATGGGCATCCGGAGAAATTCGAAATGGCCATGCTCCACGTTTAATGCTGTCTTAGGCACGTCCTCAGGTTCCATCTCTACCTGATAGAACCCACTGGCAAGGTCAAGCGTTGTAAAATATTGACACTTGCCCAGTTTGTCCAAAACGTCTGCTGTATTAGGAATCGGATACTTATCGTCTATGGTTTTTGAAATTTTGAAATTAAATTGAGTTAACGGAAGTCCACCACTAGGCGCCACTTCTGCTTGCCAGAGGCGTCTGCTTTCTTGGGAACAACCCAAATTAGTGAACTCCATGCCGATTCTGAAGGTCTTATTATGCCTTGGCTTAACATCTTACCTATCTGATCGGTAACCTCTTGCCGATGTACAAACGGGTACCGGTAACTTTTAGTGTATACAGGGATTTCATCAGTCGTTCTGATCCGGTGTTTAATTTTGTTAGTAAAGGTGAGGTTTTCGCCTTCAAGATAAAAAACGTCCGAGTAGTTTTTACATAAGTTTATCAGGTTGGCTTTTTCCTCTTCATTAAGGTGGTCGGTGCGTAGTCGAGAGATTACGTCCTTCGCACGGTTATCGTCGCGAGTGTGAGAGAATGACTCTACATTGAACATCTCGGCGTAAGTGGGGCGATCTAACGAGAATATTATGTCGTTGTTACCGGGGTTTTTCACTTCTACTACACCTCTGCCTTTAATTACATTGGTAATACACTCTTGGATAATACAATTACACAGAACCTGTTCGGGCACGTACACCTCCCCATCAGAGGTATTAATTGGGAGTTTTAATAATTTTGAGCTATGAGCTGGGACAATATCCTCATACAAGTTTACGTTGCGGGAGTTGTACATCCTAATCTGATTCACGGCGTGCTGTATGGTCAGCGTCTGGTCTTTTAAGTCAATTTTTGCTTCCCATTTTGTTAATAGGTCAAGTCCAATGAGACCATCGAAGTGATCATGAAATTTATAGATGAATAGTTTCATAGAGTCACTGTCATTAAATTCTGTGAAGGTAGGGAGTGCGATAGAGTAATTATTCCTGCTGGTGGCGTGGACGTTGGTAACTTCAAAAGGGTCATAGTTTAATTGAATGTTTGAAAAGTAAGTCCTTACCGCTTCTGAACTTATGAAGGATTGATTTGCGCCTGTGTCAATGAGGAACCTTAGGGGTGGATTGGCAGTTTGAATATAAGGTAACTGCCTTTGAGTCTGCAGATTTACCTCTATTTTGGCTTGTTTGACATTGAAACCTTCCGAAAATTTTCTTCTTGGTTTGTGGTAGCCTGAGGCTGATCGGAGTCAATAGCAGCACAAACTGCATCCGGTTCGTCAACGTAACCGTCTGGTTGGGTTTGGTCGTCATAGTACGCACAACCATAGTCATAAGGATCGTAGCTTGCGTACATTTGGTCAGGATAATAAGAGTCATAATCGTAACTATAGTCGGGGTATTGTAAGTAATAGTCAGCCGTACTAGTGCACTCGTTTACGTTCATCTCACGACTCTTGAAATTGTTATTTGGAGGTGGATTTCCATGCTTGCTCCAATCATGGCCGGAATTACCGGTAGGGGGTAACGCTCTGGGCGTGAATTGTTGGACACTACTCATTGGTCGTGGAGTGAAATTCTGATGCTGCTGTGGACGGGGCTGAAGCTTAAACATATTACTCCTAGGGTTATAATTAGGAGGTGGAGCGCCAAACATACGTTGGGTATTGGAAATATGTCTGGGCTGCTGCTGTGGGAATGCAAACCGGAAAGGCTGGGCTACTGATGGCAAAGGCTGTCGAGGCAAGGGGATTTGTGTGTGCATGGGACGCAGGCGAGGCATCACTATTGTTGCTTTAGGGCCTTGATGGTGCCTGGGGTGAATATCGTTATTGCGTCGCTGAAGGTAAATTATGTTCAGCTCCTCCTGTATAAATTTCAGAGCATCCTCTATACTACCTGGTCTCATGCAGCGGATGCGAAACCCAAGAGGCTCTTGGAGCCCTCGTACAAAAGCCTGCATAGCCAACTTCTTGTACAGTACCCGTTTTACCTCAATGGTGGTGGGAATATCTTCATGCAAAGATATGTACGTCATAATTGTGCAGAACAGGGTCTGACAATGATCATAAAATTGCTGTGGTGTTTTTGAACCTTGAGAGGCCAAAGAGAGGTCATTATACAGAGTGGTTTCATCCCTCTGATCCGCGAAGTTATTAATCAAAGCATCGCGG
Source organism: Blastobasis lacticolella (assembly GCA_905147135.1). Taxonomy (NCBI): domain Eukaryota; kingdom Metazoa; phylum Arthropoda; class Insecta; order Lepidoptera; family Blastobasidae; genus Blastobasis; species Blastobasis lacticolella. The sequence goes on from LR990061.1 coordinate 13,223,855, forward strand.
ATGCCTTGCCAACTATCGGGAATGACATTCGAATTGATTATAGTAGCGGCTGGGCCGGTAATCTTATTTAAAATACCATTAATTAGAGATAAATTATTCAATTCTGGCTCTGCGCTTATCTAAGCCAATCAAAAAAATCTAAAAATCTGCGACGGAATTGTTACGAGATATCTATCTCGTAACAATTCCGTCGCAGATTTTGATGAAACGGGTCAGTACATTTGGATTGCCATCGAAGTCTGGCACTGGGCGTAAGGCCTTAAAAATTAAATCCGCGTTAGCCTCCATGCTTTCTCTAAAAGAATTACAGTCTAGCTCTAATCTATTAATATCTAATCGCTGTTGACGAGACTGTCGTGATGCAGTCTCGTCACCACCCTTATTTCTAGGGCGAAAAATCTTAGAAATTAGGGACTACAAGGAAGCAACACAAAATGAGAGTTTTGCGTACTTACAGTTTCATTTCTCGTCTCTTTGCGTGTCGAATTTTGGATACTGGTCCTCTTCAGCTGCGGCACGTGTAGGTTCGGATACTCAGCTGTGACTTGAGAGCCACGCGGGCGGCTCGATCAGTCCGAAAATCTTCCTTATTTACGCGAACCGACCACGAGTATCCTACCGACTGCCATATATACATATGACTCCAGCTCCTCTTAACTTAATAAACGTACTGCAGATCAACCTCCAACACAGTCAGACTGCAACGGCTTCCCTACGCAGGTTGTTGGAGGTACAAACATCGACCGTAGCCATGATCCAGGAACCGTGATTCAGGGGGGGGGAGGGTCTACGGTCTGAGCAGCTTGGGAGGCGACCTAATTTATGACACCACGGTGGGTAACCCTCGAACGTGTATATACGTCCCCAAGTATGTCAGCGCCGTACTCCTAACAGAGTATTGTTCCAGGAATCTGACTACTGTCAGGACCAGGAACGCGCCCAACAGCAACCTGCCGCCGATGGTGCTCGCGTCGGCGTACCTTCCGAGTGACGCTGAGGCACCCACCCACACCGGAGCTGGCACGTCTGATCCAGCACTACGAAGCAGAGGACCTAGAGGTAATCATCGCAACGGACGCAAACGCGCACCACCCATTGCGGGGGAGCAAGACCGCGAACGGCAGAGGTGAGGATCTCATTAATTATCTTATGACAACCAGACTCTCGTTAATAAATCGAGGCGCAGAACCTACTTTTGTAACACGAAGGGCTCAAACAATAATAGATCTGACATTAGCATCGGACCGGGCATCTAACCTAATTTCGGACTGGCATGTGTCTGACGAGGCTTCATGCTCTGACCACCGATGGATCAGATTTAAATTGAACATAGAAAACCGGGAAAGGAGTGTGAGCAGAAATCCTCGCAAAACTGACCGTATTAGGTACGCGATTGGTGCGGAGAAATCCCTAGCGAAGATAGCAATACCACCCACCTACCATACAGACAATGACATAGACAAACACGTTGACAAGATAACGTTGACTCTAACAGACGCCTACGAACAGACATGCCCCCTAACTTCCCCCCGGACGGGACCTAAACCGCGACACCAGTGGTGGGGACCCGAGCTGGAGAAACTTAAAAGGAAACTTAGGAAACAGTTCAATAGGGCCAAAAACACTAGATGCGACAGTGACTGGGATACCTACAAGGAGACCCAGAACAAATACAAGAAGTGTGTCCGGCAACGGAAGAAGGAGTGCTGGAGACGCTTCTGCTCCAGTATAGAATCGAACACCCAGGCTGCTAGGATAAAAAACGTACTCAGTAACGATAAAGTCCACAACCTAGGATCACTAATCAAACCTGATAAAACATATACCAAAACGGACTCGAATGTATGTGAACTACTGCTAGGCACGCACTTTCCAGGCTGCGAACTTAAAAATGAGCAGACATGGAGTGAGACAGCGGAACACCACCCGAGTGAAGCAGAATGGGAACAAGTTGAAAAAGTTGTGACCAGAGATAAGGTAAGATGGGCAATGGACAGTTTCCTACCATACTAGGCACCAGGCCCGGATGGAATATTCCCCGGCCTACTGAAATGGTGTGGTGGGGGACTACTTGATCATTTGGTCAGTATATACCGAGCCTGTCTTGCTAAAAGATATATACCATTGAAATGGAGAGAGGTAAGGGTTGTGTTTATTCCGAAGCCCGGCAAAAGTGACTATACACAACCCAAATCTTTCAGGCTCATCAGCCTGACATCGTTCTTGCTGAAGGTGCTAGAGAGAATATGCGACAGAGACATTAGAGACTCGGCGCTTGTAAAGTACCCTCTCCACAAAAATCAGCATGCCTACACTGCAGGTAAAAGCACAGAATCAGCACTGCATAGCGTAACGACACACATCGAACACGCTATGGCGTCTAAGCAATTCACTCTAGGAGTCTTCATAGACATAGAAGGTGCTTTTGACAAAACACACTTTGGGAGCATCAATCAGGCACTGATTAAGCACGGAGTTAAGGATACCATAGCCGGATGGATCGACTCAATGCTGAGACGCAGAGCCGTTCGAATAACGATAAATAACACAACCAGAGCAGTGGTCGCTAGGGGATGCCCACAGGGTGGGGTCTTATCTCCATTATTATGGAATATTGTAGTCAATGAGCTGATAAGCCGGTTAAATGACAACAGATTCCATACAATTGGCTATGCAGATGACATAGCCATACTTATTAGCGGACCATTCGAGAACGTTTTATGCGACCTCATGGGGTCTGCATTAAAAATAGTCGAAAGCTGGTGTAGTGAGCACGACCTCACGGTCAATCCGTCCAAGACAGAGATGGTCCTGTTCACACACAAGAGAATCTGATCAATCAGAATCTGGGAGAACTCAGACTCCCCAAGCTATTCGGTACCAAACTATCCTTAACAGACGAGGTCAAATACCTTGGGGTCATTTTCGACAACAAGCTGTTATGGAACAAACATCTGGAATACAAACTGGCCAAAGCCAACATCTCGCTGTGGCAGTGCAGCAGACTTCTTGGCAAAACATGGGGAATCTCCCCCAAGATTGCCAGGTGGCTGTATACAGCCGTGTGAGGCCCTTCGTTGCCTATGGCGCGGTGGCCTGGTGGTCCAGAACCAAGCTCAATACAGCGGTCAACAGGCTGCAACGGTTCCAGAGAATGGCATGCTCTGCCATAACGGGCTGCATGCGCTCGACACCAACAGCTTCACTTGAAGTACTACTGGGACTGCCACCTCTTGATCTGCATATACAGCAGGAGGCAAAGATGGCAATTCTAAGACTTAAGATAACAAGACAATGGAACAATAAACTTGGCTCCCATCGAACCTTATGGGAAACAATGGTTCAGAGTAACCCTATGTTTGAAGCCAAGTGTGACCGAATCGCGAAACAGTTCACTTTTGGCAAGATATACCAGATACAAACTGCGGAAATGGAGGCGGACTGGTCTGGGATAAGAGAAGTCCGTATCTACACGGACGGATCCAAGACAGACCAAGGCACCGGTGCAGGAATCTTCTTGCTGGATCTGAATATTAAGAGTTCCATACCATTAGGGGAACATAGTACCATATTCCAATGCGAGTATGTTGCAATCACACAGGCCGCCATGCGAGTAAAGAGACTCGGTATAAGCGACCAAGGCATCCGAATCTTATCGGACAGCATGTCGGTCTTGAAGGCATTGGGAAAGAACAGTATAAACTCTGCCCTAATCCTGGAGTGCCACCAGGCGCTTGAAGATATCTCCCTGACAAACAGGGTTACGATACAATGGATCAAGGGTCACAGCAATTCAATGGGGAACGACGCCGCCGATGAGCTGGCAAGAAAGGGATCAGGGATGGAAATTGCTGGTCCCCCTCCATCCCTACCCCTCTCTTTTAACACACTGCGAGCACGGGTGAGCAAACACACGACGGACCAGCACAATAAACGTTGGCAAAACACAATTGGATGTAGACAGTCGAAGTTGGTGGTGACCGAACGATCACCAAGACTAACTAATAAACTGCTAGATCTCAAACGGACAGAACTCAGGACAGTAGTTGGCACAATAACAGGACACCTCCCCCTGAACAAACTACTGTTCATGATAGGAGCTACGGACAGCCGTTTATGCAGGGGATGCCTAGTAGACGAGGAAACAGCGGCCCATGTGGTCCTGGAGTGTGAGGGACTTAAGGACCACAGGGTAAAAATCGCATTAGGAACAGGGAACCCTCCGAGAGATCTGCGAGCGTCCGAAGAGACTGCTAGACTTCTGGAGGGAGCTGAGCTGGCTAAATTAGCACGCCTTAACTACGTACAAAGGATTAAGTTTGAGTTCAAGTGCGGAAAAAGGAGCCCATTAACCTAAAATCCTACCGACTGCGCCAAATACGAAGGCTACAGTTGAAGGACTTAAAAAAAACGAAGAAATTAAATTAAAAATTTAATTAAGAATAGGTTACAATTAATAAATTATGAACTAAAAATAGATGTGACAATGATCGAGGTTGGATCTAAAGTGAATTTCGCAAACACGTATTCATTGCACCGGGCGGCGCAGTCTTGATGCGTTTTCGCTGATGCGGCGAGATTGATGCGGCGGTCGGCAGCCAGTCGTATCTAGGTCAATGCTTGCATATAGGTATGCAATTTTGCATATCTATATGCAAGCATTTTGCATAGGTATTCATATAGAAGCGATCCGTAATTAGCATTATCTACATGATTTTTATACCATTGAGGTGGTAAACAAACACGGCCTGCCTGATGCAAGCAGTTACCGCAGCATATGGTAGCACTCACGAGCTGCCGACTATTGATTTCTTTCCGACCGAGTCAGGAAGGGCCGGTTATGGCATAGTCCCCACCATCAATATGCATGATAGTAAACGCTTATTTAAATTATTTATTAAGAGAAGATTTCGACGCTCCATTTCAGTACCTAGTCGATATCCTATGCAAAGAATTACAATCTGGTAATGTACGCAATAAATGGCGAGGGAAAACAGCCGCTCCAATCCAAGACGCTCAGGTTCCTCTGTTAAGAGGGCCACGGAGATCAGGTAGCAGTCTCTTCACTGTAATTATCTGATCTGCCAAATTCTGGAACATGGTATAAATGGTCAGAAAGGAGCTTTATCGAGCGGTGGAAGAAATAATAAGTATGCACAGACGTGCTAACGTAAGCATAAATCCAGTCTGTTTCCAGGCATATTGGACAGCTGCGTTCAAATAATGCTAATTATTAATAATAATGAGCTCCTTCTCATCGACATGATCATATGCCAACAAGGTCGGCGGAGTAAGGGATCCCTCTCGGCTGCCTGGATAGATTATATGAAGGCCTATGGTCTCGTCAAGTACAGAATAATTGACGGTATAAGTACCGAATCAAAGCCACGGAGCGTCTATATAAACGAGCACCTCACCAAAACAAACAGAGAGCTATTTTACTGCGCGAGAGAAACAGCAAAATATACGCTCGTATGGAGCAAGGCGATCGGGCACACCGTGTGCGAGTGGAATCCGACCTTGTCCTGGTTTTTGGGTCTATGTTCGCCCTAGTAAGAATAATGTTGATAAAACAGCATAACTTCTATAAATTGTCCTCGTGTTCTATATCTATTATTATGTTTCTTAGTTTATTGGTACTAGGTCCCAGTGGCATTGTTCCGTCTCTAGTGTACAGTAAGTACTACCCACAATGCACACTCAGCTAGCAACACACATTTTTGTATTTATCAAATATATATAAAAACTTGATTAATTTATTAGTACAATATCCTATGTGTGTTTATATAAAAACCTGTGTTCGAGACCGCAGTGCTTTGTTCTGTAGTCGGTATAAGAATATGTGAACACCGGAACTTAGGCAGTTGATTTTAACTAGTGGAACAGAACGCAAGTGTTTTCACAAGTGATTGTATAAAGATTTTTAATGCTAATAAACAGTTCGGGAACGATCAGTTGAGTTTAAATGGTGTTTGGACCCAGTTTGATTACTTAAATCTACTTTGACTGAGATAAAGAATTCAGATCCCTTACATAATCTTACCAAATGTAGGCCTTTCGATGTTATATCCGGCCACTTTGATCCCCGTGATCCCGTTAACATAAATGCATCAGAGAGATTATTACAATAATACGTTACTGAACATCGTGATAGAATGAAAACAGTTTACAATCTTATACATGACTCATCGTTGGCCGAGCGCGATAAAGTAATGCGTAGAATAAACGAAACCCGAGAACCTAGTATACAATACCAAGAAAATCAGGAAGTACTTATTAGAAATCCCGCTGCCGCGCGTCAAAAACCGCTCCACGTTACTACCCCGATAAAGTAATAAGCAACCTTCCCATTCACATTTACCACCACTAAAACACAAAATCCCTCCGTTGTTACAGGTACATCATCATCATCATATCAGCCAGAAGACGCCCACTGCTGGGCATAGGCCTCCCCCAGAGATCTCCACAAAGACCGGTCCTGTGCTTTCCGCATCCAGCTGGTACCTGCGATCCTTACCAGGTCGTCGGTCCACCTTGTAGGAGGCCTACCCACGCTGCGTCTACCGGTACGTGGTCGCCACTCGAGAACTTTACTGCCCCATCGGCCATCTGTTCTTCGAGCTATGTGCCCTGCCCACTGCCACTTCAGTCTGGCAATCCTTAGAGCTATGTCGGTGACCTTGGTTCGCTTGCGGATCTCCTCATTTCTGACTCGATCGCGCAAAGAAACTCCGAGCATAGCTCTTTCCATTGCCCTTTGGGCAACAGTGAGCTTTCTTATAAGGCCCATAGTGAGTGGCCACGTTTCAGATCCGTAAGTCATCACTGGCAACTCACATTGGTCAAAGACCTTCGTCTTGAGACACTGCGGTAATTGGGACGAAAATATGTGGCGTAGCTTCCCGAACGCTGCCCAACCGAGTTGGATTCGTCGATTGACCTCTTTCTCGAAATTGGACCTACCTAGCCGGACTATTTGTCCTAGGTATGTATAGTCGTCAACAACTTCAAGTGGAGTGCCTCCAACTGTCACTGGAGTAGGCACAACATGGACATTCGACATAATTTTCGTCTTGTCCATGTTCATTTTAAGACCTACTTGTTGAGAGGCACTACAGAGGTCATCGAGCATTTTGCCCAAGTCTTCCAGGGTTTCAGCCATGACTACGATATCGTCAGCAAATCTGAGGTGCGTGAGGTACTCGCCGTTAATATTGATGCCAAGTCCGTCCCAGTCCAGAAGCCTAAAGATATCCTCCAGTGCAGCGGTGAACAACTTCGGTGATATGACATCACCTTGTCTAACACCTCGCTGCAGCTGAATAGGTTCTGTGGTCTTGTCCTGGAGACGAACTGACATAGTGGCGTTTTCGTACAAACACTTCAGTGCTTCGATATATCGATAGTCAATTTGGCACCGCTGTAGAGACTGGAGCACCGCCCAAGTTTCGATCGAATCGAAGGCTTTCTCATAGTCCACAAACGCCAAGCATAATGGCCGGTTATACTCTTCGGTCTTCTGTACAACCTGCCGCAGCGTATGTATGTGGTCTATGGTACTAAAACCTTTTCGGAATCCGGCTTGTTCGGGAGGCTGGAAGTCATCAAACCTGCGTGCGAGACGATTCGTAATGACTCTCGAAAACAGCTTATAGACATGGGTCAGTAGCGATATTGGTCTGAAGTTCTTCAAGAGAGCCTTATCACCTTTCTTGAAGAACAATATGACTATGCTTCTGTGCCATACTTCCGGCGTTTTGCCCTCGAGGATGACGGAATTGAACAGCTTCTGAAGGGTCTTAAGCACAGGTTTGCCACCAGCTTTCAGAAGCTCAGCCGTAATTCCATCATCACCCGGCGCCTTGTTGTTCTTAAGCTGTTTGAGAGCCATACTAATCTCGTACAGGCTGATGTCCGGGATATCTTCGGTGTAGTGTCGGGTCAACTTGGCTCTGGGGTCTTTTGCCATACTGGTAACAGGTGCCCGTGTTGTCGTGTATAACTGTCCATAGAACCTCTCGACTTCCCTCAAAACCTCGGACTTGGTCGAAACAACTCTGCCGTCATGCGTTTTCAGTCTCGTCAACTGGCTCTGTCCAATCGACAGATCTCTCGCAAAGACTTTAAAGCCTTTGTTCCGCTCGATCGCCGCCTCAATATTGGTAGTATTGAAGCGGCGTATGTCGCGAGTCAGAGACTTGGAGATCTGTCGATTAAGTCGCCTAAATTGAGAGACATCATCAGGGGATTGCAGAGTCATTCCGCGTCTTTCTTCGATGAGTTTGAGGGTATCGTCAGAGATTTTGTTTGTTCTGTTTGTACGGCAGGCCTTATAAAACTTTGACCCAACCGTATAGACAGCTTCCACGAACCTGTTATTATAGTCGTCCACGTCGACGCACTCTCCTAGGCACTCGAAGCGATTTTGTAATTCGAGTTGAAAGCTCTCGGGGTTTTGGATTTGGATGGGTATAGGCCGGAGCGTGGACCTCATCAATCTCGATCTTTCCAGCTGGGGATTAATATTCAATGTGCCTCTTACCAAGCGGTGATCACTGCCAATTTTAACGCTATTGATCACCGAGACATCATTGAATATATGCCGTTTCGTAGATAGGATGAAGTCAATCTCATTTTTTGTGACACCATCGGGACTAACCCACGTCCATCTGCGATGATCCGGCTTCCTGAAAAATGAGTTCATCATAAAGAGTCCCTCCTTCTCCATAAAGCCGGCCAGCATCTGGCCACGGGCGTTCCGACTTCCAATTCCAAATTGCCCCACTCTCAACTCGTCTCCGCCTCGTTTGCCCAGTTTCGCGTTGAAATCCCCCATGACAACGGTATAGTGTGTCTTGGAGGTATGCATGGCTGTAGAAATATCCTCATACATAGCCTCCACTTCATCGTCGGAGTGAGTCGAAGTCGGTGCGTAGACCTGTATGACCTTCAACGAATACCGCTTGGTAATTCTGAGTATAAGGTACGCTACCCTAGACGACACACTCTCGATTTTGACTATGTTGTTCACGAGGGATTTGTGGACGAGGAACCCGACACCACCTAGGGACAGTTGGTCGCCCTCCCGGAAGTAAAGCAGATTTCCGGACTTTAGGATTATCGAGTCCTCCCCCTTTCTTCGGACTTCAGATAACCCTATAATATCCCAATTTAATCTGCTTACCACTTCCTCCAGTTCCACGAGCTTTTCGTCGGTCCGCAGTGTCTGGACATTGTATGTAGCCAGGGCCAGTGGTCGTGCTTTGTGGTAGCCTGGTCGCATCCGGTGATTCTTCGCACCCCCTGCCCCGCCGTTACCGTGACCGCTACCATAGTCCGGAATAGCGGGGCCGCCGGGTACTGGGGGCCGTGGCCTGTGTGTGCTTGTCATCAGGGGGGGGTTGCCATAATCGCCACGCTTGGCAGGCGGGTTGGCGATCGCAGTGAAGTAGATGTAAATGTACCCGAAAGATGCTGCTGCCCATCTTCCGGGTTATTCCCTTAGTCGCCTCTTACGACACCCACGGGAAGAGATGGGGTGGTGCTATTCTTTTAAGTGGCGGCACCACACACCACACAGGTGTTACAGGTACGCAGTGGTTAAATTCTCAATAAAAATGAGAAAGTAATCTCGAATTCCTTTGCAAAACACTTATCGTTATATAATGAGACGACCACTCAACAAAATCAATTAGCACTTTTACACGTCCGTAATTTAACGTATGTAGAAAAGGTACAAAATTTCAAATACGCTTACTCAATTTGTCATCGTAGATATTAGGCGAAAATGTGCAATACTGGGATAACGAAATAAATATACTTGAAAATATCGTCTCATTCAGCCGAACTAGGTCCATGCATCACTTGGTTTTATCAGCGCCGTCGCGGACCAGTCAAGAGCGTAGGCAAGACAAAGACAGCAAGCGCTGCGAGCGAGGCCCGGCTCCCGCGCCCCACCCGCGCCCCCTGTCTCGCCCGCGGCGCGCCCGCGCCCCGTCCTTTCTGTATGTTTTAGTCATGTCTGCGACGCGTCCGCGCCCTGTCCGCGCCCTGTCTTTGCTGTATGTTTTGCGTCGCGACGTTTCCATACATTTTATATGAAAGTAAATTGAACGGGCGGCGCGTCTGAGAATCACTTTGTTTATTCCACGAAACTTGGTACAAGTGCAAGATAACTTTAGGATACGTCTTTACTCTGGAATAAGCATATAAGGAAGAATGTCCGCCTTACTGACTGACTCTCTGCCACTCACATGGCTGGCCGCCACACTATTAGTATGGTGAGTGTTGCCACTACAAAACTAAGTTACGTCTTGGTTAGGAATAAAAGCATATGGTTAGCAACACTATTGGATAATACTATGATAGTTTGGGCTTAACGCCATAGATGACGCTGGCACGGCGAACCCTTCAGTTCAGCCAATACGCCGGGTGTGTTTTTATAGAAAAAAGCATTCGAACGTTAGTCTCGGGTGAGCGACGAATGTGATTATGGAAGGCAGAATATTAATTATGTAATAGTTATGTGGATTTTATATAACTCTTTGCCATAATTGTTATTATATTGTAAGAACTTGTGTATTAGATAATATAACAAATATCAAGTGGTTTGTATGTGTTCTCATTCTAACAATATGTTATTAAATACATTAAAAGTACCTACCTATATTGAAGCTATGAAAAAGAGATTGGTGCTGTATCGGTTACAGGCAGTTCTGTTACGAATATTTTATAATCCAGTTTACGTTGAATGACATTCAGTGCGCGAAGTCTATTAGCACTGAGTGAACTCTTGGCTATAATTTTGACAAGCAGAAGTGGTGTTTTAAGAAATTTGAATAGTTGACATATAATAGTTTCCAACATACATGTGCCTGTATGTTGATTGTGGCAGTCTGAGCTTTTCTCATAGCTTTAATATGGTGAGCTTGGCGTCATTTCCTGTTCACTGTAGCCTTGCAAGTTTGAGGATGTTTAATACATTTTTGAGTTAATCTGACACCATATTATCACATAGTTTTGTAATGAAGGGGTGAGTGAAATCTGAATCTGTCGTAGTTACATATGGATGTTGGTTTGCATTGCATACACCCGTTCATGTAAGTTTGTTTAGATGGACCATTGAGCATACAATGCAACATGATTACCTGCATAATTTTAATGACAACGACGAACCTGTCTATAAAATATAAGAGATCTCATCGAGCTAATCATGGGATTTAAATTATAGGAGGGAATAGGTGTAGGTACTGTTACAAGAACGAATAATTATACAATAACACATAAAGGGATGGGTACCTACTCAAATTATTCTATACAACAATTCATCATCTGTTCTTAATTAAAATGTATAAACATCATAATATACCTACTGTCACGAGGTGCCTATAGAAATTAGTTAGATACCTACATATTTTAACTATTGATTTATGAATATTCCTTTCTAAATAATAATAAAATCATGACATACGATTTTAGCGGTGACAGCCCGTCGTATAAAAGCGTTTTGCAATACCTTTTGGCTGGCAAAATTTCCTATTTAAGCTATTGCTATCAAGGTTTACTTAACCATTTTATAAAACTATTATAGTGAGTTACTATAACAGGCCTAAATAAAGTATAGAGTAATTTTATTGTAAAGCACTGGTAAATGTAGCTAACATGCACCTAATTGACGTTATAAAGTTTCCCTGCAAATTACTATAGAAACTGAGAACTATAGTAGTTACATGGTACTAATATTTTTTAATAATGTACTAATAATAATAATGCGAAATTACAGGCACGAGGCATTTCATCTTAGTTCTTACAGCGACAACGCACCTGGGTACCGATTCTGGTATACAATGCAATTGTTACTATGTTACAATGTTACTTGGATGTTACTGTAACTTCGTTGAGGTTTCGAGTCAGTCACAGTAACATCGCAGCTTCATCATCATCATTAGCCAGAAGACGCCCACTGCTGGGCATAGGCCTCCCCCAGAGATCTCCACAAAGACCGGTCCTGTGCTTTCCGCATCGCAGCTTCATCCCAGTTAAATTGTTAGTTGCATTTTTTCTCTCTATGGTTCAAAATTATGCAACCATGCAAAGAGCATATTTGTATTTTTAATACCTCAAACACGATTCTCCATTTTAACAATAAATTTATTTTTTACATATTAATTATTTGTGATTCTTAAGGCAGGTTTACACTACGGAATCCTTACATTTTATAAAATAAAGTCGCTTTCTGCGTCTATCTGTCTGTATCCGCTAACTCCTCGTAAATCGCGTCATGGATTTAAATGCGGTTTTCATTATGATTTAGATAATTGATTCTGGAAGGTTTATATGCCATCATCATCATCTTGGCGATATAGTCCCGTTTATGCTTTCGCACATGAGATACCGGGGTCTGCCAAGGGCCGGAATTTGGCGGAACAGGTAAACTGACTTAAAATTCGTATTCAGCGGGTCGAAAAACATGCCCGTAGATAGGTGGCGCCCGGTGTACAGACAATTTTTTTTTTGTGTGCCGGTGTTATTAAAGGAGGTTTCATTTACAGATATTTTTTTATATTTTAATGCCGTAAACTGTCCTAATTGATTAAAACACTTTACATAGTTTTGTCAAAAAATTACTTTAAATATATGTCGTCGCGTGAAGGAAAGGGGTGTATCAGGATCATTGTCATCAGGGTGGTGATATCAGTGTTAGATCGTATTCGTCCAGATAAATTAAAGAAAAGGTTCACAATTCATTTTTTCACATCACTTATAATTTCACTTGAAATCAGAGCAGTATCACAATATAGGCAGTTGAGATAATTAATTTTCTTGTTTCAAAGGTGATTCTAAAATTACTATTGACCACATGATTCCATACTATTACAAATACAATACAAATACAAATACAAAATATATTTATTTTTCCTCAAAAATCCGCATCCGTCATATATTTACCGAGCATGTAAACAACTGTATGATTAGTCTTTATCTTTAGATCTTAATTTATTAAATTCAATGCAAACGCTATGGAGGCGAAACCTTTAATCAATGGTTGTTTTTTGCTTGTGATGGAGTTGATTAATAAATAAACGTTGTAATTACCTACTTTTGGATTAGTGGCGATGTAAAATAATAAATGAAATGAAATATATAATCGTGGACAAATTAACACAACGCCATCTAGCCCCAAAGTAAGCAAAGCTTGTGTTATGGGTGCTAGATAACTGATAAACTACTTATATACTTTTTAAATACATACTTATTATACATAGAACACCCAGACCCGTAACAGAAATTAAAATTCTTCATTTCAATTTATGCCCGGCCGGTAATGGAACCCGGGATCTCTTGCGTGGCATCTTGAACGGCATGTTGACCGCTGAACCACTCAGTAATTTTTACCCAAATTCGTGGTATAGGTAATCAAGATTATTTAATCTACAATTATGGCTTTATACCGGCACTATTGATTACCAAATCGATTTTATGCATTGTTTCATTAATTGTAACATGATTGGCTGAAGTACTTAAGCATCGAAGCAATTTTCATTACGGCCATATTCCTTTACTTGCCAAACTGCGTAAACAAAAAAGTGAATAATGACGTTTATTTTTAAATTTGTGCTTGTATTGTGCTGCTTCGTTACACTATTTGAAGTAAATATACCTATATTTATTTATTATTTAACCATTTATTGTACACAAGATTGTTACAAAGCTATATGTCCGAAACAGTAACAACGGGCCAAATTATTCCTATAAAGAAATTTCTTCCAGCAGGCTTACAGCGGAGATATCGTAATAATTAAATGCAGTTAAGACGTGCACAGTAGGGCACCCGAATATTTTTTTCTTTGTATTTCTTCACGCAAATAAAAAATTTTCGTAATTGATAGCAGATTGCCATAATAATAAAAACAATAAAATAAAATTTAATTGTTAGGGTTCTACCGATCTTTGAAGTTCTGAAAAAATATTATTTTTCGCTACTCTAGCTAGCCACCTTCAGCTTTACTATATCGTATTTTTTTTTCTTAACTCAAGACCTGTCAAAAGTGGCGTAATTAATCGTAGATTACTTAAGTAACTTATAAAACCAAATAAAATTATGCCTTTAGGGTTCTACAAATCGCAAAAGTTTTGAAAAATATATAAATATAAGGTAATATTTCGCTATCCTATTTTAAACATAAACATGAAAATATGAAAATTTACTTTTAATTTTATTAAGGTGTAATACAAACACGATATATAGATTTTTATGCAACAATATGCTATCGGAGACTTCGAATTTATTTTTTCATGATTTTATCGGATGGATCTTTTAAGCAAAATTGTATTAAGAAATGTGGCTTGGATATTTTTAAACTATACTTTTCTAATTGTTTTATTGAGTTAGAAAATAAAATGAAAATGAAAGTTTCAGTTCCAGGATAAAAGGAAAATTATATATATATATATATATTATATACGATATATGTCGTCGCGTGAAGGAAAGGGGTGTATCAGGATCATTGTCATCAGGGTGGTGATATCAGTATTAGGTCGTTTTCGTTAAATTTTGCAAAAACAAAGAAACCATACCAAAGTGCCGTCCATAGTAAGTTTCACTCGATTTTTAATAATGTTGTCGATATCCCAGTGGTGCTCTCGAAGGCCCGGGGTCTGCCTTGACCATGACCCATTTGGTACAGATGATCTGCTGTTTACTTTATGAATCCCCCAATCTTTCGGACGAAGTCTTTGTCTTATATCTCGGGGACTCTTGGCTGCGCTTTGAACATGTTAAATCATTTTACATTTTAATGTAGGCAACTCAACTGGATCGAGTAATCACCTTTCTTTTATTATTACGCTTTCACGTAGCGTATCTGCATTTTCTTTGTTGCTTTTCATCATACCATCTCTTGGGCGTTGCGTTCGTCATCACCGCTTCTGATGTCGTCGCGTGAAGGAAAGGGGTGTATCAGGATCATTGTCATCAGGGTGGTGATATCAGTATTAGGTCATATTCGTCCAGATAAATTAAAGAAAAGGTTCACATTTACTCCACTGTATTTATTCCATTTCATTTTTGCACATCACTTATAATTTCACTAGAATTCAGAGCGGTATTACAAATGTAGGCAGTTGAGGTATTTTACTTTCTTATTTCAAAGGTGATTTTAAAATTACTTTATTTTTTAAACGTAAATAACACTTTCTATTAACGAACTTCAAACGTAAACAAACGAAATGTGGAGACAGTTTCAAGACGCGTCACTCCTCGGCGGCGGTCGCGCCAAGAATGGCCGCCACTCGGCCCGAGTCGTGCCGTCGAGACTCTGTCAGCACGCCCCACCAGAGGGCGCACTCCCACTTCCGTTTTCATCGTCATGAGTCCGTACTATTGACCACATGAGTCCATACTATTGACCGTGATCCGTCATATATATATATATATATATATGTCGTCGCGTGAAGGAAAGGGGTGTATCAAGATCATTGTCATCAGGGTGGTGATATCAGTATTAGGTCGTATTCGTCCAGATAAATTAAAGAAATGGTTCACATTTACTCCACTGTATTTATTCCATTTCATTTGCACATCACTTATAATTTCACTAGAATTCAGAGCGGTATTACAAATGTAGGCAGTTGAGGTATTTTACTTTCTTATTTCAAAGGTGATTTTAAAATTACTTTATTATTAAACGTAAATAACACTTTCTATTAACGAACTTCAAACGTAAACAAACGAAATGTGGAGACAGTTTCAAGACGCGTCACTCCTCGGCGGCGGTCGCGCCAAGAATGGCCGCCACTCGGCCCGAGTCGTGCCGTCGAGACTCTGTCAGCACGCCCCACCATAGGGGGCACTCCCACTTCCGTTTTCATCGTCATGAGTCCGTACTATTGACCACATGATTCCATACTATTGACCGTGATCCGTCACGGCCGTCCTGCTGTACACACGTCCTCGTGTGTAATCTGAAACATGAAAACCATATCACAGTACTATATTCGCTCGGTCACTTCTGACCACAACACATCACCCAAATACGTCTTATGAATCATGTGATTGGATCTATCACGACTGCATTAACCCACCAATTCTTCACATAAAACATACGTCCATTATCATTTATCATACTAAACTTCTGTAGATTGAGAGATAACAACATCATCTTGTACATAAATTATTCTTTATAAGTTGCCGACATAAATTCAGCTACGACTTTAGTTCATTAGAGAGGCGTGACAAGGTATAACACCAGACTATGAACCGTATCACAATTATCACCAATGAAGAAGGTTTAATCATCGTCACCAGTGTTTTCCCCTTGATGCTCTTGTTGAGTGGGAAACAAGCCCCAATCACAGAGCTCGCGTATCGTCCCCGACGTCCATTACTGTAGGTACTTAGATTCACTACAAATATGTGACATACCTACATCAAATTTTCAGTACTCAGCAAAAGACCCAATGTTACTTCGAGTGGGATTGAAACACTCCTTCATTAAATGCCATATGATTTTTGGTCATCCGTCAGCGCCATCCTAATTTAAAAAGAATAAGTAATGTTACCATACAGGAGAAATGACACACAGGCGACGAACCACCACACGACGGACGCCATCAGTCGGGCCGCCACGCAATCAGGCCGCCACGCAACCAGGCCGCCACGTAACTGGACCTGCACACAAGCGAAATACCACACAGACTAGGTGCCACACAGGTTGGGTGTCACTCTGGTCAGTGCCACTCTAATCGTCAAACTATGAGTTTATTCATCATATATCCTGTGTCACGTCTACCAAAGCACGATACAGGTAAGATGTCACACACGGGTAAATTTCACAGAGGCAAAATGCCACACATAAAAATGCCACACCGGCGAAATGCCATACAGGTAGAATGCCTCACAGGTTAAATACCACACAGACTTAATGTCACACAGACTATGCCACACAGGCGAAATGCCAAACAGGCGGGATGCCACACAGGCGGGAGCCACACAGGCGAGAGCCACACAAGCGGGAGCCACACAGGCGGGAGCCACACAGGCGGGAGCCACACAGGCGGGAGCCACACAGACGGGAGCCACACAGACGGGAGCCACACAGACGGGAGCCACACAGGCGGGACAAATAAATAGAAGCTGTCTATAGATTATCAGCTCGTGGTCAATCCTTCGACCAAATCTGTACTAAGTCAGTGATAGGTAACAGTCTATCTGCTATCATAACCCGGTCAATAACGGTCTACGAGTTACACAACGAGTAATCGTCACAGATCCGAACAACTGTTTACGGTGTCATCTCTACAAAAACAACAAAATAAAATTAAAATAAACATTATTTCTACTGCCCAATATCAAAACTAAATCAGAAGTTTAATAATAAGAAGCTCTCACGTCTATTTGATACGCCAGTTATAGGTAACAATAGTCCATTTGTTGCCACACCAAAACTAAACAAGCAATAATCATCGTCATCGATTTTAACTGTTCGAACGAGTATACTCTATCTAGACTTTACGTTACGTTTAAGCTCCCATTTTGAAACCATTTAACAATGTTTGTAATAACGAAGGCATCCCATATCAAGCCGCCTTCTAAAAAAATTACAAACAAAATTTGCTATCTACAGCCACAACATCCGAGACTTTCGGGGCTCTTAGCCCAATGAGTCACACACATGACTCCCGGGTCACTCCAAGTCAGCCAAATAAATCTGGATGTTTGACCTCAACAACAATTCAGGTACTTAAAAACTTGTACTGGCATAAGGATATGAAATCTCACCATTGCTTACACTGTCTCATCTTACTGGCACAACAACAGAACTCAAAATAGTTACTTTATATCAGTAATCAAGGAAATTTCAGTACTCGAAGCTAAAAATAATTTATAAAACCGGCTATTGAACTATCACCAAAATATCTGGACTTTCTCATCATCGTTATCGTTCAACACTTTCTCACAAAGCTTAAAACAACTACCTGCTATTAGCCACGCTCCCATAGCCTCCATCAGGCCGGTAAGCAACCATAAAACTCTCCCATAGGCTCCATTAGCCCACCATCACTGATAAAACACGATCACCTTCATCCGATGATGCAACAAATTTTGAGAAAACAAAACGATCACATAAATCTCATAAAAACCTCGGCTCGATAGTCGTCACGTATTGGGTTAACGTCTTAGATTGATCCGTCTAACAAAGTCTTTATCCAGGTCAAACTAAGTCACATTGACTTAGTACACATGGTTTTCGGTCGAACTAAGTCACAGGTTTATCTTTAGTTACTCAAAACATAATTCGTAATTATCTACCGTCAATCAGTTCACTTACTCGTGTTTACTTTTTTTTTTTCGTTAAATAACTTGATACTAATATAAAATTACGTTACTAACCAAACTACCTTTTTTTTTGTAGTATTAAAAGAAACGTATATCGGTGATCCCATTTTTACCGCGGATATCTTATCTCTCTATTCTACAACATTGGGAAACTACGACCACAATAACAAACATTATACTGAAATATGGAAAATTTCATTCGAATTTCTCTTGTTAAATGTAAACAAACACGCTAATAATTTTTTTCTTTTTTTTCTCTCGAAACATGTTTGCACCCTCCTGCTCGCATAGAAATCGCGGAGATCGCGGGGTCGTTATTGAATTTGCACATTCGAAGCCTATGTGAAGCCTATCCTATCTCTAAGACAACATCCTAAAGTACACCAGCTAATTGTTCCACAAACTCACTGCTACGGTATCCCTGCCACACTGTTATTATTAAATATTTACTTAATCAGCAATCTGGAACGACTTATGGTGACGGGAAAAGTCGAAGGCAAGAGACCCAGAGGCCGAAGTCCGAAGAGATGGGTGGACCAAATATCCGAACGATTCATCGAAACCGATGGAGACATGCAGTTTACCGAAGATGTTAGGATCCTCAGCAGTGAGGCAACGATCAAGAAGAAGAAGTCAGTCAGCAGCAGCACCACCATAACTATGCTTACGTACTCAATTTATAAAAATAATAGCACTATGCTTTCCAAGTATTTCTTATTCTTGTTTTCTGATAACTGACGTGATGTTGGTAATACGTAAAATCGTAGCGCACCATGTTTCAAGATGGTAAAATAATCTTAGATTAAATAACACTTTTTTTTACTATAAACACTGTTTGACATTGGGACGGATTTAACATAATTCTTACTATTTTTGTGGAGTGATTTTTTTCATAGTAATTTTTTATCAGACAGCCTACATTAATTGACATAGGTACCCGCAAAAGCTAACATTTTTAAACTTAGCAGTAGTTTTTGACATTTTTACCAACAAATTGTACCACTGACGTAACTGACGTTGTTTATGTTTTGTTTACATTCTTTCTATTTGTAGTTTCACTAAAGATACAAATAAACCTGCCATTCTCTCTACTAAGGGTATCAATAGTGTTTCTGTCAGAATACTTTTCTTAATTGTCAAAGTAAATAACTCCTAAAATCCGCTAGGGAGCCTCTTCAGCACAGATTTTTACTAAATAATAATTATGTATAGGACTCACCAGATAGAGAGGAACTGTTAATATCACATCATTTCTCAGTCATGTACACTCGCAGATTGTCTACCATCGTCGTCCCATGTTGAAACAATCACGTTGAGGCTACCAGTCCAGCGTTGCATTCCAATGTTGTTCTCGTAGGTGAAGCGAACCGTTGTGCACCATTGTTATGCAATAGAAGAAAATAATTGTATTAGTAAAACAAAAATAAAAAAAATAATATACACCGTTTTTAATTGTTTGATTTTATTTAATCTGCAGAAATCTAAGCAATTAATTTACTTGTGGTGTCAAACCACACTGCTAAATGAATCTAAATGTAAGTGTATACTTTAAAGTCATTGAAAAAACTGGCTAATTTAGAACTACGCAAATTATTTAACTAACACAATTTTATATTTAAAAAGGAAAATATTTTACATGAGTATTCTAAATTAAATTTAACAAAAACAAAGAAGCCATACCAAAGTGCCGTCCATAGTAAGTTTCACTCGATTTTTAATAATGTTGTCGATATCCCAGTGGTGCTCTCGAAGGCCCGGGGTCTGCCTTGACCATGACCCATTTGGTACAGATGATCTGCTGTTTACTTTATGAATCCCCCAATCTTTCGGACGAAGTCTTTGTCTTATATCTCGGGGACTCTTGGCTGCGCTTTGAACATGTTAAATCATTTTACATTTTAATGTAGGCAACTCAACTGGATCGAGTAATCACCTTTCTTTTATTATTACGCTTTCACGTAGCGTATCTGCATTTTCTTTGTTGCTTTTCATCATACCATCTCTTGGGCGTTGCGTTCGTCATCACCGCTTCTGATGTCGTCGCGTGAAGGAAAGGGGTGTATCAAGATCATTGTCATCAGGGTGGTGACATCAGTATTAGGTCGTATTCGTCCAGATAAATTAAAGAAATGGTTCACATTTACTCCACTGTATTTATTCCATTTCATTTGCACATCACTTATAATTTCACTAGAATTCAGAGCGGTATTACAAATGTAGGCAGTTGAGGTATTTTACTTTCTTATTTCAAAGGTGATTTTAAAATTACTTTATTATTAAACGTAAATAACACTTTCTATTAACGAACTTCAAACGTAAACAAACGAAATGTGGAGACAGTTTCAAGACGCGTCACTCCTCGGCGGCGGTCGCGCCAAGAATGGCCGCCACTCGGCCCGATTCGTGCCGTCGAGACTCTGTCAGCACGCCCCACCATAGGGGGCACTCCCACTTCCGTTTTCATCGTCATGAGTCCGTACTATTGACCACATGATTCCATACTATTGACCGTGATCCGTCATATATATATATATATATATATATATGTCGGGGAAAGACTGGAGAAGACTCGCCCATGAGCGAGTAATGGCCATCAGAACGTATTTATCGGGATTTCGTAGCAATAAAGGGGTATCTATAGTGCTTTAAGAATGTATTGTCAAATTAAAGCCACATTTACGAGTTTACAATTGCAGCCGAAACCCGCGGGTTATTTACAAAACCCTCCACCACCCATGGCCAATCTCATCAGGCCGATCCGCGGGAGATGCGCCGGGGCTCTTGCTAGTTGCCACATACGCACAGCTTGACTCCCTACACATTGTTGACAGTACATCCTGCACTCACGTTTCTATTTTCTGGAGCTTTCACGCATCTCTTTAACGCATCAAGATTTACGCTTCTTCGCTCTTGAATGGTTTCTAGTTCTTGGTTCTAATATCCTTGCGGCTGCCGTCGCCGCCATGCTGCTTGTGACGTTGTCATAATAGTTGCAAGCCACCCGTCAGGTGGCGCACCAATCGACATCCAGGCCAAAGAGATGGACTAAGAGACTCATGATCATCTCCGACATATATATATATATAACTCGCGTTCTTTACACATATTAAAACAGAGCGGATAGCTATATCCGAGCTAAAAATGTACTTACTAAAATAAACCACAAGCGTGGCGATTATGGCTACCCCGACCAGGCCACCACAAAGCACGACCCCTGGCCCTCGCCACATACAATGTCCAGACACTGCGGACCGCGTAAAAACTCGTGGGACTGCATAAAGTGGTAAGCAGATTACATTCGGACATTATAGGAAGTTATCCAAAGTAAGGGGGAGGACTCGATAATCCTGAAGTCCGGAAATTTGCTTTACTTCCGGAAGGGCGACCAACTGTCCCTAGGTGGTGTCGGGTTCCTCGTCCACCAATCTCTCGTGAACAACATCGTCAAGATCGAGAGTGTGTCGTCTAGGGTAGCGTACCTTATACTCAGAATTACTAAACCATATTTGATCAGGTCATACAGGTCTACGCACCGACTTCGACTCATTCCGACGATGAAGTGGAGGCTATGTATGAGGACATTTCTACAGCAATCCATACCTCCAAGATACATTACACCGTTGTCATGGGGGATTTCAACGCGAAACTGGGCAAACGAAGCGGAGACGAGTAGAGAGATCTGTCGATTGGACAGAGCCAGATAACGAGACTGAAAACGGATGACGGCAGAGTTGTTTCGAGCAAGTCCGAGGCTTTGCGGGAAGTCGAGAGGTTCTAGGACAGTAATACACGACAATACGGGCACCTGTTACCAATATGGCAAAAAAACCCAGAGCCAAGTTAACACAACACTACACCGAAGATATCCCGGACATCAACCTCTACTAGATTAGTATAGCTCTTAAACAGCGTAAGGACAACAAGGCGCCGGGTGATGATGGAATTACGGCTGAGCTTCTGAAACTTGTCAATTCCGTCATCCTCAAAGGTAAAACGCCAGAAGCATGGCACAGAAGCATTGTTCTTCAAGAATGGTGATAAGGCTTTCTTGAAGAACTTCAAACCAATATCGCTGCTGACCCATGTGTATAAGCTGTTTTCGAGAGTCATAACGAATCGTCACGCACGCAGGTATGATAACTTCCAGCCTCCCGAACAAGCCGGATTCCGAAAAGGTTTTAGTACCATAGACCACATACATACGCTGCGACAGGTTATACAGAAGACCGAAGAGTATAACCGGCCGTTATGCTTGGCGTTTGTGAACCATGAGAAAGCCTTCGATTCGATCGAAACTTGGCGGTGCTCCAGTCTTTACAGCGGTGCCAAATTGACAATCGAAACACTGAAGTGTTTGTACGAAAACGCCACTATGTCAGATCGTCTCCAGGACAAGACCACAGAGCCTATTCAGGTGCAGCGAGGTGTTAGACAAGGTGATGTCATATCACCATTGTTCACCGCTGCACTGGAAGATATCTTTAGGTTTCTGGACTGGAACGGACTTGGCATCAATATTAACGGCGAGTACCTAACTCACCTCACATTTGCTGACGATATTGTGGTCATGTTTGAAACCCTCGAAGACTTGGGTAAAATGCTCGATGACAAGTAGGTCTTAAATTGAACATGGCCAAGACGATAATTATGTCGAATGTCCATATTGTACCAGTTGCAAATTGTCCAGCTAGGTAGGTCCAATTTTGAGAAAGAGGTCAATCGACGATTTCAACTCGGTTGTGCAGCGTTCGGGAAGCTACGCCATATATTTTCGTCCCAATTACCGCAGTGTCTCAAAACGAAGGTCTTTCCAATGTGTGTTGCCAGTGATGACTTACGGAACTGAAACGTGGCCGCTTACTGTGGGCCTTATAAGAAAACTCACTGTTTCCCAACGGGCAATGGAAAGAGCTATGCTCGGAGTCCCTATGCGCGATCGAATCAGAAATGAGGAGATCTACAAGCGAACCAATGTCACCGACATAGCTGTAATGATTGCCAGACTGAAGTGGCAGTGGGCAGGGCACGTAGCTCGAAGAACAGATGGCCGAAGGGGCAGTAAAGTTTTCGAGTAGCGACCACGTACCGGAAGACGCAGCGTGGGTAGGCCTCCCACAAGGTGGACTGACGACCTGGTAAGGATCACAGGTACCAGCTGGATGCGGAAAGCACAGGCCCGGCATTTGTGGAGATCTCTGGAGGCAGCCTATGCCCAGCAGTGGGCGTCTTTTGGCTGATGATGATGATGATGATGACCTATTTAAATAGAAGATCCAATTGGTACCTACTTATTTATTATGCCAGCCGTCTGATCATAGTCAAATGCCGACCCCGGGCCTCAGCGCGTGGGAGCACAACCGGGACATTGACGGCACTTTATAAAAAGAAATCAAATGACGACTAACGGTTCTACAGGCACAAATGTCACTATATAGTTTTTAAAATAGGTTGGGGAAAATAAAGGAATTTACTCATACAGCCAAAGATTCAAAAATATTTTTACCCATTTGGGGGCGTACCATGAGCTTTATTATATCTATAATAAATGTATTGAAATAATATTTTTTAAAGCAAACGTTAATAATAATAAAAGAGGTGGCTAACTATGAGCTATAAAAGGTCATGATTAGCCCCCTCTTTTATTATTATTAACGTTTGCTTTTAAAAATACTATTTTAATACATTTATTTCACATTGTCATCTGTTAAAGCCACACCAAACAGCTTGGACATTTCATAACAAAAACTGGGTCCTTTATAATTTGTTTCCCTAAAAAGATCCAAAGTATTTGGTTGACTTAAAGTCATACGTTTGTGTAGTGTTGATGGTACCGAACCACTTTGATCTTTTTTGCAAAACAGAATAATGATACATTTTATTAATCTTAGGAGAACCAAGCGACTTAGATTCAATATAGGTTTTTCTTTTACTTAAACTAAATACGCAAGATGGATCCAAGTGACATGGTTCCTTTGAATTCATTAAGAATGGTTTATCATAATAGAACTATGTGACTCGGATCTTTTAATCTATTTTATAATGCGAATATTGAGATTTGGTATGCTTGTTGACCCTAAAAAATTATGGTTTTAATAGTCAAATCATTTCCATACTTATTGGGTAGATGTCAATGTCAAATTAGAGTGTTTCTACGCTAATAACTCAATTTCACCCAAGTTGTGGGTTGGATCTTTTATGCATAACAACGTCCAATTGAAGCCTGTTAAGAGACCGATTCTGTTTCTGCAAATTGTGATTAGTGCGTGAATTAGTAATATGTTCGATACCAAAGGCATCCCCCACATAAACGACCTTCGACACCATCGACTTCAACAGCGAATTGAAAAACATTAAGCAAAGCCAACTAACAAAGTAGCTTAGCTCTGTGACATATAATGTTTATCGACGCGATCTGCTGCTGCTATTTTGCCTGACATCCGCTTGGTTTCTACCAAAGATTTAACTTAATAATAGTAAAAGCTAGAAAAGCTAAGAGTAGCACTAAAATAAGAATATTTAAACTATAAAAATTAACTTCTCTGCTGAAGATTACACATAAATTATTGTGGGACAGGAAAATCCGCAACGCCGGTTATTCACAGCACCGCCGATTTTTCAGCATATTTCTAATGACGACTTTTAAATCATGGCAAAAGATAAAAGCTTGGAAATTGTTGACTATCCTTGTTATACACAATCTGTGGTAACAGAGGCCTCACATAGTGTTACTGTGTTACTGACGCTATTGCTTGAGATGGCTTTATTGGAATATGCAATCACGAACAGAAGTCCATAATTTTTGACTCAATAATAAGCAAAATAAAATAAAAAAATTCTATTGATTATTATGCTCTTATTTAATTATTCTGTTTTTTACGCTTTATTTTTTACTTTTTATATTTCAGTATATAACAAATTTGATTTTTTATTATTTTAAGCAAGTTAAACATACTGTAAAAATTTAAAATTATCAAAATTTCAAAGTTCGGTAGATCCCTCAACATTACACATAATCAAAATATTTTTACATTTTTGCAGCTTCAAATTTTTTTGTCATACATGGACGGGACACCGTAGTGCACAGTAGCAAAAGATGATGTTTAATTAATAATATCCTTCTTGGCACATTTCCACATTTAGAGGACTTGGGGCAGATCTTTTACCTATTTTAAATTTAATTTTTACATTTATATTGAGGTTTATTAAACATTAAAATATATTATAACAATTATATAAAGAACTAAAGATTACTAATTACAATTTTACAACCAATTAAATAAACAAAGTAAAAAAAAAACTTACAGATAAAAAAATTGTCCCAGGTTCGCGGTATTAGGAATGCTGCCTAGAAGGCTGGCCGCATTGCCCCGCTGGATGGCGAGGCTAATTCGCTGTCCGAAGTAAAGGCCAGCCTTCTGGTCTTTAATAAGATCGACCAGGCGCTTAGCTAGCTCCCGAAACAAAGAGTGTGCGCCTGGTCCCCACGGCCCAAGGGTTTCCACGCCAAATGGCGCAAATATCACCAAGACTGGCGTATTTGCGCCGCTTGGCGTTTTCAGCTGCGGCGGCACCGGCTCCAGCATGACACGAGGTTACTGGAAGATGGGACTGTGCGAGGGTATCGACACATGTGGCGTCCCATACCAATGGTCGTCCCAGCTTCCAGGGCGTGAGTGTCATCCCGTCGTGCCTTCTACCGTCATTACGAGCTAAACCGCTGAGCTCCAGCACCGCGGGTGCTCCAGCGGAGGTGAAGGCCCGGCGGATGATATCATTTAGGTCCGCGTGCCGAGGAAAGCGCCCAGCACTCCTGTTGCACGACAGGCCATGGTGGCCAACAAGGTGACCACAATAGCACTGCAGGGCGCGCCAAGGCGTAGAGACGTGGCAATCCTAAACGTGGTGCGGTCGAGAAGTGTGCCAATATTTTTGGAGGGCATTGCCTGAAGCCAGAGACCCGATTCCCACTCACCAGCAGCTAACAGACGATCATGCTCTGCAGAGTTGGTTGTTGCGCTTAAAAGGTTGTTTCGCACCAACCTGCAGAGAGGCTCGTCCCACAGCCGCTGGGAACAGGAATTTGTCGGGAGCTCGGCCTCTGGACAAGCCACCTGCCAAACGTTTTTGGCCTCGGTAGAATACGCGGTAGTAAAATTCCCTAGTTTAGATAGTATATTCTGCACTAGGGACTGTGAACTATGCACCGAGGACAGAAAAGCTGGCAGGGACACACCTGAAATTTTCCTGACTCCTAGACCTCCATACCGAAGAGGCAACGATGCCTGGTTCCAAGATGAATTGTCGAGATTGATGTTAAGGATTGATATAAGGGTATGTTTCACGGTGTTGTCAAGGTCTTCTAGAAGGACAGGATGTTTCCATAGCTGACAACACCGCAAAACATATGTGAATTTTGGTACAAAAAGGCAAAACCGAATTATGGCATAGGCCATGTGGCTAATAATTTGGAGTAGGCGATCCGAAACCGAATTGAAATTTTGAATTTTTTCTTTAACGAAATCCGAGAGGGACTCATCAAAAATAGGTGACCCTAGGAGATGAAGTGACGTCTTGTCGACGACAGAGATGTTTGGTGCAATGGCGTCAAAAGCTGCAGAAACAGCACCAGCCGTCGGACAAGACTCCGAGATATACAGCTCAGACTTCGAGAGATTCAGATCCAAACCAATGGCCTTAAACTCTCGTATGAGGAGCTGCACATCTAGTAAAACCGTGTTCGCATCCCCTCCTAGGGTCCCGTCGTCTAAATACCATATGTTAAATTTTGAATTTAGCTTCTCGAGTATGGGGTGAATCGCGAGGCTAAAGATGGCCGGCCCCAGAGGGTCGCCTTGCTGGCAGCCAACCGCTGAATGTAAAAGGTGGCCCTTGTAGATAAGATTACTAGATTCTTTGTAGCATTGCCACAGAAACTTATAGGCGGACGGCAGCTTGGATCGAATTTGAGCCAGCAAAGCGCTTCAATCGACGGAGTTGAATGCGTTTTTACGTCAACCTTCACTAGGACTTCACCGCTATTACTTTCAAGGAAAGTTCTCAGTGCGTGGACAGCGGCTTTGCAACCACCTTTTGACCCAAAGACGAGCTGGATAGGCTGGAAGTAATCGGCTAGACTGGTGGCGGAGAACCTGCAACACAACTTAGCCGTCAGGCGGCGGTAGGTAGTCCCAACCGCAATGAGACGAATGCCACCGTCCTTTTTTTTTAACGCGATCAAGTTGGCCCCATAGAGGGTACTGACTATGGACTGCTCTACCGAGCCTGACAACATTAAGTTTACCAGCCCCGTAAATGAAACTAGAAGATTATTTCCAGCCTCTCCACCACAGCATAACAGGTCTTTTAGGTGCTGCGGAGTCAGGCCGTCGATGTCTCCGGCCGAGCCGTTTGGAAAGGCGAAAACAGCTTGGTGGACAGCATCGGCGGAAACCTGAAAAGTTGGATCTGCAGCATCGGGTGCGTCAGGTAAGAGAAGGCCTACGGAAGGTTGAGGATGCTTATTAGGGAGGCCGACCAGAGTCTCGGGAGTATCAGTGGCCGAAAGAGTCGTTAGAAAATAGGATTCGGGCTGCCCCTTTAATATCGCAGTTATTAATTTTGTTTCCTACATGTTGATAGATAGAATTATGGTGGAAATTATGTGGACGGCTTGAAAATTTGTCTGAATCAAAGGAGAGGGGGTTTGCACAGTTGTCTTTTATACATTAAGTAAGCGATTTTTTGGAACTTGCATTGTTGGAATCTACAACATGTAGAATTCTGAAACCGAAAGTAAGTAGACGCTCCCAGCTCTGCTGATCATTTTTGGAGGTAACGCTTACAATGTTCTGTGCAAGGGTTTGGGCAACGGAAACCCTCGCACCACGGAGAATTCTTTTAACAATTGGAGCCCAAAGTTTGAGGTCCGACACCCGCTCCCAGAAAGGTTTTGTAGAAGGTAAACCGAGAACTAAGGGGACGGGTGTCGAAGAAGGCACAGAGGAGGTAGTAACTTCGCCACGCACTTTGTGTGACTTACCCAAATGAATATTGAGATCCCTCTGTCCCTTACAGAAATGGGGCTGGGGGCATCTGGGGCACCGAATCCAATTGACCGGTGGAGGCACACTACTCGACCCATCGGAAACCGGTGTGTCCTGAGACATACGAGTATACTTATGTTATACGGTAAAAACAAAATTAATTCACAACTAACGATAAAAATGCTAGAAAAACACAGTCACAACACAATCACTACACCATTGTTGAAGATCACAAAAATAGTACTGTCGTCTTGACTGATGGCTTGATGTTTGGCCATGCTTTGTACAGTTTTGCCTGTTTTTTTTCTGCGCGCGCAATGACGCAGCGCGTGTCCCCAGCAACCCTGTGACGTTGCTTGGGCGTTGCTAAGTAGCGTCCCTGTCAAACTCTGATGTTTTATAAATACGCTTCGCAAGAAAATATTTTTTCGCTCTTGATTTATAACGCGCACGCCCAGTGACGCCCACACACACCGGCGCACTACCACATTTGAAGACCGGGGGCGAAGCCCAAAGTTGGCTCGGCGTAACGCAGATATTTAAAAAAAAAAAATTTGCCAAGGACGTCTGTCACTGTCCGCTCTCTCTCTCTCTCGGTAATTTACCTATTTAGGTAATTTAGAGTAAGGTTTTTATTGTTTATATTATGTAATTTTATGTTTAAGTTGTGAATATCTATAATTTTACAATAATTAATAAAATAATATTGTAAGCCGCGCTAAAGTTGTAGCCAAAAAAATAATATTAAGCATCAATTCTAATTTATATTTGCATCTCAGTATAATCTGTTTTTTTTTTTTTTACCAGTTTATTGTACACATAAAACTTTGATGAAAAATACAGAGTTATAGATGACACAACAGGCGCTACTTATTTCTTAGAAGAAATCTCTTCCAGCAGGCCTATCAAAGAGATATGTGATAATAATATCTAACTAAATATACATACATATATAATAACCTAATATAATAAACTACATATACCAATACATAAAATACATAGATACCTACAAATTATCTATAAGCATTGTACCCCGCATTTTCGAGAACTAAGAGAGAGATAGTGCTCTTTCACACGTTTCTTAAAAATACCGATAGATTTACTATCGCGTATTTCATACGGCAGAGAGTTCCACAACCTTGTAGCATGAACAGTAAAGGAGTAGGAATAGAAATCGGAATGGTGAGGAGGTATTGCTAATGAGGTTCGTACACTGGGACGACAATGTTTGTCTAGTGGACGGGAGAAATGAAAACGTTCAGAGAGATATAAAGGAGCGGACGGGTTATAAAGAATATTATAAAGAGTGGAAAGGATGTGAGCTTTCCTACGCTGTCGAATTGGGAGCCACTTGAGTTGGGATCGATAACTTGAGACATGGTCGTACTTGCGTAAGCCAAAAATAAATCTGTATTAATAATTAAAAAACTGTTGCCCGCGCCTTCATCCGCGATAAATTTGGATATTACGTTGGCATTCAGCCTATAAACTGCTCTGGGCTGTAACAAACTACTAATACTAATAACTGGGATTAACTAGCGACCCGCCCCAGCTTCGCACGGGTAGTAACCTTAACAAATCATAGACCTAAGCCTTCATCACGAATCACTCTGTCTGTTGGTAAAATGCGCATGAAAATCTATTTAGTACTTTTTTAGTTGGCGATGTGGCGTGCGACTTGGTTTTATAATATGTAGTGATAAGTAGTTTCATCACTTTAGTAATTCCATCAAAATCATTTAAGTAGTTTTTGCGTGAAGGAGTAACAAACATTCATAAAATCTTACAAACTTTCACATTTATGATATTTTCTTCCATATTTCCACTAGTCATGGTCAGGCTAGGCTTTCGTCAGGCTTTTCCGCTATTATATTCATCCATATCAACCTGTTAACGCTTTTAGGCGCATTATTCCAAAATGATTTCCTTGACAATTTCTTGAAATATTCCTTCCAATGTTCGTATGCACTATAAATTTGACCAAATCGGTTTGCGCGGATAATTGGAAGATCATAAAGAGGGAATGTCCGCTCGAATAGTGTTTCTCTGGTGGAATAATTCATTATTTAACAAACCATACATAATTTTTCAACTCTTGATCTAGCACAATTTCAACGAAATTATTATTTCTATACAAGTACAATTTACTTACTGTTTTTTTTTTCGATTAAGATCCCTTCCACTTCGTTTCTTGTAAACAGGCCACATTTATTCCTCTTTTATCTAAATCATCCACAAATTTTCTTGCTGCTCCATTAAATGTTCTTATATTCCAGACTCCAACCCTCAATCTTATATACATCACGGAATCATGTCTCACGTTGCACCCGTCCCTGATCACGGCATAAATACTAGTATTTGTCAGGATAGTTTCGTAGTAGGGGGTCCGCCCTAACATTGTCTCACATTTAGTTCATATTTGGAATCATGTTGAAGATTCTAATTCAAGTTTTATGACCTTGAAGCTGACCTTCATTGGGAATGCTGCATGTATTGAATTTAATTATACATGTAATAATGGCTTTTAGTCCGTCAATTGTGTTATTGTGCAATAAAGTTTTTCAATAAATAAATAATCTGGAAAACCAGCCGTTAATAAAACGACCCAGAAAAACTTTCACTGATCAGATCAGTAATGATCTCAAAAAAGCTGGGGTCTGAAGTTGTAAGAATAAGAGGAGATGTATAAACAGAGTTGTGGATATATGCGAGGCTAAGGAGTTGTGTCAGGACATAGCAAAGTGGAGGCCCATAGTGTCTGCCTACTCCACCTGTAGGTTACAGGCCTGAGCTTTATATATGTTAAACATGTAATCGTATTGTGTTTCTATTCCAGTGTAAAGAGGAGGTAATTATAATTTTTTACACAAATTAAATTAATTGACACATGGTCTACGTCATAATTCGGTTTTGCTTTTTGTACCAAAATTCACCCTTATTATGCAGTGTCGTCAGCTTTGGATATGTCGCAGCCAACTGGTTAAATCAGCCATTTAATTAGAAGGCTAGTCCGTTAATCATACGCCGGCATTTAATTAAATGACTAAAGGGTAACCAGCCAATTTGTTGAATGTAACGTTTAACTACTTGGCTGAACGTTATATAGCCGTTTTGTTAAAGGGTATACAGATGGTTGGTTAGAGTGACCATAAGTTCGCAACTTAAATGATAAACTTTACTTAAGATAAAAAATAATGAATTAATAAAGATCACTTTTATATAATAAAACATTATTAGTCGCAAGATATTCAATAAGTAGGTATACAATTAATTGTATTGCGAGTAGGTACCTATAACCGTATTTAACTAAGTTAAAATATTTAATAAAACTTTAAATTTATAACTTTAATGTAGTAGGAACAATAGCAACAGTGCACTAAAGTCCTATTTTATAATATTAAATATAAAATGACACGAAAGTTTGGCATTTGTTTCTAATTAAAGGTAAGTATAAAAAGAAAATGAACATATTCAGTTATCGTAAAGAATTAAGATAAATAATTAAATAAATAATAAATAAATAATCGTTGACAAATTCACACAGCGCCATCTAGCCCCAAAGTAAGCAAAGCTTGTGTTATGGGTGCTAGGTAACTGATAAACTACTTATATACTTTTTAAATACATACTTATTATACATAGAACACCCAGACCCGTAACAGTAAGAATACTAAAAGTTATCTCAATTCTTACTTAAAAACATGTACCACATTTTAAATTTAGTTAAAACGACGAGCTTGCTGTGCGAGCTGTCTGACGCCAGATTTGTTTTGGTGACTACCAGCGCAGCAGTAGATAAAATTTGAACTAAATTTAAATCACCTGCCTGATTTTACTTCAGCCGTCTCCGAAGGGCTGCCTTTAATAAGCCAACTAGTTAACTAGCCTAGTTAATTAGATCTACCCGCATGCGTTGGGCGAACAAGACGTGTTTGTTGATGGTCCGTTAAAAATAATCTATAAAATAATAATTTTCATTTATATTTTAAAATAACCATTAGGCAAGGTTCATCATGATGCTATGCGCGACTTGTAATAAATCTATTGATATTGCCGAGGATGCAGCAACAGTGCAGTGTAGTGTATGTGCGAAGTATCAACACTTCGTATGCACGGGTCTACGCAGCAAGCCGAGATCAACCTGGCGTTGCAGCATATGCAGGAAGGACAAGTCACCAGGCCCCCCAGCTATCAACGGTGAAGCTATAGTTAAATCCATACAGGACTTACGCCAGGAGCTCGAGTCTATAAAAGGTGATATGGGAGCTAAGCCCGCCGAGTCGACGGACGCTGTACCCCAAATTGACGTCATGCTTGAACGCAGGATTGAGGTTGTCGAGGGTAAATTAAAGGATCTCGAAAAAATCGGCGAGTTAATATCTAATCTCCAAGTTCGGGTGACAGCGCTTGAGGAGAGGAATTTTCAGTGCGAGCAGGCTGATCGGGTCCTGAATTTAGAATTTCAGGGTATACCGGAACATTCCCAGGAAAAGTTACCCGGCATCATAGTGCAAGCAGGCAAAGTGGCTGGTATTACAATTACGGAACAAGATCTGAGGTGGGTAGGCCGATTGGGAACGCTAAAACCGGACGAATCTAGGCCTAGGCTGATTATAGCAAAGTTTTATAGCCAGGAGCTGAAGAATACCCTATTGCGCGCCATTAGAAAACGTAAGGGCATTATGTTGAACGAGCTCGGTTATGGGGATGTAAACTGTAGGATATTTGTTACGGAAAACCTTACGGCTCATTTTAAAGAAATATACCTGCAAGTTCGAAAATTAAAAGGTTACGACTTTGTGTGGACCTATAATTGTAAAATTTATGTGCGTAAAGATAAAGGTTCCGAAGCTATTCTTATTAAATCTAATAATCAGATAAAAAACTTATAGATTATATTACTCACTTTGTAATATTTGCTAACAACCTACATTGTTTTTTCTTGCACCGTCGCGTGTTGTTTTTTGCTATGTACACACACTTTTCTGTTTTGTTCTGCACGATGTTACCGTTAATTTTAGATAGTAATTTATGTTTACACCAATTTCAATGCCATTGCCATGGGTTAATGGTGGGTCACGGTACTTTTTGGGTCGCCTGTTACACTTTCACTGCTTGTCACAATGGCAACGTGTTTCACTTACTGCGTATATTTTATTTATTTCACGTTAGTTTAATAGAAATGTTTTGGCCGGCCGCCGGTAGGGCCGTCGCGCGTGGACTGAGGTCTCGGCGACCGCGGCGAAGGGCTTGGTGCATTGTCGGAGATGCCTATGCAAAAATATACCTATTTTTGTGTATTACTTTGTTTTTCATTCTGCGAACTATTTTCAATATTATTTCGTACCTATGTTTGTGTTCGGTCCGGACAATGTACCCGCCTGCATTTTTTGCATTTACAGCGCATTGCATGTATTTTTTTTAATATGATATTTTTGATAATGAGATTAAATGTCGGCGGCAATGTATAAGAATAAAGGTAATAAGGCCGCACAATTTACATTGGGGTTGTTAAATATTCGCTCTTTAAATACTGGCTGGGATGAGCTGAATGAGTCATGTAAGTCATTTGATTTCGATGTCTTATGTCTTACGGAAACGTGGTTAAAACCGAACTCTAAATTAAGCCATTACGTCATTCCGGGATATGTGCTAATCCACAGGGCCCGCGCGGCCGGGCGCGGCGGGGGTGTGGCTGCGTACGTGCGCGCAAGCCTGCGCGCGCGCCGTCTGCGCCATGCTGGCGCGGCGCTTGAGCAGCTGTGGCTAGAGATTAGGCTGGGCAGGCAGAAAATTCTTATTGGCATAGGGTATCGTCCGGAAAGTGTAAGTCGTAGCGTCGCCATGGATAGCCTGAATGACTCGCTATCTTTATTCGCTCCCCAATACGATTGTCTATTTTTACTGGGCGACTTTAATATAAATTGTCTCTCACTTGATGGCAAGATGGTCTTGCCCCCAATCTTCGAATCCGTGGTTAAGTCTCACAATCTTCAGCAAATCGTTACGAAGGCTACTCGTATAACGCCCTTAAGTGAGTCTCTAATAGACATGGTATTTACTCGCTCAAGCATTTCTCCAAAGTATGTGGAGGTGGTACACAACGACGACCTGAGTGACCACGGACTTGTCATAGCTAAGTTTGCACTCTCTGCCCCCCGGCCGCAACCTCGCGTGGTGTCGTTCCGGCCACTCGCTGACAATGCTGAGGCTATTAATGGGGCTGCTATGTTTACCCCGTGGGAATTCGTGTTTATGTATTCTGATGTAAACGATATGGTTAACATGTTTAACATACTTATTCTAGACTTATTTGACACTTACGCTCCTCTAAGAACTCGTGTTTTTAAGGATCCGCCGACACCTTGGTTAACAGGTACCTTGAAAGAGATGCGTGGTTTGCGGGATAAGGCTTGTCGCATGGCCAAAAACAATAAATCGGATTCTGCATGGCAGTATTATCGCGAGTTACGCAATATGTATAATGTAGCGGTTAAGAAAGAAAAACAAGCTTATTTTGCCCACTTTGTAAGCCGTAACAAGACTGATCCATCATCAATGTGGCGCCATATCAACCACATACTCAGACCGGAAACTGTGTCTTCTGTTCCTGAGCACCTTTCAGATCCTGACAAGCTGAACGACCATTTCATAGACAGTGTTCCGAATAAGGCTGTAGACAACGAAGAGCTTTTGTATTTATCCACTAGCAAACATTCTAATGCAACATTTTGCTTTCATGAGGCCTCGGAAGGTGTCATCGAACACATTATTACCAAATCTTCTTCAAATTCCAAAGGTTGTGATGATGTCTCCATGTACATGATCAAGTTAACTTTGCCCTATTCTATGCCCGCCATCAAGGCTATTGTTAATAAATCTATTTTGTGTGGATCCTTTCCCGATCTTTGGAAGTGCGCAACTGTGACTCCTATACCTAAAAAGGGCAAAGTTGAAGAGTTCTGTGACCTTAGGCCTATTAGTATTCTACCAGCTTTTTCAAAAATAATTGAGAAGGTCGTTCAGTTGCAGGTTACACAGTATTTGGAGCGTAACTCCATTTTGCCTTTGATGCAGTCAGGCTTTCGTCAGAGACATAGTACGACTTCCGCTCTCGTGAACATATGTGATGATATCATTACTGCCGCGGACGAGGGCAAGGGCACTATCCTGGTTTTGTTGGACTTCACTCGCGCGTTTGACTGCGTAAATGTGCCATTACTCTTAGCAAAGCTGACCTATTATGGTTTTGCCGAAAGCGCGTGTAAGTGGTTTGAATCCTACTTCACTGGGCGGAGCCAGGTGGTTCAGTGCGCTGTTGGGAATGGTTCCTTTGTGGGGTCGCGCCCGAGGCAAGTAACACAAGGTGTAATTCAAGGTTCCACTCTTGGACCAACACTATTTGCCTTGTACACCGCTAACATAACTTCTGTGATTGCCCACTCTCTTATGCACCTTTACGCTGATGACACGCAGGTGTACGTACACACACCTCCTGGTCCGGAGGAAGTGGCTGACGCCGCTTCTCGGCTTAATAGTGATCTCGACGCAGTCGCTCGGTGGGCGGACAGACACGCTCTTGTTTTAAATCCCACAAAAAGTGTTTCGCTTATCTGTGGCTCTCGGCACCAAGTACACGAAATAAAAAAATCCAATCCGTCCATCAAAGTCAATGGTTCGCTGGTACCGCGCCAGAGCTGTGTTCGAAATCTAGGGTTGTTGATGGACGAACGCCTAAAATTTGAAGAACACGTGCAACAAAAGGTGGGAAAGGGCTTTGGGTGCCTTAAAACTTTGTATAGATTGCGTCCCTACCTTAAATCGGACGTGAGGTTGCTGCTGTGTAATAGTTTAGTTCTATCGCATATTAATTATTGTGACGTAGTTTATGGCCCATGTCTATTGGGCAAAGCAGTGAAATGTGTACAAAGGCTCCAGAACGCATGCATGAGATTTTGTTACCAGATACCCAAAAGGCAACATATTACCCCATACTTATTGGATAAGAAAATATTAAATATGGCTAATACCAGAAAGCTCAGTTACGCTTGCTTCCTCCACTCACTTCTAAATTTCGAATCCCCTCGCTATTTGCGCAATAAAGTCAATTTGAAGACATATGGGCGCAATCTGCGTAATAGGGGTCCTCTTCTAGATATTCCTGTGCCATCTCTTGTCGGTACCCTCGGTTGTTTCAAGATCGCAGCTGCGAAAATCTGGAATGACTTACCACCCCCCGTGCGTAGTGCACTGTCGATGACAACCGCTACGTTTCGCAAAAAATGTTACTCGTGGCTGCTCTTGAAGCAGTCGAGGGATGCCGGCAACCTTTGATATTTGTGGTGATGGCAATGTTGTTTTTGGTATTAGCACATGTTGTTATAGTAATATTGTTTAATATATATAAGTACATCATATTTAATATATATATATATATATATATATATATATATATATATATATATATATATATACAAAATGTTGTTTGGCAGAAAAGCGTGTAATGTGTGATTTTTACTGTTGTCCTAGCCTAAGCAGTCTGTGGTTGGGCTAGGATAATATTTGGCCATGGCAGAATAACAGCGGCTGTCGGTCTTACTGGCAGCCATAGCTGAGCCATGGACCATTTTGTTTTGTATAAGTTTTTTATTTTTTGTTTCTGATGGTCGACACTAGTCGAATTTATTTAAATTGTAAATTTTTATGCAAAGCAAATAAATATTTTCATTTCATTTCATTTCATTTCATTAAACGTTGAGTGAAGCTAGTAAAATCAGCGATCGGCCTAGTCATTCAATTGAATGCCGGCGTCTTATTAACGGACTAGCCTTCTCATTAAATGGCTG
This sequence comes from Blastobasis lacticolella, assembly GCA_905147135.1. Taxonomy (NCBI): domain Eukaryota; kingdom Metazoa; phylum Arthropoda; class Insecta; order Lepidoptera; family Blastobasidae; genus Blastobasis; species Blastobasis lacticolella. The sequence continues at coordinate 13,261,081 of LR990061.1, forward strand.
ATTTAACCAGATGGCTGCGACAGATACATCATGTCCTTCTAGAACACCTTGACAACACCGTAAAACGTATCCTTATTTGAATTCAATACATAAATCTTGATAATACATCTTGGAACTAGACATAATTGCCTAACTGATATGAAGTTCTGAAACTTTCCTAACGCCTGAATGTGTCCCTGCCAGCAGGTTCAATTCAATTCAATTTAAAATTTATTTATTTAGTAGAACATTGAATATCTCTTTCAATCGTTAAATAGGAGGGGTAGGAAAATAGTATGGCAACACACAGTGACATGTTGGCCGTCCCAGGACCACAGGCGGATTCAGCAATGTTGTCCCGCAGGCGACAGATTGATATCACAGAGCCAGATGCGAGAGCAAACGACTTACGACGTGATGATGCCGAATATGGGGTAAAGTGGATAAGAAAGAGAAGGAATGCGGCGTAAGCCTGGATTGACCGGTCGGATGATGATTTTGAATTAAATGATGTTGCTTATGCCTATGGCATTTCCAAAACTAGTAGTATTAAAGCATATTTTCTTTCCTTCCGTATAGGTCGTAAGTTCTTTATCATTTTGTTACTAGTCATTTTTAACACTATTCAATTACAAGTCTCGCTTTACGAGCAATTTTTGAAGCTGTAATTGCCCGTCAACAGTAATGGATCAGTCTGTAGCAATTACTGTCAGAATCTGGTGCAATTTGTATTAAAGTTTCGCCAGTACTGCTTTTAATTGTTCCATATTATTCCAAATTGCTCAAAGTATCTAGTCGATTAGAAAAATTTGACAATTTGCTAAGTACTGTTGAACTGAGGGCGTTGGGGTCGGCAACGTGGATGATGCCCCTGGTATTGCAAATGCGGTGACTGCTTACCATCAGGCGGGCCGTAAGCTTGTTTGCCGCCTTATTGGTATAACAAAAAAAAGGAATGGCTAGTTTAACAATGTATTACCTAGTTGCTCTTTAATAATCCATGTTACGCCATGTAATGCTTGGAGGCAGATATGGAGGCAGCACTGCTGTGTATTGAAAAGTATTGCAGTGAATTGTCGTGACGTCATCAATGACTGCTCTTACCAAGGGTTGAGAAAGTTCTATTGACCGTGTAAGCGCATGTTCACAAATGAGCCGATAGCCTACCTGGTGGGAAGCGGTAACTGTTAGTGTCTAATGCGCTTATTACAGTTGACTAAATTCAGTCGTCTAAATTCAGAAGCAACAAAGCGCTCATATACTAAGGTAATTTTTTGTATCACGCCTTTTGAATAGCGGAGTGACTCGTAATACAATATAAGTGATACAAAAATGGACCTTATTTTGTGAGGATTACATTGCTTTGATCTCCCGCTTTTTGCTTCTGAATTTAGACGACTGAATTTAGCCAAATGTAATAAATGCATAAGTTATACCGATAACTGATTTGGATAAATGATTAAGGCGCTTAGGTTTCATTTAACAAAAATCCAGAACCGTAAGTGTGTAACTTTGTCACAGTGATTTTTGAAGAGATGCTGAATAAAATTCCACAGACTTACATCATGAACAAAGAAGCATTAGATAGAGAAATTAGAATCATTATTATAAATTAATTATGTTTGTTTTATGTTATTTTTTTAGTGTTTTTTAGCGGGTTGTGTCATAAAAGTAAGTTTACGCAACTACATATTTCCGCTAGTATTTATTTTTAATACCAATATTTATTTTATTTTATTAGTTTTATATGCTTTATCATTGCATTAACATTTTAAAGGTCAAGTTTGATTTGTTTTATTAATTTCAAGGATTCGAACTGAAAACTAACATGTACTATGCTAGAATAATAGCTTTCCATAAGATCAAGAATACTGGAAATCCAGCAAAATTCTACCAGTTAATTAGACGTAGACATAGAAATAACAAATCTTTATTTGATCCAAATATTCATCCAAAATATTTTCTTTTTCTTTCTTTATCCTGCTACATAGCAATCAGTTTAGATAAACAATAAGCCATTCCTTTGACTGAAACATATTTCCGTCAATGTGTTGTTATGGAAGAATCGTCCATTGACTACTCCTTCATCTCTTCATCTTAGTCTTCAATGTGGCCCAGATTTGCTACACCTTGCCTCTTCAGTCGACTGAAGTGCAGACTGCCAGTTCCTGCTAGCTTCAGTGCCAACTCATTCTCATGATTCGCCAGTCTCTTTTGGTATGCTTTACCACATGTCACTATTTCTTGTTTGACAGTACTTATTTTCAGATCTTGATGAATGTAGTTGTTACTTATGTATTGCGGTATATTAAATAACATTCGTAGTGTTTTGTTCTGGTATCGTTCTAGGATCTCTATGTTGCTAATACTGGATGCTCCCCACAGTTGTATGCCAGATGGCGCTGTGTGAATTTGTCCACGAATATTTATTATTATTATTATTATATGTCCAAATAGGCTTTATGATTGTCTTGTATATTGCCATTTTGCTTGTAGGTGTTAATTGAGACTTACGTCCGATCATCCAGTACATACTTGTTGTTTTGATATCTAGCTGCTTACGTTTGGTCCATATATGCGTTTGCCAGGTTAAATGTCTGTCCAGGTACATACCCAAATATTTCGCCTCTTCAGCCTAAGGAATTACTTCACCATATAGCTTGACTGGTGGGCAAGTCTGTCTATTCAAAGTAAATGTAAAACTGCCAGATGAGATTGCAGCTTAGAAGATGCTACATTAGGGTTTTCATGCACAGAAAGCATTGCAGTGTCATCTGCATATGTTGCCACTGTTGTTTCAGCATCCACAGGAAAATTAACCGTGAACAGCACATACAAAACTGGTCCCAAGATACTGCACTGAGGCACTCCTGACCAGATCTCATATAATTTAGACGATTCGGAGTGTTGTTTTATCTTATAACACCTTTGATTGAGACATGATTTGATCAGAGGATAGAGTGTGGCAGTGCTTTTTTGATCTTATATAGTAATCCGTCATGCCATACTTTATCAAAGGCCTGCCCAATATCCAGAAACACCGCTGAACAGTACTGCTTGTTATCAAATATACGGCTTATGATGTCGACCAGTCTGTGGACCTGCTCCACCGTTCCATGCCCTTTACGGAAACCAAACTGGTGCTCAGGAATAGCCCTATCCAGATGTTCCCTCATTCTATTCAAAATTATATTTTCAAATAGTTTACCAGTGATCGGAAGTAAGCTGATAGGTCTATAGGATGTAATTTCTTGTGATGGTTTGCCAGGCTTTGGTATCATGACTACTTGCGCAATTTTCTATTGGCTGGGGAAGTGTGAGAGTCTTAAGCACGCATTGAATATGATAGTCAACAGCATGATTCCTTTCCTGGGCAGGTAAGTATTGTTGCGTCGATCTGATCATATCCAGGTGATTTTTCTTCAGAAAGTCTTTTAATTTCCCGTGTAATTTCTTTTGGACTTCAGCTCTTCAGAGGTTAATACATTTGCAGTGGCGAGTCTAGATACGAGGTGACTTCAGTGTCATGGTTTTGATCGCTGCTGGGGAAGGGCCTGAACACCGTGCTGAGATGCTCACCAAATGCCACTGCCTCTTCTTCCTCCGATCTACCCAAACTCCGGTTACAGGTTTAATTGGTGCTATATGAAATTTAGGCTGCTTTTACTTTTTAGTGGCTTTCCATAAAGAATAATTAGTGTCAGGAGTGGGGGTTAAATTGGCTAAGTATGATTGGAGGTTTTCATTGCTAGTAGTTTTTATTTGTTGCTTCAGTTCTTTTGAGGCTTTATTAAATTTCCTCTTATCTATTGGGTATCTGGTGTTGTGCCACTCCTGGCGTAGTTTTCTTCTTCCTGTTATTTTATCCCTAATAAATCTTATTTGGATATGTATGTTTATTTGTAGTCTTTAGTTGTCTTTGCCTGGTTGATTCATTTAATGCTCCGTGTATGATATTATTTAGTCTCTCTATGGCAGTTTCTATTTGCTCTGTAGTTTGAAGTGATATATTCAAGTCAGCTTTGCAGTCAATAGCCGTTTGGATCATTTCCCAGTTAGTGGTTTCATTGTATAATTTATTGGTTGTTCGACTGATATTACTTTGCTGCTGACATTTAGAATTACAGGTCAGATAATAAATCAGTGCATGGACTTACACACAAATAGTCACTTGCAATTCCTTTTATTATATAAAAATCCAGTAGATCAGGTGTTTGTTTACGTCTGTGGGCCAGTACGTTGGGTGCTTGATATAATTGTCGGCCTCGAGTAAGTGTAAGTCCCGATGCCCAGTAGACATGCTTGGCGTTCCAGGCTCCACCACTAATGAACCTCTTCCCTAATGGGTAAAAATAATCTTTAAAATCTTGGCATTTAATTGAGTGTCTAGGTGGACAATACACAGCAGACAATGTTGTTTCCATTTTATTGTCATAGATTTTAATACTCGTAGCTTGAATTTTTTCAGTTCTATACGCTTTCAAGGGATAATGTTTAATATTTTCTTGAATTAACGGCCGTTCCACCATGTGCGCTGCCGGAAGGATGATTTGTTGTATAGGTGACATAGTTAATTCATAGCTCTTGGTAGTAAATCTTGTTTCAGATATGAGAGAAACATAATTTTTTATAGTTTTTAAAAATACATCTAGCTCTTGACGTTTTTCAGTTAACCCGTTGGCATTCCACGACACGATTCGAAGGTTGGAAATCATTTTTCATTACGATTTGCGATATTAGTTGGATCAATCGGTCCATCATGCTGTCTATCATAAGTTTGATTGTAGATTCAAATCCGGTGAACATGGAATTTAACAAATCTGGGAAATGATTTATGTCTGCCATGTTGTGAGATGGCTCTTGCTGTTGGTTCTGCGTTACTTGTGCATATGTTCTGTTTTGATTTGTCTGCTTGTAGGTAGGTTGTTTTACGTCTACCTGGGTAGCAGTGTTGATGTTTGTAATGACCGGTGTAGTATGCTGTTTAGGATATTCATCATCACAGCCCATTACAGTCCACTGCAGGACTTCGGGCCTCTCCCACGAAAGGGGAGGTCATTGTCATAATCTCCACGCTTGGCAGGCGGGTTGGAGATCGCAGTGCAGTTGATGTAAATCTACCCAGAAAGATGCTGCTGCCCACCTTTCGGATTTGTCCCTTAGTCGCCTCTTACGACACCCACGGGAAGAGATGGGGTGGTGCTATTCCTTGAGGTGGCGGCACCACACACCACTGATTCAGGTTTAGGATATTGCTTTGTATTTATAGGTTTCGGTTATAGTTTCAGTATTTGCTCTTTGTACTGTTTATATTTTATGCATCCCTTGCAACTGGCTGAGTGCTTTTCTTGGCAGTTAGCAGATATTGCCTCGGTATCAGGAGATTTTTGCATGCTGTACTTCGATGAGAGTCCCCACATTTGACACACCGATAGGGTCTATAACATTGGTTTTTGGCATGGCCATAGCGCTGGCATCTTTTGCACTGGAGCACCTCTTTCTTTTTATAAGGAGCTTCGAAGGAAATTATCATATGATTGAGTCTTTTGATGTTAAAATATCTTTATTATTTGATTTAGGTTCTAGATCTATATAGAAGAGAGGCAATGGTTCTTTGGTAGTCCGATGTCTCGCATTGACCATTTGTCTAACATCATGGCCCTGTTTTTTCAGTTCGCTTGTGATCAATGTTACATCCCCTGATGAGTGCATTCCTCTCAGCACCACCCGGGCGTACTTTCACACTTCAGTTTATAGGTGTAGTGACTTATATTTTCTTGTGTAAACTTTTCTCGAATTATTTTGTATGTTTCAATATTGGTAGGCATGATTTAAACAATGTGGCCCGATTTTAAGGTGGTCATATTATAAACCTTGATTGTGAAGAAGGTATCAAGTGTTTTTCTTAATGATATAATAATCATAATCATAATTTATTAATAACATACGTTACAAGTCAATTTTTTACATATTAAATACATTTTCAATGTCATATTACATAATAATAATAAAATAATTAAATAGTGAAATGTCAACAATATAAAATAATATTTCAATCATTATTATAGTTACTAGAGTGTAGACACAAGTTTATTTGAGATATTGAGAGTTAAAAATTCATTATAACTATAAAAAGCACTCTTGACGAGCCATCGACGTAATCTGTCTTTGAATGATGCGGTGCTCGGAGCGTCAACGACGTCTTGTGGTAATCTATTATAGACACTAGGGCCCATGACGCCGATCAGCCTTGACGTTTTAGTCAGGCTGTGTGAAATCGGGAGAAGTCTATTGCCATGTCGAAGCGTATGACCCTTATGATCGCTCCTCCTCGAGTACTGGTTAATATTAGCCCAGACATACGTAGCAACCTGGAATATCAGCAGGCCGGGCATTGTCATGATGCCGAGCGAAACGAATAGCTCCCGGGCAGGTTCATCCTGAGGAACTCCACCCGCTAGTGCTCGCACAGCTCTTTTCTGGAGTCTAAAGACGCGCTCCCAATCGGCAGCGCGTCCCCAAAACTCAATGCCATATTGCAATAGCGACTGTACCGTGGCGAAGTAGCATGTACGAGTTACCTGCTGTGGGAGAGTGGAGCATAGACGCCCGAGCGCAAAGCATGCACGCCCCAGCCTCGCACTGAGCTCCTCAACATGCGTATCCCAGGTCAAACGGTCGTCGACATGGAACCCCAGGAAGGAGGCCTCTTTGACCTGCCTCACCTCGACTCCCTCCACTGCTACCTGTAGCTGTCGCCGTGCTCGACCGGACAAATTGAAATGTAGGAAATGTGTCTTTTTCAGGTTGAGTTTTAAACCATTGTCTCTGAACCATGTAATTCACTTGATACCGAGATAAGGCTAGCTTCCAAGGCATCAACAGACGGTGCAGTGACCACCACCGCTACGTCATCAGCGTAAATAAACGCTTCCGCTTCTAAGCAAGAAATTGCTTCTGGAAGGTCATTTAGAAGAATCGTAAATGCGAGGTTTGACAAAGATGAACCTTGAGGTACCCCCTTCACTGCGGACACTCCATCTGATCGCACATCACCACCACCGCCCACGACGTACTGCCTTCTACTCTCCATGAAATCCATCATTACGGCCAGCGCTGGGCCACGGATTCCATAATGAGCGAGTTTTACGGCAATCACGTCGTGATCGGCGACGTCGAAGGCCTTGGAGAGGTCGCAGCAAAGCAGGGCCACCTGCTGTCCCTTCTCGCGAGCGTGTACGATGCAGCTTACCACTTCTCTTGCGAGCATGGTGGTAGAGTACCCTGCTCTATAGGCAAATTGTCGACTGGAGAGAGCCTTAGTCTCTTCCAAGAATGTACACAATCGGCTAGAGAGACCGTTTTCCAATACTTTAGCTGCGGCTGGAATGACTGAAATAGGGCGATAGCAGTTCGGGTCTTCCTTTTTACCTTTTCCCTTGTACAGGGGCCGTTGGATAAACACCACTATGTAGACACTTGTTAAAGGTAGTCGCCAGTGGAGACGACATAGTTTCTGCCACGGAAACCAATGTTTCCACTGATATTCCGAAGATATCCACGGTTGGCTTGACGGCTACCCGCTTCGTTATTATGGTGTACACTTCTGCGGCAGTGAAACGCCTAAAGCGGAACGATCTGTCGGCACAGCCTCCGCTGGCTGCCAGCCGTGACCGCACCGCATGCACGTCCGCGCTGGGCGCGCCGCTCTGCGCGGCTGCGGACACGAACTGATCATTCAAGAAGTTCGCCAGAGCTACTGGTGTGTTAAATGCCCTACCGTCACTGTCCTTTATGAGTGCAGTGTAATCTACATTTGATGTTTTGCATCTGCCAGTCTCGACATTGACGATCTGCCACATAGTTTTCGCGATATTGTCACTGTTGAAAATCTTGTTAGTCAAGAAGTTTGTACGCTCAGTACGCATCAATTTGTAATAATAATTCTGGAAGTCAACAATTTTATTAAGCAGATCGTCATTCCCGGGGATTTTTTGACTGAGGTTTACCATCTCGAAAGGCAGAGCCTTAGTATCTATAATCTTTTCGGAAATCCATGATGACATTATCATTTTATTAGGTCTAGTCTTAAATGGGAAACAAATGTCAATTTTATTTATTAAAATATTAATAACCGACTGCGCCAGCTGGTTCGGTGTGTCACAGCGGGCATAAACGTCGTCCCAATCCACACTGCCGAGCGCGGCAGCCAGCGCGGCGGGCGAGCGGTCTCGCACCAGCCGCGTCGCGGGCGCCGGCCCGGCCGCCCGCCGCAGTGCGCCACGCACCGCGTAGTGGTCGCTGACGTTAGTCACAACATCGATCAGCATTGTATCAATATTTGTATATAAATGATCGATAGCAGTAGAAGAAGTTTTTGTTACACGCGTAGGAAAATAAACTTCATTATGAAAATTGTGTAATGCCAATAAGTCCGATAGTGACTTACGCTCCGAACTCCTCACCATCCAGTTAATATTAGCATCGCCCACAACGATACAGTCAAGACTAAAGTTACTAATTTTGTTTAGCAGTCGTTCAAAAGTGCTTAAAAATGTTGTTTTACATGTCATATTCGTGTAAAAACATACAACAATTAATTTATAATCTAATAGTTCAACAGCGGAAATCTCACAGTGTTCTTCCACTGATATGTCACAAAGGTCTACAATATTTAACGCCCTAACACCATTTTTTATGTAAATGCATGAACCGCCGTACTGGACACACTCGACGGCAATATTTGGATGACAATGTGTAATTGTATAAGTTCACGGCTTGTAGCTTGTCACATTCTAGCCAATGTTCCGTTAGGCATAGCACATCACAGTTCAAATCGCTTCGAAGCAACACTTCTAATTGCCTCGTTTTTGAGTTCAGAGATTGTATATTTTGTAAGCATAATATTAATTCATTACATTGGGTAGCTGTTCTAGGAGGTAGGCGACAATTTTTCGTCGGTAGTACTGCATTTGCTAGTGAATGAACCCCGCTCCGCGCGGGGGCGCACGAGAAACCAGTCCGATATACGGACACCTTGCGGCCACGAAGCGGGCGAGTTTACCTGTTCGAATACGGTTTCGGGAACACTTATAATAAAGGAGGCGTGCCTTGTTGACCTAATGTCCCGCTTTATTACTTCGTAGTCGTTATGTTTCACTATCTTATTTAAATAGTTTACAACTTTATCTACGGTAGTTTCGGGCTTGAATTGCCAGGCTTGTATATGACGCATCCTTTCAACTGCTTTAATATCACTATCATCGGTTCCCGCACCTACAATGACAGAGCGTTTTTTTTTCTTTGTACGTCGAGACTTAACCACATGCCATTAACCCTCACCACTGCTGGCATCCGCTGTATTCTTCGTCGAGCTATCCGATTTTGTGGCCTCACACGTCGATCTGCTAGTAGTAGTCGCCACGGAAGGTGTCATCGGAATTGACGAAGGAGCCGATAACTGTACACCGGCCCTTTTCGCACGCGTGGCCGCGCGTTTAGATCTATCGGTTGAACTCGGAGCCGACACGAGTAGTTGATTCGTTACCGTGGATGCAGCCGCCGGGGTAGTCTGCTGCGGGCGCGCAGTTAATGATTCCGCCGATGACGTCATGTCAAGTTTTTCGTTCGCACTCATGGAAACGATTATTTGTGCGAGGTTGTTTACTTTTACAGATAGATCCTCAATTACCCTCTGCTGTTGAGATATTTTTCCATTTTGGGTATCAATCACGCTTATTTGATTTTCGATTTTTGCATTTTGAGCTTCTAAGAGAGCACTTTGCGTTGTGAGCTTAATAGTAATTTCGCTTAGCTTCTTAGTAAGTTCAATTAAGGCCGTGTCTGGAGACCTTTTTGCCATTTTTTGAATTTCAAACACAGAGTGACTAAAAATACTTCCGACGGGTAGTATCTCCAACTACCCTCTACAACTACCCTAATATCAATAACGCCTAATAATATAACAATAAATTTACAAAAAGGTAGAGCGATGTGACGTCGGACCAGCCTGGACCAGCCTAAGCGTAATGTTATGAAGGGCAGCAGCCAATCACAGCGTTGATTATTTGGCTGACCCTATTTTGGGTATTTTCGACAAAATTGGACAAAGAATACCTTTGCAAGTGGACGTTATGACGATAAAAAATTTATTTTAGTACAAAGGTCGCAAAATAGCATTTGACGACCTGCGTTCAATGGTCAAGAGGTCCCGGGTTCGATTCCCAGCCGGGCAGAAATTGGCTTGGCAGAAAAATTATGAATTTTAATTTCTGTTACGGGTTATATGTATAATAAGTATGTATTTAAAGAGTATTTAAGTAGTATATCAGTTATCTATCACCCATAGTACAAGCTTTGCTTAGTTTGGGGCTAGGTGGCGCTGTGTGAATTTGTCCACGAATTTTTATTATTTATTTATTTTGCAACGCGGAGCGATGCGTATGTGCGAAAATGTGCTAATTTTGATATATTTTTGCTTGTTATTGAAAAAACTATCCCCAAATGAAAGTCAAACTCAAGCGAATTTATTTGTAAATATCGTGGAAAATGAAAAACCAAGTAAATATTTATTGGCATAGCTGAGAATAAAAATTAAATCTAAAATGTTAGTAGTTTAGTCATCATATTGAAAAACATTAATCATTAGTCGCCTTGAACGACGTGCACGAGTATAAAGGATTGGTACTATTCTACTTTGCCGGACACCACGCGGCTTCATCGGATTAGGTAGATATGTATTATTATTATCATTATAGGTTATGAGAAAATTTAAATCCCTATTTTCTGTCCCAGATTGTTTAAAAAACCCTAATTCTGGGATACCTGACCTTAAGCGCCAAATGATCCTTGTAGTCGTGGCGACTACATTCTGTCTCTTGGCTAGACGGCCTGGGCAATTTGCATTATTTATCGAAGACTGTATAGATATTGACGACCTGAGTGGTTCAGTGGTCAACATGCCGGTGTGACACGCAAGAGGTCCTGGGTTCGATTCCCGGCCGGGCAGAAATTGAAATGATGAATTTTAATTTCTGTTACGGGTCTGGGTGTTCTATGTATAATAAGTATGTATTTAAAAGTATATAAGTAGTTTATCAGTTATCTAGCACCCATAACACAAGCTTTGCTTACTTTGGGGCTAGATGGCGCTGTGTGAATTTGTCCACGATTATTTATTTATTTTATTTATTGATAATCTTAAAGCATTAAGTTCTGGGAACTCTTACTTTATCCAATTTAATTATTTTCATGCCCGCGACAGTGCCACTCACGTGACTGCAGTGTAAAGGTAAGATCCTAATTTTGACATTTATAATATGTTATGTTAAATAATATTTAACATAACGTTTGTTTTTACAATAATTTAAGTATAATTTTCACATAATGTGTACCTAACTATTGTAAGTAATTTTTTTATAATTTACTAGAGAGGCATTTATCCACTTAGTGGTAAGTGCCGATGCGGCCGTAGATGGAGCATGCCTGTTTAAAAACAATCTATTTACTCTAGCCTTGAAGGAATCCGGGTTGTGCTGTTAGAGTAATACCTTTTATTAAAATTTATTGGTATTAATGTAATTTATCGCCGTAATAAAAAACTGTAAGTGGTGTGGCTGGTCAAACTTGATTGAACAAATATCACCTAAACGACAGAAAAAGTCTGATAACTTAAACCTTGCCTATACATACTAAAAATGAAACTCATCACGTAGTTGTCATTAGTTGAATACTACCCGATGCTTTTACAGTGAGGAAAAACATCCTGGTGAAACCTGCACATTCAGGCGACTGAATGTGTAGGTAATAATGATCCAATCTGGTCAGGTTCCTCTGTCATGGATGTCAGATAGTAGTCGTAGTTATCTGATCTGCCAAATCGTGGATCATGGTCTAGGCGGACTCCGAGCCCTCGTGAGCGAGAGTATAACCCGGACATTACCGAATATTATTATACTATAATCATCATCGACATTTATATCATGTCATCCGACAGACGCCCACTGCTGGGCATAGGCCTCCCCCAGAAATCTCCACAAAGGACGGTCCTGTGCCTTCCGCATCCAGCTGGTTCCTGCGATATTTACTAGTAATGATTACTGCAATGTAATGATATGATATTATTATACTTATTGTTATTTTCCAGTGTATCGGTAGCGACTGCCTAGCATCGGTACGTTATTAAATACATATTTTCAAATACAGAAATTGGCCAGGATTTCATATAAAAAGTAATACATATCGCCTCTTTGCTTTAATAACGTGACAAGTCCAAAAAGTCAAAATTATTTTTATTGCTCATTTAAAACCGCCGTGTCCGCTTTTATTTTCTCCGAAAACGCGGTAACTTTTAACCAAATATTGGCGAAGTTATGAGGAAAAGAGACAGCGCAACTGTGTTATATTGCAATGTTATATTGTCTCTGACTTAGGGGTATTTTATTTCAACAACGTGACAATACATAAAGTGTTTTTACGATGGCCCCTAAATTGTACAACGCTCTAAAAGCTATACGCCAAGCAGAAAATCTCAATAAATTTAAGACTGTTGGTGCGCCCATTTCAAAAAACTATCCAACAAGGGCAAGCAGTAAGAGCCACAACAGCTTCCCGCAAGCCTTGGTATGATAATCCCGACTACCCCTGATGAAATGGAGAGGTCACTGGCCCCATGAAGAACGGAAAAGCTATTGGGCATGATTGCGTACCCATAGAAACCTGAAAAACTATGGGGACCCGGGGCGCACTCCTGCTCCCTGAACTATTCATAGGATCATATTGATGAGGCTTATAGGTACCTGACACGTGGTGTATTAACATAATTACGCCTCTATAGAGGAAAAGGCAGTGTACAGGAGTAAGGCTATTATACGTATCAAACTTATGAGCCTTACAATGAAGCTATTCGAACGTACCATAGACCAAAGACTCCGCCAGGAATGCTTCCTGTCGGATTGCTAATACGAGTCCAGGCCGGACTGATGCATCACCAAGGACAAATTTTCGCCCTAAGAATTCTCCAAAAGGACCACTGCAGTTGAAATCAATAATAAATAAAATATTTATTGTACCAAGAAACAAGTTATAGCAGTATAGAAACCCTGGGACTCTGTGTTAGTTAACTGTGTTACGGATACCAGAATCTTCTCTTAATGAACAAAATCAACCTCTGCATTTTTCATTTCTCGATCTGAAGAGGACTTTTAACAGTGTTCCTCGAGAGATAATCTGGTGGGCGCTAACGTCCAAGTCTTTACACGAAGCGTAAAGCCGACAAAACCATCGTATACCATACTAATCCCTTCCTGATTACCGTGGGTGTTCACCAGGGTTCTGTCCTTAGCGGTCTCTAGGTATGCAATGTGCTGGATGCCCTCTCTGCCTAAATTCTGGATATGCCTCCATGGCACATGACATCGCACTTGTTAGCAAGCATACTCAGGATCTTGAGACCAGGGTAAATAGGTGGAAGGAAATGCTACAAAACGGGGGTTTAAAGCTAAACGTCGCCAAAACAGAGTACATGGCTAGCAGCACAGCAGTCACCTGCGACCTTAAAATCTCTATCAAATTTTAGACTACTACAACCCCGATTTGATTAGCATACCGTTGGACCTGAGAGCTAGCCTGGGAGCGTCGCTGGCCGAGCGGTTGAGTATCCGACTCGTAAGCGAGAGGAACCGGGTTCGGATCCCGCTACGGAAATGTACCAATGAGTATTTTCTAAGTTATGTACATTAGTTGAATACTAGCCGATGCTCTTACGGTGAGGGATAACATCGTGATTAAACCTGCAAATTCAGACAACTGAATTTGTAACCATGATCCAATCTGGTCAGGTTCCCCGCAGGGTCACAGGAGCCAAATGGTAATCGCTTCAATGTAATTACCTGATCGCCAATTAAATTAAAACTCCAGGCCAATGAAATGAAAATACTGCGGTGGATGTGTGGCGTTACGAGACTAGATCCGAGTACGTAACGAGTGCATTAGTAGCCTTGGCGTGGGAGACGTTACAGGTAAGATCGAAGAAGCTCGCCTTCGCTGGTTTGGTTACATCCTGCGTACACCCCAGGGCTACGTGGGAAAAGTGCCCCGCAGGAGACCCCAGAAGCGCTGGACTAACATTGCCGTGTCAGATGCGACAGCCAACGGCTTACCAAGTAGAATGCCGAAGATCGGGCAAGGAGAAAGACAAGCAGGAAAGCGGGTGCCATTAGTTACCTTTAGGTATACTTTGTTGATTTATTTTTGTTTCAGAACATTAAACACCTTCACAGAACTAAATTTATAGTTTGACTGATTATTCAAGTAATATTTTGCAATTTGTTTTTCTTTTTCAATAAAAAAGATGAATCTTAAATTTTAAAGCTTTCATTACAACAACGATGTTTTGTTAGACAACACAATAACATAACAAAAATAATATCATGAACACCGTGACAAGTCAGTTTGAAACACTCATCGTATACCATATTTTCAGGAAAAACGTGACATCTCATCCCCTTTTTTAAATGTAATTTTTTTACTCAAATATTTTGAATTATTTGGTATTTCCCTTTTGTTAAACACAATAATTTTTTAAAATGCTATCCTGTAAAATTGCATTTTTGAGATAACGCGTTATTGAAGCAAAGACGCAAATTATAAGATGAAAAAGGCATTTTAGTAAAATAACCGACAGAAATAGTCGAATAAAGCTACGTAACTTTAAGTCCGCCTTTGTACTGTAATGTGCATGAAGTTTTAAATTAATAAATAAATAAATAAACCTCGACGAAGTTTACTTAAACTCAAATATTTTCTAAACAACTTAAACGATTTTAATGAACAAGAAACATATTCATTTATTTATAAAGACGATATTTCGTAAAAATCTCATGATAGCTCTTTGAAGTCAAACGAACATTGAAGTGTGTTTATATGTATAAAATAAAATTCTTCTTTTTTGTATATTTTTGTTCTTTGAACAAAACTTTTCTAAGCCAATATTTATATTTCAGTGTACTGGGAAAAATTGCCGTGCTGCCGTATGTATCTTCTTTTTTGTAATCAATAAGGCATATGGGTTTGCTCCGAGTGAGTTTTGCCCCGAGTTGACAAAGCCCCATGGCGCTTTGACACAACACTAACCTAACCTATCCAAATTGAAACCTAGATATCCTCAGCGCTTATAGACAACATTAGCCGAAATTCATTAAAACCTAAATGTTCTCTGCATTTTAAACAATACTAACAGAAACGAATTGAAACCCAAATATCCTCTTCGCTTTTAGACAACACTAACCTAACCAATTTGTAACATAAATATCCTCTTAGCTATTAGACAACACTAACCTAACCGAATTGGACCTAAATATCCTTTGCGCTTTTAGACAACACTAACCTAACTGAATTGAAACCTAAATAATATCGTAGACAACACCAACCAAACCAAATTTGAACCTAAATATTCTTTGCGCTTTTAGACAACACTAACCTAACCGAATTGGAACCTAAATATCCTCTTCGCTTTTAGACAACGGTAACCGAAAAGATTTAGAACCTAAATATCCTTTGCGCTTTTAGACAACACTAACCTAACTGAATTGAAACCTAAATAATATCGTCTGCGCTTGTAGACAACACCAACCAAACCAAATTTGAACCTAAATATCCTTTGCGTTTTTAGACAACACTAACTGAACCGAATTGAAACCTAAACATTCTCTTCGCTTTTAGACAACACTGACCGAAAAGATTTAGAACCTAATTATCCGAATTAAAACCTAAATATCCTCTGAACTTTTAGACAAAACTAACCAAACCGAATTGGAATCCATATTAACCATCAATCGAATTCGACGATTTCTCCACGGCATTTTAGGATTCTTCAATAGCCTTACATACTAAAATCGATGTAATAAAGTCGCATTCCGCAACTATCTCTCAGTATATCCGCTAGCAACTTCGAAACTTATTTGGTTGTCACTATCATTCAGAGAATCTCCTCGGAAAAATTAACAGAGTGGACCCAGCACGACTTCGTTTGCGTGGTGTACTAACCCTATACTACCCAACCTCTAGCCTACACCTACCCTATATCTACTTTACACTAGTCTACACCTATTTTACCTTTACCTACTCTTTTTTCTTGCTATATGCTTTCCTCTTGAACCACTCTATCTGTTGTTGAAAATTACATTATAATCCGTGGCGTAGTTTAAAAGAGCTAAGCCATAATATATAGCAACAGACGGCGGGAAGCGAAATCGTTTTATATTATGTAAACAATGCATATTAAAATAGAGTTATCGCAAAAACATCCATGCGAAGCCGTGGCGGGTATCTACCTACTTCTGTCTGTATATGCAAGTTTGAAACTACATATAAGATATACAAAGATGTGTTCAAGACCATGTCATCGATTTTGTGCCAAGGAAAACATTTTTTGTTTAGGTTGAAGAATGAAAATTAATTTATACGTATTCCAGCGTTATTAGAAATTTCACCCCTTAAGGGGTGAAACAGGGGATAAAAATTTATATGAAAGTCCTTTAGATTCGTGTGTTTAAGATTTGTACTAATAGAGTTCCATCTATACATAGTAATGACTATTTTACGTATTCATTATTGATTTCTAATTATCCTGTTTTTGTATTTTTTTTTATAGTGTCAGGGAAGTACGTGTAAAGCAGAAGTAAGTATTATATTTCATGCCACACTATTAAAAGGAGTGTCCTCCGAGGGCGCACTCCGTACAAATGTAATTTGATATTATTTTCAATAAAAGCTATCAGAGTCTTTTTTGTACCACTAAGGTGGTAAACAAGCTTACGGTCTGCCTGATTTTAAGCCACGCGTAAGCCGACCCCGTGAAAACCTTTTCACTCCTTTCTTGAAAATATGATCAAACTATGTAAAGATTTACGTAAATCTTAAATCCCGTGTAACTGTGAAACGATTTATTTCACCGAAAATCTCACTAACCATAAGCATAGATATTGGTTTTTGGATCACGTCTACAAAATTTCATTGGTTTTGGATTCCATAGCGTAACATTGAAATAATGACCTAACTACGTTACGCTGGTGCGCGGCAAACACTAGTCTTAATGCCTTTTCCTACCATGAGAGTTCTCAGATTAGAACAATGGAGGACCGGCAGGAATGTATTGACCTCAGCCTATATGACCTATAACGTTGAGCGATATGTCCTTGGAAAGAATTATTGATTTTCTACAACTTTTACTATGGTGATTCCCGAATCGCCTTGTAAAAAAGGCAACTCAATTGAAATACAATTGACCACAACTATTTTCCGCAGCGATTAGGGGGTTTTCGCCATAATAAATGTCGTACAAAATGTAAAATCCTTGTAATGACATATCGCTTAACGTAAGTGGTCATATAGGCTGAGTTATCCGGTCCTCCTTTAAGAGCTATGAAATAGAATATAGATATAAATATAGATCACAAAGGCGAGCTTATCTCTGCAACAGATCTCTTCCAGACAACCTGAGAGGTGTGAAAGCGATATAACGGGTACTTGAGTATGTACTTTCAGATATAGTAAGTAAGTAGTAGTAGTAATAGTAGTCAATAACGAATAATCAAGGTTGCCTACTCTCAGCTTGGTACACATCCTAGTCGTCCAAAATTTATGGAACATACAATTCCTATATATACATATATAGGAAGTGGGAGTGCACCTCTTGGTGAGGCGTGCTGACAGAGTCTCGACCAGACGAGTGACGCGTCTTGAAACTGTCTCCACATTTTGTTTATACAAAGTGATATTTACGTTTGAAAATAAAGTAATTTTAAAATCACCTTTGAAATAAGAATGTAATTTACCTCAACTAACTGCCTACATTGTAATACGGATCTGATTTCAAGTGAAATTATAAATGACGTGTAAACATGAATTGGAATAAATACAGAGTAAATGTAAACCTTTTCTTTAACTTATCTGGAAAAATACGATCTAATACTGATATCACCACCCTGATGACAATGATCCTGATACACTCTTTTATTTGACGCTACGACATATATTATATAATAAGAGAGCAAGTTTATTTTTATTTAGAACATGAGGCAGAAATATAAATATGTAATTCATTTTTAGAATCAGCTCGGAAAACTTCTTGTATCGGCAACATCACACGATAGGTTTCAAAATCGATAAAGAAAAATGACTAATCAAAAAGTAACCATTTCAATCATTGAAATCAGAGAATTGTTGGCAACAGAGTTACATAACTAGCCTACAGGCTAAATCATTCTCGGCCAACGAATAGGGATCCAGACATCCAGCGGGGAATGCAGCCAGCCTTACGTGATATTTGTACATATAGATTTTTAGATTAGCGTTTTAGGAAAATTTTATTTTAGTTGGTCATGTTTTCGTCGTTGTTTTTGTGTTTATATGATGTGAATGTTGTTGTTTAATAAGGTTCAAGTTTTGTTTCAACAATCTAATAGTTTTTTACTTATTAGCTTTTTTATATTTTTACTTTTAGAGCAATGGTGACGCCGAAGTAAGTTGATATTTTAACTTTATTATTAATACTAGATACTAAACTAACATACTTTCTCTCATTATAGTATAATAAAGAGATATAGAGACGAAACCGCTAAATCTAAAATGATGAAATTTGATAGTTAGTTCCTTTTATTAACCAGAAAAGATTTAAGAAAGATTTTTGGACATTCCACCCAAAGGGGTAAGGGGGTAAAATAGGGCTTAAAAGTTTGTATAAAGTAGGATTTATGTTTGAGCCGATTAACTTGAAATTTATTTTATTTACTAAAACTTTATGCACTAAAGGTACATTGTCGGACTTATAGCTAAAGTAGCCTTATCAACCAGTCCACCGAGAAAAAAATTAACGAAAAAACAGTAGACGGTGCGGGAGAAACAATAAGATAAGGTGAAGGAAAAGACACTTTTCATAAATAAATGCTAAATTTATATAATTTAGTAATAAAACTCTAAAATAAAAATAATCACAGACGTGTTTCAGAGGGTTTTGAAAATCTTCTCCTACGGGAATAGTTTACGAGATAAAATATTGAAGTAAAATTCGTTTTTGAGACCATTTATTTAAATTTCTTTATAAATACTAAAACTAAAAATCAAACACGTATTTAACTGTTTTTAAAATTCCACCCCAACTAGGTAAAATTAGGGTTGAAAGTTTGTTTAGACTGAATATTCTTTGTCCCCAATGCCACTTCAAACCCAACCTGCTAATAGCTGACCACACTACACAACTACCGAATACTTCTACCACCACCACCACTAACAATCATCATCATCATGATCAGCACACTGATGTGATCAGCATGATCACAACACTATACTAAAATCTATGTTATAAAGTCGCACCCCTTAAGGGGTGAAACAGGGGACAAAAAATTATATGAAAGTCCTTTAGATTCGTGTGTTTAAGATTTGTAATAATAGAGTTCCATCTATACATAGTAATGACTATTTTACGTATTCATTAGTCATTTCTTATTATCGCCTTTTTGTATTTTGTTTTATAGTGTCAGGGAAGTATGTGTAAAGCAACTGTAAGTATTATATTTCATGACACAGTATTAAATGGAGTGTCCTCCGAGGGCGCATTCCGTACAAATATAGTTTGATATTATTGTCGATATGAGCTATCAGAGTCTTTTTTACCACTAATGTAGCAAACAAACTTACGGTCTTCCTGATTTTAAGACACGCGTTGCTGACCCCGTAAAAACCCTTTCAACCCTTTCTTGAAAATATGATAGGTATAGGTATAGGTATAGGTAGGGGGCTCCCATTTTCCGTACTTGGACTCAAATTCGGTCCTTTATACGTGACTGAGAGCCGGCTATTGTAGCCAGCCCAGCTCCTTCCAGAAGTCTATTAGTCTCTTGGGACGTTCACAGACCTCTCGAAAGGACCCTGTTCCTATTGAGGCTTTGGCTCTGTAGTCCTTTAGCTCCTCACACTCCAGGACCACGTGAGCTGTCGTTTCCTCAGCTACTAAACATCCCCTGCACAGGGGGCTGTCTGTAGCTCCGATGGTATGCAGTAGTTTGTTCAGGGGGAGGTGTCCTGTAATTGTACCAACTACTGTTTTAATTTCTCTCCGTTTTAGTTCCAGTAGTTTTTTAGTTAGCTTAGGTGATCTATCGCTCACCACTAACTTAGACTGTCTGCATCCGGGTGTGTTTTCCCAGCGCTTGTTGTGCTGGTCATTGGTGTGTTTGCTCACTTACGAGCGTAGTGTGTTGAATGAAAGGGGTAGAAACGGGACGGGACCGGCAGTCCTCATCCCTGATCCCCTCCTTGCCAGCTCATCGGCAGCATCGTTGCCCATTGAGTTGCTATGACCCTTAATCCATTGTAGAGTGACCCTGTTCACCGAGGAGATGTCCTCTAGTGCGTGGTGACATTCCAGGATCAAGGAACTGTTAATGCTGTTGCCCATTAGAGCTTTCAGTACGGACATGCTATCTGTTAGTATTCTGACGCCTAGGTCGCGTACGCCAAGGCGCTGCACTAGCCGAGCGGCCTGTGTAATTGCAACACATTCGCACTGAAATATAGTACTATGCTCTCCTAATGTTAATGATGATCTGAAGTTCAGATCTAGCGAGAAGATTCCCGCTCCTGTGCCTTGGTCGGTCTTTGATCCATCCGTGTATATTCGGACTTCTCGTATCCCAGACCAGTCTGTCTCTGTCTCAGCAGTTTGGATTTGGTATCTTTTGCCAAATGTGAACTGCTTCGGAGTTCTGTCACACTTGGCCTCAAACAATGGGTTGTTTGCCACCATTGTTTCCCACAAAGTATGGTAAGAGCCAAGTTTGTTGCACCAGAGGTTTGATACCTTGAGTCTGAGTGCAGCCATCATTGCCTCCTGCTGTATATGCAGGTCAAGCGGTGGCAGTCCCAGTAGTACCTCAAGGGCTGCTGATGGTGTTGAGCGCATGCAGCCAGTAATGGCGGAAGAGGCCATCCTCTGGAATTGCTGTAGCCTGTTAATTGACGTGGCCAGCTTGGTTCTGGTCCACCAGGCGATTGCCCCATATGTTACAAATGGTCTCACTACTGCAGTGTACAGCCACCTGGCGATTTTAGGGGAGATACCCCAGGTCTTGCCCAGGAGTCTGTTACATTGCCATAGGGAGATGCTAGCTTTGGCCAACTTGTGATCCAAGTGTTTGTTCCATAACAATTTGCTGTCAAATGTAACCCCGAGGTATTTGACTTCGTTAGTTAGGGATAGGGTCGTGTCGAACAGTTTGGGTAATCTGAGTTCCCCCAGATTCCTCTTGTGCGTGAACATAACCATATCTGTTTTGGTTGGGTTCACGGAGAGTTCTTGTTCATGACACCAGTCTTCAACGATTCTTAAAGCAGACCTCATGAGATCACACAGGATGTTTTCAAAGGGTCCGCTAATTAGTATTGCTATGTCATCAGCATAGCCTACTGTATAAAAGTTGTGGTCGTTTAAACGGCTAATAAGCCCGTTTACCACTATGTTCCATAAGAGCGGGGATAGGACCCCTCCTTGGGGACATCCTCTCGCAACCACCGCTCTTGTTGTGTTGTTCATAGTGAGACGCACAGCCCTGTATCTCAGCATGGAGTCGATCCACCCGGCAATGGTATCTTTTACTCCGTGCTTCTTCAGGGCATTGCTAATACTACCAAAGTGTGTTTTGTCGAACGCACCCTCAATGTCTATGAAGACCCCTAGGGTGGATTGTTTGGATGCCATAGCGTGCTCTATATGAGCAGTTGTGCTATGTAGTGCTGATTCAGTACCCTTGCCTATGGAGTAGGCATGTTGATTTTTGTGGAGAGGGTAGTTTATAAGAGCAGAGTCTCTGATATCTCTGTCACATATTCTCTCCAGTACCTTCAGCATGAACGATGTCAAACTTATGGGTCTGAAGGATTTGGGTTGTGTATAGTCACCTTTGCCGGGTTTGGGTATGAACACAACCCTTACCTCTCTCCACTTTAGCGGAATGTATCTTTTGGCAAGACAAGCCTTGTATATGCTGACAAGGTGGTCGACAACTCCCTCCCCGCTCCATTTCAACAGGCCCGGAAACATTTCGTCTGGACCCGGTGATTTGAATGGCAGGAAGCTGTCGATTGCCCATTTTACCTTGTCCTTGGTTATTATCTTGTCAACTTGTGACCAATCTGTTTCACTCGGTTTGTGCTCCACTGCTTCGGTCCATGACTGTTCCCCTCTGATTTCACAGCCTGGGAAGTGTGTGTTCAGCAGTACTTCGCATGTCTCCGAGTCTGTTTTCGTGTATGTTTTGTCGGGTTTAATCAGTGACCCCAGGCTGTGGGACTTTTCGTTGCAAAGTACGTTTTTTATCCTAGCAGCCTGGGTGTTACTTTCCACTCTTGAGCAGAAGCGTCTCCAGCACTCCTGTTTGCGTTGCCGGACGCGCTTCTTATACTGATTTTGGGTCTCTTTATAAGCATCCCAATCGCTATCACATCTTGTGTTTCTGGCCCTATTGAACATTCTCCTAAGTTTTCGCCGCATTCTCTCTAGCTCGGGTCCCCACCACTGGTGCTGCGATGTTGGTCCCATGCGAGGGGCGCTCAGGGGGCATGTTTGTTCGAAGGCGTCTGTTAATGTCGTCGTTATTTTGTCAACGTGTTTGTCTATATCTATGTTTTTTTGGTAGGTAGGTGGTACCGAGATTCCCTTAAGATAATCCTCCGTCAGTGTCATGTACTTGGGGCGGTTTAGCCGGCGGGGGTTCCTATTCATACCTATGTCCTTGTTCTCTGTGTGTAGTTTAAATCTGATCCACCGGTGGTCAGAGCAAGAGATCTCATCAGACACATGCCAGTCTGTTATCAGATTGGATACCTGCTCCGAGGCTAGCGTCAGATCTATAATTGTTTGGGCCCTTCGTGTTACAAAAGTAGGTTCAGCGCCCCTGTTAATTACCGTGAGTCGTGTTGTCATAAGAAACAGGATAAGATCCTCACCGCGGTTGTTCGCAGTATCGCATCCCCATAGTGGGGGGTGCGCGTTAGAATCAAGTGAAATGATTACCTGCATATCTTTCCTCTCGCAGAACTGAATGAGGCCAGCCAGTTCAGGTGTTGGCGCCTCGGCGTCACCCGGGAGGTAGGCCGACGCGAGCACGGTCGGTGGCAGGCTGCTGTTGTTTGAGCTGGTGAGTCTGACTGCAGTCAGATCTCTAGAACAGAACTGGTTTAGAAGTACGGCGCGTATATGTTTTGGAACAAGTATGCATGTACGTGGATTACTAACCGTTGTATCGAGGAGAAGTTCACCCCCCAAGTTGCTCAGACCACAGATTCTGCCTTTTCTGATCCACGGCTCCTGGATCAGGGCTGCGGTCATAGGGTTCACCTCCAACGTCCTGCGTAGGGTAGCCGTAGCAGTCTGACTGTGTTGGAGGTTTGCTTGTAGCAGGTTAAGAGGAGTCAGATGAGGTGGGTTGGCCATCGCTACCCAACAACATCTCCTCCTCAGATGTAGATCCCCTCTTCCTAGCCGCTGTCGCTGCCTTCTGCCTCTTTTCAAAGGCTTCAGGCATCGTCGTGGCCGGGATTTGGGGAGGCACCGCTGCGTTGCGTCCTGAGGCTTTAGGGACTTCCTTCGCCTTGCAGCTATGGACGACCCCAGAGCCCTCCCCAGCTGTGTGGCTAGGGCTCGGTCGCACCTGCGGTGCCTGAGGGGGCTTAGGTACGGTTTCCGCACCCGTCCTTTCCTCATCTACGAACCTTGCGTAGATGGAGCCTACTCTGTAGGCCAGTCTGTTACTGTTTGTCCTCAGCTTGTCCACGTCGGCCTGCGGCATACCCATTACCAGGAGGAGCATACCTGTCTCCTCCCGCCTTTCGGCATGGTATATGGCCCACTGGTCGACACCGTACCAGGGGTTTTGACCTTGGAGGCGACGTCGGACGATGTCCAAATCCTCGCCTCCATACTTCGGCACCAAGACGACCGTCTTCACCCTCTTTGGTAGCTCAGACTGGCGTTTTACAACCAGCCTGGTTCCAGGGCATGGTGGTTCAAATGACCCCACATTTCTGTGGAGCCATTGCACCGAACGGTCGTCCCAGCACCATAGCTTGACCACCCCTTCGCTGAGGATTGGTTTGCTTCTGAAGCCCGGCGCTGATCTGACGGAGCCTCCGGGAATTCCAAGATCCCGGTCTATGGCCTCGTCGATCGCCGCCTCAATGGCTCCTGCCTGTTCCGTTGTTAACTCACGGAAGGGTTCCGCGAGTATGGCCACGCATAGCTCATTAGACTTGAGCGCGTCGGCATAGTTCACGGACCCTTCCGTGCGTTTTGTTTTCGGGCGTTTTGTAGCCTCCTTCGGGGTCAGGAAATCGTCGGGACGATCCCTTTTGGCGGGTTTGCCTGTAGCAGCGGCTCCGACCGGAGTCGAAGTTGCAGCCGCAGCAGCCGCACCGGCTCCGACCGGAGTCGGAGCCTCAGCAGCCGCAGCAGCCGCCGACCGCTGAGCCACCTGCCACCCTGCCCTTTTGCCCCTGGGTTTTCGGCGTGTAGTCGAGGGGGCCCCGTCGGCCGATGGCCCTGGCCCTGCACTAGCCTCCGCTGCTGCCACAGGGGCGCATGCAGGCGGTGTCGCGCTCGGGCCAGGTTTTTGGGGAGTTACCTCCCCTTCGGTCACTGTAAGCGACCTATTGCCATCGGCCGCTCGGCGCCTGGCTTTTTTCGCCTCCTTCCTCGCCTTCTCACGCCGCGCCCTGGAAGGAGTGTTTTTATTTTTTTTGGCCTTTGCTGGTCCTGCGACCACCGTTGGCTGTTGTATTGCCGTTTTTGGTTTGGACTTGCTGTCCTTAATCGGCACCCTCCATAAAGGTGGTATCTCTCTGGGAGGTGCCTCTGGCATGACTGCCTGCAGGTCAGACAGGTCCAAGTCCGCACCCGCGGTTTTCACCGCTGGTGCGAAAGGCGCGCTGGGGGGCTCTGCCACTGATGTTTTGCCAGGGTCCACCGTTCGGCAGACCGAGGCCGTTGGCGCGTCTGATGACGCAGCCTGGTTATTTATTTTATTTTGTGTTTCCATGAAAGTACTGTATATTATTCGTCTCTGGCAGCGTTCCACCCTCCCCGAAGCCCGCAAAGTGGGGACGACATGAGACGGTTACCCATGCCGCCAGAACTACCCCAGAGATATAGGGCCGTTCTTGGAAAAGTTCTGGGGCACCGGGGCCGAACAGAAAGGCCTGCTCTGCCCCGCCGCAACCACCTAGCGTCCGTCCATCCCCCTCCAAAACCCGAACCCTCACCTAGCAGCCCTCTGACGGGATGCCTCAGCCGATTGATCCTAGGTGGCTAGCCTAAGACCTCCCGTTTAAGGGGAAATCCAGGCCAAAGAGGAGTGTTGCAATCGGTGGGCACTATAACCAACGACCGGCCCACCTCACGCTCAGCCTCCAGGACCCCTTCATCCCCCCGTACGGGTCTCCACGCACGGCACAAACACGTGGGTGATACGCCCCCACCCTCCGTCTAACCGACATATTACTATGCGGTGGCCGAGGGCCTGCGACTGCTGTATCACTTGACAGTCGCAGTATGGGGATAGCTGGTAAACCGGTTATAAGGCGCCGGTGGTTCGCCCTCGCCTAGCACTGTTTGGCTACTACGGCTCCGAGGAAGATAGTTATGTGTGGATCTCGTATGAACCGTAGCATTTCCAGGATGTACGACCGCAAAATTGGCGGTCCGCCGCTGACCCTCCGTACTACGGATGATCAGTAGCGGCGAGGACGTACAGTGCCGACTTGGTGGTAGGTGCACTCTCCCGGGACCACACCCCCGGGTGTACACGATCCGGCATTTCCTGGTATTTTATGGTGGCTGGCCTCCAGCAAGACAGCCACCCCAGGGCCCACTATTCTACCACCCACACCCCAAAATATGATCAAACAACATAAAGATTTAGGTAAATCTTAAGTCCCGTGTAACTTTGGAATGATATATTTCAACGAAAATCTGACCAACCACAAGCACAATAATGTCTACAATATTGTTTCTGGATTCGATTGTGGTGTGTGGTGCCGCCACTTAAAAGAATAGCACCACCCCATCTCTTCCCGTGGGTGTCGTAAGAGGCGACTAAGGGAATAACCCGGAAGATGGGCAGCAGCATCTTTCGGGTACATTTACATCTACTGCACTGCGATCGCCAACCCGCCTGCCGGCCCCCAGTACCCGGCGGCCCCGCTATTCCGGACTATGGTAGCGGTCACGGTAACGGCGGGGCAGGGGGTGCGAAGAATCACCGGATGCGACCAGGCTACCACAAAGCACGACCACTGGCCCTGGCAACATACAATGTCCAGACACTGCGGACCGACGAAAAGCTCGTGGAACTGGAGGAAGTGGTAAGCAGATTAAATTGGGATATTATAGGGTTATCTGAAGTCCGAAGAAAGGGGGAGGACTCGATAATCCTAAAGTCCGGAAATCTGCTTTACTTCCGGGAGGGCGACCAACTGTCCCTAGGTGGTGTCGGGTTCCTCGTCCACAAATCCCTCGTGAACAACATCGTCAAAATCGAGAGTGTGTCGTCTAGGGTAGCGTACCTTATACTCAGAATTACCAAGCGGTATTCGTTGAAGGTCATACAGGTCTACGCACCGACTTCGACTCACTCCGACGATGAAGTGGAGGCTATGTATGAGGATATTTCTACAGCCATGCATACCTCCAAGACACATTATACCGTTGTCATGGGGGATTTCAACGCGAAACTAGGCAAACGAGGCGGAGACGAGTTGAGAGTGGGGCAATTTGGAGTTGGAAGTCGGAACGCCCGTGGCCAGATGCTGGCCGGCTTTATGGAGAAGGAGGGACTTTTATGATGAACTCATTTTTCAGGAAGCCGGATCATCGCAGATGGACGTGGGTTAGTCCCGATGGTGTCACAAAAAATGAGATTGACTTCATCCTATCTACGAAACGGCATATATTCAATGATGTCTCGGTGATCAATAGCGTTAAAATTGGCAGTGATCACCGCTTGGTAAGAGGCACATTGAATATTAATCCCCAGCTGGAAAGATCGAGATTGATGAGGTCCACGCTCCGGCCTATACCCATCCAAATCCAAAACCCCGAGAGCTTTCAACTCGAATTGCAAAATCGCTTCGAGTGCCTAGGAGAGTGCGTCGACGTGGACGACTATAATAACAGGTTCGTGGAAACTGTCTATACGGTTGGGTCAAAGTTTTATAAGGCCTGCCGTACAAACAGAACAAACAAAATCTCTGACGATACCCTCAAACTCATCGAAGAAAGACGCGGAATGACTCTGCAATCCCCTGATGATGTCTCTCAATTTAGGCGACTTAATCGACAGATCTCCAAGTCTTTGACTCGCGACATATCGCAACATTATGCTGAGGAGGGTCCATTTACGCTGGATGCCCACGAAAAATGCCACTGGGAACCCTATAATTGTCTCCGTGTTTTATGTACTTTTTTTTTTTTGTGTTAAATGTAAATAATACTGTCGTGGCGTCCTTTGTAATAAATATTTTCTTTCTTTCTTTCTTTCTTACATACGCCGCTTTAATACTACCGATATTGAGGCGGCGATCGAGCGGAACAAAGGCTCTAAAGTCTTTGCGAGAGATCTGTCGATTGGACAGAGCCAGTTGACGAGACTGAAAACGGATGACGGCAGAGTTGTTTCGACCAAGTCCGAGGTTTTGAGGGAAATCGAGAGGTTCTATGGACAGTTATACACGACAACACGGGCACCTGTTACCAGTATGGCAAAAGACCCCAGAGCCAAGTTGACCCGACACTACACCGAAGATATCCCGGACATCAGCCTGTACGAGATTAGTATGGCTCTCAAACAGCTTAAGAACAACAAGGCGCCGGGTGATGATGGAATTACGGCTGAGCTTCTGAAAGCTGGTGGTAAACCTGTGCTTAAGACCCTTCAGAA
Source organism: Blastobasis lacticolella (assembly GCA_905147135.1). NCBI lineage: Eukaryota > Metazoa > Arthropoda > Insecta > Lepidoptera > Blastobasidae > Blastobasis > Blastobasis lacticolella. The sequence goes on from LR990061.1 coordinate 13,289,046, forward strand.
GCTGTTCAATTCCGTCATCCTCGAGGGCAAAACGCCGGAAGCATGGCACAGAAGCATAGTGATATTGTTCTTCAAGAAAGGTGATAAGGCTCTCTTGAAGAACTTCAGACCAATATCGCTACTGACCCATGTCTATAAGCTGTTTTCGAGAGTCATTACGAATCGTCTCGCACGCAGGTTTGATGACTTCCAGCCTCCCGAACAAGCCGGATTCCGAAAAGGTTTTAGTACCATAGACCACATACATACGCTGCGGCAGGTTGTACAGAAGACCGAAGAGTATAACCGGCCATTATGCTTGGCGTTTGTGGACTATGAGAAAGCCTTCGATTCGATCGAAACTTGGGCGGTGCTCCAGTCTCTACAGCGGTGCCAAATTGACTATCGATATATCGAAGCATTGAAGTGTTTGTACAAAAACGCCACTATGTCAGTTCGTCTCCAGGACAAGACCACAGAACCTATTCAGCTGCAGCGAGGTGTTAGACAAGGTGATGTCATATCTCCGAAGTTGTTTACCGCTGCACTGGAGGATATCTTTAGGCTTCTGGACTGGGACGGACTTGGCATCAATATTAACGGCGAGTACCTCACGCACCTCAGATTTGCTGACGATATCGTAGTCATGGCTGAAACCCTGGAAGACTTGGGCAAAATGCTCGATGACCTCTGTAGTGCCTCTCAACAAGTAGGTCTTAAAATGAACATGGACAAGACGAAAATTATGTCGAATGTCCATGTTGTGCCTACTCCAGTGACAGTTGGAGGCACTCCACTTGAAGTTGTTGACGACTATACATACCTAGGACAAATAGTCCGGCTAGGTAGGTCCAATTTCGAGAAAGAGGTCAATCGACGAATCCAACTCGGTTGGGCAGCGTTCGGGAAGCTACGCCACATATTTTCGTCCCAATTACCGCAGTGTCTCAAGACGAAGGTCTTTGACCAATGTGTGTTGCCAGTGATGACTTACGGAGCTGAAACGTGGCCACTCACTATGGGCCTTATAAGAAAGCTCACTGTTACCCAAAGGGCAATGGAAAGAGCTATGCTCGGAGTTTCTTTGCGCGATCGAGTCAGAAATGAGGAGATCCGCAAGCGAACCAAGGTCACCGACATAGCTCTAAGGATTGCCAGACTGAAGTGGCAGTGGGCAGGGCACATAGCTCGAAGAACAGATGGCCGATAAGGCAGTAAAGTTCTCGAGTGGCGACCACGTACCGGTAGACGCAGCGTGGGTAGGCCTCCTACAAGGTGGACCGACGACCTGGTAAGGATCGCAGGTACCAGCTGGATGCGGAAAGCACAGGACCGGTCTTTGTGGAGACCTCTGGGGGAGGCCTATGCCCAGCAATGGGCGTCTTCTGGCTGATGATGATGATGATTTGGATTCGATAGCGAAATATTGACTATATGATCAAACTACGTTTTTACGGAGCGCGCTAGTGCGCGGCAAACACTAGTCTTAATGCCTCTTCCTACCATGAGAGTTCTCAGATTAGAACAATGGAAGACCGGCAGGAATATTGACCTCAGCCTATATGACCTATAACGTTGAGCGATATGTCCTTGGAAAGAATTATTGATTTTCTACAACTTTTACTATGGCAATTCCCAAATCGCCGTGAAAAAAATTTAACTCAATTGAAATACAATTGACCACAACTTTTTTCCACAGCGATTGCGGAGTTGTCGCCATAGCAAAAGTTGTAGAAAATTAGAAATCCTTTCCTATGACATATTGCTCAACGTTATTGGTAATGTAGGCTGAATTTTCCAGTACAAAATGAAGTTATTTCAATTGATTATAACATTCTTCCTACATTGATTCGGGAGTTGTCGCCATAATAAGTCGTAGTAAATGTAAAATCCTTGTAATGACATATCGCTTAACGTTAGTGGTCATATAGGCTGAGTTATCCGGTCCTCCTTTAAGAGCTATGAAATAGAATATAGATATAAATATATATCACAAAGGCGAACTTATCTCTGCAACAGATCTCTTACAGCCAACCTGAGAAGTGGTGGAAGCGATATTACGGGTACTTGAGCATGTACTTTCAGATATTTTATTTTATTTAGTATGAAATAATACTGGCAGCACAAAGCCAATTACAGGTTTCCACCAATAGAAACTGGTTAAACTAATACATACTTAACTAATCGTTAAGCATACCGAACAGTCTACAAGACTTTACAATTTCAAATTTAAACTAAAATATATCTACAATACTCGAAAGTAATGCAACAATAGTCAATTTCATAATAATCTGGTTTGAAAAAATGCTACAACGAGTCGAAGTAATACTTGAGTATGCGGTTTCTCGCTGACTCACAACTTGTATTAAATAATTCAAGATCAATTCTCCTGGATAAAACATTAAAATTATTCATTGCTCGCAATAGAAAGGTGTTCCTTCTGTAGTTGGTAGAAGCTTCTGGAACATGCAACGGGTCATTGCGCCTGAAGCATCTCACAGGTGTTTTAAAATATAAGCAAGAAAGAAGTTCCGGGCAGTCGACAACACCAGACGCAATTTTGAGAAGCATTGTCAGATCAGCCATTTCCCTACGCATGAAGAGAGGAGGAAGGTGGTGTTTCTTGCACAGAGAAAGGTAATGCTCCGACCCATAGCGTTGACCCACTCGGTAACACACATAATGCAGAAACTTTTTTTGGATAGCCTCAATACGTGAAATGTAGACAGCGTAACACGGACTCCAAACCTGAGAAGCATATTCTAAGATACTCCTGACAAAGGTACAATAAAGAATTTTAATAGTTTTTATAGAATTAAATTCTTTAGAGCATCTCATTATAAACCCAAGTGCCTTATACGCTTTAGCTGTAATAGAATTTATATGATGATCAAACATAAGCTTGGAGTCATGGAAGAAGAACACCAAGATCACGCACCACCGACACTCTCTGCAAGATTTTAAATTTGAGGCGATAGTTAAAAAGTATAAAGTCGCGCTTACGACCATATGTTACAGCCGAGCATTTTCCGGGGTTGAGACCTAACTGATTAGTACTACAGTACTCTTCAAGGCGTACGAGATCGGTTTGTAAGGCCTCAGCATCAGCAATGGAGGTTAAAGTGGCGTATATTTTCATGTGATCAGCAAAACACAATAGACTGGCTATTGAGAAACATGAATTAATGTCATTTATGAAAATAATGAAAAGTAGAGGCCCCAGCAAAGATCCCTGTGGTACCCCACTAGGAATAGTTACCTAGCTAGATACATAATTACTGACGACAACCGCTATATAGTAAGTAAGTAGTAGTAGTAATAGTAGTAATTAACGAAGAATCATGGTTGCCTACTCTCAGCTCTATATGACGGATCCGATCATTAGTATGGAATCATGTGGTTAATAGTACGGACTCATGACGAAGAAAACGGAAGTGGGAGTGCACCTCTGGGTGGGGCGTGCTGACAGAGTCTCGATGAGACGAGTGACGCGTCTTGAAACTGTCTCCACATTTTGTTTATACAAAGTGTTATTTACGTTTGAAAATAAAGTAATTTTAAAATCACCCTTGAAATAAGAATGTAATTTACCTCAACTAACTGCCTACATTGTAATACCGATCTGATTTCATGTGAAATTATAAATGACGTGTAAAAATAAATTGGAATAAATACAGAGTAAGTGTAACCTTTTCTTTAACTTATCTGGACGAATACGATCTAATACTGATATCACCCCCCTGATGACAATGATCCTGATACACCCTTTTATTTGACGCTACGACATATATTATATGTGAGCAAGTTTATTTTTATTTAGAACATGAGGCAGAAATATAAATATGTAATCCATTTTTAGAATCAGCTCGGAAAACTTCTTTTATCGGCAACATCACGCGATAGGTTTCAAAATCGTGAGTAATCAAAAAGTAACCACTTCAATAATTGAAATCAGAGAATTGTTGGCAACAGAGTTACATAACTAGCCTACAGGCTGGATCATTCTCGGCCAACGAATAGGGATCCAGCCTTCCAGCGGGGAATGCAGCCAGTCTTACGTGATATTTGTGCATATAGATTTTTAGATTAGCGTTGTAGGAAAATTTTATTTTAGTTGGTCATGTTTTCATCATTGTTTTGTTAATATGATGTGAATGTTGTTGTTTAATAAGGCTCATGTTTTGTTTCAACAATCTAATAGCTTTTTACTTATTAGCTTTTTTATATTTTTACTTTTAGAGCAATGGTGACGCCAAAGTAAGTTGATATTTTTACTTTATTATTAATACTAGATACTAAACTAACATACTTTCTCTCATTATAGTATAATAAAGAGATATAGAGACGAAACAGCTAAATCTAAAATGATGAAATTTGATAGTTAGTTCCTTTTATTAACCAGAAAAGATTTAAGAAAGATTTTTTGGACATTCCACCCAAAGGGGTAAAGGGGTAAAATAGAGGTTAAAAGTTTGTATAAAGTAGGATTTATGTTTGAGCCCATAAACTTGAAATTAATTATATTTATTCAAACTTTATGCACTAAAGGTACATTGGCGGACTTAAAGCTAAAGTAGCCTTATCTACCAGTCCACCGAGAAAAAAATTAACGAAAAAACAGTAATATAGGTTTTAAGACTTTCGTGGTTATTCACTCCACTTTCACTACACATATTATCGGGTTTGTTACCACGGTTAGTATTGTTTTTACCTCGATATTTCGACGCAGTTGCATGCGTCATGGTCACGAGTTGACTGGTGCCGCTGTGTGAAGTCGCTCCTAAGGACAGACATATCGGTCCACCCTCTTTCGGATTCGACGATTACCCTCACTTTGAAATCTCGAACCACTACCATTGTTACTCGCTTGATTCCCGCGACACACGAAACTCACTACGTCTTTACGCGAAACTGAAATCGATCTACTTTTACGATTGTATACATTTAACACTGGATTCCACGCACTGGACAGTTTAAACCCATCTTCACGATTAAAATTTTTGTATTTCGTTATTTCTATTGCCTCTCGCACTAGGCGTGGTATATAGTGACGTTCCGTCGACAGTACTTGGGGGTTATGTAACTCGATCCAATGATTCGTTTCGCTTTGAGTCAGGTGTTGTGCTATGGCCGACTTCTGTGCGTCGTTGTTCCTTACAGCTCTTATATGCTCCTTCATGCGGTCGACAATTGTTCGTTTTGTTTGACCGATGTATGAGCTGCCACAACTGCAGTTCACTTTATAGACGCCAGGAGTTTGAAGAGGTAGGCAGTCCTTAGGCGAACGAAGCAGCTCTTTTATTTTGCTAAAGGGGGTAAAAACAGTTTTTATAGAATATTTCCCTAAGAATCTACCAATTTTATCAGTTACCCCTCGCACGTATGGCAAAAACGCTGGCTGTCGCTGTGCCTCCTCCTTTCTCATTTTTGGGGTGCGTTTAGGTTTGCAGGCTGTCACGCTGTACCCGTTACGTCTAAGAACAGCCCTCACATGCTCCAGCTCTTGTGAAAGATGGTTGACATCACATACATCGTAAGCTCTGTCTGTCAGTGATCTCACCACAGAATCTAGATGACGTGGGTGATGGTGAGAAGTCGCATGTAAATACTTGTCTGTATGTGTTATTTTTCTGTGGACAGAGTGACCCAAATTTCCATCTAAAAAACAATACTAACCGTGGTAACAAACCCGATAATATGTGTAGTGAAAGTGTTGGAAAAAACAGTAGACGGTGCGGGAGAAACAATAAGATAAGGTGAAGGAAAAGACACTTTTCATAAATAAATGCTAAATTTATACAATTTAGTAATAACACTCTAAAATAAAAATAATCACAGACGTGTTTCAGAGGGTTTTCAAAATCTTCTTCTAAGGGAATAGTTTACGAGATAAAATATTAAAGTATAATTCATTTTTGAGACCGATTATTTAAAATTTTATATAAATACTAAAACTAAAAATCAAACACGTATTTAACTGTTTTTAAAATTTTACCCCAACTAGGTAAAATTGGGGTTGAAAGTTTGTTTGGACTGAATATTCTTTGCCCACAATGCCACTTCAAACCCAACCTGCTAATAGCTGACCACACTACACAACTACCGACTACTTCTACCACCACCACCACTAACAATCATCATCATCGTGATCAGCACACTGATGTGTGCCTTCGGCATCCAGCTGGTGCCTGTGATCTTTACCAGTTATGATTACTGTAATGTAATGATATGATATAATTATACTTATTGTTATTTTTCAGTGTTCCGGTAACGACTGCCTAGCATCGGTACGTTTTTAAACAAATATTTTCAATTACATTGGCCAGTATTTTATAAAAAAAAGTAACATAACATGATAAAGGCATTATTTGTAACAAAACCGACAGGAAAAGTCCAATAAACCTCGACCAAGTTTACTTAAACTAAAATACCACGATATTTCGTAATAATCTCATGATAGCTCTTTGAAGTCAATAAAAAGTATATAGTATAAAATAAAATTCTTCATTCTTTGGTTTTTTTTATGTTATACGGCAGACAAACAGGCAAGCGGGCCACCTGATGGAAAGTGGTCACCGCCGCCTATGGACATCAGCAACACCAGGGGAGTCACTGACGCGTTGCCCGCCTCTGAAGAGACCTCTAATATACCTCTTGAACGATCCCATGTCATAGTCCAAAGGAAACTCTGTGGCTGGAAGCTCATTCCACATCCGAATCGTACGAGCGAGAAACGTTTATTAGAACCTTCGCGTCGTGACCAACAGAGGGTCTACGTAGTGAGGATGAGTACCAAGCCCACGGCGGGTGGTGCGATGGCGGAATTGTGCTGTGGGCACCAGATCGAAAAATTTCTCGGAACACTCCCCATTGTACAGCCGATAGAACACACACAGGGAGCCAAAGTCCCTTCGGTTTTCCAGTGGTTTCAACTTGCGTGTTAGTATGGGATCATCGACAATTCGTACGGCGCGTCTTTGTACGGAGTCCAGAGGATTAAGCAAGTCGGCAGTTTCGCCGGACCAAAGATGGGAACAATACTCCATATGTGTCCGCACTTGTGCCTTGTACAGCAGCAGGCGCTGCCCTGGAGTGAAGTATCGTTTGGACCAGTTAAGCACTCCAAGCTTTTTTGAATCCAGTGTGGCCTTGCCTTCCAGGTGACTCCGGAAACGCACGCTACCCGATATGTCGACACCGAGGATCCCAATACTTTTTGAGATGGAAAGGGGTGTTCCTTGAAATTGCAGCACTATGTCAAAAGGATCTTTTTTGGCGGAAAATGCGCAGACCTGTGTCTTCGAGGGGTTGAATTGGACTAGGTTTAGTCTGCTCCACTGAGCAACTTGCTCCAAGGAATGTTCGATATTCGACACAAGTCTAAGTCGGCTCTCCGACATATCGGAACGAGGGACATTCGCTCGGCCAGTATAACTAAGTTATATTGGTATCCGGCAGGGCAAAGATGTTTTGCTACAGGACGCTGCTGAGGGATGGGTTGTGTGAAAAGCTGGCACGGGGGACGGTAGGGCCCCCGATCCCCCCTGAAGATACTTGTCGGGTCCATTCCGGTTTCCTACCCCGGCACGACAAGCATCCCCAGGATTTTTCGCGCAGTTGGCAGGACAGCCTCCCGGGCCGGAGGTTAAAAGTGATGCCCAGGTTCGGGTCCCCTACTAACTGGCGGGCAGCCAGCGACGAGCCGTTTCACCGGGTCTCCCTGGCCCCCGCGCCAACCTGTCACGCCCACCCCCTAACACGTCTGACATAAAACTGGGACCTGCAGAGTACCAACATTACAGCACTCGGACGAGGGGGAATGGCTCACGGAATACTCTGGCGGAACACAGCCCATGGGCTGCTTAGCGCCATGCAGACTTATCTCCGTGGGTGGTCGCTAGCCATGCGGGCCGAGGACTAAGCAATTTCGGCTGCACTCTTCGCACCACCCGGGGGTCACGTGTAGGGTCTCTAGGGTATAGCCTACGTCCGTGGTGCAGCAAGACCCCCAAATTTTATTATTAGTTTTATTTTTGTTCTTTGAACAAGACTTTTCTAAGTAATATTTGTATTTCAGTGTGATGAGGAAATGTGCCGTGCTGGCGTACGTATCTTCGTTTTTGTAATCAATAAGGCATATCGGTTTGCTCCGAGTCAGTTTTTGTTTTGACAAAACACGAACCTAAACTATCCAAATAAAAACCTTTTGGATTTTTCAGATAACACTCATAATCATCACAGCCCGTAACAATCCACTGCAGGACTTAGGGCCTCTTCTAGGAAAGGGGAGGTTATTGCCATAGCCTCCACGCTTGGCAGGCGGGTTGGAGATCGCAGTGTTTAAATATAACAATGGAAAATGCTGCTGCCCATTTTCTAGACTACGGAGACTCTTGATCTTTTGCCTCGAAAAGACGACACCCATGAGTGTAAGGGGTTGGTGCTATTCTTCTCCACCACACACCACACGGTAGACACGAATTGTAACCTTAATGTTCTCTGCGTTTTTAGACAATACTAACAGAAACAAATTGAAACCTAAATATCCTCTTCGCTTTAAGACAACACTGAAAAATGAAAATGAAAAAATGAAAAATATTTATTTCTTTTTAACAATATCCTTAAAACTACTGTGATTGGAGTCTTCTTGAAGCTGAGTAGCCTGTGTTAGAAGACTCCGCTCCTCAATATCTAAATTATAGTACTTATATATACTTAATATATGCTTCAAAATTAGCTTAACATAAAAGCAAGTATATGTGCATTGTGTGTATGTGTGTGTGTGTGTGTGTGTGAGAGAGAGTTGAGTGTGTAAATATGTATGTGTGTGCGTGTATGTGTGTGCATGTATGTGTATGTGTGTGTGTGAGGGTGTGTATGTGTGTAAATGAGTATGTGTGTGCATGTGGGCAGCATCTTACCTTTTGCACAAGCAAGGCCTCGATAGCATCATAGTCTTTGCCTTCTAGCCATTGCGTTAAGCTTGTCTTAAACTCACGTGTTAGTTTTTCATAATTGTTTAGGTCTCTATTTATGAGGTTGTACAGATAGGCTGAGCGTATAGCATACTGTCGGGATGCAAAGGTGGTATTTGCTCTGGGGGTTTTTATTACTATGTCTCGCCTTCTTCTAAATTTGTTTTTCATATTCTAATGTTCTATATGTTTTTATTATAAGGTTCATAATGTATAGCTTGCTTACTGAGTACAGTTTACAATTTTGATAAAGTAAGTTAGTAAGAAATCTCCTCGTATGGAAGTACATTACTTTTATCAAATTACGCTGAGCACGTTCATCTGCTAGAAATCTAGTTTTGGTGGCGCCTCCCCATATTGAAATACAGTAAGCTAAGACAGATTGTACCAAGGAAATATATATCTCTTTGAGTAGGTCTCGTTCTGTGTTATGAGTGTTTCTTGGTACAATATTTCTCAACGACTTAAATATCCATTTTAATTTACGGATTCTATTGCTGACGTGCTCAAGGTGTGGGTACCATGATAGCCGCTGGTCCAGATATACGCCCAAGTACTTAGTGTGTGCTACCTTTTGGATGATGGGACAGTTACAATTTATATTATCAGCTTCTGCTGTGCAACTGTATGTATTTTTATGCTAAAATCTACGCTGGGTTGTGTATCGTTGTAAATGCTACTTATACTAAACATATATTGTTAGGCTTAGCAACATTTCATGTGAGGGAGTTGTTACGTAACGAAGCACCTACCTGTCTTAACCCAACACTAACCGAAACAAACTGAAATCTAAATATTCTATGCGCTTTTAGACCACACTAACCGAACCCAATTGAAACCTAAATATCCTCTGCGCTTTTAGACAACACTAACTGAAAAGATTAAGAACCTAAATATCCTTTGCGCTTTTTGACAACACTAACTTTATCGAATTGAAACCTAAATAATATCGTCTGCGCTTTTAGACAATAGCAACCTTACCCAATTGTAACCCAAAAATATTTCTGCACTTTTAGACAACACTAACCGAAACGAATTGAAACCTAAATATCTTCTTCGCTTTTAGACAACCCTAACCGAACCGAATTAAAACCTATATATCCTATGCGTTTTTAGACAACACTAACCGAATCGAATTAAAACCTAAATTTCCTCTTCGCTTATAGACAACACTAACCTAACCGAATTGAAAGTACCATATTAACGATCAATCGAGTTCGACGGTTTCTCCACGGCATATTAGGATTCTTAAATAGCCTTACATACTAAAATCGATGTAATAAAGTCGCACCCCTCAAGGGGTGAAACCGGGGACATAAATTTATATGAAAGTCCTTTAAATTCGTGTGTTTAAGATTTGTAATAATAGAGTTCCATCTATACATAGTAATGACTATTTTACGTATTCATTAGTCATTTCTAATTATCGCCTTTTTGTATTTTGTTTTATAGTGTACGGGACCATGGTGTAAAGCAATTGTAAGTATTATATTTCATGACACAGTATTAAATGGAATGTCCTCCGAGGGCGCACTCCGTACAAATGTAGTTTGATATTATTGTCGATATAAGCTATCAGTTTTTTTTGTACCACTAATGTAGCAAACAAAGTTACGGTCTTCCTGATTTTAAGACACGCGTTGCCGACCCCGTAAAAACTCTTTCAACCCTTTCTTGAAAATATGATCAAACAACATTAAGATTTAGGTAAATCTTAAGTCCCGTGTAACTTTGTAATGATATATTTTAACGAAAATCTGACCAACCACAAGCATAGATATTGGGTTTTAGATAATGTCTACAATATTCATTGGTTTTGGATTCGATAGCGAAATATTGAAAATATGATCAAACTACGTTTTTATGGAGCGCGCTAGTGCGCGGCAAACACTAGTCTTAATGCCTCTTCCTACCATGAGAGTTCTCAGATTAGAACAATGGAGGACCGGCAGGAAGTATTGGCCTCAGCCTTTATGACCAATAACTTTGAGCGATATGTCCTTGGAAAGAATTATTGATTTTTTACAACTTTTACTATGGCGATTTCCGAATCGCCGTGAGAAAAAGTCAACTCAATTGAAATACAATTGACCACAACTTTTTTCCACAGCGATTGCGGAGTTGTGCCACAGTTGTAGAAAATTAAAAATCCTTTCCTATAACATATTGCTCGACGTTATTGGTAATGTAGGCTGAATATTCTAGTACAAAATGATTTCCCACATTGATTCGGGAGTTGTCGCCAAAATAAAAGTCGTAGAAAATGTAAAAGCCTTTCCAATGACATATCGCTTAACGTTAGTGGTCATGTAGTCTGAGTTGTCCGGTCCTCCTTTAAGAGCGAGGGAACATTGGCAACATACAGGTTGTTTCATAATATGTGTATGAAGCCGTGAACTGTATGGAGTGCTAAACGTATTAAAATGATAGGAACAATTATTTTTTTCGTGCTTGGAATAGTAAGCGAGAAAATGATTATCGAACTTTTTCTTTTTCAATGTCGATAATGACATTTTGAAAACAAAAGACTGCATCTCTATAAATCAGTTGTAATAGGTCACTCAAGTTCATAATCAGGTCAATCAACCGGAGAATACAATTTTACCAATTACAGATGGGATATAGATTTTGTCCCTTTAAGTCTTTTCTGTCTACCGTTTCATATACGTTTCAAAATTCATTCTAAAGGTCACTACGATCAATACCTCAAGTGGCTGATTAATAAAATTATTATCACAAGCAGCTCGTGAGCAGTCCGGCACAAAAACAAGACATTTCGATGTTTGTTCTACTTTAATTTATTCGAGCCGACCAAAAATCAGTTGCAGTCAATAGTCCTTACGAAGTACAAAATAAAGCAGCTTATGGGTTAATACGGATGCGCGGCATGCCGTCCTAGGTAAGACGTCCGATCACGTATTGTGATGGTCCCGTGCCTATAAAGCTATCCTGGAGCAACGGTCACCCGATGAGGTGTTCCCGATGCTAAATGTATGGTCAAGCTATTCACGTTCGATGGATGACACGATCCTAGGTCGATCTAGTCACTCATTACATGTAATGTAACCTTACGTGCTCATGCGTCTAGCGCATAACATGAAGCGGTCTCACCGTCGTGTGTGAGTCCAATATAAAATGGGTGAACAAAGACTGTCAACGACAGTCTATTTAACTTTATGAGATTCGGGTTCGATTATTGGTTTATGAATGCCTTAAACTGTGATGTTAATTGCTCTCTAGTGTTTATGTAAGATGAGATGACAGAAACTTGCAATAAAACTCCGCTACGTCAATGGTAATGATTCGAGTGACATAATAAAAATATAATCTAAGACAGCAAGTTGAGCCCCCTGAAGTGGGTCACAAAGGAGCCAGTCCTCTAGCTGAACCTTTGTCCAGACTAGGACCTTTTAATGTGTTCCTGCCTCCTTTCACGTGCTCCAAGAAGTACCACGATAGAGGGTGTCGATGCTTTCTTGATCCCCAAGGTTCCCTAAGCTTGCCTTGGCCTGGCAAGATAACTAGGTATATACTTGATATACCACTGTCATTCTTTATAACCCCGTAGGGTTATCATATACATATATTCAATTCACCTCCACTCTTCATCCGAATATGGGGCCCCTGTATATGCTTTTTATCAATTTAGGATCCTTTGGACAGCTTTTTCCCTACGTTTTACGAGATGAAAGATCGCAACAACAGTGGTGTCCCAATCTTACTGAATATAGCACCAACTAGGGTGAACCAATAAAAATTATTGGTTTAATCTAATTATCAAAACTCGAATGCCATGCGTTAAATTGCAAGAATTTACGTGGATATTTCTTATTGAATTCCTCTAAAAAAATGACTTTATTTTTAGGCATTTAAGTACAATTGGTTCGGAAAGAAGTTACTTAGGCATCTCACTCATTAGGTCTGGATGATAACAGTCAACTTGAAATGTAGTTTATTGAAAATTAGTCAAGGTATGCGGGAATATGAATTAAAGTCACAGGTAGAGTTTTAAGTATAGATATACGTTTATTTACTTAATTGTGACTCTACGATTGAAACTATTTTATGATTTTCACCAGGGATTTCTTGATTAGAAAAGAATTATGAAATCCGTGATGCTAAAGACACGTTTCCTAGGGCCAAATACCTATTGGAATGGAAAAAAATGTCCTTAGTACGAAAAAACCATTCCGCCCAATTAAGACTAATCATAATTAATTAGTTAATTAATATTAGAATTAATATTATTCAAACAATTATCTGTTTAAATCAAATAGTTGCATTAACATAATCAAAAGTCAAAGCGCCATACTTGGTTTGCAAAGTTGAAACATATAATCAAAAATAAGCTTAATTAAGCCAATTAATGTAAAACAATTAGTCGATAAATGCTAACTTATCAGTGAAGTATTCAACTCATTAACGCTGCGCGTTTCCAACAGGGAGTCAGTATTAGGCTAGTCATGTGGGGATTGATTAACTCACACGTCTTTTGGCCTAATAATAATATAGATTATAGGTATATTCGTTAATAAGACTAGTCGTATAAGCTGGGACAGCCCATACGCCTTTTGGTCTAATAACATTATGAGTAAACCGTGGGTTTAAGCTATTAGATGGTATTGACTAGTCCATTAAGCAATCTTAAGGAACTTTTCGTCAATAAATTGGGGTCTGAACACCTAGTTCAGTTCTATAAATAAATAACAGTTAATCATACATTATGTAGAATATACTCAAACAATATATATCTTGGAGTATTCGTCATTGATGATGATTTCAATGTAAGTACATTACAAACTCCCAAGCGTCGCAGATTAGACATAGGTAGGTTTGGTATCATTTTATTCAAATAATACCACATTACGAATATTTCACGCAGGGACGAGTTAACGTGATAATGAACGTTAACGTACACACAATACATACATATACATAGGCTTTCGTTGAATTTTATCAAACAATAGCACATAATGATCTCGTATAGAGATATATTAGACACATTAATTACTTGATTTGAACCGTGATTTCCGTGATTACCGTGCAGTGTAATCCAACCGCCACTGTAAAACACATTGTGCGTGCTAGAACAATTGTATATTCGGATATAATGGGTCGTAATCTCGGGCCTATTTTGTCAAAATATACCTCTAATGACGTGGTAAATAACTGCTATCCGGGCACATCATTACCCACGTTAGGAATGCAAATTAAGAAAAATAAATTTAACTGTTCTGACACATTAATTGTAGCATTAGGTGATAGTTTAATTTATAAAAAGTATGACGTCATTAATTTTTATAACATTTTAAATAGTATTCAAAACATAGGAAAAGTAATAATTTGTACCTTACCATATTCCAGGTCCTTTAACCATAAGCAAAATAATTATATTTATTATTTAAATAATTTATTGCACAAGCTGACCAGTCATAGTGACAAAGTTTATCTCTTTGACATAAATAAATTTGTTGTACATTGTGTGTATTACAAACAATATGTATATATCCCAATCAAAGAAAAGCTAATATTCGCTAGATTACTAGCCTATAATATTTTTCAAAGTAACATTACATATAATTCTATTGACAATACATTAAATAGTGACATTACATTAAGTGACATTACATTAAATAGTGACATTACTTTAAATAGTGACATTACATTAAATAGTGAATCAATTACAGAGCCATGTACACTGAGTACAAATTTAAACTAATACCTACGACAATAGCCAAACCCTGCTTAAAACTAAAGCATAATCATCTCAATTTAATACATCAAAATATTCAAGGGTTGGCTAGCAAATCATTAGAATTAAGTTTGTTTTTAGATGATAACAATGTCAATATTCTATGCATAACCGAGCACTGGCTCACTACGACGTCTATATGTCCTAAATTTGGTGGTTACATTATTGCTAGCAGTTACATGCGACAGAGAGCAATACATGGTGGCTCCCTAATTATGGTAAAAGATTGTTTAAAATACAAAGAGCGCAAGGACATAACCGGACTATCTGTTGAACAAACGATTGAATTATCCTGCATAGAATTGCCATCTTACATAATTGTGTGCATCTACAGACCTCCTTCTGGTGACTTCGTAAATTTTGAGGAAATTATGGAAGAGGTTCTAATAAAAGTTACTAGTAGTAAGAAATACGTCATGGTATGTGGAGACTTTAACGTTAATATGTTGGACGATTCTTCTCGATGCAAGAGATTGATATCGTTGTTCGGATCTTTTCAACTCAGAAACGAATTTTTGGAACCCACTAGAGTCACTAAATCGTCATCAACTTGTCTTGATAATATGTTTTGTGATTGTGAGGTATCCAACAGGTTTGTCCTGAATTGTCTTGGATCTGATCATTTTGGAATAGGTGTAGAGTTGCCCGCAAAAATAGTATTGAAACCAAATATAATTAAATGCAGACTCATCACTAAAAAGCGGCTGAAATCATTTTCAGCAAACATTGACAAAAAAATGGCCTCATTCATTTCAGAATCAAATACTTCAAATCACCTTTACAGTACAATGTTTAATGAAATAAATTTGGAATTCCAAAATATATTTAAAATAAAAGAATTTAAAAAGTGTAATAAGGTCAAATTTTGTGATTGGGCTACCCCAGGTATCTACAAAAGCCGAATAAGACTATATGAATTATATAGCATAAAGTCCCATAATAAATCCGAAAGTGTTGCATTGTATGTAAGGACATATTCCAAAATGTTCAAAAGAGTTTGTCAGAATGCAAAAGCTATTTTCATTAAAGCTAAATTAAATGAAGCTAGTAATAAAGTAAAAGCCACCTGGCAAATTATAAATAATGAAACAGGCAAAGTCATAAACCATGATCGTCATTTTGAATTGCACATAAACAACAACGTCATAAAAAATGACCAAGAAATAGCAAATTGCTTTAATGAGTATTTCTCAAGCATTGCCTGCAATACAACAAGTAATCTTCGCTCTTCCACTGACTTAGCAGAACAATTAATACAAGACCATGTCCCTAAGTGTACAACTGATTTTAAATTTGAGCATATAACTGAAAACGACATATTAAAAGCTTTCAGCTCCCTAAACATGAAAAAGACTGAAGATATTTGGGGCATGTCAGTCTGTGTGATTAAGAGTATAATAAAGAGTATAGCTCCACAGCTCGCACTCATTTTTAACAGTAGTGTGGATGAGGGATCTTTTCCCAGTCTAATGAAGCTTAGTAAAATAGTGCCTCTCTATAAAAATGGTGAAAAAACAGACCCTTCTAACTTTAGGCCAATATCAGTCTTACCAGTACTGAGCAAGATCTTTGAAAAAATTGTTCTGAAGCAGTTACTTGCTCACTTTACATCACATGGTCTATTTCATAAAAGTCAGTTTGGTTTCACTAAAGGCCGATCAACAGTTGATGCAGGTGTCGAATTAATTAAACACATCTACAGTGCTTGGGAGAGATCACAGAATGCTATTGGGATTTTTTGTGATCTTTCCAAAGCATTTGATTGTGTTCATCATGACACCCTGCTAAAGAAGTTGATGCACTATGGCATAAATGGCAATGCTCTTTTCCTTCTAAAATCATATTTAAATGACAGAGTACAAAAGGTAAAAGTTAATGATTCCATATCTAATGGATGTCCTGTGGATATGGGAGTGCCACAAGGTTCTATTTTGGGGCCTTTCCTGTTTTTAACGTACATCAATGACTTGCCTTTCTTTTTAAATAAGCTCTGTGAGATAGTCCTATTTGCGGATGACACTTCTTTAGTATTTAAGGTTGACAGAAATAAAAACAATTATGACGACGTAAATGGGACTCTTTCGCAGTTGCATGAATGGTTTGAAATCAATAATTTATATCTGAACCCAAAAAAGACAAAGTGTGTGCTTTTTCAGATGCCGAATGTGAAGGTGGATAAGTTTGATCTTGTTTTAGACAAAAATATTTTAACATTTTCTGATTCCACAGTTTTCCTCGGTTTTACTTTGGATCACAAACTACAATGGAAACATCAGCTTGCTACACTAAGTAATAGATTAAGTTCTGCAATTTATGCAATTAAAAGAATTAAAAGTCTCACTGATATTGAAACAGCGAGAACAGTATACTTCAGCTATTTTCATAGCATAATGGCCTATGGATTAATGCTATGGGGTTCGGCAGCTGATATCCAAGATATCTTTATCTTGCAAAAACGGGCAATCAGATCCATATACAGTTTGGGTCCTCGGGTCTCATTGAGAGATATTTTTAAAGAAATTAATATTTTAACCGTAGCATGTCAGTACATATATTTCAACCTTATTTACATATATAAAAATAACTTTAATTATAATAAAAATTCAGATACTCATAATTACAATACCAGACACAGAAACAGGTTGGTCACTGAACGCTTCAGACTGACAAAAGTGAAGTCTTCATTTGTTGGCCACTGTGTTCTTTTTTATAACAAATTACCGCAGGACATCCAGGAATTGCCTCTTCATAAGTACAAATCTTGGCTTAAGAGCAAACTACTTAAGAAATCATACTATAAAATTGCTGACTTCATCGAGGACAAAAATCCCTGGACATTATCCTAGCGTGAGCTGAAATGATAATTAGGAATTTAATAACAGGGACTATATTCAATGATATTTACATAATAATATTAATACATGCAGTAGGTATGTTGTTTTAATTAATTTAAATAAACTATTGACTTCATTATACTTACATGACATAATACTAAATACATGACATATTACATGATACTTACCAGCAGTCATTTCACTTTCACCATAAATGCGTATTTTGAGGGAATTATATGTTCCAGCTTTTTGTATTTCATTGTACTCTGTATTCATTAGTGTTTTCTGCTTGAATTACTGTATTGTCGAGTAATTAATTTTGTATGAAATAACCTATAAAGAGAAAGTTAGGTTACTAAACTGATATTGTGACTGCATTGTATACATTTCTTTGCATTGTACTTATCGTAATGGAGTATGTACTTACCATAGGGTACGTTATTGTTTGTTTTTAACTCACTCAATTCAGTATATATTTGCATATTTAGTAATTAGTGAGATTTGTATTAGTTAATCACAATACAGGCGAGCGGCATCATCAATGCGCACGGTGGCGGGGTGACATATCAAATGACATTACGTGACTGTCAATGTCACAGTGTCGTGGACAAAGAATGTAATCTTTGGCTGCCTATTTTTTGTTTTCTTTTTTATATGGCCCTAATACTATCCAAGTAACCGTTGTCCGCTCGATGGTGCTGTGGTGCCTAGTATTCATTTTATATTATAATTGTGACGTTCATAAGTGTTTGTAAAAACCTAAACTGAATAAACGTATTTGAGTTGAGTTGAGTTGAGAGATGATAGACATAGGCTTCGGTATATTTTGTTCAAATATTACTGTGCTCTAATTATCTCACGCAGGGATAATTCATAGTTAATAATTACAGTTAAAATTGAATGTAAATGTCAATCGATTAGGTAACTTTTACTTTCCATCTTGATTTAGTTAAACTATGTTAATCGAATCTCTCTACTAGTGAGAATACAAATGGAAATTGATGAAATTTATAGATGAAATTAATCATACACATAAGAGGTATCAACTTAACTTTTGTCGCCGCTGCTAATATACACTGACTCTAATTTATTAGTAAACCAAAGTTTAATATAATCTTACATTATTAGACTTTAAGATCTGATCTCAATAAATGCTTTACTGCTCGTCCAGCCGCCTCGCTCCGCTCCGAAATAAGAAGTGTCATCCCTCTCCCCTCGATTCGTCTAGCTGACTTAATTATAATAGAGATTAATTACTAATTACAATTTTAGTATCTACTCTAATTAACATAAGGTTCTTCTTTGCTTGTGTTGTTTGGTGTCCTTTGGTTGTTATGGATCTGGTTGTTTGGTGGCAACCGACGCCTGCGCATCATCCCTCGTGGTGGGAGTGCAATCTGCCAATCCCGTCGCTTCCCGCGATTGCGTCTCTTCAGATCAGCCAATAGCTATCGCGCATTTAAGTTGGCCACAATTTTTGGTAGCATCAACTGCCTGGACTCGTACCTGAAATTGCCGCGTAATATCATATTTGAAAATCATCCCTAAGTCGTGAGACTTTGGATACAGATTTATTTAAATGTAGTATCTGAAACCTTTGTTTTTATGATAGGTTTTTTATTCTTAGGCTAGCCTTGTTCGTTTTCTCGGTATTGTTTTTACATCGATATCTCAGCGTGAATTTATTGCACATTTTGGAATGCGAATTTTTATTTTTTCTCACTCTTACAAGTGTGACCCTTGTGATTAAGCTCGACCTTTTTGGGAATTTATTGGTCATTCAAACTAACATAATATCGTGTGACAAACTGGTTTTGGTTTTCGGAATTACAAGTAAGTGCCACATGTTGCTGTTTAGCAAATTTAAACGTCCGAACGACGCCAAAGGTTTTACCTGACTGCGACAGAAGGAGGGTTATGTTTTATGAATTTGAAATATTAGCGTCCCATCACAGTATTCCGCACTCAAAAGCGACTATTTTACCCTGCGTAAGGATTATTATCAACTGCAACTAACGGTTGGTCGGCTCCAGAAAAAGGGCAACATCTGTTACTAGTTTTTAGTATCAGCAACGCTTAAGAAACAATCATGTACCTAGTGGCCTATTGGCAGTACAATTACTTGTTTTATGCTACGCAGTGATAGTCCACCTGAAGGCAAACGGTAACCGTCGCCCATAATATCTACGATTCAAGCATTTAGGTTGCAGGCAACAAAAATGCAGAACAGCAGATGCGTTTTCGATGTGAGGACTAAAATGAAGTGCGTCATGCCTGTAATTGCGCTGGCTTATTTTATGGACATCCCCACGTACTAGGCGCAATGGGATATTAAGGAGATCTAAATTATCCGTTTTGTATTTTTTAGTTTGAGGGTTCTGTACAAAAATATTTTAATAAAGTATGATTTAAATTCAAAAGGTTCATTCATACTTTTTACGACAGTGCACCACCACCTAACTCATAGCAAAGTCGTACTTAAATTACTTTTTCATATGAATGTAGCAAACTCTAATTAATATAACATCTTTGTCTTTACGAGTTTGCTTTCCCATGTCATGTCTGTCGAGGTCATGACATGGGAAAGCAAAGACGTAAGGGGTCGAGGCGCGTCGGACTTGTGGCGGTGCTCTTGACCCACGGCGGTTTTTTCATACTGAATTATAAATAAGGCATGTTTGGTTCTAGAACACTAGTTTCTAAAAAGTAATGCTGGTACTCGTAGAGATCTATATTTTGGATGGCAGCTGTCAAACTTGAAACTGTAATATATTTTAAACGATCGCTTTTAGAACATTAGTTCCTGAAGAGAAATGATAGTGCTCGTCAAGATCTATATTTGGGATTACAGCTGTCAAACTTAAAACGGTAATAACTAAAAAACTATCGCTCCTAGAACACTAGTTTCTAAAGAGAAATGACAGTGCGCTTATCCTGGCCTCTGCCAGGGTCCGCTTTCCTACAAATTCTTCTCCACTTGGCATGGTCTTCAGCATCCTCGCATCGTAAGATGTTGGCTCTCGCATCTGACTCAGCAATGTCAATCCATCGCTTCTTGGATCGCCCACGTTACCTCTTTCCTGACACCGGCAGGTTAAGGCACCTATTTCCCACGTATCCCTGAGGCTTACGCAACACGTGACCAAACCAGCGCAGGCGAGCCTCCTCGATCTTGTCCGCGATGAATTCA
Organism: Blastobasis lacticolella; assembly: GCA_905147135.1. NCBI lineage: Eukaryota > Metazoa > Arthropoda > Insecta > Lepidoptera > Blastobasidae > Blastobasis > Blastobasis lacticolella. The sequence goes on from LR990061.1 coordinate 13,309,776, forward strand.
TTACGTACTCAATAGCCGTGTAACGCCGCACATCTAGCGCAGCATTTTCATTTCGCGAACATGTTTCGTTAGCGCTGGCCATGTCTCGCAGCCATAGAGCACCACAGGTCTAATTATACTCTTGTATATAAGCCCTTTGAGCTTGACATGGATTTTAGGGCACAAATGACTGCCATGAGTTTCCGCCATTTGGCCCACGCTGCAGAGATTCGGGGCTTGACATCGGGGTCGATATCGCCAAACTCGTGCATAACGGATCCAAGTTATTTGGATTCATCTATTCTATTGACAGCTTCGTTACCTACAAGGATGGTTACGGGATCTGCGCTGCAGCCGGCCATATACTCCGTTTTGGCGACATTCAACTTCAGACAACCGTTTTACTCTGGTCTCAAGATCCGGCCTAAGCTTGCTCACCAGCACAATGTTGTCGGCGTACTTCATAAGCCAAGAAGACATGTCCTGAATTACCGCTGAGAGAGAATCGAGCACAATGCAGAACAAGTAAGGGCTCAGCACAGAACCCTGGTGAACACCTACAGTAATCGGGCAGAAATTAGTATGGCCTACGATGGTTTTGACGACGGCTCCAGTATTGGCATACATATCCTGTATAATACTACTGTACGCTTCGGGCACATACTTTGATCTCAAAGCCCACCAGATTATCTCCCGAGGGACACTGTCGAAAGCCCTCTGCAGGTCGAGAAATGCGTAATGCGGAGGTTGATTCTTACTGCAGTAAGGCTTCTGGAGGACTGTTGAGGGCAAAGATTTGATCCATGGTGCTGCAGCCCGGCCTGAAGCCGTATTGACATCCGACAGAGTACATTCCTGGCAAAGTCTCTGGTTTATAATACGTTCGAGTAGCTTCATTGTGTGGCTCATGAGTTTAATACCTCGATAGTTGCCGCACTCCTGCCCTTTCCTTTATAGATTGGCGTAATAATAATTACGCGCCATGCGTCAGGTATAAGTCCCGTGGCTACGATCCTATAGAATAGTTCAGTGAGCAAGAGTTCGCCTCGGGTCCCCAATGTTTTCCAAATGTCTATAGGTATTCCGTCATGGCCAATAGCTTTCCCGATCTTCATATGGACCAGAGACCTCTCCACCTCGTCCGAGGTAATCGGGCTTATCATGACAAGTTTTGCACGAAGCTGTGGTGGTGAGTCGTGGTTGTTGGTATGGTAAAACAGTTTTTCGAAATGACAGCACCAACGGTCTTTATAGTCCCTTCCCTTAACTTCAAATATAGCCCGGATAGTTCACTTCCGGAAACCAGCACCATCTTTTATTATGTTGTTAAGTATGTTATTCTGAATAAAAAACAGCCGGGAGACAATCTCTAAAGTGCTTGGTTCTCCAGTGTTGACGTCATCAAGATGGCCGCCGCCGCGTTTTGAAATCTGCCTGTAAAACAGACTGAATTGTACTTAGAAGTATGTATGGTGCATTAAATGAAGCAGAATTAAATGTGCTACAATATTGTTTATATATTTAACTACTTCACAATTATAGTTCTTATTTTTTAATAACTTAACTGATAATTTTAGAGCAACATAATGTACTAAGAAAATAAAGGTAAATTTTAAATCTATACAAAACTATTTTTGTAATCCAAATCGGTTAATAAATAAGTGAGATATTGTAATTTTTCCCTAGCACCAGGCACCACTTGAAACGCCATACGATTGTTTTAATTTGCGAAAATTTTACAAAAAATAAGTTCGTTTGTAATTTTTATCAACTTTACGAGTAACTTTAGAACAGAGTAATGTACCAAGATAATAAAGGCACATTATTAAGCTATACAAAACATTTTTTATAATTGCAATCAGATAATAAACTTGTGAGATATTTCAATTTTTCTCCGTCACCGATTTGAAATCATTATAAATACTTACCTAGAATAGTAGCGACTTAAAATTCAAAATTTCTTTATTGATTAGGACAATAAATATCTCTTTCAATCGTCAAAAAGGAGGGGGATAGGATAGTAGGAAGGAAACACACAGTGACACGCTGACCGTCACGATGGCCGTAGATAAACGTATCCCTCGCCAATCGAACCGTGCTCGACAATGCCAGGCAGAGCCGGAACGCTATATTATATTATATAGGTATGTCTAGTATAATAAAGAAAAATCCACCTAAAACTACAGCAAGAGTAAGCCAGTCCACCAAGGCAGCACCCGTTCACGAGTATAACGCAGGGCCCAGCCATCTTATATCTTAGACTTAGCATGTAATACATGCTGATTTAGGGAATGGTAACATTAGATATGGTTTTTTGATTGCTTATGTAGGTACCTATTTTTTCGACTATAATAATAAAGCAGATTACTGTCTAGCAAAGATAAATGTTCAGGCATTACTAACAGAAACAATCTAAAAGGAGTTTTATGCTGGTTTGCTGATGATCGCGGGCGCAGTCAGCCCCAGCTGCAGCGTACCCGCTTAGACATCTACGCTGGCTGCTGGGCATGCCCGAGTGGCCGCGCTAACCGATGACCCGCAACCCGCGATCGCGAGAAAGCAGGAGCCCCCGAGGTGGTTACATCAAATGTCGTACCCCTGCCTGTTTTTTGACAGCGGCACAAATACTGCATTTGCGACACCAATTCTGAACATCTTCCCGATAATGAAGCCAGTGAACCTTTTACTTACTTTGGTCAATGTTCTCTTTACCCCTAATCCACCTGTTACACCATTATGTATCTCCTGGAAAACGTCTTGCGCCTTAACCTGAGGAACAACTACCTAAAGGTGGTACTCTCTAGGCTTTTCCCGTTTTCGGTAAAGTATACTGTTCCGCTCTCCCATTAGGCCCAATACGCTTTAATGAGAGCTTGTAGATGACACTTTAGTCCATCTTGGTTTCTCCGCACCACGTTCCTTCCATGCGGTGATCGGTCAGATATCCTTATTATCTTCTTAAACATCTTTCATAGATTCATTCTCCCAGAGTCGTGAAGGGCTTGCCCTTGTAAGCCTAACTGGAAATTCTTTCAATTCCTGTTTAACACAGTGCTTACATTTTGTTATGTATTGTGGGTATTTGGGTTAGTTTTAAGCACATTCCTCCGAGTAAGGCCTCCTTAATAGAGCATCAGCATTTCCATGAGCCTTCCCGCTGCTGTGTTCAGTGACGTAGTCAAACTCCTGCAGTTGCTCGATCCGTTGAGCAACCTGTTTTACTAGGTTTTTAAAATGTAATAGCCACTTCAAGACAGCGTAATCATTACGGAGTACGAACTGCCTGCCAATAATATACTCTTTGAAATATTGTTGTGTCTTTACCACAGCCAAGAGTTCTCTTCTAGTTACACAATGGTTTCTCTCTGTCTCAGCAATGACTTACTGAAGTAAGTAAACACGACTTCTACGTTGCCCTGTTTCTGTGAAAACACTCCTCCGATCACCATGTTGCTTGCATTTGTGTTAAAGATAAACAGACCGTTGGGTTGTGGGTATCTTATCTTAATAGAGGAGTTTCGCATATGCGTTTCAACAGTCTTTGAAAGGAATCCTTGCAGAGCTCATCCCAGTGGAATGGTTGCTTGTCTTCAGTCAGACGATGTAGTGGCATTGCAAGAAAATACTTTAACAAACCGTCTGTAGTATGAACACAGCCCTAGAAATGCCCGAACTACCGTTTTGTCCTTGGGAGGCTACTTCAGTAGTACTTAAACTTTTCTGGGTCTGTTTGGACACCCTCACTGGTGATGACATGACCGTGGTAGTTACTCAGTTGAGTTTGCTCATAAATAGATGACATTATCGGGATGACATCGGGTTTAACGTAAGGTTGGCATCCTTTACTTTCCTTAAGACTTTACCAAATTGCGCAATTGCAAATGATCCTCAAAATCGAGACCAATGATAATGACATCATCCAAATAGACCAGGCGGGCATCTTGCACTCATCCTGCCCGTACATATATGAGTCTTTCGAAAGTGGCAGGCGTGTTGCACAGTCTGATAGGCATAACATTAAAAATAATAATAATAATAAATATTTGTGGACAAATTCACACAGCACCATCCAGCCCCAAACTAAGCAAAGCTTGTACTATGGGTGCTAGATAACTGATATACTACCTAACTACTTTTTTTTAATACGTACTTATTATACATAGAACACCCAGACCCGTAACAAAAATTAAAATTCATCATTTCAATTTCTGCCCGGCCGGGAATCAAACCCGGGACCTCTTGCGTGGCAGACCGGTTGACCATTAAACCACTCAGGTCGTCAATTCCATAGTCCTTTTCATGTTGGAAACGCTGACTCATCCTTATTCTTTGGATGAGAATTCATATAGCCAGACTTAAGATCCAAGGTTGAGAACCTCAGGGTATCCAATGTGTCGTCGATACGAGGCTAGGGATAGCTGTCCTTTTTTATGATCCCATTTAGTCGACGGTAGTCCACGTAAAAACATATGTACCAAATTACAAAATTAATATATCGATTCGGAATTGCTGTGCTGTGGCACACCTTGTCAACAAAAGGACCTCACTCAGCATGAGCCACGGCCGGAGCCGAGGCGCTGATCTTTCGTGAGTCCCGCGGAGTGAGGTCTAGAACGCTGCGGTCCAAAAATTTAAATACAAAACATATAAAACAAATACACTACATTAATCTAAGTACCATCTATACCTGTAAATTACATATATACTATACCTACAACTTGTTACATAAATATTTTATAAAATAAACATATTGTGTGTAGTCCTGCGTGATGCGTCGGCGCCGGGGCGGCGGGGCGAGGGGCGTAAGCACCTAGGTCCCAGCCATCCGGCCCTTAGTTTAGACCTGCCACTAGTCAGTGTTGTACCGGTGTGCCGGTCGGCATACGCAACGATATAAAATAAGTATCCACGTAGTTCTCAGTGCCGTAATTATTAAAATAAGTAATTTCAGTGTACCTATCAATAAAGTGCATCTCTAAGAAAGCTATCCTAACATAAAACGCAACGCCTTATAACCTATTTTTTAAGGTTTTAAGGTCCGACCGTGCGTAGTGAAATGCGTTGGCTCTTGTACGTGTTGCAATAACCTATAGGTGGTTAGAAAGTACGTTAGTTTATTCCTATTGTCATTAGGAATCATCATATTAATATTAAAGTCCCCTAACAAAATAATATTATCACACCATGCGAAACTCTCTACAGTTGTCGATAACGTATCAATAAATATGTCTACCCGTAACCATGGCGGCCTATAAGCAGTTCCTATCACTAGTTTTTTTCCTGATACAGTCAATGCCAGCCACATTTGCTCCACTAGCGGGGCGGCAGGGTGTTGTAGTACCTTTATCGAGACACCTCTCTTCACGTAGAAGCCCACGCCTCCCCCCCGCCCGCCCCGCACCCCCGCCGGTCTCGGTGTATGAATCAGTCTATAGCTAGGTACCGCAGGCGCCCGTCCGTCCTCCCCAACTCGCAACCACGATTCGTTCACAGCCATTACGTCCACGCAGTGGCGATCCATAGCGACTACGAACTCGTCGTGCCGCGTTGCCAAAGAACCTGCACTTAAAAGTCCAAACTTAATCTTTGGTTTGCGATTGAATTATAAGTACAGTCGAGTTAATTAATATGTGAGCATTACCAAGGCTTTAAATATAAATGTACATGGAAGGGTACTTATATATCTGAGCAGATTCATCAATTAAACATATGTACATCTGCTCAGATATATAAGTACCCTTCCATGTACATTTATATTTGAAGCCTTGGCAATGCTCACATATTAAAGAACTCGACTGTACATAATAAAATAATAGTCACTAAAAAGAAGAGATAAAATACGTGAATGTCCAGTTAGAATTGTATTACTGACAGAAATACGTAACTTGAAACTAAATAGGTTAGTATTCCGCTTTGTGTCAGGTAAATAAATTCCGCCCGCATATCCATTAAGTTATATCGAATAGAATAAATAATATTTGTCAACGTATATCAAATGTACTTTGTGCCTGTGTATAGTGTACGGTACAGTGTGGCTAAGTGTAGGTATGATTCTGTGTAGTGCGTAAATAGTAAACAAGTGTAACCGTGTTGTAATAAAATAAACATAGATACATCCAATACATAAAAATAACATAATTCTGTGCCCCTGTAGTACCTACCACATCACAGCAATGCCGAACCGAGCCTAAAACTAACCAATGATAAAACACAATACCAAACAAACAATGTAACAAAACAGAAATAATATTAATATAGTAGTACTTTTCATAAACAAACGACGTAATCCGTGCTAACATCAGACAGTATCAAAAACCCTCGCCAAATCGGCTTCGTCACGGAGCCTCTCGGCCACGGCGTCCTGGTTCCGACGAGCGTAGATTCTCCCATGCCGCGTCCAGACATATTTCCAGTCCAACTTCTTACCCAGTTCACGCGCCTTATTGAACACAGCTCGGTTAGTTCTCGTAAGGCGTTCATTAATATACATGGGCCGAACCTCCGACCGCAGACCCAAGCCTTCAGTGTTCAGCTTACGTCGAACCCGCGCCGCCTTCAGAACCTTATCGCGAGTGTGACGCCTAGCCAGCCGGACGGTGAAGATGCGAGGACGTCCTCGTTCACGGTCGTCAACCTTAACAGCTCCCACGCGCGTACAGTCCACGACATCCCGCTCGTCTAATGTAACTCCTATCTTGGCAGCACACGTGATGACCAGGTGCAAAGTGTTTTCACCTTGCTCCTCCGGGATGCCAGCGATGTCGATGTCGTTACCTAGCAGGTCCTGGTCTCGGTCATTCAGATCCCTACGAAGCTGAGACATCGTGTGCTCCATATCCTTCACGAGCCGGTTTGCCCTTTCACTTCCGCTCTCATTGAGCCTTTGCTCCATGGCATCTACCCGTGTCTCAACTGCAGCCACCCGATCACCACACGCCCTCACCATTAGCTTCAAATCCACTATATCGTTCCTCAAAGCTTTGAACTCCATCCGTGCCTCCCTTATTTCGTCTCGGAGATCGCGTAACTCCTGCATGGCCGATCCCTGCACGTTCTCCAACGACGTATTTAAGTAGACCGTGTCGTTCAGGGAGGTGGTGTCCATGGCCTCCGCAATGGACATTTCCATTAGGTTTTCCATCAGACTATCTCTCTGCGGTGACATCTTATTATTCGGCAACATATTATTACCAGGGCATTCCGAGGAGCACCGCCAGGACGCGTCTATTATCATCCCCTCGGGAACATTCACGCATTCCCTATGGTTCTAATAACTCCTGAACTTCTTTTTCTTTTGCAATCGGATTTTGCCTTGCTGACTGATAGATCTTTCGCTTCCAGTATCGATCCTGTGTTGTACTAGCGAAGTCCTTCCAATACTTCCATCTTGGGAAGAGAAGATATTAACGAAGCGTAGCAGATCTCTTGCGATTATGCTCTGAGAATATCTAAGATTTCCTTTGCATCCATTAAGAAGTTGGGTAATACCAGAACTATTCTTAGCGTATCCTTCACCAGTACACCTATTCGGCTCGTTCTTACTAGCCGATGGAAACTTTACCTCTACTTGAGCCTGTACTCGTGCAGCTACTAGGTATAATTTTATTCAGGTAAGTTACTTTCCCAGTGGTTCCTTAAAGAGTGAAGTGTCAAGTATCTCCTCATTATCACACTTAAAAATCCCCTCATCGATTTTGTAGGTATGTTTCTTCATAAAGTCTAGGCCCAAGATGCAGTTGTCCATAATTTCAGCCACGATGACCTTTTGAATGTACGCTGACACGCCTACATACATCGTGTCTGACATCTCCCCTAGGACATGTATTGGCTGGCCGAAGGCAGAAAGAAGCTGGCAGGCTAAGTTCGTGATGCGTCCTGTAACAGCGTTCACCGAGTCCCGCTTGACTATTGTCCTGACTTAGAGGCTCCTGTACCAATCGTCATCTTGTAGTTTGCTTTTAGTTTTACTTGCATCCAAGCATATTCTTCTGGGATGAAACCACGTCAAACTTTAATCGAAGAATTTGTGGTTTACAAGTGACACAATTGGCTGTGTGGCATCCGGAAAAGTAGAATAGCAACAACCCGTTACACTTGTGGGTGTTGTACAAAACGACTAATGTTTTCGAGGCAAAAGATCTAGAGTCGCCATAAGTTGGAAATGGAAATGTACAATACTGCGTTCTCCGACCCGCCTGCCAAGCATGGAGACTATGGCAATAACCTTCCCTTTCATGGGAGAGGCCTTAAGTCCTGCATTGGATTGTTATGGGCTATATTCCTCCAACGCAAGACGCACTTCACCAGGCCCAAATTTGGACCCACTGTCTGAATAAAGGCCTCAAAGTACTGGATCCATGCAGTTGGGGGTGGCAAAATAATAACAACGGTTATGGAAGACACTACTTGGTGCTAGCGTCAATTGCAAAGAACTGTCTTGCAAGTGCAAACAGCGGTGCCCAAAATGTCAGTGCGTGAAATACGAACTAAACTTAGCTTTTCTTGCGCACGCAAGGATAAATCCGAACTATACCTAATGTTATATAATACGTTGATTGTTGTATGGTTCTTTTGTTTTCTGGGTTCCTATTTATATAACAGCATATTAAAGTATACTCCCTACCACGTTATCAGGTAAAGCAACGGGTATCACAATGGCTGCAATCATTCAATAATAATGACACCAAATGCCTTCTGACAGTAATATCCTAGATTAAAAAGTAATATTGCAAACACGCGTGCACAGGCACACACACACAAACACTCACACACGCATACACACGCACACGCACACACACACTCACACCCTCACTCACTCACTCACTCACTCACTCACTCACACATATGTAAGCACTCACACTATATTTTATATTCTATTCTTTTAAATTGATCTCATCTGTGTGGGGGAGCCTGGAGATCTGTAGTACAGGTATTCAGCCTTTTTCAGACTCCAGGTTCCCACAAAGGCTATTTATTTTATTAACTTGTATTGATTAAAATCTAAATTATGTAACCTTTGCGTAAACAAATAAATCAAATTTATTTATTATTTATTTATTTCTATATATCAGAATAATACATTTATTTGACATAGACATTACTTAAACTCATGGCTTTTTTATGTTTAGTCATTAATTCATGCAATTTACGCAAATTAAAACAATCGTATGGCGTTTCAAGTGGTGCCCGTTGCTAGGGAAAAATTACAATATCTCGCTTATTTATTAACCGATTGGGATTATAAAAATAGTTTTGTATAGCTCTATAATGTGCCTTTATTTTCTTAGTACATTATTTTTCTCTACAGTTACCGGTTAAGTTGTTAAAAAATAAAAACAGATAATTTTTTTGCAAAATTTTCATATTAACTTGAATATCTCTCAAACTATAATTTTCACATAGTTTAATTTAAACAATACTGTAGCACATTTTATTCTGCTTCATTTCATGCCCCACACATACTACTTAGTACAATACAGTCTGTTTTAAAGGCAGATTTCAAAACGCGGCGGCGACCATCTTGATGACGTCACCACTGGAGAACCAAGCACTTTAGAGATTGTCTCCCGGCTGTTTTTATTCAGAATAAACTTAACAACATACTAAAGGATGGTGCTGGTTTCCGGAAGTGAACCTTTTTTTAGTTAAGGGAAGGAACTATTAATAGAGTTAGCATTTGTGAGAAACAAGCCGTCTAGCGTGATTTAGGTAGGTAGCAGCGATTTAAGTGATACTTGTACATATAGATTTTTAGATTAGGGTTTTAGGAAAATTTTTGTTTTGTTTATATTATGTGAATGTTGTTGTTTAATAAGGTTCAAGTTTTATTTCAACATACGAATAGTTTTCTACTTATTAGTTTTTAATATTTTTTCTTTTAGAGCCATGGTGAACAGGCTAAATCCAAAGTAAGTTGATATTTTAACTTTATTATTAATACTACTATACTAACACACTTCCTCTCTTTATATTATAATAAAGAGATATAGCGACGAAACCGCTGAACCTATAATGATGATATTTGATAGTAAGTCCCTTTTATTAACCAGAGAAGAAATAAGAAAGAATTTTTGGAAATTCCACCCGTAAAGAGGTAAAATAGGGGTTAAAAGTTTGTATGAAGTAGTATTTATTTTTGAGCCGATTAACTTGAAATTTAGTTATAACACTCTAAAATAAAAATAATTATACACGTATTTCAGAGTTTTTTGAAAATCTTCTCCTAAGGGGATAATTTACGAGATTAAAAGTTGAAGTAGAATTCATTTTTGATACGATGTATTAAAATTTTTGTAAAAACACCCTAAAACGAATAATCAAACACATATTTAAAAGGTTTTTTTAAATTACACCCCTACTGCGTAATAATAGAGGTTGAAATGGACTGACTGGTTATGAATATTTTTTGTCCCCAATGTCACTCCAAACTCAACCTGCTAATAGCTGACCACACTACACAACTGGTGGAACAAACTTGGTTCCTCTCTTCTCCTTACGAGTCGGACCTTTTTGTGTTCAACGGTAGACAAACAGGCAAGCGGGCCACCTGATGGAAAGTGGTCGCTGCTGCCTATGGACATCAGCAACACAAATGCGTTGCCCGCCTGAAGAGACCTCTAACAGACCTCTTGAACGATTCCGTGCTATAATCCAAAGGCAACATTATGTCTGAGAGGTCATTCCCCATTCGAATCGTACGAGCGAGAAACATTCTTTCGATACTTCTCTTCTTTCTTCTCTTTCGTAATTCGAATTATTGTTCTTTTTTATTCGAATTATTGTAATTTATTATAATTAACTCACATGATGGAAAGCGACCATGAGGTCGAAGATGTAGCATACGTGCCTAGAACATACCTATTCACTCTCGATTTGAAGACCCCAAGGTTATACTTATCGGGGAACAATAACTCAGGCAGAGAGTTCCAGTTCTTAGCAGTGCGCATAAGAAACGCAGATGCAAAATTGAGCGCCAAACTGTATTGTAACTGACTGTCTAGCAGTGGGTCAGGTTCAGTTGTAGAAAGGAATACTCAGGTAGAGGTCAGTAGCAAGCTTATTTTATGAGAGAAACTAACTGGGGGTCGGTAGCCGACCCCGAAACGAAAGAATCAGGGTAGTGGGTATGATTATTCGGTCCGAAAGCTATCTACTACAATTTAAGTTAATAACGAGATGGTGAGACATCTACCATAAATGGGTGACGATCTTTTGTCCCCCTCGTTGTTCGATAATAAAAAGGGCATGGTGGTCATCATTGGGCCGGTAGATGAGCCATTTTTTAATATCCAACTAGCGACCCGCTCCGGCTTCGCACCGGTAGTCCCCTTAACAAATAATTATACACTAAACCACCCTCATGAATGAATCACTGTCTATACAGTGACAACCGCATAAAAATCCATTCAGTGGTTTTCGTGTTTTTTGGGAACAGGCAGACAGACCGACGCGAGCGACGTGGGACTTTGTTATATAAATATATAAGTAGTGATAATTTCTATTAATTACTTTGGTACCGGGTCCTTATGAAACTGCGCTGACACACTGTCACCGCGATGTAGAATGGGAGCTATTTCTGTACAGCGACATCTAGTGTACAACTCCAGGAAATGGGTCATCGCGAAATGAAAGGAATCTATTTAATTTAATACGATTGTAGTTATTATATCTAATTTAACTATATTTTCTAGTGTATTGGTCATGAGTGCCTTGCACAGGTAAGCCACCCAGATATTTGGATAGACTATCACTGAAATAAAAATTACTGTACAAAATTTTGGGCCTGTAGTGTCCAGCAGAGCAGAACATGCCATTGACTGGTGATTTATTTTGTTATGGTACACAGTGACAAACGAGCAGACAGCCCACGTGATGGTAAGCAGTAACTGTTGCCCAAATCATCTACGATTCATGCATTGCCTCAAGTTGCATGGGACAGAAATGCAGAACCGCAGGTGCGTTGTCATTTTGACGACTAAGATGAAATACCTGATGCCTGTAATTACACTGGCTACCTCGTCCTTAAAACCGGAACACAAAAACGCAACCATTGTTGCTTGGCAGAAATAGATAAGGCAACGGTACTCACCCAGGCTTGACAGAGTCTTACAACCTAATGTAACCTGGTAGAAAGAAGACCAACTAGCATCTCCGTAAATCTGAAAATAGGCATCATCGTTGATCATCATGTACATGTGACCGATCTAATTAAATTAGGGAAAAGCCTACGTCGACTAGACGATGTCTTACTTCTTAACTTTAATGATGTTGTAATAGTATCGGCCGTAACATTTGCGATTCACACATACTCTCTGTAGACTCTTCTTTGGCTCCGCCGTAGTCAGGTAAAACGTCATCACCGCCCATAACAGTCCCCTGCAGGACTCAGGGCCTGTCCCACAAAAAGGGAAGTTATTGCCATAATCTCCATGCTTGGCCGGCGGGTTGGAAATCGCATTGTTATAAATATAGCAATGGAAATATCTGCTGCCCATTTTCCCGCCTACGGGGACTAGATCTTTTGCCTCGAAAACATTAGTCGCCTTATACGACACCCACGAGTGCAAGGGGTTGGTGCTATTCTACTCTGCCAGACACCATACGGCCAGACCCTAGACTAAGAAGACCCTAGCTTAGCGTAAACTACAGCACGTACTGCAGAGTGATTTTCAGCGGGATCTAGACAATAAGGAGACCGTTAAATGAAGTAAACTAAATTAAATAAGTTGTTCATATTAGAATACCTGTGTAGTTAATGATTCAAAAAATGCAGAAACGCATGTGTGTCGTCACTATAATAAAACTAAATTCATTTAATGCTACTAAATTGCTAAACTCCTTCAAAAACTAATGCAACGTGGCAGGCGATGCTACTCACAAACCGTACAGATAACCAGAGATCCAGATAAGTTTGACAGAGTCCCAACATTAGGATTGTATATATTTTCAATTACTTTACACTTCCTTTTATTTTTCTGCAACAGTGTAAAGGAAAGGATTGCAATTCAAAGGTAAGATTAAATACTTATTAATTAGATTAGATTAGATTTGTGATGAAATGCCACTGGAACCAAATACGTAAATATAAACAGAATTAAGTGCGAAAACAAAGACATGACTGAAAACTTGACTATCATAAAATATTTATGACGACCTGAGTGGTTCAATGGTCAACATGCCGGTCTGCCACGCAAGAGGTTCCGGGTTCGATTCCCGGCCGGGCAGAAATTGAAATGATGAATTTTAATTTCTGTTACGGGTCTGGGTGTTCTATGTATAATAAGTATGTATTTAAAAAAAAGTATTTAAGTAGTATATCAGTTATCTAGCACCCATAGTACAAGCTTTGCTTAGTTTGGGGCTAGATGGCGCTGTGTGAATTTGTCCACGAATATTTATTTATTATTATTATTATTATTTATTGTAGACATATTGCACTAAAATTGATTTCTTCCAAACTGAGAAATTCGGATAAAATTTCTTTTTAGAAATAAGTAGCGTCTGTTGTGTCAGTTATAATTGCGTTCTTTTTTCTTTAAGTTTTTTTGTGTACAATAAAGAAATAGACATTTCGGAGAAATGAAAAATTCATTTTAATTATATTTTATTTTTCTCCAACAGTGCATCGTGGAGTACAAACGCGAAGGTTTTCGGACGAACACAAAAATAAAAAAAATTAAGAAAACTTGCAGAGCAGAGGTAAGACGTTTATATAAGTGTATGCTATATAATACAAGCTATATATTTTTGTCAAAAATAACAATAAACAGGTTACAATAAAAAATAACAATAATGGCGGGCCGACAAAAAAGTAATTACTACATACAGCCTATTTGTCAAATAACGATAAGCGATTGTATCACATCCATATTGGTATAATCTTCGGTTCAGTAGCGTCGGTGGTCGAGTGGTTAAGGTGATGCAACTCGTAAACGAGAATACCGATGACTCTTTTCTGAGCTACGTACATCAGTTGAATGCTAACCGATGCTCTTACGGTAAGCAAAAACATCGTGATAAAACCTGCACATTCGGGCGGCTGAATTTGTAAACATGATCCAATTTGGTCAGGTTCATCTGTTAACAAAGTCATGGAGATCAGGTGGCAGTCGCGCCTCTGTAATAATCTGATCTGCCAAATTCTGGTTTATGATCAAGGCGGACCTCGGGCTATCGCGCACGAGTCCACAACCCGGACATTAACGCCAAGATGATTTAATAATTTTAATTTTTTTCCAATACGTACAAAACTAGCTGCCATAGTAAGCGTTGCAGAGTATGTCAAAACATTTAAAAGACATATCGGTTAACGTTATTGGTCAAACAATGTAAATTGTCTGGTCCTCCTTTAATAATGTCCAGTCATTAAATCAATTGGTTGACCACATGACCTTATGATTTCAGACAATATGGACTTACCATCATCATCATCCGAGCGGGCAGTCCCGGCTTCTGCAAGGGTCCGCTTTTCAACTCATTCTCCTCAATTTGGCTCGGTCATCGGCACCCTCGCGTCGTAAACCATTGGCTCTCGCATCTGACTCGACCATGTCAATCCATCGCTTCTTAGGTCTGCCGCGGGTCCTCTCCTGACACATCTCCCTTACATTCCTTCTTTCCAGACAATATAGACTAAGTGGTCAGCTAATTCATTGTATGACAGTTTATACAAAATATTTATAAAGAATAAGAATAAATATTCCTCAAAGGAAAAGACTAACAGTCACCGGAGGTGCTAAACCAACGCGACCACTTCAGGTTCTATGTAAAACCGAAAGTCCAGAAAATGCCTACAAAATTAATCATTATCACAGCCTATAACAGTACACTTCAGGACTTAGGACCTCTCACACGAAACGAGAGGTTACTGCCATAATCTCCACGCTTGCCAGGCCGGTTGGAGATCGAACGGAGATCGGAGTGTTATAATTAAAATAATAGAAAACGCTGCTGCCCATTTTTCAGTCTACGGAGGCTCTAGGTCTTTTGCCTCGAAAACATTAGTCACCTTATACAAGCTACAAGGGGTTGGTGCTATTCTACTCGACCGGACACCACACACATGAATATTTCTAGAATATTCTAGATTGGGTCCATGGCCATTTGGCAGTCCATGATGTGATAACTTATCTGGGAACTAACTGTACCTTTAATTTAGAAAATACCACCGTAGGTTTCCTATTGGCTATAATTTCATATTAACAAATATTTTTTTACCTTCAGTGTAAAGGAAAAAGGTGCAAATGGTCCCGTTATTACGGCAATAAGATAATCAATTCTGGGCATGAGGGTAGAGAAGACTGAGGAAGATTTAAAATCTTCACACACACGCCTACACATATTTTTGTATTCCTTATATCTATTTAAGAACCACAACGTTTAAACTGGGAACACTGTCTACTGTCCATTTTAACAAGATAATGTATTGTTGCTTTACGAAAATATATTCTTTGTCTTTCATATTTAGTTTCATTTATGAATGTGTGTGCGTTGGCTTGTTCTAGCTGAATGTCAGCCAATAATAGACCACAGCGAGACTAAATTCGTAACATTATACAATCGTTAAAATACGATTCATTCCCGTTGTACCCCAAGTATTAACCTCCGATGGGGGACAACGGAAATTTTAGTTTCGTTTTCCTAAACTGAACTAAAATTTCCGTTGTCCATCAAATTCTGAAATGGGGGACAACGGGAAACGCTTTTTTCTTTTTTATTAACAGAATCTATGATTTTGAACAAATTCGACCAATTATGTAATTATAGCTCAGTGGTAAATCTATACTAATATTAACGGGAAAAAAGTTTGTGCTTGGCGCTTGTGGACTATGAGAAAGCCTTCGATTCAATCGAGACATGGGCCGTGCTAAAGTCTCTTCAGAGAAATCCAGAGGCATAAAATCGACTAACGGTACGTCTAAGTGTTGAGAAGCCTGTACGAAAACGATACTACTGTGCTTGCGCGAGTTCATGTCCATCGGTACGACCGCTTAAATAATTCCAAAAGCAATTATTGAAGCCTCGATACATCGCCATCTCACTCGGTTGCGATTTGAGCGAGTGAGATCACGATGAATATATAATACGTTCGAGTTAGACGGTCGGGCCTGATGGACATGAACTCGCGCGTGTACAGATGTCAGTCTGACTCACAGATTATTATATATTGCAGATGAGAATCGTCCATAGAGACACGAACATCGTAGAGAAAACCGCCAGCATCGGTTTCTCGCTCTTCCGTTTCCGCACCCGCTTCGGTTAGGCTTTGTCTGGGCTATTCTCCACATCGTCCACATTCGAAACAGGGGCGCATTGGCACAAACATTATCTACTAAGTGCCCTCTCGAGACGATCCTCGGTAGTTTTTAACCTATCGATACAGAAAGTGAGCGCCGTATGGCACTGGGCCATGGCGGATACTGCGTCCGATAATTGCTCCGTCAACGAGTTAATCAAGTGGGCGTCGTCGCCACTGTTAATACCAACAGTTGCATTTAAATTGTCCTGACCGTCGAGAGTCATGTCATCAGGTTTCAATACAGTTGTTCCATCTAAAGAGTGCAGTATAGACTCATCAACAGTCGCGGTGATCTCCTTGCCAACGCCAGGTACAGGTAAAGGTACGGTTTTCTTCCTAATTGTAATACTTTTTAAGGAGGTGGGTGTGCCAACAGTTATATAACAGTTTGGTGGAACATTCATTCACATCATTTTTAGCCTCTGTAGGTGCCCTAATACAGCAAAGAAAGTGGTATAATTTACCGCAAGACTCAACCATACATCGCAGACAGTCCTCATAGGGAAGCAACTCAAGCTGGCAGCCAGAACAAATCATTACGCCAAACAAATGTTAGTAGAAGCGCGCAAGCTAAGCACAATAATACACAATAATCATTATAAGCGTAGCGGAGGTAGAGCTCGTCTTATCTAAAATGACGCGCCCCACTATCGCATTACCGCACACAAGCAAGTTTAAAATATGGACGCAATACATATACAAATGCCGTTGTAATTGGTCATTCAGTTGCCGGTGAGATTCAAACGAAGGGACACGCGTCGTTCATTGGCTCCCACACAGATGAAGTGTCGTTATCAATATTTGCACTCACACATCGAAATCAACTAACTAAGTAGTGGGGCGCGTCATCTTAGACTAGACGAGCTCTACCAGTAAGTCATACGGTGCGGCGGCGGGCGGTGCAATGCATCAGCGCGGCGGCGTAGTTGTGACGTAAGCCGCGCACTCGAAGTGAAGGGATTTTTCGCTGCGGCCGGCCAAGTGCGCGGTAAGCGGCGGCTGACTGCACTGTGGCACGGAGGTCCTCGGTTCCAATACCCACGCGGGCCGATTTATTTTTTCCAATGATGTACGTTCCTCGGTCAACACAGTAGCTGTCCCACTCTAGGACCGCCCCAGAGGAGGTAACATAAGGTAAGAACACCACAAGAGGGATAAGGAATTGAATATTAGTTAGCAATGCCATTAATCACAAAAATATAGTTTACAAATAAATTAACTAAACTCACAGAGCAACAAATAAAACGTCCACACTGGTTGAATAGCGGACGGCGTCTTTTGGGCGAATATGTGGGCTAGGACGATCTTTGCATTCTTTACTCCTTTTTTATTTAATTTGACTAGCCAGGCTTTTGACAGCCATCTCACCTGCCAACGAGCCCTAGCACGAGTGTGTCCGCGACACAGCTCGCGGCGCGACAAAAATTTGTCTGTCAAGCCATTTTCTCATTCGCACTATCAATTGCATAGCACATGTGGTCACTTCGAGAAATCATGCCCCGCGAATGCCTCTGTCACCGGCGATCAAAGACCAACAATGGGCGACATAGTTGTGTTGAACTGTGTTGCCATTTATCAAAAATGTCTTCATATTCAGTAAATATACATATGTAGAAGTTTAAGGGGCGCAGTTCGTTTGTTCGATTCTAAGGAATTGTTGGCACCTAATTGTGAAGAGACTTTGACCATTTTTCGAGACAAGCATCCTACACCGTCTCGGTCCCTATCCATGCCGTCGCCACCGGATGCGAGTTGTCCCACTTTATCGGTGACTGCGC
Organism: Blastobasis lacticolella; assembly: GCA_905147135.1. Classification (NCBI taxonomy): domain Eukaryota; kingdom Metazoa; phylum Arthropoda; class Insecta; order Lepidoptera; family Blastobasidae; genus Blastobasis; species Blastobasis lacticolella. Next base: position 13,327,830 of record LR990061.1, read on the forward strand.
AGGATGTTTCAGATGCCATTGGATCTTTTTATAATGGATCGGCTGCTGAGCTCGGTGGACTCCGGCCGCAGCATTTGAAAGAACTAATTTCAACGTCTGCGGGAGATAACGCGTTGCGATTACGTGAATCGTTGACAAATTTATGTAATTTTTTACTTAAAGGTTGTCTTAATGTGGAGGTATGTCCTTACCTATATGGGGCAACTTTATGTGCTCTTAGTAAGGGGGATTGAAGGGGTGAGACCGATAGCGATGGGGAGTGTGATTCGTAGGTTGGTGGCGAGGCTCGGTTGTCGTGCTGTGAGGGGCGGCGGGAGAGAAATGGCGGCTTACCTTTAAGCTCACCAGTTGGGTTTCGGAACGCCACTCGGTTGTGAGGTCGCTATTCACGCAACGAGAAGATTTTATTTAGATCTGGAGAATGGTGCGGGTGTGGTTGTCTAATTGAACATTCGAAATGCCTTGAACACTGTAGAGAGGGACATAATACTATCCGAGGTAAAGGAAAAGTTGCCCACTTTATATCCATACCTTTATCAATGTTATAGTTCTCCTAGAAAGCTTTTTTACGGGGGTTCGTCGGTGAGTTCAGAGGTTGGGGCGCAGCAAGGAGATCCACTGGGTCCTTTGTTGTTTAGTTTGGCAATTCATCAAATTGTCAATTCTATTCAGTCTCCTCTAAATTTGTGGTATATGGATGATGGGACCATCGGGGGAACTTCGGATGCGGTAGTGTAGGATTTAGAAATGTTATTGAACAAATTTGTCCACAATTGAACACAGACAAAAGTGAGTTTTATCATTCAGGGGTCGATATGAATATTTTCTTACCTAGGATTGGGGCGTTGATTCCTGGCATTAAAGAAGTAGGCTGTCCAAATTTTGCTTTGCTTGGTTCACCCGTCTTTAGCGAGAGGATATCGGCTTTCCTTAACTCTAAACGACGGTCTCTTGTAACAGTACATGAGAGTCTCAAGCAATTGACCTCGAATGTCGTGCTGATTCTCCTTCGCAGTTGCTTCTCAATGCCGAGGTTAACTTACGCGGTGCCGACAACTCCGACTTGGTACTTCCCCGGAGAGGTTACTAATCTGGACAATTTGCTGAAGGAAACGTTAGAGTCCATTGTAAATGTTAATTTGGAGGAGAAGCAGTGGTGCCAGGCTGTATTGCCAGTACGTCACGGAGGTCTTGGAGTGCGTCGGGTTGAAGGAACGGGACTGGCAGCTTTTCTCGCTTCTGCGCATGGTGTAGTGGATCTTGTTGCTAAAGTATTGTCTACGCATGGTGACGGGACACTATACCATTCGTAAGTGAGGCTGTATCCGCTTGGGATGTGCTGCCAAAGGGCTTGGGACGACATTTATTCTAGAGGTGTAATGGAGCAATTACGTGATGATGCTTTGGGCAGGGAGCTGGCTCGTTTAAGGGCTGTTTCGAGGCCAGAGTCTGGGGCGTGGCTTCATGTTCTGCCAACGCCGCACTTGGGGACTTTGTTAGACAACAACACTATGCGAGTGGCGGTGGCCTTGAGGCTGATTGTGAGCCACACTCGTGCGTTTGTGGTGTGATGGTGGATGACAGTGGTGTCCATGGCCTGAGCTGTTTTAGGTCAGCGGGTCGTTTGTCGAGGAATCACGCGTTAAACGATATAATCAGGCGCGCGTTGGTATCCGCGAATGTCCCATGCATTTTGGAACCGCCGGGATTGTGCAGAACGGATGGCAAGCGACCCGATGGACTGACGTTGATCCCCTGGAAACAGGGCCGGTGTTTTTTGTGGGATTCCACGTGTTGCTGCATATATGCGGCAACTCACTTGTCGGGGTCTGCGCAATCGGCGGGGTCTTCTGCGGAGACGGCGGCCCGAGCTAAACATGTGAAGTATACTGGATTGAAGTCAGCGTACCTGTTTGTTCCGGTGGCAGTAGAAACGGCAGGGGCGTGGAGTTCGGAGGCAAAGGTATTCATTGGCGAAGTGGGTCGTCGTCTGCAGGAGAATGGTTTGGGTCCATGTTCGGGGTCCTACCTCGTGCAGCGGATATCATTGGCGATTCAGCGTGGCAACGCGGCTTCGATAATGGGCACTTTTGAGCGTGGTGCTACTTGGGGAGGGCTATTCTAGTAGTCATTGTCATTTTTCACGGTGTCTGGTGACTTATGCAGGTTATTTTGGTTGCTTTGCTGTTTTTTTTTTTCCCATTTCTTTGAAGTTACATTATTTACTACCCTCATTGACTACCCGCATTTTGGACGAAGCATTATTGTGGATTACATTGTGCTGACGGTTGTATTATTATTTAGTGATATTAATATTTGTTTACATTAATTCATTTTATAATTAAAATGTATTACTTATTTTACAATAAATACACAAACTCTTTTTGTAGAAGTTGGACAACATAACAAATTGAATAAAAGTGTAAGCTGCTATCACCAGTAAGCACAAACCATAATAAAGCTACCACTCAGGACAGATCACAAACAATCATCACATCAACCTACCTATCGTTTTCATACATTTAGCATTCCATCTAGTAGACGGTTTCATACACATTTAATGTAACACGCTGTATATTTTAGTTAGGTAGGGTACCAGTAGGGTCCCGTAGGTAAGGTTGTTAGAGAGAAACAAGCTTATTTTGATTTTTATGTCAACTCAAATGAGCGAAGTCCGCGTAGTCTTTGGTCGCATATAAAGCGCAATGTCAGGATTCGGGACACCTGTGACATACCTGACTACTTACTAAGGGATCCCAACATTGTCAACGACCACTTTTTGAAAGCTCCAGGGAGTCTGGTGGTTTCAAACTAAGAAGTGGATTATTTCAAATCACACTGTGGTAATCTTTGCCAGTTTGGTAATCTTTGCCGCTTTTAAAAAAAAAATTATTAAAAGTTTAAAATCAAATGCATTCGGTGTTGATGACGTTTCATTAGATATGCTATCAATGATGATGCTTCACGTTTTACCAGTTATTACTAGTATAATAAATAAATCCATTAAAACGGGAAACTTCCCCACGGGCTGGCAGCATGCAATAGTTAGACCTCTAGCTAAAAATAACAATCCGGCGAGTTTTAATGACCTAAGACTCATAAGCGTATTGCCTTGCGCTTTTAAGATTCTGGAGAGGGTGGTTGCAGACCAGGTCCTGAGATATTTAGAAAATAATTATATTTTACCCGTTGTACAATCTGGGTTTCGGAAGCATCATAGTACTGCCACAGCTTTGGCACAGGTGGTGGATGATATCTTGGAAGCGCAAGACAGTGGCCAGGGCACCCTCATGACACTCCTCGATTTTTCAAAAGCTTTTGACTGCATAGATGTGTTCCTATTAATAGCCAAACGGAAATATTATGGGTTTGGACGCCATACTTTGAAGTGGTTCACCAGTTATTTCGAAAACCGAGTGCAGCAAGTCGAAATAGTGGATAGAAATGAGATGACCCATAGGTCCAGACCATGTGCTGTTGCGAGAGGCTCTATCCTAGGCCCGATCCTCTTTATAATTTACACCGACATTCCAAGGGTTATCCGGCATTGCAAATACCATATTTATGCTGACGATATACAGATTTACGTACCGTGTAGTCATGGTGACGTTGCTTTGGCTGTTACAAAGTTGAATGACGATTTGAACAGAATAGCCAAATGGGCAAAATGTAATTCATTACTTATTAACGAAAACAAATCGAAATTTATGATTCTGGGTAGTCCGAGGCAAATTCAGAAAATATCAGCGGAGAGCGTAAGAGTGTGTTAGAAAAATAGATAGAGTGTACCGATCTAGTGTGTGAATTTAAGTATTTAGGGGATATGAGTTAGGTTGGCCTAGTAACTAAGGTTAGAAAGTTGAATGAAATGAAAAATAGGGCACATTAGTTAAATATAAATTTCTATTTATTCAGGAAAGGATATTCACATTCAAACACTGAGATTAGATTAAATGAGATAAGTTATTAATATAGGATAGCAGTCATAGCTAACAAATGAACATGGGAAATATGCTAATGTATTCTAAACATAATATAGCGGCTAAATCGCCTGAGGATTACACAAATAAATCATTTAGAAATCAGCAGTAGGCACCAAAGTAATACAATACAAGATTATACTTAACTGTGTGGCTGGTCTGGAGCAAAAAGTCCTTTCGTCTTTTTTTTTTTTTTTTTTTTTTGCCCAACGCAAAGGAAATGGGCACCCTCCGGTATTGCGGTTGGGAGGGAGGAGGTGAACTCTCATGAGTATCCCAGCCGGCCGGCCGGACTGGTTATGCACGACTCGCCAAAAAAAAAAAAAAAACTAGGCGCATACGTACTAAACACCCCCTGGAAGCACCTGTAGCCATAAGGGCCTTTCAGGTTTCATCGGATGCTACACCCCGTAGGGACGGGGTGCGCTCAACGTCACTCCTTACGGAGCATACGCTGGAGAATTTATAGCGAGACCCCAGAAGGGGGTCCCGCTTCTGTGGATTGGGATTGAAACGGCAGTGAGGGGCTCTGTCGAGTCGTCCTGAGCCTCCAGGAGGAGGTTCAGGGCGCTTGACAGTTCGTCGGGGGGATCCGTGAGGACGTGTCTCGGTCTCCGTACCACGTGGCCGGAGACCGGGCAGGGAGCGTAGGCTGCTGCCTCTCGCACGAGCGGATTGGGATGCTCCTCCGCGGCCTTGAAAAAGGTCTCGGAGAGCGTTCTAAGAAACTGCTGCAGGGTAGGCAGGTCCATGTCGTGGTGTAGGTCCGCATTGCGGACGTACCATGGAGCCGCCGTTGCCCTACGGCAGAAGATGTTCTGCACAATTTGCAGTTTCTTAATGACGTGGGAGCTCGCGTGAGCGAAGACGGGGGAGGCGTATGTCAACACCGGTCGAATGCACACCTTGTAGAGGGTTCCCTTGTTCCTGAGGGACATTTTACTGAATCGACCCAACATACAGTTGAGGCGACCCAGGTAGAAACGGGCGGTGCGGCACACTCTTTCGACGTGGGGCCGGAAAGTGAGCTCTTTGTCAAGCGTGACGCCTAGATATTTTACAGCGCGCTGCCAGGGAACTAGTTTCCCTTGCATGCGGAGGGGAGGGTCGCTGTCACCCCGTCTGCGCTTAACATCAAAGCAAACCGCGGAGCTCTTCTCTGGATTCACTTCGATGCGCCACAGTTTGAACCAAGCTTCGAGCTTGTTCACCGCCTTTTGGAGCTTTGCCATGGGTGGCCTTCGCCCTTTGGCGTAGATTGCCGTGTCGTCGGCGAAAAGGGACAGTTGCACCCCGTTGTCGGGGACGGGAATATCGTTCGTGTACGATATATAGAGTAGGGGAGAGAGTACAGAGCCTTGCGGGACGCCGGCCTTCAGTTGACGTGGGGAAGACAAAGTACCTTCGTGTCTGAACCGAAAGGTACGGTGTTTTAAATAGGACGCTACTAATCGGACGAGTCGATCGGAGAGACCAAGCTTGTATAGCTTGTAAACAAGGCCTTCGTGCCAGACTTTATCGAAGGCCTTGGCGACGTCGTAGAAGACTGCGACCGTCTTTTCTCTCTTTGGGTAGAATCCATTGAGGATGTATTCTACTATACGATGGACTTGTCTGGGGCAATTGTGTTTGGGACGAAAGCCGAATTGATGGGGAATAAGAACATCGTCTTTGAAGAGATGTTCTTTCATTCGAGAGAGCACTACTCTCTCGAATAACTTCCCTAGTGCCTTGAGGAGGCTTATCGGGCGGTGGGATGACGCTACATTTAACGGCTTTCCCGGTTTGGGAATGCCTATGACTATGGCTTCTTTCCACGCGGTCGGAAAGTGGCAATGGTCAAAGCAAGCATTAAAAATGATCGCTAACAAAGTAAGCACCTGCTCGGGGAGGTACTTAAGCGCTTGGTTGGAAATTCCATCCGCGCCCGGCGCTTTGTTAGATTTGAGACCCTTGATGAAGGAGTGGATCTCGTCGGGGGACACTGTGACAGGGTCCGTGGTGGGAGGGAGCGAGGTCTTTTGACGGACTCCGTCTTCCACCGCACGCACGTGACCGGGGTCGCACTCCATGGTGCTAGGGGAGCATTGTGAAGCAATGCTGTCTGCAAAGCATTCGGCTTTCTCGGTGTCCGCAAACGCAATTGTGCCGTCTGGGCGAACAAGAGGAGGGATGGAGATTTTGGCGTCTGTACGAAGGGCTTTTGCCACTTTGTAGTACGCTTGATGGGACGGGGAAATCGTCTGCATGAAGTCTCCCCATTGGGAGTTCCTCATTTCGTCGAGACGTGCTCGCACTGCCCGCTGAAGTCGGTTCGCAGTGCGTTCCATAAAGTGGACACCGCTCGTGTTGGTGGAGGTACACGTCCAGTCGGTATGTTTGGAGTTGAAATCTCCGAACATAATAACAGAGTCGCCTAGAGCGAGAAGCGCTTCGAAGTCGCTTTTGAGTGGCAGGGAGCCGGCGGGGATGTAGACAGAGGCTATGATCAGGGACGGATGTCCTGTCATGCCTAGCTGCACTACAGAGGCCTCCATACTCGAGAGAGTTGGAGTTGGAAGAGGGGAGCAATGAAGCGATCTCTTGTAGTAAATGGCAGTTCCGCCACCACGCGATGACGCGGTGGGGGACCTGTCATCCCTGACAAGGGAGAAGCCGGGGATCGAAATACCCTTCTGGATCGAAGGCTTGAGCCAAGTCTCCTGAAGGAGAAGTAGGTCGAGCTCCCTGCTTTTAACGAACGTCCTAAGTTCGGAGATGTTTGTGCGTAGACTGCGCACATTAAAAGAAACAAGCGAAACCCCACCCGGCCTCATGCGACCGGTGCCGACACTGGCGGGAGTGGGGGGTGTGGCGTGAAGCGCCTGGGGAATTACTTTAGGGCCTGGAGGAGGGAGTAATGCTCGACAAGCGCGTCTAAACGCTCGAGCTGGGTGGAGGCGTTACGCAGTTTGCGTGCCAGGACGGGGATCTCGTCAATGTTGACGGACGCAAGAATGGAGGATATGTAACGCATATCCTCCGCCAAAGAAGAGGGCGGGGGCTGGTGGCTGATGGCCTTGGGGGGGGGGAGGTGGTGGGGGGAGCCTTCGAACCCGGGGCCTTGGGCGGGCCCCAAGCTGCGGCTGGAGTGCGCTCGGGGGGGGGGGCTTTGGCCTTGAGGGGGGGGGAGTGGGCCACTGTTGCTGAAGGCGGCGGCGGCCTTACACCTTTGCCCTTAGCGGGCTTCGGCGCAGAAGGATTTGCACCTTTGCCCTTAGTGGGCTTTGGTGCGGAAGTGCGGGGACGAGAGGCGCGCGGGCAACCCCTGTAGTTTGCAGTGTGGCCAGATTGGCCACAATTGCAGCAGATAGGGGTGCGTACGCGCGCACTCCTTGGCAGTGTGGCCTTCGCCACACTTGACACAGCGCGGCGGGGCCGTGCAGTTGGCCGACGCGTGGCCATAAAATTGGCAGCGATGGCACTGCCCTGGGGAACCGCGTTTATGCGGGGCCTCGACTTTAATTCCGGAGAGCCCACAGACCGTGAAGCCTCCCCGGAATATAGTCCTGGCACCAGTGGTGTTGGAAAGCACCACCAGCGCCATGGGAAATTGTTTGCCGGACCGGCTGTACATCTTGTGTACAGCCTCGGCGGGGAAATGTTGGGACTTGAGGTCCATGAGAATGGCCTCGTTGGAAAGCTCGTGCGGCACTCCACGGAGTACCGCACGCACCTTACGCTCCTCAGGGAGAGCGTAGGTGTGGTAACCTATCTTGTTGTGGGCTAGGAGCCTAGTAAGGTTCCTGAAGTCGTCGATCGACTCGACGTCGATCTTAACGGCTATACCCGTGTTTGAGGCACGGGTATAGCGGACGCGCTGTTCCGCGCAGAGACGGGAGACTAGCTCCCACTTAGATTTTTCCCTAAGGAAAATAGGGGGCGGGGGCTTGGCTTTAGACGGGGCGGGGGGGGCAAAACGCGCTACTGGCTTAGGGCCAGACGGCGCGCTCGTGCGAGTGGCAGCAGTCACGCTCGAGGCGGGGGACGCGGGGCTAGAGAGAACCGCGACCGCGACCGGGGCGGGCGCGACTGCCGAGGACGAGGCCTCGGACACTGAGCGGGCGGCCCGCTTTCGGTGCCGCTTAGATTTTGCGACGAGCTCTAATCCGTCGAGCTCGGCCGCAGAGGGTGGGACGGGGGTGACGGAATGAGTTCCCGTCACGGTGGTCGAGGACGAAGAGTCGTCCCCGGACAGAGAAGCCGCCCTCTTGCGGGAGGGCGGCGCTGAGACCTGGGACACGGAGTCCTCAAACTCCATGTCCTCAGAGGGCTCGCGGGGGGCCTGAGGGGCACTCCCCACTGACGCCAGATAACTACGGACGACGTAGTCATCATGGCCTAGATTTGCTCGGAGGAGCAATTTCACCGCCTTAGCGGCCAATTCCTCCACCGAGACCGTCGCCATTGGAAGGCGAGAAGGGACGAGAATGTCGACGAGGGACTGAGAGACGCGGGGCGTCCTCCCTGCGCGAGGCAGGGGGGAGAGGGGAGAGGGGGTCGGTGGAGCGGCTATCCCTAATGGTTATGCCGCTATCCGTCACCCTTGGGCAGGCCCAAGTGCAATGGGATCGGGACGTCCGGTTTCGCTAAGACCTGAGGGGCCTTAACAGCGCACCGGGGCACCTTTCGTCTGATTAAACTAGGTTTATATACCCAACGTTTAGCCGGAAATCGGAAGCCGGTACATATTTCAACCAATCATTAGACGTTATTACACTGCCAGTTAAATATGAAGTTATTGTGCCAAAATACTTAACCAAAGACATCGAAATAGTTCTTAAAACTATTGTTAATCATTACTCGACGAGGAAGGGAATAATTTGTGAATTCTATAGTGTCCAGGATTTATGCCATATTCGATGGAAGAGTCATCGACATAGGTTTTAAATGTGGCAAAACTGAAGTGGCAGTGAGCAGGCCACAAAGTTTACAGGTTTGATAGCCAATGGGGCACAAAGATCTTCGCATGGCGATCACAATTGCAACGTCGAATAGTCTCCAGGAGATAGTCGGAGCCAGTGGATATTGGGCACAATGCCTATTAGTGTGGAAGGTTTGGAGGAGGTTCCTATGTCCTGCAGTGGACGTCCTTCGTCTGAAATATTGAATATGCAGAACCGTTCAGGGTGTTACCTGTTTCAGTATTAGAGATTCCGTTCCAGGCGTCGATTTCAACAAGGTTGTTATGAGTCGGATGAACGGGTGGTGAAAACTGCTCAGCGCAAATCCTGGTTTAGGTCTCTCGACCTCTTCTTCAAGAGGGGAAGTCCGTCGATCATCCAAGACGATGATCATACTGAGAGAAGTCCTCGTGTGTTATCTGAAACATGAACACTACAGCACAGTACCTCGCTTGCTCACTCCTGACCCCTTCGTTGGTAGGACATTCGCTACTACCAGCTCTCTTCTAGTTATTAAAAACAATGTTATATTATGAATTAAATCACTTTTTGTACATTAGTCCCACTTTATTACACAAATGTTATATCACAAGAAAAATCAAAAAGAAATTAATACACATTGCTAACATATTTACTCAGTGACGTTAATTCGTCACACTTTTGTAAACTGTAGGTTGCTCCATCGGCAAGAGTCCTCTCTTAAATTTATGACGATGATGGGGTACCTATAAGATATACTACTGTACTAGTCGTAATTTTATATCGTGTATGTACACTACTGTTAGACTATACAGTATACCTCCCTATATGAAATTGCTAAATTCAAAGTAGTAACCGCTTTACTTTACCAATAGCTATCTATAGCCTGTCCGCTCATGGTTTAGCCCTGGACCAAACCTGTACCTACTCAGTCAATCGGAGATACTAGTCATGGATAACACAGTCCATCGGCACCACACCAAAACAACTAAACACGAAAAGTAATCATCATCGCTTCCTTTATCATCATAGATTCCTTTTTAACTGTTAAGGACCAGTCGAATGAAGTACTTAATTCACATTAACGTGACGTATTGCAAATAACCAACCAACAAAAATAATTGTTGAACACTTATTTCCATGGCAGGAAAATAATGACTCAGATCCTAATTTGGAATTTAACTACCGCCACCAACATAAAATTACGTCACCCAGACTATTTTTAATGTACCTAGTAGGTAGGTGGTTTTTTCAATGCTTTTTTCAGTGTTGGTGGTCATTATTAAAATTATTATCAAAGCATACCCTCATCAAACAAATAATTTACAATGTTTACTTTTGTGTTCGTAATCGTTTCTGGGCAGTAATAATTTCGGTTTTAAATAAATTGTAAAATGAAATGAAATTGTAACTCGTTTTTAAGTTGGCGCATAGAAACTTGGTTCATTCACAGTTTATAGGGAAATAAATGATTTTAAGTTGGTTCTACTATCAACATTGGAAATAAACATTTTACGACTCACCGACTAAAAACAGGAGCTTCCAGTAGTTGTGAACCAAACATCGTAGTAGCATCTGCAGGTACTCGCCATTCAGCGTCATAAGAAGCATCCAGCTTCCACAGGCTCGTGCGAGCGCGCGAGCGGTGCGAAGAGATCACAATGTGACATGAAAAATAAAGGACAATTAGAAATATTGTGGTTGAAATCTTTATCCCACTTCTGATGTTAGAAAAATAGATAGAGTGTACCGATCTAATGTGTGAATTTAAGTATTTAGGGGATATGAGTTAGGTTGGCCTAGTAACTAAGGTTAGAAAGTTGAATGAAATGAAAAATAGGGCACATTAGTTAAATATAAATTTCTATTTATTCAGAAAAGGATATTCACATTCAAACACTGAGATTAGATTAAATGAGATAAGTTATTAATATAGGATAGCAGCTAACAAATGAACATGGGAAATATGCTAATGTATTCTAAACATAATATAGCGGCTAAATCGCCTGAGGATTACACAAATAAATCATTTAGAAATCAGCAATAGGCACCAAAGTAATACAATACAAGATTGTACTTAACTGTGTGGCTGGTCTGGAGCAAAAAGTCCTTTCGTCTGATTCAACTAGGTTTATATACCCAACGTTTAGCCGGAAATCGGAAGCCGGTACATATTTCAACCAATCATTAGACGTTATTACACTGCCAGTTAAATATGAAGTTATTGTGCCAAAATACTTAACCAAAGACATCGAAATAGTTCTTAAAACTATTGTTAATCATTATAGGATTTATTACACAATTACAAATATATCTTTCAGTTAATTAGTACTTAATATGTTAAAGAGATTCGTTCTGAAATAAAGAACGAACATTTCGTTCGGAAACATTAAGAACTGCACAGAATATTAATTACTATACGTAAATACTTTAAAGGGACATATTTACAAACTATATTCTATTAAATAAACCATCAAATTAATATAAAATAATTATAATATCTAACAAGTGCATATACAAGATGAACCTATTCAGCGTGTAAGTGAGGCACGAAATCTAGGGTTAGTTTTGGATGAGCAGCTCCGCTTTGAGAAACATATATCGACGGTGGTAAGCCAATGTTATTATAGGCTGAAGGTATTATACCAAATAAGACCTTTTCTGACTGATATACGAACTCAATTATGCGACACGCTTGTTCTCTCCAAGTTTAATTATCTTGACGTAGTTTGTGGCCCTCGGTAGCTATCTAAAACACAGAAGCAAATTCAGAAAGTGCAAAATGCATGTGCTAGATTTTGTTTTCCTATTCCTCCCCGCACGCACATCACCCCGTATCTAAATCAAGCAAATATTTTAAAAATGTATTTCCGCAGGGAGTTGTACTATTCGGTATAGTTAGGTATAGAACACCACCATACCTAGCAGACAAACTTCTGTGGACTAGCGACGTCCAGAACGTGACCCGAGCATCTAAATATTCGCTGGTACTGCCAAGTCACCGTACAACTGCGTTCCGCGGAAGCTTTAAATTCGCAGCCACCAAATGCTGGAACAACTTGCCGCCGCCACTTCGTGACCTGAAATCATCACACACTTTTAACACGCACCGCAGAGTATTGCAACTAAACTCGCAAAAGAATAATAAGTGATATACTTTACCCTTAACACAAGGGTTACAGGCTGGCGGCGCTGGCGTTCACGTTTGTTCCATATTTCTCCTGCACATGCAGGTATGTATTCTGTAATTATATATGTTGCTATATGTCCTGTCTCGTTGCGAATTTTATTGCTTGTTGCTTGCTTTGCTTGGATGGCTCACTTTAAACATTGACATTGACATTTATTTCCATTCACTTTTTCTGACATTTAATTTAATTACACCAAAACATTCAATTCAAAATTTCTTTATTGATTAGGACATTAAATATCTCTTTCAATCGCCAAAAAGGAGGGGGGTAGGAAAGTAGGAAGGAAACACACAGTGACACGCTGACCACCCTACGGCCGCAGCACATATGTCTAGTATAATTAAGAAAAACCACCTAAAACTACAGCAAGAGTAAGCCAGTCCACCAAGGCAGCACCCGTTCACGAGTATAACGCTGGGCCCAGCCATCGTCCAATTCAACCATGTTTGAAGGAAAAGAGCGACCCGGCCCCCACGCCACCGCCAGACAGACTTTTAAGTGAGGTAGGTAGTCGCTACTACCCTACTCTATCCTATCCCTATCCTACCGCTACCTTACCCCTACCCTATCCTACCATTGCTTTAACCTTACCCTACCACTACCTTACCCGTAGCCTACCACTATCTTACCCCTACCTTATCACTATCTTACCCCTACCCTACCACTATCTTATCCCTACCCTACCCTATCACTATTTTACCGCTATCTTACTCCTACCCTACCCTACCTTACCCTACCCCTACCCTAGCGCAGACAGGAGACACCATGTGTGGGAGAGAAAGGAAAATTAACGCCGCTTCCAAGGTGGTTCTCCGTGGGAGAAAGAAACGGCAAGAAACCCACAGAGCCTACGTTAATTATTTTTTTTTAATTCTGAATGTCTGTTGGAACCTTATTATAAAAGCGTACACATTGACCCATAAATAATTTGTGGACTTTGGCTAGACGACAAGCACCGGCAACAAGCTTATATTTATTTCTCGTATTAATATTATGAACATCACTATTCTTGTTAAATAAGTGTAAATTTTTATGAACATACATTAAGTTCTCATATATATATTGGGACGGCATTGTCATTACATCAATATTACTGAATTTATCTCTTAGTGAAGTTCTAGGTCTTAATTGATAAATCGCGCGAATAGCCCTATTCTGCAATACAAATACATTGTGCCAGTCGGCAGCGTGTCCCCACAGCAGTATGCCATAGGCCATAATACTGTGGAAATAACTAAAGTAAACTAATATTGCTGTAGCCTCGTCAGAAATACCCCGTATCTTCTTTACAGCATATGCTGCAGAACTTAGCCTTTTCGCCAATTTATCAATGTGAGGACCCCATTGCAATTTATTATCCAGAGTAAAGCCCCAAAATACTGTAGAATCAACAAGATTCAAATTATCGCCTTTTATTTGTACATTAGTGGGCACTAATCTATCATTTGGCAAAGAGAATTTTCAACATTTTGTCTTGTTGCCATTCAGTAATAAATTATTAACTGTAAACCAGTTTACCACTTCTGCAATAGCCTTGTTCACGTTTTCAAATGTTAATTGTTGTCTTTTTACTTTAAACACTAAAGATGTATCGTCAGCGAAACAGACAATTTCATGGGTATCTTTTACAAAGTACGGTAAGTCATTTACATAAACAAGAAACAAAAACGGCCCCAAAATAGATCTCTGGGGGACACCCATAGAGACAACAGACCCCATAGATCTCTCTCCGTTCATATCAACTTTTTGAATTCTATGACTCAAGTATGAATTTAGCAAGTTTAGGGCCAAGTCCTTTATTCCATAATGTTGTAATTTCCTGACCAAAATATCATGATTAACGCAATCAAAGGCTTTTGATAAATCACAGAAAACCCCCAAGACATCACGTGCTCCCTCCCAGGCCCCAAATATATGTTTAATAAGTTCAACACCTGCATCAGCTATTGAACGACCGCGAGTAAAACCGAATTGTTTATGATGCAATAGGTTACTTCCATTAAAATATTACTATACTTACTATGGTTACTATGGTAAAGTTTAGTATCAAGCGGAAGCTAAAGTTAGGCCTATTGAATGCGGGGTAATTGGGCACGCGTCACGATGAAATCGTTGTAGCGATGCAAAGATACAGTGTTGATGTGATGGCCATCAATGGAACGTGGCTGAGAGAGGGGGAAGATGGACGTGCTCCAGGGGTACCAGGTTACCGGCTGCGGCACCTACCGCGCCCAGTGGGCGTGCGTGGGCGGGGTGGAGGTGTCGGGTTCTATGTCAGGCAGGGGTGGCCGTGAGAACATTGCCTCATCCGACGGCGCCGCTTGTCGAGCAAATGTGGCTGAAGTTATCGGCAAACGGCAAAACAGTAGTCATAGGAACAGCATACAGACCGCCTTGGCTGAGCCCTGGGATATTTATTGACGCCATTTCGGAGTCCCTAGAGACTTTTGCATGGTGTGATAACGTAGTGTTATTGGGGGATTTCAATATAAATTTGTTGAATGCAAAAGATAAAAAAGTTTTACTTTTGGAAAACTTGTTTGTGTGAGCGTGAGTCAAACACGGTATCATGCTTAAGACTGAATTTGTTATAAATCTATTCACCCACCTTCACATTACATATTTAAATAAGAATACCCACAACCCCCTTATTTAATAAAACAAACAATTCATTGCATCATTAATAAACAATATAGATACTTAATATTTGAATCAATACAAATAATCTGACATCATGCACAATACAAGATTTCCTAATAAATAATTAGGCAGCTAGGCACTTACTGACAATATGAATATCCATCAAAAATAATAAAAATAAAATAATAACATTAATTCATTAATAATTTTTTTTTTTTTTTTTTTTTTTAAACAATGACAATATGAATATGCATCAAAACAAATAAAAATAAAATAATAACATTAATTCATTAATATTTTTTTTTTAAAAAACAATGACTGGTAAAGCTGTAACTTAATTCAATATTTCATGTATTTATTTAAGTAATTAAATGCTTTAAACAATATTAATTATTTCAAACGTATAACTATTAGAAAATAACTATAGTTGAAAATATAATACCATATCTCAATACAAAAAATACAATATCTAAATACAGAATCTTAACCAATATTATAAATGCCAAAGTCATCTATCTATTATGGGTAGGCAGGTACACAATTCAATATAATTCTTAAGCATTCTGCAGTTGTCCCAAACAATGTGGTTTTTTAACAACTATTACAACACAATCATAGCATTTGGAACATTACTATAACAATAAATCAATAGAATTCAGAAATAGGTAAAAATTTAGGTAGGTAGTTTACAATAATATCATAGATCTAATTTTCTTATAATTGAGATTAACATAAAAACATAAAATGAAATTTAGATGTCTCAGCCGTGTGCCGTGTTTGATGCAGGCAGGTCAGTAACCCCACCGATCAGGAGGCCGCACTGTCCTGCCGGAACGAGTACGATAACAATTATTATTATCAATGAAATCAGGCGAATTCAATGCTAAGGTACTGGGAGCCGGTGGCAGCGCAATGTCATCGTATAGCGCGTCCGGTGTTAATTCGCCCCGTTTATAAGAATCGACTATGATATGTTTTCTGTTCCGTCTTAACGTACGTCCGTTTGGCGTAGATATTAAATATGACCTTGATCCCGCCGTACTATCCACAATACCTGGGATCCATTCGTTGTAATGACGAAATTTCACTTTTTGGCCAATTGCAAGTGGCTTTAATTGTTTACTTCCCCTATCGTAATATTGTTTTTGCTTTGTTTGTCTTGATTTTAATTTATCAATAATATTTTTATGTTGTTTAGGGTATAAGTACAGTGGGTGACAAGGAACAATGCTACGTAGTTTTCTGTTATACATGAGTTCGGCAGGTGATGGTAACTCTGTACTAATTGGAGTGTTGTAATATTCTAGTATGGCTAAATTTACATCTGACTGACTATATGTCGTTTTTTTCATAATATTTTTAAGGGTTTGTATCGCCCTCTCAACTTGACCGTTTGATTGGGGGTACATGGGTGATGATGTTATGTGCTGAAATTTCCACGATGAAGCAAACTCCCGGAAAGAGTTCGATGCAAATTCTGGGCCGTTATCTGACATTACCGTTTCAGGAATCCCTTGACGTCGGAATATTTGCTTCAATTCACTTATAACAGTTTTTGAACTTAACGAATATAATTTAGCAAATTCGATGAATTTACTATAATAATCCACAACAATAATGTAAGACTGACCTGCTAAATGAAAAATATCTGTTCCCACTTTACACCACGCGCGATCAGGTATTTCATGTGAAATAAGTGGTTCTTTTCCATTCTGTTTCTTATACGTAAGGCATGCCTGACAGTGCGATAAATAGTCTTGTAACTGTGTGTTCATATTTGGCCAGTACATTACTTGACGTGCTCTCAGCTTACACTTTTCAATGCCTAAATGACTTGCGTGAACATTTTTTAACATCTCCCGACGTAAGGATGAAGGTATAACAATTTTATCGGTTTTCCAAACTACCCCAAAGTTATAAGTTAACTCGTCTCTGTTGCTCCAATAACATTTTAAACTATCTTCAACGTTACATTTATCGCTAGGCCAACCCGTTTTTATTAATTTTATTAACCGTTGAAGGTCTTTGTCGTCCTTTGTATGTTTTTGTAATAATAGGAAATGCGAGTCCGTCAATGAGTTAGACGCGGTCACAGCGCACACCTGCGCCTGCGCCTCGAAATGGTCGCGCGGGGTCGCGGGCGGCTCGCCGCTCGGGGCGACTGCACGGGACAATGTATCCGCTATGTACAAGTACTTACCGGGTTTGTACACTAGTTGGAAAGAATAGGGTTGTAACCGCATTAACATTCTTTGTAATCGTGCCGGAGCGCTTGCCAAAGGTTTGTTTATTATGTGCACCAGTGGCTTGTGGTCTGTCTCAATAGTGATATCAGACCGACCATAAATATATGTATAAAACTTCTCGCATGCAAAGACACAGGCGTATAATTCTTTCTCAATCTGAGCATAGGACTGTTCCGTTTTAGTTAATGACTTTGAAGCGTAACAAACCGGGAGGTTATTTTGTAGAAGACAAGCACCCATCCCGTTTTTACTTGCATCTACAGATATAACGATTGGACTTTCTAGACTGTAGTATTGTAATACTGGAGGGCTGGTTAAGCAATTTTTTATATTTTTGAAACACTGTTCGTGGACATCCTCCCAGTGCCACTCAATATCTTTTGTCAGTAACTCACGTAAGGGTGCAGTTCTTTGTGATAAGTTAGGTATGAAATTTCCAACATATGTTACCAAACCTAGAAATCTTTCTACATCTTTGACGGTAGTGGGGGTAGGCATGTTTTTAATTGCCGTTACATGTGAGTCATCGGGACTAATACCAGTACTACTTATTTTATGGCCTAGATATTTTATTTCATTCAGACCGATTTTACACTTTGACCTATTTAACTTAATATTTATGTCCTGACATCTCTGCAAAACCTTCCTTAGCCGTTCGTCGTGTATTTCTTTGGTTGGCCCATAAATTAATAAATCGTCTACAAATAAAACAACGCCTTCTATATCATCGAAATGTTCATACAAGCGTTTATGAAATACTTCAGAAGCTGAAGATATTCCATAGGGCATACGTAAGAATTTATATCGGCCAAAAACCGTATTAAATGTGCATAAATCAGTACTGTCAGCGCCTAATTTGACTTGCCAAAAGCCTTGTTTTGCATCTAGAGTGCTAAAATATTTCGCTCCTATTAGATTTCCTGTTATTTCTTCAAATGTAGGTAGTTTGAAATGTTCACGTTTTATGGCTTTATTGAGGTCACGAGGGTCTAGGCATACGCGCAGATCACCATTCGGCTTTATCACTACAGTCATACTATTTACCCAATCCGTAGGGCCCTCCACCTTAGATATAATGCCGTCATTAACCATTTCTGACAGTTTATTTTTGATCTGGTCCTTAAGGGCTACAGGCAATTTACGAGGTGCATGCACCACCGGGGTTGCATCACTTTTAATCTGTATATTATACTCGCCTGGTAAGCAACCCATTCCTACGAACACGTCCGGAAATTCGGACAAAATATTGTCGGACGTACTTGTTTTATCCACTGACATTACTCTCTTAATTAATTTTAATTCCTCACATGATTGTCTGCCCAATATTGGAGAAGAATCCACATTAACCACTACGAATTGCAAAATATATGGCATATTTTTATAAGTAGTCTTGAGATGACATTTACCTACAACTGATAGATTACTACCGGAATACCCACGTAGTTTAGTGGATGTTTTAGTAAGTTCATTAACGGACACATTCAATTTTTTCAAAATGTTCTTAGGCAAAACGTTGACATCGGCCCCAGTATCCAGTTTAAAACTAATATTCGCATTTCGAATATTCAATTCTACCCGCCAATCATTCACTGAATTATTAATTTTATAAATTACCTGATCGGTGGAGTCGTCCTGCACCGCGTACACCCTACGCGCCGATCTGCACAACCTCGCAAAGTGATTCATACGGTTGCAGTTGTTACACCGTACCCCGAACGCAGGACATTTCATTCTTCCATGTACTCGACCACAATTTCCACAGTTTCGAACCGAGTTTGATACTCGACGGTCCTCAGTCGATCTTCTATTATCCGCTGGATAGTTTCTCGTATCACGTGACGATGTGGTTGATGATGAATTGTGCTTATCTTGTCGAACAAAGAGATTGTCCCGCGTCGCATTGCGCGACGGTGTGAGCGGCGGACGCGGACCGCGGCCATAGCCGGGGCGGCGATTGATCGCGTAAACATCGCAACTCTGATCCGTGTTATCTTCCGTTTCTTGGCGCGAAATCGTGCACAATTCGTGGATGCCGTTGTCAGATTTAATTTTCTGCGCCTGCATTCTTGACATTTCTGCCAATCTGCAAATATCTAGAGCCTTCTGTAGTGTGATTTCTGGTTCGCGTAATAATCGTTCGGATAAACCAATTTCTCTTAAACCACAAATAAACCTGCTACATACTAAATCGTCGCGGAGGTCTTTCAACTCACAAGTCGCGGCCAGCTTATTCAACTCAAACATGTACTGCTCCGATGATTCCAAATCTTTTTGATTTCTTCGGAAAAATTTGTGCCGCTCCATCGCCAAAGTTTTCTTCGGTATAAAAAACGTATCAAACTTGTGCAGTAAATCATCCACCGTCTTGACCTCCCCCGTAAATTGTTCGCTTACTTCTCGACATCTCTCACCAATAATATGCAGCAAAATATTTATTTGTACTTTTTTCTCTTTCTTCGATAATTCACAGGCTTCATAATAAATTGTAAACGATTTCTTCCATTTGCCCCATTCAGCACTTAAATTCCCCGAAGTAACATTTGCCAAATTATTTTCAAAATCAAATGGCGGTGGTGGTTGAAGAATTGATTCCATTGTTCTCACGCGCTGATTTTCTTCTAATTTATGCTGGGAACTTCAATCTTCAATCTTTGTTATATGGTGATACCATTACCGTGATAATATTCTATCAGTAAAAATGTAATGTTCGATTCTTCCTAGGTCGGCTGCGCCATGTGTGAGCGTGAGTCAAACACGGTATCATGCTTAAGACTGAATTTATTATAAATCTATTCACCCACCTTCACATTACATATTTAAATAAGAATACCCACATTGTTAAAATGCTATAGGTTGACTCAGTATGTTGGCGAGCCGACCCACTTCACGGCCCACAGCTCAACCCTCATAGACGTGGTGTGTACAGATTGCGAGAGGAGCACCGTCACAGTGCACCCAATACCTGACCTAAGCGCTCATGCCTTTATTGTTTGTGATCTCAGCATAGTCAAATTTAAGCCGCCGGTGGTTAGGAAAATGTATAGATCATTCAGATGTATGAATGAGGAGAAATTTCTAGTAGATTTATCGGGTATTGATTGGGGTAGTGCGGGGAAACTCGGTGATGTAAATTCCATGGTGGAATCATTTCGTCAGATGATAGTTGATCTGTTTGACAGGCATGCTCCATTAAAATGTGTAACTGTTAAGCATCAGCGATATCCTTGGATTACCTACAATATAGAGCAGATGATGAGGAAACGGGATCAAGCCTATGCGAGGGCGAGAGTCACGGGTATCGAGGCTCATAAATTATTTTATAAGGACTTGAAGCACATTGTGGAGGAGGCCCTCATAAATGAGAAGAAGGCATACTATGACCAATATGTAAATCGCAATAAGGGAGATTCCAAGGTATTGTGGACTCATATTAAGTCTAATGTCCGAATTAAAGTTAAACCTGAAGTTCCATCACATCTTACTGCCAACCCCAATCAAATCAATGGTCATTTCCTAAATATACCCGGTGATAGTGTCATTTCTCTATCGGAATTATCATATTTTGAAAATAATTGCATAGTCTCGAGCTCATTGGAACTAAGACAGGTTGGGGAAAAGGAGGTTATGAGGGTGCTTCGATCATTAAAGTCGAATGCAGTGGGGATCGATGGCATCTCGCTGGACATGCTGATGCGGACTCTGCCTGAGACCCTGTCTACGATTACCGCGATAATCAACTGTTCCATTGCTACGAGTACATACCCAAGTCAGTAGCAAAAAGCAGTGGTAAGGCCTATTCCCAAGAAACCCAATCCCGGTGCCATAGGAGACTTGCGTCCCATTAGTATCCTTCCTTGCAGTTCAAAGGTGTTGGAAAAAACTATAGCTAGTCAGGTACGAAATTTTATAGAGGTGAATAATATATTGCCACAAATGCAATCCGGTTTTAGGAAGCACCATAGCACAACCAGCGCCATGGCACAGGTCGTTGACGACATCCTTACGGCACAGGATGGGGGGAAAGTCACAATGCTGGTATTGCTAGACTTCTCAAGAGCCTTCGACTGTCTAAATATTCCACTTCTTCTGGCGAAGTTACATTACTATGGGTTTAGTGCTTCGGCGGTTGAATGGTTCAGGAGTTATTTTGATAAGCGATCGCAGCATGTGGAGGTAAGAGATGATGATGGAACTGTCAGAACATCAGACGCATGTGACATGATGCGCGGCGCCCCCCAGGGGTCTTTTATGGCGCCGTTGCTGTTTGCGATCTATTGCGCTAGCGTAATCAAAGTGATTAAAAACTGTTTGTATCATATTTATGCAGATGATATACAGGTGTATATTCACTGTAAGCCAGACGAAGCTGTTGCAGCCGCGGCCAAGTTAAATGAGGATCTGGAGCGGATTGCTGAATGGGCAAAAGACAATGGTCTGGTTTTGAATGGCGCGAAATCTAAATTCATGTTTTTAGGATCCAAGGGGCAGGTTCAAAAGATGGAAGTGCAACACGTTAATATCATGGTAAATGGAGAAATGGTTGAGAGGGTGAAGGAGGCGCGTAGCCTGGGATTGTTGATGGACGAGGGACTTCTGGAGGGGGAATGTTGTTGGTAACGGTTTTTATAGACTTAAGGTGCTTTACCAAATAAGAAAGTATCTGAGCGTAGAAAACCGAATTAGGCTTTGCGACTCTCTAGTTTTATCTAAATTAAATTACATGGACGTGGTATACGGCCCTCGCCTGCTAGCGCGCACACAGAGGCTCATACAGCGGGTGCAGAATGCCTGTGCCAGGTATTGTTTCACTATACCGCCCCGCACGCACGTAACGCCTTATATAAATAGTGCTAATATTTTAAAAATGGGACTGCGTAGACAAGCACATTTAGCATCATTTGTGTTTGGTATAGTAAAATTCGGTAAACCTGCATATCTGTTCGGGAAGCTTCTCTGGTCGCGCGACGTGTCGGCTAGGGCCACCAGGGCCCACGACCATGCGCTTGTGGTGCCTCGTCATCGTAGCGCGTCATTTAAGGGGGCATATAAATATGCCTCCTCAAAAATTTGGAATGACTTGCCGCCGCCTCTTCGTTGTCTGAAAACAATGGAAACATTTAGGAGCAAATATAAAGCGTACCTCCTACAAATTCAAAAAAACTAGCCGGCTCGGCACGATTTACCCCTTCTATCTATTTATACCCCTGCTATACCTACATACATATCCCTTTATCCCTGTATCCTGTTCCTACCATGCTCATACCCTGCGTCTGCCCTACCTATATACCCAAATATCTACTTACATCTACGCGGCGTCTACCACGCAACTGCCTTACTGTAGGTACATACAAAGCCAGGCTTGACAATACAAAAAAAAAAAAAAAAAAAAAGAGTAAGGTAATACTTGTTATATAATTACTTACCATCAGAGGGCCTATCGGCTATCTCAGTGGACAACTGAATATGACATAAGAAAATCTGACACTACTCTAATTTGGTAGACGCTATTGCCAGTTTTCAACGTAGATGACGTGGTGTAGAATTATCTAGTGTCAAATACAGTTGTCAACTAAGTTAGCCAATAGCCCCGCAGGTATGCAGACACGTGGTGTCGGTAGCAAGCCGTTCCGTATGGCACATTTCACTCGTTATACTTATTAGTGGTACTCGGATTGGGTTAAAATTTGGGTAATAAGCACTGGCACCATAACCAAAACATTAGGTTCACTGCGTGTAGCACTATAGTTGATTTATTGTTGCTTTATTTGTCGCTACCCGACCCGGCTTTCCGTAACCACGTGAGTTGGGCCTACGTCATATCCGGATAGATGCGTATGCGCCGGCGAGTAGGCGGAGACTGGCTGGGCTGGGTGGGATCTAGTTGCGTCTAGGCAGCGGGTGGTGGCTGGGTAGGCTGGGCGGGGTGCGGGGCGAGACGGCGTCCCCTCCCAGCCTGCCCCGCCGCCAGCACCATGGCATAGCGAGGCCGCAGGAACGGGTGGATTGCGCAACGACCAGCAGATGTGCCGTGCTGTTTAATCTACTATACCTACATATTTTTTATTTATTTTTATGTATTTATTTATTGTTATCTAGGTAGTATAACGCCCGTGACGTACCCAAACAATGGGCCCACAGAATACCAGCGCTGTGAGTCGTTTCTTGCGCCTCACAGCACATGCTGAGTGGGTACCATTTGCGCTAGCCGCTGCGGCACCGACAGTGTCATGGGAGACTACATATTGTCTTAATTAAGATATTTTAAATGTTAATGTGTCCTTTGTATGTAATTGTAACTGTTATTGTGTCGTGGTGTGCTATGTGTAATAAATGTATTTTCTTTCTTTCTTTCTTTCTTTCTAAAATGAGCCTTTAGTTGATTTAATATGATTTTGTCAAATATTTTACTTAGAGCCGGTTAAATTTAAACTGGTCTAAAATTTGTAGGATCCGTTGTACTACCGGTTTTCAACAATGGAATAACTTTACTGTGCTTCATCAGGTCAGGAAATTCACCATAATCAACACAATTATTAAATATATTCGCTAAATGGACAGCAATAACATCAATTACAGAGCTAATAATTTTTACTGACATATCATCAATGTCGGCAGTTGCTTTCATTCTTATGGTTTTAAAAGCCTTAACTATGTCTTGAGGTGTTGCATGCTCAAACTTAAAATCGATGACACTCTCGGGTACATTTTGTTTTAACAAGGATTCAGCGAGAGCAGGAGACAATTTCAGCAGTTCGTTCAACAGACAGCTTGATCAGTGCGTTCCTTGCATTTTAGGCAATTACGAGCAAGTATTAGGGAACCTCCATGAATTGCCTGCCCTCTTGTAAACGAACTTACAAGTTTATGGTTGCTAAAGCCAAATATGAGCTGGTGATCTTTTAACCAATGTTCAGTTATGCAAAAAATATCAACATTCTCACCGTTCATAAATAGCTCAACTTCCAATTCTTTATTCGTAATGCCTTGGATATTTTGATGTACTAAGTTAATTATACAATTTTGTTTATTTTTTACTTTACGTACATCCAAAGGCTTATTATCACTATTTACTAATGACTTTATGCCAGAGCAGTCCTGTATATTGTGACCAATATCAAAAGATTTACTGTTCAAGTCTAACAGTGGACTGTTATATGCTGCTGATATGACACAGGACGACTCCTTTGTCTTACATACTAGTTTAAACAGTGACCCTTTCTGTTTATTAACAAATCGGCACTCTGGTCATATCTACCTACGGTAGGAGAAATCAATAAATTAATATGGTACGCTAACACTGTAGCCAGTTTGACTTTGTACCTACGTCAAAGATACATAGTATCTTCTGTTAAAACTACTTTATCTGTAGATTTATTACAGTCAAAAAAGGTAAATGCGTCATTCTGACTGCAAGTCAAATTATACATCAAAGTATTCAATACGGTCATTTTCAGTATTATAAACATTTTTTATGAAGGGAAATACGCCTAATACAATTTTTCCTGCAGCCAATCCTTGCAACGCTTCAAAACCCTTGACTATATCATATTTTCGTACTTTAAGGCTAGTACTTAATAAAATTATTATATTTACATTTTGATCAATGTGTTCTGAGTTTTGTAAGATTTTTTGGATAATACCGCTGTAGAGCTCGTCTTCGATCTGAAAAAACTAGAGTCCTCTGTGTCTGCACATTAGTTCGCAATGTTTCCCTGCTGGGTTTGCCGGGGATCGTGACGGTGGCGGCCACGGGCACGAGGGAGACGACGGACGTGGCCCCGAGCGCTGCTGTATCGGCCGCGGACCCGCAGGCGGTGCCCACGCGCGCACCGGTGGGACTTGCGACGGTGGCGGGTGCGGAGGGGGCGCCGTCGGGGTCGGGCGGCGTTCGCGGCTTCGGCGCGGCGCGCGGTGCGGCCCGCGGGGCCGGTACGGGCTCGAGGATAGCGTGCTCGGAGGTGATGGAGGTGGAAGCGACAGCCGGAGCATCGTCTTCTTCGTCTGAGACAGCCGAATCATTTCTGCCGTGCCCTCGCTATATTGATGTAGTTCTACTTGGGCGGCTTTATATTTTCTACTCAGGATATCCAGGTCCCCATACAGTTTGCTTATTTTACATTTCATTCTTTGGGTGTCCCTGTCGTGCGCCTCATGGGAACTAAGAAGTTTGTTGTTCCACTCCATAAGGTAATTCTCCAGACGCGTTAACTTCTTAACTTGAATATTCTGGACAAATCGCCCCGCTTTGCTGATTTTGTTGGATTTGAAATTGTTGTATTTTTGCATTTCCCTTTTCTTGGATTGATTTTCTTAAATTCTTTTTTGACATTTCTTCCATGCCATAATCGCTCTGTCGTAACTCGTCGTACAAACTTACTTCATTGTATTCATAAGATGTAGTCTTTAAATAAGAATTATTTTCAGATTTCGTGATAAACCTCACCCAATGCCACTTCGAGGTCCTGAATTTTTTCCTGCGTTTTTTTATCATTTTCATTATGTAACTCAGTGTTTTCCATTTTTTGGTGCAAGTGGTCTCTGTCTTTTTGAAGTTCTAAATATAGTTTCTGCAACCGTGCTGATTCGTCTATTAAGACACTATTTTCGTCCAACAGCCTAATAATTTCCTGATGGTTCTCGGCATGTTGTGCCCTCAAGCATTCATTGTGCTCCTCCAAGTTCTGGACGTCTTTCTTCGCTAGCTCTAGATTGATCTCGATTTCCTCGAGGTGAGCGCTCCGTGCTTTAACCATTTTGTCTCGACGCCTTTGACCTGAAACTGACAAACAAACCGGGACAGCAGAAATTCTCAACAAAATTTCTATTGGGATAGTCCTAAGCTAACGATGTTTTACCGCCAACGACTTAATATTTCCTATCTACTACGTCATTACATTCACATTTATTTTACATTATTTTTTTCTAATATTTAATTCAATTACGTAGGTAGATAACATTTATTAAAACTGTGACATATGTATTATATTAGGTATACTCAGTACTCACCCGTAAACATTACTTTCTACAATGTTACCGAACTTTACACACTATACAGCATACACATTACCCAGCAATATTATAGTTTATGTATTAGATGAAGACATATCTATTTATTAAACACTTTCGTCCGTACCTCACTCAGCGGGTCCCACTGAAAACCAGCGCTTCGGTTCGCACCGGGGCAAAATGCTGAGTGGGGTCCCTTTTGCACATGCATCACATACACTACTAACACACACCACTTATCTACTACTATACGCATCGACACTGTGCTAGCTTTTATTTGCTTCTGCTTTTATGTGCTTTTTGTTAATTTTTATGTACTTTTTCTTTTCCTGTGTTACAAAATGTCGTGTTTTCTAAATTTTTGTGTTGTGGTGTTCCTGTTTGTGTAAATAAATATTTGATATTCTTATTCTTATTCTTATATGATTAACATATTAAGATTTATTATGTTATTTTGGTAACCAGGTATTTAGATCTGGTTGGAATTGACTTCCTGCCCAATAGCCGTCTTGTTTAATGTTTATATCGGATATTAGTGATTTTCCCTACAATATTTATTGGAGTTACTTAATATCCTGAGTTGGACCGTCTTGTCTGTCGATATTCATACAGGTTTCATCACGATGTTTTCCCTCACTGTAAGAGCATCGGTCAGTATTCAACATATATAATATCAGTATTATGTACATAACTCAAAAAATATTCGTGTCATTGGTGTGTGTCCGTAGTGGGATTCAAACTCGGTACCTCTCGCTTACGAGTCGGATACCGTAAGCGCTGGGCTACCGACCCATAATCTCTACGATTCATGCATTTAGGTTACAGGCAACAACAATAAGGAACCATAGATGCGTTGTAAGTGGTTTAGCTGTGAGGACTAAGATGAAATGCCTTGTGTCTGTAATTGCGCTGGCTACATTATCCTTCAAACCGGAACACAACAACGCAAGCATTGTTGCTTGACGGCAGAAATAGATAAGGCGGTGGTACTTACCTAGGCGGACTCCATAGGCTTGACAGTCCAACCACCTGATAAAAATAATAGCTATGATACAAGATTAAACAAATAAAGCAAATATAGTCGCTAAATGCAATGTTTGCAGAGAGGTTATAACAAAATCAATATGCCTGTACCAAACTAGTGATAATTGATTTCTATAATTAATTTCTACGGGTTCAATCAACTTGATTCGATACAGTCTGAAATTAGCATCAACGACAATTGTTTTAATTATCGTTGCCAGTAGGCCATACTTGCTTTTACCTACGTAGGTATTTTAGGAAGTAGAAAATGGAAGAGGTTACCTTTGTGGCACTTGCAACGTGCTTCTTGATTACACTACATGATGTAATTATACTTTTTTACATTATAGGTCATTTTACTGGCCATCTATTTGTTTCTGGCAGTGATAATACGGCAATAGGAATAGTGTCGTGATTTGAAATAATAATCATCTTGGCGTTAATGTCCCGGTTATGCTCTCGCTCATGAGGGCCCATGGTCCGCCTTGACCATGATCCAGGATTTGGCAGATCAGTTAATTACTGGCCATCTGACCTCCGTGACCCTACTAACAAGGGATCGTGACCAAATTGGATCATAGTTACCTAGAAGTTGTGAAAAGAGGGACATCCACCTACAAAACATCGACCAAGAAGAAGAAAATACGTTTCACATTAGGGGAAAGGTGAATGTTATCTCACAAAAACCTTAATGTGAAGACGAGCCTACTATAGAGTTAGGTCATATGGGGAGTTTCAAAATGACTAAAAATATCAATCTGGAAAACCGGCCCTTAAGAGGACGACCCAGAAAAATATTCGCTGATCAGATCAGTAATATTTTCCAAAAAAAGCTGGGGTCCGAAGTGGTAAGAATAAAAGGAGATGTATGAAAAGAGTTGTGGATATATGCAAGGCTAGGCAGTTGTGTCAGGACAGAGCAAAGCGGCGGTCCATAGTCTCTGTCTACCCCAACTGTGGGACACAGGCGTGAGCTTTATGTTTGTATGTATATGATGGATGCGGTCAAAAGTATGGAATCATGTGGTCAATAGTACGGACTCATGACGATGAAAACGGAAGTGGGTGAGCGTCCTCTGGTGGGGCGTGCTGACAGAGTCTCGACGGCACGACTCGGGCGGAGTGGCGGCCATTCTTGGCGTGACCGCCGCCGAGGAGTGACGCGTCTTGAAACTGTCTCCACATTTCGTTTATAGAAAGTGTTATTTACGTTTGAAAATAAAGTAATTTTAAAATCACTTTTGAAATAAGAAAGTTAATTACCTCAAGTGCCTACATTATGATACTGCTCTGATTTCAAGTGAAATTATAAGTGATGTGCAAAAATGAATTGGAATAAATGCAGTGGAGTAAATGTAAACCTTTTCTTTAATTTATCTGGACGATCTCATACTGATATCTCCACCCTGATGACAATGATCCTAATACACCCTTTCCTTCACGCGACGACATCAGAAGCGGTGATGACGAACGCAACCCCCAAGAGATGGTATGATGAGAAGCGACAAAGGAAATGCAGATAACGCTTTGTGGAAGCGTAATAATAAAAGGAAAGTGATTACTCGATCCAGTTGAATTGCCTACATTAAAATATAAAATGATTAAACATGTTCAAAGCCAAGAGTCCAAACACCCCGAGATATAAGACAAAGACTTCGTCAGACAGATTGGCGGATTTATAAAGTAAACAACAAATCATTTGTACCAAATGGGTCATGGTTAAGGCAGACCCCGGGCCTTCGAGAGCACCACTGGGATATTGACACTATTATTAAAAATCGAGTGAAACTTACTATGGACGGCACTTTGCCTCAACGTGATTGCTTCAACATGGGACGATGGTAGACAATCTGCGAGTGTTGCGTACATGACTAAGAAATTATGTGATATTAACAGTTCCTCTTTATCTGGTGAGTCCTATACATAATTAATATTTGGTTAAAAGCTGTGCTGAAAAGAGGCTCCCTAGCGGATTTTAAGAGTTATTTACTTTAATAATTCAGAAAAGTATTCTTACAGAAACACTATTGATACCCTTAGTTGAGAGAAGGGCAGGTTTATTTGTATCTTTAGTAAAACTACAAATGGAAAGAATGTAAACAAAAGAAAAAGAACGTCATTTATGGTCAGTGTTACAATTTGTTGGTATAGATGTCAACAACTACAGCAACGTTTAATAAATGTTAGCTTTTGCGGGTTCCTATGTCAATTAATGTGGGCTGAAAAAAAAATTACACACAAAAATAGTAAGAATTATGCTAAATCCCTCTAAATGTTACAGTACACTGTGTTAAAAGTAAAAAAGTCACATTTAATCTAAAATTATTTTACCATCTTGAAACATGGTATGCTATGATTTAACGTATTACCAACATCACGTCAGTTATCGGAAAACAAGAATAAGAAATATTCCTATTATTTTTATAAATTGAGTACGTAAGCATCGTTATGGTGATACTGCTGCTGATTGTTTCTTCTTCTTCTTGATCGTTGCCTCACTGCTGAGGATCGTGACATCTTCGGAGTTTGTAACTGCATGTCTCCATCGATTTCGATGTATTGTTCGGATATTTGGTCTGCCCATCTCTTCGGACTTCGGCCTCTGGGTCTCTTGCTTTCGACTTTTCCCGTCACCATAAGTCGTTCCAGATTGCTGATTAAGTAAATATTTGATAATAAGTGTGGCAGGGATGCCGTAGCAGTGAGTTTGTGGAACAATTAGCTGGTGAACATTAGGATGTTGTATCTTAGAGATAGGATAGGCTTCGAATGTGCAAAATTTCAATAATGACCAAGTACAGATCTCCGCGATTTCATTGCGAGCGGGAGGTTGCCAACATGTAAAAAACAAGAGAAAAATTGTTAGCGTGTTTGTTTACATTTAATCGGAGACATTCGAACGAACTTTTTTTATATTTTAGTATAATGTTTGTTATTGTGGTCGTAGTTTCCCAATGTTATAGAAGATATACGCGGTAACAATGGGATCACCCATATACGTTTCTTGTAAACTACAGAATTTAAAAAAAAATGCTTAGTTTGGTTAGTAATTCAATTTTATGTTGGTATCAAGTTATTAATCGCAAAAAAAAGTAAATACGAGTAAGTGAACTGATTGACGGTAGATAATTTCGAATTATGTTTTGAATAACTAAAGATAAACCTGTGAC
This sequence comes from Blastobasis lacticolella, assembly GCA_905147135.1. Lineage (NCBI taxonomy): Eukaryota > Metazoa > Arthropoda > Insecta > Lepidoptera > Blastobasidae > Blastobasis > Blastobasis lacticolella. Next base: position 13,358,008 of record LR990061.1, read on the forward strand.
TTAGTTCGACCGAAAACCATTTGTTCTATGTTAATGTGACTTAGTTTGACCTGGATAAAGACTTTGTTAGACGGATCTATCTAAGAAGCTATCTCAATATGTGACGACTATCGAGCCGAGGTTTTTATAAGATTTATGTGATAGTTTTGTTTACTCAAAATTTCGTAATTCGCATCATCGGATGGAGGTGATCGTGTTTTATCAATGATGGTGGGGCCTATGGGAGAGTTTTATGGTTGCTTACCGGCCTGATGGAGGCTATGGAAGCGTGGCTAATAGAAGGTAGTTGTTTCAAGCTTTGTAAGAAAATGTTGAACGATAATGATGTTAAGAAAGTCCAGATATTTTGGTAATTGTTCAATAGTCGGTTTTATAAATTAACTTTAGCTCCGAGTACTGAAATTTCCTTGATTACCGATATAAAGTAACTTTTTCGAGTTTTGTTGTTGTACCAGTAAGATAAGGCAGTGTGAGCAATAGTGAGATTTTATATCCTTCTGCCAGTACAAGTTTACCTGAACTGTTGTTGAGGTCAAACATCCTGATTTATTTGGCTGACTTGGAGTGGCCTGGAAATCATGTGTGTGATAGCCCCGAAAGTCTCGATGTCGTGGCTGTAGATGGCAAATTTAATGTTGCAATTTTTTTTAGAAGGCGTCTGGATATGGGACACCTTCATTATTACAAACATTGTTAAATCTTTTCAAAATGGAAGGCATAAACGTAACGTAAAGTCAAGATAGAGTATACTTGTTCGAACAGTTAAAATTGATGACGATGATTATTACTTGTTTAGTTTTGGTGTGGTAACATATGGACTGGATGGTAACAACTTACCTATGACTAGCGTAACAGATAAACGTGAGAGCTTCATATTATTAAACTCCTGATTTAGTTTTGATATTGATTAGATATTGAGCAGTAGAGATAAAGTTGTTTTTGTAGAGATATCACCGTGAACAGTTGTTCGGGTCTGTGACGATTATTTGTTATGTAACTCGTAGACCGTTATTACGTGTTATGATAGCAGATTGACTGTGTTACCTATCACTGACTTAGTACAGATTTGGTCGAAGAATTGACCACGAGCTGAGAGTCTATAGACAGCTATTAGTGAGGTAAAGCGTGTTAAAGTTACTACTTCATGATTTCAGCAATTTCATATTGAAAAATATACCGTATAGTCTAACAGTAGATACCTACGCACAGGTTATGTAAGTACGGCTACTACAGTGGTGCCCCTATATTATAGAAAGAAGTATTACTAGAGTCTATTAGTACCTACCGGTTTAAAAAATGTAACACTGAGCTTATATGTTGGCAATGTTTATTAACTTCTATTTATTTGTCCCGCCTGTGTAACTCCCGCCTGTGTGGCTCCCGCCTGTGTGGCTCCTGCCTGTGTGGCTTCCGCCTCTGTGGTACCCACCTGTGCGGCATTCCGCCTGTGTGGCATCCCGCCTGTGTGGCATCTTGCCTGTGTGGCATACTGCCTGTATGGCATTTCGCCTGTGTAGCATAAAGTCTGTGTGACATTTAGTCTGTGTGGCATTTAGCCTGTGAGGCATTCCGCCTGTATGGCATTTCGCCGGTGTGGTATTTTGCTGTGTGGCATCCCGCCTGTGTGGCATTCCGCCTGCTTGGGATTTCGCCTGTTTGGGATTTCGCCTGTGTGGCAGAAAGTCTGTGTGACATTTAGTCTGTGTGGCATTTCGCCTCTGTGAAATTAACCCTTGTGTGACATCTTACCTGTATCGTACTATGGCAGACGTGACACAGGCTATATGATGAATAGACTCATAGTTTGACGATTAAAGTGGCACTGACCAGTGTGACACCAAGCCTTTGTGGCACCTAGTCTGTGTGGTATTTCGCTTATGTGCAGGTCCAGTTGCGTGGCGGCCCGGTTGCGTGGCGGTCCGATTGCGTGGCGGCCCGCCTGATGGCGTTCGTCAGTGTGGTGGTTTGCCTGTGTGTTATTTCTCCTGTATGGTAACATTACTCTTATTTTTTTAATTAGGATGGCGCTGACGGATGACCAAGAATCATATGGCATTTAATTAAGGAGTCTTTCGATCCCACTCGAAGTAACATTGGGTCTATTGCTGAGTACTGAAAATATTAAGTAGGTATGTCATATATTTGTAGTGAATCTAAGTACCTACAGTATGGACGTCGGGGACAATACGCGAGCTCTGTGATTGGGGCTTGTTTCCCACTCAACAAGAGCATCAAGGGGAAAACACTGGTGATGATGATTAAACCTTCTTCATTGATGGTAATTGTGATACGGTTTATAGTATGGTGTTATATCTTGTCACGCCTCTCTAATAAACTAAAGCCGCAGCTGAATTTATGTCGGCAACTTATAAAGAATAATTTGTGTACGAGATGATGTTGTTATCTCTCAATCTACAGAAGTTTAGTATGATAAATGACGTATGTTTTATGTGAAGAATTGGTGGGTTAGTGCAGTCGTGATAGATCCAATCACATGATTCATAAGACATACTTGGGTGATGTGTCGTGGTCAGAAGTGACCGAGCGAATATGGTACTGTGCTATGGATTTCATGTTTCAGATAACACACGAGGACCGTTGTACAGCAGGACGGCCGTAACGGATGCGGTCAATAGTATGAAATCATGTGGTCAATAGTACGGACTCATGGGGGTGCGTCCTCTGGTGGGGCGTGCTGACAGAGTCTCTACGGCACGAAACGGGCGGAGTGGCGGCCATTCTTGGCGTGACCGCCGCCGAGGAGTGAAGCGTCTTGAAACTGTCTCCACATTTCGTTTATAGAAAGTGTTATTTACGTTTGAAAATAAAGTAATTTTAAAATCACTTTTGAAATAAGAAAGTTAATTACCTCAACTGCCTACATTATGATACTGCTCTGATTTCAAGTGAAATTATAAGTGATGTGCAAAAATGAATTGGAATAAATACAGTGGAGTAAATGTAAACCTTTTCTTTAATTTATCTGGACGATCTAATACTGATATCAACACCCTGATGACAATGACCCTAATACACCCTTTCCTTCACGCGACGACATATATATGTAAAATGTTAAGTGTAGAATGAATAGCAACGTAAAATGGTTCTTGCAAAGGGACATATCTATATATGGTCGATGCGTCCCTATTCCCAAGCTTGAATCCAGATTGCCATAACAGTTCATATCTTCGATAGAAACTTTTTATAAGTATCGACGCATCGGGTGCCAATAAACCGTATTTTGATATTCTGCTCTGCCGGACACCACACGGCCGAATTCCGATACAAAGCTGATTCGCCAGATCTAAATTTGTCTGTCAACAGGGGTACCATGAGCAAGTGAGGTTCGCTTGGGCCCAAAGTCAGATGGTAGAGCCCCAAAATCTCATCTCCATCAAAAGAATAGATCTAGTACGAAAGGTACGTTAAAATTTTTATGTTTTACTGCAGATAAACAGGCAAGCGGGCCACCTGAGTGAAAGTGGTCACCGCTGCCTATGTACATCAGCAACACCAGGGAAGTTACTAATGTGATGCCCGCCGCTGAAGCGACCTGTAATAAAGCTTTTGAACGATCCCATTGACCAAAGGAAACACTGTGGCTCATTCCACATACAAATCGTACGAGCGAGAAACGTTCTTTCGAACCTTCACGTGGAAACACAAGTCTAATTCGGCTTTTCGACACCTACGAATGAGGGCATTCGCAATTGAACATTAAAGACACAAAACATCCTGTCACGTCAATATACAAAAAACGTCTGAGAGTTCTGTCAGAACGTTTCAAAGTGTGTCATTAAGAAAATTTCAAATCAAAAGAGGGTCAGTCTGTCTCTTCAAATAAATTGAGTGTTTTTTTATTGCAGAGAAAAGAAAAAAAACCAAAAAGGGTAATTAATTATGATTTTACATAATTATTTTAACCCTTTAACCGCCACGCTTAGAATCAGTTGGCGTGCCCTCAGCGCCACGCACAGTAAAACGAAAAATAAATACCTACAACAAATAGTGATGTTCAATAGTATATCGATATGGGTAATTCCCCTTCAAACGCTTACAATTTCATCTAAATATCGTAACAGACAGTAGATAGAAAACGTTACTTTGTAATTTTATTTCTAATATTAGCAGGTATTTTGGTAACACAATGAAACAAAAAGCGTTTACAGATATTGAAAGATTTATTGATTTCCGCACAATAAAATTGGTCATGAAAAGAATTTTGTTATTCTTATTTTTCAATGCAGTCCTATAGAGTATTCTTTATCTAAATGCAATAGTTAACAAACAACATTGGTCAGTTTTTTAACAAACATGATTATACTTATTTCAACAATATTAATATCAGTTTACCGAATCGAACCTTGACAGATTCTAATGATATTTAACTACAGATCACCTTCCAGAATACGTATTAATTCTTCAGCTGTAATCATGTTTAATCAAATTAATCGATAACACGAACATAATAATAACACGCATAAGCACAACACCAATGGAAAAATCCAGAAGGCGGCACTCGTTTATGACGTCAGAAGCGGTCGTCTTTTTCCGTCCGTGGCGCTGGGTGTACTAGCAACATTAGTTTCTAAACATGCAGACTAGGGATGGGAATTGTCGATTCAGTCACTGACATTTTTAAGCTTTATTTATTATAAATAAAACAAAATAAACACATTTATTTATAGAAATAAATGTGTTTACTATAGAGTAACATTTGCTTTATTTGTTTTATAATAAATTAGTAAGTATAAACAGAAATAATTTAATTTATGTGGATTTTTCTACCAGTAAATCATTGCTTATGTCCCATCCTTATTGTCGGATTTTTCCGTCACTGGCGCTGGACACCAATACACTTTTCGAATAATACTATCAGTAATTTATTCAACTTTAGACATTATTTTTAAGTCTTCTAATTAAGAAACTAAAGTGTAAGCAATTGTATATGATTACTTCATCAACTATTTACCAAATTATGAACATAATTGTAATATAATACAGTGCTATCAAACAAAAAGGCAGATTAACCGAGTAGTGGTATTTGGTCGTAAATATCCGTCCTTGGCGAAATGAGCACGAAAATTTTTGTCGGATATATCCGACCTTGGCGGTTAAAGGGTTAAAGAGAGATCAATGAGGTCTGGTCGTTGTAATGGGTGTCCCACAGGGTTCTGTGTTAGGTCCTACCTTGTATACCTATCGTGTCTTACTTGGAAGTGAGATTTACCGAATTCAATCCCCAGTGCTGCCATGTAACAATGACTTTCTCTGAGTTGGGTACCTACATTAGTTGGAAACTAACCGATGGTCGTGCAGCGAGGGAAAACACGGTGAGGAAAACTGTTCGTTCATTTAAAAGATCTCGACAGAGTATCGGCATATTGTGCACGGAATAGCCTAGATCTTAATGTAAAGAAGTGCACAACCATTACTTTTACAAGGAAGAGAAACCCAGTATGTGCGACGTACAGGCTCAACGACGCAACAATCGTACGCACTGATCAAGTTAGGGACCTGGGAGTCATCTTAGATTCTAAACTGACATTCTGTGCTCACTACGAATCTATTGTTGCGAAAGCGATCAAGATGCTAGGATTCGTTTTCAGGACAGTGAAGCCCCTGAGGTCTATTTCAGCTTTTAAAACCTTATATTATGCTTATGTTCGTAGTGTTTTAGAATACGCGTCGCCTTCATGGTCCCCGGTCTACGCTGTCCACCGCACTAGACTAGAATCGGTACAAAAACATTTTATAAAAAAAACTCAACTATTTTTCTGGCACGGTACCTTCTGGTTATGCGACTGGTCTGATCACCCACAAGATAATGTCATTGGAGGACAGACGCTTTGTAGCCGACATGAAGCTTTTGTATGACATCATACACAGCGGAGTAGATACTCCGCAGTTATTATCCCGAGTGTTACTATGCGCGGGAGACCCGCGCGCGCGCCGCGGTGGGTATATTAATTACCAAAATTATAAATTGCAGTTTTGTTATTGGCATTTCAACATAATAATGTAACCTTTTTAAAAATAATGCATATGCTGTAAAACTGTGAAATAAATAAATAAATAAAATAAATTCAGGCGAGTGAATGTGTAACCATGTTCGAATCTGGTCAGGTTTCCCTTACGTTGACAGGATCACGGAGATAACATGCTAGTCACTCGACGATGGTCTCGCAGAGTCACGCGAATAAAGACAGTGCGCGAATTCGCGCGTCATTTGAACTAAAAAAAATTATTATTCTGTTGTTGATAAAAGGGTGAAGTTACTTTTTTTTTTTTTTAAATGTGCTTCGAGGCTGCGTAGGTTGAGTTGACTCTTTTATGATAAGGAAAGAGCAAGTTTAATTTCACAGTAATTTCCAGCCGACTGGCAAAATTTTTTGTATTGCAGAAAAGTTTTGAGAAAATACTTTTTTCATTATTAAACTTTTGCATTTTTCATGGGGTAGGAGGTAAGTATGTTACTTATTTAACTACTTTGTTATTACTTACGTTATTTAATTACTTTGTAATCTTCATTTTATATGGTCTGACAATAAGAAAGTATTTGCTTTTGACTATCACGCATCTTGGAAGAGAGATTCACAGAGTGCAATATAAACAGATTTGGTGAAGGGTATAAGGTAGCCCTCATTGTTGGCAAGCGAGAATGCATGAAAGTGGAAAAGAGTTAACCACTTGGCCGGGTGTTATGACCAGAGGACCAAGGATCCAACAGTTGATCGTCGGAAATAGCATTTATGTCGCGGAAGTTGACACACTTCTCTAGCGCGATGTAGGAACGATAAGCGCCATCTATGTGCGGATACTTGTGTTCGTGAACTCTTAATCTGAGCATTCTTGAGTTTCCCTATTAGTGCGATAGATGTCGCTACCCAGTGATGACAGTGATGACCGGAAAAGGTCAGGTCGAGTTAGGTAAAGAAGTCGGTAAATTTCACGTAATATTAATGGAGATCTGTTTTTTATAGTGTTACTCGCATAATTGCCAAGCGTCAGTAAGTTGAGAAAGTACTTTATAATCATATATTACAATTATATAATTTTTTTTACTTCTGTGCAAGAAATGTCAAGCAATGCAAGGCAAGCAAGGCTAACAAATACCTTCCACTCGATTTATTGATTCATGCGCCGCCTGTTAGACTTTTAAATCAATGGGCGTCTTCCGGCTAATATGACGAAGATGATGATGACTTTATCCGTATCAGTATAGCGCGTTCCATAGCATGTTGAGCAACCTTGAACCCCAATAAAACCATATTTATTTAATGTATTGAACTAAGTTATCATCGTAATATACATACCATTTTATTTTCTATTTTATTTAGTGTGATGGTTGTAATAGCAAAGTAAGTCGAAATTGTGTTTTTATTACAGTGTTATTTGGGAATATACTTGATTTACTCATTGGCACTCATCTAGCTTTTTGTACCTTAGACAAACAGAATTTATGGACAGTAGAATCTGTCCATAAATTCTGTTGTAGAACGAAGTTGTGTTATGTGCAATAAGAAAGCAAAGATGTGTCATACCTTATTGTCACTATTATTATTATCAATTGTTCTGTATTGTTTATTTAACACATACCTTAATTTATTTATATTTCAGTGCTATTCAAGCAATTGCTCATCATCGGTAAGCCATGCTAATATTTTAAAACCCCTTCACAATCGATTTTTTTTGCCCTTTTATTCAAACTGCCTTAAAACGTCACCGTTTCATTGCTCGTTGCATTGCTCGCACTATTGCATGCAGCGTAAGTGGACTCCTCATCATAATTTTGTGGTCGTTTCACTCGTAGCATAACGCTGGTTTTCAATAAGGAAATTGCAAACATAAAGCTGGGTTTGTTTATTTAAGTGTGGTTATTTATTGTGGATTTTTTAAAGGCATCAGAACGTCTTTGCTAATGCTACTTCGACCGTAACTTTGAGAGTGCCACTTCGCAGGTTGTTATTTTATCATACTGACGCCAGACTTTTGAGCTCCGGTTCGGTCGGTCCTTAAGCTGATACACTTCCTGTCAGTAAAACGCTTCCTGATATTTCTACCGGAACAACAGTATAGACAACCGTTGCTGGAACAAAACAAGCAAGCATTGTTACTTGGCGACAGTAACATATAATTTTGAGATTATTATTTGAGACGAGCAGCTCAATCTTCACAAAATTGTAACACATGTAAACAATAAACGCGTTCGTAGTACCTCGAACAGCATCTTGAACACATAAGCGAACCAGTGAGATTCGCATATGTTGGCGCATACTTTGGATAAGGCACTCAGCCAGGTGCCTGTACGAACTAAAATTTTAACAAATTATGAACTGCATTGAATTAATTACTATTATTGACTATTTAAATTGCTGTTGCTAAAAGTAGTTTAAGTACATTGTTACTAACACTATGTAAATCTGAAATAATTCAATTTGAATAAAACACCCCATTCCCTCTACTGAAAAGTGTACAGGATTTTGCCACGCTAAGGTAAGATGATTATTTATTTATAATACGTACTTCTATGCCAAGACAATCCCACAATGACCATTATTACAAGCAACTTGACGGAGGAAAGGTAACGCCTTTTTTTCCATATCGCATCGTCACCAGCTGAGATGGTGGTCAATGCCTGGCTAGTCTAATTATAATAAAAAAAAAATACAAAATCTCTCTGGATTTAACCTAACACTAGAGTCCTATCATCAGTCACCAGCATATCTGTATTCGTTTTTTTTTGGATAAGTTATCTTGAATGGAGCTTATGACCCCTGAAATCCTCAAAAAATTTTAGTGTGTTTGAACGCCACCTTAACACCTTTCAATTTAACAGTTTAAAAAAAAAGTTATATCTCCTTATAAATAGATGGCACTGTACTGAACTCTTATTTCAAGTTTGTTGTATGAGTCAGAGAGGAGAAAATTTAACTCAAGTCACGTCGTAAATTTAATATGCCAATTTAATTTAACATGTCTAGCCCATGTTGCTAAATGATCACCACCCTGTTAAAACTTGTCCGATTTAATAAATTCCAAAGAGTCAATTATTCGATATTGGTCCTTGTGTGTATGCCTGACATTATTAGCACCGAATATTATTGCGCCATCTAGTGATGATAATAAAAACACTTTATTTAATGTCACCTTTATAACCTCACATTACCTTTACAAGATTAACAACGTCATAAGAGCAAAACACACAGCATAGATAATTTTATTCTTATATACGTGTCGAAAAATCTCTAAAATCGGTTGAGATATGACGGAGAAAAATGGGTAACGGAGGAAAATATTGAGATTTTCATGCTGAAAATTCACTTTGAAAACCGTTTGATTCGAGGCGAGCGGTTTGAAAATAGAGCCCAAAGGAGGGCCTCGGACACAGCCTTTCCTCTCAATATCTTGATTGTGTTCTGGCGCGAGATCCAGTTCGCCTTGATCATGATCTCAGATTTGACAGATGCTATGAGTAAATTTGAGAATCGGCATAGTCACGATCCTCAGCATTGAGGGACTGATTGAGGAGAAGAATGAATAAAATGTATGAACATTTTCAGTGTACCGGGAATAATTGCCACGCAACGGTAAGCACAAATATATTAAGAAATAGTACTCGTAATTGCTTTACTGAAATTGAGCGTCTTTATGTTCTTATTAAACTGTCTGTTTACTGCAATAGTGTACAGGAGAATGCACTGCGAGGGTAATTATTTCTAAGAATATAATATATAAAATATTTATTTATTTATTTTATTACAATATTCTTAAGTAACATATTATAAAATAACAGATGTTTTGATACATAAGCCGATAGAGGTATACACAACATTTACCAATAATGTTACGCAACAATATAAAAATAAATACAAACTAGTACACCTTGGCTCCAAACCAAACCACTGGAATTACTGCTCTGTGATAACTCGGAAGACTCACCACAAAACTTTAGAATTGCCAATCCAATGGTTCGGATCGAAACCCTGATCATAATACAAAGTATATAATGTACAATAAATATAGGTAAAGTAGTTGTTTAACTAAAAATACCGTGTACCAATAATTTACCTACTTATTTGACCAAAAAATCGAGTCAGTTAGGTGTTTTCTAAATATATTTTTTTGTGTATCTGATAGTTAGGCTATTAGTACTTAATCCTTTTTTATAGTTTTAAGAATACGAATAGGGATAAGGTACTTAAATAATTGCATATGAGATTTATTTAGGCACAAACAAAATATTTACAGTACCTAAATATTTTGTTTCTACCTAAATAAAATTATATGTTATAAACTAACACTAAAACTAAAAAAATAAATAAATAAGGTAATTAACATCGCTGCACCCCGGAATGGTGCTCAGAATGCTGGCTACATTGCCTCGTTAGATAGAGGCATAATAAGTTCTAAAACAAAATAAAAAATTATAGCCATAATAAGACCACGCTAAGTCCGAATCGCATTAAAAAAAAAAAAAAAAACTCTGTATGGCAACTTATGCCATGTCATTTTTCCGTCATAGAACGTCATTCATGAAAGTCATAACAAAGAATTTGACTGATTTGAAAAATATTCTTAAGGCGATTGGCACATTGGAACGCAGCAGCAGGGTAGAGGGCGCCACCCTCTCGGAACATACTGAGTCCGTAAATCAAATTAATTTTAAATGGTTAGAACAAACATCTTGCTATAGAAATATATACATTTAGTTGATTATCCAAAAACTTATCTGACCCGCAGCCCGACGTCGCCTTCTTCTAGCAATAGTATATATTTACAACATAGTTTACTACATTACTTTAGATTATAGTCAGAAGGCGATGCGATTGATTGTCAAACTGACGATCATTGCTTTGCGATGATGCGTCAGTTTGACGAATTAGTCCGTATTATTGTTGATGGCTTCCATACAAAAGAGAGAACAAGAGATAATGAAACGAAACGGCTATACGAAATATTATCAAGGAATGAAAGATCGTGATAAACAAATCACTTGATGTCATGGGACTACTGGTAAACATAGACTCATGGGAAAAAGACTATCATTTCTCTTTAGGGACTAACGCACGTCACGCACAACCGTACGTACTGCGTTCCAGTGTGCGAATTACCTAAATAATAATGGGCAATGACTGATAAGGACAGATTATCCAATCGATATTGCCATATCCACACTTTATAATTTCTACTACTGTCAGTTGATTCGGACTTAGCGTGCTCCTACTATAGATTTTATTGAGCGGGATAGTACCTACTCATCAAGACCATTCCAAAGAGTCTAATCACGATTGGGGTAACTAATTTCATTTATTGGTTCCTATGACCTTCCGACTCCATCATCAGACCAACTCCATGGCACTATATCAATGCATTGTCATCCAAGTTACATAGGTATGCCAAATTTCAGTACCAACAAATAGTCGAAAAATGTTTTGCAAGTTTTGACGGACAACTTACATACGAACAGTTCGAGTTAAATAAATGCTTGTAATAATATACTTAATATAAAACAAATTATAATGTGTCAATATTCATACGTATTTGCTAATGAAAAACTACAATTTGCGCTGATAAACTTACTAGGATCGCCAAATGCAACCTTACATTAAAAACATAACCATGCGGTGTCCGGCATAGTAGAATAGCACCTACCTACACTCGTGGGTGTCGTACAAGGCGACTAATTTTTTTAAAGCAAAAGATATAGTATCCGTTGGCTAGAAAATGGGCAGCAGCGTTTTCCCTTTTTATATTTATTATACTGCGATCTCCACCCGCCTGCCAAGCGTGAAGATTATGGCAATAACCTCTCCATCTGTGGGGAGGCCTTAAGTTCTGCAGTGGACTGTTATGGGCTGTGATGATGATGATGATGAAAAGTATATTTATTTTAGTGCATAGGTTCATACTGCATCGCGCGGGTATGTCAAACAATTAAAACTTTAAACTAATAATAACGTCGCTTTCCTTATTAACTGTCATATCAAACATTTTGCAAGTTTTCAGGGCAACTCTTTTTCAGTTGAGCGCATGTGGTTTTTGCATTGTAAGTAGCTAAAAAAGTAATTAATGATTTCAACACCAATGTAAATAGTTAAGCGTGCCATAAGTTTGTGAGTGCCCTGTCTACGCATAGTAGCAGTTAGCTAAAACATTTTTCAATAACAAAAATTGCAGATACGCACGATAACAGTTTAGTTCTCCTAAACGGTTAACAACTGAGAAGCGACTGCCAAAGAGAACTTGTTAAGAAAAATTCGACGAATACGATGATGGTGTTAGTGCAGATATGACAGTTAGCAAGGAAGGCAACGATAATGGGGCGTTCTATAGACTCTAGACTTATTCTATAGACACTATAGTCCTAATCCTTCAAGACTGAAAGATGCTAATGAGCTAATGTAAATAAATTCTCCAAACCAAAGAGTTGAAATTGATAACCCTCCAAGTTTATGATACAGACGTACGTTTTAGGAGTGCTTGATACGATTCCAATTACCTGAAAACTATATTTATCACTATTTATATTACTTATAGTGCACAGGAAAAACTTGTGATGCAAAGGTAAGATGTTCTGACTATGTACAAAGACGAACTCGAGGACGGCCTGAGTGGTTCAGTGGTTAACATCTGGTCTGCCACGCAAGAGGACACGGGTTCAATTCCCGTTGGAGCAGAAATTGACATAGTTTTTTACTACGTGTCTGGGTGTACTAGTATAATAAGTATTTAAAAGTATAAAAGTAGGTTAACACAAGATGTGCTTATTTTGGAGCTAGGTCACTGTGTGAATTTGTTTGAGCATATTTATTTATAAACGGATCTTTCAGTCGCTTGCGCGTCGCAAGAGACCACACGATTTGTTCCAATCGGCTCATGTGGTCCGTTGAAATTAAAAAAAATAATAGATTTTTTACTACGCTTCGTAATTTTTCGTTAGATACTTATAGGCATATTATTATTTACTTACAAATCTTGTATTAAAGGTATTTTTTATTATTCCAAAGTGTCGTGGACATGATTGCTTGGCGGAAGTAAGTTTCATTTTGATTTTCCCTTTTTATTTATTTATTCGTATGGCATTAATAGCCGAGTCGCTAATTATAACCTAGGTAATTAATGAACACTAAAGCTACAAGTAAATATCTAAATTCTTCACCCATTGGGCTGCGTTTTCCCTATAATTGTCAATTAAACAGTAGTTAATTGACAATTAGTAGACATTTAGAGTGTGCGGGTGGTAAGGAAATAACTAGCCTTAGCTTGAAGACACACTGATGAAGAGCGCCGCGCGGCGTACTGCACGATGTGGCAAAACTTGTTACACGCCGAGCAATGTGTATGCAAGTACATTGACAGATGGCGAAATGTTGACAGTTACTGTAGTGCTCGTCGAGATCTTTATTTCAAGTTATCATCATCCTTCTAGCGCTTATCCCGGCCTCTGCCAAGGTCCGCTTTCCTAAAAATTATTTTCTACGTCGCCCGGTATTCGGCATCCTCGCATCGTAAGCCGTTCGCTCTCGCATTTGACTCAGCGATGTCAATCCATCGCTTTTTGGGTCGCCCACGTTGCCTCTTTCCTGATACCGGCAGGTTCAGGCACCAATTTCCCACGTATCCCTGAGGCTTACGCAACATGTGACCATACCAGCGCAGGCGAGTCTCCTCGATCTTGTCCACGATATCCCTTACGCCAAGACAGCCACGGATGTATTCATTTCGTACTCGATCGAGCCGTGTAACTCCGCACATCTAGCGCAGCATTTTCATTTCGTTGGCGTGAAGTTCGCGAACGTGTTTCGTCAGCGCTGGCCATGTCTCGCAGCCATAGAGCACCACAGGTCTAATTATACTCTTGTATATAAGAACTTTGAGCTTGACAGGGGTTTTAGCGTCACAGATGACTGCCGTGAGTTTCTGCCATTTGGCCCAAGCTGCAGAGACTCAAGACTTGACATCGGGGCCGAGTTCGCCAGACGCCATGGATCCAAGGTATTTGGATGTATGTGTTATATTTACAGTTTCGTTACCTATACGGCTGGAGTCGGTATTCGCGCTGCAGCTGGCCATATACTCTGTTTTGGCGACGTTCAGTTTCAAACCACCGTTTTCTAGCACATCCTTCCACGTGTTTACCCTGGTCTCAAGAACCTGCCTTAGCTTGCTCACCAGTACGATGTCGTCAGCGTACTTTATAAGCCAGGGAGGCATGTCCTGAATTTCTGATGAGAGGGCATCGAGCACAATGCAAAACAAGTAAGGGCTCAGCACAGAACCCTGGTGAACACCTATAGTAATCGGGAATGGTTACGATGGTTTTGACGACAGCTCCAGTATTGGCATACATGTCCTGTATAATACAAATGTACGCCTCAGGCAGAGACTTTGCTCTCAGAGCCCACCAAAATATCTCCCGAGGGGCACTGTCGAAAGCCCTCTGCAGGTCGAGAAATACTTAATGCAACGGTTGATTTCTACTGCAATGGGACTCCTGGATGACCCTGAGAGCAAAGACTGGATCCATGATGTTGCAGCCCGGCCTGAAGCTGTATTGGCATTCCGACAAGGAGCATTCCTGACTAAATCTCTGGTCAGTAATCCGTTCGAATAACACAGAGATCTTCATTTCGGGTGACAGCTGTCAAACTTAAAACTGTAATAACTCTGAAACTATTATATGATATATAAACTAAACTGAAACACTAGTTCTTTGAGAGATTTTATACTTCTCGTAGCGATCTTCGTTGATGGATCTAGATGCTGTCAAGCTAAAAACTGGAATAACTTCGAAACGATCGCTCACGAAAATTGTAGAACTTGTATGGTCTCCTTGAAAATTGTATAATAGTTTTTTGGCTGTGCCGGCCTCTGTTATTTTAGTCCAAACTGAATGGTATCCTTTTTGTAAGTTGCCCTTTGTTGTATTTGAGTCGGCAGATTCGCGCGTAAAAGCTTCGAAAAAGCTCTCGTGCAAACGTTGCCTAACTCACAATCTCTCGTAAATTTCTCGTGCAAACGTGGCCTAACTTGAAAAACCAGAATAACACCACTGTTTTCTTTGTTGTCACCGTGACGTGGCACCACGCGGTGCGCCGCGCAGTGCACTGCACTTCATGAGTGGACATCAAGCCTTACAGTCTACGATTACCTGCAATAATGTAAACGATGCTGAAACATTGATACAAATAAGAGGTAGCTGAAACGGGTAGTAAAGATGAATAAAGCAGTTCCGGTATTACATTCTCGGTTTCATAAAAGTTCCTAAAGCTCTTTGGCATAATATGCCACTGCATATTATAAGTAAAATTGTAGCATTGTTCGATTTTATGAGAGCATTCGATTGCAATATTCGTCTAATACTATAGGCTTCATTGCATTATTTGGTTTAAATTTTTGGTTGCTTTTTGTGACAAGTAAGTGGTTTTGATAGGTCCTTTTGTAGCCATAAATTTTTAATGTAATGCTGTCTGGGATAATGCTTGGTGGGGTGACTCAGGGTTCGATACTTAGCCCTATGCTGCTCCCAAGACCTGAAACGATTTGTCAGCTCCTTTACCTAATGTCCTTGCCAACGTTACTGGAATAGGAATACCTATATACTATTCATATAAGCTTTGCACTCAGTGTCTGTAGAGAAAACAGATTGTACGTGCAGAAAGTATATTTGGGTAATTAGAGTCCCGTAACAATACCCCACCGTTATTAAAAATATAGTCTTAATTTTTAGTAGTACAATATACTGTTATTGAAAATAAAGTAGTGACTTTCAATGTATTTGTATGCTTAAGTTCGTTATTAAATCGGGATTACCTTACTTTTTATCTAAATTGTCAAATTTAATCAAATATTTTATATTATAAATATTCTTCAGTCCGATGAGGAGAGCAGCCTGGCCAAGGTTAGTGAAACTTCTTTTAATAAATCTTATGGGAAAACTACAATGCTACGTTATAGTTTAGGATAGTTTTATACATAAATGTTCAAAATTGCATTTTAATAAAAAAGTAACTTTTTCGCCATCCAAACTAAGCAAGACTTGTGTTTTATACATGAAGTTATTCTTTTTAGTGTATTGGTCATCCTTGCGGATCAACGGTATGCTGCACAAATATTTTGAAACATAGCAGGTTAATTTAACTATCTCATTGCTACTCAAAATGTATTAGATTCAATTGCAATTATGCAACTAGCATTAAAACATGAGTATGTGTTTGTTACGAGTGTTTTAACACTTAAGGCCTTGCCACATCGCGCCGCGCGATGGTTGCCTAGCAAATAACGCACCGCGCTCGCGCCGAGCTTTGTATGTGGCAAGGCCTTTAATTATATGAAGTTGCATACACTATTTATTTACACTCATATTATCATGTTTAAATGACGACCTATTATTTTCTTAACTTTGCTGGAAGTAAGCTGCGAGTTATCTATTGATTTGCTTTAAACATGAAAAAACATTCACAAACACAAATACAACAATTAGATGAATATTCTGTTTAGCGGGAAAAAACTCCATACTTAATTTGGAATTTGTAATGACATATTTAAGTATTCAGCCTACATTTCGCCTTACACGACTGTTTTCGAATATGAAAAATAATAAGAACATTTTGACACAAGACATCACGACACGACAAAAATAAAAAACGTTTAAAAAAATTAAAAATACATTGTAGTTAAGTAAGACCATCTGCATAACCACACGTAACTACTACTTACACAAATAACAGCACACCTATATTGATTCCCATGGTACTCTCAATGTCGCGGCGGCCAGTGCAAAAGGATACCACTCAGCTTGTGCTGTAAACCGCGAAGCGTCTCACAGCGCTGATTTTCTGTAAGTCATAAATGTAATTGGAACATTGTAGATAACAGTGTACAACAATGTACATAAACAAACTTTACAAATGTTTAATAAATGACTTTGAACTTTGTCCTGGACGACGGTAGTTTCTTTATTTGACGGTCTGTTTGAATGTCCTAGGCAATAAAATAACCTTAAATACCTATATCTTTAATTAACTATACTTATCTGTTCCATATGGATGCAACAGTGTTCTGGAGTAGCATGCGTTTCACAGGTAATTTACTAATTTTAATAAGCTAAATAAAAAAGATTAATGGTCATTGACCAATAAATTATAATAGGTCATCATCATCATCATTTTGGCGTTAATGTCCCGGTTGCGCTCTCGCGCACAAGAGCCCGGGGTCAGCCTTGACCATGGCCCAGGATTTGGCAGATCAGGTAATTACAGTGGAGCGACTGCCATCTGACCTCCGTGACCCTGCTACCAGGCGAACCTGGTCAGATTAGATCATGGTTACACATTTAGTTGCTTGAGACTATGCAGGTTTCATCACGATGTTTTCCCTCACCGTAAGGGCATCGGTTAGTATTCAACATAAATAACTGTACATAATTCAGAAAAGAGTCATTGGTACCTCTCGCTTACGAATCGGATACCATGACTAACCGGTCACCACCATTATTTATTATTCAAATTTCATGCACTAAAGGTACATTGGCGGACCTAAAGCTAAAGTAGCCTTACCCTACCAGTTAACCGTAAAAAACATTGATTGAAAAAAGCAGACGGTGCTTGAGAAACTATAAGATAACGTGGGGGAGAATATTTGGTTAATATAAAATATATCATCATCACAGCCCATAACAGTCGACTGCAGGACTTCGGGCCTCTCCCACGAAAGGGGAGGTCATTGCCATAATCTCCACGCTTGGCGGGCGGGTTGAAGATCGCAGTGCAGTTGATGTAAATCTACCCAGAAAGATACTGCTGCCCACCTTTCGGATTTGTCCCTTAGTCGCCTCTTACGACACCCACGGGAAGAGATGGGGTGGTGCTATTCTTTGAGGTGGCGGCACCACACACCACATAAAATATATGGTTATTTGATATAGCCGGGTCATGAATTTAAAAAAAAAGTCTTCCGTTAGTCCTTGAAATATTGATAAATCATTTTAGTTGACATTTATATCTACAAAACATAAATCGCCATCTTTCAAAGATTTCATTAGATTCGTATTTTTTTTGTCGGGGAAAAAATGGCAAGAATAGCACTAACGTTCTATATTATTCATTTTAAAGTGCACTGGAATAACCTGCAACGCTGTTGTAAGTTTTATTATGACAGTTTCCTCTAATTCTTTGATCAAAACCTGCCTTATAATTTATTATAATGATCTATGCTATTTAGGCAAATTATGAACGGTCGTCATCAATCGTAAGTCGAAAATAATATGTTATTGTAAAAAATTAATTGCTAAATATTATTTATTTTTCTCTTCTCAGTCGTAACACTTTAGGCAGAGTGGTCGCTATATCGCCGCCTGTCTTACTTGGTCCTTCCACCGCGTTGTAGATCAGCCGCTAGCCCGAGTGCCTTCTACACTGCCTACTTATTTTTACTAGCCTTTGTTTTCCAGGCTAAAGGTGAAAATAGTTCAGCATTGGTAAGCCACACAAATGTTCTACAACATTAACGACTAAGGCGTTGTCCTTATATGGCAACGGTTGTGTGATCATGGTCGTGCGACGGGCGGTTATTACCCTATTAGTCGGGCGACATCTGACATACGACCATGGCCGCTCGACCGTTTCCAATTAGGACAGCGCTTTGGACTTGTAGACTATGCTTTATCATACCTATTCATTATTTTTTTGCAACAGTGTTCAGGGAGAAATTGCACTGCCAAGGTAAGACATTTGACAGGTATAGATTCAGCAAAACACGTACTGCAGTGTCCTTATTTACTTACCTGTAAATAACTCTCTTACTCCTCTCCTGCTCCTCCTTTTTCTCTTCCTCCGTTCTCCTCTCGCGGTACCAGGCGAACGCGAATTCTCGCAGCCCCGCGAAGTTTGCATCCGAGAACACAAGGTCCGTGAAGTAGACTGGGCCTGCTTCCTTCCGCTCTAACCCAGCGAGCGTGGTGACGCGGGTAATCGGGAAATCACGGGAATTCGCTATACATCGACCACATAGCTGAAATGTTGCCCGCGAGTCAAGAGGCAGATGGGAGGCGCGGACCAGTCAAGTGTTAAAGGGCGACAACTTAACTGGTGTATCGCCTGCGGTATGTGAGGTAGGTGGGAGGGTGATTTTTCATGGATGAACTCGGGGGTGCGGGGCGTGGAGCAGTGAGCATTTCCATTCACGAAACGTCACTTGATAATGTTCCTTAGAAGAATATAGCACGAGATCATGCCCGAACTTGTTCCAAGATCAATATTGTATCACGAGACGAGAAACCTAATATTTGCCAATGGCAAATTGTAAAACTAAATCTTGATTTTTAATTTGGTGCCTAAAGAAAGAAAGATTTATTTCTAGAAATAAGCAGTGCCTCTCGTGTTATATTTCTGTAATAAAAGATGGCTTAACCGAATTATTTATTGAATTAAGATATTTCATCATCGGCGTATTGCTGCTGGACATTGGCCTCCCCCAGAGATCCCAAAAAAAGCCGGTCCTGTGCCGTCTGCATCTAGCTGGTACCCCTGACCTTTCGTCCAGCTACCGGCGACCAGTAGCCATATTCACAATCATTCGAAACCGTTTCCGAACTATTCGACACGAAATTCGTGAGCAGCGAATCCGTGTCGATGAAACTCTTATTCAGAATCCCATCGATTCGGCTACGGAAACTCTACCGTTTCGGAAATGTCTATGGTTCTCCCGAGCGTTTACGATACACTTTTGTTGATTGATAAATGGATTATTGACGATTGATAACCCAAAGTTATATTTCGTGCTATATATAAATTTTTATATAATGTTTGATTGTATTTAAGTAGAATATTCTTTTTCTTTGAAGTTAATTTCCAAAAATATAAAATTTTAAAGATAAATTCTTTCTGTCGTTATGAACACTCACAATATTGTCAAACTAAAGTTTTTCAGAAAGTTTCCCCGTTTTCCTTCGAGCGATTTAGTTCAGTGATTAAATAAATTTTTACCCTTCCTAATCGAAGAAACGATGTCAACAGTAAGTACCTGACTAAATATTTATAGTACCTATTCACTTGAATCAAGTACAAACTCCGTGGTTCAATTTTGGATAAATAGCTAATTAAACTTCCTGATTTCTTGCGATTCCAGCCATCACGTACATTATACGGCCAACGAGTGGCGATGTTAAAATACATGCGAGTATTGCCCAGACGCTACAAGGGAAAAGAAAAATTGATAGCGGACCTCGCCGTGAAATTAAATGCTATAGGCGATGGTTCAACTAAAAATGCAGACAAATGGATGAAGGTCAAAGAAGAAGTATTTTTGTCTAATTTTTAATATAACATATTCATTAAATTGGTATTTATTTTCAGACTTGACAGGACTGGAAGTCAGATCTAAAAAAATAAAGCCAGTTAAATTCGGGTATTTAAATCTGGCACTGGTGGTGGACCTTCTCTGGTGGGCGTGACCCAGTGCTTTATGGCCTTCAACGTCGAAGTGCAAGCTGCAGCGGCGAATAAAGTGTCAAAGGGCATAATTAGACAGGCCGTTGCGATGGAAAATCTTGTAGAGTCGAATCACATCTGCCATAGAAAATCTAACTAAGTGATTACCTAAATTTGATTATCTACCACTCCTTAATTTCAATTTTATTATTTTATTTATTATAGTTTATTGTGATCATTTCATTTTTACTGAGTCTGATGTAAATTAGTAACTGAATTGTGAATATAAAGTTATAATTAACAAAATAGGTCGATTATTAAAGAAATTTCATAATTGAGATATGCTAAATATTATATGATATGAGTTTGTATAACTTACCAAGTAACACTTAGAAAATACAAAAAGCTTAATGCTTAATTAAAGGCAGCATTTTTTCTGTGATTTAAATAGATAGCTGAATTGTGATTTTAAATGTACCTATAATTTGGTTATTAGTAAACATGATCACTACTTATTTAATTTTTATTGATTTTACTGATTAAAACCAGTACTAATTTAAATTAGTAACTGAATTGTGACTTCAAAAGTATAATTAGTAAAGTATTTTGTACAACTGTATATCTTTTTATTAATAAACCTATATCAGAAAGGGCTTATAAGAAAGCTTACTGTTACCCAAAGGGCAATGGAAAGAGCTACGCTCGGAGTTTCTTTGCGCGATCGAATCAGAAATGAGGAGATCCGCAAGCGAACCAAGATCACCGACATAGCTCTAAGGATTGCCAGACTGAAGTGGCAGTGGGCAGGGCACATAGCTCGAAGAACAGATGGCCGATGGGGCAGTAAAGTTCTCGAGTGGCCACCATGGGCAGGCCTCCTACAAGGTGGACCGACGACCTGGTAAGGATCGCAGGTACAAGCTGGATGCGGAAAACACAGGACCGGCCTTTGTGGAGATCTCTGGGGGAGGCCTATGCCCAGCAGTGGGCGTCTTCTGGCTGATATGATGATGATGATGATAAGAAAGGGTGTAACAAGTCCACAAAAGGAATGTTCTACTCGTTGAATTAAACTCTCTATACAAATGTTGATCTGTATCTTTGAAGCTGATCGGTACTTTTGTAAGTAAAATCAAACAGTTTTAATTTCTAAGAAGGCTTGTTATAATTAGAGAAAGAGAATAAAAGTATTTTATAAATATTAATTTAATTAGTTACATAATTTAAACTTAACAGAAATAAAAGAAATTATATAAAAAATTTACATATAGTGTAAGTATATAGGAAAAATAAAAAAAACATTTAAATGTTCACAAAACAAAGAAGACAGGCTTGTGGTTTACCCGATGGTAAGCAGTTACCGCAACCTATGGACGTTTGCAATTCCAGTGGTAAAATTCCCATGTTGCCGACCCAATAAAAACCTTTTAACCACTTTCTTGAAGAACTCCATGTTTCTTTGTGACCACGATCTGAGGATGAACTATGTCGATGGCAAGCGGTGCGCTGATAGAAAGTAGCTGTAGGCATCACGTCAAATATTTCTTCAGAACAAACACCACAGGTTATCAGGAACAAACAACATATCACGTTTTTTAATAGAGTCACAAGGGCCATGGTGATATGCTGGTGTTTTTGCAACTAGGTAATTATAGAGAGTCATCATCATCATCATCACAGCCCATAACAGTCCACTGCAGGACTTCGGGCCTCTCCCACGAAAGGGGAGGTCATTGCCATAATCTCCACGCTTGGCAGGCGGGTTGGAGATCGCAGTGTAGTTGATGTAAATCTACCCAGAAAGATGCTGCTGCCCACCTTTCGGATTTGTCCCTTAGTCGCCTCTTACGACACCCACGGGAAGAGATGGGGCGGTGCTATTCTTTGAGATGGCGGCACCACACACCATTATAGAGAGTCACTAAACCATAATCAATGGCAGATCCTACTAACTGCCTTCTCACCCTCAGTGCCACTGTATATATATCCCTCTCTTGAAATTCAGCGGCGGATGCAAATAATCACTATCCTCAGTTTCCATTTCGTCTGGTGGGTTTAGACACTGAATATAATACATAAAGTTTCAATAATTTTGTATTGTTGTTATTGTAACAATTTTTGTCATACTTACTTTCAACGCACAAGAATATGAGGTCCTAAGATAAATAGGGCTTTATGTCTTCTATAATGTGGATCGCAGTCTCCGCAGAGAAGCGATAAACCCTACTAAGGTTGGGCATGTTAAATGGATTCGACAAATCTCTTATTTGCCGATTTAAGTGCATTGTGTCGGCTCTTTGCTTCACCCTTATCCTATTACGATGTTGTATCGGCAGTACAAACTTCATTTTCCAAGAAAAACTTAATCATCCACAATTCACAATAACTTTCTGAGCGGTAAATAGCATTCGTGTAATCTTCCGAAAATTCGACAAAGTCTTCCGATTTGAACTGTCAAATTTGTCATTCGGATTCGAGACCGATGCTTCAGAATACGGTTTTCCGAGTCGATCGCCAAATTTGTCGATTCCGTATCCGAATCCGGTTTCCGAGCCATTGTGAATACGGCCCCAGGTCGTTGGTCCATCTTGCTAGAGAGAGGCGTGACCATTTAAGCCTTTAAGAAACCTACACCTATCAGGTGGGCGGACAGCACGATTGTGATGTGATGATGTGCTTGAGCATGAAAGGTATCTAGGAATTATTTTTATTTTGTACAAATGAACATCTTAGTTTAGTATCGAGACATGAAGATGGAAGCGCCTCACGCCGCCCTCCTTCCTCTCCACGACACCTCAGGGTGCCGCGGCGCTCACATTGCTTGAACTCCTGTGCTTTTTTATAAATTTATCAAAAAAAAATTTTTGATCCTCCACCTCAGGATTTATCTTCGGCAAATTAAGCTCGTGTGCGTTGTTCCGAGCGTCCATAACAAAATAATCAACCGCGCTGTGCGGAGTCCGCGGGCGCACTGAGAAACTTCATTTGAGCTCCCTGCATCGCGCCCCCGCGTTCAGATGTCACTCATTCTGACACCCCCCTCACCGCGCACGCGATGAACTAGTTAAGTTGTCGACATTGAATATTGAATAGTGAATATTGGGCTTGAGAAATCTCAAAATTGATTGGTTGTGTATACGTAGTGACTAAGTCAGCATTGGTACCGCCTGTCTCCTATTGTACGCCGCCATTTTGATGCAATTGAGTTTAAACCAATCGCAACAAGACAGCTCTGGCTCTGGCTTGCTGATTGGTCCATACCCAATTGCATCAGAATGGCGGAATGCTGTCGGAGGTCGGTAGTATGGCTGCAGGTGCCTTATCTTGTGCTTAACATAAAATTTATGTTTATTTAATTTCGTTTTTTCTATGTTCCTGTAACAGTGCTATGCGCTGCGTCCAGATGACTATACACTAGAATCATCAAGAATACAAAGAAGTGAGAATAACATTCTGCATTCTCCGCTTTGGAGAATAAATACCGAATGTTATGCAAGGGTGAGGTGTTTATTTGTTACAAGATTACACACACATAATTATGATACACGCAGCCGGAGGCCGGAGGAAATATTAAAATCAAAAACTTCATCTTCTTCTTAAACTTCATCATCACAGCCCATAACAGTCAATTGCAGGACTTAGGGCCTCTCCCACGAAAGGGGAGGTCATCAGGCAGGCGGGTTGGAGATCGCTGTGTTATAAATGAAACAATGAAAAAAGCTGCTATCCATTTTCCTACCTACGGGGACTAGCTCTTTTGCCACGAAAACATTAGTCGCCTTGTACGGCACCCACAAGTATAAGGGGTTGGTGCTACTCTTTCGGACACCACACGTCCAGTGAAAACTGAACTTAAACTACTTAACTTAAATTAAATTAAATTAATGAAATAACAATTATCGAATTAACCTAGCTAACCATGAATGTTTTTGATTTCACATCAATGATGTGAAATAAAATTAGACATTGCATTGACTTAGTTTTCATAGATCGATCTTGCTAGGTTAGCGGTAGGCGTTACTGTAGAATCGGGGTTGCTTAGTCGTTAACATGCTTTAGCACGGCTGCGTAACAGTCTAAAAAAAGTCCAAAAAAAGAAAGGCAAATGTTTTTCTATTTACCGATTTCAACCGATTAAGATGAGGAGCCAATGTCAAGTTGATTGATGTATCAGCCTACCGCCGTCCACTGCTGAACGTAGGCCTCCCCCAAAAAGCGCAATTTTTACTGGTTTTCGGGCAAACCGCAATCCTCATCCATTCACTGCCCGCCACCTTTTTAGGCGCTGTCCTAATTGACAACGATTGTGCGACCATGATCGTACGCCGAACGTAGTCCGACCAACAGGTGACCGCCCGTTGCACGAACATGGTCGCACGACCGATGCCAATGAGGAGTTTTCGAATAGGTATCTAAAGCATTCTTAGTCATTCACTAGATGGCGGCCCGACAATTTTGGTAATTGATAATCGCTTGAAAATGGTTCTTAGCAAAGGGGATATAAACACTGGGTACGTTGTATTGAATAAAATCGTATTTATAAATAGTTTTCAACCATTTTAGAGGTTGTAATAAAATGGAATATAGTGCCTATTCATAAAAATATGTCCTTGTAATTTCGTTCAAGGTTTAAAAGTTATGTTTATATTAATAAACATTTTATTTTTAGTGTTAGTATTAGATGGCTGCATGATATCACTGCCAAAATTATAGTTTTAAAAAAAATACCCGAATTATAAGAGCGCCGTCTATTGATGCTTTTTGAAACCAACTGACAATACCTACTGGAAACCTTCTCATTACGACAGCGTTCGTTCAACACTACCCCGGCCAAGACGCGGTCTCCACTCCAACACTAAAGGGCTCCATCGACAATCACTTTGTTTAAATATATGGCCGGCAAATGTCAAGTCATTATCATCGGATACTCGGATGACCGGCTCCTGCCATCCATCGCAGCATCTTAATTTCGTTGGCGTGGAGTTCACGGACCTATTTCGTCATCGTCGACCAGGCTTCGCAGCCGTAAAGCATCACACGCCTAATTAATTAGCCCCTTGAGTTTAATCGGCCGGCCCATTTTAGAATGCAGTAGCGCAAATACTTACACGATGTATAACTAATAGCTTAATTTTCACTTCAGTGCAACGGGCCATCGTGCAATTGGTCCATATACAAGAATGACGTCACGACGACGCTAATGGAGAACGGGACGGGTTCAAGATCGGGCAACGCGACGAAAATCCATTTCAACCTTTTTACTGGGAGTTTGTTCCCTAGAATTTCTGCTCTGATTAAAGAAGCCCCTTATACTCCCTTTCTCATGATATAGTGAACAGAAATATAATAATATAATAATAATAATAAATAATCGTGGACAAATTCACACAACGCCATCTAGCCCCAAAGAAAGCAAAGCTTGTGTTATGGGTGCTAGATAACTGATAAACTACTTATATATTTTTTAAATACGGACTTATGATACATAAAACACCCAGACCCGTAACAGATACTAAAATTCATCATTTAAATGTCTGCCCGGCCGGGAATCGAACCCGGGACCTCTTGTGTGGCAAACCGGCATGTTGACCACTGAACCACTCTGGTCGTGAAATGGCGGCACATATAATATGTCGGCTGCGGTTGCGTTAAAATGGTAGTAGAATATGAGTCAGTTAAGATATTGCAACTGAAAGCGTATCCTTAAATAACGCAGGAAAATTTAAAAATCTATATTTTGTATTACTCTCCATAAACACAGTACAGAAACAATCAGTAGGTCTAATCATAGAATCGGCTGCAATGTGCATTATTCTATAAATTTAATTGAATACCGGGAGGTGGATCAAATACTGTGTACGCCATAATGGAGTAATGTACTTGAAACCTTGGCACTCTATGTTAGTATTTGACCCACTTCCTGGTATTTGATTGAATTGAAATTTATAGTATACCTACATACAAGGCATTGCAATAATGTTGTATCGGCGAGCTGATCTGACGATGGGGACGGGAAGAGGTCAGAAAAATTACTAGATTTTGAATTAGATGAATTTGTGATTGTTTCTAAAACTGTGTGTAACAGAGAGGATGACTTTTTAATGATAACAAGCACAGAGTAAAGGCTAAAAAAATTCCGGGGTACACTATCGCTTGCCTATCTCGATTACCCCATGACGGTATTATATTAAATATAAATAAAAACATGTTTGTATTTGAACTTCTCTTAAATCGAAGTCTGTACATCAATTAAGTAATTATTAATGTATTAAATTATTGTGTTATTACATTATTGCATTATTATTACTATCAAATCAAAATAAATATTGTCTGTTTACTTCACTTACTACTATTGTCACCAACAACCCGTCACTGTCCTTTGTTACCTTCCTGAGCATTATCTACATTATTTTATAACATTGAGGTGGAAAACAAGCAGTTACCGCAGCATATGGTATTACCTACTCATGGTCCTAGTAAATATCTTATTACCCATTCCTTGAAGCACACGTGTATGTTTTATCTTGTGAACAATAAACTGTTACATAAATAATAATAAATAACATCACGTTGTACCAGGTGAAGGGCCGGTTCTAGCTTAGTCCCCTGGCCATGCGTGATCGAAAACGCTGTTGCCCATTTTCAAGTCTACGAAGATCCTACATGCCTTATACGACATCCGTAAGTCGAAGGGGTAAGAGAAGTTTTAGACGTTTCATTTCAGTACATAGTCGATATCATCTGTAACGAATTACAATCTGATAACATACTTACGCAATAAATAGTGAGGGAAAACGTCTCGAGGAAACCTGCACCATTCAGATGACTAAATGTATGACCGTGATCCAATCTGTCAAATCCTGGGACGTGGTTAAAGCACCCCAGTGCGTGGGGGTCGTGGCTTCTTAAGCCAAGAACCTCCAAAAGCGTGATTTTAAATGAGTGTGGGATGCACTGTGCAGTGATGGTTGTAGAGACTTCACCCCACTATATTTGGCTAATGAGAACTTGGCACAAACCAAAGGTCCTGAGCACCATAGACCGTAGGGACGTATGAAAGAGCAACGAGCTACATGGGCAATTCTACAGGGCGTTGACAGGGCCTGATGTCGATCTACTTGCGTCGGTCTAAGAACCCTAATAAAAACTCTTAACTACCATAAAATTAATGAGAATGTAAATTACGCTTTCGAAACTTAGAAACAAAGAAAAATCCAAAACCAAAATAAAATCACTAACACTACAGAGATAAAGAAATAGATAGACAACGAAAGAAACGACACAAAGCTGAAAATAACACAAAATAATAAAGCACTAATTAATTAAACAAATCACACGCGAGTTGTAATGAATTTAGAAAAACTGGGGTTTCTTAGTTAAGGAAATGGATATCGATCGATCGAGGAAATCGATGTTCACGCGACGCGCCCCCGAATCTGACTGTCTCGTTTCTACTACCTTGGCCACCTTACTTTAAATCGTTATCTTCAAAATTCCCACAATTCAATGTTTCAAATAAACAAAAAATGAAATATTTCTAATTGTATGAGGTCTATGCGACTGCTCTTATAACGTCCGCACATCCATAAATTTTACAAGATATGCCGGTAAACCGAAATAGTTAAATGTAACAACAGCTGAGGATGTATTACATACGTTTTATTTAATTACCGAGTCGATTAAATTTAAACAACACAAACAAAAATGCCTTCCTTAAGACCAAAAATAATAATATAGGGAGTTATAAGTAAACAATATAAAGACATTTTAGGTACTATAAACTCGATGTAATGTTACATTAGACTGAGTGTAGAGATATTTAATTTCTATGAAGCAAATCAATTTGAGTCATCAAATAAGTAGATTAGAATTAAATTCTAGACTCGTTTAATATTTAGGTGTACTTTTATTCAATTATTTATTTCAATATTTCGTTGAAACTTATTTGTATATTCACATCACTAACATTTGTAAGTATTTTTTCTTAGGTCCCAAACGTTGACGCCAAACATTTAAGATATTCACGATATTTTGCCTGTCATTCAACAAATCAAAAGCGTAAATTAATGACGTGCTTTTGATGTAAAATATGACGCTAAACGTGAAATAAATTGTTAAAGTTTATTACAAAAAGTTTTGGTTAAGTATTTGAGAGCATTTGTTAAAAGAAATCATGATAAGCAAACTATATTTTAACCACACACTGCTCTGTGTACGATATGCCTATTCATTTCTAAACATATCAACTATAAACATACGATATATAAGTAAATTGTACGGGGACGAGCTCATGGTACATAGTTATCGTTACATGGCTATGTAAATTGAAGTTGTAATTATTACTTTAATTACATAGGGTATTTCTTATACTTAATTACGCAATGTATGGTTGGTGTACTAATTCTTGTTACGTTAATTGAGTATCAAATTGTAAAATTGTAGTTAACTATTGCTTGTAAACTTCTTGTTATGAATGTGAATATATTATTGGTTTGCAAATACGTATTTTATTTTGTAAAAAGTTAATTAGGGGGTTTTGGGGGTCTTGCTGCACCACGTCCGTAGGCTATACCCTTGAGACCCTACACGTGACCCCTGGGTGGTGCGAAGCGTGCAGCTGAAATTGCTTGGTGGTAGGGCCTCGGCCCGCATGGCTAGCGACCACCCACGGAGATAAGTCTGCATGGCGCTAAGCAGCCCATGGGCTGTGTTCCGCCAGAGTACTCCGTGAGCCATTTCCCCTCATCCGAGTGCTGTACTCTGTAGGTCCCAGTTTTGTGTCGGACGTGTTAGGGGGTGGGCGTGACAGGTTGGCGCGGGGGCCAGGGATACCCGATGAAACGGCTCGTCGCTGGCCGCCCGCCAGTTTGTAGGGGACCCGACCCTGGGCATCACTTTTAACCTCCGGCCCTAGAGGCTGTCCCGCCAACTGCGCGAAAAATCCTGGGGATGCCTGTCGTGCCGGGGTAGGAGACCGGAGTGGACCCGACAGGTATCTTCAGGGGGGATCGGGGACCTTTCCGTCCCCCGTGCCAGCTTTTTTCACACAACTTTTTTCCTGTAGCAAAACATATTTGCCCTGCCGGATACCAATGTTACAGCATTACTTTTTTTCACCACTCTTAACAATACCAATGGCAAAACGTAAAAAAAAAGAGTAAGGTTTTTCAGCGGCACCCCTTTTCACACTTCCAGTGGACTTTTGCAACATCAAGGGCCTCCTCTCCAACCTAAACGCCGTTTATCACCACCGTGAGACGGCGAAGCCCGCCTTACTCTTCCTGACTGAAACGCAGATATCACCTCCGGCGGACACTTCGTATCTCCATTATCCTGGGTACACAGTTTCTTTTCGCACCTTTCTTTCTTTTCTTCCTCGCGCTGGTGTGTGCTTATTCGTCAGAAGTTATATCTGCTGTCTTACCATTGAACAGAGTGACGAATCTGTTTTGTGGGTGTGCGTGGAACAGGGAGGTTCTTCCCGTGTCGACGCATGCCTATACAACAACCGTCACGGCGTAGGTGCGACAAATTGGTTTTTCGAGCATGTTCAATGCGCTACCAACAAAATTCTTGAGCGATAACCTTCCGCTGAGTTGGTAGTCTTAGGAGACTTTAATGGTCACCACACTAAGTGGCTAGGGTCAAGCCGTCCTACCAACCCTGCCGGGAGATCCGCCAACGAATTTGCTCTGGCCAATGGTCTCACGCAACTGGTATTATAACCCACTTTCTTACCCGATGTTGTGGGCCGTGATCCTTCTTTGATAGACCTTCTGCTGATCTCCCACCCAGACGGTTATCGGGTGTCTGTCGATGCTCCTCTTGAGACGTCTGACCACTGCCTGGTCCGTTTTGAGGTGTCTCTTGCTATACCCGAACGGGCTCGTCCCAGTAGGTCACGCAAGGTATGGCACTATGGTTCAGCAGACTGGGATGGATTGCGAGAATTCTTCGCGTCGTACCCGTGGATACAGCTTTGCTTTTTCTCAAATGACACCAACACCTGTGCTGCCGTTGTAGCTGATGTCATACTGCAGGGAATGGAATGTTTTATCCCATCCTCTGTAGTCCGCCTCGGCGGCAAGAGTCAGCCCTAGTACGACAAGCCTAGTGCTGAGGCAACTCGCCTCAAGCAGGATGCCTTTCGTGCCTGGACAAGGGCTGGGGCCCACAAGGACCCTAACACCCACAATTTGAGGAAAAGTATAATGCTGTATCATGGTCTACAAAGAGGGTAATGGCTGGAGCAAAATTCAAATTCATTGGTGGTATTGGGGAGAGACTAATCAGCTACCCATCTGGGTGTCGTGCTTTTGGGTCTCTCTCCAAAGCTGTTGAAGGGAACTTTTGTCGGACTTCTTTTTCACCTTTGCGCAAGCCGGATGACATATTAACCCACACGGCAAAAGAGAAAGCCGATCTCTTAGATAATTTATTTGCCAAAAACTCAAATCTGGATGATGGAGAAGCTGCACCGCCTACCACCTCGCGGTGTGAGGGCAGCATGGCCGAAGTTCTTTCACCCAGAAAATTATAAGACGTGTGCTTCTTTCCCTAGACATCCGGAAGTCCAGTGGGCCTGACGGTATTCCGGCTATTGTTCCTAAAAAATGTGCTCCCGAGTTGTCTCCCGTGCAAATGCGCTTATTCGAGCTTTTCTACACTTGAGACCCATCAAATTACAGGCCTAAAGCGGTAACCTCCTTGCTCTCTAAGGTGATGGAGCGGGTTATCAATATCCAGTTCTTCGGTTACCTAGAGGACCACCAGCTGATCAGTGACCGTCAATATGGCATTCGCCATGGTCGCTCAGCTGGTGACCATCTTGTGTACCTAACGCACCGGTAGGCTGAGGCTGTCGAGAGCAAGGGCGAGGTGCTGGCTGTCAGTCTTGACATAGCTCGGGTCTGGCACAGAGCACTTCTATCAAAACTCCCGAAGTACAGTATCTCCGAGGGGCTCTGCAATTGGGTATCCAGCTTTCTGTCTGGACGGATCATCCAAGTCGTTGTCGATGGATGCTGCTCCGATACCAAGACTATTAATGCTGGAGTACGCCAAGGTTCAGTGCTATCTCCGACGCTGTTTCTTCTGCATATCAATGATATGCTGAATTTCTCCAGTATTAATTGTTATGCGGATGACAGTGTGATGGAACGCTAATAATTCAAATTCATAAAACATAACCCTCCTTCTGTCGCAGTCGGGTAAACACTATTGGCGTCGTTCGAACGTTTAAATTTGCTAAACACTTACATGTGGTACTTACTTGAAATTCCGAAAACCAAAACCAATTTGTCACACGATATTATGTTAGTTTGAACGAGTAATAAATTCCCAAAAAGGTCGAGCTTAATCACAAGGGTCACAATTGAAAGTGTGAAAAAAATAAAAGTTCGCATTCCAAAATGTCCAATAAATTCACGCTGAGATATCGATGTCAAAACAATACCGAGAAAGCGAACAAAGCTAGCCTAAGAATAACAAGCGATCATAAGAACAAAGGTTTCAAATACATGTATCCTAAGTCTTACGACTTAGGGATGCTTTTCAAATATGATATTACGCGGCAAACCGTTGGACAATTTCAGGGACGAGAGAGCGAGACAAATTCAGCCGGTGGTGAAACGGAGCGCTCGCGAGAAGCGACGGGATTGGTAGATTGGACTTCCCGCCACAAGAGCTGATGCGCAGGCGTCGTTTGCCAGCCATAACAACCAAAGAACACAACAAGACAAGCTAAGATGAACCTTATGTTAATTAGAGTAGATACTAAAATTGTAATTAGTAATTGATCTCTATTATAATTAAGTTAGCTAGACGAAACGGAGGATAGAGGATGACACTTTTTATTTCGGAGCGGAGCGAGGCGGATGGGCGAGCAACGGATCATTTATTAAGATTAGATCTTGAAGTCTAATAATGTAAAATTATATTAAACTTTCATTTACTAATAAATTAGAGTCAATGTATATTAGCAAATGGTGACAAAAGTTAAGTTGATAACTTCTACATTTATGTAAATGGTTTAGGTATTAATGGAATTGATCTGATTAATTACATTCATAAATTTCATCAATTTCTATTAGAATTTCCACTATTAGAGATTTCTATAACTTAGTTTAATTAAATCAAGATGGAAAGTAAAAGTTACCCCAATCGATTGACAATTACATTTAATTTTAACATAGTTATTAACTACAAATTATCTCGGCATGAGATAATTAGAGCACGGTAATATTTGAACAGAATATACCGAAGCCTATGTATATCATCATTAAATCAAGTAATTAATGTGTCTGATATATACGAGATCATTTTGTGCTATTGTTTGACTAAATTCAACCAAAGCCTATATATATGTATGTATTGTGTGTACGTTAACGTTCATCATCACGTTAACTAGTCCCTGTGTGAAATATTCGTAATGTGGTATTATTTGAATGACACCAGACCTACCTATGTCTAATCTGCGACGCTTGGGAGTTCGTAATGTACATACATTGAAATCATCATCAATAACGAATACTCCAAGATATATATTGTTTGAATATATTCTACATAAATGTATAATTAACTATTATTTATTTATAGAACTGAACTAGGTGTTCAGACCCCAATTTATTGACGAAAAGTGCTTTAAGAAGGCTTAATGGACTAGTCAATACCATCTAATGGCTTAAACCAACGGTTTATTCATAATGTTATTAGACCAAAAGGCGTATGGGCTGTCCCAGCTTATACGACTAGTCTAATTAACGAATATACCTATAATCTATATTATTATTAGGCCAAAACGCGTGTGAGTTGATCAATCCCCACATGACTAGCCTAATACTGACTACCTGTTGGTTAATGAATCGAATACTTCACTGATAAGTTAGCATTTATATCGACTAATTGTTTCACATTAATTGACTTAATTAAGCTTATGTTTGATTATATGTTTTAACTTTGCAAACCAAGTATGACGCTTTTACTTTTGGTTATGTTAATGCAACTATTTGATTTGAACAGATAATTGTTAAAATAATATTAATTCTAATATTAATTAGTTAATTACGGCGGAAAGGCGAAACTGATTTTTGCGGACTGACCTTAGTTTTCCAGTTCCGATAGGTATTGGCCCTAGGAACCGAGGTCAGACTCACGAATTTCTCTATTGTCAGAAATTCTTGGTTAAAATCATAAAATAGTTTCAATCGTAGAGTCACTATCAATTAAATAAACGTATATTTATATTTTAAACTCTACCTGTAACTTTAATTTATATTCTCGCACACCCCGACTACTTATCTGTAAATTACTGTATCACTCATCATTGTGATTATCAAATCAAATGATTGAGATGCCTAAATAACTTCACCCTGGACTAATGGTAGGTACCCTTGAATAAATTCACTCGCTTTAGGAAAGTAGGTACAGGTATAGGTTTAGGTATAGGTATAGGTTTAGGTATAGGTAAAGGTTTAGGTATAGGTTTAGGTATAGGCATTCTTGCAATTTAACGTATGGCGTTCGAGTACATTAAAGTAAAACTTATAGTGTTCAAACCCTAATTGGTCCTTAAATTCAGTAAGACTGAGACGCCACAAGTCTGTTACGGGTCGCAACCTGCGACCCCCATCTCGTGAATAAGCGTTAAAACGCTTGCTGTATGAAGAAGCAAAGAAGAAGAGAAGGGTGGCCACCCATTCATATAGAACGGACGCGTTCAAACTATATACAATATATACCTACTCGCCTAAAGGTGACATAAGACGAATCCGAGATCAAATGCAACGACACATATCATTGGCACCTCCTTGAAGCGCACTAATAAGAAGCAGGACACAGAGTTGAAATTTCCCAAGCGTCGGACGTATAACATCCAAGTCCGCTAGAGGTCTGGCTCTTAGCGACCCACTTCGGAGGCTCAACTTGCTGTAATAACATAATTTAATTCATATTTTTATTTTATCACTCGAATCATCGCCATGGACGTAGCGGAGTTTTATTGCAAGTTCCTATCATATCATTCTACATGTGAGTGAGGATGAGCACCCAGCCCACGGCGGGTGGTGCGATGGCGGAATTGTGCTGTGGGCACCAGATCAAAAAGTTCCTCAGAACACTCCCCATTGTACAGCCGATAGATCACACACAGGGAGCCAAAGTCCCATCGGTTAGCCAGTGGTTCTAATTTGCTTGTGAGTATAGGATCGTTGACAATTCGTACGGCGCGTCTCTGTACGGAGTCCAGAGGATTAAGCAGGTCGGCAGTTTCGCCGGCCCAAAGATGTGAACAATACTCCATATTTGGTCACACCTGTGCCTTGTACAGCAGCAGACGATGCCCCGTGGTGAAGTATAGCTTGAACCGGTTAAGCACTCCAAGCTTTTAAGAAGCCAGTTTGGCCTTACTTTCTAGGTGACTCCGGAATCGCACGCTATCCAATATGTCGTCTTGGTATCGGAGCAGCATCCATCAACAACGACTTGGATGCTCCGTCCAGACAGAAAGCTGGATACTCAATTGCAGAGCCCCTCGCAGATACCGTACTTCGAGAGTTTTGTTAGTAGTGCCCTGTGCCAGACCCGATCAAATGCCTTGGCTATATCAAGACTGACAGCCAGAGCCTCTCCCTTGCTCTCGACGGCCTCAGCCCACCGGTGTGTTAGGCACACAAGAAGGTCACCAGCTGAGCGACCATGACGGAAGCCATATTGACGGTCACTGATCAGCTGGTGATCCTCGAGGTATCCAAGGAGCTGGATATTGATGACCCGGCCCATCACTTAAGAGAGCAAGGAGGTTACAGCTATAGGCCTGTAATTTGATGGGTCTGAATTGACACCTTTCTTGGGTATCGGATGCACATGGGCATACTTCCATGAAGACGGCACCGTTCCAGAGGTGTAGGAAAGCTTGAATAGGCGCATTAACACGGGAGACAACTCGGGAGCACACTTTTTGAGAACGATAGCCGGAATGCCATCAGGTCCACTGGACTTCCGGATGTCTAGGGAGAGCACCCTCCACCTATCTCACCCCGCGCTGACTGTACTATGGCAGAGGTGCGTATACAAAGTTTAATATAATTTTACATTATTAGACTTCAAGATCTAATCTTAATAAATGCTCCGTTGCTCGCCCAGCCGCCTCGCTCCGCTCCGAAATAAAAAGTGTCATCCTCTATTCTCCGTTTGGTTTAGCTGACTTAATTATAATAGAAATCAACTACTAATTACAATTTCAGTATCTACTCTAATTAACATAAGGTCCTTCTTTGCTTGTGTTATTGTGTCATTTGGTTGTTATGGAAGGCAAACGACGCCTGCGCATCACCCCTTGTGGCGGGAAGTCCAATCTACCAATCCCGTCGCTTCTCGCGATCGCTCCGTTTCACCACCGGCTGAATTTGTCTCGCTCTCTCGTCCCTGAAATTGTCCAATGGTTTGCCGCGTAATATCATATTTGAAAAGCATCCCTAAGTCTTAAGACTTAGGATACATGTATTTGAAACCTTTGTTGATATGATAGTTTTTTATTCTTAGGCTAGCTTTGTTCGCTTTCTCGGTATTGTTTTTACATCGATATCTCAGCGTGAATTTATTGGACATTTTGGAATGCCGACTTTAGTTTTTTTCACACTTTCAAGTGTGACCCTTGTGATTAAGCTCGACCTTTTTGGGAATTTATTACTCATTCAAACTAACATAATATCGTGTGACCAATCGGTTTTGGTTTTCGGAATTTCAAGTAAGTGTCACATGTAGGTGTTTAGCAAATTTAAACGTTCGAACGACGCCAATGGTGTTCACCCGACTGCGACAGAAGGAGGGTTATGTTTTATGAATTTGAATTATTAGCATCTCATCACACTGTCATCCGAATAACAATGAATACTGGGGAAATTCAGCATATCATTGATATGCAGAAGAAACAGCGTGGGAGATAGCACTGAACCTTGGCGTACACCAGCATTAATGGTCTTGGTATCGGAGCAGCATCCATCGACAACGACTTGGATGCTCCGTCCAGACAGAAAGCTGGATACCCAATTGCAGAGTCCCTCGGAGATACCGTACTTCGGGAGTTTTGATAGAAGTGCTCTGTGCCAGACCCGAGCTTTGTCAAGACTGACAGCCAGAGCCTCCCCCTTGCTCTCGACAGCCTCAGCCCACCGGTGCGTTAGGTACACAAGAAGGTCACCAGCTGAGCGACCATGGCGAATGCCATATTGACGGTCACTGATCAGCTGGTGGTCCTCTAGGTAACCGAGAAGCTGGATATTGATAACCCGCTCCATCACCTTAGAGAGCAAGGAGGTTACCGCTATAGGCCTGTAATTTGATGGGTCTGAATTATCACCCTTCTTGAGTATCGGATGCACATGAGCTAGCTTCCACAAAGACGGCACCGTTCCAGAGGTGTAGGAAAGCTTGAATAGGCGCATTAACACGGGAGATAACTCGGGAGCACACTTTTTGAGAACGATAGCCGGAATGCCATCAGGTCCACTGGACTTCCGGATGTCTAGGGAGAGCACCCTCCACCTATCTCACCCCGCGCTGACTGCACTATGGCAGAGGTGCGTATACATCAGAAAGAGATTTTAAAAATCCTGCGGAGTCTAGACGTGAACAAGGCTAATGGACCAGATGGTATACCAGCAATAGTCCTGCGTAGTTGTGCCCCCGAGTTGTCTCCTATTCTCACGCGCCTGTATCGCCTCTCACTAGAGATTGGAATTGTACCGAAAACATGGAAGCTTGCCAATGTGCAGCCCGTGCCCAAGAAGGGCAGCCGCGCAGACCCTGCCAACTACCGCCCTATTTCGGTTACCTCCATACTCTGTATGATTATGGAGCGTGCAATAAACAAGAAACTCCTCGTGTATCTTGAAGGTAACGATCTCCTCAGCGATCACCAGTACGGATTCCGCTGTGGTCGGTCAACTGGGGACCTTCTGGTGTATGCTACTCATATGTGGAGTGAGGCCATTGAGAGGCATGGTGAGGCCCTTGCTGTGTCTCTCGATATCTCCAAGGCCTTTGACAGGGTTTGGCACGCAGCCCTTTTAAGAAAGCTTCCCTCATATGGTATTCCTGCTGGCTTTTGCACCTGGATATCGGATTTCCTGAGTGAACGATCAATCCGTGTAGTTCTAGACGGTTACACGTCTTAACTTAAGGCTATCGACGCGGGAGTTCCTCAGGGGTCGGCTCTGTCCGCGACTCTTTTCATGCTGCATATTAGTAATCTGCTTGGACCCGGTATCTTTTGGTACGCAGACGACAGCACAGTAACGGATAGATATCTGTCAGATGCAAAAGCTAGCAAGGACGATATTCAGTCTTGTCGAGAGGCCATGGTTGGTCGCTTGAACGAGGCTCTCAAGGCAGTGTCCGATTGGGGCGAAGCCAATCTAGTGTCGTTCAACGCCACCAAAACACGGGCGTGTTTGTTTTCCGCTAAACGGAGTCCATTCCATCTAGCTCCGACTTTCTGGGGTGTGACTGTGGAAATTACCGACAACCTACAGCTCCTGGGTGTTGAGCTATCAACCAATCTCAACTTTGGACAGAACATCGAATCAAAAGCCAAGACTGCTGCAAAAAAACTTGGAATCCTCTCGAAGGTCAAGCGGTACTTCACTTCAAGGCAGTTGCTTAAATTATATCAAGCACAAGTCCGATCTTGCATGGAGTACTGCTGCCACCTCTGGGATGGATCAGCCAAATACCAACTGGCTGCTTTGGATTCGGTGGAAAAACGGGCAAAGAGATTAATTTGTGATCCGCAGTTAATTGAGGCTAAGCTGCAGAGCCTCGAGCATCGGCGTAGGGTTGCGCGTTTGTCGGTTTTCTACAGGTTGCACTTCGGAGAGTGTGCGAAGCAGTTGCACGACCTCATTCCGCCGGCCCCTTTCCGCCATCGGGAGACGCGATCCGGGCGAGCGCTTCATCCTTATGTCGTGGATCTTCCAACTATCCGCACGAGCCGCTTTGGCTCGACCTTTATAATGCGTACGGCTAAGGAGAGGAATGCGTTGCCTGCGAGTGTGTTCCCTGATCAATATAATGTGGATGCCTTCAAGGCTAGAGTGAATAGGCTGTTCCTAGACAAGCATGCTTCATCATAGACCGCATCGTCACTTACCACCAGATGAGGTGGCGGTCAAATGCCTGGCTAATAAAGTAATAAAAAACAAAAAAAAAGCAGCACACGTCTTATGATTTTTTGGGTGAAACGAACCTCGGGCATGATGCCCTCACACCGTGAGATGGTATGCAGTGCAGCTCCCCCATCATCCAGAGTTGAGTTATTAGCAAAGAGATTACCCAAGAAATCGGCTTTCTCCTTTGCTGTGTGGGCCAATTGGTCATCCGGCTTGCGCAAAGGTGGAAAGGTGGTCTGACAAAAGTTCCCCTCGACAGCTTTGGAGAGAGACCAAAAAGCACGGCTCCCAGAGGGGTAGCTGATTAGTTTCTTCCTAATTCCGCCTATGAATTTAAATTTTGCTCTAGCCATTACCCTCTTTGTAGACCTCGATACAGCATTGTGCTTTTTCCTTAAAATGTGAAAGTGTTAGGGTCCTTCTGGGCACGAAAAGCATCCTGCTTGAGGCGAGTTGTCTCAGCACTAGGCCTGTCGTACCAGGGCTGACTCTTGCCGCCGAGACGGACTACAGAGGACAGAATAAAACACTCCATTCCTTGCAGTATGACATCATCTACAGCGGCAGCACAGATGTTGGTGTCATTTGAGGAAAAGCAAAGCTGTATCCACGGGTACGACGCTGGAAAATGCTGCTGCTCATTTTCCAGACTACGGAGACTCTTGATCTTTTTCCTCGAAAACATTAGTCGCCTTAAGGGGTTGGTGCTATTCTACTCTGCCGGTCACCACACGGCCACAGGACCTGATATAAGCCATCCGAATTTTGATTCGATTAATTTTGGATTATTAGTACCGAGAAATTTTTGTTGACATCCCACGATATCCCAAAACAAGGGTCCTTTTTGGGCAGCCATAGCGAGCGGACGTATATATGGCACGCAACGAACGCCCTCCGGGAGAAGTGCATAAAAAAAAAAGTTTTCGTGGTGTTCTGTGTTTGTGGTGTGTCTGCAGGTGTCAGCTTTAATATATGTCCTACTTATGACTACAGTGTCTTTTATTAGTAAAAACCTTTATTTTAGTCATTAAACTACAGAATAATAACAGAGTGTGAGTAAGTTTCCAAAACCCCAGTGAAATATATGGACAACGCTAAATTAAGTAAATAAGAGAATATTAATAAATAGATATCATTGTCATTTAAAATAAAGTTCTTGGAGAGACTGGGCGAAGTGGAGGAGTGATACTTGGTAACCAGACCCTGGCAGAAGCCGGGACTGGTCGTTCAGATTATGATGAAGTATTCAAGGCTGATATTTGTGTAGGAGTTTATTAGAAAATATAATATCTAGGATAACGTATGATTATAGTGGACATTATTTAATTAAACAAAAGCATGTTTTAAATATATAAGGTATATTGTAATAAGCAATGTAATTCATTATAAAATGAGGTATTTATTTAAACAACAATAGCTGAATTAAACGAGATTTTATGAAATAAACAAAATACCATAGGTAAACCACATTTATACAAAATTCTAACCAAATGTTATGACACAATTATCGATCACATAATTAAATATTTATCCTTTAAAAATGGGACAGTGGTATTAGGTACGATTCAATAAATAAACGATTATATAAATAAATAAAACCAATATAAAATATAAAGCAACAATAATACAATGCAAGTTTGTACTTAACTCTGTGCCGGCTCTGGAGCAAAAGTCCCACCCAGTCTTTTGACTGGACCTTTATTTATTTATTTATTTCACAGTCTTACAGCAATGTACATTTGTTTACAATCAGATACAGATAAAAGTGGTACTGCCAATTACAAAACTGCAATTTACAAATGGGATTAGTGAAGCTAAGAATACCAAACAGCAAAGTACCCATAGATTTGTTCAGTGATGATACGGATAAAATAATAATAACAATGATAAAATAATAATGATAAATGAACATAGTAATAACGTTTGCGTATGTGTGTGTGTGTATGTGTGTGTGTGTGTGAATGTTCATTTGTATGCCTATACCTATTCTAGTGATCACTGATAATAGCCTAGCTTTATACTACCTTCTAGCCGGAAATGTCATTTCTATTCTCATTTCCGGTCTCTTAAATTTACTGATAGATTGATTAGATGTTAATTTAATGTATTACAATACTTTTACCATTATTTTACATTATTATAAATTTATTACATAATTAATTAAGGAAGTTTCTCATAAACAGTACTTAACTGATCAAAGACAAACAATCGATCAGAAACACCACACTTCGTTCTGAAGTTGGTACAATGTTTACAAAAGTATTTTGAAATATTAATTATTATTAATCACGATATTTAATACCAATTAAAACATACTAAAATACCTTATATCTAACACGGCCATACTGACAAGTACTTCGTCCCTGAAGTACCTATTTGAATCAAATAATAATGTAACATTTTGTGTCATTTACTTATTTAAAACGACAATAGGTAAGTTGACTACCAAATTCATTCAGAATATAATAACTTCTTGCAATGCCACAAATAATTCAACCACAAACTTACTTTCAAAGTAATTTGTCCTGTCATGCCAATTTTCTCACCAGTGCCGGTGAAATCCAGATTAGCATCGTCTATGGGACTAGCAAAACTTTTTTTATCAATGTAACCTTTAATGCTGAATTATTAAAAATTATTCTCGAGATTTCAGAATTATAGCCAAGTTCAAATATAGTCATGAAAAATCGCATTACAATATTATTATTTGGTTTGAGTAGTGACCTGTAATGATAGCCCCATCACCGCCGCCCGTGATACAATGGCCAAACATCAGGATTACTAACTAGCACAGCAAAGTTTCGGTAGACGCATAGAGATGTTGGCAGCGTCACTGCTGCCCGGTGATGGTCGTCTTGTCAACATCAAGCTAACTACCTAGACAGCAAAGTTCAGTATAAACCTCCAGGTGTTGGCTGCAATCACTGCTGCCCGTGAAGCTAAAGCCACACCAAGCTAAATACCTAGCAGCAATATTCAGTAGTAGCCTTCCAGGTATGGTCCCATCACTGCTACCCGAGAAATGGACTTAACCAAGCTCACTACCTAGCAGCAACGTTCAGTATAAGCATCCAGGTGCTGGCTGCAATCACCGCTGCCCGTGTAGACAAAGCCACACCAAGCTTACTACCTAGCAGCCATATTGTAACACGGTTTCCCACAGCTGGATTCAAACAATCTATATAATCATGTCATAATTGGCAT
Organism: Blastobasis lacticolella; assembly: GCA_905147135.1. Classification (NCBI taxonomy): domain Eukaryota; kingdom Metazoa; phylum Arthropoda; class Insecta; order Lepidoptera; family Blastobasidae; genus Blastobasis; species Blastobasis lacticolella. Next base: position 13,399,811 of record LR990061.1, read on the forward strand.
TTTTCAATTATAGAAAGTTCAAGTTATCATTTCACTTTTACTTCTATTTATCGAATTATTTACTTATTACATGTGACTGAATAACTGGTGGCATTTCAAAACTTGTACGTCATTAGCATGATTTTCTATAAAATATTATTCACAAAATTTCTTCGAATAATTACGAATGATGAAATAATTCAAACTAGCATAGCATCTTCAATAGCGTTGTTCTTATAGACCCACATCGCAATTTATACCTATAATATTTATCTATCACCAAAATATCAATTATTAAAATATTAAATATTGGTTAATGGAATGGGAAACATCACAGGTACAGAGATGATTTTTATAGTACCTTATTAGTAATTACTTTAATTTCTACTTGGACGGGAATCGAATCCACTGTGCTACTGAAATAGCATATTATTAACGATACGGTCAGCAGACAAGACAATAGAAAATGTGAATCACGTCATTGTAGGTGGTACCTACTTTTTCAATTTGCTCGGCCAATTCCGACGTTTTATTTCATGACCACTAACGGTAGATAATCCGAATATAGTTTGTGGAAACAAAGATAGGCGAAAATTTTTTTTAAAGAATCGTATCTTTAATAATTAGCTTGAATTGAATATTTATTGTATAGTGAAAGTTTGTTGAAATAAAAATTAAGTAAACAAAATAAATATTTTGCGTTAAGTCGCGTAACCACCGAACAAAATGTATGTCAACACGTATTGATGACAAAATATTGCCACCTTTTCGGCGGAGAAGCACCTCTATGCAAAATGTATACAAATGTATATTGTTGATAAAGTTAGTCTGAATATTTTCTATTTCTGGCGGGACTGAGGAATCCCAATCTAGTTTTTGTTGCCATAATTTTTGTAATAACATTTTAGGTATGATAATACAAGGACTTAGGAGTCCTAATGGATCAAATATTTTAAATGAACTTGACATAATAATTCTTTTTGAGATTTTTTCAGATTTAGCGGGGAGAGTTGCAGGAAATTGTAGGGTATCTTTTGAAGGATTCCACCCTAAGCCAAGTGTGCTGGATGACTCACTTAAGGTAAGGTTTTCTTTATTTGAGAAGTTGCTAGAGTTACTAAATAAACCGGATAGGTTTGTTTTGAATATTCGTAGGTTGAAACCGGCTGAATGTAGAGCTTTGGTTATTGCATTTTGGATATAGAATAATTCATTCTTTTTATTAATAAGGTCATATACGTAAAAGTCCTTTTGTATTATTGTTTTAATTAGATCATTATTGCACTCTTCTCCGACTTGCCAAAGACAACGCGTACTTAAATAACTAGCACTTGCGGTGCCGTAAGTGATAGTATTTAATCGTAGTGTTTTCATGGGTAGTGACTCATCTTCTCTCCATAGGATCAATTGCAAGTTGCGATCATTTTCATGGACCACAACTTGGCGATACTTTTTTTCTATATCTCCAGTTAAAAGATATTTGTACTGCCGTTTGGACCCACGATTCGGATGTCATTTACAGAGAAGCCAGATGAGGTAAGGGCCGATCCGTCGAAAACCACACGCAGTTTGGTTGATTCGCTTTTTTTTTTTTTTTTTATATCATACAGTAGGCAAACAGGCAAGCGGGCCACCTGCTGGAAAGTGGTCACCACTGCCTATAGACATCAGCAACACCAAGAGTATCGCCAATGTGTTGCCCACCTCTATTACACGTTGCTTTGGCAGCAAAAAGACAAAAGCCCCTCCACAGCCAAAGCCTCGGTTCCCCAAATCCCCACCCCATGGAGCACTGGAAACCTTACTCACCGGCAGAAACACAACACTATTTAAAAGAGTATTGTTAAGTTGCGGTACTCTGTAAGGTGGAGGTACTTCCCCAGTCGGGTGGCTCCAATTCGAACGGGATACCCCGCTATGCCCTACCTCTCTTAAAACCTACCTCCTCCTACCTCTTTGTTCCTTTAGGACTGCATGGTGGCAAAGAAAATATGATGGACTTTGGATTGCGACTAGAGACTCTGATAGATGCCCTAAGTCCTAATACTCTCGAATGAAATTAACATATTGCCTTTTGAGATCTAGATTTTTACGAAATCTTTTTTCTAAATAAAGTAATCTTTTTTAAGCTAAATTGTACGAGTTTCCCAAGCACTCAGGCGAGTCAACTAATGGCAGTCTTACGCAAAATCGCAGTGTTTAAATATTACAATAGAAAATGCTGCTGCCCATTTTCCAGACTACGGAGACTCTTGATCTTTTGCCTCGAAAACATTAATCGCCTTGTACGACACCCATTAGCGTAAGGGGTTGGTGCTATTCTACTCTGCCGGTCACCACACGGCCACAGGACCTGATATAAACCATCCGAATTTTGATTCGATTAATTTAGGATTATTAGTACCGAGAAAATTTTGATGACATCCCACGATATCCCAAAACAAGTCTGCACCAATCAATAAATCAATGGGTAGTGGTTGCTGCAATTTAGGATCGGCTAAAATAATACCCTTTGGCAGGTTGAATTGTTTAAAATTAATTGAAGTTTTAAGCAACTCGGCTGTTAGTTCATTCAAAACAAAACAGGATAATTTGACATTGTGTTGATTGTATGTATTTATTTGTATAGTGCATGTTTCTTTTATTTGATTATTTGTATTATTGCTAATGCCGATCACATTAACGTTTGTAGTATTAGATTTAAATTTTAATTGTTGTTGCAATGATTTACTAATGAAGGAGGACTGACTGCCACAGTCTAGAAGTGCGCGTACCTCTTTTGCTTCATTAGTTATGGGGTTAGTTACTTTTATTTGCGCTGTTGACAGCAAAACCTGCTTTGTACTTTGCTTAAAAAAATTTACAACTTGATCAACACTGTTCTCTACTGAGACATTTGTAGAAACTGAATCTGTCGTTGCATGTAGAAAAGTGTTATCTCTCTTTTTGCATTGTTTACATGGACCTAAGCGACACTCTTTAGCTAGGTGTCCTGGCCTTAGCTAGTTTGAAGATAATTTGTATTAATGTGACATTGTCTAACTTAGAACACAACATAAATAAGTGGCAGCCTTACACCCGAGTCACCCGAGTGATTGCACTGAACAGCTTGAGCAATAGATTCGCGTCTCTCTTCAGCTTGTTGTTTATTTAAAATGCTTTTGCTAATGAAATCCTGCTCAATGCTATCCCTTTCATCGATCTCGGCTGGACAACTGTCTGAATTTAAAACCTCTATATCTCCTTGCAGCGGGAATGTTCGGCGTATTTCGTTAAAATACTGTAGATTTTCGAATATTTGGATAATATGGAATAGGATTTTAAGGAATTGGTTTGAAATTAGAGCTCTTATCTGTTTGTGGATGGTTGCACTGCGCTGAGGTGACCTTTTGCCCTCAAAAAGAAAGTACTTGTTGCAGATTGATTGCAGGTTCGTGTCCAATGCACTTGAATGATAAAAGATTTATTAATCTTGTAGTCCTGTCACGGTCGCCACTCATCAGGACATTATGGAAACACAAGGTCTTTTATAACTTATTTGTTTATTTCTTCAGGTATTAGTTTATAATAAAAAAGCTTTAGTGTAGATCTGTTGTCGTTGAAGACAGAGACGTAATGATGATGCTGATAGACAAATGACAGTTTGAGATGGAACGCCTGATAGTTTTCATTAGTATATGTTCATGTAGACGTTATTGCAGGCGTTGTTGCCTAAACACAATGCCTAGTATGTAGAATACCAGGAAGTGGGTCTAATACTAACTTAGTGTGCCAAGGTTTCAAGTACCTTACTCCATTATGACGTACCCAGTATTTGATCCACTTTCCGGTATTCGATTAAATTGATAGAATAATGCACATTGAGCCGATTCTATGAAGATGACCTGCTGATTGTTTCTGTACTGTGTTTATAGATAGTGACACAAAATAAAGATTTTTAAAATTTCTTGCTTTATTTCAGAATACGCTTTAAGTTGCATTTTAACGCAACCGCAACCGACATATTATATGTGCCGCTATATATTTCTGTTCACTATATCATGAGAAAGGGAGTATAAGGGGCCTCTTTAATCAGAGCAGAAATTCTAGGGAACAAACTTCCAGTGAAAAGATTGAAATGGATTTTCGTCGCGTTGCCCGATCTTGAAACCGTCCCGGTCTCTATTAGCCTCGTCGTGACGCTATTCTTGTATATGAACCAATTGCACGATGGCCCGTTGCACTGAAGTGAAAAATAAGCTTTTAGTTATACATCCTGTAAGTATTTGCGCTACTGCATTCTAACATGGGCCGGCCTTTTAAACTAAAGGGGCTAATTTAATAATTCAGCGTGTGATACTTTACGGCTGCGAAGCCTGGTCGACACTGACGAAATACGTCCGCGAACTCCACGCCAACGAAATGAAGACGCTGCGGTGGATGGCAGAAGCCGGTATTGACCACTCGGATGATGATCATGACTTGACATTTGCCGGCCATGTCTTTAAACAAAGTGATTGTCGATGGAGCCCTTTTGTGTTGGAGTGGAAACCGCGCCTTGGCAGGCGTAGTGTGTAACAGTGTGGCGCCGTCGTAATGAGAAGTTTTCCATTAGGTATTGTCAGTTGGTTTCAAAAGCATCAATATATGGCGCTTCTACAATTCTGGTAATTTTTTTTCTGTAAATCTGTATGATTTTGGCAGTGATATCATGCAGCCATCTAATACTAAACCTAAAAGTAAAATGTTTATTAATATAAACATAACTTTTAAAGCTTGAACGAAATGTACAAAGACATATTTTTATGAATAGGCACTATGTTCCATTTTATTACAATCTCTAAAATGGTTGAAAACTATTGATAAATACAATATTATCCAATACAACGTATCCAGTGTTTATATTCCCTTTGCTAAGAACCTTTTTCAAGCGATTATCAATTACCAAAATTGTCGGGCCATCATCTAGTGAGAGGCTTAGAATGCTTCAGATACCTATTGGAAAACTCCTCATTGGCAACGGTCGTGCGACCATGTTCGTGCAACGGGCGGTCGCTTGTTGGTCGGACTACGTCCGGCGTACGACCAAGGTCGCACGACCGTTGTCAATTAGGACAGCGCCTAAAAAGGTGGCGGGCAGTGGATGAGGATTGTGGTTTGCCCGAAAACCAGTAAAAATTGCGCTCTTTGGGGGAGGCCTACGTTCAGCAGTGGACGGCGGTAGGCTGATAAATCAATCAACTTGACATTGGCTCCTCATCTTAATCGGTTGAGATCGGTAAATAGAATAACATTTGCTTTTCTTTTTTTGGACTTTTTATTAGACTGTGTTACGCAGCCGTGCATGTTAACGACTAAGCAACCCCGATTCTACAGTAACGCGTACCGCTAACCAAGCAAGATCGATCTACGAAAACTTAGTCAATGTATTGTCTAATTTTATTTCAAATCATCGATGTGAAATCAAGAACATTTTCGTTAATTCGATAATTGTAATTTCGTTAATTTAATTTAATTTAAGTTAAGTAGTGTTGGAATATAGACATATTCCTCTACAAAAACCAATCTCCTAATGGCAACACTCACATATCTCTCTCTCTAGTCTGTGGTCTAGGATTCAAACTTTACTTCCTTCCGTGGCCTTCGTTGAAATACAAGCTGCAAAGCTAAGTATAAAACTTCAACTCTGTATGTTATTTATCGGCCCCGTAATCCATTATCCTACAGGTTATGGGCCCAGATAAGCTCGCTTCCCTGCGCTAATATCATATTTATAAGTTTCAAATAAAAGTTAAAAGAAACAAACAAGTACGAACATGTCTGACGGTCTGTGCTATTGAAAATCCTTTAGCAAAGTGGAAAACAAGAAAATCTACGTGAAACGTAAATGAAAATTGGAAATCCATTCTGTTTATCGAAATTTAAGATGATTGTACGTTCTGGTTGCATACATAATGAAAGATTACTTTCTACGTGAAATTCAAAAGTCAATGGCGGCCTTACAAACAAAGTTTTGTTTTGGCTGCAAACTCTGGAAAGTGAAAATTCAAGAATAGTCACTAAACCGAATAACAATCGGTTCAAAAATTACATACAGAAGTTACGAGAAGAATTATGAATAAATAAACATCTATAAGTTAATAAGAATCTGGAATACGGAGTACCTATCCGCCCACAACAAAAGGGGTGATTTTTCTTTGCTTATATAAATCAAGCATTAAAAATCTCAGTACCTAGCTAAACGTGTGAATTAATTTTCAGATAATATGTAAGTACCCATCAAACGGCGTACTCATGAAGTAACATTGACATAAAACATTTCCATCGGCAAGTGATCAGCACGTTAGAGGTACATGTACCTGTGGATTAATAACTGTGGTGCACCTGTGAAAATCTATTTCAGATTCTGATCTGGAACTATAAATGGAATAAACATCAGTAAAGACGGTAAACTACTGATGCGAGGTAATCCCATCTCAATTTTTTAAAAGTAAATCTGATGGATATAATTTATTTATTATATTTAAATCAAGTGTGCAGTAGTGATCAAAACTAGAGGCAAAGCAATCTGTCACATAAACATAAACAAATCTTTATATAGTAGATCAACAATTTCCAAATGAAAAATTTAAATACTTGAAAATATAATGAGCTATAATACAATATTTATGTCTACTCACTGTAGTGAGTCCTGTAGGCCTGTAGGCCTATTTACATTTAAGTTGATAAACAAGAATTTTAGTTGAGACCAAGTTGTGAGTCAAACTTTGTAAGCCGGCCAAACTTGTGTTTCACACTTGCCTACCATACCATCAGATTACTGTGTGCCTCTAATCTCTTTATTTTCAGCAAAAACAATTTAAAATTGGTTCTTTAATTATACAAAATGTGAATAATTTGTTGTGACAAAATTCATATGAATAATTTTAGTTGACAAAAATTGTAACAGTTGGAAAAATTTGCAAATTCCAAAGACTAATATAGGATAATTGTGACAAAGTTAACAAAAGAGACTGCATAAACTCTACACAGTAATATTGTCTCTTGATTTTGGACCACAACAATATAATGTTTGGACATAACGCCAAGATGATGAATATGAACAATATAATGTGTGTCAGTTTGTCACATGCTAAGAAGTAATAACAAATTAAAAAAAAAAAAAACAATGAAAGTAAACTTTGTGAAGAAATGTTATAATTACCTATGAAACAATTGTAGAACACCACAACAAAATGGTGATTTGTAATCCTATGTATTGTATAATACCTGATAAAACATGTAATTTTAACTAACATAAATATTTTAGGATGAAGCAGTTTTACCTGCAGCATTTACTATTAAATATTACAAGCACTCATAGATAATATTAATAAATAAAAGTGATACATTAATAAAGTACACAAGAAATTAAATATTTTAAAATTATCTTGTTCATGGTGGATATGAAGGACCCTAAGACTGTTTCAATGATCTGGGAGCCAATTGGTACCCCCTATTGTGGGATATAATATTTTTTTTCCAGCTCTATCATCTAAGAATTATTATTTTGTTTCAAGAAAACAAAAATAATATTATTTTTAGTATTATTCCTGAACAAACAGGCAATTGGAACAACTGGTGGAAATATAAGATAAAAATAGTAAGCATGGTATTCTGGTGTACCAGATAATAAATACTATAACCATGCTATACCAAACTATTCTAAGATATCTAACACAATACATAAAGTAAATAACGCTATTTCTTCTGCGGTCCAAGTGTTGGGACTGTATAAAAAATCTGAGGAGTAGTGTGCTACGAAATCGATAAGTACGAAATCAGAATATAAAATACGAGGAAATCGGTTTAACCGTAAACCCGTATGAAATAAAATTCGTGAATTAAACGAATAATCTGATACTTAGTACGAAATCTGATAGTAGTTTTAAAATGGGTATAATACCTAAATCATGCAATATTATAAATCTGATAAATTGTTACTGTGATGTGGCTAAAGCTATCCAAGCATGATCTGATATAGGTATGAAACCTGTCTCTATTAAATATAATAAAATATTTATGTGTAAATGATAGAAATTCCTATCAAACCAGTATTTAAAACTTGTACTGCTGTCAAAACATTGATGGTTTTTATTTATCTTAAATGAGTGTTTTGAATGACATGCGACATACCCTATTTCATACAGATTTTAATGTGAGAATTAAAATTAGCTATTTCAGAAATATGGCTATTTTAACAAATAGTCTAAATAAATTTGTTTTATTGTTATTATACATACATACCTACAAACACAGTTACGCTTTTATCCCATGGACAAGGGGTGTTTTTGTAGTAAACTAATTGCAGAGTATGTATGTATTTCCTGTAATTTTCTATAATAATAATTTACTGTACTCGCCTTAGGTTAAGAATTAAATGGGGATCCGAATAAATTACTGTATATTTCTATTTTCTTGAGAATTATATTTATGTCTATGGGCCTTGCTGCCTGTAATAATTGAATAATGATAAAGATTTAATAAATCATGTTGCCAAGAGTCTTAGTAAAGACTATTTCATAGGCAAATGAAACCTTTGCACTTGCAAGTTCAGCTGCTTGCAGTTAATAGTAAATTTTTATAAGTTGTGACTTGGAAATAACTTACTTGAGATAGTGAAATAGCCTACATATTTTAAATAAAGTGGCACAAATAAAAACTATCAGGGGGCACGGCAGCGTTCCTAAGCCACGCCAAGTCGAACAGTCAAAAATATTTCTATAAGTAATGCAAATTATTGTAACTATGAAGGGAGCACGGCAGTGTTCCTAAGACACGCCAAGTCTAGTTAACAATAAATTTAGGGGGTACGGCAGTGTCCTCCGCAAGTCGAATATATATAAACAAAGGAAATACAAAAGGCAACAAGTATTTAGTACCTACAGGGCAAACGGGACATACACCAAGATGATTTTGCTCTCTCTTCTGTTGGTCGGCTGGAAAATATTTCTTTAGAAATAAGCTGTACCTGTTGTGATTTAGCTGTATGTCAATTTTGGAAACTATTTATTGTGCACAATAAACTGTAAAATAAATAAATAAAATGATTATGATGATGAGTACCTACCATAAATACAATACTAGTACCTATGTACTTAATAAGAGTTTTCTAAGTTGGAGCAGATGACATTACTTGATGATTTACATATGGCAAATATAACTATAAATTTATGGTATAATTAATATACTCAATCCAAGACAACCCTGTAGGCCTAGCACAAGTTGCTCTCGCGCGCGATAAGCGACAAAAAGCGCGACATAGGTATTGCTATCTCTTTCATCTTAGTTTTGAGAGAAGGAGACAAACGCTCTCTCGCGGCGCGGGCCACTGGTAAACATAGTGTTATAAACATTGCATAGTGTTATACACATGGAATGCTTCATAAATTGAAATTGAAATTGAAAATTGAAATTTTGACATCAAAAGAAGTTGAGAAATGTAAACATGTCATATGTTTTTTGTTAAACACATCACATAGATGTTGTTAAAATTGAATGTATGTGAAATTGTACTATCTTGAATCAAATAAAGTGTAATTGTGTTATGTATCACAATTTAACTAAATGAGTACAACTCACACATTTCACTTACATAATTTTGAATAAAGTGATATTGTTTTGAGTCATAGGCATATTGTTGTTAGTTTTAAACATAATTTATATTTGATTAGCGTAAGTATTGATCAAGTTGCTAGCTCTTGCATTAAGTAAAATGAATATGAATATATGAAATAAAAATCAAATACAAAGTAAGACAAATTAATGGAAATATCTATTTGTTTGGAAGAAAATAACTACTTCAAATAAAGTATCGTCACTGAGGTCATGATTGAGAAGATTTACAAATGAAATAAGTTTTTAGAATACCTATGTATAACAATGTTATTCAACTGAATTTGTTTTGTAATATAATGATAAAAGATTTGTTGATTTGATTAAGAATGTGTAAGATGTAACTCTATTGTGTAATAAGCTAATTCTAGCTTGCAAATTACGCAACTTAATATTTAAGTTGACATGGTTTGATTAAGTTTTCCTGGGTTTCCCTAATCCTAGCAACAAATGTTGGACCATATAAATGTTATAATTTTTCCCAGAATTCACATGGAAGGCTTGTTATGTTTTGTTAAGCTAAAGCTGTTTATTGAACATGGTCAATGAACCATTATGTTTTGATAAATCTTTGATAGAGAGTGTTGGCCAATTTCGTTTAGATAAGAGATAAATTTTTGAGGGGGGCTGTTGGAATATAGACATATTCCTCTACAAAAACCAATCTCCTAATGGCAACACTCACATATCTCTCTCTAGTCTGTGGTCTAGGATTCAAACTTTACTTCCTTCCGTGGCTTTAAAATACAAGCTGCAAAGCTAAGTTTAAAACTTTAACTCGTGTGTGTTATTTATCGGCCCCGTATTATCCTACAAGTAGTTTAAGTTCATTTTTACTGGCCGTGTGGTGTCCGGAAGAGTAGCACCAACCCCTTATACTTGTGGGTGTTGTACAAGGCGACTAATGTTTTCGTGGCAAAAGAGCTACTCCCCGTAGGTTGAAAAATGGGTAGCAGCTTTTTCATTGTTTCATTTATAACACAGCGATCTCCAACCCGCCTGCCTGATGACCTCCCTTTTCGTGAAAGATACCCTAAGTCTTGCAGTTGACTGTTATGGGTTGTGATGATGAAGTTTAAGAAGAAGATGAAGATTTTGATTTTCAGTTTTGGTCCTCCGGCTGCGTGTATCATAAATATGTGTGTGTAATCTTGTAACAAATAAACACCTCACCCTTGCATAACATTCGGTATTTATTCTCCAAAGCGGCGAATGCAGAATGTTATTCTCACTTCTTTGTATTCCTGATGATTCTAGTGTATAGTCATCTGGATGCAGCGCATAGCACTGTTATAGGAACATAAAAAAAACGACATTAAATAAACACAAATTTTATGTTAAGCACAACTGCAGCCGTACTGCCAATCTCAAATGGGTGTGGACCAATCGCAGCAAGCCAGAGCCAGAGCTGTCTTGCTGCGGTATTTTAAACTCAATTGCATCAAAATGGCGGCGTACAATAGGAGACAGGCGGTACCAATGCTGACCTAGTCACTACGTATACACAACCATTCAATTTTGAGATTTCTCAAGCCCAATATTCAAACTATACTAAGGGAATCAATGCTGTCCGCGTCCGTAGGCGAAGCCCACTTTGGGCTTCATGCCTCTAGATACCCTACACGTGATCCCCGGGTAGTGCGAAATGGACAGCACTCTCTCCGGTGGTAGCTTTCGGCCGTGGCTGGTTACCACCCTCCAGGCGAACGCGGCGCTAAGCGGCCTAGCCGTGTTCTGTTGCAATGTCTGGAGTAACCCTCTTGGAGGATGGGTCTGGACAGTTGTAGTCGCCCTGCGTAACCGTTTTTTCTTAATGCTCACCACTCCCGTACCGGGTGCCTGGCTTCGGAGGGCAGCGGGATCCGAAGCACGGTGCCGCCGCTGGCCAACCGTAGATAGTTAGAGACCGTAGTAGATAGGGGGCCCAAGTAGCTGGTTAGCCACTAGCGAAAGCCTGCCCCGCCATCTTACGAACAATCCCAGGTTGCTCTACCTTGCTGGTTGGCGACCGGATGGCAGGGCCAGGTAGCCAATCTGGGGGGTTCGGGCGTTCCCGCGGTCTCCGCGTCAGGCACTTTCCCTAGCGGTATTGGTGAGCATGTTTGCTGGTAAGCCGAGCGCTACCTCGTCCAACTGCCATCCTCCTACAACAACCTCTTTACACTTTTCTAACAACAACAAAAAGAGAAACGTTAAACAGCGGCTGCACTCCCTCCCACTCAAAGTGCACCTCACTAACATCCGAGGCCTGTACTCAAATCTCGATGCAGTCCACTACCACCTTGAGACTGAAAAACCGCAGCTGCTGTTCCTCACTGAGACACAAATCGGATGTCCGGCTGACGCGGCGTACCTCAGCTATCCAGGGTATACTCTCGAGCACAGGTTTATACCTCGTGCCGGAGTCTGTGTGTATGCCCGCGAAGACATCTGCATTCGGCGTCTAAGGAGCTTTGAGGGGTCTGGTTTCTCTATTTTGTGGTTGCTGGTGGATACAGGTCAAGTGCAAATCCTTTATGCCTGCGTTTAGCGATCGCACAGCGGGGATCATGAGACGACTCGGTTATGTGACCATCTCGTAGAAGTAGCGGATGAAGCGAGGGAGCGTTACCTCGCGGCGCAGTTAGTCATTCTGGGGGATTTGAATGCCCACCACCATGGCTTTTTCTATACCAGGTTACCAATCATGCGGGGAGAGAGGCGCGTAAACTAGCTCTGTCGCTATATCTCACCCAGCTGGTAAGCTGTGCCACAAGGGCACCTGATGTTGACTCCCATACCGAAAATTGCTTAGACCTTCTACTGACAACAGATCCGGACAGACACTCAGTATCGGTTTCTGCACCGCTGGGTACATCCGATCACTGTCTGGTGAAATCTGTATCCGTTTATTCCCCACCCGAGCAAACCCCATGCAACCCCCGACGGGTGTGGCGATTCAAGTCAGCAGATTGGGATGAGATGCGTCACTTCTTTTCATCCTATCCTTTGCGGGCATGCTTCTCTTCGGGCGATCCGTCGAATTGTGCTGAAGCCGTTACCGCGGTAATGCGACAGGGTATGGACTATTTTATTCCGTATTCTTACGTAGCGATGAACGGCAGGTCTCGTCCATGGTTTAGTGTTGGGTGCAGTCGCGCTGAAGTGTTGAAGCAGGCGGCAAACTCTGCCTGGGCTGAGGCTCGAGCGCATATGTCTCCGGATACTCACAAACTGAAGCCTTTAACCTCTACGCTACGCAGGGCTCGATTCGACCACAGAAGCTGGATTGGCGCCAAACTGGCCTCTTACCCCCCTAGAAGTCTTTGGCAAAAGCGGTCGAATTTAATTTCAGTCAATCTTCGTTGCCGCCGTTGTTGAAGCCAGACGAAACATTGGAAACATGCTGCTGAAGAGAAAGCGAATTTGCTTGATTCTCTTTTCGCGGCGAATTCGCGTTTAGATACTGCAGGAAAAACACCTCCTATCTCACCCCGTGATGACTACGCTATGGCAGAGGTGCGAATACATCAGAGAGAGATATTAAAAATCCTGCGGAGTCTGGACGTGAACAAGGCTAGTGGCCCTGATGGTATACCGGCAATAGTCCTGCGTAGTTGTGCCCCTGAGTTGTCTCCTGTTCTCACGCGCCTGTATCGCCTTTCACTTGAGACTGGCATTGTACCCAGGTCTTGGAAGCTTACCAATGTGCAGCCCGTGCCCAAAAAAGCCAGCCGCGCTGACCCTGCCAACTACAGCCCTATTTCAGTCACTTCTATACTCTGTTAGATTATGGAACGTGCACTAATCATCAAACTTCTTGCGCATCTCGAAGGTAACGATATCCTCAGCGACCACCAGCACGGATTCCGCCGTGGTCGGTCTACTGAGGAACTTTTGGTATATGCCACACAATTATGGAGTGAGGCCATTGAGAGACATGGCGAGGCCCTTGCTGTGTCTCTTGATATCTCCAAGGCCTTTGACAGGGTTTGACATGCGGGCCTTCTAAGCAGGCTCCCTTCATTTGGTATTCCTGTTGGCTTTTGCACCTGGATATAGGATTTTCCAAGTGGACGTTCAATCCGTGTAGTTATCGAGGGCTACTCTTCTAATCTTGAGGCTATCGATGCGGGAGTTCCTCAGGGGTCAGTACGGTGTTATTCCTGCTGCATATTGACAATCTGCTTGTACCAGGTACTTTTGGGTACGCAAACGACACCACAGTAACGGATAGATATCTGTCAGAGGCAAAAGTCAACAGATATCATCCCTGTTCCCTCCCTGTCGAGAGGCTATGGTTGATCGTTTGGAGAAAGCTTTTAAGGCAGTCTCTGATTGAGGTGAAGCCAATTTGGTGGCGTTCAACGCAACCAAAACTGAGGCGTGTTTGTTTTCCGCTAAAAGGAGTCCATTCCATCTAACTCCAACTTTTCGGGATGTTCCTGTGGAAATTATCGGCAACCTACATCTTCTTGGGGTTGAACTAACAACAAATCTCAACTTGGGCCAGTACATCGAATCCAAGGCAAAGACTGCAGCAAAAAAACTTGGTGTCCTCTCGAAGGTTAAGCGGTACTTCACTTCACTTCAGAGCAGTTGTTTAAGTTATATCAAGCACCTCTGGGATGGTTCAGCCAAATATCAACTGTCGGCTTTGGATTCGGTGGAAAAACGTGCAAAGAAGATAATTTGTGACCCGCAATTGACTCAACCTAGGCTACAGAGCCTCGACCAGCGGCGTAGGGTAGCGCGTCTGTCGGTTTTCTACAGGTTACATTTCGGAGAGTGTGCAAAGCAGCTGCAGAACCTCATTCCGCCGGCCCCTATCCGCCATCGGGAGACTCAATCCAGGCAAGCGCGAGTGGAACGCGTTGCCTGCGAGTGTGTTTCCTGATCAATATAATCTGGATGCCTTTAAGGCTAGAGTGAATAGGCTGTTCCAAGATGGGCATGCTCCATCTTCGGCCGCATCGTCACTTACCAACAGGTGAGATGGTGGTCAAATGCCTGTCTTGTATAATATAAAAAAATAAAAAAAATACTTTAAATTATAAGTCGACAACTTAACTGGTGTATCGCGTGCGTGGTGAGGGGGGCAGAATGAGTGACGTCATATGACGTTCAGGGGCTGAACGCGGGGGCGTGAGGCAGGGAGCGCAAATGAAGTTTCTCAGTGCGCCAGCGGACTCCGCACAGCGCGGTTGGTTATTTTGTTATGGACGCTCGGAACAACGCACACGAGCTTAATTTGCCGAAGATAAATCCTGAGGTGGAGACTCAAAAATTTTTTATTATAAATTTATAACCAAGCACAGGAGTTCCCAATGTGAGCGCCGCGGCATCGTGTGTCGTGTAGAGGAAGGAGGGGAGGCATGAGGCGCTTCCATCTTCATGTCTCGATACTAAACTTAGATGTTCATTTGTACAAAATAAAAATAATTCCTAGATCCCTTTCATGCTCAAGCACATCATCACATTACAATCCTGCTGTCCGCCCACCTGATAGGTGTAGGTTTCTAAAGGCTTTAATGGTCTAGCCTCTCTCTAGCAAGATGGACCAACGACCTGGCAGCCGGTAGCTGGACGAAAGGTCAGGGGTACCAGCTAGATGCAGACGGCACAGGCCCGTCCTTTTGAGATCTCTGGGGGAGGCCTATATCCATCAGCAATACGCCGATGATGAAATATCTAAATTCAATAAAGAATTCGGTTAAGTCATCTTATATTACAGTAATATAACACAACAGGCACTGCTTATTTCTAGATATAAATCTTTCTTCTTTTTGCACCAAATTTAAAATAAAGGTTTAGTTTTACAATTTGCCATTGGCAAACATTAGGTTTATCGCCTCGTGATACAATATTTATCTTGGAACAAGTTCGGGCATAATCTCGTGCTTTATTTTTATAAGGAACGTTATCAAGTGACGTTTCGTGGATGGAAATGCTCACTGCTCCACGCCCCGCACCCCCGCGTTCATCCATGAAAAATCACCCTCCCACCTACTTCACATACCGCAAGCGATAAACCAGTTAAGTTGTCGACCTATAACACTTGATTTCTCCGCGCTTACCATCTGTCTCTTGACTCGCGGGCAACATTTCAGCTATGTAGTCGATTTATAGCGGTTGCCCGCGATTTCCCGATTACCCGCGTCACTACGCTCGCTGGGTTAGAGCGGAAGGAGGCGGGCCCAGTCTACTTTACGGACCTTGTGTCCTCGCGTTAAGGCTAACTTCGCGGGGCTGCGAGAATTCGCGTTCGCATGGTACCGCGAGAGGAGAACGGAGGAAGAGGATAAGGAGGAGCAGGAGATGAGTAAGAGAGTTATTTACAGGTAAGTAAATAAGGACACTGCAGTACGTGTTTTGCTGAATCCATGACCTGTCAAATGTCTTACCTTGGCAGTGCAATTTCTCCCTGAACACTGTTGCAAAAAAATAATGAATAAGTATGATAAAGCATAGTCTACAAGTCTAAAGCGCTGTCTTAATTGGAAACGGTCGAGCGGCCATGGTCGTATGACAGATGTCGCCCGACTAATAGGGTAATAACCGCCCGTCGTCGCACGACCATGATCACACGACCGTTGCCATATAAGGACAACGCCTTAGTCCTTAATGTTGTAGAACATTTGTGTGGCTTACCAATGCTGAACTATTTTCACCTTTAGCCTGGAAAATAAAGGCTTGTAAAATTAAGTAGGCAGTGTAGAAGGCACTAGGGCTTGCGGCTGATCGACAACGCGGTGTAAAGAACAAGTAAGACAGGCGGCGACTTAGCGACCACGTCCACTCTGCCTAGAGTGTTACGACTGAGAAGAGAAAAATAAATACAAATTAGCAATGTATTTTTCCAGGTCAAGGTTGGTACCAACCCTAAGGCTGGCAGATATGTTACAATAATTTCCTTATAATAATAACTGTTGCGTCGTGGAATAGACTTGCACGGTGTTAACTTAATGAGGGTTTATTCGCAATGTGTCAAATTACACGCTAACAATAATATAAAGATCTACAGCAACTAGCGACATCTACGAAATGAATAAACAACGTTATTGGTTACACATTTGCCGCTAGATGGCATTGTTCTTAACAATAACATATTATTTTTGACTTACGATTGATGACGACCGTTCATAATTTGCCTAAATAGCATAGGTCATTATAATACATTATAAGGCAGACTTCGATCGAAAAATTAGAGGAAATTGTCATAAAACTTACAGCAGCGTTGCAGGTTCTTCCAGTGCACTTTAAAATGAATAATATAGAACGTTAGTGCTACTCTTGCCATTTTTCCCCGTCAAAAAATATACGAATCTTATGAAATCTTTGAAAGATGGCGATTCATGTTTTGTAGATGTAAATGTCATCAATCAATATTTCAAGAAAAAATGGAAGACTTTTTATAAAAATGCAAGACCCAGCTATGCACATATAACCAAATATTCTCCCCCACGTTATCTTAGTCATTGTATTCGATTCGTAAGCGAGAGGTACCAATGACTCTTTTTCTGATTTATGTACAGTTGTATACTAACCGGTGCCCTTACGGTGAGGGAAAACATCGTGTTGAAACCTGCATAGTCTCAGGCAACTAAATGTGTATCGATGATTTAATCTGACCAGGTTCGCCTGGTAGCAGGGTCACGGAGGTCAGATGGCAGTCGCTCCACTGTAATTACCTGATCCGCCAAATTCTCGACCATGGTCAAGGCGGACCCTGGGCTCTTGTGCGCGAGAGCGCAACCGGGACATTAAAGCCAAGATGATGATGATAATTGGTAAATGACTATTAATCTTTTTTATTTAGCTTATTAAAATAAGTAACTTACCTGTGAAACGCATGCTACTCCAGAACACTTTTGCATCCATATGGAACAGATAAGTATAATTCATTAAAGATATGGGTATTAATAAGTTCATTAAAATTATAGGTTATTTACGGATCTTTTATTGCCTAGGACACTCAAACAGACCGTCAAATAAAGAAACTACCGTCGTCCAGGACAAAGTTCAAAGTCATTTATTAAAACATCTGTCAAGTTTGTTTATGTAGGTACACTGTTAGCTACGATGTTCCAATCACATTTATGACTCACAGAAAACCAGCGCTGTGAGACGCTTCGCGGTTTACAGCACAAGCTGAGATCCTTTTACACTGGCCGCAGCGACATTAACAGTTCCATGGTAATCAATATAGGTGTGCTTTTATTTGTGTAAGTATTAGTTACGTGTAGTCTTACTTAACAACAATGTATTTTTTTTTATTAACGTTGTTTATTTTTGTCGTGTCGTGATGTCTTGTGCCAATTAATGTTCTTATTATTTTTCATATTCGAAAACAGTCGTTTAAGGCGAAATGTAGGCTAAATACTAAAATATGTCGTCACAAATTCAAAATTCAAACTATCCTGTTTAGGTGTGTAATTTATTTTATTTATTTATTTATTTTATTTAAAAACTTTATTGCACTAAAAATAATACAATTGGCGGACTTAAAGCCATTAAGGCTTTATCTACCAGTCAACCAGTAGGCCATGCGTAAAGCGAAAGAGTAGGTGCCAAAAGCGGAACAGAGAGCAAGTTTATTTAATTAACTAATAATACAAGATATGGTAATAAATAAAATATGATATACCATAACCCCACAATAAATAATAATAATTGTTTGAGTATGGATTTTTTTCCCCACTAAACAGAATAATATTAATCTTATTGTTGTATTTGTGTTTGTGACTGTTTGTCATGTTTAAAGATAATCAATAGATAACTGACTCGCAGCTTACCTCCAGCAAAGTTAAGAAAATTATAGGTACCTACGCAATTTCATATAATTATCGTATCAAACACTTACTCATGTTTTAATGGGAGCTGCATAAACTACTATTTTGTTGCACTTTGTTTACAAAAGTTCCGTTTTGTATCTGATACATTGTGAGTAGCAATGAGATAGTTAATTTAACCTGCTTTGTTTTAAAATATTTGTGCAGCATACCGTTGATCCGCAAGGATGACCAATACACTATAAAGAATAACTTCATGTATAAAACATAAGTCTTGCTTAATTTGGATGACGAAAATGTTACTTTTTTATTAAATTGCAATTTTGAACGTCCTTTAATGTTATATTTTAACACAATATTACGTTGTAATAAACACTTTAAACTACTACAGAAAAGTGCCAAGATGTTTGCCCCTAGGTGTAAAATAAAAGTCAATAATTTTGACAGTCTGATTATGAACTCAATCTTTGAAAGAGTTCAACCAACTCTGACATCAAGGGAGTAGTGAGGGGTACCAAGTGAGTAGGGCCCAACATCCTTAAGAAATTTCAATTTCATTTATTGCTCAAGAAACAAATACGCAACAATTTTAGGAATTCATTACAATACAATTATTTAAAAATGTGACAATTACAAATATAATAATTTACATAACTAAAATCACCCCTATTTCGATCTGTTTATAACGTAGCATTGTAGTTTTCCCATAGGATTTATAAGAAGAAGTTTCACTAACCTTGGCCAGGCTGCTCTCCTCATCGGCCTGAAGAATAAAATAAGTATTTTATTAAATTTTACAATATCGATAGAAAGTAATACCGATTTAATAACGAACTTAAGCATACAAATACATTAAAAGTCACTACTATATTTTTGAAAGCAGTATATTGTACTATTAAAAATTACTACTATATTTTTAATAACGGTGGGGTATTATTACAGGACTCTAATTACCCAAATATACTTTCTGCACGTACAATCTGTTTCCCCAACAGACACTGAGTGCAAAGCTTATATGAATAATATATAGGTATCACTATTCTAGTAACATTGGCAAGGACATTAGGTAAAGGAGCTGACAAATCGTTTCAGGTCTTGGGAGCAGCATAGGGCCAAGTATCGAACCCTGAGTCACCCCACCAAGCATTATCTCCATCAACATTACATTAAAAAAATGTATGGCTACAGAAAGACCTATCGGAACCAATTACTTAACACAAAAAGCAAACAAAAATTAAAATCAAATAATGGAATGAAGTCTATAGTATTAGACAAATATTGCAATCGAATGCTCTCATAAAAACGAACAATACTAGAATATTCCTTATAATATGCAGTGGCATATTATGCCATCGAGCTTTAGGAAATTTAATGAAACCGAGAATGTAATACCGGAACTGCCTCATTCATCTTTACTACCCGTTTCAGTTACCTCTTACCTGTATCAATGTTTCAGCAACGTTTACATTATTTCAGGTAATCGTAGGCTGTAAGGCTGGTTATTTCCTTATCACCCGCACACTCTAAACTATGTCTATTGTTCTGTTAAATTGACAATTATAGGGATAATCAAAATGAAACTTACTTCCGCCAAGCAATCATGTCCAAGACACTTTGGAATAATAACAAATACCTTTATTACAAGAGTTGTAAGTAAAAAATAATATGCCTATAAAAACATAATATAGTAAAAAATAATATGCATATAAAAAAAAACTATAAAATTTTAAAATTTTAACGGACTATATGAGCCGATTAATAAAAAACGGGTGGTCTCTTGCGACGCGCAAGCGACTAAAAGATCCGATGATAAAAGTAACTGATCATGTTAAGAGTTTCCATTTATAAATAAATATGCTCATACAAATTCACACAACGCCACCTAGCCACAAAATAAGCACATCTTGTGTTAACCTACTTTTATACTTTAAAATATTTATTATACTACTACACCCAGACACGTAGTAAAAAACTATATAAATTTCTGCTCCTACGGGAATTGAACCCGTGTCCACTTGCGTGGCAGTGCAGATGTTAACCACTGAACCACTCAGGCCGTCCTCAAGTTCGTCTTTGTATATAGTCAGAATATCTTACGTTTGCATCACAAGTCTTCCCTGTGCACTATAAGTAATACAAATATTGATAAATATAGTTTTTAGGTACTAAGTATCGTATCAAGCACTCCTTAATCGTATGTCTGTATCATAAACTTGGAGAGTTATCTATTTCAACTCTGGTTTGGATAAATCATCTACATTAGCTCATTGGCATATTTCAGTCTTGAAGGATAAGGACTATAGTGTCTATAGAATAAGTCTGTAGAGTCTATAGAACGCCCCATTATTGTTGCCTTTCTTGCTAACTGTCATATCTGCACTAACACCACCATCGTATTCGTTGAATTTTCTTTACAAATTCTCTTTGGCAGTCATTTTTCAATCGTTAACCGTTTAGGAGAACTAAACTGTTATCGTGTGTATCTGCAATATTTTTATTGAAAAAAGTTTTAGCTAACTGCTGCTATGCGTAGATAGGGCGGTCTCAAACTTATGGCAAGCTTAACTATTTACATGGGTGTCTAAATCATTAATGGCTTTTTTTAGCTACTAATTACGCAAAAACCACATGCGCTCAACCGAAAAAGAGTTGCCCTGAAAACTTGCACAATGCTTGATATGACAGTTAAAAAAGAAGGTGACGTTATTATTAGTTTAAAGTTTTAATTGTTTGACATACCCGCGCGATGCAGTATGAACCTGTGCACTAAATAAATATCCTTTTCATACAATACTATAACAGTCCACTGCAGAACTTAAGGCCTCCCCACGGATGGGATGGTTATTGCCATAATCTCCACGCTTGGCAGGCGGGTTGGAGATCGCAGTATAATAAATATGAAAAGGGAAAACGCTGCTGCCCATTTTCCAGCCAACGGAGACTATATCTTTTGCTTCGAAAACATTAGTCGCCTTCCTTGTACGACACCCACGAGCATAGGTGGTAGGTGCTATTCTACTCTGCCGGACACCACATGGTCATACTTTTAATTAAAGGTTGCATTTGGCGATCCTAGTATTGAGATTGAGTAGGAAATCGGACTCTGGCAGTGGCCGGGATAAGCGCTAGGACGATGATGATGATGATTATGTTGTGTATACCTCTATCGGCTTATATATCAAAACATCTGTTATTTTATAATATGTTACTTAAGAATATTGTAATACATAATATGCTGTTGGTGCACCTATAAAATAAAATAAATAAATACATATTTTATATATTATATTCTTAGAAATAATTACCTTCGCAGTGCATTCTCCTGTACACTATTGTAGTAAAATACATAAGAGACAGTTTAATTAAGACATAAAGACGTTCAATTTCAGTTGTAACGAAGCGTTACAAGCCCGGACCGCCGCCGAGTCATCGAGCAGCGGTCACCCGTCCGGTAGGCGAGCGAGACGCCGGGGACTGGCACCGCGCCGCGCGTGACGCGCGCACCCGCACGGCCCCCGCGCCGCCGCGCTACACCGCCCCTTCCACACCCAGCAGCAAGGTTTCATCACCGGCGCACGATCCTGCATCGCGCTAACGAGACGGACCGGTGAAACAACGGCAGCCCCCGGGACGACCGACTCTGCATCGCGCTAACGACCCGCACCCGATGTTCACTCAAGAGGCTCGAGACCAGGATGTGAAGTCAGTTCTAACGGTACCGGCCTTAGGTTCGCATCCGGTTTTTGAGTAAATAGTTTCCGTCGGCTTGGGGTTGCCGAGACGACGAGGTACTGGAGATCCCGGAGGAAGGGGTCTATCCAGGTACCCTAACTGTCGGCTTGGGGTCGCCGAGTAGACAGTTGGGCTTAGGGGGGATTAGGTGGGGATAGGGAACAACTGGGGAATTAGGAACTGGTGATCCCGGAGGAAGGGGTCCAACCAGGCATCCGGACTGTCGGCTTGGGGTCGCCGAGTAGACAGCCTGGCTTAGAGGGGGGAACCAAATCAGGTTAGGACTTAGGCTCAACCCATGTAGGTAAACCTAGACCGGGATGATTAGGGATAGGACGTAGCCCGCGCTAGTCCTCAATCCGCGCCCGTTAAACCTCCGTGTAGAAAACGCGTCCGGGGTAGGTTATCGTATTAGCCGCGACTTGGGGAACGATCCGTTCCGTCGTGATCGCCCCGTAGTGAATAAACGTCGGTGGGTCGGGAACCGTCTAAGTCCGTTAGGGAGAGTTATGTAACGAGGAACCCGGGTAACACCCGCGGTAGAATCGCTGAGCTAGGTCATAGGAATTAAGCGTTGATACATAGGTATCGCCCCCTAGACTAAGTTATTCAAGTTAAGTGCCATGTATAACATAGGTTAATATGTTGTTTTAATAAACGTGAGTTGTAAATCATTACTATCGATGGTTTCACTAAGTAAGATCCCTCATTCCCAGAGATAGCAACCCGTCTGGGGTTTAAACAGACCCGTGGCGACAGTGGCCAGCTCCCTCTGAGTCGCCACCACGTCACAATTGGCGCCCAACGTAAAAGTCTAGATTTTCACTTGCGACTAACGAGCAAGTTATCGCACAAGCGGAACTCGAGGCAAAACTAGACCGCGGTGTCCAGACACACGCCAGTCACATAAAAAGAAAGGGGATCTTACACCGCGTAAAATAGAATGTTATTAAATATAATTTCCGAATAGTAGGGACTATAGGAGTAGGCAAACACTGTTAAAATACCGATTATTACCGTCCGAGATAAATACCGTTAAGACGTCCGAAGTAATTGCCGATATTGCCTACCATCCTGGTTCCGATCCGTATGAAATAACTGAATAGCTAACATAGAATAAACCCGGTTGTATTTTATTTCACAGTACCGGAACGGTCTGAAATAAAGTATAGCAAATAAGTTACTAGAGAATATTAATTAATTAAGTTAATACATCGGTATGTCAAAAACCGGGAAAAGAAACTTACCCGCCGCGAAACAATTACAAGAAGATCAAGAATTCGAAGAATCCCGCGAATTACAAACGCCCACAATGTCGGAAATTAACGCATTGAACCGGATACTAGCCGAATGTGAGATGACGTTTGACACCACAGGAGACCCGGTAGATTTTCTAGAACGACTAGACGAGATAGTTAGTTCCATAGAAATCTCAGAGAAAAAGCTGATTCAAGCACTCCCGAGATTATTACGCGGCCAAGCGCAATTATGGTACCGAAATAATAAAGACGAATGGGACTCGTGGAAACAATTCACCGACGATTTTAAATTTTATTACTACCCAAGAGGGTATGATAATAAATTGTTAGAGAGCATAATAAATAGAAAACAAGGATACACCGAACCGTTTGTCCAGTATCTGAACGATATACAAACTCTGATACGACGATACGGTAAATTGACGCAATCCGAAAAACTAGAAAGAATTTATGAAAATATAGACACAAAATACCGTTTCTATATAAAGCGTAAAGATTTCACGGACCTAAAAGAGCTAATTACATTAGCAAAAAGCTACGAAGATATCCGCGCCGAAGAGTATCGAAGAAGTAAACAAACAAGTACGTCCGCAACGAATGGAGTAGATACGCGTCAGCAATCAACACACCAACCGGGAGCGCGAGTATGTCCGGACTACGACGCTAAGGTGTGCTGTTGGAACTGCGGGAAACGAGGTCATTCTCTAAGGGAGTGCAGATCAAAAAGAATTATATTTTGTTCCAATTGTGGTATTATAGGCAAAGATTGGAAAAACTGTTGCCGAGACAAGAGGGTGTCTCATAGCAATTATCAAAAGCCGGAAGCTAACACCATCGAACTAGTAAATCACAAGGACATCCGCATTTTCACGTCGATTAAAATAGAGGGACAAACGTACTCCGCATTGGTGGACACGGGATCTACTAATTCCTACATTAACGAAGCTGTTCTGTCAAATATAGCCATGCCGAAAATCGTACCTACCGACAAGAAGACCGTCTTATTAGCAGACCAGTCCGAGACAGAAACAGAAAAAACCATAAAAGTTGACATAGAACTAAACAACACCAAATTAGAACATCACATCGATTATTTACCGCATGCGAAGAGAGTAATCATAGGCATGGACTTATTACAGAAAACCGGCTTCACCACAGAGTGGATAAAACCTGGGGCTAAGCGACAACAGCCAGAAACCCCGGAAATAACGCCGCCGCGCAATATGTCCTGTTCCTGTTCAATACAGACAGTGAATACCGAATCGAAGCGTACCGAACCCGTAGCAAGAGAAAGTTATCTATTGAACCCTAAAAGACCGCTAAAACCTACGAGGGATAGTGAACCTGGGGGAAACCCAAAAACCCCACTCAGTTCCCAAATCCGCGTGAACCGTACGGAACCCGCGAACAAAAACATTCGGCCACGGAACCCTAAGACTCCGAAATCAGAACCAACCAAGAAAATTGAACATGTGGAAAAGCAGAAAAACCCACACAGTTCTATAATCCGTCCGAAAGTTAAAAACCGCATCAAACAAGTAGGAAACCCGGGAAAACCATATAGTTCCCCTAAACCGCCGAAAAGTAAAAATAAATCCGAACATGTAGGGAAAACAGAATACCTACGCAGTTCTCCGTCCACGCCGAAGCCGAAGATTGATATTAAACCTGTGGAAAAATTATACAATCCACACAGTTTTCCGAACCCGAAGCACCTGAAGATAAATCCCGTACAAAATGAACAGGTGAAGCAATCAAGTAGCTCACACAGTTCTGCGCGCCGCAGTAACCCGATAAGTCCCGTCAAGAAACCAACCGAGTGGTACAACCGGCTTCGAGATAAGATAACGGAACATCCACAAGCAAACAGCAATTATCGCATAAATGAGGGTAGATTGTTCCGAAAAATAATAACACCGTCGTATAAAATTAATATTCTACCCGAAACCGAGTGGAAGCTATGTATACCAGTTGAAGAAAGAATACGTATTCTTCAACAGTGTCATGTTGACCGATTCGCACAACATCGAGGAACCTCAAAGACGCTACAGAAGCTGGCGCAGGAATATTACTGGCCAGGGATGTATCGCGATGTTGCGAAATATGTAAGAAAATGTAAGAAGTGTCAAAAACACCATCCAGAATAAAATGCGAAGTACCTAATACAAGCCGAAAATTAACTAAACCGTCCGAAAAATACTTCGTTCCGTAACTACCGTCCGTAATCATCCGGAAAAAAAATATTTTTAAACCCGGATCCGAACCGAAAAGCCCAGCAAGCCAACCGTTCCTCTTAACCGTAGAAACACGAAGGCTATAGTAAAAAAATAAAATAAAAAAGTGACCTCAGATTTGAACACACATTGCGAGTTAAGCTACCGACCAACTCAACCAATGAATCACAGCGGACGCCACGAATCAATACCGGAGACCATAGTATCACCCAATTGTATGGCATTCACAATGCAACCACGAAATACAAACTCCTAAAGGTGGTCCGGAAGATTACAAAGGGGGACAAGCCCTCCTAAACCGCAAAACACAGCAGTAAACACGACTTGGTTGCGCGATCGGAACGCCTACAGCGATTTTAAGTACGAAAACAAAAAAAAATGTATTTGCCTAAACAAAAACAACAGGCGCTACTACAGACAATTGAAGGGTCAGGATCGAAAACAATAAGCCAGATATCTAAACCTGGAAACTAAAATCAGGAATAGGGGAAGCGCGGGAATTTAAATTATGGATTTTGTTTTTAAATTGTAAGTTAACAAATATATGCAAGTAACGTAACTAGAAATTTACTTAACCGTGGTATGACTTGTGTTTACCTTAATCCATGAAGTATTTGTAATGTAAAACGGAAATGATGCATGCGATAAAAGAGAAAAAAAAAAACAAGTTAAAAAAAAAGGAATAAAGTATTTACAAAAGGAAAAGTGCAGATAAAAAGAAAAATTACAACATTTAAAAAGATACGAAAACAAAGAAGGGTAAAAAGAGAACTACCCTACATTTCCCCGTTTACAAAGAAATGTAATAGAATTGTATAAAGTATATTGATATTGTAAGGGATATCGAGTCAGGATGGTAGGACGTGAAAGATTGGTAACGGCCTTTGTAATGTTAGGAGAAACGAAAAACTTACAAGAATTAAGAATGTTCTCACTTGTACCGCGGCACCGTATTCTACATCGCGATAGATAAATGTTCCAAATGCGCGGCATATATGTATAGGGAATCCAACGACAGATGAATAAGAGTCGTGATGACCTGGAGCCAAAAAACGTCACCGTCAAGACCGTATACAGAGGAGTATATCAGTCGAGTTTAAAATAATAACGTTAAATATGTTATTTATCCGTTTGTACGTTTTATAGATAGAATGTAAACAATCACTACCTTTCACAGGAGGACAATGTCCGAGGCGAGAGGCATAGCGCAGCGTCACACCCGCCGTCACCTTCAACGCTGCCGCTGCAGCCACCGCCGCCGTCAACGTGCCAGACGGGCACCATTCGTCAGAACCAACGAGTCGACGACACTGTACCACACTTAGTCACGTGTACACGAGTACAGAGTGCTACATCCAATTCAGCAATCGAGCCATGCTCAAAAGGCACGATCAATCTGATTCAGATGTGAACGCAGTAAAGTTATACAACTTGATGAAGTTGCAAACATAATACTTGTAGAATCACACTATGCGCGATAATGTCAATATCAAAGTACTGATATACATAGCGGGGCTTTGCCTGTATAGTGGTGTCACACGGGAGTCGTGCCTGACACAACGGTCGTGCCTTGTAGGGACAATAGGCCGGATAGGAGGGGTAATCCCGCGATCCTTCGGGGGTTATCCTACTTTCACAGCTTTCCTGACAGGTGATTTTCATCCACAGGTGAAAATCTTCGCAAGTGGGGGGGGAATGTAACGAAGCGTTACAAGCCCGGACCGCCGCCGAGTCATCGAGCAGCGGTCACCCGTCCGGTAGGCGAGCGAGACGCCGGGGACTGGCACCGCGCCGCGCGTGACGCGCGCACCCGCACGGCCCCCGCGCCGCCGCGCTACACCGCCCCTTCCACACCCAGCAGCAAGGCCGCATCACCGGCGCACGATCCTGCATCGCGCTAACGAGACGGACCGGTGAAACAACGGCAGCCCCCGGGACGACCGACTCTGCATCGCGCTAACGACCCGCACCCGATGTTCACTCAAGAGGCTCGAGACCAGGATGTGAAGTCAGTTCTAACGGTACCGGCCTTAGGTTCGCATCCGGTTTTTGAGTAAATAGTTTCCGTCGGCTTGGGGTTGCCGAGACGACGAGGTACTGGAGATCCCGGAGGAAGGGGTCTATCCAGGTACCCTAACTGTCGGCTTGGGGTCGCCGAGTAGACAGTTGGGCTTAGGGGGGATTAGGTGGGGATAGGGAACAACTGGGGAATTAGGAACTGGTGATCCCGGAGGAAGGGGTCCAACCAGGCATCCGGACTGTCGGCTTGGGGTCGCCGAGTAGACAGCCTGGCTTAGAGGGGGGAACCAAATCAGGTTAGGACTTAGGCTCAACCCATGTAGGTAAACCTAGACCGGGATGATTAGGGATAGGACGTAGCCCGCGCTAGTCCTCAATCCGCGCCCGTTAAACCTCCGTGTAGAAAACGCGTCCGGGGTAGGTTATCGTATTAGCCGCGACTTGGGGAACGATCCGTTCCGTCGTGATCGCCCCGTAGTGAATAAACGTCGGTGGGTCGGGAACCGTCTAAGTCCGTTAGGGAGAGTTATGTAACGAGGAACCCGGGTAACACCCGCGGTAGAATCGCTGAGCTAGGTCATAGGAATTAAGCGTTGATACATAGGTATCGCCCCCTAGACTAAGTTATTCAAGTTAAGTGCCATGTATAACATAGGTTAATATGTTGTTTTAATAAACGTGAGTTGTAAATCATTACTATCGATGGTTTCACTAAGTAAGATCCCTCATTCCCAGAGATAGCAACCCGTCTGGGGTTTAAACAGACCCGTGGCGACAGTGGCCAGCTCCCTCTGAGTCGCCACCACGTCACACAGTAAAACAATTACGAGTACTATTTCTTAATATATTTGTGCTTACCGTTGCGTGGCAACTATTCCCGTTACACTGAAAACGTTCATACATTTTATTAATTCCTCCTCCTCCTCAATCCTCAATGCTGAGGATCGTGACTATGCCGATTCTCAAATTTACTCATAGCATCTGTCAAATCTGAGTTCATGATCAAGGCGAACTGGATCTCGCGCCAGAACACAATCAAGATATTGAGAGGAAAGGCTGTGTCCGAGGCCCTCCTTGGGCTCTATTTTCAAACCGCTCACCTCGAATCAAACGGTTAATTTTCGGCATGAAAAACTCAGTATTTTTTCATCTAGGTATATGGGGTCTACCGAAAGCGAAAGTTTCAAAAATGGCGAAAATCAGAGTCATGCATCATAATATAGCCTATTCATGACTAAGATCAAAATTGAGTGCCGTTTGTTTTTTGGCTAGCGCGAGCGGTTCAAGAATATAGCCCTGTGTTCGAAAAACTATTACCGCCACACCCGAATACTGAGCGAAAAGGGACAGTTGCGCATCGGACGTATTATAACTATGTATATCAAAACGGGAAAATCGAAGTTTCGTAGTACCCATTTTTCTCTGTCAAATCTCAATCGATTTTAGTGATTTTTGGACACGTATATAAGAATAAAATTATATATGCTGTGTGTTTTGCTCTTATAATGTTGTAAATCTAGTATAGGTAATGTGAGGTTTTCAAGGTGATATTGAAAAAAGAGCCTTTGTCATCACTAGATGGCGCAATTCGGTGTTAATAATATGTCCGACATATAGGTACACATGGACCAATATTGATTAACTGACTGTTTAAATTTTATTAAATCGGACAAGTTTTAACAGGGTGGTGATCATTTAGCAACATGGGCTAGCTCTCTGACTCTTACAACAAACTTGACATAAGAGTTCAGTACAGCGCCATCTATTTATAAGGAGATAATTGAGCCTTTCATTGAGGTGCTAAGGTGGCGTTCAAACACACTAAAATTGTTTGAGGATTTCAGGGGTCATAACCTTAATTAAAGATCACTTTTCTAAAAAACTAATACAGATGTGCTGATGGCTGATGATGGGATATGCTAAAATAATGACTCTAGTATTAGGTAAAATCCAGGGAGGATTTTGTATTTTTTTTTATTATAATTAGACTAGCCAGGCATTTGACCGCCATCTCAGCTGGTGACGATGCGATGTGGAAAAAAGGGCGTAACCTTTCCTCCGCCAAGATGCTTGTTATAATGGTCATAGTGGGATTGTCTTGGCATAGAAGTACGTATTATAAATAAATAATCATCTTACCTTAGCGCGGCAAAATCCTGTACACTGTTCAGTAGAGGGAATGGGATGTTTTATTCAAATTGAATTATTTCAGATTTACATAGTGTTAGTAACAATGAACTTAAACTACTTTTATTAACAGTAATTTAAATTGTCAATAATAATAATTAATTCAATGCATGTCATAGTTTGTTAAATTTTTAGTTCATACAGGCGCCTGGCTGAGTGCCTTATCCAAAGTATGCGCCAACATATGCGAATCCCACTGGTTCGCTTATGTGTTCAAGATGCTGTTCGAGGTACTACGCACGCGTTTATTGTTTACATGTGTTACAATTCTGTGAAGATTGAGCTGCTCGTCTCAAATAATAATCTCAAAATCATATGTGACTATCGCCAAGTAACAATGCTTGCTTGTTCTGTTCCAGCAACGGTTGTCTGTACTGTTGTTCCGGTAGAAATATCAGGAAGCCATTTACTGACAGGAAGTATATCAGCTTAAGGACCGAATAAACCGGAGCTCAAAAGTCTGGCATCAGTATGATAAAATTACAACCTGCAAAGTAGCACTCCCAAAGTCACGGTCGAATTAGCATTAGCAAAGACGTTCTGACGCATATAAAAAATCCACACTAAATAACCACACTTAAATAAACAACCCAAGCTTTATGTTTGCAATTTCCTTATTGAAAACCAGCGTTATGCTACGAGTGAAACGACCACAAAATTATGATGAGGAGTCCACTTACGCTGGATGCAATAGTGCGTGCAATGCAACGAGCAATGAAACGGTGACGTTTTAAGGCAGTTTGAACAAAAGGGAGATTACAATGGCTTGTGAAAGCGTTCTAAAATATTAGCATGGCTTACCGATGATGAGCAATTGTTGGAATAGCACTAAAATATAAATAAAATAAGGTATAAGTTAAATAAACAAGACAGAACAATTTATAATAATAATAGTGACAATAAGGTGTGAAACATCTCTGCTTTCTTATTGCACATAACACAACTTCGTTCTACAACAGAGTTTATGGACAGATTATACTGTCCATAAATTCTGTTTGTCTAAGGTACAAAAAGCTGGATGAGTGCCCAAATAACACTGTAATAAAAACACAATTTCGACTTACTTTGCTATCACAACCATCACACTAAATAAAATAGAAAATAAAATGATATGTATATTACGATGATTACTTAGTTCAATAAATTAAATAAGTATGGTTTTATTGGGCTCAAAGTTGCTCAACGTGCTATGGAACACGTTATACTAGTACGGATAAAGTCATCATCATTGAATGTCATCATCATCTTCGTCATATTAGCCGGAAGACGCCCATTGCCGTTTATAGGCCTCCCCCAGTGATCTCTACATAGACCAGTCTTGGACCTTCCGCATCCAATTGCTACCTTGATTTTTACCAGGTTGTCGGTACATCTTGTGGGCCCAAGCTGCGGAGGAAAATGTTTGAAAAAGGAAAAATTTGACGAAAACTATAAGGATTCCATATGGGGTTTTCGCGATTTAATATTCTAACAGACGGCACTTGAATCAATAAATCGAGTGGAAGGTATTTGTTAGCTTTGCTTGCCTTGCATTGCTTGACATTTCTTGCACAGAAGTAAAAAAATATATAATTGTAATATATGATTACAAACTACTTTCTCAACTTACTGACGCTTGGCAACTATGTGAGTAACACTATAAAAAACAGATCTGCATTAATATTACGTGAAATTTACCGACTTCTTTACCTAACTCGATTTGACCTTTTCCGGTCATCACTGTCATCACTGTCTAGCGACATCTATCGAACTAATAGGGAAACTCAAGAATACTCAGATAAAGAGTTCACGAACACAAGACTGGCAAGTATCCGCACATAGATGGTGCTTATCGTTCCTACATCGCGCTAGAGAAGTGTGTCAACTTCCGCGACATACATACTATTTCCGACGATTAACTGTTGGACCCTTGGTCCTCTGGTCATAACACCCGGCCAGGTGGGTAACTCCACTTTTATTCATCCTCGCTTGCCAACATTGGCGGCTACCTTATACCCTTCACCAAAACTGTTTATATTGCACTCTGTGAATCTCTCTTCCAAGATACGTGATAGTCAAAGGCAAATACTTTCTTATTGTCAGACCATATAAAATGGAGATAACAAAGTAATTAAATAACGTAAGTAACAACAAAGTAGTTAAATAAGTAACAAACTTACCTCCTACCCCATGAATAATGCAAAAGTTTAATAATGGAAAAAGTATTTTCTCGTAGGCATACATACATATATGTCAATATTCTCAAGACTTTTCTGCAATACAAATAATTTTGCCAGTCGGCTGGAATTTACTGTGAAATCAAACTTGCTCTTTCCTCATAATAAAAGAGTCAACTAAACCTACGCAGATTCGAAACGCATTTAAAAAAAAATATAGTAATTTCACCCTTTTATCAACAACAAAATAATATTATCTTTTTATTTCAAAAGACGCGCGATATTCGCGCACGTTCTTTATATGCCTGATTCTACGAGACCATCATCGAGCGACTGGCATGTGATCTCCGTGATCCTGTTAACGTAATGGAAACCTGATCAGATTCGATCATGGTTACACATTCACTCGCCTGAATGAACAGATTTCCTCGCAGTGTTTTCCCTCGCTGCACGACCTTCGGCTAGTTTTCAACTAATGTAGGTACTCAACTCAGAGAAAGTCATTGTTACATGGAAGGACTGGGGATCGAATTCGGTACATCTCACTTCCAAGTAAGACACGATAGGTAATATAAGGTACGGACCTAACACAGAACCCTGTGGGACACCCAACCAGACCTCATTGATCTCTCCTTAAAATAATTATGTAAAATCATAATTAATTACCCCTTTTGGTGGTGTTTTTTCTTTTCTCTGCAATAAAAAACACTTAATTTATTTGAAGAGACAGACCTACCCTCTTTTGATTTGAAATTTTCTAAATGACACACTTTGAAACTCTCTGACAGAACTCTCAGACGTTTTGTGTACTATGTAACATGACAGGATGTTTTGTGTCTTTAATGTTCAGTTGCGAATGCCCCTCATTCACGTGAAGGTTCGAAAGAACGTTTCTCGCTCGTACGATTTGGTTGTGGAATGAGCTACAGTGTTTCCTTTGGTCAATGGGATCGTTCAAAAGCTTTATTACAGGTCGCTTTAGCGGCGGGCAACGCATTAGTAACTTCCCTGGTGGTGCGGATGTACATAGGCGGCGGTGACCACTTTCACTCAGGTGGCCCGCTTGCCTGTTTGTCTGCCGTAAAACATAAAAAAATTAACGTACCTTTCGTACTAGATCTATTCTTTTAATGGAGATGAGATTTTGGGGCTCTACCATCAGACTCTGGGCCCAAGCGAACCTCACTTGCTCATGGTACCCCTGTTGACAGACAAATTTGGATCTGGCGAATCGGCTTTGTATCGGAATTCGGCCGTGTGGTGTCCGGCAGACCAGAATATCGTTAACCCCTTACACTCGTAGGTGTCGTTCAAGGCGACTAATATGTATGAGGCAAAATATCTATAGTCTCCGTTAGATGGAAAATGGGCAGCAGCGTTTTCCAGTTATATTTATAACACTGAGATTGCCAACCCTACCCTTCTTGGCTCTACCATTTATTGTGTATCTACCGTGTATACATCGGGGAATATTCTAAAGTACTGTTTAACTTAGTGCCACCGTCATTTTTCCTCCAGCGGGTACGCTGACAATGAGATATATTTCGTCCACTTAATCCAGATGCCTGGCATCAAAGTAACATTAAGGAATCACGAGCCTTTTGCACCCGTGCTAGATGCGGGAGTTTATTGGCACCCGATGCGTCGAAACTTATAAAAAGTTTCTATCGAAGACATGAACTATTATGGCAATTTAGATTCAAGCTTGGGAATAGAGACGCATCAACCGTATGTAGATATTACCTTTACAAGAACCATTTTAAGTTGCTATTCATTCTACACTTAACATTTTATATATAAACATACAAACATAAAGCTCACGCCTGTGTCCCACAGTTGGGGTAGGCAGAGACTATGGACCGTCGTTTTGCTCTGTCCTGACACAACTCCCTAGCCTCGCATATATCCTCAACTCTTTTCATACATCTCCTTTTATTCTCACCTTTTTACAAACATAAAGCTCACGCCTGTGTCCCACAGTTGGGGTAGGCAGAGACTATGGACCGTCGTTTTGCTCTGTCCTGACACAACTCCCTAGCCTCGCATATATCCTCAACTCTTTTCATACATCTCCTTTTATTCTCACCTTTTCGGACCTCAGCTTTTTTGAGAACATTACTGATCTGATCAGCGAATATTTTTCTGGGTCATCCTCTTAAGGGCCGGTTTTCCAGATTGACATTTTCAGTTATTTTGAAACTCCCCATATGACCTAATTCTATAGTAGGCTCTTCTTCACATTTAGGTTTTTGTGAGGTAACATTCACCTTTCCCCTAATGTGAAACGTATGAAATGATCCAATTTGGCCACGATCCCTTGTAAGTAGGGTCACGGAGGTCGCAGTCGCTCCACTGTATTTTCCTGTTCTGCCAAATCCTGGATCATGGTCAAAGCGGACCTTGGGCCCTCATGAGCGAGAGCATAACCGGGACATCAACGCCAAGATGAATATTATTTTAAATTACGACACTATTCCTATTTGTATTCACTACCAGAAACAAATAGATGGCCAGTAAAATTACCTATAATGTAAAAAAGTATAATTACATCATGTAGTGTAATCAAGAAGCACGTTGCGAGTGCCACAAAGGTAACCTCTTCCATTTTCCACTTCCTAAAATATATATATACCTACGTAGGTAAAAGCAAGTATGGCCTACTGACAACGATAATTGAAATAATTGTCGTTGATGCTAATTTCAGGCTGTATCGAATCAAGTTGATTGAACCCGTAGAAATTAATTATAGAAATCAATTATCACTAGTTTGTTACAGGCATATTGATTTTGTTATAACCTCTCTGCAAACATTGCATTTAGCGACTATATTTGCTTTATTTGTTTCATCTTGTATCATAGCTATCATTTTTATCAGGTGGTTGGACTGTCAAGCCTGTGGAGTCCGCCTAGGTAAGTACCACCGCCTTATCTATTTCTGCCGCCAAGCAACAATGCTTGCGTTGTTGTGTTCCGGTTTGAAGGATAATGTAGCTAGCGCAATTACAGACAAAAGGCATTTCATCTTAGTCCTCACAGTTACAACACTTACAACGCATCTATGGTTCCTTATTGTTGTTGCCTGTGACCTAAATGCATGAATCGTAGAGATTATGGGTCGGTAGCCCAGCGCTTACGGTATCCGACTCGTAAGCGAGAGGTACCGCGTTCGAATCCCACTACGGCCGTGCACCAATGACTCGAATCTTTTCTGAGTTATGTTCATAATACTGATATTATTTATGTTGAATACTGACCGATGCTCTTACAGTGAGGGAAAACATCGTGATGAAACCTGTACACTCAGGCGAGTAAATGTGTACCTATTTAAATAAATAATCGTCTTGGCGTTAATGTCCCGGTTGTGCTCTCGCGCACTAGGGCCCGGGGTCCGCCATGACCGTGATCCAAGATTTGGCAGGTCAGGTATTTACAGTGGAGCGACTACCATCTGGCCTCCATGACCCTGCTACCAAGGGAACCTGACCAGATTGGATCATGGTTACACATCCAGTCGCCTTAATGCGCAGGTGTCATCACGATGTTTTCCCTCACCGCAAGAGCATCGGTTAGTATTCAACTAATGTACATAAGACCAGAGCGGAATTTGAATCCTGGACCTCTGGCTTACGAGTCGGATACTCTAACCGCTTGGCCACCGACGCTCAAATGTGTACCTACTTACTTATGCGCATAAGATATTTATTTTTACTTTTATAAAGACCTTTTCAGCTTTCATCATACTACGCGACGCATCGTCCTAGTTTGCACAAAAGGTTCACAGTGGCAAAAAAGTGTCACTTTCGTCAGACAGACAGTACGACACTTGCGCCGATGAGCTGCGTATATGCAGAGACAGCGTATTTTGAAATACGTTGTGGTCTGTCAGTTATACAGGAAAGAAGATGGATGTATGAAAGAATAAAGGGAAGATAAAGTTAATGCAAAAGAAATGGGAAATATGCCGACATCCCAACTATTCTGATGAAGGCTGGAGTGAATAGGCTGTTCCTAGACAGGCATACTCCATCATCGGCCGCATCGTCACTTATCACCAGGTGAGATGGCTGTCAAAAGCCTGGCTAGTCAAATTAAATAAAAAAAGGAATAAAGAATGCAAAGATCGTCCTACCCCACATATTCGCCCAAAAGTCGCCGTCCGCTATTCAACCAGTGTGGACGTATTATTTGTTGCTCTGTGAGTTTAGTTAATTTATTTGTAAACTATTTTGTGATTAATGGCGTTGCTAATATTCAATTCCTTATCTCTCTTGTGGTGTTCTTACCTTATGTTACCTCTTCTGGCGGACCCAGAGTGAGACAGCTACTGTGTTGACCAAGGAACGCACATCATTGGAAAAAAATACATCGGCCCGCGTGGAGATTGGAGCCCTCGGCTCCACCACCGTGCCACAGTGCAGTCAGCCGCCGCTTACCGCGGACTTGGCCGGCCGCGGCGAAAAATCCCTTCACTTCGAGCCCGCGGCTTACGTCACAACTACGCCGCCGTGCCGAAGCATTATGCATTATGCCGTATGACTCACTGGTACCTTCGCTACGCTTATAACGATTATTGTGTATTGTTGTGCTTTGCTTGCGCGCTTCTACTAACATTTGTTTGGCGTAATGATTTGTTCTGGCTGCCAGCTTGAGTTGCTTCCCTATGAGGAGTGTCTGCGATGTATGGTTGAGTCTTGCGGTATATTATACCATTTTCTTTGCTGTATTAGAGCACCTACAGAGGCTGAAAAAGCAGACTGGGTATGCCCTAAATGTTCCATAGCTGCAAAAAAAGTCGGACCAAACTGTAATATAACTGTTGACACACCCATCTCCTAAAAAATATTACAATTAGGAAGAAAACCGTACCTTTTCTGTACCTGGCGCTGGCAAGGAGATCACCGCGACTGTTGATGAGTCTATACTGCAGTCTTTAGATGGAACAACTAAGTTGACACCTGATGACATGACTCTCGACGGTCAGGACCAAGGAACACGATAGAAATGGCATCTTCGCCATTAATACCGAAACCGATGCCGCCGTTCCCGATCCCACTATTTTACCACTACTCATGCAACTTAATATGCACAGGCTTACACACGCACACGCAAAGTCAAACGGAGCATTGTGATTAGTCCATCGGACTACCACATACACACATTGCGTTGCGGGTGTGCTGTAAATCCTCTCTGAATTATCATTTACGCTAGGGATTGACAAAATCGAATTATTATCGATATTAATATTTCGATAAAATTCTAACAATTATTATTTTTAGAGTATTTATTATTTAATAATAATGAATTGAAAATGTTATTATATTGAGAGGGGTGAGGCGGGGTTGAAGGACGCGTAGAAAAAAAAAATATTCGTGGACAAATGTACCCTTACATAATTTTCTACTGCAAATTATCGATATAGCTCTCATAACGGAGACGTGGTTGTGTGACGGCATTTTGGACAGTGAGCTATGCCCGAGCGACCGGTACGAGTTGTTCCGACGGTACCACGGCTCGCTCGGCGGGGCGGGGTGATGTTCGCCTGTGCGGCGCGCCTGTGCGGCGCGCCTCGGCGCTAGCCGCCGCCCCGAAATCGAGGATGACGATCTCGAATGCACCGCCGTTTGTATACCTGCGATTACGCTCCGCACTGCAAGGGATCTAAATGTTGTTTGCGTTTATATTCCCCCTAACCGCGCGCTAGCACAACGGATACTTAATTTTCAATGTATTATGAAAAGATTATTTGACTCATGCCCGGAGGACTACTATGTTTTGGGAGGTGATTTTAATTAGCCGTTTGTAGACTTGAACACAGGTACTCCAGTAGTTTTAAAAAGAGATTCAATAGAAAACCAAAACGCCGCTCTCGAATTGGTCAACTTTGCGTCGTATTCTAATATGTACCAGTATAACCTAACTCTCAACATATACTACTGGACCTAATTTTCGCGAACACATTTTTAAACATTACGCAAAGTAAGTATACCCTGGTAAACGAGGATAGTTTCCACCCGGCACTTGTGATTAATATTACAAATCTAAAATCGGACGCAATTAGGCCTCCCAGGCGGAAAGTAAATCTGTTTAGTCGGGCCGATTACGACGGCTTGAACGAGCATTTTTTGAATTTTGATCGTTCAGAAACTACAGGTAATCCCACTCAAAACACACGAAACCTAATAGATGAATTTTATGTAATCATAAGAATGATATCTCTAAATTCGTACGACAAGATACCTATTTCACCGCATACGCATATCCCGCTTGATATAACAGCGAATAATGGTGAGTGGCTACAGTAGGAGGTGGAACAAAACGAAGACTTAAACTGATATTAGATTTTAAATAAACTTCTAAAATTTTTCTTACATAAATCTTAAATATACTAATTAATTTGGAATACGTCCGATGTTAGGAACGCAGTGCCGAGAAGTAACTGATGAAGATATTAAATCTAAATTGTACGCGGCGAGCGCATAGTGCCGCATCAGTAATGAACAAGATATTTGTAACTCCTTTAATTAATTCTTCTGTGAGAATTTTAATACCCCACGCGATATTATTCTGGTTTCTCGGAGGAAAGATCCGCGGGTGATGACATGAATTAATAAAAAGGGTTCCAGGAATGACATCGGGAACTATAGACCAATATCTATTCTTAACGTATTAAGCAAAATGATGGAACAGGTTGTGCATATGCACATTTACCCAATAATTATCAAAAATGTTCCCACACAGCAGCGTGGTTTCATTCAAGGGCGGTCAACAAATACTAACTTATCAATATTTTCTAATGACGTTCTGCTTGGAATGGATGGTGGGTCCCAAGTAGATGCAGTTTATACAGCTTTCCAAAAAGCGTTCGATCGTGTAGATTATGTTATTCATCCAAGGAAGCTTCAGGAGCTGGGAATCCGCGGTAATCTACGTCTATGGTTTGAGTCATACCTGAGAAATCGATCGCAGGCTGTTGTCGTGGCTGGTTATCGTTCTAACTTTGTCACAGTCCCTTCTGGAGTCCCACAGGGCATCAGTTACCAAAGCATACAAAAATTTCGGTTTTGTTCTGAGGGTGAGTTGCCCTCGTTATTTGGTCGCCTCGTTATGAGTCGTTCTCTGATATTTACTGCATAAAGGTTTTGAACTTTTCGTGTGTCTGTAGTGTATTGGAATATCGTAGTAACATTTGGAACCCCAGCTATGTTCCCCACATTCAGGATATTGAGCGGATTGAAAAGAAATTTTTCAGGGCCCTTAACTTTCGTACTCAACACAGAGGTTAATTAATACCTCTTGCTACGCACTTGCGTGTAGGCAACACGACCTGATGGAGCTGAAAGACCGGCGTTTCTTACTGGAGATGATGTTTTTGCATGATATTTACACACACACACGCACGCATATTTTATATACAAGTTTTAAGAAGTCTATGACCAATAAAAAAATAAATTATGGAGTGAGGCCATTGAGGGACATGACGAGGCCCTTGCTGTGTCTCTTGATATCTCTAAGACCTTTTACAGAGATTGACATGCGGGCCTTCTAAGCCAGCTTTCTTCATTTGGTATTCCTGTTGGCATTTGCACCTGGATATCGGATTTTTGAGTAAACGTTCAATCCGTGTAGTTATCGATGGCTACTTGTCTAATCTCCAGGCTATCGATGCCGGAGTTCCTCAGGGATCTGTACTGTCCGCTACTTCATTTCTGCTGCATATTAACAATCTGCTTGTACCAGGTACCCTTGGATACGCAGATTACAGCACAGTAACGGATAGATGAGATAGATAGATAGAGGCAAAAGCCAACAGGGACGATATTCAGTCTTGTCAAATGGCCAGGGGTAATCGTTTGGACAAAGCTCTTAAGGCAGTTTCTGATTGGGGGTAGTCGTGGAAAGCTTCGAGACTCTGTCAGACCACCGGTACATCCGGTGGGACTTCTCTGCTCTCCAGGTTAGCCCAAATAACCTACACAGGTCAATGCCGGTACCAACTGGTCCACGTTGAGCCCTCAAGCGACTCGACTTTATTTCCCAGCAGAGCGGAACGCACACCCCCACCGATGGAACAACCTACGGCGGTTTTTATTGAAGACCCTCCACCAGAGGTGACGCCCGGTGAGTTGGCAGCTGCGGTATTAAGACTGCGCGCCAAGAATACTGCTCCCGGGCCGGATGGAATTCCTGGCAAGGCCTGGGTCATGGCATTAGATGCTCTTGAGCCGAGGCTTTGCGGACTTTACAGACATGCCTCGAACAGGGTGTCTTCCCGAGATCGTGGAAGAACGGACGCTTGGTTTTCCTGCAAAAAAATGGCCTTCCGACAGACTCTCCATCAGGGTACCGGCCCCTTGTGATGCTGGATGAGGCGGGCAAGCTCTTTGAGCGTATCATTGCGAGCCGGCTTGTTCAGCACATGACACTAGTAGGGCCCGACTTTTTTGAAAAGCAATTTGGCTTCCGAGCGGGCAGATCGACCATCGACACGATCAAGTGTGTTCGGACGCTGGCTGAAGAAGTCTCCCAGAACGAGGTGGTCTTGGCGGTTTCGTTAGACATCGCCAATGCCTTTAATACCAGAGTATGATGCATGCCCAGGGCAGGCCCTGGGCATGCATCATGGAGGCACTCTCATTGTTCAGGGTGCCCTTGTACCTGCGCCGCATTATAGCGACGCACTTGACCGATAAAGTTGTGACCTATCAGGCCCAGGATGGTGAACATCAGAGAGCAATGGTGTGCGGTGTTCTACAAGGATCAGTTCTCGGACCACTCCTGTGGAATATCGAATACGATTTCGTGCTCCGAGGCGAAATCCTTCGAGGTGTAGAGCTGACCTGTTATGCCGACGATACATTTGTTACAGCAAAAGGTCCACCTCCTCCACCTCCTCGCCACCGCGGGAGTCGCAGAAGCAGTGAACCGGATAAGGGGCTTAGGTCTGGAAGTGGCCCTGAACAAATCTGAGGCCGTGTGCTTTCACGGGCCTCGGAAAGCGCCACCCCGCGGAGCGTCCATAATGGTGAGAGTGGTCCAAATCGCCGTGCTACCGGCGATTCCATATCTGAGAATCGTCTTGGAAAGCCGGTGGACGTTCCGTGAACATTTCCGACGCCTATCGCCGAAACTAGTAAAGGCTGCTAACGCACTGGGCAGTCTATTGCCCAACCTGGGAGGTCCAAATGCGGCTTGCCGCAGGCTGTACATGGGGGTGATTCGATCAATGGCTCTCTATGGGGCACCAATATGGGTTAATGCGCTGACTGCTCCAAATAAGGCCTTTTTGCGAAGTCACAACGAATGATTGCGGTCAAGACGATTCATGGAGACAGGACGATATCGCACGAGGCGGCATGTGTATTGGCGGGCACCCTGCCCTGGTAGCTAGAAGCGGAGATCCTGGCGCACATGTATCGCAGAACAGCTGAGGTACACCGCGACGTAGTGGAACCGGTGCCCCAAGAGGCAACACAGTGGCGGCAGGACGCCCGTGAGCAGGCCCTCCGCGTATGGGCGGTACAATTAAAGACACCTAGGCTGGAGGGCGCACGGTGGAGGCCATCCGTCCCGTACTGAAAGCATGGGTGGATCGCAGAACATGGTCGCTCACCTTCCGGCTGGTGCAGGTGCTCTCCGGGCACGGTTGCTTTGAAAAGTTCCTGTGCAATATCGCCGGGAGGGAGGAAACGACGTGCTGTCACCACTGCGGCTGTGCTTATGACTTGGCACAGCACACATTGGAGGAATGCCCGTAGTGGGCAGCGCCGCGTGCGTCACTCGTTGAAGTGGTGGGAGCCGACCTCTCGCTACCAGCCATGGTTAAATCCATGGTCGATAGCGAAAGGTCATGGGCAGCAATGGTAAACTTCTGCGAGATAGTAATCTCGCAGAAGGAGGCGGCAGAACAGTAGGCCTACCATGAGTTGCTACAGTAAAAACGGCTTACTTTACTACTCTAGTTCCGTAAATCCCGTTTCCACAGTAGTAAACGTTAAATCGGTACCATGAGTTTCACATACGTTTCCCGTTTACGGTTACGTGAAAACCATACTAGCCACAGTAAAAGCTAACTTCAGTGTAGTTCCGGGGTATAGGTCCTTGACAAGTGTTGTT
The DNA here is from genome assembly GCA_905147135.1 of Blastobasis lacticolella. NCBI lineage: Eukaryota > Metazoa > Arthropoda > Insecta > Lepidoptera > Blastobasidae > Blastobasis > Blastobasis lacticolella. The sequence continues at coordinate 13,441,894 of LR990061.1, forward strand.
GATTATTAGTAGTCTGTGTCACAAAAACTTGTTTATTTACAAACAGAGGTTATGTTTTAGCAATGCCTAGGCACTTATTTAAATCCTGTTAAATTGATATATAAGTATATGTATACTTTATGTCCAAATAAAATTACAAAATCATAGAGGATCCCCGAATTCCCCGAAATGAAGAAGTCAATAACTGGTTGAAACTGTGCTTACAGTTTGTCCACTGGGTTTTAAGTAGTTTTAACCCACCGGAAACAGAAAAGATTAATACTGCATAATTATTGGTAAGTTATATCTATATCTTAAGGTATATATACCTAATTTCAACTAAGTAGACATGTTGTACTGAGTAAACTTATATTAGGTATTTTTTGTCAACAGGATCAGACTCTGGAGTCATGGTGGTGCAGTAAATTCTCAGAAGTGGACGCCTGTAACTTTGAAAAGGAACTGCACTTACCCTAGTTGATTGAAGTTCGGAGGCACGACCACATGTGTAAAAAAGAAAACTCAACATCGGCTAATAAATTTTTTTTCAAATTGAAGATGCAAGTGGTACCTAAAGAGCAGAAATTCCAGACCTTAGCATTAGTTAGTGCAATACTATATTAAAAATTGTTTGTAAAAGTGAAAGTGGTAGTTTAAGTTTAAGTTCTGATTTTTTAGATTTTGAATAAAAATATTTTTATACCTAATTCATAATTTGATTTTTAATTTCCTGCTATAATTACTGACATTAGCGTAGTATAGGTATAGTACAGCTAATATAATAATAGCCCTGATATTTTCTATTATCAATACAATCCCATAGTTATTTCCCAATAATAATACCTAAGGTTAAAATTCTAAATTACCTATGTGTAAAACCCCAACCTCTCAGACCAGAAAATAGATAGCAGTTATGTGTACTTGTGTGCACTCAAGGCTGGAATTTGGACCGAGCTTCATCCAACGGCATGTCAGGTGTGAAGATTATGGTAAAACCCTCCACTAATGTGAAGGAGGCCCAAGTCAAACTGATTACCATTAAAGACTGTTATGTGTGAGATAAAAATAAAATATAATATTGATTTTTCTTATTAATTTAATCTCTCATAGTATGGCACATAACATAATTTTTATTATAATATTGTTGTTGGAAGCAGTTGTGTGGCTTTATATAGACCATAATGAAAAACAAAAATATTTGCTAATGTCATCAACTTAAAATATTAGTTCTTATATGTAAAATATATAAAACAAGCCAGCGAGTAACTTATCTTGTAAATTTCACTTTTCAAACATTTTATTATTATTATTAGGTGTTATAGGTTAATAGACAAGTAGCATTTCTTCTGATATGTCTATACAACATTGCAGTTCTGATAATAGCTTTCACTTCCATAACACATACTACAGTTTAGTTCACTGAATAATTTTATTAATTTTGCACCAAATGTCCATTTTGTTTTTAAAAGAAGGGGCTTACCTATGAGAGCCTATTGACCCATTTCTGAGAACCAATTCAAACTATTCACAATTCACAACCTTATGGTATAGCAAGTGATAAACAACATTAGTCTTAGATGGTGTGCAATTTATCCTTGTGCTGTGTCCACGCAATGCTTCAGCACCTTTCATATTAAACATTCGACGAAAGTTAAGCTTGTAAATCTCATTGATGCCACCCTGTATCCTTATTTCTTCCAGTGTGGTGAGGTTCAATTCTTGTAGTCTTTCCTCATATAACTTCTGTTTCAGGGCAGCCAACGAGTAACTTATCTTATAAATTTCACTTTAAAGACATTTTATTATTATTATTAGGTGTTATAGGTTAATAGACAAGTAGCATTTCTGCTGATATGTCTATACAACATTGCAGTGCTAATAATAGCTTTCACTTCCATAACACATAAGTACTACATTTTAGTTCACTGAATGATTTTATTAATTTTTCACCAAATGTTCAACTTGTTTTTAACAGAAGGGGCGGTTACCTATGAGAGCCTATTGCCCCATGTCTGAGAACCAATTCCAACTATTCACAATTCACAACCTTATGGTATGGCAAGTGATAAACAATATTAGTCTTAGATGGTGTGCGATTTATCCTTGTGCTGTGTCCACGCAATGCTTCAGCACCTTTCATATTAAACATTCGATGAAAGTAAAGCTTGTAAGTCTCATTGTTGTCACCCCGTATCCTTATTTCTTCCAGTGTGGTGAGGTAAGATTCTTGTAGTCTTTCCTCATATGACTTTTTCAGTGCTGCCAGTATCTTGGTGGCTCTTCCCTGCACACTCTCGAGAACAACAATGTCTTGTAGAGAGTTTTAACACTTCTCACCTTAGAAAAAACAGTAAGGGACATATGGGCTTCATGTTGGCGATAAAACGTATTTTCATCAGCCGCATGGACTTCAGCGAACATCCTTCAAGCAAAATATCGCCTTCCAGACATTTTTGGCACGAAAATAATAACTATCTCCAAACGAAAAATAATTCTCACATTAAAAATTTTTGGGAGTGCTGTAACCACAGTAGTTTCGGTAATTTACTAAAGCATCTGTCAAATTTGTGACTCATGGTACAGATTTGTATGCAAAGCGCTGCGTAAACAACACTCCCTACGTAAACTGAAACGTGTGTGGTAAAGTCAATTAACCAATAGCAACTCACGGTACGGATTTTAGTTCCGCTACTGCCCGATAGAGGCGCTGTACGAATTCTCATAGAAACTTTTTTACGTTTACTGTACAGTGAACGGGAAAACAAACTCATGGTAGGCCTACAGGTGAGGGAGGACGATGCCTTCGCGATTGATACGCCGCCGGAGAGCCGGGAGCAGGAGGCGCGAGTATGTGCGCCACCTTCCCTCTTAATGGGAGCCTGAGCGGTAGATGTGGGAAGCATCTGCCGCTCATCTAATGACTATCTCCCGAGATGGTCTGGACGTGCCGCTGTGTCCCGGCACGTCGCCATAGCGTGTTGTTTTGGGAGTAAGCTTGAAGCTCACTTCCCGAGTATTGGCTCGCATACCGCGAGATCCGCCGGCGGAGTCATCGGGGTAATACGTAGAGCTTTCTGCGTAGGTACCGTGGCTCTGCCAGTCTGCGAAGGACAGTGCTAGAAGGACACCGTCAGGTTTTAGTGAGTATCACATCACGACGGGTGAGTCCCACATACCCCATTCCGCTTCACCGCGGATGGGAATTCGTAAAGGAATTTCCTGACGTAAAAAAAGTTTCTGATTGGGGTGAAGCCAATCTAGTGGCGTTCAACACAACCAAAATTCAGGCGTGTTTGTTTATTGCCAAATAGAGTCCATTACATCTAACTCCAACTTTTCGGGATGTTTCTGTGGAAATTACTGACAACCTACAGCTTCTTGGTGTTGAGCTATCTTTAAATCTTAACTTCGGTCAGTACATCGAATCTAAAGCAAAGACTGCAGCAAAAAAACTTGATATCCTCTCGAAGATAAGGCGGTACTTCACTTCAAAGCAGTTGCTTCAGTTATATCAAGCACCAGTGCGATCCTGCATGGAGTACTGCTGCCACCTCTGGGATAGATCAGCCAAATATCAACTGGCGGCTTTGAATTCGGTAGAAAAACGTGCATAGAAGATAATTTGTGACCTGCGGTTGATTGAACCTAGGTTGCAAAGCCTCGAACATCGGCGTAGGGTTGCGCGTCTGTCGGTTTTCTACAGGTTGCATTTCGGAAAATGTGCGAAGCAGCTGCACGACCTCATTCCGCCGGCCCTTTTCTGCCTTCGGGAGAAGCAATCCGGGCGAGCGCTTCATCCTTATGGCGTGGATATTCCAGCTATCCGCACGAACCGCTTTGGCTCGACCTTTATAATGCGTACGGCTAAGGAACGGAATGCGTGTGTTCCCTGATCAATATAATCTGCCTTCAAGGCTAGAGTGAATAGTTTGTTCCAAGACGGGCATGCTTCATCTTCGGCCGCATCGTCACTTACCAACAGGTGAGATGGCGGTAAAATGACTGTCTTATCTCATATACAAACAAAGAAGTGTGCCTGATTATGAAATGGATACACATTCAGTCATTTGAATGGTTTCCTCGCGCTGTTTTCCCTCGCCATTTCTTGCGTACATTACCAGATTGTAATTCTTTGCATAGGGTATCGACTAGGTACTGAAATGGAGCGTCGAAAACTTCTCTTACCCCTTCGACTTATAAACGTCGTACATGGCGAGAAGGACCTTCGTATACTTGAATTTAAATAAGCGTTTACTATCATGCATATCGAGGGTGGGGACTAGGCCAGAACCGGCCCTTCCTGACTCAGTCGGAAAGAAATCAAGAGTCGGCAGCTCGTGAGTGATACCATATGCTGCGGTAACTGCTTGCATCAGGCAGGCCGTGTTTGTTTGCCACCTCAATGGTATAAAAATCATGTAGATAATGCTCAGGAAAGTAACAAAGGACTGTGACGAATTGTTGGTGACGATAGTGGTGAGTCAATAAACTAAGCAGACAACATTTTATTAACTGATTATTATACAACAATTTAATATATTAATAATTTCTTCAATAATTTACAGATTTCGATTTAGCATAAGTTTAAATACACAATAATTTTATTTATATTTAATATAATACCGTCATAAGGTACTTGAGATTGGCAAGTGAAAGAGTATCGTGGATTTTTTAGCCCGTTCTCTGTGCTTGTTATCATTAAAAAGTCATTCTCTCTGGTACATACAGTATTACAAACGAACAGTAACTCATCTTATTCAAGATTTTGTAATTTATCCGACCACTAACCGTCTCTATCGTCAGATCAGCTTGCTGATACCAGATTTTTGCATTATGTAGGTATATGCTAAATATCAGTTCAATCGAATACCTACCAGAAAGTGGGTCAAATGCTAAGACAGAGTGCCAAGGTTCCAAGTATTTTACTCCATTATGACGTACACAGTATTTGATCCACTTTTTGGTATTCAATTAAATTAATAGAATAATGCGCGTTTCAACCGATTCCATGAAGATGACCTGCTAATTGTTTCTGTACTGAGAATAAATAAATGAACACTTTCTTGCATAAATACAGGATACAGTCGGCGCATATCGGTAGCAACAGAGAAAACAACAGGCGGCCTTATCGCTTAAAGTGATTTCTTCCAGGCAACCTTTGGGTAGCGAACTACCAAAGGGTCATTTTTATATAAAAACTGAGAGCAAGCCCGTTCAGCGAAATGCCATGTTGGTGTATAAAGAGCGATACCAAACGAAAATTTTAAAAGTTTACTGTATTTTTTCAGGATACACTTTCTGTTGCCATACCCTGACCCATATTCTACAGTAGTAACTACCACTTTAACGCAACCGCAGCCGATATGTATGGACCGCCGCGTCTTTCTTTTAACTAAATCATCAGAAAAGGAATATAAGTGGCCTTTTTAATCAGATCTGAAATTCTAGGAAACAAACTTCCAGTAAAAAGGTTAAAATGGATATTCGTCGCGTTGCCCGATCTTGAAACCGTCCCGGTCTCCGTTGGTGTCGTGGCGTCGTTCTTGTAAATGGACCATTTGCACGATGACCCGTTGCACTGAAAAGAAAAAGAAGCTGTTAGTAATTCATCGTAACTTACATATTTGTGTAACTTTACTTGACATGAGCAAGCCGATCAAATTCAAAGGGCTAATATAATAATTAGGCGTTTGATGTTTTACGGCTGCGAAGCCTGGTCGACGCTGACGAAATACGTCCGCGAACTCCACGCCAACGAAATGAAGAAGTTGCACAGGTGTGGTCACGTATTACGTAAGCCCCAGGGATACGTGGGAAATAGGTGCCTAAACCTGTATATATCAGGAAAGTAGTCCCGCGGGAGACGCAAGAATCGATGGACTGACTTCGCCGAGTCGGGTGCGAGAGGGAACGGCTTCGACGTGAAGATACCTAACATTGACAAAGTGGAGGAAACAAAGTAGGAAAACGGATCCTGACAGAAGCCAGGATTGACCACTCGGATGATGATGATGACTTGCCATTTGCCGGCCATGTCTTTAGACAAAGTGACAATCACTTGGACGACGAAAACACTGTGGCTGGGAGCTTTTCCAATTCCGAATCTTACGAGTGAGTAACATTCTTTCGAACCTTCGCGTGAAGACCAACAGAGGATCTACGTAAATCTATACGTACGATCTATGGAAACTCGGTCATCATCATCATCACAGCCCATAACAGTCCTCCCTTTTCGTAGGAGAGGCCCTTAAGTCCTGGACTGTTATGGGCTGTGATGATAAAGTTCATTTTTTGTTTTCATTTTTAGTCCTCCGGCTACGTGAATCATAATTATGTGTATGTAATCTCGTATCAAATAAACACCTTACCTTTGCATAACATTCAAATGGCTGATGTCCCCAATTCCATTTGTTCTTCAGCGCATAGCACTGTTACCGGAACACAAAAAAAACTAAATTATAACAATGTAACAATAGATAGTACGCCGCCATTTTAATGCAATTGAGTGTAGACCAATCGCAGCAATCCAGAGCCAAAGCTGTCTTGCTGCGATTGGTTTAAACTCAAGTGCATTAAAATAGCGGTAACTGCCTCTTGACTCGCGGGCAACATTTCAGGTATATGGTCGATCTATAGCGATTGTACGCGATTACCCGTCTACCCGCGTCATAACGCTCGCTGGGTTAGAATGGAAGGAGGCGGGCCCAGTCTACTTCTACTTCCTCGGAGGTGAACCTTGTGTCCTAGGAGGTGAACTTCGCGTGGCTGCGAGAATTCGCGTTTGCATGGTACCGCGAGAGGAGAACGGAGGAAGAGGAAAAGGAGGATCTGGAGAGGAGTAAGAGGGTTATTTACAGATAAGTAAATAAGGACACTGCAGTACGTGTTTTGCTAAATCCATGGCCTGTCAAATGTCTTACCTTGGCAGTGCAATTTGTCTACCCGCGTCACAACGCTCGCTGGATTCAAACTCAAACATATTTATTCAATTTAAGGTTTACAAGAAACACTTATGAACGTCAACAATAAATACATAACAAACAAATAGTACAGGTTAGGTAGTAGTTTACGTATCTTAGTAGTCAAAACAATATTTCAATGTGTGAATTCATAATGAAAATTACATTACATTAATTTCTTAGCTCCTAAGAGGGTAGAGGGTAGAGGGCGCCACCCTCTAGTAAACATTGAGACCGTGTTAAACATTTATTCAAAATAGTTAATTCATTTAGACAAACATAAGCATAATAATATTCAGTATATTGTACTGTAATAAAGTAGCACAAATGTTATTGTGTGTTAAAATTAAATATTTAAATGTGATATCAGTGATAAAAGTGATAGTGTGCTGACTACGGCCCGTCGAATTTATAAAAACTGTTTCACTAATTTGTAGTGCTGGAACAGTAAATTAATAGTAAAAAACAAACCATTTGACTGTAATACAAAACCCTTAATAATAAAGATACATATTTTCATTCATAAAAGTGCCAAAATATCAGAGTGAATAAAGTGACTGTACAATACCCTCAAACTCATCACTCAATAAAATATTGTAGTATTGTCAGCTGTTTGTGCGGAGAATATTACATGATATTTCACCGCTAAAGTCAGCTCTTCAGTAGCTCAGTGGAGAACAGTGACACAAGTGGTTACGTCAGCCATCGGGGTCGAGAGTTCGATCCTTGCCAATAACTTTATTTATTTTATTATTATCTTATTTTGAATGCAGCGATTATCACATGACCACGCTCGACCGCATCGCATCCCTCGAGCATGAGTTGCAAATTGCTCACCGCAAGATCGAGCAGCACGAAACAGAAAAAATACAACATCAGGCCGAAACTACACAATCACTGTATAAGGAACTAGTATTAAGCGACTTTAGTATTTAGGAAACAAATAATATTAGATTAAATTAATGTATCCGTATGACAAAATTTGTAGTTTTTAATTTGCATTCCAAAAGTAGGTAATGTTATGCCCGGGTAACAAAAGTTTTCTACGTGACTCACAGTATATTTGGATAACACGTGCCCCAAATTACGCCCCAACATATCTGAAAATATAATAGCTTTATTTTTACGCATATATGGCACAGTAAAACGCGTATATACCGCCGCCGGCGCCACCGGCGCTGGTTGCGCAGGCGCCGGTTGCGTGACCAGGTTTGTCACTTGCGGCACTAACTGCACCATAGGCGGCGCCACCGGTGCGAGTGAGCACTCGCTCATCGATATGAAATCTACAGATATATCTTGTCTGGTGCAGTCACAGTCATTACAAATGTATTGACGTGCACACAGTGAGGCGAACCTTTCTTCATTATATTTCATGTCTTTTAACAAGTGATATATTGGTTCCGAGTACTCATTAATTAGTTTTTGGGACCTTGTATATTGACATAAGGTATTCTCTAACTCTTCTCTTAAATCAGTAAGTTTTATTTGGGATAAATGCGGGATGCGAGGGATGCGATGCGGTCGAGCGTGGTCATGTGATAATCGCTGCACTCCTGAAAGGATTCCAGTATAGCTCGCAGCTCGTCACGCTGCCCTCGCATGTCCTCGAGCTGAATATCCAGCTCAGCGAGCTGTTCTTTTAACTCTCGATTTTTTCCATTTACAATCAATATTTCATCTTCGCTATCCTCTCTCTCCCGTAGTAATTGTTGATTTTTGTCCCTTGCATGCTTTAGGTCTGTAAGTGTTTGTTTTAACTGGTCTTCTATTTTTAACGTGTACATTCGTCGTATAGTCATTGTCGATCAATATTGCTTATATCAATGTACGAGAGTAAAAAATGACAAAAATAAGAAGAGATACTAATTCAAAATAAGATAATAATAAAATAAATAAAGTTATTGGCAAGGATCGAACTCTCGACCCCAATGGCTGACGTAACCACTTGTGTCACTGTTCTCCACTGAGCTACTGAAGAGCTGACTTTAGCGGTGAAATATCATGTAATATTCTCCGCACAAACAGCTGACAATACTACAATATTTTATTGAGTGATGAGTTTGAGGGTATTATACAGTCACTTTATTCACTCTGATATTTTGGCACTTTTATGAATGAAAATATGTATCTTTATTATTAAGGGTTTTGTATTACAGTCAAATGGTTTGTTTTTTACTATTAATTTACTGTTCCAGCACTACAAATTAGTGAAACAGTTTTTATAAATTCGACGGGCCGTAGTCAGCACACTATCACTTTTATCACTGATTACACATTTAAATATTTAATTTTAACACACAATAACATTTGTGCTACTTTATTACAGTACAATATACTGAATATTATAATGCTTATGTTTGTCTAAATGAATTAACTATTTTGAATATATGTTTAACACGGTCTCAATGTTTATACGAACTGCACACCGCAAGATCGACGAGCACGAAAAAGAAAAAGCACACCATCAGGCTTCAAATACACAGTCATTATATAGGGAATTAGTATTAAGTGACTTTAGTTTTAAGGAAACAAACAATTTAAGCGCAAAACTCTCTAGTAATAACCGAAAAAACTTATTAGATTTTTTTTTAAATTATGTAAAACCGTACTCATCGTAAAAACCGAGCTACAAAGTTGCACTCAAACTTTGTGTAAGAATCAGAATAGATACAAGCAAGATACTAATGATTTACAAATAAAATTTACTGATTTAGAAGCCGAGTTGCAGAGCACCTTATATGAAACCTCAAACCAGGTCCCAAAAACTAATCCGTTCCGTTCCGTTCCGTTCAGGTACAACACCAGCCAGAAATGCTTTTGCAAGGGTGTATGTAGATCATATCAGCAAGAACTGGGTACGGCGTCGCCATCATCGGTGGTTCCGTCGTCTGTACTTGTATTTTGAGCAACCAAGCCCAGTGGTTGTCACGGGTCTCACCCAAAGAGCTGGTTTGCTCCGGATACAGCATCAGACGTGGGAGTTGTTGATTTTAGGCGACACCAGACCTCGTCCTCCACTGATTTGCTCTACCTCCAGCCCGAGATACCAGTGTGTACGTAGATGCGAAGGGGAGTGTAGGGCTGTCGCAGTCAGGATGGGAGCGAAAGGATTTGGAGCCGACAAGAATACTAGCATCGAGTCAGTTTAAAGGAGGATAGATACTATACTTTTTGTGTAATATAATAAAGAAGGATGGTAAAGACTGCTGTGGTTGTTCCCTTGATCTGTTCTTGTTTTGTTTTGTCTTCGGTGTTGGGTATTCTTGATGTCATGTTCCAGGTGGCCTTTCCCACGATGTCTAGTCGTGAGGAACCTACCATAATCTTTGCGCAAGTGGTACCTTCTTTCCACCGGCGTGTTGTAATATTTAATCTGCCTAACTACGACGATATCATCTGCTTGACACTCGTTAGTATTCATGGTCGTTCTTGTTTGCTTTCTCCAATGTCCGTCGTTATGTTGTGTTGTGTGGGCCCTCTACCACCGATTCGGAGTCTGTCTCCGGTGCTTGGTATATTTTCCCGGCTTCGTTTTTCATTTCACTCCTATTCACTGCCATCGCCTGCCAGTCTTGTCTCGACTTCGTTGTATATTTATCGATGTCGTGGTTCAACGAGTCTTCCCAGGTAAATATAGGTTGACTAACTTTACGCTTAGTTTCTGAGTGTTGTAGGGCTGCCTGTAGTATGTGCGGGTTCTCGTGCCTCATTATGTGGCCGTAGTATGTCAGCCTCCTTACTTTTATTATTTTTGTTACAGTTTTTCCATCTAAAATCTGCCATATTTTCTTATTGGGTTTGCCTCTGGATAGGTTTAACATACCTCCCAAGATGAATCTTTCGTATCGTCGTAGCTTGAATCGATTAGCCTTTGTTTGGGACGCCACGTTCAAACCGTAGGTCATCGTGGGGCATATGACCATTTTGTAGATTAGTCTTGTGATTTTCCATTCCAGTCTATTGTTTTTTATAAACGCGTTTACGATTTTGGAGTTCGGGACGGCTCTATCGCACCTGTGTTTTATACAATTTCGTCTATCATGGGATGCTGTGAGATACGTCCCTAGATATTTTATTTCCTTCACGGGTTGGATTGACACTCCCCCCTAGGTGGACACTGCTGGGAACAGTACCGTTAGGTGGGTTGGATGGATCTCTGATTATTAATTTTGTCTTGGAACCATTTATAACAAGTCCTACAGATTTAAGTAATATTTTTAATCTTGTTATTGTCTGGTCCAATTTGACTATATCCGTTCCAATTAGAATCAGGTCGTCGGCAAATGACCCACGTGGCGCCCTCTACCCGCCCTAAAACAAAACAACTCGTAATCGGTTAGAGTGGAAGGAGGCGGGCCCGGACTACTTCTACTTCCTTGTGTCCTCGCAGGCGAACTTCGCGCGGCTGCGAGAATTCGCGTTCGCATGGTATCGCGAGAGGAGAACGGAGGAAGAGGAAAAGGACGAGCAGGAGAGGAGTAAGAGAGTAATTTACAGGTAAGTAAATAAGGACACAAGGAGTGGAGGACCTACGTGTTTTGCTGAATCCATGACCTGTCACATGTCTTACCTTGACAGTGCAATTTGTTCCTGAACACTGTTGCAAAAAAATAATTAATAGGTATGATAAAGCATAGTCTACAAGTCTAAAGCGCTGTCCTAATTGGAAACGGTCGAGCGGCCATGGTCGTATGACGAATGTCGCCCGACTAATAGGGTACCTCATAACCGCCCGTCGCGCGACCATGATCACACGAGCGTTGCCATATAAGGACAACGCCTAAGTCTTTAGTGTTGTAGACCATTTTGTGTGGCTTACCATTGCTGAACTTTTATCACCTGTAGCCTGGAAAATAAAGGCTTGTAAAAATAAGTACGCAGTGTAGAAGGCACTCGGGCTCGAGGCAGATCTCCAACGCGGTGGAAGGACCAAGTAAGACAGGCGGCGACTGGTGAAGCGCGCCACCAACCCATAGCGTCCACGTCCACTCTGCCTAGAGTGTTACGACTGAGAAAAGAAAAATAAATAAAAATTAGCAACGTCTTTTTCCAGGTCAAGGTTGGTGCCAACCCTAAGGCTAGGCACAATAATTTTCTCACAATAATAACTGTAAAAATGAAAATGAAAATGAAAAAGTATTTATTGAATTAGGATTACGTTAATTAATCTCTTTTCAAAAGTCAAAAATCTAACGGAAAACAAAGGGAAGTTAAGCGAGCTCATCCAGGTAAGGGGCGATGCATGCAGACCGATCAGCGCGTACGAGGGCTTACTCCGGCGAGACACCGGGCACCGATACGCGCCACGCACATAACCGCCGGCGAATCATGTGCGGCGCGCGCCCGACCCCAGCCAGCCCGCCGGCGCTTACACCCGCATGCACCAGCCGGCCTACCTGCGTTGCCCCCTGAGCTCGGAACAAATAAGTAAAAAGAATGTCGTCTGTCTGTCAGTATGCCGCTTCAGTTAGGAAAATGACCATCTGTGGGAAAAAGAAACGGCAAAAAACCCACAGGTACATTTAAATATGATTACATTGCATTGATACATTTGTCAATTTAATTTGAGTGAGCCTGTCTTGATTGGAATATGATGTGAACCTCTACAAATCGGTCAAGATAACTAAAAATAAAAATAAATTTAAAAACATAAAAAATGGCATAGCAAAAGCAGGCCAGTCCACCAAGGCAGCACCCGTTCACGAGCATGACGCAGGCATCGTCCAATTCAACCATATTTGAGGGAAGAGAACGACCCGACCCCCCCGCCACCACCAGGCAGACTTTTAAGTGAGCATGCGCTGCCAATGCCGTACACATTAAAAAAATATTTGTTATTGAATAACTATTACACATCAAATCATCCTCACCCAATTAACAAAATTGTAATTTTATAAATAACTTCATATTTCGAAGAGCTAGTAGTACACCATACATTTTTGTCATTGATATATTCATCAATTTTATAATAGGCTTTTTTCATTAAAGTTGTTTTCACCTTTTCTTTAAATTGTGATTCAGGCAAATTAATAATACATTCAGGAATATGATTATAAAATCTTATACAGTTACCCATGAAAGATGAATTTACTTTTCTTAGTCTGAACAACGGTGTTACCAGTTTATTTTTGTTTCTTAAATTGACGTTATGAATATCAGTATTTTTAGCAAATTGGGTAATATGCTTTCTAACATACATAATATTATCAAATATATATTGACTTGAGAAAGTCAATACATCAATTTCTTTAAACAATTATTTGAGCGAATCACGTCGACGTAATCCATATATTGCTCTTACAGCTCGCTTTTGTAGTTTGAAAATGATGTCACTATCAGCACACTTGCCCCATAGTATGATGTCGCATATCATAATACTATGAAAATAACTATAATAAACTAATCTAGCTGTATTCACATCCGTTAGCCTTCTTATTCGCCACACGGCAAATGCAGCCGAACTTAACCTACTAGCCAATTATTCAATATGTGAGCCCCATTGAATTTTTGAATCTATATTAACGCCTAAGAAAGTAGTTTTCTCTAACAACTCAAGTTGCGTTTTATCTAATATAACATTACATTGATTACTTTGTACATTAGGAAGGCAAAAATGAACGCATTTTGTTATTTAGAGTTTAAGACTAAGATATTAATCGTAAACCAATGAAGCACATTCTGAAGAACACAGTTTACTTCGTCTATATTATTATCTTTCCTATTAATTTTAAATATCAGTGAAGTGTCGTCAGCAAACAAGACTGTACCAGCAATGTTCTGCACCATGTATGAAAGGTCATTTATATATTTATACAAGAAAGAGAAACGGCCCTAATATAGATCCTTGTGGCACTCCAATGCTCACTTCCCCACCCGCATATAACTCGCCATTTACATTTACCAACATTTACAAAACCGTAATGTTTTAATTTTAGTAATAGTGTTGAATGATTTACACAATCAAATGCTTTAGACAAATCGCAAAAAATACCTACTGCATTATGATGTTCTTCCTAAGCGCCAAAAATTGGTTGAATGAGGCTAATACAGGCTTCGGTAGTATTGCGGCCTTTTGTGTAGCCATATTGTTGTTGATGAAATAATTTATTACTGTTAAAGTGCACAATCATTTGACTTAACATGATTTTTTCAAAGATTTTACTGAAAACGGGCAGGATGGATACCGGTCTAAAATTATTCAAACTATTTTTACAACCTGATTGGAATAATGGCACCACTTTACTGATTTTCATGAGGTCGGGAAAAACACCTTCTTCGACGCACGCATTAAAAATATAAGCTAAATACGGTGCTAAAATATCAACAACAGTACTTATAACTCTAACTGACATTTCCCAAATATCTTCCGTATTTTTCAACTTAATGCTTTTAAAAGCTTTAATGATAGTTTTAGCGTCTACTTCGGAATAACAAAAGCCATTTTCACAGGCACCTATATTTTCTTTTAACAAGTTTTCTGCACTAATTGGGCGGGGCACGAGTTTAGCAGCGAGGTAGTTTTAATCGGTATTTCGGTAAAAAATGTTTGGAACAACTCTGCTACTTCTTTATTTGCGGTACTAGTTCCGGTTTCTGTTTTGATTTCATAATGTGTCACGAGGCTTTGTTTTCCCTGCCTCCTTATTTATTACATTCCACACAGTCTTAGCCTTGTTTGAAGACGGGCTTATTATTTTCTAATAATGCTGTGATTTTGCAATCAGACAAACTTTCTTAAACGTTTTTGAATATTTTTTGACATATTCTACAAAATCTTTATCATGGCAAAAAACTCCCTGACCGTATAGTTCAAAACATTCTATCTCTGCTTTTGCGGATACCTAAAATTTTGATTTACAGTTACTTTTTATTCTTTTTTGCGTAAAAACACTTTGATAAACATTATTGACAGAATTGAACACATCAGAAAATAGAATGTTTGGGTCATGAGAATCAAGAGAAAGGCCGGCAATGGTCTCCGATAAGGCTTGTTTGAAGTGTTCAATTCTTCTTCGAGTAATTGGTCTTGTAATTATTTCATTGATATTACATTGTTCCGTAAAATCAAAAACAACGAATTGTCCACTATGGTCAGATCTTGTAAAATTTATAATAGCCTTTTCGTTGACCTCGCAACAGCAGAACACATTGTCGATGCAAGCCGCTGATGATTCTGTGCATCGTGTCGACTCTAAAAATACATAATTAAGATTAAAACTACGAAATAAGCTTATTATTCTCTTACTAAACGTTGTTTTTTCTAGTAAATCAACATTAAGTCTCCACAAACGATAACCTTTTTCGTACACGTACAAAGTATTTCTAAAACTTGTTCCATAGTTTTTTCAAAAATCTCAATGTTTTCATTGTATGGTGGCCTATACACACAAAGTATGATGCACTTTTCTAGCTCTACGCAGAATAACTCAATCTTATGTTCAACTGAGAGGCCAGAAACATCTTTCCGGTCTTTCGATTTAATATTTTGCCGTACTGCAATTAATGAACCACCACGGGAAATAGATTTCCGATTAAAACAACTAATTATATTATAGTTAGATAAATTAAATGACATCTCAGATTCTCTCAGCCAGTGCTCAGTTAAACATAAAACTTCTACACGAGTTTTCTTTAAATATAATTCTATTTCATGTTCTTTGCCAGAAAAACCTTGTATATTTTGATGAATTAATCGTAAACAATTCTTGGGCTTTTCTTTTGTCTTAAAATCTAGTTTAAAGAGCATCCTTTGTCCTTAGATGACAACATGCAGGAGCCCTGGTCAATCCTACTTACGCTAATATTGTTATAACAATTAATGCTTAATAAAGCTAACAATGTAGCGTCGTCGTCGCTGTTGCGTGATGGATTAGACTTGCACGGTGTTAACTTAATGAGGGTTTAATTCGCAATGTGTCAAATTACACGCTTACAATAATATAAAGATCTACAGCAACTAGCGACAACTACGAAATGAATAAACAAAGTTATTGGTTACATATTTGCCGCTAGATGGCATTGTTCTTAACAATAACATATTATTTTCGACTTACGGTTGCTGACGAACTTTCATAATTTGCCTAAATAGCATAGATCATTATAATAAATTATAAGGCAGGCTTCGATCAAAGAATTAGAGGTAACTATCATAATAAAACTTACAACAGCGTTGCAGCTTGATCCTATGCACTTTAAAATGAATAATACAGAACGTTAGTACCAGTCTTGCCATTTTTTCCCCTTTAAAAAATATACGAATATAATGAAATCTTTAAAAGATGGCGATTCATGTTTTGTAGATACAAATGTCAACTAAAATGATTTATCAATATTTTAAGGACAAATGGAAGACTTTTTATAAATTGCATGACCGGGCTATGCACACATAACCAAGTATCCTCCCCCACCTTATCTTATAGTTTCTCAAGCACCGTCTGCTTTTTTCGATCAAATTTTTCTACGTTTAACTGGTAGGGTAAGCCTACTTTAGCTTTAAGTCCGCCAATGTTCCTTCAGTTCATGAAATTTTAATATATAATGGTGGTGACCGAGTGGTCATGGTAGCCGATTCGTAAGCGAGAGGTACCGGGTTCGAATCCCAATGTAACCATTTATGTACCAATGACTCTTTTTTAATTTATGTACAGTTGTAGTACACAAATTATGTTGAATACTAACATCGTAATGAAACCTGCATAGTCTCAGGCAACTAAATGTGTAACCTTGATCCAATCTGGCCAGGTTACCCTGGTAGCAGGGTCACGGGAGGTCAGATGGCAGTCGCTCCACTGTAATTACCTGATCTGCCAAATCCTAGACCATGGTCAAGGCGGACCCCGGGCTCTTGTGCGCGAGAGCGCAACCGGGGCATTAACGCCAAAATGATGATGATTATTTATTATTATTTATTTATTTAACACTTTATTGTACATTAACAAAGTAACATTATTGTATTATTTTGATTATGACCTATTGATCAATGACTATTTAATCTTATTGATTAATAAACTAAATCAAAAAGATTTAGCTTATTAATTAATAAGATTTAGCTTAAGAATCAAGAGACCTCGCAACAGCTGAACACATTGTCGATGCAAGTCCCTGATGATTCTGTGCATCGTGTCGGCTCTAAAAATACATAATTAAGATTAAAACTACGAAATAAGCTTATTATTTTCTTACTAAACGTTGTTTTTTCTAGTAAATTAACATTAAGTCTCCACAAACGATAACCTTTTCCGTACACGTACAAAGTCTTTCTAAAACTTGTTCCATAGTTTTTTCAAAAATCTCAAAGTTTTCATTGTATGGTGGCCTATACACACAAAGTATGATGCACTTTTCTAGCTCTACGCAGGATAACTCAATCTAATGTTCAACTGAGAGGCCAGAAACATCTTTCCGGTCTTTCGATTTAATATTTTGCCGTACTTTAATTAATGAACCACCGCGGGAAATAGATTTCCGATTAAAACAACTAACTATATTATAGTTAGATAAATTAAATGACATCTCAGATTCTTTCAGCCAGTGCTCAGTTAAACATAAAACTTCTACACGAGTTTTCTTTAAATATAATTCTATTTCATGTTCTTTGCCAGAAAAACCTTGTATATTTTGATGAATTAATCGTAAACAATTCTTGGGCTTTTCTTTTGTCTTAAAATCTAGTTTAAAGAGCATCCTTTGTTCTTAGATGACAACATGCAGGAGCCCTGGTCAATCCTACTTACGCTAATATTGTTATAACAATTAATGCTTAATAAAGCTAACAATGTAGCGTCGTCGTCGCTGTTGCGTGATGGATTAGACTTGCACGGTGTTAACTTAATGAGGGTTTAATTCGCAATGTGTCAAATTACACGCTTACAATAATATAAAGATCTACAGCAACTAGCGACAACTACGAAATGAATAAACAAAGTTATTGGTTACATATTTGCCGCTAGATGGCATTGTTCTTAACAATAACATATTATTTTCGACTTACGGTTGATGACGAACTTTTATTATTTGCCTAAATAGCATAGATCATTATAATAAATTATAAGGCAGGCTTCGATCAAAGAATTAGAGGTAACTATCATAATAAAACTTACAACAGCGTTGCAGCTTGATCCTATGCACTTTAAAATGAATAATACAGAACGTTAGTACCAGTCTTGCCATTTATTCCCCGTTAAAAAATATACGTATATAATGAAATCTTTAAAAGATGGCGATTCATGTTTTGTAAATACAAATGTCAACTAAAATTATTTATCAATATTTTAAGGACAAATGGAAGACTTTTTATAAATTGCATGACCGGGCTATGCACACATAACCAAGTATCCTCCCCCACCTTATCTTATAGTTTCTCAAGCACCGTCTGCTTTTTTCGATCAAATTTTTCTACGTTTAACTGGTAGGGTAAGCCTACTTTAGCTTTAAGTCCGCCAATGTTCCTTCAGTTCATGAAATTTTAATATATAATGGTGGTGACCGAGTGGTCATGGTAGCCGATTCGTAAGCGAGAGGTACCGGGTTCGAATCCCAATGTAACCATTTATGTACCAATGACTCTTTTTTAATTTATGTACAGTTGTAGTACACAAATTACGTTGAATACTAACATCGTAATGAAACCTGCATAGTCTCAGGCAACTAAATGTGTAACCTTGATCCAATCTGGCCAGGTTACCCTGGTAGCAGGGTCACGGGAGGTCAGATGGCAGTCGCTCCACTGTAATTACCTGATCTGCCAAATCCTAGACCATGGTCAAGGCGGACCCCGGGCTCTTGTGCGCGAGAGCGCAACCGGGGCATTAACGCCAAAATGATTATGATTATGACCTATTGGTCAATGACTATTTAATCTTATTGATTTAGCTTATTAAAATAAGTAACTTACTTTTGAAGAACATGATATTCCAGAGCACTGTTGCATCCATATGGAAAAGATAAGAATAGTTTATTAAAGATAAGAGTAATTTACGGATCTTTTATTGCCTAGGACACTCAAACAGACCGTCAAATAAAGAATCTACCGTCGTTCAGGACAAAGTTCAAAGTCATTTATTAAAACATCTGTAAAGATTGTTTATGTACACTGTTGTATACTATTATATACAATGTTCCAATGACATTAAGGGCCCACAGAAAACCAGCGCTGAGACGTAAGACGCCACGCGGTTCACAGCACAAGCTGAGTGAGATCCTTTTGCACTGGCCACTGCGACATTGACAGTACCATGGGAATCAATATACTCGCTGATGTGCTTTTATTTGTGTAAGCGTTAGTTACGTGTAGTAATGCAGATGGTCTTATTTAACTACATAATGTATTATTCAATTTTTTAATTTTTAACGTTTATTTTTTGTCGTATCGTGATGTCTTGTGCCAATTAATGTTCTTATTATTTTTCATATTCGAAAACAGGCGTTTAAGGCGAAATGTAGGCTGAATACCTAAATATGTTATTATCAAATTCAAAATTCAAACTATCCTGTTTAGGTGTGTGATTATGTTTTTTTTACGCTAAACAGAATATTAATCTAATTGTTGTATTTGTGTTTGTGAATGTTTTTTTCATATTCGAAGTAAATCAATAAATAAGTGACTCGCAGCTTACTTCTAGCAACGTTAAAAAAATTATAGGTACGCAATGTTAACATGAAAATATGAGTGTAAATAAATAGTGTATGCAACTTCATATAATTAGGTATTAAAACACTCATGTCAAACTCATGGTGTAATGCGAGTTGCATAAACTACTATTTTGTTCCACTTTGTTTATAAAAATTGCGTTTTGTATCTGATACATTGTGAGTTGCAATGAGATAGTTAACTTAACCTGCTATGTTTTAAAATATTTGTGCAGCATACCGTTGATCCGCAAACGTCACCAGTACACTAAAAAGTATAACTTCATGTATATAACACAAGTCTTGCTTAGTTTAGATGACGAAAAGGTTACTTTTGATTAAATTTCAATTTTGAACGTTTTTTAATGTAATATTTTAACACAATATTACGTTGTAATTAACACAGCACTTTAAACTACTACAAAAAAGTGCCAAGATGTTTACCCCTAGGTGTAAAATAAAAGTCAATATTTTTGACAGTCTGATTATGAACTCAATCATTGAAATAGTTGAACCAACTCTGACATCCGTCTAGCAGTAGGTGTACCAAGTGAGTAGGTACCCAACATTCTTAAGTAATTTTAATTTCATTTATTGCTCAAGAAACAAATACGCAACAATTTTAGGAATTCATTACAATACAATTATTAAAAAATGTGACAATTACAAATAAAAAATGTGAAATTTACATAACTTAAATCACCCCTATATCAATCTATTTATAACGTAGCGTTGAAGTTTTTCTATAATATTTATAAGAAGAAGTTTTACTAACCGTGGCCAGGCTGCCTTCAATGGACTGAAGAACGAAATAAATATTTTATTAAATTTTACAATTTAAATAAAAAGTAAGGTAATACCGATTTAATAACGAACTTAAGCATACAAATACGTTAAAAGTCACAACTATATTTTCAAGAGCAGTATATTGTTCTATTGAAAATTACTACTATATTTTTAATAACGGGGGGGGGGGGGGGGTATTATTACAGGGCTCTAATTACCCAAACATACTTTCGTGCAGAATCTGTTTCCCCAACAGACACAGAGTGCTAAGCTTATATGAATAATGTAAAGGTATTACTATTCTATTAACTTTAGCAAGGATGTTAGGTAAAGGAGCTGACAAATCATAGTATAGGGCCAAGTATAGAACCCTGAGTCACCTCACCAAGCATTATCTCGATTCCCTTTACATTGAACAATTTTCTATTGCTACAAAAGACCTAACGAAACCAATACCTTGTAACAAGAGGCAACTAAATTGCAACCGAAAAATACAATTTAGTCCATAGTATAAGACGAATATTGCCATCGAATGCTCTCATAAAAACGAACAAAGCTACAATTATCCTTATAATATGCAGTGGCAAATTATGGAGCTTTAGGATTTTTTATGAAACCCAGAATGTAATACTGGAACTGCCTCATCCGTCTTTACTACCCGTTTCAGATACCTCATCCATGTATCCAGGTTTCTGCACCGTTTACATTATTTTAGAAAATCGTAGACTATAAGGAGGGATGGGATAAAAATAATATTGTATTTTATAAAGTTGGTTATTTTCTTACCGTACACTCTATGTTTATTATTCTGTTTAATTAAAATTAAAATTAAACTTACTTCTGCCACGCACTTATCTCCGTTACACTTTGGATTAATAGAAAACGCCATTAATTATAAGATTTGTAAATAAAAAAGTTATATGAGAATATGGGTATCTAACCAAAAATTATAAAGCGTAGATCGTAAGTTGCAACAAAAAAATTAAGTTGCAACGGATCACATGAGCCGATTTAAAACGATCGTGTAGTATCTTGCGACTCGCAAGCGAATAAAAGGTGCGATGGGAGTAACTGATAATGTGGAGATTTTCTGTTTATAAATAAACATGCTCGTACAAATTCACACCCAAACCTACCCCCCAAAAATCACATCTTGTGTTAAGGGTAGGCTAGATACCTGATAACCTACTTGGCACCCAGACTCGTAATAAAAAAGTTAACCACTGAACGTGTTCTCGTTCTCGTTTTCGTCTTTGTATATCATCAGAACACCTTACCTTTGCATAACAAGTCTTTCCTGTGCACTATAAGTAATAGAAATATTAATAAATATAGTTTTCAGTTACTAAGAATCGTATTAAGCACTCCTTAAAGGTATGTCTGTATCACAACCTTGGAGAGTTATCTATTTCAACTCTCTGGTCTGGATAAACCATCTACCTTAGATCTTTCAGCCGCAAAGTAAAAATACTAGCCTTAAGGGATAACGTTGCCAATTACTGTCTGTAGAGTCTACAGAAAGCCCCATTATCGTCGTCTTCCTTGCTAACTGCCATATTTGCACACTATCATATCTGCACTGACACCACCATCAAATTCGTCGAATTTTATCTCTACAAGTTCTCTTTGACAGTAGTTTCTATATCGTTGACCGTTTAGGAGATATAAACATGTATCTACGAGTATTTATGTATGTATGTATCTTACGTATGTACAGATGGCGCGAGGCGTCTTTATTTTAAACTGTATAGTGTGTTTAATTGTTTTATAATTTTGATATTTTATCAAGTAAGAATGTGATATTCAAAATTGTTCATTCTAGAAAATAAACTATGTTTATGTTATTGAAAGTCTGGCGGTGTCGCTAATTTGATACGTTGATTTTCTAAAGTTAAATGTTGTAAATCTGGCAATGAGCCTTATGTGATACACTCAATAAAACTTGATTTAACAAATCTATATTTTTAAGCTATTGCATAGCTTTTATCGCGGGCTTTGAGCGCGGCGACCGAATCAAGAAATTCCGTAACGAAAAAACCTAACACCCCCCCACTCCGACCGGCACAGCGGTGCGGCGTTGAAAGCCGTGCATCGTCTAACGTCGTTTCAGTTCGGCAGACTTCGGCACGGTGTTTGTGTGCGTGCGACTAGACGTATGCGTGTAGACTAGCTGCTAACTGCTCATAACTAATAATAATAATAATAATAATAATAACTCATTTATTATAACTAGAAACGTCACAACACAACATAAACAAAAAAAAGAAAAAGACATATACATCAACACATCAAATTACAAACAAATTTTTGCCATTATAAAACTGTCGAGTTGGCATTGCCGTGCTGTGGCCCTCCCAGTTGATAAAGGGACCTCGCTCAGCATGAGCCGCGGCCAAAGCCGCGGCGCTGGTCTTCCGCGAGTCCCGCGGAGTGAGGTCCGGACTGCTACCCCCTAGTACGTGCGTCTAACATTGCCTACAGTCAATAAATATAATGTGAATAGAATAAACTAATATAATAAGAATAATAATGTATTAATAAATTATAATATATACTTAAATAAATGTATATCATGTGTGTACGTGTCAGGTGTAATGCCTTTCCGCTATGAGACACAAACAAAGCTGGATATACTCCATCTCCCTCCAACGTGTCGTTTGCCCGTCATTCAATGTTCATCCACCGCGTTATTCACCCGTTATTGTGAACCACCGAGAGTTACAGAATCACACCACGGAGGTATGTCAAAACTACATAAATAATCATAACTAATTGAATTATAGGTCTGATGGTAATAAATTATACGGGAATGTCATAATTTCAATAATTAAATGATTGATAAATATTACAAATTAAGAAAAAATAAAATATACTTAAGATAATATATTTGTGGGTATGTCAAAATATTTAAAAATAGTGCAATGTCATGTCCAACCTAGCTATGTACTTAATTAATTCTACCTGTGGGTACCACATTGAGCAAAGTTTTATTTATAAGGATATTAGTGTAACACCCTTCCGTAGTTAAGTAGTAGGTAAATGTGTAAGCTGGTTAAGAATTTAGTTGTGCACTCAGGACATGTACTTTCAACTTGTTTTTGAAACCGTGTAATTTCTCTAGGCACCTAATTGGAGGTGGAAGATCATTCCAAATTTTGGCTGAAGCGTATTTAAATGAACCTGTAAAGGCAGCGGTCCGATGTTTCGGTACTATCAATAAATAACCACTAGCCCGAGTTCCGTACCGGTTGTTGTCTCGCGACCAACACAACTTGGAAGCCAGGTAAGATGTTCAAATACGGAGTTACATGCGTTCGCGGTGGTATGTCAAAGCAGAACCTGGCACAAGCATTTTGCACTCTCTGTATTTTTTTCTGTGTATGCTTCAAAATACACGGACCGTACACTACGTCCATGTAGCTAAACTTGGACAAGATTAACGTATCACATAGTTTAATTCTAATGTTAGTGCTTAAATAATTGCGAACCTGGTAAAGCACCTTGAGTCTGTAAAAGCAGTTACTAACAATTGTCATAATATGTTTTTGAAACTTTAGTTCCTCATCGAAAAGCAGACCTAGATTCCTGGCTTCACTAACTCGTTCCACAGGCTCATTTTGTATATAAATATTTCCTATCTTAGCCTTCACTTTCTCCACCACTGTTTTCGATCCCAGTAACATATACTTGGTCTTACTTGTATTGAGAACGAGTGAGTTATTCTCTGACCATCGTACTATTTGTTCCAGGTCGGAATTCAATTCCGACCGATAAATACTTATCTCTTTTAGACACAATGCTAGGTAAGACAGCGTGCTTTTTGGCCGCGTCCACGAGTGAGTTCGAGCCCGCGACTAGTTGTGAATTAATATCAAAGAAAAAACTTGAATTAATATTAAAGAAAAAAAAAAATTCTGCATTAATAAAATAAATAAATAATTATAATTGCATAAGTTGATAATAAATGCTATGCAATAGCTTTACCGTGGCAGTCCCCGAGTGCCACACGTATTTTAATACTTTTCCTGTCACCAATGAACATCTAAGAACACATATAACCGATAAATAATTAAAATTTTTGAAATTAAATATCTTGCCAAGTATAGGGTAAAGAGAGACTGGGCGAAGTGGAGGAGTAAGAGTTGGTAACCAGACCCCGGCAAAAGCCGGGACTGGTCGTTCAGATGATGATGAAGTATCCAGAGTTGTATATTATTACATAATAGAATAAATAAAGAACATGTGAATTGTATGTCAGAATTGTAAGACGATAACTTAGAAGCAAAGTGAGGTTTATTAGAAAATATGTTATCTAGGATAAAGTATTATTTTTGTGGACATTATTTAATCAAACAAAAACATATTTTTAAGGTATGAGGTATATTTTAATAAGCAATGTAATCCATTATAAAATGAGGTATTTATTTAAACAATATTAGCTGAATAAAACGAAATTTTATAGAACAAACAATATTATAGTACCATAGGCAAACAACATTTATGCAAAATTGTAACCAAATGTAATGACACAATCGTCGATCACATAATCAAATATTCATTCTTTAAAAATGGGACAAACAGATTCAATAAATAATCGATTACTACTTTACTCTGGGTCTGGAGCAAAAGTCCCTCCCTTTATACCTCGTTTAGACCTTTATATCACCTTCTAGCCGGAAATGTCATTTCTATTCACATTTTCGGTCTCCTAAACTTATTGATTGATAGATTACATGTTAATTTAATGTATTACAATACTTTTAACATTCTTTAACATTATTATAAATTGATTACATAATTATTTAAGGAAGTTTCTCATAAACAGTACTTAATCTGAAATCGTTCAGAAATCCAGACATTTCGTTCTGATGTTGGTAAAATGTTGAAACTATTTTAAAATATTTATTATTATTAATCGTTCAGAAATCCAGAGATTTCGTTCTGATGTTGGTAAAATGTTGAAACTATTTTAAAATATTTATTATTATTAATCAAGATGGTTTTCAATATATATGAATTTCAATAAACATTTAAAATATACTAAAATACCTTATATCTAACACGCTCAACCGAAAAAGGGGTTGCCCTGGAAAGTTGCAAAATGCTAGTTGCTAGTTATGACAGTTAACAAGGAAGGAAACGCTATTATTAGTTTTAACTTTTATTGTTTGATATAAAATTTTAATTGTTTCACATACCCGTGCGTTGCAGTAATCACCCATGCACTAAAATAAATATACTTTCAATGTAACGTTGCATTTGGCGATACTAGTTTGTCAGTCGACACCCATTGTAGATTAATCGGTTTGATAAGTAAGTAAATTATTGGTAACAAATTTGAAGCTGAACTAGTTCTTTAACTATATTTGTTGTACATTTTAAGGGTATGTTCCGGGTTTTCTACCGCGTACCTTTGTTGACGAGTAGCCCGATATTTCGACACAGTTGCATGTATCATTGTTACGGGACGACTGGCTACAGTCGTCAACAAAGGTACGCGGTAGGAAACCCGGAACATACCCTTAAAATGTGTAATATTAACCACGATAACTTAAATCATTATGTTATATTTGTTTTGCTTTATATACTTTGTATTGGGTATGCTCAGGGTTTCGATCCGAACCACTGGATTGGAAATTCTAGAGTTTCCTAGTGAGTCTTTCGAGTTATATCACAGGTAACAGTCATTCCAATTATTTGGTCGAGGCCAGGTGAACTAGTTGTTGCGTACCATTATTGTTAAATGTTGTGTATAGTTCTATTGGCTTATGTATCAGAACATCTGTTATTTTATATGTTAATTAAGAATGTTGTAATACATATGCCGTTAATGATTTTACAAAAAAAAAAAGAAATAAAATATTATTTGAACATTATCAGCCATTTTATATTCTTAGAAATAATTACCTCCGCAGTGCATTCTCCTGTACACTGTTGCAGCAATAAACATACGTTTAATTAAGACATAAGGACACTCAATTTCAGTAAAGCAATTACGTGTACTATTTCTTAATATATTTGTGCTTACCGTTGCGTTACAACTATCCCCGTAACACTGAAAATGTTCATACATTTTATTAACTGATACTCCTCCTTAATCGATCCCTCGATGCTGAGGATTGTGACTCTGCCGATTCTCATATTCACTCATAGCATCTGCCAAATCCGAGATCATATTCAATTCTGCTGGCTTATTATTCTTCATACAATATTTACTACATTCAGGATATTAAGAGGAAAGGCTGCGTCTGAGGCCCTCATCATTATCACAGCCCATAACAGTCCATTGCAGGACTTAGGGCCTCTCCCACGGAAGGGGAGGTTATTGAAATAATCTGCACGCTGTGCAGGCGGGTTGGAGGTCGTAGTGTTATAAATATGACATTGAAAAATGCTGCTGCAAATTTTCCAACCTATGGAGACTCTAGATTGTTTGCCTCGAATGCATTATTCACCTTGTACGACACCCACGAGTGTAAGGGGTTGGTGCTATTCTACTCTGCCGGACACCACACGGCCAAGGCTCTCCGGTGCTCGAAAAACTATTGCCATCGACCTGCCTGATTCCACCCCCGAATACTGAACGGAAGGGACAACTGCACCTCAGACGCATTATAACTATATCATCATCATCATATCAGCCAAAGGATACCCACTGCTGGCAGTAAGCCTCCCCAGAGATCTCCAGAAAGGCCGGTCCTGTGCTTTCCGCATCCAGCTGCCACCTGCGATCTTTATCAGGTTGTCCACGTTGTGGTAGGCCTATCCATGATGCATCTTCCGGTACGTGGTTGCTACTCGAGAACTTAACTAACTAAATAAACATTACGCTACATAAAATCGGGAAAATCTACCTTACGTAGTCCCCATTTTCCTCCGTCAAGTCTCAACCAAATTTAGTGGTTTTTTAACAGGCATATAAGAATTCAATTATCGATGTCTGTGTGTTTTGCTTTTTTGGAATAACGCTCTTAATCTTGTTAAATTAGAGGTTTTCAAGATATCATTAAAAAACTAGTTTTTATTATCATCAATAGATAACGCAGTCGGTACTAATATGTCAAACATGCTTACAAGGACCAATAATATTGAATAATGACTGTTTGGATTTTATAAAATCGGACAAGTTTTAACAGTGATCATTTAGCAACATGGGCTAGTTATATTCAATTTACGACGTGATTTGAGTTAAATTTTCTCCTCTCTGACTCTTACAGCAAACTTGACATAAGAGTTCAGTACAGCGCCATCTATTTATAAAGAGATTAAACTTTTTTTTTCTATAACTGTCAAAACCTCTCATTGAGGTGTAAAAGTGGCGTTCAAACTCACTAATATTTTTTGAATGGTCATAACTTCCATTCAAGATAACTTTTCCAAAAAACGAATACAGATGTGCTGATGGCTGATGATGGGATATGCTAAAATAATGACTCTAGTGTTAGGTAAAATCCAGGGAGGATTTTGTATTTTTTTTTATTATAATTAGACTAGCCAGGCATTTGACCGCCATCTCAGCTGGTGACGATGCGATATGGAAAAAAGGGCGTAACCTTTTCTCCGCCAAGATGCTTGTTATAATGGTCATAGTGGGATTGTCTTGGCATAGAAGTACGTATTATAAATAAATAATCATCTTACCTGAGATTTGCAATAATATCCTGTACACTGTTCAGTAGAGGGAATGGGATGTTTTATTAAAATTGAAATTCATAATATTTATTTCAGATTTACATCTATAGTGTTACAATTAACTTAAACTACTATTAGTAACAGTAATTTAAATAGTCAGTAATAATAATTAATTCAATGCATGTCATAATTTGTTAAATTTTTAGATCATACAGGCGCCTGGCGCAGTGCCTTAACCAAAGTATGCCATGCGCCAACATAGGCGTGTCCCACTGGTTCGCTTATGTGTTCAAGATGCTGTTCGAGATACTACGCACGCGTTTATTTTTCACATGTATTACAATTCTGTAAAGATTGAGCTGCTCATCTCAAATAATAATCTCAAAATTATATGTTACTGTCGCCAAGTATGCTTGCTTGTTTTGTTCCAGCAACGGTTGTCTATACATACTGTTGTTCCGGTTCTGGATATTTCTATATCAGGAAGCCTTTTACTGACAGGAAGTATATCAGCTTAAGGACCGACCAAACCGGAGCTCAAAAGTCTGGCATCAGTATGATAAAATAACAACCTGTGAAGTAGCACTCCCAAAGTCACGGTCGAAGTAGTATTAGCAAAGAAGTTCTGACGCATTTGAAAAATACACACTAAATAACCACACTTAAATAAGCAAACCCAGCTTTATGTTTGCAATGTCCTTATTGAAAACCAGCGTTATGCTACGAGTGAAGAGCCACATAAATATGATGAGGAGTCCACTTACGCTGGATAGTACGTGCAATGCAACGAGCAATGAAACGGTGACGTCTTAAAGCAGTTTGAATAAAAGGGCAATTAAAATCGCTTGTGAAAGCGTTCTAAAATATTAGCGTGGCTTACCAATGATGTGCATTTGTCTGCAGAGCACTGAAACATAAATAAATTTAGGTATGTGTTCAATAAACAAGACAGAACAATTGATAATAATAATAGTGACAATAAGGTATGAAACATATCTGCTTTCTTACTGCACATAACACAACTTCGTTCTACAACAGAATTTATGGACAGATTTTACTGTCCATAAATTATGTTTGTCTAATGTAGGAAAAGCTAGATGAGTGCCAATGAGTAAATTAATTTTATTCCCAAATAACCCTGTAATAAAAATACAATTTCGACTTACCATGCTATCACAACCATTACACTAAATAAAATAGAAAATAAAATTATATGTATATTACGATGATTAGTTAGTTCAATAAATTTAATAATTATGGTTTTATTGGGGTTCAAGGTCGCTCAATGTGATATGGAACACGCTATACTAGTACGGATAAAGTCATCATCATCTTTGTCACATAAGCCGACGGAAGATGCCCATTGCCGGCCATAGGCCTCCCCCAGAGATCTCCACAAAGGCCGGTCATGTGCCTTCCGCATCCAGCTGATATCTGCGATTTGTACCAGGTTGGCGGTCCACCTTGTGGGTTAACCCACGCTACGTAGGAAAATATGTGGAATAAAAAAAATTTGACGCAAACTTAAGGATTCCATATGGGGTTTTGACGATTTAAAAGACTAACAGACGGCGCTTGAATCAATAAATCGAGTGGAAGGTATATGTGTGCCTTGCTTGACTTGCATTGCTTGACATTTCATGCACCGACTTAAAAAATATAAAAAATTGTAATAAATTATTATAAAGTACTTTCTCAACTAACCGAAGTGTAGCAACCATCTGAGTAACACTATAAAAAACAGATCTCCATTAATATTACGAAAATTTACCGACTTCTTCACCTAACTCGACCTGACCTTTTCCGGACATCACTGTGTAGCAACATCTATCGCTCAAATAGGGAAACTCAAGAATACTCAGATTACGAGTACACGAACACAAGGATGGCACATAGATGGCGCTTATCGTTCCTACATCGCGCTAGAGAAGTGTGTCAACTTCCGCGACATAAATACTATCCGACGATCAACTGTTGGACCCTTGGTCCTCTGGTTATAACACCCGGCCAGGTGGGTTATTACTCCTTTCCACCTTCATTCATCTTCCCTTGCCAGCATTGGCGGCTACCTTATACCGAACCCTTTACCGCCAAAACTGTTTATATTGCACTGTGTGAATCTCTCTTCCAAGATGCGTGATAGTCAAAGTCAAATACTTTCTTATTGTCAGACCATATAAAATGAAGATTACAAAGTAATTAAATAACTTACATAATAACAAAGTAGTTAAATAAGTAACATACTTACACCCTACCCCATAAACAATGCAAAAATTTAATAATGAAAAAAGTATTTTCTCGTAGGCATATATGTCAATATTCTCAAGACTTTTCTGCAATACAAATAATTTTGCCAGTCGGCTGGACTGCCAACTGTGAAATTAATCTAGCTCTTTCCTCACATAAAGGGTCAACTCCTACGCAGACACGAAGCGCATTTAAAAAAATATTTAGTAACTTCACCCTTTTATCAACAACAGAATAATATTATCTTTCTAGTTCAAAAGACGCACGAATTCGCGCACTTTCTTTATTCGCGTGACTCTACGAGACCATCGTCGAGCGACTGGCATGCGATTTCTGTGATCCTGTTAACGTAAGGGAAACCTGATCAGATTCGATCATGGTTCACTCGCCTGAATGAACAGATTTCCTCGCAGAGTATTTCCTCGCTGCACGACCGTCGGTTAGCTTTCATCTAATGTAGGTACCCAACTCAGAGAAAGTGAGTGTTACATGGCAGCACTGGGGATCGAATTCAGTACATCTCACTCCCAAGTGAGATACGATAGGTACACAAGGTACGGACCTAACAAAGAACCCTGTGGGACACCCATTGCAACAACTTAAAATAAATATGTAAAATCATAACTTTTTACCCCGTTTGGTGCAAATAAAAAAACACTTAATTTATTTGAAGAGACTTTTTTTTATACCACTAAGGTGGCAAACAAGCTTGCGGCCTGCCTGATGGTAAGCAGTCACCGCAGCCTATGGACGTTTGCAATACCAGGGCATCACCCACCCAGACTGTGGGTCAGCTTACAGACCTACCCCCTTTTAAATTGAAATTTTCTGAATAACACACTTTGAAACTCTCTGACAGAACTCTCAGACGTTTTGTGTACATTGACGTGAGAGAATGTTTTGTTTCTTCAATCTTCACTTGTATTTAATATTTTGAACTATCGCGTTTATTATCACACATTTTAAAGGTATGTTCCGGGTTTCCTACTGCGTACCTTTGTTGACGAGTAGCCCGATATTTCGACGAAGTTGCATGCATCATGGTCACGGGTTAACACTGCGTTGAAATATCGAGCTACAAAGGTATGCGGTAGGAAACCCGAAACATATCTTCAAAATGTGTCAATTGTATTTCATGTATTTTTGTAATTAATTCAGCAATGTGGTTGGTGTTCACTTTTGTGAAAGAATTTTCAAAATTGGCTTAGTAGTAGCTTAGTGTTTTCCCGAAAGTTTTTTTTTCAATATGGTTCCCACGCCGTGACGTCCGGAACGTAGTAACCGAATTTCATAAGGAGGAAGTCGCGAGCAAAAAGGGTAGTTGCCTATATTCGGAAGAACGGATTTATATATTGAATGCTAATGAAGAAATGCTATAAAAACTCCCGAAGTACGGTATCCTCGAGGGACTTCACATTTGGCATCCAAGTCGTTGTCGATGGATGCTGCTCCAATACCAAGACCCAGACCATAAATACTGGAGTACCCCAAGGTTCAGTGCTATCTCCTACGCTGTTTCTTCTACATATCAATGATATGCTGAATATCCCTAGTATTCATTATTATGCGGATGACAGTACTGGCGATGCTCGCTACACTGGTCGAGCGAATGTCCCTCATTCGTAGGTGTCGAAAAGCCGAATTAGACTTGTGTTTCCACGTGAAGGTTCAAAAGAACGTTTCTCGCTCGTACGATTTGGATGTGGAATGAGCCACAGTGTTTCCGTTGGTAAATGGGATCGTTCAAGAGTTGTATTAGAGGTCGCTTCAGCGGCGGGCAACGCATTAGTAACTTCCCTGGTGTTGCTGATGTACATAAGCGGCGGTGACCCTTTCCATCAGGTGACCCGCTTGCTTGTTTGTATACCACAAAACATTAAAAAAATTTACGTACCGATCGTAATGGATCTGTGATGGAGATGTGATTTTGGGGCTTTACCATCAGGCTCTGGGCCCAAGCGAACCTCACTTGTTCATGGTATCCCTGTTGACAGACAAATTTGGATCTGGCGAATCAGCTTTGTATCGGAATTTGGCCGTGTGGTGTCCGGCAGAGCAGAATATCATTAAGCCCGTGCACTCGTGGGTGTCGTACAAGGTGACTAATATTTTCGAGGCAAAAGATCTATAGTCTCCGTAAGCTGGAAAATGGGCAGCAGCCTTTTCCAGTTATATTTATAACACTGAGATCTCCAACCCTACCCTACTTGGCTCTACCATTTTATTGTGTGTCTACCGTCTATACAACGGGGAATGTTCAAAAGAACTGTTTTACTTAGTGCCACCGTCATTTTTCCTCCACGGAACCCACTAACAATGAAATATATTTCGTCCACATAATCTAGATGCATGGCATCAAAGTAACGTTCAGGCATCGCTAGCCTTTTGCACACGTGCAAGATGTAGGGGTTTATTGGCACCAGATGTCGATAGTAGTCGATATTTACAATTAATTTATATCGATGACATGAACTGTTATGGCAATCTAGGTCCAAGCTTGGAAATAGGGTCTCATCGACCGTGTGTAGTTCTGTACCTTTACATGAACCAGTTTAAGTTGCTATTCATTCTACACAATTGACTATTTTCAGTATTTTTGAAACTCCCCATATGAACTAAAAGCACAAGATTCTAATTCTACAAAGACCTCTTCTTCACATTTTGGTTTTTATCAGATAATATTCATATTTTCGCTAATTTGAAACGTATTTCCTTAGTTGACGTTTTGTAGATGGATGTCACGCTTTTCACAACTTCTAGGTAACCATGATCCAATATGGTCAGGTTCCCTTGGTAGTAGGGTCACTGAGGTCAGATGAAAGTCGCTCCAATATAATTTCCTGATCTGCCAAATCCTGGATCATAGTTAAGGCGGACCCCGAGCCCTCGTGAGCGAAAGCATAACCATGACATTAACGTCAAAATGATTATTATTTTTAATAACGCCACTATTCCTATTTTTGGTCACTGCTAAAACAAATAAATGACCAGTAAAATTACCTATAATGTAAAAAGTATAATTACATCATGTAGGGCAATCAAGAAGCACGTTGCAAGTGCCACAAAGGCAACCTCTTCCATTTTCTAGTTCCAAAAATATGCACGTATACTTAAAGATACAAGGTAAAAGCAGGAATAGCGTACTGATAATGAGAATTGAAACAATTGTCGTTGATGCTAATTTCAGACTCTATCGAATCATGTTAATTATACTCGTAGAAATCAATTATTTCTAGGTATTTTGTCATTGGCAAGTTACAGGCACCGTAACTGGGGCGTAATTTTCGCGTTGTGCCTATCAAATTCGACATTTTTTTCTAACCACATGTCTCCGTTAATAATGACATTGAAATGTCTGTTGCACCCAAAAAATATTTTCTGAACTATATTCGATAGTAGTAGGTATATAGTCGAAGATCAATTTCAATGGCCGTTGTTTGGCTAGAGGAAATGTCAAATTTGAGATGTCACAGCGCGGGGACGCCCCCCTGGCACATTTTCTTCGCGACCACCTTTGCATT
This sequence comes from Blastobasis lacticolella, assembly GCA_905147135.1. Taxonomy (NCBI): domain Eukaryota; kingdom Metazoa; phylum Arthropoda; class Insecta; order Lepidoptera; family Blastobasidae; genus Blastobasis; species Blastobasis lacticolella. Next base: position 13,475,648 of record LR990061.1, read on the forward strand.
ATTTGCTTTATCTTGGATCATGGCTATCATTCTTATCAGGTGGTAGGACTGTCAACTCTGAGGAGTCCGCCTGGGTGAGTATCACCGTCTTAGCTATTTCTGCTGCCATCCACATGTGCTTACACTATGCTTGCGTTGTTGCGTTCCGATTTGAAGGATAATGTAGCCAGCGCAATTACAGGCATGAGGCATTTCATCTTAGTCCTCACAGTGCCTCACCTGCGGTTCTGCATTTCTGATGCCTATAACCTAAATGCATGAATCGTAGATGTTATCGGTGACAGTTACCGCTTACCAGTATAATCTGTAAAGATTGACTTGTCTTATTTGGTTAACAAACACTCTTACTAGTTATGTAGAACTTATCGTATTAATTATGTATTTAAATGAAAAATTTGCATCAGTATTTGTTGTAATACGTATGTATATAGATGTCTTGAATTACATAAGAAACACATATAATGTGAATTACAACAAATACTGCTGTAAATTATTGATTTCAATACATAATTGCCATTACCAAATAAGACAAGTCAGTCTGGACAGATTTTAGGAAGTCTACTCGTTTGTCACTAAAAGTCGCAATAAAAGAGAAAAAAGATTGAGCAACTTTATCAACAAATAAAGAAATTCCCAGACATGGCAGGCTAAATAGGGTTTTTAATGCGTGCCAAATGCATTGGCAATAGCGGAGATTGATCTCTCGGTCAAACTAATTTGTAAGTGATCACAGCGAATCGAATAGTTTATAACTGTTCAAAGATTTCTTCTTCTTTTCGGTTTTTGACCTAAGGTCCTTATTGGCAACGGTCGTACGGCCACGGTCATGCGACGGGCGGTTTTGAGGTCTCGTATTGGTCGGGCGACGTCCGTCGTACGACCATGAATGCACAACCATTGCCAATTAGGAAAGGTACAGGTACCGTGTTTACTTATTGAAACACTTTCTTGCTTTGCGAAGCAACAAGGATGAAGGTCAACAAGGTCAACTTAGGCACAACATGGACATTCGACATAATTTTCGTCTTGTCCATGTTCATTTTAAGAGCTACTTGTTGAGAGGCACTACAGAGGTCACAGACACACAGACACAGACATCATTGAATATATGCCGTTTCGTAGATAGGTTGAAGTCAATCACATTTTTGTGACACCATCGGGACTAACCCACGTCCATCTGCGATGATCCTGAATAATGAGTTCATCATAAAGAATCCCTCCTTCTCCATAAAGCCGGACAGCATCTGGCCACGGGCGTTCCGACTTCTAACTCCAAATTGCCCCACTCCAAACTCGTCTCCGCTTCGTTTGCCCAGTTTCGCGTTGAAATCCCCCATGACAACGGTGTAATGTATCTTGCAGAAATATCCTCATACATAACCTCCACTTCATCGTCGGAGTGAGTCGAAGTCGGTGCGTAGACCTGTATGAAATTCAAAGAATGTCGAAATGTCGAATCAAGAGGCCGTGGCCTGTGTGTGCTTGTAGTAGTAGATGTAAATGTACCTAGAAAGATGCTGCTGCCCATATTTCGGGTTATTTCCTTAGTCGCCTCTTACGACACCCACGGGAAGAGATGGGGTGGTGGCATCACACCACTAGGTACGACATTAATCTTAAATTATTTCTGTAATTTTTATTTATTCCAATTTGTGCTGACTTCAACTATTGTATACGACATAATGATAATAAAACTAATTGACCTGTAACTATTGTTATCAATAAAGGATCTGAATCTGAATCTGAAAGCACATAATCATTGCCAATCCATTTGGCACGAACTGTACTTGACCACATCCAGCTGCACGTAGTGCATGCCAAGCGTTAGTTTTGCTGATCGAGTATATATTTGCTCACCCATTAGGGAAAAAGAGAGATGTAAAAATGAGGCAAATCCGGTAATGAACCCGACAAGTAATACAAACGGAATTGTGGCAATTAATTAAGCCTGACCGATCCAGGCAAAGTGTTGGAGAAATAGACGAGAAATCGCGTTCTACGGATCGAATAAATGAATATCGACAGACAAGATGATCCAACTCAGGATATTAAGTATCTCTAATATCCGATATAAATATTAAACAAGGCGGCTATTGGGAAAGAAGTCAATTCCAACCAGATCTAAATGCCTGGTTACCTAAATAACACAATAAATCTTAATACCATATATAATATTTAATACCATAAGTATAAAGGAGCGTCGGTAGCCTCGCAAGCGAGAGTTATCGAGTTCAAATCCCACTAGCGCCATGCGCCAATGACTTTTTTCTGAGTACAAAAGTACCTTAGTTGAATACTAACCGATGCTCTTACGGTGAGGGAAACATTGTGATGCACATTCAAGCGATTGAATGTATAACCATGATCCAATCTGGCCCTCGTGCGCAAGAGCTCAACAGGGAAATTAGCGCCAAGATGATGAGGAGACTATAAGTATTATACCAAATATATGAAGTAAAGCTCGTCTAATCTAAAATGCCGCGCCCCACTATCGCATTAACGCACACAAGCAAGTTTAAAATATGGGCGCAATACATATACAAATGCCGTTGTAATTGGTCATTCAGTTGCCGGTGAAATTCAAACGTAGGAGCACGCGTCGTTCATTGGCTCCAACACAGATGAAGTGTCGTTATCAATATTTGCACTCACACATCGAAATCAACTAACTAAGTAGTGGGGCGCGTCATTTTAGACTAGACGAGCTCTACCTACTTATGTGTATTAGATATTTATTTTTACTTTTTTAAACACCTATTCAACTGTCAACATACTAGGCGAGTCGCAACGCATCGTCCTAGGACGCGATGCACAAAAGGTTAACTGTGACAAAAACATGTCACTTTCGACAGACAAACATTACGACACTTGGGCCGATGAGCCGTGTATACGCAGCGTCAGCGTATTTTGAACTGCGTTGTGGTCGGTCAATTTCGCAGGAAAGAAGATGGATGCATGGAAGAGTGAAGGAAGGACCAGATCAGTAATATTTTTAAAAAAGCTGGAGTCCGAAGTGGCAAGAATAAAAAGAGTATGAAAACAGTTCTGGACAATTGTGAGGCAAGGGAGTTATGTCAGGATAGAACAAAGCAAATAATAATAATAATCAATATTCGTGGACAAACTAAGCAAAGCTCGTACTATGGGTGTAATACTTTTAAATACATACTTATTATACAAAGAACACCCAGACCCGTAACAGAAATAAAAATTCATAATTTCAATTTCTGCCTGGCCGAGAATCGATCCCGGGACCTCTTGCGTGGTAGACTTGCGGCATGTTGACCATTGAACCACTCAGGTCGTCAGGTGGCGGTCTATAGTCTCTGCCTACTCCACCTATGGCATAGAGGCGTGCGCTTTATGTAGGTTTGTATGTGTGAGAGAGGACAAAGTCAATGCAAAAGGAAAGAGAGAAAATGAGGCAACATCCCAAAATGCTAAAGAATTAGAGAATAGAAAGATCGTCCTATTATATTATTTAAGTATTATCTACAAACACGATTTTCCGTAAAATCTTACATCGTTGCACTAGCAAAATATCGTGCTTAGTCAACAGAATTTCGACTACTCAGCTGAAGTTAAATAAGCTGCAGATTTAGTGGGAAAAAAATCTCCTTTAACGAAATCTTTATACGAATTTCTCGCTTCGGTGGACAAATAAAAGGTGGGTGCGAGGAGATTGCAAAGTTTTCACCTGAGAGTGTTATTGTTGGAACTCGAAAAGAAAAAATAGAGAACATATATAACTTTAACTTGATGTTACTGCACACTGCTGAAAGCAGAGCGCGGTTTGAAAACTGCAAGCATTGTTCTTGGCAGCAGAAACAGAAAAGGCGGTGGCACTTACCAACCAATATATTATATAGATGTATATATAGGTCGATTAACGAAAGATGGTAGCTGCATACGAACGAAGTTGATCGTAAATTCCATATTAATCAAATCCTATTAAATTTTGTAAACGCGATCAAGAAACCAATGTCAGTGTCTGTGGTTTGTCAGGTTTTCGTTAAAATATTTTTTTTCAAAGAATATATTATTTAGGTTTCTGTGAGATAATATACACGAATTTTCCTTTCGATTTTAATACCTACAGTATGTATTTATTTATAGTGTTGTAGTTTTATCCGAGAATAACAAATAGGCTAATAATTAATCGCGAAATATGAAGTGGATTTCGCGGGAACATATTCGTCAGTTCTATTTACTCTGATTTGGCGATTCTTTACGTACTGTGTCGGAGCCTATGGTAACGCGGCAGCTCAAAGTAAGCTTGTCACGGTGTCACTCAGCTATGCCTTGAGTGCTGAGTGTTTGGCAGTCGCTATATCAGGTTTCCGTACTGAAATACCCGTGGTGAGCGGATGGCGAAAACGTCCTATTTGCAATCGTGCACCCAGAATTTGAATCCGATTCAGGACTTAATGTAATTACTTCTCAATGCATGGGAAAAGCAGACTCTCCAAACTACAGTGAATGTTACTCGATGTTTTTCATTTGTAATGGAAAGTGTGCGGAACAAACATTAGAGTAAACATGCTTGTATTTAATAGTATAGTTAATTTTTTTGGTCACTCCATGGATGCAATAGTGCTCTGGCGTTACTCTGTCGACTGAGGCCCGAGAACTATATAAATTGGTAAGAGTGGGTTTGAAGCGTAGGCAACTGCGCTCTAACCCATTTTAATAAAAGTGTAACAATATGGAGGGGCATGTTCTTTTTAATATGATCCCTAAATAAAAAATATAAAAACTATTTCATCGCATGGTTTCTGTTGTAATATTAACGAAAACCACTTTAATAGCTGTTAATTATATTTAATTTATTTAATTTAATTACAGTGCAACACAACGCATTGCGCGGGAGATGAAAGAGACAGGTAGCGCCACCTAAAGTAACGCTTTAGAACTAATTACATGAAGGCGCGAATTTTAAAAGTTTAACACTCCTGCTAAATTAAGCCTTCATAAAATAATTTACATTACAATAACACAATGTATGCAGCTAAGGGTTGACTAACATTTATAAGTTAATTCTGCTCTTTCTTTTAAAAGTTACAAGTTATTTAGAACACAGAAGATCTAACTACTTACAATATATTTGTATCCAATTGCAAGTAAACACTTCTTGAAAGTTTAAATGAAGTTACAATGAGTTAGAATTAGGAGATTCCAATTCTATTTCTTAAGTTACAAAACTTCATTTTGCACAAAGGTTTAGTAAATATGTCAGCACATTGATCATCACTACAAACATATTTCAAATCAATAATTTTGGCATAGTATTTTTCTTTTATAAAGTGAAACTTAATGTCAATATGTTTGCACCGCTTATGAAAGTTAAAATTTTTTATAACACTTATAGCGCTTTGATTGTCCAGGTGTAAGCACACGGATTTTTGTTTAAATTCACCAATATCACTCAAAAATTGTTTAACCCACATGGCCTCCTTTGTGGCAGCACAGGCTGCCATAAACTCCGCCTCTGTTGTGGACAGAGCCACAGTTTGCTGTCTCTGAGTGGACCAAGTAACTGCTGCACCATTTTTGATAAAAACATAGCCAGTGACAGAGCGTCTTGTACTGGGGTCGTTTGCATAGTCAGAATCACTGTATCCGATAATCTCACATGGATCTGTTGTTGGAGAATAACAAAGGCCATAGTTATTAGTTTCTTTCAGATACTTGAAGATTCTCTTTACGGCGTTCCAGTGCAGTTCAGTGTAACAATTAACAAAACGACTCACCAGACTCAGGGCGGCTAACTGTAGCTAGATGTATCAGCGACCCAACTGCCTCTCGGTAAGGGATGTTCTTGTCCAGATCATGGTTTCCTTTCTCAAGTGTTGTATGCGGGTCGGCTGGGATGCTGTTGGGATTGGCATTATTCAAGTTAAATTTGTTCAGCAAGCGTTCAATATATTTCATTTGGTGTATGAAGATATATTCATTATGTTTCTCAATTTCCATACCAACAAAGTTACTCAGTGGACAAACTTTAACTTCAAATTCTTTCTGTAGCTTATCAACAATTGCATTAATTACAGTTTTATCTTTGGAGAATATCAATCCATCGTCTACATATAAGCAAAAATAACATTTTGATCCGTCCACTTCTCCAACATACACACATTGATCAGCTTTGCTGTTGGTTAAGCCAAATTTCTTCAGAACGGAGTCAAATTTTGAGTTCCAACATCTAGGAGCTTGCTTCAACCCATACAATGACTTATAAAGCTTACATACCTTGTTTGGGTTGCAGGTTATGCCTTCTGGTATGGACATGTATATGATTTCCTCCAGCTCTCCATACAGGAATGCGGTTTTGATATCGAGTTGAGCAATATCAAACTTGTGTTGGGTAGCTTCAGATAATAATAGGCGAATGGAATCATACCTGACAGTTGGTGCATATGTCTCTTCATAGTCTATACCTTTTGTTTGTGCGTATCCTTTTGCACAGAGTCGGGCCTTGAAGCGGGGACCAGTTGGTTCTTCTTTGAGCCGGAACACCCACTTGCATCCAATTACTTTTGCCTTGGGGGGTTTGTCAACCAATGTCCACGTGCCATTCTTGTCATGGGCTTCAAGTTCCTCATTAATAGCATTCTTCCATTTTTCAGCTTGATTTGAATTTAATGCTTCTTTGTATGTGTCAGGTACTTCAATAGAATAAAGCTCTTCGTCGCAGCATAGGTATGAATTTTCTTCATTTTTATGTTTCTTTTCTTTATTTTTAGATCTTAATGTTATATTTCTTTCAGGTTCAGAATCAAAACTCTCATCCGGTAAGTATTCACTGTCAGAGTTGGTGTTCATTTCAGTGACTGTATCGAAGGATTCATCGGTGGAAGTTTCTTCAGTTTTATCATTCTCATCAGGTAGTTCAGGACTTGGACTGGTAAGTTCAACCGGAACACAATTTCTTTTAACAGAAGACTCAAGAAATACAGCATCTCTGCTTTTGATTACAGTCTTTTTGTTAGGTATAATAAATCGGTAACCTTTTGTGTGCTCACAATATCCAATAAAGGTCATCTTTTGTGCCTTAGGGTCCCATTTCCTGCGTTTCTCTTTCGGAAGGTGAACCATCGCTTCACATCCAAATGTTCTTAAGTGGCTGACATTTGGTTTGTGACCAGAGCACAGCTCCTCAGGTGTTTTGTATGACAAGGATTTTATAGGAGATCTATTTATCACATAAGCGGCTGTCTGAACTGCTTCTGCCCAATAGTTCTTAGGTAGTTCAGCATTTAGGAGCATACACTTTGCTTTCTCTATTAGGGTTCTGTTCATACGTTCTGATGCACCATTCTGTTGAGGTGTGTAGGGTGTGGTTGTCTGATGGACTATTCCAGCACCTTTAAGAAAACTTGACATCTCCTTATTGACATATTCTAAGCCATTATCGGTTCTCAGAGTTTTAATTTTACAATTTAACTGGTTTTCTACTAGATTTTTGAACTCGGCAAATTTTTCCAGAACTTCAGACTAGTTTCTTATTATATAAACATGTACTTTCTTAGAGTAGTCATCTAGAAAAGTGAGAAAATACTTGGCTCCTCCGAGAGAAATTGATTCCATTGGTCCGCATATGTCGGAGTGGACCAGTTCCAATAAACTCTTAGCCTTTGAGCTGCTGCTTTTGAATGGTAAGCGAGCTAGCTTTCCTTCCTGACATGTTATACAAGTTAAGTTATTTTTCTCATTTGTTAAATTAACACCTTCAGTGTTTTCAGTCATTTTCTTCAGGCTTACGAAGTTCAGATGACCCATCCTCTGGTGCCACTGGAAAGTATCTCGTTCATCAACATCAGACATGCATGCGAAGCCAACAGGAACATTCAACCGGTACATGTTATTGATCAAGCAGGCTGTAGCCACTATATCATTGTCACTGTTAATGATTACACAGCCATTGTTGTCAAACTTTACTTGGCCACCATTATTTATGATTTGACTTACAGACAGCAGGTTCGTCGCAAGCTCAGGCACATGCAAGACATTTTTAAATAGGATTTTCTTCTTTTCACCCATATCATTCAATACAGTCAGTGCGACTTCACCAGAGCCACAAACAGGTAAGGTCTTATTATTTGCAACTTTAATAGATTTGATAGCTGAATTTCTGCTAGCCGTTAGGAGGTTGACATTCCTCGTCATATGCACTGAAGCACCAGAATCTACGTACCATGCATTATTGTAATCAGATGAGGCAATAAAAGCAGCGGCATAATGTGAACTTTAAATTAATACTTGTTAAATCTTTGATTAGTTGCAAAAGCGGTAGATTCCATATCTGCTTTGACATCTTGCATGATTTTTGATTTTACAGAGTCAGCGGTTATCTTTATTCCAGAGCTTTCTATGGCAATAATCATTGGTTTGTATGTTTCAGGTAGACCGGAGAGCAGCAAAGTTCCAAGCCATTCATCATCTACCTCGAACCCAATATTGCGCAGCTTGTGTGCTGTTGTCATAATCTTGCTGACATAATCCTCGACATTCCCGCATGCAGCAAGCGTGGTATTGCAGAGAGCACGCAGCAGTCCTACCCGGCGTGTCAGCCCGGAATCGTCGAACGCCCGTGACAAGTTTTCCCAAACTTCTTTGGCAGTAATGGCTTCTTGTATATGAATATAATTTATAGGATCGACGAGTAAAATGATTTTTGTTTTCGCCTTTGTGTCACGTTTGGGATCGACCTTTGTTTCATCGGCCGGCTTGACGCAGTCCCATAAGTCTTCGTGTTCTAAGTATGTTTTAACCGCAAAGCGCCAGGTTACATAATTTTCACGACCGACTAGTTTGTCGATTAGTGCCAGCGAATTGCTTCCTGACATTTTTGTTGAAACAATCGTGTTTACTGAGTCCAATAACGTTCAAAATACGAGAATCCAACGACACGTTTTCGACTAGGTTAGAATTAGTTTTACTTTTTTGATTTACACTTTTTATCACTGTTTTTCTTTTTCGTGGGGCAATCTGGGCCATAACCTGTTGTAATATTAACGAAAACCACTTTAATAGCTGTTAATTATATTTAATTTATTTAATTTAATTACAGTGCAACACAACGCATTGCGCGGGAGATGAAAGAGACAGGTAGCGCCACCTAAAGTAACGCTTTAGAACTAATTACATGAAGGCGCGAATTTTAAAAGTTTAACAGTTTCGCTATACAGGCAATTGCAGAGTAACCTCTCTCTGCAAAGTTATGGGTTTTAACTACCTACGCTTCATCGATCACCATGGGTTCTGGGTGCGATTCTCTAAGAATGTTCTGTCAGATGATAACAATATTTCAATAGAAATTTGCGCGTTGCTTGGCAACATACTGACCACGATATGTCACGTTTCATCGTTGCGCTTACGGATGATCTCATAGAGAATAACATAGCAGGGGAATGCATGGCGCGTCATGCAAAAAACAAATGACGCGACGGCGCCCTTATAACGACTGACATTCTGAATTATGCAGTTCGCAAGAAAATCCTTTAAAAGTCCCGCCAAGAATTTTAAGTTCGCGACTGCGAGCTCGCTTTGACTGGAATTTTCTACAGAAGAAATATCTGGATCGTTAGAAAAATATGCTGCAGTAAATTTGAAAACATTCTGCTGTAAATTTAAAAAGTGTAAAAAATAAACTTGCTAGTTAAAGAATTTTATAGAGAACATTTACTTGGCAATATTTCATACTGCAATTATCTCGTTTAATTTCTTGTGCGAATAAATGGAGAAAAATATTTGTAATAAGGATAACGATATTCTATTGCCCCAACGTTTTAAATGCATAGTTAGGTATTATGTTGTCACTGTGGGTAAATGTGTTTGTTGGTAGTTTAGTAAACCTATGGCAAATATAAAACACTCCATCTCTAGTAAAATTGCCGGAGAGGCCGGCGCAAGAAGCGATGGCTTGACGTAGTCAGAACGGATATGCGTGCTAATAAGCTCACCACTAAGGACGCCGAAGACCGAGCGAAGTGGGCCAAGAGTAGCAGGAAGGCGGACCCTGGGCCCTCGCGTACCGCGCGGGGGCGCAACCGGGACATAACGTCAAGATGATCTTTTTCTTCGGCGGGTAGGCGTAGCTAGTAAACACGGTTTTATTTCGTCAGTAAATTTATTGAATTTAAAAATATTTAAAATTAGTTAAATCAAATATATATATGCTTTAGTTGCTTTACATAGGTCCGCACTTGCCTGTGTATAATAATTTCCACACCTCGTGAACTTCTTGGTGTCTTTCACTGTTGCACAACACTCACTAATCTCACTATGGATGTTTCTTCAAAAGTATCCGTGAACAGGGAAGATATGGCTAAACTGTTTGAGCAGATGGGAGATTTTGAAGAAAGGTTTAAAAAAGCAACCTCTGCACCTGCACTGGAGAGCTACGACCTTCCCACATTGGTACGTGACTTCGTGCAATTCAAGACACTCGTCTGGCAAACTTTGTCAAAAGTCATGAGCCAAACTAAGTTACTTGCTCTTGGTCTTGATCGGCAGGAGACATTCCTCCGGCGTAAGGTGCTGCTTGTGCATGGTGTCACTGAAAAGAAGGAAGAGAGGTTACCTGAGGTCATAAGTAGTATACTAACCGACCAAATGAAGTTGACAGAACTTACCTCCAAGGATCTGCAAGTCTGTCATAGGCTGGGAAGCAGCACCTCGACGAAGAAAGCACGACCAGTACTAGTGCGTTTCCATGATTTGAATCAACGGCGGCTTGTGTGGAATGCCAAGACCAATCTTAAAGGCTCAGGTGTAACGGTTTCAGAATATCTGACCAAGTCTAGGCACGAAGTATTCATGGCGGCCCGGCATCATTTCGGGGTGAGTAACTGCTGGTCTACTGACGGCAGAATCTTTATCTTGCTGCCTGACAAGACGCGCAGAAGAATCGAAGTGCAGAGCGAGCTGCAGGCGCTTGTGAAAGAGTTTCCGGAGGCCGTCAGTAAACAGCCGACAGTCTCGCCGCGGGCGCAATCTGTCACTCAACAAAGCTCGCCACAGCGTCAAGCATCGTCGACGAAAGCCGCACCACCACCACCGCCTGTAAAGGCAGGCCCAGTGTCGAGCGCTGCTGCTACTCGTGTCCGCAGTACTAGGGCTAAGTAGGGCAACGACCATCCGAATTCTGTCCGGTTATACTTTTTTATGTTTTTCTTAGCGCGGTAATTTGTTTGTTCACTACCTACTACTATTACATTAATTTTGTTTAACTATTACTTGCGTTGAGGGTTATTGCAAATCTTTTTCTATTACTTGTATTTTGTCAACAAAACAAAACAAGGTCTTTCTTGTTATGTCAAATTGTCAATGTCAAACTGACACCTTTATCGTCGGCAAGCACAGGCAAAGGTTGCAACATTATACAGCCTAGTTTTGATCATCACTTTTTTTTAATTATTTTTTTATATTTCGATTTTTCTGTGCTGTTTAAATTAGTTTTCTCACCTTGGCATTGATTGGTTGTGGTTAATAACACCGGCACACAAAAAAAAAAAAATTGTCTGTACACCGGGCGCCACCTATCTACGGGCATGTTTTTCGACCCGCTGAATACGAATTTTAAGTCAGTTTAGGCCGTCCAGCCTTCAATTTTGAGTAAATTGCAAAAAACCCCAAAAAATAGCGAAAATTTGATGTTCGATGATCCTCGAAAAACAGTTGAAAATCCAATTTGTGTACATTCTTGGATGTTAATTACTTGTATCTTGTAAATAAAAAATACAAAAAATTTGTTTAATTGTGATTAAAAGATTTTTTCAATTTTTTCAGCAGCAATTTTCTGCTATTTTATGATTTTTTTGCAATTTTATGAATGTTTGGAGGGACTATGGGCCAAATTTATTGCAGAATCAGATCAAGCAGATTAAATTACATGAAAATCTTTGTTAATCCGGGTTCACAAAATTTTTTGTACCAAATCCAAATTTTTTACGATTTTTGCAATTTTTAAGGATATTTTATAATTTTTTTCGAATTAAATAAGTTTATGATTAAAGTACGATTGAAATTAGTATTTAACAGATCAAAATACATAAAAATTATGCTTGCCTTAGATGTCAAAATTTTTTTTCTTGCCAAAACATCGTATTTTCGCTATTTTTTGTGGTTTTTTACAATTTACTCAAAATTGAAGGCTGGACGGCCTAAACTGACTTAAAATTCGTATTCAGCGGGTCGAAAAACATGCCCGTAGATAGGTGGCGCCCGGTGTACAGACAATTTTTTTTTTTTTGTGTGCCGGTGATAATTGATGTGTTGTCTTGGCAAGTGCTGATTTAGTTTGTAGTGATTTTAAATAGAACCAGAACTTAGATAAGGTATATTTGTAGTATAGTTATATATATATTCTATATTTTTTATATCATGGATACAATACTCTTGGATGATAGTTATTTTTCGTGCTCTTCATCTAGCGAAACTTTTTTGAGTGCCGACAGTGACAATGATTTTACTTTCTCATTTGTGCATGATCAGCTAAAACTTGTTTTTTCCAAATACCCCAAAAATTTTAATGTTGTGCATATCAATGCGCAAAGCATTCCGGCACATTACTCAGACCTTCTGGCGTCATTTGGTAACTCTCCTGTGGATGCCATTTTAATTTCCGAATCTTTCTTAAAGCCTACTCTTTCCTCCTATCTTTTTCCTCTGCCAGGTTACAAATTAATCCATAATGATCGAACGGGCAAGGGAGGCGGTGGTGTTGCGATTTACCTTCGCGCGGATATTGACTATAATATAGTTAGTGTATCTGTTAGTCAATACACACAATCGGCGGAACATCTTTTCGTTGAGGTCAACTTGCATCATAAAAAGGTTTTGTTGGGAGTATTTTATAGTCCCAATCTCCACATCGATTATTTTGGTAAGCTGGAAGAAACGCTATCCATTCTACGCCCCAATTATGAACATATTATTTTGCTCAGTGACTTCAACACATGCCTGCTCAAAAACAACTCTCGTGCCCATAAACTGCAGAATCTCCTGTCCTCGGTCGATCTTCATCTCCTTCCCCTCACTGCTACTCATCACGCTCCAAACTCTACCCCTTCTCTCTTGGACTTTATGATAACTTCTTCCCTTGATCACACAGCATCAATCGGTCAATTTCCGGCAAATTTTTCCTATCATGATCTTATTTATCTCTCATACAAAATTCGTCCTCCCAGAGTAAAATCCAAATTTCTTTTTTTGCGTAGCTTCAAGGGCATAGATGAGGAGGCATTGAAGAGAGATGCATCTTTGATTGATTGGACCCCTGTTATTGACACTGATCTGATCGATAATAAGGTAAACATCTTTAATGACAATATTATTAAATTGTATGACACTCATGCTCCAAAAAAAAAGATGAAAATGAAACATGTTCCGGCACCTTGGCTAACTTCAGATATTAAGGATATGATGGGTAGACGTGATCGCGCAAAAAAAAGTTACAGGAGGTGTCCTTCGGACAATAATTTAGATCGGTATAAATATCTGCGAAACCGTTGCAGTCGTTTGTGTAGAGATGCTAAAAGATTAACTACATTCATAAATCTATCGATACTTCTGACTCCTCACAGGTGTGGAGATTTCTTAGATCGCTTGGCATTGGGAAGTCATCTGAATCCTTTGATGGGCCAGTAGATTTAAATTCTCTTAATAATCACTTCTCTGTTCCACCTGTTGTACTAGACAATATTACTAAATCCAAAACTATTTCAAATCTTGCTTCTCAACCTTTGCCAGCATGCAGCTCTTTTGTTTTTCAATCTGTAAGTGAGGAGGATGTCAAAAAACATATTATATCCATTACTTCTACTGCTGTGGGCAATGATGACGTATCTTCCCGTATGGTTTCCTTACTCCTCCCTGAGCTCTTACCTATACTAACACACATTTTTAACTTCTCCTTGGCTAAGAGCTCATTCCCTTCAGCATGGAAATGCGCCAATGTCATTCCTCTTCCCAAGATCTCCAGTCCCACCTCCCCTACCCACTTTCGGCCTATCTCAATTTTCTTCTCCAAAGTCCTTGAGCATATTGCCCACAAGCAGCTTACACATTTCGTTTCTTCTAACAATTTGTTATCTTCTTATCAGTCTGGGTTCCGTTCTGGTCACAGCACCGTTACTGCCCTTCTTAAGGTTACAAATGACTTACGTTAGGCTATTGAAATGAAGTCGCTAACTGTTTTTGGTTTGCTCGATTTTAGTAGCGCCTTTAACAGCGTGGATTTTGACATTCTCCTTGCAGTTCTTCGATCCCTTAATATGTCCTCTCCAGCTTTATATTGGTTTGAATCGTATCTCAGGGGCCGCACGCAGCGGGTCGGCTTGAATGAGTCTCACTCAGACTGGTGTGACCTCGTTGCTGGCGTGCCCCAGGGCGGCGTTCTCTCTCCTCTTCTCTTTTCTTTCTTTATTAATACAGTCGCTTCGGTTATTCCTTGCAATTTCCATCTCTACGCAGACGACTTGCAGCTTTATCACCATTTTTGTGTCGAGGATATTGATAGTGCCATCACCTATTTTAATTCCGTCTTGGCAAATGTCTGTAATTGGGCAAAAGACTATGGTTTGCTCGTTAACCCCACTAAGTCTAAAGTGATGATAGTCGGCAGTACCTATATGTGTAAACGTTTGAACATGTCTACATTACCTTCGATCACTTATGATGGTACTATAATTCCTTATACGTTTACTGCCAAAAATTTGGGGGTGGTCCTAGACTCGAATCTGTCGTGGATCGCCCATGTCAACAATGTGAGCAAAAAGTTCACCACACGGTGCACTCTCTCAAGTGTCTCCAATACTTTTTTCCCTTGAACGCTAAAATCTCTATTGTCCAAACCCTTATTCTTCCCATCATAGATTATGCTGACACTTGTTACCTTGACGCTACTGAGGAGCTATTGAATAAGCTTGAGCGGCTCCAAAATGTTGGTATACGTTTCATATTTGGATTACGTAAATATGACCATGTCTCTCATTTTCGGGCTCAACTCAAGTGGCTTCCAATTCGCCTTCGTAGGAATGTTCATATTCTTTGTGTCCTCTATAATGTCCTATATAATCCTCGAGCCCCTTCCTACCTCCGTGACCGTTTCAGTTTTTCCCGACCACAGGACATGCCTTGTCGCTCTAGCGTCAAGGCACTCCTCTCCATTCCCCCTCATCAATCTGAGTGTTACTCTAATTCCTTCTCTGTTCATGCGGCTAGATTGTGGAATTCATTGCCATTTAATGTACGTATCAGTCCTTCACTTGAAACCTTTAAAAAGCGAGTTAAAGAGTATTATCTTTCCATTTGTTATCCATAGTATATATGTATGTATTTAAGTATGTATGTTGTATGTAACTTTTTATTTAATTAGGTATTATAATTTCATTGTAGTATATTTTTTTTTTTGGTAGTGTTATGTAGGTATGGTATTTTAAGGTGCACGCCGTCTGCCTTTCTGATTATGTCCTGTCTCTTCCGTAGGTCTGCTGTAAGATATTTCTTATGAAATAAGCTGTACCTGTTGTGTTGTTTTCCTTATGTCAATATTGTATAATTATTATTGTGCACAATAAACTGTTAAATAAAATAAATAAATGATGATGATGATGAGGATCTCTAGCAAAATAGCCTGGCTTTACTTTTTAATGGAGTCAATGGGAAGAATGATTGACCGTAGGGGCTTACTGGGATAACTATTGTACGGCGGGCTAAAACTAACTAATTATTAATTAGTAGATGTCAATTATGACAAAAAAAGCCGACCTAGTCCAGTGTGCATGCAAGACTGATAAAAATGTAAAGCAACGCACACCGCCGCCGGTAACTGGATGGGTGACCATTTCATACTTTGAGACTCACTTTGAGGCGTACTAGCCAGTCGCCACTAATTAGTTATGCCTCCTAATATCGCTGGCGAAGCGAGTTAGGCCAAGGCCTTTCCCTTGGGACCCTGATACCCTGATACCGATTGACTAGTCTCGGAAACCGATTGGTAAATGACGGTATAATATTAATCTCAAACAAGTAATGACAGCGTATAAGCCTCGCCATCCAGGGGGGAAATACGGCCAGCCTTCTGGGCACATTTCCGGGGACCAGAGGGCAAATTTTTACTTATTTAAGTAATTTAGAGTAAGTTTTTAAAATGTTATTCTATGTTCTTCGTATGTAATGTTGTAAATAAATTGTATAAAAAGATACATAAAATAAATAATAAATAAATATCCGTGGACAAATTCACACAGCGCCATCTAGCCCCAAACTAAGCAAAGCTTGTACTATGGGTGCTCGATAACTGATATACTACTTAAATACTTTTAAATACATACTTGTTATACATAGAACACCCAGACCCGTAACAGAAATTAAAATTAATCATTTCAATTTCTGCCCGGCCGGGAATCGAACCCGGGACCTCTTGCGTGGCAGACCGGCATGTTGACCATTGAACCACTCAGGTCGTCTAATTCGACATATTGGCACCTAATAAAAATAAATTACATGATATATGATCACAAACATTATTCATCATCATTATCTTGGCATTAATGTCCTGGTTTGCTCACGCGTACTAGGGCCCGGGGTCCGCCTTGACCATGATCCAGGATTCGGTAAATCAGATAGGGGAGCGACTGCCACCTGACCTCCATGGCCATGCTACTAGGGGAAACTGACCAGATTGGATAATGGTTACACTGAATATCACACACACTATTATAAGTCTTAACATGTGCACAACATACGTTACAAAAACAAAAGCGTGGATAATAAGCCCACGCAACACGTGCCGGCGAGAAAGTTTAGGAAAGCTTCACGCTGATTTCAATAAAAAGCTCTGTGAAAAGCTCACAAACTGTCGACTCAAATATTGGAGCAGAATCTCGGCGCGGAAACACTGGGCTCAGCATTTTGCCCTCTTGGATACGTAGGTAAAAACCATGGATATGTCTTTGTGGTTTTAAATAGAATTGCAAAAATCGAGAAAATGTATTTGCAATGCGCAAGAAATTATATTAAATTAATGGTTTTAAATAGGATTGCTAAAAGCGGAAAAATTGGCTTATAACCCTTAAGAAATTATATTAAATTAAGAAGTAACAGGTAGTAAAGGACATTCCCCTAAATTGACTTTTCAAGAAAATGGCTTGCCTCTCCAAAATAGTAGGAGAGATATTGGTTCCAACTTCATTGACACATAATATATTAACAGTAGATACATTAAACATTGTATTAAATAAAAAATATTGTCCTCATGGGTAAAATAGTATAATAAATGTGATAATAATAATCTTTAATAATCTTTATTTTCATTAACAAAGAGTACTTAAATCTATCGTTGCTGGAGTCTCCTTTTAGGCAAAGCCTGTGTCAGAAGACACCGTTTCTACATTACGTTACATTACAGTGATAGAGTCAATATAAATAATTATCTTTGCTTTAATGTCCCGGTTGTACTCTGCGCATAAGGATCCAGGATTTGGCTGATCAGGTAACAGTGGAGCAACTGCCATCTGACCTCCATGACTGTTCTACCAGGGGAACCTGACCAGATTGGATCACGGTTACACATTCGGTCGCCTGAATGTGCAGGTTTCATCTCGATGTTTCCCTTACTGTTAGAACATCGGTTAGTATTCAACTAATAACTCAGAAAAGAGTCATTGGTAGATGACTGTAGTGAGATTCTCACCCAGTACCTTTCGCTTACGAGCTGGATACCCTAACCAACTAGTAACCGACGCTCCACATGCAGAAGCAGTAAGGATAACCTCACTTTCAGTTTCTAACGTGCCATATCCAGTCGTCTACGGTTCCGGGCCAAATCTCTGCAAACAATATCACTGACTGTGCACATATAAATTGCCTATTGTTACACTCACGCGCCGTGTGATCCGCTATAAACTAGCCTGTTATTTGTTTAGTGTTAAATTGCTACTATATCGGTATGTTCCTGTGGAAATTACCGATGTAGGGACATCTATCGCTCTAATAGGGAAACTCAACGATACTCACATTATGAGTACACGAACACAAGGTTGGCAAGCATCCGCACATAGATGGCGCTAACCGTCCTACATAGTGCTAGAGAAATATGCTAACTTCCACGGCATATATACAACTTCCGATGATCATCTGTTGGACCCTTAGTCCCCTGATCACAACACCCGGCCAGGTGGGTAATTACCCTTTCCATCTTCTCCACCTTCGCTTGCCAACATTGGCGGCTGCCTTATCCCTTCACCGCCAAAGTGGTGACCCCGAAGTGATCCTTACGTTTTCCCGTCATAAATAAATAAATAATCGTGGACAAATTCACACAGCGCCATCTAGCCCCAAAGTTAGCAAACTACTTATATACTTTTTTTTTTAATAAATACTTATTATACATAGAACACCCAGACCCGTAACAGAAATAAAAATTCATAATTTCAATTTCTGCCCGGCCGGGAATCGAACCCGGGACCTCTTGCGTGGCATGTTGACCACTGAACCACTCAGGTCGTCAGTATCGCCATACTCGCGCATCACGGATCCGAGGTATTTGAATTTATCTATTTTATTGACAGTTTTGTTACCTATACGGATGGTGTCGGGATGCGTAATGCAGCTGATATCATTCCCTAATAATTAGTACGGCATGGCGATCGCTGACGGGCCTACTACAAGTACATAATCTAATGTCGCAGGACGAAGTCGAATAATAGTATTTATAATTATATAAAAGAGAAGAGGACATAAAATGCGACCCTGCCACACCATAGTAAACATGAATTCCATAAAACTGTTGCTTGCACTCCGCGAGGCTAAAGTAGGCAAGCATTAGCAAACCATTCAAAGAGTGCATTTTTGCCTCCAAATACTTTTGCCGAACAAAATAGAAACACATTTTGCATTCCAAAGGACGCGAATTCACTTTAGTTTGTGGCTTTGAACACAGACCTGTAAAAAATACGGACGCCACTCTACACTAAAGAGACTACATGCAAGGTACGACAATTTGTTGTCAATTTTTTTTTGTACTTGACCTGTAATCTCGCACGCATACACCAGGTCTGACATTCTGCCGCCATTTTGTTTGATTTTGTGCGGCCTGTAAAAATTACAAGCTTTATACAAGCATTTATTTAACTTCCACTCACTATTTATGTGAGACAACTCACAGTGAGTCAAAATTTGCATACAATTTTCGACCTTTAGTTGGTATCCGATTGAGCTGAAATTTGGAATACCTATGTAACTTGGATGACAATGCATTAAAATGGTACCATGAAACTGGTCTGATGATGGGAACTAATGAACGCAATAAGATAACCCCATCGTGTTTAGGTTCTTTGGAATGGTCTTCATCAGTAGGTACTATGACGCGCAATGAACCTTGTTTTGAAGAATATTTTTCCGTTTGAAAATTTATTATGATTACCCATCTCTTCCCGTGGGTGTCGTAAGAGGCGACTAAGGGACAAATCCGAAAGGTGGGCAGCAGCATCTTTCTGGGTAGATTTACATCAACTGTACTGCGATCTCCAACCCGCCTGCCAAGCGTGGGGATTATGGCAATGACCTCCCCTTTCGTGGGAGAGGCCCGAAGTCCTGCAGTGGACTGTTATGGGCTGTGATGATGATGATGACTTACTTCACTCAATATTTTAGAGAGTGTCCGTCCATATATTTTTCTAGTCTGTGGCTTTGAAACTGTGGGGAGTGCCAAAAGGGCTCTGAAAAGCGCTAAAAGCTGTCAACGGTAAAGCAATTCGTTTTCAGTCCATAAATACGGACTGTAACCAACTTTGCCACCACTACGATTTTACTTTAGACCTAATTACGTACCTAGAGAAATTGAACAAGAATTTGCAGCAGTGTAGACTTTTGCTTAAAATATGTAATTATGGTCTAGAAAGTACTGGCCAGAGAGAAAATAATTTGCGATTGATTTGTATCCTTTTAGAAACAAGTAGTGCCTTTTGTGGTCTTTAATTCATCCTCATATCGTGTATATACTACTGTTATAATGTATATAAACTGTTAAATAATTATATTAAAATTCCTAAAATTTCAAACGATATTTAATAACAGCTTTTCAGTCACATTAAATCCACTTTTGACGACCTGAGTGGTTCAGTGGTCAACATGCCAGTCAGCCACGCAAGAGGTCCTGGGTTCGATTCCCGGCCGGGCAGAATTTTAATTTCTGTTACGGGTCTGGGTGTTCTATGTTTAATAAGTATGTATTTAAAAGTATATAAGTAGTATATCAGTTAGCTAGCACCCATAGTACAAGCTTTGCTTAGTTTGGGGCTAGATGGCGCTGTGTGAATTTGTCCATGATTATTATTTTTTATGTTACTCAGCAGACAAACAGGCAAGCGGGCCACCTGATGGAAAGTGGTCACCGCCGCCTATGGACATCAGCAACAGCAGGGGAGTCACCAATGCGTTGCCCGCCTCTAAAGAGACCTCTAATATACCTCTTGAACGATCCCATGTCATAGTCCAAAGGAAACACTGTGGCGGGGATTTATTTTATTTACTTTTCTTTTTGGTGACTATAATGTAGTAGATAACCGAAATAGCCAAGAGGATGTGAGGTAGACCAGTTCTTTTTACTTATAGAACACACACAAGAGGATGTGAAAGTAATGTCGCTACGAAAAGTCGAAGTTTTTTTTTTTTTTTTTTTTTTATGACATACGATAGGCAAACAGGCATGCGGGCCACCTGATGGGAAGTAGTCACCACTGCCTATAGACATTAGCAACACCAAGTTAATAAATGGGTAATAAAAAAAAATGGTTTGCCGGGTTGTGCATGGTTTACCAACGTTTTGTGGGTCTCCTAAATGTCTACTATCACTACAAAGTGGAATTTTTCTTGTACTCGATGGCATAGGATAACCTACGGCA
Source organism: Blastobasis lacticolella (assembly GCA_905147135.1). Lineage (NCBI taxonomy): Eukaryota > Metazoa > Arthropoda > Insecta > Lepidoptera > Blastobasidae > Blastobasis > Blastobasis lacticolella. The sequence goes on from LR990061.1 coordinate 13,496,557, forward strand.
CCCTTACAGTCTAAATAATCATCTTGGCGTTAATGTCCCGGTTGTGCTCTCGCGCACGACGGCCCGGGGTCCGCCTTGACCGTGATCCAGGATTCGGCAGGTCAGGTAATTACAGTGGAGCGACTGCCATCTGACCTCCATGACCCTGCTACCAGGGGAACCTGACCAGATTGGATCAAGGTTACACATCCAGTCGCCTGAATGTGCAGGTTTCATCACGATGTTTTCCCTCACCGTAAGAGCATCGGTTAGTATTCAACTAATGTACATAACTCAGAAAACAGTCATTGGTACATGGCCGGAGCGGGATTCGAACCCGGGACCTCTGGGTTACGAGTCGTATACTCTAACCGCTCGGCCACCGACGCCCCCTTACAGTTTAAACACTCTAAAACCTATAATGTACGCAGATTATGTAATCAGATGCCATTATCAAACCAACCACCATGCCCATGTAGCAATATTGGAAATACCATGTAAATCGGGGAATTTCCATATTCCATTCGTTATCGGCACAACTCGGCCCGGTGTTGGAAATTTATGGAATTATCGGGAACGCATACGCTCGCGGTTTTAGGCAGTTCATAAATTTTCTCCTCTTGCTGAATAATATCTTGTTGATTTTACTGGAGGTGTCTCTGAATATTTTCGTAACTAACGCAGTTCGGGCGAATATGGGTGTTTATGAAATGATAAAAAATATTGTGTTTGTGTCAGTATTACTTTATGTGTATGAGTGAGCCCTGTGCTTTTTTATATTAGACGGCAGACAAACAGGCAAGCGGGCCACCTGATGGAAAGTGGTTGCCGCCGCCTATGGACATTAGCAACACCAGGGGAGCTACCCATGCGTTGCCGCCTCTGAAGACACGTCTAATACACCTTTCGGGGGGGAAGGAGAGGGTCTACGGTCTGAGCAGCTTGGGAGGCGACCAAATTTATGACACCACGGTGGGTAACCCTCGTACGTGCATATACGTCTCCAAGCATGTCAGTGCCGTACTCCTAACAGAGTATTGTTCCAGGAATCTGACAACTGTCAGGACCAGGAGCGCGCCCAACAGCAACCTGCCGCCGATGGTGCTTGCGTCGGCGTACTTTCCGAGTGACACTGAGGCACCCACACCGGAGCTGGCAGATCTGATCCAGCACTGCGAAGCGGAGGACCTAGAGGTTATCATCGCAACGGACGCAAACGCGCACCACCCATTATGGGGGAGCGAGACAGTTAACGGCAGAGGTAAGGATATCATTAATTATCTTATGACAACCAAACTCTCGTTAATCAATCGGGACGCAGGCCTTTTTTGTAACACGAAGGGCTCAAACAATAAAAAATCTGACATTAGCATTGGACCGAGCATCTAACCTAATCTCGGACTGGCATGTGTCTGACAAGGCTTTCTGCTCTGATCACCGATGGATCAGATTTAAATTGAACATAGAAAATCGGGAAAGGAGTGTAAGCAGAAATCGGACCGTATTAGGTACGCGATTGGTGGGGAGAAATCTCTAGCGAGGATAGCAATACCACCCACCTACCATACAGACAATGACATAGACAAACAGTTAGACAAGATAACGTTAACTCTAACAGACGCCTACGAACAGGCATGCCCCCTAACTTCCTCCCGGTCGGGACCAAAACCGCGGCACCAGTGGTGGGGTCCCGAGCTGAAGAAACTGTAACGGAAACTTAGAAAGCAGTTCAATAGGGCCAAAAACAATGGCGGTCAACAGGCTGCAACGGTTCCAGAGAATGGCATGCTCTGCCATAACGGGCTGCATGCGCTCGACACCATCAGCTTCACTTGAAGTACTACTGGGACTGCCACCTCTTGATCTGCACAAACAGCAGGAGGCAAAGATGGCAATTCTAAGACATAAGATAACAAGACAATGGAACAATAAACTTGGCTCCCATCAAACCTTATGGGAAACAATACTTCAGAGTAACCCTTTGTTTGAGGCCAAGTGTGACCGAATCGCGAAACAGTTTACATTTGGCAAAATATATCAGATACAAACTGCGGAAACGGAGGCAGACTGGTCTGGAATAAGAAAAGTCCGTATTTACAAGGGACCAAGTTTGAGTACAAGTGCGGAAAAAGGAGCCCATTAACCTAAACCTAAACCTATACCTTTCGGAACATTTTCCCGCGCACACTAAGGTTATGGAATGGAGAGTTTTCCCTGGAGAAGTTTTCCCTAAGAGAGTACAACATGGAGTTCTTCAAGAAAGGGGTTAAAGGTTTTTACGGGGTCGGCAACGCGTGGGTTATGCCCCTGGTATTGCAAACGTCCATAGGCTGCGGTGACTGCTTTCCATAAAACAGACCGTAAGCTTGTTTGCCACCTTGGTGGTATAAATAAAACTCTTGAAAATTCTCATATCATAGTTATGTGTAGTGGTGTTCAGCAGAGTAGAATAGCACCAATAGTAGGGGAGCCCAAGCGGGGATTTCGGGATTTACTGAAGCGCGGCAGATTAATATACAGGGGGATACCTTGTACCCGGTTAAGTACCTCCACCAAATATGAGCCTCATATATATGGCCGCCCGTCAAGGATAAAGGATCAGATTAGTAAAAAAAAATTGATCATCAGAAATTCTCGAGCGCGTCAGATTAAGGTAGGGTGAGTTAATTACATGCTAAAGAGTGAATATTCCACTAATCTGACAATTTGCAAGTGACGTAAAGAAAGGGGAGGGCTGCAAAGTTGCAAAAAAAAAACGTCATCTCGACATTCTCGAGCGTGGGTGAATTTTTTTTTATTTTGAAGGAAATAATTCAAGGATCACGTAAAATATATAATCTGACGATTTCCACAAGCCGAAGTTACGAAAATTCGTCGATAAAGTTTAATACGTGCAGCTACGTGATGCCTATATTCCCCAGCCCGCGTTTCTATTCTCTTTCACTTTTTCTCTATCTATTACTCTCTAACTCCGTCCCCACTCTGTTTTCTGTTGCCATGACATCATCACAGCTGATCAAACAGCTTGTTCGTGGCATGATATTATTTACAACGTATTTCTAACGTTTTGGCTTATTTTGTTCAAACTAAAACTCAAATACGTTTATTCAGTTTAGGTTTTCACAAACACTTATGATCGTCATAATTATAATTATAATATAAAATGAATGCTAGGCACCACGGCACCATCGAGCGGACAACGGTTTCTTGGCTAGTATGTAGGGCCATATAAAAAAGAAAACAAAGATAAGACTACGTGGCCAAAGATTTTATTCTTTGTCCACGACACTGTAAAAAAAAAAAAAAAAATTTTTTTTTTAATTATCAGATTAGGCGAATCCCTCCAGATAATCGTCAGATTATGAGACAGCACGTCTAGGACATAAAGATGAACCATATATATCTTAATCTGACACGCTTGAGTATTTCAAAATGGCGAATTTTTTTGGCACATTCTAATAATGGCCGCGAGTTTGCGTCACATCCAAATCGTCAGATTATTAGATGAGAGCATTTTTTTAGGTTCACTTAACATCCCCTTAGAAAATCTGACGCGCTCGATAAATTTTTTTTTTTTCATTTTCAACCCCTACGTATGACCACCCCCATCATGCAAACGATCAGATTAACATACGTACATTATTAAAAATACGTAGGACATGGATGCTATCAATATCTGACACGCTCGAGTATGTCCATGCAATAGTTTTTTTTTACATTTTTGAAAATCTATAGCCGCTCCCCCCACCGATGAATAATATACCTTATACATTATATAACATTTTTTTCTTTTTATTATATAAGCTTCGCAACTCAATAGGTCTCTATGGCGCTCGAGTGAATCCCCATTTAGCATCGTGGGCTCCCCTACTACAACCCCTTTACGTCGTACAAGGCGACTAATGTTTTTAACGCAAAATATTTATAGTCTCCGTAGACTGGAAAAAGGTCAGCAGCGTTTTCCATTGTTATATTTATAGCACTGCGATCTCCAACCTGCCTGCCAAGCGTAGAGATTATGGTAATAACCTCCAATTTGGAGCGAGAGGCCCTAAGTCCCACAGTGAATGAACTGTTATAAGCTGTGAGGTAAGGCGCGTTTGATGCTCTGTCACGCAAATAATACTGCTATTATTTTGAAGAAACTTTAGACTGGGTTAACAGTATCGGGAGCTGATTTGAATCCCGCAATAGTATGTACCTATATATTTTTAACCTGCTGTTACCAGAGCAGGCTTTTAGGGAGACTATATACTACTTTTAATCGAAGTCGGCGCGGGCAAAGTCGAAGGAAAACGGTATAACGTTTTTAGTTTTATGATGTAGGTACGGTATAAGAGCATAGCAAGATGGCAAGATTCACGTACGTAAGGACGTGGACACGGACGTCATAATTGTTATCACCGAAAAGGATTTAAACAAAATAATTTAGTTTGTTGCTTAAAATTTGCTATTAATTATCATTGCTTACTTTCAAATATTTCACTCGCTTTTGTTTGTGCTTTGTCGCTGTTTTTGGCTGGCTGTTCTATTTTTGGACTTGAAAGTAATGAAAGGTATGTTACCCCTGACTTGTTTCTAGCGATCTCAGTTCGTCGTCGCTACTGGTTAACTTTGCTGCTCGCTTATTCACAATGTGTTGTTGCTATCTCTTACTTACCGCTAAATGCTCGTATTAATAACAAATGCAGTGTCGCTTACACTAATGCCATATTATGCGTATTGTCCACTCCCAAGGTCGCGGGCCGTGGACGTAAGTTTCACTTTTGCGATAGGTACTTACTGCCACTACTAATTTGCTCGCGGACAGTGAGACTTGTGTCGAATGAGTGCGTTGCGGTAAAGTGCTCAGGCCCTCTCGTCATAATAAATCATTTTCTTACATTGCTATTAGTTGATATTTACGGTATTTGTTATTGTTATGGCTTCTAACACACCTCTCAATGTGTATTACTAAAATGCGAGGGGCCTGCGCACTAAGACCACAATGTTTTATCGTAATGTGTGCATAAATTGTTACGACTTAATCATAGTAACGGAAACCTGGTTGTTGGATGGCATTTTGGATAGCGAACTGTTTGACAATAGGTACATAGTATGGCGCCGGGACCGAGACTATAGTGCGACTGGCCAGAGGAAGGGAGGTGATGTACTCATTGCAGCGCGTAGAGAGTTATGTGTTACAGCCCAGCCTAGGTTTCATTCATCCGCGGAGGATTTATGGATTACGTTGGGATATAGTAATCAACGTAGTTCCTCTAATCTACAAATCTGTGTATTGTACCTAATTAGTCAGCATCTTGGTTTTACTTTTTCACAACAGTTAGTTAACTTTACAACTGGGTTAAATGAAGTTATGCAATTATACCCATCGGATAAATACCTTATTTATTATTTATAGAATTTAATATGAGTGGTATAAGTTGGAATACCTCCGATTATAGTTACTTTGAACCGTCCAATTATACGAGTCAGGATGAAATTCTACTAGTCGATGAACTTAATCTATTGGGGCTAAATCAGTACAATGGTATTAGAAATTGTCATAATAAGACATTGGATCTAGTATTATCTAACGTTGAAGTGGTAGTGGCCAACTGCCCCGACCCTCTGGTACCAATAGACATATTTCATGGTGCCTTATGTATTAATTTTAATTTTATATTCTAAAAAATACTAGAATGTGCACCTTATAAAAAATATAATTATACTAAAGGGGACTACGAGTCAATAAATTGCGAAATCTCCAATATCGATTGGCATGCTGAGCTGACGCAAAAGTCTTTAGAGGAGGCGGTGGAGTACTTTTATAATGTTTATATTAGGTTACGTAGTGAATTTATTCCGTCTAGATTAGTTAAATCTAATGTCTATCCCAAGTGGGATCTTATTAAAGTAATTAAAGAAAAATACAAGTATTTTAAGAAATACAAGAGGTATGGCAATGCCTCCGACAAGGCAACTTCTATGCTATTACGGACACGTGCTAGCTCTAGGTAGCTAGCACGTGTCTAGCAAGAGAGCTATAAACAGTACCTAATTTCAGTCGAATCTTCGATAGCAAGCAATCCAAAATACTTCTGGTCCTATATTAAAGCCAAATCTAATAACAATGCAATGCCAAGCTGCCTTAATCATAATGAGGTTGCTTATAACACTGGCAAAAATATATACAATGCATTTTCAACTTATTTTCGATCTACATTGCTTGATTCAGACCCTAATTCATCTAATAGTAACTTAAACATAAGATCCCCATCATCATCATCAGCCACAGCGCATATCTCGTCAGTTTATGTTGACTCTGCTTTGGTGCAAAAGTTATCGGCTGACTTGGATGCCTCTAAATCTGCAGGTCCTGACGACTTACCTGCTATTTTTCTCATTAAGTGTGTCGATACTATTGCCGTACCGATATCACTGCTATTTAGGAAGTCATTAAATACGGGTGCCATGCCAAGCATTTAGAAGCGGGCATATATCACACCAGTTCACAAAAAAGGGCCTAAAACTGAAATTAGTAACTACAGACCTATCTCCGAATGAGGAGTTTTCCAATAGGTATCTCAAGTATTCCTAACCACTCACTAGATGGCGCCCTGACAATTTTGGTAATTGATAATCGCTTGAAATAGATTCTTAGCAAACAGGATATAAACACTGGGTACGTTGTATTGGATAATATTGTATTTGTCAATAGTTTTCAACCATTTTAGAGGTTGTAATAATAATGCAACATAGTGCCAACTTCTATAAATATTTCTTTTTACATTTCGTTCAACCTTTAACAGTTATGTTTATATTAATAAACATTTTATTTTTAAGATTAGTATTAGTTGGCTGCATGAAATCACTGCCACCATCATACAGATTTAAAAAAGATTACCAAAATTGTAGGAGCGCCATCTATTGATGCTTTTTGAAACCAACTATCAATACCTACTGGAAAACTCCTCATTGTATATTGTATCAAAAATGTTTGAAAGAGTTGTCTATAAGAAAGTTTATGCTTCTCTGAGCGGTTCTCTCAGTGGTTCTCAGCAAGGATTTGTGAAGGGTCGTTCTACGGTGTCGAACTTAACAATTTTTAATAATGCCCCCACTGTGGCTATGGAGAGGGGCTCGCAGGTCGATGTAATCTACACTGATTACAACAAGGCCTTCGATCGAATCAACCACAAGCTACTGATAAGTAAGCTGGCCGGTATAGGGATCAGCGGCGATCTGCTTAAGTGGTTCGCCTCTTATATAAACAATCGATCTCAGGCGGTTGTCGTCAGTAATTATGTATCTAGCTGGGTTACTATTCCTAGTAGGGTACCACAGAGATCTTTGCTGAGGCCTCTACTATTCATTATTTTCATAAATGACATTAATTCATGTTTCTCAATAGCCAGTCTATTGTGGTTTGCTGATGACATGAAAATATACGCCACTATAACCTCCATTGCTGATGCTGAGGCCTTACAAACCGATCTCGTACGCCTTGAAGAGTACTGTAGTACTAATTAGTTAGATCTCCACCCCGGAAAATGCTCGGCTGTAACATATGGTCGTAAGCGCGACTTTATACTTTTTAACTATCGCCTCAAATTTAAAATCTTGCAGAGAGAGTCGGTGGTGCGTGATCTGTGTGTTCTTCTTCCATGACTCCAAGCTTATGTTTGATCATCATATAAATTCTATTACAGCTAAAGCGTATAAGGCACTTGGGTTTATAATGAGATGCTCTAAGGAATTTAATTCTATAAAAACTATTAAAATTCTTTATTGTACCTTTGTCAGGAGTATCTTAGAATATGCTTCTCAGGTTTGGAGTCCGTGTTACGCTGTCTACATTTCACGTATTGATGCTATCCAAAAAAAGTTTCTGCGTTATGTGTGTTACCGAGTGGGTCAACGCTATGGGTCGGAGCATTACCTTTCTCTGTGCAAGAAACACCACCTTCCTCCTCTCTTCATGCGTAGGGAAATGGCTGATCTGACAATGCTTCTCAAAATTGCGTCTGGTGTTGTCGACTGCCCGGAACTTCTTTCTTGCTTATATTTTAAAACACCTGTGAGATGCTTCAGGCGCAATGACTCGTTGCATGTTCCAGAAGCTTCTACCAACTACAGAAGGAACACCTTTCTATTGCGTGCAATGAATAATTTTAATGTTTTATCCAGGAGAATTGATCTTGATTTATTTAACACAAGTTGTGAGTCAGCGAGAAACCACATACTCAAGTATTACTTCGACTCGTTGTAGCATTTTATCAAACCAGATTATTATGAAATTGACTATTGTTGCATTACTTTCGAGTATTGTAGATATATTTAAGTTTAAATTTGAAATTGTAAAGTCTTGTGGACTGTTCGGTATGCTTAATGATTAGTTAAGTATGTATTAGTTTAACCAGTTTCTATCGGTGGAAACCTGTAATTGGCTCTGTGCTGCCAGTATTATTTCATATTGTAATCATTGCTGTTGGTTTTCCTTAAAAAAAAAAAAAAAAAAATGTAATACCACTTCAAGAAAAATCCTTTGCAGCTTTGGCAACATACAGGGTATTTGGTACATCTTTAGCCAAAATGATTTTGCTAAAAGAAAGGCTTTAGCTATCGCTTAGGCTCAAAGCGTCACTCGTCCTTGACACCACAGCCCGTAACAGTCCACTGCAGGACTTAGGGCCTCTCCCACGAAAGGAGAGGTTATTGCCATAATCTCCACGCTTGGCAGGCGGGTTGGAGATCGCAGTGTTTAAATATAACATTGGAAAATGCTGCTGCCCATTTTCCAGACTGCGGAGACTCTTGATCTTTTGTCTCGAAAACATTAGTCGCCTTGTACGACACCCACGAGTATAAGGGGTTGATGCTATTCTACTCTGCCGGACATCAAACTGCCATGCCGGACACCACACGGCCGGCTCGTCCTTGACTCCAACGGTTTTTATTATACAATGAATAAAAATTTGTTTAGTGTATGCTATAATAACGTTTCACAAGTACGTAGAAATATTCTTATTAATGGTGTTCAATCACCATTTTGCCCATTGTCCGTTCGGCATGACATGGGGCCTGACAGTATGCATGAAGACATCACACACATTCTATCGTGTCTATCTTTATATATGTATTTCAGTTAACGTGTACTCTAACAATAGATACCACAACTTATCATCAACAATGGAATGACATTTACTAAATGGCTTGGGGGCAATTCTCGCGCAGTGACTGAAATTCGGTATTTCTCTAGCCGCAAATCTATATTTAAACATCACTGAAGTTGATATTTGACGTCTTACGACTATCGAAGATAATTAAGAAAATATTCTTAGGCTGCAATAGAGAGTTCAATATCATTATTAATGGAAATTTGTTAGAATGAGGCCCCTGTACTTCTGATTTTGTCTAGTAAACTGTAGGATAGACGGACAAACAGATATACGAGTACATTAATTAAGTATTAGTTGCGACTAATAAAGAGCACTAATTCAAACAGGAAACTAATTTCGCAGCAAAAAATCCCTTTGCAATACTCACGTAACAAAGCGTTGTAAGTTCCCGTATTTCCTCCAGGAATGCGGGGCCAATATTTCCAAATTTATGGCGGGGCGCCTGAATAATTATTTTCAGCGAGCCGCCGACTGTAGTAATTGCGGCAATTATAAAACGTCAAAGACATTCCCCGTGTAGACGGACCGACGACCGAGGCGGTGATTAATAGTATTACGCTCCAATTAATAAATATTGGAGCTATTTTCGGCTAGTGACTTCATAAAATATTTGTAAATAATAAAAATATGGTAGTAATGGACAGTGGTATTGTGCTTGATTTGATAGATATTTAAGCAATTTTTAGGTAGTGGAAGAATTAATATGAAATTTTTTTGGAACAAAATGTTATAGTGTAGTAGTAGTAATAATTATCTTTTTTCTTTATTAATGACAAACATACAGTCTAGTACAGTAACATTTCAAAAGCATATAACAAGTACAGATCTATAGTTTCCTAAACTGATCTCGCTATAACAACAAACCAAACGATACATAAAAATACCATAAACATAAAGTATGACAATTAGATGGGTAACAACAGTTACATTTGGTTTCTTTAACAAACTTTTTAAACGTGCGTAAACAAATTGAAAATAATCCTCTTAAAAAATGATTAGGTAATAAAGTTTTCCTTTTCTAGTAATGAAATATGCGTTTGCCTATTAATTAAAAGTCATCAGGATATTAACAATAAACCTGTATGTATTCAGTCTACACTTGCTTACACGAAACGAAAAGATATATCTAACTAAAGCTTATTATATAACATCATGCTAAGCACAGAGTTCTGTTACCGTTGATATTGTACGGTCCCTGGGTACAAATACCTTTCAGAAATTGAAGTATTTCATAAATTATTTTACTGTTTTTTCATCACAGTATAAGGGGAAAAAGACAAAACAAGACAAGATATTTATTGAGGTCAGAAGAGAAAATTATATGAATAGAAAGAAAAGAACATAAAGAAGTTTTCTCATAATAATATCAAAGGGCTTTTAAGTCTCGAACCTGAAACCTAATAACTGGGTGCCAATCAGCTCCCAGTCTTAGAATCCGCAGTGGAAAACTTTGGTCAACCCGCTTCGTCAACGGTCTCAGGAGACACGTTAAGGTTCTAAAGTTCGACTAGCTTCATAGTACGAAACGGTCACCCGTTCAGTTTGCGGACTTTGCAAGCGTTGCTTAACTAGAGACCTGATGTACTGTAATTTATATTGCTCGATAACATTTATCCCGTTTACCTACAATAAGGTTTCAAAGCCAACAATTTATCCTGATACAATAAAGTTAAGCAACCGTCTTTGCGAAGGTAGCATGAAGTTCGCACATAAATTGTAACATGTAAGCGTATTGATAAGACAAGATATGGAATAGCTACAGGCAAATGATAAATACAATTCTGTACAACAGTTTACAGGCAGTCTGAACAGCTTATTCGCTAATTATTCTAAACTTTGGAGCGATAGAACCTACAAGTTATTTATTTAATTCAAATTATTGTAATAATGTAGCTTGTAGGCGTAAGTGACAAGCCATAAATCAACAAATTATGTTGAACAATGCTCTGAACAAAGCAACAACTAACCTAACCTAACCTAACCTAACCTTAGCAATAACCATAAGTCATTTGAATAGAAATAAATAAATAGCATAATATTTTAAACTATCGCGGTTATTATCACACATTTTAAGGGTGTGTCCAAATTACTCCAACAAAGGTACGTAAAAGAAAACCCAGAACATACCCTTTGAATAAATAGATAAATAAATATACTTAAACAATCCACACAGTGCCATCTAGGCCAAAGTAAGTAAAGTTTGTTTTGTAAATTTAAAATTAAAATTCATTTATTTCATACGATGTGTTCCTTATTACATTAGAATGTCAACGTTATGAGTTCTATGTTAAATAATTAAAATATAGCTCACAATTACAATTATTATGGGTGCCAGAAAACTTTTTTAAATACATACTTATCATAAATTAGTATAACACCCAGACCCGTAACAGAAATATAAGAATCTTATTAGGAAAGCGGCTTTCCAGAAGCCCCTACAAACAATAGTAACTTTAATCATAATTACACATAATGTCAGTTCTTTGTAATAGCGAGCTGTGAAAGTAGTCTCCCAGTAATGTAATTGATGTAAATAAATTGTTGACTGTTATTGTTGTAACTAGAAAAGCTGATTCAATCAAGAATATTAAGCATGTTACTTGTCTAGGGTATCCAATTAGACGGTGATTTGTAACCTATCCATCTATGAAGCAAGCTATTAATTACATATCTTGAATTTGTATTCTAAATACAATTTCAATTTATTTTGCATTCCATGAGTTACATTATAATCCTTAGAGCCCATATAATACATACGTATGCGATTTATGCGAGATTGTCTCAAATGTTTATGCAATTTTGATTTATATACTAATAACAGATAGCTTATTTATTGATTTATTAAAGCTTTATGCACAAAAGTACAGTGGCGGACTTAAAGCTAAAATAGCCTTATCTACCAGTCAACCGGGATAATCTAAGCCTGAGAAAGGTAGGCGGTGCAGGAAAAGAAAGACAAAAAATACAAAACTACTTGAGTAAAAAGGAGGAGGGGTATACATTCATGCAACTACTGTCCGGAAGCACATACTAAATACATATACAAAACCATGAAATAAACATATGAACTTAAAACTGGATATAATATATAAGTAACCCAAAGGTAAAATAATATTTAAATTGAACAAAGTGAAGAGACGAGAGAAAAGTGAAGTGGGTCGAACAGGGAGGGAGAACAGGTATTATATTAGTAATTGTAATCAATCGCGCAGCGCTCGCGTTGCGCCCGCCTGGTCACGCGTCATCGTCCGAGCAAAGTAGGCTGCGCGATTTAGGCGCGATATTCGGGCGCTACGCGGTGCCTGGGCGGAGGCGACTCGTACCACCATCGCATGATTGCTTGTCAAGTAGCATGACAAAAGTAGACATAATCCCGCCCATTTTACCCCACACACTGTCAAGCGGAATTACGTCTGGCTATTTTTATCTTGCGACTTGACTTGCCCCTGGCTTGAAGGTGAGTGGCTGGCATAAGTTTGATAATAAAAAAAAATATTATCCTAGCGTTAATTCCCCGGTTGTGTTCGCGCTCACGAGGGCCCGGGGTCCGCCTTGACCATGATCCAGGATTTGTTGAGGTAAATACTGTAGAGCGACTGCTATCTGACCTCCGTGACCCTGCTACCAGGGGGGGCGGCATAAGTATGATACCCAGCGTAAAATAAATTAAAATAAAATCTGTACTTTCTGTTAAGTTTGTGTCTAGTCACGCGTCATCGTCCTCGCAAGGTAGGCTGCGCGATTTAGGCGCGATATTCGGGCGTTACGCGGTGCCTGGGCGGAGGCGACTCGTACCACCATCGCATGATTCCTTGTCAAGTAGCATGACAAAAGTAGACATGATCCCGCCCATTTTACCCTACACACTGTCAAGCGGAATTACATCTGAATATTTTTATCTTGCGACTTGACTTGCCCCTGACTTGAAGGTGAGTGGCTGGCATAAGTTTGATAATAAAAAAAAATATATGCTAGCGTTAATTCCCCGGTTGTGTTCTCGCTCACGAGGGCCCGGGGTCCGCCTTGACCATGATCCAGGATTTGTTGAGGTAAATACTGTAGAGCGACTGCTATCTGACCACCGTGACCCTGCTACCAGGGGGGGCGGCATAAGTATGATACCCAGCGTAAAATAAATTAAATTAAAATCTGTACTTTCTGTTAAGTTTGTGAACAATAAGTAGTTAAATCAATAAAAAATAAAGAAGTTCGGACTGTTATTAAGACACATTAACTAATAAACACAACTATGACAACAACTCTGTCACAAATTACTTATTCATCGACAAAGCGTTTAGAACTGATAACTACCAAGGTGCTACAGAAACTAATGAACACTAAGAGCCAAGTGCTAAATTTCACACCGTTAGAATTGGCCCGAATTCGGAATTTCACACCGTTAGAATTCGGACCAAGTTGCACTGAACAGACGGTGCCAGAGAGATAAAGTTTCACCATAAATTGGAGCTGTCACGCACGTTGATAAGACAGTTTGTATAGCAGCTACCTGCTGGTAAATTTGCCGGTAACTTGCCCCGAGTCTGGTGGAATTGGGGTACATTCTTTGCATGTTAATTTAAAAGGGGATTGTATTCAATTTATAATTTTGTTAAAGCCGTATATAACAAAACAGGTATTTTTATAGGGACTTGATTCTTTGACTCTCATCCGTATTTAAAAAAAAGTCCCCGGCTTCGTAGGGGACATTAACAAATTATACACCAAAATATTATTTATGAATAACTCTATCTATTGGTAAAAACCACATAAAAGTCTGTTTAGTAGTTTTTGAGTTCATCGCGAACTGACGCTTGGTGGGATTTTGTTTTATAATACTTATGTAGTGATACTTCTCCAAGTCTTGTTACTATGCGTTCTCTCAGTCTTCATTTGCTAAGTGAACGCATTGCGTTGTATACGGCTCCATGATTAGTCAATTTTGTTCATTTTGATGAACGCTACTCAAGTATTGGAAGTTTGTGCATTGGTGCACACCATGTGACTTCCTAGTAACGTTCCTAAATACGGGTGTAAGGTTATCTTACTTTTCGTCTTTGACAGAAACTCGATTCGAAAACCACTTAACACGATCTCGAAGAATCTTCCATCCACACCCATTACCGCTGCTATCCCACAAGATAGTGGGGGCGAGCCTCAGCTACCTACCGGGTCACAGGTGGCGGAAAGTGGACAGTCCTGTAGTATGCAGGATAGCTGCGAATAAAGGGTAACCGAAATAAGCAGTCCCGGACCGAGGCGGTAGGGCCAACAGGGAGTGTTGGGGTATCTCAGCTGCGTGAGTACCCCAGTAAAAGACACAGTAATCCCGATGACGACCCTATGACATGGCGAACAAGCACCGCCATTAAATAAGTGTTGACCAGCAGCTCTTTAAACTGTGACTGATTCGTGGCACAACAGTCACGGGCCCGAATCGCCACCGTATAATTTATTATGCGGGCTAGCGACGGGTAGAACCGTGCCACCCACGTGTTTGTTTGTGCCCGCCGATCGCAACACTCCTCTTTGGTCTGGAGTTCCTCTCAAACGGGCGGTCTTGAGCTAGCCACTCAGGATCAATCGGCTTTGGATTCCACTTATTGGTCTGCCGGCGAGGGGGGGGGGGGGGCCCATACGGGATGGGAGCGGCCATGCTGAGGTGGCCAGGGTGTACGGCCCAGCAAGCCGGACACTACGAGCTGCCCATGTCGCGCATGACTCCCAACTCATCATCCCTATATCCTTCCGGTAATCCTGGTGCCTCTTAAAAAGGGCACCCCAGGTTCGGGCTCCGTGGCGGGTGGGAATCCGGAAGGATGAAAACCAGCAGTACTCCAATATGCATACCAAAAACTGCAAAAAATCAACAGCATCCAAGAACATGCACGCGCAGGGACAGCGCGGTAGGGGAGGCAAGCCTCCGACAAGTAGCAGGCGGCCATCGGGCCCCATACCAGTCGGTGTTGGTTCCACGGAGAAATCCCTGGGACCAGGGCCGGCCGGTACGAGCGGCCCCACCGTCGAAGTTGAGGTTCCGGCAGGAGTGGCAGTAGTTGGGAACACGGTGGCAGATAACTCTGCTGCTGGGCCTAGCGAAGCGACACCGAGCCAGGTGATCACAACCTTACAACAACAACAACCAGAGCCCGATCCGATGGACGAGGGATGGACTCTGGTGGCCCCGAGGGTACCGGCCAAGGTGGCTGAGAGGACCCGGAAAGTGAGGCCAAGCAAGAAAAAGAGGGCAAAGGAATACAGACGCCTTGCCTCTCTTTCTAAGCGAAGGGGAACCCCGACCTGGGACGTCCAAGGACGCTGGGCTGCCGGCCACGGATGAGGCAACTCATCCTGTGGTGGGCAGACCGCCTCCAAAGGCGTACCGGCCATGTAGAAACCCCGGAACTACGCTACAAGGTATTGCTGGTCACGAGGAGGCGCAAACCCCAGTCAAGAGGAACCGTCTCGACGATACCATCACGCCGAGAGAGGGTCCTAAACGACAGAAGTTTGCGACTCCGCGTAGACCACAGCCTGGCAGTTACGCTGATGCAGCGAAACCAAACTTGGTGGTGGGGGTCACCAACCAGAAAAATCATCTGGGCCGGGAACAAGCCACTGAGGTGGAAATGCTACTCTGCCAGAAGATCATGGAGGCAGCAAGTAATAACTTAAGGCTGGGCCCGGGCTTCCAAGGGAAACCGATTTACACAGATGGTAATCTGAAGCTGTGGTGCCTCAGTACTGACGCCAAAGAGTGGGTCAGGAACACGCTACAGAATGTCATCCTGAGCAGTGGAGATACCATCT
Organism: Blastobasis lacticolella; assembly: GCA_905147135.1. Lineage (NCBI taxonomy): Eukaryota > Metazoa > Arthropoda > Insecta > Lepidoptera > Blastobasidae > Blastobasis > Blastobasis lacticolella. The sequence continues at coordinate 13,512,504 of LR990061.1, forward strand.
GTGTAAAGGAAGAGCACGAGCTCCAACGACGCGTTCGCTGCGGTATCCTGGTACCCGGCGAATGGCCTAACGCAAAACTTATAGGCAAGACGCTGCGCTACCAGAACGATTGGGCTCAGGTGGACGCGTGGCGAGTCCACAAGGTCGACGTGCAAAAGGGGAATACCTTCGTCGTGGTCAGCGTTCCGGAAACTATCGTCCCCACACTGCTGGAGAGAGAACGTAGGCTGTGTTTCTGTTTGGGGTCAGTCTACGTGAAGTTTCAGGTCGTGGGGGGGAAGTTTTCGGAGCGCCCGGCGGGAAGAGCCGAAGAGGAGGAGAAGCAGGACACCCCACCGGCACAGACGGAAGAACCAAGCCCAGTCGTTGTGGTGGATACGGCCATTCCAGGCCCTACAACACTCCAGAGAGAGTCGCTGCTACCGCCATCGTCGGCGCTGCCGATAGATACCGCCATACCGGGATCCAGCGGCAGCGACGACGAATGCTCCCGCAACCTAGGCGACATGAGTCTAGACGAGGAGGAGAGAGCGCTCATGGATGATGGCGCTGACTTCGCCTAACCCCAACATCAACATCATCCAAATCAACCTCCATCACAGTCAAACTGCCACGGCTCAACTACGCAAGTGGCTGGAGGTCCACAACACCACCATCGCCCTAATCCAAGAGCCCTGGATCAGGGCGGACCGCATATGCGGTCTCCTACATACAGGAGGTAAGATATACAATTCGACTGAATCACCCAGAACATGCATATATACTAGTAACAATATACATGCACAACAACTCCTTAATTACTGTTCCAGAGATCTAACAGTTATAAGGATAACCAACAAATTAGATCCCAAGCAGCAGGACATGGTCATTGCATCAGTCTACATGCCAGAACAGGACGACCCGCCATCTAATGAACTAATCCAGCTAGTGAAATGGTGTGAAGAATCCAAGCTGGAGCTCATTATTGGGACGGACGCAAATGCACATGGACACATGCACAATCCACTATGGGGGATGAAGAATGAAAACAATAGAGGTAAACTGCTAGTTGAATACCTGTTCACAACTAACCTGCTAATTATTAACAACGGTGCAGAACCGACCTTTGTAAACAAAAGAAGTCAAACGATAATTGATCTAACACTAGCTACAGAAACCGCGGCCAAACTAATATCGAACTGGAGAGTCTCTTCTGAGGCATCCTGTTCAGACCACAGGTGGATTCTGTACGATTTAAACATGGCTAATACTAACACGGTGCTACGTAGAAACCCGAGAAAGACAAACATTAATAAATACACAGCTCTGGTTGAGGAAGAGGTTAAACGCATGAGTAAACCACTAAAACTAACCGACACGCAACAAATAGAAAAACAGGTAGAACAACTAACAAAGTTAATCATTAACTGCTATCATAACAGCTGTCCCAAACCAGGAGTCTCCAACCCCACCGCCAAACAGCAACCGTGGTGGGGTCCCAAATTAGACAGAATTAGGAAAAAGGTGAGACAACGGTTCAACAGAGCAATGAACACTAGATCTGAGGAAGACTGGGAATTATACAAAGATGAAAAAGCAAAGTACACAAAAGAAATCAGGTACATGAAGTACACAACATGGAAAAAGTACTGTACCAACATCGAATCCAACGAACAGGCAAACCGGGTAAGGAAAGTCCTATCCAAACCTATGGAAACACAACAAGGTGTACTGCGCAAACCAGACAGTACAATGACAAGCACTGCTGAGGAGTCGGAGGAAACCCTGCTTCAAACACACTTCCCCGGTTGTAAAATCCACAATACAAACAACTCGGATATCACCGAGGAGGCATACACACCCACCACAGAGGACTGGAAAATTGCAAGTGAAGTAGTTACCAGTGAGTCAGTAAACTGGGCCATTAACAGTTTCCAAACATTTAAAGCAGCGGGGCCAGACGAAATCTTCCCTGGACTTTTAAAATGGGCAGGCGAACGCATGATACACCTGCTGACGGATATATTAAGAGCATGTTTGGCTCACAGATATATACCGTCTAAATGGCGGAAGGTAAGAGTCACCTCTATACCAAAGCCAGGAAAAAGCGATTACACCGATACGAAATCGTTCAGACCAATCAGTCTTACCTCCTTCCTCCTCAAGACCCTTGAACGTCTGTGCGACAAGGAGATTAGAGATAAGGCACTCATAAAACATCCCCTGCACAAGAATCAACATGCATATACAAAGGGTAAATCTACAGAATCGGCACTGCATGCAGTAGTGGGGAAAATCGAAAATGCAATTCAAAATAAAGCAATATGTCTAGGTACTTTTATAGATATAGAGGGGGCCTTTGACAAAACTAATTTCACAAGCATTAAAAACGCATTAAACAAACACAATGTCTCGGAAACTATCTCGGGATGGATAGAGAACATGCTTAGCAAAAGAGTCATTCAACTAGATAGTAATCCTAACAAACAGGTATCAGTGGTAAGAGGTTGCCCACAAGGTGGAGTCCTGTCACCTCTTCTATGGAATTTGGTGGCTAATACACTAATATCTAAACTAAACTCTAATTATTTTTTCACAGTAGGTTATGCTGATGATCTGGCCATACTCATTACTGGAAACAACGCGGACACCGTCACTGGAGTTACACAGAGGGCTCTGAAAATGGTGGAACTGTGGTGTAATGAGTATGGACTCTCAGTTAATCCAACGAAGACAGAGATGGTAATGTTTACGAATAAACGGACTTTAGGTAACTATAGACTACCCAGTCTCTTTAAAACACAACTTACTCTATCAACGGAGGTAAAATATCTAGTAGTAATACTTGATAACAAATTAAACTGGAACAACCACATTGAATCAAGGTACAACAAAGCTACAATATCCTTCTGGCAATGCAGGAGGATGATAGGGAAGTCCTGGGGATTATCCCCCAAAGTCATAATGTGGCTATACAAAACAGTGATTAGGCCTATGTTCTGCTACGGAGCGGTAGTATGGTGGACTAAAACCAAGCAATCCACCACAATAGCAAAATTACAAAAACTGCAAAGGTTAGCCTGCATGGCAGTTAGCGGCTGCATGAGGACAACCCCAACTGCAGCCCTGGAAGCTATGCTCAACCTAACACCACTACACCTTCACGTACAACAAGAGGCAACAATAGCTATGGCACGCTTAAAACACTCAAATCTATTGGACAAAGTGCCGCTCCCGCATACGGTACTTTACTACGATGAAACAAAAATGGAACCAATGATGGAGGCCATTAGCGACCGAATATCAATTAGTCTTTGACATACTACTGAGTGTTACCGCTTTGCGATCGATCCCCAGAGATTTATTACATTTTCTTGTTATTATTAACTATTTTTGGTATTGAACTAGTTCTTCAATTCTAAGTGTCAATTTAACATAGTTTACTACAAAATTATCCCGCATAAAAGTGTAAATTGAAGAGTAGTATACAGTTATCAGTGTTGGTGAAATCATTATCAGTGTCAACAATTGATCGGAGGCGGGTAAGCCATAAAGTTCTAGCGAAGCGGTGCAAGCGAATCTCGCGGTAACGCGCACTACGCAACCGAGAATACCGGTGAATTCGGTGTGCGCGGATCTGCCTATTGTTGTCGCCGTTGACGGAACGCTGCTCGGCAAAGATTACTTAGCGCAGACTGATCGCGGCCAGTACCTACTCGTTACCTGGCTCTTGGAGGATTTTGGTATCGGCTGTAATTTTCTCCACATATTTTAAAATTAAATACCTATTCTCTTTGCAACATGGTTGTTTGCGGTCGGTGCGGTGATGAGGTTGGGGATGCTATTCAGTGCACTGTGTGCAAGAAGCATTATGACTATCCATGCTCAGGCATCACTGAAGTGGGCTACAGAAAGCTGGGTGACCGTCAAGCAACATGGAGATGCCCTACGTGCAAAACTTCTAGTGGTCCCAATTTTCTCAACGTACAGGCTGCATCGGCACCGACCTCTCCGGTGATATCGCCTACTATTACTCTGGACAATGTCATGAAGGAATTGGCCAGTATTAATTTAAAGTTGGCTCCTCTTTCGAAACTTGCGGCAGATATTGAAGAGGTTAAAAAAGAACTAAGTGATCTAAAGTGTATCAATACAGCATTTTCTGCTAAAATTAACTGTTTGGAGGCAAGAGTGGAGAAAGTCGAGTGTGTACAAGACGACGTGGCGAATTTGAGGATATTGATAGCTAAGTTGGAGGGTGACGCGGACGATAGAGACCAGTGGCTGCGCACAAATAACGTCGAAATAAAGGATGTTCCTACAAAGGATAAAGAAAACCTTTTCGATGTTGTGTCTAAGATCGGAAGCAAAGTCTCGTATCCAATAACTAAGAACTACATCAATTTTATTCATAGAGTTCCTACAAACGTAAGTGGTGTGAAGAATATCATTGTATCCTTCATAAATAGGTATGTAAAAGAGAACTTCATTGCGGCAGCCAGGAGTCTAAAAGAATATCTAACCCTGGAGGATATAGGGCTATCCGGTGCTGGAAAGATTTTTGTGAATGACCATCTGACTGTGAAAATGAAGACTCTGTTGTCCAAAACTAAATCTGCTGCCAAGGATCACAATTTTCAGTTCGTTTGGGTCAAACATTCGAAGATATTCGTTAGGCGGGATGGCACTTCAAAAATATTTTTAATCAAGTCGGACATGGATCTGGAAAAAATCGTTTAAACTCTTCTCTCAGTTATTTGTTATGGTTATATCTTAGTTCTAAAACTGATCGCCTTGTATTTTATGTCGCATCATGCTGTATGTTAAAACTGATTACTTTTTTAACATTACTAAATGTATTGATTCAGGATGCGAACTGAATATTGGCAATATTACGCTTTCCTGTCTTATATTGCGATATGTTAGATCATATTACCTTGCTACAGGTTGGAGCTTGTATTGCGGACGGAGGTGCATTTTTGCACTCCTACTGTATTTATATATTAGAATTTGTTTTTACTCTAAATTTAGAAATGGCTAGCCTAAATATATATCACCAAAACGTGCGGGGACTGCGAACTAAGACTGAAACATTTTTAAGAAATTTAGGGTTAAATGACCACGATGTGATTGCACTTACGGAGACATGGTTGTTGGATGGTATATCAAACAGTGAGTTGTTTGATAGTAGGTATTTAGTGTGGCGGCGTGACCGTGACTATACCTCGTTGGGGCAGTCAAGAGGTGGTGGTGTTCTTATAGCAGTACGTCACGATCTACCAACTACTTATAATCCTAACTGGCAATCGAGTGCAGAGGATATATGGATATCCATTAATATGCCAGGGAAAGGAACGAGATCTGGTTCCAGACTGCATATATGCACCCTATATCTTTGTGGACAACATGCGGGTAATAACTTTGTATCTCAACTTACAAACTTTCTAAACAATATGACACATTTAGTAAATTCCCATCCTTGTGACAAATTTATTATATTAGGAGATTTTAATATGAGCTCAATAACGTGGACTGTATCTGGAGAGGGTCTTAGGCCTGTAGTGACTCAATTCGAATTCTGCACCGATTTCGTTGATTGTCTTGATTTATGTGACCTGCGACAATTCAACTCTGTGCTTAATACCTACGGGAAAATTCTCGACCTCGTTTTATCAAATAATAACTTATCTGTATCATCTTGTGCGAGTCCATTGGTGTCTGAAGATCCCCACCATAAAGCTTTATTGATTCAAGCAATCTTTTTCAAAGTCCAGTCATTGAAAACAATGAGACGTGTTGGGTTTCACTACGAGAGGGGTGATTACGATGCGATTCGCTCTCAACTATCTAAAATAGATTGGGAAAATATTCTGTCGCGGGGCACTATCGAGCAGGCAATTAGTGAATTTTATTTGACGGTGTATAAAATTAGAGACCTTTACATACCTAATCGTATCTTGCAAAATGGTAAATACCCACCCTGGTATAGCTCTGCACTTATTAAAATATTAAAGGTAGGAAGTACCGCCACTCGCCGCATGTAAACATTGGCTCTGATTTTAATATTATTTTATGAATATTTAATGAGAATTATAAGTTAAAAATATTTAAGAAACTACCACATGTGTTTATTTCAAGTGTACAAGTGTTAGTGAGGATAAAGGACTGGACATTAGTGAAATACTGAACTATTATGTATAAATGTTGAGTAAGGTGATTTGACTGTATACGAGATCTTACGAGTAAATTATCAAGAATTTCCGAAAATAAAAACTTACCTGAGTAATATAGAACACAAAACAGAACTGCACTAATAATTAATCTAAAGTAATTATGTTTACTAGAAGTGCCACCGTCAGAAATTAATTTTGAACACAGGTGAGTTGACATTATTGTAAACAACCATCCATTCATCACATTACCTACATTTCATATTAAAAGCGACGAATCACTACCGCCATCTAACGTCAAATAGCGGAACTAAACCCGCTGATCAATTGAAGTATTCGTTGCCTTCCGGATTTATATTTAAGAGACATCTAGCGGAAATCTAAAAAAACTATTTACGAGAGCCATCTAGCGTCAAATAGCGGAACTACGAGATTAATAATAGTTAATGGTATTTAGTGGCTACACTACTACAAATTTAAAACGCAAGAGGGCGATACTAACATGAGTTCTAAAGACACAAAATGTAATAAATGTTTCCAGCCTATACGTGGCAGACAGTTTCTTGTCTGCTTTAACTGTAAGAAAACTTATGATTTAGCTTGCACGAATACCGAGAAAAGATATTTCTTAATGTCGCCACAGCGGAGGGCAAATTGGAAATGTGTAAATTGCAGAGCAAAAAAGTTAAAGAGACAAGACGATATCAGTACTGAAAGCGCACTGAAAAATAAAAAGGGAAATACTTGTGATGTTGGAAAATATATGATCGATAAAATGCCACCTAAACCTCTTACACCTGAGTTGGTCGTCTTATGTCCGAATGTGGCAACCTCTTTGGTAGAACCATCAGCAACACCTGAGACAAACTCTGGAATGATTTCTGATTGTAACATAGACAAGTATGAAATTAATATACCGACGGAAAACTCGTTTCAGTCATTGTCTTCTGACGGTGATGGCAAGGATGAAGTGATAACCACCGGAAGCGAGAATTTCGTCACTACTCGACGTACTAAAAGACCTCTAAAGTCGATGCAAGACTTGTCGGCCTCCTATCAATCACTACAAACTTCATTACCCAACATATATGAACTAAACAGTTACTCTCAAAGTGTACCTGACGTCACGACTGGAAATGATTTGCAGATTAAGGAATTGAAGGACGAAATTGAGAAATTACAAATGGAACTGGACTCGGCGAATAACGAAATAGAGAATTTACATTTGGCTAACAAAGAACTGTGTCAGAAGGTTCAGGAAAAAGAAAGAGTTGTAAAAATGTATAAATCCATTCGAATAGATAATTTAAACCCAAGTAAACATAACACACCATGTATATCCACACCATTATCATCACACAAATCGTTCAAGAGTATGGACAAGAAAAGAGAATTGTTGGACTATTCCGACCTGGCCTGTAATGTTTTAGCACATGCAGTCTCATCTAAAGAAATCCAATACAGCAGTGGAACGACCAAGTCACATAATCTTTGTAGTGATGGTGGTTCTAGGTCTCACAACAATCAAGTAAATGAGGACAGCAGTACCGTGCTCGGCGATAGGTCATTACTCCAACATACGTCGCCTACTAAAAATCGACGAAAAATAATTATAATTGGAGATGAAGAGGCCTCTGATTTGTCTATTGCATTACTAGAGGCAAGGAGAAATACCTGGAACGATATTTATTTTCCCTTTGCACTAATTAAGCCGAACGCCCCGTCGACCGAAGTACTTAAATACTGTCGAAACATAAAACAAGATTTATCACCTGAAGACTGTGTAATAATTTGTACTGGAAATCATGATGTAAATCCGATTAAATTGTTTTCGAATGTGTGCGTGGCCTTGAATGAACTATCCAATGTAAATGTTTTTGTTCTACCGGTCAATAACAACAAATATTTAAATGTTAACATGTTAAATAACAATCTAAAACTCTATGCAAAAACTTTTACTAATTGTACATTTGTCGATCTAGGCTCAGTGTCAAATATAGAGCATACTTATTTTGTAACTTTATCTTGCCAAAAGATAAACGTGGCATTGGATTATCCTGCTTACGAATTACAATTTCTAAACAGAATTTCCGCCATTGTCCGTAGCCGCTCAACTAAAACCAATGTTAAAAACAAGCCGCTTTCTAATAATGTTAAAGGGAAGATCCCCTTTTATTTTCCAATATTAAAAAAAATTGAAGTGAATACGCCACAAAATCAACCAGAGTTAGATGGTAGAAAGCTTTTTCGTGTCCAACCGGACTCAGACATCGCTTAGCAGTTTACGTGTATTTCACCAGAACATTGCGGGGCTGTTAAATAAACTGGATACCTTGGGCATATTATTACAGGAATTTCAGGAGAAAAGTGAAGAGATTCACGTTATTTGTACCACCGAGACCTTTTTAAAGAAGGGGGATGATAAGAATGTTCGCCTGGCCAACTTTAAGCTGGCAGCGTCATACTGTAGACCAAACGAGAAAAGAGGCGGGTCTTGTATATTAGTTAGGTCGGATATTCCATTTAGTGTGTCGAGGATTGCCGAGGAATATGCCGTGTACAAAGGCTTTGAATGCTGTGGTATTCACTTACTAAATAACAATGTTATTATAGTGTGTGTCTATCGTACACCTAACTCAGATATAAGTGTTTTTTTCCGTAATCTGGAAGCACTGTTACTGAGTTTGACTGGCAAAACAAAGAAACGAATAATAATAGCAGGTGATTTCAATATAAATACTATAAAAATAAATATGCATTCCGTGCACCTGACACAATTATTAAATACATTTGACATGACTCTACACATAACGACACCTACGAGACAATATGCGTGTATCGATCACATAGCGAGCAACATTAAATCAATTAAATCCTCTGTATACGAACTGGGACTCTCTGATCATGCAGGTCAACTAGTAGAGTTTAAAATAAAAATCAAGGGAATGGTCACACAATGGTACGAGGAGAGGAGAGACTTTGGCTTAGACAATATTAGAAAATTCCAACATTGTATTTCATCGTTGTCGTTTTCTGAGGTTTATGAGGAAGCTCATACTAATGAAGCTTTCAATAAGTTTCACTCCTTGTTTAGCTTATTTTATAATTTATGCTTCCCAAAGTGTAAAATAAAAATAACAAAAAAACCTAATAAATGCAGGTGGGTTACCAAGGGTATAAAAAAATGTTGCAAATTTTTGGAAATTTCTAAACTTGATAAAATTAATAATTCATATGTTAAGGTAGCGCATAGATCAGGATTCAAGAATAAAGATTGCGGAGTACCTCAAGGAAGTTTACTGGGTCCAATTTTATTTATCATCTACATAAATAATCTTCCAAAAGTTATCAAACATCTAACCATCCTATTTGCGGATGATATTACCATTGTTATAGAGGGCGATAACGTAGTGCAATTACAGAAAGAAATTGAGGACACATTACAAAGGGTGGTTGAATGGCTAACACATAATAACCTAAAAGTTAACCTAGATAAGACTATGATCATGAGATTTCGTACATACAAAACGTCAATAGAGAATCTAAGAATAAATTACGAAGATCATGATATTCGACAAGTCACATCGACAAATTTTTTAGGCATAACGATAGATGAACATTGCAACTGGAAAGATCATGTGAAACAAGTTTGCGATAGATTAAGCAGATTTGTCTTTGCGTTGCGTAGATTAAGAGAAACCGTTTCTCCGGAAGTGGCACTGGAAGCCTATCATGCTTACGTGGGGTCGGTTATACTGTATGGTTTGATGTTGTGGGGCAACAGTACAGACAGCGACTTGATTTTTAAACTTCAGAAAAAGTGCATCAGAGCATTATGTGCCGCGGGATGTGTGGATTCATGTCGACCATTATTTAAAAAATTGAAAATATTAACAGTACCTTGTTTATATATTAAGCAGATTGCAGTGTTCGTAAAACAGAATCCACATTTGTTTGAGTTAAGAGTTACGTTTCAGCGACTGAGACGGAGGCCTGATAATATTTTGTTGGTTCCTCAAAACAGGCTGACCTTAGCTCACAAGAATAGCTATATAATGGCGACACGGATTTTTAATAAGCTACCGGATAGGATACGGGCTCTAAATGGACCGATGTTCAAGCGAGAGTTACACTCTTGGCTGACTGACCGTTGTTTCTATAGTGTAAATGAGTTTTTGACGCGTGGCCCAGATTGACATTATATCTTGACATTTTATCTTTATTATTAATTGTATTAAATTATTGTAGCTAATTTATTAATTTCTTTTGTAGTGACTGCTAATCTAGTAATTTAAGTACTGATATAATATTTGTATGCCGCTAATGGCCAATTTTGGCATGGACAAAATTGTATTACTTAAGAAGATTATGTAACCCAAAATTTATTTTACAAATAAACATTTGATTTGATTTGATTTAAGGAAAAATCTAAATTTCTGAGCAAATATCGAATTTATGGTAATAAATCTGATTTATTAACTTTTAACTTATTACGAGTGAGAGCCAAAGATGCTGAACAGGTTTGTTATAGTAATTATATGAGTAAAATTGAAGATTCTATTGAACACGATCCCAAGTTGTTTTGGAAATATCTGAAGAATAAGCGCACGAGTGATAGTTTTCCATCTACAATGTCTTATGGGGTAGATACATGTGACACGGGCTCGGGTATATGTGATTTGTTCTCAGATTATTTTCAGTCCACATTTTTGGATTCCCACACCGCTAATGTTTCTCCCATTGACGATTCGAGTCAGTGTGATTTGGGATCTATAGAAATAAATATAGAACAAATAGCTTCACTTATGAGGTCACTAGATCTTAGCAAGTCTGCTGGACCAGATCATCTTCCAGCTCTGTTTATCGTGAGGTGTGCAGATGAACTTGCTGTCCCTGTTGGATTACTATTCAAACGCTCGATAAAGGAAGGCATCGTCCCATGCATCTGGAAGTCAGCATTCATTACACCGATACATAAAAAGGGATCCAAGGAGATGGTTGAAAACTACAGGCCTATATCAAAACTTTGCTTGATTGCAAAGATATTTGAAAGGGTTGTGTATAACCAACTGTATGCATCCCTCAAGTCTAGTTTTAATACCCAACAGCATGGCTTTTTAAAAGGTAGGTCAGCGGTATCGAACCTCATTGTTTTTACCGATTACATATCCTCTAACATGGAAATGGGCAATCAAGTTGATGCGATATACACTGATTATACCAAAGCTTTCGACCGTATTGACCACAACGTATTATTGGCTAAGTTAATGAGTCTTGGTATTCGTGGGGATCTCTATCGATGGTTTTCGTCTTATATTTCAAATAGGACTCAAGCAGTTGTTCTGAATGGCTTCATGTCATCCTGGAGGTCAATACCATCTGGAGTACCTCAAGGCTCCTTGTTGGGGCCTCTGCTCTTTGTGGCATTCATCAATGACATAGGGCAAAACTTCCTGCATTCGGACTATTTACTTTTCGCAGATGATATGAAGATCTATCGTCCAGTTAACAGTATCGATGATGCCATTTTACTACAGGAGGACCTGAAAAGGCTTGAGTCCTATTGTTATAAGAATAAATTGAATTTGAATATTTCAAAATGTTCCGTGCTTACTTTCACGCGTAAAAAACAAATGGTAAAATTTGATTATAATTTTGACAATAAAGTGCTCGCGCGAACCGCGATCGCGAGAGATTTAGGTGTCGTAATTGACAGTAAATTATCATTTAATCACCATATCGACCTTGTGGTGGGCAGGGCTTCACGTGCACTTGGTTTTATCATGCGCTGTGCTAATTCATTCAAAAAGATGAAATCCTTAAAGATTTTATACTGTACGTATGTTCGCAGTCACCTGGAGTATGCATGTCAAGTATGGAACCCTTGCTATGCTGTTCATTCTGACAGGATTGAGCGTGTGCAGAGGAAGTTTACTAAATTTCTTACGTATAAATTTCGTATTCCTAAAATAGATTATGAGAGTAGATGTACTCAACTTCATTTATTGCCTCTAAAGATACGAAGGAATATTGCTGACATCGCACTTCTTATGAAAATCGCTCAGTCTAAACTCGACTGCCCCGAGCTTCTTGCAAGGGTTTCATTAAATGTTCCTTTCCGTCACGGTAGGTGTAGAGATGTACTTTGTCCCCCGTTCGCTCGCACCAATTATTACAAAAACTCTTTTATGATTCGCGCTCCAAGAGCATTCAATAGTTTGCCACGCGAAGACCGTTTCGACTTATTTGTGAGTAATATAGTTGGAGTAAAGGCGGCACTAACTAAAGATATGTTCGCAACCTAAGTTAATTGTATTGTATACATATGTTTCGTTTTAGTACTACTTGTAAACTGATTTTTGAACTTACGTTGTTGATGTGACAGGTTTAGTACATGTGTGATTGTATTCGTTAAGTAGTATGTTATAGTTCATAAGAAAAATATTGATTACTTAAAAAGTATCTTGTTAAATTTATATGTGGCGGTTTGTAGATTGCTCATAGATAAGCTATTTTTTAATGCATTATGTATTACAGCTGTAAACCACCCGAATAAAACAAAATAAAATAAAAATAAAAAATAGAATATCAAAGCAGGTAGAAACGGTCAAGAAGTACAAGATCCAACTGTACGAGGACCCGCGGGAGGGCCAAAACATACGAGAAGTAAGGATCTTTACTGACGGGTCCAAAACAGACTCAGGTACAGGTTGCGGAGTTTTCTCCGAAGACCTAAACATCAAAATAGCTGCCCCACTGGGTAAGTACAACACGATCTTTCAAGCGGAGTGCATGGGAATCATCCTAGCCACACACGCGGTACGGGACAAGAAGGTAGAACAACAGCCTATTAGGATCTTATCAGACAGCAGGGCAGTACTTATGGCCCTTGAAAACAACAACACAACCTCGGGGCTTCTACTCGACTGCCGCAATTGCTTAAATGAGGTATGTAAAACAAATCCCATAACCCTACAATGGATTAAAGGACACAGTGGATCGAGAGGGAACGACGCAGCTGACGAGTTGGCCAGAAGAGGCTCAAGCACGAAGCCCACTGGCCCAGAACCAATTATACCTATGCCATTTGCATGGACCCGTAAACACCTGATGGATAGAATCAAGGTAAAACATAACCAACTCTGGTCATCACTAGAGGGATGCAGACAAGCCAAGGAGGCTCTACCGAAAATTAACCCTCCCCTTTCAGAAAGGCTTTTAAAACTAACCAAAAAACAACTCCGTCTGGTAACCGGAGCTTTAACGGGACACGGTCCATTTAATAAACACCTCTTCACCATAGGTCTCACCGACAGCCCATTGTGCAGAGCCTGCCTGAGGGAGGAGGAGACAGCAGCACATATCCTGCGGACATGCGAGGGGGTGACAACATACAGGCATGAGCATCTCGGACAACCACAAACCCTTCCAGAGACGTTTGCAAAGCTGAAAGGATTGCTGCGTTTCCTGGAGGAGTTGGGATGGCAGGAACAATAGGGTATCTTGGAGTATACCATATCCACGCAAAATGGGCGCGAGTTCGCCCGAATGCGGAAATGGCCCGGATATTTCTATCTATCTATCTATCCCACAAGATAATCCTCCGAAATAATGACAAACCATCCGTCCATCTGTAGCTCATAACGTCATAACACCAAATCACTCAGGGGATGTCAATCCTGTTCAATAGAGTAATAAATCTGTATTAGCGCCCCGATCGGTGAATCGTCAGAAACTTGATTAAGGCAAGAAATACGATAGAATATTCATCGGTTCCCTTGGATTATTGATGTTGTTTGAATGGGCACTTGGTCTGATTGTCTGATTGCTATGCAGTGAAGGGATTTGTACGAGCAAAGTAATGTGGCTGGATGAAAGGTGATTGGCGAAAGTAATTATGAAGTAGATATCGATTATGTTTATTGGGTGTATTGTGTCCCTATACACATCATCATCATCTTTATCAGAGCCCATAACAGTCCACTGCAAGATTAAGGGCCTCTCCCACGAAAGGTGAGGTTTTTGCCATAATCTCCACGCTTAGCAGGCAGGTTGGAGATCGAGTTATAAACATAACAATGAAAAACGCTAATTTTCCAGAATACGGAGATTCTAGATCTTTTGCCTCGAAAACATAAGTCACCTTGTACGACACCCACGAGTGTAAGGAGTTGGTGCTATTCTACTCTGCCGTACATACATACATACATAAATAAAGCTCACGCCTCTGTCCCAAAGGTGGGTTAGGCAGAGACTATGGACCGCCAATTTGCTTTTCCCTGATACAGCAAAGCCAGCTTCGTATTTATTCACTCGCGTGTTACAGGAACGCCCTACAAGCTGAACTAGGTCATATATATTATTTATCGCCCACATCTTTATTTTCATATTGTTAAACACCTGAAATGTGTAACAATTTGAGTTTCGTCACGAGGTACTACATTGACTCCTGAGGCTGTTCAACCAGAACCAGAGTCCCTAGCGGAAGACCTTAGAGAAGCTCTTTTTGCCATAGGTAGGAAGTACACCTATCGAGTGGCTAGCTCATTGCGGGTGCGTTATACCTGAAAGTACGAACAAGCGCGAATCCAGCTCCTACAATAGGCTGTGGCACCTGAAAATCGGCGAATTACAAATACAAATACAAATACTTTATTAGTAACAGAGTTACACGTCAAAGTGGCAAGTTGGTACCTAGGAAGTATCTTTATAAAAAATACATTACAATTCATTATAATTTACAATGTCGACGCCGTAGACTAAATTAAATTATTCATAACAAAATATAAAAATGTCATAATTTCAAATTATTAAAAATCACACGCTTGTGAAAAATGTCATAGTTTCAGTCATTAATGTCATAATCAGGTAAAATTATCATTTCAATTCATTTTACACTATGTGGAGGCAATTTACAATCTACAATTACAAGTCCGATTTCGCAGCGAAGTGTTTGAGGGTTTGCACAAAGTTTTCTATTTATCGTTAGCCTATGGACCTTAGTTAGGATTGTGGGCATGCCCATCGTGTCCACAATGGTGGGTCCGCGCTTGAGTACAAAACGGTCAGTTCAGTTGCCAGCGTCGGCGCGTCACTGCATGACATACCTATCATTGTACAGATTGCGGACAGTAACAGGAGTAAAAAATTTAAACGATTATTCCACAGAGTATCCGTAGTTACCTTGATCTGAAATTCTTATCTGAAAGTGCTTAGACTCAGCGAAATAGTAATTTATAGTTACAATCCATAATCATAATCTTAAATGTCTTGGTACCGGGCATTTCCTAGGTACTGGGGACGTTTCTTAGTATTACGTAAATGTCAAGTATTCCGTCTGGACAAGTTAGTCTGCAGTACATTATTGGCTCCATTCATTTTGTTACAAAATGTCAGTAAATTTATTTTCATTATAACATTTACCATCCATTGAAATTGTCCATTAAAATATCCATTTAGATTTAATTTTTACTTATACTTAAAGGGTCTATCTATAATTATTTGTATATTTATTACTATCCATCTATGTACTTAGGCATTTAATGTCTACCAATCCTTGTCATTATCAACAAATAACTTCCTCTAGCGCGCTAGAACTTAGTCGTAAACTGATATATCCCTACAGAAAGTCTGCGCCAAAAATGTTGCAAAGTCCAAACAACTGTATTCTTAAACAGCCTGTCCTCACGTACCTCGTCCCGTTTCCGTTTCCGGCCAAACATGCAGGCTAGATTTGTTTGCCCCTACCTGAAAAACCAACTCGCATGCGATTAGCTAGGTTAAGCATCCTTCTTCATGCCATCCCTCTAATGCCTGCCACTGACCATCATGCGGCTTGTCAAATGACATAACAGGAATAAGGTTGATTACGTTCACGACCTAGTATAGTAGTAGTTCAGTTGGTTAACATGCCATTCTGTCTTTTTCTGAGTTATGTACATTAGTTGAACATAAACCGATGCTCTTACGGTGAGGAAAACATCGTGATGAAACCAACACGTTCAGACGAATGTATGTGCTAAGTCACGGACGTCAATCTTGTTGCAGACATTTTAATATTAATTTTAATACAAATATTGCACGCGAGATTCTGGTGTAGTGTGAAGAAGCGAATATCTTAATTGTAACATCTATTTTGTACCACATTTTAAAGCATGTATGTATGTAAGTACGAGACCTATGGCCAGAAGTGAGCGTCTTTTGGCTGATATGATGATGAATGTACTCGTAAACTCTTTATTGCTTAACAAATATAGGAGTAATAAATAAATAATAATAAATAAATAAACGTTTATTTTCTCCCATTAATTTACAGATCACAATTTACATTTTGTTTAAACACTTATGACTGATGCCTAAGCTAGGCAAGAAGCCTGTATTTCGTGTCACCAGGCCCCCCTCGCACTACTGTACATAATATAATGTTTGTAATGTCTCGTATGTTGTAACAAGTAACAAGAATTATAAATAGTAAATCAAAAATAATTTATTTATTTCATCTGTAATTACCTACCTGATGTGTCAAATGCTGAACCATGATCAAGGCGTACGTATCACAACCGGGATATTGATGCCAAGATAATTATCACACCCCTCCAAAGTGATTCTAGAACCGAGTGAGAACAAATGGAAAGGGCTTCACGCTACCGTGCATACAGTTGTCGGTAGTCACAAATTTATGGCACAAGTTTAGGAAGCTCTGATCGTAACTTGCCCGGTGATAAGACGCGCGCATAAATTCAGGTGGATGTGTCGCTTTGCTGACACAATTTATACAGTTTACTGCTTTGGATTTGGCGATTTATACGGTTTCTGAAGGTAATACGGCGACACGTAACTTTACTTTGTTTAATAACTACATTGTTGTAATGTTGTGGGATGAAGCAATCTCGAATTTTGTATTATTATGATCAGATAGGGTCATGTTAAAATTAATCATAACTTGTGCCAAAACTCTGAGTTAAATAATTAGTCTGGTTGTTAATTTGGTCTAGTGAAGTGGCAAATGTGTTTATATAATATTGTATAATCTAATGCGTAGGTTGTGAGTGTGGTGCTGTCCTATATAAAGTAATCCCGTGTGTTACAGTTCTCATATAAGTGACTATTTCTGAATGATTATAAAATATCTTTAAACCGAAACTATATTTAATCCGAACTCATCATCATCATCATCACAGCCCATAACAGTCCACTGCAGGACTTCGGGCCTCTCCCACGAAAGGGGAGGTCATTGCCATAATCTCCACGCTTGGCAGGCGGGTTGGAGATCGCAGTGCAGTTGATGTAAATCTACCCAGAAAGATGCTGCTGCCCATCTATCGGATTTGTCCCTTAGTAGCCTCTTACGACACCCACGGGAAGAGATGGGGTGGTGCTATTCTTTAAGGCGGCGGCACCACACACCACACCAATCCGAACTCAGGTTAACTTAAATAATCATCTTGGCGTCAATTTTTCAGTTGTTTTTCCGTGCGAAGGCCCGGGGTCCGCCGTGTTTATGATCCAGAACTTAGCAGATCAGGTAATTGCAGTAGAGCAACTGCAATTTGACCTTTGTGATCCTGTCATTAACCTGGTCGGACCGGATTATGGTATTCAGTCGCCCGAATGTGCAGTTTTCTTACTATGTTTTGCCACACTGTTAGAGAATTTAGTATTCAACTAATGCACATAACTAAAAAAAAATCATTTGTGCATGGCCGCAGTAGGGTTCGAACTCACTTAAGTGTCGAACCCGCTAGCCGTCGACGTTCTAGTTACGATTGTGTTAAATTGAAGGGAGAGGCTTGAAGTGATGTGCCCACCTACCTAGTGGGATAAGGACGGAAGCAGAGGAAGAAAGGAGAAGAAGAGAGGAGAGAGGTAGTTTTTCAAGACGCACGTATATGGCCGCTTCCTTTCCGTCAGGGAGTTTATCCTCACAGCTTGGAGCCAAATTGCTCGCGAACTGTGTGGTTGCAAGGTAACTTTCTCCCACGCACAATAAGGTTGTGGAATGAACTACCTGGAGAAGTTTTCTCTGGAGAGTACAACATGGAATTCTTTAAGAAAGGGGTGTAAAGGTTTTTACGGGGACGGCAACGCGTATTGCAAACGTCCATAGGCTGCGGTGACTACTTTCCATTTGTGGAAAAAAGGTGGACCGGCCGTCCGTGTGCCCCCTTAGGCAATAACATGTTGAAAATAAATTTGTAAACGAAACGCATCTTGTCAATGTCAAATGTCAACGTTAAATTAGAACGAAATGCATTATGCATTTTCTGTCTCTGTCTCTTTGCTCTCTGCTATGGCCGCTGAAGCATTTTGTGCTAGTGTACCGTATCCGAAATATAATTAAATCAAGTTTAATCGCATTCATCTGTTTCATTTCTGCACATAATCCATCTTAACAAAATGTTATTTCATTCTTATTTGCTTTTGATTTGACGTTTGATAAGCATTTTGTAAAGCCTTGTACCCATTTATAAATAAACCCAATTCAGTTAATACCCGAAAAATGAACGAGGAAAACAAGCAAACTCAATAAGGATTAAGTAAATCTCTTGAAATAAAACAAAATCATCCCCGCCCCCAACCGCGTTGGAGTGCAGACGTCTTCATCTCACTGATTAAATTCCACCGATTAGATAGAGAGGACGTCGGGTCGAGGGAGAAAAATTTAGATAATACTCCTTCCAAAACATTTATCTTGGAGATCCTGCGCTTTAGCGTTCCTTTGTCGGATCGTTTCGCCCTTTTGTCGCTGCGAGATCTTTTATTCTCCTTTATTGGATTCAGTTTTGGTAAAAAGTTACTCGCGCTGATGGAAATATTGTGAAGGGGAAATCTATTTGACTTAAGAGGCGACCGGCTCGAGTTTCTGATCAATTAGTCGCGAATATTCTTTAAAGAAAATACTTGTGACTAATGGAAGACTCATTATTTAGCATAAAGGTCATGACTAAGGTTATGCAAGGCTCGCAGTCCGGTTCCAACACAAATTCCAACGCTTCTTAAAGACATTGTTATATTGATAAAAATGACGTACTATATCTTAAAACTCTGTGATTGGCTTATCTACTGACTCGCCGGTAAACGAATAACGTTCTGGTATTTTAACTGACAACGGATCTTTGAGTATAGAAACACGGTATAAGGCTTTCCATTCTACCATAAGCATATAATAGAGCCTAAAATAAGCACCGAACATATACTTTCTAACGCATTGTGAAGGATTTATTTTCCATTAGTTCATTTATAGCCAATAAATGATGCGTTGCGATTTATAGAGCAACTAAAGCCCTCTTGTCAGTCTGTCATAATATAATTATTAATTTATTAGGCGCCCGCCTGGCAGATTTCCAGTGGTTGGGGTAGAAGTAGCAGCAAAAGAGTTATTATAGCAATTATTGAAGGGGTGCACTTTATGGTTTTGATTTTGGTGTTTTCTTATTTTTTATTAGAAAAACTAGAAAGGCATTGGACCGCTGTCTCGCCTGGTGAGATAAGTGATAGAGGTAGCCTGTCTAGGAACAGCCTATTTACTTTACGCCTTGAATGCGATTATAATGATCAGGGAACGCACTTGCAGACAACGTGTTATATTCCTCAGCCGTGCGCATTATCATCGTAAAAACAGTTTATCCAGATATCCGCTAAAAGATCCACGACATAATGATAGAACGTCCGCCCGTTGCTCGTAGGGCGGGAAGGGGCCGGCGGAATGAGGTCATGCAACTGCTTCGCACACTCCCCGAAACGCAATTAGAAGACCGACAGACGCGCGATGATGCTTGGTGTGATATTATAACTAATTGTGTATTTGATACGAGTCTAACATTGCCATCTGTTTAAGTTGGGGGAAAGCAGTGTAATGTGTGTGCCTAATGGTGCATAAAATGTTGTTTCATTAAATCTAAACCGTTTTTCGGGGCTATAGCTGGTTTGAGAGATACCTAATAATGGAATTCCAATTGATACTAATCTTATAGCCAAAAAAAATAATTGTATTACTTAGTGACTAACCTATAACAAGCCTACCCTAGTGAGTAACGTCCTAGTCAATGCAGCAGCGCATACGTTACGTTATGATAATATACCAATCAGAATCGGCGAAGACCAATCAAAAGTGTGTGGGTGGTGTTATTGTGTGTAAATAAACGTTTTCTATTCTATTCTATTTAAAAATCTGCGTGAAAAGTATCACGATATTCGTCGAATTTGAAATTCATATTCGCAAAAACCTGATACTAGAAACAGAACCTCCGATTTGGCTGGAGCCGACCAATCGTGAGTTGCAGTCGAGACTAATCCTTACAATGTACAAAATAAAGTCGCTTTTGGATTAATTCGGATGCGCGGGCGAGCGGACCTTGTATTGACGTCGTACCACGTCCCGCGCACCCAATTTTATACTGCGTAAGGAATAGTGTCAACTGCAACTGACGGTTGGTCGGTTCCAGCCTAAACGGATCGCCTGTTACTAGTTTTATAAGGAAAATGAATGTATGCGGCCGGCTTAGCATGCTCGTAAGGCATTAGTGCTTACAATAACACATTTCCATTGAACCATTGTTGCAAATTGTGACGTCAACAGCCAACTGTCAACGAATGCTAACTTTCCTGTAGAGTTAATGCGCGATTCTAATCTCTCTCGCACTAGCACAGTGAGGCCAATATATATGTTTAGTTGACGGCGTCGACAGTGGTCGTTTCAACCTGTCATTTTAATACATAAATGCCTTAGTACGAATTTTGTCCACCTAACAGCTGATAAGTTTGTGGCACTCCCGTCTGCACAAGTAGTGCAGGCTTTGAGTTGGTTTTGTTTGAACGGCTAATGAAATAGCCTAGTTAGCGACTGTAGTTAGTGAATGTGACAAAGTTACTGTGTTTAAATTCAGCGGTATGAGCAAATGGGTTGGTGATAATGTGTTTGGTATGCTTTCAGTGGTTAGAGACAGATATTACAGACGTTGGGTTTTACAAAAAATATTGTGTTTTTAAGAGCTAGATATTGTTATTATTGGGTGTGTGATAAATGAGGGGAGTTGAGTTAGTATCACTACTATTTTATTTATTTTATTTTTACAGTTTATAAGATGAAAAGTTAATATTTATTAAGGTAGACCTAATACCTACATCTATAATACATAATATATATGTCGTAGACGGTCATGAGCCTAGTCATCATTTGGCTAAGAAACGCAACGTCAATCGACCAAGCGCCACCTTGCGGATAGCTGGAAATACTGTGAAAACGTTATATTCGGCGCGCGGTCGCAACGAGCACTTCCCATTCGACCATCGACGAGTCAAGACGTGTAACTAGCTGCTCATCCATTGAAGAAAGAAGAAGTCTTTATTTATTGCCTCACATCACATAGCTGTACTCCATAAAGGAGAGTGTGAGTACAGAAGGGACTACCAAATTATAATTTGTACAAGGGCGCACGTGAATAAATTCCCTGGCGCACCTTGCGTTTCGGCCTCGTGGGATGGCCATGGGTGGTGGTGGGTCTTCCAGTGACCCACGGGTTCGGTAGTCCCACATTATTATCTGCTACTTAAAATTATCCTGAAGTCATCCTATGTTTTCATTGTTTGCCATTTTTATTGTAATATCGCTTAATTATCTCAATTCACAATTAAACTGTTCGGTTGATCTTTATTTTCACGAAACTATCCAGAAAATACCTTCTGATGGATCTCTCCCCTGCTAGAGTCTGCCCTAATCTACGACATTTACATTAATACATGTAAATCACGTAATAAAATTTTCTAAAATCGACCACAGCGCTGCCCGCCGGAATGGTGTCCAGAAAGCTGGCTACGTTGCCTCGTTGGACAGCGATTCCAATCGCTTGGGGAACAAGCCAGCTACCCAGTCACAAGTGGTGTCATTTAATTTTATAGTTTATTGTATACATGATAGATAAAACATAAACGATAGATCACAGAAATATACGACACAATAAGCACTACAAATTTCTAGAAAGAAATCTCTTCCAGCAGGCCTACGATTTAAATGAAGTTTCTAGAATACCTACACACTCTTTAGCATTTATAATATTACAGTAGCACTACATCAGATGTTCCAGTTTCCAAAATTAATATAACTCTATATATTGCATGACTTTAAATACAATTAAAAAAGTTTCATTCAAAACCGTCCAGTAGTTCCGGAGATTTGCGTGTACAAACAGACACAGACAAAATTTTTAAAAACTCTTATTCTGTTACTATTTGAAGAGGTTGGCAGACAGGAGAGAGGAGTGCGGCGATTGATCTACCGACAACAGTCACACATACAAATATATGATGATGATTACTATTTCATCATCGCCCTCTTTCACCCTTTTTTACGGTTCATTATATGTATAATACATATAAATATAGCGTATCAGGAAGCTCAGCAAACTACGAATATAAATCCTACAATTCCTGGAATACATTATACTAATCATTTATTAATGAGATTGCGTCTGACCAAAGGGCAATAACGACACCGGAACTCGATTACCAAGAATTTCTATTCACTATTGACTTGAAGACGCCTAGTAACATGTCACGGGAAAAAGACACGGTGAGGGCGGTCCATAGCTTGGTAACGACATTTAGGAAGAGAGTCCTAAGGCTCTGTACGGGAATTAATGAAAATCCGACCATATATATAAGTGAATAAGGTATTTAGTAGTTTGCAGTGAAATTTCGCTTACTACTGCACTATGCTCTTATTTAATTTACCCTGGCTCCCTTGCCCTTCAAAGCGAAATGTCAGCTTTGAGATCGCGTCTAAGTAAACTGTGTAGACCCATCACATGTTGAGGTAACCAAGTAGTAATTTGCAGTATCCCTGTTTTCCCAGTAAGTGTGCGAGATCGCAATTACTTTAGGGACTTACTGCGGTGTCTGTCAAATTAAGTTTGTTCTACGCCAATTCTAGTCTGCGACTCCGTTCGAAAGGCTCTGACTTAATGCGTATGAAGAAAATTATTGTATTCATGGGTACATCTCTAGGTGTTACCGCGGTTTTAACCCGCGCGCAGTTCGGATTTCTTTTTTTATGCTACGCACTACGACACCTGATGGAAACAGGTAAAATAAAGAATATATTGCATAGCACAGTTAATTTTACCATACTGGGATAAAACCGAAGTAAATCGAAATGACATTCCCGGGCAAATCAGCGCTAACGAAAAATTGTTTACTAAATGCGTTTCAACCGAGGTAATAGAGACACATTGGTAAACATTTAAAACCCATGACATGGCAGTAGTGAAAAATATGTTCCAAAATGTTACAGACAAAATGAAGAAAACATTTGTCAAAGTGGTTCGTTTTGTCCCAATTTGTTTAGGAATGTGTCTGAAATTGCAAACGCCGATGTGGAAAGGTAAAGTGCATAAGTGTGTACGCTAATACACCCGAGGACTGTTATTTCTACAATTTTTTATGCTCCACAGTGATAAACGAGCAGCCCACATGATGGCAAGCGGTAACTATCGCCTATAACATTATAATTTATGCATTTAGGTTGCAGGCAGCAATAATTCTGAAGCGCAGACGCGATGTCACTGTAAGGAGTAAAATGGAATACCTCATGCCAGTAATTGCGTTAGTTACCTAGTACTAAAGGTACTTTCGTTATGTAGTTTTTAAGTTTATCGCGTTCAGACATATACGGCAAGAGGGATAATATAGTGGGTATGTTAATGGTTTAAATACAAACCACTAAAAATACTGGTATTAATGAGAAAATCATACATTTACTACCTTTAGCGTAGCAGTAACAATCTCGACTCGATGCAGCTTCTATTGCTTGGCCGTGTGGTGTCCGGCAGAGTAGAATAGCACCAACCCCTTACACTAATGGGTGTCGTACAAGGCGACTAATGTTTTCGAGGCAAAAGATCAAGAGTCTCCGTAGTCTGGAAAATGGGCAGCAGCATTTTCCATTGTTTTATTTAAACACTGCGATCTCCAACCCGCCTGCCAAGCGTGGCGATTAGGCAATAACTTCCCCTTTTGTGGGAGATGCCCTAAGTCCTGCAGTGGACTGTTACGGGCTGTGATGCTTCTGCTGTACTTCCTACTAATCCTACTAATATTATACAGTGTGTTACATAATATATCCTATCGTTTTAATACATTTAGCACTCCATCCAGTACACGGTTTCATACACATATTATGTAACACCCTGTATATGCTAAAGTTTGTAAGGATGTTTGGATGTTTGGTACTATTTCACACAAAAACTACAAAATGGATTTTGATAAAAATTTGTAGGAATATATTATACCATAGTTTCCAAAGAAACAGGTCCGGAATGTAAAAAGTTTACGCAAACTAAGTCACAGGCAAAAGCTAGTCTTTCATAAAGCCAGGTGCCCGGTCTCACTGCAGCTAAAGGTACAATACATAACGTCACGCCTTTTTCCTGTAGGGCTAGGCAGATACAACATTGTTCCACTTGCTACTATCCTGAAAACCCTCTCTCGATTCTTCCACATTTAGAGAGGTGTGTCAAGGGCAATTAATAATGTCACTCCGTTATTTCTACAATAGTAACTACCTACCTACGTTATATCTATTACACCTAAATTATCAAGTTTGTACAGACACTGGCAGACTCCGATGATTTTTATTTTATTAGGAAAACTTAGAGCTAAATAAATCCTACTCAATGTTTTTCGGTAACATTGACTCTGTTAATATGATTATATCGGCACTGTAATCAGATTCCCATTCCCCAAATCGTATAATATGTCGCCCCACTAACGAAACTCGACGTGATTTCCGTGCAACGAACCTAGTTAGTGCTCCAATTAGTAGGGGTTACAGCCAGCTGACTTGCAAGATGTCTGCCGTCCTTGTCTAACGTGTACCGATAGGAATGGAAATGTTCCACCTTAGTGGAACTATTAGGGTATTATTTAATTTATCTTCATACTACAAATCAAATCAATTAATGTACATGTCTCAAAAATAGTCATTGGTACATGGCTGCAGTGGGATTCGATTTGACAGTGTAACATTAGTTAAATACTAACCGATGCTCTTAAGGTGAGGGAAAACATCATGATGAACTGTGCACTTTCAGGCGTCTGAATGTGTAACCACGATCCAATCTTGTTAGGTTTCCCTTGTAACAGGGTCACGGAGGTCAAACGGCAATCGCTTCACTGTAATTACCTGAGTTGCCAAATCCTGCATCATGGTCAAGGCGAACCCTGGGCCTACGTGCGCGAGAGCACAACTGGGATACTAATTCTAAGAAAAATTATAACAAGCTAAACAAAAAAAATCAATGTCGTTGTTTCCAAAAGAAAAATCATTGATCAATGTTAATGAAATGTGGATAGATCTCCCATCCAGATGTGTTTGCTCTGTACTACATAGGTACAACCTAGGCTTCTTCAAAAGGCATGTATACAAAGTACCTCAAAGGCTGGTATCTGAAGTGCCTGAAGGTTTGTATTTGAAGGACAAAATAAAAGTAATTCGCTCGGTATGCCTGCTGACGGTACCCGCTAGGTTTGTGGCTACGGGGGAGTAAATACTGGAACTTAGTTATAGAATGGGCCACGTCGTTGGAACGAGATAAATGTAGCACACAAATACACAGGGTGATGTACCGTGTGATTTAAAACTACTTTGTTGCTTAAATGTGCGTCACATACCTGACAACATTGAGCGTAACAGGCGTAAACTTAGAAGTTTCTGGGCTCTGGAGCGTAAAGTATGCTCTGAATTTGGATTTAGTTCTCCTACCATATCATTAAATTGCAAAATTTTGGCTTTTTTACTATACGCTAGCCACATTACTATCTAGGTAGCTTTTAGGTACTTGTTTTTGTTATTTACTTAATACCCCTTTTCCTACTGTCTGCGCTGAATATGTACTAATGATGTAACTTACAAACGTCTCACTTATTCATTTCTCTTAGATTTGAATTAATTATATTATTCTGACACATCCTGTAATTTGTTTACGGTGGATTCAAACCACAATGTCTTAGTAACAGACAATATAATTATGTAAATCGGATCTAAGTATCTGATTCTAATCATTCCTGTCCTTATCCTGCAAATTACTACTCGGTTCTCTATAAACATCGTTGTCATCATTTTAGCGGTTATTCCCTACTTCTGCCAGGGTCTGCTTTTCTAGAATGGGGTCCCACAGGCAACTTTCGCAGGTGGCGCTAGCGGTGGTCCTGACATGTCAAGCTTTGTTGTTATTGTATCGAGAGTATTTTGCAGTAATTAATAATTACGATAACGAGTTGTGTGCCTTCTTTTTCCAGCTTCCACCAACGAGTTTTTTTTTTTTATGTTACTTAGCAGACAAACAGGCAAGCGGGCCACCTGATTGAATTTGGAGGGTTGTGGAACTCAAATACCACGATATACCAAATACCTAAATAAAGGAATACGTTGCCTGGGAGTGTATTAATTTATTGTTACAATCTGGACGCTAAAGCAAAGCTAATGTAAATAGCATTAATAAGCACTCGAGTCCCTTCGTGGGCGGCATTTAGAGTCTCTTTGTGGGAGGCACTTAGAGTTCCTTCGTGGGCGCGTTTTAGAGTCCTTTTGGGGGCACCATTTAGAGTCACTTCGCGGACGCCATTTAGAGTCCGTTCGTGGGCGCCTTTTATAGTCTCTTCGTTAGCGGTATTTAGAGCTCCTTTGTGGGCGCCATTTAGTGTCCCATCGCGGGCGCCACTCAGAGTCCCTTCGCAGGTGCCACCTAGGGTCCCTTCGGGAGCACCGTGTGGAGTCCCTTCGTGGATAGAATGTAGAATCCCTTCGCGGGCGCCATTTAGAGTCCCTTCGTGGGTGCCATGTATAATCCCTTCGTGGGTGCCATGTAGAGTCCCTTCGTGGGTGCCATGTATAATCCCTTCGTGGGTGCCATGTAGAGTCCCTTCGTGGGTGCCATGTAGAGTCCCTTCGTGGGTGCCATGTAGAGTCCCTTCGTGGGTGCCATGTAGAGTCCCTTCGTGGGTGCCATGTAGAGTCCCTTCGTGGGTGCCATGTAGAATCCCTTCGTGAGTGCGATGTAGAATCCCGTCGTAGGTGCCGTTTGGAGTCCCTTCGGGACCGCCATTTCGAGCCCCTTCGGAAGCGCTATTTAAAGTCCCTTCGGGGGCGCCATTTAGAGTCCCATCGGGGGCGCCATTTAGAGTCTCTACGGGGGCGCCATTTAGAGTCTCTACGAGGGCGCCATATAGAGTCCCTTCGGGGACGCCATATAGAGTCCCTTCGGGGGCGCCATATAGAGTCCCTTGGTGGGTGCCTTATTGGGTCCCTTGGTGGGCGCCATTTGGGGTCTTCATGGGTGTCATTTGAAATCCCTTCATAGGTACTACGTATAGTTTCGTGAGTGCTACGTGAAGTCTCTTCATAGGTATCATTTAGAGTCCCTTCGGCAGCGTCAAGTATGGTCACACCGTGGGCTTCACGTTAAGTCCTTTAAAGCATTTGACGAAAAGGCTACGAAATAAAAATAATTCCATTAAATATGAATTTGTCAAATGGGAAGACATTTGAATTTTTTTTAAACCAATTACTTCCATTTAATCTGGTCAAATCTTCTTCAACCATTTTTTTAACTAATATGTTGACATCCTATGTTACTTTTCCCCCTAAGTGTTACTTTTAATGTAACACAAGCAACTGCATTTAATTGTCACGATCTCCCTGCTGCCTGCTGGAAGAAATTTCTTAAGTAAGAAATAAGTTGGCCTGTTGTGTCTGATATATTATGTCATATACTTTTGTAACAATCTTGTGTACAATAAATGGTTAAATAAATAAAAAAACAAGATGTCAGCATTTTAGTTTCTTGACTGTGCACGGATGGACTGTATATTATTTATATAGGATCCTATAACTGTTAAAACTGGACAGAAAACACCTTTCCCAGCAAAATCGGGACCGTAAACTTATATTTTGAGACACCCACAATAACCCAGCTAAGCTACTCTTATCTCTTTCGAGCGCATTATAACGAATGAAGTAGAAGCGAGACGGTACTATCGCGGCCATTGTCCACGGGCGAATCTGGGAGGTCCATAATCAACGAAATGATATTATTATTACCAAGGCGGGGATCCCTCACAGATCGCCCGGTATATACTATTAGAGGACCGGACAAGGTATAGGCAGAAGTGGTCAGATAACATCATCCACAAAAAAGATGAAACAGAAATTATTTGTATCCCGTTCGATCGATCGGACGAATAGGAATTATTTTTCCCATTAGGCCGCTCAATCGGTTGAAAAATGGTATTTTTAGTAAAACTTTACTATTCCAAAAGAATACCTATTATTTTGGGAGTAATACACGGGTGCGAATGCCGAGAGCACGAATAACGATAGCGCGAAGACGATTGCCCGAAAGCTTGAATGCGCGATGGTTCATTTGTGCGAATAATCAATTCCGCGAAAGCTTCAAAGAGCGAACGTTCAGTTGTGCGAAAATTCCATTGCGCGATAGCTTAAAATCGCGACATTTTAATTGAGCGAATTATCTGCTGCGTGAATCCCTATTATTTTATAGTCAATATATTACAGTTGTTCACAACTGCCTGCCTGATAAATAATAATAATATATTCCATGTACAAGTTAAATAAGGCCCTCAGTGTGCAATGTGACATGCGTAAATACGCTGGTCCTTGCCACCTTAGGGCCACCTCGGCCTGAGCCCACGCGGCAGCTCAAATGACACAAATATCCCAAGGACTACTTAATTATCCCTTGGCCAAGTACTTTGTACCATTTGTGATAGAGACGATGGGCTCTGAAAGATCTTCTAGAACCTATGTAACCCACGAACCTACCGCGCGCATCCATACAAGTATCGCCGACAGCTACCTACTTCTTACATACTCATCGCAACTTACCACGAGTCTAGCACGAGACAGGTAGTTAATTCTCTCAAAATACTCAAATTTGAACCGTTGAAAAATACGGCGTCTGAAATCATTCGTATATATGATATTGTTTTCATCTTGAAAGTAGAATTTAGGTATCTCGTTTGATATAGAATAATAATTTTATTGTAAGAAGTATTTATCTCAAAAAATAAATATTTGAGAACACCTATCGCTTTTGACTTCTACCCTACCCCTCTGTCGCGGCGACATCATTATCTGCTGAGCACAAGCGTGAGATTAGAGCGGACTATTTCATTATATTTTTCCGGGATATTTCTTCGCGGGAACGGGCTCCCGGCATTTTATGCTCTATACAAACTCTACGTTACTCTATACAGAGTATAGGTATAGTAGAGTTTATAAAGCAGTACGATATTTTCTACTGACTTGTGTTAATAGGTATGTTATGAGAGCGTCGGCAGCCTAATCGCTGGCGGATCGACTCGTAACCATGGGGTGCAGGTTTCAATTCCAGTGCCACCATCTACCATCTACCAATGACCTGTATTAAGTTTTCAACTTTAAAGACCTGAGTGGTGCAGTCGGTTACTAACTTTGCTTCAGTGTTGTAAGCAAATAGCGACGAACAATCTATAAATCACCAATAATTATTATTTTATATTTCCATTCGGTTACATCGTACCTACGGAAAATTATTTTGAGACAGACTTCGAGTGTGGCGGTGATGACACATTTGAGTTCATAGATATTATCTTTCACAACTTCTTTTTTATTGCCTAAGGAGGTACACGGACGGACTATCCGCTTGATGGAAAACGGCCACCGTCGTCCAGGACATCTGCAACCTCAGGGAAGCTAGTGGCGTCACGTCAGTCGACCCCGGTCGTCAAGACAAAAGACGACAGCAGCAAGCCCGCTAAACGGAATCGCCCGGACGATTCAATAACACCAACGGACGTTGCAAAACGTCCGAAGACGAAACGCCATCCGGAAGGCTCCGTGAATTACGCTGATGCGCTTATGTTCAAGGACTTGTGCATGGCGATACTTACGGAGCCTTTCCGCGAACTTAAGGCTGAACACCTCGAGGCCATTGAGGCAGAGATCGATGAGGCAATTGACCGACAACTGGGGATTCCCAGCGGCAGTGCTTCGACGACCTCAGCTCCTGGCTTCAGGGGACGACCGATACTCGGCGAGGGGGTTGTCAAACTTTGGTGTTGGGACGATCGCTCGGTGGAATGGCTCCGCAACAATGCGGAGACGTTCAAATCACCACACCCTGGTACCAGACTGGTGGTCAAACGCCAGTCTGAATTGCCGAAAAGGGTCTGGGGCCCGCCCCAGGGACGAGGGGGATCCTCAAGGCAAACCCGGTCGCATGACCGAGGTCAGCCAGGGGACACCAGGCAGTGTCACCGCTGCTCCGCCACTGATCCCGACCTCAGCGAAGCCTCCTGACGCTTCTAAGAAGCGACGGGAAGCAACGCTGACGGCGGACAGGGGATCCTCGTCCGAGGAGGAGAGGGAGTTGCTTGGTAGTGATGGCTTCGCTACATACGACTCCAGCTCTTCCTAAGGTTAACGTATTACAGATCAACCTCCAACACAGTCAGACTGCAACGGCTTCCCTACGCAGGATGTTGGAGGTACAACCACTGACTGTAGCCATGATCCAGGAGCCGTGGATCAGGGGAGGGAGGGTCTACGGTCTGAGCAGCTTGGGAGGCGACCTAATCTATGACACCACGGTGGGTAACCCTCGTACGTGCATATACGTCCCCAAGCATGTCAGCGCCGTACTCTTAACCGAGTATTGTTCCAGGAATCTGACAACTGTCAGGACCAGGAGCGCGCCCAACAGCAACCTGCCTCCGATGGTGCTTGCATCGGCGTACCTGCCAAGTGACGCTGAGGCACCCATACCGGAGCTGGCACGTCTGATCCAGCACTGCGAAGCAGAGGACCTAGAGGTAATCATCGCAACGGACGCAAACGCGCACCACCCACTATGGGGGAGCGAGACCGCGAACGGCAGAGGTGAGGATCTTATTAATTATCTTATGACAACCAGACTCTCGTTAATCAATCGGGGCGCGGAACCCACTTTTGTAACACGTAGGGCTCAAACAATAATAGATCTGACTTTAGCATCGGACCGGGCATCTAACCTAATCTCGGACTGGCATGTGTCTGACGAGGCTTCCTGCTCTGATCACCGATGGATCAGATTTAAATTGAACATAGAAAACCGGGAAAGGAGTGTGAGCAGAAATCCTCGCAAAACGGACCGTATTAGGTACGCGATTTGTGCGGAGAAATCCCTAGCAAGGATAGCAATACCACCCACCTACCATACAGACAATGACATAGACAAACAAGTTGACAAGCTAACGTTAACTCTAACAGACGCCTACGAACAGACATGCCCCCTAACTTCCCCTCGGTCGGGACCGAAACCGCGGCATCAGTGGTGGGGACCCGAACTGGAGAAACTAAAACGGAAACTTAGGAAGCAGTTCAATAGGGCCAAAAACACAAGATGCGACAGTGACTGGGACACCTACAAGGAGACCCAGAAGAAATACAAGAAGCGTGTCCGGCAACGGAAGGAGGAGTGCTGGAGACGCTTTTGCTCCGGTATAGAATCGAACACCCAGGCTGCTAGGATAAAAAACGTACTTAGTAACGATAAAGTCCACAACCTAGGATCACTAATCAAACCTGACAAAACATACACTAAAACGGACTCGGAGACATGTGAGCTACTGCTAGGCACGCACTTTCCGGGCTGCGAAATTAACAATGAGCAGACATGGAGTGAGACAGCGGAGCACCATCCGAGTAAAGCAGAATGGGAACAAGTTGAGAAAGTTGTGACCAGAGATAAGGTAAGATGGGCAATGGACAGTTTCCTACCATACAAGGCACCAGGCCCGGATGGAATATTCCCCGGCCTACTGAAATGGTGTGGTGGGAGACTACTCGATCATTTGGTCAGTATATACAGGGCCTGTCTTGCTAAAAGATATATACCGATAAAGTGGAGAGAGGTTAGGGTTGTGTTTATTCCGAAGCCCGGCAAAAGTGACTACACACAACCCAAAGCTTTCAGGCCCATCAGTCTGACATCGTTCCTGCTGAAGGTCCTGGAAAGAATATGCGACAGAGACATCAGAGACTCAGCGCTAATAAAGTTCCCTCTCCACAAAAATCAGCATGCATACACTGCAGGCAAAAGCACAGAATCAGCATTGCATAGCGTAACGACTCACATCGAACACGCTATGGCGTCTAAGCAATCCACTCTAGGAGTCTTCATAGACATAGAAGGTGCTTTTGACGAAACACACTTTGGGAGCATCAATCAGGCACTGATCAAGCATGGAGTAAAAGATACCATAGCCGGATGGATCGACTCAATGCTGAGACGCAGGGCCGTACGAATAACGATAAATAACACAACCAGAGCAGTGGTCGCTAGGGGATGCCCACAGGGTGGGGTCTTATCTCCGTTATTGTGGAATATTGTAGTCAACGAGCTTATAAGCCGGTTAAATGACAACAGATTCCATACAACTGGCTATGCAGATGACATAGCCATACTTATTAGCGGACCATTTGAGAACGTTCTGTGCGACCTCATGAGGTCTGCACTAAAAATAGTCGAAAGCTGGTGCAGTGAGCACGACCTCTCGGTCAATCCATCCAAGACAGAGATGGTCCTGTTCACACACAAGAGGAATCTGGGAGAACTCAGACTCCCCAAGCTATTCGGTACCAAACTATCCTTAACAGACGAGGTCAAGTACCTTGGGGTCATTTTCGACAACAAACTGTTATGGAACAAACATCTGGAACACAAACTGGCCAAAGCCAGCATCTCAATGTGGCAGTGTAGCAGACTGCTTGGCAAAACATGGGGAATCTCCCCCAGGATTGCCAGGTGGCTGTATACAGCCGTGGTGAGGCCTTTCGTTGCCTATGGCGCGGTGGCCTGGTGGTCCAGAACCAAGCTCAATACAGCGGTCAACAGGCTGCAACGGTTCCAGAGAATGGC
Organism: Blastobasis lacticolella; assembly: GCA_905147135.1. NCBI lineage: Eukaryota > Metazoa > Arthropoda > Insecta > Lepidoptera > Blastobasidae > Blastobasis > Blastobasis lacticolella. Next base: position 13,545,604 of record LR990061.1, read on the forward strand.
ATGCTCTGCCATAACGGGCTGTATGCGCTCGACACCATCAGCTTCACTTGAAGTATTACTGGGACTGCCACCTCTTGATCTGCATATACAGCAGGAGGCAAAGATGGCAATTCTAAGACTTAAGATAACAAGACAATGGAACAATAAACTTGGCTCCCATCAAACCTTATGGGAAACAATGGTTCAGAGTAACCCTATGTTTGAGGCCAAGTGTGACCGAATCGCAAAACAGTTCATATTTGGCAAGAGATACCAGATACAAACTGCGGAAACGGAGGCAGACTGGTCTGGAATAGGAGAAGTCCGTATCTATACGGACGGATCCAAGACCGACCAAGGCACCGGTGCAGGGATCTTCTCGCTGGATCTGAATATTAAGAGTTCCATACCATTAGGGGAACATAGTACCATATTCCAATGCGAGTGTGTAGCAATCACACAGGCCGCCATGCGAGTAAAGAGACTTGGTATAAGCGACCAAGGTATCCGAATTTTATCGGACAGCATGTCAGTCTTGAAGGCATTGGGAAAGAACAGCATAAACTCTGCCCTAATCCTGGAGTGCCACCAGGCACTGGAAGATATCTCCCTGACAAACAGGGTTACGATACAATGGATCAAGGGTCACAGCAATTCGATGGGGAACGATGCCGCCGATGAGCTGGCAAGAAAGGGATCAGGGACGGAAATTGCTGGTCCTCCTCCGTCCCTGCCCCTCTCTTTTAACACACTGCGAGCATGGGTGAGCAAACACACTACGGACCAGCACAATAAACGTTGGCAAAACACAATAGGATGTAGACAGACGAAGTTGGTTGTGACCGAACGATCACCTAGACTAACTAATAAACTGCTAGATCTCAAACGGACAGAACTCAGGACAGTAGTTGGTACAATAACAGGACACCTCCCCCTGAACAAACTACTGTTCACAATAGGAGCTACAGACAGCCCTTTATGCAGGGGATGCCTAGTAGACGAGGAAACAGCGGCCCATGCGGTCCTGGAGTGTGAGGGACTTAAGGACCACAGGGTAAAAGTCACGTTAGGAACAGGGTCCCTCCGAGAGATCTGCGAGCGTCCGAAGAGACTGCTGGACTTCTGGAGGGAGCTGGGCTGGCTAAACTAGCACGCCTTAACTACGCACAAAGGACCAAGTTTGAGTTCAAGTGCGGAAAGAGGAGCCCATTAACCTTATTAACCTTAGGGAAGCGGATGCGGTGCCGGCCTTTGAGGTGCCTGTAGACATGCCCTTTGAAGAACCCCATGTTATAGTGCAAAAGAAAGACTTCGAGAGGGAGCTATGAGGAAGTTTATGAATTTGTCCATTGTTACTATCAGGTATTGGGCCTTATAAGAAACCTCACTGTTACCCAAAGGGCAATGGAAAGAGTTATTTGCGCGATCGAGTCAGAAATGAGGAGATCCGCATGCGAATCAAGGTCACCGACATAGCTCTAAGGATTGCCAGACTGAAGTGGCAGTGGGCAGGGCACATAGCTCGAAGAACAGATGGGGTATGGGGCAGTAAATTTCTCGAGTGGCGACCACGTACCGGTAGACGTAGCGTGGGTAGGCCTCCTACAAGGTGTACCGACGACCTAGTAAGGATCGCAGGTACCAGCTGGATGCGGAAAGCACAGGACCGGTCTTTGTGGAGATCTCTGGGGGAGGCCTATGCCCAGCAGTGGGCGTCTTCTGGCTGATATGATGATGATGACTATCAGGTACATTTCTGTATACCGTAATTTTATAGGTACCCGTACACACGCCCTTTGAAGAACCCCATGTTTTAGTGTATGGAAAGACTTCGGGAGGAAGATATGAGTGAGTTTATAGGTTTGTCCACTGTTACTATCAGGTACATTTCTATGGATCGTAATATTATATTAACCCTTTCACCGCTATCAAAACAACCGATCTCGCGTGACATTGGCTCTGGAACCTGCACTATTGTCAGTTTTCAAACACCGAGATCCCCCTTTGGAAATCACGTGGGCACGGTCGGCAAAAATGGCGGGCTATTTATAGCCATATAAAATTTTATTAAAATAAAGGTAAAGTGGGAGTTTAATAATGCTGATTCTGGTAAAGCAGCAGTCTGTTTTCTAGAATAACGATTTTTTAACTACATTTTCAGTTGAAGAGCGAAGGAAAGCGTCGGTGGCGTAGTGGTAAAGGTATCCGACTCGCAAATGCGAGGCACCGGATTCGAATGCCACTGCCGCCATGTACCAATGACTTTTTTCTAAGTTATGTATATTAGTTTAACAGTAACCGAAGCTCTTACGGTGAGAAAAAACATGATGATGAAAACTGCACATTCAAGCGACTGAATATGTAACCATGATCCAATCTGGTCAGGTTCCCCTGGTAGCAGGGTCACGAAGGTCAGATAACAATCGCTCTACTGTAAGTACCTGATCTGCCAAATACTGGATCACGGTCAGGGGGATCCTCGTGCGCGAGAACACAACCGGGACATTAACGCTAAGATGATTATTTCCACACTCTTTTGCTCTCGCACACAAGAGGCCGGGTCCTGCCTTGACTATGATCCAGGATTTGGCAGATCAGGTAATTACAGTGGAGCGACTGCCATCAGACCTCCGTGATCCTGCTACCAGGAAATATCGCGTATCGGCTGCGGATTTACACACACGCATGCGGCAGAGGCGTCGCTCTACGAAGCAATTATATCAAGCTGAACAAGCCGATATTAATGATTTATCTCCAACATCTGTAATAATGTAATTGAAGATAGAGAATCACTGTCTAAATACTGTTTACTTGCTCTGCGCTTGTAGGGCTAAACTATCATACACGCGTTTGTCTACAGTTCGCCTTTTTGCCAACTGTACCATCAAACTATGAGCAAGAGTAGGGATCAATACGCACACAAAAGATTTCTCAAGGGCGCAGCCTAAATGGCAAATAGGGATGGCGCTACTGAAAAAAATAAGAAATATTAGGCTGTGATTTTTTTTTTCTTAAGAGGCACACATACGGACGGTCCATCTGATGGAAAGCGGCCACCGTCGTCCAGGACAACTGTAATCTAAGGGAAGCGGATCTAAGGAACCACGTGTTATAGTGCAAAAGAAAAGACTGTGCAATTTATTCGCAAACTCACCTTATGAGAATCAACAATGCGGCCAAAGGTGATGCATCTAGGGTTTCGAGTCTCGAAGTGTCGAGCTTCTAATCTTAGCTATCTCGCGTAAAAAATAATAACAAACCGGACTCCGTGACCCTGCTACCAGGGTAACCTAACCAGATTGGATCATGATTAATCATTCGTTTCATCACGATGTTTTCCCTTACCATAAGATAATCGGTTAGTATTCAACTATGTACATACCTCAGAAAAGAGTCATTGGTACGTGGCCGCAGTGGGATTCGGAATCGGATGCCGTAACCACTCGGCCACCGACGCTCAGCTGTCTCGAGTCTCTTGTCGAAACTGCATCACAATAATTGCATTTTCCTTTTATTACCTTCCCGTAGGTACTGGGTTGTTGAAATTGCCAAGAGTAAATCATCTTAGCGTAAATATCCCGATTGTGCTGCGGGCTCGGGATGCGCCTTGACCATGATCCAAGATTTGGCAGATCAGGTAATTTACAAAGTAAATTACAAATAGCGACTACCATCTGACCTGCGTTGCCCTGTAAATAGGGTAACCGGACCACATTAGATCATGGTTGCCTCACTGTAAGAGAATTAATGTACAGGTTATAAAACTAACCTACCTCAGGAAAAGGCATAGGGATCGAAGTCGATACCTCTCGCTTACGAGGCTCCCGCTAGATATTACGCTACGCTAGGTATGACGAATATGACGATCTAAGTGGTTGGCCGTGTGGTGTCCGGCAGAGTAGAAAAGCACCAACCCTTTACACTCATGGGTGTCGTACAAGGCGAATAATGTTTTCGAGGCAAAAGATCAAGAGTCTCCGTAGTCTGGAAAATGGGCAGCAGCATTTTCCATTGTATTATTTAAACACTGCGATCTCCAACCCGCCTGCCAAGCGTGGAGATTATGGCAATAACCTCCCCTTTCGTGGGAGAGGCCCTAAGTCCTGCAGTGGACTATTACGGGCTGTGATGATGATGAGTGGTTTAGTTGGTTAACATCGGTCTAAATCGGATAAATTTTAATTTCTGTTACGGGTCTGGGTGTAATATGTATCTAAAGTATAGATTAAAAAAAAGTATATAAGTAGTTTATCAGTGGTCCACCCATAATACAAGCTTTGCATTTCTTTGGGGCTAGTTGGCGCCAATTCAGTTAAAAAAAATATTGTCGTCAGAATTGGCCTTTAGGTTCAAAATGATGATTTTTGTTAACATCGCTTTTTCTATTGTCACTAACGGTAACCTCGATTATAATTTTGTTTTTAAAAGTCTCGATGTCTCGAAGTCTTCCTGTCACAGGGAAACAAATATATTTTTCGCACAAACTACCGGTAGCACAACCCTACCGTACCATAATATTTCCTTCGAGACTCTCACAGCGATCTCTGTTCTTGGAGCGGACTACGATTTGTATGGCTATTTGGGTACCGCGGGTAAAAGTGTTAGTTTTATTTGTATGGAATCTTGTCGAAGTAAATTTTATTAGGTGGTAGGACTCTGTCAGGCCTGAGGAGTCTGACTGGATGAGTACCACCGCCTTATCTATTTCTGCCGCCAACCAACAACGCTTGCATTGTAGTGTTCCGGTTTGAAGGATAAGGTCGCACGCGTAATTACAGGCATGAGGTATTTCATCTTAGTCCTCACAGTGACAACGCACCTGCGGCAGCATTTTTGGTGCCTGCAACCTAAATCTATGAATCATAATATTATGGGTGGTAGTTACCGCTTACCATCAGGTGGGCTGTCTGCTATTTGTCACTGCGTAGCATAAAAAAGTTGAAGTAACAGTTCTCGAGAGTATTACCGTAAAGGTATTCCACATCGGCGTTTGCAACTGTTCCAAACAGTTTCACATTCCTAAACAAATTTTGACAATACGAACCACATTAACAAAGCTTAGTATTTTATCTAATAATTTTTGAAACTAAGATTGACAGTCCCTGGCGAATGCCTACAACTCGTCTCTTCATCGTGTTTGGGTCTGGACGAATAGGAGGCCTTTGCCCAGCAGTGGGATGATTCAGGCTGATATAAATAAATAATTTCGAAACTTCGTTTTCGGTGCTTCCACACTGCGTATTTCAAAATGTTTAAAAATTTGTCTAATCTCCGGTGTGGGAGAACCTTCAGCAAAGAATATGCTATTAACGCTAATTCGCCCGGGAACTTTGCCCGGTTATTTCGGTTTACTTCGACAAAGTTTTATCCCATTCTGATAAAAGGAACCCTTTTACAAATAAAGAATGAACTTTCAACTGAATGTTCACAGAAATTCGAGCTGCACGTGGGTGAAAACCTGTAGGAGACAGCTAGTAAAAAGAAAAGTCTACAGAACCCTGAATAACCCTAACGACTCGTGCTTGTCCAATTTTTCTTGTCAGGAACCCTTTCCGAACTCAAGTGAGATTTATAGTGCCCCTTTGTTACTCGGGCTTCAGGAATTTCCCATAAAATCCTGGACAAATCTACAAAAAATGACTGATTGCACACATCAGACGATATTGCATGTACTTTAATTAGTTTGTTACACGATGTCAATGCCTTAACCCTAAACTAATATGGGATGATCCAATCTGGTTAGGTTCCCCTGGTTGTAAGGTCATAGAGGTCAGATGGCTGTCGTTCTACTAAATCTGATCTGCCAAATCCTGGGTCATGGTTTTGGCGGACTCCGGGCCCGAGCAAGAGTACAACCGGTACATTAAACCGGGACAATATTTTTTATTTTTTTTATGTCATACAGTAGGCAAACAGGCAAGCGGGCCACCTGATGGAAAGTGGTCACCACTACCTGTAGACATTAGCAACACCAAGAGTATCGCCAATGCGTTGCCCACCTCTATAACACGTTGCTCTGGCAGCAAAAAGGCAAAAGCCACTCCACTGCCAAAGCCACGGTTCCCCAAATCCCCACCCCATGGAACACTGGAAACCTTACTCAGCGGCAGAAACACAATACTATTTAAAACAGTATTATTTAGCTGCGATATTCTGTAAGGTGGAGGTACTTCCCCAGTCGGGCGGCTCCAATTCGAACGAGAAACGAGTTAATGTCCCGGTTGTCCCGATCTGCCAAATACTTTATAATCGTCAAGGCCTGCCCCGGGCCCTCGTGCACGAAAGCACAACCGGGACATTAACTCCGAGATGATTAAGATTGACGGGGCTCGTGTGCGTTCGATTGGTTACGTGTCGCGTTTACCGCAGGGATACGTGACAAATAGTTACCTAAACCTGTCGGTATCCGGAAAGTTGTCCCACGGGAGGCTTGAAGCGATGAATTGACAGCGCCGAGAAGGATCCCTGCTCCCGAAGCCCGAAGGCCCGGTTCAGGCCGTTAGCCCTCGGATAGTCTATACCACACTGGTCAAAAGTTTGGCAACCCCTGCTCTAAGCATTTGTCACTCACTTTTCTCTATACCGTTCATAGGAAAAGATGGCTGATTATAAGCGTTGCCCATTTGATCAGTAGGTAAGTAATGTCACTTGCATGGCGTAAAGTGAATAATTATTTTATTATTCTATTTAGTGACAAACAAGCAGAGCCCACCTGTTGGTAAGCGGTATCTGTCGCCCATAAAATCTACGATTCATGCATTTAGGTTGCAGGTAACAAAAATGCAGAACCGCAGGTGCGTTGTCACTGTGAGTAGGCTGAAAATGCCTCATGCCCGTAATTGCGTTGCTCAGTGCGCTGCGTAATCAGTGTTGCTTGAAAACTCTCTGAAAAATATTTATCAAGAAGCAGTAAACGTGGAAATAGTAGAAACGTAACTCCTCCCTGAAGCCTATAAAGATATCTCGGGTTACAGGATTCGGAAAAACATAGGCCTTTAGAGACTGGGGTATAAAATTGTGAGATCGCGACTCACTGCTTTGAAAAATTGAAAGCAAAATCTTGGTTTTCCAAACAGGTTTCTGACCTTTTTACCAAATTAGAAAGAGCTTTTTTATTTTATATAGGGGACAAATAGGGGATAAAAACAGGAGTTACTAACGCGTTGCTCGCCTCTGAAGAGACCTGTAATATACCTCTTGAATGATCTCATGTCATAGACAATAGTTAATGCTATGCTATGTTCAAATACCATTTGACTTATACAGTTCTTGGACACATACTTAAACACGAGGTATTAAAATATGCGCAAACATTACGCATTGAAAAATAATAATAAATAGATAAAAGGAAACACTGTGGCTGGAAGCTGATTCCCAGCCACATTGGGAGCTGTGGGGTTGCAAACACCACTCAGTGCAGAGTTTACGTTGTATGAGTATGATAATCATTTTGGCGTCAACACCCCGGTAGTGCTCTCGTGCTGTAGAGCCCGGAGTCCGCCTTGACCATGATCCACGCTTAACCAGATCAGGTAATTACAGTGTAATGACTGCCATCTGACCCCTGTGACCATGTTAATAAGGGAACTTGACCAGATTGGATAATGGTTACACATTCAGTCGCCTGAATGTGCAGGTATACTTTCGATATTTTCCCTCGCCGTAAGAGCATCGGTTAGTGTTCAACTATTGTACAACTGTTCATAACTCAGAATAAGTGACTGGTACATTGTTCCTAATGTTAAAATTTAATTATTTATTTAAGAGATTTTGTATTCTGTGACATTATTTCTATTATTCGCATTTCTGATCTAATAATCACATTTGTGTATTATAATAAATGACGGTATAAGATTTTACTAAAATAAAAGAATATGAATATGAATATACTGGCACTACCACTGGAGGCACTGGGGATCGCAGCCGTAGCTCTTACTTACGAGTAGGACCCACTAGCATAGGGCGCCGTCCAAATGTCGTGCGACTATGGTCGTAGGACAGCGCCTAAGGCCAACGACGCTCGTTATTTGAGTATAATCTATTTAAAAAAAAATCTGTGGTATATTCGTCGAACATGCCGACAATGTGTCACGTTCTGGGAAAGATCGAGAACTTTATTTATTCACTCAGAGTCGGTGTGCGGAATGGTAACACCGATTCAGTGCCAGCGATCGTTAACCAGCTTTACGTTGGCTTCTACACTTTGTTGCTATGTGTACACAGTTAGAACCGAATACTTCTACATATATTAGGGAATATTAGTTAGATAGATGGATAGATACGCTCTTTATTGAACACAAAATTACGAAAGAAGTAAATTTAGAAGGTCTTTTCAAACATTGTGGGCAAAGGCGGTCTTATCGCTACAAGCGATCTCTTTTAGGCAAGCCAGTCTAATGTCTAGAAAGAGAAAAAGATAAACATGAGTCAGGTAAGCAACGAAAATAGCATTAATCATCTAGGTAAAATACTAAACTATAAGCTAAAATAAATAAATAATAATATTAATAAACTCTGATAATAGTACCATTATCATATTGAATGCCACAAGCTGTATAGGTTTCAGATTTTCAATGATATTCCTATTCATGCGAGCTACTACTGGCGTTTGTCTGCTAGACACTTAAACCTACATGAAATATAGAATACGGCATCCCCCTTACAACGACCCCTTTAACATCCAAAATTTTTTAACTTTTATTATTTGTTGTTATAGCTGCCATAGAAACAAATATTCTATAAAAATTTCAAGTATCTGCCTGTTACGATTTCAAAGATACATCCATTCGTGCAAATGTTTCTTCGCTTATATGTCCATTCGCGCAAATATCCATTCACACAAATGTCGTTCGCGCAGATGGATTCACAAGTGTCTTTGATTAATGATCGTGATTAATACCATTTATCCTCATCTTTATCAGTGACGGGTTACATTTCGCCCCATTATCTTCGGCCAACAAACTGGACAAGTAAAAAAGACGTAGAAGAAGGTCACTAGCAAGTTTTTTATAAAGCTACTTTATCAAAACTTTGATTAAGCCCTCTTTCGCCTCTCTTACACTTCTCATCACAAAGAAGCCTTGTCCAAGTTTGTTTCTCCACTCGCTCTAATTACGATCTAAATAAAGTTTTTACTTAGCGCAGTTAGAGTTGCTTGGTGTAGTTTCATCAGCTATAAGGATTATTTTAAATACTTTTATGTGATTGAGGGCCTTTAGAATTATCTTTTTACCTTTTGATAGAAGGAGGGTTATGTTTTTACAAGCTTCTTATGTATCTATTACTAATCTTAGCTTTTAAGTATGTATTTTCACTGTTTCTATGTGTTCTATGTGTTTCTATGTGAGTTGTCCGTCAAAATTTGCAAATAATTTTTCGGTCATTTGTTGGTATCCGATTGAGCTGAAATTTGGAATACCTATGTAACTTGGATTCATTAATATGGTACCATGGAGCTGGTCTGACGATGGAGTCGAATAGTGGTAACAGGAACTAATGAACGCAATAAGACAAGCTCATCGTGTTTGGGCTCTTTAGAATGGTCTTGGTGAGTAGGTTCTATACAGCGCGATAAAAGCCTGTTATGAAAACATATTATTCTTTTTATTTTTGAGTATATGTGTATGTATGTCTATTTCTTTGGTACGGGCTACAGCAATAACGGTTCAAAGGATTTTAGAACATGAGGTGTTGTAAGATTCGCCTTGGTCGCGCGAGTGACAGTGGCTACATTAAAATTATAAATTAAATTAAAATAGTGGATTTTAGGTGCCATATTGTGTTTCAAAAATCTTTTTTCTCTAAAATTAATTGAATAGGGTATTAAAGAAAGGTCTTCAAAGGGCGATTTCTAAAATATTATTTGATAAGAATGTTTGCGAAGAATTTTTCATCTAAGTAGTTTATTTTTGTGATACAAAAATCTTCTATTGTGTATACCTACGCAAACCCCCCTGGAGAGTACAACATGGAGTTCTTCAAGAAAGGGGTTAAAAGGTATTTACGGGGTCTGTAACGCGTGGGTGATGCCCCTGGTATTGCAAACGTCCATAGGTTGCGGTGACAGCTTACCATCAGGCAGGCCGTAAGCTTGTTTGCCACCTTGGTGGTATAAAAAAAACCTACGCAAACAAAAGGCAGCTTTCCTTTTCACAACCAGCCTTAAACTTGTAAAATGATAATCATGTTTTTTTATGAAGATTGTATCTAATCCCGTTTTTGCATACGTCTATTACCAAAACCGTAGACTGCGCCATCTAGTGAATACTTAGAATTGCTATAAATATATCTTGGAAAACTGCTCATTCATTATTACATAAGGCACCTGCGAGCATTCCGGGCGTGTTTACGACCCATGTAGGGGCTTAGAGTTACGATAATCGCAGCAGTTGGTTTGAGTCTGGAGATACTCAAATTTACACGTGGTATATGCTTCATGTGGGTACCTATCATTTTATTACGTACACGCCCCGCACCTATAAATAATAACTAAATAACCGTGGACAAGTTCACATAGCGCCATCTAGCCCCACATTAAGCAAAGTTTGTACTATGGGTGTTATATAACTGATATACAATATTAAGACCACGCTAAGTCCGAATCGATTAAATAAAAAAGAATATCTGTATGGCAACCTATGCCAAGTTTTTTAAACGTCATTCATAAAAGTCATAACAAACAATTTGATTTCTGTAAGATTGTTTGTTTACGTGATTTATGAAAAATATTATTAAATATTGGGCAAAACAATTAAAAAAGAAAGTGCGGGAGATCGTTTTCAGCATGATTAATTATTTAGACAAACAAAAAGGGTACAAGTTCAAGCTAATAGTGACAAAATAACTAAATATTTACAAGAAGGACTGACAAGGACCGATTATTCCCAGATTATTGCCATATCCACACTTTATAATTTTTGTTACTGTCAGTCAATACGGACTCATCGTGGTCTTATTATACTAACCGTTCCGTTCCGTTCAGTTACAACACCAGCCAGAAATGCTTCTGCAAGGGTGTATGTAGATCATATCAGCAAGAACTGGGTACGGCGTCGCCATCATCGGTGGTTCCGTCGTCTGTACTTGTATTTTGAGCAACCAAGCCCAGTGGTTGTCACGGGTCTCACCCAAAGAGCTGGTTTGCTCCGGATACAGCATCAGACGTGGGAGTTGTTAATTTTAGGCGACACCAGATCTCGTCCTCCACTGATTTGCGCTACCTCCAGCCCGAGATACCAGTGTGTACGTAGATGCGAAGGGGAGTGTAGGGCTGTCGCAGTCAGGATGGGAGCGAAAGGATTTGGAGCCGACAAGAATACTAGCATCGAGTCAGTTTAAAGGAGGATAGATACTATACTTTTTGTGTAATATAATAAAGAAGGATGGTAAAGACTGCTGTGGTTGTTCCCTTGATCTGTTCTTGTTTTGTTTTGTCTTTGGTGTTGGGTATTCTTGATGTCATGTTCCAGGTGGCCTTTCCCACGATGTCCAGTCGTGAGCAACCATAATCTTTTCGCAAGTGGTGCCTTCTTTCCACCGGCGTGTTGTAATATTAATCTGCCTAACTACGACGATATCCTCTGCTTGACATTCGTTAGTATTCATGGTCGTTCTTGTTTGCTTTCTCCAATGTCCGTCGTTATGTTGTGTTGTGTGGGCCCTCTACCTCCGATTCGGAGTCTGTCTCCGGTGCTTGGTATATTTTCCCGGCTTCGTTTTTCATTTCACTCCTATTCACTGCCATCGCCTGCCAGTCTTGTTTCGACTTCGTTGTATATTTATCTATGTCGTGGTTCAACGAGTCTTCCCAGGTAAATATAGGTCGACCAACTTTACGCTTACTTTCTGAGTGTTGTAGGGCTGCCTGTAGTATGTGCGGGTTCTCGTGCCTCATTATGTGGCCGTAGTATGTCAGCCTCCTTACTTTTATTATTTTTGTTATAGTTTTTCCATCTAAAATCTGCCATATTTTCTTCTTGGGTTTGTCTCTGAATAGATTTAACATACCTCCCAAGATGAATCTTTCGTATCGTCGTAGCTTGGATCGATTAGCCTTTGTTTGGGACGCCACGTTCAAACCGTAGGTCATCGTGGGGCATATGACCATTTTGTAGATTAATCTTGTGATTTTCCATTCCAGTCTGTTGTTTTTTATAATCGCGTTTACGATTTTGGAGTTTGTGACGGCTTTGTCGCACATGTGTTTTATACAATTTCGTCTGTCATGGGATGCTGTGAGATACGTCCCTAGATATTTTATTTCCTTCACGGGTTGGATTGACACTCCCCCTAGGTGGACACTGCTGGGAGCAGTACCGTTGGGTGGGTTGGATGGATCTCTGATTATTAATTTTGTCTTGGAACCATTTATAACAAGTCCTACCGATTCAAGTAGTATTTTTAATCTTGTTATTGTCTGGTCCAATTTGACTATATCCGTTCCAATTAGAATCAGGTCGTCGGCAAATGAAAGGATGAGCGGCATCGTAATATTATGGTCCTGATCCAAAGTAAGCTCGTCGTCTTCCTCCTCAAGTGTTCGCAGCACTTCGTCCATGACTAGGGTAAATAGTCTGGGTGATAGTGGGCATCCCTGCTTAACTCCTTTTCCTTTGTTTATGATATCGGAGTTCTGGCCGCACCATGAGATAAGGGTTTTCTCCTGCATACAGGCCTCTAATATCCTATTAGTTAGATGTGTTCCAGTTCGGGTGAGGAGTATATCTCTGGGTGCATCGAGATTGACCGTGTCAAAGGCTTGTTCTATGTCGAGGGCTACGACATATGTTTTGGTGCCTGCTTTCCAATTGGAATCCAGTACCCTTCTTATAGTGAACATTGTGGTCGTCGGTCGAACGATCTTGTAGGAAAGCTGCTTGGTAATTTCCTAACTGGATTTTTTCGTCTAATTTTTTTAATATGAAGTTAGCGTATAGCGTTAGGAAGTCGGACGTCCTTTTAGGGTTTTTGATCTTTGGAATTGGAACCTGTCTTGTGAGTTTCCAATCCTCTGGTATTGCGTTCTTAACCCAAGCCTCTTGCATAACTTTTACGAGTTGCTCTGTGAAGGTGGGTGGTGCTGCATTGTATAATTCCACGACGACATGATCCGTTCCCGGGACGGTACCACTCTTCATATTTTTTTATAATTTTTGTTATTGTCGCTTCGTCTGGGTGATCCGTTTCAATTGGACCTTTTTCGGGGACCGTATTTATGGTGGGACCCTTCACTTTATTTAACTCGCCTATCCAATTGGACATTGGAATGTAATACTTACTTTGTGATCGGTTTGTTTTTGTTTTGTGTTTTTTGAGATATTTGTAAGTGACTTTCATCCTTATTGCTCTGTGTTGTTTGCTCAGGTTTTGAAAAAAACGCCTGCAGTCCTCCATGTCTTCCTGTTCCGTAGCGTTGCGATACGCGGTTCGCGCTTTAGTTACTTCTCTTTTATAATTTACGTTGTTTGAATTAAACTTGTACAGGAATCGGGCTTTCTGTAAGTTAGCTAGTGCTCTACGTACCTCTCTGGACCGTACTTTAGTTTTTTGTAGGGTTTCCTGAGCCGATCGTTTTAGAATATTATTTAACGATTGCCATGTACTGGAAATATCCGCGGCTGTATTTGGATGTAGGTTATATTTTTCCAGCTTTTCGATTACCTTATTTTGAAAGCTGTCCCTTGTTTCGCCTCCTTGTAACGCGCTATAGTCGTATAGCCTGAAATAAAATCTAAAGGCGCTTGGTTCGTTTGACGCTTTTCCCGTATTAGATTTTGTTTGGCTTTTTTGAGGTATTTGAGCGGAGGATATTCTAATATTTCCCGAGATCAACTAGTGGTCTGTTTTTATTTCGGATGACCATTCGCCTTTTATATAATCGAACCAGATTGTGTTAGTGCAGCGCGATATGATGTGGTCTATTTGGGAGTGCTTTTTTCCCATCCTCCATGTAGTTTTACATGATGGGCGGCCCCAAGTACTATTTATACGAAGGTTGTGCTGTTGGATAAATGACATCAGTAGGTCTCCGTTTTGGTTCGGTTTCTGGTGGTATAGGTTCGTACCTACTAAATTGGAGACGAGATGTTTAGCATCTTCTTTACCAATGTGGGCATTGAAGTCCCCGATAAGGAGCAATTGAGTTTGATTCGACGACTTTGTAACAAGAGTACCTATTTTGGCCAGGGTGTTTGATGATGTCGATGGTAGATGGGTGGTTATAACGAGGAGGTCTAATGGGGATACCTTATCCTGTATATTAATTCTAATGTGTGCTGCTAAGCTATTACTGTCTATATGGTGGACTTTGATTACATCGTGGGTCACCCTGTTGCTAATGAGCAGGGCTACTCCCCTTCTTTCCATTGATCGGGATCCTCCTGTTAGTATCCAGTTATAGTTTGCCGATACGTAGTCCCCTTTCGAGAGATGTGTCTCTTGTAAGCCGGCTATTGTTATTTGGCGCCTCTGTAACTCACTGTCAATTTTCTTTTTTTCTAGTGCTTTCGAACAGCCGCGTACATTCCACGTGGCTATGCGTAATTTACTAGAATAGAATAGAATAGAATACATTTATTGCACAGCAAAACAACACCACAAAATAAAATATACAAAGCAAAGAGTAAAAAAGAAATTAACAATAAAAAGAATATACCATTAAAAACACTGTTCTTTTTTTTAATATTATTGCTACACAGTGACGTTGCATATGCATGGGTGTGTTGTGGTGTGGTGATGTGTGCAAAAGGGACCCCACTCAGCATTAAGCTCCGGCGAAACCGAAGCGCTGGTTTTCAGTGAGCCCTGCCGAGTGAGGTACGGACGAAGAAGCTATATTAAATTAAATATAATATAATAATTGTGTGTGTAGTGTTCTAACGAGTGCAGTGTCATACATAATATTTAAGTAAATATAAATTAAGGTAAAGATGGGTTTGGAATTACTTAAGGATTAAAATAATAATTCGCTACTGTGTCAAGTGAAAATTTACTATAAGTACCTACAAAAATTATTTATATTACAATTACCAGTTCGATGTCTACTTAAAAAAGTATAATGTTAATTAAAATGTCAAAACAATAAATAAGTCAATAAATAAGTCAAAAGCGTTTTTTCATTTTGCCATGCGACAAAGCGTACCGGAAACAGGGATTTTCTTTGGTTTTTCAGGTGACGGCCTTAATAGTCTTAGCCCCGTTGAGTCCACAGGGTAGCTGTTAGACGGCTCGGTTTCCGATTGCGACGTTGTACTTTGTGATCTGTCCGAGAGGCATATATTTTGTTGTGGTCCTTGCGAGTTTGTGACTATCAAGCTGTTGTAATGATTGTTTTCGAATTGTAGGTGTATGCAGGCCGATGATTGTTCATTTTCAGGACTGTAAACCAACGGCGTGGTATAGTTTGCGTGCACGTGCACGTGCACTAAGTAGAACTCGCATGCCGCTATTATTGTTTCTTCTCCTGCCCAGAAGCCGTCGTTGAGTTGCGATCGAATGTACAGATCTATCCTCTCTTCGATAGATTGCTCTGGGGTTCCTATGTTCGCATCTTGAATGCTGTTTAAAAGAGCTAGGTGTATTCTATTTAATTTTCTGTTGTCCGCTACATATGTGGCTAGGTCTCGGCGCACTGCCTGGTGTTCGAATGTCAGGAAATATACTTCATTTAGTTGATCTGCGATAGCCCTAAAGAGACAGTTGCCGTCTTTAGCCATGTGTCTTATTGCAGTTTGCTGCGATTTTTGTGCCATGATGCTCGCCAGATGTTGCGCACTATCGTTTCTTTAGTCGGTTGGTACCTAGATATGCTCGGTCCCTTGTTTTTTGTTCACCTTTCTTGATTGTCTTTAAGTGTTCGTTCAGTGTTTTTTTGTCGGTTTCTCTCTTCCAGTTTGCTGCAATTTGTACCTGCTTTTTGGTGGGTATTGGTTTGTGCCGTATTTAGAGACGCGTGTTTACGTTAGTTAAATATTGTTTGTTAGTTTGCTACGCGGTTACTGATATTTCAGTAATCTGAAAAAGAAGTAGGTTAGCTCCGATACAAGCTGTTCCTGATGAGGCTTGCTGCGAGCTTGTGCTCTATACGTATGTGGGTCAGAATAGGATGTCAGGCCTGCCTGTACATGTTAATCTAGCGGCTTTGTTAAGTTATTTTCCCGGATTGGTTCGCTCTGCACTTTTGTTGAACGGGAAGCTGATCCTTGGTATTTAACTAACGCCGAAGAATCTCGATACTATAAACAATAAGTACGCAAGCTTAAGACGGTCAAATAGTATTTTTTGTTCTCCCTTGCGCAATGTGGAAATGTGTTCTTATTGTTTTTAAGTGGGCAGCCTGGACCCTTCACCTATTTTTTGTCGGTTTCTTTCTTTGTTTGTGTTAGAAAGTTGCAAGTTTTGAGTTCCTGGTACCTACTTTAAGGCAGTGGTATGCGGTTTTTATGAGTCGCAAAGTAGATACGTATTGACTTGTGCTTTATTTTAAGACGCAAGTTTTTAAATAATTTAGCAAATTGATTTTGCTAGTTTGTCTCGCGGTTTATAATATTCATATAATCTGAAAAAGAAGTAGGTTAGAACACACGCAACTCTTGGTAGAGCTTGCTGGTAGCGTGTACGGTTTTTCTGATGGGTATTCCACTTCTATTGACGCTAGAACCTTGAATGCTATTATTACAAATGGGTCTCGATTCAGGGCGGTGTTGGATAATTTGGGACACCTTTCTATATTATGTCCTCTATATGGCGCCTGGGTTTAGTTAGGTGGTACTTTATGTTGTGTTTAAGTGTGCGTTTGTATTCCAAAATAAATATAACATGAACAGTAGGGAGATTTCAAATTTACTGTACTGGAACTTATGATAGTGAAGACTGAGGTACATAATGTATTTAGGGGATATGTGATAATATTATTAGGAACGCCCTCACCGGGTTCGGAGCTCAGGTGTGTCGTTAGCGGGTTATGTGGCGGTGTTGGTGTGCTGGTATCAGCAGGGAGATGCGGCTGCGCTCTGTTGGTGCTACAACGCGGCGTGCTGCGCACTGTTGGTGCTGCAGCGCAGGCTTAGGTGGGCTTCTCCGTCGATCACTGTCACTGACACTACACCTTAGGATAACAATAAACCACTACACCGCACAACACTTAAACCGGGCTAGGGTATCGCTACTATATTGCAAACGGACACACCGTGAAAACTGTTGCAATCGCAAAGAACGGGCACACTGGGAACGACAACTTTTTGGGCACTTGACTCAACGGGGTCGTAAATGCGCGCCAGATGGCACGTCCGCTCGCTATGGCTGCCCAAAAAGGAATCCATTATCGTGGTCTTATTGTACTAACATACTTTAATATAAATACTTATACTTAAAACACCCAGACTCGTAACAGTAATTAAAATTCATCATTTCAATTTCTGCCCGGCCGAGAATCGAACCCAGGACGTGAATGAAGAGAACGTGATGATTACAGAAAAGCCACTTGTCGACCTGAGTGCTGTGGTCAACATGCTGATCAAGCAGAGGTCCCGGGTTCGATTCCCGGTCGAACAGAAATTGAAATGATGAATTTAAATTTCCGTTACGGGTCTGGGTGTTATAGTATGTATAATATGTATGAATTTAAAATAAGTATATAAGTAGTATATCAGTTAGCTAACACCTACAACATTTTTGCTTACTTTGGGGCTAAATGGCGCTGTGTGAATTTGTCCAAGCATATTTATTATTATAAACGATTTTGTCACGATAACACATGTTCTATAACAAATTATATCACGCCACATCGGTACCTATAAATCACCAAATAAACCCAACCACAACTGTTTAGGAGGAAGGTGGAGCAGTAAATATATTTTTATGGCCCCTTCCCCCTCCACATAGATACTTACAGGCCATCGGCTCGCACCAAATTGCCTGGATTGGGTCGGAACTGTTTACGAGGTATTTTTTTTTATTTCCTACAGATGATTTATACTAATGTTTTGCAATTGGCTGTCTGGATGGTATTCTGACCCAATACCGATCGATATTAGTACTGTCAGTAGTGATACAACAACAATAAACAATACCTATAGTAATATTTCTATAAACAGTATTGTACATTTGATTTGCTATCAGAGAAACGTGTGCTGTAGGTTCACTACTTACGTAACTTTGTTGCTAACAATTTTCTGATTTCAGTAGTTGAAATTGTTGCTTTTGGGATTACGTTATCATCTAACTAAAACTATTAAATGGATAATACGTCAAAGTCTTGTAATAGTATGTCCAAATAATATTAATAAATAATAATGATCGTAGACAAATTCACACAACGCCATCTAGCCCCAAAGTAAGCAAAGCTTGTGTTATGGGTGCTACATAACTGATAAACTACTTATATACAAAAGTATATACATACTTATTATACATAGAAAACCCAGACCCGTAACAGAAATTAAAATTCATCATATCAATTTCTGCTCGGCCGGGAATCGAACCCGGGACCTCATGCGTGACAGACCGGCAGCATGTTGACCACTAAACCACTCAGGTCGAAAATTTATACATATTTTCTAGTTTTAAATACTCGGTTTATTATGCAGATTTCGGTATCAATGTTGTTTTTATATTAATCAAAATCCACCAACAGGCGTACAAACTTTGGTCAAGTTTCCCTGGTAGCAGGGTCACGGACGTCAGATAGCAGTCGCTTCTGCTGATCTGCCAAAAGGGACCTTAATACCTAGATGATGATGATGGTAGACTAACAGGCAAGCGAGCGAGCCAACTAATGGAAAATGTCACAGCTGTGTAACATTTATAACACAGAGTTTGCAATGCCCACCCCTAAAATCCCTAAACAGGTACTCTAGCATAAAGTAATTAAAGTAAAATTAAAATAAAATATGTGTATTGCACTTACTTCCAAGGCACAAAAAGTACAAAACATACGAGACAAAACATTAAAAGAGAATCACAAAAAATATCTTTGAACAAAAATACAAATTGTCATAAGCCAGGGCAATTAGGGAGGTGCAATATGCCGCACTCAGTATAATGCCACGGCTGACGCAGTGGCGCTGGTTTTCAGTGCGCCCCAAAGTCAAAGGCACAGTAGGTATCTCTGTGATAACCCCAATTGTATACAAATATTATCATTGTACAAATAAAATCATAATGGCGAATACTTATTAAATAATTTCATAGTAACTTTTAACAAAACTTACAGTACCATATTTCTAAAATTGATGTATTCATTCATATCATAAAAACAATATTTCAAAAGCCATTTTGTTAAATTATTACTAAACTCCCTATTTCTTCTCTTTTCCCATTGTGATGTACGGACAAGGGTGCCATAATTACAATAATAGGAAAATACTAAAGCTATATTTAAAAAAATTACACATGCTCGTATTCCACTGCCAAAGCTACAGTTCCGCATAGAGCATTGGAGACCTTACTCGCCGACAAAAATTAGAGAAGATATCCTTCAATTCTGTGACGCAATGACAAACGATCAGAGAACCCACCTGCTGGTAAGCGGGAACTGTCGCCCATTATATCTTTGAATCACGCACATAGTCTGCAGGCAACCAAATATAGAACTGCAGGTGCGTTTTCACTGCGAGAACTAAAATGAAATGCATCATGCCTGTGATTGCGCTGGCTTCCTAATCCTTTAAAACAGGAATACAATAAAGCAACCATTGTTGCGTGGTGACAGAAATAGATAAGGCGGTGGTACTCACCCAGGAGGATCCATCAAGCTTGACAGGATGGATGGTCTTTTTACACCTACATTCAAAAAAGTACTGAACGTATTTTGATGAAATTTATCCCGAAATTCAATGTGGTTCCACCGCAAAATGTCCAGTAAAAATATATTTATAAAAGCAAATTTTTGACGTAACGAAAACTGTGCCCCGACCTTATTTTAAGTAAGGTCGTAGTCCTAGCCCTTATTTACGATCGACAAAAACATAAATCTCAAATCGAGCACGAACACAAGATCCATTTTATATTCAGCCATTACTGGGGGCTCTCGGCTCAAAGCAAATGTTAGACAAAGGCTCCGTGAGCCGTATAAATTGATTATCATGGAGATAAGATAATCAGTTTTGGACAGACTTTACTCGACCGTAGCATAACGTCTACGTGATTAAGGCATTGTGAATTGTGAATAGGAGCGGTGGCCGAGTGGTTAAGGCATCCGACTCGTAAGCGAGAGGTGCCGGGTTCGAATCCCACCGCGGCGGTGTACCAATGACTCTTTTCTGAGTTATATGCATTAGTTGAATGCAAACCGATGCTCTTGCGGTGAAGGAAAACATCGTGATGAAACCTGCACATTCAGGCGATTGAATGTGTAACCATGATCCAATCTGGTCAGGTTCCCCTGGTAGCAGGGTCACGGAGGTCAGATGGCAGTAGCTCCACTGTTATTATCTGGTCTGCCAAATCCTTGATCATGGTCAAGGCGAACCCCAGGGCCTCGTGTGCGAGAACACAACTGGGACATTTACATCCATTTATTTTATGAAGATATAATAATCAGTTTTGAAAAGACTTTATTTGACTTTAACCTAATGTATTACCCGATTATAAATACATTATGAATAGGGGTCACTTTTTTCTGACCTTTATAAACCATTTGAGTTATAGAATTTTATCAGTAATGAGAAATCGTCGTCGTCCTAGCGCTCATCCCTGCTTCTGCCAGGATCCGCTGTCCTACTCAATCTTCTCCACTTCGCCCG
Organism: Blastobasis lacticolella; assembly: GCA_905147135.1. NCBI lineage: Eukaryota > Metazoa > Arthropoda > Insecta > Lepidoptera > Blastobasidae > Blastobasis > Blastobasis lacticolella. The sequence continues at coordinate 13,566,324 of LR990061.1, forward strand.
GTCTTCGGCATCCTCTCGTCGTAAGCCGTTGGCTCTCGCATTCGACTCAGCGATGTCAATCCATCGCTTCTGGGTCGCCCACGCGGCCTCTTTCCTGATACCGACAGATTCAGGCACCTATTTCCAACGTATCCCTGCGGTTATCAGTAATGAGAAATACATCAGAATTATTTTCCGTTTGGGATGTCTCCTCGCACGCGTCACACCAGATTTATCCCAACACACAATGTATCACGGTAAACCCCATGGATACGTGGGACACGGGTATCTAAACCTACCTAGGCCCAGGAAGCGAATTATTTACATCGCCGAGTCGTATGCGAGAGCCTACGCTACGACATGTGGAAACTGAAGACCGGGGAAGTGGAGGAAGAAAATGAAGCAAACGGATCCTGGCATGAGCCGGGAAGATGATTATTTGAATCCTGTAGATAGAATATAATTTATAATAAGTATACTCCATAAATGGATAATAATAAATCCTCTATGTAAAATTATTATACTATATTAATGCGTCTTCTGAATTGCCGTATAAAATACTGAAGTCTGCGTTCATCCATTTGTAATGTAAACCTGATTATCATAATGCGTCTGCGGAGCCGCGCCAATGTCATAGGCCTCGTGTAGAATAATTTGAAGAAATGTCTTGGTGAACTACAAGGTTAATGTAAACAGAACATTTAAGAGGACTGTCCCCCGAGCGCTCTCCATCTAAAAATCGTTTGATCATAGGTTTTAGGACTTTCGTGGTTATTCACTACACTTTTCGCTATTCTAACCGTGGCAACAAACCCGATAATAGGTGTAGGGGAAGTATAGTATTATGCTATCAAAGACAATGACATTTTGTAGACGTGATCCAGAAACCAAAATCTATGTACAAACAAACCATCTTTCCATACTAATTTTAAATTCCGTGCTACTTTGAAACGATATATTTTAACGAAAATCTGACAAACTACAAGCATAGATATTGGTTTTTAGATCACGTATACAAAATTTCATTGGCTTTGATAGCGTGATATTAAAAATATGATAAAATACGTCTGTTTGAAGTGCGCTGAAACGCAAACACAAGCCTCGAGCTTGGAGAGTGCGCCTCTGGACCACAATGTACAATGAAAAGTGGTCAATAGACTAATTTCGTAATTTTTGTCAACAATTCTCTGATTTCAATTACTGAAATGGTTACATTGCGATTATGTACTATTTTATATCACTTTTGTTATATAGTTCTAAGGTATTTAATGCAATAAAGAGTTTACATACATACATACATACATCAATGGAACTTTGTTAGCAACTGAATCCATAAAATCGATGATATCGAATAGCAAAAGTAACAATTCAATTATTGAAATCAGATAATTGTTGGCAACAGCGTTACGTTAGGTCTACTGCAGGTCACGGCTGCCTACAGACATTAGCAACACCAGGGTTTTCGCCGATGCGTTGCCCACCTCTATATCCCCGGTCCACTCGTTGCTCAGGCAGAAAATATGCAAATCCTCGCCACTGCCAGAGCCACTAGACTGTAAGGGCGCCGCAGGTTATCGTTCGTCCTAGAATACAAGAAAAAATCCACTTTGTATTTATAGTAGAGATTTAGGAGACTCACAAAGAGGTTTGGTCTGCTCGTGCACAACTTGGCACAAATATAGTGCCGACCCCACGTAAGAAGCTAAGTGCAGGTAGATACCTGTCTAAAAACTAACCCCACTATTCTCTCATATCTTTCATCTTGGCGTTAATGTCCCGGTTGTGCCCGGGAGGGCCCGGCATCCGCCTCGACCATGATCCAGGATACGGCAGACCAGGTAATTACAGTGGAGCGACTGCCATCCGACCTCCGTGACCCTGTTAACAGAGGAACCAGATTGTATAATGATTATACATTAAAACGTCTGAATGTACAGCTTTCATTACGATGTTTTCCCTCATTGTATAACCCGCGTCACGAACGAAAAGACTTGTCAAATGGCAGTGGAGGGGATTTCGCGCAGGTAATCGTATACAGCGCAAGTCGAACCACGTGACCCGCCAAGTCTCTTCCTATTTGACACTAGCTATAATAGGATCACCATAGCGTACATTACTCGGAAAAGAGTCATTGCTACATGGTGGCACTGGGATTCGAATCGGAGTCGAGCCGAGTCGGACCTCTCAAGCATTAGGCCACCGTCGCCATTAAAACAAACTTACTTACTTACTTCGCTGGCTCAGCGACCCGAAGTGGATCTTGGCCTCCGACACAAGAACTCGCCATTGGTCCCTATCCTGCGCCACTTGTTCCCAGTTCGTTATCTGGAGTTCGCGCAGGTCTTTCCGGACTTCATTTATCCATCGATACCTTGGACGTCCAACCGGGCGTTTGCCGGCTATTTGTCCCAGGTAGGCCTTAAAACAAACCCTACTATTAATTAAGACAAACACATATACGACAAGGCAAATAGACGTGTCAAATGAATAACCTCAAAGTGTTCGTAACGGCTGTAACGTCTTGCATACAATTGTGTGAGCTTAGCTCAAAATTTAATAAGACGAAGGCCAACGAGGCATTTACTTGGAACGACGTCTGCGTTACCACTAGTCACTATCTCACTGCTTAATCGATTGATTGACGCGATCATGCTTCTTGTCTCATATGACCACGCTGGAAATTTCAACACAACTTTGGGTACTATTGTGCCCAAAGTTATAGAAGAACAACAAACAACAACAATGTAACAATGTTATAGAAGAATCATTATTGCTTTATGGTTTAGATAAGTGGAGAAGATAATAAAAAAACGTCCTACGAAAGGTATCTATCGTTTGAATGCAAATGGAAGGGACAACAGATGACGCCCGAGGACACATACTGATCAAATAAATGACCTTTTCCAAAAAGGGCATGTTAGGAGTACACTCAACCGGCGCAAATGTAAAAGAAGATTTATGTAAGTGGAAGAGGCTAAAGATGTGTGTCAGGATCTTAGCTTGTACACTCGATTGTCTCTTCCTACCCCCCTGAAAAATGGGCGTGAGTATGTCTGTTCCTTCATTTTAATTTTTAACCACCGGCGAAAAAAAGAGGGGTGTTATAAGTTTGTCTGTATATGTGTGGAGGTGTGTGTCTGTCTGTAGCATCGTGGCTCCTGTACGAATAGACCGATTTCGATGCGGTTTGTTTTATTAGAAAGCCAGCTTAATTGAGATTTTTCTTAGCTTAGTTTCATTAAAATCGGTTCAGTAGTTTAGAAAGTATTTGAGTATATGTAAACTTGGTCAGGGGCTATCCGACTTATCTATCGGTTAGGTTAACATACAGTCGAGTTCCCATAGTAACGCAGTAATGGCCGCCGTCAGTTAGGGCTGTTTCTATTTCGTCCACGTTCGCCGTTTATGAGCCGCGGCTGCGGGAGCTATGGAATTAACTCGGTGACGTTTGATTAGGAAATGGTTTATAATCTGTAGGAGTTACTCTGTAGGGCCCCCATTCATTAATAGTCCGCTTGCAGTCCAGCTTCAATAGCATGATCCTACCCTATGGAATGACGTCACAACATGCATTACGGATATTCTGTGACGTCATTCTAGAGTTGGAGTCTGTTGGAGATCGGCGGTGCCGCTGCTAGTCTTATCGGCCTGCCTTCCTAGGCAAATAATATCTACACACTAAAGCGATTATTGCCTGCCGGCAATGACCTACTGCGACTCATACTACATACTAGCAGTTGGGAGTCGCCAGTTTCTGTAATAAAGTGCCCATTCATTAACAGCCCGCCTGCAGTCTCTGGTCGTATCGAGCGGCCTGCCGTCCTGGGCTAATAACGTCTACACACGAAAGCGATTATTGCCTGTCGGCAATGGCCTGCTGCGGCCTTTGCTAACGATCAACTTTCCCGCGGTAACCAGTTATTTTTCCGGGATAAAATGTGTTACTCAGTTATGATGTAGCACTCTATTAGTAAATGATTTTTAAAATTTGTTTAGAGACTCTGTTTTTGATGCGTACGCCTCGATTTGAAGGGTTTTCCATTTTTATTTTTGGAATTTTTTTTTAAATCACATTGGCATCACCGAAAGATACGTGGGAAACAGGTGCCTGAGTCTGCCGATATCAGTAGCCGTATTCACAATGATTCGAAGACGTTTCCGAACGATTCGACACGAAATTCGTGAGCGGCGAATCCGTGTCGATCGATTCGAAAACTGTTATTCAGAATCCCGATAGATTCCACGGAAACTCTACTCTCTATAACATATGAAAATTTCATCAAAATTAGCTGAAACCATATTTTCCTAAGAACCTTTGCGGGGTCCTTTGTCGATTCCGTATCCGAATCCGATTTCCGAGCCATTGTGACTACGGCTACAGGAAAGAGGCGTGGGCGACCCAAGAAGCGATGGATTGACATCTCTAAGTGGAATACGAGAGCCAACGGCTTACGACGAGAAGATGCCGAAGACCGGGCAAAGTGGAGAAAATTGAGTAGGAAAGCGGACCCGGGCAGAGACCGGGATAAACGCTAGGACGATGATGATGATAATGATTGGCAACACCGAAAGAGTACGGTTCAAAAATAGGGAAAATCAGCATATTGCATCAAAATATTGAATTATTTATTCCGAAAATCAAAATCGAAAATCGAAGCGGGCGATTCAAAAATAGGGCCCTATCCTTAGTTTTTTAGTTTATTCATTACAAAATACAAAAATACAAATCTTAAGTCTTTATAATCATATTATAGCAAGATCACGTAACATTATAGGTATGGCGTCAAATTTATAGCTCGACTCTTTCTTGTTCGCAGGTTCAAAACGAACGACGCTAAAGCCGCCATATTGTGTTCAACAAAACATTTAAGATTTAAAATAAGAACACTATTGCGTTCTTCCTGAGCAAAATTGCGGTTTTAAATATTCAAGCTACGTACCGGTACGTAGGTACTTTTATTGCGAAGAGCATTTTTAGGAGTTTCCTGGTGTTTCTTTGTAAACCGGAATACTGATTTTATCGGACGAGAAATATATTTTTAAAACGTTGTTGTTACTTTATACTAGACTTATCAACATTGGCCTTTAGGTTATAAAAATAACAAATAATCTTGGCGTTAACGTCCCGGTTATGCTCACGAACGCAAGGGAAAAAAGTCTTGGCGTTAATTAGGGTTTTCTACCCGGGTACACGGGGTCGGGTATACCCGGGTATTAAAGCTTTTTATACCCTGGTACAATCTGAGTACCATACCCGGGTACCCGGGTATTTCGAAAAAGTTCATTGATGCGGTAATTAAGGTAATTTAGGTCTTAAAAAGTTTAAATAGCGCATATCTTCTCCGATTAGTCAAAAGGCAACTAAGAATAAACATATCATGCGTAGTTTATTTTTTGGTAATAGTTCATTGGCGGCTCGCTTACCCGCTTGTTTGTTTGCCTTGTAACATAAAAATAAAATCTTGTAGATTTTCCTGTACCAACGGGGGATTGTCTATTAGTTTCTTGGCGCGTCACTCAACCGACTCCAGAGCAGCCAGATAGACCTTTGCAGATCCGTCCCATAGGTGACAACAGTATTCCATGCAATATCGAATTTGGGCTTTATATAGTGGCAACCTCTGCTCAGATAAGAAATACCGCCTTGCCCTAGAGAGGATGCCTAGTTTTTTGGCAGCAGTTTTATCTATGAACTCGATATACGCACCAAAGTCCAGCTTGGATGACACATCCATGCCCAGCAGGCGGAGGCTATCACGTATTTTTAGGGGCACACCCTGGAAAGTTGAAGTCCGACGGAATGTACTTCGCTTGGCGATGAACAAAGATTCCTGTGTTTCAGATGCATTAAACGTCCCAAGATTGGCAACTCCCCAATTAGAAACATTCTGGAGAGCTTGGTCCAGGCGATCTAGACAAGACTTGACATCTTGACATCGACAAGACAGACAACTCTTGGCCTTTGCACTGGATGTGTACCTGCCCGTCACTGTGGTACCATCTGCATACCCAAAAGCACTGGACACGAGCAGATTATTTATGTGCAGCAGGAACAGGGTGTTCTGTTCTGTACATGATTGTGTTCTATCGTCCTTAGTTTATCAGCGTAGACATATCCCTAAAGAAAATAATCTAATGGATGAAGTGATTAATTGATTGATTGATTGAATAATCTAATGGATAACTGCCCACTTTTGGTTGAATGGTTTTGACTTTTGTTAGAATAAACACGCAGCGGCCACATGACCGAAATCTTATTTATTAGGCAAGTTTCACTGGTATTAAATATATTTTTCTTTGTTTTATTTCAATTTGAAAACAAAGAGTTAAAAAAAATATCTTATACTTACATTTTCTTAAAAAATGGACAAATACCCGGGTACCCGGGTATACCCGGGTATCAAAAAAGGTCAGGTATTCGAAAACCCTAGCGTTAATATACCGGTTATGTTCTCGGCTCGAGGTCCGCCTTGACCATGATCCAGGATCTGGCAGGTCAGATCAGGTAGTTACAGTGAAGCGACTGCCATCTGACCTCAGACCCTGTTAACAGGGGAATTCAGTCGCTTAAATTTGAAGGTTTCTACACAATGTTTTCCTTCACTGCAAGAGCATCGGTTAATGTTAAAAAAATGTACTAATAACTCTTTTTTCTTATTTGAGTCAAAATCTCTCGTATAATACACAATTTTCTTGAATAACAGTGGAGGTCAGATGTTACCGTGACCCAATCTTAGACCATTACAATCGCAATGCGCGGAAGTGAACCTCAGTTTGCACTACTATCACAACTACAGATCTGATGTTAAGTTCTACACATGTTCGTCTTTAAATACCACCAGCTGTGGTTTACCCATCCGTCAATGTCGGCCAAGCAATTACACCTCGCTGTAATTCGTTCCTATGGTTGTAAGTAATTTCCTACAGAACTACACGAAGATAGAGTCAAGCCTGTAATCAAAGCAACTCCACATGTATGCTACTCGCAATAATCGCTACGTAAGAACAGAACTAGCGATAATAGACTTTCTAATACTGTTCCAATACGATTGAAAAGTTATGTACTAGCGATCCCTCGAGATTTGCACCAGCGTTTAGTGCGATTTTTTTTTACCGCTAAGATGCCTGACGATAAGCAGGCACCGTTTTAAATTCGACCAATCAGACTCCGTGACACTTTTTACGCAGGCTTTTGATTGGTCTTCGCGAATACCGATTGGTCTAGTTTAAATTTCCAATTCAGAAACTTAACCAGGAAAATGTATTTCTTTTTATACCACTAAAACGGCAAACAAGCTTACGGCCTGCCTGATGGTAAGCAGGCACCGCAGCCCATGGACGTTTGCAAAATACCAGGGGCATCCACCTACGCGTTGCCGACCCCGTGAAAACCTTTTCACCCCTTTCTTGAAGAACTCCATGTTGTACTCCCCACGGGAAACTCTGCTAACATTCGGCTATGCCGCGGGATCCTGGTCCGGGACTTCAAGTACCCTAAGCCACTCGGGAAGACTGCAGAGGTTGTCTGAAAAGCGACTCGCGTCTGACTGTCAGTATTTCCCCCAACTCCTAAACTCGATGTAGCTTTGACCATCAGACATGCCATCAATAAAACAATTTCTTCTGGAACGTATTATAGGGGAGACGGGGGCTGGTGGCTATAGGGGTGGGTAGTTACAGCCGGCAATGGTTAAACGGAAAACGCTATATTGACGGTTGTAAGAGACAAATAATCATATACTACAAACGGTCCACACGCTGCACGGCCCAAAGTGGTTCTAACAGTCATATGAGGGAAGCAACATTTTCGTTTTAAAGTAATATTGGTCTGCAACCTATTTTTTATGCTACTCAGTGACAAACGAGTCTACCCACCTGATGGTAAGTGGTAACTGTCGCCCATAACATCTACAACTCATACCAATATTTAGGTTGCAGTAAACAAAAATGCAAAACCGCAGGTGCGTTGTCACTGTGACGACTAACATGAAATTCACCATGACTGTAATTTCGGCTGGCTGCCTTATCCTTCAAACCGGAATACAACAAAGCAAGCATTGTTGCTTGGCGGCAGAAATAGTAAGGCGGTAGTACTCACCCAGGCGGACTCCTCAGGCTTGACAGAGTCCTACCACCTGATCTGATTCTGTAAAAACAGATATGCGTGTGTTGTGATACCCTAATGCTTTCTGTTTGCAATGGATCTGTGTTTTTACTGCTTCACTTTGAAACGTTTGTTTTTGTGTTGGGGATAAAAGTGACATTTCGTCGGGGCAGGTTGTTTCATACCTGCCCCATAGCGTAGAGCTTCTTGACGAACGATATTATTTGTAATTCATATGTTTGTTGTTTTTGTAGGATGAGAACGTATAAAAGAAAAAGTGGACGTGGAAAAAGCAGCAGCTGTTTTTAAGGCGGATAGAATTAAAAAGTTCGTAGAATCCAACAGATTTTAGATTGAATTGGAAAGTAATACTATTATTTTGAAGTACAAATAAATAACAATATTCCAAAAGACTTCAGATTTAATTAGAAAATAATACTGTTATTTTGTTTAAAGGTATCAGACAACCAATTTTTTTTAACAACCAACACTTTGAAAATGATACCTCTTTTTTCCTAAAATTCATCAGTTTATTTCATACTAAAAGGCTGGTATTTAAAGTTAAATGTAAATTAAAAGTTACTTCATCCAACAAACCTATGAACAGGTAAAATAATCACATAATCAAAAAGTCATGACACTAAGATAATTTCACAACCAGCCCCAGTCTCCCCTACAAGCATTAGTCGAGGAAACTCGTACGAAGCCGGGCGAGACGGTTCGGTAGTAAATTATAAATGCACAGTGTATCGCTTTAGTAGTCTTTTTATAGAGCATTAGTGGACCCGGCGCGACTTTATTCGCGTTTACCTACTTAACCCTTATCCTACCTTTAATTTTTTCTTGCTTATAAACCTTCCTCTTGTATCATTCTATATTTAATTCTTTATTGAAAATCGCATATACCCATATACTAGGCATGAGTTCGTTATATCAAAACATGTACATGAATAGGGTTGAAATAATGTTACGTAATTTTTTGGTTTTGATTTGAATGCATTTGACCTTGATTTCGTTGGCGTTGATGGCAGCGACGGGTGTCGTGTCGGCCGCAAAAAAAATAATAATAACAAAAAGGAGTACGAGTAAAAAATTAACCGCCAGAAAAGTTGAAAAAAATGAATATTTTTCTACATTACTATAAACAGCTTTTCTGCTAGTCCTAAGCCTAGTAAAGCATGTAGAAAATTCGTCATATTTGACGAAATTCTGATATCCTATCGATGTACATAAAACTATCATTCGCTAAAATGCGTAGCGCTTGCGTTTGGAGGTCGTTTGGCACTTACATATCTTTGAAATCGATATCTGAAAACGGTTTTCGAAATCAGTTACGTATCGGTTTTCGTTAAAAACGCCCATGCCTACCATATACCTATGGCCAGAATTATTTTTGATACCGATTTATTTTATTTTTGGATATATGAATACCTGATAGGATCTTCTGAAGACCATAAGTGCAGATTAGAGGAAAGAGTGCATAAATGGTGGGGTGACATATTAAATGGGTCGAAAACGACCCCGCGGGGGAGTGATATATGGGTTAAAATCAGTTGCGTATTTAAAAAGATCTAAACGTACATAGATACAGAGGACAGGAAACGACTTCGTTTTATACTATCTTATCTACATAAGACGCAATGGAAAACCATCCATCGTACCTAACGAAACTGACGCGCATCATCAATAGCGCGTTCTAAAATACCTGCAGCGCCATCTAGTTACAAATAAAAGAAACAACTACTACAACGAAACAAATCCCGTACTCGGGGTAAGTAAATAGAAAATAGGAAATCTGTAATCCCGTACAGCCGTAGTAGGTAGAGTTTTCCACTGGCGTTTCATTAATGGTCGAAAATAAAGAAGAGCGCTGCCCGGGGGCTAATAGAGACAATTTATTTAATGTCCGTGCCAGGAGGTGCGAAGGGGGCGGTTGATGCGGTATATGTAATGTTACAAATAAATAAATATATGTCGAGTGAGTTACATCTAGGGTTGCCAAATCTATTATTTAGTATAGTATCCTACAATATATTGGGTCAAGACACTATGTACTGTTGAAAAATTTATAGAAGCCAAATCTACTATATTTAGGCAATACAACAGCAACACTGTCTTTGGGTATATTAAGAGCTGTTTTCTAAAATAATACACTTTTTCCTTAAATAAAAAATACAACTCGTAATTAAAAATAAATTACTACTGTATTAGGCATCCGGTAGAATAATGAACGTATTTTATATTTTACCTACTTGTTTTTACACCCTAAATGGAAATCTCCTATTTTCTTCTTGAATTTTTTGGCAACCCTAGTTACATCCTCCATATCTGTTTATTAGTACATGGTGTAAAATAAAACCGCTTTCCGCGTCTGTCTGTAAATCGTCAAACTCCTTCTAAACCGCTCCACAGATTTTGATGCGGCTTATACTATCATTTAGAGAAATTCTACCGGAATGTTGATATGTACCTGTAAAATACGCATATTATAATAGAGAAAACCCACAAACACAAGTCTTGCGAAGGCGGCCTCTCGCGTGCGAGAGTGCGGGAGTCCGGCCCGGGGCTGACGCCAAGATGATGATGAGACTCGTGCGAAGGCGAAGTGCGAAGACTACATAACAAAGTGCGGCAAGCATGACAGATAGGTACCTATACCCAACGAAAAGTGGTGTCACGCGATACCCTAATATTGTTAACCTCCAACTAAAACAGAGTTGAGAGTTATTGTTGTAAGTTTGACGTGTGTATCTTTGGCCCTGTGTATATGTGTAGGTATGTTTGTTGCATCATAGCACCCGAATGGATATACCGTTTTCGATACGGTTTTATTTATTTAAAAGTTAGTTTAATCTGTATGGTTCTTACCTATGTTTCATTAAGAGGGCATAGCGTTCATTTCAACAAAACCAATTCTTTTTAAACGTTCAGAATGGCGTGGCAGGCCATAATTCCAATCTAAAAAAAATTAAGTGGATAGCGGAAGAACCAAACTGAAAGTATTTATAGTAACGACTACAATTTCGTTTATACATTGAAGTGGATCTATAACTAAACTAAAAGTATTACCGAATATATATTTTATTTAACGAATATGTTTTTAATAGTAAGCAAAGTCTATCAAATTTAGCAATTTTTCATACTTTTTGCATCGCTCTGCGTTCCAAATCGCGTGATGCTACAATGACTCGTTCCAGTTTGGTATGTCCTGGCCTTCTGCTTGCAACGTGCTTTAACACTGTCACTGGCGAGACAGCGCCATATAATTTCAACCAAATTAGCGGCCGCTTGCCAAACTTAGTGTATCTGAGTCAACGTCAAGATCATGTATAACAAAATATATTGTCAAGAAATTGTCATAAGTTACATGCTTCACTTCTCACTAGTGTAGTGTAGTGAGTCTCTAGTAGTGATTCGTGTTTAGCACATCCGTTATTTCGCACTCACGGTCGCAAGACCCGCAGTGGCTTTAACGGCGCCTGGAACTAATACGGCACCCGTATTAGTGAATATCATCTATTTTTATTTCAGAAACTCCCCCTCACTTTCCTCGCATTATGGGAAGGTGTTATTTTCTATACTATACCATACTATATTATTTATTTATTTATTAAATCTTCATGCACAAAATAGTACAAAGGCGGACTTAAAGCTAAAATAGCCTTATCTACCAGTCAACCAGAAGATAAATGAATACTATACTATACTATACTAGTCTATACTATACTATACTATACTATACTATACTATACTATACTATACTATACTATACTATACTATACTATACTATACTATACTATACTATACTACACTACAAGGTTTATGTTCGCAGTAAAGTTTCTACTGTAGACAAGTCAATTCGATTTATTTATTAAGTAACGGACCCGATGCGACTTCGTTCGCGTAGCGTCCTACCCCTACACCTACCCTATACGTACTACGTTTACCCCTACCTACCCTTTTGCTAGCTTATAGACCTTCCTCTTGAGACACTATCTATTGTTGAAAACCGCATTAAAATGCGTTGCACAGTTGTATAGATCAGATAGTTGGCAGACGGCGGGAAGCAACTTTTTTTAATACTCTGTATACGTAACTAATGGACCCGGCATAACTTACCTGTACCCCTACTTATCTTTTTTTCTTGCTTACAAACCTTTTTCTTGAATCACTCTATCTATTGTTGAAAACCGCATTAAAATCCGTTACGTTGTTTCAAATATCTAGGCGTACATATATATACAAGGACAGACAGCGGGAAGCGACTTTGTTTTATACTATGTACAGATTTCTTTGCACATTAGTATGAAAGCATGAAGTGTGTACCTCATTGATTTAGTTTCATTTGGACACAATTTCAGTGCGACACTTTCCCAATGGGATGCAGTTTCAAGCAGACACAATCCCTCGTGGACCCATTTTCACGACGACTTAAGTGGTTAAGTTGGGTAACATAACGTCCTATGTTCGATTCGCGCCGAGCAGAAATGGAAATTATTAATTTTAATTTCTGTTACAGGTCTGGGTGTAGTATGTATAATAAGTATGTATTTAAAAATAAGTATATACCATACGAACATTATGATGTGAAGAACTTTGAACAACTCTTAAGGCCTTGCCACATACAAAGCTCGGCGCGAGCGCGGCGCGAGCGCGGTGCGATATTTGCTAGGCAACCATCGCGCTGCGCGATAGTTGCCTAGCAAATATCGCGCCGCGCTTTAGTTGCCTAGCAACTATCGCGCCGCGCGATGGTTGCCTAGCAAATATCGCACCGCGCTCGCGCCGAGCTTTGTGTGTGGCAAGGCCTTTAAAGCGTGATCAGAACACTCGACTAAGAGGTCACCACTCGAAAGTTTCTCCAACAACAACCTGCACAAGCATTTTTTCAGCAACAGAGTCATGGCATCTTGGAACAAGTTACCTGAGCAATTTGTATTAGTACCGAGTACCAACGCCTACAAGAATCGATTGAATGATCATTTTAAGAAAACCAAAATTAATTGTTTGAGAATGTCAATGGCTTGAGGATAATGAGATGCAGTCATATCAGTTGTTCCAACTGCCTGTCTGTTCAGGAATAATAATAATAATAATAATAAGTCTTTTATCAGTTATCTAACACCCATAACACAAGCTTAGCTTACTTTGAAGCCATCTAGTCAGATGGCGCTGTGTGAATTTGTACAAGCACATTTATTGTCTATTATTAGTATTATTATGCAAACAACCAAAACACATGAATCATAAATGTTATGGGCGACGGTTACCGCTTACCGTCAGGTAGGCTATCTGCTCGTATATCCAATAAGCACCTTAAAAGAAATCTTCATTGTGTGGCGTCCATACACGAGAGTAGAATAATATCAACACAACGATTCTCTGTCACAAGAAATGGATATTGAGAGACGATCGCTGAACTGACGGCAAAACAACATATTTATTATTAACAAACGAAATGCAACCTTATTTACTTAAACATACGATTGCAAAACAAACTCTACAAAGGAAGAGCAAAGTAAAATATCTTTTAACTTTGTGACGAACCATTAGGACTAAAAACATGGCCCTTTTTTACTCCGTTTATGCCTCTTTTTCCACAATTCGCGTACTTTTACAATGCAGTCCTATTTGGTAATCTGATCATTTATTCATCATCATTCATTCATTGGTATTATATCTACAAAATTCTAAATTTAGATCTCAATATTCATGCTTGGCCCCAAGCTACACTACCAGTTCGGTTAGGCGGAATCGGAATACGCAAAATTTCAAGTCTTTCTCTCGTGACTTTTTTATCTTCTGTATTATAGCCTGGAAAATTATTGGACTACACCCAAATTTTATTGCCAGTCCTTTCAGCTCAGATTCAAAAAAGTCCTGGCTGTGTATATGTCTGAGTGAGTCTCCCCCAGAGTCTCTGATGCATCTACAGCTGGGACGAGTCTAAAACCAAAAAAAGTTCGAAAATATCTATGTTTGGGGTCGAACCATTGGGACCGTGGAAACCTAGCGCTAAAAATTTGTTTATAGAACTAAGTAAACGTCTAATGGAGTCGTCTAAAGGAACGAGACAACTCTCCTATGCTTCTTTTTCTCTCTTCTCTTTCCATTGTAAATATTATTTTTTTATATTAGACTAGCCACCATCTTACCTGGTGGTAAGTGACGATGCGGCCGAAGATGAAGCACGCCTGTTCACTCTAGCCTTGAAGGCATCCAAATTATAATAAACAAGGAACACACTAGCAGGAAACGTAGTCCATCGATTAGCCATACCTAATTATTATAAAGGTTGAACCAAAGCGGCTCGTGTCGATAGCTGAACGATTCACGACATAAGGATGACGCGTTCGCCCGAAACGCCTCTCCCGATGGCGGAAAGGGGCCGGCAAATACCGACCTTATTGTTATTGTCTGTAAATAACGTTTTCCCTCTTAACTTTGTTCATTACAAAGCAAAACTGTATCAGAAGAAGGAATAAAAAATTCAGTGAACGGAACTCAATTTCGTAAGCATTAAAGTGCAAAATGCGTTACATCCACTCTAAATATCTGGCGTGGGACCCCACTAACGTGTTACCCTAATAATAAAATGATAATAATAATAAATTTAATAAATTCATAGGGCAGGAGTGCAAACTCAGATAATGTGGTTATTCCAGCGAAATATATACAAAATAGGCCATTTGGGAATTTTATTAGATTCAACCCTGAACGTAAAGTAAGCAATTTGGTTAAAAGATTCAGCTCACATTTGGGTATCAGAGTTTAATAGGATTATAAATAAAATAGATAGATTAAAGGCCCGCCTTATCTCGCCAAGCGTAGAGTAGGACGCCCTATGGCCAGGGAGAGTGGTAATTTGAGGTTTTGGAAATCTGAAATTGGCAAATCACTTTTTTTTTTTTCTTTTTATGTTATACGGTAGACAAACAGGCAAGCGGGCCACCTGATGGAAAGTGGTCACCGCCGCCTATGGACATCAGCAACACCAGGCACTGATGCGTTGCCCGCCTCTGAAGAGACCTCTAATATACCTCTTGAACAATCCCATGTTATAGTCCAAAGGAAACACTGTGGCTGGGAGCTCATTCCACATCCGAATCGTACGAGCGAGAAACGTTCTTTCGAACCTTCGCGTCGTGACCAACAGAAGATCTACGTAGTGAGGATGAGTACCAAGCCCACGGCGGGTGGTGCGATGGCGGAATTGTGCTGTGGGCACCAGATCGAAAAGTTCCTCGGAACACTCCCCATTGTACAGCCGATAGAACACACACAGGGAGCCAAAGTTCCTTCGGTTAAACCGGTTTCGGTTAAAGTCACTTAGGGGGAGAATCCAGCAATGTAGTTGATACATATGATGTTTCTCCTTGTCACCGCTATAGATGAACATTATCATCATCGTCTTATCCCGACCTCTTCCAGGTTCTTTCCTACCCATTCTTCTCCACTTCGTCCGGTCTTCGGCAACCTCGTTAGCCGTTGGCTCTCGCATCCGACTCAGCGATGTCATACTATCGCTTCTTGGGTCACTCAAGGGGCTTTATTCCTGATACCGACATGTTTAAGCACCTATTTCCCACGTATCCCTAGGGCTTACGCAATACGTGGCTCATCCAGCACAGAAGAGCCTCCTCCACACTCCAAGGCTGCCATGCCACGGATATTAACGTTACGTTATAAACGCACATTATATCATATTTTCATTTTATTATACAAATGAGCCGTTTTCAACCCCTGCTTCTCATAAATTCATATATAACGACTTAAACATTACGCATAATGATTTGGCTGTATGGTTGTAGTTGTGTGTATGGTGTCTGTCATCATTCATTGCCTCTGAACAAATTAAACCGTAATGAAACGCTAGTTATCATTTGCTAAAGTGCTATAATTCTAACATAAAGTTTGTTTATTTGAATCATAGTTGCTACGGAAGATGGTTACCATATTTCATGAGACTGGCTACATTCCGCAATAAAAAAAACCAAGGTTAAATCTATAACAGACCCATAAAACACAGATCTCTATACAACTCCGGCCAAGGCATTTTATTGTCATCTATAAGGAATTCCATATAACCTTAAGGGGTATAATAGACTGCACCCAGCTCTGAATTGCTTTCATGTGGAGTGGACCGTACTATCTTATCTCGATGAGTTTTCATTTCAAATGACGTGGAACACCAACGCTGTTGGTTGTGGGTCCACAGCGTAGGTATTTTCTTTTTATATTAGGTGACTTTTAGATTGGTAGGGAGCGTCGGTGGCTTTATGGTTAAGTGGTCCGACTCGTATACCGAGGCACCAGGTTCGAACACCAACCAGTGACTCTTTATCACGGATGTCAGATGGCAGTCGCTCCACGGTAATTACCTGATCTGCCAAATCCTGGACCATGGTCAAGGCGAACCCTAAAGCCAAGATGATTATTATTATTTTTAACAGTCCGCCATTGTACGTAACAGTGCATGAAGTTTACATAATAAATTATTATTAAGCAATTGCAAGAATTCCCATTCAGGCACTTTAACATTTTGATTGTCCTAAAGTTGTCAGAAAGTGTTGTATATGTAGTAAATGTTGTTCTTAAAACTATTATCAAAATTTAAAAAATATTTATCCACCGGTGACTGCAGGTCTGACTCATTTCTTAACCAACGTAGAGCAATGCAGCCATCATCCACATCAGAGGCAGCGATTTTTTTTTTATGACTCTACTAGCCAGGCATTTGACCGCCACCTCACCTGGTGGTAAGTGACGATGCGGTCTATGATTTAGCATGCCTGGGATTTGGGAGACATTTGTACTTGTAAATGGCAGCACTGGAGTTCGAACCATATTACTACAAACTAATGTAACAAATTAGTTTTGTCCTGGCCTCGGCTACTAACATCTACATTAAAAACGATAGTAATGAACCACCGAATATTGGTACAAATTGGGCTTCATAAACAGCAATTGCTTTAATCTAATACGATGTGTCACACATCTCTTTTTACGGCGAAACTAATCTACTAAATCGGATTGACCTCTCAATGTGAGTTCTGTTAAGATTATTACGTCTGCGAGCTGGCCTCCCTTTCCCATCAATATATATTATTTATTAGATTTACACTCCGTCCTTACCTATTAGGTAAGTATAAGGAAATCTTTCGTTTCTTTTTCTTTTTACGAGGGTGAAGTCGAGGTGTAGTAGGTACGAACAGTGATGAGGGTGGTCGGGGCTAGTGGTCGGGAGCTCAAGCACCCACGAGCATGAAATAGGGGGTGCTGAGCACCCACGAGAACCCATTGCCGTAGCCATCAAAACAAAATTAATCAGTGCCTATTTAATTGATTTTGGTGAACTACAATAAAAAACTTTTAAAAATTGGCTGGCTCCAGCACACATGAAAGTCTTATAGTGCGTGCAGAGCATCCATTAACATAGACTTCAATATCTTTTAAGCCAAAATTCTAAACCCGTTCAAAGCCGAGATGGGTCGCTAGTTATAATAATATTTTAAGTGAATAAAGAGAGTCATTTGTTTAGAAGCAACCTTATCTTATCTTATCTTATTAATTAGGTGATTGGTCATCTTGTTTGCGTTTTAGGAAACTTATATATGTCGCAGCCAAATGGTTAAATTAGCCGGTTAATTAAACGGCTAGCTATTTAAGCAGTTATTTAATTGAAAATTTGCCAAATTCATGAATTTTGAAAGTAAAGTCAAATGAACGATATTGCCTCGAGTTTACGGAGCTCTTCCATTTATTGTCATAATGCTAACCTAAACTAACCGAATAGAAACCTAATGCAAACTATTATTATACTTTGAAGTTATTGTGGGTAGGTAAGCATTGGAACAATGTGTGGAAGAGCTGCGTTAACTCGAGGCAATATCGTTCTTTCAACATCACTTTAAAATCTTATGAAACTGGAAAATTTTCAACTAAATAATAATTGCTCAAAAAGGTAGCCGTTTAGTTAACCGGCTAATTTAACCATATGGCTGCGACATATACATTTTGTCGCAACGCAACAGGACTTTATCGATTTAACATTATCATTACTCCTAAAGCAAAATGATAATTAAAATACTAATGATCTTCATTCGAGCGGTCAACCCCGGCTTCCGTCAGGGTCCGCTTTCTTACTTTGATTTCTCCACTTTTCCCGATCTTCGGCTACCTCCCATCGTAAGTCGTTGGCTCTCGTGTCCGACGCGTCGATGTCTATCCATCGTTTCTTGGGTCTCCTGCTGGACCTATTTCCTGATACAGACAGGTTTAGGTGCCTATTTCTCAAGTATCCCTGTGGCTTACGCAATACTTAACCAAACCATCGCAGCCGTGCCTCTTGGATCTTATCCACGATGGGTTTCACACCCAGGTTACGCACTCGATCAAGTCGCGTAACGCTACACATCCACATCAACATTTTCAGTTAGTGTGGAGTACGCGGAAGTGCTTCGTCACCGCCAGCTAGTTTTCGCAGCCGTAAAGCATCACAGGCCTAATTATGCTCTTGTATATTAGCCCTTAAACGTGACAAACACGTTAACAAATAATTGTAGAAAAACATTACTACATATCTAATTACTAATATATATACTCTAGGAAAACGTCTAGCGATTGTCTAATAAAAAGGGGCATTAGACACGCGAATTCCCTTAAAAGCGACTGACCCTTAAACACTTCAGGGGTCTTCAAAAAGGGAAACAATCGTAACGTTCTGTTTACAACGCGCTAGGGTTTACGGTCTGTGTTAAGGGTGTCATAAAAAGTACCCTCCAATATTCTCACGCATTAGCTGTTGATGCTATTAGCTTTATTTTATACGGAATGCTCTTATTGGAGGTCAATGCCTAGTTCGCAAGTTTAATAATAATAATAAATAATAAATAATCTTTGACAAATTCACACCGCGCCATCTAGCCCCAAAGTAAGCAAAGCTTGTGTTATGGGTGCTAGGTAACTGATAAACTACTTATATACTTTTAAATACATACTTATTATACATAGAACACCCAGAGCCGTAACAGAAATTAAAATTCATCATTTCACTTTCTACCCGCCGGGAATCGAACCCGGGAGCTCTTGCGTGGCAGACCGGCATGTTGACCACTGAACCACTCAGGTCGTCAAGGTTATTCATTATCTGTCTTGACTAAGTTGACTTTTCTAATATAAATATTTCCTTCACACCAAGCTTAGGCAGTAATGTGTTGAAGTTCAGTTGGCTTCTGTTTATGTGGAAATCTTTCTCCTCGGTATATTATATATTGATTTGTATACTCTAGTGGCCCTTGAAGGATACGACATTCTGGAAAGTCTGACTTCTTTACTCGGGTCTTGGGTATAACCCTTCGTTTTCTCATCACTCCATTTGTTAATTATTTGAGCAGTCTCTGTTTTCTTAAAGTCAAATGCCTCCAGTTCGCTCTTATGAGTGCTGATAGCGGTATCTTTAAGCTATCCTTCAAGTCAGTGTCGTGTGAACGTACAACTAGAGCCAGGTTTGTTGGGTCCATCCATATACATTTTTGCATCAGGGGAGAAGGCCAAACAAAGATGAGGAGGAGACTTTCTATAGACCAGGATGGAAGAAGTTAGGGGAAGCATATGTCCAAAGTTAGACGGAAAAATACAAATGATGAAAAGGAGAATAAGGGTTTGGGAGCTCTTGGTAATCCTTGGCTCCGAGGGCAGCGACCAGCTCGTCCCTGACCGGTCCCTCAGCACCAGTCGCTGAGCTGAGTTCTTGTCCTTGGCAACGTCGTACGCTTCCTTCAACAGCTTCATGAAAGTAAAACCGACGGTGTTCCCTAGCGACGTTCGATCGAATTCGTGGCTTGGGAAATAGTCTTCGGCGTTGTCCTAATTGGCAACGGTCGTACGACGGACGTTGCCCGACCAATAGGAGACCTCAAAACCGTCCATAGCACGACTATGGTCGAACAACTGTTATCAATTAGAACAGCGCCTTTTTTGCATCGTCATTAGAAGCTTAAACGCAACACGCCATCAATACGACTGTCGACAGAGATAATATCTTGCTCTAAAAGAAACTGACTCACGACTAAATATTACACAATAGGCAATTTTTTTTAATACCTTCTTATTATACATAGAACACCCAGACCCGTAACATCATTTAAATTTTTGCCCGGCCGGGAATCGAACCCGGGACCTCTTGCGTGGCAGACCAGACGATGTGACGAGTGATGTTGACCATTGAACCACTCAGGTCGTCAAACCACTCAGGTTGACCAAAAGATTTTCGCTCACCCAAAGTCTCAACCCCCGTATATTGATAGGGCAGTTACACTAATAGCTCTAAGCCATTAGATCCAAGTAATTCATTGTAGGGACTACTTACGCTGTAATAGCCACTTCCTGGCTCAAATTTGTCACTATCCGCAAAGAAATATCACGTTGAAAGCAGTGGGGCGGATGGGTCTAAGAATCTTACACCGGTATTCAGAAACAATACTTGTCTAAGTAATTCCTATGCGAACTCATAGTTCTCGACAAAATTGAGGCAGGCGAGAAGCATCGCCAAGAAGATGATTGAGTTTTTTTATCCCGGACAGGTCCTGTCTTCACGATCCCACTTGAAGAACAAAAGACACTTGATGCTGAGTGGCACACCACCAATTATGTGCCCATTGTCTTTGACAAAGTTATGGAAAAACGACTAAGAAGTCGCATCCTATTACACCATGACAATGCTTCGGCATACCGCGAACAAGACAAAGTCAATTTTGACTGAAGAATCATTGTTACATGGCCGCCCGTCAAGCATGGAGATTATGGCAAGAGGGAGGGGCCCTTAGTCCTGCAGTGGACTGTTATGGTATGTGATGATGATATTAGTTTACATGTAAATTGATTTATTAATGATTTACGCAAACCTTTCAGTACCCACGTTCCCCACGTAATACAAAATAAAAGGTGAATTCAGATCACTCATTCAAGTGTATATTTAATCACACATAATTATTAACTCCGTAACGAAACCGTTTAAACTCAAGTGTTTACTTATCTATAATTAGAAGCTGTCCAAATACACGAACAAGTCAACAAATTGGGGAAATCATTATCAGTACAAATTAACAATGTAACGAGAGAATCAATTATGGATACAATGTATATACGTTTACAACCGCCACAGTTCTAGATCGGTCATTATTTTGAATTCGTAGACTGGGAGCTTGCGTAAATATTTATGTCAAGGTTATAATATGACAAAATGGCGAAGGAATAGATCATTTGACTGCTGAAATCTGGTATTTTTTCTGCAAACATGCTCTATCTTCGGTTACCATTAAGCGAGATGGCGATAAATTATTTATTTTAAACAAATACACGGACGTACACAGAATCACCAACAGGCAAGCAGGTGATCTGATGGAAAGTGGTCACCACGGCCCATTAGTAACACTAGGACAGTGTGCCAAAGCCTTTCTCATTGGCCGGCAATGCATTCGCGTTTTGCTTGTATGAACATTACAGTTTAGGTCATTTTCTCCATAATAACGTTTCAGTTTCATATGTAAAGACCTAATATTAAGCTACAAATTGCGATGACGATATAGACGTTATCTCAACATCAGCTCTTGGTCTATCACCGAACAAAGCTAGTCGAACTCATTATAAGTTTCCAATACGGTGGGCAGAATGTACTAACGACTGCGGATTTACAGAATAGTGGTT
Source organism: Blastobasis lacticolella (assembly GCA_905147135.1). Lineage (NCBI taxonomy): Eukaryota > Metazoa > Arthropoda > Insecta > Lepidoptera > Blastobasidae > Blastobasis > Blastobasis lacticolella. The sequence goes on from LR990061.1 coordinate 13,588,114, forward strand.
TTCACTATGTTGCCAGTGTTTTACTGTCTACATTACTGGCTCTATTAGTTCGACAATTTTCTGTTCAATTAGGCCTTTGATGTTATCTCGCAGGTATCTAAGTAAGGCTTTACCCGGAAAAAATAAATAAATGTTGCTTGGATAATTCACACAGCGCCATCTAGCCCCAAAGTAGGCAAACCTTGTGTTATGGAGGCCAGAAAACTGATAGACTACTCATAATTTTTTTAAATACATACTTATTATACATACAACACTCGTAACAGATATTAAAATTCATCATTTCGATTTCTACCCGTTTATAATATCACCATGAGCGCTCATACGTGTGATCTGTTTAAACTGACTTGTCTTATTTTGTGAACAAACAATGCCCAAAATCACGACTTGCCGTATCAATCACGCTACGTTTATTGAGTATAGATGTCGAGAATTATACAAGAAACACTTAGAATGTAAATATCAACGAATACTGCTGCACATTATCCATTTAAATACATAATTTCTTTCACCAAATAAGACAAGTGTAAAAAGCGGCCGTGTGGTGACCGGCAGAGTAGAATAGCAGCAACCCCTTACGCGCATGGGTGTCGTACAAGGCGACTAATGTTTTCGAGGCAAAAGATCAAAAGTCTCCGTAGTCTGTAAAATAGGCATCAGCATTTTCCATTGTTATATTTAAAAACTGCGATCTCCAACCCGCCTGCCAAGCGTGGAGATTATGGCAATAACCTCCCCTTTCGTGGGAGAGGCCCTAAGTCCTGCAGTGGACTGTTACGGGCTGTGATGATGAAATAAGACAAGTCAGTCTGGACAGATTAAAGATAGATACTCTTTAGCATTTCCCCGCTTATAATATTACCATACCAACCAACTCTGTAAACGAGCCAACTAAATCCCCGTTGACGGAAGCTCGCTATTTTCATCAAGTATGCTTTGTCAAGGGTTTGTGACAACACCCTTTGAAACATGAAATGGCTGGTGCATGGTCAAACAAGGTGATAATGTAACAAAGTTAGCCCGGGTAGTTTATTTACTCGACTAACTAGTGTTTCCGCAACGTGCAATCAATAGTATTGTGACTGGGGAAACTGTATAGGTATTCCGCTTGCCAAATGTTTTAAACTGTCGCGGTTACTGTTACACATTTAAGAGACGAGTTCCGGGTTTCCTACCGCGTACCTGCCGCTTCGGCTTGCCTGTTTGTCTGTCATATAACATAAAAAACGGAATCTAGTACCAGATAAAAGCCATATTAATATGATTGAGTAGTAAGAACGAAACAGAAACACTAAACTTCGTGCATGAATGAAAATACTTTATTGCGTAAGTAAAGAACATTAGATACAAATCAGTACAAAATAATAAGGAACAGGTTGCCTTATAGCTTAAAGCGATTTCTTCCAGGCAATCTATGAAAAGAAATGACATTCAGATTAGAGAACTGAAACGACAATGTAACGATGATAATAAATTAGTTATATATTTATAAGATTTTCAGAAGGTAGGGCGGGCATAGCAGTATCAATTATTGCCAACTCGGCACATTCCCATACCTACGTTGTTTTGAAGTCCAGTCATATGCTCATGATTTATTTGTTTTCCATAAATTAAACAACGAACCCCAAAGGCTTCCAACCCATCTAACACACACGCACACACTTACACACACATTCATAACACATCATATTAAATTTGTACTTCATTTATAGGTTATCCCGTTCGATTTAAAGCCGCCAATAAAATCACAGCCAAACAATACTACTTTAAGTAGTATTGTGTTACTGCCGGCGAGTAAGATTTTTAAAATTATATTAGACAAGTCAGGCATTTGACCACCAGCTCACATAGTGGTAAGCGACGATGCGGCCAAAAATGGAGCATGCCTGTCTAGGAAGTATGATAATAGAAACAAAACCGGGGACCCGGAACAGCCTATTCACTCTAGCCATGAAGGCGTCCAGATTATAATGATCAGGGAATACTCTCGCAGGTAACGTGTTTCATTCCATAGCTTTACGAATTATAAAGGTTGACCCGATGCAGCTCGTGCGGATAGGTGGAAGACATAAAGATAAAGCGTTCGCTCGGATCGCGTCTCTCGATGGCGGCGCGGGGCCGGCGGAATGAGGTCGTGCAACTGTTTCGCACACTCTCCGAAATATAACCTGTGGAAAACCGGCAGACGCAACCCTACGCTGAGGCTCTGCAGCTTAGCAACAAGAAATCGCAAGCCACAAATTATCCTCCTTGCACGGTTTTCCACTGAATCCAAGGCCGCCAGTAGGTATTTGGCGGATCCATACTAGTGGTGGCAGCAGTACTCCATGCAGGATCGGACTTGTGCTTCACTTTGAAGTGAAGTGAAAAAGTAAAACTTGGAAAAAAATAAAAGTTAGAGACAAAAAAATTCGGGTGTTGGAAAGTAGAAAACAAGATAATATTCTTCAATCTTACCTTATCCTTTAAACTTATAACATAAACATGTTGGTCAATGTTCAGGTTGTGCTATCGCGCTTTCCTCACGTGTTCCGCCTTGACTATAATAAAGTTCAGTAAGTCAAATCGGCAAATCATGTAATTAAAGTAGAGGGGCCATCCGACCTCCGTGACCCTGCTACCAAGGGAACCTATCCAGATTGAATCATGGTTACATATTTAGACGCCTAAATGTGTAACACTGTGTACTGTGGCTGTGGGTGAAATAATTGTAATTTAATATGTACTTCTCTATTTTTTGTACTATTTTCATGTTTTTAATCTATTTAATAATTTACCTTGGTGCCTATTGTACGCGCTGCTGCGTGTTTGTGTGTTTGTGTAGCTTTTTACATATGCTGTCTTTATTGGCGAGAACCTATAATTGGCTTACTGTCTTATATTAGAATTTTATACATTGTAATATACGGCTGTTGGTACTCCTACAAGTAAATAAATAACACTAAGAGAAGCACCACACCGTAAGAGCATCGGTTAGGAATCAAACTAATGTACATAGCTCAGAAAATAGCTGCTATAGGGTTCAAACTCGGTATCTCTCGCTTACTAGACCGATCCCCTAGCCATTTGGCCAACGCCGCTCTACTCAACCGAAAAATAATTATCCAAAAATCGGCTTTATTAAAACCAACGCTTTGTTTAAATTTAGAGACAAATCAAACAAAACCTCCTCCATCAAACGGACGAAACAATGCGTCCAAACCGAAACTCAACCATAACTCAACCGAATAATGTTCTATTTCTCAAAATTGTTTTGTCCGGAAGTGTTCTTTGTGGAAGTCCGCGTTTCGAACAATCCCGAACAATTTCAGCGAAGAAAGGGTCAGCGTTATTGCCGGCGAACAGAACAAGTTGTTTGAAATTGAATCTTTGGAATTCCTGGGCCTTACTACGGGTCTTCGCATCATTAATGTTCAACAATAAATTGTGAAGCATTTTGCACCAACATTTGAGCACATTTGACCATGGCCAGAACAAAATAGAATATAAACAGAACAGGTGCTTGCCTCATATTTAATTTTATAAAATGCTTTAATTAACAACAGCACTGGAATTTATTTAATTACAAACTTAGATCTTTCATAGAATAATTAAAAATAATCTTTTTTTTTATACCAAGTACCGGAAGACGCAGCCTGGGTAGAACTCCCACAAGGTATACCGACGACCTGGTAAAGATCACGGGCACCAGCTGGATGCCGAAGGCACAGGACCGATCTTTGTGGAGATCTCTGGGGGAGGTCTATGCCCAGCAGTGGGCGGCATGCGGCTGATATGATGTTGATAATGACTTTTTTTTTTTTTTATGTCATACGGTAGGCAAACAGGCAAGCGGGCCACCTGATGGAAAGTGGTCACCACTGCCTATAGACATTATCAACACCAAGAGTATCGCTAATGCGTTGCCCACCTCTGTAACACGTTGCTCTGGCAGCAAAAAGCAAATGCCACTCCACTGCCAAAGCCACGGTTCCCCAAATCCCCACCCCATGGAGCACTGGAAACCTTACTCACCGGCAGAAACACAATACTATTTAAAAGAGTATTATTTAGCTGCGATATTCTGTAAGGTGTAGGTACTTCCCCAGTCGGGCGGCTCCAATTCGAACGAGATACCCCGCTATGCCCTACCTCTCTTAAATGATGATGATCTATAAAGGAGTTAAAGGTGTTCAATCATGGGAACGTCGGTGGCCGAGTCGTTATGGTATCCGACTCGTGAGCGAGAGCTACCGGTTTCGAATCCCACTGCGGCCTACGACTATTTCTGAGTTATGAACATTAGTAGAACACTAACCGATGCTATTGCGGTGAGGGTAAATGTGTAACCATGATCTAATCTGCGGGGCTATGGGCTAACTCAGTTGACAACTGTATTTGACACTAGATAATTCTACACCACGTCATCTACGTTGAAAACTGGCAAAAGCGTCTACCAAATTAGAGTAGTGTCAGATTTTTTTATGTCATATTCAGTTGTCCACTGATATAGCCGATAGGCCTTCTGGTCAGGTTCACCTGGTAGTAGCGTTGCAGAGGTCAGATGGCAGTTGCTCCACTAATAATCTGATCTGCCAAATCCTGGATCATAGTCAATTATGACCGCGAGAGCATAATCGGGGCATTCATTGTGTAACACATTACAAAACTGTCAAAATGCACTGTTACTAAATGTAAGTTTTGAAAATACACTTTTATACACTGAAACCACAACACAACCACAACTATTTGAACAACAGAAATCACGTTTAATTTTCCGACGTTAACCAAGTAGAAAAGTTATTTGTTCGTAGTTCCTTTGTTCCTTTGCCATCGAACACGTTTCATATCTTTAAAGAAGCAATATATGATGTGACAAGCGGAAAATTGTATTGCAACGGAAGCAGTGGCTTTTGTAAAATAAATACTTCAATTCCACAATGCTCTGCAATGCTATCCACATTTTTGTGACCTGAACTATGAAGCATGTACAGTCTGTTCCGAGTTGTTCTGTTTTGCATGCAATGCAATAGACGGTTCAAATTTGTTTCGGGTTCCCACTACGGCCATGTACCAATGACACTTTTCTGAGTTACGTACATTAGTTAAATAATAAGCGATGCTCTTACAGTTAGAGAAAACCTCATAATGAAACCTGCCAATTCAGGCGACTGAATGTGTAACCATGATCCAATTTGGTCAAGTTTCCCTACGAGCAAGTTCACGGAGGTCAGATGGCAGTTGCTTCACTGCAATTACCTAATCTGCAAAATCCTGGATTATGGTCAAGGCAGACCCCAGGCCCTCAAGCGCGAGAGCATTACCGGGACATTAATGCCAAGATGATGTATCGGGAAACAGCTGTCATTTAATAATCCAAAGTGAAGAAAAACGAAACTACAACTAAACCGACTTGATGGGATACTTACCTACTGCGCTGGCTCAGCGACCCAACGAGAAACTTGGCCTCCTACACCAAAAGACGCCACTGATGCCGAACGGTTTCCTTCCATCTCGGTGTCTGAAGCTCGTTCGGATCCTTCGACACTTCACCCAGCCAGCGGTATCTAAGTCGTCCTACTGGACTTTACCCATTCGGACGTTCAGAGTAGGCTGTCTTAGTTGAAATATATTTATTCAGTTTGTGTTTTTAAAAACACTTATTAGTGTCACATCAAATACTGGGCTAACAAAGTGTAAGGGCGCGTTAAGTACATCGACTCGACCAGAAGAAGAAGAATGTTATACAATCTATAATGGGACACGCCAAAGCATCGTCGAGCCGGCAACGGTTGGAGATGTTTTTATCTGGCTTTGGCTAGTCGAGTCTGCCACTCACTTGACTGGAAGGAACATAACGTAGACCGAAAACGAACAAACCCTACCTCTACCCACTTCACGGGGGATTTCTCATCCATCCTCTCCACGTGACCTATGATATTAGGCTCGCGCACTAGCTCCACGATCTCCCTATTCGTTCAGATCCTCCATGATGACGTGATGGGATATTCGTAGGATTTTCAAGTTTTCAAAGTTAGAGCGAAACTCGTAGGCAGGGGTTCCTGAAAGTCGCAGGCAGGGGTTCTTGGATTTCTATTCATAAATAAAGCTAGTCTAAGCACCATTGATCTTTGTTTTAGGGTTAGATGACCAAACCTTTGTCTACCATTTCCCCGGCTTGCATCAAATTCTTTAACACGGGAGAGACACGCCTGATTAATTAAAATAATTAATTCTCCTATTTTTGGGCCCGCAGTTACAAATTCTATTAAACGCCTGAGGAAAAATATTATTTTTGATGCTTCAGTCGTTTCGGCCCGGCGATAAAAAACAGCCAGAAATGCCTGAACACTCGGTTCCAGATGAGATTGGAGAGAGTTGGGAGATTTATACTTTTAAAGTCGAAAACTAAAATTGAACATTCATGTCATACCCCGAACAGGGATTCAGTATTCAACGGGACGAATTAAAATTGCAATGTAAATTGTAAAACCTCTCTTTGTTCTGATAAGGGATATTGTACACTCACAGTAACGTTGGGGTCGTCCCGTAATACTGTTAATGCCGTTGATGAAGTGAGGAGGACCCTGAGACTAGTTGAACGGTCTCGATTTAAAGTAGACACTTGTAGTCTGAGATATATACTGATGCTCTTATGGTAAGGAAAACATCGTGATGAAATCTGCACATTCAGGCGCCTGAATGTGTAATCATGATCCAATCTGGTCAGCTTCCCCTATTAACTGGGTCACGGAGGTCAATAGGCTAATTTCGTAACGCTGTTGCCAACAATTCTCTGATTTCAATGATTCAAATTGTCACTTTTGCGGCTCTGTATTTTCGATTTCATGGGTTCAGTTGCTAACAAAGTTCCATTGCAATAAACTGAAACTATTAAATCGATCATACGCAATCGTAAAAGTAACATTTTCAATTATTGAAATCAGAATTGTCTGCAACAGAGTTACGTAATTATCCTACAGATGGCAGTCGCTTTACTGTTATTACCTGATCTGCCAAATCATGGTCAAGGCTAAACCCGGCCGCTCGCGCGCGGGGACACAACCGGGACATTAAATAAATAAATAAATAAATAAATATTCGTGGACTAATTCACACAGCGCCATCTAGCCCCAAACTAAGCAAAGCTTGTACTATGGGTGTTAGATAACTGATATACTACTAACATACTTTTTTTTTTACTTACATACTTATAATACATAGAACACCCAGACCCGTAACAGAAATTAAAATTCATCATTTCAATTTCTGCCCGGCCGGGAATCGAACCCGGGACCTCTTGCGTGGCAGACCGGTTGTTGACCATTGAACCACTCAGGTCGTCCAATGTTTACTATTACAATAAGGTCGTACAATGTTAATTAAAAATGTCCAACATTAACGCAATGATAATCATTACGAAAGAAAGGAGACGTAGGTACCTACTGTGTAAATAAAATAAAAAAGACCGAAAACCAGTGTACAACTGCCCCAACAATCGGACGCGTCGGAATGAGTTTTCGCACGCAATTGCTCGAAATGGCCGCCGTCCTTATTTTACGAGCAGCACCCACAGACCAGGAAAAACTACGGACTCCCTAAAATCATGATTGAAGCACAAAAACTGACATTACTGTCATTTGAATTACTATTCAGTTCAGAATTAATTAATTTTTTGTGATTTACATAATTACGTCTGACATTATTTTATATTATGTTTTTTGTATGCCGATGGTACTCGTAAGTCATAGAGGTACCACTTTTTATAAACTGTATCAACTATATAATCTGTGGACCACAAAGAAATAAATAATTGATTATTGATTTAAAAAATTACATTACAGTCCATTACTACAACATGAGATTCTTCAAATGTCTACAGGTTTCTTTAAAGGCCGGCACCGCATTAGGTTGCGGATGTCCTGGATGACGGTGTCCACTTTTCATTGGGTGGACCGTCCGTCCGTATGCCTCCGTAGGCGTTGTACAAATTCAAATAAAATAGCAGCGGATTGTCAGACCTGTATCTGTCGCTTTTTGAACAATAATTTAAATGAAAATTTGCCAAATTCGAAATTTACAAGAAAACTCGTTGCAATATCGTCCTTTCAACATGACTTCCAAGTTTCATGGGTTTCGCAAATTTTCAATTAAATAATAAGCAACTGAAAAAGCAATGGAAGTTTAATTAACCGGCTAAAATGTATATGTAATATCTATGCAAGTGTGCATGTAAAACAAAATAAATGGTCAAGAAATTGTCCTACCTTGCATGCTTCACTTCTCTTTCGTGTAGAATATGTCCGTATTTTTTCCAGGTCCGTGAGCACCACCCTCAGTTTCGTTGGAGTCGGGTAAATTTTTCATATTGCGCCTGCCCATTCAGCGAGCCTCGTTCCAGGGAAGTGCTATTGTGTTTGTTACTTTTTTAGCGTAGCCTTTTTGGTGAATCTGAATATTTGTGTGCCTACTAAGTATTGTATGGGCTCTACGAATGGTGGTGTGGCACCGTGTGATAATGGAATAGGTGTTTTTGAGGTGTAAACTTCGTTAGGCGTTGATGCTATAACGATCCATATGTAAAGGCGATGTATATGGAAACCATAAATAAATAAATAATGAAGCTAGTTTCACTGACATTATTCACCTACATGCTTTTTTAAATAAACAAAGATTTTCGTTTTTTTTGGGCCAATAAATAAAAAAAATAAAAAAATATATAAAAAAACAATAGAAATTTAAATACTTTTTAAATTGAAATAAACAATTTCAAAGACAGACGTAGATAAATATTTAAATGGCCTAAAGACACATCCAAAAGCCTTTAAAATAACTAAATTAACAAAAAAGGAAGTAGAGCGATGTGACATCGGATCAAACTGAACCAGCCTCAGCGTAATATGCATATACGTAAAATTATGCGATCCCATTTCTTGTCCAAAAATAATATATACGAGCTTTTTTTTTATTAGACTAGACAGGCATTTGACCGCCATCTCACCAGTTGGTAAGTGACGATGCGGCCAAAGATCTCTCAAAGAAGTCTAGGAACAGCCTATTCACTCTAACAATAAAGGCGTCCAGATTATAATAATCAGGGAACACACTCGCAGGGAACACGTTCCATTCCTTCCATAGCCGTACGCATTATAAAGGTCGAACCAATTCAATTCAATTCATTTATTTTGATAAACATAAATTTACACGTCAAATGTCATTAAATTCTGGAGTAGTCATTATTCTTAAAATAATGTTACATCAGATAAAAAAAATCACGATCTTAATGTCATGAGGTTAGTTACACAGAATAACGTATTTTGTCCAAGGGAGTTAATTACAAATTCAGATGTCACAAACATTATTCTTTATTTATTTATTTATACACATAACAGATAACAGCCACTTAAGAATTTTATGGTTATAACAATTACAAGTTCAGACTGAAATCCACTGAGAATGTGTATTATTTAGAATATAAAGAATATGCTCCTATTCTACATAAGTTTACAATTTAGGCATACAAAAAGAAAAAGAGTAACACAAAAATTCCAAACAAAATACACTTAAGGCAACAATGATGAACACCATCAACAAAAAAATATAGTTTGCAATTATTTCGAAAATGGTTTGTATTATAGTCGAAGATGTCAACGTCAGTATTATTATCTAGTAATTCATTGTATTGACGACACATTCGAGTTAAAGGATTGTAAAAAGAATTGTTGTTTAAATAAACCTGTATCATAAATAGTTCAGGGTTCCTAGTGCGTTGGTAGGTATTAAATTTTATGATTATTATTAATAGATTATTATTACAAAATGCATGTCAAATGTATACTTATATTATATTATACAAGTAACCGAAAGTAAGTACCAAAGCGCGTCGTGCGGATAGCTGGAAGATCCACGACATAAGGTTCATCCTTCGCGTTTGCCCTGATCGCATCTCGTCGCGATCACGGGTCTTCTTCTCCTGGCCTGGCCGGTCAGTGGGCGAGGAGCCATTTCGGCTCACTCTAGGCCTTCTGTTTCGCTCCTCAGGGGCATGTTGAGGTCCCACAGGATCTCCATGCCTTGTTCTAGGATGGGCCTCGCCTCTACTCCTCTGTCGAGTGCGGAGCGCAGCCACATGAAGATCTGACTAGCGGAAAGGGGCCGGTGGCATGAGGTCGTGCAATTGCTTCGCACGTTCTCCGAAATGTAACCTGTAGAAGATCGACAGACGCGCAACCCTACGTCGATGCTCGATGCTCTGGAGCTTAGCTTTAATCAATTGCGGAGGAGGATTGCAATATCTAAATGTACTATCACTTCCATGTTTATTAATTTTTGTTATCGCAAAGATTTTCAGAGTAAACGTCAGCTTATTTCAAGAAGCAACAAATATATTTACTGGTGGCGGTCCATAGTCTCTGCCTACCCCATCTGTGGGACACAGGCGTGAACTTTATGTATGTATTTACTAAGAATTCGCTATACCCAGATCGCAGATAAATGTAGCCAGGAACCAGGGAGGAGGGTTTCGTTTCCCATTAAATTTTCACCTAAAATTACCATGCTTACTCGGGTGTAGCTAGCATTTTAAAATAACGTATCAGCACGCGCTTGACCGATTTTTGGTTACATTGATTTTGCAATGTCGTCATGGCTATCCCGCAACGCGTCACGGGCATGTCGTATTTTCAAACAAAAAGCTGAAACTAGTGTTGCGAATTGGAGTGTTACGTACGTGTTTATCGATATTTTGGATAACAATTTTATGTCTTTCTTTATTCATAAATAGTTAGCATTCCATTGCGGACAAACAATTAACCTAATTAACATAAAACATCCATCCATACTTAGTAGATTTTTCTGAACACTGCCTATAACAATACTTTATTTATTCCATTGATCATTGTGCAAACATTACATAAATAGGTACAGTTAATAATTCTTACTAATAAAACAATATATTTTTTACATTAATTATAATAATGACTGCATTTGGTTTGTCCACATAAAATACAAAGGCAAAGATACAAAGAAGTAAAAATAATACCTTAAAATCAAACTCCAACTTAAAAATCTCTTATATCGAATATCAAAAAGCTATACTTAGGGGAAATATTAAACAGGAAGTAGCATTTACTAAACTGACTAGTAATTATGTATCGAAATGACTGCGGTAGACTATTCCAAACTTCAGACTGGAATAGAAAAGATTTATTATATTAAGGACGCCACGCACGACGCGACACGTTATTTAAAAAATCTAGATTGGGTAAAAGGTATACAAACTAAATTAATTAATAATGACATGCTCATAGCTAAAAGGCTGTGAGCTAAAAGGCACAAAAGAAAATACTATTTAACAAAAATAAAGAAATAAGTGCGTCTCTTTAGATCTAGCATAAACATGAATCGCACCGCTATAAATGAGCTTTCTCTGAAATAAAATAACTCAATCAAGTAGTCAAGAGTTATCAACAGTCCGAACCGATACTTAAAATTACCAACCATTTCCAACACAAATAGATTACACCTCGCGTTTTATCGATAAAAATTATCGACACCGCCCCGTCTCTACGCACCCGCCCTCCATATAAATCTGTATAAATTACGATAGGGCTGGGCCTGACCCTGGGCCGGCAATGTCGGCAATTATCGGCTATCGTCTGCGGCCCCGGGATACCAAAAGCTGGCCCAATTTTTATCGACGAAAATAAAACTTGCTGACTGCTTTAACTGTTTTGGACCATGATAGCCTTTCAATTTAAACAAGAACATTATTGATTTCTTGCGAGTATATCGCTTCTGTATTCCTATATAATTTTTTTCTCTATGATATATCGTTCATCGTATGCTGTCCCTTACCAAGAACCAATAATAATAATCATCTTGGCGTTATCGTCAATAGGAGTGGTGGTAATTTTGTCTGTTTGTTTGTCTGTAGACGTTAATCTCCGGAACTATTTTAACAAAACTTTCGTTGTGTAGCTACTAAGCCTGAGCAACATATAGGGTGTGATTGAATTTGGAAATTTGAACACCTGATTAGGAACCATAATAGACCTGAAAGCTAATTATGTAACCCTGTTGCTAACAATTCTCTTTTTTTTTTTTATATTATACGACAGACAAACAGGCAAGCGGGCCACCTGATCGAAAGTGGTCACCGCCGCCTATGGACATCAGCAACACCAGGGGAGTCACTGATGCGTTGCCCGCCCCTAAAGAGACCTCTAATATACCTCTTGAACGATCCCATGTCATAGTCCAAAGGAAACACTGTGGCTGGGAGCTCATTCCACATCCGAATCGTACAAGCGAGAAACGTTCTTTCGAACCTTCGCGTCGTGACCAACAGAGGGTCTACGTAGTGAGGATGAGTACTCAGCCCACGGCGGGTACTCATCCTCTGATTTCAATTATGAAAATTGTTTCTTTTGCGATTACGTATGATCGATTTGAGGGTTTCAGATTATTGCAATGGAATTTTGTTAGCAACTGAACCCATGAAATCGATGAAATGGAATCGCAAAAGTAACAATTTCAATAATTGAAATCAGCGAATAGTTGGCAACAGAGTTACGTAATTACCTAACTTACAGGTAAACTAGAAGAAATATGGAAATGGCACCGAATGGATTTTGATGGTGTTTTCACAGTTTGGTAGCTTGGGGTCCAAGTTAAAATCTGGACCATGTTTCATCTAATTCGGTTGAGTAGAACTAGAAATACAGCTCGATATCTCCGTAGTACTACTATTCATACATTCATTACATTTACAGGTCATTTAAAATGGTCGCCAGAAAGAAGATAAAATGTCCAAAAACAATTTCCACGCAGACGAAGTCGCGAGCAAAAGCTATTAATAATATATCTCCAGTATAAAAGTGGCTTTATTACAACTCTTCATAACAATTGTCGAAAACTAAAACGGAAACTGAAAATCGGTATTTCAAACCATTACAGTTTGACCATTTAGTTTCAGTGGCTATATAGAAAAAGGGAAACAGGTCCAGACCTCGTTACTGAAGTTTTCCTTTGAAAATATCTGCTTGTGGCGACTCTGGTTGCTGAAACGATTGCCCCGGAGTTAGGGATCCGTGGAGAAACTTTAAAAACGTATTATTACAAAATGTATTATTATAAATGCCACTTTTAATGTATTCCGTACCCCGAGGTACCGGGTTTGAACCCCATTGCGTTCCGTGGGGAAATGATACTTTCAACGGATTAGAGCGTTGGTGGCCTAATGGTTACGGGGTCCGACTCGGATCCCTTACCCCGAGGTACCGGAACCCCAGTGCTGGAGTAACGAATAGAAGAATAACAATGTCGGCTTTTGTACTTTAAATGAGGACCGTGGGTAGAGCGGACAGCGCGAGGATAGCAACAAACTTTTTATGAATTTACTTTCTTTTTAAAACGACCTAATCCGCTTTTTATCAAGTATCTTTAAAGCAGCATCAAAATACTTACGTACGTACATTAATTTTACAAAAAAAAAAAAACATTGGTCTACAGCCGCCATGTACCAATGACTCTTTTCTGAGATATGTACATCAGTTGTACGAACCGATGTTCTTACGGTGAGGGAAAACATCGTGATGAAACCCGCGCATTCAGGCCACTGAATGTGTCACCATGATCCAATCTGGTCAGGTTCCCCTTGTAGCAGGGTCATGAAGGTCAGATGGCAGTCACTCCTGCCAAATCCTGGGCCATGGTCAAAGCGGACCCTGGGCCCTCGCGCGTGAGATACAACCGGGAAAGTAACGACTGACCAGACACTTTCAACGGATTAATCGGAATTTTTGTAGGCAAATGATGTTAGTGCTGACCCTATGTTTAAGCCATTTGCAACCATGGTAGCAACGTTCTTATCAGGTTTTTTATTTCTGTACAAGTAGATTATTATTTTAAGAATAGATTTCAGGAACATACGAGGTTTATAAGCGGATATTTTGTAGCCCCAACATTGCAGAGGGACAAATGCAACATTAGAAATCAACAAGAAGATAGCCCCATCTGATGGGAAATGGGGAAACCTCAAACCGAAACACAACGTAGCAGAAAAACCCTCTAAGAAGCTCTCACAACAACTCATTTGCTAATCAAATAATCGTCGTCATAATATAAGAAAATAAGCAAGCAGAACCCCTCAGCTCTCGTTCGTATTCAGGCTTTCCATCCTTTTTTCGCACAGTCATTAGGCACACGGCCAGATAACGAGCCTCTCCATCGCAGTTTTATGAATTACGAAGATAACCGAATGAGGCACTTTCCCTGCCGACCTTTGGGAGGACGTACTTGTGGCATCTTACGTACGTAGCGTCGCACGGTCACACTTATTTTCTGTTTTTTTTTCTTTTTTTATACCACTAAGGTGGCAACCAAGCTTATCTACGGCCTGCCTGATGGTAAGCAGTCACCGCAGCCTATGGACGTTTGCAATACCAGGGGCATCACCCACGCTTCGCCGACCCCGTAAAGACCTTTTCACCCCTTTCTTGAAGAACTCTGTGTTGCGTCTGTGTAAAAACTGTAGCATTTGTATGGTAGGGAGAGGCCAACACACTCACATAGATAATCTCCTATATATAGGTAGGTCATCTTAATGTTAATGTCCGCGTGAAGGTCTGGGGTCCGCCTTGACCATGATCCAGGATTTTACATTACAGTAGAGCGACTGCTTACTGACTTCCGTGACTCTGTTAACAGGAGAACCTCACAAGATTGGATCATCGTTACACATTCAGTCGCATAAATGTGCAGGTTTTATGACGATGTTTTCCCTCACCGTAGGAGTATAATCTGTTAGTGTTCAACGAATGTACATAACTCAGAAAAGAGTCATTGGTATTTGGCTGCACTGGGGTTCGAACCCGGTACTAGACAAACGCAAACATATTTATTCAGTTCAGGTTCTTTAAAAAACACTTATAAACGTCAAACTAAACACAGTTGTAAAAAAATTACAGTGCACAAAACATTAGAAATTAGAAAAAAAAAACTACTTTTATGTATTAATTATACTTAATAATGACTACAAAATTAGTAATAAATTCAGACTAATTTCACTAAATATCATATTATTACACATATGATAATGTCAAACTTAATTCAATTATAATTATAAGGGATGTCATTGAATTGATAATAGGAATTTGTGTAGTTCAAGCTTACGAGTTCTAACTTGTGTCCGAAGCTGTAACCTTAACCACTAGTCCACTAACGCTAAATACTAAGCCGAAACTAGCCAATTCAATTCATTTATTTTGATAAACATAAATTTACACGTCCAATGTAATTAAATTCCTGAGTAGTCATTATTCTTAAAATAATATTACAACAGAAAAAAAAAGAAATCACAATCTTAATGTCATGAGGTTAGTTACACAGAATAACGTATTTTCTTCAAGGGAGTTAATTACAAATTCAGATGTCAAAAACATATTATTAGATATTATTATAACACTTCAATTCAATTCATTTATTGGTTATATTATACTGGGTGCTATACAACACATGTATGAAGCCCTGACCCGGATGGAGCGCCAAACATATTAAAATCATAGGTACAATTATTTTCGTCGTACGTGGAATTTTTGTACCTATCGTTTCCATACATCCAGCCAATGTGCATTATTTATTGCCGAATAGTGTACACTCTAACAATGTCAAGTAATTTTTAACAATGTCAAGTAATTTTTAATATTATCTTTGAACTGTCGAAAAACCGTAACTGTTTGACGAAGCCCGTCTGACAACTAACCTAATCGAAGTTATATTAGGTTTCACATTTTCATTGTGGGCTTCAATAACCCAAATTGCTTTCTCCATACCTACTTAACTCCAACTAGTCAACCCGGCGCGACTTCATTCACATGGCGTCCTACCCAATCCTACACCTCTCCTACACACCTATTTCACCACTACCTACACTTTATTTTCTTACTGATAATTTTTCCTTGTGAATCACTCTATTGTTTGATATAAAAAAAAAAAAAACATCTTGTCGTTAATGTCCCAATTGTGCTCTCGCGCACGAGGGCCCAGGGTCCGCCTTGACCATGATCCAGGATTCGGCTGGTCAGGTAATTACAGTGGAGCGACTGCAATCTGACCTCGATGCTGACCCTGCTACCAGGGGAACCTGACCAGATTGGATCATGGTTACATATCCAGTCGCCTGAATGTGCAGGTTTCATCACGATGTTTTACCTTTACCGTAAGAGCAACGGTTAGTATTCAACTAATGTACATAACTCAGAAAACAGTCATTGGTACATGGCCGGAGTGGGATTCGAACCCGGGACCTTTGGCTTACGAGTTGCATACACTAACCGCTCGGCCACCGACACTCTCTGTTTGATAACCGCATTAAAATCCATTACGTAATTTAAAAGATCCAAACATACATAGATACATAGGGACAGACGGCGGGAAGCGACTTTGTTTGTGTACTATGTGTAGATACAGACACAGATATCTACTTTTTTCTCTATTCCCTCGATTCGTTGCGAACGAAAAATGATAAAACCATTATCCAGGGGCACTTGAAGGGTGAATTCAATCTAACGGAGATCTTAATCTTGATAAATAATAGATAGATTAATCTGGAGAGTCCATTATCGGAGTTTTCTGATAATGCTTTTATTAATAAGGCTTTGGCACAAGTAATGAAATGTTTTACCTAGAATAATATTTCCATTAACGTGTATTACTCAAAATCATTACTATTAATGGTATTGATTTGGGTTATAAATCAAGTATTGCTATAATCACATATATTTGATGACCTGAGTAGTTCAGTTGCTTTACACGCCTGTCTGCCACGCAGAGGTCCCGGCTTCAATTCCCGGCTGAGCAGAACTTGAAATGATGAATTTTAATTTCGGTTACGGGTTTGGGTAGGTACTATGTATTTAAAAATTATCAGTTATCTAACACCCATAACACAAACTTTGCTTACTTTGATGGCGCTGTGTGAATGTATCCAAGCATTCTTTTTTTTTAAGCGGCAAACAAGCTTAAGACCTGCCTGATGGTAAGCAGTCACCGCAGCCTATGGACGTTTGCAATACCAGGGGCATCACCCACGCGTTGCCGACTTCGTAAAAACCTTTTTACCCCTTATTATTATTTAATTTACTAATTTATAGGTAGTTTCAGTATGTAATTATATATTGTATAATTGTAAATTGTAAATAAAATCGAGTACCTACTTTTACATGTAAATAAAATATTTGAGATATAATATAATAAACATCGTTTCGTTATATGCCTAATAACGATTTTTTCCGACGACCTGAGTGGTTCAGTGGTCAACATGCCAGTCAGCCACGCAAGAGTTCCCGGGTTCGATTCCTGGCCGGGCAGAAATTTAAATGATGAATTTTAATTTCTGTTACGGGTCTGGGTATTCTATGTATTAAGTATGTATTTTTTTTAAGTATGTAAGTAGTATATCAGTTAGCTAGCACCCATAGTACAAGCTTTGCTTAGTTTGGGGCTAGATGGCGCTGTGTGAATTTGTCCACGATTATTTATTTCTGAGTTAGTACACACAAGTTGTACACCAATATATGCTCTAACGTGAGGGAAGACCTCGTGAGAAAACCTGTACATTCAGCCGACTGAACGTGTATCCACAATCTGATTTTGTCAAGTTAACAGGGTCACGGTGGTCAGTTGGCAGTCGCTTTCCTGTAATTACCTGATCTACCAAATCCTGGTAATTATTTATTTATTTATTAAAACTTTATGCACTAAAGCTACATTGGCGGACTTAAAGCTAAAGTAGCCTTATCTACCCTATCTAGCCTAGTCAACCGTGAAAAAAAATATGAATCTTAAAATCAGAAAATAATTATACCTGATGAGCCAAATCCTTGATCACGGTCAGAAGCGGACCATGCGCCCGCGCAAGCACCCAACTAGGACATGCTGTTTTTACCTAAAATCACATATGTTCACAAAACGACAGATTTTACCGTTTCGCTGCGACACGTCAAGAAAGGGACGACTGACGTCACTCAGCAATTCCTTATGCTAATCACTTACGAAGGGATTCGCATAGTTAACAGGATTTGCGTGATAATGGGACGAATACTCAACCAGTGCGATGTATTTCGCACGAGGTAATGGGTATTTGAATCTCTGCTGAATACTGCACAGGTCACTAAGAAACCAGTTTGCACTAAGGGCTTAGGCGTTGCATACGAATCGAATAAATAAATAAATAAATATTCATGGACAAATTCACACAGCGCCATCTAGCCCCAAACTAAGCAAAGCTTGTACTATGGGTGCTAGCTAACTGATATACTACTTATATACATTTTCAAATACATACTTATTATACATAGAACACCCAGACACGTAACAGAAATTAAAATTCATTTTTTAAATTTCTGCCCGGCCGGGAATCGAACCCGGGACCTCTTGCCTGGCAGACCGGCATGTTGACCATTGAACCACTCAGGTCGTCAGGGTCGTTGAATCCGAGAAAGTTTATGTCGATCGATTCATCACTGCAATTATTGTAACCTGTTAATATTTCCACTGCTTGGGAGAAGGTGTAGTAAAGTAGAATGCTAGTTTAGCTCAGAATTTACTTATTTATTTATTAATTTAACTGTTTATTGTACACAATAATGATATACAGAGAAATATAAAAGAACAAAAGACACAACAGGCGCTGCTTATTTCTAAAAAGAAATTTCTTCCAGCAGGCCTACAGAAGAGAGATGTTACTTCAATTTATTAACAAATAATTTATCATTAATATGTAGACACATTTCAATTCCGCGGAAGGCCTGGAGACATCGTTGACTCGTATTTTTCATCATAAATGGGCGCTGAAATATGGAATGACCAATCATGGAGCCATATTGAGCGCAGTGTGTTCACTTAGCAGACTTTGTGTGAACCACAGAGCTTTGAAGTCCATGTGTGTCGCGCACCCCGCGCGCGGGCGGTGTGGCCCGATCATTGTTCTGTGGTGTGTACTCATACCTACCTATTAGTAGATAATAAATAATAATAAAATCTTTATTGAGCAAGAACTTAATCATATACAATTGATCAAGCTGTAGGTAAAATAGGTAACAACCTGTGCTATACCTCCAGCTTACAAATATAAAGTTCACTTTGACAATAGTACTTTTAAAAGAACTATAAACTTACAAACTAATAGTATTTCAAGCTTTATTTTATGCTAATTTATGTGTGTGTGTGTGTGTGTGTTAGTGTATGTGTGTTGCACTGTGATAGATTACGCTACTAAGACAAGTATTGTTATTGACAAGGCGGGGGAAGAGGTAAGCGTAGCTGTATGCGATTGGCCGTAGACGGAGAAGAATACGATTGGCATAAAGGGTCGCTGAATGCTCTAAGAGTGATTCACACAGAAGTCGCTGCTAATTGGCGAAAAATTCCTTTGCATGTACTTAAAAATTATAGAAATATTATAGAATTGTCGTGTCTCGCCTTCTGGGTCTGGGACACTGTCGTAGAGTAGCCTTGTCGGTCTTTTATCGAATTCACTTCGGTGAGTGCTCCCAGGAGCTCCACAACCTTGTTCCATCATGCCCTTTTTATTATCGAACAACGAGGGGGACAAAAAATCGTCATCCATTTATGGTAGATGTCCCACCATCTCGTACTAAGCGTTTTGCATCCACTTTTCTTATGCGCACTGCAAAGGACTGGAACTCTCTACCTGAGTCATTGTTCCCCGATACGTATAACCTTGGGGTCTTCAAATCAAGAGTGAATAGGTATCTTCTAGGCACGCATGCTACATCTTCGACCTCATCGTCGCTTTCCATCAGGTGAGTTGAGGTCAAATGCAAGCCTATTATTAATAAAAAAAAAAAACGGCAAATTCGGTCCCGCTAAAGATAGTGGACATAAAGCATAGATGGAGCCTCGACCTATTCGAATGTACACTGTCAATCTGTCATAACTCTCTTATTGTCATAAATCATAAATATATTGTCATAAATCTGTCATACTAATTATTCAATGTCATATATAAAGCTAGTACATTAAGATGACCAAGGCCACCAAATTTTACAATAGCGGTGGTCATGGAGGAGTATTTGACAACTTACAGCCGTCCCTTTTGGACACGTTATAGGCACCATTAAAAAGAAGAAACGAAATCGAAATATAGATTGTGATTTCAATTGTGAGTTGGCTCATTTTATCCCTCTTTGTTATTTGGATCCCGCCGACAGCTTTCTCTGATGGTTAAATAAATCCCTTCAAGATCCAAATACAGGACGCAAGCAAAATCCGCACACCATCTATCATCAGGAGCCCTATTCTTGAAACCGCACGCAGTCATGCAAGCGCTGGCTTGCGCTACCTATCTCTTCCACACTCGTGGTAAGTTGCTAATGATAGAAAAGCCGTACTCTTTCGGTATTGCCAATGTGATTTTTCATGCCGGAAATTAGAATTGAAAACCTTTCGAATCGAGGTGAGCGATTGCAAAAGAGCCCCTGGGTACCGATTCTGGTTTGCAATGCAGTTGTTATTATGTTGCAATGTAACTGTGATGCTACTATAACTACGTCGAGGTATCTAGTCAGTCCCAGCATTTAAATTGCAGTTAAATCATTGTTCGACCTTTGAACGTTTTCGTTGACAGAATTGAAGGCAGTTTCTCAACTAAGAAAGATGCAACTTAGTAATTTATTTATTTATTGGAGTACCAGCAGCCATATAAAACCATAATGCAACTAAAGTACCAGAAAACGAATTCTTGAAAAGTTGGAACTCAACATCTGTCATTTGAATAACAATCACACGTTTGACATGCGATGCAACTGTAATGTTACTGCAACTGAGACGATTTCCGTACCAGAATCGAAGCCCTGGGCTCTTACTGGGGATTCAAATAAAATAAAAACACAAGTAAAATGTATAGGCGATGTATTCTTATTCCTATTATTACCTCATAAATCATAGGTACCTAAAGTGATACTTTGTACATATTTTATTAATTACGATTAAGTATTACGTACTCTATTATGTATGCATTGATGTTGTAGTAATACTGCAGGCATAAAACATCACTTTACAATAAAAAAATAACGACTCAGTTTGTCTCAGAAGTTTTGTTTTTAAGTAAGTAAGTATTATTGTCGTCGTCTTAGTGCTTATCGCAGCCTCTGCCAGGGTATGTAAGTAGGTATAATATTGGAAAATTAATATTTAGGTTAATAAAATCACATACGTTTATTCCATGTAAAAAAGTTAATAAACATAATTAAAACAATTAATGATAATTTAATTTGGATGATGAGCCATTTTACTTACATATTTATGTATATTGATTACTTAAATAATATTATTATGTACTTCTCGTTTAATAATTAACTACTTAGTAGTTAATATGAATTTTAATCCATTGCATTGCATTTAATTTACAATAACGATAGTGATTTTACAAAATAGCGGAATGATTAATTTAATCATTCTCTTAGACATTACAAAAATAATAAGTGTTATTTACAAATTATTAACTAGTTATCACATTATAATATTTACTTTATGAACTATCAAGTATATAACCTGTCAAGAATTATACTAACTCTTACTAAATAGTGGATCCATCGACTACTTGTTTTTTTTATGCAAAACAAATAAACATATTCATTCATTCAATCAGCTGTTAAATATACACTTACAATTTAAATACCTAACTAATTGTATGTAAAAGACATCGACTAGAAAAATAAAGTAAATAGTTATCTTTAATTTTCAATATCAGGCTTTTACGGGCATTTTCAACATAATTATTATTTACAATTCTTCCTTATTTCTATGCTTCATTGAATAGCTGATAAATAGGTAAAATGTGGATGCATGTGTATTAACATCTATGTCTACCCAGTTTAGGATATTGCAGTGTAAATAGTACACCTAAGTATATCTAACTATCTATTATTAGCGAATTTAAACCTGTTGTTATCTTAAGATATTGAAATTTCCCTATAAATTCACATTATTAGCCCATTTTATCACTCTTCAAGTCTTGACTTGTTTAGTTCCATATATATAATTTATATCATACCTCACAAACACACAACTCGCATACATTTCCATTTTATTTTCAAACCAATGCACGCGAAAGTTCATGTCCATCGGACGCGACCGCTTAAATAATTCGAGTAGCAATTATTCAAGGCTCGATACATCGCTATCTCACTCGGTTGCGGTTTGTGCGAGCGAGATGGCAATGTATAATCCGTTCGAGTCAGGCGGTCAAACCCGATGGACATGAACTAGCAAGCGCTTTGTACATGTGAAACCACATTGTTCCACTTCTAAGGTCCTATAAAATCTCTTTCGCTTCATGCACACTTGTAAACCTTTTCCCATGATTCATGGCGTTTCCTAGTTCATTAGAACCACAGACTAATTATTAATCGATATCTCTATAAGGGCACTCATTTATTATCTTAAGTTACATCTCAAATTCGATTATTTTACATTTATTACCTCCATTTCACAGCCGTTCTTTCAATACTACAATTATTACAAAGTCTTGATCCGTAGTGATATAAATATTTACACAATTGTAACATATAACCCTCTTGGTTTTATAATTACATATTCAGATAATATCTCCAACTAGACGAATGCAGAACAGATTTACGTTCAAAGCAATTCTTATAAATACAGCTTGAAAATTAGTAGAGAAGAGCTAGATACAGGCATCTATCAGTTGTTTGACAACTGCTTGCCTGCTTAATATTAAGAATAATAATATAACAACATCAGTGGCAACCCTATTTGATACCAAGCTGTCGCCAATAGTATCTTATCATCTAGTTTCTCAGATTTCATATCATATACTTTCTATTAAAAAAAATAATCATCTTGGCGTTAATGTCCCGGTTGTGGTCTAGCCCACGAGGGCCCGGGGTCCGCCTTGACCATGATCCAGCAGTGGAGCGACTGCCATCTGACCTCGATGTTACCAGGGGAACCTGACCAGATTAGATCATGGTTACACATCCAGTCGCCTGAATATGCAGGTTTCATCACGATGTTTTCCCTCACCGTCAGAGCATCGGTTAGTATTCAACTAATGTACATTACTCAGAAAACAGTCATTGGTACATGGCCGGAGCGGGATTGGAACCCGGGACCTCTGGCTTACGAGTTGCATACTCTAACCGCTCGGCCACCGACGCTCTTCATATACTTTCTATTATTCCAATATAAAAATCTTCCTTGCTGTATTTTCTTAATTTTCTTTTGGTCTAGGGTCGGTCCACCTGATGAAAAGCGGCCACTATCGTCCAGGACATCAGCAACCTAAAGGGTGCCGATGTGGCCTTTAAGTTAGTAGATTGTGAGAAGAATATTTTCTTTCCATACTTTATTCCTTTCACACTTGTTAAAGATGCTTCATACAATTTCAGATCCCATAACTATTCGACAATGCCTCACAACCTCGTTATTTGTGGTACCGGTGACGACCTATTCACATCATAGTTTTCAAACAACCTGCTATTTATTGAATTTATTGTATTGCCATTTATTTCTTTTCCATTTACATTTCCCGGTCCTGTCTCATTATTATCAGCTGGTTTTGTAACACTACCAATTTTTAAAACAACACCGTCATTCAATTTGTTTGTTTTAGTATTTCCAGGAATATCAGTAGTTGAATCTATGTGTCTGTTATTATTTTGTAAATCTTTATGCTTGGTCTCCTGCATTTCTTCAATGATTGTGTCTTCAGTTCTTTCAGACACATCTTTGGAGTCTACTTTGTCTTCTATCTTGGTTTTATCGTTCGTGTACGCTCGGCTTTTTCCGGGGAGTCTTCGGCAGATTTTAGCGATGAATGGGTGCAGGAGTTTCTCATCGAACTCGTCTTTCTCGCTTCCCGTAATCAGGCCTATTACAACGCCAACCAGAACGCACATGATTGTACCAATAACGGCATACCACATGTACGATACTGCATACATCTTGAGCAGGGCGTTGAATCTGTAAAAGAGAGAAATTAAAATAAACTTAACCGTGTGACAAACTCGATGTATGTGATATTATAAAAACTATATAATGTGGCAAAAATTGATATTAAGTACTTAGTATTTGACTTTCTTGGAAGCATAAAAAACAGAATTATAGTAATCAGTCTGATTTTTTAACAAATAGGTGAGGTAAGTAGGTACATGGATCAGTCCTATTTGTCAATGTGTTCATCGGAGCTTATATACCACGGTTCATTGTTTAATCTCATTTACATTCACATATGTATACCTGTACAGTGTAAAACCAAACCTGTTCTAAGTTAAACATATTTTTTGATATCATATATTTATGCGTTGAGAAATTGATATTCTAAACGTATGAGGGGTGGCTTCGAACGCTCTAAGGCTCTAAGCTAAGTAGATAACATAATACATAATTCATGTTCCGCATTTTTGCTCGACTGTGGCGAAGTCCAAAAATAAGGGTTATGTTAATGAATGTGGAAGAAGCTGGAGGATTTGTAGCAAGTGAATCACGAGAATAAAAAAGTTGTACAAAAACTAAAAACCCCAACTGCAATTAAAAACTGGAAAGTAAGTAAATAGGTAAGTATAGGTTAGTTTTTGTACTACTTTTTATTCTCTTAGGGGTAGGCATTGTTTCACTTGTTACGTTCCTGACAAATCCTCTCGACCACATTCATAAACCTTTTTATATTGCACGTCGGTTTAAGACTCTTGACCAAACAAATATTTATCATATCTCCAATTTGATATTGTTTTGTAGGTCTCGGTCTATCATTTATCCATCCAACTACTGCCTGCCAATGAGTATTTTCCAATGACTGTCTGTCGCTATGTCACTCATAAAGACATCATTAGAAAATTAATAGCCAAAACACTTACATCGGAGATTCTTCATTATGGACCACTGGTCCTGTACTGTTTAAGGCCTGAAGCAGCGGCGTCAGCTGAGCCAGAGTGTGGTTGATGCCAATCGGTAGAGGCTTTGGGCTGAAGATGCTCTGAGTTTCGTTAGCGCATCCCTGGAAATTGAAGAAGGAAGTTCATGAAGGCCTTAAATGTGTGTAACCAGAAAAAAGCCATAAAATATGTGTGTCTTCTATTTGATTCTTGGGGTAACCAGAAAAATTCTTCACAACCAGTTTGAAGACGCAAATTCGAGAGCGACAAAATATTATACACAAGTTAATTTGAGATGTTCTTAATAAGTGGGGTGCAAACAGCGAATCGAGGAAACCAGTTTCTGCATTCTGTTCCGTTAGTACTCTCGCGCGTTAGAACCGGGGAC
Organism: Blastobasis lacticolella; assembly: GCA_905147135.1. Taxonomy (NCBI): domain Eukaryota; kingdom Metazoa; phylum Arthropoda; class Insecta; order Lepidoptera; family Blastobasidae; genus Blastobasis; species Blastobasis lacticolella. Next base: position 13,613,401 of record LR990061.1, read on the forward strand.
TACCTAGATTATGATTCAGGATTTGGCAGTTCAGATAATTAGAGTGGAGTGACTGTAATCTGACCTCCATAGCCCTGTTAACATTATATTATTAATTAATATTAATTTCTAATAGCGTCTTCCATCTTTGGCCGGAGTCGATAAGATAGCGGTCAAATTCCTAATAGTAAAAAATCCTGTCATACTGGCTGCTACTCACCTCAACAGTTAAAGGGAGCATCGCCTGTCTAGTATCCACGTATAGAAGCCTCCCAACTGCCATCCAAGTGGTCACAATATGGGAGACTACCATTCCCCAGAAGGCGCCTTTTCCGTTTGCAACAGGGATCAACGTCGCCAGGAGGAAGACTCCTAGGAGGGCGCCAGAAGTCGCTGAGGTGACCAAAAGGGAGCCCTCGATGACTCCTCCTACCATTCCCACTCCGAGGGAAAGGAACATTATCAGGATCGCTGGAAGGAAAGACGAGGACATATTAAACACAAAATATACAGTATGTTTGTCAGTATTATATTAGCCTGAATTATCCCACTGCTGGGCAAAGGCCCCCCACCCGATTCTTCCACTCTACGCGATTAAATTCCATTGTCTGCCAGTCATTTTCGGTAGGCCCTCGCTCATCTGCCCACCTTTTTTGGGTCTGCCACGACGTCGATTCCGAGAATTGGGTGTCCAAACAGTAATAGTATTAGCCCATAACACCTCCGACATGCGGCAGATTTAAGAATTTTAAAATCGAGTGCAATGATATCCGAGTTTTCCACAGTCGGTCAGTGGAGTTGTCGCATGGTAAGAAAACATGACTAATTTTAATGGAACGTAAACTTATTAATGTCTAAACTTTGCCTGCTACTTCGTCCTCATAATGTTTCGGACCCGTTCCCGCTGGAACCACATTTAATTTCGGGATAAATATAGCCTAAATGTTATTCTTGGCTATAAGCAATATTGCTGCTAAATTTCATTAGAATCCGTTCAGTAGTTTTTGCGTGATGGAATAACAAACAGACATCCAGACGTTCATCCTAATAAACATTCCCATTTTTAATATTATTAATGATGGACTGTGACTGTGTTGGGCGATGCTGTTGAGTTTTTAAACGAACTCTAATCTGATACAGTTGTAAGCGTCCAAACCGTAGAAACACTCACCACATAAAACGCCAATGATCTTGATGACCGTGAGTTGCTGCTTGTCCCCGATGCCCTTAAAGACTGGCAAAGCAGAGACGAAGTCCTCCCAGGCGACTGTGGCCAGGGAGTTCACGTTCGACACCATGAAGCTGGGAATTATAAGGAAAATACAGAGTTAGACTGAGTGGATTTTGAAACTAACCATTCCATGGAGTAGTTGTTATACTCGTTTCCAATCATGGATGTCGTATCCCGCAAGGTGATTGCTGTCTTTATGTGTTCATATCTAATTATTATAATCCTTAAAATGGGTAAGTAATACCAAACGCCTGATAAAATGGCATTAGCAATATCTGTCTATGGTAACACAACTCTATTATTTCTTGAAAATTATTACTATTCGTTAAGTCGTAAACCAATCAATTACGAATAGTTAAACGGAACTGAAGATTATACGTATCAGCCAATGTTTAAAATTATGAAGTTATTTTGCCCGATTACATTCCAAAGGTTTTTAGACATGTAAGCTGTTTTTTCATGCAGAAAACTGCCGAATAAATTTTTGTGAAACAAGCGACTCGGTATAAGCTGTAGTCCGAACTGTGTTGTATTATACTACGTACCTCATTCTATTGATATAAAAAAAATTGAAAGCGATAATGGATATGTTATTATCTACAAGATTTCTCAGGCTCATGCCCATAGTAAATATCTACATTTTCGATAATTAGGTAATCGGGCCAATAATTTAAATGTAAGCAATACCATTCATTCTTTTCACAAAAAACTGATGACAAGCGACCAACTCACCTCAAAGCCCCATTGAAGATACTTCCAAGGAACAACCCCAGCATCCCTGGTAAGAACGTGAACTGGTCTTGCACGTAATATGCCAGGACCTCATCTGGGGTTGCGATCTTGCCCGACATTAGCGGGTCACAGTACTGGTATAGGGCATACAGCGCCATTCCCACAATCCAGGAGAGACTGAACATGATGGCCACAGCTGGGACGTTGGCCATGAGGGTGCTTCGGACCTTCGCTTCACTGGACATTGAGCAGTATCGCTGGACAAAGGTCTGCTGGCAGCCGTAGATTGAGATGGACATGAATAGTTGTCCAAACAGTGCTGATGAGGTGTCCACACGAACGGTCGGGTCCCAATGGAATCTGGAAAAGATATTAATTTAAGTTAATAAAATAGACGCACATTGCCAAAAGTTCTCGAATGGTGACCACGACGGGTGATCTGGTAAAGTTCAATACTTGGTCGGCCTTGTGGAGATATTTGGGGGAAGCCTAGTAGTGGGAGTCGTTCAACTGACTGATATGATTTTATTTTACGCCTGATAAAATTATATTAGCAATATCTATCTACGGCGACATTGCTCTATTAATTCGTTATTTGCTGGTCGTGTGGTCACATGTTCTGTAGAACGTAGCACCAACTATTTCTACTTATGGGTCCCGTACAATTTTATAGGCTACAGCGCTTTTTGAAAAACTTAGGCAAACGTATTAAGCGCATTAGTGGTATAAAAACAATTTAGTGGTATAAAAAATACACTTACTTGAAGAATTGCAATCTCCCGCCCTCCAGGTTATCTTCGAACACTTTCTGCGGTCCACCAGCCTTGATCGTCGCCTGGATGATGAACGCTCCGCTCACCAGGATCATGGTGAGGGTCTGGATGACATCGGCTCTGAAAGGTGAAAGATACCTTATAAGAAACTTCATTGCCCGACCTAACAATAAATTGCCTTATCACTAAACTTGATATTGACGAAAATAGAAGACATGTTACTTAACCGCTCACATCCCAAGTATCCGCTATTCTATTGTTATAAATTGTTCTCGCTACCCACTATTTTGTCGCTGGGACGTGACAGGTTAAATTGGTGACGTTACGCATTTTTAGAAGACGTAAGTACTTAATTTGAAAAGAGAAGAGGAAGACTTTGAGAGCAATGTGTGTGATAAATAAATAAATAAATATTAGCAGTTGTCATAAACTACGTTTAATATCATCTTGGGGTCAATAACCCGGTTGCGCTCACGAGGGCCCGAGGCCGCCATGACGATGATCCAAGATTTGACAGACTGTCATCTGACCTCCGCGACCCTGGTAAGAAGGGAACCTGACCAGATTATAATCAACCTACTTTGATACGGGCGGTTTAGACTGCGAGTTGCGACATCAGGGTAGAGCTCGTCTAATCTAAAATGACGCGCCCCACTATCGCATTAACGCACACAAGCAAGTTTAAAATATGGACGCACAAATGCCGTTGTAATTGGTCATTCAGTTGCCGGTGATATTCAAACGGACGGAGCACGCGTCGTTCATTGGCTCCCACACAGATGAAGTGTCGTTATCAATATTTGCACTCACACATCGAAATCAACTAACTAAGTAGTGGGGCGCGTCATTTTAGACTAGACGAGCTCAACGAATGCTTTGCAATCTGTCTATGGATGGTTAGTAACATACTATTTATAGGTGAGTTATATGTGCTGGCCGTTTGCCCTAAGAAAAAGCAGCGCTTATGCGGTACACCTGGCTACATTCAGTCGATTAAATGCGGCTGAGATGCGGGTCGCTCGCCGTTACCTATTTGTTTTGGTTCGTTTTTGTTCTGATCCGAAAGCAGTTATTAGTGTAAAAAATTGATAACATTTACTGTGAAAGTTGTTCAGGTTGTGTTTGTATACCTAGGGAAAAAAAAATACCGTATTCTCAAAAACATCTTACGAAGAAAATATCAAGTGATCGTGAAAGGCTGTTGTATTTATTGTACACCATATTTGCAACTAGTAAATACTTAAGATAAAGTAGGTATTCGTAGATAAAACTCAGTATGAATCATATTATTGCATATGCATACACAGCCATCGGTTTTGTTTCTAAAGAATAAAACCATCTGGAACGAAGTCAGTTACACCGATATGCAAATTTCTTTTGCGGCAGCAACATACCTACATGCACAGAATTTTGAGTTCTGTATTGTATTGAATAATTTTTAGTTTATTTCCTTTTTCTTTGTTTTATTGTTTCAAATGATACTGAACGCGAATGTTTTATCACCAATATGGGACTCATATTAGAACAACCCATTTTATGTAAACTGTTTATGATGTAACAATATGAGTTCTGCAGGCGTATCTTACCTAAATAAATAAATTATTAAATCCATAAGACGATGAATTAAAATTAACGTGCAGTATTTTTGGCAAGTTATAAATGTCTGCCTACACTGTCTAATAACTCTAAGCACGTCACTGTCTATGAGCAATATTTACATTCCACTTACTTGCTCACGCTCACGCTTTTTGCTTCTGAATTAAGACGGCTGAAATAGCCAAACGTAATATCGTAGCACTTGATGAGAGTGCGAATAAATGATTGCTAATCAGATACATTAAACAAAATCAAATACACAAACAGCATGTTGGCAACGGCATGTCGGCGACCGCACGCGGACAGCAGCAGTTGCTATAGCAACGCTAGAAACAAGCTGTTTGCTAAAAGTTGGCTCTAGTGGGCTCTCTTTTCCTCGTATCTTTATTTTTTCTTCGCGCCACGGCGACAGCAGTCACCGACACATTAACTACACGTATTTGAGCTCTTACAACCTCCCTAGAATCATCAAAATCCATCCAATCTTACCTGATAGCAGCAGCCAATCCGCCCAGCAGATTGAACACTATCGCCACGATGGTAAGGGCAGCAGCTGACGCCCAGTGCGGTAGCCCCAGCACGGCGTGCAGGGCCACTGTCGGAGTGTAGACCGTCACAGCCAGGTTCAACACCTGTCTGATGAGGAACGTGGCAGCTGCCATCCGGCGGACGTGGGAGGAACCGAATCGCATCTGGAAATTGAGGGGCTGGAGTCAGTTACTAGGTCAAAGGTGTTGCCTTATTGGAGTGATGTTATGTGATATTAGACGATGTTACGTTAGAGTTACACGGACTTTTGTCAAGTGGTGCCATGTGACGCGAATGACAAAGACAAAATACAAATTCTTTATTAGTAACAGTTACAGTTCAAAGTAGCATGTAGGTACTTAGGCAGTGCCTTAATAAGCACATTACATTTAATTCTAATTTACAATGTCGATTAGTTGTATCATTCATAATAATATTAAAATGTCATAATACACGATATATACGTGTATATGGGTCTGTCTGTGTATATGTCTGCGTGCCGAATGATGCGTGAAGCGTCAGATCGCGACATTACACGCCACACACGGGCTCTGACGCACACGCCGTTCGACGTCAGGACGTCACGTCAGACAAGTGTGTTGCTAAATTGCAATTTTCATACATTTACTATAAGAGCTAATGTCCCTAATGTAGCGCTGTCTTTAGGCTGGTTTCACGATACGGGAGCCCGCACTGCTTCCCGGAGCGGAGGCAGACGTGAGGCGTTATAGTAGGTGCCAAATATATAGCAAAAGAATAGCGTTCAATGAACCCAACCAAGTCAATAACACAATAGACAGAGGTGGCTATCTCAGGAACTGTCTGTCAGTAGCCAAGTTTTTGGAAAGAAAGTCGCGTCAGTCGCATTTGATTTTATAAAGGAATTAATTTGTGTGTTTATAATAATAAATTCACAGTCCATTTTCTTACTTTATCAACAGACTAACAGTTAAATAACTGATAAACTACTTATATGTATACGCTTCTTTTTAATACACACTTATTATACATTCTACACCCAGACCCGTAACAGAAATTAAAATTAAAATTTCAATTTCTGCTCGGCCGGGAATCGAACCCGGGACCTCAGAGTGGCGACCGGCATGTTGACCAACTGAACCACGCGATATTGTATTATATGTACCGAACAAACTGCTGCATATGCAAATAGGTAGGTAATTTTGACAGCGCTACAATATAATAGTAAATTACCGCGTGTTAACTTAGTCATAATGAGAGTCATATATTAGTTGAATGACTCGCGATAAAATTATTATCGCGATTAGTAAATTTAACGGGCGGTTCAATAATTGATTAATAGAAACGTTTTTATTGCTAATATTTTCTCAAGTTAATAGCTAAAGCTACATAAATGAAAAACTAAACATTGTAATGAAACCTGCACATTTAGGCGACTGAATGTGTAGCCATGATCCAATCCGGTCAGGTTCCCCTGGTAGCAGGTTCACGGAGGTTAGATGGCAGTCGCTTCACTGTTATTACCTAATCTGCCAAAACCTGGATCATGGTTCGCCTGAGTACAACCGGGACATTAACGCCAGAGGCATCACCCACGCGTTGCCCGACCCCGTAAAAACCATTTTACGCCTTTCTTGAAGAACTCCATGTTGTACTCTCCAGGTCTGATCAGGTTCCCCTGCTAAAACAGTCACGGAGGTCAGATGGTAGTCGCTCCACTGGTATTACCTGATACACAACCGGGACATTAACCATTAACGCCAAGATGATTACAGTGACGCATCTATATATCTTCTATCTATAGTATAAAAAAATAGCTTCCCGCCGTGTGTCCCTATGTATTTTTGTACGCTTAGATCTTTTCAAGCACGCAACGGATTTTAATGCGTTTTCAACAATAGATAGAGTGATTCAAGAGGAAGGTTTATAAGTAAGAAAAAAGGGTAGGTAGGGGTAATGTAGGTGTACGCAAACGAAGTCTCGTCATGTCATCTATTGTTGAAAACTGTCTTAAAATCCGTTGCGTTGTTTAAAATATCTAAGCGTACACTGATACACACATAGATACATAGGGACAGACGGTGGGAATCGACTTTATTTAATACGATTAATAGATATTACACCCATAACACAAGCTTCGCTTACTTTGAGGCTAAATGGCGCTGTGTGAATGAGGAGTTTTCCAGTAGGTATTGATAGTTGGTTTCAAAAAGCATCAATAGATGGCGCTCCTACAATTTTGGTAATCTTTTTTTAATCTGTATGATGGTAGCAGTGATTTCATGCAGCCAACTTATACTAAACTTAGAAATAAAATGTTTAGTAATATAAACATAACTGCTAAAGGTTGAACGAAATGTAAAAAGAAATATTTATAGAAGTTGGCACTATGTTCCATTATTATTAAAACCTCTAAAATGGTTGAAAACTATTGACAAATACAATATCATCCAATATAACGTACCCAGTATTTATATCCTATTTGCTAAGAACCTATTTCAAGCGATTATCAATTACCAAAATTGTCGGGGCGCCATCTAGTGAGTGGTTAGGAATGCTTTAGCTACCTATTGGAAAACTGCTCATTGTCCAAGCATTTTTTTGGCTCACCTGCAAGTACTCGTAGACGGAGTTCGTATGTAGCCGGTAGTAAACCGGGATGAACACCCAACACACGATGGGGAAGGCCAGGGCCATGCCGTAGAGCGTCTCCCACATCGCGGTGCCGTAGTACACCAGCTCTGATGGGTATCCTGGAATGATGGAGAGGTTTCTTTGACTTAATGTATTAGGTGGTAGGACTGGAGTGTTGGTAGTCTAGTTGTTAAAGGGTTTGACTCGTATGCAAGAGCTTCCGGGTTCGAACCCCAGTGCTGCCATATGCCAATGACTCTTTTCGGACAGAGTTATGTACATTAGTTTAAGACTAATCGATGCTTGAAAACATCATGATGAAACCTGCACATTCAGGCAACTGGATGTGTAACCATGACCCAATCTGGTCAAGTTCCCTTGGTAGCAGGGTCATGGAGGTCAGATGACAATCGCCCCACTCTAACCACCTGATCTGTACCAAATTCGGGTTTATGGTCAAGGCAGACCCCGGCCCCTCGCACGCGAGAGCACAATCGAGATATGAACGTGTAAATGACAATTTTTTCTAAATATTGTAGCAAAATTCTCCAATCTTGAAAGTGGATAATAATAATAAGGTTCCAAGAAGAAAAATACGATCACACGACTTACAGTCATAAGTATTTCATTGTACAAATGTAGGAAATTAACTGAAAAATTATCAATCTCTGATAAAACTCAAGGCTTTGGGATGTTAAACTCCGGTTAAAATTGTACACAACACTAATTTAAAAGCTATTAAAAAGTGATGATAAAGATTAATAGTGACTAAAGGCGTTGAGTTACAAAGAAATAATTTCTACAAAAAATTGCTATAATATTCTTTTTACTTAACAATCTTAGTGGGCATCGATTAAAATTCAATGAATTTATTGCATGTTACATGGTAACAAATACAGGTGGTCTTATCAATTAACATGCTCAAATGTAACACCACGAAAAAGGTCCCGCGGAAGGCCCAAGAAGCGATGGATTGACATCGCCGAGTCTGATGCGAGAGGCAATGGCTTACGACGCAAGAATGCCCAAGACCGGACAAAATGGAGGAAAATGAGTCGGTGAGCGGACCCTAGCAGAAGCCGGGACTGACCACTCGGACAATGATGATGATGATGACGTAACACCCCGTAGGGGCACCACAGTGTATGATTTATCTATTATTTATTTATTTAAAAACTTTATTGCACAAATTACAGCAATTGGCGGACTTAAAGCCATTGAGGCTTTGTCTAACAGTCAACCAGCAGACTATTAAATTTTACTTGTACATGCTTAGGCTAATTTTTACAAGATACATTGCAAATAACACAAACCGTGAACCAAGCCATGGACTGAGCATAGCTGACATAGTAACATTATCCTACATTACACATTGCAAATATCACAACTAGTACAGTCATTACCTACACTACACACTCTTAAAAACGAGAAATGTAATTATGATACATTTGAACCCGTTACGTTATATTATTTATACTCAGAATCGCGTTTTTCCAACGATTAGTGTCAGCTAATTAATTCAAGTTTTAATGACTCGACGAAGAATTGAAAATAAATAATTATAATAAGCGAATATTAGCAAATTAGGCGTACAATTTACGAACAATATTGATTCAGCGAAGAATGGGAAATAAATAACTATAATTTAGCGTGAAAAATAAATGGCCCTGACATGGCATTATTGTAGTCGGATCGCCTGATTTTTTTACTAGGTCTTAAATATAATGGATAGTAACGATAACATGTAAACAATGGATCCTAAAGCGAACCCAATATGAAGAATAGAAAATTCATCATCACAGCCCGTAACAGTCCACTGCAGGACTTGGGGCCTCTCCCACGAAAGGGAAGGTTCCTGCCATAATCTCCACGCTAGGCAGGCGGGTTGGAGATCGCAGTGTTTAAATATAACAATGGAAAATGCTGCTGCCCATTTTCCAGACTACGGAGACTCTTGATATTTTGCCTCGAAAACATTAGTCGCCTTGTACGACACGCACGAGTGTAAGGGGTTGGTGCTATTCTACTCTGCCGGACACCACACGGCCAATACAACTGCAAATAGAAAATTAATAACCAATATTTTCTCTGAATAAGAAGGAAAGGACATTGACGTGTTATAAACACGTATTGAATGAAATATTATTGGTAGTGATTAAAAGACAACAATGGATTCGAATGTGGTTAGTCATCATGACTGATTAAGGTGCCGTAATTTTTATTTATTTGATAGGTAGGTAATCCGTTATGTAGGTATGTTATGCCGTGTGGTGACCGGCAGAGTAGAGTAGCATCAACCCCTTACACTTACGGGTGTCGTACAAGGCGACTAATGTTTTCGAGGCAAAAGATCAAGAGTCTCCGTAGTCTGGAAAATGGGCAGCAGCATTTTCCTTTGTTATATTTAATCACTGCGATCTCCAACCCGCCTGCCAAGCGTGGAGATTATGGCAATAACCTCCCCTTTCGTGGGAGAGGCTCCAAGTCCTGCAGTGGACTGTTACGAGCTGTGATGATGAGGTAGGTAATCATTCTACACTGTACATAGGTACCTATTTAGTTCAGATATTGATGTACTGACTGATGATGACTTAAGAAAAACTTGTAAACTGGCAAAGTCTGCGCGTAGCTCCCGTGATTCGGTCTGACGCGGTCCATTTGACCGATAGTGCAGTAAGACCATGGGTGGTGGTGGACCAATCCAATCTGGTTAGGTTTCCCTGTTAAAAAGGTCACGGAGGTCGGATGGCAGTTGCTCCATTGTAATTACCTGATCTGCCAACATCTGTATTACTATCATTTAGAGAATTTCTTCTAGAAGGTTTATTTTGTATAATGAATAAATAAATAAATATTCGTTTACAAATTCACACAGCGCCATCTAGCCCCAAACTAAGCAAAGCTTGTACTATGGGTGCTAGATAACTGATATACTACTTAAATACTTTTAAGTACATACTTATTATACATAGAACACCCAGACCCGTAACAAAAATTAAAATTCACCATTTCAATTACTGCCCGGCCGAGAATCGAACCCGGGACCTCTTGCGTGGCAAACCGGCATGTTGACCACTGAACCACTCAGGTCGTCAAATGTATATTACATGCATGTCATTTTTATACTTGAGAAACCCGTGCGAAGCTAGGGCGGGTCGCTAGTACGAAATAAGACAGTCTCGTGAACCGGAACGTGTTTGGCAACCATGTGGACAGTTATTTGGCTTCTTAACCCATACATGCTCAACTTTATTTTTTCGAAAGATTATTATTATTTATGTCTTATTTTAAGTCTATGTAACATAAATAAACATGTTATTTGAAAAATAGTTGTAAAAATAATACAATTTTGGAGATTTTCACCGCCCCAATTTAGGGGCGCTGAGCACGCCCCGCCACACATAAAGTTTATCGTGTTTCCGCAATATTTGGAATGAAATAACTAATTTTGAATTATTTTTATTTATTTATAATTGTTATTTATTTATTCATTATGCAGAAATTACCAATATTTTATTACATTGCTAACACTTAGTTTTTAGGATTGAAATTTCTCATGGCAACCTACATTACATTTTCGACACTGGGTTTTAAGGCAAAAATGGGGAAATGGGAAATTATAATGGAATGTAAATATAAAATTTTAAGTGGGGTTAGAAACTCAAATGCCATACGATAAATAAAAAAATGGAATCAGAATAAAGAGGATCTATCCAGACGAACGCAATCAAAAATCTCATAGAAAAGGAGGAGAATCCTTGAGATTGGCTTCAATGGACGACTCAAATACCGATTCGACGCATAATTTCCCAGATAGGTTATTGCTACAGTCATGATAGATTATAAGAAATGTTGATGACCCTTCTAGCCCAGCTGATAAAAGCCTATATAACTGAAATGCGTTAGGTATTCATAGTACCATTCAATGGCCACATCAAAAATTGTCAATACCACTTCTTCCTACTGATAGATCGTAGCAACCAATGCTTTGATGAAGGCGATCCACTTTCGGACTCCTTTCACCAGCTGAGCAAGAGAAGGGTTATCACGATTACCTATCATCTATCACTGTGTTTACAACCTATTTGGAAAAATATGCATCGGCTCGCTACATGAGCCGTTCTTTGAAACTAATCTCAAGGAAAAGAAGGCGACCTGACGACTAAATAGAGCTGACATTATTATTTTCAGTGCTACTCAGATACGTTACGCTCAGAGCCATAAAAATACTACGACAAAGTGTCGAAAATGTTATGTAGGTTGCCTTAGGTACTATTTTCAGAAATTTCACTCATAAAAACTACAAATTTTATATTCCTAGTAATGATTTTGTTATTTCCACATAATTTATAAATGAATAAAAATTACTTTAACATTCTAAATTTGTTATTTCTATCTAATTATTTTCCAATATAGCGGAAATAGAACTATTCTGGAACAAATTTTACGCGTGGCGAGGCGTGCTCAGCGCTCCGAAATTGGGGCGGTATAAAAAAAAATATTTTATATCTATATGTCACATGAACAAATTGATTTACTTTACAAAACCCATTTAACATAAACTAACCAATAAGAAAAGCCACTTTACATATACATAATAACATATAAACTACTTATAAACTTAGTTTTTTTTCCGCGACATCGTAAACACAAGACAAAGACTTTTTATTTTATCAAATTACAGATGAAACGATGCGAAAATCATATTTATTTGGTTGGCGCATGTTGTTAGCAATGTATTTAAACGAAATAGTGGCTTGTAAAAATAAATGAATACTTTTTACATTTAATAAATACCAAAAAACTCACCGTTTTAAAATTGGGGCAGTGAGCACATAAGGGTTAATCTTCATTGGATATAAGTACTAAACATTCTTATAGGATTATGTTACACTTGGGTAAAGAAAAAATAATTTAAAACTGTTACTTGTTTCGATTTAGTCACTACATATTATAAAACAAAGCCCCGTGCCGCGTCTGTCTGTCTGTTTGCGATAAATTCAAAAACTACTAAACGGATTTTTATACGGTTTTCACCAATACAGAGTAAAAAGGTAGGTTTAGGTGTATAATTTGTAAAAGTCACTATCCGTGCGAAGCCGGAGCAGATCGCTGGTAAGAAATAAAGATGGCGCGCTGTCAACAGTGATATTTGAGGCCGGTTTCGTGTGTGCCGTGGCGTAGTTTGGTTGTCATTATGTGCGTGTGTCCCGTGTACACAGAGCATGGCGTAGTTTTGCGTGCGTCAGTATGTTGTTCGCAGGATTCTGTGTTTATTTCTTACTCATTTGTCACTTTTGTACACTGATAAACCAGAAACGATCGAACATTACGTTCGGTTAGTTATTAGCTAAATATAGCCGTAATTGTTGCTAAAAGTAGGTATATAAAAATAGGATATCTAGATTGGGCCATCTACGTGCCAGTCACAGCTGCCACATTGATGAAATAATATTCAAACACAAATGCCATAAATTTATCTTTCCAACAAAGCTGGTTTCACTGATACTAAACCGAGTTTCTTTTATTTATTTCAATTCAAAGTCTCAGCCTCTAAAAAACAACCTTTAGACATCTAATAGCTCTACAGTTTTTGTTCAACACACTTATCTCATCCAAATGTCAAAGTCCAATTTAGAGTCATTCCATGCTTAAACACATGGCTGTATAGAGTTCGAAAACCACAAAATTTTACGGAAGGTAGATGCGTCAATTCATTATTATGAATGAATGAATGGGTTTCGATTAACAAAGCAACGGTGATTGTTATTTAATGACTAATACTAAGTATCATCAGGATATCCACAAACCACAAACTAAAATGGATACAATATCGTATGCGATGATTAAAATAATAGGAATGGTAATTAAAAGCTACGTACCTATGGAAATATTTATTCTAGAAATATGATATATGTTATTCCCCCAATTTCTGTGTATTGTGATTTCTTATTATCTGTTAATTAATTGACTTTTAATATGTTCGACCATTGTTTAACCATGTGTTGAATGGATGCTACTCCACATGTGTACTTAATTAATCATAAAGCAATTTAAATACATGTCACGTTAAAACAATGTCAAAAATACAATTGTCAACATAAACTAATTCACAATCATGCTTCGTCCAAAATGAGGGTAACTAATAAACGTCAAAGAAATGGAGGAAAAAGAAACGAGCAATATAATTATAATCTGCTGTGATAAAACATCGTCAAATAAAGTTGAAAACTATTCGAATAGTCCTCCCCAAAATGTGTATGTGTACTTATAATAAGTATGTATTTCAAAAAAGTAAATAAGTAGTTTATCAGTTATCTAGTAACCATAACACAATCTTTGCTTTCTTTGGAGCTAGATGGCGCTGTGTGACTTGTCCAAGCATATTTATTTTATATTTTATTTATACTAGATCCATGCCTCACCTATGGATCGGAATTTAGTTGTACATGTACCTATGATACATGTAAACCTTCAGGATGAAATCTCTAACTAACTGATGGTGAAAACCACTTCCAAATCCGTAGTTTAAAAGATCTAAGCGTATATATAGAGGGACAAACGGCGGTAAGCGACATTTTTTTTTATACCACTAAGGTGGCAAACAAGCTTGCGGCCTGCCTGATGGTAAGCAGTCACCGCAGCCTATGGACGTTTGCAATACCAGGGGCATCACCCACGCGTTACCGACCCCGTAAAACCTTTTAACCCCTTTCTTAAAGAACTCCGTGTTGTACTCTCCGGGGAAAACCTCTCCAGGTAGTTCATTCCACAACCTTAGTGTGCGTGGGAGAAATTCCTTCGGATTTTTTTTCTAGTTCCTTTTATAAGACACTTTACCCCGTCCTACCCTTTATTTCTTGCTTATACACCTTCCTCTTGAATCACTTTATCATCATCACAGCCCGTAACAGTCCACTGCAGGACTTAGGGCCTCTCCCACGAAAGGGGAGGTTATTGCCATAATGTCCACGCTTGGCAGGCGGGTTGGAAATCGCAGTGTTTAAATATAACAATGGAAAATGCTGCTGCCCATTTTCCAGACTACGGAGACTTTTGATCTTTTGCCTCGAAAACATTAGTCGCCTTGTACGACACCCATGAGCGTAAGGGGTTGGTGCTATTCTACTCTGCCGGTCACCACAGGCCGGAATCACTCTATGCTTGAAAACCGCATTAAAATCCGGTGCGTTGTTTAAAAGGTCTAAGCATACATACATACAGAACGAGAGACGGCAGGAAGTGACTGTTTTATACAATGTATAGATAAAGAAGTAACCGAATAAGTCTAGTGACTAACAGTCCAGCCACTATCTGCAGATAAAAGGTAAATTCAATGCAAAACATTAATTGTCACTATGTATTCAGACACTTCCTCTTTTCTATCTAAAGTTTTATGTTCATCTTATCAGTTTACGTACAGCAGCACGTCTGGTCTATTTTAATCTTGCAAGATAGATAGTGATGTACTGTTTATAATGTCTGATGTATCATTCATGAGCAGCACGGTGAGTCAGTAGACAGTATTCTACAGTAGATAGAGTCAGGGGCAAGTTGTGTATAATAATATTTGCGATTGTTATCTTTTCGGCCGAGTAATTTGCTTTCTTGATATTTTGTAGGCGGTGATGGAGATGAGTAAAATAAAACATCTTAGCATTAATGTCCTTGTTGTGCGCTCGCGCGCGGGGGCTTAGGATCCGCCTTGACCATGATCCAGGATTTGGCAGATTACGTAATTACAGTGGAGCGACTGCCATCTGACCTCCGTGCCCCTGATACCGGGAACCTGACCATATTGGATCATGGTTACACATTCAATCGCCTGAGTGTGCAGGTTTCATCACGATGGTTTCGGTTAGAGTTAAACTAATGTACATAACTCAGAAAAGAGTCATTGGTACACGGCCGCAGCGGGATTCAAACCCGGTACCTGTGGCTTACGAGTCGGATACCTTAACCGCTCGGCCACCGACACTTCAACCGGTGATAGAGATGTTTATCTATGTCTTCGTAGAGAAGTGGTATGCGTCAAGCTACCCGACCTTGACCTTAATAATTGTCATAGTAATAACATTTTATGATATGATAAAGTAACCACAGAAGACAATGACTATTATAGTTGGCATTTAATTATGCAACCTAATATGTTATATTTATAAACAAAATATGAAACCAGCCTTAACCTGTCATAAAATTTAAATCGATAGAAAACAAAAGACTATAAAATCTTGATGACTATAAAATGGCGCAGGATAGAGACCAATGGCGAATTCTTGTGTCGGAGGCCAAGATCCACTTCGGGTCTCTTAATCTTGTTAAAGATTATCAAACAAGAGTCTATAAAATCCCAGGTATTACGTATCTATTATTTATTATTCTATTATTATTTCAAATTTGCTAACAATTTGCAAGTTTCTGTTGCATGGATTTTCCAACACCAAAGATGACCAATGGAGATTACGGCGGGTCCATAAAATAATTTGGAGAAGAATCATGACCAGTAGTGGTGTTGAAAGTTTAATTATATTTTTGCATTAAACAGGGTGCGCCACTCGAAGTGTTACTAATTCAAAATGCTATAATATTGTCAAATAAGTGAGTTTTTAAAATTATATTTCAAAAAAAAGCAGTTCAATTTTATATAAAAATAGGTTATTGTTCGATGTAATAACCAAGATCTATCAAAGTCGAAAATTTTAAGGTTGCTCAATATCACAAAACTTGCTAATCAAAATAGTTATTTTTGCAAAGCACTAGAAGTACCTTCTTCAATCGACTTTGTTTGTGACAAAAATATTTTACATTAGCTAAAGCAAAACCTCTTACATTTACTTAAATAAATATCCACATATTATAAAACAAAATCCCCCGCCGCGTCGGTCTATCTGTCTGTTCGCGACTCAAAAACTACTGAACGGATTTTCATACAGGTTTCAACTGTAGATAGACTGATTCCAGAGGCAGCTTTGTAGGGTAGATAAACACGCGAACACGTCCAGGCCAGCTAGTTAATAATAAAGTAAATGTAATACCATGTGCGGCAGTCAACATTTTATACCAGCGTAGTACACAAATCACGTTGCCCGATTGGCAATTTGCCCAGCAGTGGGCCTTATTAGAATTGACACAGCACGTGTAATGCCCAGAGGCATCACGAGTGTAGGTGTGGATCAATTTTCAACAATTGCACACATCTGTGCAAACACTAAACACTAGACACATCCGTGTGTTATGACGTAAATATAGTTGACAGAGGCTGGGATTTGTTGTTTTTGAAAATGACTGGTGTTTTGGAGATTTGGCTTAAGTTTTTGTGATGATTAATGTTTTTGTGTTGTAGAAGGAGGTTTGTGCTACCGGAAAAAGGTGTGACGTCGTAAAAAGTGGGGTATTATAAGTTTTACGTATTTATATGTGGCTCTGTGTATATGTGGAGGTGTGTGTCTGTCTGTGGCATCGTAACTCCCGAAGTTATAGTTCGATTCGGATGTGGTTTCCCCTATCTGAAAACCAGTTTGATTGAGATGGTTCTTAGCTTGTTTAATCAAAATCGGTTTAGTGGTTTAGTAAATATTCGTGTATATGTAAAAGTGGTCGGCGGTTGTTCGACGTTATTCTGTCAGTTAGGTGTAGTAACACAGACTTATCTAGACGCATTGTTCTAAATAATTCAATTGGCTTATCATAGAATTTTGTTGTGTTAGGGTAAGGTTTTTTTAATATAGGCGTTATTTTATTTATTATCTCTGTTAAATAAATTGCTAAATTTGCTTATGTCTTATTATATTCTTAAAGCAATATCTTGCTATAATCATTTTCTTCACCTTATTAAGTACTCTATTTCTGTCCAATTTTATCCAATTTATATAATATGGAGTTCTTCAAGAAAGGGATGAAAAGGTTACGGGGTCAGCAACGCG
Organism: Blastobasis lacticolella; assembly: GCA_905147135.1. NCBI lineage: Eukaryota > Metazoa > Arthropoda > Insecta > Lepidoptera > Blastobasidae > Blastobasis > Blastobasis lacticolella. Next base: position 13,630,776 of record LR990061.1, read on the forward strand.
TGGGTGATGCCCCTGGTATTGCAAACGTCCATAGGCTGCGGTGACTGCTTACCATCAGGCAGGCTTTGCCACCTGATGCAAAAATATATTTAAGAAAAAAATACTCACCTAAAAACGACCTCACCCCAAGCGTACCCCTCGAAACAGACAGAATCATGGCCAGGCTGGAGACCCCACCTCCAGCGAAGATGTACGCTCGTTTAGCGCCCCCTGGGGCGCTGGCATCTTGGCGCCTCCTCCAGAGAGGGATGAATGAGGACACGGCTATAAACACCGCAAACACTATGCATTCCCATGCTAGCCAACCGGAATTCATCGTCTGTAACAAAACAAAATGTACATCGTTATTATATGGTTTATACAATCGAGTTTTGGCTATTGGATAGGGCTTTTTATAATCTGGGGGAATTTTGGACGAAACAAGAGTTTGATATTGTAAATTACAAACTGACATTCATATTATTAATGAATTGACAAATTAATTTGAATTTGACATTTTTGATTTATTACGTATTTTGACATTGCATATTTTGATTTATATCCAAGTTTTATTTGTTATTGTTTTAAATGGATGTGAATTTAACTTTTTAATTATTGCTACTTTAAATATTGTATGTCCGAAATGGGCGAACTGCTGAGACTCACAAATATAATCTGTAATATCTAAATGTACCTACACAGTTCAACAATTAAGTTATTCTATTCTATTCTATTCTATACCTTTAGAAGCCTAATCTATACATATAATAAAACAGTACAACAGTGTGTCTGTACATAGTTTGCAATCTAAGTACAATTCCATCAAGCCGTTAGTAAATTAGCGGACTGGATGCTCTAGAACCTTGCAAGCCTAATTTGGCCCACTTCCTCCCTTCAATTAGCAAACAATTTTTTTCATTTGGAGCGTCGGTGGCCAAGTTGTTAAGATATCCGACTCGTAAGTGAGAAGTACCGTATTCGAATCCCATTGCGGCCATGTATCTACCAATGAATGTTTTCTGAATTATGTACATTAGTTAAATTGTAACCGATGCTCTTATGGTGAGGGAAAACATTGCGATGAAATCTGCACAGTTCAGGAATGCGTAACCATGATCCAATCTGGTCAGGTTCCCAGGTCCAGGTTATTAATTATCTACATTGTCTTTTGACATTAAAAAACTCGAACTAATAACCCTTTGTTCCTGGTAAGACATATCCCTTTGTATAGGTAACTCATCGGGTAATAAGTTAAAATCATCTTGGGGTTATTGCCTGGATGTGCCCTCGCGTTACGGCCCGGAGTCTCCAGGCCCTGATGCATCTTACCTCCGTGACCCTCCGGGCAAGATGGCAGTCGCTATACTGAAATTACCTCGTTTTTTTAATGTCAAAAGGCAATGTAGATAATTAATAACCATATTCCATACATTCAAAATTAATGAAGAAACGTTACTAACTTATTATAATGTGAGTTGTAAGCCTACACAACCAGCGAGTGCAAAATTCAACAGCTGATTACTCTTAAGTGTCAATGACCTATCGACGGTCAGCAGGGTCATTGACCCGTGGGTTATTTTTATGCGATACTTTTTAAATAAATTGAATTATTATGATGTTCTTATGGTATATCATCATGGCATTATCCCAAGGACATCTATAAACTCTGTTCATATTTTCATTTTTTAAATAATGATTTTTAAATCTACCTACCACTACATTCCATATATTTTTAGCTACCTACCTAAAAATATACGAAATTGTAAATTCTGATAAATTATATTTATTTATCATTCATTTTCTAAATTATTTTTCAAGGGCCCTATTTATTATATAGATACTTCTCGTAAGAATAGAAAGCCAATTCATCTCAGAACTATAAGGGTAGGGCCGTTTTTGTGACAAAATCTTTATCAGTGTCCAAAACCTTGTAAAACAATCCGTAAATTACTTTTAATGCTTGAAATATTCGGTAAAGAAAGGCCAAACTAAAAATATTGTCATAATTTTAACAAGCCTAATGTCCTATATAACAGACACTATTTTAACGAAAAAATAAACTTATTCCATAGACCAATATTTATTCTTTACTTTTCCTTGTTTAAACCACATTTACTAGAAGTATAAGTTGAACATCGAACTAAAAATAGCAAGCTTTCCATAAAAAGTAGATTAAACTGTAACATGGTGTGGTGTTGCACCATGTATGCATGTCGCGGATAAACTACAGGAACCGCCTAATCAAGAATCTACCGACCCGCCTAGGCATTGCTAGAGTATTTCTCATATAATAATAATATATATATATATATATATATATATATTTTTTTTTTTATGATACACAGTGACAAACGATCAGACAGCCCACCTGACAGTAAACGGTAACTATCGCCAATAAAATCTACCAAAAAATACAGAACTAAGATGAAATGCCTCATGCCTGTAATTGCGCTGGCTACCTTATCCTTTATACCGAAAAAGCAAGCTGTTGCTTGGCAGCAGAAATAGATTAGGCGGTGGTACTCGCCCAGGCGGACCGTTCAGGCTTGACAGTGTCCTACCATCTGATAATATATTATAACGTATAAACCTTCCGGGGGAAAATCTCAAATTGATAGCAAAACCACATCAAAATTCGTAAGCTTATATAGAAAGACTTGACTTTATTTATTTTTTTGGACTAGGAAGGCATTGACCGCCGAAGTGTCGATTCGGCATAAGATGGAGCATGCCTGTCTAGGAACAGCCTATTCACTCTATCCTTGAAGGTATCCAGATTACAATGAATATTATCGAGATTATTGTATACTATATGTAAGGATAACTCCGTCAAGGTTTAAAAAGGCGAATTCAACACTCTATCCGCAACATGCACATAACGAGGAGCCTCTATCACCCACTCCCGTTGCTAACGAGGCGTCTTGGAACGGGTTTTCTATAAATATAGAAGGGTAGGGACCTCCGTCAAAACACATTCCAGCCACATTAGGCCGTGTACCAGGTACAGACAGAGGCCTAACGTGTCTACTTGGTGGCGGTAGATATTGCACGATATATACATTGCATGTTGGCGTAAACAAAATCTAACAATATATAAATCTGCGTTGTAGGTATCAATCACGTAAATACACGTTATAAATTTACATACGGTCTAATATTTTCTAAGCTACTGAACAGATTTGACACAAAGGTTTCGAATAATTCAATCAAATTACTATTTTTTTAAACAATTGATTTTCACAAGTATTTTTGTTGTATTCTATAAAACATGCATTAAAACCTATCACTGCCTAAAAGCCGAACCTATCACTGTCTTAATTAGTCAAATGTTTATTAAAGTAGGTAAGTAATGGCTTTCTATTTTTGTGGCAGTGAACCACTCGCAAGCTGCGCATCCCCCTATGCAACATTTGAGACTTGACTGGAGTCTGTGCTTGAGTACGAAGAGAATTTTGCGCTAAATCGCGCTTAGGTATTGGTTGTTCGTCTATATCGACGATGTAGTATAAATAGTCACTCGTCACTGTACTTGTACTCGCCACTCGCCACTTCTTGACCAATGTATATCGGGCTCAAGACAGAGGTAGAGGCACTGACTGTACCTCTGTGCCTCTACCTCTATTTCTTAAGTTTCGTAAGTAGTTACGTAGTTTTAAACGTGAGTATTAATTCGCTTGTGTCTATCAAATTAGTCGCATAATGTACACTCATGAGCAAAATAACTAGTATGTAAACCACGATATTTCATAACGTGGTAAAGATAGCTTCATGGAACAAAAAGTGCAATAAAAAGAGTGTTATTTTACACATTAAAACCCTTTGTGATGATTAAATACACTTCAATGTTCATTTGATGAGTTGTACATCGAATATCGTCAACTATGTATAGATATGTCTTATGAGTGTATCTAATATCAGAAATATCGAATTGCAAAAAAATATATTCCATCCATCCAATCTGGTCTGGTTTCCCTGGTAGCAGGGTTACGGAGGTCAGAGGCAATCGCTCCACTGTAATTACCAGACCTGTCAAATTCTGGATCAAGATCAATGGGACCCCGGGCCCTCGTGCGCGAGAGCACAACCGGGACATTAACGCCAAGGTGATTATTTTATTATTAGGTATTATTGTTGTTTTTGGTTCAAAGGTTTTTGTTTCCTTTTTTCATTTGCTTTTATACATGAGCACATAATGACTTTTTAACTACCGTATCTTTGCCTACCGCAAATAACATGTGCCACTACCACGGACAAGTATTATTTATAAACATCAAGTTGGTATTACGTGTATGCGTTGCCGAATACTGGGCGAATGAAGTGTAAGTCAGAGTTTAGTCCATCGACTCGATAAGAAGTCGGTATTCTTGTAACATGAGATCAGAGGGCCTAGTGTGAGTTCCGCTTCGATTTTACTTAACTATTGCGTTTGCGTTCACGTCGAAATTAGTATGAAGAAAAAAACTTCATTTACGTACCACTAGGCGGCGCTATATATTTTTTCATACTAATTTCCACGTAAACGCAAACGCGATAGTTAAGTTAAATCGAAGCGGAACTCACACTAGGCCCTCTGGGGACATATTTTTGAACGATTCGAATGGTATTCCATTTTGATTTTCGAAATGAAAAATTCGATATTTTGATGCATTATGCTGATTTTACTGAAACATTAGGTTGTATTTTTTTAACTTGTTGTAATGTAACTTTGAGCTATTTTGTACCTAAATGAAGATATATTTATAGAAATTTCAATTAACGAAATTGAACTAGTCAACTAACAATAAGTCCACTCAGTAAAAAAGATTATAATTATATTGCTGGTTTCTTTTTCCTCCATTTCTTTGACGTAAATTAGGTATGTATATAAAAGTATATAAGTAATTTATCAGTTTTCTGGCACTCACAACATAAGCTTTGCTTATTTTGGGGTGCTGTGTAAATTGTCGAAGCATATTTATTTATTTATTTTTATTTACATTTTGTAACGTTTTAGTATTGTATTGATCCTCTTAAATACAGTCCAAACTTTATAGAGATCTTCGGAGAATCCTAAATTAGTCGTTAGTTATTACGTACGGATTGTACTTATTAAAAAAATAATGCCGGTACATTCCCGTCTTGGTCCACAGAAAGACGTAAACATAGTGATTGTGGTAATAGCAAGCAGTTATTACATGCGAATGAATGTAGCAATCAGTGAGGCCTTTACGTTACCTATGTACGAGTACACTGCGTAATGGGGACAAAAATAAAATTTTTGACAGGCCATTGTCCCCGTCACGGGGACAGCTAGGCGTCGTAAATACACCATCATCGGTCAGGAGCCCTATACTCCCGCTGTGCTTTAGCTAAATATCTCTATTGAAAATGCTGTTTAAAACAATCTATGACAATTAGAGGATTGGCAAAGATCGTTGAGTAGAAGTATTTTGCCTGGAATAGAGATTTCAGTTACTTTTTAATAGAGGTTTATGGGTAGGGAAAATGTCGGATTCGAATGTCGAAAGTGCGAGAATAGGCCCCCAGTGGCCCTTGCACAAATGTGTCCGTGACACAGCCCGCGCCGCGAGAGAGCGTTTGTCTCTTTCTCTCAATACTAAGACGAAAGAGATAGCAATACCTATGTCGCGCTTTTTCTCGCTTATCGCGCGCGAGATCAACTTGTGCTAGGCCTACAGTACGGGTAGCACAGGTTGCTCACGCGATAAGCGAGAAAAGGCGCGACATAAATACTGCTATCTTCTTCATCTTAGTATTGAGAGAAGGAAACAAACGCTCTCTTGCAGCGCGGGCTGTGTCACGGACACAGTTGTGATAGCTGTGCGGGAGTCGTGCTGTACGATGCGACTAGAGTAGATATAGTACAAAGCATAAGTACATTACAATCTGAAGAACAGGTATCGTGATGTATGATTTTAAATCAATGCGTCTACTGTAGGTACAGTACAAAGAATAAGTGCATTATCAACTAAAGAACAGTATTCCTCTGCAGCTGTTACGTTGTTATTTGTGAAAGAAATATACATTTATTTTAAAAAAGATCAGTGTCAAAGATGTGTTGGAGCGTTGGACTGTTAAATATCGTTATTTCCATCAATTCAACTCAAACTGTCTAACGATTTTTTTACACTGTGTAAAATAAAGACAGTTGAACTGTTTAGCTGAGCTACCTGGGGACAGGAAAGCCGAGCTGAGCCAAGCCGAGCTACGTTGAGCTGAGACAAGCTTATCCTTGGAATCACTCACGAATGATTAGTTTAATTGGAGTATTAGTTAGAGATGTATTGTGTTGATTTCTTTGGGAGGTCATGTTTGTTTATTTTTTTAGTAAAAATAGCGGATATCGATCTATATTGTCGTGCTGATAAAATAATTAATCGATTTTCCAAGTTCACGTTGTGTTAATTATACCTTCTGTCTACAACTACTACGGTGGCAAACAAGCTTACCCGCCTGATGGTAAGCAGTTACCGTAGATAGACGTTTGCAATACCAGGAGTGTATAATATCTCCAGTAAATAATGCACGAACCCGGTACCTCTCTTGTACCTACTGTTCTTCTTCCTCCTTATCTTGTACCAGATTGGCTGGGATCGGGCCTCCTTGTGCACTTGCGCCAGAAACGTCTATCCCGGGTTGTCATCGGTGCCAGGTTTTCGGTTTTTAGGTCCTTTGCTTGTTGACCACCATGTAGCTGGTGGCCTGCCTCTAGCTCTTGGCTGTGTGCTGATGTTAAGAACACTCTTGTATCTACTGTAATAGGTAGATACAACTACCATAATGTGGACCACCAGAGACTCTAAACCGTAATATAGAGATAACACAGTTTCCACCGTAGCAAAATGAGTCAACAAAGATTACTTCTAATACCTGACATTACATACATTATGTATGTGTACATAATTGTGTGACAGATTTTTATCTGACATGATGGCTTTTACATTACAGATCTGAATCGAGGTAAATCAATTACAATATCATTTCCGTGCGTTATTTGTCTGTTTGAGTGTCTGTAGGAACGGCGGTGTGGTATCCGACTTAATCAAATCAAATCAAATAAAATGTTTATTTGTAAAAAAAAAATAAGAAGCAAGAGGTACCAGGTTCAAATCCCAGAAATTTCATGTACCAATGACTTTTCTGAGTTGTATATATTAGTTATATGCTAACCGATGCTCTTACGGTGAGGGAAAACGTCGTGATGAAATCTGAATATTCAGGAGAATGAATGTATAACCATGATCCAAGCTGGTCAGGTTCCCCTATTAGCAGGGTCACGGAGGTCAAATGGCAGTCGCTTCACTGTAATTACCTAATCTGCCAAATCCTGGATCATGATCAAGGCGGACCCCGAGCCCTCGTGCGCGAGCTCAAGCGAAACATTAACGCCAATATTTCTTTGTTTATTTGTCTGTTTGAGTGTGTTTCTGGATGATAAAAGCTGGATATTTTCAAGGTAAGAAGTTCATAGTTCAGGCTTTAGACGTTTTTTAATAGGACTAGCCATGCATTGACTGCCATATCACCTGGTGGTAGAATCCGCATCATGAAAGAAGAGACTTGTCAAATGGCAGCAGAGGGGATTTCGCGCAGGTAATCGCCTAAGCAAGTCGAACCACGTGACCCGCCAAGTCTCTTCTTATTTGACACTAGTTGTAAGTGACAATGCGGTTAGTCTAGGAACCGCCTATTCCCGTTTTCGATTCCGATTATAGTGATCAGGGAACACACTCGCAGGCAACCCGTTCCATTCCTTAGCCGTACGCAATATAAAGGTTGAATCAAAGTAGCTCGTGCTGGAAGATCCACGACATAAGGATGAAGCATTCGCCCGGATCGCGTTTACGTAATGTCTTATTTGAGATGTCACAGCGCAAGATTCTCTTCCCACGTAGTCTCCTCAGGCGTGACAAAGCCCTAGCACCATTGCAGAAGTCACAAACACACAAATAAATTACTTAACATATTTTAGGATACAAAAAACATTCACTACTGCCGATTACGCTTATGTAAACTATTTACTTAAATTCATTATAATGTCTTTGTTTAATGTCCCGTAAAAAAAGAACTATGTCATTTTGACCATTACATATAACACGTACCTACATCGTTTATTCAAAGATCATTGTGTTTTTTTTTGCTTTGTTTTTCGTTGAAACTATTCAAGCTCTGTTGAAAAGTTCAACCAACTTATACTATGCGTGAAATCATTTCTTATATAATTACTGCAAGAAAACCTGCTCATAGAAGACACATTATTCAAATTATGAATCTCCTCGAGTCCGTCCGCTGGACATTTGCTACGTTTCTATTCTTTTAACCCCGATTCATCCCTAGAATCCTTAATTAAATTAAATTAAATATCATTTATTTCAAGTTTCACTGACTCATATTCTCATTACATTTCATTAATAATTATAGTTTATATTAATAAATACGTATGTATGTACGTAAGGATGTATGTGTATACATACATACATCCTTAGAATTAAAAATTAGACACCACGGGCTTTCTAAGAAAGTAAATGCTATTTAAGCGGACATTCGAAAGAACGTTTCTAGCTGGTACGATTCGGATATGGAAAAACCCAGCCACAGTGTTTCCTTTGGACTATGACATGGGATCGTCAAGAGGTATATTAGAGGTCTCATAAGAGGCGGGCAACACATTGGTAGCGCCCCTGGTGTTACTGATGTCCATAGGCGGCGGTAACCACTTTCGATCAGGTGGCCCGCTTGCCTATTACAAAAAAAATACATTGTTTTCGAGAATCGATAGTGAGCTAAATATAGCTCAGCGCATCGTAGCTTGTTTTGGCAGTGACTTGGCGCATGGGTAGTACAGGATGGACATATTTTTTTTTTATCTTTTTTAAGTTATATGGTAGGTAAATAGGCGAGCTAGCGTTATATTTGTGTGTGTCGGTACTTACTTTTATTATTTGTAAGATGTTTTTACTGTTAAAAATATTTATAATTATATAACATAAATAAACTATAAAATTATTAAAATACGATTTTTAATTTTATTATATATATCAAAATTTTGCTTTATTGTGCATTATAATTAACAATTAAAATGTGAACACTTTGTATACTTATCCTATTTTTAAAATTAATTACCCAATAAGTATGTTAATTTATTAAAGTCTAGACTGGATATTTATAACGATTCACGAATTTAATTAGGTGAATGACGTGCAGGTACCACACTTTTGTTTTTTTCGGTTGTGTACAAGATTTTCTTTTGATAAAAAGGCTTTCGATGTGGAATACTGTCGTCCTGTTAAATATAATTTGCATATAAATAGCGCTCGTTTTCCTTGCACCTTGAACGACATATACATTGTTGGTCTAATTAGTAGTCAGGTTTTTCTGATAGCATTCGAGCGTTTTAATTTTGGATGTTATCGCCCAAGCAAATTCGATGGGAAAAAACATTTCCCTCGACGTTTCGATTTTTATTTATATTAATAGCCACAGGTAGACATATTTGTTTCTAAAATTAACAATGAAAATAATATTGGTCAATCAAAATAGTATTAGACGTTTCCCGACAAAAAAAAAAGAGGTGTGTTATAATTTTACGTGAGTATCTGTGTCTTTGTGGCTTTGTGTATCTGTGTGTCTGTCTGTGGCATCGTAGGTCCCGAACGGATGAACATATTTAGATGCGGTTTCCTTTACTTGAAAGCCAGTTTAATCGATACGTTTTTAGCTTTGTTTCATTAAAACCGGTTTAGTAGTTTAAAAATTATTTGAATATATTTAGACTTGGTCGGGTTAGACCGACTTTTTAGTCGGTTTAGTAGCCTATGGATACGAAAGCCTCAAAATGGCAGTAGGTAAATACTTATACTCGCATATACAATTACGTAACAATTAACATAACAGTTGTTAACATAGAACAATAGAGGGCATGTTATTTATCAAGTAACGTTTATCAGTGATAGCGTCACGAGTACATACTAATTAATAAGAGGGTTCCTAAGTACGCAATTCTAAAAGTCAATAAACAAAAACGAAATATAAATCCGAATTGTTTTTCTGTTAATCCTAAAAGAGTGTCATTAGAAAAGTTTATACTATTTTTACTGACAAGGTGCAACCGACATAAACTTAATCTTCACAGTGACACCTGCATTTCTGCCACGTTCTGCTATTTCTGGGCCACAATTTTTTATTTTATTTAATACGCCAGACAAACAGGCCACCTAAAAGAAAGTGGTCACTGCCACCTGTAGAGATCAGCAACTAAGGTGGAGATACCAATGCGTTACCCGCCTCTGAAGAATTATGATATGGGGAATTGTACCGCTTTCCATGATTATTTTGGTCAATTAAATTAATTCTTTCTGTCGGGTGACGGACGTGCATGGACATGCGGTCATATTTCTTCTATTCATATATGTTTGTCTAGTTGTTTTTTCATCATTTCATTTTGTTTGTTTTTAATGGCTATTTTTGTTCATTAACTTATTTTTATTTGTTTTAACCTCAAATAATACCTGTATTGATGGAGGTCAGTGATTCAAACCCTCTATAGGCTGTTATGTTATGTGTTTGTTCTGTTATTGTGTGTAAAATTGTTTTTACCTACATCGCTTCTTCGGCACCGTCATCTCGTTTTAGGAACGAGTGTTATCAACCCACAACTAAATAATAAGACCACAAAATAAATTATTGTCGTTTAACATTGCGGTAAGACGAAAACTAATTTTTTGGAAATAGCAAAACAATTTAAAGTTTTCTAAATAATCAGACAACGTTGAACTAACTAGTATGCCGACAATAGTAAGCTAAGTAAGGTATCTAGATGGCACGTCCGCGAACTAAACTCTCATCATCACAGCCCGTAACAGTCCACTGCAGGACTTTGGGCCTCTCCCACGAAAGGGGAGGTTATTGCCATAATCTCCACGCTTGGCAGGCGGGTTGGAGATCGCAGTGTTTAAATATAACAATGAAAAATGCTGCTGCCCATTATCCAGACTACGGAGACCCTTGATCTTTTGCCTCGAAAACATTAGTCGCCTTGTACGACACCCATGAGCGTAAGGGGTTGGTGCTATTCTACTCTGCCGGTCACCACACGGCCAACTAAACTCTAACGAAATAAAAATGCTACGGTGGATATGCGGCGTTTCACGACTCGACCGAGTCCGTAACGAGTACATCCGTGGCAGCCTTGACGTGTGAGACATCGCGTATAAGATTGAAGCGGCTTTCCTGCGCTGGTTTGATCACGTGCTGCGTAAGCCCCAGGGGTACATGGGGAATAGGTGCTTAAAGCTGCCGGTATCGAGGCCTAGCAAACAATGTATTGACATCGCTGAGTCGGATACGAGTGCCAACGGCCTCTGAGGGTTCTGAAGACCAATAAAATGGAGGTGAATGAGTAGATTAGCGGATACCAGAAGCCGAGATTAAAAATCTTTGTTCTTTCTTTTTAATTTACTTACTATTCTTACATAGGTATTCTATTTAAAATAATAAAACAAATTAGAACGTTGGCTATAAAGGCTGCCCATCGCCATTCAGCGTGGCAACGCTGCTAGTGTTATGGGCACCTTTGCACCGGGAATGGCAAAGAGTGGGTTAAACATCTAGTTTAAGTTATATGACGAAGTTATACGGATATCTAGTTTTAAGTTTTTATGTTGACTATGTAAGATATGTTGCCATGAAACAAATAAATATTAATTATGTTTATAACAAATAAATTTTGGGAGATAGAAATACAATATGCAAAAGCAATTTCATGGGTAATGGGTAATATGAAATAATGGGTAATTCGCGCGAGTGTTCTCGGCTTTTAACATTTAAGAAGGTTCTATTATATAAATAATAGTGAAAATTGTATCGAAATCCGTTTCGTGGTTTAGAAGAAGTAATGGGAGAAACACTCAGACGAAAACAGTAAGTTTGCTTCACCTATACTATGAGATAAACAATATGTTCAAACGCGAATTTTTTTTATTTTTTTTAGAATAAATGAAAGAGATATGATTTTAATAACATCCAAGGAAAGTTTGTGTACCCATATTATTTTAAATTAAAAGATCAGACGTCAATTTTCATTGGATAATCATAATTATACCTACTCGATTAAAGAGATTAAATATTGTTCATTTAAACAAACACTTACGTAATAGGTTATCTATGTTTAATATATTCATTTAATTTTATTAACATATTCCGTTGTGAATTAATTAATTAAACATCACACGGGCCACTTGATAATATAATTGTGATACATTAATATAAATATCTAATAAAAAGCTAACACTTTTGTATGCATTTCGTGATCTTATTATTTGTTATTGATATAGAGAACCAAATCTTTTAATTAACGAATAAATATTTTTTTATTTTTTAAATAATTTTATTTAAAAATTAAACAATATTTTTTAAATAATTTTATTTAAAAATTAAACAATATTTTTTAAATAAATTTATTTTAAAGCCTAAAATTTTTTTTAATACGACCTTTTCCAGTCGCAATAAAAATATCAAATCAAGACAAGGTCACGAGACCTGGCTTGCTCTTCCGTCACAAGTTTCTGACACACCCTGTACACGAAGGTACAGTTTTCAAACTGCAGGCTAACTGCATTCCATCGTATGGGTCAAAACAGCGTAAAACTTGTACTGAATAACTTTGAAATGCACATGTCTAGTCCAACAAAATGATGCACCTTCTTGTAAATTAGAACCTGAACCTGATTGTTCCTCCCTCATAAGTAGGGTTGCCAAGAAATTAAAGAAGAATATAGGAGATTTCTATTTAGGGTTTACGAAAATTATTTTTTATTTTTAGAATATTTTTTTACAATTTTTAAAACACCTTTGTCGAAGAACCCTTCGCTATTCTATCGGACACCACATAGTAAAGAAGTAAATTTTTTTATTAAAAGAAAAGTGTATTTTTTTACCAATTGGCTCTTGATCTATCCGAAGAAAGCGTTGCCGCTGTATTGCTAAAATACAGTCGATTTGGATTTTTCCAACAGTATAGTATTCTGACCAAAAGTAGTATAGTAGTAGTAAAGTAGTTCTGATAGTATAATAAATAAATATGCTTGGACAAATTTACACAGCGCCATCTAGCCCCAAAGTAAGCAAAGCTTGTGTTATGGGCGTTAGATAACTGAACTATTTTTTTTAAATACATACATATTATATATAGTACACCCAAACCCGTAACAGAAATTAAAATTCATCATTTCAATTTCTGCTCGGCCGGGAATCGAACCCGGGACCTCTACGTGGCAGACCGGCATGTACACCAACTGAACCACTAAGGTCGTCAAATAGTATGATACTGTATTATATAGTATCTAGATTTGGCAACCCTACTCACAAGCGTAGAAGTGTCGCACAATAGCATCTTTTGTTGTTGTCTTATTTCTCTTTGCGAGTGGCTCTACTACTTTGTAGAGAGCTTTGCTCTAATGTCTTATTTGGATACTAACAGGTAGTCATTTTATTAGGATAGTTATTCTTAACCATTGGAATAGTTATTTCTAATTAGTTTTTGTTAGATTTTGGACCAGTTCTTTTAATTTCCTATTTTAAATATTTTTATTAAATATTTTTCTAATTTACTATAATTAAAAAAAAAAACAAAATTGGGGCGCTGAAAATCTTTCAAAAACATAACGAAAAAGTAAATCTACAATTCGTCAACACAAATATTTTGCACCATAAATACTCACTCTAATTGCACCTTAGCACTTCCCTATAAGTCTCAAAATAACAGATAAATTTGGCTTGGAGCCACTGCACTGCTAAATACGCGCGATACACGACTGCGTTTCGACTAAAACCGCACACGTCCGCTCTAGGCAACGACGGATCACCGACTGACGGACCGCGAGGAAACTCTGCGGATATAGTGACAAGTTTCATCTTATATGTAATTTTGGATATGAACCGCGCACACAATGCTAAGTAATGCAAGTAGAGATATGGAACAATATGGATTAAGAAAATTGCTGCCAGGCAAGTTTTCCTGTTTCCTGTATGTGAGTACTGATGTAACGGAATTGTTTTCAGTATTTTAGATTGAGGCATCATTGTTTTAGTTCTGTTGTTCCAGTTTATTAGTCTGGTTTTGATTCTCGATTGCGCCTCCGTTATGAGGAAAATAAGGTCAAGTAGACTGTTGGGGTTGTAATGCAATAAAATATAATCATCTTGGCGTTAATGTTTCGTTGTGCTCACGCGCGTGGGGGCCCGTGGTTTTCCATGATCCAGGATTTGGCAGATCAGGTAGTTGTAGTGGAGGGACTGCCATCTAGCCTCCGTGGCCCTGCTGTTAGGGGAACCTGGCCAGATTGAACTATGGTAGGTAATACGTTTGTCATGGAATATGGAGGCTGAATATGGAGGAGAGGTAAGAGCATCGGTTCGCATTCAACTAATGTACATAACTCAGAATAGAGTCATTGGTTTATAAATTTACCTCATCGTCCCGATATACCACTTATGTACATGTTGTTGGACTTTGGCTCCCTGTGTGTGTTCTATCGGCTGTACAATGGAGAGTGTACCGAGGAACTTTTCGATCTACGTAGACCCTCTGTTGGTCACCACGCGAAGGTTTGAAAGAACGTTGCTCGCTCGTACGATTCGGATGTGGAATGAGCTCCCAGCCACAGTGTTTCCTTTGGACTATGACATGGGATCGTTCAGAGGTATATTAGAGGTCTCTTCAGAGGCGGGCAACGCATTGGTGACTCCCCTGGTGTTGCTGATGTCCATAGGCAGCGGTGACCACTTTCCATCAGGTGGCCCGCATGCCTGTATGTCTGTCAGATAACATAATAAAGAAATGTATTGTCTGGATTGGAATCCTTTACCTTTGCGCGCACTGTGAGACCTCATAGTAATATTTCTGAATACAGGTGTCACTGGTCCAAATTTTATTGTCTACATCAGGTTGTCTGTCTGTATACTAGCTTTGATTTAATTATCAGATCAATATGTCATTTGCCATTGTCTATCACGCATTTTGTACGGAAGAGAATTCTACAGTCTTCTAGCAGGAACACTGAAGGATAGCCATTGATGAGCTCACGCTTGACCATCATCATCATCATCTTAGCGTCTATTCCGGCTTCTGCCAGGGTCCGCTTAACTTACAGTTGAACGCAAATGAATATAATCATTTGCAGACGGGAGAAGTGCAACCGCTCAAAGAGGAAGGGTTGTAGAGGATTATATCGAATGGATTTTTTTTTATTTTAATTATTTATTTAATTTATAGTTAGGCTTAGGTTTTTTAACTACTGTAATTACCTATTCTCTTTCATTTATTTACTTCTGTAAATATTATTGTAATTATTTGTAAAGTATAAGATTCAACCCAACCATTCATTATTGTTTAGAGACCTACAAATGTTTAACCTTATCATCCGAGCGATTTATTTTTGTAAACTTTTTGGAACTTTTGCGCGTTTTTATAGTTATTTTTAGCACTTTTTGGCACTTTTATAGCTCATCCGTCGCACCAAGTTCACATAAATGCGGTAAAAAAATTACGTAATACTTTACACATTTTTTTAAGGAGTACTTACGAGTTCATTGAATGTTTACATCCGCAAAAGCACATGATCGTATTTGTAGTCATAAAAAAAAACATCATCTTGGCGTTAATACCATACCATCCAGTATTTGACACAAGTCTGCTAATACCCACCGCAGATTTGGATTTCTTCATGAGGGAAGAATATTGGCCGAAGGGTGTGGTGTACCGGCGATTCCGTGGGCGACCCAGAATTTCCGGTGCCGCCGAACGACATTAGATGACAGTTATTTTTTTAAGATATTAATAAATTATATTTTTATATATTAGTTTACAATTTATAATAATTTGTATGTAGGTATAGGTTTTATCTTTGTCTGTATTTTGTATCAGTTTATTTTGTATTTATGTTGTTTGTGTATTTATAAATATGGGCCTAGTTGCCTGAAATAAATGAATAAATAAATAAATAAACTAATTCTCGATTGAATTGTAATTGGATCGCAAACGCAGCTCAATGGCAGTTGGACGCGTTTTTGGATTTCTGCTACAGTTAAAACTGAAGCAGATCAATTCAATCGAGCCTTAGTAAATTAGCGGATAAGAGACCCAGGTAATTACAGCGAAGCCACTGCCATCTGACCACCGTGTCGCTGGACTGTCCGTGAACAGTGGAACTTGATCAGATTGGATCATGGTTACACATGAACTTTACCAAAGGAACTTTCTCCCACGCACACTTAGGTTGTGGAATGAACTACCTGGAGAGGTTTTCCCTGGAAAGTACAACATGGAGTTCTTCAAGAAAGGAGTTAAAAGGTTTTTACGGGGTCGGCAGCGCGTGGGTGATGCCCCTGGTATTGCAAACGTCCATAGGCTGCGGTGACTGCTTACCATCAGGCAGGCCGCAAGGTTGTTTGCCACCTTAGCGGTATAAAAAAAAACATTCAATCGCCTGAATGTGCAGGTTTCATCACGAGGTATTCGAGCATTGATTTATATTGAATGCCGTAAAAATTTTTGCCCAGGCAACTACAAAATATGTATATTGTTGGATTTGGGTAAAATAAAATACCTTTCATTTTATATATAACTGGATTAAATAATATATGAGGGTAGATTATCACCATCCCCATCGTTAGACCAAGGTGAGAGTATGCAACCCATATTTTTTTCTTATTTCAGTCATATGCTTTCTCTCTTATAATGCATGATCTTTCTGACTAGGAACTTTCTGATGAGGGAAGATGTTACTAAGGCCGGATCTTAGACTACCGGTGGAATGTCTGAGGGACAGTTTTGATGACGTTGTGGCGACATCTATCGCTCTACTGCTCCAATAGGGAAGACTCAACGATACTCACATTACGAGTACACGAACACAAGGTTGGCAAGCATCCGCACATAGATGGCGCTAACAATCCAACATCGCGCTAGAGAAATGTGCCAACTTCCATGGCATATATACAACTTCCGACGATCAACTGTCGGACCCTTGGTCCCCTGGTCACAACACCCGGCCAGGTGGGTAATTACCCTTTTCTACCTTCTCACCATCTTCGCTTGCCAACATTGGTGGCTACCATTATCCTGCCACCGCCAAAACGTCATTCATTTTTTACTCGATAATGTCCGCCATTGCGTGCAAGTGAGATGAGCATGTTAATATGGATGTGTGGTGTGACGAGGTGCGACAGAGTACGGAACGAATACATGAGAGGAAGCCTCAAAGTGGCTCCAATTGGTGAACAAATTCAAAGTAGCCCCTGTAATGGTTCGACCATATCATGCGGAGAGAAGAAAATCATGTCACCAAAAGGGTATTGTATATGAATGTGAATGGATACGCAGGAAGAGGAAGACCATAGAAAAGATGGATGGATTGTGTGATGAGGGATATCAGTGAGCGAGAGGTGAGCGTGGAGATGACAGCGGATGGGGATGAATGGAGAAAGAAAACATACTGTGCCAATTCCAAATAAATGGGATAAGAGCAGGCAAATGATGATAATGAGATGCCTTATCGGTCTGGGTTCTGCCAGCCTAGCTACTTGGCCTTTCCTAATACGATACATACTTAGTGCCTAAATTACTACAAAAAAAGAAGTCAATTACGATTTCAACCCAATGACTTTGAACTTTGTTTGGCTCTATCTATTGCAAAAAATTAACGAAATAGTGTGACAAGTGAATTTTGTTGTGATAATAAATATTTTTTTTATATATCTTACCTTACCTTTTTGTTACAACCTATGTCAAGAAATCAGGTACAGGGGTCTTTTCTCTAATAGGTGTCTTCTACTTTATGCAGTGGTGTAGCTCCCACAAGGTGGACTGACGACCTGGTAAAGATCGGATGTAAAGCTGGATGCAGAAGAAACAGGTCTTTGTGGAGATATCTGCGGAAGGCCTTTGCCCAGCATTGAGCGTTTTCCAGCTGATATTATGAACCAAGCACCTTTAGGACATACGGAAACCAGAAATTGCATAGACGCCTTCAAGGTTAGAGTGAATAGGCTGCTCCTAGACAGGCATGCTCCATCGTGTCTTACCACCAGGTGAGATGGCGTTCCAATACCTGGCTAGTTCAATTATATAAAAAAATTGATTTTGACGGATTATGGGCAAACTCTCTTATTTATTTATTTATTAAACAAACTTTACAGTCTTACATTTCAAGAACTAATACGCTGTAAAATTAATATTAGGTACATCTTAAAATAATAAAACTTTATAGTAGGACAAAAAATAGAATTTCAAATCATCACCCGTTCATCGTCTCACAGAACCTCAAACACTCCCTACACACATCCGCCTATCGACTCGCAAAAATATCAGTCAGGCGCCGATGCCAGGAGCGAATTCAGCATAGATCACGCTCGAATGAGAAATGGGATATGGTGGAGGTTCAAATCTAACAGTAAATTGTGTTATTTAGGCTTAATGTTGATGTTGTAAAGAAAAGGAATTATGTATTGTGTAAGTACCAGCTTATGCCAGCGACTTACTTGCGTTCCTGATCCGCTCCTGTGAGAACCTCATTTAATTTCGATATAAATTTTAGCTTATGTGTTATTCCAGGCTATAAGCTACACTACTGTCAAATTTCATCAAAATCTGTGTTAGCGAAACCAAGAGTATCGCTAATGCATTGCCTACCTCTATAACACGTTGCTCTAGCAGCAAAAAGGCAAATTCCCCTCAACTGCCAAAGCCACGGTTCCCTAAATCCCCACCCCATGGAGCACTGGAAACCTTACTCACCGGCAGAAACACAATACTATTTAAAAGAGTATTGTTTAGCTGCGGTATTCTGTAAGGTGGAGGTACTTCCCCAGTCGGGCGGCTCCAATTCGAACGAGATACCCCGCTATGCCCTACCTCTCTTCATAACACACATTACATTATAATAAAGGAAAAAAGAAAAACTGTCAGAGGATAGATGTAGATAAGCGCTAGGACAATGATGATGTATGTTTTCACCTTCAGATGATGTTGAATATACAGTAAGCCATCCCTCGTGAATTTTCAATGGAGGCAGGTGTGCTAATGCAACACATTTTGCAATCTATCTAGATAGATAGATGATATCTAGATTCTATAAATGTTATATAGATAGATCTCTAGAACCGTTCCGAGTGGTGGTGGTTTCAAGATCGTTTGATTTTTATTTACAGTCTGGGGATTGATTATTTGTTTAATTTAAATTCGTTTAGAAAATATTTGAGTATATGTAAACTTGGTTAAGGCTTTTCCGACGTATTTCTGTTGGTTACGTCATACAAGATGTCCTTACACTCTGGACAAAGGCGAATACTATCAATTGAGTAGGGAATTTTAAACAAAACTGCAAAGTACTACTGCGCAACAATCGGTCCAGTAATTACTGAAAAATCAAAGATTTTAAATTTTTCACTTTGGAGCAGCCTGTATGTCTCGACTGTCAGTACGACTCGAGAAAGTACCCAAAACATTGCAAACTCTTTTGAATTGTATTAGAACTCCACGCCATATGACAGATTAAATTAAATTTAAAAAATACCTATTGTAGTTTTAAATGTGACATAACGTCAATCGCTTCTCGAATGTCACGCCATTAATGTCAATAATTAATTCTATGATCAATTCATTCCTATTGTCGTGATACAGTATGTTGTATTTGTAGCCAATTATGTTGCAATTAAATTTGTTAGATAAAGTCTGGTGCCAACAGCACAATTCCGCCATCGCACCACCCGCCGTGGGCTGGGTACTCATCCCCACTACGTAGACCCTCTGTTGGTCACCACGCGAAGGTTCGAAAGAACGTTTCTCGCTCGTTCGATTCGGATGTGGAATGAGCTCCCAGCCACAGTGTTTCCTTTGGACTATGACATGGGATCGTTCAAGAGGTATATTAGAGGTCTCTTCATAGGCGGGCAACGCATTGGTGACTCCCCTGGTGTTGCTGATGTCCATAGGCAGCGGTGACCACGCACCATCAGATGGCCCGCATGCCTGTTTGTCTGCCGAATAACATAAAAAGAAAGAGTTACTTTACGATACTGGTGAGTAGCAGTATTAAACAGGATTTCATTGTTTGTCCAGAGGCTAAGATCACCGTGTATAGGTTAACTCGTTAACATAATGTTTGAAACTAGTCATCGCGGTCATTATTACACATTTTGTGTATGTAATGTTCCGGGTTTCCTACAGCTTACCTTGGTTAACGACTAACACGATATTTCGACACAGTTGCATGCATCATGGTCACGGGACGGTGGGACGTCAACAAAGGTACGCGGTAGGAAACTCGGCACCTACCTTTAAAATGAATACATTCAATAATACTTTAAAGAGTAATATTTGTCAAAATGTTACCGGTTTAGAGAATTAATGCCTAACTTCATTTCTAATAACTTGTAATGGCAGACGGGGATCGTTGCACTTTTAATCAGATTTTCAAAGCTGGCATTATTTCATGACAATTATATGAATAATATTTTAAACTGTTCTACTTACATCAAAGTTTACCGAATACGATTATTTAGATCATTATAGCAATTGCTTGCATTTCACGAATTAGTTTAAACCGAGAGGTCAATGGCCGCTATAGCCAATCTATTTGGCACGTACTATAGTCGCGTATACGACATCCGTAAGTCGAAGGGGTTGGTGCTATTCTACTCTGTAAGACACGATAAAGCTTTCCTGCGTTATTTACAACCGTATAGAGAAACGACCACAATTTTTTTATACCACAAAGGTGGCAAACGGTCTGCCTACAATACATTAAACGAAACCATGAGGTCTCAAAATAAGCACGAACGAACAGGGCCTCAAGTCCGCAAATTTACTAAGGTGCGATTGAGTTGCATTGTATCGGAATAGCAGCACAATGGCAGTTTTAATTATAATAATAATAATCGTGGACAAATTCAAATCTAGCCCTAAACTAAGCAAAGCTTGTACTATGGGTGCTAGTTAACTGATATACAATTTTTTTTTTTTTTTTTATGTCATACGGTAGGCAAACAGGCAAGCGGGCCACCTGAAGGAAAGTGGTCACCACTGCCTATAGACATTAGCAACACCAAGAGTATCGCTAATGCGTTGCCCACCTCTATAACACGTTGCTCTGGCAGCAAAAAGCAAATGCCACTCCACTGCCAAAGCCACGGTTCCCCAAATCCCCACCCCATGGAGCACTGGAAACCTTACTCACCGGCAGAAACACAATACTATTTTAAGAAACACAATACTACTTACATACTTTTTAAATACATACTTATTATACATAGGTCACCCAGACTCGTAACAGAAATTAAATTCATCATTTAAATTTCTGCCGGTCCGGGAATCGAACTCTCCCGGGTCTCCGGAACCACACAGGTCGTCAAAAATTATAAAAGTATACCAAAAACTTGTCAAACTGCCATTGAGCTGTCCAATCCGATCCCATAACAATTTCATATAGCCATTACTAAATTTGCGGACTTGAGGCCCCGGGTTACAACTTGCAATACTTGAGTGGCGATCAGCACTATGTGTCCGTGAAACTGGATTCTAACGAATACTGTGATAATGCTTAGTAAAGCTACTTTGACAGACTTCACATGTGAGCTGAAACTTTTGGTACAACTTTTGTCGAGTTCTATCTATGATCCGTTTAAACTGACTTGTCTTATTTGGTTAAGTAAATTATGTATAAATAGATAATGTGCTGCAGTATTCGTTGAAATTCACATTCTATGTGTTTCTTTTATAATTCTCGACATCTATACACAATATACGTAGCGTGATTAATAAGGCTAGTCGTGATTTTGGGCATTGTTTGTTCACTAAATAAGACAAGTCAGTTTAAACGGATCATACATTCTTGCCTATTAGAGACGTCAAAACGCATCGATATTATATCGATATATTATATCGAGGTGATGGGAGCCGCTCTACTGTAATTGCCAAATCGGCCAAAATCCTGGATCATGGTTAAGTGTACCCCGAATTTGATACGGGAAAAAGCGCTAAGAAGAAAAAGATAAATATTTTCTCTGCGTAACATAGTTCAAACAAATAATCGATTTATAATCTCTACTTAGTCTATGAAATAGACGAGACATGGCCAACATTCACAAGACTTTACGAATATAGGCGAATACTCCCTCTACATTCTCGTATTGCCGCGGATTAGTCTACTTTCTTTTATACCACTAATGTGGCTAACAAGCTTACGGCCTGTCTGATGATAAGCAGTCACAGCAGCCTATGGACGTTTGCAATACCAGGAGTATCGCCCACGCGTTGCGTTTGCGTTGATCCCGTGAAAACCTTTTCACCCCTTTCTTGAAGAAATCCATGTTGTACTCCCCATAGAAAACCTCTCAGGTAGTTAATTCCATAACCTTAGTGTGCGTGGGAGAAAGTTCCTTTGGAACCGCACAGTTCGCGACCAATTTGACGATATCCTTGTGAGTTGCCTATGTTGTGAAATGTATAATGATATAATGTAATTTTCATGGATAAATAAAGAAATCGATTAAAAAATCAATTTGGCTCCAAGGTGTAAGGATGAACTCAGAATATAGCAAACATCCTTTACTTAGACAAGTATTGTTTGTGAACACGTGTAATTATTACACAAGGAGGATTACATTTGACCTTGTATTCTCTATTTTTACCTTTACCACTTACAATAATTTGAATATTGCAATATTCAAGCTCTGTATGACGTAAGGCGAGTAATAAGCGAAAGCCTTGGCTTAATATTGATTTCTTATGAATAAACTATAACTAAAGCAAAGTCAAGTTTGGATTCCTCAAAAATAACTACTCAAATTACTTAAAAGCCTATTTCAACCATGAACTACCATGTCGCCCACTTTCTGAGGGTGGTGAAGGAAGGCTTGGGCTGTCTCATATTTCTTTTCTTTTTTTTTATATCATACGGTAGGCAAACTGGCAAGCAGGCCACCTGATGGAAAGTGGTCACCACTGCCTGTAGACATTAGCAACACCGAGAGTATCGCCAATGCGTTTCCCACCTCTATAACATGTTGCTCTGGCAGCTAAAAAGCAAATGCCCGTCCACTGCCAAAGCCACGGTTCCCCAAATGCCCAACCCATGAAGCACTGGAGACCTTACTTAGCGGCAGAAACACAATACTATTTAAAAGAGTAGTATTTAGCTGCGTTATTCTGCAAGGTGGAGGTACTTCCAAAGTCGAGCGGCTCCAATTCGACCGCGATACCCCGCTATGCCCTACTAAATTAAAATTCATCATTTAGACATAGACATAGACGTAACTTTATTTGGTCCAATAACACATTCAAATATTTCAATTTCAGCTCGGGTTTCAAACCCGGGAACTCTACGTGGCGACCGGCATGTTAACCAACTGAACTAGTCAGGTCGCAAACATTGTGTTTACACCAGACGAGCAAACGGAATGCTCGGCACAATGTCAGAACAACGAGCGACTGCTTTTCTTGCCATTTTTTGCTGCTGAAGCACGTCCGCGACCACTTACTTACTGCGCTATCTCAGCGACCCAAAGTGAATCTTAACCTCCGACACTCAGAGATCGCCACCTCTCCCTATCCTGCGCCATCTCCTGCCAATCGAGGATTGTTAATGCGTGCAGGTCTTTCAGAACTTCATTAATCCAGCGATTTCTGGATTGCCGCGAACACTACGCCAACAAAATTAAAATGCTGCGGTAGAAGTGCGGTATTACAGGATTTGGCTGCTAGCGTACCGAGTACATTTGTGGCAGCAATAGCGTGAGAGATATAATTATTGCTGATAAGATTGAAGAGGCTCGCCCGCGCTGGTTTTGTCACATGCGACAATACAAAAACATTTATATCTCTCAAAAAGGCATCAGGTTACATTGTTATTTAAAAACTTTATACATTGTACATAACACTCGAATCCTTATTGAGAGCTGGAGTCTGTGGTAGGTTAATGAAAACCTGTGTTACAGATCTCCTGGCTCACAACCACCTATATCCCTCACAAATAAGCAGCGTAAGCCCTCGGGAGCCAAAGTTTTGCTAGCGAGTCCAAAATTGTAAAACTGGGACATTATCTAACGCCAAGATGACCACATAGTCTTCTTCATCTACACATAGTACAAAACAAAGTCGCTTCCCGCCGTCTGGCTCCTGTATGTATTATGTATCTATGTACGCTTAGATCTTTTAAAGTACGCAACGGATTTTAATGCGATTTTCAACAAATTCAAATACAAATTAATAAAAAGTTTATTCAATGTATGAGTAGGTACATTCAAGATACTTATTGTGAGTCACCATAAATAAATAATAAATAAATAATAAATAAATAATAAATAAATAATAAATAAATAATAAATGAATAATAAATGAATAATAAATAAATAATAAATAAATAATAAATAAATAATAAATAAATAATAAATAAATAATTTATTCAAGAAAACTTAAGTCTAAAATTACATCGTTATATTTAAAAGTACCTACTTATGTTAAAATTTAAATAGAACAATTTCAAATTATTTATTACCTATTTATTATTTAAGCTAAGTAAATTAAGTAGATACATGCTATATTTTTCATTAACTAGATGCCTAAACTAAGTAATACAGTAATAGTATGTAGTAGTAATAAAGTAAGTAATAATAATCAATAATGAGTACTTATGTAAGAATGCGCAGCGCGCGGCACCATCGACCCGGCAACGGCTTAGTTTGCCCCAACGAACACCACCACGCAAAGACCATGCATCATCAGTCATGGCCCATATTCATATTCATTTATTCGTAGTAATAATTATACATCGTCATTTAAAATAGTTTCATGAATAGAATTTTATTAAGTACTAATAGTTTATGTCAATTAAAAAAAAAACAATTAATTCAATAGTATCAAATTATCATTAATAACAGTAGATAGAGTGTTTCAAGAGGAAAGTCTAAAAGCAAGAAAAAGGATAGGCAGGGGTAAAGTAGACGCACGCGAACGAAGTCACTAGTAAACAATATAAATCTTATGAATAATCATTCAATGAGTAGCACTAGAACGCAAAATATCGAAAGACAGGCGCCTTAATCTATCAGACAGTCATCACGACATAATATCTTTACTTGATTGTCAATGGATGTCGGCTCTCCGATGGTTCCAAACAGATAGTGATGATCATGAATGACTGATACGAGATATTGACTCACACGGCAATAAATAATAGACGTAGTTTATTATCAATGGAGGAAGCTCTGATTTGACTCAGATACGTAGATAAGGCGGTACATAGATCGTCCTTTTATCAATGAATTTTGCGTTATGTCAATCGTACTATAGATTTCATTGATGAAGATTATCATCGAGATGGACCGGGCCGTGGCGGCGGAATGTTCGCATGCGTCAGCCTTTGAAAGCATCCAACTTAATAACTACTGCGTGAGGTACCAGACTGTGATGTGTGATCTGTTTGCCGTCACTCTAGTGAATAAAAATAATCATCTTGGCCCCGTTTTTAACTGTAATGTAGTATAAAGAATGAATAAATATATAAGGTTTCTTACACTATAACATAAATAAGGTACTCATGGCATAATGTTCCAATTACATATTCGAAAACAATCGTTAAGGATACACTTTTTTCACGTCCGTTTATAAATAGGTATTTAAAATATTACTTTATGATACATATCCCATACAATTTTCTTTACAGCTGTAATAACACGTAATGCAACACCTTTCATTTTGAATTTTTTGTCGGGCACCCGGGTTCGGCGAAGTAGGCTGTATACCTAAATATTTAAAATTCAAACTTTTCTGTTTATATTTGTGATTGTATATGTATTACACTATTTTACTTTTTTTATTATTAATAATAAATAAATAATTTTTTCCGCTGAACAGTTTTTTTTTTCTAATTGTTGTAATTTGAGTTTGTGAATGGTTTTGATTGTTTGAAACACATAAATTGAAAAATGTTAAAGTAGTGAAGTGAATTTTCCGCCGCTATCATATATAACAAAACTGACTAGCAGCTTACTTCCAGCAAAGTTGAGAAAATTATAGGTACGATATTTTAACATAAAAATATGAGTGTAGATAAAGTAGTGTATGCAACATCGACTTTCATTGACTTTCCTTCAAGGGTTCGACGTTATTAATGAATGTTTGTGCAATTGGCCGTTAGTAAATATATGAAATTGAGCGTGAAATGGATTTGTTGATATGTGCATATATGTACAATGCAATGAGATAGAAGAAGAAAAGTAATTAATAAAAAAATAATCATCTTGGCGTTAATGTCCCAGTTGTGCTCTCGCGCACGAGGGCCCGGGGTCCGCCTTCACCATGATCCAGGATTTGGCAGGTCAGGTAATTATTGTGGAGCGACTGCCATCTGACCTCCATGACCCTGCTACCAGGGAAACATGACCAGATTGGATCATGGTTACACATCCAGTCGCCTGAATGTGCAGGTTTCATCACGAAGTTTTCCCTCACCGTAAGAGCATCGGTTAGTATTCAACTAATGTACATGACTCAGAAAACAGTCATTGGTACATGACTGGAGCGGGATTCGAACCCGGGACCTCTGGCTTATGAGTCGTATACTCTAACCGCTCGACCACCGGGCGAGCGCTTCATCCTTATGTCGTGGATCTTCCAACTATCCGCACGAGCCGCTTTGGCTCGACTTTTATAATGCGTACGGCTAAGGAGTGGAATGCGTTGCCTGCGAGTGTGTTCCCTAATCAATATAACCTGGATGCCTTCAAGGCTAGAGTGAATAGGCTGTTCCTAGACAGGCATGCTCCATCATAGACCGCATCGTCACTTACCACCAGGTGAGGTGGCGGTCAAATGCCTGGCTAGTAAAGTAATAAAAAGAAAAGAAAAAAAAGACCACCGACACTCTCTGAGAGAATAAGAAAAGTAATTAAATGAATTTAATAATTAAATCAGAAAATAACGACATCTGCCGCTAGATGGCCTTGTTTTTTTATTGATAGTATTTTTTTCGATTTAACTGCTTTATTTTTATATCTTTTTTGCGCACCATTGATTAATTTGACCAATATTAAATAAATCATAATACGATCACTAAACACACATCCGAATGAACGAATGTATTAATTTTTTATTGATTTAAAAGTCCAACAACATAATATTACAACAACAACATTCTTACGAAACAGAAAGTCAATTACAGGTCTTCGCTGGTAGAAAATATGGTGTCTATAATTAATATACTATGGGTGTCGAATCCGCGGTGGTCGACGGGGCAGTAAAGTTCTCGAGTGGCGACCACTTACCGGAAGACGCAGGCGTGGACCGACGACCTGGTAAGGATCACAGGTACCACCTGGATGCGGTAGGCACAGGACCGGCCTTTGTGGAGATCTCTGGGGGAAGCCTATGCCCAGCAGTGGGCGTCTTCTGGCTGATATGATATGATGAGTGTCGAATCATCTTAAGCCGTCGGACGCGGTTGCTATGGATTGAGAACAGGCGTCATATTAAGTCACGTCGGATGCTCTTTGGCTCGACTCTCCGACACCAAAAGTGATACACCAACTTTGGGCGACCACAGTTATACGAAAATAAAAAAGGATTTCTCAATTAGACTTACATAAGTGATACGAAAAATGTATACTAATGATTTTGATTTTAGATTTAGATTTATTTATTTTCCCAAAGTAAATACAACGTCATTATTATCATAATAATTATACAATATGTCAAAAATTTGTTTTCATTCAAGGATAGTCAAAGTTAGAGTATGTATTTACTTCTTATACAAAAATATATAAATTAAAATATCTGATAATTAAATTATGTAATGTCACAAAAATAATGTTATACGCATTCTTTCGCTCGTGGCTCAACACTATCTGCACCAGATATTTTTTTTTCATACAGTAGGCAAACAGGCAAGCGGGCCACCTGCTGGAAAGTGGTCACCACTGCCTATAGACATTAGCAACACCAAGAGTATCGCCAATGCGTTGGCCACCTCTATAACACGTTGCTCTGGCAGCAAAAAGACAAATGCCCCTCCACTGCCAAAGCCACGGTTCCCAAAATCCCCACCCCATGGAGCACTGGAAACCTTACTCACCGGCAGAAACACAACACTATTTAAAAGAGTATTGTTTAGCTGCAGATCTACAGTAGCTATTACATTCCTGTCTTAATTTCTGTAAATGTGTCTGTAAGAGATCACTTATAGCGATAAGGCCGTCTTTATAAATATGAATGAATGAACAATTCATTATTGCATTTATTCATACAATAAAACAAAATAAGAGAAAAAAAAACAACCGGCGGCCTTATCGCTTAAAGCGATTTCTTCCAGGCAACCTTAGACACCTAGAAACAGAATATACTCTAGGATAGGTGGTAAGTCTGTTCCACAGAACATTACTGTGGCATATTTCATTAATACAAATAAATATATATGGCTAAAATATAATACTATAAATACATAATATCTACACATCACAAAACATAAAGATGATATAAATTAAAAAAAGTTATACAAATTTTGATGTTAATCATGTATCCGCCTATGAGTAAGGTGAGACGATGATGATGATGGGATGACTAGAAATGATATCGTAGAGAGTTTTCAAAAAATTCAGTCCCATAATTTTAATAAAATTACTTTGTGTGCTTTCCCATACACAAATAATGACCCTAAGTTAAATAGACGTATTCATAGACTGAATACATGTTTATACATATAATTTGACTCGTTATAGTAACGCATTTACATTTTTTGACATCAACAAATTTGTTGGCAATATTATTTGTACAAATGATACATTGTATCTCAAGCAAAAGGACAAAAAGTATATTGCTACATTGTTAGCTTATAATATTAATTGTTATAACAATATTAGCGTAAGTAGGATTGACCAGGGCTCCTGCATGTTATCATCTAAGGACAAAGGATGCTCTTTAAACTAGATTCTAAGACAAAAGAAAAGCCCAAGAATTGTTTACGATTAATTCATCAAAATATACAAGGTTTTTCTGGCAAAGAACATGAAATAGAATTATATTTAAAGAAAACTCCTGTAGAAGTTTTATGTTTAACTGAGCACTGGCTGAGGGAATCTGACATGTCATTTAATTTATTTAACTATAATATAATTAGTTGTTTTAATCGAAAATCTATTTCCCGTGGTGGTTCATTAATTGCAGTACGGCAAAATATTAAATCGAAAGACCGGAAAGATGTTTCTGGCCTCTCAGTTGAACATAAGATTGAGTTATCCTGCGTGGAGCTAGAAAAGTGCATCATACTTTGTGTGTATAGGCCACCATACAATGAAAACTATGAGATTTTTGAAAAAACTATGGAACAAGTTTTAGAAAGACTTTGTACGTGTAAAAAAAAGGTAATCGTTTGTGGAGACTTTAATGTTAATTTACTAGAAAAAACAACGTTTAGTAAGAGAATAATAAGCTTATTTCGTAGTTTTAATCTTAATTATTTATTTTTAGAGCCGACACGATGCACAGAATCATCAGCGACTTGCATCGACAATGTATTCTGCTGTTGCGAGGTCAACGAAAAGGCTATTATAAATTTTACAAGATCTGACCATAGTGGACAATTCGTTGTTTTTGATTTTACGGAACAATGTAATATCAATGAAATAATTACAAGACCAATTACTCAAAGGAGAATTGAACACTTCAAACAAGCCTTATCGGAGACCATTGCCGGCCTTTCTCTTAATTCTCATGACCCAAACATTCTATTTTCTGATATGTTCAATTCTGTCAATAATGTTTATCAAAGTGTTTTTACGCAAAAAAGAATAAAAAGTAACTGTAAATCTAAATTTAGTGATTGGGCTACTTTAGGTATCCGCAAAAGCAGAGATAGAATGTTTGAACTATACGGTCAGCGAGCTTATTGCCATGATAAATATTTTGTAGAATATGTCAAAAAATATTCAAAAACGTTTAAGAAAGTTTGTCTAATTGCAAAATCACAGCATTATAAGAAAATTATAAGTTCGTCTTCAAACAAGGCTAAGACTGTGTGGAATGTAATAAATAAGGTGGCAGGGAAAACAAAGCCTCGTGATACACATTATGAAATCAAAACAGAAACCGGAACTAGTACCGCAAATAAAGAAGTGGCAGAGTTGTTCCAAACATTTTTTACCGAAATACCGATTAAAACTACCTCGCTGCTAAACTCGTGCCCAATTAGTGCAGAAAACTTGTTAAAAGAAAATATAGGTGCCTGTGAAAATGGCTTTTGTTATTCCGAAGTAGACGCTAAAACTATCATTAAAGCTTTTAAAAGCATTAAGTTGAAAAATACGGAAGATATTTGGGGAATGTCAGTTAGAGTTATAAGTACTGTTGTTGATATTTTAGCACCGTATTTAGCTTACATTTTTAATGCTTGCGTCGAAGTAGGTGTTTTCCCCGACCTCATGAAAATCAGTAAAGTGGTGCCATTATTCAAATCAGGTTGTAAAAATAGTTTGAATAATTTTAGACCGGTATCCATCCTGCCCGTTTTCAGTAAAATCTTTGAAAAAATCATGTTAAGTCAAATGATTGTGCACTTTAACAGTAATAAATTATTTCATCAACAACAATATGGCTTCACAAAAGGCCGCAATACTACCGAAGCTGGTATTAGCCTCATTCAACAAATTTTTGGCGCTTGGGAAGAACATCATAATGCAGTAGGTGTTTTTTGCGATTTGTCTAAAGCATTTGATTGTGTAAATCATTCAACACTATTACTAAAATTAAAACATTACGGTTTTACGCATGATAGTCTTGAAATGATGAAATCATACTTAGAAGGTAGAGTTCAAAAAGTAAATGTAAATGGCGAGTTATCTGCGGGTGGGAAAGTAAGCATTGGAGTGCCACAAGGATCTATATTGGGGCCGTTCTCTTTCTTGTATATATAAATGACCTTCCATACATGGTGCAGAATATTGCTGGTATAGTCTTGTTTGCTGACGACACTTCACTGATATTTAAAATTAATAGGAAAGATAATAATATAGACGAAGTAAACTGTGTTCTTCAGAATGTGCTTCATTGGTTTACGATTAATAACTTAGTCTTAAACTCTAAAAAAACTAAATGCGTTCATTTTTGCCTCCCTAATGTACAAAGTAATCAATGTAATGTTATATTAGATAAAACGCAACTTGAGTTGGTAGAGAAAACTACTTTCTTAGGCGTTAATATAGATTCTAAAATTCAATGGGGCCCACATATTGAATCATTGGCTAGTAGGTTAAGTTCGGCTGCATTTGCCGTGTGGCGAATAAGGAGGCTAACGGATGTGAATACAGCTAGATTAGTTTATTATAGTTATTTTCATAGTATTATGTCATACGGCATCATACTATGGGGCAAGTGTGCTGATAGTGACATCATTTTCAAACTACAAAAGCGAGCTGTAAGAGCAATATATGGATTACGTCGACGTGATTCGCTCAAAGAATTGTTTAAAGAAATTGATGTATTGACTTTCTCAAGTCAGTATATATTTGATAATATTATGTATGTTAGAAAGCATATTACCCAATTTGCTAAAAATACTGATATTCATAATGTCAATTTAAGAAACAAAAATAAACTGGTAACACCGTTGTTCAGACTAAGTAAAGTAAATTCATCTTTCATGGGTAACTGTATAAGATTTTATAATCATATTCCTGAATGTATTATTAATTTGCCTGAATTACAATTTAAAGATAAGGTGAAAACAACTTTAATGAAAAAAGCCTATTATAAAATTGATGAATATATCAATGACAAAAATGTATGGTGTACTACTAGCTCTTCGAAATAGGAAGTTATTTATAAATTTACAATTTTGTTAATTGGGTGAGGATGATTTGATGTGTAATAGTCATTGAATAACAAATATTTTTTTAATGTGTACGGCATTGGCAGCGCATGCTCACTTAAAAGTCTGCCTGGTGGTGGCATGGGGGTCGGGTCGTTCTCTTCCCTCAAATATGGTTGAATTGGACGATGGCTGGGCCCTGCGTCATGCTCGTGAACGGGTGCTGCCTTGGTGGACTGGCCTGCTTTTGCTGTGCCATTTTTTGTTTTTGAATTTATTTTTATTTTTAGTTATCTTGACGATTTGTAGAGGTTCACATCATATTCCAATCAAAACAGGCTCACTCAAATTAAATTGACAAATGTATCAATGCAATGTAATCATATTTAAATGTACCTGTGGGTTTCTTGCCGTTTCTTTTTCCCACAGATGGTCATTTTCCTAACTGAAGCGGCATACTGACAGACAGACGACATTCTTTTTACTTATTTGTTCCGAGCTCAGGGGGCGACGCGGGTAGGCCGGCTGGTGCGTGCGGGTGTGAGCGCCGGCGGGCTGGCTGGGGCCGGGCGCGCGCTACACATGATTCGCCTAGGCGGTTATGTGCGTGGCGCGTATCGGTGCCCGGTGTCTCGCCGGAGTGAGCCCTCGTACGCGCTGATCGGTCTGCATGCGTCGCCCCCTACCTGGATGAGCTCGCTTAACTTCCCTTTGTTTTCCGTTAGATTTTTGACTTTTGAAAAGAGATTAATTAACGTAATCCTAATTCAATAAAATACTTTTTCATTTTCATTTTCATTTTCATGGATCCCGACTGGATGTGACAGTTTTGAGAAAGTGCGCTTTAAACAACTTTTTAAAGGTTGGTAATGTTTTTGCTAGAAGGATTTCGACGGGCTATAAAATATATGAATAATAAATATATAAGACAAATAAATAAATAAATAATCGTGGACAAATTCACACAGCGCCATCTAGACCCAAACTAAGCAAAGCTGGTACTATGGGTACTAGCTAACTGATATACTACTTATATACTTTTTTAAATCTTCTCTTCTTCTAAGTCGCTACACTCTTGACAGAGTGGTCGTGGTCGTCGGTTGAGGATTGGCAGCACGCTTCACTATCCGGCGCCACTCCTCTCGAACTGCTGCTTTCCTAGTACACTCATAGAGAGAACCATTAACTGCAGCTTTCACTTGGTCGGTCCAGCGCGTCGGTGATCTTCCGCGTGGTCTCGAGCCTTCCACCTTTCCCTGTACCACAAGGCGCTCCAAAGAGAAATCTCCTCGTCGCGAGACATGGCCAAAAAAGGTCAGGATTCGAGTCTGTACTGTGGATGATATACGCTGCTTGATGCCGAGTTCTTGGAGGATGGACTCATTCTTTCTAAACTCCTTCCACGACACCCCAATTATTCTTCTCCAGCACCACATCTCCAAGGCGTCTATCCTCTTCTCGCTCTCTCTCAATGTCCACGTCTCAGCGGCATATAGAAATATGGGAACTAGCGCCCTCATAAGTCGGATCTTTGTGGCCTTTGTGACGTTCCGGCTTCTCCATATTTTCTTGAGCTTGTCCATGGCCGTCCTCGCAATAGCCATGCGTCGTTTGATCTCATCGACACATCCACCACCTTTTTAAATACATACTTATTATTATACATAAAACACCCAAACCCGTAGCAGAAATTAACACAACTTTCACTACACATTTTATCGGGTTTGTTACCACGGTTAGTATTGTTTTTACCTCGATATTTCGACGCAGTTGCATGTGTCATGGTCACGAGTTGACTCAAGACAACGTGTGTAGTGAAAGAGTAGTGAATAACCACGAAAGTCTTAAAACCTATATCCTTAGACAATTTACACAGCTCAATCTGGCCCCAAAGTAAGCAAAGCTTGTGTTATGGGTGCCAATAAACTGATAAACTACTTTAAATACATACAACGTCTGCAAAATTTTACAGGTCTGGGCCGTAACAGAAATTAAAATTCATCATTTAAATTTCTGCCCGGCCGGGAATCGAACCGACCTCTGCGTGGAAACCAACTGAACCACTCAGGTTACTAATTTGTATTTGTTATTGTCGTAGGTGATTGATGTTGTTGTATTTGATGAGTGTTTATCTATCTAAAAAAGAGGATAAGTTTCTATGTTTGTGAGTTTTTATTTATTTTTGTATCAAACTAAATTCCTACTAAGTTTTGGTTTTTAGTTTGTTTGTTGGGGCCGTTGGGAGTAATCTCCGAAACTACTTAACCGGTTTCGATAACTCTTTCAGTTATAGGAAGCTACATTATTCCCCAGTGAGATACTTAGGCACTGCATACTTTTCATCCCGGAAAAATAAGGAAGGATCCAGCGGGAACACTTTATGTTTACAGACCTCCGATCTGTGTTTTAATAAATGATAAAACCTACTTTTACAGTACGGCAAATTAAAATCTTTAGATATCATTTTATTTAATATTTTCTCTTAATATTTTCTCTCTTTATTTTCCACCTCAGTCGTGTGCAATTTTCAAATGGTGTATTTCAGTTTTTCCAGTCGCAGTGAAGGATCTTACACATATACACACACACACGCACGCACGCACGACACAAACACATACAGAGTCAGTGGGAGAAAGACAAATATATGGGCGCATGTATCTACCTATGTACCTATATGAAAGTTATTTTCTCTTTAGTCATTAGGTTATCATACTGCTAAATGGTTTGACACTCGAAATATTAAACCGCAGTTTTGTTATTGGCATCGCAACTTTGAATTGTACTTTTATAACTAAACTTCATTGCTGTAAAACTGTATCGAAAGAAATGAATAAATAATTAAATAATTGTCAATGCCACACACTAACCCCTTATGGTTTATGCTCGCCCCCCAATCGATAAACATTAGGTACTATGCTGGCAGGCGACGAATATACGAGTATGCTATTAGAAATTGTATAAGTAGGGGAGCCAGGGGCTTGTATTAACGGGGGTATGTATTAACAGGCCGATTGCCGCCAAACTATACATAAAAGACTGAGGTACGTACGGTTATAGGCGTCAGTGAATGACCACAGACATGTTGCGACCTATCAGTCGCCAATGGCATGCCGCAGAGCAAGGTTATGTATGAGGCGTGAATTTTGTCAGGTAAAAGAACATTTTTTAACTCGTTGTTTTTTGATTTGTTTCTTAATTATTTACGTAAACAGGACTGAAATTATTTTAAATGGTAGTAGATATCATCTCGTATAGTATTTTGTTTCCATTTAACCACATTATAAACGTACTTTTCTTTGATTTATATTTTTGTGATACATCTGCCTCTGGGGCAAGTGTTAGCAAATCGTATGGGGCAAGTATTAACAAGTATTAACCCCCGTGTATTTAATGCAACATTTAGGTTAGGGTATCCGACTCGTAAGCGAGAGGTACTAGGTTCGAATCCTATGCGGCCAAGAGTTATGTCCATTAGTTGATTCATTCAGGCGTTGCACATTCAGGCGACTGAATGTGTAACCATGATCCAATCAGGTCAGGCTCCCCTGGTAGCACGGTCACGGAGGTCCGATGGCAGTCGCTCCACTATAGTCAAGGCGGACCCCGGGCCCTCGAAAGGGCACAACTGGGACATTAACGCTAAAATGTTTTTTATGCAACAAATACTCTTTTGAAAAATATTATAATAGTCATATTGGCGTTAATATCCCGGCCCCGGGTTTGCCTTGACCATGATCCAAGATTTTGCGGAGCGACTGCTTTCGACTCCGTGACATTGGTACCAGATTGGATATTTTGAACTATTTGCCTCAAATAGTACAAAAAACGAATTTAATATTACAAATTGATAACTATCTGATAGTATAAACGTTAAATATGATATACACTCTTTTATTTTCTACTCATATTTATGAAATATTATCATAATCATATCAAGATACTATTGTTAATACTTACCCCAAGGTAGTTAAAACTTACCCCCAAACTGGGGCAAGTATTAACAAGTATCTTTTTTTATAAAACGTATGTTTGCGGCTAAAATACAAGGCATTAGTTGCGGTTTTTAATTAAAAATCATAGAGAGGTCGTTGGCGCTTCAAAGGGTTTAAAAATTATATCCCTAGCTAGTATAAATTCCGTTCAATTGATAAAATAGTAAAATCTG
Source organism: Blastobasis lacticolella (assembly GCA_905147135.1). NCBI lineage: Eukaryota > Metazoa > Arthropoda > Insecta > Lepidoptera > Blastobasidae > Blastobasis > Blastobasis lacticolella. The sequence goes on from LR990061.1 coordinate 13,666,770, forward strand.
TTAGTACATGCCCCTGGCTCCCCTACTCTATCAGTAATTTATAACTTTTTTTGCCTGCGATTTCATCTTATAGGTCTAAAATGTCAAATCAATCAAATAATTTATTTGTGAAACACAGGTACAGTTAGATATTACAATTAAGAGATACCGCTGTGATCCGCCGTTAGGCATACAAATATTACATCTAATTGGAATAACACATTTAATTACTTATTAAAACTATTTAAACTTGAATGTAGGAGTTATGAAAAAAAACCGTCATAATAGCCATCTTATGTGACTCCAAAATGCTGGTCTTTAGGAGACCATCCAACAAAGACCTGTCCTTCTATATCTACGAAAGCGAGACTTAGGCTCTACCTAGAGCGGCACAAGTAGGAACGAGAGCATTCATTCGCTCGGATGCTACATCATCATATTTTACACGACCTCGGCAAAGCCAAAAGGAAGGGTTATGTTTTGAGCAGTCTATGTATTGCTACAATATGTACATTTTGATAAGCACAATGACTATAGATTTCTTTTTGAAAGATTGAGCATTCCATAGGTGTATTATATTACTTAGGTAGTGTTACGAACATGACATTATTTAATCAAACACATATTTCTCTCAATATTTCATTTCCGTCTCAGTGATACTGTGTATGACGCATAGTCTGCAGCTAAATATAAAACAACGTCCAAAATCTCATCTTGATCTTACGTACGCTCACGAGACATCTGACGCGCGTCATATTTATTTAATAACTATCTTAATACTGCATACTTTCGTTGCCATGACACAGACAAGTATTTACGCGTGATCTGTGCGCATCGCATCGTGATTTGACATTCAATAGGGCTAACACAGGGCGGGATTTCGTCGAAGGCCCTTGGGAATTCTTTTTATATTACGTTAGACGAAGGGGCTAGCGGGCCACCTTTGTTTTTAATACCAGTTAGGTGGCAAACAAGCTCACGATCTGCCTGATGGTAAGCAGTTACCGCAGCCTATGGACGTTTGCAATACCAGGGGCATCACCTACGCGTAGCCGAAAACGTAAAAACCTTTTCACCCTTTCTTGAAGAATGTTGTACTCTCCAGGTAGTTCATTCCACTACCTTAGTGGACCTAATGGGAAGTCACTGCTGCCTATAGACATTGGCGACACGAGGGGTATCGCGAATGCATAGTCCACCCTTAAAGGCCGAGACACGTTGCTCTAGCAGCAAATCTCCACTGCTTAATAAATATATTTTTTTAACGAACAAAATACATTAAAACTAGTGTACGGTAACAACAGCATTATCTTTCTCTGTGTCGCTGTCATTAAGCCTCTCAAAGGCATCGGCGTTTCAAGCGACACATTAACAGTAAGTACCCATATTTACTTTACTTAAAATAAAACACATTGTTGGATGAATTAAACTCAGAAGTATAGTGTTATACTTTGTGTATTAAATAAAAATATTTGTTAAATAACATACAGAACATTTGTTTATTATATGATCACTAGATTAATAATATAAAAGGCACCAAAACTAAGTACATTTTCACGAAACTTCTTTTTTGATTAATTTCGGTTTTCAAATTCAATACTTGAGAATGTCTAAACAGCACCAGCTAATGAGGCACGCGGAACTTCACCTATTTCTTTTTAAATAGCTGCTCTCTGTTAATCCCCCGTTACTTTCGCTATTTCGCCTGTCAATGGTGGCGAATTTACCCAATTAATCTGGGAAGCAATTCTCGCGCTGTGAGATGCGCAAATGTGCTAAAATGTCGAATTTGAAATGTCAAATTTGATATTTTCTCCATACAAAAAACCGTATTAAAAAGGCACTGAAATTGACATTCGACAATATACGACTGTCAAAGAAAGAAGAGAGAAAAGAATATGTTTTGTCTGCAATAGACATTTCAATGTCATTATTAATGGAGATATGAGGCTAGAAAATATGTAAAATTCGGGATGTCACAGCCCGAGAAGTAGGCCTCTGTCCCTAGATTCCTCTCTGTCTCCGCCTCGACACTGTCTGAAAACGCTTCGGGCCCGAGGAACTAGTGGGACTGCAATCATGTTAGCTTTGTCTTAGTAACGCTTTGTAAATGTAATAATATTTACAATAAGCTTTGTTGAGAATTTCCTTTGTTACTTTCCTACCCATGTAACTCATACTGCAGAGGTCTTTGCTGGCTACTTCTGTTGATAAGAATTACGTACCGACTTAACTTCTAGGGAAAATAATCACTATATATTCAAAAACAAAGTCCCACGCCTCGTCTGTCTGTCTGTTCGTGATAAACTGAAAAAGTGCTGAACGGATTTTCTTGCGGTTTTTACCAATAGACACAGTGATAAGGAACATTTTTGTGTATCATATATTAAAGTAACCCCAAAAAACCCGTGCGAAGCCGGGGCGAGTCGCTAGTCTATACTAATATTATAAAGAGGAGAGGTTTGATTTTTTGTTTGTTTGTTTGTATTGAATAGGCTTCGAAACTACTGGACCGATTTCAAAAATTCTTTCACCGTTGGGAAGCTACACTATCCCCGGGTGACATAGGCTATATACCCGTGTACCCGTAGTGGTACCCGTGAGAAGCCGGGGCGGCTGCTAGTATTTCATAGATTACATCACGATTTCAATGAAACATAGCCAAGAGAGATATCGATTAAACTGACTTTTAAATAAAGATAACTGCATCGAAATTGGTACATCCGTTCAGGATGACACATACAGACACATCAAACCACAGATGACATTAACACCAAGTTGATAATTTATCTTTAAATAACGCCTACTCACTGCTACATACTAATGGCATATCAGCAATACATAACATTTGAATGTCTTTGTTGTCATAGGTAAATCGACGACAATAACGTATAACCCGATATCTGAAAAGTCACTGCAATATGTTTTAGCACATTTCTGTACATACAAATGGAAACCGCCTAGAATATTCATGTTCTCAGTTCTTTTTTTCTTTGATTTCTTTAAGTTTTAATCCTAATGTTTCTAAGCTATCGCTTGGGTATTGTGACAAGTATAAGGGCCGATTGTTCAATCCTCAGGTAAAATATATCAGTCTGATGAGTTATTATACGACTAAAATAAAAACGTACCTATCTTCATCTATAAGTGAAAGATAACTGTTTGTTTTAATTTGGCAGTATATTATTTTATTAGACAGATAAATGTTACTTGAGGATTGAAAAATCGGCCCTTAGTCATCTTGGAGTTAATGTCGTGATTCTGCTCTCGCGCACGAAAGGGCGGGGTCCACCTTGACCGTAATCCAGGATTTGGCAGAACAGATAATTACAGTGGAGCGACTGCTATCTGACCTCTGTGACCCTGGTACCAGGTACATGGCCACGTATATACAGAAGACCAAATCCTAATAACCTAACCCAACCGCTCTGTCGGTTGGGTTAGGTTAGGTTAGTGGGGCAAGTGCGGGGAACACTTGTCACTCACTGTAAGCTCCTGAGATGGTTAGACGTGCCGATGTGTCCCGGTACGTTACGATAGCGCGCTGTTTTGGCAGTGGGCCTAAAGTCAACCTCCTGAGTTTTAGCTCGCGTCGAGCGAGCGACCCGCCGGCGGAGTTATCGGGCAATATGGGGAACACTTCCCACACGTACCGTGACTTCGTCAATATGCGGCTAGAAGGGCGCCATCAGGTTTTAGTGGGTAGGACCGTTGTCTCATTGCGACGAGTGAGTCCCACATAATCCGCTCGCTTCCCCGGCTGGCGGGTATTCGTAAATGAATTTCCTAATGTAAAAAAAAAAGGTTAAGTTAGTCGGAAAACCCTCTACGCTCAAATCGCTATACATATATTATAAAACAAAGTCCCACGCCGAGTCTGTCTGTTGGTCAGTTCGCGATAAACTCCAAAAATATCGAACGGATTTTCATGCAATTTGCACCAATAGATAGAATGATTGATGAGGAAGATTTATGTGTATCAAACATCAAAGAAACCCAGAGAAAACCCATGCAAAGCCGGGGCGAAGCACTAATATTTCCTATACTACTATTCCGATTTTAATGAAACAGAGCTATGACACAAAGATAACCACACCGAAATCGGTTTATCCGTTCCAGAGCTACGATGCTACAGAGAGACACATAAAGCAAAGCCACAGATAAACAGAAACACAAACATAATACTATAACACCCCCACTTTTATCATCATCATCATCATCGACCTAGCGCTCATCCCGGCCTCAGCCAGGGTCCGCTTTCCTACTCAATCTCACATTTGACAGAGACATGATATATTCTGATATACTTACCTAGAACCTGCACATTTTGGCGACTGAATGTGTAACCATGATCCAATCTGTCAGGTTCTCCTGGTAGCAGTGTCACGGAGGTCAGATGTCAGTCGCTCCACTGTAATTATCTCATCTGCCAAATCCTGGATCATGGTCAAGGCTTACCCCGGGCTTTCGTGCACGAGAGCATTGACATGAACGCCAAGATGATGAAGACTTACATAGAACATAAACCTACAATTATATCTATAGTAATACATCAGTTAGTCATACCAACAAACGGATACACTTCACCGGTTTCCGTGTCGTACAGTAACAACAGTATAAGTGCATTTCCACTTCAAGAAATTTTCCTTTGCCGCCACAGCAACATTCACATGCATTAGGTGCATCTTTAGCCAAAATCAGTTTGCTAAAAGAAGGGATAATTAGCTCTCCCTTATGCTCAAAGGACTCGTCCTTTACTCTCAGTGTATTTTTATGAAATAAATAAAAATTTTATAAATAAAAAAATATATAAATAAATAAATAAAAAATGAAACCGTGTGGTGTCCGGCAGAGTAGAATAGCACCAACCCCTTACACTTATGGGTGTCGTACAAGGCGACTAATGTTTTCGAGGCAAAGATCAAGAGTCTCCGTAGTCCGGAAAATGGGCAGCAGCATTTTCCATTGTTATATTTAAACACTGCGATCTCCAACCCGCCTGCCAGGCGTGGAGATTATGGCAATAACCTCCCCTTTCGTGGGAGAGGCCCTAAATCCTACAGTGGACTGTTACGGGCTGTGATGATGAAATAAAAATTTAATTCAAGAATGCTATTAAAACCGTGTAATAAATGCACAGTAGTGCAAAGCCATATGATTCATACACTAATGCACTTGCATTATACCTTTTACAAGCACTCACATTACCAATGCATCACGTTTTAACACAATTTGAATAATAATACCAGCATAATATCGACAGCTAATCATGAGGAACTTGGCAACCATTTCTGTAGTCTATTTTGGTACGATTGATTTTTTCTTTAATTGAATGTAATAGGTATCTATGATAAATAATGAAAATAATCAACTTGGCGTTAGTGTCCCGGTTGTGCCCTCGCGCACGAGGGCCCGGGGTCCGCCTTGAGCATGATCCAGAATTTACTACCAGCGACTACCATCTGACCTTCGCGACCATGTTAACAAGGGAACCTGACCTGACCTGAGGGTACCTACTACTACGTCCCTCTTTACTTACTTACTAAACCCTTTACTTTACTGCGATCTCCAACCCGCCTGCCAAGCGTGGAGATTATGGCAATAGCCTCCCCTTTCGTGGGAGAGGCCCTAAGTCCTGCAGTGGACTGTCACGGGCTGTGATGATGTGAAACCCTTTACCTAATACTGTACTGTCACATTCCATAAAACGTCCCATCATCATCATGATCATCGCATCCGAAGAGCGCCCCCTGCTGGGCGTGGGCCTCCCTCACCGATCCACACTAATGACGAATTTTGAGACAGCTATTTTTAAAAGTAAACGGTGAAGTTCAGCGTGCATCCACTAGATGGCGCTGCTTAGACAGGATTCTCAAGTATTGAATTTGGTAACGGAAGTTACTCGGAAAGGTGATTCGTTAAAACCTAAAACCTGAATGAATGAATATGCTCGCTCCTCTCACTAAAACGGCAATTATTTTTATTCAGCGCTATAATTTTGACTCCCCCCCCCCCCCGCACTCAACCAAATCCTGGATCCGCGCCTGGCTCAATGACTGTACATTGGCGATCGATCGACTCAGCCTCAGGGGCCAGGAAAAAAGCCAACGCATCTAGGTACGGCCGAACTACACCATTTACTTTTTAAAGTAGGTGTCTGAATTCCCTATTGTTTTGCGAATCTGAATCCTATCCCGGTGACCTAAGACCTAAGTTCTGTTAGAGATATAGGTACTCGTACAACTGCATTCATTAACCCAAACGTTGCTTGAAACAAATCGCTATAAGCGATTAGGCTGCCTGTTGTTTTCTCTCTTGCTACCAAAATGTACCGACTGTATTATGCACAATATGTATCATCATCACAGCCCGTAACAGTCCACTGCAGGACTTAGGGCCTCTCTCACGAAAGGGGAGATTATTGCCATAATCTCCACGCTTGGCAGGCGGGTTGGAGATCGCAGTGTTTAAATATAGAGTTTATAATATAGAGGTATATTAGAGGTCTCTTTAGAGGCGGGCAACGCATTGGTGACTCCCCTGGTGTTGCCGATGTCCATAGGCGGCGGTGACCACTTTCCATCAGGTGGCCCGCTTGCCTGTTTGTCTGCTAAGTAACATAAAAAAAAAAAAAAAACTGCTGCCCATTTTCCAGACTACGGAGACTCTTATGTTGTTGTATGTGATCTTTTGCCTCGAAAACATTAGTCGCCTTGTACGACACCAATTAGTGTAAGGGGTTGGTGCTAATCTACTCTGCCGGACACCACACGGCTACAATATGTATAATGACTGTATAATGCACCTAACGTGTACAATCCATTGTATACCTACATGCCACTTTTAACCCTAGTACTGTTTAATCTACGGAGTCTCAATTTACGGAATAAGCTGCTTTATTCCGTAAATTGAGCTATTGAGATATTTTACTTTTACAAAAATCTTAAATACATCGAAGATCAAAGACAAAAATACCGAAAGTCTCTCCTTTATAAAATAATACAAATAATAAATTCTACCGAAACTATTATTATAATGGTTTCTTATAACGAAACCGCAGTGCAAATTGGTGCCTCATTGGAAGCCATGACTAATCGAGCAGCACGTGTAAGTGCGAAGAAGGAACAGCTGTTTGATGCGAACAAAATATTAATTAAAATGCAACAGCAAGTTTGACCAGCTTTAACTGCAAGTCGTTTAATCTCTTAAACGTAAAGATCTCTCCTTGGATTGTGTGAAAATGCTCTGTCAAAAGGCAGATATAATTGCACAACAGGAAACCTGGTTGATGCCCTACGAAATATCCGAGCTTAGTAAAGTGAGTAGTGAATTTGGTTTCTGTGGAAAATCGGTTGTGGATACCTCAAGAGGGATAGTGCATGGGCGGCCGTACGGCGGTGTAGCCCTTGTATGGAGTAAGAAAGAAAGAAAGAAACAAAGAAAGAAAGTAAGAAAGAAAGAAAGAAATAAAGAAAATATTTATTAAAAAGGACGCCACGACATAATAATTTACATTTAACACAAAAAAAAATAGTACATAAAACACGGAGACAATTATAGGGTTCCCAGTGGCATTTTTCGTGGGCATCCAGCGTAAATGGACCCTCCTCAGCATAATGTTGTGGCCGCTTGCCGCGAACCACAACGCTGGTTTTCAGTGGGCCCCGTAATATCCCAGAGTAAGTTTACTTGCGTAAACGCAATTACTTGTAAAAGTGACAGTATTGTGGCGATCAAAACGTTTGCGTCGGGGCGCTACGTGCTCATATTTTCTGTGTACATGTCTACGGACTCATCCGCGAAATTAGTGGAATACGTGCAGTGTATGTATGTATGTACGTATGTAATCTCTTTATTGCATCAATTTATAACATTACAGGAAATTAAAATACAGTTTATAATGCAAAGGCGAGCTTATCCCACAACGGGATTCCTTCCAGCTAACCTTTGATAAGCTGAGAAGGCCTTTGATGAGCGGTGAAGGCAATTAAGAGTATGAACAATTAACTAAAAGAATATAACCCCATATATACATATGAGGATGTAAAATGGCCGCAATAGTTGACAATAACAATGTAGAAAATGTGTATATTATGGGCGACTTTTATGCACATCCCGGGGAAGCTTTTGGCAACAAAATGCAAAATTTTTGTATAGAACAAAACTGGACATGTGTGGACATGAAAATGTTGGGTTTAAGCTGATGTGCCTGGTGAAATTAAGACTAACCAGGTCAAATGGCTCAGCAAACATTCTGAGGAGTACAGGTTGGAGTGCGGAGTGCGAGAGGGGGGGTTAACGTCGCCTTCACTCTTCAATCTGTACATGGATAGCCTGAGTCGTGGGCTGAGCGACACCGGAGTGGGTTGCTCGATTGACGGTCACTGTGTCAACGGCATCAGCTACGCGGACGACATGGTGTTGCTCAGTCCATCATTTGCGGCACTCAGGAGGTTGATGGGAGCGTGTGAGGAGTACGCGAGATTGCATGGGCTTTCATACAATGTTACCAAACTTCAGCACTTGATATTTCAAACCGGAAGACGTAAGGTGACGTGTGTACCACCTGTTGCTGCCATTTAGTAGTGTGTGCTATTAAATGGCGTGCCTCTTTGTAGGGTCACAGAGTTCAAATACCTCGGCCACGTGGTGACTGAGGATTTGAAAGACGATGGTGACATTGACAGGGAAAGGAGAGCGTTGACAGTCCGCTGTAATATGCTCGCAGGTTCGCGCGCTGTAGTGTGGAGGTAAAGATTACCCTCTTTAAGGCCTTCTGTCAAACGCTGTACACATGTAGCTTGTGGGTGGGATATACGCAGGCTTTCAACGCTCTCCGAGTACAGTACAATGACGCCTTCAGGATGTTGTTGGGGCTCCCGCGCTATTGCAGTGCATCAGCGATGTGTGCGAATGCGCACATGGATGGGTTTCACACGGTGGGACGGCGCCGTATCGCTTCGCTTCTGCGCAGGATGCGGGGGAGCGGGAACACCATCTTAAGGGTCATCAGTGACAAGCCAGATTGACCTATTCTGAGACATTGGGTACAGGCGCACGCGCAAGAGCCTGGTGTCTCAGAAGGTAAATACCTAAATTAAATTCACCGATTAATTAATTATTATTGTATTACTGTTATTGACATTTTGAATTCCAAATTTAGTAGACTAATTTTGACATTTTATATATTGCTTGAATTCTAAATTATAATTACTTTGATATGCCAGATTTTAAGTTATCTAAATTAGTATAAGTTTGACATTTTATATTCTAAATTATTATTTTTCTGACATTTTGCACTGTAAGTTACTGCTGGCATTTTGTCTGTCTGGCGGTGGCGTGGGGGCCGGGTCGCTCTTTTCCCTCAAATATGGTTGAATTGGACGACGGCTGGGCCCTGCGTTATACTCGTGTACGGGTGCTGCCTTGGTGGACTGGCTTACTCTTGCTGTAGTTTTAGGTGGTTTTTCTTAATTATACTAGACCTACCTATCTACACTAATATTATAAAGAGGAAAGATTTGTACCTATTTATGTATGTTTGTATGTTTGTAATGAATAGGCTCAAAAAGTACTGGGCCGATTTAAAAAATTCTTTCACCAATAGAATGCTACATTCTTCCAATTTGACATAGGCTACATTTCATTTTGAAAAAAATTAGGGATCCTTGGTAAAATTTGAACAATGTAACCGAAGGTGTAGAAAAATGAGTCTTAAAATGTCTTTCGTCGAATGCGCTGCCGAAACTATTAGCGATAGAACAAAATAATGTACAACAATATTGAAGAACATCATAATGTCTACAAAAAACTCCGCGGTAGCATATGTCCAACTATTGTAGTTATGTCACTACAACAACTTTTTTCATTTTAAACATTAATGAAAATGCTAACCAAATTCAAACCATGCTATTTATGTGTTTATATTAATCCTTATCCAAATTAATTATTTTATGGTCAAGACCATTTAACTACTTATAAAATAGTTTTTGAATTATTTAAATTGGACTTTCCATTCAAAAGATATTACGAATTAAAAAATTCAAACAGTAAACAAAACCGCCATAGCGCCGTGGCCGTTGTTTGCGATGCAGTCTGAAAAGCGCGCCGGGCATCGCGGCATCGCGGCATCGTAGGCACTCCCGTAATGCTGCTGAGGAACCTATGCCCTCCCAGCATGTGCAATGGCACGAGACTTCTGGTGAAGGAATTGCGGGAGAACGTCATAGTAGCCACTATAATCACCGGGGCCGCGGCCGGACAGCTCGCCAACATACCGCGGATCCCCATGATTCCTACGGACTTGCCTATATCTTTTAAAAGGTTACAGTTTCCTCTAAAAACATCATTTGCTCTCACAATAAATAAGTCCCAGGGTCAAACATTTTCGATGGTTGGCATCGATCTAAGAAAAGAATGCTTTTCTCATGGACAACTATATGTTGCCCTTTCTCGAGTGGGATCTCCTGAAAATCAATATATTTTGTTGCCATCTACAAATACCACTGCCAACGTAGTTTACAGTGAAGCTTTAAGATAAAAACTGACAAATATAAAAGTAAAAAACCTAAATCTACCTTAATATTATATCTGTAAATAATGTAAAAGTAAACCTGTAAAATAAAAAATACTAAAAATTAAAATTATTAAGTAATAATAAGAATGAAAATGATTAATGACAAACCCTTTTTTAATAAAAAATAAAAAACAAAAAAATATATAAAAAAACAAAATAATAAGCACAAAACAACAAAACCAAACAAAAAAAAAATAATTTTGTAATGAAAATACTAAATAATGATAGGCAAGTTTCTATCGACACGAACAAAAATTTCTTTGAAATACCTAGATGTACAGGTAGATACATTTTTAGTTGAAAGTTGTCAACGTTTAATTTAGACTGTATATATTTTATTCGACTCTGCTTTTATTCTAATTACTTAAAAAAACCATAGTAAAAATGTATATAATATCCTATGTAAATATTACTTATTTAAGTGCCCGCCACTTAAACCATCAAAGAAATTGAACATAAATAGACTTACATACAAATATAACTGTGGTATTTTTTTAAAAATATAATTAATAAATAATAATTTTTTAATAAATAAAAATATTTGTGAAAAAAAGTGTTTTATATCCAAATTTCCAAAAATAAATAATTGTCTACCCCGTGCGAAGCCGGGACGGGCTACTATAATAATATTATAAAGAGGAAATGTTTGATTTTTTGTTTGTTTGTTTGTATTGAATAGGCTTCGAAACTACTGGACCGATTTCAAAAATTTCTTCACCGTTGGGAAGCTACAGTATCCCCAGGTGACATAGGCTATATTATATATTTTTTTAAATTACGGATCCTTAAAAAAATCCAAAAATTTCTTTAAAATAATTCCTTACATCGCGTGTGCTGCCAAAACTATTGATGATAGAACAAATAATGTACTATGATTTTGCAGAACACATCATTATCTACAAAAAGTGACGCGACAGTATATGTCTAAATATTATAGTTATGTCACAATAAGTGTTCTTTTATTTTCAAAATTTAATTGAAATGCCGCCGCTAAAAAACGCTCTTTATTTGTACCTTGGTATGAATCCTTATCAAAATCAATTACTTCATATTCACGACTGCTTCAATACCTTTATATAACTTTTTGAATTATTCAATTCAGACATTCCATTCGAAAGATATCACGAGTTTAAAAATGTGAATATTAGAAAAAAGTCGCGTTTTCGCCGCTCAATCCGCTCGGCTATCTAGGCAGCACGGGGTACGGGAGTCAATGTCAAGAAATAAAGTGCCGCTCGGCTCACTCGCGCGGGCGGCTCCCTACGCAGCAGCGGTCGTGTGTAACCCGTGTACCCGTAATGGTACCCGTGCGAAGCCGGGGCGGGCCGCTAGTATAATATAATATAGCGTTCCGGCTCTGCCTGGCATTGTCGAGCACGGTTCGGTCGTGGTTGGCGAGGGATACGTTTATCTACGGCCATAGGGCGGTAGGCGTGTCACTGTGTGTTTCCTTCCTACTTTCCTATCCCCCTCCTTTTTGACGATTGAAAGAGATATTAATTAATGTCCTAATCATCATCACAGCCCATAACAGTCCACTACAGGACTTTGGGCCTCTCCCGCAAAAGGGGAGGTTATTGCCATAATCTCCACGCTCCGGCAGGCGGGTTGGAGATCGCAGTGTTGCAAACATAACAATGAAAAACGCTGCTGCCCATTTTCCAGTTTATGGAGACTAGATATTTTGCCTCTAAACGTTAGTCGCCTTGTACGACACCCACGAGTGTAAGGGGTTGGTGCTATTCTACTCTACCGGTCACCACACGGCTAAATGTCCTAATCAATAAAGAAATTTTGAATTTTGAATTTTGAAAAACATTACATTTAGGTTGCAGATAACCTAAATGCAGAACCACACGTTGTCACTGTGAGGACTAAGATGAAATGCCTCATGCCTCTAATTTCGCTGGCTACCTTATTCTTCAAACCGGAACACAACAATTCAAACATTGTGGCGGCAAAAATAGATAAGGCAGTGGTACTAATCCAGGCGGACACCTCAGGCTTGACAGAGTCCTACCACCTGATACATACACGTGACATAACTAAGTCAAGTATAATTCTCAAAACGACGTTTTATCTAGTCTAATCTCCCCCAAAACCGGAACCTACTTTGAACTGGTTCAATCCGGCAATTACAGCCCGATAAGGACCTGACAAACAAAATGACCATGTGACAGAGTCGTGGTCGTGTACAAATTTTCCACTATAATAATTAACTAAATAGCCTGAGTGTTTGCCGGTGAATGCCAATGTAAACACGCAGCAATGATGCTGTTGGCATACTATCTTGGCCCGACAGAGCAATCTACCTGCATCACTTTATTGGCATTCAGTAATCCTTTCAGAAAGTAAGTAAGAAATGCTAGGTAAGTAATACTTTCAGAAAGTAAGAAAAGCTTTTTACATTTAGAATCTTCGGTATTTAGTTAAAAGAGAAAGTTTGCTGGCTTTTGTAACCACGCTTTTTAACCCCCGACGTCAAAAGAGTATGACATATGACAGTATGACATAAAAAAAAAAGTCCAATTTTGAAAAAATGAGTTAGATACATATTCGGAATCAGCGCGAAAAACTCTACAATCTGATTTGACTCATATTTTTGTAACTTAACGGGATCCCATAAATATTAGTAACCATAAATGCAGTAAGTGCATTAATATATTTATTTATTAAAACTTTATGCACTAAAGGTACATTGGCGGACTTAAAGCTAAAGTAGCCTTATCTACCAGTCAACCGTGAAAAAAAACATGAACGAAAATGGTAGTCGGTGCGGGAGAAACAATAAGATAAGGTTAAGGAACAAATACTTTACATAAATAATTAAATGCTAAATTTATACAATTTTACAAAGATACAAGATATAGGTGAACAACAAATACATCCTAAAGATAGGTAGGAGTAAATAATATAGGAAATAATGTAATTATAGGGCATGCAGATAATGCTTGTGTACAGCCTTTTTGAACGAGAATTTGCTAGTTAAAAGCCTAATTTCAGAGGGGAGATCATTCCAGAGTCGCATGACCACCAATTAATTGCCCTGGGTTCCTTATTATAAAAGCTGTAAAATCCCTTACGGCTACTTATGTTTGACGTCTGTGTATCTGTGGAGATGTGTGTCTGCTGTGGCGTCGTAACTTCAGATTTGAATGCAGTTTTCTCTGTATGAAGGCCAGTTTAGTGTGATGGTTCTTAAGCTTTGGTTCACTAAAATCCATTCAGTAGTTTTGAAAATATTTTATTATAATTCTTTATTCTTTATTGTACACAAAAATAATAAATACAATTTAACAGAAGGTAACTTAATAGCTTGGATAATTATTAACTTGATGGGGTAGTTTCCCGTCAGACTTTTTCTGTCCGTTATTCTTTGACGATGTCGGTTGTCAGAGTCCAGTAAACAAATAAATTTGCTTGGACATTTCATACAGCGCCATCTAGCCCTAAACTAAGTAAAGCTTGTGTTATGGGTGACAGAAAACTAATAAACTACTCATATAATTTTAAATACAATACTTATTGTACAGGGGAGTTTATTAATATGTGAGCATTACCAAGGCTTCAGATATAAATGTACATGAAAGGGTACTTATATATCTGAGCAGATTCATCAATCAAACATATGTACATCTGCTCAGATATATAAGTACCCTTCCATGTACATTTATATTTGAAGCCTTGGCAATGCTCACATATTAATGAACTCGACTGTGCATACAACCCAGACCCGTAACAGAAATTAAAATTCATAATTTAAATTTTTGCCGATTTATTGAGACCTCTGTTTGGCAGACCGGATGATAACCAACTGAACCACTAAAATCGTCAGGTCATTAAGTGAAAGACAGACCATCACGCCAAGAAAGTACTGTACGCACTATAGTTTCTCTTTGCAGTTTCCAGATATACTACATACGTCATACCTTTTTTAGTTTAGGGGTTGCGGGATTTTGTTCAACGACTTCTAGAGAAATTTTGTTTAGGGTATCAAGTAGTCTTAATCCGGCACTACTAATGTTACATATGTAGGTTGGGGGGAGGTAGGGATATTTATAGGTACTAAGGTAACCTTGATATTGTTAAATTTTTAATATGGTAATACTCAATCTTAGCTCTGATATGATATCAGCCGAAATATGCCCCCTCCCAGGGATCTCCTTAAAGACCGGTCCTGTACCTTTCGCATCCAGCTGGTACTTGTGATCTTTACCAGGCCGTTGGTCCACCTTGTTTGTTTGGCCAAAGTTGCATGACTGTTGCGCAATATAAATGAATTCAACACTGTTGGACCACTGTACCATTTAAAAAATCATCGCGGCTTTAACGTCCTGGTTGAGCTTCCGCGCGCGAGGGCCCGGGGTACGTCTAGGATTTGGCAGATCAGATAACTTCACTGGCGAGTGTCATCTGACTCCGTGACCCTGCTACCAGGGGAACCTGACCAGATCGGATCATGGTTAAATAAATAAATAAAATAAATATTCGTGGACAAATTCACACAGCGCCTGCTATGGGTGCTAGATAAATGATATACTACTTAAATACTTTTAAATACATACTTATTATACATAGAACACCCAGACCCGTAACAGAAATAAAAATTCATCATTTCAATTTCTGCCCGGCCGGGAATTGTACCCGGGACCTCTTGCGTGGCAGACCGATTGCGATTGCGATGTTGACCATTGAACCACTCAGGTCGTCAGGTTACACATTCAGTCCTGATTGTGCAGGTTTCATCACGATGTTTCCTTTGCCGTAAGAGCCATTATTTTCAATTCAAAGTAAAAATATCAAAAACTGTCTATCTTCACGTCTAAATGTCTGTCTTATCATCAATATTGATACCTAATTTTGCTTCTTTAACTTAAGAACAATAAATCAATCAGTAATTACATTTTTAATTAATTGTACAACTATTTAATTATTATTCGCATTAAGATTAGCAACAAATCAATCAGTAATGGCATTTTAATTAGTTTTACAACTATTTAATGAATAATCACATTAAGATAATTTTTTTCGTTCACCGGATTTAACCAATTTTGATAATACGTTAGTACCTGCTTATAGATAGCTGTAAAACAGATTTATCGAGCAGCCTACCACAATAAAGACATTTGATTGGTATTAAACTAAGAATAATAATTAAAAATTTAAATGGAATCAAATGACCAATAGCGCCATTTAATCTCTATTTACGGATGATTCGAAGTATATAAATAGTTATTTTGATTTTAATTATATTGTGTTACATAATAAAATTGACGAGCGTCGTTGGCTTAGTGGTTAACGGATCCGACTTGTAAGTGACAGGTACCGGGTTTGAACCCCAGTGCCGCCATGTAGGTACCAATGATTTTTCTGAGTTACGTACATTACTTGCACGCTAACGTATGCTCTTACGGAGAGGGAAAAAATCGTGATGAAACATGCACATTCGGGCGACTAAATGTGTAACCATGATCCAATCTTGTCATGTTTCCCTGTTAACAGGGTCATGAAGGTCAGATGGCAGTCGCATCACTATAATTGTAACCTGATCTGCCAAATCCTGGATCATGGTCAAGGCGGACCCCGGGCTGTCGCGCGCGAGAGCACAACCGAAACCCTAACGCTAAAATAACATAATACAATGAGGAGTTTTCCAGTAGGTATTGATAATTGGTTTCACAAAGCATCAATAGATGGCGCTCCTACAATTTTGGTAATCCTTTTTTAATCTGTATGATAGTTGCAGTGATTTCATGCAGCCAAATAATACTAAACATAAAAATAAAATGTTTATTAATATAACTATAACTGTTAAAGGTTAAACGAAGTGTAAATAGAAATATTTATAGAAGTTGGCACTTTGTTCCATTATTATTACCACCTCTAAAATGGTTGAAAACTATTGACAAATACAATATTATCCAATACAATGTACCCAGCGTTTATATTATGTTTGCTAAGAACCTATTTCAAGCGAATATCAATTACCAAAATTGTCGGGGCGTCATCTAGTGAGTGGTTAGGAATGCTTTAAATACCTATTGGAAAACTGCTCATTGACCAATATGTTTACCTGGGACAAAGGTTCTAGGTAGTTATGTTGATCTGTAGCGACATCTATTGCTCCAATACGGAAACTCAACAATACGAGTACACGAACACAAGATTGGCAAGCATCCCCACATAGATGGCGCTGACCGCCTTATATCGCGCTACAGAAGTGTGTCAACTTCCGCGGCGTAAATACAACTTCCGACGATCAACTGTAGATAGAAATAGATGTCGCTACAGATCCGCTAACGAGGAACAGGTCAATCGACGAATCCAGCTCGATTGGGTAGCGTTCGGGAAATTGCGGAAGTTGTTCTCGCTCATGAAGTCGGCTTAGTAGATTCGGAGATTACCTCGACTTTTTGATACTGTGAACATTCTGGTAGAGCTCGTCTAGTCTAAGATGACGCGCCCCACTACTTAGTTAGTTGATTTCGATGTGTGAGTGCAAATATTGATAACGACACTTCATCTGTGTGGGAGCCAATGAACGACGCGTGCTGCTACGTTTGAATCTCACCGGCAACTGAATGACCAATTACAACGGCATTTGTATATGTATTGCGTCCATATTTTAAACTTGCTTGTGTGCGGTAATGCGATAGTGGGGCGCGTCATTTTAGATTAGACGAGCTCTACAGTGGTCATTTGACGACCCGAGTGGTTCAGTGGTCAACATGCCGATCTGCCACGCAAGAGGTCTCGGGATCGATTCCCGGCTGGGTAGAAATTGAAATGATGAATTTTAATTTCTGTTACGGGTCCCAGACCCGTTGTTCTATGTATAATAAGTATGTATTTAAAAGTATATAAGTAGTTTATCAGTTATCTAGCACCCATAACACAAGCTTTGCTTACTTTGGGGCTACATGGCGCTGTGTGAATTTGTCCACGATTATTTATTTATTTATTTATTCTGATACAGGTTTTAAGACTGTCGTGGCTTCAGAAAATTAAACTGTATGTCGTGGACGCAAGGAAATGTTACCAGCTGTCAACTCAAATGTGATCTATTAAATTGGCACTACTCGAATAGGATTATACCGTTAACTAAAATTTGAAAAAAGTACTAACTTTAAAACCACACAAAATACAAAAAAATACGAAATAAACTTACTAATGTTGTCATCAGTACAACAGCATGAGATAATTAGTCTCAGAAGAGAACACTTGAGCAAATTAAGATATCTAACGTCACAAACACACCGTACCTACTTACGTCAATGGTTGCCCTCATAAATAGATTTAAAAATAAAATAAAATTTCAAAAATATACATTTGAAGCACAAGTGTGCCCGCGACATGGAGCGCAGTATATGTTTCCTTAACTTAATACTATACGTATAATGAATATGTATGAAAACGATAGGTACAAAAATTCCACGTACGACAGAAATAATTGTACCTATCGTTTTAATATGTTTAGCACTCCATCCAGTTCACGGCTTCATACATATATTATGTAACCGTGTATGCCGTGTAGGCCGTGTAGGCCGTGTATCTTGGCCGTGTGGTGTCCGGCAGAGTAGAATAGCACCAACCCCTTACACTCATGGGTGTCGTACGAGGCGACTAATGTTATCGAGTCAAAACTTCTAGAGTCTCTGTAGGCTGGAAACTGGGCAGCAGCGTTTTCTATTACTATATTTATAACATTGCCATGTCCAACCCGTCTGCCAAGTGTGACGATTGTGGCAATAACCTCCCCTTTCGTGGCAGAGGCTCGAAGTCCTGTAGTGGACTGTTTAGCTGTGACGGTCAAACTTTTCTTTTTTATGTCATACGGTAGGCAAACAGGCAAGCGGGCCACCTGATGGAAAGTGGTCACCACTGCCTAGACATTAGCAAAACCAAGAGTGTCGCTAATGCGTTGCCCGCCTTGCTTTGGCAGCAAAAAGGCAAATGCCCCTCCACTGCCAAAGCCACGGTTCCCCAAATCCCTACCCCATGGAGCACTGGAAACCTTACTTACCGGCAGAAACACAATACTATTTAAGAGTATTGTTTAGCTGCGGTATTCTGTAAGGTGGAGGTACTTCCCCAGTCAGGCGGCTCCTATTCAAACGGGATACCCCGCTTAGCCCTCCCTACCTCTCTTAAAACTGCGGGCCACCTCTCCATCGTTTACTCCCTCTTACTAAATAAAATCTAGCCCCAAAGTAAGCAAAGCTTGTGTTATGGGTGCTAGATAGATGATTAACTACTTATATACTTTTAGTTACATACTTACACTTAACATACAGGACTTTAACATATAGGCGTTTTAGTCGTGCTGCAGGAGCGCTTCGCATCACGGCAGCACCGCTTAGTCGCTAGGGAATACCAATAACCGCAGTGTCTCAAGGCGAACGTCTTTGACCAGTGTGCACATGCATTTGGCCATGTCTACAGGTACTTCAAAGGCCGGTATCGCATCCACTCTCCATAGGTTGCAGATGTCCTAGACCACGGTGGCTGTGCGAGATCAGATGGACCTTCCGTCCGTGTGCACTTAGGCAATAAAAAAAGGTGCTACTACGCTTGCCATCACACGATCGACTCACCACATGCAGTTAGACCTGTGTTAATTGAAGCTAACACTGCCGTCATAAATAGTTGTAGGTAGATATTCACAATGGTAGAATTGTCTGTTAGGTAGGTATGTGACAGCAATAACAGTGCAGTTGCAATCTCGCCGATTTGAGACTGATCTAGTTTTTTCCAATATGAAAATGAGTAAGGGCTGAACACCACACGGCCAATTCTTATTTAACTAAGGCTTTGTCCAAGAAGCTGAGGTCCGAAGTGGCAAGAATAAAGGGAGATGTATGAAAAGCATTTTGGATGTATGCGGGGCTAGCCCCTAGGGAATTGTGTCAGGACAGAGCAAAGTGGCGGTCCATAGTCTCTGCCTCCTACCTGTGGGACATAGGCGTGAGCTTTATGTATGTATGATATGGTGTCCAAGAATATCGCATTATTATATAGATATTATAATTACTAACAGTGTTTCTATCTTCTTTGATTATTATTTTAATGTAATACCTATTCTAATTCTCATTTCATACCCACAGCCCGTTTTATAAATGCAATTTTGTGTTGTCAAACATTGTTAACTATCGCACGTCCATTTAGAGATGTATCAAGTGATAAAATAAATTTGCTTCTTCAATTCCTTAATATTTATATTAGCGACGTAATGTTATAGGTGAGTAAGTGTGCCTTTAGAAGTTTGGGAATATGTACCTATAGAATAGGTACTTAAGTGTACTTAGAGGCACGTAAGTCGAGCGTTGAATGAAGCTCGGAGGGGATATCTACGCTGGGTACAGTCGAGCACCAAAACATATTTCTGTCTATCGGTCTGTAATAGGTAAATCTCCCAATATTCCTGTACCTACGAGTATCTACGTACCTTCTCTGCTGTCCGCTAGGTACGATTCTTATTTTAAATATTTCGGTTTGCTAAGATTTCGTCGAAGTGGATTTCAACTTTAATAAAAATAGGGGCCTAGCATTTGCATTGTTGGTAGCCAGCACAATCACAGGCATGAGGCATTTCATCTTAGTTCTCACAGTGACAACGCACCCGCGGTTCGGCATATTTGTTCCGTGCTACCTAAATGAATGAATCGTTGACGTTATGGGCGATAGTGACCACTCACCATCAGCTGCGCTTTCTGTTCGTTTGTCGCTGCGTAGAATAAAAATATGTGCGCAAAGCAACCTCTAATGTTGCTGATGTCCATAGGTAGCGATGACCACTTTTCATCGGGGCCGTGAGGTGGCCCGCTCGCCTATTTGTTTTCCGATTAATAATAACTTATGATTAATTGACCCCCGGCGAAAAGAGGGGGGTGATATCTGCTACCAAATTGCTACTAGTACAATCTTTGATTCTGCCTATCATTGATTACGGCAAACCAAGACCTTATCTGTAAGTTGGATCGTCTTCTTAACAACTGCATAAGATTCATCTTTGGTTTGCGCAAGTATGATCATGTCTCGGTTTACCGAGCTAAGCTCAAGTGGCTTTCCATCGGACAACGCCGTAACTTAAGAACTCTTTCTCTCCTTCATTCAATTTTACACGACCCAGCTATTCCAAAATACTTAAAATGTAAATTCCAGTTTCTCTCTGATAATCATGACCGTAATCTCCGTTCTTCAAACAATCTTTTATTGAATTTCCCTCTTCATCGGACTGGGTTTATTTCTAATTCGTTTGCTTTAACAGCGATAAGACTCTGGAATGATCTTCCCCTGACATAAAATTAATATCTAGGAAATTCTGTTTTAAGAGAGCAGTACATAACCATTTCCTGAACACTCCTTAGCTCCTAATTTATTCCTTGTTCCTTTATTCCTTTTTCATCTCTTTTCTTCATAAAGCCTCAAGTACCTGAATAATTTTGGGTAACTCATGCAGTTAATTAATTAATAACTTTTAACTTTTAGTGTATTTATTATTATTGTTTATTTATTTTTATAAATTTGATTGTGGTTGAATAAGCTTATGTGTAATCTTTACTTGTAAGTAATCTTCCTGCACCGCATACCTTTTGTCTCCTGTTATCTCTCCTGGTAGACTGGTAGATAATGCTATTTTTTAGCTTTAAGTCCGCCAATGTACTGTTTGTGCATGAAGTATAAATAAATAAATATAATAAAAATATCTGGTGTAACTGTGGCGTTATGAATCTATCTGTGGCATCGTAGCTCCCGAACGGATGGACGGATTTGAATGCGGTTCTCTCTATTCGAAAGCCAGTTTAATCAAATAGTTTTTAGCTTTGTTTTATTAACTCAAATATTTTCTTAACTACAATACCGATTGGCATTGTAGTTTAGAACGTCGGTCGCCGAGCGGTATGAGTATCCGACTCGTAAGCCAGAGGTCTCGGGTTCCAATCCCGCTCCGGCCATGTACAGTCGAGTTCATTAATATGTGAGCATTACCAAGGCTTCAAATATAAATGTACATGGAAGGGTACTTATATATCTGAGCAGATACATCAAACAAACATATGTACATCTGCTCAGATATATAAGTACCCTTCCATGTACATTTATATTGGAAGCCTTGGCAATGCTCACATATAAATGAACTCGACTTTACCAATGACTGTTTTCTGAGTTATGTACATTAGTTGAATACTAACCGATGCTCTTACGGTGGAGAAAACATCGTGATGAAACCTGCACATTTAGGCGACTGGATGTGTAACCATGATCCAATCTGGTCAGGTTCCCCTGGTAGCAAGGTCATGGAGGTCAGATGGTAGTCGCTCCACTGTAATTACCTGACCTGCCAAATCTTGGATCATGGTCAAGACGGACCCGGGCCCTTGTGCGCGAGAGCACAACCGGGACATTAACGCCAAGATGATTATTTGTTTGATTGTAGTTTAGAACATATTTGAGTTTAGATAAACTCGGTCGGGCGTTATCCGCCTTTTCAGTCTGTTAGGCTATCAAAAAATGAGTGACCGGTCTTACCCCGTAGTTCAAAGTAACCCCGATCTATTTTACCAATTAGACCATTCTGTGACGTATATTTAACAAGGGCTCCCGAAATGGTCCGAGCTAAATTTCATATGACAAGTACTAAATGTTTTTGTGCGCTTTTGGCGTCATGTTTGATGTGTTAGATAAGTGTGGTTTACGTCACAGTCAGCAGCTACAATTGCTGTTTATGGATGGACATGTCACCGTGAGATTGTTGAAACCGTTAGTTTATAATCTAACGTATTAATTTATTTCACAAAATAGTAATAATCATCTTAGCGTTAATATCTCGGTTATGCTTTCGCGCTCGAGGGCCCGGTGTCCGCCTTGACCATAGTCCAGGATTTGGTAGATCAGGTAATTACAGTGGAGCGACTGTCACCTGACCTCCATGACCCTGCTACCAGGGTAACCTGGCCTGATTGGATCATGGCAATATATTCAGTCGCCTGAATGTGCAGGTTACATCATGACGTTATCCATCACCTTGAGAGCATAGTTTAGAATTCAACTAGTGTACATAACTCAGAAAAGAGTCATTGGTACATGGCCGGAGCGGGATTCGAACCCGGGACCTCTGGCTTACGAGTCGTATACTCAAACCGCTCGGCCACCGACGCTCCCTAACGCGTCCTCCCCTGAATAATGTATTAAATTGTAAATAGCTTAGAGCTTGTGCTGCACTTGATAATTGTTCGTTAGTTTACAGTCTCGCAAGAAACGCGAATTCACAGTTTTATAATCTTACGGTGACAAACTGCGTGTCTTGAATTCGTTTCCAAATAAGAACTTGTTTACTTAGGCAAGTGTTGGGCATGTTCTGTGTTCTGGGGCTTGGGTGCCGCGTGGGGAATTAACTTCACAGTTTCAAACTGATAGACTGCGTGGTTAATACTTTTCCAAATAAGAATTTGTTTACTTAGGTAAGTGTTGGGCATGTTGTTCAGTGTCTGCTTAGGTGCTGAGTGTTTCAGTTGGTGAAAAATTCTCTCTCAGATTGCCTCCCTGAACGAGTGGCGAAAGTGCCTGCCTTGTAAGCTGACGACCAAGGTTCGAATCCAAAAGGGATCGTGATACAACGTGGATATTTGCAATGGAGTCTTTTTTTACACTCAATGACAATTTAGCAGACAGCACCTCATGGAAATCTGTAACTATTTATGCTTCATCATCATGTTGGCGTTAATGTCCCGGTTGTGCTCTCGCACGCGAAGGCCCCCCCGGGGTCCGCCTTGACCATGATAGAGGATTTGACAGATTAGGCTGCCAAATCCTGTCTACCTCCGTGACCCTGCTACCAGGGGAACCTGACCAGATTGAATCATGGTTACATATTCAGTCACCTGAATGTGCAGGTTTCATCACGATGTTTTCCCTCACCGTGAGGGCATCGGTTAGTGTTCAACTCAGAAACTCAGGTAGTACGTAACTCAGAAAAGAGTCACTGGTACATGACATACAAACCCGGTACCCCTTACAAGTCGGAACTACCATTAACGCTCTCCTAAATAACCAACCTGAATTACTTAACATAAGCCTTACTAAATACACTTCATTGTGGCTTTATTTTTCTAACAAACAATTTAAAAATAGTATCAATGTTAATGGGTCTGAGGTAAACAGTTTAATTGCTTTAAAACACGATGTTGCCACGTGGTGGATATTATTTACCTTCGCTTCATTATTTAACAAAAGTCTGTGATAAAAACACACAATAATATTGACTGAAGTAGGGTTGTCACAATTCACACTTTTTTTTCATATAACAGTTGGAGGCAAACGAGAAAGCAGTTCAGCTGATGGTACAGTCAGCTGCAGAGTGAGTTTTCTTATTTGGTTAAGGAAGTTATCTATTTAAATGGATAATGTGCAGCAGTATTCTTTGAAATTCATGTTCTATGTGTTTCTTGTATAAGTATCGACATCTATACACAATATACGTAGCGTGATCGATACGGCAAGTCGTGATTTTGGGCATTGTTTGTTCACCAAATAAGACAAGTCAGTTTAAACAGATCTTAAGTAATAATCATGGACATCTCTAACAAAATGGTGAAGCTGTAAAATCTACTAATTCAAATGACTTTCATTATTGGCATTGTTGTAATTTTCTTTTTGCGATGCGTGAAATATAAATAAATAGTTATAAAGGATTAAACGTAATCCATCGGTCAGCACAGTTGGGTTATGACTGGCAGAGCTGAATTAGATTGTAGCACCATGTCAATTTTACATCCCACCCTTTCGAAAAACACTATGCCAAAAATACTTTCTTTAGACGTTCTCGTGATTGTTATGATAAATGTTTAATCAGTGTCAACATTTTTATCACCGAGTATCTCTCTAAAAAAAAGATGGTAGACATAAGAATTATTGCAGTATCTTATGTATTAGAAAATAATTGTATTAAATTAAGCCACTAGTAAAAAATATACATGATAAGACAGTGAACAAATACGTTGCCAGCCCTGATAATTAGGTGGGCAGGTAGGCACAGTATTATCTCAATCTGGGTGATGGCCTAGTTCCTGAAGGCTTTCAGGCTCCCAAATATTGTTAATCTGTCATGAAAAGGAATTTTCCGCGATACATATTTGTCTCCATCACGTATAATAAAGTTAGACACACAATATTTTGTAAGCAGGTATTATTTAATCGACCTAGGCTAACGTTCTTCTTAGACAGATGTCTACACAAAGTAAACAAGAATTGAAACAAGTCAAAGTACCTACTTTGACTTGTTTCAATTCTTGTTGTGTATGTACCTACATATCTACGTATAAATACCTATCTAGGTATATACAAGAAAACCTGCATGTCATGCCTAGGTACAAAACGTCACCTATCTAGTTACCGGCATCAGCGTGCGTTGCTTGCCTAACTTTTATTATAGATCTCGCAAGCATGCGGGGCGGGCAACGCGTTGGTAACTCCCCTGGTATTGTTGATGTCCATAGGTGGCGGTGACCACTTTCCATCAGGTGGCCCGCTTGCCTGTTTGTCTGTCGTATAATATTTGCTTTTTGTACGGCAGACAAGCACGCCAGCGGGCCACCTGCGAAAGTGATCACCGCCGGCTGTGGACATCAGCAACATCAGGGGTGCCACCAATGCGTTGCCCACCTCTAATGAGACCTCTAAGTAGACTTTTGAAATTTATTCTCAATTGTCATAGTTGAATGCTAACCGACGATCTAACGGTGAGGGAAAACATCGTGATGTCACCTGCACTTTGAGGCGACTCAATGTCTAACCATGATCTAATCTGGTCAGGTTCCCCTGGAAGCAGGGTCCCGGATGACAGTCGCCCCACTGTAATTACCTGATCTGCCAATTCCTGGATCACGGTCAAGGCAGACCCCGGGCCTTCGTGCACGAGAGCACAATCTTGACATTAACGCCAACATAATTATTTTTATACCACGCCCCAACTCACTAGTAACAGATACTAGGTATATGTATTCAAAACTAACTTGATTGTTTGTATTTGCTAGTCATTCAGTAGGTACATAGTAACTAATCCAAATACAGCTATTGTTCTTTCCACCTGTATCACTAACATGGAAACACGAATCTGACGTTCTCTAATCTTGTCATCGCTTTTATCTCAATTGCCTTCCGGATTCCGAAGTTTGTTGTTGAATCTCGGCCAGGTATATATAGTGTGTTATTGTAACATAACAGCTTTAAATAAATAGTCTCATAACCTTAACAAGGTTGTACGTGAGGTATGTCAACTTTCCAATGCATTTTTCCATCATCGTCGTCCATCACGAGCGTCGTTGGCCGAGTGGTTAAGCTATCCGACTCGTAGGAGAGGTAACGGGTTCTCGGCGAGTTATGTACATAACTCTATGAAATGACTCTTTTCTAAGTTATGTACATTAGTTGAATGCTAACCGATGCTCTTACGGTGAGGGAAAACATCGTGATGAAATCTGCACATTCAGGCGACTGAACGTGTAACCATGATCCAATCTGGTCAGGTTCCCCTGGTAGCAGGGTCACGGAGGTGTCATATGGCAATCGCTCTACTGTAATTATCTGATATTCCAAATTCTGGATCAGGGTCAAGGCGGACCCCGGGCCCTCGTGCGCAAGACCACAACCGGGACATTAACGCCATAATGAATTTTTAAAATGTATCTACACAACTAGACAGAACAACTGACGATCATTTGAGGGTTGGATAATTTTTGCTTTAGGCAAAAAACAAAAAAAAACAAAAAATCAATTTAAAGCCTATTTATTTCTTGTAAATAATCGATGGAAACTTACAACATGATAACATAGATTAAGGTACATCTTTTCATGGTAATATCTTGATACATCTTATCAAAAAAGTATTTATAGAAAGCATAACTATACAATGTACAGAAATAGTCAACAAGTCGCTAATATTTGGTGATAATATGGCCACATGGCTATGCGAATGCCTTTTAATGCAATTAGTATTATAAAGTCCATTCTCAATATACAATCTTCTCATTAAGGCCTTTGATAAACCCCTTACAAAGTATATTTTACGTGAGTCATATTTTTTACGGTTACTAAACATGACTTGAGTACAATTTGAGGGTATGTTTCAAGTTTCCTACCGCGTACCTTTGTTGACGAGTAGCTTGATATTTCGACGCAGTTCCATGCATCATGGTCACGAGACCATCCACGGGAGCTCTCCACTCGTCAACAAAGGTACGCGGTAGGAAACCCGGAACATACCCTTTAAATGTGTGCTAATTACCGCGATAGTTTAAAACATTATGTCTTGAGTATCTAACCGACCGCCTAACCGAAAATATATCATTCACTTTTCATACATTTTTTAAAAAGTCTAAAAGTGTCAACCAGAAAAAAATATTATTTTACGATACAGTAACAATTCCTAAAATTTTTT
Organism: Blastobasis lacticolella; assembly: GCA_905147135.1. Classification (NCBI taxonomy): domain Eukaryota; kingdom Metazoa; phylum Arthropoda; class Insecta; order Lepidoptera; family Blastobasidae; genus Blastobasis; species Blastobasis lacticolella. The sequence continues at coordinate 13,693,760 of LR990061.1, forward strand.
ACAATGTCGTCAAATCTGTACGCTTAATCATGTTTTAAGCTATTAAAATAACTATATTTAGTTCTGTACATACGCATAGTGGTACACAATGGTTGTGGGTGTAGCAATTTGACGTCATAGTATAGAATGTTAGGAATTGTTTTCTGTATCGGATAATAATTATTTTACCTGGTCGACACTTTAAGACTTTTGGCCAAAAAAATGTATTAAGAATCTTGAATGACGTCCTTTATAACATCATAATTGTAATCTGTCACCCCGTAAATAATTACAGTAAAGAGTCAACAACTTAATCTCTAACTTAATCAAATTACAAAATAAATACTTTACTTACACACGAAACATATCATCTTGATTTGATCTTTTCTTTGATCATTGTGTAACATTGTATATGGTAACTGACTATCAACAGGCGGATGCAAATTGCCAGATATCCATATAATCCGTGATTGTCCCGGAAAGAGCCGTTTTTAAAAACAACTTCTAAAAAATTCACATAGATGTCGCGTTCTAAGGACTCAACATTAATATAATCTTTTGACTATATTTTTTTTATGTTATCCGGCAGACAAACAGGCATGCGGGCCACCTGATGGAAAGTGGTCACCGCCGCCTATGGACATCAGCAACACCAGGGGAGTCACCAATGCGTTGCCCGCCTCTGAAGCGACCTCTAATATACCTCTTGAACGATCCCATGTCATAGTCCAAAGGAAACACTGTGGCTGGGAGCTCATTCCACACAATATGAGGCTATTGTTGTATTAGTAATAAAGATAAATATCAACACCGTACAGCCAAGAGATTATGCTAATATTGTCAGTCGTTAGAGCGCGCCATTTGTGGTAATTTGTAGGAAGCGAGCCTTGAAAACGCCTCATTGGGCGACTTGTCCCGAAATTCGTTATTTTATCTGGCAACTCTTGCAAAGCCCTAGTGCTTGGGAGTGTAGACTCGTTGGAACTTTATATTATGAAGGCGATAGTCTGTCCTAATGGAGTATACAAATTTTAGCTTACATACTAACGAACGAACTTTTTTACATGTGTGACTTAATATTTCACTAAATTCTACGCGCGAAACACGCTGGAATTATTTTTTTATATAATATTATTTAATCATTTGTTCATTACAAAGGGTTATTGTAAATTCGCCACAAAGTAAATTCGTCACACGTTTGTTTGAAAGTAAACTCGTCACATGTCGACATTTTATACCATACATAAAGTAATGTCAGCAAGCAAAGTTCAAAGTCTTCACATCTGTATTAAAAGGCAAGTGTTTCAGTTAGGTAGTAATGATTGTGAACGCTTTCCCTTCTCCTATGCGCTCCTGTACACGCTTTCACGTTCGCGCGTTCTATCTCATTTTCTATCTCGAAAAAAATTGTAAAAAAATTGTTTTTAAATAACTAAAAAAGTAAAACAATTCTCTTTTATGCTGTACATTTTAGAAAAATAAATAACGATTTCATTCTACAAATTGTTTGATATTTGCGTTGGCTGTATAGAAAAAACACTTGTGACAACCAAGTACACATGTTTTTGTCTGTGTGGGTTCACTTTGTAATAAGTTTACAATAACCCAAAGTTCAAATACTTATAATAAAGTAACCTTAAGTCTAAAGTCTACATTATAGCGTCTGTTTATCAAATACTGAAATATTTCTATGGATACGTAATGTACATTATGCTATATTTATTATAAGAATTACTATTAAAACAATAGTCAAATACAAAATCAGTAAAATAAAAATTGTTGCGGACTTACAAAAATGCTTTATGTTATCGGAAAAATAAATAAAAATAACGGTTTAAGTATTCTTTTTATATTACCTATAATGACTTTAGTCAAAAAAGTAATAAATTTTTATTTATTCTCTATTTTAACTGAACTTTCATATAAACAAATATCCTTAAATCGACCAAACCAAAGCTATTTATTATACACATTAAAATAAAAACGGCATTATCTCTTTTCCTTAACTATCATACACCGCCATTTTGTACAAGAAAATAAAAGCATGACTTTACTACAACTAGAACTAAAAATACAATGTCTCCACATTACTGGTAACATTTATCAAAACAATGGTCTACAAATAATCACTAAAAAAACTTGAAAATTAAAATTCTCCTAAAATTACGTCAACAAATACTTTGGAGAAATGGCATCGAATGACGAATATCACAAAACGAAAACAATTATTATCGTACATAATATTGAAATAATAATAAATTATGTTTTATGATTTGTTATGTAGCATGAAAATTCGGGCTTTCAAGTACGAACGTTACTCATTTTTAGGGTTAGAAAAGAAAATAATTTATTTGTGCTTAGTAAAGGTACAAGAATATCATTAGCATTATTTTAACAAATCTACATTGCAAAAGTACAACACAAGTATTAAAACTTTTTAGTTCATGAGACCAACATGAAATCACGAAATTGTTTTCCGATTCTTAGGAAAGTGTCAAGTATGAAAAAGGTCAATAAGGCTGAGGGAATATCAAATGTTGATTTTGGAATAAAAAATATACGAATTCTTAATTTCAAAAGTGGGAGAACGATGGGCTAACATAAAATACAACACTGGTATTTTCACCCCCACTATAGGATAATCCAGTTTGCAAATGATATCTCCACTATAGGACAATCCGGTTTGCTAATGAGTGCATTAGATGCTGGCGCCATTTGTAATTGGGCCTACTGCTACTAATCCATTCCGATGAAATAAAATATATTAAAGGCAGTCAATATTACGAAATCACTAACGAATATCAGAGAGTAAACAATTTATCTCAAACTTAATGGTTTTGTTATCAACTTAATGTGTTTAGTAATAAAAAAATAAGTTATCATTTGTACCCAGCTTAAATTCTGCCGAATCTGTGGTTGTCACATCAAAAACGAATAAAGAATAAATTATTGTTATAGATTAACACACTTTTATACAATAGTTCCACTAAATATATTAATTTTTATAAACTTTTAATTAATTGTGACCGGTTTCGGACATAATCTTCTGGCAATTTGACAATTCAAGAATGAAAAAATCAATCATTCAATAATGAATTTGACTATATTTAGTAGAACTAGTGTATAACAGTGTTTTAATCTATAATATAATGGAGTTCCATCATGAATGCACAACTCCAAGTGTCAATAAATTATTGATTGAGCTACAATTCAATGATTACGTATACAAAATAACGATTGTAAGCAATTCTTCTAATTATCAAAATGGATTTGTATTATTCTTGCAAAATGATACCTTCTGTAAAACGCATAGGGTTCAAAATCGTGGCGTGGTAAAGCCCGGTACAATTTTTTACGCGTTTTTGAAGAATTGTCAACTCAGTCTGGTAAGACTCAAAATTCAGTAAAACAGAAAATATAGAATTTTCGTACTTGATCAAGTGTAGAAATGAATTGTTATTAGTATTTTAAAGCCCAATGAAATGAAATATTTAGTTTGAATAAAGACGAAAATGATTCGACAAAAATACAAGAAATACATATGTAATATTAATCTGTTTCAACAAAAGCCAATACATATTTACTAATTTGAGTATTAACAGTTAATATCTTGGAGTATTTCAAGTGTCTATGCAGTATTTAGCAGTCATCTTTTTCTTTTAATGTCGTTTATAATAAGCATTTATGCACCAGCATAAGTTTGGATGCTAGTAAAAAGTCTAAGCAAGGTAGGTTAGGTACGCTGTCATCTGTCTGTACAACGAATTTTAAGGTGGTTCGACACCCATACTAAATTTCGCTCGGCATTCTTTCATTATTCATAATAAAACAATTAAATCGATAAAACACACACCGCGGCTAGATGACGTTGATTTGTTATTTTCTTTTTTTTCTTTTTCATTGCTTTCGTTTATATTATTACCAATTGGATACTTCATTAGTTAAATTATCCAATTGACCGCGAAACGACTCTACGACTTTTCTATATGTACGGCTACACGGCAATGCAAAAATGCCAAACGAAAGAATGTCGATCAAAGATTATATAATTTTTTTAAGAAAATAGTAGAGTTCGTCTAGTCTAAAATGACGCGCCCCACTACTTGTGGTTTGTGAGTGCAAATATTAATAACGACACTTCATCTGTGTGGGAGCGTCGACTGCTCCAATCGAACGACGCGAGCTCCTACGTTGGTGTCTCACCGGCAACTGAATAACCAATTACAACGGCATTTGTACATGTATTGCGTCCATATTTTAAACTTGCTTGTGTGCGTTAATGCGATAGTGGAGCGCGTCATTTTAGATTAGACGAGCTCTACAACCCTTAACAGAGGCGTCTTCTGTAGCGTTTCTTTTAAATAAAAAAAGGCACTTTGTCGGAATTTTGATTTGCTTCAGCCCTTAACCAAGCAACGATAACAATCGGTGGTCTCTTTCGCTCATATTATACCTGCCTCAAATTTCCCTATTTTTTCTTCTTCGGCGGCGGAGTGGGGGGCTTAACGCCCGAAGAGATCGCCGTCGTGTTCCGCCGTTGCGCCATAGAGTTGTAGAGGAACGAGCCCCGAGGCATCCATACTGTATCGTAATTGTACCTGTTGAAAGATAAAATGAAATTGTGTTATCCTACCAATTTTTGTTCTTCATTTATTGCAAGCGGCCCAGGGGACCTATTCTAGCGCAGTGACATTTTAAATTCGACATTATTATAGATAAATATGTCTATGAAAAACGTCACTGAAAACAATCTTCGACAGTAAATAATAAGTGAAGAACGTTGACAGGGCCGGATTCAGGGGAGGGCAACCGGGGCGAAAGCCCCGGGGCCTCCACAAACGGGGGGCCCCCACAGTAGACTTCGGAAAAAAAAATCTTTCAAATTCAAATTAGTAAACACTAGTAAACATCTTTTCTTAAGAGAATCTACTTGGTTTCACAAAAAAATATTTATTGAAAAACTCGACTTAAAAAAATTTTTCACTTTATTTGGAAAATAATTTGGGGCGAGGGGGCCTCCGCTCCTTCGTTGCCCCGAGGCCTCTGGACCTCTAAATCCGGCCCTGATCGTTGAGAATACGTTTTTTGCCGAGATTTTAGTGTCTTAGAGAAAATGTCGAATTCTAATGTCGAAAGCGCGCCTTAATTCCAATAACATTTTCAACTAAATGCAACCGCACGAAGCCATAAGCCGTCTCTTCCGACAAAGAAGGCATTCTAGTTTCAACTGCGGTTACGTTTTCGTTCATTCGCGATAAGAAAATAGTGAGTCATCGTTTACTGCCGACGTAGCCCCGCCCCTCGACCAATCGGGTCGCAACTAATTAAAAAGCCAAGTGACTAGTTGACGGCAGAAAATACTACACTGACTTCATGGTCAAGGCGAACCCTGGGGCCTCGTGCGCGAGAGCAAAACATGGACATTAACGCCGAGATGACTAGACTGGCTGCTAAGCAAAGGGATAGACTGTATTAATTTCAATTTTATTTAAAAATGACATGTAAAGTTTTATGTAATAAAGAGTATTTGAGTATTTGAGTAAGTGAGTATCCTTAACTTTATTTTTACTTTGAGACAATTAAGTTGATTTTTATCCATTAATAAAGTAAATATTTTTTAAATATAAATTGTTTGAATTTTTACTCCACCGTGACAACACCTTCTTTCTTTTTCTAAACTCACTTTTTCTTAACGCGGTAAGGTTGTAAACTTATTAGATCATAGCCTCCTTCATTTTACAAGCCATGCTGTAGCACGGAACGGCAACGTCGCTGTGAACCGATTACTCATTGTTTACATGTCAATGTGCGGGAAAATTATGAATTTTATGGCGATAAATTAAAAATATATTGATAAAACTGTGAATTAAAATGTTTGTATAGACCATCTACGAAGGTAAATAAAAGTAAATATAATTACAATTGTGCTAAAATTGGATAATACGATTTTTGAAAAACAAGACTTGACCATTTCTGTTGTTAGTTTTTTACTTATTTCATAAATCAAATTCTGTTTTATAATCGTAATCTTTCTCTAACAGATGCAAAGGCGTTGTTGCATTTGAAAAATGCAAGTATAATTATGATTACACCTTAAAAATGGGAAAGAAGCCGTGCCGATGTTTTGCTTTCCAAAAGATGTAATTCTATTAAACAAATGGACTTTTGCTATTCCCCAAGCGTACTGGAGTCCCACCGAAGGATCTTTTGTGTGTAGCAAACATTTTCACACTGTGAAAGTTATCACAACTACTTTAAACCACGATCTTTGATTATCCATGATGATGGAAGTGTTTAAAAAGTAGGTAGGTACAATAAGTAAGTAAGTAGTCAGTTTGTATATACTTAGGTACATAAATAAAACTATTTTAAAATTATTATACCTCATATTTAATATATGGTCAATATTTTGGCTGGCATAGATTATTTTATTTCATAATAGCTATTGGCCGCGACTGCGTCCGCATAAAATTCGGCTATAACGTTCCGGACCCGTTCCCGCGGGAATAACATTAAATATCGGGATAAATTATAGCATATGTGTTATTCGGGGCTATATGCTATGTAACTGCCAAATTTCATTAAAATGCGTTCAGTAGTTTTTGCGTGAAAGAGTAACAAACATCCATTACGTACAAGACGAAACACACATTATATTTCGCATTTAAAATATTAGGATAATGCAATTGCGAGTAGGTAGATAGGTAAATAGTACAGAAATATATCCAATTTCATATTATCTAACAAATGTATATACTTATTTATATACTTTATCACTTAAATAACTAATAAGATTAAACGAAGACCGCGACGATAGTTCGACAGTAATTCTCAGGTTCACTAAAATTAAAAAATGCGACGTTGTCAAACTTCTGCGCATGGCTTGTAAGATGAAGGAGGCTATGATCAGATGGAAGACTCTGTCAAACCTGAGTGAGTACCACCGCCTTATCTATTTCTGCCGCCAAGTAACAATGCTTGTATTGTGTTCCGGTTCGAAGGATAAGGTAGCCAGCGCAATTACAGGCATGAGGCATTTCATCTCAGTCCTCACAGTGACAACGCATCTGCGGTTCTGCGTTTTTGTTACCTGCTACCTAAATACATGAATCGTAGATGTTATGCGACAGTGACCGTTTACGTTCAGGTAGGCTTTCTGCTCGTCTGTCATTGCGTAGCATAACAAGAATACTAGACTAACTGTCAGTTTCCCGTACGTTAATCAATTAAAATTCGACATCCTTATCTACGGCGAGTTGTAGACAGAGACGGAAAGAGTTTTAATCGATGATAAACATTGATAAGGGTTTCAGAAACTGGGCGTAAAGCCACTGGTTTAGTGGCAGCGTGTTTGCGAGACCGCTAAAGTTCGTAAGCAACGCACTGAGAGTCCGGTAGCTGGATGGGTGACCGTTACAATTGTGTCGAAATATCGGGCTACTCATGTTTTAAACTAAACTCGCGTTCTTTACACATATCATTGTACTAAACGGGACTCACACGCGACGTACCTTTTCAAGCAGTTTTCTCGACGTCGACGTCAATTTGTCTTCTCGTGATCACGGTGGGTGTAACCCTACCGACACGTCGGGAAAACAAATTGAAAAGGTACGTCGCGAGTTCCGTTTAGTACAATAATATTGGGCCACTCGTAAACAAAGGTACGCGGTAGGAAACCCGGAACATACCTTTAAAATGAATCAATACAAAACTCTTTCCACGCAACGGCTCAAAAAATTTTGTTTAGGTAGTGTTGTGAACGTTATGTTCACAACACTACATATTGATATATTAGATAATAAGCTCAGTGTGTTCAGTGTTAATGTTCGTGTGTGCAATTAAAATAATGGTTGATTATAACTTATTTTCTTGTCTGATATATCAGTCTTTGGCGTCATGGCCACGGAAATGAGATGTCACATGATGGTTAACAGAAAGTCCAGCTTAATGTATGTGAGACGGTGTCGTAATCCTACCTGACAGGCAGACTGGTGTCTGTCCCATTGTTGTTCTCGCAGTCGATGTCGAGGCTGCGCTGCGAACACTTCTGTGGCAGCGGCGGCGGCTCCTCCTCATCTTGGTTCGAATCCGTCGTGCCTGGGAACGATCGGATGATGGATATCATATCATATAATTGCAATATGGTGCTTAACGGGAGAATATAATGATACTAAATGACTCGCGTACAAGCATTTAATTTAACTTAATTTGTAACTTGCTCTATTATGAGTATTGTGATGTCAAAATAAATCATGTCTATGTCTATGTCTATTTAATGTGTCAAATTACTTAGCCTAACTTACATATATACACTAAATTCGGGGTGTGCTACATACTACATCATATCATATCACACACGCACGCAACGCATACACACTTGTAATTACTTGTTTTGTTTTTGTTTCCCTTATTTAACATTCAATTATTTCCCTGCATTTGACGGGAAGACATTTGTAAAACTAAAACGATTGCTACGTTTCCTGGAGGAGTTAGGATGGCAAGAACAATAGGGTAGGAGTACATCACATCCACGCAGAATAGGCGCGAGTTTGTCTCACTACGAAAACGGCCCGGATACATCTATCTATCTTCCCTGTATTTGAACAGCGGAATTCAATAATTGTTTGGTTTCTTGTACTTAGCCTCTGCGATACAAGATTATATCTTAGTGCAGAGCCCGCCGAAAAACTGTACTCAATGTATGTTCTTAGTTGAGAAAAAGATTTTGATTTAAAAAAGTACTTCTCAATACTTTTTTTAGATAAGACCTGGATGCCATGAGTGAATAGGCTGTTCCAAGATGGGCACGCTCCATCTCCGGCCGCATCGTCACTTACCAACAGGTGAGATGGCCGTCAAACGCCTCTCTTAGGGCTTAGTGTGAGTTTCGCTTGGATTTTACGTTACTATCGCGTTTGCGTTCACGTCGAAATTAGTACGAAGAAAAAAACTTCATTTACGTACCACTAGACGGCGCTATACATTATTTCATAATAATTTTTATGTAAACGCAAACGCGATAGTAAAGTACAGTCTCGCAGTATGCGCTATGTGAGAAGGTCGTGTTCTGCCGACTTTGTAATATTTGTGTTTTACTGAGGCGGCGGTGCAAACTGTCGCGCATGCGTCACTGCGATGGCTACGAACATCATTGTGAACGAGCTCCTCGCGTTCTTACAGCAAAAATTAGACGTGATGGACGAGGTTAGTGCCGTGCAGATATGTAAAACCAACTTCTCGGAGACGGACATATCTGAAGCCAAGGTGTTACTGTACTCTTCACTCAACGTGATGGAGAAGATGGTGTCGCGACGGCGTGACGGGACGCCGAGAAGCATACAGGACATTATCACGCTGCTGAAAGAGACAGATCCTGCCGACGTGCCAACGTTTGTGGCGAGGGACCTGAATAAGCTCCCGCCCGTCACCTTCGACCACGTCGACGTCACCCGGTTGCTGAAGGACATCGTGCTCCTGAAGGCAAATCTGGCCGAAATGGGAGCAAAATTTGAGGCATCCCAAAAAACTGTAATTGAGTTACGGGAGGAAGTCAACGCCTTGAGCAACTCTATTACAGTCATCGGGTCGCCTGCTGACGCTGCTAATGTGGGTATTCAACGCGGCTGGGCGAGTGTCGACCTCGCGGGCTCGAGTTTCGAGTCAGCGGTTTTGTCGCCATCGCCTGCCGCACGGACACCCGACACGTCCGCGGCCCGCATCGGCGCGCGCGCTTCGGCCGGGCCGCCGCCGCCGCGTGACGCGCACCCGCGCCCCGCCCGCCGCAGCCAGCCGCGAGCTCGCTTGCGCCCGCCGCTCGAACGCCGGCGCCCACCGCGCCCGCGGCTCTCGTCCGCGCATCGACAGCGCGCCAACATCTTCGCGTGGAGGCTTCAACTCCACGAGAATCGGCGGCATTGAAGCCCCCATGCGCCTCCGACGTAGACCGTGATGAGGAAGGATTTGTCACGGTCCAGAAGAAGAGTAGACGTCGTGCTGCTCAGAATTTTCGCGGGACCGCAGTAACCGGTCCCAACTTCCTGCTGCGCCCTGCGACACCGACGACGGCGCTGTACCTCTCTCGCCTTCACCACACGGTGACGGCAAAGGACGTGGAGGAGCACATCCGCTTACCAAGAAGTACCTCGTGAGGGTCCAGCTCTTGGAATCAAGCCATGAACGTACGTTCAACTCGTTTATGGCGTTGGTTCCCACCGCAGATTTGGATTTCTTCATGAGGGAAGATTATTGGCCGAAGGGTGTGGTGTACCGGCGATTTCGTGGGCGACCCAGAATTTCCGGTGCCGCCGAACGACATTGAGTACCAGTTAGGTTTTAAGATATTAATAAATTATATTTTTATATATTAGTTTACAATTTATATTATTTTGTATTTAGGTATAGTTTTTATTTTAGTCTGTATTTTGTATCAGTTTATTTTGTATTTATGTTGTGTGTGTATTTATAGATATGGGCCTCAGTTGCCTGAAATAAATAAATAAAAAAAAAAAAAAAAATTAAAAACGAAGCGAAACTCACACTAAGCCCTCTTGTCTATAAAAAGAACGACCGTAACTCTGGGCAACGTAAAGAGTTCAGCACCAACTCACCCATGGAGTCCCTATTGGAAGGAGGCGCGGAGCCCGGCTGCAGCGAGTGCCTCGCCGAGGCGCGGCGGTCGCGCTCCGCCTCGGCCCGCGGCGGCCGCTCCGCCACCAGCTACCGACCAGGACCACAGTTTAGGACCATACATTATACATATATATTATCTAAGGTTAGCTGTAAGAAATCCCATTGTGGGATAAGCCCGACTTTGCAATGTATTTTATATCACTTTTGTTATATAGTTCTAAGGTATTTACATACATACATTGGAATGGGAGCTATCACGAAGACCCCAGTGTCAGAACATACATGCACGCACTGGGCAACCACGATGGGCAGGAGATAGCGTAAGATAGGAAGAGATGGCGATGTCTGGTGTCGGAGGCAAAGATCCACTTTAGGTCGCAGAGCCATCGCAGTAAGTAAGTAAGGAACATACATTTCAATGGAGGCTATCATGAACACCTGATGGCCGTGTGGTGTCCGGCAGAGTAGAATAGCACTAACCCCTTACACTCATGGGTGTCGTACAAGGCGACTATTGTTTACGAGGCGAAAGATCTAGAGTCTCCGTAGGCTGGTAATAGGGCAGCAGCGTTTTCCATTGTTATATTTCGATGATATCCAACCCGCCTGCCAAGCGTGGGGATTGTGGCAATAGCCTCCTCTTTTGTGGGAGAGGCCATGACTCCTGTAGTGAAGAGTCATGGGCTGTGATAATGATAATAATAATACATTCCAATGATCACGAGTACTCAAGTGTAATAATACATTCCTATAGGGGCTATCACGCGTTAAACTGAAAACTATTGAACGGATTTTCATGCGGTTTTCACCAATAGGCAGAGTGATTCATGAGGAAGATTTAGATGTATAATTTATTATGGTCACTACCCGTACGAAGCCGGGGGTTCTAAGTAACACATCTTTAACAGAACCCAATGATCTCGGTTTTATATTAATCACCTTCATTTTACAGTGATCAAAACATCCTGTGAACTGTGAGAATACCATCATGATCATCTCAGTGCTGGGCAACGCCAGATCGTCCAATCTTCGACATCCTCACGTTCTTTTGCGTCTTAACCACGTAACATTCATCATCACAGCCCGTAACAGTCCACTGCAGGACTTAGGGCCTCTCCCACGAAAGGGGAGGTTATTGCCATAATCCCCACGCTCGGCAGGCGGGTTGGAGATCGCAGTGTTTAAATATAACAATGGAAAACGCTGCTGCCCATTTTCCAGATTACGGAGACTCTTGATCTTTTGCCTCGAAAACATTAGTCGCCTTGTACGACACCCATGAGTGTAAGGGGTTGGTGCTATTCTACTCTGCCGGACACCACACGGCACGTAACATTACTCATTTGATATTAAATATGACATTGTGTGGTAATACAAATTCATGCAAAGCAGTACAATTAAATATAATTAATTATATTGCATTTAGTGCCAGGATTAATTTGAAAGACTCGCAGTCTTTTCAAAAATGTTAATACACCGTATAAGCAAGCAAGCTTTGAAGGCAGTTTTAGATTATGCTAAACTAATATGCTAAATGAACTATCGGTGTCACTATTGCCAGGTTACTGTAACCATCACCATACACTTACGTCAAATTGACCACTCAATTCCTTGATCGAGTCAGTCTCTGGTACAGCCTAGACACTACCATATATATCAAAGTTAGTAACCATACACCCTGTATAGTATATTAAAAGTCAGAACCTTAAATAAAAAAGGTAATTGTAACCTTTTTTATTTTTTAATAGCACCATTTTCAATGGACACAAACAACCTCCGTCTGGTTGACTGACGCTGACGAAGCTATATCTCTAAGTTACCACACCCTCGTGTTAATTGTCAGTGCCCTGTTACCATTATAGTGAAACCGCAGGTGATCAACACTGCCTATGGTAAAGTCCAATTACAATAGAAAACCATCTAAAAAAGTAACTAATAAGCAAATAAAATAAAATCAATCTGAGTTAGTTGTCAGCCTGTGTGTATACAATATACAGCTCCCAAATGTCGGCATCACATTCTCATTAACAACTAAGTGACCATGCCCCGGTGCATCACAAGCCACTACACCCAAATCACAGTCACCATCACATTACTGTCACCGGTTACCATCATGCCCGTGTAATTATATTCTACTGCTTCCAAACGTTGGCATCACATTATCATAAAAATCTAAGTCACTGTTACCATCACCTTACTGTTACCGGTTACCATTATGCCCGTGGGGTTACAATCTACTGCTCCCAAATGCTGGCATTCCATTCTCATACACATCTAAGTTACCATGCCCGGTGCATCACAAGCTATTACACCCAAATATCAGTTACCATCACATTCTCATACACATCTAAGTTACCATGCCCCGGTGCACAACAAGCTACTACACCCAAATCACAGTTGCCATCACCTTACTGTTACCGGTTACCATCATGTAGTGGTCACCCACCTCCTGTCGCAACTCCCTCAGCGGCGACGAGCAACCGCTGTCCGGTTGGCTGACGCTGGTAAAGCTGTTAGCTGACATGTTGACGCTGACGCTTGGGCTACTGTTGCCGTTAGGCGTCGACGTCGTGTACCACTGGCTACCGCTCGCCTGGGTACCTATTTCGCTCTGTATAAATATTAAAGATACAGTTGGGGTTGGATGGGGGCTAGTATAGATATAGTTGGGGTTGGATGGGGGCTAGAACATATATAGTTGGGGGGTAAGCGCAAATATATATACTTTGGACTGGGTTTGTTAGCTGATATGCTGACGCTGACGCTTGGGCTACTGTTGCCGTTAGGCGTCGATGTCGTGTACCACTGGCTACCGCTCACCTGGGTACCTATTTCACTCTGTACAAATATTAAAGATACAGTTGGGGTTGGTTGGGGGCTAGTATAGATATAGTTGGGGTTGGATAGGGACTAATACAGAATATATAGTTGGGGTTGGATGGGGTTAGTACAGATATAGTTGGGGTTGGGTGGGGGCTGGTACATATATAGTTGGGGTTGGATGGGGGTTAGTACATATGTGGTTGGGGTTGGGTGGGGGCTGGTACATATATAGTTGGGGTTGGGTTAGTGCCAGTATAAATTCTTTAAACTGGGTTGAGCTAGCTCTAGACAGCAAAATATACAGTTTGGTTTGGATGAGGGCTAGCACAGACATGAGGGCTAGCAATAGGTTAAACGGGGCTGAGACAACGGGGATAGACTTGGCGGAGGTTGTACAAATATGGTTTGAGTTGGGTGAGGGATTGAAATAAAATAATAATAGAAATAGTTTGGGATAAATGATGGAACGCATAAATAGATAAACCTAAGTGTCAAACTTATATTAATTTGGGTCATATAGGAGCTATTGACTTGGACTAGTGTTACCGTCAGGCATAGATATATTTTTTAAGGAGGGATTTTGGAACGGGGAGGATAGTATAGATTAATTTTGGACCGGGTGGGGTACAGCATAAACATGGTTTGTTTAGAGTGGGGTCTGGCACTGATATGGTTTGGATTGGATGGGGATCATATACACAGATATAGATTAATTCACATAGTACATATAACATTTGATCGAGTGCGGACTCTAACAATATATAAATTAAATACAAACTAATTCTAAAACTGACAATTACCTAATAACTACCAAACGAAATAACTTCTAAAGCTCCTCAACATGGCAAGAAGTTTAAATTATTTAAATAAATATATCAAAACAGAATAAAATACTGGCACAAGCTTTAATGTTCGTTTAATTTGGAAGCGAGTTTAGACACCGATATAGAAGCTGCACGTATAATAATGTTACAACACATTTACACACACTAGCCGCCTTACTAATAAACTATTACACACGGCTTACACAAATAAACCAATGCAAAAATCTACAACACACTAAAGTCGTGGGAAATTTCTTTGAGAAAACCACATGAAAACTTTAAAAAAATTTATGAATAGCTTTTTACAGCGTCGGCAACACAAGATCAGTTCTGTTTGCCAAACTAAACGTCCACAGGCAACTTAACTGCTTGCCACCAGTAGACTGATTACGTAACTCTGTTGCCAACAATTCTCTGATTTCAATGATTGAAATTTTTACTTTTTCAACTGAAACTATTAAATCGATTATGCGTAATCGATTTAATAGTTTCAATTAATTGCAATGGAACTGTTTGCAACTGAACCCATGTAATCGATGATACGGAATCGCAAAAGTAACGTTTTCAATCATTGAAAACAGGGAATTGTTAGCAACAGCGTTACGTAATTAGCCTACTGGCCGACGGTGGCCGCTTTCTATCAGGTGTTAGTCATCACAGTGACATGAACAAAAAAAAATATTCGCGTTATGCAAAGTGTGTAATAGTTTATCAATAACAGGATATTTCTTAGGCAGGTATTATTTGAATTTGACTCACCTTTCTGCCGCGGCGTTTGTCCCTGCGTTTTGGCATGTTCAGAGTTCCGAACTTGGGTACACTGCTATTGCTGTTCCTGGAGAGATTAACGGTTCATGTTAGGTTACGTTTCTTTTTGTTATTTTTAGAAGCGGACAAATCTTGTCGCGTTAAAGGTTGTGCTCTCGCGCATGAGGACCCGTGGTCCGCATTCACCATGATAAATTATTTGGCAGTTCAGGTAATTGCAATGGAGCGACTGCCATCTAACCTCCATGACCCTGCCACCAGGGGAACCTGACCAAATTGAAACATGGTTACACATCCAGTCGCTTGAATGTGCAGGTTTCATCACGATGTTTTCCCTTACCGTAAGAGAATCGGTTAGTATTCAACTAATGTACATAACAAATATACATGGCCGGAGCGGGATTCGAACCCGAGACCTCTGGCTTACGAGTAGTATACTCTAACCGCTCGGCCACCGACGTTCCTTTAAACTATAGTGATTAATATACGCAGCGTGGATAGGCCTCCCGCAAGGTGGACCGACGACCTGGTAAAGATCGCAGGTACCAGCTGGATGCGGAAGATACAAGACCGGCCTTTGTGGAGATCTCTGGGGGAGGCCTATGCCCAGCAGTGGGCGTCTTTCGGCTGATATGATGATGATGATTAACATATAAGTGGACTGTTATGAGATAACATTATGATTAGGCGTCTGACCTTCATGACCCTGCTACCAGCGGAACCTAACCAGATCGGATCATGATTACACATTCAGTCGCCTGGATATGCAGGTTTCATCACGATGTTTTCCCGCACCATAAGAGCATATCGGTTAGTATTCAACGAATGTACATAACTCAGAAAAGAGTCATTGGAACATGGCCGCAGCGGGATTTGAAGCCGGTACCTCTCGCTTACGAGTCGGATACACTGACCGCTCCGCCACCGACGCTCTGCCTGTGTCGCTTTCCATCTGGTTCATCATCACAGCCCGTAACAGTCCACTGAAGGACTTCGGGCCTCTTCCACGAAAGGGGAGGCTATTGCCATAATCTCCACGCTTGGCAGGCGGGTTGGAGATCGCAGTGTTTAAATATAACAAGCGAAAATGCTGCTGCCCATTTTCCAGACTACGGAGACTCTTGATCTTTTGCCTCGAAAACATTAGTCGCCTTGTACGACACCCATGAGTGTAAGGGGTTGGTGCTATTCTACTCTGCCGGACACCACGCGGCCAATCTGGTTAGACGGTGTCAAACGCAAAACAAGAGTGGAACTTACCTCGCCAAAGGATTGATTGCGCTGTTCAAGTTGAAGAATATCGATTTCGACGAACTTCTGAAATTAATATAAAAAAAATACTTTAAATACTTTGAATTCTCACGGCACGAACGCGATTGCTTGCTTTGGTCTGCTTTCACGCTTTTTGCTACTTAATTTAGTTAAATGTATCTACTGAATTGCTGTGTGTGTGTGTCTGGCGACCTGAGTGGTTTAATGGTCAACATGCCGGTCTGCCACGCAAGAGGTCCCGGGTTCGATTCCCGGCCGGGCAGAAATTGAAATGATGAATTTTAATTTCTGTTAAGGGTCTGGGTGTTCTATGTATAATAAGTATGTATTTAAAAGTATATAAGTAGTTTATATTACTTTGGGGCTAGATGGCGCTGTATGAATTTGTCCAGTATTATTTATTATTTATTATAATTTACTGTAGTAAGTAAAAGTAAGTAAAAACTCTTTATTGCACACACAAAAAAAAATATACATAACAAGAAATAAGAAAAACAATTTATATGCGCGCAAAGGCGGCCTTATCGCTTTAAGCGATCTCTTCCAGACAACCTTTACTACTAGTAGTAGTACTAGTTGTAGTAATACTGTGGTACTGTATTAGTCTTAAGTGTCCAATTTATTTTCGGTATAGGTGTATCAACAGATTTTCTTATTTGTATTCCAAAGTCTATCGGCGAAGACCTGTAATTGGCTTTCTGTTTCGTAAGATTGTTATTATTATGTTGTTAGATAGCTGTTGGTCTTCCAAATAGAATAAAATGTAATAGGCGCATTACTCTACATTACATTAAATGTAGGGGTCAGCTGAAAATCAGCGCTGTGGTCTTACTACCTACAGCATATGCTGAGCTGAGCTCTAGTTTGGCATGACACTACAATATTTAACCTTATCTATGTTAGTAACAAATATTTTAGTTAATTTATATTGTAGAAATTTATTTATTTATTTATTTATTGGAGTACCAACAGCCATATAAAACATCATAAATATTACATTAGAACCAACAAGCCAATTACAGGTCCTCGCTAGTAACAACAAATTGCCAAATAAATATTATGTCTATGTCTACTCTATAAGCAATATAAGCACTCAATCGTTGCCAGCGGAAGTGTCAGAACCCCGTTGCGCATTCGGTTTCTACACTGGCATGTTTCTTCGACTGCACCGTCGCTTTTCATTAGGTGAGATAGCGGTCAAATGTATTTGACAGTGAGGGCGCCGTAGGTTATCCTACGTCATCGATTACAAGAAATAAATCACTTTATAGCGATTGTAAACGTTTAGAAGTGGCAGCCATCTTGCTAGAAATCCGGGAACTGGAAGGGTGGCCGTTTCGTACTTTGCTAGTTGAACTTGGGCACTGCAATGAGCTCGCTACTCGGTGCGTCTTCTAATATCGTTGACGAATCGAGGTTGACCGGTCAACCTCGAGGACCGACCTACGTTTTGTGCAGTGGCGTGCCTAGGGTTTCAGAGTAAGGCAAGCCGAGAAATGAAGTTTTTGTAGTTTTTAAGGTTATTAAAAATAAATCCATCTATTTGCCACATTACTGATCAATCCTCACTTATCACTCTTCAGTTTTATTCCAGCAATATAACTTGTGAGAGAGAACAACCAACAATCCAATGAGTTTGGTACACCGATCTATGAAATTGTTTTATAAGCGATTTAATAATTTGAGAAATAGGTACGTAAATCGGGCGTAGGTTTTGGCGAGGAAATAATTTGTTATTTTCTGAGCGATGTTTAAAAACTTTACCTTTTCCATGCAAATCTAACTTGTGCACATTTTAAATCACAAGGGGCTTTACTTCCTCTATTGTTGATCAATCCAATTAAATCACT
Organism: Blastobasis lacticolella; assembly: GCA_905147135.1. Taxonomy (NCBI): domain Eukaryota; kingdom Metazoa; phylum Arthropoda; class Insecta; order Lepidoptera; family Blastobasidae; genus Blastobasis; species Blastobasis lacticolella. The sequence goes on from LR990061.1 coordinate 13,711,905, forward strand.
TTTACTACAAAACACAACACAAACACCACAAAAAACTAATTACTTATCCGCTCAAACAAAACAACAGTGAAGTTGGTACGTATTATAGCATTCAACAAACGTACCTACTGCGCATGCGCGAAGTTGCACAGATCCGTGTACAACTTCATACGCATGCAGGGCTTAAAGTCTCGTACAATTTACTATATAAACAAACGTATAGTTATATCTCATTATAGGACAGTTTTCATATGTGAGAAAGAGACATACCGGCCGGAATCGAAGCCCGCTTACAAGCCAGCGCGTGCGAGCGATATGACTGGCCGAGTCTCAATTCAACTCAGTCTCAACTTGCGTGTGCGTTCGGATCGTGTTTCGTAACCTAGGCGCACGATGGCGCTGCTTCCCGGCGCGTAGTTTGAAAAGTATTAGGAGCGCGAACTTTAAATAGTTCGCGCTCGCATTGCCTTTGATTTTTGATCGATAATTATTTTTATAAGGCATTTTTGTATGACAGTAACGCCACTGGTTTTGTGGGTCTAATAAACGTCTACTGTCACAACAATGTAGAATTTTTCCTGTACACAACGACGTAGGACACCCAACAACGCCCTCACAACCAATATTCATTGTAACTTATATTGTAGAAATTGCCAAATAAATAATATGTCTATGTCTATGTCAATATCGAGTGAGGTGCTAGAGTGGCTATACTCATAATCTCAATACTCACTCGGTGCCCGTGGCGGAGACGTCGGAGCCGCGCTGCGCCTTCCGCGCGGAGTCCCGCGGCGGCGCGCGGAGCTGCACCTCCGCCGTGTCGGGCTCGAAGTCGCACATCTGAGTGTGGACAGAATAAAGTGGCAAATATCTGTTGTATAAGTATTGTTGTGTTCCTCTTTGAAGGGTATAGTAGCCGGCGAAATCACAGGCATTCCATTTAGTCCTCACAGTGACAACCTGCACCAGCACCTGCGGTTCTCAATTTTTGTTACCTACAACCTAAATATATGAATTGTTTTTGTTATGGGCGACAATTACCACTTAACATCGGCTCGTTTGTCACCGAGTAGCAAAAAAATTTAATGCTTATCTATGAAATTGGCGTTTAGTATGGCGCAAAGACGAAAACTGGAATTTTTAAACAAGCAAATTTTTCAATTTTTTGGAAGTGGCCGATCCGAAAGACAGCAGAACGCGACAGCAGGCCAAGAGTGCGTGCCAAATAAAATGGCAATACCGGACGTTGACCTCTCGGTCGGAACTTATTTGTCACAGCACTTGCTATTTAAATAATACGTTTATTCGTTAAAATTTGATATAAATTAGTGAATTTAAAATCAAATCAAAACATAAACAGTAATGTGTACAATAAACAGTTAAATAAATAAAATCAGTGGATTTTATGTTTTAAATTTTGATATTTAATTAAGGAGCAGTTTATAATTTTCGTGAAATACTGCAGGCAGCGAAAATTTCCTTACAACACTGACCCCCATTGTCCTGGACGTTGGTAGCCGCTTTCCATCCGGTAGACCCAACCGCCCATCCATGTGTCTCCCTAGGCACTCACCTTCCGTCCATACCGCTGGTGCACGTGATGCTGCATCCGCCGGAAACAGCCTAACAAGTGCTGGTGCAGCGCCTCCAATGCAGCCGGCGCGCGGGAGCCGTGCACTTCCAGCCCTGGGGAACACATCGACGTTTAGCATGGTGATCTCGCGAGGGGCTGGGGTCCGCCTCGACCTTGGGCCGGAATTTGGCAGATCAGGTGATTACAGTGGAGTGACTGAAATAACCCAGTTCATATCATATATAGTTACCTATGTACAGTTTAGAATGATTACCTACCTATCCAATGAAAAATCGGTGCCATATAATAAATTGCTTCATAGCAACCACACTAAACAAAATTTTATGGCGCTGTAATTTCTTTCCTTCGAATCCATTGTTGTCTCTTAAGTACCAACTAATAATATTTCTTTCAATATGTACCAAGAAATCGGGCGAGCGACTTCAATAAACATGTCAATGTCCTTTACTACCGTTTCATAGAAAATATTGGTTATTAATTTTCTATTCTTCATATTGGGTAAACCACTTTGAATTCCATTGTTTACATGTAATCGTTACTATTAATATAGATTAACACCTAGTAAAAAAACAGGCGATTCGACTACAATAATGCCATGACATGGATATTTATTTTAAACACTAAATTATAGTTATTTATTTTCTATTCTTCGACGAGTCAATATTGTAAAACATTTATGGCTAAATCGCTAATATTGGCTAATTAATAATTATTTATTTTCTATTCTTCGTCGAGTCGTTATTGTACGAAAACTTGAATTCATTAGCTGACATTAATCGTTGGAAAAACGATATTCTGAGTAAAGTTTAAACTATACATAAGTAGTACAAAACAAAGTCGCTTCCCGCCTCTGTAGCTATTTATCTATATATGTAAACTATGTACGTTCAGATCTTTTAAAGTACGCAACGGATTTTAATGCGATTTTTAACATTAGATAAAGTGATTCAATAGGAAGGTTTATAGGCAAGAAAAAAAAGGGTAGATAGGGGTAACGCGGGAACCTGACCAAATTGAATCACGGTTACACACTGGGAACAGAGCACTACCGGTACATTAATATCAAGATAAACACGGGAAGTTAGTTAAGAAATGATGAATTTTAATTTCTGTTACGGGTCTGGGTGTAGTGTTATGAAAACGTATTAAAAAAATGTATATAAGTAGTTTATCAGTTATCTAACACCCATAACACAGGCTTTGCTTAATTTGGGGCAAGATGGCGCTGTGTGAATTGTCCAAGCATATTTATTAAACATCCCATCATCATCATGATCATCGCAGCCGCAGGGCGCCCTATTCCCTCACCGATCCACACTTACGTAAAGGTTAGATGGAGCTGTCTGAATTTGTAAAAAGAAAGTGTAACGGTCGTTCCTTGTAAATAACTCACCAAACTTGAGCAACGGTATCTGATCACAGATCAAGTCCTTCAACTGTGCGAGAAGAGGCGCGCGGACTGGATGCCGCGCCTTGTACGCGGCCGTTAGAAACGCGCGCTCATAGTTTCCTATTCCCTATTTAATGTACCTAACTCAGAAAAGAGTCATTGGTACACGACCACAGTGGGATTCGAAGCCGGTACCTTTCGCTTACGATTCTCTGAACACACACGCAGCGAATCTAAATGAAAGCTCGTAAAAGACTCACCAAACTTAAGCAACGGTATCTGATCACAGATCAAGTCCTTCAGTTGTGCGAGCAGCGGCGCGTGGTCCGGATGCCGCGCCTCGTACGCGGCCGTCAGGAACGCGCGCTCGTAGTTCCCGATGCCGCCTTGGACCGCCGCGTCCAGGATCCCTGGGGAGTTAGGATGGTTCATTATAGTTCATTCGAGATAAGAAAAAAATTACACATCGTTTCCCGCCGGCGGGGCTACCAGTCGGCAAATCGGGTCGTAGCAAATCAGAATGCTAAGTTCACAGTGACCAGTGATGGCAATTAATATTTAGTAGATAAATAATCATATTGGCGTTAATGTCCCGGTTATGCTCCCACGCACGAGGACCCGGGGTTCGCCTTGACCAGGATTTGTCGATCGGGTAATTACAGTGGAGCGACTGCCATCTGACCTCCGTGACCCTGCTACCAGGGTAACCTGAACAGATTAGACCATGGTTACAAATTCAGTCACCTGAATTTGCAGGTTTCATCATGATGTTTTTTCTCACCGTAAGAGCATCGGTTAGTATTCAACTAATGTACATAACTCAGACCACCTAACAAAATAGTACAGCCAAACAATACTCCTTTAAATAATATCGTATTTCTGCCTGTCGGAGGACTGTGGCAGTAGAGGGGCTTAGCACTGGCTCGTTTGCTGCCAAAGCAACGTCTACTATAATAGTAGATACATTTATTAATTATTATATTAAAAGTTATTTGAATTCGTAATCTAAATTGATCTTGACAGTACAGTATTATTTATCTAATTTCAATTTATTATAATATCTTGGCTTTTACATTTTTGATATTTCAATAGTAATTAACTAATAATTGTGAGCTACAAATTATATTTTAATTATTTGACATTGCACTTATTTGCCTTTGCCTTGACATTCTAATGTAATACGGACTACTTCGTCTGAAATGAATTTTAATTTAATCTAGAAAGCGTCAAATTAACTTATTCAATGTAAGTATTACGAGTAATGGTGTATTGAGTATTTGTGATGTTAAAATAAATAATGTCTATGTTTAAATTACGTAAAACCTGTCGCATATTACTGATGAAGATTGTTATCAACCACTTAAGTGCAACAAAACCCTTATTACCGTTCAGTCTCATAGTAAGCGGCGGCAGCGGCGCATCCAGCGCCCGTGTCGCGTTGATCAGCTGCTTCAGCGCCCGGTTGGTCTCCTGCAGCGACTCCACGGCCGCCTCGATCGGCGACACCCAGTAGGTCTTCTGGCTGACCACGGGGAACCACCGTAGTATGCCTGGGGGAGGAGACAATTTAGTTAGGCAACGTGGTCAAGACAAACTAACATGACTTTGTAGTAAATCACGCCGTGGCAGCCTTGGCGTAAGAGATATCGCGGATAAGATCGAAGAGGCTCTAAACCTTTCGGTGCTAGGAAAGAGGTTCTACGGAAGGCCCAAGAAGCGATGGATTGACATCGCCGAGTCGGATGCGAGTGGCTTACGACGCGAGGATGCCCAACACAGGGTGAAATGGAGAAAAATGAGCCGTAAAGCGGACGCTGACAGAAGCCAGGACTGACCGCTCGGATGATGATGATAATGGTAAATTACATGTTACTGACATAGCATAGAAACAATTCTACTGAGTTATCTACATCTACACTAATATTATAAAGAGGAAAGATTTGTACCTATTTTTGTATGTTTGTATTGAATAGGCTTCGAAACTACTGGACCGATTTCAAAAATTCTTTCACCGCTGGGAAGCTACACTATCCGCGGGTGACATAGGCTATATTATATTTTCTAAAAAATTACGGATCATTAATAAAACTCCAATAATGTAACCCAAGGTGTAAAAAAATACCCAAAAAATTCCTTACATCGCGTGCGCTGCTAAAACTATTGATGATAGAACAAAGTAATGTACTACGACTTTGCAGAACACATCATTATCTACAAAAAGTGTCGCGACAGTATATGTCTAACTATTATAGTTATGTCACAATAAGTGTTCTTTTATTTTCAAAATTTAATTGAAATGCCGCCGCTAAAAAACGCTCTTTATTTGTACCTTGGTATTAATCCTTATCAAAATAAATTACTTCATATTCACGACTGCTTCAATACCTTTATATAACTTTTTGAATTAATCAATTCAGACATTCCATTCGAAAGATATCACGAGTTTAAAAATGTGAATATTAGAAAAAAGTCGCGTGTTCGCCGCTCAGTCCGCTCGGCTATCTAGGCAGCACGGGGTACGTACGGGAGGGGAGTCAATGTCAAGAAATACGGCCGTCAGGAGCCGGGTCGCCCCCTTCCCTCTAAAATGGTTGAGGAGACGGTTGGAACTTTTGTGATCGTAATATGGTGTCCTGTTTGTAACGGGACACTACTCAGTACATACTTAAGTATAATATAATTACTTCATATTATAAAACGAAGTCCCACGCCGTGTCTTACTGTCATTCTGTACGCGATAGACTCAAAAACTACTGAACGGATTTTCATGCGGTATTCACACACAGACTACATAGTGCGGTTTTAGACAACGTGATTCATGACGAAGGTTCAGGTGTATAATTTGTTAAGGTTTACTACCCGTGCGAAGCCGGGGCGGGCCGCTAGTTTATTATAACGAAAGTAAAATTTACTCTTATGCTGACGACCGACCGACATTTAGTTCTATCTAACGACCACTATCAATTAACTTTTTGGTAGAAATAGACAACTAGAAATGATTGTTAGATTTAAGGAGGGGGACGGCGCGTACGCAGTCCCCACTATCAAAAATTACGCATCCGAATTATCCACATTAGGGATAATCGCAGGGGTCAACCCATACCGCAGTGCAATGGTAAGGCCTCGCCCTGGGGGAACCGCCTTGTTGATCACGGTGTCCCCTATGCCAGGTAAGTATGCTTTGGCAAGAGCGCGCTCGGAGCGTTATCGTTTGCCGCGCGAACTGTCCACCGCGATGTAGAATAAGGCGCATCCCGCGTTGGCGCCATCTAGCGGTGACGGATAGAAGTTGTATTTATCTCAGGCTTTGAATGACCGTAACGTAAACTCACTGTGTGGTGTTATTGTCGCTAGGGCTGTAATTGAAAATATAAGATCACCACGTGACTCAGGAACCAGATATAAATCAACTTTTATAAACGAGAGAGACACAATGGTCTCAGGCATAAAGCTTTTTAGACGTTTCAAGATACCGTTTGCCTGTGAGCCGTTCTACAAATTGAAGTTAAATTGGTTTTTCATATGGTTCTGAGTCGTGTTTCAACCATAGAGTTACTATACATAGCAGTATAGAGAAATATATACAGGATTTAGGTAATTATAGCATTATTCAGCTATGCAGAGGGTCTCGGGTTCGATTTCTGGCCCTGGTAATATTTGAAGGGATTTTTTCTTGTCTTCTAGGTCTTGGTATGTGTGTACCTGTTACTGTATAAGGACCATGAATCCTGAGTGTGGTTACGATATGGTTAGAATAAAAACAAATAAAACTAGCTTTTACCCGTAACTTTGACGAAAAAAAAGATTAAATTTTAACGTTCCGGACCCGTTCCTTTGGAAACCACGTGGAAGTTATATAAACACTAACATGCAACTGGGATATTTTAGCATAGAAAGTTCACAGCGATAGCGAACGCAATCCGGCCCAGGAGTGATCGAATGACGACCGGACCATTATTGTTCTCAATCAGGTAGAGATCTAATAACTGTTAACTTGCTTTATGGAGGGGACGGCGCGTACGCAGTCCCCACTATCAAAAATTACGCATCCGAGTTATCCACATTAGGGATAATCGCAGGGGTCAACCCATACCGCAGTGCAATGGTAAGGCCTCGCCCTGGGGGAACCGCCTTGTTGATCACGGTGTCCCCTATGCCAGGTAAGTATGCTTTGGCAAGAGCGCGCTCGGAGGGTCATCGTTTGCCGCGCGAACTGTCCACCGCGATGTAGAATATGACGCATTCCGCGGCGGCGTCATCTAGCGGTGACGGGTAGAAGTTGTATTTATCTCAGGCTTTGAATGACCGTAACGTAAACTCACTGCGTGGTGTTATTGTCGCTAGGGCTGTAATTGAAAATATAAGATCACCACGTGAATCAGGACCCAGATATAAATCTATTTTTATAAACGAGAGAGACACAATGGTCTCAGGCATAAAGCTTTTTAGACGTTTCAAGATACCGTTTGCCTGTGAGCCGTATTACAAACTGAAAGTTAATTTAGTTTATCAGATGGTTCTTAGTCGTGTTTCAACCATAGAGTTACTATACCTAGCGGTATAGAAAAATACATACAGGATTTAGGTAATTATATAATTCAGCTATGCGGAAAGTTCCCGGGTTCGATTTCTGGCCCTGGTAATAATTAAAGGGATTTTTTCTTGTCTTCTAGGTCTTGGTATGTGTGTACTTGTTATTGTATAAGGACCATGAATCCTGAGTGTGGTTATGATATGGTTAGAATATATTCTCCAATTTAAACATTGAGTCTAATAAAACTAGCTTTTACCTGTGACTTTGACGACAAAAAATATATTTTAACGTTCCGGACACGTTCCTTTGGAAACCACGTGGAAGTTATACAAACACTAACATGCAACTGGGATGGTTTAGCATAGAAAGTTCACAGCGATAGCAAACGCAATACGGCCCAGGAGTGATCGACTGACGACCGGACCATTATTGTTCAATCAGGTAGAGATCTAATAACTGTTAACTTGCTTTATGGAGGGGACGGCGCGTACGCAGTCCCCACTATCAAAAATTACGCATCCGAGTTATCCACATTAGGGATAATCGCAGGGGTCAACCCATACCGCAGTGCAATGGTAAGGCCTCACCCTGGGGGAACCGCCTTGTTGATCACGGTGTCCCCTATGCCAGGTAAGTATGCTTTGGCAAGAGCGCGCTCGGAGCGTCATCGTTTGCCGCGCGAACTGTCCACCGCGATGTAGAATAAGGCGCATCCCGCGTTGGTGCCATCTAGCGGTGACGGGTAGAAGTTGTATTTGTCTCAGACTTTGAATGACCGTAACGTAAACTCACTGCGTTGTGTTATTGTCGCTAGGGCTGTAATTAAAAAAATATACAATCACTACGTGACTCAGGAACTTTTTATAAACGAGAGAGACACAATGGTCTCAGGCATAAAGCTTTTCAGACGTTTCAAGATACCGTTTGCCCGTGAGCCGTTTTACAAATTGAAAGTTAAATTAGTTTTTCAGATGGTTCTGAGTCGTGTTTCAACCATAGAGTTACTATACCTGGAGGTATAGAAAAATATATACAGGATTTAGGTAATTATATCATTATTCAGCTATGCGGAGGGTTCCCGGGTTCGATTTTATGCCCTGGTAATAATTGAAGGGATTTTGTCTTGTCTTCTAGGTCTTCGTATGTGTGTGCTTGTTATTGCATAAGGACCATGAATCCTGAGTGTGGTTATGATATGGTTAGAATGTATTCTCCAATTTTAACATTGAGTCAAATAAAACTATCTAGGAAGGTGCTGCTAAAAATGCATATTAAGGATATGTATAATCTTTATTGAAGTATGGCATAATATTTTGGGGAAATTCCGTAAATGAGGAATCCACATTTATACTGCAAAAGAAATGTATAAGATCAATTTACAACATGTTTAGAAATGATACGTTGCGAACCCTTTTTAAAGAGCGGAAGTCCTTGACGTTGACGTTTATTTATATACTAGAAGTTTGTGTATTTGTTAGGAACAATAGTGAATATTTTATTAATATGTCTGACATAAAAAGTAACGTCCGCTCCCAATATAAACATGATGTATGTACCGTGAAATCTTCCAGTGCAATTCTTACAAAAAGCTCCTATGTCAATGGAATTAAAGTGTTCAATAATTTACAAGAACATTTAAAAATGTTAAGTGGAAATAAATTTAAAACTAAATTAAAAGAATGGCTATTGGATAGGGCTTTTTATAATCTGGGGGAATTTTGGACGAAATAAGAGTTTGATATTGTAAATTGTAAACTGACATTCATATTATTATTCAATTGACAAATTAATTTGAATTTGACAATTTTGATTTATTACGTATTTTGACATTGCATATTTTGATTTATTTCTAAGTTTTATTTGGTATTGTTTTAAATGGATGTGAATTTTACTTTTTAGTTATTGCTACTTTAAATATTGTATGTCCGAAATGGGCAAACTGTTGAGACTCACAAATATAATCTGTAATACCTAAATGTACCTACACTGTTCAACAATAAAGTTATTCTATTCTATTCTAGCTTTTACGCGTGACTTTAACGACGAAAAATTTAATTTTAACGTTCCGGATCCGTTCATATGGAAACCACGTGGAAGTTATACAAATACTAACATGCAACTGGGATATTTTAGCATAGAAAGTTCACAGCGATAGCGAATGCAATCCGGCCGAGGAGTGATCGACTGACAACCACTATTGATCAGTCAGGTAGAGATCTAATAACTGCTAACTTGCTTTATGGAGGGGACGGCGCGTACGCAGTCCCCACTATCAAAAATTACACATCCGAGTTATCCACATTAGGGATAATCGCAGGGGTCAACCCATACCGCAGTCAGCGTTGCCAATTTAGCATTTTATATGCTAAATTAGGCATATTTTCTTTCTATTAAGCATTTTATTTTGTCGTTTAGCATATAGCATATTTTTTTAGCATATTAACTTAAAAGGAAATTTCAAAAAAAAATGAAACGAACGACTACTTTAGTTTAATATGAACATGAAACGAATAATCTCTTTTATTTTGGGGATACCCCATTATGAAAATCGTTTTGGCAGGTCTATGCCGTAGACAAACAAAATTACTTCTCTCCCTCTTCTCTGTAGGAATGAGGGAGAAAGAACAAATCGTTACCTACAAAATTTAAAATAAATGAAGGTGGATGAAAAAATTATTGAAATTTGTTGTAAAGTTTTATTTTAAGTTTTGTTTTATAAAGTTTATTTTATAACTCAATATGCCTCCTAAGTACAGTCAACATTACCGGTCAGAGTGGGAGCAAATGTCAGATTTCAAAGAATGGTTGCAGCCCGTTGAAAAAGATACGACAAAAGCCTATTGTAAGTACTGTAAATGCGATATTGTTGCAAAATTGTATTGTCTGAAGCAACATATTACATCAGTAAAGCACAGAAAAGCATTAGAGCCAATGAAAACCCAAAAAACCATAAATTTTCCCGCTGTTAAAAAGGTTTAAGCACGCAGAAAGCAGAATCTTCATTAGCTTTGTTCGTGTGCGAACATTGTGCGATTATGTCTATTGATCATTTATCGGAGTTATGCAAACATCGATTCGGAGACAGCAAAAGTGGCGGCTTACAAGTACATCGCACGAAATGTACAAACATAATCAAAAATGTTTTAGCGCCGCATTTTATCAAAGAAATTGTGTCGGACTTAAAAGACCAAAAGTACAGTCTCTTACTCGACGAATCTACAGATATTTCTGTTAGCAAAATGTTGGGAATCTCTATCAGATATTTCAGCCGATCCCTTAAAAAGATAATTTGCACGTTTTTAGGGTTAGTGGAAATTGAAAATGGCACGGCAGAGAGCATAGTTAACGGTATGAAGGGACTATTGTCAGTATTAAATATAGATATTAAAAAATTAATCGGTATCGGTACTGATAATGCCACAGTGATGACAGGAATTAACAACGGAGTGCACGCATTGTTGAAAAGTGTAACTGACAATAATAATTTGGTCTTAGTTCGCTGCGTCTGTCATTCTTTACAGTTGGCTATGTCACACGCTTCAGAAGAACTACTCTACCCCGCAATGTGGACTTTCTTATACGAGAAACCTACAACTGGTTTAGCCACTCTTCGAACCGCCGACTCCATTACAAAAGTATATACCAAACGATCAATGATGGCTCCGATCCGTTGAGAATCCCACAGATGAGCAACACCCGATGGATATCAATTGAACCAGCGGTCAGCCGTATATTAAAACAATGGTTGGAATTAAAGCTCCTGTTTGAAGTTGCCAGACGGGATGAACACTGCCACATGGCAGAAATTCTATACAACATGTATAACGATCCAGTGAATCACTTGTACCTATTATACTTACAACCTATCTTACAGGAAGTACAAGCTGTAAATAAACTTTTTGAATGCAACGATGTCGATCCAACAAAACTTTATAGGGATCTAAGTAACTTAGTGGAATCAACAAGTAGGCGTATCCTGAACCCAACAGCGAGGGTAGATATTTTTACTCAAAACATAGATGATTATTTAGACCCTAGACCATATATGGGATATGTTTATGAGACCACATTACATGAATATCATCTTCGAGTTGATGTAGCAGACAATTTACGTCAACGATGCATTAATTTCACATTGAAACTTGTGAAAGAACTACGTTCGAGATTACCCGTAAATTCCAAAATGCTACAGAAAATATCTATGTTTTCAGTCCAAGAAGTATTAAGAGTAGTCAAGCCTTCTATTGTTGAAATAGCTAAAGAATTCGGAGTGAATGAATCCACAATAAATAGGCTTGTAACTCAATGGGGAAACATAGTACATATAAAATGGGAATGCACATCTTCCACCATACAGTTCTGGAACGAAGTCATTGAATACCAAGATGCAGCTGGTAATAACCCTTTTGCGGATTTATCGCAATTTGCAATTTCTTTGTTGACGTTACCTCATTCGAACGCGGACATTGAACGTGTTTTTAGCCAAATGAATTTAGTAAAGACTAAGCTTCGCAATCGTTTGGCGGTGAAGACCTTAAATGCCATTTTATATGTAAGATTTGGCTTGAAGAGGGCAGGAAAGTGCTGTAATTCTTATACAGTGCCAGATGACGTACTGCGCTGCATAGGTACAATGGAGACTTATAATTCGGACGCTCAGCCTTCCACATCTACAGCTACTGTTGATGAAGATCAAGACATAGACATTTTTTTTCAAAACTTGTAATTCCACATTTTAAACTGATTAAACTTTTACATTAATTTGGCATTTTATTTTAGCACTTTTTTAAAAAAGTTAGCATATTTTTGGCATTTTTTTAGCAGCAGTTTAGCATATTTCGTATTAGCCTAGTTGGCAACACTGACCGCAGTGCAATGGTAAAGCCTCGCCCTGGGGGAACCGCCTTGTTGATCACGGTGTCCCCTATGCCAGGTAAGTATGCTTTGGCAACAGCGCGCTCGGAGCGTCATCGTTTGCCGCGTGAACTGTCCACCGCGATGTAGAATAAGGCGCATTCCGCGTTGGCGCCATCTAGCGGTGACGGGTAAAAGTTATATCTTAGGCTTTGTGTTGTGAATAACCGTAACGTAAAGTCGCAATTTCTATCAAGAATTTATTAATTTAATAGTTATTCTTTGTAACACACTGCGTAGTATTATTGTCGCTATGGCTGTAATTGCAACTATAAAATAATACTTTAAAAAGTCGCAATTTTGCCAACAAACTTTCCATAAGTTAGAAATACATTTTCATAAAAAATCACCATGTGACTCGGGAACAACATTTACAAGCGGGAGAGACACAATGGTCTCAGGCAAACGCATCTTAGACGCTTGAAGATACCGTCCGCCTGTGAGGCCGTTTTACTAATTGATAGTTAAATTAGTAAAACGGCCTCTCAAGTATATCAGATGTTACTTAGCCATGTTTCAACAAAATCATTGATACACCAGCTTAAAGTTAATAGCTTAACACTTACACGTTTGATGTTTTAATCAGAGGTTAATTTAGGAGAATATAAAATTAAAATCAGTTATAGGGGTTTCGATTTCTGGTCCAGATAGAAATTGAAGGGATTTTTCTTTTTAAGATCTAGGTATGTATGTACTTGTCATTGTCACAAAATAGAAAACTAACAGAAGGTCCACTCCCGTCGTCTTCGAAAATTATTACCTAAAGTTGCCGACTCACTAGGGTTGCTACTGTATTTATTCTGATTTTTGATAAGAGTTTTTAAAAGTTTGAATAGAATTTTGAAGATCGCTCACAATAACATGTCCCTTGCAAAGGACCAATATCTTATCCTTCCCATAATGTGATTATAATTGTTTCCCGAGCTGTTCAGATTGTGTACAAGTGTATTCGATTTTCCATACCAGCTTCAGACATTATGCCTTTAGTAGGCGTAATAATAATCTACTGTTAATTCACTGTTTTAATATTCATCACCTCCTGATTATATCATCAGACCCTGAGAATAACCTTTCCTTGACCTGCGATTTAACCCACTTCCCGATAATCAATTGAATTGAAAATTTCATACACATGTAAATTAATGAAAATGTAATATTATGGTATTAGTCAGTTAATCTGATGATGGAGAAGGAATGTGGTAAGCGATTTTTTCATATTAGACTAGACAGGCATTTCAACCATTAAGGTGGCCATTACGGTTGCTTATTCTGTTATAAAACTGCCACGTGGTGCCTGAAACTGTTCAAATAGTCCTAGGGTCTCCAGCGGAAGACCTTGGTCAACCTCGCTTCACCATCGGCATTAGAATTCGTAGCGATGCTGAAGTTCGACTAGCCTCAAAGTCTGAAATTGTCACCTATCAGTTCTTGGACTCTGCGTGCGTTGCTTGTATGTTATTAAGTAATCTACTGCATTCCTGTATGGGGTGGGGCTATAAAGACCAAACTTTTGGAGGTAGAAAGAGCACAAAGGTCATTACTAAAGGTGATGTATTTTAAACCGTATAGATTTCCTACAGCAGAGTTATATAGCCTTTGTAAACTTTTGACAGTAAGAAAGCTTTACATCTTGGGTGCTGTTTTGAGACTGCATAAAACCCTTATTTATAAACCTGACACTACAGGCAGAAGGAGACCCATAGAGGCTGCTCCTGTTGTCGCTGTAAAAACATCATTCGCGGAAAGACAATACGCAAGGCAGTCGGCTACCATTTACAACAACATCAATCGACAACTAAATATATACCCCATGCTTTATCACAATTGTAGGGTTGCTCTTACTGAATGGCTGATGCCTAAGACGTACGATGAAATTGAAAACATCTTAAAAAGTGGTATTCAGTGAAGAAAGTGATTACACACCCACACGCAAACGCACGCACACACACACACACACACACACACACACACACACACACACACACGCACGCACACACACACACGCACACACACGCTCACACACACGCTCACACACGCACACACGCACACACACACGCACACGCAAACGCACACGCACACGCACACGCACACATGTTTAACATTAAATATTATAAATTTTAAATTATGGTGGACGCGAGGGAAGAGGGCGCTGGGTCTTTTACCAAGACTCGTCACATTTCCTATCTTTGAATTAAAATCAAAGTAGGTATAGTGACTTACATATTAGATTAATTGTTTATTGTAAATTGTATTCCGTATAATTCTTTTTCAAATTTTTAATTTTTTTCTATTTTAAATATTTTTGGTATTGTTCCCCACTAAATTGATTTTCTTACCTTTGTTTAGAACAACGGGGCCTCCTGACACAAGTAAACCCTTACTTAAAAGGAGACCCCTACAACTCATAAAATTGTGATTGTTAATTTAGTTGATGGAATAAATTTTTTTTTTTTTTTTTTTTTTTTTAATCTTAGTTACGTACAAGTACTTTTATTTTATAAATAATAACATCGTTTAATTTAATAATATTCAGTCGACACTACAATGAATTCTCGCCTTAACAATTGCGACAGAGCACGGCTCGAATCTGCGTGAGAATGCCTGTAAACGTAACGTCAATGTGTGCGTGACGGAAATGGCGTATTGTTTCCAGTGGACCTTCTGCTTGAGGTGGGCCGTTCTTTATTTTGTGTCATTGTGTAACGACCATGAGGCCTGAGTGTGGTTTTTATGTAGTTTAAATATTAGTACTGAGCAGCAATTTAAATAAAACTAGCTTCAGTCCGCGTACAATAAGTTTTAACGTTCGGGAGCTGTTTCCGTGGGAACCACTCTGTAGTTCGGGATAAATTATGCTACGTTACTGCCAAATTTAATAAAAATCCGTTCAGTAGTTTTTAAGTAAAGGAGCAATAAACATCCTAACTTAAAAACTTTATTACTAGGCAAAAGGATTATCAAGTAGAACTTATACCATGTTACTGGGATATTTAAGTACAGAAAGTGCACAGCGATAGCAAATGTAACCCGGGGTGCGATTCTCTAAGAACTATAATTCTAGATGTAGAATAACGCGCATCTTCGATGTTCTGTCAGATGATAACAACATTTCAATAGAAATTTGCGTGTTGCTTAGCAACCTAGACACGATGTGTCACGTTTCATCGTTGCGCTCACGGATTGCCGGCCGAGGGGTGATCGACTGACGAGTGACGACCTGACTACTATTGCTCCAGTCAGGTAGAGATCTAAAGATTGTTAACTAGCTTTATGGAGGGGACGGCGCGGACGCAGTCCCCACTATCAAAAATTACGCATCCGAGTTATCCACATTAGGGATAATCGCAGGGGTCAACCCATACCGCAGTGCAATGGTAAGGCCTCGCCCTGGGGGAACCGCCTTGTTGATCACGGTGTCCCCTATGCCAGGTAAGTATGCTTTGGCAAGAGCGCGCTCGGAGCGTCATCGATTGCCGCGCGAACTGTCCACCGCGATGTAGAATAAGGCGCTTTCCGCGTTGGCGCCATCTAGCGGTGACGGGTAGAAGTTGTATTTATCTCAGGCTTTGAATGACCGTAACGTAAACTCACTGCGTGGTGTTATTGTCGCTAGCGCTGTAATTGACAATATAAATCACCACGTGACTCAGGAACCAGACATGAATTTATTTTTATAAACGAGAGAGACACAATGGTCTCAGGCATAAAGCTTTTTAGACGTTTTAAGATACCGTTTGCCTGTGAACCGTTTTCCAAATTGAAAGTTAATTTGGTTTTTAAGATGGTTCTGAGTCGTGTTTCAACCATAGAGTTACTATACCTAGCGGTATAGAAAAATATATACAGGATTTAGGTAATTATAACATTAATCAGCTATGCGGAGGGTTCCCGGGTTTGATTTCTGGCCCTGGTAATAATTGAAGGGATTTTTTCTTGTCTTCTAGGTCTTGGTATGTATGTACTTGTTATTAAATAAGGACCATTAATCCTGAGTGTGGTTATGATATGGTTAGGATATATTCTCCAATTTTAACATTGAGTCAAATAAAACTAGCTTTTACCCGTAACTTTAACTCCAAAAAATTAAATTTTAACGTTCCGGACCCGTTCCTTTGGAAACCACGTGAAAGTTATACAATTACTAACATGCAACTGGGATATTTTAGCATAGAAAGTTCACAGCGACAGCGAATACAATCCGGCCGAGGAGTGATCGACTGACGACCAGGGGGGCGATTCTCGGGCGCGTGACATAATCTCGAATTAGAGATATATCGAATAAACATGGCGAATGTCGATCGCGAACAGATTACGGTATTCTCAAATCTCACGGTAGACATATGTCGAGTCGCAGCGAGCGACATGCAACGAGTGGTCAAAAGCAGTAGAGATTGGATATCTCGAACGTCGACATGGCAAATTGTTGTTGTTAATAAAGTTTTACGGTGTTTTTATCATATTTATCAAATCTTTTTGATAAAAAAGGATTACTTACGTTTCAAATAAGTATTGATTTTGGATAGGACTATTACAAAACAGTGCATTTACCTTAATTTTATAGAAGATATGGTGGTAGTAGCGTAAAGTAAACATTAATTTTCCACACACAGAAATATACTCATTTAATATAAATAATCATTTTAAATTTACATTTATAGGTACTTAATCAAAAACTTTTACAAAAACTGTTAAACTAAGTACTTAAAAACTACGATAAAATTATGATTAAACACATTTCAAAAATATATTTGTGTGCGGAGGGTAGTAATCTCAGTAAGAAATAAAATTTAAAGAAAATAAAAAAACAACTGCTAATTTCGAAATAAATTATCAAACATAAAAATAACAGTATCTACCTATACCTAATTACCTACTTACTATAATATATAATAATTATTATTTTTAGCAGCACATAAACGATGCATCATCTACTGATACTATTGC
Source organism: Blastobasis lacticolella (assembly GCA_905147135.1). Lineage (NCBI taxonomy): Eukaryota > Metazoa > Arthropoda > Insecta > Lepidoptera > Blastobasidae > Blastobasis > Blastobasis lacticolella. The sequence continues at coordinate 13,729,260 of LR990061.1, forward strand.
ATGTTATACGCCTACTTATCTATTGTCGCTTCATACTACTAAAATTCACAGTTTGAATTTTATTTTTAAAGTTATTTTTTGGGAAAAACAAACAATAACTAACAGCCGTGAGCCGTGAAGTAAATAAAACATACATTTAATTTCATGCAGATATTTGACTTTTAATTTCCTATGTCGCATACTTTTTTTCGTGCAAAAGTATAATCGATACTTTTGAACGTAGTCGAGAAAAATGGAACGTACCAATCGGTGAGATTGATAAGTCATGCGACTTTCAATCTCTAAGGACGTTGAGAATAAGTTTGTTGGCTGCAGTAGAGATTTCAGTGACATTTTTAATATAGAGATTTGTAAATAGAGATTATATCGAATTCCAGATATATGTCGCAATGCGCGAGAATCGGCCCCCAGTCCACTATTGTTCAGTCAGGTAGAGATCTAATAACTGTTAACTTGCTTTATGGAGGGGACGGCGCGTACGCAGTCCCCACTATCAAAAATTGCGCATCCGAGTTATCCACATTAGGGATAATCGCAGGGGTCAACCCATACCGCAGTGCAATGGTAAGGCCTCGCCCTGGGGGAACCGCCTTGTTGATCACGGTGTCCCCTATGCCAGGTAAGTATGCTTTGGCAACAGCGCGCTCGGGGGGTCATATTGTGCGGTGTGAACTGTCTACCGCGATGCAGAAAACGTGGTGTATTCCACGACGGCGCCATCTAACGGTGACGAGTAGAAGTTATATACAGGCGATCTTAGCCTCTGAAAAAAGAATGAAACCCCGTTTAAGACTGCTATAATAAGACAACGTCAAGTACGAATCGCATATTAAAAAAAATCTCTGTATGTTAACTTATGCCAAGTTTTCATCCGTCATAGAACGACATTCTTAAAACTCATAAACATTCTTAAAACTCATAAGAAACAAATTTATTTCTGTACGACTTTATGTTCGTAATTTAAGAAAAATATTATTAAACAATGTGCAAAACTATTATTAAGGAAGTGGCGAAGATAATTTTCACCACGATTAATAATTTAGACAAATGTTCAAGCTAATCGTGACCAAATAACTGAATGTGTACAGAATGGACCGATTACAGATTATTGCCATATCCACACTTTATAATTTGTACTCTTGTCAGTTGATTTGAACTTACCGTGGTCCTATTATACTCACCAGTAACATAAAAAAAATTTTTCTTTAATAATTTCCCTAAGTAAGAAATGCAAAACATTTCCATAAAAAATCACCACGTGACTCGGGAACCAGATCTGAATCAATTTTTACAAACGGAAGAAACAGAATGGTCTCGGGCATGACACTACTTCGACGTTTCAAGTCGAACTAAGCAAGTTTATGTTTTGTCTGTGAGGCTGTTTTACAAATTGAAAGTTAAATTCGTTTATCAGGTTCTTAGCCGTGTTTCAGCCGGAGAGTTACTATACCTAGCGAAATAGAAAAAAAATTACAGGGTTAATTTATGTAATTATAACATTATTCAGCTATGCGGAGGGTCCCAGGTTCGATTTCTGGTCCAGCACTGATAGCGCAAGTATGCCTACGACACAGCTCGCGCCGCGAGAGAGTTTTTGTTTCCTTCTCTCAATACTAAGATGAAAGAGATAGCAGTATGTATCGCCCTTTTTATCGCTTATCGCGACCGAGAGCACATTACATTTGTACTCGTTGTGCAAGTAATAAATGAAGGGGTTTTTTATTTCTCTTCTAGGTCTCGGCAAGTGTGTACTTGTCATTGTATAATGACCATGAATCATGAGTGTGGTTATTATATTACGTAGTAAGAATATATTCACCAATTTTAACATTGTATCAATTTAGATAAAACTAGTTTTTGCCAGCGACTTCGACCGCAAAAAATTAAGTTCAAGACCTGTTCCCGTGGAAACCACGTGGAAGTTATAAGAATACTAACATGCAACTAGGATATTTTAGGATAGAAAGTCCACAGCGATAGCGAATGCAAACCGGACGAGGAGTTATCGCCTGACGACCAGACCACTATTGTTCAGTCAGGTAGAGGTCTAATAATTGTCAGCTAGCTTTAAGGAGGGGGACGGCGCGTACGCAGTCCCCACTATCAAAAATTACGCATCCGAGTTATCCACATTAGGGATAATCGCAGGGGTCAACCCATACCGCAGTGCAATGGTAAGGCCTCGCCCTGGGGGAACCGCCTTGTTGATCACGGTGTCCCCTATGCCAGGTAAGTATGCTTCGGCACGAGCGCGCTCGGAGCGTGATCGTTTGCCGCGCGAACTGTCCACCGCGATGTAAAATAAGGCGCATCCCGCGTTGACGCCATCTAGCGGTGACGGGTAGAAGTCGTATTTGTCTCAGGCTATGAATGACCGTAACGTAAACTCACTGCGTGGTGTTATTGTCGCTAGGGCTGTAATTGAAAATATAAGATCACCACGTGACTCAGGAACCAGATATGAATCTATTTTTATAAACGAGAGAGACACAATGGTCTTAAAGGCATAAAGCTTTTTAGACGTTTCAAGATACCGTTTGCCTGTAGGCCGTTTTCAAAATTGAAAGTTAATTTAGTTTTTTAGATGGTTCTGAATCGTGTTTCAACCATAGAGTTACTATACCTAGCGGTATAGAAAAATACATACAGGATTTAGGTAATTATAACATTATTCAGCTATGCAGAGGGTTCCCGGGTTCGATTTCTGGCCCTGGTAATAATTGAAGGAACTTTTTCTTGTCTTCTAGGTCTTGGTATGTATGTACTTGTTATTAAATAAGGACCATTAATCCTGAGTGTGGTTATGATATGGTTAGGATATATTCTCCAATTTTAACATTGAGTCAAATAAAACTAGCTTTTACCCGTAACTTTAACTACAAAAAATTAAATTTTAACGTTCCGGACCCGTTCCTTTGGAAACCACGTGAAAGTAATACAAATACTAACATGCAACTGGGATATTTTAGCATAGAAAGTTCACAGCGACAGCGAATACAATCCGGCCGAGGAGTGATCGACTGACGACCAGGGGGGCGATTCTCGGGCGCGTGACATAATCTCGAATTAGAGATATGTCAAAAAAACATGGCGAATGTCGATCGCGAACAGATTACGGTATTCTCAAAATCTCACGGTAGACATATGTCGAGTCGCAGCGAGCGACATGCAACGAGTGGTCAAAAGCAGTAGAGATTGGATATCTCGAACGTCGACATGGCAAATTGTTGTTGTTAATAAATTTTTACGGTGTTTTTATCATATTTATCAAATCTTTTTGATAAAAAAGGATTACTTACGTTTCAAATAAGTATTGATTTTGGATAGGACTATTACAAAACAGTGCATTTACCTTAATTTTTATAGAAGATATGGTGGTAGTAGCGTAAAGTAAACATTAATTTTCCACACACAGAAATATACTCATTTAATATAAATAATCATTTTAAATTTACATTTATAGGTACTTAATCAAAAACTTTTACAAAAACTGTTAAACTAAGTACTTAAAAACTACGATAAAATTATAATTAAACACATTTCAAAAATATATTTGTGTGCGGAGGGTAGTAATCTCAGTAAGAAATAAAATTTAAAGAAAATAAAAAAACAACTGCTAATTTCGAAATAAATTATCAAACATAAAAATAACAGTATCTACCTATACCTAATTACCTACTTACTATAATATATAATAATTATTATTTTTAGCAGCACATAAACGATGCAGCATCTACTGATACTATTGCATGTTATACGCCTACTTATCTATTGTCGCTTCATACTACTAAAATTCACAGTTTGAATTTTATTTTTAGAGTTATTTTTTGGGAAAAACAAACAATAACTAACAGCCGTGAGCCGTGAAGTAAATAAAACATACATTTAATTTCATGCAGATATTTGACCTTTAATTTCCTATGTCGCATACTTTTTTTCGTGCAAAAGTATAATCGATACTTTTGAACGTAGTCGAGAAAAATGGAACGTACCAATCGGTGAGATTAAGTCATGCGACTTTCAATCTCTAAGGACGTTGAGAATAAGTTTGTTGGCTGCAGTAGAGATTTCAGTGACATTTTTAATATAGAGATTTGTAAATAGAGATTATCTACATCTACACTAATATTATAAAGAGGAAAGATTTGTACCTATTTTTGTATGTTTGTATGTTTGTAATGAATAGGCTCAAAAAGTACTGGGCCGATTTAAAAAATTCTTTCACCAATAGAATGCTACATTCTTCCAATTTGACATAGGATACATTTCATTTTGAAAAAAATTAGGGATCCTTGGTAAAATTTGAACAATGTAACCGAAGGTGTAGAAAAATGAGTCTTAAAATGTCTTTCGTCGAATGCGCTGCCGAAACTATTAGCGATAGAACAAAATAATGTACAACAATATTGAAGAACATCATAATGTCTACAAAAAACTCCGCGGTAGCATATGTCCAACTATTGTAGTTATGTCACTACAACAACTTTTTTCATTTTAAACATTAATGAAAATGCTAACCAAATTCAAACCATGCTATTTATGTGTTTATATTAATCCTTATCCAAATAAATTATTTTATGGTCAAGACCATTTAACTACCTATAAAATAGTTTTTAAATTATTTAAATTGGACTTTCCATTCAAAAGATATTACGAATTAAAAAATTCAAACAGTAAACAAAACCGCCATAGCGTCTGCAGTCTGAAAAGCGCGCCGGGCATCGCGGCGGGCGGGGTGGAGGGCATATCTTTATATATATAATTCTTCTGTGAGTGTGTATGTCACTGAACTACTCTCAAACGACTGGACCGATTTTGATGAAATTTTTTGTGTGTGTTCAAGGGGATCTGGGAATGGTTTAGATTCACACCTAAGGTGTAGGGTAGGTGTAGGGTAGGTGTAGGGTAGGTGTAGGGTAAGTGTAAGGTAGGTGTAGGGTAGGTGTAGGGCAGGTGTAGGGTAAGTGTAAGGTAGGTGTAGGGTAGGTGTAGGGTAGATGTAGGGTAGGTGTAAGGTAGGTGTAGGGTAGGTGTAGGGTAGGTGTAGGGTAGGTGTAGGGTAGGTGTAGGGTAGGTGTAGGGTAGGTGTAGGGTAGGTGTAAGGTAGGTGTAGGGTAGGTGTAGGGTAGGTGTAGGGTAGGTGTAGGGTAGGTGTAGGGTAAGTGTAAGGTAGGTGTAGGGTAGGTGTAGGGTAGGTGTAGGGTAAGTGTAAGGTAGGTGTAGGGTAGGTGTAGGGTAGATGTAGGGTAGGTGTAAGGTAGGTGTAAGGTAGGTGTAGGGTAGGTGTAGGGTAGGTGTAGGGTAGGTGTACGGTAGGTGTAGGGCAGGTGTAGGGTTAGAACGCTACGCGAACGAAGTCGCGCCGGGTCCACTAGTGTCTTATATTATGATTAGGCAGCTTTACAATTTTTTGGTCGAAAGAGCGTTATATACGGTTGAGGAGTTCCTTTTGGCTTGTAAAGAAAGTTAGTAGTTTTTTCTCTCAGTAAATGTACCTGATTAGATGACATATTATGTGTAATGCTGTTGTATTAGTTTTTACATATTTTATGATTGGCTTTTCATTATTTTGACATTGTTGATTATTGTGGATATTGTTAATGATTTATGGTTAAATTTAATGTTTATTTTAGTACGATTTTTAATTGTTTTTTTAATAGGTATAAATTGACATTATATTTTTATTGACATTTGAAATATTATTGACACTATCTACTGTTTGAAATCTTAAATTATTAATTGTTAAATGGGTAAAAATCAAATTTTATAATTATGTTTTTTATAATACTTAAAATGAATAATTTTTTAAAATGTTTGTAAATCAATTTGTTTAATGATATTATTTAACTACAAACTCTTAAAATTTGTATGCCGATGGCAGGTCGCAGAGACTTCATTTTACTACAAATGTACCTAACAACTGTATAAACCTGTGTACCACAAATTAATAAATGATTATGATTATGATTATGTCGAATTCGAGATATGTCGCAATGCGCGAGAATCGGCCCCCAGACCACTATTGTTCAGTCAGGTAGAGATCTAATAACTGTTAACTTGCTTTATGGAGGGGACGGCGCGTACGCAGTCCCCACTATCAAAAATTACGCATCCGAGTTATCCACATTAGGGATAATCGCAGGGGTCAACCCATACCGCAGTGCAATGGTAAGGCCTCGCCCTGGGGGAACCGCCTTGTTGATCACGGTGTCCCCTATGCCAGGTAAGTATGCTTTGGCAAGAGCGCGCTCGGGGGGTCATATTTTGCCGTGCGAACTGTCCACCGCGATGTAGAAAATGGCGCATTCCACGAGGTGCGCCATCTACCGATAACGGGTAGAAGTTTTAGACGATGAAAGATTTGAAAGAACAAAGTATCGCAAACTGTCACATGCTTTTAATTTTAAAATATTGAGAAATTACTTAAATTGTCTTTAATGAAATTTTTGCAGATATTCTGATAACGGTAATGTGTTTCAGAATCAAACTTTGGTCGTACAGTCGAACAAACGTTATACAGAAACTAACAAAACACATAGTTTTGCATTAGCCTTGTATTTGTTCGACCGTAGATTATAAAACCTGGTCAAGCGTGATTCGGGCGCGCGCACCAAGATTTTTAATTAGGCAAAGATTAAATTAACATATTTTTGATCTCTCATGTGGCTGCCTTAATAGAACAAACATTAAAGTATCACAGAATAAGCATTAGTATCTTTTACGAGTTTTAATCTTTATACGCCGTATAATCTATATAATCATTTAAAATCGTATACCTATTGACTGATATCATGCTCGAAAATGTGCCCGAAGATTTGTTATGTGACATAATCACCTACTTAGAAGAGATTTTTGGAAACTTCTCCCTTAACATATAATATGTTAAAAGTAGTATATAATAAAAATTTAAGAATCCCACAATACAGCGTTCATTATTAGCAATCATGAAAACGGTAAAACAAAAAAGCAACAAACTTCGTAAGTAATAAAGATTATAGTGTTCACACGGCGCAATCCTGGAGTTTGAGGCCTACCATCGGAAAAGAGTTATCTCCCCTGCAGTGGACTGTTATGGGCTGTGTTGATGAAATTCACAAAGGTACGTCGCGTGTGAATCCTATGAGACATGTGAATATAGAATAAAACCACGATAAGTCCGCATCGCTTATAAAAAAAACTCTGTATGGCAACTTATGCCAAGGTTTTTATAAGTCATAGAACGTCATTCATAAAAGTCATAAAAAATAATTAGATTTCTGTAGGATTGTTTTTTATCGTGAGTTATGAAAAATAATATTAAAAAGGAAGTGCGGGAGATAATTGTTAGCATGATTAATAATTTAGACAAACTAAAAGTAAAAGTTCAAGCTAAAACTGACTAAATTACTGAATGTTTACAAGAAGGATTGACAAGGACAGATATTCCAATCGATATTGCCATATCTACACTTTATAATTTTTACCACTGTCAGTCAATACGGACTATTCGTGGTGCTATTCAGCCACTGACCTGGCAGCGTGTCGCTGATCTCCAATTCGGTGCGTTCGAGCCAGCGCGTCGCGAACTCGTTCTGTCCGGAGACGTCGTCCGTAGACCCGTTCAGGGACTCGTCTGCGAATGCGTTACTGTATTAATGTGGGCCGTGTGGTGTCCGGCAGAGTAAAATAGCACCAACCCCTTACTTTCATGGGTGTCGTACAAGGCGACTCATGTTTTCGAGGTAAAAGATCAAGAGTCTCCGTAGTCTGGAAAATGGGCAGCAGCATTTTCCATTGTTATATTTAAACACTGCGATCTCCAACCCGACTGCCGAGCGTGGAGATTATGGCAATAACCTCCCCTTTCGTGGGAGAGGCCCTAAGTCCTGCAGTGGACTGTTACGGGCTGTGATGATGATTAATGTTGGGTCCTTACCTATGTTTCCAGGAGCACCGACGGCCGAGTGGTACCGGTATTCGACTCGTAAGCGAAAGGTGCCGGGTTCGAAACCCACTGCGGCCATGTACCAATGATTATTTTCTGAGTTATGTACTTTAGTTGAATACTAACCGACGCTCTTACGGTGAGGGAAAACTATAATTTGCTGGTGTGAGCAGTAAAGAGTTAATAATCTATCAAAAATCAGTCAGTCTGGATAGGTTTTACCATACCAAACATATAAACATTCTTGTCCACACACACACGCACACACATACACACCTAGACAGAAGATAAGAATTACAGATAACCTTTTTTTTGTAATGATAACTTAAAGTTTACTTCCATAGAGTAAGAATCTGTGGCTTTCTGTTATTTACGAATATCTGATGTAAAAGTTTTAAGAGCTGTTGATACTGTGACCAATCATCATCATCATATCAGCCGATAGACGCCCACTGCTGGGCATAGGCCTCCGCCAGAGATCTCCACAAAGGCCGGTCCTGTGCCTTCCGCATCCAGCTGGTACCTGCGATCTATGGCAAATAATAAAATTAAAAAAATAGACTACTTACCAGGCCGATGTATCGGTCGATTGAAGACAAACTTGTCCACGTTATTGTACTGGTAGTATTGTAGGATTTGATCAGCTACTGGCTTCCCTGAGAGCCGTTTTAGGCGGTCTCCTATGACCGGGGTCACAGCGTTGATTTGAAGGTCTGATTGGGCGTGGGTTAAGGTCTTATTCGTTGGCTGTATGTTTATTTATTCATATTTATTTATATCTAATATTATACATACGTCGTCTTGATGAAAATTTTTATAAAATTAATAATTGTTAATTTTGACAATAAAGATACAATTGATAATTAAATTAGAAATAAATCAAAATAGCGATCAGTTCTATTGTGAACGTAAGTTTGCCGGACTCAAATGACGCAAAGGAATCAAAATACTAGGTCATGCATAATGACTGAATGAACACAATACTCAAGTCTTTTACAACACACTACGCACGTTGGCTTAGGTGACAACTCGTCGGCACATTTTTCTTTTTAAGTAAGTGGAAACCATCGCCCATAACAACTACGATTCATACATTTAGGTTGCAGGCAACTAACATGCAGAACAGCAGGAGCGTTGTTACTATGAGGACTCAGATCCGGAGGAAGATTCTGGTCCGCGGGCGTGCTGTCTATTTTCATTAAGACAAGGGGATATAAAAAAAAATCATCTTGGCGTTAATGTCCCGGTTGTGCTCTCGCGCACGAGGGCCCGGGGTCCGCCTTGACCGTGATCCAGGATTCGACAGATCAGGTAATTACAGTGGAGCGACTGCCATCTGACCTCCATGACCCTGTACCAGGGAAACCTGACCAGGTTGGATCATGGTTACACATCCAGATGCCTGAATGTGCAGGTTTCATCACGATGTTTTCCCTCACCGTAAGAGCATCGGTTAGTATCAACTAATGTACATAACTCAGAAAACAGTCATAGGTACATGGCCGGAGCGGGTTTGAACCCGGGACCTCTGGCTTACGAGTTGCATACTCTAACCGCTCGGCCACCGACGCTCTTCATTAAGACAAGGGGATATCTCGATTTATTGTCCGTGGAAATTTCTGCTACAAGGGGACAACTATAGATGTGCCAATTCGGAAAAAATACAATTTCATTTAATTCGAATTGAAATTCATTTAACTCGAGTGTACTGGATAAAACTCAGTGAATGATTTATTTTATTTGAACCAATTTAATGACTCAGCTTCGCAACATTATGAAAAAGTTTAGAACAGTTTCGTATTAAATATGCATTGGGACAATATATTTAGGTGTTGCGACAATTAATTAATATTACCTAAAGTAGTAAGCACAATTTCAATAAAAAGGGAATTTATACTACAGTTGTCACACGAAACAAATCCCGTCGAAATATGTGTAACTAACAATGATTACATACATTTTAACTTAATACATATCACATACATTTTAACTAGGACAGTGGCGCTGCGTCTGTGGGGCTTTTTTCTTGAGACAAAGTGTACCCGCTTGAATCCAATTCTAACTCGATTTGTTTCGAGGAAATTGCCAACTTTAAATGTCTTTGTAAATTTTTTTTGGGGGGAAATTAATAAACCTAATAATAATAATAACTGGGCCGAATATTTCCGTAATGTGCCGTATAACTTATCGTTACAGTAAAGGATACACTGTCCCTGGGACATGGTAACATCTTCCCCGGGCGGGTCGAGTTTCGCCAGCACTTCTGCGTCGGGCCACTCGTCCAGGAGTCTCTCTTTGAACTCTTGCAGTTGTTCGTATTCGTTGCCGCGGTATACGAAACCCTGGGGGATGGGGATGGATATTTAGTAAGCACATTCGATTTACTAACATAATAAATAGTTGTATATTATGCTGCATTTAATTATCACGATCTCTTTGCTGTAGGCCTGCTGGAAGAAATTTATTTATAGAAATAAGTTGGCCTGTTTTGTCTGATATACTCTAGTCATATAGTTTTTTTGTGTACAATAAATGATTAAATAAATAAATAAATATTAATATTTATTGCATTGAAATTAGACATTCTATTGATATTTTATTTTAAAAACTCAAACTACTTCGCATTTTGTTAAGTTAAACAATCCAGGCATTTGACAATCATTTCATCTAGTAGTAAGTGACGATGAGGCCAATAATGGAAGATGCCTGTCTAGTAACAACCGTCTTCGCCATTTCATCTACAGTAATGATACTGTAGATGAAATGATAATGATACTGTAGATGTAGATGACTACATGGCCCTTATTTTGTTTTCAGTAGTTCACACATTGGTCAAGTCTACATTATTCCCGAGTGTTATTGGGTGCCTTAGATCTCGGAAAAATACAATGTCTACAGAGATACAACTAAGCGCGAATGAAAACTGCGAGAAACAACTAGATAATGCGCCTATTACACCTGGTTATAGTCAGAAGCAAACTGCGTGAGAGCAAGACAAAATGAAATGTATTGCTCATAGAATAAGATCCATTTTGTGTCACTTATATTATGTCTTGCATCGCTCCTCTTTCCAAAAGGCGTGATACAATAATGAACCTTATTTTATAAGTACTACATTCCATTTTGCTCCACCAACAACAGTCATATTCAAAAATATACGATGATGACATTCCATTTTGATTTACGCGTACGCTTTATGCTTCTGAATTTAGACAACTGAATAACAAGTGAATAATTCATTTTAAGGTTATGTTCCGGGTTTCCTAACAAAGGTACGCGGTAGGAAACCCGGAACATTCCCTTAAAATGTGTGATAATAACCGCGATAGTTTAAAACATTAAGTGAATAATTATAAAAAATGTATATTAAAACACTCACATTCGGCACAGTCAAGTGATCCGGGAACCCTTTCCCATGGTATATGACCCTGTAATACCCGGGATGTGACCTCAATGTCCTCTGCATACATGTGTATAAGGCTGCCAGCTTCGTATGAAGTTCTGCCAAGGGCGCGTAGCCCAAAGCCTCCTCCTCGTAAACTGCTACCAGCTCCTTGACCAACTCCACAGCCAACTCCCATTGGTGACCAGTGTCCAGGAGTTGGGTGACTTCTATGTAGAGAGATTCCTGTGTGTATAAATAAAATGTAATTTATTTTGGGTGATAAAATCCATAGAACAAGTAGGTAATCATCATTTAAATAAAAATTATAACGATAACACATACTTATATATTACAGTAAAATTGAATTAAATTAAAAATATTTGGATTTACAAGATATTAAGATAATGGTCTGACTCGTAAGCGAGAGGTATTGTGTTCGGACCATAGCATAGCCGCCATGTACCAATGACTATTTTCTGAGTTATGTACATTAGGTGAACGCTAACCGATGCTCTTACGGTGAGGGAAAACATCGTGATGAGACCTGCACATTCAGGCGACTGGATGTGTAACCATGATCCGATCTGGTCAGGTTCCCCTGATAGCAGGATCTCAGAGGTCAGACGGCAGTCGCTCGACTGTAATTACCTGATCTGCCACCGATGCTCTCATTCTGCTATGCCCTACTTGAAGCCTAACTCAGTAATAGCTTATGCGCTGATTACATATGACTAAATTCAGTAGAAATTCAGGAGCAAAAAGCGTGAGAGCAAATCAAAGTGGAATGTCTTGCTCATTAAATACGGTCAATTTTTATATCTCGGATTTTTGAAAAGCGGAACGACGCGTGACTTAATATAAGTGATACAAAAATTGACCTTATTCTATGAGCAATATATTCCACTTTGATTTGCTCTCACGATTTTTGTTTCTGAATTCAGTCACTGAATTTAGGAATGTGTAATAAGCGCATAACTCAGTAATAGTTAATGCGCTGATTAATTACATTTGACTAAATTCAGAAGCCTAAATTCGTAAGCAAAAAGCGTGAGAGCAAATCAAAGTGGAATGTATATCTCATAAAATAAAGTCCATTTTTATATCACGGCTTTTGAAAAGCGGAGCGACATGTAGCATAATATAATAGCACTTTGACTTGCTCTCACGCTTTTTCTCCCGAAGTTAGTCAACTGTAACAATCGCATTAGTACTAGCTTAGTATTACTCCTACCTTGAGATCGCGCTGGGTATGATGCGACTGGTCCGCCGGGTGTCTCAGCCGCGCGGGCAAAGGTAGGGAGTCCCACGCCAGCAGTTTCGCGTGGAGCCGCAAAGCCAAGCCGGCCTCCGCCCACTGTTGGGCCTCCATGTGCATCTTGGCGAGTTTGTGCACGTATCTGCAAGGACATAATTAAAAATAAAAATATTAAGATTCAAATAAGGGTTAGAGTACGGTAGGGGGAGGTCCACTAGTTGAACATAAAAAACACCTTATCGTTTTTGAAAAGTGAGTCTAAAACTAGTAACAGACGCTTCGATTTGAAGGGAAACCTAAGATGTACAAAATTAAGTCGCTTTGAATGAATTCGGATGCGCGTGAAAGCGACTTTATTTTATACTGCGTAAGGATTAGTATCGACTGCAACTGACGGTAGGTCGGCTCCTACCAAAACGGTACATCTGTTATTTGTTTAAGAAATAATATACTCACCGAATATACATGTGTGGGCGTTCGATCTGCGCGTAGAAGTTCAACACACGCATCGTCAAATGCATCCGGTGCGGAGTGCCCGAGCGCTCCGCTGCGCTTCTGTACTGTAATTAGAAAACACTTATTAGTTACCATTGCCACAGTTTGCTCATGAGCGTGTGGTGTCCGGGGGGGTCTATGCCCAGCAGTGGGCGTCTTTCGGCTGATATGATGTTTTTTTTTATCCACAAAGGTGGCAAACAAGCTTACGGCCTGCCTGAGTAAGCAGTCACCGCAGGCTATGGACGTTAGCAACGCCAGGGGCATCACCCACGCGTTGCCGACCCCGTAAAAAACTTTTCACCTTTTTCTTAAAGAACTCCATGTTGTACTCTCTAGGGAAAAGCTCTCCAGTTAGTTCCCTCCACAACCTTAGTGTGCATGGGAGAAAGTTACTGATGATGATTGTTATATGTTATGTTACGCGGGATATAGGTGTCTAGCCTAAATCTGTCGGTATCAAGAAAGAGGTCTCGCAAGAGATTAAAAAACGTGAGGATGTCGAAGATGTGGGAGAGAGTGTTGGAAAGCGGACCCTGGCAGAAGCCGACCGCTGGGATGATGATGATGAGGGTTACAGGATGCCCGAGGCTGTGTGGTGTCCGGCAGAGAAGAATAGCACCAACCCCTTACACTGGTGGGTCGTACAAGGTGATTTATGTTTTCGAGACAAAATATCTCAAATCCGTAGGCTGGAAAATGGGCAGTAGCGTTATCCATTGTTATATTTGAACACTGCGATCTCCAACTCGCCCGCCAAGCGTGGAGATTATGGCAATGACCTCCCCTTTCGTTGGAGAGGCCCTAAGTCCTGCAGTGGACTGTTATGGGCTGTGTTGATTCGAATGTGACATAGTGCTAATTGACGCGTGCCTGTATCCGTTCGTTAGCGCGATGCTACTGGTCTAAGATCCGGCCATAGTGATATCTTCCCTCATCTGTTATTCTGATAAATCGAGAGAGATATACGAGAGAATATGACTGAAATAAGAAAAAATATGGGTTGTCTACTCTCGCCATGGTCCAACTATGGGGTTGCCATAGAGATAATTCACCCTCATCAGTTATTTAATCGCTCTATGTCATGGCCGGATCTGCTACTATACCTCAACCCCCCCTAGGGTCCGTTTTTAAAGTAATAACAGACGCTTCGATTTGTGCCGACCAACCGTCAGTTGTCGACACTAACCCTTATACTGTACAAAACAAAGTCGCTTTTCGATTAATTCGCGCGAGCGAGTCGACCTTGGTCGGACGTCCGGCCACGTCTCTCGCACCCAAAGGCGGCTTTATCAACTGCAATTGACGGTTGATCGGCTCCAACCATAACGGAACCCCTACTACTAGTTTTACTTGCAATAGCGTGTCCAGCTGCCTAGCAGCGGCCGCGACGAGTGCATTAGCCAAAGCCGCGCACAGCGACACGAAGCGAGCTCGCCACAGCCCATCTCCGCACAAAGCCAACACGTCGATCTTGTCTATTAGCTCGCTTGTCTCGCGAACTACATCCATCCCCTTCCCCGTGTCTCCCTTTCCCCCCTAGGACCGTCCTTACCTGCAATAGCGTGTCCAGTTGTCTAGCAGCGGCCGCGACGAGAGCATAGGCGGGTTGCCGAAGCGCCGGCGCCGCGGCATTGGCCAGAGCCGCGCATAGAGACACGAAGCGAGCTCGCCACAGTCCGTCGCCGCACCCGCGGGAAGCCAACACGTCGATCTTGTCTATTAGCTCGCTTTCGAGCTCTTTCAGTTGGCCCTCTGTTGGGGAGGATGGGAGGATGTTGATATGTTGGTTGTTGTGATAATGTTGTTGAGATAGCGGAGAGTGTAGGCCAGTGGGTCTAGCATGGATGCAAATCGCTCGGTAATAACTACATTGTGACAGACGATCGGAACCCGTCGGGTATGTTTGGCCGGTTCAGTACTGCGCCGATCTACAAACAGCGCCTCGAATTCGCTAATTTACTAACAGATCGATTGAATTACAATTGTTCTGTGTTCCCTGATCAATGTAATCTGGACGCCTTCAAGGCTAGAGTGAATAGGCTGTTCCAAGACAGGCATTCTCCATCTTCGGCCGCATCATCACTAACCAACACGTGAGATGGCGGTCAAATGCCTGCCTTGCGTAATATTAAAAAAAACGCAATTTTAACGCGTTTTTTTGGAACTCTGCTACAATTAAAACTGCTATTAAACTGCTATTGCGAATAAATATAAATAAATAAATTGCAATTCAATCTAGCCCAATAATTTTGCAGACTGGTGGTCCAGACTGAAAGTAGCCTACGAGTTCTGATCGTCAGTCGCAGAGTAGTCGCTGTAGAGCGATTAGTATATTGGCTAAACACGCTGCTCTTTTAGCTAACTGTCTATTGAAGGAGGGTAACTAATTGCTTATGTTTTAATGTTCGATACCCTAGTACTCTTAGTAGAACATATGTTTCATTTTCAATCGCAAAATGGCCACTTTGTAGATAAAACGGCAAATGATTCATATTGCAATTCATCCGACAGTTTTGTAAGGATTTCGTTAAATAGTCCACATAATATGAATATGTCAAATAGCAGAGTCCTTAAAATATACAGAATGAGCATCATTATTTGTTTCATATTTGCATTTTATAAGCTTTTGGACGTGATGATTTTGAAACATTTATTAACATTGTAAAAATAGTAAAAAAGTGCAGGAAATTTCGAATAACGCAGGAGCGTTTTTTCTTACTGAAAATTATAAAATGTTTTCTTTGCGAATAGCTTGATTATAGAGCCTTGTAAATATATTTAATGAATTTATATAGTGTTAATTTGTTTCAATTTGAAAAAAATTACTTAACATTCCCGCTATATATTCATGTTTCACATTCATTTATGGTGTTGCCAGTTATTGTAATTATAATAGAGTATTCACTTTTCTGCATTGGAATGCTCATTTCAGTTTTATTTTTAACTGTATTTCATTACAACATAATAAATTTGATTATTGCAATATACGAGTAATTTCTTTTCGGTGATTTGGTATTTATTAAAACGAAAGAACTTAACGGAAAAGAAAACCGCAAAACCAGAAATCCATTTTTGATATGGCAATGTTGGAGCCAAACATGATTCAGTAACTGAAATGAGTTGATTATGATCAATGTAGATCAAGCAACCATTTTAAGATTTTTATAGGAACTGCTAGATTTCAGTAGATTTATCAATCGATATACACACATCAACCGTGCGAGACACACATAAATTCGCACATACTCAGAAGAGTCTTACAATGATCAACAAAATACAGTCTAAATAGCCCTGTTACATAAATGATGTATACGTCCAATTGGAATGCACACTAAAAGCTAATTTCGTCATTAGCGACAGTGCCCAAAACAATTGATGGGTTTAAGTCACATTAAAACCTAACATGATTATCTAAATCAATTAATCAAACAGTGAACGCGTTTAATTACATTTCCGAATTATCCGAGACGCCATGCTCAGATGTAGCCGTAAGGTCGCTTTTCTAGTGGACAAGTGTACCTTATAGGCATTTACAATCACACCAAAGGCGTATCACATTCTCACCAGAGTACGGCGTGCAGCTTTTGAACTCTGTTTGCATTATGTCCAAGAACAGCGTTTCAACATACGACGAAACGCTATGAGTTTAGTGCCCCGTAGTGTTTTTGTTAGTGGCAGATATAATATTTATATTGGGAGTGACTTGCTCTTTCCAATGAGTTTAAACAAATTATTGAGTGTATCCTACTTGCCAACAAGAAAACCATTTACAATTATATCCTGATTTGATCTGTTGATTTCCCTAAAAATAAATAAATTTATATCAATTGTAGGCGAACCACTACCTGTTTTATGGGCAATGGGCTCGCATTTGACTGTGTGTATGTGTGTGTGCGTGTCTGCCAATCTCACCAGAATCCGGGCCGCAGCTGTTGAACTCGGTCTGCATCATGTCGAAGAACAGCGGGATGGTGGTGTTGCGGACCTCCTCGTCGCGGAGGAAGCTGACCTCCAGGAAGGGGCCCACCACGCACGGGATGAACGCACGCTTGTGGCTGTCTGCGGGTGGGATGGGGGTTGTTAGAACACTGTGTAGTTTATGCAACTAGCACACATAAAAGGGGGTGTTAAAATATGAGTGTATGTTTTATCCTGTTCTGCTGAGAGCGCTGGAATTCTCCAGGAGAGCGCCTGGAGAGCGCCTCTAGTTGTTCCCAGCGGAAGCCCTCGGCTCAAACAACGAACCGGTCACCCATCCAGCTGTACGTTGCTTAACTTTTGTTATCAGCCTCGGGAGCGAGTTGCCACTAGACTTGAGCCGCTTTTTACTAGACTGGGGTCATTCGTAAAAAATAATATACACACCCAAAATGAAGACATGAAGCGGTCACCCATCCAATTGCCGACAAAGGTAATCGGGTATGCGTTGCTTAACTTTCGTTATCGGTCTCGGGAGCAAGCCGCCACTAAAATGTAGCCGTATCGTAAAAAGCGCCTCCAGCTGTATGGTGGGCGACGTGGCCAGCGCCATACATACCCAGACTGAACCACATATCGGCCAACGCAGTCGCAGCAGTCTGCCGGATATCGCCATACAAGGCCGTCACCCGCTGCTTCCTGGCCGCGGGCAAAGCCTCCAGCTGTATGGTGGGCGACGTGGCCAGCGCCATACATACCCAGACTGAACCACATATCGGCCAACGCAGTCGCAGCAGTCTGCCGGATATCGCCATACAAGGCCGTCACCCGCTGCTTCCTGGCCGCGGGCAAAGCCTCCAGCTGTATGGTGGGCGACGTGGCCAGCGCCATACATACCCAGACTGAACCACATATCGGCCAACGCAGTCGCAGCAGTCTGCCGGATATCGCCATACAAGGCCGTCACCCGCTGCTTCCTGGCCGCGGGCAAAGCCTCCAGCTGTATGGTGGGCGACGTGGCCAGCGCCATACATACCCAGACTGAACCACATATCGGCCAACGCAGTCGCAGCAGTCTGCCGGATATCGCCATACAAAGCCGTCACCCGCTGCTTCCTGGCCGCGGGCAAAGCCTCCAGCTGTATGGTGGGCGACGTGGCCAGCGCGGCGGCCGCCGAGAACCAATCGCGCCACATGCCGTGGATGACGGCGAGGGACTCGGTGTCGGCGTCGTCGGTCGCTTTTAGACGGTCGCGGAGGGTCGTTGAAAGCAATCTGTTGATATGTGAAAAAAAAATAAGTTATCGGGTTTGGCAAACAAGCTTACGGCCTGCCTGATGGTAAGTAGTCACCGCAGCCTATGGACGTTTGCAATACCAGGGGTCACCCACCCACCCTCGCGTTGCCAACCCCGTAAAAACCCCTTTCTTGAAAAACTCCATGTTGTACTCTCCAGGGAAAGCAAGCCAGAGCCAGACCTATCTTGCTGCAATTGGTTTAAATTTAATTGCATCAAAATGGCGGCGTCCAATCGGAGATACGCGGTACTCCTGGCCCCGCCCCTCAACCAACGAGGTCGCAACGAATTAGAAAGCTAAGTTTTCAGTTACCAGTTCCGGCAGAAAATAGTAAAAATGAATACCTCCGCCGGGAGTGCGTAACTGAACTTTGAAAAACAAACGTACGAAGAACAGTGGTTCGAAATATCGTAGTTACGATAAACTGTTGGTAGACAGATTGCTTGTGCGATTAATGAAAGTACGAAAGTATGGTAGTGCGATAAACTGTGCAGCGACTGAATACTTCTTTGACGAACGCTAGTTAGAGAAAGTAAGGCCGTGATCAAAATACTGCCGTGCTATTGGACAGAAAGAACTGCTGCTAAATGTCGGATCGAATGTAGCCATATACAGGGCTTTATTTTGACGTATGTCCTTGCGCCTCAGTAGCGCTGTCTGGAATCCGGGGGACACCCTCATTGCTTTGTCTTTTTACATTATTTGTCTTTGACATTATTAACGCTTGACGTAATATTATAAGTTGTCTTATAAGTTTGATTTGTGCATCTGTAGCTTTGTGTATCTGTCTGTGGCATCGTAGCTCATGAACGTATAAATCGATATGGATGCAGTTTTCTCAATTTGAAAGCCAGTTTAATCGAAATGGTTCCAAGCTTTATTTCAATAATATTCGTTTAGCTATTTAGAAAATATTTAGGTATATATGAACTTGGTCGGGGTTATCTGGCTTTTTCTGTATTACCAGCTGGCCTGCCGCGACTTCGTTCGCGTGTTATTCTGCCCTACTAGAAATTTTACATTGCTACAGCTAACGCCACCTATCGGCGAGTATGATTACTATTTTGATTATTACGTAGTAAAGTTATTTATCAGCAGATGGCGCTAATTATTTAGTTTTATATCGACCCGTATCGCACGGTTTTTCTCGGGGTTACTCTATTACAATATACATTTTTCATACACATAAACCTTCCTCATGACCATTGATGAAAACCGCATAAAAATCCTTTCAGTAGTTTTTGAGTTTATCGCGAACAGACAGGCAGACATACAAACAGACGCGGCGTAGGACTTTGTTTTATAATTATTTTCTTTTTTACGTGATACGGCAGACAAACAGGCTCGCAAACCACATGCTGGAAAGAGGTCACCGCCGCCTATGGACATCAGCAACACCAGGGGCACTACCAATGCGTTGGCCGCGTCTAAGGAGACCTCTAATGTACCTCTTGAACGATCCCATGTCATAGTCCAAAGAAAACACTGAATGAGGAATATGTAGTGATGGGCAACAATAACCGCTTACCACCTTGTACAAAACACATCTGCATCACTAATAATAATAAATAATAATAATATTTTTATATTTTCCTTTCCTTCATCTAGGGTACATAATCGAGGTTGCAATATATTTGCCTGTGTTAGGTGTGCCCGCTCTTCCATACCATTATACAATTGATTAAGTAAGTAGGTACTCAATTTCTCACTCCATTACTCACCTCAAAGCATGCACCATAACATAGTGCTGTAGATGCAGCATATCCGCCCAGTGCGCCATGAACACTGGCCTCTGCAGTAAGGCTTGTATCAACGCCAAGGCATCGGCCACTAGGGACCTCGCCCCGCCAGTGCTCTCCGCTTCTAACGCGCGGACCACCCCGACATATTGCTCTTCGGACATTTGACGCACTAAGTCTAGGAGGACGCTGATCATGCGCCGCTGTAACGGAAAAAAATCACAGATAGTTCTAATTTTTTTTTTGTTACACAGCAGACAAGCAGGCATGCGGGCCAGCTGATGGTGCGTGGTCACCGCCGCCTATGGACATCAGCAACACCAGGGGAGTCACCAATGCGTTGCCCGCCGCTGAAGAGACCTCTAATATATCTCTTGAACGATCCCATGTCATAGTCAAAAGGAAACACTGGCTGGGAGCTCATTCCACATCCGAATCGTACGAGCGAGAAACGTTCTTTTTTTAATTTCTGGTTGTACCAGTCAATAACGCTCTACTAATGTGGAGGTTGCTTGTCCACAGTGGTCTGTTAATATCGTCTACGTAATGTAACAGACGTAAGTCACATCTGCGACCCTGGGGGTCTAAAAAGGCCACATTAGCGTTCCATATTTTGTATCACATTTTTTTGACAAAAACTTGTCTGCAGCGTCGCTGTTGTTGACATTGACATGACAATTCAAAATGGCGTCACTTAGTTCCAGTGGCCACCGGATCAGATAAGTTTGTAACACTCTAATAAGAATTATAATATGATACACTAAATGTAGCCTCTTTAGACTCCCTGGCCTTGTAGTAACGTGCTTGCAAGAGCTATAACGTATACGCTCGCAGTGTCCGGGAGCTTGGTGTACGTTTCGTACTTTGAAGCTAGCCGAACTTCAGCACCGCAACGAGCTCGCCACTCGTAGGTGCGATCTAATACCGTGGGCGAAGCAAGGTGGACCAGGGTCTTCTGCTGGGGACCCTGCGACTGGTTTAACAGTCTCGGAAGCCGATTGGAGTTCTTTGGAGTTCTTAAGCACGGTTGGTAGCAGCCTTTTCGCGACCTCGCCGCGGTCAGCCTCTACTGGCCCGACGTCGTCTCCAGCAAACCTACTTGTATGTCATGACGCGGCGTGACTGTTAACGCGTTTTAATTGACGCGCAGTGCCATCTATTGTCCACGTAATTCAACTTACCAACAGGTGAGATGGCGGTCAAATACCTGTCTTGTCTAATATATAAAAAAACTGATGTTTTACAAGAAGGGTGTTGTTGTAACCAGCATGGAGCGTGTTCTTTCTTCAAACAGCTTATTCTTTTTTGCGTTGACAGTGACGAGGACGGGCAGGGATTTGAGATACTCGAGGTACTCACCAGCATAGCATCATCAGCGAATCCCTCCTCAGTCTTCTCATTCAGCATCCCGGCAGCAGTCTTCAGCACAGTTGGCAGCAGTCTCTTCGCGACCTCGCCGCGGTCAGCCTCCACTGGCCCGACGTCGTCTCGAGCCAGCAGGGTCGATACTTCGCCTAGTGTCTCGACGCAGAGCTCCACCTATGGTGGTCGAGGATTGAGAGGTTTTGTGTTAGTCGGTAGACAAGAAGCACGGCCAGCACAAGTTTGCTGTCGCGCGTGGTACGCGGGAATGGTGCGATATAGTTACTGCTTTCTCTTTCATCTTACTATTGAGAGAAGAAAGCAATCGCTCTCTCGCAGGTTAAGCTGTGTCGCGAGAACTTACCAAATAAAAATACACGACACCAATTGTGTTCATTAATTATTTACTCTCCGGAATTGATTTTCTGAATCGAAATGTTGTGAGCATGCTTGCTTAAGTTTTATTCTAAAAACCAACTAAGCTTGTTTACGATTGAGTGGTCGATGATGAACTGTCCTATAAATGAAACTATTAAAATCTATTTTATATTTGAAATATATAATAATACGAACCTTTTGCTCTCCAATACGGCTGCACCAAAATTAATCATAGTTTAGACTTAATTAAGACTCACTTAAAAGAATAATTCCATGTGTAAGAAAGTGAGAAAAATGTGGGCTTGGATCATTTATTCAGACATGGAATGGCCACTCTCAATGTACTAATAACCGTAACTTAAATCAATAGTAAGTTATAAAAAAAAATTGTGATTATTGAGATTTGTGATTTAAGCAAAAATATACTCGTGGGTGGTGAATTGGACATTACACGCCTAAATATGTAAACTCGGAGATGAAATTTAAGATCAAATGTAAACAAATTGTCCGTATATAAAAAAACCCAAGGGGTGGATTATTTAAAATTGTTTTTTTTTAATATTCGTGTGACTTTATTTCATTTTAAATTTGATAATTTTTATCAATATTTCAATAATTTAAAATAATCCATCCCTTGGGTTTATTTTATATAGTGGCAATCGGTTTACATTTTTCATCTTGAATTTCATCTCCGAGTAAGTATATGTTTATGTAGGTACCTGTCTTTGCCAAATCGCGCATCTCGGTGCTCGGTTTTCAGAGACATTAGGAATGTTGATCAGATTAATTTGAACTTGAATTTGAGTTTAAAATTGTATCGTTCCATGATACATGTTACGATAATGAGCTGTATATCAATGTGTTAAGAGGATATGAATTTTGATTTTGAGGGTTTGAATTTTGAACTTTAAAATGGTTAAAATAAAATCCAAAACAGTTTTAGCGTTCCCGCTATGAAGAAAAGCATTACTACTTTTTACTCAAAATGATCGATGATTATGATGCTAGCCTACTGATCAACATTCCTAACGACTTTCCGAGCTGTATTGTGACATTTTGATTTTATCAGTCCTGGGAACCATTGCTTTTTCTCCCCGTTACGTACGATTTGTCGCCGGTGCGTGTGGTCGCTGAGACGCATGGTGTCGGCGCCGCCTGCCGGCGGAGCGCCTCTAGTGTGCCGACAGGTCCCATTGCCACAACGGCTGGTTGAAGCGAGCGATTCGGGAAGGGGGTGAATGGGGAAGGAGGCGAATGGAAAGGGGGTGAATAGAGAAGGAGGTGAATGGGAAAGGAGGTGAATGAGAAAGGAGGTGAATGGGGAAGGGGCTGAATGGCGAAGGAGGTGAATGGGGGAAGGGGGTGAATGGAGGAAGGGGGTGAATGGCGGACGGGGGTGAATGGAAGAAGGGGGAAGGAAAGTGTATGGGGGAAGGGGCTGATTGGAGGAAGGGAAGTGAATGGGGGAAGGGGGTGAATGGCGGACGGGGGTGAATGGAAGAAGGGGGAAGGAAAGTGTATGGGGGAAGGGGCTGATTGGAGGAAGGGAAGTGAATGGGGGAAGGGGGTGAATGGCGGACGGGGGTGAATGGAAGAAGGGGGAAGGAAAGTGTATGGGGGAAGGGGCTGATTGGAGGAAGGGAAGTGAATGGGGGAAGGGGGTGAATATCGGACGGGGGTGAATGGAAGGAGGGGGAAGGAAAGTGTATGGGGGAAGGGGCTGATTGGAGGAAGGGGAGTGAATGGGGGAAGGGGGTGAATGGCGGACGGGGGTGGATGGAAGGAGGGGGAAGGAAAGTGTATGGGGGAAGGGGCTGATTGGAGGAAGGGGAGTGAATGGGGGAAGGGGGTGCATAGAGGTAGGGGGGTGAATGGGGGAAGGCGGTAAATGTAGGTAAGGGGGTGAATGGGGAAGAGGTGTAAGTTGTAATATTTTTAGGAACCGTCGCTCTAGAGAATCTCTCTCTTCTCCCTCCCCGCTACGTACGATCTGCCTGCGGTGCGTGTGGTCGCTGAGGCGCGCGGTGTCGGCGCCGAGCAGCCGCGCCGCCTTGCCGACGGAGCGGCTCTTGTGCGACGACACGTCCCACTGCCACAACGGCCGGTTGGAGCGAGCGGTACGGGTGGGGGGATATTGAGAGGCGATTGGATTGTGATAGTGGTGAGCGAAAGTTGCAGCACAGTACATTGGCACGTGTATCGATTCTGGGTTATATTACGTTAAATTGCACAACTTGCTCGCCAGAGGCGGCATCTAGTGAAATTTTGAGCTAATGTGAAACCGCAGGGCGTTCTAAAATATCTGTCAATACGGATACGGAGCTTTTAACAGTCTCGTTATACGGCAGATAAACAGGCAAGCAGGCCACCTGGTGGAAAGTGGTCACCGGCTGAACTTGGGATGATATGATGGGATGATGATAGAATTTGGGTCAGCTTTTGATGACACGGTAAAAAATTCATCATCTTGGCGTTGATGTCCCGGTTGTGCTCTCCCGCATGAGGACCCGGAGTTCGCCTTGACGTTTGATAACACGGTGTTGTGCTGTAACTTTCTTTACTCATTTTTAAGCAAAGAAAAATCCAATAGCCTTTTCAATACGCCCCCTGTACACAGTAACGCGTCGATCCACCAAAAGCATAAACTAAATGGACTAGTCGTTACAGTTATTAAAAATTTTAAAATGTTTTAAAATGTAAAACAAAAGGAATCCATAGTCAAAAGTAACGACCAGTCAGTACATTGCCACACTGTCAAATGTCACTGTCACAACGAACCTGACACAATGACATCGCGGCAACAACACATGCATAACATCAAGAGTTTTGCACACAATTTTAGTTTCCAACCAAGCGACATCAAAGGCTCGGGTCGCGTCTTATTATCTGTACAAAAATGTAGCTTGTTATATTTTTAACAAAAAGGACGCTAGGTTATCGAAAATCTATCTAGATAATTCGTCGGAAAAGAATTCTATTTTCTGCAATATATAAATAATAATAATACATATTACACAAATTGACTTTATGGTACAAAAGTCATTACATACACCATTATGAATATATAACATAATATTGTTATTTACTGACATAAAAGATATACATACCAAAGACAGAGAAGGTAAGGAGAGTTATACACACAACACACAACAATTGTTTTAAATGTTGAAAGTTCACAGAGGTTCGTCGCCAAGAATTGTACAGTCGTGAGAATGTTGAGCCACCTACCGTAATACGAGAGGATATCACATATTTTGGAGAAATAAGCTTAAAATGCCGGCCGTAGAAAATATTATAATTTTCAGATAGAGCATACAATTCCTAGTCAGGTTAGGCAGTGCGAAAACTAACTGTTCTTTCAATAGGTTATAACAATCTAACTACTGGTCGTACAAAATCGCCGCCATAGTAATAAAATTAGGAATTGTTTATTCTATCTGAAAATTATCACTACATATGCTTCTCACTGTCTGTATCTTCCCGATAAGGTCAAAACTACTAAAAGGATTTTCAGGCAAGGTTTTTCAACAATAAATAGAGTGATTAAAGAGAATAAATAAACTAAGCCAAGCCAGTGACTCCTCTCTACCAATTTGCTGTGCCCAATCCGGGTCCATGTTGATTCTCATCATATTGTAATATCTATATGTAACACATGGAATGCGAAATAAAGAAATTGAAATTGAAATTGAATGATTATCTATAGGGTAGGACAATACGCGAAAGACGTCGCAGCGAACCAGTTAGTAACTAATAAATGTATGTAACTTGAATAATGTCATTCGGCGGAGTTACAAAAATAAAAAACAGTTTTATCCATAGATTTATGTGACACATACCGTATGCATATGCTCGTGATAGCAAACAACTTTTACTATTGCACCAACTCTGAAATCGCTTGACAATCAGCGGTTTCATACATTTTGGCAGAATTCGTTTTAAAGAATACGTCACTTGTCATACAAATGTGCGAAACACATGAATTTTTCTCAAAATTGCCGGGACCGATTTTGATGTCGTGCGGCATAAGAACAGAACTAAAGGTGCTTTACCTATACTCCGTAACCATGTCGCTGCTGGTTCAAAGAATACCGCACTTGTCATACAAATGTGACAAATAAATGTTTTTTTCTCGAAACTGCCGGGACCGATTTTGATGCCATCTTGTACAAATATGCAGCTAAGGCACCCTAACCTATCAGTCATCGCCGTAATGCTGCTGGTCCATAGACCACTTTTTCCCCGTCGTTCCCTTTGTTCGTTGCATGAAATATCCAGTTTTATCGCGATTTCAGAGTTTGTGCCATAGTTAAAGCTGTTTGTTATCACGAGCTGAAGTCACCCTATATAAATCCATTGACAAAACAGTTCCCTATGTACAACGCTGCTAAATTACATGATTATATTATGACAGGTGGCTTGCCATAAATATGCCCCGACTGTACGTATTTTTTTTTTTGTATCACGCCCGATTTCACCAACGTCTCCAAAGTTTTAGTGAGGTACGCACGCAATAATATTACCTATGGAATGGACATTGACATGTCTGCCTCATAAAAATCTTTAATTAAAATATCGACAATATAAAAATAACAAATTATCTATATCACTGAAATATTTAATATCATCATCATTTACTGCCACAGATTTTAAAAAATCATTAACATATGGACATTTACAAATCTATTTTGTCTATGATTTTATCAGGCATAGCAAACCCCAACCCCATAAATTTTCTTTGGTAGCTAGCACGCTATATTTGTTTACTACATAAAACAAGGTCTGGACAGATTTTATGTACGCAAGCGCATTACCTACCTTAGGCAAACGTAATTTTCGTCTGTGATCAAAGCCTAACGGCCAGTTTCTGATACATTATCTATTGTTAATTATCAATTAAAATTCGCCATACTTATCTATGGTGTATCTAGTTTAGACAGAGACGGAAAGAGTTTTAGGCGCTGCCCTAATTGGCAACGGTAGTGCGACCACGGTCGTACGACGGACGTCACCCGACGTGGTCGTACGACCATTGCAAATTATTACAGCTCCTTAATCGATGATTAACATTGACACGCGTTTCAGAAATTAGGCGTAAAGCTGTCAGCTTTAGGAAATCTATCATAATCTTAGGAAATCTATCATAATCTTAGGAAATCTGTCATAATCCGACACTTAAATAATTGCATCTGGGGAAACTTAAAAGATGTTGGTGAAATCGAACACTCCTAGAAGCCTAGCGCAAATCAAATATTGTTGTTTATTCTTATGCATTCTTGAGCTCCACTAGAGCCCAAATACATCTGCATCGCAGATTTTAAGAAATCAAACTATAATACGTTACTGAAATACTCAATGAACTGTAGATTTCAATATCTATGCCTAATATTACACACACTCTTACACACATAAAAATCACAACTACATGCTCACACGCACAAATAATAGCTTATACGAAGTTAATATACATTAGTCAATATAATAATAAAATACAATATACACTAAATACATACATTGTGATAAATAATAGTGACGAAATGATTATAAAAAGTTGTAAATTATGTATCACGTGATGACATAGTTAATTGTGACATAACTTGTGTGCATTTCTCAAGATGCCGGTGCGTTAGGGACAGATATATTGTCTATCTCACATCAACAACAACTATTTTAGGCTGCACGCATACAAAGCAATAATATTGACAATAATTGTCAATGGAATATTGACAATACTCATATTCCATATATTTTAATCGACAATATCGCTCGCATACACACTTTTAAGGGCTGTTTCACCACCTGCTGATAAGTTCCCGATATGTTATCTGACAGATATCTATGACGCCGTATCTTCTATTTTGTACTAACAATAGGGATGCCTTCACAGATATCTGTTAAATAAGTAATCTGGTACTTATCCGTAGGTTGTGAAACAGACCCTTAATGTCAATATTACTGCATTTTGTGTGGACAGCCTCACATAAAAAAAGACCTGGTAAAAAATGCTTACTAATCTAACAGTCTTTCTGAAGTTATTTAAAGAAAAAGTTTAATTGATCTGAGATAGACATTGCATGCTAAAGTTAGTAAAAGCATTTAGTTTTCACTGCAATATTGTGTCATTTTGTTCTCAAAAAGCTTAGAATTTTCAAATACATCGATCTACCGCTGGGGACCTTGAGACTGGTTGAACAGGCTCTAGAGTCGATTGGCACCCCGTGACGGCATATTACGATTACTGACATACATATTGTCACATATTTTCCTTTTTTAGTGAGTTTTTAAACTGTCTAAATATTTAAAAGCATTCAAAACAAATATTTATACAACGACTAGAATTTATATCTGTAGATAAAAGTGTTAAATATTTTATGAAACCTCTAAAAACAGAACCAAAATATTAATACTTAGGTTTTTTCTAAAACAAAATGACACCCATGCATGGGATACTATGTATTGTTAAATGGATGCAGGTGACAGAAACTGAGATCAGAACTTGTTTAAAAAAATATACGTTATTTAAATAGGAATAACACATAATTATACACAAAAATATAACTAATTAAGTATGGAATATAATATTTAAATCATTGTCACGGTCTTCCGTTGGGGACCCTGTCTGGTTGAACAGTTTCTGAAGCCGATTGGTACCCCGTGTCGAAATATTAATTTATTATATTAAATCATTGTCAACTAATAAAAATAAATAGTCATCTTGGCGTTAATGTCCCGGTTCTGTTCTCGTGCATAAGGGCCCGGGGCCTGCCATGACCATGATCTAGGATTTGGCAGATAGGGTAATTACAGTGGAGCGACTGCCATCTGACCTCTGTGACCCTGCTACCAGGAGAACCTGACCAGATTGGATCATAGTTACATTTTAAATCGCTTGAATGTGCAGGTTTCATCACGATGTTCTCCCTCACCGTAAGAGCATCAGTTAGTATTCGACTAATGTACATAACTCAGAAAAGAGTCATTGGTACGAGGCGGCACTCTTGCGAGCGGCCGCGGACGCTCCCAATCATTGTCAATTGAATTAGTTAACATATTATAAAATTGAACGGCCCCTTATACAATACAATCAAAATTTCTGATCTCATTCTCTATGTACCATGAAAGATTATTGTTAACACCATACCCAAAGCCACACCATAAGCAACGATACTAAATACGTATTTCTACAACAATATCTATCGTGCTACGTGCGTGCTGTGCTTACCTCGAGCCGTGGACTGGCATTGCAAAATCAAGATGGACTCGTTATCAACAAACTTCATTATCCAATAGACTTCCTTTACAGTCATCAGTGATGGTAATGTTGCACTCAACTGCGTCGAAATTCCATGTAACACATGGAATGCGAAATAAATAAATTTAAATTGAAATATCGGGCTACTCTTAACAAATGTACCAACAAATGGCAGCATATTAACTGACCCAAAACCAGTATAAGATGAGCTAGTGTCTCTAAGGACACGCATAGCAACGTCAGCTCCTGCCGTACTGCTTTTGGGTAGGTTGACGAGTATGAAACCCGGAGGATACTTTTAAAATGTCATGTGGTTGTCAGGTTTAAAAAACATATACATTACTCACGAAAAGAAAAAATAATCAGTTAATAACGAGTCCATTACTTAATTTCAACTGCGTGTTCGCATATCCGACAATACTGTGCTCTGTGCGAAAATATTGGAACGACACATTGGCTACGATCGATTTGATGCTTGGAATTGGAATCAAACTTGGTTGTCTACGAGGAGAAAGCGGATAGAAAGTGCACAGCGCATGGCGCTTGTTGCATATTGTCACCTGGCACATATGCCGCGCCAGCAGCAGACAAGGAGTTATACGTCGTGAAGAGAAAAGAGAATTATAGAATAACTTGACTAACTTAACGACCTGAGTGGTCCACTTGGCTTAGATGCCGAGGTCTGCCATGCAGAGGTCCGGGGTTCTATTCCCGGCCGGGTAGAAATTGAAATTATGATTTTTAATCATTTCTGTTAGGGGTCTGGGTGTCATAGGTATGTATTTAAAAATACATATGTAGTTTGAGTTATCTAGCACCCATAACACAAGCTTTGCTTACGCTATATGGTGCTGTGTGAATCAAATTGTCCAAGTATAGTTATTATTTTATTTATTTAACTATTGAAGTTAACAATATGGATAATTTTATCAAGGACTACCTGGCTAAAGGGCCCAGTAATGTGGTTGTTCAAAGCGCGTACAAATTTAAAGCATAAGTACCTATATCGCGAATTTTAATGCTCTTTTGCACCATAATCGATCGTAGCCAGAGTCGATAAAGGTGCGTACATACCAAAACAGCCGTGATCTCGGCATACCTCAGTCAGGACGTTCACAAGTTGTTAGGTACTTACTTTGCCCGCATTCGAGACGCAACGTGTGGATGCCTCTTTAGACGGCGGCGGTTGGCGGGTGGAAGTTTTTGGCGGCCATTTTGTTTTCAGAATAAAAAAAATGTATAAAGAAAAAAATTTGGGAAAATATCTGCCATTCTGACTCCGAGATAAATTTTTGGAGTATATATTTTATAGGAATAAAATCATTCGGGCCTTACCTATAAAATTAGCGACAACTGGATCTATACTCTATCTATAACTATACTTTTTTGTATAAAACAAAACAAACATCCACCAACCACCGTAATACACATAAAACTACATGGACAATGGTTTAGTTACAATTTAAAACAATACAACCCTACATAATTTTAAACACGACAAAAATAAACCCGATTAATAATTTCTATAACCGAATAAACATTTATTAAAACAACCTTTCCGGAAATAATGGATTGTTATTTCATAAATGATACATATAATTTGGGAGATCGCAAAAATTGTGTGCAAAATGCACTTGAGTAACAATTAAAATCATATTTATAAAAATCATTTATGTGGTAGACAGTCAATTTATAAGGCAAAAACAAATAATAATGTTTATTTTTATTTAAAAACCCTTACTGATTTGTATGGGTTTTATTTTTTTGTTACACAATAATATAGAAATAGTCCACAAACGTAAAATAAGCGGACTAAATGAACTTTCTACAAAAAAAATTAAAATGAAAAATATCAAACTTATACTGACTAGCTTTTACGTGTACACATAAATACACTACAACCCCATTCAATCGC
This sequence comes from Blastobasis lacticolella, assembly GCA_905147135.1. Classification (NCBI taxonomy): domain Eukaryota; kingdom Metazoa; phylum Arthropoda; class Insecta; order Lepidoptera; family Blastobasidae; genus Blastobasis; species Blastobasis lacticolella. The sequence goes on from LR990061.1 coordinate 13,760,184, forward strand.
TTAAAACTGTTCCTACGTTCTAGCAACTGCAACTACAAAAATCTCCCAGTCGATCCACAAGTACACAGAAGTTACTCGTAAAAGTATCCACTCATAACTAGGGGTATTTAACTATCCCGTAAGCAAAAAAACCGGCTCTCTAATACTCGATCCAATTCTCTCTACTCCCCCTGACTCCTTGCATCCAAAACTTTCACTAAACCATCATCACTCTCCTTCATTCCTCAATTTACCTTTTCTACTCAAAGCCATCCACTCCATAGTATCAACTTAACTCTCTCCATATTCCCCCAAAACTGCTCCTCAACAACAGTCAATGAACCTAAAATTCCTTATAAACTCATACACAACGCAACCCCAGACACGCTCGCCACAAACTCCCACTCTCCTCTCCGAAACTCCTCTAACCTAACCTACCAACCAAGAACTCCTATAGCCTAACCACCTTACTCCCCACATTCCCTTCCCCATGTGTAATTAATGTTTCTTTCATTCTTTTTTCTTTCTTTCCACCCCTAAACTCCTCGACTCTCAACCGCTCAAACACTCCAACCTAACCCCCAAAACTCCTACTCAACCTACTACCACAAATCTCCCCCACAGCGGGCCTTGTGTAATTCTTTCTTTCTTCTTCCTTTCTTTTCACTCCATAACTCAACTTAACCGCTCCGAAACTCCTATAACCTACCCTACCACCCTAAAACTCCCCTATCACCGCCGCTCCCCCCAAACACACCTCAGACTTATCTCCAACCTAACCTACCCTCCCTAAAACTCCTACAACCTAACTACGTAATTCCCTGCTGATTTATCTCTAAGCGAACCTAACCTACCACCCCAAAACTCCTCAAACCTACCCCCCTCCAACTCCCCATCCCACCCCCCAAACTCACCTCCGACTTATCCCTCAGCAGCATCTTGACAGTAGTCGCCAAGTGTGGTAACAGCAATGCCCTAGCCGCTGGCACCCGGCACAGCGGGCCTCGTACCACTTCTAGTAGACACAGCATCCGCTGCTTGCTGAGACGGCCGATGGGGAGCGCGTCCAGGGCTCGCACTATGTATTCGCTGGGGGGGAAGGTTTGGTGTTTCAGTCGTGAGTAAGCTACAAATTCTACAATCACAGAGTACAGACCCGATGCGATCATTTTCTTAGGACAAGTCAGTGATTTTGCCTGTACATCTATATACAATCATCAAATAATACATGGCACAAGTAACGAGATTAGAGTATCTTTTTCCTTTTTCTTGTTTTGTTTATGTCTCTGTTTGATTATATTTTTTAAATTTAATTTTAAGAATCTTGTGCTGTATGTTTGAGTGTAATAAATGTGTTTTACTTTTTTTACTTTTAAAATCATCATTGGCCTTAAACATCTATTGTAGATTATTCAATCAGTGTCATCGTTAGGAGTTTACGTACGGCACTTTCTCTGATAGGAAAAGACAGACTCGGTTACACAGTGAGCATACATACAATAAAACAATAAAAAAGTGTGACTGTTCATTGAATATATTTACAAAAAATAATTTAGGGCGATGAAAAAATAGTTATAAAACAAAAATATTTGAAATTTTACTCGCTAACCTTCGGAACTACTAGAGGGATTAAACTTTTTTTGTTATGTAGCTAAGAAGCCTGGACAACATACAGGGTATAGTTTATTTTGGAAACTGGAACACCTGATGTAGAACCATAATAGACCAATTAAACTGGGACGTGGGTGATGCCCCTGGTATTGCAAACGTCCATAGGCTGCGGTGACTGCTTACCATCAGGCAGGCCGCAAACTTGTTTGCCACCTTAGTAGTATAAAAAAAAACTATAAGAAATATGGAAATGGCAAAGAACGGACTTTGATAGAGTTTGCACAGTTTGATAGTTTCGGTTAGAAGAACTAGAGATACAGCTTGACCTCTCCGTAGTACTTTCATACATAAGGTCATTTAACATGTTCAAAGTGAAATTCGTGAGGAGTCATCCTATCGGCAAAAATTGGGTAGTATATCTGTGTTTTTGTCTGCCTTTGTCTGTGTCGTAAGCTCCTACCTAAGCTCTCTGGGTAAAATTTGTCTGTGGATGTTATCTATCTCGTGTTGGTGTCCTCATCTGTGTCCCCATGTCCCCATACCTGAGCTCAGTCTCGGGGTAGACCTTGATGGCGTGTGGCACGGCGTGAGGCAAGTATTTGAGCGCACAGCCCTGGCACGCCAGCGCGTGGTCGGCGCATCGCATCAGCCACACTATCGCTTCTAGGAGGCTCTGGGGACAAATTAATCAATAATTTTATTAGTTTCACAATGTTTACCTTGCCCTACCTCAATTCAAACGATATCTCTCACTATGACTTTACCACAATTCAATTTCAATTTATTTAGCATTCCATGTGTTTCACAAAGTAGTAATAGTAATTTTACATAATACAAAATTATATAATGGGTATCAACATGGACCCGGATCGGGCACAGCATACTGGTAGAGAAGAGGCACTTGTTTTATTAATAATATACTTTCAAAATTATATTTTAGAATATAATATTGATACTCTATATATGTAAATAAAGAGTATAATACTTGTCTAGTACGCTTGAGACAGAGCGAATTGGAGGAGCAAAAGTAGCAAAGCGAATCCTGGTGCAAGCCGGGACCGGCTTCCAGGACGACTCTACATACATACATATTATCAATAATTAACATTTATTTAATAATTTGTTATTTGCTTCATATTCATACTCTATACGTGTAATATAGAGTAATATGACATTTCCTTCGTTATTGGTTAACATGTATTATATTATTAGTATCTATTATAAACGCTATACCCTACCTCAATTTATACAGGATACCCCGCTATGCCCTACTTCAATTCAAACGGCATATCCCTACCTCTGTCGACCATAAGAGCCTTACTTCACTCTTACCTCGAACTGATACCGGAAATCAGCATCAGCATAGTCCCCTAGCCTGGTCCATCACAGCTATTCAGCTTCCTAGGGATGGCTTCAATTCTAATGTAATATACCTCTCTCGATCCTAAGAGATTCAGTTCAGGCGACTGGCTCCTTTACCCGCCTGTAATAAAAACCCGTGACGTCACCAACCTCGAACTGGTACCGGAAATCAGCGTCAGCATGGTCCCCCAACTTGGTCCGTAACTGCTATGAGCTTGCTAGGTATGGCTTCAATTTAAACAGGACATCCCTACCTCTCTCGACACGCAGATCCTCATAACTTTCCCTAGAACTGGTACCGGAAATCAGCGTCAGCATGGTCCCCCAACTTGGTCCGTAACTGCTATGAGCTTGCTAGGTATGGCTTCAATTTAAACAGGACATCCCTACCTCTCTCGACACGCAGATCCTCATAACTTTCCCTAGAACTGGTACCGGAAATCAGCGTCAGCATGGTCCCCCAACTCAGTCCGTAACTGCTATGAGCTTGCTAGGTATGGCTTCAATTTAAACAGGACATCCCTACCTCTCTCGACACGCAGATCCTCATAACTTTCCCTAGAACTGGTACCGGAAATCAGCGTCAGCATGGTCCCCCAACTTGGTCCGTAACTGCTATGAGCTTGCTAGGTATGGCTTCAATTTAAACAGGACATCCCTACCTCTCTCGACACGCAGATCCTCATAACTTTCCCTAGAACTGGTACCGGAAATCAGCGTCAGCATGGTCCCCCAACTCAGTCCGTAACTGCTATGAGCTTGCTAGGTATGGCTTCAATTTAAACAGGACATCCCTACCTCTCTCGACACGCAGATCCTCATAACTTTCCCTAGAACTGGTACCGGAAATCAGCGTCAGCATGGTCCCCCAACTTGGTCCGTAACTGCTATGAGCTTGCTAGGTATGGCTTCAATTTAAACAGGACATCCCTACCTCTCTCGACACGCAGATCCTCATAACTTTCCCTAGAACTGGTACCGGAAATCAGCGTCAGCATGGTCCCCCAACTTGGTCCGTAACTGCTATGAGCTTGCTAGGTATGGCTTCAATTTAAACAGGACATCCCTACCTCTCTCGACCCTCAGATCCTCATAACCTTACCTCGAACTGATACCGGAAATCAGCATCAGCATGATCCCCCAACTTTGTCCGTAGCTGCCGGCTGCGGGCGACAACTCTAACGAGGCTCTCGAGGCACTTCATGCACTGCAGCAGCCGTTTGGTTTCCCCGCCGTCGGCTGTGGTCACCACCCACACCATTACTGCTATCAGCTTCCTGGGGGGATAGAAATTTATATAATTATGTAACATATGACAACACAGGACAAGTAGGAGCAGCAAAATTAGATGTCTGATATGCTTTGATGAAATAAACTCCTTACACCGTAAGGACAGACCCTATGATCCTGTGGCGACATCTATCGCTCTATCACTCCAATAGGGAAGACTCAACGACACTCACATTACGAGTACACGAACACAAGGTTGGCAAGCATCCGCAGACAGATAGCACTGACTACATCGCGCTAGAGAAATGTGCCAACTCCGCGGCATATCCGAACTTCCGACGATCATCTGTCGGACCCTTGGTCCCCTAGTCACAATACCCGGCCAGGTGGGTAATTACCCTTTTCCACCTTCTCCATTTTCGCTTGCCAACATTGGCGGCTATCTTATCCTGCACCGCCAAAATCCAATTCCTATAGCGATGACAAGTCATGAGCGCGCTGATTCACATTACCTACTATGTACTATGTACTATGGTGCTTGAGAATTCTAGTTCCAATGCTAGTCCGTTTTGGGCACACCCGCCGACCATTTTAGTATACCTAACTGACAGAAAAAATCGAACAACCCCCGACAAAGTTTCCATAAACTCTAATATTTTCTAAAGTACTGAACCGATTTTAATGAAACAAAGCCATCACGATTAATCTGGCTTTCAAATATAAAAACCGCATCCAAATCGGTCCATCCGTTCGGGAGCTACGATGCAACAGACATATACACACGTCAAACTTTTAATATTTCGTCGGGGGTAAAAAATGTGTTTTTATAAAAATAAAATTATTAATAGATAAAAAAATTCTTGTAACTCACTCATAAGCCAGCGCATCGCAGAAACTCTCATCTATATACACGTGTAACACCGGCTGGAAGTGTTGGTACTTGTGGTCGGCGACGAGAGAGATGACATGGAGAAGGCACTCCAGTACCAAAACCGCGTACGATTGCTCGTTGAAGCCTTCTTGCTCTTCTTTTACCTGGTGAGAATTAGAAAAAAAAATTTTTTTTGCTATTCACTGACAAACGAGCAGATTTGACAGTCCAAATGAAGGTAAGTGGGAATTGTCGCCAATAACATCTACAATTCACACATTTAGGTTGCAGGTAACAAAAATGGAGTACCGCAGGTACGTTGTCGCTGTACGGACTAAGATGAAATGCCTCATCCCTGTAATAACATAACGTACTGTTACTACAGAAAAAACAGTTTTCACTTAAAGAAAACAACATTTACTTATGCAAATATTAGTTTGTCCAGTAAATGGAGACAAAACATGTAAGTACTACGTGAATCTAGGTCCAGATGTGAAGTCGAACTACAAACATGTACTTAATTACAATGCCAAACCAACCCAGCATTTTGTTGATATCCATACTATTGGTCTACCATGGTATTAATGTCCCACTTGTGCTCTAGCGTGCAAGGGGCCAGGGTCCGCCTTGACCATTAACTATAAAACATTAGTACTCACCTGCGTAAGAATAGCAAACAGCGCGTCCAGTATGTCCTGTAGGAACTTGACCACCTCTTCATTGGGCACTCGCAGCAGGCGGACCAGTGCAGCCCGTAGAGTTCCTTCTGCTAGTGAGGTACTCCACTTTAGCACGCCTAGGATCTCCTCTGGAAGACAATTCGATTGATTTATTTATTTATTGGCCCATAGGCCTCACTGGCTTGGTCACGTAGAAGATGGAAGATGATCAGGCAGTGAAGCAAGCATACTTGGAACGACCTAGTGATCGGTAACCGGTCGGATGTCCCAGGTATCGCTGAAGGGGAGAAATGGAAAGAGACCTGTTGGAACTCCGGGTAGACTGTTGGCAGGAGGTGGCACAGAACAGAGTGGAATAGAACATCTTAGTATCGGAAGCCAAGACTCATTATGGGTCATTGCGTCAACATAGTAACTAGCAGTAAGCATTACACTTTACTGTACACAAAAGTAAATTTTGTAAATATTATTCAATACATGATAGATACAAGAGCGGCCTTATCGCTATGGGCGGGCTCTTCCAGGCAACAATTTTCACGGAAACTGGTGAAAGAATAATATAATTGTCCGTTCCCCTTAGGTTGCAGATGCAATGGAAAAAAAAGGGAGACTATCTTCATGCTTGGTCGGCGGGTTCGAGAACGCAGTGTTGTAATTGTAAAAATGGAAAACGCTGCTGCCCATTTTCCAGCCTACGGAGACTCCACAAAACATTTTGCCTCGACAACATTAGTCGCCTTGTACGACACCCACGAGTGTAAGGGGTTGGTGCTACTCTACTCTGCCGGACACCACACGGCCAATTACTACAACTAGTTACGCCAAATTGAATAGCATTTCCATGGTAGTGTCACGTGGTTAATTCATATTCATATTAATTTAATACCCAAAGTGAATACAAGTACATTCTTAGAAATAAGTAGTGCCTGTTGTGTCGTCTTTAATTTTGTAATTTCTGTATACTTTATATTGTGTGCAATAAATTGTTAAATAAAATAAATAAATAAATAAAATACATTTGTATACCTATACAGACAAAAAATGTGCACTCATTTAGGGTACGTCAATAATAATAAGTTATATAATAAAAATATTATTATTCTGTATTAATCTGATTAGAATGTCAACTAAATATATCAATGGATTAAAAAATACATATTTTTAAAATTTAAAAGTTGTACCGCTAACAAAGAAAACGACCACCCAACTCACCCCTCTGCGTCAGCTTAGTGGAGCACAGCTTGGTGGCGACCGTCAGGTGGTCCTTGTGTATCAGGGAGAGCGGGCCCCGCATCAGGCCCTTCTCCGCGCCGGCGGGCAGCTCGTCCCGCCTGGACGGCAGCCCGAGGCAGGCCGCCGCCGCCTCCACCTCCACGTCCGGGGTGGAGGCGCGCTTTGGGTCGATCTGGATACGGAGATACGGTTTGGATATGGGGTTCCAGTTTGATATAATATCGTCAGTAGTTTGTAGAAAGGGCGAATATACCATTTTTTACAAATACGTTTTTATGTTTAGCCATACTATAGCATACACAGATTGCGAAAACATTATTCGGTAAACAACAACTAAAATAACCCTTTACTATTAACACAAAAAGAAGTTAATAAGTAAAACCGTCTACCGTTTACATTCATTTTTTTTCCCGGTTGACTTTAGCTTTAAGTCCGCCAATATACTGTAGTGCATAAAGTTTTAATAAATAAATAAATAAAACAACAATCATTGTCCTGTACTGTAAAAATATAGAAATGGCGCTTTCGCCCTTTCTACAAACCACCGACGATATGCGCTAGGCTAAATTCAGTCGTCCAAATTCAGAAGTTAAAGGTGTGAGACCAAATAAAAGTAAAATTTAGTCTAATAGTCTCTTTTCTGAAACTATTGAGATACGGCGTTCGAGTTTGACTTATGCGCTTATAATAGATAATAATAGAATCTGATATGGGAATAGGTAAACTGTAGGTAGGTACATTTATTATTCTTGTAATTCTCCACGTCGGGGGTCAATGCACGTTTTGGGTCGATCTGGTGGGAGAGATGGTTTGGATATGGGGTTCGAGTTTGGCTTAGGAAGTTAGCGTACAGAAAGATACCAATCACTTCTGTAAGTGCGCCGTAGGTTATCCTACGTCATCCAGTACAAGAAAAAAGCCATTTAGGAGACACACAAAACGTTGGTGCGCAACCTAAAACAATTTTTCTTTTTGGTGACGTTAATGTGGCTGCAAAGCAAAACCGCCCAAAGAATGTGAAGCAGACCGGTACGTGTAGAACCGGTTATGCACGGGCTGACCACCTTTTTGTGGGCCTCATAAACTTTATTTGGCAAAGTATTGTGGCCGAATTTTACGACTATTATAGATGCATAGCTCATGAGGACCAAAAGGCATGGTGGGGCCTTCACGCTGCATCAACTTGGAGTATTCAAGCGCAAAGTGCAGTCGGATACTCTAAGTGCGTGCGGTCCATGGTATTTGCAACATACGCCTCCAGCACCACATTTCAATAGCGTTTATTTTCGCTCTTTCTTAGATAATAAATAAATAAATAATCGTGGACAAATTCACACAGCGCCATCTAGCCCCAAAGTAAGCAAAGCTTGTGTTATGGGTGCTAGGTAACTGATAAACTACTTATATACTTTTAAATTCATCGAACGGGAATCGAACCCGGGACCTCTTGCGTCGCAGACCACTGAACCACTCAGGTCGTCATAGATAGATAGATATGTCGCAGCCATCTGGTAAAATTAGCCATTTAATTAGAAGGCTAGTCCGTTAATTCAACGCCGGCCTTCATTTGAATGGCTAAAGGACAGCTAGCCAAGTAGTTGAATGTGTAACGTGCAGCTACTTGGCTGAACGTTATTTAGCCATTTTGTTAATAGAATATATATGTTTGGTTTGAGTGACCATTCGTAAATTATATGATAACTTTACTTAAGATAAAAAATACGAATTAATAAATATAATTTTTATTTAGAAACGAAAATATTAGTGGCAACAAATTCAATTAGTAATTGCATTGCGAGTACCTATAAAATTTATAGTATTTACCACAATAATAACTTTAAACTTATAACTTATTAACTATTTGCAACAATGTAGTATAGGAAGAATGCACTTTCTTATTTTATAATATTAAATATAAAATGGCACGAAACTTTCTTAGACATTTGTTTCTAATTGTAAGTATGAAAAGAAAATGAACAAATGAAGTTATCCTTATTCTTACTTAAAAACATCTAGGTACCACACTTTAAATTTAGTTAAAACGATAAAATGTCTGACGCCATATTTGTTTTAATGACTACCAGTGCTGCAGTGGATAAAATTTGAACTAAATTTAAATCACCTGCCTGCTTTTACGTCAGCCGTCTTCAAAGAGCTGGCTTACAATAAGCCAACTAGTTAAACGTTAAGCGTTGATTGTTCTGTCAGCTACCGGCCTAGGCATTCAATTGAATGCCGGCGTTTAATTAACAGGCTAGCCTACTCATTAAATGGCTGATTTAACCAGATGGCTGCGACAGATACACTATTACATACAAAATGCTAAAAAAGAAAACATTTTATGGCAATCATAGTGGTTTATTTAGGCAGAAATAGCGCATCAATTTGCTCGCTAAGATTTGGTGATCATTTACCACATTTGGTGTTCGAATACAATTTGAAGTGCCTCGTGACTAAAATAGCTAGTATTATTGTAATTTTAGACTTTATTTTAATTTTATTTTTTACTTTTTTCTGGTGTTTTTTTATGTTATACGATAGGCAAACAGGCAAGCGGGCCACCTGATGGAAAGTGGTCACCACTGCCTATAGACATTAGCAAGACCGAGACTATCGCCAATGCGTTGCCCACCTCTATAACACGTTACTCTGGCAGCAAAAAGGCAAATATCCCTCCACTGCCAAACCCACGGTTCCCCAAATCCCCACCCCATGGAGCTCTGGAAACCTTACTCACCGGCAGAAACACAATACTATTTAAAAGAGTATTGTTTAGCTGCGGTATTCTGTACGGTGGAGGTACTTCCCCAGTGGGGCGGCTCCAATCCGAACGGGATACCCCGATATGCCCTACCTCTCTATGTGTTATGTATATATGTTATTTTTATGTTGTTATGTTTATTTTTGGTAAAAGAACGAAGGGTATCAAAGCATTTTATAGTGGTCATTATATTTAACCCCAAAAGAAAATAGCGTACCTTATAGACACACAGATCATGCGCCCCATCAGGCGTGGTAGTGCCTTCGCGCTGCATCAGCCTGGAGTACGCGAGCGCGAAGTGCTTTTCCGAGCTGTCCTTGGCTTCGTTGGAGCTGCGATGCCGGCAGAGGAACACCAGGTGGGCTTCTTTGAAGGCTTCGATGTTTAGGCGGACCTGGGGGATGAAGAGTTACAAGAATTTATTTATTTATTTAAAAATTTATTGCACACAAGAAAGAAACAGAGATATAACATAGATATAACTGACACAACAGGCACTACTTATTTCTAAAAGAAATTTCTTCCAGCAGGCCTACAGAAAGGAAATGTTTAGCTAAGAAATGCAGATACGACGCGCACAATTAATGAATAATTATAAAATACATATGAATATGACTAGTTTTTATATATTATATCAATAAATAAAAATCGTTTATTACATCTATCTCACACATGGCACAGTACATTAGGTCATAATACAGCTTACAAGAAACTTCGTTACCTGTGCCATAAGGAGATGAGCAACGGGGCCACACTCAGCATAAATACACACATACTTATACACTTAAATACTATTACATATCAATACAAATATATAAAATTTATGGACTAGACAGGGACAGGTAGTGGTCTTTCACTCGCTTTTTGAATATAGGCAGTGACGGACTGTCACGCACCACATGCGGGAGAGAGTACCACATGCGGGAGAGTTCCACAGTCTCGCAGCATGAACAGTGAAGGAGTAGGAAAAGAAATCGGAATGATGGATGGGGATGGCCAAAGACGATCTTACATTTGAGAATTTGTAATACCTGGCGACTCTCTGCCTGAGTCATTGTTCCCCGATAAGTATAGCCTTGGGCTCTTCAAATCTAGAGTGAATAGGTATCTTCTAGACACGCATGCTACATGTTCGACCTCATCTTCGCTTTCCATCTGGAGAGTAGAGGTCAAATGCAAGCCTAATAATAAAAAAACAATACAAAAAAAACCCGCCCCGGTTTCGCACGGGTAGTTTTTAAGGTACAGCCGCTTGTGGCGCTACATTCGTATTTTTATTTTATTTGTGAAGAGTGGAAGAATCGGGGGGAGGCCTTTGCCCAGCAGTGGGATAATTCGGGCTGATATAATAATAATAATTTGTGTTCAGGCAACTGAATTTGTAACCATGATCCAATCTGGTCAGGTTCCCCTGGTAGCAGGGTCACAGAGGTCAGATGGTAGTCACTGTACTGTAATTACTTGATCGCCGAATTCTGGATCATGATCGGACCCCGGGCCCTCGTTCTCGAGAGCACAACCGGGACATTAACGCCAAGATGATTATTTTTAATTTAATCTTTAATTTTAGTTTCAAATTTTGGGACTTATCGTATGAGCCGGCGAATGGTCCCCTTCCTTACCTTGAAAGTCTCCTGCCACCGCGGCTTGTCGTCGTGGTAGTACACGATGGACTTGTACTCGTCCACGGGCTGTGCGCCCGCGCCCACCGATATCACGCCCTGGGGACAAGGGGACAATACATTTTTTTATTTACTAGTCGGTAGGCTAAACAGAGGATTACGAGCGTCGATGGCCTCATCGTCGATGGATCATATTTATTTATTTATTTATTTAACAATTTATTGCACACAATAAAGAAATACAGAGATATAACATAGATATAACTGACACAACAGAAAGAAGAGATTTCTAAAAGAATATCATCATACTTGGGGCCCAACTACAACGTGGGTTGTGGTTTAATTTAATTTATAAATGTAAATATTTCAATTTTTAATCATTTTATAAAAATATATAAAATTACATTTAAATCCACTTTCAATTAATTATTTCAAATAAATTAATCATCGACCATATCTTCCCGTTCTCGACCACGCACGGATCACGGACAAGGCGGACCCCGGACCCTCGTCCTCGAGAGCACAACCGGGACATTAGCGCTAAGATGATTATTATATTTTTTATCTTGATCACGCCCGACCCTGGCGAACAGTTCTTATATTCGTCAAATGGTGGGTCACTAGGAGCTTACTATGATGACAATAGAGTGTCGCTATGTTGTCAGGGGAGATCACTAGTGGGTCACTAAGGTGTCATAATGGAGTCACTAGAGAGTCCTCGACTTATATGTATACCTACAGGCAATGGCCGTTAAGTACAGGTCAATATTACAAATGCGGTGCCTTTATGTGTCTCTAGGTCAATTTGTCAGTAGAGTATCAATATGGAGTCACTGGGGTGTCACTAAAGAGTCACTAGGATGTCAAATAAGGTGATTCATGAGGGGATCACTAGTGAGTCACTATGGGATTACTATGGTGTCAAATCCCCTATTTCACAAGTTTCAAATAGGGGCCACTAGTGTCACAAGGGGTTCACAAGGAAGTCACTGGAGTCTTATTTCAGGGTTACTAGGATGTCACTTAGGAGTTACTAAGGGATCAGTAGAGTGTCACCAAGGGATCACTAGTGTGTCACTAAGGGTCACTAGAGTGTCACTAAGGGATCACTAGAGTGTAACTAAGGGGTCACTATAGTGTCACTGAGGGGTCACTAGAGTGTTACCAAGGGATCACTAGAGTGTCACTGAGGGGTCACTAGAGTGTCACTAGAGTGTCACTGAGGGGTCACTAGAGTGTCACTGAGGGGTCACTAGAGTGTCACTGAGGGGTCACTAGAGTGTCACTAAGGGGTCACTAGAGTGTCACTGAGGGGTCACTAGAGTGTCACTAAGGGGTCACTAGAGTGTCACTAAGGGGTCACTAGAGTGTCATTGAGGAGTCACTAGAGTGTCACTAAGAGGTCATTAGAGTGTCACTAAGGGGTCATTAGAGTGTCACTAAGGGGTCACTAGAGTGTCACTAAGGGGTCACTAGAGTGTCACTGAGGGGTCACTAGAGTGTCACTAAGAGGTCATTAGAGTGTCACTAAGGGGTCATTAGAGTGTCACTGAGGGGTCACTAGAGTGTCACTAAGGGGTCACTAGAGCGTCACTAAGGGGTCTACTTACCTTATCATCTTCCCTACATATCTTCCCGTTCTTATCCACGACCCTGGCGACCAGTTCTATGTTCCTCTCCGAGGTCTTCCCTCCCTTGGAGTAGGCACCGCCCACTATAGTCACGTAGAGATCGTTCCTGGCGTCCCCTGGCAGGATCACTTCGGGGAAGCCCATCTTGCGAGCGACGCCAAAGTTGCCAACCACCAGGTGGGGGTTCTCTTCGCCGATCTGATGACAATCATAGTTAAACAAAATAATTAATATGCTTGTAGCGACATCTATCGCTCCACTAGGGAAACTCAACGATACTCACATTACGAGTACACGAACACAAGGTTGGCAAGCATCCGCAAATAGATGGCGCTAACCGTCCTGCATCGCGCTAGAGAAATGTGCCAACTTCCACGGCATATAATATACAACTTCCGACGATCAACTGTTGGGCCCTTGGTCCCCTGGTCACCCGGCCAGGTGGCTAATTACCCTTTTCCACCTTCTCCCCTATCTATCCTATTCTGCACCGCCAAATGCTTAAACAAATTCACACAGCGCCATCTAACCCCAAAGTAAGCAACGCTTGTGTTATGGGTGCTAAATAACGGTTAAACTACTTATATACTTGCTTTAAATACATACTAATTATACATATTACACCCAAACCCGTAACAGAAATTAAAATTCATCATTTCAATTCCTGCTCGGCCGGGTATCGAACCCCGGACCTCTGCGTGGCAACCGGCATGTTAACCAAATGAACCACTAAGGTCGTCAACTACAACAAACTAACTACCGTGTGGTGTCCGGCAGAGTAGAATAGCACCAACCCCTTACACTCTTGGGTGTCGTACGAGGCGAATCATGTTTTCGAGGCAACAGATCTAGAGTCTCCGTAGGCTGGAAAATGGGCAGCAGCGTTTTCCATTGTTATATTTATAACACTGCGATTCCCAACCCGTCTGCGAAGCATGGAGATTATGGCAATAACCTTCCCTTTCGTATGAGAGGCCCTAAGTCCTGCAGTGGACTGTTATGGGCTGTGATGATGTAAACTAACTGACAGATGTCAGAAAACCATCGACAAAGTCTACATCTAAAATATTTTCCAAAGTAATGAACCGATTTTAATGAAACAAAAAGCTAAGAACCAGTAGGTTAAACTGGTCTTCAATAGAAAAGAAAACGCATCCGGTCGATTATAAATTCGGCTTGTACGATTCCCCACACAGACACATAGATAGCCACCTGTATTCATATTATGTACTCGTCATTTGACGGTATATACATACTTTGTAAATATCATAATAAAGGAAATTGTTTTACCAATGGATTTGTGTTCTAGAGATATACCTAAATCCATGGATAAATACATAGATAGATAGATATTTCATTCGCGCTAAGAAAATAGTGAGTCATCGTTGTCCGCCGGCCTAGCCCCGCCCTACGACCAATCCGGTCGCAACAAATTAAAGTGCTATCTTCACAGTGACGGCAGAAAATAATAAAAATGAATACCCGGTTGGAATAAAGATCAAATACCAGACTGGCTGCTAAACAAACGGACTTGACTTTATTTTTAATTTCAGACAAATAAGTACATTTTTATCGATTCATCATCACAGCCCGTCACAGTCCACTGCAGGACTTACGGCCTCTCCCACGAAAGGGGAGGTTATTGCCATAATCTCCACGCTTGGAAGGCGGGTTGGAGATCGCAGTGTTTAATATAACAATGGAAAATGCTGCTGCCCATTTTTCAGATTACGGAGACTCTTGATCTTTCGTCTCGAAAACATTAGTCGCCTTGTACGACACCCATGAGTGTAAGGGGTTGGTGCTATTCTACTCTGCCGGACACCACACGGCCTGCCGGACAACACACGGCCTTTTTTTTATCCATTAATATAAATTGATTGAACTTTTACTCCACTGAGAAAACACCTTTACACACTATTTTCTTAAACCGAACAGACTTTACTAAACAAATTTGTATTTCTCGTACATGGCATTGGAGGGAAACAGAGTGACACATGGAATTCATTGGAGGGAAATAGAGTGAACAGTCCATACCTGTTTCCAATCTCCCTCTATCAATTGCAGCGACACCCATACTCCTTGAGAGTTCTTCGGGTCTTTCAGCTCCCGCTGGTTGCTTATCACCTGTCGCAGGAGGGTGTCCATTTTCTCTTTCTCGCATCTGGGGAAGCAACGGGGTGGAGAGTGAGACGCTGTGAGCGCAGTCGACGGGAATGTTATGACGATTATGACACGTGCGTATTTCTATACGGTCAGTCATCCTATTACGTAGAATACGCGCGACTCGAAATTGTTGTTGTGAAAGGTCTCTTAAGGTGAAATCTAAACAAAGAATATGAGTTTAGTTACAAAAAATGATAAGGTTACCTAAATGTTAATTTTAAATATTCGATTATATTATATCAATATCGATTTTCAATTGTCTGTTGTTATTCGTTATTCGTGGCACTTCACTAAAGGGGCGGGGCCTGTCTATGAAGTACGACATTTTCCGTAGTACATTTTAACGACATAAAACACAAAACTTCATAGGCGTGCGCCAAAGACCAACAATTAGTGAGCTGTCAAAATTATCATCCTATTTTAGACAAAGCATAGCTTGCGCGTTTTTCCTTATGCTACGCAGTTGGTTATTCGGAAAAGCTTGTAAAGCAATTTGTAGAGAATTGTATGGGCTGTAATTAAGTAATGGACCAATTCAGATGAACCTGCTAATATAGGTAGTGTCTGTGAGTGTGTATACTCAATCACCCGCATGCTTTGATCGTTTAAGCTGTACCCGCTATAGAGCTGATTACATTTGATTAAATTCGATAGCCTAAATTTAGAAGCACAAAACGATAGCAAATTTAAGTGGAATGTTTGCTCATACGATGAGGTCCATTTTTGTGTCACTTATATTACGTTACGCGTCGCTCTTTCTTTCAAAAGCCGTGATACAAAAAAGGGACCTTATTGTGTGAGCAATATATTCCGTTTTGGATTGCTCTTAAGGTGCGTACGAATTAGAGGCAGCCTCAGGTTGAGGCACGCACGGCTCGCCCATTTGCACAAATTCGTACGTGGCTCACGCGCAGCTCGCCGCGAGCCGCCGATTGGCGGTTTTCTGTCCATGCTCAAAGGTGCCTCGGCTTGCGTGCCTCGCGAGTTTGGACATGACTACGAATGCGCGCGTATTGTTTATTGACACTTGACAACTATAATATTTTCATGTCAATTAAACTGTTGCTCTTCCTAATAAATAAATAAAATAAAATAAAATGAAATTAATAAATTATTTAGAAAACTTATATAATAAACAACATGGTGAGCAGAAAAAAAGCGTTATGGGATCGAAAAACCTAAAATTATTTTAACAATCCCATCCATTATGATAAAAGCAGCATCAGCATTTTATTTGTGCGGCGCATTTGTGGCTCGCCGCGAGCACGTTGCCTCAACGAACAAACAAATGCGCCGCTGAGCAGCCTCACCGCGCGCGGCGAGCATGCCTCGGGCTGAGCCGCTCTAATTCGTACGCACCTTTACGCTTTCTGTATCTGAATTTAGTCGACTGACTTTAGCCAGGTACAATAAGCGCAAACAAAACCTATACACGTCTCGACTAAATCTCCGAAGTACTTGTTAAAGGAAATGCTTAGACCATCCAAGCCGTACCTGCTAATATAAGTCGCGTCTATGCGTGTGTATATTCTGCATCCGCACGACCCGCTTTGGCTTGACCTTTATAATACGTACGGTTAAGCAATAGAACGCGTTGCCTGCGAGTGTGTTCCCTGATCAATATAATCTGAACGCCTTCAAGGCTAGAGTGAATAGGCTGTTCCGAGACGGGCATGCTCCATCTTCGTCCGCATCGTCACTTACCAACAGGTGAGATGGCGGCCAAATGCCTGTCTTGTCTCATCATCATATATTTAAGAGTATGACTCTTGTCGGTGGAGCAATCGCCACTCTTCTCTCCTGTCTGCCAACCTCTTCAACTCTTTATAATCCCCGGCGCTCACTTTTTCCTTCACGTCCTACCAATATTCATATCTTGGCCTCCCTCTTCCTCTCTATCCTTCAACTTTGCCTTCTATTATCACTCTTAGAAAGTTGTTTTATATGTCCTAGCATTTTCCCACTTCTGTTCTCGATAACTTTTAGTAAATTTCGCTTCTCCTCTCGGGGTTTTTTAATTTTTTTTATGTCATACGGTAGGCAAACAGGCAAGTGGCCCACCTGATGAAAAGTGGTCACCACTGCCTATAGACATTAGCAACACCAAGAGTATCGCCAATGCGTTGCCCACCTCTAAAACACGTTGCTCTGACAGCAAAAAGGCAAATGCCCTCCACTGCCAAAGCCACGGTTCCCCAAATCCCCACCCCATGGAGCACTGGAGACCTTACTCACCGGCAGAAACACAATACTATTGAAAAGAGTATTGTTTAGCTGCGGTATTCTGTAAGGTGGAGGTACTTCGCCAGTCGGGCGGCTCCAATTCGAACGTGCTCCTCTCCGTGTCTTGTCTAATATTGAAAAGTACTCACGGATAGAAAGGCAGCAGTATGTGCTTGTCGCTGGGCTCGGCCGCCAGGTGCCGCGTCACGTCGGCCGCCGCCACGCCGCAGGGGCGACGCATCTTCACGCCTGATGGCGCGGGTGTGGAAGGAGGGGCCATTGAGATACGTCTGGGGAGAGAAAGAAAGAAAAAATATAACCAAACCGACAGATAGTCGGATAACTCCCGACTAAAGTCGGAGATGAAATTAAATATCACAAATGTATCACTTGTAACTGATCTGAATCAGTTTAACTGGTGTCTCAACAGTAACGACAGAATTTTAGAATTGATTTTTAGTAATAGATCGTGTGTAGAGTTACTTCATGTGAAAGTTCATTAACAAGAGAGGATCCTCCTCATGAATCTTTAAACATATTAATTGCTCTGCCCGTTCAAACACTGTGCCTGGAAATTCCTCGTACAGCTAGGAACATCCATAATGCCAATTACTACCAAATACGCGATAACTTGTCTGCGACAGATTGGGGTATTATAAAGGACCTTGGAGCAGACAACTGATTACTTTTATTTAAAAATTAATTATAAATTAGACAAAAATATCCCATGTCGTACTGTAAACTCTAATGGTAGTTTTCCGCCTTGGCACTAGCCAGCTTTAATAAATTTAATCCGTGAAAAGCGCCGTGCACATAAAAAATTGATAATTTATGGGAATCCACTCGACTACCAAACGTTTCAAATTTTAACAAAGCGGGAAACCACAATAAAGAGACAATGCTATAAGACGTATATTATTGACTATGCTGAGTTCAATATATCACAATCACCAAAATTCTTTTGGACTTTCATAAAATCAAAATGCTTCTCGAACTCGGTACCAGATACAATGACATTTGAGAGTGTGTTATTTACAGGGTTATGAGTCTATTTGTAATAGCTTTAATAACTATTTTAACACTGTCTTTACCACACCTCTTAACAGTCAAAAATGTGAAAACATTGTAATAAATGAGAACTTGCCCTATAGTGTCTCGTCAATTCGTATTTCCGCATGTCAGGTTATCAAACATCTTGAAAATACAAATGTAAATAAAGGTTCAGGCCATGATGGGATTCATCCGGTTTTTGTTAAAGCCTGCGCGAAAGAATTATCCATTCCACTTGCTGAAATTTACAATATATTTACTCTGTCCGAAGGTTGCTTTCCCGATATATGAAAAAAAAAAGCGATATTTACCCCTATTTTTATTTATAAAAGCGATATCAAGCAATATAGGCGATATCGAAGTTGTGTTTTCGGAAAATTACTAGAATTATTTGTTACTTCAGAACTCACTTGGTGACATACACAGAATTTGTAATGAACGCATTGGATGCTGGTTGTCAGGTTAACGCTATATATACTGAATTCTCGAAGGCGTTTGATAAGATAGATCACAAAACTCTTTTGTAAAAGTTACTGGACGTTCGGATGCTTGGCGATCTTTATAGATGGATAGAATCCTACCTCAGTAATCGTAGTCAGGCTGTGTCACTGAAGGGTTTTATGTCACAATTTTTGCCTATACCTTCCGGGGTGCCACAGGGTTCACATCTAGGGCCATTTCTATTTACATTGTTTATACGGATGATAAAAATCTTTAAAAATGTCAGTACAATTGACGACAAGCAGATTCAGGTGCAAGCAGCACCTGAATCTGATATATATATAGTTTTAATCAATATTGCATAGAAAATAAACTTATTCCAAATACATCTAAGTGTTCTCTCTCTGTTGTGCTTCTCTCGAAAACATAACCCAATCACATACAATTATAAAATTTCGGACGACGTATTGAATAGGGTGGATAAAATTAGGGATTTAGGTGTTATTTTGGATCATAAGCTTCATTATAATTTCCATATAGATACAATTTTAGAGAAGGCTTTTAAACCACTAGGCCTTATCCTCCGCCTTACCAAACCGTTCAGGCGTACTGACTCTCTGAAAATTCTCTACTACTCATTCGTACGAAACCATTTGGAATTTGCCAGTGTGGTATGGAACCCACAGTATGCTGTTCATATCTTTAGGTCAAACAAGCCTTTAAAATTCGTAATGGCAGACAAACGTCAAATCTAACGTCAATTTAATAGAAAACGGTACTAGAATCTCAGGGAGTACTGTAGGTATGGATTGTACAAAACCGGTCGCATCTCGAAAACCGACTCGGAAACAGTAGTTGCACCCAAAGGGACTTTTAATCAGGGCACTTTACTCTAAACATATCAAAACTTCATCAAAATTAACTCAAACCACATTTTCCTAAGAACTTTTGGTCCTATGTGTCAGCTTTCAGTCATACAGTGATTCGGCTAAAAGACCTTACTTACCTACTTTGCAAAGTTGCAGGTCGTACTGAGAATCGATATTATTATTCAAAATTGTTAATAGTGACATAGATTCTTCTCCTCTTCTCGAACAAATTAACTTTAAAATACCACGCAACTCCTCACGTTAAGGACACATTTTATATTGAGCACTGTACCACAAACAATGCGAAAAATTCATTATCAGAAGAACCGCACGGTGTTATAATGTTTCGCTGAATGATATCGACATATTTGCAAACGATCTGTTACAGTACAAAAACAAATTAAGACACAAATTGTTAATGTAAGCACTGTAGTATAACATTTATTAGCAAAATTGTAGTAGTTAATGTATTGTACTTAACGTTGTTGTCAGTCGCAACAGCTTGCTTATTATCTATCAAAGTTTGTAAATTAAATAGGAAACTTTAAGTCAAATTAATTATCTCGTGCGATGTACTATTTGTGTAAATGACTGTTTGTTCCTAAATAAAGAAAAAAATATACAGTGTGTGGCCTACAACCGGGGCAAATATTAAAAACGGAGGCTCTATAGGTCACCACCGACTAAATCATCATGGTCCCAACTCATTAAAATCAAAACTTAACATCTTGTTTTTTTCTAACAAACTTAATCGTAAATTCAATATAATGTGAACAAAACAATAGTTCCGCTCAACACGATCGAGTTCATTCTGCATCGTACTTATTCGGAGCTACTCGGAATGGCTCGTTGACATGTGGCGGCTGATATTTTATGCCCTGTACCACGACATTGACAATGTTAGCGATAATATCGTTTTGCAATAATCACTGATTATGGATCGTAACTTTAAATTATTATTGTGTGTAATGTATGGGTTTTGGTTAACTGGAATCTTTTCAGAAAAAATACCAATACTCTAGAGAGTCTCTATTTAGAATATTATCCCCACACTGTATATTTAAACAAATATGCTTGGACAAATTCACACAGCACCATCTAGCCCCAAAGTTAGCAAAGCTTGTGTTATGGGTTTTAGATAAATGATAAACTACTAGTTTACATACTTATTATACATATAACACCCAGACCCGCAACTGAAATAAAAATTCATCATTTCAATTTCTGCCCGGCCGGGAATGGTGGCGCTGTGTGAATTGTCCAAATTTTTTTTATTCCGTGGAATTCTGTCGTTTCTTGTATTAGGAAATGTTAGAACTTAGAACATTATTATTATTGTTGTTATTCTTCCTGAACAGACAGGCAGTTGGAACAACTGATGTCTGTATCTCATTATCCTCAACCCATTGACATTTTAAATTAATTAATTAATATCAAGTGAAATAAATCTATAGGACAACTATTACTATATTTAAATATGTAAATTTGAATTTTCATGACAGTTTGTAGATTAACGTGCCAAACTCAATTGTAAATCGCACATTTCTATGGCGTGACATCTGTCAAAATCCCACGAAATAAAAACTGGAGTACAGGGGGGCCTATTATCGCGCTTTCGACATTCGAATTTTACATTTTCGCTAGCACAAATCTGCATTAAAAAGACACTGAAATGTCTGTTGCAGGCTACAAACGTATTCTCAACTATCTTCGCTCATCATGTATTGTCGAAGATTGTTTTCTGTGACGTTTTTGATAGAGATCATCATTATCATCATCTTGGCGTTAATGCCTCGCGCACGAGGGCCCGGGGTCCACCTTGACTATGATCCAGGATTTGGCAGGTCAGGTAATTACAGTGGAGCGACTGCCATCTGACCTCCATGACCCTACCATGATGCTACCAGGGGAACCTGACCAGATTGGATCATGGTAACACATCCAGTCGCCTGAATGTGCAGGTTTCATCACAATGTTTTCCCTCACCGTAAGAGCATCGGTTAGTATTCAACTAATGTACATAACTCAGAAAATAGTCAATGGTATATGGCCGGAGCGGAATTCGAACCCGGGACTCGGGTCGGATACTCTAACCGCTCGGCCACCGACGCTCTTTTTTAGAGATATTTACGATTTTGATAGAGATATTTAGCTTTAAAAGAGCCACCAGATGGCGCTCGCTACCGAAATAGTATGAGGTGGTTTATTACTTGTAATCAACATTCTGCGACTCCATAGCTCCAATTCTGACTACATGGCAGACTAGGAACAACTTTTCTCTCTTGATATCGTTGCCGAGGTCCTGAAACCAATACAAAAATAAATTAATTGAAAACTGCAGTATAAAATGAGGTCATAGTTTGGGTCATAATTCCTAACTATGTGGATGGATGTGCGTACAAACCGGAGACAGTCCAAGTCTAAACCCACCCTGATTGCGATGCTGTCTTCTGTGTTTTCCACTAAACCGACTTAATAAGTTTTACTGTGTCTCGGTTCATCGTCTAACTATGCAAATCTCTTATTAGAAACTACAAAAAAATCCACCTGTATCCTTAGCGACTCACCGTAAACCCTCAGCCACCTCAGCAGCAACTGTTCGGTCAACTTCGTGTGATGCGCTTCGCATCCAAATCAGTCTATCTGTTCGGGCGCTACGACGCCAAAAGCAGATATACACCGCCACAGAGCCACAGATACATGCCTCTTTCTTCGTCACGAGTAAAATATATATAACAGAGCAACGTGTTATAGAGGTGGGCAACGCGTTGGCGATACTCTTGGTGTTGCTAATGTCTATAGGCAGTGGTGACCACTTTCCATCAGGTGGCCCGCCTGTTTGCCTACCGTATAACATAAAAAAAATTCACACTCACCGTAAAGACGACCTGCACAGGCGTGAACTGTAACGGCGGCCACCTCATTAGCAGGTGTTCGGTCAGCTTCGTGTGCTGGGCGTCGTATAGGGCCAGCAACAGCTCTACTGGCTCGGCCAGCCGGCACACGAAGTTGTGGACTCTCACGCAGACGGAGTAGGTCCGGGCGGCCGCGGGAGCGGGGGGCGGGGCGGGGGTTGTTTCCTGGGGGGTGAAAAGGGGGGGGGGGGGGGTTAGCATCATATTGGCGGAAATTTGTTTTTTTGACAAACGTGGATGCGGGCAGGTATTAGGCGGCAGCCGCGCTGGGCACACGACCGAAATGATATACAAACATAAATAACATACACACACAAACATATAGGTACATGTGGTCTTCTCGTGACCACGGTGGGTGTAACCCTACCGAAACGACGGGAAAACAAATCGAAAAGGTATGTCACGTGTAAGTCCCGTTAATTATATTAAGAGAGGTAGGGCATAGCGGGGTATCCCGTTCGAAATGGAGCCGCCCGACTGGGGAAGTACCTCCACCTTACAGAATACCGCAGCTAAACAATACTCTTTTAAATAGTGTTGTGTTTCTGCCGGTGAGTAAGGTTTCCAGTGCCTATGGGGTGGGGATTTGGGGAACCGTGGCTTTGGCTGTGGAGGGCATTTGTCTTTTTGCTGCCAAAGCAACGTGTTATAGAGGTGGTCAACGCATTGGCGATACTCTTGGTGTTGCTAATGTCTATAGGCAGTGGTGACCACTTTCCAGCAGGTGGCCCGCTTGCATGTTTGCCTAATGCATGACATAAGAAAAAAAAAATGACATATTATTTTTTCAATAAAGCTAATTTTACAAACAATCAATTTTTTTTCTTAATTTTATTTCAGTTTAAAAATCACCCTTTATGACTTTTCGAAATAACGATTCTTGCTCATACCATTCGGATGTGGAACGAGCTCCCAGCCACAGTGGATCGTTCAAGAGGTATATTAGAGGTCTCGTGAGAGACGGTGGTGACTACTTGCCATCAGATGGCCCGCTTGCCTGTTAGTCTGTCGCATATCATAAAAATAAAACATACCATATTCTTCCCGATCCTAGCGTTGGCTTCCTCGTGCATTATGTTGAGTCTGTAAGTGGAGACCTCTAGCGGGTCCACCAGCTGGCCGTTCGGGGTTCGCACCGCCAGCTCCATTCCTAGGGCACTGTGAGGACAAATTTTACATCAAAATATATTTAAAATTCATTTTTTATCGTTATCGCAGCCCATAACAGTCCACTGCAGGACTTAGGGCCTCTCCCACGAAAGGGGAGGCGGTTGCTATAATCTCTCTACGCTTGGCAGGCGGGTTGGAGATCGCAGTTTTAAATATAACATAAGTTTTATATATAGGTGAGTTGAGGTCAAATACAAGCCTATTGCTGATAATAATAATAAAAAAAAAACAACGGAGAACACTGCTGCCCATTTTCCAGCCTATAGAGACTTAGATTTTTTGCCTCGAAAACATTAGTCGCCTAGTACGACACCCGAAGGGGTTGGTGCTATTCTACTCTGCCGACACCGCACGGCTGTTTAAAATTCATAATTGAATCGGATGTCTCACAGCATGGATAATATGCACATGAATACAGCATCAACCGACGGCTTACAGCGTTCGGCGTGAGCAAAGCGTTGGGCAAAGTGGAGAAGATAAAGTAGGAAAGCTGACCCTGGCAGAAGCCGGGGTTGACGATGATGATGACGATGAGCACAGCAAAGTCCAGCCAATCTACCGTATGAATGTGAAACGAGTTCGCTTTTTAGACGGACCATCGAAAAATATATGAAATAATAAGTTATACCCCAACTTGAAAAAACAGCTTTATAAGGGTATAATTATACCTACTTTTATCATGCTTGTCAACTGTGAGTGTAAACTAGTATTGTGGAGCTTCCGTACAGAAGCGATAGATGTCGCTCACCGGTTCCCCTTGTCGATGCTGAACACTGCGGTCCTGGCGCAAAGTGTCCCGAGGCAGCTTTTGCTCGCAGCTGTATACTCACCTCCATGAATATGAAGCGGACAAACTTGGTCAGCGCCATCTACATGTGACGCTTGTCAACTGTGCGCTCTAGTGAATGTAAACTAGTGTTGTTGAGCTCTCCTACACAAGCGCTAGATGTCGCTCACCGGTGCACCTTGTCGATGCTAAATACAGCAGTCCTGGCCACGCGGCGCAGGCTGTCTTGAGGCAGCTTTCGCTCGCAGCTGTATACTCACCTCCATACAGACTTGGTCAGCGCCATCTATGTACGATCCTTGTCAACTGTGAGTGTGAACTAGTGTTGTTAAACTTCCGCATAGAAGCGCTAGATGTCGCTCACCGGTTCCCCTTGTCGATGCTGAACACAGCTGTCCTGGCTACGCGGCGTAGGGTGTCCTGAGGCAATGCTCCCGAGGCGGCCTGCGCTCGCAACTGTAGTAACGCCCGCATGCTCACTTCCATGAACTTGAAACGTTCGTCGTTCGTCTGGGGAAACGGGTGGGTTATTATCTTAGATTGCTTGATTTTAAGCTACTCAGTGAGAAACGGACAAGCAGCAAGATAACAAAAATGCAGAACCACAGCTGCGTTGTCGCTGTAAGGACGAAGATACCTGTAATTCTGGCTACCTTATCCTTGAAATCGGAACACAACTATGCAAGCATTGTTGCTTGACGGCAGAAAAATATAACGGGGTGGTTGTCACCCAGGCGGACTCCTTAGGCTTGACAGAGTCCTACATAGGCGTAGAAAAGGGGGGAACCGGGTGGGCCGTGAGTGTAAGCTAGAATAAGGTTTACATCTATATTGACCATTTTTGCATGCCTTTTAATGGTGGCTGAACGTGTTGAACTGTAATGTATGTAATATTGTTTATAAGACCAAAAAGTTAACAAAGACTTATACTTATCATTGGTATCACATTGACCATTATTATTGTTATAAGCCATCGTTGTCCCACTGCAAGTGCACGGCAAAGGCCTCCCATTTCCATTTCTCACGCCTGCCATTCGTTAACAGGTGTACCTGGCCAGAATGGATCACGGTTTTCCGCTATCTGTCGCTTACGATTCCGACCAGCTTACCATTAGGCCACTGACTCTTACACCCCTTTCAGACTTATAACAAACAAGGGGCCGATTTGAACCTCGTATCCCAAAACGCAAGCACTCACAATATACAGCTTCTTCCAAATGGGCAGCCATTCCCTCAGCGTGATGGCGATGTCGTGCACTACGCCGCCGCCGCCGGACGACGCGAGGATCGTGTCGCCGCAGCTGGAAAGGGGAATTAATATCTAGTTGAAGGTTTATTTTATATATTAGTTGAAGGGTTATTAGGTGGTGTGTGGTGCCACCACCTCAAAGAATAGCACCACCCCATCTCTTCCCGTGGGTGTCGTAAAAGGCGACTAAGGGACAAATCCGAAAGATGGGCAGCAGCATCTTTCTGGGTAGATTTACATCAACTACACTGCGATCTCCAACCCGCCTGCCAAGCGTGGAGATTATGGCAACGACCTCCCCTTTAGTGGGAGAGGCCCGAAGTCCTGCAGTGAATTGTTATGGGCTGTGATGATGATGATGATGATGATGATGATGATGAAGGTTTATTATTCGCTGGCCCGGTGCGACTACGTAGGCGTGGTGTCCTATCATTGCACATACTCTACCCCTATCCTACCGCACCCTACTCTACACTTACCATACCCTGCAATGTTAAAGTTGCATCTTATTTGGACCGCCAGAATCCCTCCCATTCCCAGACCGTCACAACCCTCAGCATTGAGATACGAGGCAAGGAGGAGGACCCTACTCCTACCTAACCTACCCTTTTTGCATGCAGACCACCTCTGTGTCATAGTCAACATAATAAAAAAAAAATTATTCAAATCTGTCCTACCGTTTTCGAGTTTTAGCGAGATTAACGAATAGCAATTGTTTTTTACATTTAACTAGTGGTCCCGGCGCGACTTCGTTCGCGTAGCGTTCCAATTCTACACCACCCTACCCCTACTCTACACCTACCTTACACCTACACTAGACCTAACCTACACCTACCCTGCACCTACCCTTCACCTACCCTACAACAACCTTACACCTACTCAACATCTACCCTACAACTACCTTACACCTACTTAACATCTACCTTACAACTACTTACCCTTTTTTTCTTGTTTTATAGACCTTCAGTCACCTGAATGTGCAGGTTTCATCAAGATGTTTTCCCTCACCAAATGAGATCATTTGGAAACAACCATTGTATTTTTGTTTAAAAAAATAGAATAAAAAGTATCCTATGTCCGTCTCCTGGTTCTAAGCTACCTCCCCACAAATTTTCAGCCAAATCGGTTCAGCTGTTCTTGAGTTATAAAAATTGTAACGACTTTCTTTTATATATATAGATAATATAATAATAATTATAAATTGCCTAGAAAGGCAACACACCGACACGGTCGGATGACCATGAGTCGAAGTCCACCTGAGGGAAAGAAACTACCTAAACAGAGTGGATGCGATGCCTTTGAGGGTGGCAAAAAGGTTCCCGGTGCTCGTACGTTAGTCGGATGCCAGGCATCTAGATGATGTGTATGACGGGACATACAGGCAGCAAACAGGCCAATTATTAAATAATAAAATTGCTCTGCTTATTGGTTACTCATGAATTATTATCGTTACAATATACGTCAAATGTCAAGTTATTACGGAGTCAGAGCTCTTAAAATTAGTCATTCGTGCGTTTGAAAGCCACTAAACGCACCAAAATAATAACAAACTAAAGCACAACAAGGCAAACAATTAAGTACACGCGCGAGGACAATCGCACCGAAAGCGATAACGTTTCAATTAAACGATAGTGAGTCAGGGGTCAGAGTTGAGGTCGGGATCGGTGAATTGAACATTTCGTCATAATCAAAGCATATGTGTCGCTGGTATATTATGGAAATTCGTCTTTTACAAAATGTTCAACGGATAACCAAAGTGTGAGGAGAACAGGTTCGAATCAAACAGTGTAAGTTTTAAGTTTTAGGTAGTGTAGACTTCCGACTGACAGTGTACCGAAGAGCCGTAAACCCAGTCTCAAGCCAATGTTGAAATTACCAGTAGTAATTAAAGTGGATTACCTAATTTTACTAAGAAATGCTGACGTTTATTTGCCATACCTTATTTGCTATACCTTTCGAAACATCGAGGTAAGCCACGGAAAAGTAAAATAACTTATCACGATTGCTGAAGTTTATTTACCGTTTTATACGAACATCGTGTATCGCAAACTTATCAGCGTTAAAAAACATTGCGATGATGAGTGTTTGCGACTTGGACCTATTGCGAGTGTTTGACACTTCACGATTTCGCCATTTTGCTTCTAAACGACTTTTAATTTATGGGTAATTTGGTAAACGATCGAATTCCCCAACACCCCTGCAACAAACACAATGACCCACAATTTGTCGGATATAGTTCACGAGATAATTTGACAATGTGCGATATGAAGGGCCCAGTTTTGCGGTTACTGTTACTATCGGCCTACTGGAGTGATAGCGATAAATCCTGGCCCCTATTCGTTTATCAAAACCCTCAGAGGGTGATGGTTTTTACACACCGTCACTTATTTTACTGGGATGACTGATCGATCATGCACAGTCTCTGATTAATCTTCTAATCTTTAAATACAATGATGTTTAACCACCACCGATGTTTTATGGATGCATACAGTCAGACGGTAAACCTGATGGAAAGTGGCCATCACGTCTAGCTAGGACATCAGCGGTGCCTTTACAGAAATCAAATTATTTATTTAGATTTGAGCTTTAAGTCAACCTTTATTATCCGTACGGTTGAGGAATGAAAAGCGTTGGTTGCGAGTGTCTTCCCTGATCATTATAATCGAGGCGCCCTCAAGGCTAGAGATAAAAGGCTGTTCCTAGACAGGCATGATCATCGGTCGCATCGTCACTTACCACCAGGTGAGATGGCGGTAAAACACCTGGGTGGTCTAAATAAAAAAAATAAAAAAAATCTCCCTCCCGAAGTCTTTCTTTTCCACTATAACATGGGGTTTTTCAAAAGGCAAGTCTACAGGTATCTCAAAGGCCGGCACTGCATCCGCTCCGCTTGAGTTGTAGATATCCAGGAAGGCGGTGGCCGATTTCCATAAGATGGAGCGTCTGTCCGTGTACCTCCATAGGCCCAATAAAAAGCTTTCTATGGATTCAGTTTTTCTTTGAGGTGAGCAAAACACTCCGTCTTTTCATTGACTTTTGAAGTTATACGTATGAACAGCTTTCAAGCACATTATTTCATTATTCCATTATTTATTTCGCATCAAAATCGTTCCTCAGTTCGAGGGCTACGATGCCACAGACAAATTTAATTTAAGTAAAAGCTCCAATCCTCAAAATGGCCCTAAAAACCGGATAAAAACTAACCAAAGCGAGGCGTACGTCTCAGAAGATTGATTGATTGTTCCCTGACCTTGGGAAACAATCATGGCTTTCTCATCTTAGTAAAGTTTATTGCTAAAACATGTGGACCTACTTGAGTAATAAAATTCAGTATAGGTAGTTTGCTACCTCAGTGGTAATACAAAAAATCTCTTACTCTCTTAGGTGGAGCAACGACGATGAATTCTGAAGTGCCCTGCTCGTTAGAGACTTGGCAACATCTCTTGCCTCATCTCGCTATCCTTAAGAATCACTTAGCTCTTTGGCAATAGATCCTAAGTCGGACCCGCCCGTTATATAGGCAGGCTGGAGCGACAGTTTCTGACTCCTGTTTTCCTGACCTAAACCTTGAAGTTGACCCTGGCATGTACCCTGACGACCCTTGACCTCTTCAATAGCGCCCGATCGTAACGCAGATCCTACCCAAACAGGACAGGAGAGGCCAAGATTGAATTCTTGAACGAGAACGACTGAGTCTAGTCTGCAATGCTACTGACCTGTCAACATGG
Organism: Blastobasis lacticolella; assembly: GCA_905147135.1. Lineage (NCBI taxonomy): Eukaryota > Metazoa > Arthropoda > Insecta > Lepidoptera > Blastobasidae > Blastobasis > Blastobasis lacticolella. Next base: position 13,789,762 of record LR990061.1, read on the forward strand.
CACTCCCTGACGACTACGTAGCTCTTAGGCAGCGAGCCGCAACTTCCGCTGCGGAGGCTCTGCGCCCAGTACCACTCGTCGGTCTCTCGCAGTATCTTCACCAGCTCACCGACCTCCACGTTGAGGTGGAGAGGCAAGGTGGCGACGTAGTTGTATATCGCTGGAAGAGGGAGATAATGGTTAGAATCTGGTGTTACCAGCTCGGTGGGCTAATGGTTAACTTACGGCTTATGATTACCTCGGGGTACGAGGTTCGTACCAATGACTCTTTTCTGATTTATGTACATTAGTTGGACACTATTGGATGCTCTTACGGTGAGAGGAAACCTGCACATTCAGACGACTGATCGAGTAACCATGATCCAATCTGGTCTTGTTGACAGGGTCACGAAGGTTAGATGGCAGCTCCACTTTAATTACCTAATCTGCCAAACCCTGGATTATGGTCAACGCGGACCAATATTCGAATATTCGCCCTAAATACAAAATCGCGGGGCGCAGATATGCATCATTTGCGCCGACAGGAAAACTGCTCATTACACACGCTCAGTAATTATTTCTATATTGGGGCCTTCATATATCTGTGAGCAAGTATTTTCGTTAAAACAAATTAAGTTTTAAAATTATTTTTGTTGTCTCCATCATCACAGCCCGTAACAGTCCACTGCAGGACTTAGGGCCTCTCCAACGAATAGGGAGGTCATTGCCATAATCTCCACGCTCGGCAGGCGGGTTGGAGATCGCAGTGTTTAAATATAACAATAGAAAATGCTGCTGCCCATTTTCCAGACTACGGAGACTCTTGATCTTTTGCCTCGAAACCATTAGTCGCCTTGTACGACACCCATGAGTATTAGGGGTTGGTGCTATTCTACTCTGCCGGACACCACACGGCCAACACAGGTTTTGTTGTCTACTTAATTAGAATCGCCACTTACCAACAGGTGAGATGGCGGTCAAATGCCTGTCTTGTATAATATAAAAATAAAATTAAAATGGCCCTTGCCCCCGGAAATGTTGTTATTTTATATGGCCCATCTCTAAATATATTTCCCCATCCCTGCCTTAACCATTAGGCCACCGCACTTTAATACATAATGATAATGAATAATAAATATCCCAAGCAAATATGTGCCGGTATTCACACTACCTATACAAATTACGACCATTTGAACAGGAACAGCACTCCAATTCAGCAAGACAATGGTTCCGGCAAAGTTATATTTGCATATCTAACCCCTAAATCGGCTTCGCTAAGTTAGTGTACGCAACGTACAGTTAATGTTATTTCTAATCGTTCTTCCTTTATTCTTTTTTTGTTACGGGTTGCCTGCGAGTGCGTTCCCTGATCATTATGCCTTCAAGGCAAGAGTGAATAGGCTGTTCCCAGACATGCATGGGCCATCAACGGCCGCATCGTCACTTTCCACCAGGTGAGATGGCGGCCAAATGCCTGGCTAGTCTAATAAAATATAAACACATACATAAAGTCACACTTCTCTTGTAGAAGTAAGCAGGGTTCTATTATATAAAAGTCCTCAGCGTTTTCAAAGCCTACAAGCCATTTTCACCTACCTATCCGCATTGGAAAAAGACCGAAACGAACATATCACAATAAAATCGGAGATATCGGACATAAAAACAACTCAACAGATTTTGATGCAATTCGGCAGCAATATAGCTTGTAGTCCAGAATAGCACATAGGCCATAATTTTATGCCGAAACTTAATGTGGTTCCCGCAAGAACGGATCTGGAACGTTGCAATAGAATTTTATAACCCGCGTCACGAAAGAAGAGACTTGTCAAATGGCAGTGGAGGGGATTTCGCGCAGGTAATCGTATGCAGCACAAGTCGAACCACGTGACCCGCCATGTCTCTTCTTATTTGACACTAGCTATGCGCGAACGAAGTCGCGGGCATAAGCTAGTTTACGTTTAGTTTAGTAATCATGTTTGTAGTTTTGCTGATAACCAAGGTTTTTTTTTACTACTAAGGTGGCAAACAAGCCTATGGACGTTTGCAGAAAAAGAATTAAAATTGAAACGCTGTCCTTATGTCAGTATCGGGACTGTAAAGGAATGTCAGTGGTAGGTTTGAGGAATCCGCCTGGGTGAGTACCACATCCTTATCTATTTCTGCCGCCAAGCAACAATGCTTGCATTGTTGTGTTCCGGTTTAAGGATAAAGTAGTCAGCGCAATTACAGACATGAGGCATTTCATCTGAGATCCACAGTGACAACGCACAACATTTTTGCTGCCTGCAACCTAAATGCATTAAGTATATGTTTTGGGCGACAGTTACCGCTTACCATCAGGTAGGCTGTTTGCTCGTTTGTCACTGCGAAGACTAAAAAAGAAAAAGATATACACTTACAAACTAGAAGAGAGGTAGGGCATAGCGGGGTATCTCGTTCGAATTGGAGCCGCCCGACTGGGGAAGTACCTCCACCTTACAGAATATCGCAGCTTAACAATACTCTTATAAATAGTATTGTGTTTCTGCCGGTGAGTAAGGTTTCCTGTGCTCCATGGGGTGGGGATTTGGGGAACCGCGGCTTTGGCAGTGGAGTGGCTTTTGCCTTTTGCTGCCAGAGCAACGTGTTACAGAGGTGGGCAACGCATTGGCGATACTCTTGATGTTGCTAATGTCTATAGGCAGTGGTGACTACTTCCCATCAGGTGGCCCGCTTGCCTGTTTGCCTATCGTATATCATAAAAAAAAAAAAAAACTACTAGCGCCTATAACCTAACACTCACATTAATAAATATGAATACAATCACACTGTACCTAAAAACAGCGTCGTCCCATATTTAGAGCCAATCGCATCGCGTCGCCGATGTCCTAATTCTGTTCAGTGCGTACGTTTTTAGACCTAGGGCTTACAAATGCGTCGCGACCTAGTATTTATAAATGACGCCTAGACGCTTCCTGCAACAGAAGGCTTGTGACTCACCCAGTGCATGGAAACAAATTGAAACTTCACTTTTTAAGGCATATGACGATTGACATTGTTCGATGGGTTTCGTACAGTGATTCACTTTTGTAATTATTTGTTTGGATCGGTAGCTGGCGTTGTCTGAAGCCCCAGTGTGGAATTTTGGTACCACGTAGGTACTTTTGAGAGCTTTTTACGGTTTTCGGGCTACTATAACTTTGGGAATGAAAGGGCGAGGGCACCACAGTACCATTAAACAAAGGACCAATCCAAAAAGTGCCAAAAACGTAGAAAATGCCGGCTAAAAACTGAAAGTATGTAGAAAGGTTTTTACGGGTCGGCAACACGTGGGTGATGCCCCTGGTATTGCAAACGTCCATAGGCTGCGGTGACTGCTAACCATCAGGCAGGCCGCAAGCTTGTTTGCCACCTTAGTGGTATAAAAAAAGTTTGATAGAATGCTTAATTCTGAACATTTTCATTACTTCAGCCACGACATACGACCATTAATAGAGTTATTATTTATTTACATTAGCCTGAATCATCCCACTGGTGGGCAAAGGCCTCCCCCCGATTCCTCCAGGGCTTTGAAGCTTCAAAATCTAGAATTCGACTGAAATCATAGAAAAGCTAGATTTTCAGGTTACAAGAACAAAAAGGTTAAAAAATTTTTAGAATAGTACATCATCATCATCATCACAGCCCATAACAGTCCACTGCAGGACTTCGGGCCTCTCCCACGAAAGGGGAGGTCATTGCCATAATCTCCACGCTTGGCAGGCGGGTTGGAGATCGCAGTGTAGTTGATGTAAATCTACCCAGAAAGATGCTGCTGCCCACCTTTCGGATTTGTCCCTTAGTCGCCTCTTACGACACCCACGGGAAGAGATGGGGTGGTGCTATTCTTTGAGGTGGCGGCACCACACACCACTTAGAATAGTACTTGCTGTCGACATTGCTACGAAACTACAGCACAGAAACGATTGAAGTTTATACCAATGGGTAGATCTTTTCTAATATTATAGAAGTATAGGCGTCCGTTTCTTACTAATTTTAACTGCACTTTATTATGTTTTTTTATGAGCAATAAAGTGTTAATCTATTTATCTAGGTGTGGAATCAGGACGCAGAGCTAGTCACTAACATAGTGGAAGTACTCACAGTCGTGTATAGCAAATCTCGAGTGACGAACGGCGCAGTTGAAGTCTATACCACTGGACAGGGAATTTCACGGGGAAAGTCTCCGTATACGATTCATGCACGAGCGTAGTCAGGGCGCGGCACTAGGTATTAATATAGCGAAGGTACTCACATACGTGTGACCATGATCCAATCTGGTCAGGTTCCCTTGTTAACGCCACGGAGGTCAGATGGCAGTCGCTCCACTGTAATTACCTGGACAAATCTTGGATCACGGTCAAGGACCCCGGGCCCTCGCGCGGTAGCACAACCGGGATATTACTCACAGTTTTGATAGGAAATGAGATGAAAATACACTTGATGCGAGCGCGTACGACGCACACGACAGTTGCGTCTGCGCAGAGCAGAGTGAGGTGAGCTGCGCTCGTCTATAGTGCTAAGAAGCTGTTAGTATCGACGATATAATTGATTTGATTGACTTTTTAATTTTTATCTTGATAGATTTATTTAATAATTATATTGATAGAATCTAGGGATTCCTATTTATACATAGTATAAAACAAAGTCGCACCCTGTCGTCAGTCCCTATGTATCTATGTAAGCTTAGATATTTTAAACTACGCAACAGATGTATTGCAGTTTTCAACAACAGATATAGTGATTCAAGAGGAAGAATTGTAAACAAGAAAAAAGGGGTAAGCAGAGGTAAAGTATGTGTACGCGATCGAAGTCGCGCCGGGTCCACTAGTAATATAATAAATGCGAAAATAACTGTCTGTCTGTTATGCTCTCACGGCTAAACTACTGCACCGATTTTGATGAAACTCGGTATGGAGTTAGTTTGGAGCAGCACCTGACGACTATCTACTCCAATCCATTCGCACTCTCGCAATATAACCCATGGACTAGACACCTACATCCACGCGGTCGGAGCCGCTGTCGGAAAGCTAGTTATTTTACATGAACGTTTTCTAGTCTGCAGGGATGCCAGCAGCACGGCTAGCACAGGACTAAGTGTGCCATAGCTCGCGCCGCGAGTGTTCCCTTCTCTCAATACTAAGATGTAAGAGATAGCAGTATCTCTATCGCGCCGTTTCTCGCCTTTCGCGCGCGTAAGCACATTTGTGCTAGCCGTACTGGTTAAAGTTGGGAATTGCTAATTGCTCAAGAAGTACTATTTTCTACAGATTATAGAGCGAGGCAAAAGAGCAGACCACTTACCATCAGGGGTCACCACATGATGGTAAGCGGTCACCGCCACCTGATAGTAAGTGATCACCGCCCCCCATGGACATCCGCAACACCATGATTTATAGAGTCGCGAATGCGTTGCTGCATAGTTGTTGATCCGAGCGATCTCACTAATATTATAACGACAACGTTTGTTTGGACATTTAGATGGATGTCTGTTACTCTTTCGCGCACTACTGAACGCATTTGGACATTTTTGATCCCTGCAGTTACCGCTTACAGGTGGGCTGTCTGCTCGTTTGTCACTGGGTAGAATAAAAAGCAATAACATATAGGCAACATTTTACCCCGCAATCCAATGTGGTTCCCGCGGGAACATACGCGGACGAAGCAGTATCTAGTAACTCATACAGCCCGGACGACCGATAAACGTTAAATCAGCGCATCTGTGAGAGCCGTAAATCTGTGGGCAATCAAGCCAATACCGCACCTGTCATAGGATACGCGGGTAACCCGATATTGGTGGTAGCAATGGTATGCTTCAGATGGTAGGTATAGTTGTGTCGGTAGCTTAATCTGTTCATAGGATCTATTATTTCGTACTGATAGCGAGTACGCAGAACGAAAGGCGATTCGAATGTGAATGTTACTTTAATTTTCTTAGGCGACTAGCGACGCGGCAGGCGTGTTTTATTTTGCTGTGGCAATTTGAGCTGTATGCGGAGGAAATTGAGATGCATTTCGATCGCTACCGTCTATGGGGACTTGGCCGAAGGGGACAACGGGATCACACGATAAAATAAATATGCTTGGATAATTCATACAGCGCCATCTAGCCCCAAAGTAAGCAAAGCTTGTGTTAAAACCGATAAATTACTTATATATGTATTTTTAAATACCTACATACGTATTATACATACAGCACCCAGACCCGTAACAGATATTAAAATTCATCATTTCAATTTCTGCTCGGCCGGTAATCGAACCCGGGGACCCTCTGCGTCGAATACTGGCATGTTAACCAACTGGACCACTGAGGTCGTAAAGCATAGGGCAAACTATGCAGACGAGTAATAGACCAAGATCTATATGTATAAATGTGTTATTCCCAAAAATGACCAGCGCAATATTTTATTCTGGATTTACAGTAACTACACGGTTAAATCTGCCGTGTGGTGTCCGGCAGAGTAGAATAGCACCAACCCCTTACACTCGTGGGTGTCGTACAAGGCGAGTGATAGTTTAGAGGCAAAAGATCTAGTCTCCGTAGACTGGAAAATGACCCACGAGTGTAAGAGGGCATTGCTATTCTACTTGCCGGACACCACACGGCCAACCACCCAACAACTCATATATCCCAGCGGGTGTCGTTTCCTCGACAGATATGATAATTATGGCCTGCCCATTCTCATTTTCTAATTCTGTACGGTATGTCCCGTGTAGAGCACCGAGTAGAGAGTAATGCCGAAACTAAGACCAATTTATTGCATACCCTGGTATTGCAAACGTCCATAGGCTGCGGTGACTGTTTACCATCAGGCAGGCCGTAAGCTTGTTTGTCACTTTAGTGGTATTAAAAAAAAAAGATATTGTAAATGTCCTGATCGACGGTGGCCACTTTCCATCAGGTGGGCCGTCAGAGCGTCTGATCGTGTCCTTCCCTTGGCAATAAAAAATAACCAAATAATGTTTCAGTGTTCTATGACAAATTTATTTGTTTATGATATTGCATTGCAAAATTATTGTGTCGTGGCATGGATATGTGTAATAAATCTTTCTTTCTGTCTATAATGATTCCGACTACTATCAAGATATGAGAACAAAAAATCCAGTTATAGGAGAGTAATCGGTTCCGAATCCCGGCGGGGCGATTGAAGCGATGAGTTTTAATTTCTGTTCCAAGTATAGTCTGTCTTTATACTTTGTCTGAGTCTAGATATGGAATAGATTGTTATTTGTTGTATTATTAAGTTATTTGTTAGTTATTGTTTATGTTATTGGATATGTATCTAAGTAGTTGCTATTGTTTATGTTAGTATTATATTTCGTACATTGCCTAAAATGTTAATATTCTGTGATTAGTTTATGTGTAAATGGTTGCCTGGAAGAGATCGCTCTCAGCGATAAGGCCGCTCTTGTACCTATATTGTTTTAAACTGTATTTTTACGATATCCTTTAATGTACAATAAAGTGTTATAACAAATAACAAAATAAATATAGCTGTAGCAGTATAGATATTCTGTGCTTCTACCTACTATGTTTAATATAAAGGGATAAAAAAGTAATACGTGGGTGTAACAGGAGCGTCGGTGGCCAAGTGGTTAAGGGATACGACTGGTAAGCGAGATGTAACGGGTTCGAATCCCACTGCGGCCATGTACCAATGAGTCTTTTCTGTGTTATGTACATTAGTTGAATGCTAACCGATGATCTTACGGTGAGAGGAAACATGCACATTCGGGCGACTGAATGTGTAACCACGATTCAATCTGGTCTGGTTCCCCTGGTAGCGGAGGTCAGATGGCAGTCGGTCCACTGCAATATAACTATTTAATATGCCAAATATTGGATCATGGTCAAGGCGGACCTCAAGCCCTCGTGAGCGAGAGCACAACCGTGAAATTACCGCCAAGATGATTATTTTACAAAAAGTAATAAGTTGTATAACAGTTATGCTAACCAGCTTTGCTTAATTAATCAACTAATAAGTAAGAAGTTTCTGTGGATATCCGCTCATGGCTGGAATCAAAACCAAATTCCAAATTGAGGAATTACTGTCCCCTGCAATACAGGTGATCCTAGTGCAGGAGTCAGGAAATCCGCCCTAATATAAACACAACTGCATTGTATTATAATATATTACTTGAGATCTGTCTGAACTTAAAGATTGTTATAACTGTACTATAATACTCTGTAAGGTTGTCATTTTGGCAATAAATTTTTTATTATTATTATTATTAATTTGGAGCCAGATGGTGCTGTGTGTATTAATCCAAGATTATTTATTAGACAAACGCAAAAACAAGCAAGTTTGACGTGTGAATCCGTGTGTCTGTCTGTGGCATTTTAGCTCCCGAACAGATAGACAGAATTCGATGCGATTTCCTTTACGTATTTGAAAACAAGATTCGAGTTAAACGACGACTTCGAGTTAAATCGAGACGCTCCTTAGCTTTGTTTTTAAAAATCAGTTCCTTCAGTAGTTTAGGATCTATTTGATTATAAGTATGTAGACTTTGCCCGGGTTTTTCCTACATTTCAATAAAAATAAATATTCACCTTAGCGTTAATGTCCCGGTTGTACTCTCGAGCACGAGGTCCCGGGGTCCGCCTTAACCATGATCCAGGATTTGGCGATCAAGTCATCCGTCAGATCATCGGTTAGAATTCAACAAATGTACATAACTCAGAAAAGAGTCATTGGTTCATGGCCGCAGCGGGATTCGAACCCGGTACCTCTCGCTTACCTAAGTGTCGGATACTCAACCGTTCGGCCACAGACGCTCCTTTTCCCACATTTTATGAGTAATGTGGTGTGTGGTGCCGCCACCTCAAAGAATAGCACCACCCCATCTCTTCCCGTGGGTGTCGTAAGAGGCGACTAAGGGACAAATCCGAAAGGTGGGCAGCAGCATCTTTCTGGGTAGATTTACATCAACTGCACTGCGATCTCCAACCCGCCTGCCAAGCGTGGAGATTATGGCAATGACCTCCCCTTTCGTGGGAGAGGCCCGAAGTCCTGCAGTGGACAGTTATGGGCTGTGATGATGATGAGTAATGTCGATCAGAAAGTCACCTCGCCCGTAAAAAGGTCACCGTGTCCCGGTCGCGGATCCGGCTGCGTCACCGCACATTTGTCGGGCGTCACTCGTCGCCATCAATATTGGCTGAATGTTTTGACTGTGTGTAATTGGACATCCTGTGACAGGTGGGGGCATGGCTGAAGGATTGGCGCGAGAATGGAACGCGTTGTGTGCTTCGTAAAGGAGATATTCGATACATTACGTGGGTACTATAATATGACCACGATAAGGCTGAGTCGCTTATTAAAAAAAAACTCTGTATGGCAAGTTTTTAAACGTCATTCATAAAACCATAACAAACAATTTGATTTCTGTAGAATTGTTTATTTTCGTGAGTTATTAATTAATTAGTATTATTAATTAATAATTAATAATGGCCAAAAAAATATAAAATGCGGGAGATAATTTTCAGCATGATTAATAATTTAGACAAACTAAAAATACAAGTTGAAACTAATGGTAACCAAATAACTGAATATTTACAGGAGGACGGATTATCCCCAGATTATTGCCATATCCACACTTTATAATTTTTACTACTGTCAGTCAATACGGACTTACGAGTATCGTGGTCCTATTATAAAGGCGTTTTGAGAGTTATTTAAATACGTTTGAGCGCGATTGGTGCAACGATTTAAAGTGATGATACATTAAAATATTTTTTTATTTTCTTCAGTGACAAACGAGCAGACAGCCCACCTGATGATAAGAGGTAATCGCCCATAACATCTACGATTCATACATTTAGGTTGCAGGTATCAAAAATACAGAACTGCAGGTGCGTTGTCACTGTGAGGACTAAGATGAATTTTACCAGTAGACATTTTGCAACTGGGACATTTTGAAACTAAACGAACCGTTTTCATGCACTCATGCCATTTTCCCTCAGGGTTAGAGCATCGGTTAGAATTCAACTAATGTATATAATTAAGAAAAGAGTCATTGGTACATGGCCGCAGCGGGATTCAAACCCGATACCTCTCACTTACGAGTCGGATACCCAACCGCTCGGCCACCGACGCTCCTGACATTTTACGTATCTATTAATTGTTAATTTTTGTATGTATTATTACATACATTACATTATTATTAATTTGTATGACGATATCTTTGTGACTTGCATATATTACAAATTGTATTATAGTTTAATGTAAATTTCAATGATCAATAAAGTAATCTAATCTAATCAATATAAAAAATTGCGTTTCGCGGTTGGCTCAATTCGTCATTGTTCCTTTTCGCAGATCGTCAAATTTTTTTATATCTTGAATTGAATTTGTTATTCTGGGGTACTCCTTCAACGTTGCCAAATTTCATATAGATAGGATCTGTAATTTTTGCATGAAGGCGTAGATACGTATCAAACATCCAAACCTTATTTAAGATAATGAATGTTCATTGTCGTATAAAATGAAATAAAACACCCTAACAACATACATATTAATTCATGCATTACAGTTTACGCCACCAGGATGCTGAAGACCGGGCAAAGTGGAGAAGAAAATGTACCCCTAGCAGAAACCGGGATTGACTGCTCGGATGATGATGATGCTGAAGACCGGGCATTGTGGAGGAGGAATGGCAGGAAGGCGGACCCTGGCAGAAGTCGAGATTGATAGCATCATTCATTCCCGTAGGGGACCAGGTGTAGGCTGTAGGAGGCATAACCCCCGTCATTTTATTCGCTTAGGGTTCTATTCTAACAACACATCCACAGCCACGCATATCATTCTTACACACACATCACACACACTTCTGCACCACTGATCGCATTGCTGTCATATGTCAAAACATATTTTTAAAGTGCGTACAATCTCATAATAACACTAAGTAACGAGTAGATACTATGTCAGATTTGAAGCTTTATTTCATGTTTTGTCACGGTACAATTTAAAATGTAATTTGTCTTTGTAATTGGCTGTTTAAGATTGCATTTGTAATATTGTAAAGATGTAATGTATAGCTTCTGATGTAATAGCTGTAAAGTTTGCATAAAAATACACATTATTTTTTTTAACTTGTTCTCGGGAAATCAATCTTTTCATTTATGCTCGTCATTTCAGAGTACATTTGACCTGACCTTTAACAAATATAAATAATTTATCGACCTATGTGTTTCAGTTGGTTAACATGCCAGTCTGCCATGCAGAAGGCCCGGATTCGATTCCCGGCCGAGCAGATATTGGAACGATGAATTTTAATTTCTGTCACGGGTCTGGGTATAGTACGTAAAATATGTACTACTTAAAAAAAATATGTATGTAACTAGTTATCAGTTATCTAACACCCACAATACAAGCTTTGCTTACTTTGGGTCTAGATGGCGATGTGTGAATTAGTCCAAGCATATTTATATTTATTTAAAGACTTAACAAACGAGCAGGCTACTCACTCGATAGAAACTCTCGCCTAGAAACAAAATAGTTCTATAAAAAAATGCTGCAGTACAGGTGCTTTGTCACTAAGAGAACAAAGAACAAGCTACTGGCTACCTTATCCTTCAAATCGGAACACAAGGCACGCTTTGTTGCTTGGACGCAGAACATGATAAGGCGAGGCCCATCCCTCAAATTAGACAGGACAGTTAATCATTTTAACAGTACCTACTGTTAAAACTGTTGATACTTTAAAAACATAGAAGAATAACCTTGTCAGGACCGTAGAAAATAGAACAATGAGGTCTCTGACTATGACTACCCCTATAGGAAAAGGGCGTGACGTTAAGTTATGTACAGTCGCGTTCCTAAGTGCACCTTTAAATTCATATTCCTGTGCAGCTGTTTAAAGGTTTAAAGCATGTAGCATACTGTTCGAGAGGGAATAAAGTAGAAAACATTTTAAAGTAAAAATTTTACCTATGTAATAACCTAATCTCTTCTCAAATCTTTACAATATATGAGGTGAGTCATCCCCAGTTAGTAATAAATATACTTGTGTTGGTGTGGCTCGCTCTTTCCCTTAGTTATATCTTATTTATTTTGAGAAAAATAATTAATAAATAGAGGAGGACCGGCAGAAATGTATGTATTGGTCTTATAGGCTGGGGGCCTATAAGACCAATAACGTTGAGCGATATGTCGTTGAAAAGGATTTTTCATTTTCTATAACTTTCACTATTGCGCCAACTCTCGAATAGCTATGGGATAAAAGTTATGGTCAATTAAAGTGAACATCGATTTGTACTGGAAAATTCGGCCTATATTCCCAATAATGTTGTGCGATATCTCATTATAAAGGATTTTTCATTTTCTACAACTTTTACTATGGCGACAACTCTCGAATCGATGTGAGAAATAAGTTATGGTCAATTAAAGTAAAAGTGTTCCAGTATAAATCGATGTTCACTTTAATTGACCATAACTTTTTTCCCACAGCTATTCGAGAGTTTTCGCCATAGTAACTGTTGTACAAAATGAAAAATCTTTCTAATAGCATATAGCTCAACGTTATTGGTCATATAGGCTGGGTTGCCGCTCCTTAGTGTATGATTGTCTAGTTGTTTCAGCATTTCATGTTGTTTGTTTTTATTTGTACATTTTTATGTAATTTTTTTATTTTTGTGTCATGGTTTTGGAATCGAGCCACTGACCTCAAATAATATCTGTATTGTTGAAGGTCAGTGTTTTGAACCCTTTCTAAGCCATTATGTATCTAATGTGTTTGTGTATTGTGTGTAAATTAATGTTTTCTATTCTATTCTCTTCAAATTTACAAAAATTTGAGTTTAAGTTAACTTGGTCGGGGGTAATTACTTAATCTGCCAAATCCTGGATCATGGTCAAGGGCGGACCCCGGGCTGTCGCGCGCGATCACAACCGCAATATTGACGCCAAGGTGGATTATAAATATCTCCCTTGATAAAATGAGTTTTATTACAATTCGCAACGAATCACTACCATCACATTCATATTCATTTATTCGTAGTAATAATCATCTCCAGACACCGGGCCAGACTGACCCATAAAAATTATTAAAACGCTAATTTTTGGTACAAAACAAAAAAGTTAATCGCCTAAGCAATTAGTACCAACATCTATTTAGGTCAACGCGTCGAATTAAAACCTCAAGAGAGACCGTTACTTTTTTTTTCTAAAACCAGTTGGTGGAAGATGAAACCGGTTCTTTGGTGAAGTAGACGTTTGTTTTTACTATAATACTCGGATCGTGGTATTACAAATAGTACTGTTATGTGGAAACGTACAGTTTTTCGTAGCATGTTATTCTGATCGAAGTTGGTAACGGATTCGATTCCCGAAAACTCAATTGAATAAAGAACTTTACATTAAAGCCAATTACATGTTTATTTTTATGTCGTACGGTAGGCAAACAGGCTAGTGGGCCACCTGATGAAGAGTGGTCACCACTGCCTATAGACATTAGCAACACCAATAGTATCGCCAATGCGTTGCCCACCTCTATAACACGTTGCTCTGGCAGCAAAAAGGCAAATGCCCCTCCACTGCCAAAGCCACGGTTCCCCAAATCCACACCCCATGGAGCACTGGAGACCTTACTTACCGGCAGAAACACAATACTATTTAAAGAGTATTGTTTAGCTGCGATATTCTGTAAGGTGGAGTACTTCCCCAGTCGGGCGGCTCCAATTCGAACGGGATACCCTGCTATACCCTACCTCTCATGTAATGTGTGTACATTCTATTTCTGTGTTGGAGCGTTGGTGGCCTAAGGGGTAGCCGGTACCGAGTTCGATACTTAGTGCCGATATGTACCAATGACTCTTTTCTGAGTTATGTACATTAGTTAAATACTAACCAATGCTCTTACGGTAAGGGAAAACATCGTGGCAAGGGCGATATTCAGGCGACTGTAAGTGTAACCATGAACCAATCAGTAGCCGTATTCACAATGGCTCGGAAATCGGATCGGGTAAGGAATCGACAAAGGACCCCGCAAAAGTTCTTAGGAAAATGTGGTTTCAGTTAATTTTGATGAAATTTTCATATGTTATATAGAGTAGAGTTTCCGTGGAATCTATCGGGATACTGAATAACAGTTTTCGAATCGATCGACACAGATTAGCCGCTCACAAATTTCGTGTCGTCTCGTTCGGAAACGGTTTCGAATCATTGTGAATACGGCTACTGGTCAGGTTCCCCTAGTAGCACGGTCACGGAGGACAGATAGCAGTCGCTCCACTGTAATTACCTGATCTGCCAAATCCTTGATCATAGTCAAGGCGTACCATGAGCCCTCGTGCGCGAGGGCACAACCGGGACACAACGCGAAAATAATAACTTTTTTAAAACAAATACGTCACGTCTTTTTCCCAGGGGTAAGCAAAGGCGACATTACAACAATGATTATAAACCATTTAAGTATCGATATTTCATTATGATACTTAGCAACATCACCACTTGTGACAGCATCTCCTCAAGATATCAACAATACTAGCCACTCCATAGATAACTACTTACCTAGTACGTAATATTTATACATTTTCTGTCATTTATTATGCGTTAAATATACAGAAATGCAGTACCTAAATAGGTGAAATGACGGTCAAATGCCTGTCTAGTCTCTCTCTCTTTCAGGTCGGTCCTTCATGTCTGAAGATCGTGGCCATGGTGGGATTCCATTCAGGAACGGATAAATTGTCTCCAGCGACCTCTGTCTGTGGCAGTTTTGGCGACTTGATAGAAAGTTGATTTTTGTGCATCTCTTAGTTGGTCAGACCACCTAGTTGCCTAGTGTAATATAATAAAAAATCTTGGCGTCAAGATTCCTGTTGTGTGCACTCACGCCCGAGGGCCTGGGCTCCGCCTTCACCAAGATCTACAATTTGGCAGATCAGGTAATTACAGTGGAACGATTGCCATCTGACCTCCATCATCCTGTTAACAGGGGAACCCGACCAGATTGGATTGTGGTTACAGATTCGGTCACATGAATGTGCAGATTTGCTCACGACGTTTTTCGTCACCTTAAGAGCAACGGTTAGTTTTCAACTAATGTAACTACTTAGAAAAAGGCACTGGGTATCGAACTCGGTACCTACGAGTCGCACCCATTAGCCATTAAGCCACTGACGTTCTAACACAGAAATACAATGTACACAGAAAACGCCCTCGTCCATTTTCATGATCATAAAGGAAGGCGCGCTATGACTGTATGACATAAATAACTTTACCGACAGATGTCAGAAAACACACGACAAAGTCTGCGTCTACCTACTCAAATATTTCCCAAACTACTGAACAGATTTTGACGAAACAAAGGTAACCTTTTTTACCGCATCGAAATCGGGCCTACACGAGCTACAATGCCAGACAGACACACACACAGTATGTCAAACAAACTTATAACATCCTGTAATTAAAACAAACTCATTACTACTGTAAGGCACAAAGTCATATGAGCAAAAGCGGCCTTATCGGAGGAGATCTCTACCAGGCAACCTTCACAGAAGTTGTGACAGACATGTCACACGGCAAACGGACAGAAATATAATCAGTGTATTGTATCGGTTCTATTTGTGGTGATAGTGACAAATAGTAGTAAAATTTGACTTCTAAAATGTGATGGCTAAATGATCCATTTCATTAAAAACTTTATCAGTATGCCAATAGCAGAGTCTTATCAGTTGGTAATGTTGCTACTAATCATAAAAGGCCATAAAATCTAAAAATATTAATTTTTGGTTAGTAATGTAGTATATTTATACTGCTATTTTTTGTATAAAGATTTTAGGTTCATTTTTGATCGTTAATCTATACCTATCACAGTCCAGTATTTTTATGGCCAGCGTCGACCGGGCCATCTGCAACCTAAGGGGATCCGATGCAGTGCCTTTGAGGTACCTGCAGACATGCTAGTATAATAAATGTCGGCAACAATAGATTTTCCATAGTTAATAGACCACGTCAACAAATTTATATTAGGCCCATACAAATCTGGCCTGTGCTGGGCTGTGGATAATTGATTAGTAACAATATTGTTGTTCTGTTAATGTCCCTCAATTTTCCTTAAAACACAAATAAATGGAGATCGTACACATTATTTTATTCCTTTGCATAACAGGAAAATTGTATGACAACAATTTCCTTATTCAAAAATATTCCAATTGCTTTGTATTATATTTATAGTTATAGATACCATATTATTTATTTAAATGTATATTAGCCTGAATCATCCCATTGCTGAGCAAAGGACTATATTATTATAACAATTTATTACATATCTCAGATTCTGATGTAATGGCACAACATTCGCTACTTATTTCTAAAATAAATCTCTTTCAGCAGGCCTTCGAAAGCGTGATGTGATCATGAGACGCCGATAGGACGTGCACAATATTACCTATCCAAATAGGCATATATATAAGTATATTAATTCTACTTACACACATAAATATCTACAAATATATACATACACAAATACATACATGTAAAGATAAATTCCCGTTTTTTTAATAATACCAATGTATTGTGCTTGATTGCTTTCTAAAGTCTGAATATGAAAAATAATAAATTGTCTAAGACTGTCCAATTATTATAATGTTACAATCATGCAATACTTGCATATACTGCTCAAATCATGAAACTGTCTAAAATCATGAGTGAAGCATAAAAAAGGTGGCTCATTTATGTGTGTACATGCTTTGACACTGTCACTAGCCAGACAAAAAAAATAAAATAATAATAATAATATTCGTGAACAAATTCACACCGCGCCATCTAGCCCCAAACTAAGCAAAGCTTGTGCTATGGGTGCTAGATAACTGATATACTACTTAAACACTTTTAAATACATACTTATTATACATAGAACACCCAGACCCGTAACAGAAATTAAAATTCATCATTTCAATTTCTGCCCGGCCGGGAATCGAACCCGGGACCTCTTGCATGGTAGACCAGCATGTTGACCATTGAACCACTCAGGTCGTCAGTCGTCGTCAGACAGGATGGTACAAAATCAAATCAATGGTAGCGGATTGCCAGACCTGGTGTATCTGATGGGTTGTTGTAAATACAAAATAAATTATCAATAAAAGCAATTGCCAGTCACCTGGCTTGCTTCACTTCTTTTTAATTAATAAATTAAATAAATAATGTAAAATGGCATCTGTATTTTTTCAAGTCCATAGTTATATTTTTTTTTTAGGCTATCCAGGTATATTAGTACAGATGACAGAAGCGAAACTCTGGGCTTAGTCATATCTATCCTGACATTTCAGAAGCCCCAACTTGCAGAAGGATTTCAGATCTATAAAATCATGACTGCCCAAAATGTAGATAATGCACATAAATAAAAATTAATCTGTGACTAATAGACAAAATGGGTTCAGTAAACGAGCTGCATGCTAAAAACTGTGCAGGATACCACTGGGTTGTTAGTTGTTCCTGGATTTAACACACCGCTGCTAACCCAAATTGTTTGACCTGATGGATTATAACCCTACTTAATGTTTGAATTTCAAACAATACCTAAATCAAGCTCTTGCCAAACTTAAACAGCTGTTAGTAGTTTAGTATTCACTAAAGTTAGGTTGCGGAATCCCTGAACAAATAGTAAACATTGAATATTGCTATGAAATAAAAATCTCGTAGTAAGTAAGAGCATAGCTGCATAAGATGTCAATTGTTATAGCTGGAAGTCTTTCAAAAATAAATAAATCTGTAAGTGTTCAACTAATGTACATAACTCAGAAAAGAGTCATTGACAGAGACAGTGACAGTGACATTCAAACCCAGTACCTCAGGGTATGAGTTGGACTCCTTAACCATTAAGCCTCCGAGGACCTGGAGCACTCCAAGGTCCAAGCCACATTGAAAGTGTAAATGTAAATGGCAGTGATAATTTGCGGCTCAGTTCAGCAACATTTCGCACTCAATTAATTACTGTACAGTCTTTAATTGTTTTGGTTCCAATCTGACTATCCGATAAGAACAGAATGATAATAGAATAATGTTGTTATGTATCCAATTAAACTTGTGCAAGGCTTGGTATTGACTTCGAAGTTTATAAAGTTTTTCTTCAAGCACAAAGTTAATAATAACTTATGTTTTATAGCTATATTAAGTATAAATTGAAGATACTCTGATAAGAAAGTGATAAGCACAATGTAATACTGTAGTGATTGATATACATAGTAAATAATCTAAATATATAGATATAGGCATGTTTTCTTTTCTGACTCAGTAGTATGGTAGCCTCAGACTCAAACACAATGTTGTGTAAATAAATAAGCTGTTCTAACAAATTGTTTTACACAAAACTAAATTTAAAGTTGATGTCACTGCTAGCACCAACAAACTAGTCTTTTGGCTAGTCAAAATAAAACGAGAAAAAAATGTTTACATAGAACCGAATGTAAACATCATCGGATGTCGCCGCTACTCCAATCGTATGTTTTACTTATCAATGAAAATGTTTAATCAGAGCTACTGGGTAGGGAGTGGTCATACAATAATACAGTATCTAATTTCGAGACTGTATCACTTATTATGTCACTTTTTAAGATAGAAATATGTATAATAGAACTGCACGAACTTGCTATGAGACAATGTTTATATTTATATCCCTCTGCGGGGGTCGAAAACCACTTGTTGAACTCCAAACGAAGTAGCATCAAACTTCGAAAGATATGACAGACAACAAACCAAAAGTATAGATAAATCAACTTACCGACGGCGTAGACATTTTCATCATCCAACTTTCTCCACACAGTCATTGTTAAAACACACAAAATATATGAAATAAATTAATAATTCGTGAGGTTCGTCATTTTTATCGCGAGCGATACAAGATTTTTTTTCAGTTTTCTTGTCAAAACAGTTTGGTCTATGGTATGTCACTTCTTCTCTAGAGATGTCCAGTTGCACCGTTTTATCGATAAAAGTACGTTTCACCATAGACAATATTATCGGTTTTTTGTTTTAAGTTTTATTGTTTTTTTTTTAAATTGAGCTGTACTTAATATATTCTTCATAGTGCAATTCTCCAATTCTCCTGCTCATGAAGAGGCTCAACAGTATTACTCATTAATTAAACAATTTTCATGTAAGGGTACCACGACTTCAGGTTACTTTGACAGATTACGAAAAAGCAAAATAAGCACACTAAATTTATTTTTCTGCAAATAATAAACTAATAGAGAAAATATAACTTGACGCTATTTAGTAGTCTATAACCTTAATAAACCGCCTTCGTTATTGTACCTACACCATTTAAAATTAATCGGTTTATACTGTCAAAGTTTAGCAGCAATGTCTACTACGTCCAATGTTAACATATTTGCAAAGAATCATAATTCCATGAAGGAGGGCACTAGGTATTTTTCTGAAACGTCATTATTCTAATTTCACAATCGGGACATATTCGTTTCTTTTTCCATCACGTTTTTTCTTATTCATGTCCCATTGTTAGCGATATCCGAATTCTATCACTGAATGCTACATCCTTCTGGTGTTGCTACATAAAACGCAGAACTAGTACCACAATTGACAAGTCACCTCTATCAAGCTATACTTAATATGTTTACTGCTTTTGAAGTATTCTGCATTACATTTTGGACACTTTATATACGGTCAAACCATTTTTGTCATTGAAATACGAGGACCATTGGTCTGAGATCATATTTTTGACGTGCTGATTGAAAACTATATAATTTTTCTGATAAAAATGAAATCGGTGTCAGGTGTAGACTATGTGAGTCTCTGTGCAGGATAGGTTACTAGCTCTACCCTACCTTTACAGAAGCCAAAAATGACTTTGTCTTGTTCGCGATGTGCGCATTGTCATAGTGCAATATTTAGGATGCGACTTCTTGATAGATTTTTCCTAAGCTTGCTGGGGTGATCAATGATCGTGTGAGCGAGCGAAAGGAACTTGAAATTAGAACCATTGTATTTTTTAATTTAACATGACGTTTATTATTTGTTTTGTATGTTTTTATTGTGACAGAGTGACAGTGTACATTCTCCTAGCCCAATTTCTTTGGTCTATACGTCGTTATTTGCACTCACACATCGAAATCAACTAACTAAGTAGTGGGGCGCGTCATTTTAGACTAGACGAGCTCTACCTACTTATTTGACGACCTGAGTGGTTCAATGGTCAACGGTCTGCCACGCAAGAGGTCCCGGGTTCGATTCCCGGTCGGGCGAAATTGAAATGATGAATTTTAATTTATGTTACGGGTCTGGGTGTTCTATGTATAATAAGTATCTATTTAAAAACTATATAAGTAGTATATCAGTTATCTAGCACCCATAGTACAAGCTTTGCTTAGTTTGGAGCTAGATGGTGCTGTGTGAATTTGTCCACGAATATTTATTATTTATTTATTTATTTATTATTTATCGTTAGAAGCATCTTCATTTTACACAGGTTAGCCTATGTGCCCTCTGAAATATGATGCCCTCTAGAGGATATAGTCATAAAAAAATGAAAAGGATAGGTACATTAATATATTAAACAGGCAGCATATTCTTTATTTTCAGTAAAAATTCATATAATGATGATACACCAGCACTGAAGGGATTTGCATCTACTTATTATCTTGTTCTTCAAAATGTTTACAACGCAACACTTCCAATTTGCAATCCGGACATAGCCATGTCTGGTCTATAGGAAACCTAGAAAAACAAATAAATGTAAATACGCGATTAATCCGTTAAGTATTTTCATAAAATGTCAGATCATTAAAAATGTCATTGAGGTACATTTTTGGTATGAATCCCTAATTTATACACATAAAATTGAGGACCTCTATTTACAAGATTTGAGTATTAAAATTTTATACAATTAAAACTAAATCCGACCCTGTTATCAAAATATTTTCGATTACCGAAATATTGCTCAATTTGCCAATAATTTTAAATCTATCTTTAATGGCATGTTGTTTTAAGGTAAAGCATTTCAATTATCGCAAATTCACACTATTACGATGCACATTTTTGTCACAATTTCTAAAATTGATTCCCTATCGCCGCGACCACGATTGTTTACTTACCGTTGAAAGGATAATCCAGGTGTATTTCCATACTTTGCGCTTTCACATAACTGTGCACTATATTGCACCGTCTTTTAAATGTTTTGATTTAAATTTATTAAGAGATTTTAAAATTTACACCGATGTTTAAAAAAAACGTCAGGACGTTGGTAGCTTGAGCAGCATTTCGAATGTTCAAAACATTGCGCTCGTCATTTTCTTTGAGCTTATATGGATAGACGAAAAAACGGGATAGCAAGATTTATAAATCATTGTAGAGTGAGCGAACAGGGAATATTTAATTAGTCTGGTATGTCTGTGCTTAGAAAGCTACATACTTATCTAACCCAGTAGCCAAAACTGGAACTAAGTGTCATCATTTAACAACAGCGACGCCGTCACCGGTTCAGTTAAGTTTGTGGCGGTTTAAGATCTTGGTCTAGCAAAAATATATTATATTCTTACCGATTTATCGTTAAAGAAATTAGTGCACAGCACTAGTCGGCGCGCAGTGTTGCCAGTAGCACCTATATTCACCCAAATAGGTAGGAAAATCTCATACAAGTACCAAGACTTCGTCTTTGATCTCTATTAGGGCTCTATCACACAGAAATCGGTCACGCGTAATCGTTCTGCGTATGAGCGTTCAAATATTTGTTCTGATTAAGCGTCGCAAGAATGCCTGCGGTGTGGGTATATTGAAAAATAACGCAATACAAGACAACGAACACAGAGCGCGAACGTCCCGCGATCGCCCGAACGCTTGACCGCCTTCTGTCTGATGTCTGAGCACCCTTAGAACTAGTGCCGAACGTATAAAAAAAAATTTTTTTTTGGTTATTATTTCTGTAGGCAATTTCAAAGAAGAATTGGTAGGACTTACTCAAACAAAAATATATTAAGCCACCATCACCGTGAGCCGTCTGAACATAATCATCATCATCAAAGCCCGTAACACACATGGAATGCTAAATAAATTGAAATTGAAATTAACAGTCCACTGCAGGACTTTGGGCCTCTCCCACGAAAGGGGAGGTGATTGCCATAATCTCCACGCTTGGCATGCGGGTTGGAGATCGCAGTGTCTAAATATAACAATGGAAAATGCTGCTGCCCATTATCCAGACTACGGAGACCCTTGATCTTTTGCCTCGAAAACATTAGTCGCCTTGTACGACACCCATGAGTGTAAGGGGTTGGTGCTATTCTACTCTGCCGGTCACCACACGGCCGTCTGAACATAAGTGGAAGGAATTGTCATAATCATCTCGAGAGCGTACTTTTAAAAATACTCGACTGAAAACCCTTCTGTGCTGACGGTTGCCGCAATTGAGTTTCCAAAACGTACATCTGATTTTTTCTGAAGATTTTTTTGAAAAGTTACTTATGATTTTTTTCCCTTCAGCTTCTCTCGCTCTCTTGCTTGTTAGGTACGTAGCAGAAATGCTGTTCTTTAAGGCGTGAGACAACTTACTCAAATTATTTGCGCGTTCGAAAAAGTGTTACTTAACTTACTTATTTAAGTATTTCATAAAAACTTCAAGTTACTTGCTTTTTCATCAAGAGAAAGCGTTTACAGTTTAGCCTTTGTGAATTATTGATCACTTTTAAATCTTTAAATCCCCGCAGTTTTTCCCCGAAACAGGAACTCTTCAACGCGAATTTCGTTCTTTTTCGGAGATCCCGGTGTTGTCAATCTCCACTCCAGTCACTGTTGGTATTATAGGCCGGCCAGAAAGAAGTAATTCTTAAGAGTATGCAACTGTTGGTCGTGTGGAGTCGTGTCCGGCAGAGTAGAATAGCACCAACCCCTTACACGCGTGGGTGTCGTACAAGGCGTCTAATGTTTTCGAGGCACAATATCTAGTCTCCATAGGCTGTAAAATGGGCAGCAGCGTTTCCTATTATTATATTTATAACACTGCGATCTCCAACCCGCCTTGCAAGCGTGGTGATTATGGCAATAACCTCCCCTTTCATGGGAGAGGCCCTTAGTCCTGCAGTGGACTGTTATGGGCTGTGATGATGAGGATGATGATGCATCTGTTAATGTGTGGAAGGGATGCTTTAATATGGTGTGGGTACTACTAGAACGTCGGTGTCCTAATGGTTAAGAGGTCCTACTCGTATCCCGAGGTTTTGGGTTCCAATCCAATGCCGCCATGTACCAATGACTCTTGAGTTATGTACGTTAGTTAAACACTAACAGACACTCTTATTTGTTTATTTATTTATTTCACAGTTTTATAGCATATAAATTATTATTTAAAAAGGTTACATTATTAAGTTGTAATGCCAATTACAAAACTGCAATTTAAAATTTTGGTAATTAATATAGCCAGTAAGTAGGTACACCATATAAGATACAAATAGAAAAAAAAAACAATCAAAATTAAATCTAAAACTAAATATAAACTTCTCTCTCTAAAATATAATATAAGATACTCTCTCTGTATGTGTGTGTGTGTGTTTGTGTGTGTGTTCGTGTTTTTGTTTAATGTATGCGTGTGTTATCCTTCACGCATTCATTAAACAACACTTCACTCTTATTTACTTCGTCTGATATTTTATTTCATAGCAATATTCACTGTTAAACGCTACACACGTTGCTATTAGTATTTGTTCAGGCGTTCCGCAACCTAACTCCAGCGAGTACTAAACTACTAACAGCTGTTTAAGTTTGGCAAGAGCTTGATTTAGGTATTGTTTGAAATTCGAACTATAAGTACGTATTGCCGTAGTGCATTTCTGTGGTTGTTATGATTTATTTGTCGGAATCGAGAAATTGAGAACCGAGAAATCCTATCTATCTAATACAAAGTCATCGTTATTTTATTTATTTTATTTCATCATCATCATCTTGGCGCTATGTCCCTTTTGTGTTCCCGCGTGGTACGCGACTGCCCGGAGTCCGCCTTTATACTTTTCCTGGCCCACTTCGCTCGGTCTTCGGCATCCTTGGTGACGAGCTTGTTGACACGCATATAATTCGACGTCAAGCTATCGCTTCTTGGACCGACCTCTCCTTCCCGTGCCTGCAATACAAAGTAAGAGCATCCAATCTAATAGTGCCATTAAAGTACCCACGTCTTCGATTTCTTATCGACGATTGATAGGGATATGTAATGTCCTACTCAATAAAGAAATTTTGACTTTTGACTTATTGAACACTTGTATTAATCGACCCCGAACGAAGCTCATTACAGAACCAGGCTCTCCGAGAGGACGGCATTGACGCAGTATCAGTTACTACCTAATTAATTAATAGTGTATTAGTATGCTAATATTTGCCGTGTGGTGTCCGGCAGAGTAGAATAGCACCAACCCCTTACACTCATGGGTGTCGTACAAGGCGACTAATGTTTTCGAGGCAAAAGATCAAGAGTCTCCGTAGTCTGGAAAATGGGCAGCAGCATTTTCCATTGTTATATTTAAACACTGCGATCTCCAACCCGCCTGCCAAGCGTGGAGATTATAGCAATAACCCACCTTTCGTGGGAGAGGCCCTAAGTCCTGCAGTGGACTGTTACGGGCTGTGATGATGATGCTAATGAAGATCGTCGGTGGCCTAGATCCGACTCGTAAATGGGAGGTACCGGGTTCGAACCCCAGTGAGTGACTCTCGGCATCTTTTTTCTGAGTTATGTAGGTACCTACATTAGTTGAACACTAACCGATGATCGTAAGATCGAAGGTGAGGGAAAACAAAGTGATGTAACTTGCACATTCAGGCGACTTAATGTGTAACCATTATCCAATCTGTTTAGGTTCCCGTGTTAACAGGTTCACGGAGGTCAGATGGCATTTCAATTCAATTCATTATTTCAATTTCTACCCGGTCGGAAATCCAACCCGGGGCCTCTGCGTGGCAGACGTTTACCAACTTAACCACTTAGCTCGTCAAAAGTAATACCAAATGCACGGACGTAAGTAGGTATTCCAGTTATTTTCAGTTACCAAGCTCACTCAGCCTTAAACACAGACAACTTGTGCTGAACTAGCCGCATTTTGGATGCATTGAAAAGTTATTCCCGACTGAATTTGGAACTGTCCGCCGTCGACATTGCATAAGCTGCTTGGGGAACAGTTGCTAGACGTAGTTTGATGTAGTTTAACACTATTTGTCTGCTGTATTAATCGCAGACTGGGTTTATTTATTTAAAACTTCATGCTCATTACAGTACAAGGGCGGACTTAAAGCTACGTAGCTTTTCTACCAGTCAACCAGACTGGGTTTATTCTACACTTACAACTAACATCCCTATTCACAAACAATAAACAACACTCAACATTGTCACACAAAAATACTCTACATTTCATATCACGTACACACACAACTTATATTATTATCGATTATTAATCATTTATTTCAGACCATTTAAATAAAATTTTAAACAGTTCATTTTATATTGTGTTAGTAAAATTACTTATAATATATTGTTAAAATCATTACATAACTAAACATTCAGTTCATAAAATTATCACAATGTTATAATGAAAAATAAATACAAAATTCAAATAAAATGTCAAATCCTGAAGTAGGCAAATATATTATTAATAAAAATTAAGTCCCAGATGCAACATGGAGTTTAAACCAGTGTTGCATCATGGAACAGTCCAGTATGTTTGCCCACATATTTAGGAGGCTGTTATGGCTCCCCCGGACACGCTGCAGGATTGACGCAACCCTTTTTCGCATCTGTCCTTGCTGCTGCAAACATGCCCGATTATAAGTTTCATGTAAGTACTAATTTGGATTATTTTGTAAGTTATTTTATATTTTTTCCTTAACTTAAGCTAAGTACTACTACCTACACAAAATTATGTTATTGTTGCGTCCGGGGCCACCGGAGACTTATATCACAGGCTGGCCTAGTTTAAGCTCCGGTCTCCCAAAACATCTAATGTACCTACCAAGTTTCTATCAATTAAGTATTTTTAATTTTATTTGATGTTTGTAAATACAATAAAATCATTTATTATTTACTTGTCGAAGTAGTGTGTACTATGCTATCTCATACTGCTCATCAGCTAAGTGACCGCACTGCGTTCAATAAGGCTTTATGATTGATCAATTGCGTTCATCATTGACCCACGCATAGTGCTACTCAAGTAACCCATTACGTAGGTGCGCATTGTGAAACCTCATAGTTACTTCTGGAATATGGGTGTGACGTCTGCTGAAATATCAAACTCACTTGTTCCTGATTCATCATATCAGCCAGAAGACGCCCACTGCTAGGCATAGGCCTCCCCCAGAGATCTCCACAAAGACCGATCCTGTGCTTTCCGCATCCAGCTGGTACCTGCGATCCTTACAAGTTCCTGATTACTGATTTGCAAATGAAGAAATCGATCTCGAACCTCGGTAGGCTTCGCCTTTTGTATTGAATGCAGTCATATCCGAAGTTCCCTAACGAAGTTTCCTACAAAAGTGGGCCCTTCAAACTTTCAAACGACAGAGTTCGCTTCAATGCTTTCACAGGGGCCGATCGTTATGGACGACACGATATGCGGAAAAAGGGAATAGTGCTTTCCATGTGCCCTGGGTTTTCCCTGTTGACGAGGTGGAACTCGTGCGTGCGTGCGTGCGACTTTGTCTTATAACATTAAGTGATTATATTTTTGTTTCATTCTGGATCGTCCCACTGCTGGGCAAAAGCCTCCCCCTATTCTTCCATATTTCGCGATAGTTTGCTATGGTTTGCTTGTCCCTGTCGAACGCCAACAACTCATTACTGCATCGTTGGGTCTGCCGCAACGTCGGGTATTGGGTGCCCAATCTGTGTGGCCCAAAACCCTTCGACATGCGGCAGATATTAAGTGATAGTAGATAAAAAAACATAAAATATGTCACCTTGCATTGACATCGTGCACACTAAAAGCTAGGTACCTGCCCCACATTTCGCCGCGAATCGGCCGGTGTACCCGGCGATATTTCAAGCTGACAGATGGCCGGTGAATGGCGATCCCGCCTCAATATTCGATCGTTTCTTGCATTATTCAAGCCACCGATTTATACGCTGTCTCTTAACCTTGCGAGTGTCCTTACTAAGGCATAGTCCGTGTATTTTACAAATCTTTTGAAATGTCTTCGTTTCTTGTTCTCACTCGTGTACATATTAAAACTTGAAGTACCCAAAGCCTAAGTGCTTTAGGCTTTGGGTACTTTATTTCCTCCCTCACTCATTAATCACTCTGTCTATTTAGTGAAAACCGAAAACCGCATAAAAATCCGTTCTGTAATTTTGAAAAACAATTGTAAAGCAATGGTTGAATCTGTGCAAAATCTGTATTGATGACATGTCGTTGTGTCGTTGCCTATTGTCTTTATAGGCGTAGGAAGGGAGGATCCGGGTGGGCCGTGCCCACCCCAGGATGGGGTGCTCACTGACTCTACATTGGCGATTGACTCGGCTTCATCGGCCATCTCAGGGGCCAGGTCCCCCCCCTGCAAAATAGCCCTAGATACGCTAATGATTGCCTTGCCTTGTTAAGAAACGTGCACGTGCACCTTAACCAATTATATGTATACCAATACGCCAAAAACTTCTATTCTCTGTCTATTAGTGAAAACCGAAAACGGCATGAATATCCGTTTAGCAGTTTTGGAGTTTATCGCGAACAGACAGACAGACGCGGCGTGTGACTTTGTTTTGTGGTAATCGCTGTCTTCTGACCTTGCGAGTGTCCTTGCTCCGGAGACGGATTGGCGGCAACCGGATCCGTTACAGCTGAAATCACCGAGTTATTTACCTTACAGGAGGCTGCGATCTGATTTCGTCGGATTATCAATCTACTCACGACGTGCCTAATAAGTTATAAATCGAGGTTCTTTTTAACAATATTTTATAGATAAATAGGGATTTGAAGAGATCTCTTACAGAGATAAGCCCACCTTTGTAAACAACCGTTAAAAGTATATAACAATACATTTGAACAAATTCACACAGCGCCATCTAGCCGCAAATTATGCAAAGCTTGTGTTATGGGTAATGAATAACTTTTTAAATTATTTTATTATTTATTATTATTATTATCTACTTATTATACTGTACCTACATAGGTACTACAGCCAGACCTGGAGCAGAAATTAAAATTTATTATTTGAATTTCTGATCGGCAGGGATCGAACTCGGATCTTTACGTGGCAGACCGGTATGTTAATAAACTGAACGAACTCAGGTCGCCAAAAGCGCGTTCTATTTTAACTGGATACCATCTACAATCAGTCGGAGTACTTGTCTAGACAAATCCAACGAGTCCAAACTCGATGGGTTTATCATGCATAGATAATGAGTGCCTCTATGACCACCTTCCGTCATTATCATCAGACCTTAAAAGTTAAACATCACCATATAGGTTTACAGTACTCATAAAAAACAAACACGTTGGAGTCATCTTGTTTCGTTCAGTAGTTCCTATGCTCATAGACGTTTCATCAGAATATTTTCCCTCACCGTAAGAGCATCGGTTAGCATTCAACTAATGCAACTCAGAAAAGAGTACATTTCCATTGGTACATGTCCACAGCGGGATTTAAATCGGGTACCTGTCGCTTATGAGGGATACCCTAACCGCTCGGCCACCGCCGCTGCAATTAATCACATAATGTCGTCCCTTATTTAACTTGCTAAAACTTCCTCCATTCGAACCAAACACGATTCTAAATTTAACATCTCTTACGCGGTTAAGCTTCTGCAAACATAAACGAACACGTGGTGAAAATTTGAACTAATTTCTCTGTAACATTTCACTTTAGCGACAGAATTAGATTGTTGGCAAGTGGCGCCATAGCAAATTATTATCATGTCGAAGTTTTCAACGTTTCATTCAGGCAAATATTGCTGAAAGGTTAATTGAAAGGGGATAAAGTGACCGCAAAATGTTGGTCGGTTAAGAGGGTTGATGTGGTCTCGTGTGATTTTCATGCAAACGTGTCTTTTGACTTTGAATATTTATTATGTATTTTAGCAGACAGTCGCTCAAAAATGTGGTCCCGTGCTGCGTAAGCCCCAGGGACACTTGGGAAACGTGAAAGAGGATAATTTGTGACCCGCAATTGATTGAAGCTACGCTGCAGAGCCTCGAGCATGGGAGTAGGGTTGCTAGGGTTGCGCGTCTATCGGTCTCCTATACGTTACATTTCGGAGAGCGTGTGAAGCAGTTGCATGACTTTTCCGCTATCGGGACGCGATCTGGGCAAACGCTTCATCTTTACGTCGTGCATCTTCCACGATCTTTTTCATACGAGCCGCTTTCGTTCAAAATTTCTAAAGCGCAATCCTAATTGGCAACGGTCATACGACCGTGGTAGTTCGACGGGCGGTTTCGAGGTATCCTATTTGAGGCGACGTCAGTCGCACGACCATGGTGGCACGGTCGCTGTCAATTGGGACAGTGCTTAATGCGTGCGGCTAAGGAATGAGCGGCTGATACGGAGGAAGCTACGTCCCTGGTTCCAGCCACATTCCACCAATATCTGACTTAAGTCTAATGCCTGCCATAATAAACTTATTGCCTGGAATGTGACAGGAACGTAGTCTGAAAGCTAAACTCACACATCACGTGCTCATCAAAGAAATAATATTTAACTTTAGTAAGGGTCGCTGTCGAGGAGGACTATATACATGTGTGGAGAGGCTAGCAGAACCAAACGACAGTCTCTAGTTTCGCGGGCTGTTGATAGCTTCCCTGCATCTATCAAGCAATCAGCCCACTAGATTCCAGCACTGAATGTATTTGCACACGCTAGCTAGAGCCCAAACCCTGGCTGCTACGGGTCGTTACGTAACGTCTAACAACGTCTGTGTTTGTTCATTTGATTATGGCGCGGTAGCACACAAGATGGTTGTGGAGGCTGTGCCTAAGGTAGATAGATTTATCGTGTTTAATATATGACGTTGTGGTGACTTAGGTACGTAGATTCATGTACGTCATACATAAATATACCCAGTACAATATATTATAAAATAATCATATTTGCGTTAATGTCCCGGTTGTGCTCTCGCGCAAGAGGGTCCGGGGTCCGCCTTGACCGTGATCCAGGATTTGGCGATCAGGTTATTGCAGTGGAGCGACTTCCATCAGTCCTCCGTGACCCTGCTACCAGGGGTACCTGACCAGATTGGATCATGGTTTCACATTCAGTCGCCAGAATGTGCCGGTTTCTTCACATCATCGGTTAGTGTTAAAGTAATGTACATAACTCAGAAAGGAGTCATTGGCACGTGGCGGCACTAGGGTTCGAACCCGAGTCGGACACTTTAACCTTTACTCCATCGACGTTCTCCTTTTATTCACATGCGTAACACGTACACCTTATTTCGCTCCTACGCCCACCAGAACACTCTGTAGCTAAGTAAAAATATTTTTTATTGTGGCACTTCTGAATTTCAACGAAACTCAAGTTGCGAAAAACATCTACGTGACGGCATATCTTTCTAATGCCCACAAAATAATACTTATAATAAATATTTATTTCAAGAAAAGCGCCATAGTATACAATATAAACTTATCAAACAACGTGAAATACAATATAAACAATTCACATAAATAATATCAAATTACAGTATAGCTAGTGTCAAATAAGAAGAGACTTGGCGGGTCACGTGGTTCGACTTGCGCTGCATACGATTACCTGCGCGAAATCCCCTCCACTGCCATTTGACATCTCTTCTTTCGTGACGCGGGTTATATCTTCTATCTTCTATCTAATATATAAAATTCTCGTGTCACAGTTTTCGTTGCCATACTCCTCCGAAACGGCTTGACCGATTTTGATGAAATTTTTTGTGCTTATCCGGTATCTATGAGAATCGGCCAACATCTATTTTTCATCCCCCTAAATGTTAGGGGTAGTCCACCCCTAAATTTTTTTATTATTTTTTAGACGTAGGTGTAGGGTAGGTGTAGGGTAGGTGTAGGGTAGGTGTAGGGTAGGTGTAGGGTAGGTGTAGGGTAGGTGTAGGGTAGGGGTAGGTGTAGGGTAGGTGTAGGGTAGGTGTAGGGTAAGTGTACGGTAGGTGTAGGGTAGGTGTAGGGTTAGAACGCTACGCGAACGAAGTCGCACCGGGTCCACTAGTCACAATATAAAAATATTACAAAACGGTAAATATAATTGCAGTATTTAGTAGGAACACTGCCTATAAAAACACTCTTTCGATCATTTTTGTTCGCACTCTGATACACGCTAAGCACCTACTATGTACCTACCCTACACGGGTGTCGGTCTACCTGGGTAGACCACGGGCAATTTTTCTTGTCCGTAGTCCATCCCTATCCACCTGGGTGGACCACGGGCCCATTTATCGATATTTACATTTTTTATTGCCTAGAGAGGCACACAGACGGATAGTCCACCTGATGGAAAGCGGCCACCGTCGTCCAGGACATCTGCAACCTAAGGGTAGCGGATGCGGTGCCGGCCTTTGAGGTGCCTGTAGACATGCCTTTTGAAGAACACCATGTTATAGTGCAAGGGAAAGACTTTGAGTGGGCGCTCATTCCATATTCTACCTACTAAATACCAAAAGTAAAGAGCCGTGACTTAATAATTTCTCACCGCACACGTGACATGTCAAATCCTGACAGGCTCCCGTTACATTAGCAGAAGCTATTAAGCCTCTTGACGTGTTTGGCTACGTGTGAAGGCTTCTCGAAGATGTTACGAAATAATGCAAAATTCGACGAACAGTTGTGAGCAATCCTACGAAAGCTTATGCAAAGCTTAGAGAGTTACGCCGAGAACTACTATACTATACAAATACGCCATGCATCGCAAACCCAATAATCGAGTTTGGGCTCATTTGATTAGTTTTGACAAATACTCTGAGTCTCTGACTGATCATAGAGAACGCGCGATAAAAGATTGCTACTAATTTTTTTTTTTCATTTGAGCTTGTTACACAATGTCTGTAGTTTTTTTATACCACTAAGGTGGCAAACAAGCTTACGGCCTGCCTGATGGTAAACAGTCGCCGCAGCCTATGGACGTATGCAACATCCCCCAAGCGTTGCCGCCCCCTAAAAACATTGTCACTCCTTTCTTGAAAAACTCTATGTAGAGTAGTTGACCGAGAGTACAATGTACGCTATAGTCAATTCACAACCCATAATCTAGATTTTAACGAAAAAGTTTAGATTATAAGAATCATCTCGATTAAAACCACTTCTAACGTGCAGGCATCGTAAGCATCGTAGGCATTTCCTCGCGAACTATAAAAAAAAATTATTTTTATTATGTTTATTATGTTTAATATAGTCAACCTACATTTCGACCCACTTCGACAAGGTTCCAAACTAACCTTTTTGCGTGCGAAATATATCACTTATCATATACTAATCGGAGAGACGGCTAGCCACCACACAAACTGTCAGTGCAACTCTCCAACACTTAGATATAAATTTCCCACAAGCATAGGCCTCTAACTTCCGCCGCAGATGTGTGACCCAGAGAACAAACGGCCTACTGCTGCCAAGAACCCCGGTCGTTGTGTTCATATGTTGGTTATAGCTAAAGGTTAAACTAATAATGTGCACTGGGGTTAATACTTATCCGGTTACTGGGGATCTTGGGCAAATTTTTTATCTTTAATTAAGTTAAGTTTTTGTGTATTTATTATGTCTTTTTTAATGTAAATCTAAGATTACTACCTAGATATTAAGACTAGAGTAGTAACCACGGTTAGTATTATTTTTACCTCGATATTTCGACGCAGTTTGCATGCGTCATGGTCACGAGTTGACTGTCAGTTGAGGGTCAGCTCGTGACCATGACGCATGCAACTGCGTCGAAATAACAGTCAACTCGTGACCATGACGCATGCAACTGCGTCGAAAATCTCGAGGTAAAAACAATACTAACCGTGGTAACAAACCCGATAACATGTGTAGTGATAGAGTAGTAACCGTTCATGGCTAAACGTCATACTTTTAAAATGCTCAAAAGAGAGAAGACTGTCTCCTATAGTACAGGGTAACCTAGTTTAGGAGGCAGGAAATCAATATGTGGCCAATACATTTTTAGTGCCTGAATTACTTGCACACATAGAAATTAAGAGATTTATTATAATCCGCGTCATGAAAGAAGAGACTTGTCAAATAACAGTAGAGGGGATTTCGCGCAGGTAATCGCCTACTGCGCAAGTCGAACCACGTGACCCGCCAAGTCTCTTCTTACATTACATTAGTTTTACCATATGTTTATATTTGTTGTATTATTTGGCTAATAAATATTATTTATTCGTTATTTATTGTACAAGCAAGTTCCGGAATTAATGCAAATACTTAAAACATACTAGACTGTAAGGGCGCCGTTGGTTATCCTACGTCATCGAATACAAGAAACATTCCACTTTGTAGCGATATTAGAGGTTTAGTAGATCCCCAAAACGTTGGTCTGCCCGTGTACAAGCTGGTAAATTTTTTTTTGCGACCTAACTGGCACAAAAAATTATTGTTAAAAGCGAATCTGAGACGAGACCGGTTTTTTATTTCTAGAACCCAGGATATGTATCGCTAAGAAAAATCAAAGTTTAGGTCACAAAAAAATAATCAAACAACGCAAAAGCTAATCACGAAGTACGTTAGTATACATATTCTGTGATCATCTAGATGCCTGGCATCCAACTAGCATCGTGAGCCTTTTTACCACGCACCTGCATGTTGTGGAATGAGCTCCCTCCCGAAGTCGGTCCTTTGCAATATAACATGGGGTTGTTCAAAATGCTACTACTACATACTAAAGTTTTTTTATGCTACTTAGTGACAAACGAGCAGACAGTCCCATACGGTAAGTGGTAACTATGCCTAAATATATATAGTGGTTGCCTAAATTGTTTGCAGGTAACAAAATGCAGAACCACACTGTGAGGACTAAGATAAAATGCCTCATGATGGAATTTCGCTTGCTAACTTATCCTTCAAACCGGAACACAACAATGCAAGCATTGTTGCGGCAGAAATAGATAAGGCGGTGGTACTCATCCAGGCGGACTCCTCAACCTTGACAGAGTCCTACCACCTGATAAAACAACAAGTTTACAGGTACCTCAAAGGCCGGCACCGCATTCGGTGGACCGTCCATCCGTGTGCCTTCCTAGGCAATAAAAAAAAAGAATAAAATCTAAAATAAAACGGAGCGTGAACCCGTGAATTTATTCAAGCCCCACCCGAGCGCATCCACGCTCCCAAACTAGTAGCGGTGACGTAATCAGGCGGCTGACTTTGAAAGTCAAACTAATGTAAATCCCCCACTGAATTTTCATAAGAAGGTAGACGGGGAAAAAGCGTTGCCCGGGGAATGTGAGAAAAATAATATTTAAATGGGATTAACTTCACTCCTCTGTTATATTATGGTTTTCTTTTTGCAGTTTCTTACTGTTATTCGTTTCAAACTAAACACGCGTTCATTACACGTATTATTATAATAGACAGGACACACACGCAACACGACAGTTTCTTTCTGTCACTATTTTATTTATTTTGTTGTATTCGGATGTCGCACAGGGGAGAAAACAAAGCAGGAAAGCTGACGCTGGCAGTAGCCTGGATTGACTGCTCGGATGATAGTGACGATGATTCGGTGTCTCACAGGTTACAACAATAAGATATGTACAATAGTATAACTTCTATCAGCCATTTACGAGACACCACAGATTAATTTCACAATTTGACTTTAAAGAGGTCTAGTACATTGAAATCTTTAGTGTAGGTAGGTACTTACACGAAATCAATAATGTGTTAAACATATGCTTGGCACCGGCAATGCTTGTCGGGCACTGACCAGCTCTGTCTGATATTGTCGGACACGGTCCGACCGTTGTCATCGTAGGGTGGATGTGTTCCGGAACTGTGAGTTTCCTTCCTACTGTCCTACCCCCTCCTTTTCGACGATTAAAAGTGATATGTAATGTCTTACCCAATAAATAATTTGGAACTTATTGAATTCATAAATTAGGTATATCGTACTTAGAAATAAAGGTCTTGACCATAATGTTCCATAATGACCAAGTTCCATAATGTAACACTACTGAAAAATAACTCAGGTTAATAACGGTCGGAGGCGTTTGAGGTGTTTCCATACCATAGAATAGAATTCCCACCACGCCGTCGTAATTTATATTTAAGTCTAAAGGTCGCTTCGTCACATGCAAGCGAGGCGAGATAACGGTCGAATGCCTAACTAGTCAAAAAAAAGTCTATTTAATAAAATAATATCTTAAAATATTGCGTAGAAAGAGCTGCAGCGCGCGTGTGATTCAATAGATAGCCGATGTGCTTTTAAATCAATTGCATTTATAAAAACAAGTTAACAAATACACCTTCTTTAAAAATTTCGGTCACATATAGAAAGCTGCATTATCCTCAACATAGGCTATAATTTATTTCGATAAAAAGTTTTCGGTCAGAAATCGCGATTGTAATAAATCCGACGGAGGACAAGTTGACTGCTGTTTGGCTACTTTATCGGTGTACCTGGCGAAACCTACAAATTCAGGCTACTGAATTTGTAACCCCTCTGTAGCCGTATTCACAATGGCTCGGAAATCGGATTCGGATACGGAATCGACAAAGGACCCTGCAAAAGTTCTTAGGAAAATGTGATTTCAGTTAATTTTGATGAAATTTTCATATGTTATAGAGAGTAGAGTTTCCGTGGAATCTATCGGGATTCTGAATAACAGTTTTCGAATCGATTTCGTGTCGAATCGTTCGGAAACGGTTTCGAATCATTGTGAATACGGCAACTGGTCAGGTTCCTCTAGTAGCAGGGTCATGGAGGTCAGATGGTAGTCGCTCCACTGTACCTGATTACCAAATCCTGGATCATAGACAAGGCGGACTCCGTCCTCTCGCGTTATGAAGATTATTGTTATAGTTTTCAACACTAGGCAATTTTTTTTATAATTCCTAAGCGATTTCGCAAAAAAAAAAAGAGATATTGTATATGTTATATTTTTGTATCTGTGTGTTGGTCTAAGTTCCAAGTTGGTAACTTCCAAAATGAAGGATATATTTCGATACGGTTTTATTTATTCGAAAACCCATTTAATCGATATGATTCTTGTACATATTTTTTAATAATAATAATAATAACCCCGCCACTGTATCTCCACGTTGACGTCGTGGCGGGGCTTGCGTGATCCAATGACCCTTAGGGCTATGCCGGCAGAGCCACTCATGCCGGACAGGTCTAAGGCGAGGATCCAGACCAAGAGGGATACAACCCAAGCCAAGGTAGAACAGCGTACGCCGAGGGCTGCGTGGCTAGGGGGGAGCCTAGTCTCTAGTATGCGGACTCTGGATACCGGGGAACAACCAGTTTTATACCTACCCTTGCCGTGGTGAACGCAGGGCTCTGCCACGGTCGACCCACATGTCCCTAGCTTCTCGTGGGAACTTTATGATAACCCGATCTAAAGCAAAAAATTCTATCCAGGCTCGCGAGCCTGTTGTAGACGACGAAGACACATCGGCTTCACCACCGACCTCGTCGAGGTCACTTTTCTCATCAATAGCATCATCTCCGCCTTCATATCGGCAGGCTGATCTATCATCATCATCATGCTCAGACATATATTCAATGACGGTAGATGTTGTGACGAAGGCTCATACTGCCAATCATCCGTCACCCGCTACTATCAAACCTAGTGCGCGTAGAAAATGGAGTTCTGAAATGAACGAATTCATATGGCGTACGTACCTTATTATAACTAAACTGGAATCAGATACTAAATCATATTTAACTCCACTTCACATGCAATTCACGGAGAAGTTTCCGGCTATGACAGTGACAAAACAAAGAATTGGCGACCAGCGAAGGGCAATAGTCCAAAAAAAGTTACTCCCAGATGATGTATTGGAAAAAATTCGAGTCGAAGTAACTAGCCTTATTCAAACACAAGAACCATATCTATATCAATCTCCACAGTCTACAGTTAATTTAAATCAAAACAATACACTCTCGCAAGCACCGCCTACACATAGAATGAAGTGGTCAAACGAAATGAACGAAACGTTAATGCTGTGCTATCTTGAAGCTACTGAACTAGAACGAGATTTGACATCCTGGAGAAAAAAGTTAAGAGAAAAGTTTATTAATCACTACCAGCATCTATCTCATGTAACAGAACAACGAATATCGGACCAAAAACGAGTAATATGTCGAAATAAAATGATCTCGGAGGAAAGACTTCAACAGCTAAAAAACTCAGTACAGTACTACTCACAATACACAATACACAAACACAAACTAACAAGCAAACCTGTTATACACACAGCAACGATACTGAATCACAACCTGAAATCTATATAAATACAACACAAAATGATATCAATACAACAGAAAATCAACAAAACGATTCGCAAATAGAAAACTTCGAGTTTCAATCAGAGAAAATTTATGAAATTGAATCCATCTTCTTAAAAGCATACGATGAGTTTAGAAATATTTGTCCTGCTGAAAGGCCTTACATTCCTAAACAAAAATCGACAAAAAAGCTCAATCTGTTAGTGCAAGCACTCAACTCTTACGTCCTCCCTAAACTATTGAACGCCGAGGCTGATTTTGAGACTGTGCATACAGCAATATATTGTGCTGCTTATACTGCTGCTGTATATAGTGGGTTTCGCGTAGATACCCCAAATATCGTAAAAACACATATTGATCGGATTCCGATTTGGCAGAAAAGACTTCAAAATAAAATAGACAAACTACGAGCAAAAATAGGAAAGGTGACTGAATTTATTAGAGGCAATACAAGCCGAAGACTAAAGAATGAAATAGATAAAATAAAGGAGACATATAAAATACACTC
Organism: Blastobasis lacticolella; assembly: GCA_905147135.1. Taxonomy (NCBI): domain Eukaryota; kingdom Metazoa; phylum Arthropoda; class Insecta; order Lepidoptera; family Blastobasidae; genus Blastobasis; species Blastobasis lacticolella. The sequence continues at coordinate 13,827,613 of LR990061.1, forward strand.
TACTCACGAAAATAACAATACCGAACTTTCACAATTTTTGGACACGCTGAAGCAAAAATTAAGCGCACTCTCAAATCGACTACGCCGGTATAAAGCAACGACATTACGGAAAAACCAAAATCATCAGTTTAGCGCAAATGAAAAACAGTTTTATAGGAAGCTCACGGGTAATGTCACACCTAATACCAACACTGCAATACCTCCAACCACTCAAGATCTACACCAATTTTGGTCAAGTATATGGAATGTTCCACTGGAACATAGAAATAGTGACTGGATACAAGCAGATAGATATAAACTTGGGGATTTGCCGGATATGTCTTTTGACGAAATAAGTTTCGATCTGTTGCAGAAAGTATTACATAAGCTACACAACTGGAAAGCTACTGGTTCCGATAAAATTCACAACTATTGGTTCAAAAAGTTAACTGCAACCCATCATTTTATACTATTACATATCAATAGATTCATTAAAGACCCAGACGCAATACCTTCCTACATTACCCAAGGTATAACATACATGCTCCCGAAAGATATGGCCGATTCACAAAACCCAAGTAAATATAGACCAATTACGTGTTTACAAAATTTTTACAAAATTATAACATCTTGTTTAAGCGAATTAATATATCATCATGTAGACGTTAACAACATCCTCGCTGAACAGCAAAAAGGTTGCCGCAAGTTCAGTAGAGGCTGTAAAGAACAGTTAATAATAGACTCGGTTGCCTCAAAACAAGCATTTAGCAAAAAGCGCAATATTTATACTATGTACATTGATTATAAGAAAGCGTTTGATTCCGTACCACATACTTGGCTGTTATACATACTTCAACACTATAAAATTCACCCTACAATAGTTAATTTTTTACAAGATATGATGAGTAAATGGAGTACCTCTTTAAAATTAAATCTTAATAATCATATTGTCGAAACCGAGCCAATTAGTATCCAACGTGGAATATTTCAAGGAGACGCTCTAAGTCCATTGTGGTTTTGCTTGGCATTAAATCCACTTTCTAATTTGTTAAACGATAGTAAAGCCGGTTTCCACATTAAGAATGGATCGAATAAATTCATTTTGACACATTTGATGTACATGGACGATATCAAATTGTACAGTAGTAATCTTACCCAATTAAACAAACTCGCAAACATTACACAAACATTCTCTGCAGATATACATATGGAATTTGGTTTAGATAAGTGTCAAATACAGTCAGTCCATAAGGGAAAATTAGAAATAAATAACTACACACTAGATAATGAAGAGACAATAGGCCCAGTAGATGATATTACAGGATACAAATACTTAGGCTACCAACAATCAAGGCAAATACATCAGAAAGAAACAAAATCTAACCTAACCCAAAAATTTAAATCAAGACTGCACAAAATTACGAACTCGTATTTGAACGCTAAAAACACCACAAAAGCAATCAACTCATATGCCATCCCAATACTCACCTACTCGTTTGGTGTCATCAAATGGTCTCAATCCGACCTTACCACTCTCCAGAGAGTTATTAATTCAGTAATGACCAAATGCAGGAAGCATCATCCACGCTCTTGCTACGAAAGACTAACCTTACCTAAACTACATGGAGGTCGTGGTATAATAGACATTAAGAATCTTCATAACAAACAAATAACTAACTTACGTACGTTCTTCCAAAATCAAGCTGAAAACTCACCACTTCACAAAATCATAGTACAGGCAGACACCAACAGCACACCGTTAAATTTGTCAGAACCTAATACTCAAGTTAACGAAGTAATCATTACAACTGAACAAAAAATTGATAAATGGCGACAAAAATCCCTTCATGGGAGACATCATCGAGACCTGACCAGTGATAACGTAGACAAAGTTGCGTCTAACGCCTGGCTCAAGCAAGGACAGCTGTTTCCAGAAACGGAGGGATTTATGTTGGCCATTCAAGACCAAGTCATAAATACGCGTAACTATAGAAAGCATATTATTCATGATTCGACCTTACAATCCGATAGATGCAGACATTGTCACAATAGCCCGGAAACAATACAGCACATTACAGGCGCTTGTTATTCAATAGCCCAAACCGACTATAAGCACCGGCATGACCAAGTTGCTGCAATCATCCATCAGTACTTGGCTCTCAAATATAAACTCGTTAATGATAAAGTTCCGTACTACAAATACAAGCCGGAAGTTGTTTTAGAATCCTCACAGCACAAACTGTACTGGGATCGAACCATATTAACCGACAAAACCGTACACCATAATCGCCCAGATATCACTCTCCATGACAAAAATAATAAAACCGTATATCTAATTGACATAGCCATACCGAATACACACAATCTCTCCTCGACATACACAGATAAAATCACCAAATACACCGACCTATCAATAGAAATAAAATCTCAATGGAGAACAACTACAGTAAAAACCATACCAATTACAATTTCCTCTACAGGTATCATACCAAATACTCTCCACATAAGTTTAGAGCAATTAAACATACATCCACTTACATACATACAACTTCAGAAAGCCGTAATACTCAATACCTGTCGCATTGTCCGAAAATTTCTTAATGTGTGACACCAGTTCTTTATATAAGCACATCATAATTGTTTGGCCAAAAGCCCGCAATTACGATTAATCCTCAGAAATGAGAGAATATCTAAAATAAACACATAATAATAATAATAATATCTTTATTGATAAGACAACAGTGGTCCATTTGTTGTTAGTAAATCTTAGTCTATGTTAGCAACATTTATAATAACTATGTCATAAAATTATTGAATTAATTATTTTCTAATATAATATTTTAAGCCTAGATAGCGTCCGCTGCGTGAGTACCCACATGACAGGACTCTCAACTTTGTCAGCTATGCATTTCAGGAGGCTGTTACCGCTGGCGCGCACTCTGCTCACTAGCGACGCAGTTTTCTTGCGCCAGGTGGCATCGAAACCATCCGCGCGCGCCTCGGCAAACATAGCAGACGCACTGCAGAAACGCGGCAGCCGTAACAGCGCCCTAATGCATTGTTGTACTGGACCCGCAGCGCGTTATAGGCCCGTTGCGTATACCGGACCCATAGACTCGACGAGTACAGTGATGTGCAGTATGCTTTAAATAGCAATACTTTGACTGTGTCTGTACATCGTGCGAACCTACGAGCCAGCATGTTCGCCCGGACCGACAACGCCCTGCGTTCCCTCTCCATATCCTCCTCATCCTTCAAGTCGTCCGTTAACAGATGGCCCAGATATTTAAATTTATAAACCCGTTTGATGGGCTGTCCATTTAGAACGATGGGAGGTATGGAAGTTGGGCTTTTGGTCCCAGCTTTAAAAATAATAAACTCGGTCTTTCTGGTGTTGTAAATAAGACCGTTCCCGGCCGCATACAACTCACAGACCCGGATAAGCTGCCTGAGTGCACTGATTGAGGGAGCCAGCAGAACCATGTCATCTGCGTAGCTGATATTGTTAAAACAAACTCCATCAACATAGCATCCGACATGCATGCCACTGAGCCGCTCAATCAGTGCATTCACATACAGACTGAAAAGCAGAGGTGAGCTCAACCCACCCTGTCTCACACCACTTTCCAGCCTGTAGGCTTCCGAAAAGACGCCTCCCCACTTCACACGGTTCTCTTGATTAAGATACCAAAACCGCAGAATCGATATCAACTCCGGCGGCACCTTCTCGTCTTTAAGTTTCGACCATAGTACGTCGTAAGACACCAAGTCGAATGCCTTTGAAAGGTCCATAAAACATGCATAGATTGGTGTCCGTCTATCTGCGTAGTACTTGACAGTATGCTTTAAACTCAATATGGCAGTTTCAGTTGATAACCCAGTTCGGAATTCAAACTGGGCATCATGCAGCTTGATCCGCTTTCCCAGAGAGGTGTTAAGCACACTGTCAAGCACTTTCGCTATAATAGTGGCCAAGGAAATCGGTCTATAATTTGTTTTGTCCGACGGGTCACCAGTCTTGCATTTAATAATAGGCACCACCAGAGTATCCATCAGATCCGGAGGTAGGTACGAATGGCTCAAGCATAAATTAAATAACATTGCGAGCACCCGTGGTAAGTGGGAGCCCGCATGCCTCAGGTGTTCGACGCTGAGCCCATCATGCCCAGGCGATTTGCCCCCAGTCATTCTGTTAATAGCCACTCTAACCTCTCTAGCCAGAATAATAGTGGACATTTTGACATTCAGGGTATCAGCATCGTGCCCCCGGCATGGTGGCCCCAGAGGCGAATGCACCGAGAAATTATTCCGAAATAGGTATGTTAGCAATGTCACTGGGGTTAGAAGCACCCTCGACACTCATAGGAATGCCAGACTTATTACTCAGGTTCCGCGTACACTTCCAGAAAGTTCTAAAGTCTGCCTGTGAGTGATGTTTCGCCAACAAGTCCATTTTTAACTGTTCCTGATGGTTCTGACACCACCTAAGCTTCCCTTTAAACATTTTTCGCGATTCGACCATCTCGGTATACACAACTCCCGTGGATGGTTTACTGTACCATAGCCAGGTAGCGAATTTTAGCCTAGCATTCCTATGAGCCTCGCAGACATGCTTATTCCACCCAACCAACGGCCTTCTCCCAACACGCCTCGTAGATTTAACTTTATAAGTGGCAGCAGCCGCCTGACTCAAAATTCCGACAATTTTACAATATAAACTATTTACAATTTGTTTATGACTAGAACTATTGCAACTATTTTCACAACAATATTGAAATTCTGAATTAAAATCAACACTTTTCAACTCGTTATTAAATATATTATTGTATTCGCTAATCTGTTCGCTATCTCTTTCTCCCCACTTTATTTTATTACATTTAGGCTGTTGCAACATTATTTTACTCTCAATTACATTCAAATTGCACTTAATAACTAGTGGGAAATGGTCGGACCAACAGACATCATATTTTACATACGCATTTATAACACAGTGGCCCGCCGCATTAGTAGCAATGCAATGGTCTAACCACCTCCGACATCCGTGTGCTTCGCTGACAAACGTAAATGTACTTATAGGTAATATTTTTAAGTCTTGACATAACCATCTTTGCTCCGACGAAAATTCTAAAAGTTCGTGATAAAAGCGTTCACCCGGATGGGCATTAAAGTCTCCCAAGATGAAAGCAGATTCTATATTTTGTTCTTCAACAATAGCAGATATTGCACTCAGACAGTCAGTAAACTCTGTTAGGTTATCTGCACAGTCAGTCGGCATGTAGACACTGAACACCACAAACGGGCGGTCACTTGTTACGACGCGTATTGCCGCTATCCGTGGATTGTTACACTGTATCACTGATACGTGAGGAAAGATAGATTTCCGCCAAAGCAACGCGACACCACCGAAGGGTCTGCCCCTAAGGATACCCGCGCCAGTGTTCACCGCGGACGTGCCCGTGCTCCCGAACTCCTCGTGCACGCCGTCCAGGAAAGGCAGCTCGTCCGGCAGCAGCCACGTCTCCTGCAGGGCGACGATGTCCGCTGTTTCGCACAGTAGTGCAACTCCATCCACAGCGCGCTTTATATTTTTGCAATTGTATGTAACAAACGTTGCACTATACATACTATTTTTGTTGTGGTGACTGTTCTGTTTTATTCTGGCTTTCCAGGTGTCGATAAGGCATAAAGCGTCTGCACGTCACACCATCTGGCCAAAGCTTATCACTTAGGAACAGTTCAAGTTTATGCTTTTGTACCATAATTTTATATGCATTGTATTTCTTCTGTGATTTCATACGTATTTTCTGAAGCAGAACTTCTTCATTCGTTTTAGCGTATATGTATTCTAATATGTCTTTTTCAGACGTATGAACATTCGACACAAACAAAGCTACTCTCGAATCAGCTGGCCTAAATCGATCACCTTCCGAAACTATAGATTTTCCGCGCACACTCTCTATTCTGTTTCTATTTTTCTTATGCACTAAAGTCCATTCTCGCTTAGAATCTTCCGTCTTCCACTCGCCTCCTCGGGAAACTATCTCCGCCATAGATGTAGTACTTTCATTTACATTGTCCATACAGTAGGCACGCGAGTCACTCAGCTGTTCTTTTGTTACCCAGCTCGGCCGCTCGGTAGGTGTCGGTGCCGCGACCGCGTCATCAGTAGGCATATAACACAGCTGATCGTGTGCCGCTGACAACTTACACTTATCGCCAAGCAAAAACTCGACGCGTCCTCCCCGCCGCAAATCATTCGCTGGGCTCAAGGGCGAAGGTCGCAAATCGCGCACTTCTGCTTTGTCGGGCGTATTTGCACTGGTGTTCGAGATATTTAAAATTCCGATCGGTCCGCTATCCAATACGCCTCTTGGATATCGTGGCGAAGCTACGGCAACGCCATCGGTCGGTTAACGGCGGCAACTCGAGGTCGTTTTTCTCGTAGACGTGAACATATGATTCGCATAAAAGTCACCGCACGTTTTGGATGTTTGTTTATTGTAACAAAAAAATCGTTATTATGAGCCAAACAATTATTAAGTGTGATTTTCGCGGAAAATCTGTGTCGAAAGGTAAGTATAGTAATTACACGAACCATGAAATATTCTTTCAAATTCATTTTTACCACGTATTCATTTGATTGAAAGATAGCTTATCGTATTGCTAATAACAGGATGTTAAATTTAATGAAAAATATAGGGCATAAACTTTTCCAAAGCCATCATGTTCAGGAGGTTGTCGAAATCCGTGATGGTGGAGAAGGAATCATCCGTGGAAAAGTAATACAACAGACCAGAGTAAGTAATCGACCGTACGACGTGAAACTAGAGGTATGTATTAATTATTAATTATAAAATTTGCATAAATGCAATTTAGAAATGGAAAATGAAGATATATTTCTTTATCAAAGAAATATACCTACCATTATGTATATTGAAGGAATAAGTATCGTTCGGAAATGTGGAACCGATAATAATTTCATTTATTTACTTTTTTATGTAATTATTGTCTTGCATCTACAATATATTATAGATACAAAAACAATGAAATAAAAAATAACTTGCACGTGAAACTCTAAAAAATGTCAGATTTATAATCAATCATGATTAACATTCTGCATGTTGGTTTCGATTTTTTTTGTGCTGGTTTTGGTGCGTGTATTACCTAAATTTTTAGTGTGCTTTTTCCCGCTCTCCCCGTTTTTTTCCCTATAGGAACTGATTGTTTTTCAGGTGAACCTCGATCGTACGGTACGAAGGACAGAATGCACTTGCAAGGCGGGTTTATCGGTTCGAGGTTGCCAACATGTAGCAGCGGTCTGTATTTTTATAAATAATGAATGTACGCAATCGAAAACCGATCAACCGCAATGTTGGAATCAGCCTCGAGAAAGTCAAGTGGAAGAATATAAAAAAGGTTGCACTATCGCTCAAACGTTCCCAGGCAAGGAACATCTGATTGATTGTAATGCAACGTATACATTCAACGACGTCCAAAATGAACCAGTATGTAACAGTACCTCGTACCACCCATTTTTTTTGTTTAACAGCACTTTTTAATGCATTCAACTGGTTGAATAATAACGTAAACCGTACAGCTGATCGCACGCAAAACGCCCACGAGTTGCCTAAATCTGCCACAACGCCGCGCCACTAGCGTTATCCAAGAGGCGTATAGGCAACTACCTCCACCCTTTACTTTATTTATTCTTTGGTCCATATTCATTAAAGAAACATATTTCATTTCATTAATTTCCGATATGACACTATCTAATTGATCTTTAGTTACATAGGTGCTTCTAATGTCTTTCACTTGCGACTGCAATACAACCATTTCTTTCAATAACCTAGTGACATCTATGTGATCAAAAGTGATCGGCGGCAATTTATGCAGTTCTCTCGCCACAAATATGGGGGTTTTATCCGGATCCGTGTTCTTGAAAGCAGTAATGATGTCTTCCGACTCCTTTTGCTCCTTATTCTTACGCCGTGACACATTTCGGACGGAGGTAGATATAGGTAGACGTGAACAACAATTCCTTTGCTGTACTAATTTCCTCAGAAGAAAAGCCACTTATGCACAGTCTAATTAAACTTTCTTCGTCCATCACATCAATCTTGTTCTGAACAAAACATAATAGCTCATTTATTACAATATTGCACTGTATGCACTTTAAAGTTTCGTTAGCCATTTTTTCTGCACCCGACCGCTGTTGCGTTCGCGCGGAGACTGAATTTTATTTAGTTAATTGGCTTATTAAGCTTGGCTTAATAAGCCAAGCTAGAAATTTGACTGGCCATATTGTGTACTTTCCGGGGCTGATATGACGACGAGGTACATGCAAAGCCAGGGCAAACCTCTACTTCAGAAATAATTGGGTGATAGATATCCCTAAAGGTTTCGAGTTTCGACCCTTCCCGCATTAAGTAAGCCCAGGAAACCTACAAGTGGTCATATATTAATAGAAACATTTTCTTTGTACGCCCGCAAATGGCCACTCGGCCACGTTGAGGGCTGTGCACTAGTGATGTACACCTTGCTGGTATTTGTAGACCGAGACTGATACAGCATTAGCGTAAGAGAGATTGCGGATAAGATCGAAGAGGCATGGCTGTGCTGATTTGTTTACAATTTCCTGGGATACATTAGAAATCAAGTGCCTAAAGCTGCCTGTATCAAGAAAGAGGTCCCGTGACGTATCCAAGAAGCGATTGACATCGCCAACTTGGACACGAGAGCCAACGGCTTACGTGAGTATGATCGGAAAAATTGGAGAAGATAAAGTAGGAAAGCGATCCCTGGCTAAAGCCGGGATTGACCGCTTGGATGATGACTATGACTGAAACAGAATTTGATCTATTCTGTAACCTATGAAAAGGCGGTAGGGGTGAAAAGGCGGTAGGCCTAATAAAGTCAACACTATACAGATTGTGCTCTTTATTAAAATAAATAGAAATAGTAATTTAAATGGTGTACAGTTATACTATTTTCATTCAGTGACTACTGCTCATCACCTACCAGTGTTATCCAAACAATATATCCAGTATCTCAGGAATAATATTATCATATCACATACTTCATAATGGTGAGCGTAATGGATGCAGATGCAATACACAGGTGAATGGCTGAGATGGTTGAAATGTTTAATGCCGGGATGAATGCTTTCAAAGAACAGTTGAAGAGGAGTGCTTCACCCACTTCAAATCTAGACCCAGTGTTCACTGCATTCCAGAACTTTACACTATCAGCATTATCTACTTTTCAACAACAGGTGGAAATGTTGTCTCATGGTATGGATCGGCTTGAAATGCGTAGTCGCCGGAAGATGCTTCTGTTGCATGGTGTGGAAGAGGCCGATAAGGAGGACACTTCAGCCACAGTAGTCACCTTGATAACGGACAAACTGAAGAAGTCTGATTTCAAAATGTGTGATATTAAAAGGTGTCATCGTATCGGCCGGCCCTCTAAAAAGCAGCCGCGTCCTATTCTAATTAAATTCACTTCGATGGAAACACGCAACAGCGCCTGGTTCAGCAAAACCTCGCTCAAAGGCACAGGTATTACACTGTCTGAGTTTTTAACTAAGGCACGGCACAGCGTCTTTATGTTAGCTCGTGAGAAGTTAGGTATCTCTAGATGCTGGACACGCGACGGCAATGTGTTTGTGCTAGGCTCCGACGATACTCGACATCGCATTCACACCATTGCCGAGCTGCAGAAGTTTGACGCTGGTGACGCTGGTATGGCCGACACACAGCCGGCGCAAGTTACTGTCTCATCTCCTGAAGTTCCTGCTACTGTGCCTAAGAAACCTGTAAAACCGGTGACATCGTCATCCAGGGTGAAGCGCACAACCGCCAGGAAATAGGTAGTTATTTATCTAATATTGTGTGCTTGCTAGCTTTTTCTCTATAGTATCACGTTGCACTGAGGGTAATTGCTTGTCTTGTTTTGTGTAATGTGCTTTCACCTTCAACTAAATACATTTTGCTTTTTTTTATCTGCTTAAATTCAGTCACACAAAAATATAAAATTTTTGTTTGTTTACACTTCACTTTTCGTCTGACAGTTCTGACCTGACACAGACTGACACTGCTGTGAATGACAGAAGCAACCTTTTCCTTTTTTTTATAACTTGCATGCAAATAGGATAAAGGCGTTACCCTACTACCATGTTTTGCTTAAAAGCATTCCAGAATAATAACTTTGATTTGCTTCTTAGATTGGCTATATGTATTTATGCTTTTTAATGTTTTTTTTTATTATAAGTATATTTGTGATTTTAGCTTGTTTGCTACTCGTAAATTATATATGTTATACTGGTAGGCTGAGTTTGTAGTTGCCTACATTTTGCTTATAGCTGTTTGACAAAATAGTATTATTCGGTTTTGCGTTTTGTTTAAATTTTAAATTTATTTTTCTCTGATCTATGCTTGACACAGGTGATGCACACAGTGATGATTTTGTCTCGTTATCTTCTGAAGAACTGAACGGTTGTAGTTTTCACAGCATTCCGACACTCCCTGAGACACTAAATACCACTTTTACCAGCGTCCGAAAGAATTTGAATGTAGTCCACATCAATGCTCAGAGCATACCGGCACACTATGGCGATATGTTGGCTACATTCAGCGATGTGAAGGGCCTTGATGCCATCTTGGTTTCTGAGTCTTGGCTAAAGCCCTCTTTACCTTCCACTTCTTACTCCTTACCCGGCTTCATTCTTTTGCGTAACGACCGCACTGGTGGTGGGGCTGGCGGGGTTGCTATATATCTGAAGGCTCACCTGCCGTATTCCATTATTTGTCGCTCAGCCCAGCCGCCTCCTGCTTGTGCGGGCGAACATCTTTTTATTGAGGTCACCCTGACTCATAGTAAGATACTCCTTGGCGTTTATTACAGTCCTTCTCGTACTCTAAATTTTTTCAATTAATTTGAAGCGGTATTGGAAGACTTTGCATGTAAATGGTTGTCTGGAAGAGATCGCTATTGGCGATAAGACCGCCCTTGTACTTGTCATAATCTTGCAGAATCTGTGATAATTATACTGTTAATGTACAATAAAGTGTTCAATAAAATAATAAATAATAAAACCTATTATTACTATGATTAAATAAATCTTATTCCGTAAGGAGGACAGGCCCAACGGTTCAATTTTCATTGCGATGACAGGTCAATAGCGTGCCAATTCCACATTCTTTTGCGACTCTACAAGTTTTTACAGAATAACTAATTTGTCGGAGTCTCAACTGAGCCTCAAATCAATATCAATAGCATGAGAGTTTAATAAATAAGAATAAGAAATATTTAATTACACAAACAGAAACACCACAACACAAAAATTTGGAAAACACGACATTTTGAAACACAGAAGAAAAGAAAAAGTACATAATAATAAACAAAAAAGCACATAAAAGCAGAAGCAAATAAAAGTTAGCACAGTGTTGATGCGAATGGTAGTAATTAAAGGGTGTGTGTTTGTGGTGTAATGTAAATAAACGTAAATATTTAACACTTTGTGTTGTCACTTCCATTATCATGAATTAAATCACTTTTTGTATACTAGTTCCACTTTATTATACAAATTTTATTGAATTGCAACCGGTTTCGAATTACTCATCTTCAGGCAATTTGAAACCGGTTGCAATTTAATAAAATTTGTATAATAAACTGGAACTAGTGTACAAAAAGTGATTTAATTCATAAATAAACGTGGACTTGGGATTCTGACCAACACAACTTCCCGCCCCTCTCTACCGCTAGCCGCAACTAAGTGTTCTCAACCACTATTATGGTATCGGGCAGGTAGGTAATTACCCTTTTCTTCTTTCTCCCCATCTTCGATTATCAACATTGGCGGCTAACATATCCTGCCACCGCCAAAGTGGTGACCCCGACGTGATCCTTACGTTTTCCCTACCTGACTCCCGCACACAGCAGTCACAACGCGTGCTTCCTGGTCGTTCACCTGCGGCATCTCACTGTCCACACTCAGTCTCGACTCACTGCAGACTTGGGAACAGCATCGCTTCGGCACAGCTCACAGCGCAACCTCACGCCAGAGCTACGCCATTGCTCACCGCATCGCCAGGCTGACTACGCTTCATATGTCAGCATCAGCGTTTCTCGCTTCGGTATCGACCTCCAGTCTCCGGGGGAAGTACTGTAGCGACATCTATCGCTCCACTAGGGAAACTCAACGTAACTCACAGTAAGAGTACACGAAAATACGGTTGGCAAGCATCCGCATATAGATGGCGCTAACAAACCTACATCGCGCTAGAGAAATGTGCCAACTTCCACGGCATATACATATACAACTTCCGACGATCAACTGTTGGACCCTTGGTCCCCTGGTCACAACACCCGGCCAGGTGGGTAATTATCCTTTTCTTCCTTCTCCCCATCTTCGCTTGTCTACATTGGCGGCTATCATATCCTGCCACCGCCAAAAAAGTTCGGAGGTAAATAATTTTTCTATCGAAACTGATCGGTTTCAGTAATGTAGACCACCATACATTTTGGATGTTAATGTTGACAATGTAAGTTTGGTTATGGCGACAGACACGGGAAGTGCGATATCTTGCATAAGTAAACATTGTTATCACAATTTTTTTTCCCATCTCAAGATCAATCCAACTAATTTAGCTTTACGATACTATACAGGAGAAATAGTCACACCAGTAGGGTTGATAAGGCTGTTGGTATGTTGTAAAAAGAAACTAGATTTATTCATAGTGAGCAGTGGAAAAACTAGCCTACTAGGTAGTCATTGGCTCAGGGAGATGGGCATAAAATGGCCTTTTGTTAGCTGTAATAATGTAAAAAGTTTGGAAGGTAGTTTTAACCTAGCTAAATTCAGTTCCAGATACTCTGAAGTGTTCGCCGACGGACTTGGGAGGTTTACTGGCGGGACAGTCGGGTTCATGTTACGGCCGGAGGCGCGGCCGGTGTTTATGCGCGCGCGGCCGCTGGCGTACGCGCTGCGCGAGCCCGTGGAGCGCGCGCTGGCCCAGCTGGCGCGGGACGGCATCATCACGCCAGTGGCCACTTCTGACTGGGCGACGTTCGTTCCCGTCATGAAGAAGGACTGTACTGTGAGGTTATGTGGAGATTTTAAGATTACTTTAAATATATATTTAGAGTACGGAACGGAACGTTTAGAGTAGACAACGCAACGTACGCCTTTAAGTAAACAGTCTGCTATTAAGTCAAGGTAAAGTTTGGGTGGCACCCCATGATTGGCTGGCATCCCACATGGCTGGCATTGGCTGGCATTGGCTTGGGTAGGCACTCAAGTGGCTGGCTGATGGCTAGCTGATGGCTGGCTGGCGGGTGTTACAATAAGCAAGAACTGAATTTATGATTCCGAAGGCAAACCATGATGCTATTATTTATTTATTTTATTGTACCTAGTTTATTTTATGTTCTTGACCTGAATATTACCTTCCCATATTTTAAACTGATAAATATAGTCCGCAATATTGTAATTAATTATAATTTGATATTTAAAAACTATGACATTATATGATACTGATTGATACATTATATGACACTATGATAATGATTAACTTATCAAATCAAATCAATCAAATCAAAATTTCTTTATTGATTAGGACATTAAATATCTCTTTCAATCGTCAAAAAGGAGGGGGGTAGGAAAGTAGGAAAGAAACACACAGTGACACGCTGACCGCCCTATGGCTCTAAGATAAACGTATCCCTCGCCAACCACAACCGAACCGGGCTCGACAATGCCAGACAGAGCCGGAACGCTATATAATATTATATACTCGTAGGTATGTCTAGTATAATTAAGAAAAACCACCTAAAACTACAGCAAGAGTAAGCCAGTCCACCAAGGCAGCACCCGTTCACGAGTATAACGCAGGGCCCAGCCATCGTCCAATTCAACCATATTTGAGGGAAAAGAACGACCCGGCCCCCACGCCACCGCCAGACAGACTTTTAAGTGAGCGTGCATCACACATGCTGCATGTGATAGGTAGTTGCTCCCACCCTACTCTGTCCTATCCCTACCCTATCGCTACCTTACCCCTACCCTATCCTACCATTCATTGCCTTAACCCTACCCTACCACTACCTTACCCCTACCCTACCACTATCTTACCCCTACCCCACCCTATACTACCTTACCGCTATCTTACTCCTACCCTACCCTACCCCTACTCTAACTACTACCCTACCCCTACCCTAGCGCAGACAGGAGACACCATGTGTGGGAGAGGAAGGAAAATTAACGCCGCTTCCAAAGTGGTTCTCTGTGGGGGTAAGAAACGGCAAGAAACCCACAGAGCCTACGTTAATTCTTTTTTTTTTCAAACATGTCTTATGTACTAATACATTATTTGTCCTATATACTATCTTAAAAGTAAATACCTGTATAGAACAGCAGTTCAGTCCCATGGACTTTTGTCATTTACATATTCAGATATACTATAATAACTTTTTTGACATAATTTGTTTTTTATAGCGACTTTAAATTGATTCAATGATAAATTCTGAATATCTGTTGGAACCTTATTATAAAAGCGTACACATTGACCCATAAATGATTTGTGGACTTTGGCTAGACGACAAGCACCAGCAACAAGCTTATCTTTATTTCTCGTATTAATATTATGAACATCACTATTCTTCTAAAATAAGTGTAAATTTTTATGAACATACATTAAGTTCTCATATATATATTGTGACGGCATTGTCATTATATCAATGTTCCTGAATTTATCTCTTAGTGAAGTTCTAGGTCTCAATTGATAAATCGCGCGAATAGCCCTTTTCTGCAATACAAATACATTGTGCCAGTCGGCAGCGTGTCCCCACAGCAGTATGCCATAGGCCATAATACTGTGGAAATAACTAAAGTAAACTTATCTTGCTGTAGCCTCGTCAGAAATACTCCGTATTTTCTTTACAGCATATGCTGCAGAACTTAGCCTTTTCGCCAATTTATCAATGTGAGGACCCCATTGCAATTTATTATCCAGGGTAAAGCCTAAAAATACTGTAGAATCAACAAAATTCAAATTTTCGCCTTTTATTTGTACATTAGTGGGCACTGATCTAACATTTGGCAAAGAGAATTTTAAACATTTTGTCTTCTTGCCATTCAGTAATAAATTATTAACCATAAACCAGTTTACCACTTCTGCAATAGTCTTGTTCACGTATTCATATGTTAATTGTTGTCTTTTTACTTTAAACACTAAAGATTAATCTAATTACGAACAAGTATTAGGGAACCTCCATGAATTGCCTGCCCTCTTGTAAACGAACTTGCAAGTTTATGGTTGTTAAAGCCAAATATGAGCTGGTGATCTTTTAACAAATGTTCAGTAATGCAAAAAATATCAACATTCTCACCGTTCATGAATAGCTCAACTTCCAATTCTTTATTCGTCATGCCTTGGATATTTTGATGTACTAAGTTAACTATACAATTTTGTTTATTATTATAACATTTTACTTTACGTACATCCAAAGGCTTATTACCACTATTTACTAATGACTTTATGCCAGAGCAGTCCTGTATATTCTGAACAATATCATAAGATTTATTGTTCAAGTCTAACAGTGGACTGTTATATGCTGCTGATATGATACAGGACGGCTCCTTTGTCTTACATACTAGTTTAAACAGTGACCCTTTTTGTTTATTAACAAATCGGCACTCTGGTCATATCTACCTTAATGTAATAGAACAATGTAATAGAACAATGGATACTTATCTTAATGTAATAGAACAATGGATACATTGAATTGAATTTTGTATACTTACTTAATTTGTAGAAGAAAATCAATGTTTTTGAGTGTACGATATTCATAAGTGCTTTTGTATAAACCTAAATTGAATAAAATTATTTGAAATTTGAACCAAAACGGCTCGTGTGGATGGGTAGAAGATCCACGACATAAATATGAAACCAACAAAACGTCGTACATACCTGTCCAGCCTGTAGCAGATTGTGAAGAATAATGAATGACTCGGAGATAAGTAGGTGTTTTCAAGGTTAACGTTATCTCGAATAGTGACACGTACAAGTGTGCAATACCTAGTAACCCATTCATTTTCTAAGTTATTACTATAACATATTATCTGTTATACTCCATGCTTCGTCCTTAGATTAGATAACATATGTAGTACACGTTGTTATGGTACAGCCATTCATTCACATATTTGAAAGCAATTAATTCTTTTTTTAATTTTTCCGATGTCCGGCAGGTGTACATTTCCTTGGCGTGCCGCGGTCTCCTGCTTAACCTCATTCGCGTTGTTGGGCTCGGCTATTTACCACACAAAAATTATAATTATTTTTACGGAAAAACCTAGGGTTTTGTGTAATCATATTCGGCCAGACACTTGTACAATTAGACCTCAAACACCCAACAGTCGTTTCCTTATTTGCCAGTCCTGTTTGGACATGGGAGACAATCCTGCTAAGGCTATCTAAACATGAACGAGCTCTTCTGAAACCCACCGTACTATTCGACAAAATAGAGTTGAATATTTAACACTTTGTGTTGTCACTTCATGATGGAACTCCATTGTTATGAATTAAATCACTTTTTGTACACTAGTTCCACTTTATTATACAATTTTATTAAATTGCAACCGGTTTCGAATTACTCATCTTCAGGCAATTACTTTATATTTTGATTACAAGCTATATGTAGGTACCGACAAATAATAATTTAAAGTTGATGTGGGTACCGACAGTATACAATAATGTTAGGATGTCACAGTGCAGAGAAATGTACAGTATGTCAACATAATACAAATTACAAGTAGTCAAATTTTTTTAAGGTATGTCAATTGTTATACATTTAAATAAATTATATCGAAGGTATGTCATTTAAAATAATTTAAAATAGGTGATGTCGATAAGGAAATTTGGTCATTAATTATATTATCTTTCTTCATTCTGTTCACTTCTATAGCTTCTAGTCCATCTAGTCTACGTCCTTTCCCAGCTATATGAAGGTATTTTATGCCATTATCTGGGTTAAAAATATGGTTTTCTTTATTAAGGTGTTCCGCAAAGGTCGAGGTTTGTGTCTTTTTTCCCCAGCTAGCTATATGTTCTTTGATTCTTGTTTTAAACTTCCTTCCTGTTTGACCTATGTATATTTTAGCACACGTGTCACATGTCAGACTATAAATTCCACTTTGATTTTCAATGGGTATTTTATCCTTATTGTTGCAAATCAAGGACCCCAGCGATTTTATGCTATAAAATGCAGTGTTTTGCTGATCGCTATTGCAAATTTTCCTCAATTTGTGTGTGATAGGTCCAACATAGGGAATTGTTGCCCATCTTTTTGTAGGTTTGTTAATTTCTAAAGCCGCGGGTGCCAACATTTTCCTAGTTCAATATTCTCATACGCAAGCAAAAAGCAAAACACTGCATTTTATAGCATAAAATCGCTGGGGTCCTTGATTTGCAACAATAAGGATAAAATACCCATTGAAAATCAAAGTGGAATTTATAGTCTGACATGTGACACGTGTGCTAAAATATACATAGGTCAAACAGGAAGGAAGTTTAAAACAAGAATCAAAGAACATATAGCTAGCTGGAGAAAAAAGACACAAACCTCGACCTTTGCGGAACACCTTAATAAAGAAAACCATATTTTTAACCCAGATAATGGCATAAAATACCTTCATATAGCTGGGAAAGGACGTAGACTAGATGGACTAGAAGCTATAGAAGTGAACAGAATGAAAAAAGATAATATAATTAATGACCAAATTTCCTTATCGACATCACCTATTTTAAATTATTTTAAATGACATACCTTCGATATAATTTATATTTTTTGACATTTATTTAAATGTATAACAATTGACATACCTTAAAAAAAATTTGACTACTTGTAATTTGTATTATGTTGACATACTGTACATTTCTCTGCACTGTGACATCCTAACATTATTGTATACTGTCGGTACCCACATCAACTGTAAATTATTATTTGTCGGTACCTACATATAGCTTGTAATCAAAATATAAAGTAATTGCCTGAAGATGAGTAATTCGAAACCGGTTGCAATTTAATAAAATTGTATAATAAAGTGGAACTAGTGTACAAAAAGTGATTTAATTCAAAATAGAGTTGCTTTCCAAGTACCACTCTAATCTTCGATTTGCTTACTTGAGTCATAGAATTCAAAAAGTTGATGTAAACGGAGAGAGATCTATGGGGTCTGTTGTCTCTATGGGTGTCCCCCAGGGATCTATTTTGGGCCCGTTTTTGTTTCTTGTTTATGTAAATGACTTACCGTACTTTGTAAAAGATACCCATGAAATTGTCTTGTTCGCGGACGATACATCTTTAGTGTTTAAAGTAAAAAGACAACTATTAACATATGAAGACGTGAACAAGGCTATTGCAGAAGTGGTAAACTGGTTTACGGTTAATAATTTATTACTGAATGGCAAGAAGACAAAATGTTTAAAATTCTCTTTGCCAAATGTTAGATCAGTGCCCACTAATGTACAAATAAAAGGCGAAAATTTGAATTTTGTTGATTCTACAGTATTTTTAGGCTTTACTCTGGATAATAAATTGCAATGGGGTCCTCACATTGATAAATTGGCGAAAAGGCTAAGTTCTGCAGCATATGCTGTAAAGAAAATACGGGGTATTTCTGACGAGGCTACAGCAAGATTAGTTTATTTTAGTTATTTCCACAGTATTATGGCCTATGGCATACTGCTGTGGGGACATGCTGCCGACTGGCACAATGTATTTGTATTGCAGAAAAGGGCTATTCGCGCGATTTATCAATTGAGACCTAGAACTTCACTAAGAGATAAATTCAGGAATATTGATATAATGACAATGCCGTCACAATATATATATGAGAACTTAATGTATGTTCATAAAAATTTACACTTATTTAAGAAGAATAGTGATGTTCATAATATTAATACGAGAAATAAAGATAAGCTTGTTGCTGGTGCTTGTCGTCTAGCCAAAGTCCACAAATCATTTATGGGTCAATGTGTACGCTTTTATAATAAGGTTCCAACAGATATTCAGAATTTACCATTAAATAAATTTAAAGTCGCTATAAAAAACAAATTATGTCAAAAAAGTTATTATAGTATATCTGAATATGTAAATGACAAAAGTCCATGGGACTGAACTGCTGTTCTATACAGGTATTTACTTTTAAGATAGTATATAGGACAAATAATGTATTAGTACATAAGATATGTTTGAAAAAAAAAAAGAATTAACGTAGGCTCTGTGGGTTTCTTGCCGTTTCTTTCCCCCACGGAGAACCACCTTGGAAGCGGCGTTAAATTTCCTTCCTCTTCCACACATGGTGTCTCCTGTCTGCGCTAGGGTAGGGTAGTAGTTAGAGTAGGGGCAGGGTAGGGTAGGGGTAGGGTAGGGTAGGGTAGGAGTAATATAGCGGTAAGGTAGTATAGGGTTGGGTAGGGGTAAGATAGTGGTAGGGTCAGGGTTAGGTAGTGGTAGGGTAGGGGTAAGGTAGTGGTAGGGTAGGGTTAAGGCAATGGTAGGATAGGGTAGGGGTAAGGCAGCGATAGGGAAGGGATAGGATAGAGTAGGGTGGTAGCGACTACCTACCACATACAGCATGTGTGATGCACGCTCGCTTAAAAGTCTGTCTGGCGGTGGCGTGGGGGCCGGGTCGCTCTTTTCCCTCAAATATGGTTGAACTGGACGATGGCTGGGCCCTGCGTTATACTCGTGAACGGGTGCTGCCTTGGTGGACTGGCTTACTCTTGCTGTAGTTTTAGGTGGTTTTTCTTAATTACACTAGACATACCTATATAATATAACTAGTGGACCCGGCGCGACTTCGTTCGCGTACACCTACTTTACTCCTACCTACCCTCTTTCTACTTGCTTATAAACCTTCCTCTTGAATCACTCTATCTGCTGTTGAAACCCGCATCAAAATCCGTTGCGTAGTTTCAAAGATTTAAGCATACAAAGGGACATAGGGACAGAGAAAGCGACTTTGTTTTATACTATGTAGTGATATTGCGTTTCGGCTTTGCCTGGCATTGTCGAGCATGGTTCGGTCGTGGTTGGCGAGGGAAACGTTATCTACGGCCATAGGGCGGTCAGCGTGTCACTGTGTGTTTCCTTCCTACTTTCCTACCCCCCTTCTTTTTGACGATTGAAAGAGATATTTAATGTCCTAATCAATAAAGAAATTTTGAATTTTGAATTTAAAATAGTATGAAATACTTTGCATGGACAAGACATCAATGAGATTGGTCTAATAGATGATGAGGCAGAATTTTCACTTCCAGGCTTGGTCACAGGTGCTATAGTTATGTTTCTCTACTGCTCAGGAACAAAACCATGTTTAATAAAATTAGTGTATAATGGTGCCAAAACTGTAAAGCCAATTACAGGTAAATTTTTAAACATTGAATATGAAATTTCATCATTGCCTGGAGCAGTATACTTTGTTTTAATACAGTTTTTAACCTCATGTACCAATATGGGTTTGGTTAGATGTTTATTTATAGATACAAATTTTGGTGTTGGGGGCTTGCAATAGTCGGGCGCTACATAACACAGTAAGTCAGATAGTTTATATTTGTCAAAGCAATGTCTTGATTGTCTATGACCTTTGATCTAACGCATTTTTTTTCCATATTTCACTAGCAGAAGTAGAGCAATCAACACTTTCACAAAATGTTTGAAACGATTTAAACTTTGCATCACGAATCAACTTTTGAGCACTTTTAGTTCTTGATTCTAATACATCTCTATTATCAGGTGTAGGATTTTTCCGGAAGTACTTTAAAGCCAAACGCCTCTCTGCTACAGCGCGTGATAACTCCGAGGTCCAATACGGCTTTGGAGTAAAATCTTTTAGACGACGAGGACTGTTACAGATTTTGATCCAAGGTATATATTGTCCAGCAGCTTCATTCATTAAAGAAATAAAGTTGTTGTACGACTCCTGGAGATTGCTGGATATGTTGAAATCCTTGAGACTTTGTTGCAGATATTCTTTGTATGATACCCAGTCGGCCTTTTTGAAGTTTCTCTTTCTATTATAGTTATTTTCTACAACAGAAATCTCTGTAGAAATTTTAATCATCAAATGATCACTGCCTAAACTCATTCATAACTTTCCATGAAATATTATTCACAATATCTAAGCTTACAAATGAAATATCCGGAGCAGTACTCTGTACTCTGTCATTCACTAGTCTCATTCTAGTAGGAGTGCCATCATTAATAGAGGTAAGATTATTTTCTAATTCAGCATCAAAGATTTGTAATCCTCTCGGATCGGTCTTTGTGGACCAGCTGTGGTGATGTCCATTGAAATCTCCTGTTACTAGAGCGTTGTGATGAAACTTAGAGAATATACTATCCCAGTCCAGTGTGCGAGTCGTGACAGTTTGAGGGCAATAGATAGAAACTACATGCTTCAATAAACCACAGTTCATAAGCTCCACACATAACACCTGTATTCCAGAGTTTCTAAATTTAAAGTTTACTTGTTTTGATTGAATAGATGAGTGAACGAATACCGCCACCCCTCCATACCCATCATTTCTATCATGGCGGTAAATATTATAATTACTAATTTTGAGATGTTCCTCTGGGTCTAACCATGTTTCACTTACAGTGGCAATATGTATCTTTTCAATGTTAAGTAAGTTTTCTAATTCTGTTTTCTTTGGTAAAATACTATTACAATTCCACTGCAGGACATTTATTGTTATATTTTTGTTAGACATTTTTGAATAGGTTTCCCAAAAAAGGTAATTCTGTCACCCATGCCTTCGCCCTGTATTGTGCGCATTTCCCTTCATAAAAAATGTTTATAATACTGAAAATGACCGTATTCACATGTTGAATACTTTGATGTATAATTTGACTTGCAGTCAGAAAGACGCATTTACCTTTTTTGACTGTAATAAATTTACAGATAAAATAGTTTTAACAGAAGATACTATGTATCTTCGACGTAGGTACAAAGTCAAACTGGCTACAATGTTAGCGTACCATATTAATTTATTGATTTCTCCTACCGTAGGTAGATATGACCAGAGTGCCGATTTGTTAATAAACAAAAAGGGTCACTCTTTAAACTAGTATGTAAGACAAAGGAGCCGTCCTGTATCATATCAGCAGCATATAACAGTCCACTGTTAGACTTGAACAGTAAATCTTTTGATATTGTTCAGAATATACAGGACTGCTCTGGCATAAAGTCATTAGTAAATAGTGGTAATAAGCCTTTGGATGTACGTAAAGTAAAATGTTATAATAATAAACAAAATTGCATAGTTAACTTAGTACATCAAAATATCCAAGGCATGACGAATAAGGAATTGGAAGTTGAGCTATTCATGTACTGTGAGAATGTTGATATCTTTTGCATTACTGAACATTGGTTAAAAGATCACCAGCTCATATTTGGCTTTAACAACCACAAACTTGCAAGTTCGTTTACAAGAGGGCAGGCAATTCATGGAGGTTCCCTAATACTTGCTCGTAATTGCCTAAAATGCAAGGAACGCACTGATGTTGTCAAGCTGTCTGTTGAACGAACTGCTGAAATTGCCTGTATAGAACTTGAGCGACTTATTGTAATGAGCGTATACAGACCTCCGGCTTCATCATTTGATTTGTTCGAGAAAATTATGGATGAAGCCCTTATTAAAGTTAGCAATTGTAATAAAAATATTGTTGTTTGTGGAGATTTTAATATAGATTTATTAGACGTATCTTGTAAATATACTGGTAGGCTAATATCATTATTTAAGTGTCATAATTTAATCAACTTATTTTTAGAGCCTACTAGAATAACAAGTACTACATCAACTTGTCTAGACAAAATTTTTTGTGATATCCAGGCAAGTAGCCAGTCTGTAATAAACAAATTGCAATCCGATCATTGTGGTCAATTAGCTGTGTTTAATGTTAATATGAGGAAAGAAACAAAAAATACTATTAAATTTGTACCAATTAACAACAACCGTCTAAACAGTTTTAGAAATAACATTATAGAGAAATCATCTAATTTAAAGTATTTTAATGATACAAATGAATATTATAATTCAGTTTTACACATGACAAAAACTGAAAGTATTAGTATATTCAAACCAAAGGTGAAGGCAGTAAACAGCAAACTTATGTTTAGCGATTGGGCGACAGCAGGAATACATAAGAGTAGAAATAAATTATATGAGCTCTATGCAGAACGGGCGTATAATAATAGCGTAGAATTTGCTGAGTATGTTAAACATTATTCGAAGTTATTTAAACGCGTTTGTGCTACAGCTAAATCGAATTTCATTAAAAAATAAACTAAAAAATAGCCCATATGTAGTAAAATCCACATGGCAGATAATAAATAGTGAAACTGGAAAAGTAACAAATCGCGATACTAAGTACAGTTTAAAGATAAATGATAATGTTGTTACCAAAAACTCGGAAGTTGCGGAGGCGTTCAATAAATTTTTTACAGCCATTCCAGTGTCAACTACGAAATCCTTAAATTCGTCTCCTGCTCTCGCTGAATCCTTGTTAAAGCAAAATGTACCCGAGAGTGTCATCGATTTTAAGTTCGAGCATGCAACACCTCAAGATATAGTTAAGGCTTTTAAAACCATAAAAATGAAAGCAACTGCCGACATTGATGGTATGTCAGTAAAAATTATTAGCTCTGTAATTGATGTTATTGCTGTCCACTTAGCGAATATATTTAATAATTGTGTTGATAATGGTGAATTTCCTGACCTGATGAAGCACAGTAAAGTTATTCCATTGTTGAAAACTGGTAATACAACGGATCCTACAAATTTTAGACCAGTTTCAATTTTACCGACTCTAAGTAAAATATTTGAGAAAATCATATTAAATCAACTAAAAGCTCATTTTTATGGAAGTAACCTATTGCATCATAAACAATTCGGTTTTACTCGCGGTCGTTCAACAGCTGATGCTGGTGTTGAACTTATTAAACATATCTTTGGGGCCTGGGAGGAATCACGTGATGCCTTAGGGGTTTTCTGTGATTTATCCAAAGCCTTTGATTGCGTTAATCATGATATTTTGGTCAGGAAATTACAACATTATGGAATAAAGGACTTGGCCCTGAACTTGCTAAATTCATACTTGAGTCATAGAATTCAAAAAGTTGATGTAAACGGAGAGAGATCTATGGGGTCTGTTGTCTCTATGGGTGTCCCCCAGGGATCAATTTTGGGCCCGTTTTTGTTTCTTGTTTATGTAAATGACTTACCGTACTTTGTAAAAGATACCCATGAAATTGTCTTGTTCGCGGACGATACATCTTTAGTGTTTAAAGTAAAAAGACAACAATTAACATATGAAGACGTGAACAAGGCTATTGCAGGAGTGGTAAACTGGTTTACGGTTAATAATTTATTACTGAATGGCAAGAAGACAAAATGTTTAAAATTCTCTTTGCCAAATGTTAGATCAGTGCCCACTAATGTACAAATAAAAGGCGAAAATTTGAATTTTGTTGATTCTACAGTATTTTTAGGCTTTACTCTGGATAATAAATTGCAATGGGGTCCTCACATTGATAAATTGGCGAAAAGGCTAAGTTCTGCAGCATATGCTGTAAAGAAAATACGGGGTATTTCTGACGAGGCTACAGCAAGATTAGTTTATTTTAGTTATTTCCACAGTATTATGGCCTATGGCATACTGCTGTGGGGACATACTGCCGACTGGCACAATGTATTTGCATTGCAGAAAAGGGCTATTCGCGCGATTTATCAATTGAGACCTAGAACTTCACTAAGAGATAAATTCAGGAATATTGATATAATGACAATGCCGTCACAATATATATATGAGAACTTAATGTATGTTCATAAAAATTTACACTTATTTAGGAAGAATAGTGATGTTCATAATATTAATACGAGAAATAAAGATAAGCTTGTTGCTGGTGCTTGTCGTCTAGCCAAAGTCCACAAATCATTTATGGGTCAATGTGTACGCTTTTATAATAAGGTTCCAACAGATATTCAGAATTTACCATTGAATAAATTTAAAGTCGCTATAAAAAACAAATTATGTCAAAAAAGTTATTATAATATCTGAATATGTAAATGACAAAAGTCCATGGGACTGAACTGCTGTTCTATACAGGTATTTACTTTTAAGATAGTATATAGGACAAATAATGTATTAGTACATAAGACATGTTTGAAAAAAAAAAAAGAATTAACGTAGGCTCTGTGGGTTTCTTGCCGTTTCTTTCCCCCACGGAGAACCACCTTGGAAGCGGCGTTAATTTTCCTTCCTCTCCCACACATGGTGTCTCCTGTCTGCGCTGGGGTAGGGTAGTAGTTAGAGTAGGGGTAGGGTAGGGTAGGGTAGGAGTAAGATAGCGGTAAGGGTTGGGTAGGGGTAAGATAGTGGTAGGGTCAGGGTTAGGTAGTGTTAGGGTAGGGGTAAGGTAGTGGTAGGGTAGGGTTAAGGCAATGTTAGGATAGGCTAGGGGTAAGGTAGCGATAGGGAAGGGATAGGGTAGAGTAGGGTGATAGCGACTACCTACCACATACAGCATGTGTGATGCACGCTCACTTAAAAGTCTGTCTGGCGGTGGCGTGGGGGCCGGGTCGCTCTTTTCCCTCAAATATGGTTGAATTGGACGATGGCTGGGCCCTGCGTTATACTCGTGAACGGGTGCTGCCTTGGTGGACTGGCTTACTCTTGCTGTAGTTTTAGGTGGTTTTTCTTAATTACACTAGACATACCTATATAATATAATATAGCGTTCCGGCTCTGCCTGGCATTGTCGAGCATGGTTTGGTCGTGGTTGGCGAGGGATACGTTATCTACGGCCATAGGGCGGTCAGCGTGTCACTGTGTGTTTCCTTCCTACTTTCCAACCCCCCTCCTTTTTGACGATTGAAAGAGATATTTAATGTCCTAATCAATAAAGAAATTTTGATTTGATTTGATTTGATTTGCCCAATTAATGCAAAAATCTATAAGTACCGAAACACAATCTTTAATTTTTTCTAAGAAGCTTCCTGAACGGTTGACAATAATTTCTTTTAATTTACTTAATAGGTAGGGGCTGCGCTTACCTGATACTTTTTGGTTTCAACAACGAGTCACTACAGAGCACAACCGTATTACTAGTGAAAAGGTTGAAGAGACATTCGAAGAAAGTTCCAGAAATCGGAAGCTCCACCGATTCGTCCACGACGTGTGTTATGACCATTCGAGGGTCGTACTTCCTACGGAACGGAACAGGAGTACCTATTACAATGCCAATTACTGTGATGGAGCTGATCAAGTAAAACAGAAACAACATTCTTGCGGAAGCCCCAACTAAAAGGACGGCTTACGATTTCTACCGCTTAGTTTGGATGCATCATGTCAAAGTAATCGTGATGCTGTATCAGAAAATAGAAAATGGAAAAGAGAAGTGCTATCCCTATTGGAGTGACGTCCCTCTAACATCAATGTCATTCAACAGAAAGTTTCGGGTAACGACTATGAAAGTAGAACGTTTTCCCCAGTACGTAAAAAGTATTTTACTTTTGACAGATGGTACCAACGCGTGCCAGGTTGTTACACATTATAATTATACAGCTTGGCCCGATCATGGTGTACCCGAAAATATTTCAGACTTTCTAAATTTCGTCCAGGAGGTCAGGCGGTTCAACGGGTGCAACTTCGCGCTTCGCCAACCTCCCACGATCGTGCATTGTAATGCAGGATTAGGAAGGACTCCTTGTTATGTTGTGATAGACACTTGTATGTCCAAGATTAAAAGTGATAAAAAAGTGGCAATAGCATCGTCTTTAGTGCATATCTGTCAGCAAAGATTTTACTCTCTATTTCAAACTGTTCAGTATATTTTTGTGTATAAAGTAACTAAGTTATACAAAGACTCAATTCCACAGGAAAAAAAAGTATCTCCCGTTCGTGAGTTAGTTAAGCAGCACTAGTTAATTAAAAATGTAGAAAAATTTGTTGATTAAGTTAGATTAAGGTTTTATTATTCGTCCAAAGATCTCTGTATTTGAATTAGTTTAATCAGTGTATACTTTATTCTAAATTGTACTCTTGAATAAAACTTGTATTTTAATAATATAATTATTGTTATTATATATAAATAACCTCCTGTTGATTATATAAATGCCTATAATTTTCTTAAGGCTGGCAATAGCCTAATCGGCTCGGTACCTGCATGAAGAAAACTTATTTTAATTTAGTTTGAACTTGAAGTCCCGCCTATTGATTCGTTGTCAATACCACATCTATAAATTTACAGCTATTTAACAGTATTACATTGGATTTACAGTCGACGCTTCCTGTATTGGACCTTCCTGTATTTGACCGCTATCTGTACTTGACCACATTCTTTCCCTGTATTTGACAATTGTACACCGCTCTTATGGACAAAGACGAGTCAAGTACCAGTGCCATGAGCGTAGCACCGCACTGATACTATTTAACTAGATGGGTATTGCATGAGCGTCAGTGAAAGATTGAATATCACGCAAGCAAAGAAGAGATAAAGATGTGGACTTCGTACGGGTGGTAATAATTTTTATCCATTGTGTTATTCGCAGCTGATAACCTGCATGACACCAAGTATCTGTGTTTACACCTAAGACCCAATTTAAAGATTGCAGCGTATGCGCTCGCTTCATTAAACTATGTGACATCAGAATCATGATGGTCAACGGCAAATATCACTATATCTGTATAGTTCCACAGCAATGGAACATCTTCTCACGAAAGGATCTAGAGTTGATGATCTTCAAAAGCCTTCGAAACCATTTCGAGATGTACGGTGAAATAAAAGGTGCAGTAACAAATATTGGTATGACGACGACCAAGACAGAGTACTGGAACCTGAAGCTTTGGTTGAAGAATGAATCTGATAGGAGGCCTTATCCTGATTCCGAGAGCTACTTCTGGATGCTCATTGATTGGAGAACTGATCATAAAGAGGTTAGTTATTGCACTTAATATTATCTCCATGACCTTATTATCGCGCCTCATTAACACGTATGCTACTGAGGTATAAATATCTGAGGTCTAATTAGTGATCATTCAATCAAGTGTTTTTCATGGATTCAGTCTTTTGATAC
This sequence comes from Blastobasis lacticolella, assembly GCA_905147135.1. Taxonomy (NCBI): domain Eukaryota; kingdom Metazoa; phylum Arthropoda; class Insecta; order Lepidoptera; family Blastobasidae; genus Blastobasis; species Blastobasis lacticolella. The sequence goes on from LR990061.1 coordinate 13,855,731, forward strand.
TTACACAATGTGTCTCACATATTTGTGCTACCTGCCCCAAGAATGGCGCATGCATTCCAACTTATATTTACAGCATCTAGTGTTTGAAGCAGCAAGTAAACAGTGGAAAGAGAATAGACGATTACAAGGCACGACTATTTTGCTGGAAGGTGTGAGTGCTAAGCACAGTACTATCACTTTCACATTTGGCTGCGGAAAGATGGATACCTTGAGAACTTTCCGAGGGAAAGGGAATATTTCAGGATAAGGATCAAGTGCATTATCTGCGCCATTACGTAAGTTTTTCTTTATCGGCTCACGGTGCTTCACGTTCTAGTTTACCGATATTAGAGTAGTGTTTGATAGATGCTTTCTTTGTTACAGGTAACAATTCACATACCTCACTGAAAGTCTCGAGTTAGCAGTTAAGTGATTAAGTAATAGTTATTTATACAGTGGTCTCATTATTTATACTTAGCGAGGGTTTAGCCGGTAGGTAACATTGCTAGATACATGAACATTAAATAAATGCTAAATGAATAAAAAAATTTTTGAAACTAGTTTATATTCTCAATAATTTACAAAACCTCCAGTGAATCCTTAGTTCGAATTTTCTAATCGTTCTTCTCTTAGGATACCTATTGTTAATTGATATGAATTTGATGAATATAAGTTCCTTCGGCAAGTACGACGAGTCCTGACTGATGACAAATTGCAGTCCTTCGTGAAACGTGTCTGTAATTGAAATAAATTTCTATTAAAGCCACCCTTTTTTTCCCGTGTATAGCAGAAAAGTGAAAAGTCTTAGCTTTAATTCTTTGTTCAGCACATGTTGGTCATACAAGATAGACGGATACTCGAAAATAACATGTTAGACACACAGCTACTTGAAGGTTAAGCGTTTATTTTCTTTCTAGTAAGAATTCCAAGTATGAGTAGTGAAAACGTAACGTTCGTTCTCTTATATATATAAGTACCGGCTTTGTGTACAATTGTGCCTGTATACTTCTTCCATCCATCATGCGGCGGCTCGGATTTGACGATATTTTTAAAGCCATCAAAAATTTTGAACTTTGTTGGATACGGAATCTGAACTCGGGTCCCTTCACTGTCATTAAGCCACCACGCGGGAACACATTTGTACGGATTCGTTCCGTAGGTAGATATGTCATCAAACTTAACAACCACAAACTTTGACATGATTACGCGGATGCTGAAAATTGAACGTTGTGTCACTGTTCTGCGAAAGTTCTTAATAGAGCTATTACGATCTCTCATAACCTCAGGTGTTGCATGTGGCTCATAAACTAGCAATTACTTTTTAATGATAGAAATAAAAGCAGTCTTGAAAACCGTGATTGTTCTCTGAAATATTGGGCGTTAGTTCCATGGACCGCAATAAAACTAAGTATTTTTCTTGCAAAGACACTGATTGACGCAACATGTGGTTAGTTGGAATGGTTATCTTGACATGATAATGATATCAAAACCCAGATTAACGTCTATTTTTTTGTTTTATACAAATGAAATATTACCGTAGGCAAAGTATTTTTGTCAAGAGTTGCAGAGAGATAGAAATTGCCTATAATTAAAGTTTACGTGCGTATACGGAAAGAACAAAATAGCACTAGATACCAAACCAGATAGTACTCTGTGCTATCCGCAAGAAAAAAACACTATCGAGTACTGGGTACTATCTAAATACTATGCAGTACTACTTAAGATGTCACTCAGTAACATCTTAGATTTGACAGCATTAGATATTACTCAGTGCTAGCTAGTTTGTTATTCACTACTATCCAAAATAGTACTCAGTGCTATCTAGATGTAATTCATTACTATTTAGGATAGCACTCCGTACTATCTCAGAGGTTTTTTTCGTTTGCGCATGTGCATCTATCACAAAACAACAAGCATTTTTCTCCAATTCATTTGTTGTTTTATCGGCATTATCCTTTTTTTTATACCTCGGTCGAAAGTACGCAATTTTGGCACCTTTTTCAAGGCAGAAAGTTAAATATTCACATACGCTCTCTGTAACAGCGAGAGCAGGAACTTTTTCGTTTGCTCTGATACGTGAAGCTGTTTTTATTGCCTGACTGACATTAGTCGTTTATTGGTAACTGTGTTTTGTTTACACTGGTACTAAATAAGTATACCTGCGATACAGGAGAGGGTCTATTATATACGAGTCTAGAACACCTGCAATACAGGAGACGGTTTATAAGTCTCTTACATACAAGTTTAGCACACCTGCGATACAAGAGATAAAAACTTTCTCACATAAGATTTTATCGCAGCTTAGATGCAGAAGATGACCGAGAGGTCTCATATAGGCCCTATTTAAATTGCTGCGCTCTCTACTTGATATTTTAACCGCAAAACTAACCCTAAAAATGTTTGCAAAATAATGAATATGTTAAAGTTCAATATCCTTCTCTTTATTTAATGCCACGCGAAGCTGGCGGGGGACGACTAGTTATAAATATTTATTTTATCAAGTTTAAAAAGTTTTCACTACAAAAAGTGTTGAATGTCTTGTTAATAGGTTTGTTATTTTACATCGAAATATTTATCTAACAAATGACATGAAATAAAATTCACAATATTTTTATTACCAGTATGATTTATTATCATATACTGCCACGATTTAATGGGGCTTTTAATGGATCTTTAAAGTAACATTTACGATTAGGAGGACTTAAACAATGATTTATGTACTACAATATTCGGCTATTGTAACAAACATGTCTTACTTTCTAACTTGATAGATTTGACTCTGATCTTGGTATTACATTACAGTAGGTATAGCTCATTTTTATCTAAAAGTTTTATCAGAAATTATAAACCACGTAACTGCCGAAAGCGTAGCCCCAGCTTATAGATTATACGACCTATAAATGCTGTGATAATGTTCCAACCACTTCTTTCGATAAACCGTATGAAACAAATAGCTACCAGTTGTTTATTTGGCAGTGTTTAATGTTCAGTGTATCGAACTAGTTGGTTAACAAAAGTGCAAACAATTAAGGCCTTGCCACACACAAAGCTCGGTGCGAGCGCGGCGCTGGCGGGGCGCGATGCTGGCGCGTTGCCTAGGCAACTATCACGCCGCGCTCGAGCCGCGCTGTAGTTGTATAGCAACTATCGCGCCGCGCTATAGTTGCCTAGCAACTATCGCACCGCGCTCGCACCGCGCTCGCGCCGAGCTCACGCCACGCCGGCATCGCGCCGCCAGGGGTGGACTACCGAACAAAGCGGGAAAGGCGGCCCGCCCCGGGCCTCTGGTCCAGGGGGGCCTCCAAACGTCTCCATGTTGCCTTGATCAAATCCTATACAAGGCTTTAAAATATGCTTAGAACATATCGAAGAGGTGGTTCGGAGTTGTGACAGGGGCGTAGCTATCGCCGTATCACTATTCATACAGAATTAAGATCAGGGTCGAGGACCCCCTCCGTCAGATAAGTAATTTTAACTAAATAAATAAAAACACTTGAACATACAAATGTGAACTGAATAAAAAACTTGTAAAATTACATCAACCCCCGGTTGTCGGCCCCGGGCCTCTGATGGACTTAGTCCGGCACTGCCGGCGTCGCGCCAACAAAGTGTTGCCAATATAGGCTAATTATCGCCATTAAGGGTACTCGAGATTAAAATTGGCGACGAAAAAATTGTAATGGCGAATTGTTTATCTCAATTGGCTATCTCAGGCTTTGGGCCAAGGTACATAAATAAACATAAACTTAAGAGAAAACCCGGCGGTTTCGCGGATGATTGTGGGTTCCAAGTACATTTACCTACTACTGCTCTTGCTGACACTAGCAGCCATAGATATATACATCTTGATGCGGTTGAACGAACAAATAACTCTGACGGTTATCGTAGTCAATAAAACAGCAACCGTCTACAGTGCCACAAAAATGTCTGACCGGGTGACAGCATCGCTGTTGTTGGCATTGACATTACATTTCAAAACGGCAACACTTAGTTCCGGATTTGGCCACCGGATCGAATAGGTTTGTCAAGCCGCCAGATATAACATTGTTAACACGTACAAGAATTTGTATGGACAGTTATTTTCAAGCTGAACAAAAGTAACTATGGCGCTTGTTCCAAATATTAGTCCGTTCCGGGTTATGATGTACTAAACATATTACAGTAAGAAGTATTCTTTTCTATTCTACCCACATTTAATGGTTAATCAGATGGAGTGCATTGAATTTGATTGAAAATACCACCTAATTACTTATGGCCGTTTAATAATTTTGCAATAAACACTGAAATATTTATTGCAAATGCTAAAAACATAAGTTTTACAAATAATACATTATGTTTTTGGTTGCTGCTTATCGGGATTAGTGCATGTGTTTTTTACGCAACTCGGCATTCTTAAGGTGCGTACGAATTAGAGGCAGCCTCAGGCTGAGGCACGCACGGGTCGCCCATTTGCTCAAATTTGTACGTGGCTCACGCGCAGTGTGTGCGCCGCGAGCCGCCGATTGTCGGTTTTCTGTCCATGCTCAAAGGTGCCTCGGCGTGCGTGCCTCGCGAGTTTGGACGTGACTACGAATGCGCACGTATTGTTATTGACACTTGACAACTTTAATATTTTCATGTCAATTAAACTGTTGGTCTTCCTAATAAATAAATAAAATAAATGGAATAAATAAAATAAAATAAATAAATACATTATTTGGAAAACTTATATACTAAACAACATGGTGAGAAGAAAAAAGCGTTATGGGATCGAAAAAACTAAAATTATTTTAACAATCCCATCAATTATGATAAAAGCAGCATCAGCATTTTTTTTGTGCGGCGCATTTGTGGCTTGCCGCGAGCACGTTGCCTCAACGAATAAACAAATGCGCAGCTGACCAGCCTCACCGCGCGCGGTGAGCATCTCGCCGCGCACGGCGAGCATGCCTCGGGCTGAGCCGCTCTTATTCGTACGCACCTTTAGATTGTAAAGTAACGACCATTCGAGACGTCACTGAGACGACATTGGTGCTCTATTGCAGTTTTAGCTCCAATGAAGTGGTCTCATTGGCTTTGTACAATGAACCGGTCCATATATAGAAGTCTTTGCTGGCAGCACTACATTACTTTAAAACTCAAATATAATATTCCTTCTGTAAACAAACTGATGCTTCAGCTGTCACATCGACCAGACATTGTTTTTTTTATGTTTAAGTTTTCATGTGATATCACAGTGATATTTCCAATATTTTACTGTGTGGGACGTTTATTTTCGAAATAAGTACAAATACATAAAAGCGGCACGAAAACAGTAATATTTTGAGTTTATCAAGCATGTATGGCCGAGTTTAGAGCAGATAAGTTGCTGTTTGATTTGGAAGATGAACAGCAAATATTGTACCGGTACGTAACATGTATTCAGATAGAGTTTGAAAATATTGAAAGAAATGTGATCTTTTGGAAATCATTTGAATTTAAGTGGAATTAATGTATTTTGTAGTACTTATTGTTTACATTTATTTGCGGTTACAAAATTAACCGACAAAATATTATGGTAGCTTTGATCGTTTTGTATTTTTGATATTTGTTGTTTGACAGTATCTAGATCTATATCCAGGCACAGTGCAATGTACCTAAGGCTATTCGGTGCTGCTGAAATGAAACCCTGCTGACCCTCGGTCAGAGAAACTTGAGAAATCTATTTTTAATTTCGGAAATCGTAGTAAATCATTATCACTGGCTGGTCAAACAGTGACACAGAGAGACATTGCTAAGACATTGACATTACAACGTTATCAGTGTTACGGTTAATAAATTAATAAGGATATATACAAGAATATTATTTCTATATCCAACACTTCCCTTAAACTTATTATTCCAGCAATCTATATTGTGAGAGTTGAAGTAGGTATGAGTACTGAGGTTTGACATTAGGATTGTTTAGACATTGATTAAAACAGTAATGTATCTAATAAAACTCCCATTTGTTCCATTTGTTTCAAGTTGACATTATGACAATTTTGCTTTCCCTATATGTTACCTATCTACGGTCAATAATTATTTTCTATTACGTAGTGGGTATATTGAAAAAAAAAATGAATTATGTTTTTATTTTATACTTTTCGATGAAAATATTTAAATTTCTAAAATTTTCATTTAAATGTGCACTAAATTACACCGTCTTTTAGGTGGTTTGATTTAAATTATATTAGTGAAATTATAAAATTATACACCGATGTTTCAAAAGAAACATCAGGTCTTCAGGAGCTCCAGTAACATGTGGAGCATTCAAAACATTGCGCGCGTTATTTTCTGACAGCTTATTTCAATAGACGAAAAAACGGGATAGCAAGATTCATAACAATTGTAGAGTGAGCAAACAGGGAATATTTGCAAATACAAGCAAAGCGAAAAAACTGGTCTGCAAGGGGCCCCATGCGGACCAGTTTTTTTGCTTTGCGCTTTCACTTAAATGTGCACTAAATTACACCATCTTTTAAATGGTTTGATTTAAATTATATTAGGAAATTATAAAATTATACACCGATGTTTCAAAAGAAACGTCAGGTCTTCAGGAGCTCCAGCAACATGTGGAGCGTTCAAAACATTGCGCGCGTTATTTTCTGACAGCTTATTTCAATAGACGAAAAACGGGATAGCGAGGTTCATAATCATTGTAGAGTGAGCGAATAGGGAATATTTGTGATTTGAGTCTAGTTTGTTATATCTGTGTCTTTGCCAGTGTCTACTGGTAGCCAGACTATATAAATTACTAAAAAATGCTACCTAAATATTTAATAATTTCACCTGGCAAGTGCGTTTTGACAAATGTCAAAGACACAAATACGTAAAGAGTGGGTTACTTAAGCCCGCGGGGACTATTCTAGCGACAAATCCCGGTTCAGCCGCTAGCGATAAATCTGTTAGAAAAAAGTCGAATTTGATTCTGTATGGCTGTAAGTCAATTGTACACGAACAAGAAGAACTACGATCCATGGCCATGAAGTAAGCTTTGGGCAATTGTTCGTCTATTTTATACTGAACATTAGCGTAATTGAAATCTTAATAAAAAAATCATAATCACCTTGGCGTTAATGTCCCGATTGTGCTTTTGCGCCCGAAGGCCCGGGATCCGCCTTGACCATGATCCAGATTTTCGCAGATCAGGTAATTACAGTGGAGCGACTGCCATCTGACCTCCGTGACCCTGCTACAATGGGACCCTGACCAGATTGGATCATGGTTACACATTCAGTCGCCTGTATGTGCAGGTTTCATCACGATGTTTTCCCTCACCGTAAGAGCATCACTGGTACATGGCCGCAGCGGGATTCGAACCCGGTACCTCTCACTTACTAGTCGAATACCCTAACCGCTCGGCCACCGAGGCTCTCCAGAAATTGAAATGTAAATATTATGGCAATACTTGCATACTATAAACCATTTCTTATTATATTACCATCTATTACTACTTATCATCTGGCAGGCCGAAAGGTTGTCGAATGAAATGTAATTTGGTATCAATGTGTTTTGTACCATTGTGGTGGATAAGATTGAGCGCAATTTTATGTGCACTGTGGCGGGTACTTAAACAAAACATCTATATCAGCGTTAGACTCTAGCCACCGAATTTTTGCCCTGTAGAATTTGTGCTCTATGTTAAGGTATCATTTAAAGTTTGTACAACTCGACAAGTAAGTCGGACTGAAATGTTTTGATTCTGATGTAGGAGAGCTGTGCCCCCGTCATCCTACCTACCTTGGTGTCCAACAGAGTAAAATTGCATCGCCGTCCACACTAAGAGGTGTCGTAAAAGGCGACTTATTTCAGAGGTAGGGCGTTGCTTTTCCAAGCTTCAGGTTTTTACCTATCTTATATATATACTTGCAAGCTAGCGAGGGAATAAAAAGTAGCCTATATTCGTCCTCAGGTTCTAAATTATCTGCGTAATGCACCAGTCAAATTAGGAGGAAAGATTCGGACTGATGGTAAAATGAATCGAGTAATTAACCCGCTATTACGACATGTGGGAGTATTACCATCCTAAAAATTCAATTCCCCGAATAATGGAGCAGCCACTCTATGTGTGCCGATTGTCATAAAAACGCGGTGGCCAAAACTGGAACTGCGGAAAAATAACGACACTTACTTTTGAAATGTATTTGAACTGACATGTCAATCCATTGATTTATTACTAACCGTAGATAGCGCATGAACGCTTGAAAAGTGGGCCGAGGAAGGACTGCTTAATCGCTAGTCAAGCAGTCCTTTTCCGTAGTCTGTCATTAGCCGTTGGCACGTAAGCATGCCCAAGTGCGCGTTCAAAAATTGTCGAAACAATAGCCTTATACGACGAAAAAAGGATAGGATTTCATATTTTGCGTGAATAAACTCATTATACATCTTATCATGCATAAATATAGCGATTTACACATAAAAAACCATCAAAAATAATTATTTAAATCATAAACATATTTGTCAGTGTCAGACATCACGTCAGTTGTCTCATTCATGCGCATGCGTTAAAGCGAAAACAAATTGCACACAAAAAGAAAGCATTATCCACAGCGCGAAAAGCAATTATGAGCTTTATAAGTATGAAAAAAAGTTGATATTTGGTAAATACGATACTGTACGTAATGGCATTTTGATTGGGGCGTGCGTATTTGGCATAAAATTGCTACGTACAAATGTATTGTCAATTAGGCGACAGATTTCAAGCGCATTTTTGTATGAAGTGCTTTATCTACGGTTTAGTAGATCAATGTGTCAATCCCAAAAACAGCGCCGCCGGTACCAGGTCAGATAAGTTTGTGGCACTGCACAGCGCAGGCGCGGCGCCGCGCTCGGCGCTGGCGTGGCGTGAGCGCGGCCTGAGCGCGGCATGAGCGCGGCGCGAGCTTATCTGACCTGGTACCGGCGCCGCTGTTTTTGGGATTGACATGTCAAGCACCACCAAACTCACAATCCTGCAGGTCAGAGGAGCGATAACTTCAGGAAGCAAAAACTGAAGAGTCTTCTACGATCAAAAATAAGTCATCAATCTCAACCAGTTATGAAGTTGACGCTAAACGACAGCCTCGGCGCCCCATTGATCAGATTGGGTCAAATCATTCAGAGCCTTGCTTAGTAACAGAGATGGTGTCTCATCATTTGCGTCCTGTTTTTCAAGAAGCTGCTGTAGCTCTTCAAAAGTACATCACGTTACACTCATCTAGTGACTAGTCATACCTTTATGATTAGTTTGTACCCTATATGTCTATAAATGAAAATGATTGTGATCCTTTTGTGTTTTAATCTATCAAAAAAGTGGGAAACCACTCCCACAGTTTACGAAGAATAGACTTTTTACGACTCAGCCTTTCTCTGACTTCACGACTAATTTCTCGCCACTTCATTATAGCATATTCCTCAAGCATATTGTCATCCATCCGTGTGATAAGGAACAATCCTTGGTCGTAAGTATCTAAAACAAAACGCACACGAATCACTAGTTTGTTGACGTAGTAGATAACATTTTATCAGTAAATAACACTTACCTAGGTCACAAATGAAAATAGCCGCGTGGCTCGGCCAACTTCAAACCGGCGGCGCGTAATTAATGATAAGGGTCATTGAAATCGATAGCTGCTCCGTCGTGGTGTAGGGCAGTACCACTTCGTTAGAACTTTGGAACATTAACCAGGTTTTCGGCACACACTTGTAAGGATTTTCGCGCGGTAAAATGACTTCTGTGAGTTTAACTACTGCCTCGGAACACATCAGTTCAGAGAGTAGAGTACAGTAGTTGAAGTATTTATATATCTAGGTATTCCAGGTAATCTAATATTAAAGACCTGGGGTTATCACTGCATACACTTTGGAACGGATTCCGATCGCAAAATAACCAACGTCCTTAGAACGTCCTCAGATACTCAAACTAAAATAATATTCAAACAGATATAGAGTCATATTTAATTAAATAACATTCACGCTTGCACGTGATGATAACAACAATAGACATTGTTGGATGATCGTAAACACAAATAAGAATTTGTCGAAAAAAGGAGCGGCTGGTCTTTAAATTTCTCTTTCGAATGCTTTCCTTGTTACTTATTTTGTTAACCATAATGGATCTATTGCGACAACTACCCTATTGCCACTGTTATTACTATTAATAACTATGTGTTATTTGTTGTTAAATTACCCACACATAAAAATTCGATCGCATCGATGAAATAACGACGGAAATTGATGATATTAAGGTGGCTTCTACGTGTATGATTGAGGACTGTAAATTCCTCTCAAAAACTCATAATGCGTCACTTAAAGTTTTATGTGAAAACATAAGGAGTATAAACTGCAACTTTGATTGTTTTTTCACGCTTCTTGATAGAAGTGGGACGGTGTGGGATGTGGTTGTACTTACCGAGTGCTGGCTGGCGAATTCTCCCCCCATTCCTACCATGGAAGGATATTGTTTTTCTGCATCAACACAACACTATACTCAAAACGAGGGTTTTGTGGTGTACTACCGCAGTCATTATACGGTAACTATGTTGGAGTCAAATATAAAAGATGCTAACTGCATTACACTGACTTTTGGTACCTATACTGTAGTCATTTCAATTTACCGCCCACCTGGTAACCATAATTTAACATTTAAATCGTTTTTACTCTTTCAAAAACATAATATTAATAGGTGATCTGAATATTAATATAACGAATAACTGCCGTGATTCTCGGGCCACAGAATATCTTACTTTGATGTCTTGCCACGGTATGCTTCCTGCACATACTTTACCAACACGTAACAACCAAACTTGCTTAGCTCATATGAATTAAAAACAAAATATCCCGCACACTGTTTTGTAGCTGACACATCTCTAACCGATCACGATACGGTTTTAATTTTTCTTCATACTTCTAAAAATTACATTAACAAAACTCAATCTAAATTAGTCCACTTTGACAATATTGAGCGGGAACGTCAAAATGTTGATTTTAACGTTATGTACCGGATGTCTGATGTGAATGATGCCACCAATTTCTTCATTGACACTCTCGGCGGCATAATTACGGCTAATACTACCCTAAAGTCAACCCCAAATAGAAAGTCTTTACGTAAGCCATGGATGACTGCGTGACTACTAAGATGCTTAAAAAAAAGAGATAACCTTCATGCAAAGTTAAAAAAGTCACCAAATTATGTTATATTAAAAACTACTTATACCTACTCGTTACAGAAATTTCTGTACGTCGTTACTAAAAATTAATTAAAAATTAAATATGACAAAACTTTGATAAGAGAGGCTCAAGATAATAGTAAAAACCTTTGGAAGGCGATTAAAAATATTACCTATACAACAATCAAAACACAGCTGCAGGCTGCCTTGTTTCCTCTCTAAATCCCCAAGGAAGCGTTGATGAGGTAAACCACTTTTTTGCTAATGTAGGACGGACACTGGGTGAAAAGATAACACAGAAAGGTGAATCGCATAAACGCCCAATTATCACTCCTATGAGTCCGCATTCATTTGTATTGCTGCCTACAGGTGAATCTGAGGTTGAGGTATTGATTTGATTTGATTGATTTGGGAAGGTAGCGGTGGTAACGCCAATATTTAAGGGAGGTGACAGAGATAGTGTTACAAATTACAGACCAATCTCAATTCTACCAATACTCTCGAAAGTCCTGGAAAGGCCATTACACAGGCGGCTGGTCGGATACTTAGAGAGAAATCAAATTTTATCATCCTCCCAGTTTGGTTTTCGCTCGAATATTTCGGCCAGCGACGCGGTACTAAAACTTACTACGCATATTGTTTAATAAACAGAAGGTGATTGGTATTTTCCTGGACCTGGCAAAGGCATTTAACACTGTCTCTGTCCCCACCCTATTGCACCAAACTGGAGAAGAATGGTGTCAGAGGTCCTCAACTCGAAATATTTAAGAATTACCTTTCAGACAGACGTCAGTGTGTCAGGATTGGTGATTGGGTGAGTGGGGAGCTGGGAATCTCTTATGGTGTGCCGCAGGGCAGTATTCTCGGCCCAACTTTATTTTTGATATATATTAACGACCTTTGTCAAACTACGCTCGCAAACTGTAAGATCTTTACATATGCCGATTGTACTGCTTTAGTCTTTCATGGTGCAACATAGGAATCGGTTTTTGACTATGCGCAAGCTGGATTTAATTCTGTTTCTGATTGGTTGTTGCGGAACTTGCTCACTCTAAATGTCGAAAAGACAAAGTATGTGACTTTTTCCCTGTCAAGTCGGAGTTTGCCGGGTTCTCAAAATTTTTCATTGAATTCTCATTCATGCCGAAATCCCCCCGGCACTCAAGGATGCATATGTCCTAAACTCACATGTGCGGAATCGATTAAATATCTGGGTGTTCAGATTGACAACCTACTATCTTTCCATCCTCACATTGACGGATTGACAGCTAGACTGCGTAAATTAATTTTTATATTTAAGGCGCTGAGGGATGTTGCAGAGCGTGAGGTACTGAGAATGATATTCCTTGTCCTTGTTCAATCGATAGCCTCATATTCTATTGTTTCGTGGGGTGGGTGCGATAAAACATATTTATTAAAACTTGAGCGCGCTCAGAGAGCGCTTCTGAAGGTTGGGTGGCGACTTCATAAATTTTGCAAGGTTCTCTCCATTCGACAACTTTTTATACTTCAGTTGACTTTGGAAAAGCATTCGCAGACTCCTTACTATCCTATTAATCCTCCTGCTTCGCGTAGATTTTATGCTGTTTGTCCATCTGTGCCGATAAACTGCAGCCTGGGGAAGCTTTGTTTATAACAAAATTAACAAAACACACAAACACACACACACATACACACACACACACAAACACACACACACACACACACACACACACACACACACAGGCACAAAAAACATAATATAATGTAATAAAATTTTGTAAAAATAATGATATAGGAGGTTGAGAGCCTGGAGATCCGTAACACAGGTATTATAACCTAGCACGGACTCCAGTTCTCAATAAGGATTTTGATCCTTTTTATATTTCACTAAATACTAAGCACTGTTTGCCTTTTTGAGAAAAATAAATATATGCTGTATTTGTATTGTATTTGTATTTCCAACCTACGGAGACTCTAGATCTTTTGCCTCGAAAACATTATTCACCTTGTACGACACCCAGAAGTGTAACGGGTTGTTGCTATTCTACTTTGCCGGATACCACACAGCCAATTCTGTCACTTGTCAACTACAAATACTTCGATTAAAGCGAATTCGTGACTAGTTTGACATGGTTTCATCCCAGAAGAATATGCTTGGATGTAAGTAAAACTAAAAGCAAACTGCAAGATGACGATTGGTACAGGAGCCTCTAGGTCAGGACAATAGCCAAACGGGACTCGGTGAACGCTGTTACAGGACACATCACGAACTTTGCCTGCCAGCTTCTTTCTGCCTCCGGCCAGCCAATACGACCCCCATCTGTGGTCACTGTGGGGATTCAGGACATACAATAAAGGATTGTTCCAAAACAACAGAACCAGCAAAGTGCGCCACATGCGCACGATATAAAAAACCAGCCAGCCATAAAACTGGCGATGTATCGTGACCCGCAAAGAAGAGCGCTGAGGTAAGGTATGTCAGCTTCAGAGGTAAGGTATGTCAGCGCCTAGAGCACCGCACTACTCGTGTGCTGTAGCACTAAATTAAAATGGGTAATGCTACAAAAACCATAGTAGACGATATTGATTCGGCATTTAAGTACAAATCTGTTCAATGTGACCCGGATAAGTGTTCATCAATAATAAATAAAAGTGAACATACCTTAAATATTTTAGTACAGAATATACGAAGTTTAAACTGTAATTTCGATGGAATGTTAGCTCTGCATCGTAATATTAATTTAGATGTAGATATTATAGTCCTAACGGAATGCTGGTTATCCTCGGCTCCCACTATCCCTCAGTTAGACAGTTATAACTCCTATGTCAGTGAATATCAGTGAAATCGGGTGAAATCGTTGGTGCGATGGGAGTTCCGCAGGGCTCTATCTTAGGTCCGTTTCTATTTCTCGTATACATTAATGACATGCCTTCTTTCTTAGGTAAACGTTGCGAAACTGTACTGTTTGCTGATGATACTTCTTTGATATTTAAAGTTGATAGAAATAAAGAAAATTTTGACGACGTGAACAGTACACTTTCGCAACTCCATATGTGGTTCACATGTAACAATTTACTTTTGAATACATCTAAAACCAAATGTGTTCTATTTCACATGAAAACCAAATGTGTTCTATTTCAAATGAAAAGTATGACACTTATTCTAAATAATGAAATATTAAAATTTACAGACTCAACTGTTTTCCTAGGGCTGACACTGGATATAAAACTCCAGTGGAAGGACCACTTACAAACCTTATCAGGGAGACTGAGTTCTGCAGTATATGCAATAAAAAAGCTCCGGAGCCTTACGAATGTAGAAACCGCGCGGCTCGTCTATTTCAGTTACTTCCATAGCATTATGTCTTATGGCTTGATGCTATGGGGTTCTGCAGCTGACATACAAGATATTTTTATTCTACAAAAACGGGCGGTGCGGGCTATATATCGTTGGAGCCCACGAGTTTCTCTAAGAGAACACTTTAAAAATATTAATATTGTACTTACAATTGCGTCACAATACATATATGTATTATAATATTGTTCATATTTATAAGCACAGAACATCTTATATGAAACATTCCGAAAATCACAGCTACAATACTCGGAATAAGGACAGGCTTGTGACTGAACGATTCAGATTGACAAAGGTAAAATCCTCTTTTGTGGCTCATGGTGTATCTTTTTATAATAAAGTTCCTGAAGAGATACAAAACATACCCCTTAATAAATTTAAAAAAATCATTAAGACAAAACTAATAAATAAAGCATATTATAAAGTAAAGGACTACATGGAAGATAAAAATCCCTGGATATAATTTATTTTATCAATTAATTAACATATTAATTAAATAATTTTGTGACATGTTTCATTGTGTTAAATATTTGATGTTTGTAAGTGAATTGACATTTTAGTCAATTGAATCGGATTTATTAACTTGGTGTTATTTTATTAACCTTTCGTGAACAAGGTGGGTTCCTACAGACCCCAGCGGCAGTATTTTCATTATATTATTTTTAATATTGCAGCAAGCAAAATATAACTCTAGGTAGTTCTAACTAAAACGGTACAAAATAAGATTATTTAACTAATTTTGTGCAATTACTTATGGATTTTGAGATAATGGCCTCTGGGGTCCACAGGACCCCACGTCGTTCACCTCGTGGTTAAAAAGTAAGTAAAAAAATGTTTATTTTTGCTGTTTTAAAATGCATTTGTTAATGTATATTGCTGTTTTTTTTTGTGTCATGCATATTTGCTTAATTTTCAGTTATGGCATGCACGAAAGGAGCCTCTACGAGTGGTGTACTTAATATTTGCTTTTGCACCCGGCGCATCCTGGGCAATCAGCTAGCTTTTTATTACTGATTGGCGAATCCTTTCACACAAAACTCAAATTTGCCTGTATGATACATATTATATTTAAGTACTTAATTAATTTTATTATGTTCCATACAGGAAAATTTGTGTTTATAACTCCTTTTAGTATACAAGTCCACACATCAAGTTACTCAAAACCATTATAACCGAAAGTCGCGCGTCATGTTAAATATTTCGACGCGAGAGTTCCGTTTATGGTGTTTTTGGGTAACTTTATCTGTGGTCGTGTGTGCAGATAGTTTTTTAATACGTTAATATACGTTAATTATATATACGTAAAACTTGGAGGTGTACTGCGGAAAACAGACACAAAATAGTCCTTACGAAGTCAGCAATAAGGCCTTTGATGTTGTGAATAGAATGGTTTCTCCTGTTCAGGTGTCCAGGTTCATCAAGAAATATTACAATGGATAATTTCTTCACCAGTCATGAATCAGCCACCAATTTATTGGAAAACAAAAAATTGACAGTAGTTGGAACACTTAGAGCAAACAAGACATGCATTCCCCAAGACTTCAAGACTAGTAGAGCAGAAAATACATCATTATTTGGCTTTCAAAAAGATGTAACACTCGTGTCTTATGTGCCTAAGCCACGCAAGATGGTTTACTTGCTGTCAACTCTGCATCATGATGCCCAAATTGATTATGAGACTGGTGAACAGCAAAAGCCTGAAATCATCACATTCTATAATAAAACAAAAAGTGGCGTTGATGTAGTCGATAAATTGACAAGAACGTTTGATGTTTCCCGTAATTCAAAGCGTTGGCCACTGACCATTTTTTTCTCGCTTCTGAACCATGCAGGGGTCAATGCGATGGTTGTTTATTTGCTAAATAATAAAAAAGATAAAAGCAAAACCGACACCAGGAGAAATTTCATTCGTCAATTGGGGTTATCTCTCATAGAAGATCACTTAAAAGAAAGGAAGAATAATACGAGATTGTCGCAAGAATTACGCAGCCGATTGAAACAACATTTCGGAGAGTCAAGTGGTAATATTCCTAAACCAGCTGCAGATGATGGTAAAAAAGTAAGGTGCTCTTTTTGCCCCCGAAATAAAGACAGAAAAACCAAAAACCATTGCCAAAAATGCAAAGTTCCCATATGTTTGGACCACTCCCTGTTAATTTGTGGTCAATGCGAAGATAATGACAGTGATTAAATATAAGTTTTTATCTTTATTTTGAAGTAGATTTGTTATTTAGTTCATTTTTAATGCTTTAATATGCTTTTTGATACGAAGGTCCTTTAAAATGGCCATTTATACTATGATCTCATGTTTTCTTTTTCATAGTGTCTAATAAAACACTTAACTTTATTTAATTTGCATTTTTCATTTTATTATCAATCAAAATATCCTACCTAGGCAATAAATGACAAATATATATTAATATCTCAGATATATAGACACATTTACTTGGGGTCCATCGGACCCCACCTCGTTAACGGCGTAATTTTCTTCACCTCGTGCACGAAAGGTTAATTATTATTAATTATATTTTATTTGATTTGACATTTATCTATATTTGATAAAAAAAAATTGTATTCATTTTCACAATGATTGTAATGTACATTTTAATTTATTTGTTTGACATTCATAAGTGCTAGTGTTTAGCCTAATCTAAATAAATTATTTTGACTTTGACTTGACTTTTGACTTTGAATCTAGCAACGTACTCCAAAATGACGGTGTAGCACTTTTCATTAAAGCGGACTGTACTAATGTTACGGTCGAGGAACCCGACATAGCTGACGCAAATTATCTAATAGCTAAAATCGGTAATGATATAGTTATTGTGGCTATATATCGCTCACAGTCATACAGAAATATTGACAACTTCTTACGATCGCTAGGTACAATACTATCTACCCTGTCGTTATTTAAGAATGTGTTTGTTGTAGGTGACATAAATATTGACATAAAAACTGGAAATCTTGACAGAAATTCGCCTGAATACCTAACCCAGATGGCATACCATGGCTTTATCCCTACCCATCTTTATCCTACTAGAGGACCAAACTGCCTAGACCATGTACTGGCCAAAAGTACCCTTCCATTAAAAAGTGTCATAATAAACAGCACTCTTACAGAACACAGTACAGTGTTACTAAGTGTACAAAAGAAGGTCAGTAGGTCTTATGCCGTGTCCTTTAGTAGGAAACAAAATAATGCAGCAATAGCAAGTGACCTAGAAAATCTAGACACTACTTGCATTTATAGCACGAACGACGCTAACGAAGCAACTCAGTATTTTATTGCGGCATTGCAAAATATTATAGAAAAGAACACGACGACTACTATGTTACCCTAACAATCCAATCCTAAAAACTACCTATCACAGATATAGAAATTTTTGTAACAATTAACTAAAGAAATTAAAAAGACAATACGAGAAATTCCAAATAGAGAATGCAGGTCAAGATAAAAAGAGGTTATGGCAGGCAATAAAAAACATAACAAACACGCACACAACTACAACATCGCCGCGAGCACTAATTGCTGACTCCGCTACTGCAAATCAGAACATAAACTTAGTTAACAACTTTTTCGCTAGTATCGGGAAGACTCTAGCTGAAAAAATAAAGGTAAACCTCGTCCACAACCGGACCGACACGCACTACAACCCAAATTCCCAAGTAACTCTTTCGTATTAATGGACACTGACGAAAATGAAGTGGAAAGTATCATAATGACCCTAAGAAATGACTGTGCTAGTGGTATTGACAACATTCCCTGTTCTTTTATTAAACTGCATAAAAAACATCTAATTGCGCCTATGACCTACATATTTAACCTTTGCCTTTCAACCGGTGTTTTCCCTAAAGTTCTAAAAAAAGCTCTAGTTAAGCCTATTCACAAAAAAGGGGATAAGAGCTGTGTCAATAACTACAGACCCATCACCCTACTGCCATTTATATCGAAAATACTAGAAATAATAATCTATAAGAGACTCGTACAATACTTGGAATGTAATCAACTACTAGCACGGTCGCAATATGGATTTCGATCAGGACGTTCTACTAATGACGCGGTCGACAATCTCACTGATTACCTTGTGAGGCAACTCGACTCCCAAAAAAAGTGTTTAGCTATCTTTTTAGACCTTGCCAAAGCTTTTGACGCGGTAACAATTCCTATTATTCTCGACAAACTTAAAATCCTGGGAATACGAGGGCTTCCCCATCGCTTGATAAAAGACTATCTCACTGATAGAACTCAACGTGTTTTTATTGACAATATAATTAGCGAGGAACTCCCCACTGAATACGGTATTCCCCAAGGAAGTATCATGGGTCCGATACCTAACCTATGCTCACTCCCTCTTACTAATGGTAGAATAATTACATACGCTGACGATACTGCCCTACTTTTTAGCGACAATAGTTGGACCGAAGTTTTGTGACAAGCGCAAGAGGGTTTCTACTCAGTATCCCGGTGGCTCAAGAATAATGCACTTACACTAAATACCGACAGGACCAAGTACATGACTTTCTCTTATAATTCCTCTACCCAGCCTCCAGTAAACATGTATTATATTGTTACTCATTCCTGTCTAACGACCGACCCGCTCAAAGAAAATAGTACCTGCTCCTGTCCTAAAATTAGCTCTACCAAGTCAATGACATATCTGGGCGTGATTATTGACCAACATTTAAATTTTAAGTTGCATATCGAAGCCCTTACTACAAGAATGCGTAAACTAATATACGTCTTCTAAAACCTTAGACATGCTGCCACATGCTGAGGCTTTACGAAGATCCGTTTACCTTGCGCTGTGCCAATCTTTACTTCTATACTGCACTACAACATGGGGTGGCACACATAAAACAACTATTATTGACTTGGAAAGAGCACAAAGAGCTATCTTAAAAGTTAGTACCTTCCGACCCTTCCGCTATCCGACGACCGGTTACATGAATGTGACGTTCTATCAGTTCGTCAATTATTCATTTTGCAAACGGTAATAAAAAAACACTCCCTAGTGCCCTTCAATCCCGAAACCAGTCATAGACGTGCGGATATGGTGTGCAACTATGAATTCTCTCACAGGTTTTTCTGTTTCCTTGGCACTTATCTTTATAACAAATTAAATCGCAACCTAAATATCCACCTTATGAATAAATTTAATTGCAAATTAACTATCATAAATTGGTTAAAAGGTAAGTCCTACGAGGAAACAGAGAAAATTCTGGAAGTTGTTGGTTAACTATAAACATAGTACGTAAGTAAGTTCAATCTCATCCTACTGTACCCTATACTTACAATTTAAACACTTTATTGTTCCACAAAATACATGTAAGAATTAACCTATATATTAAGACCTCCTAACCTGGATGCCTAAGATACAAGTAAATCATTTACTTAGTTTAGGTGTCCAAACTATCAATAACTAGTATTAAGTAGTTATTATTATTTATGCAAGAGTTGCAAATATGTAGCCTTTATTTCATTTGTACCCATTTACTATAAGTAGGTATGTTGTAATTTTTGATGAATTTTATTTGAATAAATAAATTTATTATTTATTAATACCCGTCCTAGGGGAGATGTCAGACACGTATGCAGGCGTGTCAGCGTACATTCAAAAGGTCATCGTGGCTGAAATTATGGACAACTGCATCTTGGGCCTAGACTTCATGAAGAATAATAACTGCAAAATCGATGTCACTGATGGAATTTTTAAGTGTGGTAATGAGGAGATACTTGACTCTTCACACTTTGAGGAACCGCTAGGAAAGTAACTTGCCTGAATAAAATTATACCTAGTACCTGCACGAGTACAGGCTCAAGTAGAGGTAAAGTTTACATCGGCTAGCATAAACGAGCCGAATAGGTGTGTACTGGTCAAGGATACGCTAAGAATAGTTCTGCTATTACCGAACTTCTTAATGGATGCAAAAGAAACCGTAGATATTCTCAAAGCATAATCGACAAGATTTCGACACCATATTTGATAAAATATCCATTCTAGAACTGTAAATTGCACATTAGAAAACACAAGTATAACAAGTATGAGCACAAGTTAATGGAACGAGCTTGGTACGCCTAAGTGAAGCGAAACGCTCTTTAGGTGCAAGTGGTTCTGAGGTCTAAGACGAATCTGGTCTCTTAAGTGTGGTATGGACCTTTAAGTGCAGGTGGTCTAGAGAATGAACAAGTACTCATTAGTATTTAAAAAAAAGTGCTAATGTGAAAATTGCAGGCATAGAATGGGACACCGGGACACTTCATGTATGATAAGTAACATTTGTGTATTCTTGCAGATCAATATTTTATCCAGACTCGTGGGGTGCCAGAGACTGACACCATGCAGAATGGCCGTGGTGGCAATCGGGCGTGTAGCCCCATCTAACGAAGCCAGATGGAACCAGCTCCGACCGCAACCTATCAAGCCAGATGGAATCAACTAAGAGCAACATCTAGCAGAGTTCGATGGAACCAGCTCCGAAAGCCGACTGGCGCCAACGTCACCCGAAGAGGCCACGAAGAGGATCGAACGGAGGGGTGGTGCTCTTAAAAAGGCTTGCAAGTGCCGGTCCGGTCCTTTTATTTTCTCGAATATAATTTGATAACTAAGTTCATTAATGTAATTGTCAATTTCCTTTAAAAAATATATACATCTTTATTAAAATTATAAATTTGTAGTTTCCTTCTGAATTTTCTTACAACTATCATATTAACTTGAATATCTCTCAAACTATTATTTTCACATAGTTGAATGTATGAACAATATTGAAGCACATTTTATTTTGCTTCATTTGATGCCCCACACATACTTCTAAGTACAATACAGTCTGTTTTAAAGTCAGATTTTAAAACACGGCGGCGGCCATCTTGGTGACGTCACCACTGGAGAACCAAGCACTTTAGAGATTGTCTCCCGGCTGTTTTTTATTCAAAATAATATACTTAACAACATACTAAGAGATGGTGCTGGTTTCCGGAAGTGAACTATCCGGGCCATATTTGAAGCTAAGGGAAGGGACTATGTGAATCAAGCTCTTTCATGGTCAGACTACAAAAAGGCCAACACAATCAAGTACCTTGTCTCTTGTACACCAAATTGTTTAGTTAATTATATTTCACCAGGTTTTGGAGGTAGAATAACAGACACATGTTTGGTCGTGTGACTTTTTAAATTGTTTGCAACCAGGAATGTGCGTGATGGCTGACAGGGGATTCAAACATGTGGAATTATATTTACGTATGTATGTATGTATGTAAACTCTTTATTGCAATTAAAAAGAAATACAGTAGGTAGAAAAATATCATTTTACAAAGCAAAGGCGGGCTTATCCCACAATGGGATTTCTTCCAGCCAACCTTAGACCCTCTGAAAGGAGATCTAAAGAGCGGTGGAGGCAATATTGAGCACTTATAACTAAATAACTTTTATTTTACAGGTATTAATTAACTTAAACAATAGACATTCATTTATGTATAATTTTGAACATAGCATATATATGACGGATCACGGTCAATAGTATGGACTCATGTGGTCAATAGTACGGACTCATGACGATGAAAACGGAAGTGGGAGTGCGCCCTCTGGTGGGGCGTGCTGACAGAGTCTCGACGGCACGACTCGGGCCGAGTGGCGGCCATTCTTGGCGCGACCGCCGCCGAGGAGTGACGCGTCTTGAAACTGTCTCCACATTTCGTTTGTTTACGTTTGAAGTTCGTTAATAGAAAGTGTTATTTACGTTTAAAAATAAAGTAATTTTAAAATCACCTTTGAAATAAGAAAGTAAATTACCTCAACTGCCTACATTTGTAATACCGCTCTGAATTCTAGTGAAATTATAAGTGATGTGCAAAAATGAAATGGAATAAATACAGTGGAGTAAATGTGAACCTTTTCTTTAATTTATCTGGACGAATACGACCTAATACTGATATCACCACCCTGATGACAATGATCCTGATACACCCCTTTCCTTCACGCGACGACACATATATATATATATTAATATAATATATATTAATATAATATATACTATATAGATAAATAAATAAATATAATACTATACATATACATAATAATGCTCTATTAACTGCTGAGAAACTGCTTCTTTAGAAGATCTTTGAAACTGACTTGTGTACGAGCATTGTGAATGTCGTCTGGCAGAGAATTCCACAGGCGCGCAGCATACACTCGAAAAGATTTCCCATAGGTAGCCGAGCTATAAGTAGGAATTGCCAGTTGGAGTTCTCTACGAGGGCGCAAACGAGGATCCGCCGATGGACAGAATTCGAACATCTCGCGGAGGTACAGAGGGGCTGTGAGATTAACAAGAGTGGTGTATAATAAACCTAGTATGTGGCACTCTCTCCTTCGCCGTATAGGCAGCCACTTCAATTTGGTTCTGTATTCAGACACGTGGTCAAATTTACGAAGCCCATAAACATATCTAATACAGAGATTCTGCAACCGCTCCAGCCTAGACAGAAGTTCCTCCGTGGGATCCAAGTAGGCCACGTCCCCATAATCCAGCAATGGAAGGATGAGTGAATTCACCAACAAAAGCTTAGTTTCCACAGGCAACAAATTTTGTAACCTCTTAAGAGAGTGAAATGCGTAAAATACCCTGCGGCTAACCTCACCGATGTGCGTCGACCAGGACAGAGTCTGGTCGAATAAAACTCCCAAGTTTTTAACGGATTCCTGGAAGTCTATGATTTTGCCATCAAAAATTAACGTTGGCAGAGCAATACCCTTCAATTTTGTAATAAAATGTTTGTAAACGTAAGGAGGGTGTACTACTAGTACGACCTCCAAGTGCTATAACTGGAGCCAAACTATCAAAAAGTGAAGCAAAATAAACTAAGCAAATTGCCCGTTTGAGAATTTACATTGAGAGGGTGATTCGACGTTTGCGAGAATTTACCATGTTAAAGCCACATGCATGTGTAAACATTAATTTACTCAAAGTGCTTGATAATGTTATTACCATAGCCTGTGGCTTAATCAACTTGCAAGATTCTCTTATTAAATAAAACTATAAAATTATTATTTGCATTTTATTTACCTACTGTATACTTTGGTATAACAATGGATATACATTAGTTTTCCATAAAGAAACTAAAACTTTCAGAAAATCTGACACATATTTCTCATCAAAAGTGACATTTGAAATGTCTACATTTTTATTTGTGCTGTAGTTACAGTCAGCGATACAAAAGTAACAAATTTTTCCTCCAGTCAAATCTGCATCTGCGCATAATATTTCTGAGTAGGTGTTCCATCTTTTATATAATTTTGATAGCTCTTTGCATACATGGGACACTTGATTTCAATAATGCCATCTTGATAGATACCATCGGGTGATCCTGCTATCATTGGGTAATGTTTAGACAACAACAAACCACACTTCTTAATTTTTGTACCCAGTTTAATACTAACCGTTTTTCGTACTTCATCCTCTAAAGTTCTGCCACATTTCATGGCTTGTGTGTCTGGAATTTTTCCACCTATAATTAATGAAATAAGCGTTCCATCATTTGTCTGACAACGACTAAATTCAAACGCTCGAGATGCTGTGATTCTGCCATACCTTAATTCATGCCAAATGCTATTTTGGTACTTACTGGTCTCTGGTCTCTTCTTCAATTTTATTTATGACTGCATCAGTCAGAAGAACCTTCTCCAAAAATGTGTCACAGCATTTGTCATAATGTTTCAGCATAAGTTGGTGCATTGATACACTTTCTATATCATCACGAATATAATTGGATTGATATTTCAGTAACTCACAGTTTTTAAGTTTTCTCTTTTGCCCCTCTTCCAAAAACTTTCCTAGTACTCCGACATTTGATGGCTAGGGCTGCCTTTCGATAAGTCCTTTGCTGTTATGTATTTCAGGCTAGTGCCAACTCTAGACAGTTTCGATTTCATCCAATAACATTCCTCTGAAGTACAGGACGGCTCTTCGCTCCTCCGATGGACCCACATAAGGAATGCTATGGCATGTTTACAACCCCCTTGAGATGCAATACAGTTATGGCATTGCACAGAAATAACTGCTTCTTGTTCTTCATCAACTATTAATGTGACCGCATATAACTTCGCATGGACTTTATGTTCTGGGCAAATTTTACATTTCACTATGCATATTTTTCCATCACGTTGTAGCTGTACGTAGCTTATAGCGTCATCCCCATACGATGGCCGTGAAAAACTGAAATAAATACAGAATCGATTAGTATAGGTATTCATGCGATAAAACTTTTTCAAGAAACATTTTACTTTCATAACCTCACAATAACCCAATAACCGAGGCACGGTTGTGCTCTCGAGAACGAGGGCCCGGAAATGGAATTAAAAACTTTAGTAAATATATTTAATTTTTAATGTAGATATTATTTATTATGTTAAATCATTGTATATTAGCTTAGATAAATAAAATAATTAAATTAAGTTATCATGTAACCAACTATGTAACCCAAGTTGACAATCTTTAATTTAAAAAACTCAAAACTAACAAAATAACAGCATTCTCAAATAGTATTGTTTTCTTCGAGTGAGCCTGTATACATAATATATAGATACTGTGGGTGACAAGTTATTAACAAACATGTCGATATCACTCAGCATATTTTTATAGACGCGTGCGGTTTGCCTGTAAAATAATTCTTAGAGCGTATACACGAAAAAAGCTGGTTACCAGTGCCGATCTATCAGCGCTTATCGGAACCGGCGCTCACAGCTCTATACTTTGTGCCATACCATCACCGATAACCGCTGAACGTCGCCAACGAGCAGGTCGGAGCAAGTCGTAGCTGGTATGCGCCGACTACCTGCGCGGGCCGGTTCCGACAAACGCCGGTAACCAGCTTTCTACATGTATACGCCCAATAATCGACCGGCCGAGATCAGCCTTGAACATGGTCCAGGATTTGGATGGATCAGTAAATTACAGTGGAGCGACTGCCTTCTGACCTCTGTGACCCTGCAATCAATGTATACACCCTTAAGGAAATTCGTGTAAAATGCGTCTTTGGAGGTGGGGAGATGCGTAATATCTTGTAGGTATTGTGAACTTGTAAATGCGTAGAGATGCGTCATTCGATTCAATATTAATCATTAATAAGGACAGCTCTATCGATATTTAATATTCGGATATGCATTAATTGATAATCTGATAAGATAATTCGCTTTAAAAGTCTTCAGACTTGTGCGACCTGCACACTACGTACTTCCATTTGGGCCTTCTTAGGTCCATTTTTTGTTTTCGGCCAGTATATTTACGCTATCCACTTGTTATACCTAACGAAGAAACATTTTAAAGTGGTAAGTTATCAATACCAATATTTATTATTAATAGTATTACTAAGTATGAATAAGAATACTAATACTTAGTAATTATGTGATGGTTAAAAAATTTATTTTAATCCATATAATAATATTTGCAAATAGAAAACATGCCCCAAGTCCCTCGTGGAAAGAAATGTCCCCAAAAGGCTGGCCCGCATTGCGTTGCTGTATCGCTTATACTTTGAATCACGAACCATGGGTACCTGTTTATGGCGGCAGTGGGATTCGAAACCGGTACCTCTCGCTTGCGAGTCGGATACCATTACCACTCGGCCACCGACGCTCTAATAGGTAGACAGGTCAATTTACGAATTTATTTTTGTTACGCAACTTCGGTTCTTATCTGCCTGTATTAGCTGTACAACCGTGGAGACCTAGCGCTAAAAACTTATTTTCAGAAATATCTGAAAGACTAATAAACTCGCTTTTCGGTCATCGAATAATAAATAATAATAATAATCTAGGCGTTAATGTCCCGGTTGTGCTCTCGCTCATGAAGGCTCGGAGTCCGCCTTGACCATGATCCAGGATTTGGCCGATCAGGTTATTACAGTGGAGCGACTGCCGTCTGACCTCTGTAACCCTGCTATCACGGGAACCTGACCAGATTGTATTATGGTTACACATTCAGTCACCAGGTGCCTGCATGTTCAGGTTTCATCACGATGTTATCCCACGTCGTAAAAGTAGCAGTCATTGTTTAGTATTCAACTAATGTACATAACTCAGAAAAGAGTCACTGGACTTATGTACAGTTCTTTTTAATTGTTTCTTTTCACTTACACTATCATTTTAAATACCCTTTCTTTTTATCTGTTTTATGAATACTGATAATATTTCATCTGTTGATAAGAAAATAAGTAGCATTCTCAGATTAATGATATACGTGTGATCATTCGTAACGATTTATCAAAGGTATAAAAAAAGATATAAAGATATAAAGGTAAATGATAATCATAGAATTTTCACAAAACAAAAACTAACTACCTACTTGACTAAAATATACACCTAAACAAAGAAAAATAAAAACAAAATCACACATAAAACAATATATAAATTCGCAGCCAACTGGGAGTATTCCTAGAAGGCTGGTGGCGTTACCTCTTTGTAATGCCAAACTCAAACGCTGCCTAACGTACGTTCCAGCCCGTGGTTGTCTAAATCAGGCGGGCAAATAGGTCCTGGAAGAGCTTTCGAGCACTCGGCCCCCAGGTCTCTACAACAAATGTCGTAAATAAATATCCCTGGTTAAGGGATCCATAGTTGCGCCATTTGAAGTCCTCTACCGCTAAAGATGCCACGCCGGCACAGACCGAGGTAGCCCTAAGGTGGGACGGAGCCAGGGTATCTACGCAGGTTGCATCAAACACTAAGGGTCTGCCCTACGACTAGGCCACGAACGGCATGACGTCGGGCCTGTTACCACCGTCCCGGGTCAGCCCATTGTGTTCCAAAACAGCTGCCCAGCGGTCGAAGCCGTTGATATTAGTATGACGAGACAGGCGACCGGGCGATCCGTTTGCATGACAGTCCGTGGTGACCAAGAAAGTTAACTTCACTCCCACAATGGCAGCTATGTGGTTAATTCGTTCTTATACCTGAACGCATACAGACAGTGTAAGCATGGATCCGGCTAAGAAGGTACCCGTATTCTGAGATGGAATTGCCTAATAATGGGTGAAATCGTTACTTCAAGAATTGAAGCGCCTAGAAGGGAGAATTCTTGGTATAAATTCGATATGTCAAGCCAAGGAATTAAATTTAGAATTCTCGTGCGAACTTGAAAATCAGAATTACACCACCGTTTTCTTTGTTGTCTGAACTGCATGAGTGGACATCGTGCCTTAGATTGCATGTGACCTTTCTTGTACTCCATCGTATTTTAAGTTTTAAAATCTTCAGCCTTGCCATGTACCCAATTGTTTTCGAACTAAATTTAACATCTGGTGTCTATGTCGCAGCCGGATGGTCAAATTAGCCAGTTAATTAAACGGCTAGCTTCTAGTGCTATTATTTAATTGAAAATTTGCGAATTACAAGAAATTTTAAACTTATGTTTAAAGAACGAAATTAACCCGAGTTTACGGAGCTCTTCCAAATATTGTCACAATGGTAAGTTAATCACAATAATCTCAAACAATAATAATAGTTTGCATTAGGTTTTAAATCGGTTGGGTTAGGTTAGTGTTGTGACAACGCATGGAGGAACTCCGTAAACTTGGGGCAATACCATTCGTTAGACGTAACATTTAAAGTTCATGAATTTGGCAAATATTCAATTAAATAATTGCTTAAAAAACTAGTCATTTAATTAACCGGCTAATTTAACCATCCGGCTGCGACATCTATACAACGGGACACTGGGAGGAGCAGCCAGCACTATTTTGCAATGGCTGGAATCAAAAACAAATATTGTGATGAAGTCAATTTAAAAAAATGTGAAATTTTAAGTGATTCAAAATTCAATATAAACAAAGTTTATTCAAACAATTAAAGCTATAAAGCTATAAAACTGTAATATATTTCAGAGCATTAGAATTTTGATATTCCAAGACAAACGAATAATGTCAATTTAACTCACGAGACTCCCCCAGAGGTCTCCGATTCACCAACGGCTTTGGGATGAGCCACTTTGTAAAAAAGTTGAAAAAGATTTAATAGATTATTCGGCTAGTGTTTCGGAACGTGCTCGGCTCTTGGCCGTTTCTGAGCGGGAGTCAGGATTCTGGCGTCAAGCTGTCCCTTCCCTAAATATCGGCACCGTTTTAGATAACATGTCGTTATCTATTTGTTTGGGTTTGAGGTTGGGGCTCAACCTCGTTCATCCACATTGGTGTCCCTGTGGTGCATATGTGGATTCGCTGGGGCACCACGGTCTGTCATGTAGTCGTAGCACAGGCCGAATCTCCAGACACGCGGCAATAAATGACGTCATCCGAAGGGCGCTTGTCACCGTCAACGTACCGGCCGTATTAGAGCCGAATGGTATCGTACGTGACGATGGCAAGAGGCCTGACGGCATGACGCTCATTGCTTGGAAACGTGGGAGGGCGCTGGTGTGGGACGCTACTTGCGGCGCCAGAGTGTCAACCACTCTGGCGCCGTCCCATGTAACCTCTACCGCCAGCAGCGCTGGAGCTGCGACCTCTGCTGCTGGGGGACCTCAAACGTAGGAAATATGAAAGACTAGCCCAGGACTTCATATTTCAGCCTTTTGGGGTTGAGACGTTGGTACCGTGGGGCCCTGATGCTTTAAAGCTTTTTAAAGTTTTAAGCAAAAAGCTGATTAACACCACAGGTGACCGGAGAGCTGGCGCGTTCCTCGGACAGAGGATAAGAATTGCAATCCAATGAGGCAACGCAGCTAGCTTTCTGGGCACCGTTCGGCGGGACAACGGTGTGGATGATTTTTTAAATATATTTCTATTTTAGTATAGTGTTTAATTTTATTTCTAATTGTAAATATTTTGTATCCCTACTTAGCTTGAATTAAATTTTAAACTCATTGAAAATACATATTTTGACCTTACTTTTGATTAGTTCTTTAAATCGTATCATTTAGACATTAATTTAATAAATTGAAGTAATTCTAATTATTAACATTGGCTTTTCATTATT
The DNA here is from genome assembly GCA_905147135.1 of Blastobasis lacticolella. Classification (NCBI taxonomy): domain Eukaryota; kingdom Metazoa; phylum Arthropoda; class Insecta; order Lepidoptera; family Blastobasidae; genus Blastobasis; species Blastobasis lacticolella. Next base: position 13,885,157 of record LR990061.1, read on the forward strand.
CTTCGGGAATATGACAATAAATAAATAAAGATGTAATTAATTTATGTGGAATAACATTTTGGATACTGGCGTGTCGTTTTGACATTATTGTTTCATTTAATTTTTTTCTCTTTATTGTACTCTAGCAGCCGCCCCGGCTTCGCACGGGTACGTAACAAAAATAACAAAAATTATAAATTTTAACACACACACATACACCCTTCTTTTTACGTCGGGTTACTAAAAAAGAGTGAAATCATAAAGAAAATGGGGATTATTATTTTATTGAAACTTTTTTCTAATATTCACATTTTTAAACTCGTGATATCTTTCGAATGGACTGTCTGAATTGAATAATTCAAAAAGTTATATAAAGGTATTGAAGCAGTCGTGAATATGAAGTTATTGATTTTGATAAGGATTAATACCAAGGTACAAATAAAGAGCGTTTTTTAGCGGCGGCATTTCAATTAAATTTTGAAAATAAAAGAACACTTATTGTGACATAACTATAATAGTTAGACATATACTGTCGTGACACTTTTTGTAGATAATGATGTGTTCTGCAAAGTCGTAGTACATTATTTTGTTCTATCATCGATAGTTTTCGCAGCACACGCGATGTAAGGAATTTTTTGGGTATTTCTTTACACCTTGGGTTACATTAATGGAGTTTTATTAATAATCCGAAATTTTTAATAAAATATAATTTAATCTATATTACCCGGAGATAGTGTTGCTTCCCAACGGTGAAAGAATTTTTGAAATCGGTCCATTAGTTTTGAAGCCTATTCAATACAAACAAACAAACAAACAAAAAATCAAACCTTTCCTCTTTATAATATTAGTATAGAAGTATAGATAATAGGTTAGGGAGAAAGTTTCTTCGCATTTTATATAAAACTTCAAGACATGTTTAGTTTAGTTTAGTTTTTATTAATTCTCAAAGATACAATTTTCACATAAAATTATTACATAATATATAAAAGTATGTATCGAGATAGTCATTATTATATAAATACCCTATTGGTATTCATTACTATCATTTAAGTAAATAAAATTATTTATATGTCGTTAACAAAGCACAAACAATTATTTATATAATCAAAATTTTAAACAGGGTACCTATTTAAATTACAAATATGAACATAAAAATGTTTTAATTTAATTATAAGTGTCAAAATAAATTTAAAATTTCGGCTTTTGTTAATTATATAATGTCAATTTCATTTAAAAAAAAAATATTCTTTCAATTATTATCAATTATTGTCAAAATTTCAAAATATCAACATCGAAAATCCCAAATAAATTACAAATGGCAACATAAACTCAAAGTTCACTAATCAATTAATAAATAAATGTTAAAAAGTCAATAATATTAAACAAATGTCAATAAAAATATATATGTATAATAATGAATTCCATAAATACATTATTAATAATTCAGTATGTGCCTAGCTAAAACTTTTCATTAATATATTCATTCACTGAATAAAAAGGTTTATCCAACAAGAAGCTTTTGAGAAGGGTGGCAAAATGCGAGTCACTACTGGCATTCTTAATTTCAGATGGCAGGTGTTCATAGTACACTGGCCCAATGACACGAGGATTTTTAGTTGCCAGTGTAGTATTGTGTTGCACCGATTGCAGTTTACCATTTTGACGAGAACGACTTTCAATACGTTTGAATGAATCAATATTACGCCTAGTATATAGAATTATTTCATATATATATTGGGATACTTGAGTCAATATTTTATTTTCAGCGAAAATTTCCCTTCAGAATTGTCTACTTTTTGCTCCTACTATTATTCTTATTGCTCTCTTTTGTGCTATCAGAACCCGTTTTGCATCTGTTGAGTTTCCCCATAGAATGATTCCATACGACAACATTGAGTGGAAATATGCAAAATGTTTTTCATGTTTTTAATATAGTTCATTTACATGTAACTAAAGTATGTAGGTACCATTTTGTTCGATAACTTTTTGCCATCTTATAGGTCCCATTGCTATAGACATTTTGGGGCTTCTGATCAAAAAACTGCGTCAAGTTTTGGCAGTCCTCTCGTGATGTTAACCTGACACTGCCTAAAGAATTCTGAAGAGACCGAAACAGGTGGAAATCTGAAGGTGCAAGGTCAGGACTATGCGGCGGATGCATTAACACCTCCTAGCCAAACTCTCTTAATTTTTGCTAAGTGGTTAAAGATGTGTGAGGTCTAGCGTTATCATGATGAAAAACAACACTCCTTCTGTTGATTAATTCCGGCCGCTTTATCTCAACTTCTTGCTTTAATCTTATCAGTTGTTCGCAGTAGAGTTCTGAATCGATGGTCCTGCCTGGTGCTAACAGCTCATAATGAATAATGCCCTTCCAATCCCACCACACACACAGCATCACCTTGTTGCGAGTTAACCCGGGTTTCGCCACAGTCTGTGAAGCCTGACCGGCCTATGACCATGACCTTTTTCGCACTTTCTTGTCGTATGTGATCCACTTTTCATCACCAGTTATCAATGAGCAGTTTTCCAATAGGTATCTAAAGCATTCTTAACCACTCACTAGATGGCGCCCGGCAATTTTGGTAATTGATAATCGCTTGAAATAGGTTCTTAGCAAACAACAAAAAAACACCGGGTACGTTGTATTGGATAATATTGTATTTGTTAATAGTTTTCAACCATTTTAGAGGTTTTAATAATAATGGAACATAGTGCCAACTTCAATAAATATTTATTTTTACACTTCGTTCAACCTTTAACAGTTATGTTTATATTAATAAACATTTTATTTTTAAGTTTAGTATTAGTTGGCTGCATGAAATCACTGCCACCATCATACAGATTATAAAAAGATTACCAAAATTGTAGGAGCGCCATCTATTGATGCTTTTTGAAACCAACTATCAATACCTACTGGAAAACTCCTCATTTCTTCAAAAATGGTTCGGTTTTATTACGTCGTAATAATGAATCACAAATGAGTACACGGTTCATTAGGCTCGTGAGGTACCCAAATATCGAGCTTTTTTGTGTACCCATTTTTTTTCAAATACACCAAAACTGGTCTGCGGTTAATTCCCAGTTCTTTAGCTACGTCGTAACTACTGATATGCCGATCTTGCTCCACTTTTTCAAAAATAGCATCCGTTTTATCCGTAACAGGGCGACCAGAGCGACGTGCATCTTTGACATCAAAATTTCCGGATAGAAAACGCTTAAACCAAATTTGTGCTACTCTCACAGATACTGCATTAGGTCCATAAACATTGCAAATTTTTTTCGCGGCTTGCGTTGCATTTTTACCTTTTTAGTAGTAAAATTTTAAAACGTTTTACGTAAAAAATTTATGAATTAAATCACTTTTTGTACACTAGTTCCACTTTATTATGCAATTTTATTAAATTGCAACCGGTTTCGAATTACTCATCTTCAGGCAATCAGGCATCATGAAGTGACAACACAAAGTGTAAAATATGTATCTAATTTCTTCATTAGATTCACTCATCTTGACGGTAAGAAAATCAAATGAAAATCACGCATTTTCATAATTTGAATTTGGAATTATCTTCTTTATAATTTAAACTTTTAAATGATACCAAAACCAGCCAGGTACAAATAGTATAGCCAAAGAGGTTTTATTACAAGTTCATACATACTAATGCGAAAAGACTTTTTCCCCAACCTAATATTTAGTTTTATGTAAGTTGATATAATATTAAAATAATAGAGAATGCATTTTTCAAACCTGTAAAAAATGTTTGCTAGGTGCAATGATTAATAATGTAATTATTGCAGGCAATAAATTGTAAAACAAGTGGGTATCGGCACCAAATACAATTTTGTTGCATTTGGTGTCATGACCCTGGGGCTCAGTGGGGCTCCGGGTCCTCTCTTTGTACAAGAGATGTTTCTAAAGAATTGATTGACACCACAGGTGATAGAAGAGCTGGCAGCTATCTCGCGCTAAGAATAAACATCGCTATTCAGAGAGGTAATGCTGCCAGCATCTTGAGTGATCTTCCACGACACAATTTTATTATATTTTTATAATTTAGTTAATAATTTTTCTTTGTTTTGTTCATATTTAGTATTTATGTTAGTTGTTATATTTATTTATATTTTAAATTACAATTATTAACATTAAGAAAAAAAAGTCTTACTCTAACACCAAAAACCTTGATTCTAATTAATCTAAAGATAAAAAACTTGACCCAGGTCCCCCAAATTTGGAAAAGTCCCCAGAAGGCTGGCTTCGGTGCCCCGTTGAATAGCGACGCATAAAAGCTGACCCAAAAAGATGCCAGCTCCCTGTTGATTTGTAATTTGGACCAGGCGCTTAGATTGCTCCCGAAATAAGGAATGTGCGCCTGGTCCCCACGGTCCAAGAGTTTCAACGCCAAATGGCGCAAATATGTAATCGCCACTGAGACTAGCATTTTTGCGCCGCTGGGCGTTCTCAGCTACGGCAGCACCCGTTGCAGCCTGACACGCGGTCACTGGAAGCAAGAGTATCGATGCAAGTACCAGAGGCCGTCCAAGCTCCCACGGAGTGAGTGTCAGTTCGTCGGGCCTCTTACCGTCATCGCGGGCTAACCCAATCGGTTCCAGCACCGCGGGTGCACCAGCGGTGGTAAAGGAAAGTATATTAATAAAATTCTTTTGAGTAAATTAATGCTCGCTCCTCGATTGTCTTAGGCGCCCCTATTTTAATAAAATCTATCTCTCATGCAACAAAATATTTCATTTCGGCTTTTAAACTAGAAAAGAAAGAATTTAAGTAGTTTATCAGTTGTCTATCACCCATAAATACAAGCTTATTTTGGAGCTTCCTTTGGTGCTTACTTTGGGGGCTTACTTACCTACTTTGGGGCTAGGTGGCGCTGTGTGAATTGTCCAAGCATATTTTATATTTATTGTATTAATATTACTATGCTACATTTTCGTCCCTAAATTCACCTACACTATGCTACCTATCGTCACATATATTATATACATGTATTGTATGATACAACTAACTAATGGTTATACAATAATAACAATTAACATTAAACTTGATTGCAGCGCCTTTCTTTGGGCTACTCGTCCTGCCACGCATGGTGGCCTCGGCATTCGAAAACTCTCAAGCGTTGCTCTTCCGACTTTATGTTCCCTGACGACAGACATATAAAAGGACCTGGAAGGCCAATATAAGTAAATACAGGGAATGCAGACGACGAGATAACAACTTTGAACAAATAAAATATTTTCATTCGTGGTTGTTCCGGCCGGAAAGTACGAGGAGTAATATACCTAATTTCTTGAATAAAGTCGCGTAATCAGATGAATACCTACGTCGTGGAGAAATGTGATATACACACAAACTGACACACATCGTCCATCAATGGTATTTTTATTTTATGCCAGAATGACTACCCAAAAAATTTATTTAGCCCGCTGTGTGACAAGTTCACATCATAAGTTATCACTTGCCCTTGCGGGGCCGAGCCGAGGCAGCAAAAACCTTTAAAATGAATGTCGATGACGATAGCACGCTTACTATTTGTCATCAAAACATTAGATGCATCCAAAACAAAATAAGACCGTTAGAAGAGTTATTATCAAATGGATTGAATTGTGACGCGTTGTTACTGACGGAGCATTGGTTAGACAGAAATCAGCTAAATTCTGTGAGTTTAAGCAATTTTACCTTAACTTCCTTTTGTTGTAGACGTCGGAAAGCTCACGGTGGAAGTTGCATCTATGTTCGGTCTGGAGTCAGGGCGCAAAATAGGAAAGATTACTGCGCCTTGGCCCAAGTTAAAATTTTCGAAATATGCGCTGTGCATCTGTTAAGCGATAATATTCTTCTTGTCGCGATATATCATTCTAATCCAAAGAGTGACAGGCTCTACCTCAAACTATTTGAAAAACTCTTATCTCAAATCAGAAATGATAATCTGAACGCTGTAATTATGGGAGACATTAACATAAACTGGCTTATAGCGTCCCCTATCAAAACCAATCTTATGGAGATACTGGAAAGTTTTAACTATCGCCAGCTAGTGCGTTTTCCAACGCGGGTACAGGGTACCTGCTCAACTCTGCTTGACCATGCGTATACAAATTTAGACCAATCGCGAGAGGTATTGGTAAGCAACGTACACACGGAGCTGAGCGACCACAGAGCGCAACGGCTGCAGCTCGCGCGGCTCGCATCGTCGCCGCCGAAGGCCCTGCGCCGCTCGCGCCGCACGACTTGTTAAGGTTTGTACGTGACTAGGAATGCGTGTGTCAGCTTTAATATAAGTTCTACTTATAACTACAATGTTTTTCATTAGTAAAACCTTTATTTTAGTCATTAGGCTACAGGATAATAACAGAGTGTGAGTATGCTTGTTGCTTTATATTTTGTATTGGTTAATTTATTTATTGAATCATACGTAATACTACTGTCCCATTTTAAAGGATAAATATTGAATTATGTGATCGATAATTGTGTCTTAACATTTGGTGAGAATTTTGTATAAATGTGGTTTTTCTATGGTACTTTGTTTGTATTATAAAATCTTGTTTAATTCAGCTAATGTTGTTTAAATAAATACCTCATTTTATAATGGATTATATTGCTTATTACAATATACCTAATATCTTTAAAACATTTGTTTGATTAAATGATGTCCACTAGAATCATACGTTATCTTAGATAATATATTTTCTAGTAAACACCTACACAAATATCAGCCTTGGATACTTCATCATCATCGTTGTCCATATATTTCACTGGGATTTTGGATACATACTCACACTCTGTTATTATCCTGTAGCCTAATGACTAAAATAAAGGTTTTACTAATGAAAAACACTGTAGTTATAAGTAGGACTTATATTAAAGCTGACACGTGCTTCCTGGTCGTTCACCTGCGGCATCTCACTGTCCCCACCCAGTCTCGACTCACTGCAGACTTGGGAACAGCATCGCTTCGGCACAGCTCACAGCGCAACCTCACGCCAGAGCTACGCCATTGCTCACCGCATCGCCAGACTGACTACGCTTCATACGTCAGCTTCAGCGTTTTCTCGCTTCGGTATCGACCTCCAGTCTCCGGAGGGAGTACTGTAGCGACATCTATCGCTCCACTAGGGAAACTCAACGATACTCACATTACGAGTATACGAACACAAGGTTGGCAAGCATCCGCACATAGATGGCGCTAACAATCCTACATCGCGCTAGAGAAATGTGCCAACTTCCACGGCATATATACAACTTCCGACGATCAACTGTCGGGCCCTTGGTCCCCTGGTCACAACACCCGGCCAGGTGGGTAATCATACATTTATGTAGAAATTACCCTTTCTACCTTCTCACCATCTTCGCTTGCCAACATTGGCGGCTATCTTATCCCTGCACCGCCAAATTACGACTTAGGGATGCTTTTCAAATATGATATTACGCGGCAAACCGTTGTACAATTTCAGGGACGAGAGAGCGAGACAAATTCAGCCGGTGGTGAAACGGCGCGATCGCGAGAAGCGACGGGATTGGCAGATTGGACTTTCCGCCATAAGGGATGATGCGCAGGCGTCGTTTGCCATCCATAACAACCAAAGGACACAACAACACAAGGAAAGAAGAACCTTATGTTAATTAGAGTAGATACTAAAATTGTAATTAGTAATTGATCCCTATTATAATTAAGTCAGCTAGACGAAACTAAGTGTAGAGGGAGGACACTTCTTATTTCGGAGCGGAGCGAGGCGGCTGGACGAGCAGGAGAGCATTTATTGAGATCACATCTTAAAGTCTAATAATGTAAAATTATATTAAACTATAATTTACTAATAAATTAGAGTCAGTGTATATTAGCAGCGGCGACAAAAGTTAACTTGATACCTATCTTTATATATATAATTCTTCTGTGAGTGTGTATGTCACTGAACTTCTCTCAAACGACTGGACCGATTTTGATGAAATTTTTTGTGTGTGTTCAAGGGGATCTGGGAATGGTTTAGATTCACAATTTTGATTAGATTCAATTAGATTCAAAATGGTATTTAGACTTAAATGGTAAATAGACTTTTAGATTCGGATAAAATGTTATTGCGCGGATCATTAACTTTAGGATCATTAACTTTGGTGTAGGGTAGGTGTAGGGTAGGTGTAGGGTAGGTGTAGGGTAGGTGTAGGGTAGGTGTAGGGTAGGTGTAGGGTAGGTGTAAGGTAGGTGTAGGGTAGGTGTAGGGTAGGTGTAGGGTAGGTGTAGGGTAGGTGTAGGGTAGGTGTAGGGTAGGTGTAGGGTAGGTGTAGGGTAGGTGTAGGGTAGATGTAGGGTAGGTGTAGGGTAGGTGTAGGGTAGGTGTAGGGTAGGTGTAGGGTAGGTGTAGGGTAGGTGTAGGGTAGGTGTAGGGTAGGTGTAGGGTAGGTGTAGGGTAGGTGTAGGGTAGGTGTAGGGTAGGTGTAGGGTAGGTGTAGGGTAGGTGTAGGGTAGGTGTAGGGTAGGTGTAGGGTAGGTGTAGGGTAGGTGTAGGGTAGGTGTAGGGTAGGTGTAGGGTAGGTGTAGGGTAGGTGTAGGGTAGGTGTAGGGTAGGTGTAGGGTAGGTGTAGGGTAGGTGTAGGGTAGGTGTAGGGTAGGTGTAGGGTTAGAACGCTACGCGAACGAAGTCGCGCCGGGTCCACTAGTTGTTTATATAATGGTTTAGGTATTAATTGAATCGGTCTGATTAATTTCATCTGTAAATTTCATCAATTTCCATTTGTATTCTCACTAGTAGAGATTCGGTGGAAAGTAAAAGTTACCCAATCAATTGACATTAACATTCAATTTTAACTGTAATTATTAACTATGATTTATCTCTGCTTGAGATAATTAGAGCACGGTAATATTTGAACAAAATATACCGAAGCCTATGTCTATCATCATCAAATCAAGTAATTAATGTGTCTGATATATCTCTATACGAGATCATTATATGCTATTGTTTGACGTTAACTCGACCCTGCGTGAAATATTCGTAATGTGGTATTATTTGAATAAAATGATACCAAACCTACCTATGTCTAATCTGCGACGCTTGGGAGTTTGTAATGTACTTACATGAAATCATCATCAATAACGAATACTCCAAGATATGTTTTGTTTGGGTATATTCTACATAAATGTATGATTACCTATTATTTATTCATAGAACTGAACTAGGTGTTCAGACCCCAATTTATTGACGAAAAGTTCTTTAAGAAGGCTTAATGGACTAGTCAATACCATCTAATGGCTTAAACCAACGGTTTATTCATAATGAAATTAGACCAAAAGACATATGGACTGTCCCAGCTTATACGACTAGTCTAATTAACGGATATACCTGTAATCTATATTACTATTAGGCCAAAAGGCGTGTGAGGTGATCAATCCCTACATGACTAGCCTAATACTGACTACCTGTTGGTAACGCCCAGCGTTAATGAGTCAAATACTTTACTGATAAGTTAGCATTTATATTGACTGATTGTTTTACATGTTTGATTATATGTTTTAACTTTGCAAAACGAGTATGACGCTTTGACCTTTGATTATGTTAATGCAACTATTCAATTTGAACAGATAATTGTTTAAATAATGTTAATTCGTTAATTAATCATAATTCGCCTTAATTGGGCGGAACTGGTTTTTGCGGACTGACCTTAGTTTTCCAGTTCCGATAGGTATTGGCCCTAGGAATCGAGGTCAGAATCACGAATTTCTCTATTGTCAGGAATTCTTGGTTAAAATCATAAAATAGTTTCAATCATAGAGTCACAATCAATTAAATAAACGTATATTTATATTTTAAACTCTACCTGTGACTTTAATTTATGTTCCCGCACACCCCGACTAGTTACCTGTAAATTACTGTATCACTCATCATAGTTATTATCAAATCAAATGATTAAGATGCCTAAATAACTTCACCCTGGACTAATGGTAGGTACTTAAGTGCCTTGAATAAATTCACTCGCTTTAGGAAAGTAGGTACAGGTATAGGTTTGGGTATAGGTATAGGTATAGGTTTAGGTATAGGTTTAGGTATAGGCATTCTTGCAATTTGACGAATGGCGTTTGAGTACATTAAAGTAATACTTATAGTTTTCAAATCCTAGTTGGTCCTTAAATTCAGTAAGACTGAGACGCCACAAGTCTGTTGCGGGTCGCAACCTGCGACCCCATCTCGTGAATAAGCGCTAAAACGCTTGCTATATGAAGAAGCAAAGAAGAAGAGAAGAAGGGTGGCCACCCATTCATATAGAACGGACGCGTTCAAACTATATACAATATATACCTACTCGCCTAAGGGTGACGTTAGACAAATCCGAGATCAAATGCAACGACACATACCATTGGCACCTCCTTGAAGCGCACACACATAAGAGGAAGGATACACGTTAAAATTTCCCGAAGCGTCGGACGTATAACATCCAAGTCCGCTAGGGGTCTGGCTATTAGCGACCCACTTCGGAGGCTCAACTTGCTGTAATATTATAATTTAATTCATATTTTTATTTTATCACTCGAATCATCGCCATGGACGTAGTGGAGTTTAATTGCAAGTTCCTATCATCTCATTTTACATAGACACTAGAAAGGAATTACCCATTTATAAACCAATAATTAAACTTTAATGTCATAAAGTTAAATGGATTGTTTTTGACGGTGTTTGTACAACCCATCTTATATTAAGCTCACACACGACGGTGAGACCGCATCATGTAACGCACTAGGCTTAATCAACCAACGCTAGACTTTACGACACGTAATGAGTGACTAAATCAACCCTAGCACCGTATCATCTTAGGACCAGCCCGACCATACATTTAGGTCGGGACCACCTCATCTGGTGACCGTTGCTCAGATAGCTTCATAGGCACGGGACCATCACATATGTTAGGCGATTTCGCAACCATAGGGTTAGGAGTGGCCACAGAAGAAAAAAGAATCCTTTGCCGTTTCGAGAACAGTCAAAGCTAAGTCGCATATTTACTTTATACTTTGTTTGATTTCTTGTGTGGATTTTATACCTGACCTGAGTGGTTCAATGGTCAACATGCCGGTCTGCCACGCAAGAGGTCCCGGGTTCGATTCCCGGCCGGGCAGAAATTTAAATGATGAATTTTAATTTCTGTTACGGGTCTGGGAAAAATGAAAAAGTATTTATTGAATTAGGATTACGTTAATTAATCTCTTTTCAAAAGTCAAAAATCCATCGGAAAACAAAGGGAAGTTAAGCGAGCTCATCCAGGTAGGGGGCGACGCATGCAGACCGATCAGCGCGCGCGAGGGCTTACTCCGGCGAGACACCGGGCACCGATACTCGCCACGCACATAACCGCCTAGGCGAATCATGTGCGGTGCGCGCCCGGCCCCAGCCAGCCCGCCGGCGCTCACACCCGCACGCCCCAGCCGGCCTACCCGCGTCGCCCCCTGAGCTCGGAACAAATAAGTAAAAAGAATGTCGTATGTCTGTCAGTATGCCGCTTCAGTTAGGAAAATGACCATCTGTGGGAAAAAGAAACGGCAAGAAACCCACAGGTACATTTAAATATGATAACAATGCATTGATACATTTCTCAATTTAATTTAAGTGAGCCTGTCTTGATTGGAATATGATGTGAACCTCTACAAATCGGTCAATATAACTAAAAATAAAAATAAATTCAAAAACATAAAAAATGGCACATCAAAAGCAGGCCAGTCCACCAAGGCAGCACCCGTTCACGAGCACGACGCAGGGCCCAGCCATCGTCCAATTCAACCATATTTGAGGGAAGAGAACGACCCGACCCCCATGCCACCACCAGGCAGACTTTTAAGTGAGCATGCGCTGTCAATGCCGTACACATTAAAAAATATTTGTTATTCAATGACTATTACACATCAAATCATCCTCATCCAATTAACAAAATTGTAAATTTATAAATAACTTCCTATTTCGAAGAGCTAGTAGTACACCATACATTTTTGTCATTGATATATTCATCAATTTTATAATAGGCTTTTTTCATTAAAGTTGTTTTCACCTTATCTTTAAATTGTAATTCAGGCAAATTAATAATACATTCAGGAATATGATTATAAAATCTTATACAGTTACCCATGAAAGATGAATTTACTTTACTTAGTCTGAACAACGGTGTTACCAGTTTATTTTTGTTTCTTAAATTGACATTATGAATATCAGTATTTTTAGCAAATTGGGTAATATGCTTTCTAACATAAATAATATTATCAAATATATATTGACTTGAGAAAGTCAATACATCAATTTCTTTAAACAGTTCTTTGAGCGAATCACGTCGACGTAATCCATATATTGCTCTTACAGCTCGCTTTTGTAGTTTGAAAATGATGTCACTATCAGCACACTTGTCCCATAGTATGATGCCGTATGACATAATACTATGAAAATAACTATAATAAACTAATCTAGCTGTATTCACATCCGTTAGCCTCCTTATTCGCCACACGGCAAATGCAGCCGAACTTAACCTACTAGCCAATGATTCAATATGTGGGCCCCATTGAATTTTTGAATCTATATTAACGCCTAAGAAAGTAGTTTTCTCTACCAACTCAAGTTGCGTTTTATCTAATATGACATAACATTGATTACTTTGTACATTAGGGAGGCAAAAATGAACGCATTTAGTTTTTTTAGAGTTTAAGACTAAGTTACTAATCGTAAACCAATGAAGCACATTCTGAAGAACACAGTTTACTTCGTCTATATTATTATCTTTCCTATTAATTTTAAATATCAGTGAAGTGTCGTCAGCAAACAAGACTATACCAGCAACATTCTGCACCATGTATGGAAGGTCATTTATATATACAAGAAAGAGAAACGGCCCCAATATAGATCCTTGTGGCACTCCAATGTTCACTTTCCCACCCGCAGATAACTAGCCATTTACATTTACTTTTTGAACTCTACCTTCTAAGTATGATTTCATCATTTCAAGACTATCATGCGTAAAACCGTAATGTTTTAATTTTAGTAATAGTGTTGAATGATTTACACAATCAAATGCTTTAGACAAATCCCAAAAAACACCTACTGCATTATGATGTTCTTCCCAATCGCCAAAAATTTATTGAATGAGGCTACCAGCTTCGGTAGTATTGCGGCCTTTTGTGAAGCCATATTGTTGTTGATGAAATAATTTATTACTGTTAAAGTACACAATCATTTGACTTAACATGATTTTTTCAAAGATTTTACTGAAAACGGGCAGGATGGATACCGGTCTAAAATTATTCAAACTATTTTTACAACCCGATTTGAATAATGGCACCACTTTCCTGATTTTCATGAGGTCGGGGAAAACACTTACTTCGACGCAAGCATTAAAAATGTAAGCTAAATACGGTGCTAAAATATCAACAACAGTACTTATAACTCTAACTGACATTCCCCAAATATCTTCCATATTTTTCAACTTAATGCTTTTAAAAGCTTTAATGATAGTTTTAGCGTCTACTTCGGAATAACAAAAGCCATTTTCACAGGCACCTATATTTTCTTTTAACAAGTTTTCTGCACTAATTGGGCACGAGTTTAGCAGCGAGGTAGTTTTAATCGGTATTTCGGTAAAAAATGTTTGGAACAACTCTGCCACTTCTTTATTTGTGGTACTAGTTCCGGTTTCTGTTTTGATTTCATAATGTGTATCACGAGGCTTTGTTTTCCCTGCCTCCTTATTTATTACATTCCACACAGTCTTAGCCTTGTTTGAAGACGAACTTATAATTTTCTTATAATGCTGTGATTTTGCAATTAGACAAACTTTCTTAAACGTTTTTGAATATTTTTTGACATATTCTACAAAATCTTTATCATGGCAATAAGCTCGCTGACCGTATAGTTCAAACATTCTATCTCTGCTTTTGCACTACTGTAAATCTAAATTTAGTAAAGTATCCACTTTACTAAATTTAGATTTACAGTTACTTTTTATTCTTTTTTGCGTAAAAACACTTTGATAAACATTATTGACAGAATTGAACATATCAGAAAATAGAATGTTTGGGTCATGAGAATCAAGAGAAAGGCCGGCAATGGTCTCCGATAAGGCTTGTTTGAAGTGTTCAATTCTCCTTTGAGTAATTGGTCTTGTAATTATTTCATTCATTGTTTCGTAAAATCAAAAACAACGAATTGTCCACTATGGTCAGATCTTGTAAAATTTATAATAGCCTTTTCGTTGACCTCGCAACAGCAGAACACATTGTCGATGGAAGTCGCTGATGATTCTGTGCATCGTGTCGGCTCTAAAAATACATAATTAAGATTAAAACTACGAAATAAGCTTATTATTCTCTTACTAAACGTTGTTTTTTCTAGTAAATTAACATTAAAGTCTCCACAAACGATTACCTTTTTTTACACGTACAAAGTCTTTCTAAAACTTGTTCAATAGTTTTTTAAAAAATCTCAAAGTTTTCATTGTATGGTGGCCTATACACACAAAGTATGATGCACTTTTCTAGCTCTGCGCAGTATAACTCAATGTTATGTTCAACTGAGAGGCCAGAAACATCTTTCCGGTCTTTCGTTTTAATATTTTGCCGTACTGCAATTAATGAACCACCACGGGAAATAGATTTCCGATTAAAACAACTAATTATATTATAGTTAAATAAATTAAATGACATCTCAGATTCTCTCAGCCAGTGCTCAGTTAAACATAAAACTTCTACAGGAGTTTTCCTTAAATATAATTCTATTTCATGTTCTTTGCCAGAAAAACCTTGTATATTTTGATGAATTAATCGTAAACAATTCTTGGGCTTTTCTTTTGTTTTAAAATCTAGTTTAAAGAGCATCCTTTGTCCTTAGATGATAACATGCAGGAGCCCTGGTCAATCCTGCTTACGCTAATATTGTTATAACAATTAATATTATATGCTAACATTGTAGCAATATACTTTTTGTCCTTTTGCTTGAGATACAATGTATCATTTGTACAAATAATATTGCCAACAAATTTGTTGATGTCAAAAAATGTAAATGCGTTACTATAACGAGTCAAATTATATAAACATGTATTCAGTCTATGAATACGTCTATTTAACTTAGGGTCATTATTTGTGTATGGGAAAGCACACAAAGTAATTTTATTAAAATGATGGGACTGAATTTTTTGAAAACTCTCTACGATATAATTTCTAGTTATTCCGACCATTACTATAATATTGGTACGGTCTTCATTACATTGTTGACTAGCTACATTTATTATCTCATTAAATGATCGGTTTGGCAAACAATGATTACAAACAGATTTATTGACATCATTACTTATTAATATGCCCATGCCTTTGCCAAGCGAATCGGAATATATTATGGTGCGTATTGAACTCTTTGCCGTGTCCGTAGTGCCCGCCAATCTCGTTGTCGCCACGACGGCCGGGGCGGCTGGGGTCTTGTGGGGCCTGACGACCGCGGGCTGGATGTGGGCCACGGGGGCCGTAGAGCGCGTCGATCTCCTTGCTATGGTGGCATAGGAGGTGGCCGCAATAGCCGGTGCGTCTGTGGCCTGTGGCCAATAGCCGGTGGCAGAGGTGGTCGCGACGGCCGGGGCGGCCGGGGCGGCCAACACCTTACACCCGGCGCCCGCGGGCTCGACGTTCACCGCAGGAGCCGCGGTGCTCGCAGCGTGCGCCTCGGGGGCGACGACAATGTTTTGCGGCTGGGGCGCGGGGCGCTGAAGCTGCGAAGCGACACACTCACATTCCTCTTCTTTGGCAGTCATCAGTCGTTCGATCATGTCCGTGTTTTCATTTGACAATTTGACCATTTCAGAGGTAGCTTCTCTCCAAGTAATGATTTCATTTTGTGCTATTTTATATTTACTATCTTTAAGTCTACTTGCAACTTTTTTATTTTTTTATTCATCTCGTGTGTCTCCGTGGTATGAGTTTGTTGCGCTCGTACCAATTTAGAATTACAATCTTCAAAATCAATTCGCAACTTTTTCGTTAATTTTTTAATTATATTTATATTAAGTAAAGATGCCATTGATGTGGTCTCATTCCAGGAATTACATAGGTCAGAAGTGTTTTCAGACACTGCTTGGTGATCATGTTCTGGTTCTACAAGTTCATCATAAAGACACTAGGATTTTTGGTGTGAATCGCAAGACTGTCGCTGCTCATATTTTGTTATGATATTGTGAGCCTCGCTCAGAGCTAGCTCCAGTTCTGAGTTTCTGCTCAAGGCACTTGTGTAATTCCTGTGACAGGTCTGCTGTTCTGTGAGTACGTTGCGTATCTCGTCTCTGTCCCTGGTTAGTTTCAAGTACTCCTTATGCATAGATGCAAGCTCACTCTTTAACTGAGTGTTAGTGCCAATGATGCTTTGGATCTCCTGTTCTGCGTCTATGCGTTCCTCCAACAGCTGGTCGCAGAGAGTTTTGGAGCATTTCAGCTCATCCAGCGCCAGCTGCAGCTTGCATTCGATCTCCTCGCAGGCAGCGCGTCGTGTCTTCACCATATTTAAAGGTATTCGTCAGCACTGGGCGGCCTGAAACTGACAACAAACCGGGACAGCAGAAATTCCAACACGAATATTAGGAAGGAACACGTGAAGCTATCTTTAATATTAATCCAACTAATCTATAGTTTATAAATATATAAATAATATACTATATTATTTAACCTTGTCAATAGTCAAACAACCCCAAACAAATATTTAAATATCTATTTATTACTTTCTAATACGTACTATAAACTGCTAATTTAGTTCTCCACTTAACAAAATATCATATATTTGGGTGTTCTATGTATAATAAGTATGTATTTAAGTAGTATATCAGTTATCTATCACCCATAGTACAAACTTTGCTTAGTTTGGGGCTAGATGGCGCTGTGTGAATTTGTCCACGAATATTTATTTATTTATTATTATTATTTATAAATTGTTAGACTATTTCGATCTGCGTGGATTACACTTTAATCATCTTACTTACGCGGATTTTATATTTCACTCGTTTCATTTGTGTGGATATTGATATTTGATTTTACTTTTATCTACGTGAACTAAATCTTATTCATTTGCGAATATTTTCAGAATATTCGTGCGGTCGATTTACAAAGTATTGCTATGAACTTACATATTCCTTGTAACGCTTTTCAAAATGTATATGTCGCAGACAAATGGTTAAATTAGCCGTTTAATTAAACGGCTAGATTTTTAAGCAATTATTTGATTGAAAATTGGCCAAATTCATGATCTTTGAAAGTAAAGTCTAATGAACGATATTGCCTCGAGTTTACGGAGCTCTTCCATTCATTGTCATAATGCTAACCTAAACTAACCGAATAGAAACCTAATGCAAACTATTATTATACTTTGAAGTTATTGTGGGTAGGTTACCATTGGAACAATGTGTAGAAGAGCTGCGTAAACTCGAGGCAATATCGTTCTTTCAACATCACTTTAAAATCTTATAACTGGCAAATTTTCAACTAAATAATTGCTCCAAAAGCTAGCCGTTTAGTTAACTGGCTAATTTAACCATCCGGCTGCGACATATACACAACGTATTGGGTCTGATAATGTAAATCAATAACTAGACGATCACTTGCTTACAGGGAAATCACAATATGTGAAATGATGTTTATTATGTTATGTCTACTCTTTATATGTAGCTACTCGTATGTGTGTATTTATACAGATAAATAGGTATTAGGGTGACTGAAAAGTTACAGTACTTATCCTACGGCCCTGAGAAGAGTGAAAATATGTCAGTTCGCACATGACGCAACACGGACACGACAGCGACGCGACGGAGACATGCAGGACGCATGCACGACACATGCACGCGACACTGTCAACTGACGGTTTACAAAGATCATTTGGCTCGTGGGCGAAATCAGAATTAACGCTGCCACCTTGTACAGCGTCACTTTTGACAGACAGCTGGAGTTAATATTTGACACTCACGCCCTAATCCAAATGCCAAATGATCCTTGTAACTGTTATGCAATGAGGAAAGAAAAAGCTCCTTTTAAGAGGAGAGAGCACAATGTCAAATAATGCGTGAAACAGATGTGCTCAAACTAGAAGAACATTATATAAAATACCATTGCATCATAGTTTATCTTATCTTATACACTCAGCTGCACAAAAACTTGGCCAAGTGCTTGTCGCAAAGTTATAAACAAACTATGGGTTATTTATGAGATGTTTATGAGATGAAGGAACGTGTTTAGTTTATATACGACGGGTCGTCCCGTGTCCATGACGATCGTTCGACGTTCGACGTTGAACAGTCTCGGAGCCGATTGTCACCGAGAGTAGTTCAGCTCACTAATACCATTATATTCTACTGTTATTTATTTTATAGGTAAGCAAAATTTCAATTCAGTTGATTACAGGAAAGTGGGAATGTATGTTTGATGTGAACGCTGTCTTGAAACCAATGAGAATGGAGATCAGCATACCAGTACTTTAAAGTTAAAAAAAAATAGAGTTTAATTGCTAATTTTTTGCTTGAATTACAATTGTATACTCGATAGTTTAAAGGTTCAGATCATTTAAGGTTAATTCTGACGTCAGCTAGGTGAGTCAGGTAAATGTAGGTAGGTACGTATAATATCTAAACTTAAGTGTATGCGGGCTCCCAACACACTCTATTCTCCTAAATTACCAGTTCAACTGCGTTACATTTGAGTCAGTATGTTTATTAGTCTTGTTCGAGGCCAATATTCTCGGTGTTGCTTATGTCTATAGGCAGTGGTGACCACTTTCCATCAGGTGGTCCGCTTGCCTGTTTGCCTATCGTATAACTTAAAAAAAAATCCAAAGGCTGTATGTATCTCCGAATACTGGGCGAATAAAGTGTAAGATTCGATAAGAGTAATCCGAGAAGTACGATGATGATGAGAGTGTTGGTAACCTAATAGTTAAGGGGTCAGACTCATACCCTGAAATACTGGGTACGAACCCCAGGTTCACTATGTACCAATAACTAATTTCTGAGTTATGTACAGTTGAACATTAACCTATACCCACCGTAAGGTGAGGGAAATCACCATAATATTTGCTTTAAATCTCGGTTGCGCTCCCGCCCAACACGTGGAGGCCCACGGTCCAACTTTCTGCTCTTGCACGGTCTTTGACACCCTTAGTGGTGAGTCTGTTGGAACGCACGTCACTCTTTACGACCTGGGCCGATTTCTCCTTCCCGTACCTGGAGAGGGTGGCCAGACATCTGTTCCCCACGTAATTTACAGCACACTCTATTATCAGTTTACCTACTTTACATTTATATTCAGTATCCGAGATGTACTATGATGAGAACGTTGGAGGCGTAATGGTTAAGGGGTAAAACACGTACCCCGAGGTACGAGGGTTCGAACAGCAGTGCCAATCTTCTTTATAAGTTATATACATTAGTTGAACACTAACCAGTGTCCTTGCGGTGAGGGAAACATCGTGATGCAATATGCACGTTCAGGCCCCAGGAATGTCCAATCTGGTTAGGTTCCCTTGTTAACAGAGTCACGGTGGTCAGATGGCAGTTACTCCTCTATAATTGCCTGATCTCCCAAATCATGGATCAAGACGGATCCAGGGCACTTGCGCGTGTTAGATATTATAATTATTTTATGTTAATTTGATGGTTTATTTAATAGAATATAGTTTGTAAATATTTCCCTTTAAAGTATTTACGTATAGTAATTAATTTTTCAGATTAAGTACTAATTAACTGAAAGATATATTTGTAATTGTGTAATAAATCCTATAATGATTAACAAAAGTTTTAAGAACTATTTCGATGTCTTTGGTTAAGTATTTTGGCACAATAACTTCATATTTAACTGGCAGTGTAATAACGTCTTATGATTGGTTGAAATATGTACCGGCTTCCGATTTCCGGCTAAACGTTGGGTATATAAACCTAGTTGAATCAGACGAATGGACTTTTGCTCCAGACCAGCCACACAGTTAAGTATAATCTTGTATTGTATTACTTTGGTGCCTATTGCTGATTTCTAAATGATTTATTTGTGTAATCCTCAGGCGATTTAGCCGCTATACATCATTTTGCTATGTTTTATTATGTTTAGAATACATTAGCATATTTCCCATGTTCGTTTGTTAGCTATGACTGCTATCCTATATAAATTACTTATCTCATTTAATCTAATCTCAGTGTTTGAATGTGAATATCCTTTCCTGAATAAATAGAAATTTATATTTAACTAATGTGCCCTATTTTTCATTTCATTCAACTTTCTAACCTTAGTTACTAGGCCAACCTAACTCATATCCCCTAAATACTTAAATTCACACATTAGATCAGTACACTCTATCTATTTTTCTAACATCAGAAGTGGGATAAAGGATTCCAACCACAATATTTCTAATTGTCTTTTATTTTTCATGTCACATTGTGATCTCTTCGCACCGCTCGCGCGCTCGCACGAGCGTGTGGAAGCTGGATGCTTCTTATGACGCTGAATGGCGAGTACCTGCAGATGCTACTACGATGTTTGGTTCACAACTACTGGAAGCTCCTGTTTTTAGTCGGTGAAACGTAAAATGTTTCTTTCCAATGTTGATAGTAGAACCAACTTAAAATAATTTATTTCCCCATATACTGTGAATGAACCAAGTTTCTATGCGCCAACTTAAAAACAGAGTTAAAATTTCATTTAATTTTACAATTAATTTAAAACCGATATTGTTACTGCCCAGAAACGATTACGAACACAAAAGTAAACATTGTAAATTATTTGTTTGATGAGGGTATGCTTTGATAATAATTTTAATAATGACCGCCAACACTGAAAAAAGCATTGAAAAACCACCTACCTACTAGGTACATTAAAAATAGTCTGGGTGACGTAATTTTATGTTGGTGGCGGTAGTTAAATTCCAAATTAGGATCTGAGTCATTATTTTCCTGCCCTGGATCTAAGTGTTCAACAATTATTTTTGTTAGTTGGTTATTTGCAATACGTCACGTTAATGTGAATTAAGTACTTCCGTATTCGACTGGTCCGTAACAGTTAAAAAGGAATCTATGATGATAAAGGAAGCGATGATGATTACTTTTCGTGTTTAGTTGTTTTGGTGTGGTGCCGATAGACTGTGTTATCCATGACTAGTATCTCCGATTGACTGAGTAGGTATAGGTTTGGTCCATGGCTAAACCATGAGCGGACAGGCTATAGATAGCTATTGGTAAAGTAAAGCGGTTACTACTTTGAATTTAGCAATTTCATATAGGGAGGTATACTGTATAGTCTAACAGTAGTGTACATACACGATATAAAATTACGACTAGTACAGTAGTACATCTTATAGGTACCCCATCATCGTCATAAATTTAAGAGAGGACTCTTGCCGATGGAGCAACCTACAGTTTACAAAAGTGTGACGAATAAACGTCACTGAGTAAATATGTTAGCAATGTGTATTAATTTATTTTTGATTTTTCTTGAGATATAACATTTGTGTAATAAAGTGGGACTAATGTACAAAAAGTGATTTAATTCATAATATAACATTGTTTTTAATAACTAGAAGAGAGCTAGTAGTAGCGGATGTCCTACAAACGTAGGGTCAGGAGTGAGCAAGCGAGGTACTGTGCTGTGGTGTTCATGTTTCAGATAACACACGAGGACATGCTTCTCTCAGTATGATCATCGTCTTGAATGATCGACGGACTTCCCCTCTTGAAGAAGAGGTCGAGAGACCTTAACCAGGATTTGCGTTGAGCAGTTTTCACCACCCGTTCATCCGACTATTAACAACCTTGTTGAAATGGAACGGAATCTCTAATACTGAAACAGGTAACACCCTGAAAGGTTCTGCATATTCAATATTTCAGACGAAGGACGTCCACTGCAGGACATAGGAACCTCCTCCAAACCTTCCACACTAATAGGCATTGTGCCCAATATCCACCGGCTCCGACTATCTCCTGGAGACCATTCGACGTTGCAATTGTGATCGCCATGCGAAGATCTTTGTGCCCCATTGGCTATCAAACCTGTAAACTTTGTGGCCTGCTCACTGCTACTTCAGTTTTGCCACAATTAAAACCTATGTCGATGACTTTTCCATCGAATATGGAATAAATCCTGGACACTATAGAATTCACAAATTATTCCCTTCCTCGTCGAGTCTCACCACGTCGGTGTCGCTTCGCACTGCATACTGATATGAAACACCGCTTATGTTATCTATCATAAGAATAGAAAATTAAAACATTTGTTTGAGATTGGCATAATTAATTAGCACCGAAAGACCACATTGTAATTCCTCTTTTTGTAAATAAATAAAAAATCGAATCTGTCCTTAACAAATAAATTCAAGTTATCTGCATTGGAAAAAATTAAAACCATTGACTGGATGGAAATGTTGTACCATCCTCCTTATAGCGTTGTATTTTCTTGTTGATCGATCGTATCGTAAATATTACGTGAGTAGCACAGCGGGTTCGATTCCCGCCAGGGCAGAAATTAAAATAATTACTATAAAAATCGGCTTCTTATTGTTTTTTGAACTGATATTTGATTGGTGATTATAGGTAGGAATCGCGATGTGAGTCGTAAATGATAAAAGTTATTATTGATGCTATTCTATAGATGCTGGATGATATATTATTAAATATTTCATGGTCAATTTAAGTAAATTTAATGAATATAAGCAAAATATCAGGCTGGCCGAACGATTTGCGGAGGGTGCAATTTTAATTACTCTCTCTTGACTTTATATTCGAATTATGATTGATTGTAATGTGAACTAAGGAGCACAGTGGCCACGTATCTATTACTATATTAGTAGGTACTAATAATGAAATGGTCGGCTTTCTTATCCCGATGTCTGTCAACCTCACTGGCGACCTTAGGGTCGGTTAGTCGAGGTAGTAAGCCATACTAAATACGTGGCGGCTTAGTGTAAATTAAGAATAAATTAATAAATGTTATTACTTTATTTTTCATGAATACTTATACAAGTATTAAGCATGTTCGTAAATATTTAGTAATTTATGGGTTGATTACTGTGTAAAGAAATTTAAATGTCCCTTAAGGAGACACTGTTTAATAAATTAATAAAATAAAATAACAAATCATAATGTAGTGATGTTATTTTGATCGACTCAAAATTTGTAAAGAAATGTGTCTGAGACACTATTTACAGATTAATAAAAAAAAATAGCGAAGTGAAATAGAAGAAAAATAGAAGAAACAGTTTGCGAAAATATAAAGTGCCTTAGTGTAGTGACTAATAATTTGACGAATAGGCAAACACCAGCGCGAAGAAAGAACCTGGGTTCGAACTTGTACCCAGGATAGTTAAGATACGAAATGTCGGCCTGTTGTTGTACTGCCCGCCATTTTGATTGCAAAAATTTCACAAGTCCCGGGTTGGTGTTTTGCGTTTGTGGCAATGTCCTTGTTGTTTTGCAAGGAAAGATTTCGATGCAGAAAATTATGGTCTCTGAAGAACGAACAAAAAATCAAAAGCAAAATCAATTTTTATTTGTTATCACAAGTTTACAAAACTAGTACAAAAATCTTAATAATAGGTTTAAATGTAATTCACAGTTCATTTTTCTTCTATACGCATCAATAAAAATCCAGTAAACGATACGGTAAATTCTGTAGTATGACTACAACTAAATATAGCAATCAAAAACCACACTATTCAATAAAAACATTCGATGTAGAGAAAAGTATACTGGTTGTCAGGTACAAAATTAGTATCTTCTATTTTACGCAGCCACAAAAACGCTTTGGGAGTCGCTGTAACATCCCCTATTGTAATCACAGCTTTATCAAGTCTCTGGCGCTTTTTCCACTCCTGGTAAATCTCGTCGTATAATAAAATCAGCAGCACACAGAGAGGGTACACTTCCCAGCCCCGTGGCACATTACACCTATATTTCAAACCCATTTGGATGGAAATTAATCGTACTTGGATGCGACTGTTTTGCACAATGCGTTTTTACAATGTTTACGTTACGAGACACGTGCGCTTATTTTATTACGGAAGGCTAATAACCTGGTGCATAGTAGTTTTTTTTTAGAAATCTCTAATCACGGAGTGAACCGACATTTTCATTGTCCACACTTCATCTTCTTTATCTTAAGCTCCATCTGGAGTTGTATTGAATTTAAATCGTACACAAATACGGATCAATCAGTCACCAAAAGATGACTTGCTGCTGTCGTATTGAACGAAAATACTGATCAAATAAGTTTAAATTATTATTTGTGGGTAACGTATCACTTATTACAACAAACAAAAACAAGTGGGCGTCCTTGCACCTCCAGACACTAAATATTGAGTTAGTGCAGCTGCGCACAAATTATGAGCTCATTACATAAGCCAAATCATTCCTCGAAAACAATAACTTACTAATTCAATTGTTATACTGTTAACACCATGACAATATTTTTGTAGAATCATGACCATAATTTAAGTGTTTAGATAAAAGTTAAATATTGTTATAAACTCGAAAAAATACTTAGTTAGACCATATTTTATATGATAAATCGCGTAATTAGATTTTCACTAAGCCATTAAATTTAAGTTCAAAAGAAGCTGTATATTTTAACAGACTAGTGTCTAGTATTAACATTGAATTACTTTTGTGACTATGCCAAGAAAACATCTGTGGTTAAAATTTTTTTTTATATTTAAGTGTCAATAGATCCATGCACTTTACGAGTTCTCGATAGTTTGACGACAGTTACTATAAACATATTTCACAAATACCTGAAATCTTTCCAAAGAATTGATTGGTTATTTTGAGACCAGATTGGTGTCAATTACAACTCAAATTAACTGCAAATGTTACTAACATCTACTAATATAGTTCAATGATAACTTGAGAATTTGAGAATCCAAAATTTCGGTTATAGTCCTATTTTTCGTTTGTTAGAAAAACAATTAACAGTTTTATAAATTCGTACCTCAAATTAACGACAAAATACTTCAGTAGATTGACGACAGTCTTTTGCAGAGTTGAAGTAGGTTAGTGATACGTTTAATGTTGTGAAATCTATGACTTTACTAAGCGATTGTACAAAAAAAATCGATTCTATATAGAACATGTAATTCACATTTGAATATTTTTACATACAACATTCAATCATTGACCTTAACTATGCTTATAAGTAAAATATGATTTGAAAAGTAAGTATCAAAAATAATCGTTAAAATGGGACCGGATGCATTTAAAAATGTTTCATCAGATATATGGAGACGACATCCAAAAGAAGAAAGATAAGGTGCCCATTAACGATATCACAAGCTTACATTACTATCAATTTGCCAAATTCTTCTAAATTACTATAGTATTAACACAGTTTGAACCCATATTACAGGCAGCGATCCAATTATTTGCCACCAAAATTTTTCCGAACATTATTCTACTATATAAAAATAAGTCGGGTTTTCCTTCCTGACGCTATAACTCCAGAACGCAAAAACCGATTTCCACGGTTTTGCATTCGTTGGAAAGGTCTCGGGCTCCGTGAGGTTTATAGCAAAGAAAATTCTGGAAAAATTTGAAAAGAAAAGCGGGAAAATCGTGTAGGGTAGGTGTAGGGTAGGTGTAGGGTAGGTGTAGGGTAGGTGTAGGGTAGGTGTAAGGTAGGTGTAGGGTAGGTGTAGGGTAGATGTAGGGTAGGTGTAAGGTAGGTGTAGGGTAGGTGTAGGGTAGGTGTAGGGTAGGTGTAGGGTAGGTGTAGGGTAGGTGTAGGGTAGGTGTAGGGTAGGTGTAGGGTAGGTGTAGGGTAGGTGTAGGGTAGGTGTAGGGTAGGTGTAGGGTAGGTGTAGGGTAGGTGTGTAGGGTAGGTGTAGGGTAGGTGTGTAGGGTAGGTGTAGGGTAGGTGTAGGGTAGGTGTAGGGTAGGTGTAGGGTAGGTGTAGGGTAGGTGTAGGGTAGGTGTAGGGTAGGTGTAGGGTAGGTGTAGGGTAGGTGTAGGGTAGGTGTAGGGTAGGTGTAGGGTAGGTGTAGGGTAGGTGTAGGGTAGGTGTAGGGTAGGTGTAGGGTAGGTGTAGGGTAGGTGTAGGGTAGGTGTAGGGTAGGTGTAGGGTAGGTGTAGGGTAGGTGTAGGGTTAGAACGCTACGCGAACGAAGTCGCGCCGGGTCCACTAGTCGCTAATAAAAATGACCTGTAAACGCTCTGTAGGTTGTCAATTATCGCGTGTCAATGTAGCGAAGGACGCCTAGTGTTTCTAAGGCGAATAACTAAAGGCTGTCTGCGGATTATATATGACACGAAACTTGGAAATATTTTCATTCTATTAAAAATCAACGGAAGAGCCACCATCAACCGGGTCATCACAAACGGCTCCGTAGGTTCTAAAAATGTTCATCATTATTTGATCACAAGAAAGGTAGGCCAGGTGGTACGGACTCGATACGTCCGAAGATGTGCGAAGTTGATAGCGTCCTTATCAACTCTGTTCTCCCGGCACAGCCACTCAGCCAGCTGGTAGTTCTTCTTGATCGCAGCAATATGAAGCAATGTGTCACCGGTGTTAGCTTCTCTAGCATTGAGGTCTGCGCCCAAATTCATAAGAATCTCAATTTTCATTAGTGAGTTTATTTGGTCATACCTCGCCACTATGTGGGTACACATTCTTCCTTGATGGTCGTACTCACGTAGCAGGTTTTTATCACTACCAATAAAAGGCACAATCTCCATCAGCTCAAACACATTCCCAGAGCAGCAAATAGAAAAAAAAAAATTTTATTGTCTTCATAAGTCCTTTTTGGCACATCACTTGTAGAGTCGTTATTTTGGGCCATTGTAAGCTAGTAACACACTCGAGGCGTCTTTGCGTCGATAAAAGCGGACAGTAACTGACTGACCGACAGCTCTGCTATCAAGATTCGAAATTGATTAAAAAAAAATCGGGACTACGATCCAATAAATAGAAAACACTCAATTTTTATAAATGTCTAAATGTAAATAAATATAATTCAATCATGCAGTTGCTGTGTAAATACACTTGAGATTAAAAATAGAAATGCCGGGGATTCTGGGCATAGCTATTGCTCATCAATCATCACCTAACGATAAAATTAGCAGGCTATTGATAACGAGCATTTGGGAATGAATTTTGCTGATAACGTCTGAGTCACTATTGTAATTTTTTTGAACCGAATTGTAACGGTCGATTATACCTTATATATAAATTTTTTTAATCTTCCGTAATATTTAGTCGTTAATGTAGAGTTAATCATTTAATTTCCTGTACAAAGTTTCACTGCTTTTTCTTCAAATACCTTTTGAACGGGTTGAGATATTCAAATTCTGTAAAGCCCATGTCAAAGCTGAGAAAATAGGCTTTAATTTACATACTTAAATGTAGTTCTAGACCAAAAAATATCTACCCTGGGATGATTTCAATGAAATTTTACTTTTGCAATCGTTTTGGTAATTTTTTGTAAATATTTCATTTTAAGATATAGAATATTCCACGATCAATTTATGGTTATTATTATTTCATATTAGATAAAACCATTTTTTTTTATAATTATTGTTAATTTTAATAATCATTAGCTAAATATAATTCTTTTAAATAAGTGAAAAATTATTTGCTTAAGTGAAATATTATTATTATGATGTATAGAGAGACTTGAATTGAAATAAGACGAAATCTACTTCCATTTCGGATGCCGAATGGCCTTTTTTTAAATATTTGTGTGCATATTTATTGCACCTAATTATTCAATACACTTCAAAGAACGAATACTATTTTTTTCAATCCTTATTGAAAAAATTTTTATATAAAAAAAATTAAAAAACCGAAAGATTGCGGCGCTGCGCTCATGACGCGAGTGATGAAGGGTTAATAGCGTAAAACTAGAGAATGCAGATCAGAGTTAATAGAACCTGGTACAATTACCAGAAACCGAAAATAAGCTTGAATTATAAGGCAATCCTTATAATTCAAGCTTATTTATTTGAGCATCTGTTTCACGCATTTGCATTCAGCTGCCAAAGCACATTGAAGACAACGTAATATTTAGCTGTTCGGTCATTGCACTTCTCAGCACAATTCATTCATGTCAAGTTTACTGGGCATCATTTCTACGCGTGATTGCTTTTATAATAAGATTTGTAAGAACAAAATTACGCAAAATCATGCGACAGTGGTCAAATGGTTTAATCCCACGTGAGTTTACATTGTAATTAGTTTGCTAATGTCTGGTTGAAGCCAAAAAATCAGTAAACAACTCAAAGTATTTTTTTTTTTAGTTTTTGTTAATTTAATCTATAAATATTGGTATAGATTTGCCTCAGTGCTTTGAGTGGCATATAAAAAGCAGACATCTGCGTGACAGAACATAATTATTTCAACTGCGGTCGAGGACGTATCGATATGGACGTAGACTATCTTGCCATTCAACTTCAAGCCGTAGAAACCTACATATTGGTTCCAAAGGAGTGGCCTGAGTGCGCGCATAGTCTTCTTTTGACACTAGCTGAACAAATAATCGCTCAATTTAATTATGCTAGTCCGGTTGTACAAATATATAACATACCAACTAGGCTAATTTGTCGTATTAACGATTGTGGATTTTACTACGTTTTCAACAAAGTGTCTAAAGAGTGAGTGTTAAAACCGGATCTGTATAAAACTTAAATAACTCGGAAACCACTACTCTCAGAAAACTAGATCCTAAAAAGAAATGATAGTGCCCGTCGATATCTATAAGTATTTGCTGTTCTGGAACAAGCGTTTTAAGGCCAATAGCTTCAGAGTTATTACAGGTTTAAGATTGAACCATTTATTGTAAAATAAGTAATACATTTCAATTATAAAATAAATTAATGTCAACAAATATCAATATCATTAAATAATAATACAACCGTCAACACAATGTAATTCACAGTAATGCTTCGTCCAAAATGCGGGTAGTAAAGAATGTAATAAATGGGAAAAAGAAAAACCAGCAACACAACCAAAATAACCTGCATAAGTCACCAGACTTCGTAAAGAACGACAATGACTACTCGAATAGCCCTCCCCAAGTAGCACCACGCTCAAAAGTGCCCATTATCGAAGCCGCGTTGCCACGCTGAATCGCCAATGAAATCCGCTGCACGAGGTAGGACCCCGAACATGGACCCAAACCATTCTCACGCAGACGACGACCCACTTCGCCAATGAATAGCTTTGCCTCCGAACTCCACGCCCCTGCCGTTTCCACTGCCACCGGAACAAACAGGTACGCCGACTTCAATCCAGCATACTTCACATGTTTAGCTCGGGCCGCCGTCTCCGCAGCAGAGCCCGCCGATTGCGCAGACCCTGACAAGTGAGTTGCCGCATATGTGCAGCAACACGTGGAATCCCACAACAAACACCGGCCCTGCTTCCAGGGGATCAACGTCAGTCCATCGGGTCGCTTCCCATCCGTTCTGCACAACCCCGGCGGTTCCAAAATGCATGGGACATTCGCGGATACCAACGCGCGCCTGATTATATCGTTTATCGCGTGATGCCTCGACAAACGACCCGCTGACCTAAAACAGCTCAGGCCATGGACACCACTGTCATCCACCATCACCCCACAAACGCACGGGTGTGGCTCACAAACAGCACAACCCAGCCTCAAGGCCACCGCCACTCGCATAGTGTTGTTGTCTAACAAAGTCCCCAAGTGCGGCGATGGCAGAGCATGAAGCCACGCCCCAGACTCTGGCCTTGAAACAGCCCTTAAACGAGCCAGCTCCCTGCCCGAAGCATCATCACATAATCGCTCCATTACTACTCTAGAATAAATGTCGTCCCAAGCCCTTTGGGAAGATTTATTTTCGGGCAATATACCACCCGGACACAGCACATCCCAAGCGGATACAGCCTCGCTCACGAATGGTATAGTGATCCCGTCACCATGCGTAGACAATACTTGAGCAACAAGATCCACTACACCATGCGCAGAAGCGAGAAAAGCTGCCAGTCCCGTTCCTTCAACCCGACGCACTCCAAGGCCTCCGTGACGTACTGGTAATACAGCCTGGCACCACTGTTTCTCCTCCAAATTAACATTTACAATGTACTCTAACGTTTCCTTCAGCAAATTGTCCAGATTAGTAACCTCCCCGGGGAAGCACCAAGTCGGAGTTGTCCGCACCGCGTAAGTTAACCTCGGCATTGAGAAGCAACTGCGATATTATAATTGGAGGATTTGGAAATTGATTAGTTCCTCTAATATTAGGAGCCCCTGATATAGCTTTCCCCCGTATAAATAATATAAGTTTTTGACTCTTACCCCCCTCTCTTACTCTTTTAATTTCAAGAAGAATTGTGGAGAATGGAGCAGGAACAGGATGAACAGTGTACCCCCCTCTTTCATCTAATATCGCCCATGGCCGATAAAGAAAACCGGATCTTGTAAGACTCGAGATTTCAGGTATTGATTTTGTTTTCTATTTCAGAGAAATGATTGGTGCTTTTGTGTATAACATATTAATTCCCGACAACGATGGACCCATCCAAGTTGAAATTATTAGCGGAAATCATCTCAACCATGTTCCGTGGCCAAGTAAAGCTACGCACCCCACTACTTATTTTCAACAGTAGTAAGTAACGTATCAAGTCCTGTTACATAAGTGCTCAGTTCAAATGATCCTTCATAGGATGTTCTGATTTCAATGGAAGAGTTCTACCTGATTTCATTGGTGCTAAATTCGTATATCGTCGATTCCTCTGGCGGAAGCGGTAATGGAACACGAGACACTGGATAATAAAATTATAGAAAGAGCAAGTTGTCTTTGAATAATTATGTTATTTTGCAGGTCACAGCAAAAAAACATATGCAAAGTTTGCGGTAGAGTTGTGGACAAAACCATGAATCAGTAATCTCTTGGAATATGTGAGTCAAAAACGAATTAATGATCTATTACCGCTAGAATGAGTAGCCGGATTTGACCGAGTTAAAAACTAGATTCTTTAATCTTCGTATATGCTTATTTCAGCTAATATCTTGTTTGTTGCAGGTACAATAAAAAATTGTGATACTAATTGGTGCTATTTTCGTGATCTTCACTCCACAACATGCAATGCAACGTTGACTAGAATTCGTTTTGAGTGGACAATTAAAGCTTCAAATTTAGTTTTTTTGGTGTTACTATAAGTGATATTTTGTTTAAAATTTTTTTATGTTGTTATAGTGTATGTTTTATACGACACTTTGAAACAGTGAGTAGACAAACGTTCAGTGAATTGTTAGTGATTTTTTTATTTTGTAATCAGTGACAACTGAAAATCGCTATTTTCTATGTAAGATAATATGTAAGTAAAATAATGAAAATAATAGAATTCGTTTACCTTTTATCTGAATAGACATTATTTGCATACGTGTTATATGCGTCTAGCTCACTTCAACAATAGCATAATAATCAAAATTTCTCATTTAAAATTGGTGATTGTTTCAATTAAAATTAATTTGTTCATAAAAAGAAACGATTCACCATCTACATATTATTCTAAGGATATTTGTATACTGATATGAACATTACTATCAATTTTTACGATGCTACTAATAAACTTTCATATTTATGACTCCATCGTGTTATGAATTCCGTCTCAATATAAAATATATAAGACTTGAGCTTGAAGTGAAACAGGTTTACTGTTTAGAATGCATTCTTTGCCTGAAATAGTTACGATAACGATTATGGCGGTTACGTCATTCGAAATCATAATATGATTCGATTCCTTACTTTAGAATGCGAATCATATTTAATGTAAGGCGACATTCGTAGAATAAAGTAATAAAGAAATAATAAAACGTCAAATGGCCGCATTGCTAATAATCAGCTAATTCCAAGAATTGTAATGTATAAAGCTTATGATGAGAAATTAAAGAATGACTTTATCACAAAAAATTTGATGTAGAAATAAACACCGAGACGTTTATGCTACACTGAGTCCAATAAATTTCTTACATTGTACATTTTGAAACTCATTATTACCTGTATTGGCTGTTATGAACTCATTAAGAGTCACACTAAGCAATCGCGAATGCTTGTAATTGTACATTTATCGCATTTGATAAAAATTTGTCATGATTAATGATCTATTATCATTTTTCCTTAGCAATCCATTTCCTAAAGCTTCAATGAAAGTTCATAAAAAGGTGATTCAGGAAATAAAAAATTTGGTTCACATCGTAAAACGGATCTTGATATACTAGTGCAATAAACATTTGTGAAACACTTGAACGATTTTACAACACTTTTACGACTCATAAGAGTAAAATCTTTTCGAGAAGTCGTAAAATTTCTTTCATTCAATCCTTGATTTCGTTTGATTCATCGTACAATTGCTCATAAACCGCAAGATTTATTACCTATAAAATATTTTGTTTCGGTGATGCGATGCACGTTTACATGACATCCGAATCTAATTTAGCTAATACACGCATTCACGTTGAATAAAAATTGGAGGTTATATCAACAAACAAAATGAGATCATCAAAAGACTGTTAATTGGTTTTTATCAAAGACTTCGCACGTTGACGTCAATGTTTAGATACCAACACATGTTGTGTTCTCAAAACAATATCTTTTGGCTTCAACATTGAGATAATTTATCGTTAAGTATGTCACGAACTTTGAGAGCTAGCCTAGTTCTTTTTACTTTAGACTTTGTTAATATTTTTTGTAAAATTTGAAGATCAAAAATTCAAATTTCGACATGGAGATTAGTCCTAGTTGAGCTGGTGGTACAGTGTGCCTAGTCCATCGTTTTAGACTAAAATCAAAGAAATCGGCCAAGAACTCAGAAATCAGCAATGATTAGAAGATTAACGAGACCCCCAAAGCGACTCAAATCGAGCGTACAGCTAGCTTCAAACTGTTATGACTAGGAAACTATTAGTCGTAGTAAAGAGAAATGGTAGTACTCGTCGAAATCTACATTTCGGATGACAGCTGTCAAACTTAAAATAGTTATAACTCGGAACCTAGTGGTCCTAGAATACTAGTTCCTAAAGAGAAATTACAGTACTCGTCGAGATCTACATTTCGGATGACAGCTGTCAAACTTAAAACAGTTATAACTCGGAAACTAAAGGTCCTAGAATTCTAGTTTCTAAAGAGAAATGATAGTACTCGTCGATATCCACATTTCGGATGACAGCTGTCAAACGTGAAAGTGTAATAACTTGGAAACTATTGATCTCAGAACTCTTGTTCCTGAAGAGTAATGATAGATCTGTGCCATTCTGTCCATGATTCCATGTCTAAAGGAATGTAATAAAAAAGACAATATAGGTATTTAATGTATAATATACGTAGTGTGAAGTCATCATCATAAGTGATAAAATGGGGAGTAATCTCATAAAAGAGTATTAAAAGAGGTATGCTGAGATGGTTTTGACACGTGGAGAGGATGGAAGAAAAACAGATTACGAATGGTATCTATCGTATGAATGTAAATGGAAGGGTTGAAAGAGCGCCCAACAAGGACATTATACTGATCCAATAAAGGTCAGGAGTACCCTAATGCATGAAAAGATGTATGAATGTGGAAGAGGCAAAAGAGGTGTGTTAGGATCGTAGCTTGGGGTACTCGATAGTCTCTGCCTACCCCTATGGGACACGGGCGTGAGTGTTGTATGTAATGTATGAATGTAATAATAGTACCTATGCATATATATTTTATTATTATTACGAAATTAAATTATATTTCTTCCCGTTTAAGGGAGGATACCCCTCGGCAGAGAAGACCAAACGGCCGAGGGTCAGGGCGAGAGAGAGAGGAATCGGCGGACAATCCTCGCATTATCCAGCAAGACCGCTCGCTGGAGCCTCGCTACAACTGGTCCATCACTCAAATCCAACCTCTTCAGATGGCCACGAAGAGAAGTTGGAACCAGACCGTTTGTTGAAACTACGACTGGAATTATCTCAGTGGATGTCACTTGCCACATATCGGTAACCTCGTGCGCCAGATTCAGATATTTAATTATTTTGTCTGATTCGGCTTTGACAAGGTTCTCATCGAAAGGGATAGTGACGTCCACCAAGAACACACACGAGTTCACCCGGTCCACCAGAACAATATCAGGCTTGTTAGCAGGATAAGTCCTGTCTGTAATGATGGACCGGTCCCAGTACAATCGAGCGCGGTCGTTTTCGAGCACCGGCTCCGGCGAGTATTTGTAATATGGTACCTTCTCACCAAAGAGGCCGTATTTGAAAGCTAACTCGAGATGGAGTATTTTGGCTGCTTGGTTGTGCCTGTGCAAATATTCGGTATTAGCCAGCACAGGACACCCGGAAGTAATATGCCTGAGCGACTCTCCAGGCGTGAGACAGGCTCTACACACGTCCTCTGACCCATCTTTTAGGATATACTTCCGGTACTTCCGGGTCATGATGGCTTGGTCCTGTATTGCACAGAGAAAACCTTCGGTTTCCCCAAAGAGGTCTCCAAAGCGCAGCCAATGCACGTAGTCCTTCGGATCCACATGGCGCTCGTGTAGCGCCTTGAAGAACCTACCGTGCAGCTCCTTTTCCTTCCAGACGGCCTCCCGGTCAACAGTACAAGGTACCACCGGTTCACGTCAGTGCTCGGTGGCCAAGGATAGAGGGGTTAGTCCTTTATCACAGTCTTTGATAACTCTATGCAAACTACTATTCTCCGACTTCGCCATAAAGTAGTTACGGAGGTTGCATATCTCCCGGTTGTGCAAGGCCTTTGCACTGAGCAGCCCACGGCCACCACTATTGCGCGGGATATACAACCTCATTAATGACGACCTGGGATGGAGTGTCAAAGTTGTGCGGACTTTCCTATCTAGAGCGCCTAATTCGGTCTGAGACCATCTGAGCACGCCAAAGGTGTAAATTAGAACGGGCATGACCCACCCATTAAACGCCTTGATCTTGTTGAGGCCGGATAGGTAGCTTTGCAGCACCCTCGTCAAGCGCCCAAAAAAGGCGTCTGTAACGGCCTGTTTCACGGCCACCACATCCACACCCACACCCTGTGACATGCCCAGATACCGGTACGATTCAGTTTCAGAGAGAGTACGCATATCAACATTTAGTGAGTCGACAGCTGCCCCTCGTACCCGACCCCTATCCACATGGACGACCGCACACTTATCCAAACCAAATTCCATGCCGATGGAGCCACTAAAATCCTCAGTAACTTTAAGTAACTCTGCTAATCTCTGGGCACTAGGTGCAAACAACTTGAGATCGTCTATGTAGAAAAGGTGAGAGAGTTTAGGTCCTCCTCTCCGAAACTGGAAACCTGTCCCTGTCTTATCCAGCAAAGTACTCAGCGGATTTAGGGACAGGCAAAACCAAAGTGGACTCAGACAATCGCCCTGGAATACTCCCCTCTCAATCCTTATTCGGTCTTCCGCAGCCGACAGACGCACCCCAGATAGACTGAGCTGTGTACACCACTGCCCCATACAAGTCTCGAGGAAGCGTCGAACAGTATCGTCTATCTTGTAAATCTCGAGCACTCTCTTCAGCCATGTGTGGGGGACCGAGTCGAACGCTTTCTTGTAGTCTATCCAGGCTGCGGAAAAGTTGCGGCGGTTACGCTTGACCAACTGGCCAGCGACCGCATCGATCAGGAGGAGCTCCTTTGCACCGCGGCTCCCACCCCTACACCCATTTTGAACATCTGCCATTATGTGATTGCCCTCAATATGAGCATCAATTTTAGCCTTAAGAATGGATGTTAACGTCTTGTAAGTGGTACATAGGCACGTTATGGGGCGGTATTGAGATGGATCCACGGCACACGCTGACTTTGGAGCTAGGTGAGTGACCCCAGCAGTTAAGAAATGTGGGAGACTTCGCTGTTCTAAGGCTTCCTGGAATTGGCGGGCCAGGATTTCGTGGGTCGAACGGAACCCCTTCAACCAATAATGGTGCAGTCCATCGCACCCTGGAGTTTTCCAGTTTGGAGCTTACTGAACCGCAGCCAGTACATCATCCGAAGTTATGGTGATGGGCTCCATTGGAATAATCGGCGCACACGCTTCCTCGATTGACGCCATCCACTCACCTTCCGTGTGCTCCCCGGGCTGCGACCAGATATTCCGCCAGATGGCAACCACACCTGCGTCACTTGGCCTCTGGCCCGTGGCAGGTCCAGCCCGTATCCCCCAAGTGCGATAGAATTTTTTTTGGTCACTCCTGAAGAGGCGATTTTGGTGAAACCTTAACACTCTCTCCGAATATCGCCGTATCCGACTTCCCCAAGCAGCGATCTTCTGCTTTAGGTCGTCGATGCGTTCCGACACCTTTTGCACTAGGGCAGGGTCTGAGAGACTAAACTCTACACCTGCCATTGCCCTATAAACGAAACGCATCACCCGCGGCCTTGTGTTACCCGACCTAAAGGATATCAGTTTGCCGATGAGGACTCTGGCCTCAGCAATACGTTTCTCAATCCTTTTACGCCAGACTGGGCTTCCGCTTCGCCGATCATTAGAGCTACACCCCACACTCCTAGCTGAAACTCCAATGCCAACAAATCTGCAGACTGCTACTGCAGCACCAAATAGGATAGAGTTGGTATCACTGAGGCTGCCACTGTCTTCTAAGAATGGAAGAAGCATCCGGCTTATTGCCTCGACGACGCCCCGATTTCTGATACTAAGGGGGATTCTTGGAACTTTCGGCCTCTCCTCTAATGGAAGTTCACGGAACTCGAGTATCGCCTCTGTAAGTAACCTCCCGATCCGTTTTGACTCCTGGGCGACTGTGTCATCCGCTACCCCCAATTCGGCAGGAGTTTGAGCTGGACTCGCCAATGCAATACTGGGGTCAAAAATAGTGCTGCGTCTAGTGTTACTACGCCTTCCGCTCTGTCTTCTACCGACGGGACTAGTGGATTCCACAGCCTCGAATCGTAGTCGACCGAGTTCAGCAGGAGCAAACAGTTCTCTCCTGAGAATAAAACGAACTCGGTTCGCCAAATTTTGCGCTGTGACGAAGGCTCCATGGTTTGGAATGCAGCGAGCAGTCTCGCCCGATAACCCGTCCCCTCGATGCCTGTCTCTGTCGCCCTGTAATACGCTCGCATGACATTCTCGTTTTGGTGCTGAGTCCACCTCATGCGGCGTACTACTCCACCAGTGGCGGAGGCCGATTGCTGGGCCTGTGAAGGCCCTGCCAGCCCCAAGCCGACGGGTGGTGATGGTGGGATAGGCCTGCAAGGCGGTCGTGCCGGCCGTTGGGTTTGGCTGGCTCGCATTCTGCTCGACCCGGCGCCAGCTCCGGGCGAGCCCTGGCGACCCCCAGGAAGCGGCCCTGTGCGCACTCTGTTTATCTCACTCATCATAGTACATTTTAGGCTATATACATCAGGGAGCGCCCATTTCCCTAATGGATCCGATATAGAAATGTTGCACCCAAACCGAAGGCAGATTTAACTAAAGCACGAAACAACACTTTACGCCTAAGAAGCACTGTGGGTGCGGACTGATTGCATTGATGAAGCAGCTCCTGTCACTAAAGGCCTTGCCACATACAAAGCTCGGCGCGAGCGCGGCGCGTTATTTGCTAGGCAACCAACGCGCGGCGCGATAGTTGCTAGGCAACCATCGCGCCGCGCGATGGTTGAGCGCCGAGCTTTGTATGTGGCAAGGCCTTAAAGCTGCTTCACCAATGGGCGATGAGGCCGTCACATCCCTACGCCATATATTACTACGCCATTATTATTATTATTATTAAGCAGGCAAGCAGTTGTCAAACAACTGATAGATGCCTGTATCTAGCTCTTCTCTACTAATTTTCAAGCAGTATTTAAAAATTTATCGAGTCTGTTTTTGAATTGGTTAGTATTTTCCGCCGTTACCACGGATTCAGGTAACTTATTCCAGGCATTCACGACTCGGTTGGTTGAAAAGTGTTTGTGTGGATTGTTGAAGGAGAAAGAAGTGTTGAGTTTCAGAGAATGGCCTCGTAGGCGGTGGTTCTTGTTCTGCAGAAATAACTGTTCAAAATTGTGGATGTCGTAATGTCCATTTAAAATCTTGAACGTTTCAATCAGGTCACCAAGCTCTATGCGTTTCTTCAACGTTGTCAGCTTCAGTTTCTTTAATCTGTCCTCATACGGTAATCTCTTCAGCTGTCTTGGCACCTTTGTGAAACTTCTTTGTACTTTTTCAAGAATTTCCTCATCCTTTACAAAATATGGACACCAGATCTGAAAAGCATACTCTAACAGTGGCCTTATATATGATTTGAAGATTCTCATCATCATCTCTGGTGTCAGCATTCCAAAAGCTTTCTTTTTTATGTAAATCAAACTCTTTGGTTTCTTGGCTATGCTTGACACGTGTTCTCCCCATTTTAGATCCTCTGTGATGTACACTCCCAAATCGACCTGTACCTTTACTTCACACAGTTGTATGTCATTAAGCTTGTATGTTAGGTGAGGATTCTTGTTTCCAATGTGCAGTATTGTACATTTGTCGGCATTTAGACTTATGAGCCATTCCTTTGACCAGTTGCTGATCCTGTTCAAGTCTGCTTGGAGCTGGTCATAGTCCACGAGTGGGTTGGCAAACACCTTAGTATCGTCAGCAAAGATACCCATGTTACTGTACACGTAGTGTGGCAGGTCGAATGTATATAAAATATATAGCACAGGTCCCAAGACAGAGCCCTGTGGCACCCCACTTGTTATACGTCTCTCATCTGACATCACCTCACCAACTCTCACTCGAAAGGTTCGCTCACGAATGAATGCCTCGATCCACTTCAGAAGTTTACCTCGAATCCCAATAAATTCAAGTTTGTGCAGCAATCTTGTGGTAGGAACTTTGTCGAAAGCTTTTTCGTAGTCCAAGTATATTACATCGACAGGTTCGTCTGGTTGAAGCTCGAGGTACAAGATGACAAGGCTGACAAAAGGTTTGATACCGTAGACCGATGGGGGCAGAATCCATGTTTCTATCTTATTCTTGGAAATTAATTCTCTAATATGCTTAACAATAACTTTCTCCATAACCTTACACGGTACACTTGTTAGGTTTATAGGTCTATAATTTGAGGGATCCATTTTGCTACCTTTCTTGAAAAAAGACGTGACGTTCGCTGTCTTCCACATACGTGGTAACACACCTGTATCGTATGAGGTTTGCATTATGGTGGAAAAGGTGTCGGTGATGTCGCATTCCTTAAGTATACTTGCAGGTATCCCATAGGAGGTTTACTTAATTAAAATTGAAAAGCCTTCGGGACCAATTTTCTTATCAGAAGTACCTTATTGCACACTACATCATATTTAATCGATGAGGGTCTTACTTTTGTATACCGGGTCACAGCTTTCTTGTTTTTAGCTTCAATTATACAAAAACTGGAACATCCCTAGGAGACACGTATGCAGTGAGTGTCGTGTCAGTGTCAAGTTGCATGTCGTTACGATGTCATTAGACTAAATATATATTTTTTTTCTCATACGCGACATGCATCCGACGTGTCGCGCCGTGTGCGGACTGCCTTACTCCTCTTTACAAAGAAAAAAATGCTGAAATAAAATCATGGACGCGAGGCCGTGAACGCGCGAACGGTCGCAAGCGGTGATGGTGGAAGTTCCGCAGGGGTCATGTCTGCCAAATTCTGTATTCAGCGTCTTATTGAGCAACCTTCCCCAGTCTATAAGGGGTGCAGAAATTTATATGTATGCCGACAACATCGTAGCCGCAGTTATCGCCCCAGCTCGAGCTAGGTGTCAAAAACACAGTGAAACAACTTCACGGTTCGTTCAGGTCAAACGGCCTGTCCTTAAATACAGTACAGACCCGTTTCATGATATTTAACCTAAATGGTCAAAAACCTCAAAGGCTTCAAGTAGCTGTGGGTGATGCTCCGCTACAGCAGGTAGAATTACCCAGGCTACTTGGATTCACGGTAGACGTGGGAGTACCACATAGACTATGTGTGCGCTCGGCTGGGGCGTGCGCTTTACGCGCCGCGCCGGCGGTGGTGTGCTGTTGCTACTACATAACCGTGCACACTGGGGTCGTGCTGCAGAGCATAGCGAATTTAAGCTGAGAGAAACGAGCAGTACGCGCGGTCGCTGGCGTGGCCAACGACAAATCGTATAGACCATATTTTGAAAAGTATGGCATACTACCGCTTCCCTGCGAATTGAGAGGAAAAGAGATAGAAGAAAAGAGGCGATGCGTTCACTCTCGTTACGAAGTTACAAGAACGAGGGACTACTCCTACTAGTACCGCACAAACTAAAGAAATCCAAAAGTTCTGCATACGTCTTAGGACCTACGGTATACATATAACAGGCTCCCGATTGACGTAAAAGATGCAACTTCTACTGAAATTTTAAGTCTTAACTTAAGAAATGGCTGCAGTGCAAAATGTTCGAATTATTTTTATGTTAGACACGAATTTTTCAATGTTTTTAAATTAAATTTATTATATCAGACAAGACAGGCATTTGACAGCCATCTCAAGTGTTGGTAAGTGACGATGCGGCCGATTATGAAGCATGCCCGTCTTGGAACAACCTATTCACTCTAGCCTTGAAGGCATCCGACGATTATATTGATCAGGGAACACACTTACAGGCAACGCGTTCCATTTCTTAGCCGTACGCATTATAAAGGTCGAGCCAAAGCGGTTCGTGCGGATAGCTGAAAGATCCACGACATAAGGATGAAGCCCTCGCTCGGATCGCGTTTCCCGATGGCGAAAAGGGGTCGGCGGAATGAGGTCATGCAGCTGCTTCGCACTCTCCATTTTTTTTTTATATTTTGTGACAAGACAGGCATTTGACCGCCATCTCACCTGTTGGTAAGTGACGATGCGGCCGAAGATGAAGCATGCCCGTCTTGGATCAGCCTATTCACTCTAGCCTTGAAGGCATCCAGATTATAATGATCAGGGAACACACTCGCAGGCAACGCGTTCCATTCCTTAACCGTACGCATTATAAAGGTCGAGCTAAAGCGGTTCGTGCGTATAGCTGGAAGATCCACGACATAAGGATGAAGCGCTCGCCCGGATCGCGTTTCCCGATGGCGGAAAGGGGCCGGCGGAATGAGGTCGTGCAGCTGCTTCGCACACTTTCCGAAATGTAACCTGTAGAAGACCGACAGACGCGCAACCCTACGCCGATGTTCGAGGCTCTGCAGCCTAGAAGGCTAGGTTAATCAACCGCGGGTCACAAATAATCTTCTATGCACGTTTTTCCACCGAATCCAAAGCCGCCAGTTGATATTTGGCTGATCCATCCCAGAGGTGGCAGCAGTACTCCATGCAGGATCGCACTTGTGCTTGATATAGCTGAAGCAATTGCTTTAAAGTGAATTACCTTCCCTTTCCTTCCCCTAGCCTAACCTTCGAAAGGATACCAAGTTTTTTGCTGCAGTCTTTGCTTTGGATTCGATGTACTGACCGAAGTTGAGACTTGAAGATAGCTCAACACCAAGAAGCTGTAGGTTTTCGGTAATTTTCACAGGAACATCCCGAAAAGTTGGAGTTAGATGGAATGGACTCCTTTTGGCGGAAAACAAACACGCCTGAGTTTTAGTTGCGTTGAACGTCACCAGATTGGCTTCTCCCCAATCAGAAACTGCCTTGAGAGCTTTGTCCAAACGATCAATACCATCAGGTCATACGTCTCGGGGGTATATATGCCACGCAGGCATGCAGGACCATCAGGTCCACTAGCCTTGTTCACGTCCAGAATTCGCATGATTTTTAATATCGCTTTGTACTGTATGTATGCGAAGCACCCGCCCCCGGCGGGTATGTTTTTTTTTTGGATATTCAGCAGACAAACAGGCAAGCGGGCCACCTGATGGAAAGTGGTCACCGCCGCCTATGGACATCAGCAACACCAATGCTTCACCGGGGGAGTCACCAATGCGTTGCCCGCCTCTAAAGAGACCTCTAATATACCTCTTGAACGGTCCCTAGTCCAAAGGAAACACTGTGGCTGGGAGCTCATTCCACATCCGAATCGTACGAGCGAGAAACGTTCTTTCGAACCTTGGCGTGGTGACCAACAGAGGGTCTACGTAGTGGGGATGAGTACTCAGGCCACGGCGGGTGGTGCGATAGCGGAATTGGGCTGTGGGCACCAGATCGAAAAGTACCTCGGAACACTCCCCATTGTACAGCCGATAGAACACACACAGGGAACCCTTCGGTTAGCCAGTGGTTCTACTTGCTTGTTTGTATGGGATCGTCGACAATTCGTACGGCGCGTCTCTGTACGGAGTCCAAAGGATTAAGCAGGTCGGCAGTTTCGCCGGCCCAAAGATGGGAACAATACTCCATATGAGGCCGCACCTGTGGTGCTGCCCTGGGGTGAAGTATCGCCTGGATCGGATAAGCACTCCAAGCTTTTTCGAAGCCAGTTTGGCCTTACCTTCTAGGTGACTCCGGAATCGCACGTTTTCCGATATGTCGACACCAAGGATCCCGATACTATTTGAGATGGAAAGGCATCGACCGCGGTGACACGCGTCAAGGAGGAGCCCGTGTACCAGGTGCGCGGCTGGCGTGCCGGCGGCCGCGGCCGCGACGGGGACGGAGCGGCCGCCGGCGGGCCCGGCGGCGGCAACGACGCCAAGCGATGCACGGTTTGCGGATTGAACGGTCACGGAGCTGGCAAGTGTCGCTATCGGAATTACCGTTGTCAACGGTGTGGCGCTAAAGGTCACCTTAAAAAGGTGTGCACTGCAAATAAGCAAAATTGTGTTCTTGTGCATAATCTGGAGGTTGAGTGTTCGGAAGGTGACGAAACCGAAACTTGTAAGGAGTGCGAGCTATTTAATTTAAGGTACGTAGACTATTCTCCAATATGTCTAGATGTGGTGGTCGATAATGTAAAATTAAGTATGAAACTCGACTCGGGGTCGGGTACCACAGTTATTTCCAACAAATTGTACGAAAAACACTTTCCTAATAAACAATTACTACCATGTAGTCTAAAAATTTGTCTTTACAATGGTCATAAAATCTCACCTCTTGGTTTTTTCGAAGCAAAATTATGATTTTTAAAACAATGCCATAATATTAACATTTTCGTCATTTCGGACGGGGGTCCACCTTTGTTGGGGCGAGATTTTATGAGGGCTTTTAATGTATGTATTACAGTTGGAAATAATAAAATACGTGGTGAACGGGAGTCGAGTGAGGTTGACCAGATATTACAGGAATACTCAGATTTGTTCGACGGCAAGTTAGGGTATTTCAATAAATTTAAAGTTGAATTAAAATTGAATGAAGGTAGTGTACCTAAATTTTTTAAACCGCCGCGAATAGTCCTCTATTTAGGTAGGTATTTAGGTATTTGCCAAGCTTACGGGTGGCGAGAAATATACGAAGAGAGACTTGAGTAACGCCTATAATCAGTTCGTTCCCAAGAATTAACTACGATAAATACCACAAAGGGTCTTTTTAAATATACGCGACTGGTGTATGGTTTGGCAAACGCCCCCGCTATATTCCAACGGGCGATGGAAACGTTATTAGCGGGAATAGACGGTGTCAGTTGTTGGCTTGATGACGTGTGTGTTACGGGTCCGACGAAACAGGTTCACTTGGATCGATTGCGAGAGGTTTTGAATCGTTTGCGCGATGCTGGGCTTAAATTACAGCAAGAAAAATGTTCTTTCCTACAGCACAGTGTCGTTTATTTGGGATACGTCATTGATAAAAACGGGTTAAAAACGTGTCCAAATAAGGTAGAAGCAATAATTAATGCCCCTCGGCCAAATAGTGTGGAGGTTAATCGATTTTTAGGCGTAGTTAACTACTACCGAAATTTTATTCCAAACGCGTCTTCTATCATGTGTCCGCTGCACCAATTGCTTCGTAAAGATGCGAAGTGGGTATGGGGTAGCGCTCAGCAAGGCGCATTCGATGCGGTGAAACGCGAGCTCGCGTCGGAGCGAGTGTTGGCGCACTTCGACCCCGGGGCGCAGCTGGTGCTGTCTAGGAGAGGGTCCCC
Source organism: Blastobasis lacticolella (assembly GCA_905147135.1). Taxonomy (NCBI): domain Eukaryota; kingdom Metazoa; phylum Arthropoda; class Insecta; order Lepidoptera; family Blastobasidae; genus Blastobasis; species Blastobasis lacticolella. Next base: position 13,929,103 of record LR990061.1, read on the forward strand.
TCTGGACCTGATTTCGTCGAACGGCCCTTAGCTTACGCTTCGCGTACACTTAACTCAAGCGAAAAAATTACAGCCAAGTTCAAAAGGAGGCCACCGCAATCATATTTGGCGTTAAACACTTCCATCAATACCTATATGGACGTGATACACCATTTATTTTAAAAACCGACCACCGTCCATTGTTATCAATTTTTGGCAATAAGAACGGTGTCTCCGTTATGGCTGCATCTAGATTACAAAGATACGCTATTATTTTATCCGCTTACAATTACAAGGTCCAATTCATTTCGGGCAACAAGAGACAAAAAACTTACTTAGTTGTAATCGACGCGTACAGCAAATGGTTAGAGTGCTTATTGATGAATGCTGGAACCTCTACTCGATTTTTGTTCGCTAAATTAAAGGAATTATTTTGTCGATTTGGTGTACCTTAATAACGACGTTAAAATAAACTCAAACGAATTTAATCATTTTTGTATGCATAATGGTATTTGTTATGTAACTTCACCTATTTACCATCCCTCCAGCAATGGACAGGCGGAGAATGCGGTATAGACGTGTAAAAAATGGTTGAAATGTATAATTAACGAAAATATGTATAGGAATACTCCACATTGTACGACTGGCGTATCGCCAGCCAAGTTGATGTTGGGTCGCGAGTTGAGATGTAGGCTCGATCTCGTATTGCCTCACCCTCGTAGCACTGACGGCGATGAACAGGCTCCCGTGCCTGCTGGTAAGCAGTTCCAATGTGGGGACGTTATGTGGTTAAAGTGGTTCGTGTCAAAAAAAGACATTTGTGTTTTAGGTATATTAAAAAAGGTATTAGGCAACAGAATGTACCAAATTTATGTTAAACAGATTGAATTTAAAGAGAATTGTAAACGTCATGTAGATCAATTAAATAAATATACGGGTGATAACGGCACCGTATTCAAGGACGATGGCGGTGGTGACATTTTGGTGGATGCATCGGCCAGCACCGCGTCGTCACCGCCGGCATCGCCCGCTTCCATACCAACGGGTTGGTATCGTTCCATACCAACGGTCTTGGGCTCGTCGTTGCCTTCGTCGCCGGTTCAGCCGGAACCAGAACCAGGGCAGAACGTCGGCGCGGAGGGCGAGGATGAATGAGCTCAAGCCTGTGACGAAACCGACGAGGTTCACGGTGGTGGATCAGTGAGCGCGGCCCCGGCCGAACAACAACGCGACTACTAACGACGTCGTTACACGTTACGTTACGGCCACAGGCTGGCCGCCGCATTTGTCTAAGACCTAGAGATAAGGATTTTAATTTTAAGAAATATTTTTAAGTTTATCTTTTGTTAACAGGATCTCAAAATAGTTATGGGGTATGTTTAGTAATAAACTAGTAGTGTCAATAGAAATTTGTTCATTGAGCTCCGATATATCACGCTTTCCGATGTATTCGCACCTCTGCCATAGCGCAGTCAGCACGGGGTAAGATAGGTGGCGTTTTTCCTGCAGTATCTAAACATGAATTCACCGTGAAAAGAAAAGTAAGTAAATTTGCTTTCTCTTCAGCAGCATGGGCCAATGTTCCGTTCTTCAGCAACGGTGGCAAGGAAGACTGACTGAAATTCGATTCGACCGTTTTTGCCAAAGACCAAAACGTAAAGACCAAAACGTACCCTCCCAGGAGGGTAAGAAGCCAGTTTGGCGCCAATCCGGCTTATGTGATCAAATTTATGTGTCTAGATTCACTAATGATGTGACGGAGAATGAAGTTAAAGAGCACATTGCAGATATGGGCGAAGAGTGCCGTAGTGTTACGCTACTAAAATCTACTCGAGAAACTTCGTTCAACTCTTTTAAAATAGAGGTATTAAGCACTAAAAAAGACAACTTTTTAAATGAGAACCTCTGGCCTGTCGGACTCGTATTTAGGCACTATAAAGAACGATTTTTTAACCGTCCCAATAAAAACTAAACATGGGCAGTACACCTACTTCCACAAATATTAACCTAGTAACCTACAATTGTAAATCAATAAAGAGGTCGGTCTCGTACGTAAGAGATCTATGTAAACATGCTGCACTTCAAGAGACATGGTTGTTGCCGCACGATTTGAATTTTGTTCATTCTATTGACTCTCAGTTCGGATGCATTGCCTACTCATCGGTTGATACCTCTACAGGAGTTCTGCGTGGAAGACCGTATGGTGGGATTGCGATCATGTGGAGGAAATCGAGGTTTGACAGGGTGTCTGTTTTGTCGACAAATTCAAATAGAATAGCTGCTGTCTCCATATCCGTGGGCCTTAGGTCGTTTTTGGTGATCAATGTGTATATGCCAGTGGACCATCCAGACAATCTTACTGTATTTACTGACATATAAGCTAGAGCGAGTGCCATAATTGAGGACAGTGGCGTGCAGGCGGCGTATATCCTAGGTGACTACAACGCGCACCCTAAGGCAGAATTCGGTCAAGAGCTCCTCAAGTTCTGTGACGACCAGAGATGGACTTACACAGATATTAACAAACTGGGCTATGAATCGGACACCTTCACGTTTGTGAGCGAGGCACATGGTACGTGCAGATGGCTTGACCACTGTGTGGTCACGGATGCGGCTGCAAACACTGTGGTATCGGCTAGGGTCACTTATGATCCGGGTTGGTCCGATCATTGTCCTCTCTGGATTACGTTTAACGTAGCAGTGGTTACGGAAGAGAAAAAAATTCCAATAAGCGAACTAAAGCCTGATAAAGTTATGTGGGGTGTGCGTAATGCCTCTCAAATTGAAAAATATCATGTATAATGTTGTAAGGAGTTAGCCAAAATAGAGGATACATTGCAATGTGACGACTGTGATAATAGTTATTTAAGTGTATGTCCTAATTCACAATATCATAGAAAATGTATTGCCAATTTATATGATTGTATAGTCAATACTCTTCAGGCAGGAGCTAGTTTGTCTGCTGAGTCTCGGTCAAATGCAAGGGAAAAGCATAGGAAGGTACCAGGCTGGAACCATGAGGTCAGAAGGCTGCATCAGGTACACAGGTGCTGCTTTGAAAGCTGGGTTGCGGTGGGTAGGCCATTCACTGGCTATATATACAATGAAATGAAAGTTAGTAAGAACTGTTTTAAAAATAAACTTAAGTGGGTACAAAGGAATGCAGAAACAGTTAAACTCAATATTTTGGCTACACATAAAAGGGAAAAATCGCTTGTAAAATTCTGGAAAGGGGTTAAAAAGTTTAGTTATAAGCAAAGGCTGCCTTTGTCAGTGGATGGCTTACAAAGCCCCATCGAAATTGCGAACATGTTCGTGGATAAATTTCGCATTGATCCCTTGCCCATACCTCGCAAGGGTCACTCACAAAAGAGCGAAAACTGCAGCGCACTGGTAACAAATGTCATATTTAGCACGGACGACATAGTACGTGCAATCAGGACTATGACAAGGGGTAAATCGCCCGGCCATGACGGACTAAGTTTGGAGCATATTCTTGGTGCTGGAGACATACTTGTTGCCAAACTGTGTAGCCACTACAACCTCTGCCTAAAACATTCATTCTTGCCGTCTGACCTTATGAAGACTAAAGTTGTCCCCTTCGTAAAAAATAAAACGGGAGATATAGGTGCTGCAAACAATTATCGACCAATTTCATTGGGTACGATAATTGGAAAAATCTTTGAGCGACTGCTGCAGCCTCATTTGCTTAACAATCTCAATATAGATGATGCTCAGTTTGGTTTTCGTGCCGGTCTCTCAGCGGATTCTGCAATCCTTAGTTTAAAACACATAGTAAACTAGTATGTGCAACGTAAAACTTCTGTTTACGCATGCTTTTTGGACCTGAGCCGTGCATTTGACTTAGTGAATTATGGAATTCTCTGGAGCAAATTGCGCGGCTCAGGTGTGGCCGATAGTGTAGTTAATCTGTTTAGTTACTGGTACGATAACCAGACAAACTGTGTAAAATGGGGCGACGCGACCTCTAACACATATATGTTAGAATGCGGTGCCAAGGAGGGCTTACGTCTCCGGATCTCTTTAACGCATATGTCAACGGTTTGATCGAGGAATTGGGGGAATCGGGAACTGGTTGTCACTTTGGTGGAGTATGTGTGAACAGCTTAAGTTACGCTGATGACATGGTTCTCCTCTGTCCCTCGATCAAGGGCATGAGAAGGCTGCTATCTATCTGTGAGCGGTACGCGCTGAGATACGGCTTAAAATACAATGCCCTCAAGACGGAAGCGATGATATTCAGGGCGGGCAGGGGTCCGGAGCGTATACCTGAGATTAGAATGAATGGGCGTGTGATTGTGATTGTTAAGCAATTCAAGTATTTAGGTCATATTCTAACTGAAAATTTCATGGACGACTTAGATATAGAAAGGGAAAGGCGGGCACTCTCGGTTCGTTGCAATATGATTGCACGCAGATTTGGCAAGTGTGACATTGAAGTCAAGAAGACATTGTTTAACGCTTTTTTGTCAATGTTTATACACTTGCCAGCTCTGGGCCAGCTTCCGGATGAAAACCTATGGAGCCATGAGGGTGCAATATTATGATGCATTTCGCATCCTCATGAGATTACCAAGATTTTGTACCGCATCCGGAATGTTCGCGGAGGCGAGGGTGCCCGACTTCTTCGCGGTTATGAGAGCGCGTGTGGCTGCATATTGGGCTAGACTGAGGTGCCCCGATAACAGCATACTGAAAACAGTAAGTTATGACCTTGACAGTCCAATCTTTAGAAGATGGTTGACTTTGCATTTGACCGAGAATCGAAAATGACATCGAAATATTATAATTTTGTAATTATTTTTTTATTTTCATTTTTACTATTGTATATTTATGTCAATTTGTGTGTATTTAATTGTTTATTTATTTTAATTGTAATATGGGTTGCTATTGCCTGGAATAAAGAATTATTATTATTATTATTATAAATCGAGCCCTGTGTTGCGTCCTTTTGCAAGACTTTGCGGCGAGGTTAAAGGTTCTCTTCAGTTTGCGAGTATCTGGAGACATATTATGCGCTCGAGCTTCAGCCCAGGCAGAGTATGCCGCTGCACTCAGCACTTAACCTTGGACGAGACCTGCCGTTCATCGCTACGTCAGAATACGCAATAAAGAACTCCACACCCTGCCGTATAACAACGGTAACGGCTTTTCACAGCTCTTCGACGGATCGCCCGAAGAGAAGCATGCCTCCCGCCAAGGATAGGCTGAAAAGAAGTGGCGCATCTCATCCCAATCTGCTGACTTCTATCGCCACACCCGTCGAAGGTTGCATGGGGTTTGCTCGGGTGGGGAATAAACGGATACAGATTCCACCATAGACAGTGATCGGATGTACCCAGCGGTGCAGAAACCGATACTGAGACCTTGTCCGGATCAGTTGTCAGCAGAAGGTCTAAGCAATTGGAGTCACCATCAGATACCCTCTTGGCACAGTTTACCAGCTGGGTGAGATCTATCGACTGATATAGTTTTTGTGCCTCTCTCCCTGCATGATCCGTCACCTGGTATGGGAAAAGCCACTCTAAGTGGTGGGCATTGAAATCCCCCAGAATGACTAACTGCGACGCAGGGTAACGTTCCCTCGCTTTATCCGCCACTTCTACGAGATGGTCACATAGGCGAGTCATCGTTGTGCGATCGGTAAATGCAGGCGGATATAGGAGTTGCACTTGACCTGTATCCACCAGCAACCATAAAATAGATAAACTAGACCCCACAAAGCTCCTTAGACGCCGAGTACAGATGTCATCGCGAGCGTAAACACAGACTCCGGCACGAGGTACGAACATGTGCTCGAGAGTATACCCTGAGTAGCTGAGGTACGCCGCGTCAGCTGGACATCTGATCTGCGTCTCAGTGAGAAACAGCAGCTGCGGTTTTTCAGTCTCAAGGTGATGGTGGACTTCATCGAGATTGGAGTGCACGCCTCGAATGTTAGTGAGGTGTACTTTGAGTGGGAGGGCGTGCAGCTGCTGTGTATCGTTTCTCCTTTGTTTTTTGTGCTTCACATTTTGGGTAAAAGGATGGGTTAGGAGAAGGCGATCACAATAGATCAGGAATGATCGCAGTGATACCAGGACTGAGAAAGTCTTGGATAGCCCACTTTTCAAATGGGTTAGGAGGACGGAAGTTGGACAAGGTGGCGCTCCGCCAACCAGCTAGCATGCTCACCATTGCCTCACGGGAAGGTGCCTGACGCGGAGACCGCGGGAACGCCCGAACCCCCCCAGATTGGCTCTCTGACCCTCCCATCCGGTCGCCAACCAGCAAGGTAGAGCAATCTGGAATTTTTCGTAAGATGGCGGGGCGGCCTTTCACTGTGGCTAACCAGCTACTTGGGCCCCCAACTATCTACGGTCGGCCAGCGGCGGCACCTTGTTGCGGATCCCGCTGCCCTCCGAAGCCAGGTATTCGGTAAGAGAGTGGTGAGCAGTAGAAAAATCGGTTACGCAGAGTCACCACAACTGTCCAGACCCGTCCTCCTAGATGGCTACTCCAGGCACTGCCGGCTTGCAAACACGGCCGGGCCGGTTGACGACACGGTTGCCTGGAGGGTGGTCACCAGCCACGGCCGAAGCCTACCACCAGAGAAAGCTTTCCATTTTGCACTACCCAGAGACCACGTGTAGGGTATCCAGAGTCTTGAAGTTCAAAGTGGGTTTATCCTACGGACGCGGACAGCATTAGTCCCTAAAAATTCAAAATAAAAAATAAAAATTTAATGCTTTATTATGCTGCTGCAATAGTTTATTAATTTTAATTTATAAGATATAGTATGGAAATACATTACAGAAATTTACATTAATTCATTATTTTCGTTTATTCAGAAAAAGCCTGAAGTTTAGATATTAGATATAGATGCTTAAGGAACAGTTAATAGGCCCTTTGGTGTTCCAAAATTAACGCAAGACTTAAATTTGCCGCCATTCTGCATTAAGTGTTGACAACCCTAAAAAAAACAAATCGACAGCAGACAGTTTAGGGGTAGTAAAAATGGAGCGTCTCAAGATAGAACAATGTGTCTTCTGATTATTGAACAATATTTGTAAAATTTGAATGCTGCTTTTTCAGAAAATCATTCTAAGTGGCGAAGCACATTTTCCCCTAGAAGGGTTTGTTAATCGCCAAAATTGCCGCTATGGGGTTCATGTGATTGTCGAAATCAAATGCATCTACAACGTGTCACTTTTTTTTTAAATGTGGCTGGTCAAGCAGTGACTGCTAATGGTGCTCGCTATCGCGGACATGATAACACCGTTCTTTTTGTCGAACTTGGATGATATTGATGTGGCCAATATGTGGTTTCATTAAGACAGTACCACATGCCATAAAGCCCGTAAAACACTTAAACTACTGCACGAGACATTTCCAGGTCGTGTGCTCTCTCGTTTCGGTGATCAGAATTGGCCCCCTAGATCGTGTGATTTAACACCATTAGATTTCTTTTTAGGGGGTTATTTCAAATCACAGGTCTATGTCAACAAGCCCACAACCACGCGTGCATTAAAGGAGGAGATTCAACGTTGCATCAATGAAATTTATGCAGAATGGTCATGGAAAATTTCGACAAACGAGTGTGTATGTGTATGCAAAGCTGTGGAGGCCATTTTCCCAATGTGTTATTCCATAAATAACCCTATCCTATGTACTTTATGATTCAATAAACAAATTACAATCAAAAGACTATAAACTGTGTTTTGTATAGAATTCAAATCTTGCGTTAATTTTGGGACAACCCTTATATTGGCCAATTCCATTTGTTTAACAATGTACCTAATAGCAATAGCAAGGCAGTAGGCTGGGCATTAGTAGTAGTAATATTCTGTTGATAGATACATTTTTTTTTAAGTTCTCATGCAGTTATGACTTAACGTACTTAAGACAACCTACATCAAAGTACGAAATGAGCAGGTTTCCTAAAACTGCAGAATTTAAAGATAAGTTATCCTATCAGATTATGAAGGTATGCATGTCTAAAGATAAGGTATGTACATTAATAAAGCCATTATTAGATCTTAGTGTACACTAAGATCTAATAATGGCTTTATTAATGCTTACATTCAATCGAATGACACATCTCTGTATATTCAACAGTTCACGTCACAACAACCTATAATGAACACCTGAGTGGTCCAGTTGGTTAACTTACCGGTCGCCACGCAGATATCCCGGGTTCGATGACCGGCCGAGCAGAAATTGAAATGATGAATTTTAATTTCTGTGTAATGTATAATAAGTATGTATTAAAAAATTGTATATAAGTTGTTTGTCAGTTATATAACACACATAACACAAGCTTTAATTACTTTGGGGCTAGACGGCGCTGTGTTAATTTGTCCAAACATATGTGTAGCATTGAGTTGTTTATTTGACGTGGTGTTTTCATTTTTTTATCACTTGACATCTACTTTGATATCAGAATAAGTGTGAAATGAGTAAAAATAATTTGATATAATTTTATGAATATGAATCTTATGACATCACAAACTTATCTATTGTTATTTACTAACAAATTATGGAATTATTATTCTACCTATTCTAGCCGCCATGAGGTGTCCGGCAGAATAGAATAGCACCAACCCCTTACGCTCATGGGTGTCGTACAAGGCGACTAATGCTTTCGAGGCAAAAGATCTAAGCGTCTAAGCGTAAACCGTAGACTGGAAAATGGGCAGCATCGTTTTCCATTGTTATATTATAACACTGCGATCTCCAACCCGTCTGCCAAGCGTGGAGATTATGGCAATAACCTCCTCTTTCATGGGAGAGGCCCATAGTTCTGCAGTGGACTGATATGGGCTGTGATGATGATGATGATTCTACGATAAAAGATTTGAATTGAATTGAGAGAGATAGAGCGTCGGTAGCCGGGCGGTTGAGTATCTGTATCGTATGCGAGAGGTACCGGGTTCGAATCCCCCTGAAGCCATGTACCAATGACTCTTTTCTGACTTATGTACATTAGTTAGATTCTAACCGATGCTCTTACGGTGAGGGAGAACATCGTGATACAACTTGCAAATAAAGGCAACTGAATTTGTAACCATGATCCAATCTGGACAGGTTCCCCTAGTAGCATTGTCACAAATCAAGGATTTGGCGATCAGGTATATCGCCAAGTCCAGGATAATGTTCAAGGCGGCCCTCGTTCTCGAGAGCAAAACCGGGTCATTAACGCCAAAATGATGATGAGTATAAAAGTAGTTTATTCTTAAAATATAAAAAATCTAAAAATAATGTTAAGGAATTCATTTCATACTCTGACAGGATAGCTGTACTTAAATTTGACATAAATAACTCAGAAACCTCTACCATAATCCAAGTCTACGCGCCCACATTATCACACCCCTAATAAGATAATCTCTACGTTATTAGGCCATATGGAACAATCAGGACAAGTAATGAAAGCGGCAATGGGCTTATACAATTTTCTTTTGGCCAAAACTTGAGTATTTACAATAGTTTCTTCAACAAAAAACCTCAGCGCTGTTGGACTTAGTATTCTCCAGATGGAGAAAAAGAAATCGACTGTATCCTATTCTCAAACAAGCAATTGGTTACTAATATAAAAGTACTTAATGAGGAGTTTTCCAATAGGTATCTAAAGCATTCTTAACCACTCACTAGATGGCGGTCCGACAATTTTGGTAATCGATAATAATGGCTTGAAAAATGTTCTTAGCAAAGGGATATAAATACTGGGTACGTTGTGTTGGATAATTTTGTATTTATCAATAGTTTTCAACCATTTTAGAGGGTGTAATAAAATGAACCACAGTGCCTATTCATAAAAATATGTCTTTGTAAATTTCGTTTAACCTTTAAAAGTTATGTTTATATTAATAAACATTTTTTTTTAGGTTTAGTATTAGATGGCTGCATGATATCACTGCCAAAATTATACAGATTTTTATAAAATTACCAAAATTGTAGGAGCGCCATCTATTAAAGCCTTTTGAAACAAACTGACAATACCTACTGGAAAACTCCTCATTGTCTCGAATTTAGCTCAGATCACGTCACTATGGATTACGTTGCGATTTCAGATAAGAAAAAGGTAAACAGGTATTTTTTATCAAGACCTCTAAGCGAGCGGCCACACAGAAAAGACGAAGACACGTCGCGGACAGGGCTCAGACGGGACGCGGACACGACTTAAAACATACAGAAAAGACAGGGCAAGGACGCGGCGCCGTCGCGGACCAATTAAGAGCGTAGGCAAGACAAGGACAGCAAGCGCTGCGGGCGAGGCCCGGCTCCCGCACCCCGCCCGCACCCCCGCTCTCGTCGGCGGCGCGCCCGTGCCCCGTCCTTTCTGTATGTTTTAAGCGAGCGGCCACACAGAAAAGACGTAAGACGTAGACACGTCGCAGACGCCGCGCCCATTAAATTCACTTTCATACTAAATGTATAGAAACGTCGCGACGCATAATACACAGGAAGGACGGGGCGCGGACAGGGCGCGGACGCGTCGCAGACACGACTTAAAACATACAGAAAAGACGAGGTAAGGGCGCGCCGCGGGCGAGAGCGGGCCTCGCCCGCAGCGCTTGCTGTCCTTGTCTTGCCTACGCTCCTGATTGATCCGCGACGGCGCCGCGTGCGTGCCCTGTCTTTTATGTATGTTTTAAGTCGCGTCCGCGTTCCGTCTGTGCCCTGTCCGCGACTTGTCTGTGTCTTTTCTGTGTGGCCGTTCGCTTAGTCGTGTCTGCGACGCGTCCGCGCCCTGTCCGCGCCCTGTCTTTTCTGTATGATTTGCGTCGCGACGTTTCTATACATTTAGTATGGAAGTTAATTGAACGGGCGCCGCGTCCGCGACGTGTCTGCGTCTTACGTCTTTTCTGTGTGGCCGCTCGCTTAGTCTTAACAAGTGCGTTCTACTTCATAACAGTAATAACTCAGGTGGTACGTAACTCAGAGGTAATGACTCAGGAGTTCCCCAAGGAAGCGTACTGGGACCTTTATTTATCCTGTACGTAAATGACCTAATTGAATTAAATAATTAAAAAGTTATTGTTTGCTGACGACCTCTCGATTGTAGTGACAAATAAAACTCTAGGAATAAATAACTTAACTTCTTCAATCTATTTTAGTATGGACTATTGATAATAATTTTGACATTCATATAGATAAATCAAATTTTATAAATTTTAATAAATGCAATGAATTTAATAATATTTATTTATTTATTTAATACTTTATGCACAAAATAGTACAAAGGTACTATTGACATCGATGGCAAAGTTTTAAGAAAAACTCAGTTGTAACGTTTTTGGTAATAGCAATTGACAAATTACTGAATTGTAAGCATCATGTAAACCCGGGATTCCTAAAGTGGGCGATATCGACCCCTTGTAGGGGTCGATATCGGTTTCCTAGGGGTCGACATAAACGAAAACTGATTTTGGGGGTCGACGAGGTCTAAAAATCGACCCCTATTAAATTAACACAAGTTCTTATTTAAAACTTTCAAGATAGGTAGGTACTGTATTGGTTATGTGTACTAAGAATAATTAATATTTTTGTAGGAAATAGCATTGTTGTAGTAATGTAAAGTCTCAAGTTCGTACAAGATGAAAAACTCGACAAGTCTGTGTGGACAAGTTTGTGCGAGAAAATGAGTTCGAGCGTACGTCTTTCAGGCACGAACGAATTCATGATCAAGTCCAAACATGTTCCTGATATTTTACTATTTAACGAGCTTGCACTTGGTTGAAAGTTCATTTGCGTTTTGAAATTCGTTGGAGCTTGAACGATAATAGCTAATATAAGTAGGTACTCATTAATTCAAGAGATTACAAAGTTATTACATAGCTAAATTAAGTGAAGTAAAGTGACTGAAAAAGTGGTAAACACAACATACAACATATTTTAAATAGGTAGGTATAAAAGTATTTTTAAAAATGACTTACACTTAAGTTGTTAAGTAAGTAGGTACCTAAACTTTGAAGTGTTTAGTTTGCTTTGGTTTTCGTTCTTTTGCTGATAGGTACCTACTAACCTAATACAAATTTTCTATACCTAATTACCTACTATAGTTACTTACCTAATATAGGTATCCAAGTTTATCAATGAGTAAGTCAGTAATACCTAACAAGGATCTATTACCTGGGTGTGAAAAAATAAGATAGTGAAAAAATTTAACAGTTTATTATTGTTTTTTATTTAGGTATCTTTTTATTTGCAGGATTACTGAGAGTTTTATGATGGCGGACACGAAAAAAAAAATGCAGACAATACAGTTTGGACTACTTGAAGTTCGGATTTATTGCATCTCCATCAAATCAACACCTGCCGATGTGTCTCATATGTGAAAAAGTATTCAGCAACGATGCCATGAAGCCTTCAAAAATGGATGACCACTTATCAAGAGTACATGCTGACAAAAAAAGTAAGGACTTGTCATTTTTTCAAGCACTGAAAGAAAAACTAGACAAAAGGCCATCCATAAGATCGATGTTTGCGTCATCATCTATTAAAGACGATGATGGTTTACGAACGTCCTATAATATATCTTTACTAATAGCGAAGTCGGGGAAACCCCACACAATTGGATAGCAGCTTATCTTACCAGATCAGTCGCCTGATATAATGCGACGTTGACGAATGTATCGTTTGGATATTTGGTTAGCCCATCTCTTCTGACTTCGGCCTCTGGGTGTCTTGCCTGCGACTTTTCCCGTCGCCATAAGTCGTTCCAGATTGCTGATTAAGTAAATGTTAATAACATTAGCAATCTCGAAATTTACCGAATACTGGCAAGAAAGAGCTAGGGCGAACGCAGGAAAAGTATGGTATTTTGGCTCTCATAATGAGCGAGCGCAGCGAGCTCAACATTTATCCGATACTTAAAATAGTCATGGCGTTAATGTCTTGGTTGTGCTTTCGCGCACGAGGGCTCGGGATCCGCCTTGCCCATGATCCAGGATAATTACAGAGTACCCTCTATGACGCTGTTAACAGCTGTTTCGAGCTCCGCTCTGCTCGCGCATTCATTCAATTATAACCCCAGCCTATAAGACCGAGAATGTAAATAAGTTATTTTATTACGATTAGCTCAGCTTGTAAGATCTGGATCTTAAAATTTAACAAATTTTGAGCTCGCTCAGCTTGTTCATACATTTTTTATGTCATGCCGCAGTGCTGTGGCCTGGCCCTTAAAGTAGACTAAATAATTTTATTTCCGTCCGTGTGAAAAAGGACAGAAATTCCAGCCGTGTCCGGCAGAGTAGAAAAGCACCAACCCTTTACACTCGTAGGTGTCCTATAAGGCGACTAATGTTTCCGAGGCAAAAGATCTAGAGACTCCGCAGGGAGTCAAATCTCTGGAAAATGGGCACCAGCGTTTTTCATTGTTATAATTACAAGACACCGATCTCCAACCCGCTTGCCAAGCGAGGAGATTATGTCATCACCTCCTCTTTCCTGGGAGAGGCCCTTACTGCAGTGGACTGTTACGGGCTGTGATGATGAAGGTTTCCGTCTAAATTATATCTACTGCTGCAAAACTACTAGTACAACATGTGTAATACGAACCCTAACCATAACAATAACCATCGAATTCGGCCAAAAACTGACCTTCGGTCGAACTCTGACCGTCCATGTCGATTCAAAATAAGGGAAAATCCCGTAATTCCTTTCTTGCTTGTTTGCGCTTTTGGATTACGATAAACGTACATACTTTACAGTGCCTATATAAAAATAATCTACACATGTTATCGTAATCACAGAATTTATCGACTTCTGTAGAATTCCCTACCTAAAACCTACTTTAAACGAGGATGCGTCATGCAAAATCCTTAACTTAAAAAACAATGGTCTGCAGCTGTCTCTGAACCATGTGTGTGTAATAGCTCGAATACATTTATTTTGTAACCTAAATGCTCTTATTACATCAACTGAATTTCCCCACAAGATTAATCCATAGTTTAACACTGATGAAACGTGTCCATGGTAAGCTGTCAACGCTGCATCTACTGATACGGCACTTCTTAATCTACTCAGCGCGAATACAAAACGATCCAATCGCTTAACAATGGAATCTATGTGGTCTTTCCAATTTAGATGTTTGTCAAGTATTAAACCTAAAAACTTTGTGCTATCAGATTCTTGTACTAAAATGTCATTATATTTTACATTTAATTTAATTGGAATAGAATTATAAGATTGAAATTAGTTTTTGTCATATTAATACTAAGATTATTTTTATTCATCCATGTTACAAGGTCAGTCAGGGAATTATTTATATTGTTTTCATATTCACATGACTCATCTCTTACTATGACAGTCGTGTCATCGGCAAACAATAAAGATTTGTGTTTAGTAACTTGTGGAAGGTCCTTTATATACAAGAGAAACAATAATGGTCCTAGATTGCTTCCCTGTGGTACTCCTGAAGTCTTTTTTACAAAATCTGACCGATAGGATTGTTTAATTACATTATTTTCCACATTGACCAATTTACTTATCTCTGTACACTGTTCCCTATCCTTTACATAAGTTTTAATCCATTGTAGCGCATTACCTCTCACTCCATAATTTTCCAGTTGGAAAGCAATTTGTCATGATTGACATAGTCAAAAGCCTTACTCAAGTAAGTGTCGAGAAATATAGCCGTGACTGGCGTCTTACAATTTAAGGATTCAGTGATATACTTGACAAAGTTAAAACATGCTCTCTCCGTAGAGTAATCTTTCCTGAACCCATATTGGTCTGGCTGAAGCAGGTTGTATTTGGCAATAAACTCGTTCAACCTAACACACATTGCCTTTTCTATTATTTTAGATATAATAGAAACTCTAGTAATTGGCCTGTAATTATTTGGGTCTGTACGATCACCTTTTTTGTATATAGGAGTAACAATTGAGTGTTTGAGCTGCTCAGGGAATATTCCTTGAGTAAACGACAAATTTATGATATGTGTTAGTGGTTTACATAACCATTTAGCACTTAGTTTTATTATATTTGTAGTGATGTCATCTATACCAGTGGCTTGGCTGTTTTTTAATCCCCTTATTATATTAATTATTTCATTTTCGTCAACTGGTTTTTGTTGAATAAGCGAGCGTAGCGTGCTCGATAGTTTCACAAACTACCCCTTCAGAATACTTGCGCGAATAACGTAAAATCAGTAAATGGACTATACGATGTAGACATTTTTGACATCAGGTTTATAATAAAATTAACTTCGCAAACAATTAATTAATGAGCGAGCGAGCTCTATTTCTGACATTTTGGCTATAAAGTTTTCACGATTAACTTAAAAACAGTTAAATTCGAAAATCGTGTGGGCCAAAACGATTTTATTATGAGCTAGGTCCATCTGACCCGTTGAGCAATGAACAGTGTAAGGAGTTTCTTAAATCTTATGATCTCACCGATATTGCTGAAAATGTTGTACATGAGATCAAGATTCTTCTCATTTTTGCTATAGGTGCATTTTTACACAATGAAGTAATGAGTGTGTGCGCGTGAGGGGTACTCTAAGTTTTTTATTAAAAATGTTAATTATCTCTCAGCGAAAGGGGAATGAAAACGGATTGTATCACTTGATTTTATTTGCATCTTTGGCGGAGGGGGCCCCGACCCTGGTCTTAAAATCACTAACGAATATTTTTTTCCCGGGAAATAGGGTTTAACTGAAATTGAGGATAACAGTCCGTATTTTTGCTTACAAACGATTTGGGACCCCGTATCATTGATACGGCTGATACGGCGGTTATTGTGCCCCTGCCGAGGTTCTCCAACTGGGTGAAGCATGGGATATTTACAGGTATAGCTCCGTCAACTAAGATTCATTTAGTTAATTTTTGTTGATGAGGAATGTTCGTGAAATCGTACGGATTTTAACCGTCATTAATAGCCGATAACAGTCCTCTGAGAATTTAAGCTTTCCCCACATTAGTGGAGGGTTCTGTCTTAAACTCCACTCTTTACTGTCTTTGTTTTATTTATGTTTTTTCATTACACTAAGGTATTTTATTTGTTTTATTTTATACAAAAATATGTGTGTGTAGTTACTGAAAAATCTCATAGCAGATAGGTACGATTACCTATGCGACACTGAAACATGACTGACAGGCATGACATGAGAAAGCAAACTTGTAAAGACAAATATGCTACATTAATTAGAGTTTGCTACATTAATATGCTACAGTAATTTGAATTAGACTACTTTGCTATTAGTTAGGTGGTGGTGCACTTTCGAAAAAACTATGAAGAAACCTTTTTAATTAAAATCATAATTGATTACAATATTTTTTTGTACAGAACCCTCAAACCAAAAAATACAAAACGGCTAATTTAGATCTCCTTAATAACCCATTGCGCCTAGTACTATGAACTTGAGTGACCTTTTACAAACTGATTTCTAGAGATGCGGTCTTTCGTTTTCAAAATGTCGATTATCGACATTGAAAAAGAAAAAGTTCGATAGTCATTTTCTCGCTAACTATTCCACGCACAAAAAAAATAATTGTACCTATCGTTTTAATACTTTTAGCACTCCATCGAGTTCACGGCTTTATACATGTATTTTGAAACAACCTGTATAATGTGAAATAAGGTACTTCTGATAAGAAAATTGGTCCCGAAGTCTTTTCAATTAAAATTAAGTAAACCTAAATATATATGTATAGGTACTATTATTACATTCATACATTACATACAACACTCACGCCCGTGTCCCATAGGGGTAGGCAGAGACTATCGAGTACCCCAAGCTACGATCCTAACACACCTCTTTTGCCTCTTCCACATTCATACATCTTTTCATGCATTTACGTCGGTTGAGGGTACTCCTGTAGCCGTATTCACAATGGCTCGGAAATCGGATTCGGATACGAAATCGACAAAGGACCCCGCAAAAGTTCTTAGGAAAATGTGGTTTCAGTTAATTTTTATGAAATTTTCAGATGTTATAGAGTTTCCGTGGAATCTATGGGGATTCTGAATAATAGCTTTCAAATCGATCGACACGGATTCGCCGCTCACGAATTTCGTGTCGAATCGTTCGGAAACGGTTTCGAATCATTGTGAATACGGCTACTGACCTGCTCTTACTGGAGCTGGTCATTTATTTAATTAGCATAAGTCCTTCTTAGGCGCTCTTTCAACCCTTCCATTTACATTCATACGATAGATACCATTGGTCGTGTGGTGTCCGGCAGAGTAGAATAGCACCAACCCCTTACACTCATGGGTGTCGTACAAAGCGACTAATGTTTTCGAGGCAACAATCAAGAGTCTCCGTAGTCAGGAAAATGGGCAGCAGTATTTTCTATTGTTATATTTAAACACTACGATCTCCAACCCGCCTGCCGAGCGTGGAGATTACGGCAATAACGTCCCCTTTCGTGGGAGAGGCCCTTAGTCCTGCAGTGGACTGTTATGGGCTGTGATGATGATAGATAAAATTCGTAATCTGTTTTTCTTCCATCCTCCCATCTCAGCATCCCTCTTTCAATACTCTTTCATAATCCTTACGAACTTTTATGAAATTACTGCTTATTTTATCACTTATAATGATGACCTCACACTCCGTATATTATACATTAAATACCTATATTGTTTTTTTATTACATTCCTTTAGACATGGAACAATGGACAGAATGGCACAGATCTATCATTACTCTTCAGGAACAAGAGTTCTGAGATAAATAGTTTCTAAGTTATTACACTTTCACGTTTGACAGCTGTCATCTAAAATATAGATCGCGACGAAGACTATCATTTCCCTTTAGCAGCGAGTATTCTAGGACCTTTAGTTTACGAGTTATAACGGTTTAAGTTTGACGGCTGTTATCCGAAATTTAGATTTAGACGAGTACTATAATTTCTCTTTAGAAACTAGTATTTTAGGACTAATAGTTTTCAAACAAAACAGTTTGAAGCTAGCTGTACGCTCGATTTGAGTCGCTTTGGGGGTCTCGTTAATCTTCTAATCATTGCTATTTGCTGAGTTCTTGGCCGATTTTTTTGATTTTAGTTTAAAACGATGGACTAGGCACACTGTACCACCAGCTCAAAACACCAACTTGGGATTTTATTGCGTTTTGCGACTTTTTACAATTAATTACGCAAAATATGAAACACGCACATTGCCACAAACGCAAAACACCAACCCGGGACTTGTGAAATTTTTGCAATCGAAATGGCGGGCAGTACAACAACAGGCCGACATTTCGTATCTTCACTATCCTGGGTACAAGTTCGAACCCAGGTTCTTTCTTCGCGCTGGTGTTTGCCTATTCGTCAAATTATTAGTCACCACACTAAGTTAATGTTGTTATAATATTTTGTAAGTCTTTCTGGTACTCACAATGATAGTGCTATAAGATTTTTCATTTCATTCTGAGATATTCCATTCTGAAAATCACAAGGCACTTAATATTTTCGCAAACTGACTTGCAGTTCCGAAGATATTTAGGCTTTACCGAGGAAAATTCGAAATTTTCGGCCCAAATACACACTCATGCAGAGATATAATAGACGCGACTGATACATTAAAATTTTAGTACATTAGTTCAGAAAGTACATTAGATTTTTACATACTAATGGATTCCATGTCAAAGATAATCGTGACAGGGTACTGAGACACTTCATAATCACTACATAGTATAAAACAAAGTCGCTTTCTCTGTCCCTATGTCCCTTTGTATGCTTAAATCTTTGAAACTACGCAACGGATTTTGATGCGGTTTTTTTTAATAGATAGAGTGATTCAAGAGGAAGGTTTTTAAGTAAGAAAAAAAGGGTAGGTAAGGGTAAAATAGGTGTACGCGTACGAAGTCGCGCCGGGTCCACTAGTTATTATATAAATTATTCCTTCAATAACATACATTTTCCAATTTAGAGCCAGAACGGAAAGTTCGTCCCAACACTAGTTCATATAGTAGCATGACGGATGGACTATTTCCTAACTCAATTGCAAACTGAATTTTAAATCTGATAATTCTACACTACGTCATCTACGTTGGCCACTGGCCATAGCGTCTACAAAGTTAAAGTAGTGTAAGTTTTTTATATGACAAATTCTGTTTTCCAGTGAGTTAGCCAATAGCCCCCCAGCAATGACGAATAAAACCAGAGGACCGGCAATGTGGTTATGGTTTCTGTAGCGATGATAGGCCATGAGTGTGCCGATTGACAGCCGATTTTCTATATTATTATTATATACTACCTGTTGCTCGCGACTACATCCGCGTGGGCCTCTGAATTTAAACAAAATACCTATCCTGCAATGACAATTTAAAATGAACCATCTCGGCTGGTCATCTTGGTGATAATGTCCCGGTATAAAGTAAAGCATTTCCATTATTTCAAATTCATACATAATTACGATGCATATTTTTGTCACAATTTGTTAAATTGATTCCTGACCGCCGCGACCGCGAATGTTTACTTACCGATGAAAAGAGACTCCAGGTGTATTTCCATACTTTGCGCTTTCACCTAAATGTGCACTAAATTACACCGTCTTTTAAATGGTTTGATTTGAACAGAAATGAAGATGCTTAGGTAGATGTGTGGGGTTTCCCTCGAAAGACCGTGTGCGGAACGCGGTAGCCTGTACGTGATATCGCAGTTAACCTACACGAGTACCTTTCTCGATGCTATGGCCACATCGTGCGCAGACCAGTAAATTACGTGGGGAACAGATGTCTGGAAACCCTCTCCAGGTACGGGAAGGAGAAGTCGGCCCAGGTCGTTAAGAGTGATGTGCGTTCCAACAGACTCACCACTAAGGGTGTCAAAGACCGTGCAAAGTCAACTAAGAAGAGCAGAAAGTTGGACCGCGGGCCTCCGCGTGTTGGGCGGGAGCGCAACCGAGATTTAAAGCAAATATTATGGTGATTTTCCTCATCGTAAGGGTATAGGTTAATGTTCAACTGTACATAACTCAGAAAAGAGTCATTGGTACATTGTGGATTGCAGATATTGTGATACCCGTTGCTTTACCTGATAACGTGGTAGGGAGTATACTTTTGAAATTCGGTTGATGTATATATGCTGTTATATAAATAGAAACCCAAAAAACAAAAGAACCATATAACAATCAACGTAATATATTACATTAAGTATAGTTCGGATTTATCCTTGCGTGCGCAAGAAGAGCTGAGTTTAGTTCGTACTTCACGCACCGACATTTTGTGCATCGCTCTTTGCACATGCCTTCCATAACCGTTGTCATTATGTTGCCATCCCCAACTGCATGGATCCAGTACTTCGAGGCCGTTATTCAGACAGTGGGTCCAAATTTGGGCCTGGTGAAGTGCGTCTTGCGTTGGAGAAATATTCATCCATTGTGTCACTTCATCATCACAGCCCATAACAGTCCACTGCAGGAGTTAAGGCCTCTCCCACGAAAGGGAAGGTTATTGCCATAATCTCCACGCTTGACAGGCGGGTTGAAGAACGCAGAATTGTACTTTTCCATTTCCAACTTACGGAGACTCTAGATCTTTTGCCTCGAAAACATTAGTCACCTTGTACGACACCCACAAGTGTAACGGGTTGTTGCTATTCTACTTTGCCGGATACCACACAGTCAATTCTGTCACTTGTACACTACAAATTCTTCGATTAAAGCGAATTCGTGACTAGTTTGACATGGTTTCATCTCAGAAGAATATACTTGGATATAAGTAAAACTAAAAGCAAACTGCAAGATGACGATTGGTACAGGAGTCTCTAGGTCAGGACAATAGCCAAGCGGGAGACATCACGAACTTTGCCTGCCAGCTTCTTTCTGCCTCCGAGCTCCGGCCAGAAAATACCCGTCCTAGGGGAGATGTCAGATACGTATGCAGGCGTGTCAGCGTATATTCATAAGGTCATCGTGGCTGAAATTATGGACAACTGCATCTTGGGCCTAGACTTCATGAAGAATAATAACTGCAAAATCGATAACACTGATGGAATTTTTAAGTGTGGTAATGAGGATATACTTGACTCTTCACACTTTGAGGAACCACTGGGAAAGCTTACAAGGGCTTGCCCTTCACGACTTTGGGAGAATAAATCTATGAGGAAAGTTTAAGAAGATAATGAAGATATCTGACCAATCACCGCATGGAAGGATCGTGGTGCGGAGAAACCAAGATGGACTGAAGTGGCATCTACAAGCTCGCATTAAAGCGTTTTGGGCGGAACGGTATACTTTACCGAAAACGGCAAAAGCCTAGAGAGTACCACCTTTAGGTAGTTGTTCCTCAGGTTAAAGTGCAAGACGTTCTCCAGGAGATACATAATGGTATAACAGGTGGACTCGGGGTAAAGAGAACACTAACCAAAGTAAGAGAAAGGTTCACTGGCTTCATTATCGGGAAGATGTTTAGAATTGGTGTCGCAAATGCAGTATTTGCGTCGCTGTCAAAAAACAGGCAGGGGTACGGCATTTGAAATAATCACCTCGGGGGCTCCTGCTATATTGTCTCTCGCGATCGCAGGTAATCGGTTATCGCCGCCACTCGAGCATGCGCGCGCGCGACATAGGCCACTTGGGCTTGTTTGGGAAAAGGCGGTCTAATTCGGCTTGATTTCTTGACGTTTTCGTGAAGGGCAAACGTTTTTGTCCGACAACAGAAAATAATAAATAAGAATATCCTTCGTTATGCGCTTAATACATTCGACTAAATTCAGAAGCAAAAATCTAATCAAAGCGGAATGTATTGCTAATGGAATAAGGTTGATTTCTGTATCGCTTATTTTATGCTATGTGTCGTTTCGCTTTTCAAAAGGTGTGACACGAAAGTGGACCTTATATTTATAGTATACTAGTGGACCCGGCGCGACTTCGTTCGCGTACACCTACTTTACTCCTGCCTACCCTCTTTCTACTTGCTTATAAACCTTCCTCTTGAATCACTCTATCTGCTGTTGAAACCCGCATCAAAATCCGTTGCGTAGTTTCAAAGATTTAAGCATACAAAGGGACATAGGGACAGAGAAAGCGACTTTGTTTTATACTATGTAGTGATTTTTGCTTTGAGCTCACATACTAAGCTTTTACCCGCGACTTCTTCCGCGTAAAATTCTGTTTTTACGTTCCGGACCCGTTCCCGCTGGAACCACATTGGATTTCGGGATAAATTATACACTATGTGCTATTCTGGGTTATAAGCTAGTCGTTTTTGCGTAATGGGTAGCAAATATCCAAACATGATTAAAAACTTTCGCATTTATATTATTAGTAGGATAACAAAGGTATAATACAATGGTAGAGCTCGTCTAGTCTAAAATGACGCGCCCCACTACTTAGTTAGTTGATTTCGATGTGTGAGTGCAAATATTGATAACGACACTTCATCTGTGTGGGAGCCAATGAACGACGCGTGCTCCTACGTTTGAATCTCACCGGCAACTGAATGACCAATTACAACGGCATTTGTATATGTATTACGTCCATATTTTAAACTTGCTTGTGTGCGTTAATGCGATAGTAGGGCGCGTCATTTTAGATTAGACGAGCTCTACTAAGGTATAGCAAGTCAGTTGGTAGAGTTAGCAATATTACGACGTCTCAATATATCGCTGCCAAAAGTAGTACAATTTCTTATATTTACTCAGTTCTATCAATAAGCAGGTACAAGGTTAAAAATACGATTACACTACCTTTTGCAGAGTAAACGCTAGTAGTTACAGTAAATCTCGAGTTTAAGGAAAATAATAGTCATTAGCCGTATATTACCGCATCAAGTTACGTCACATTGCAACACATGTAGGCAAACTAAATGCGCACCCGAGAAGACCCAAAACACAATAGCAAAACGGTTGAGTGACCTACAAAACTATTTCAAAGACCTTATTGCCCCACAGTCGTCAAGGGTACTTAAATTGCCCACTACCCTACTAGTTGGAAAGTGATTACGTCACAAAAGAAACACCCTAACTACTGGCTTCGGACTTCGGAAGGGAGAGGTTCCGGGTTTGTACAAAGCCTCGGGAAGGCGCCAAAGCGATGTTAGATATTGTTCGATGATGGAAAATAAAGTGTCAGTAAAATCCTAGACATTCGATAAGTGATGCTGAGTTTTATTGTTAAAACTAGACATAATTATGATAAACGTTCTAAATATACTGAACAATTTCTTTCTTAATCCACTTAAACTATAGAAAATACTATTACTTTCTGTAAAATATAACTGACTCAAACGATTTAATTAGGTAGATAGCAACAATAAACTGCGTTAACACGTTGCGATTTTGGCGTACGACTAGGATTGGTACTTAATTTCACGCTAGATGGCGCTGTCGCGAAATGTGTCGTTTTCTACATCGCGCTGGACAGTTCGCGCGGCAAACTATGACCCTCCGAGCGCGCTGTTGCTTAATCATACTTACCTGGCATAGGGGACACCGTGATCAATTAGGCGGTTCCCCCAGGGCGAGGCCTTACCATTGCACTGCGGTATGGGTTGACCCCTGCGATTATCCCTAATGTGGATAACTCGGATGCGTAATTTTTGATAGTGGGGACTGCGTACGCGCCGTCCCCCTCCTTGAAACTAGATGAGAATAATGCTATTATTACAAGCAGGCACGTGTCCTAGGGACAAATACGAATACATCGTACTTGTCCCTAGAAAGCAAATCACTAGAGTTACAATTACGAGAAAAACGCGTACTGAGTTTTACGGCCGAGTACTCCATGTTATGAACAATTTTATTAATAGGGCATTAGTCATATCATATTGCCCGGTAGAGGTGAGACGACTTAGACGTACTTACTAGTTAAAATGCGTACTGCGTCTTGCGAGTACGTAAAAATACTTGTTCCAAAAACCTGTTCCTCAAATACTTCGAAGTATGCGTTGTTTTCTTGTATTAGGAGTTTGTGTTTTGGAATAGAAAGAATCCTAATACCGTACGATTTACTGATGTGATTTTTGGACGTAAATCCACAGGAATCGGGGTTGGAGTGTAGCAAAGGGGGCGCTGAGAGAAAAAGACTTAAAATAATGTTGCAAAAGAAACACTGAAAATTTTTGACTTTTGATGATAATGGGACACTTTTCTCTGTGGCGTTCCTATTTGTAATCTTCTAAATCTTCAGTCTTCAAAATCGATATCTAAGAGTCCCTGGGGACTCTTGACATGTATCTGGTGCAAAAATTGCCGCCATTTTGAACGTTTTGGTTACTGGACCGATTGCTTTTAAAATCGATATCTGAGCGTCTCTTGGGACTCCTGCCATGAATCTGGTGCCAATGAAAAAAATAGCCGCCATTTTGAACTTATTTGTTACTGGACCGATTGCTTTCAAAATCGATATCCGAGCGTCCCTTGGGACTCTCAACATGAATCTAGTGCCAAAATTGAAAAAAGTGACCGCCCGTTTGAACTTTTCTTCTACGGGGGAGTCTTTTACGTGAAGCGTCTCTGTTCGTGTCATACAACACGTTCACGCGCCGCAAGTTGAATAAATGTAGATCTTAATAAAAAATAATTAAATTAAACAGAAAAAACTCTGTCACATCCCATTATTAATAGTATTCGTTGTAATAGGATCGCAAGTCATCGAAATTTTTCAGGTTTTTATCGCAAGTATTTTTCTCTCAGTCTTCTGTTTAGAGTCACAAGGGACGCTCAGATATTTATTTTGAAAACAATCGGTTCAGTAACAAAAGGTTGAAAATGGCGGCAATTTTTTAAAATTTTGGCACCAGATTCATCTCTAGAGACGCTCAGACATCGATTTTGAAAGCAATCGGTCCAGTAACAACAAATTTTAAAATAATCTTCTGAACGTATTCGTACTAGTATTGAACTATTACGTACGTAAGTACTAGTACTGTCCGTGCGTCAGTTCGATAGATACTTCAAAATACTAGATATGTGTTTGGACACGTCGAAGCAAAACCTGGTTTTTAGAAGTACGAGGTAAAACCTGTTCCTAAAACCTATTCCAGTATCCAGTAGTCTCACCTCTAATGCCCGGGCAATGTGATGCCCAATTATGAGGAGTTAGGGTATTCGACTCGTAAGCGAGAGTAAATTGATAGTACTTTTGTGTTGGTTAAATAAAACTTATGTAGGGTTTTTTGTTGAGGAATGCTATCAGTCCACATCCCATTCCGCCCATTCTCATTTACTAATGTAGAATGTTTTTGTTCACAATAAATAGTCCCGTAAAATCTCAATAGATGGCGCCACTGGCGTTTTTGTCGGAACTCTACATCGCGGTGTACAGTTCGCGTACGAAAGAGTAAGGATCTGCCGCGCTACTGTAAGCATAACTCTGGTTTCCCTTCAAAACGTATAAATCTTTCGCCTTTTACTAAAGATTTCCGTGGAGGGGAACACTCAAATGAGTCTTGAACTTATTTTTGGTGCCCTGTTAACTCAGGGCTTGTAAATATTTGAGAACGTAGTTTAAGTACTGTATTAGTGATGGAAATAAAAAAATACCATCGATTTATTTTCGATGTAAATGATGTAATGCATCGGATAGTGCTATCGATGTCATATCGTACTGTAAACTGGCACTGTCGGTCGGGGGTTTTGGCTTGTGCTTATAGTTCAGTATTGTAATGTAACAAGTTTACGCTTACGACTTGTTCAAGAGATCTTAAAGTGGCCGCATTAGCGTTTCATATTATGATTCATATTAGATTGCGACAAACCTATCAGATCTGGTGGCCAATACTGGAACTAAGTGACGCCATTTTGAATTATCATGTCAATGTCAACAACAGCGACGCTGTAGATAAGATTGTGACAAATTAATATGAATCATATTTTGAAACGCTAAATGTGTCATTTTTAGACCCCCGTGTGTGTAGTTTATCAAAGCGCCCGTCAGGTGCCCTAAAATTTTACAGTGAGTAATACAATCGAGGAAACGGAATGTTTAGCAAGTTGAGATAATGTCTGAAATTCTCCAAGATACTTGTTTCCTATGTTTGATTTAATAATAATCATGACGTTTCGACGTCATTAAGCAATATTTCTCATAGTAGCACGTAAGCTTGTTTGCCTCCTTAGTGGTATAAAAACAATTATGATGAGTAAACTGCTAAACATTCAGTTTCCTCGATATACTTTATGTTCTATCATAACTGTGTCCCACTGCGAATTGCACTCGCATACATACAGTTTGATTGACAAATTTATTTATTTATTTCATAAATTGAGAATTTATATGTCACAATATTCTAATACAATAAAGATTATTGGTAGGTACAATATAATTATCAAGTAATGACCATTAGGCTGGCCTCTACTTCTCAATATTGAAATAAACGCGGGTCGAGTTGTTGCTTACATTACATTTCCAGGGTCCAGAGACTAGAGGAGCCTGGGGGGAGTTGAAACACATTTTGCTTCAAAGAAAAAAATCTATAAATATTAATCGATGGTATATTTAGTTATCAGATGGTAAAGTGGGTGTTCTCTCCTTGAATCATGTCACTATGTGTCCATCCCATGGTGTTCGCCTTGACCATGATCCAGAATTTGGCAGATCAGGTAATTACAGTGGAGCGACTGCCATTAAGCAATACAACAAGATATAGCGCGTTTCAAAGAACGTGACTCTGAAAATTGTATAGATTTGTCTTTCTTGGTTCATAAGAGGCGACTTTCTTTTTACATTTCGTGGCGTTATTTCATTAATGTTTCAAAATTCACATTCTATTCAGTTCTCATCTGTATTAAAACGTTACACCTAAAAATCGACTGCAGCACAGGTTTAAATGATTTGAAACACACTTGATACACGGCTTGATAATAATAAAAAAAAGTCGATAGTGGTAGTTGTCGCAATGAGAGAGTGCACGCTCAAAAGAGCCTAAGCGCCTTGCAGCATGTAGAATATAATAGAAAACATTTATTTACACACAATAACACCACAAACACATAACAAATGGCTCAAAGGCATGTGTGGTTTACGGGTTCACTACTCGTACTCAAGCGTAGCAATGTTTAATGTTATTTTTGCTATCTGTATTATTAGCCTCTTCTGTTAAATGAAAATCAAAATATTCCAAAAATCAACCGCACCGCGGTAGTCAACATAATCCCTACATAAGTATATACTAATAAAAATCCCAGCCGTAATAAACGTTTTCCTGTAAAATTCGATTCACATTACAAGCAATTCCACCTCGTGTTATATGCTGACATTGACATGATAATTCAAAATGGCGTCACTTAGTTCCAGTATTGGCCACCAGATCTGATAGGTTTGTCGCAATCTAATATGAATCATAATATGAAACGCTAATGCGGCCATTTTAAGATCTCTTAAACAAGTCGTAAGCGTAAACTTGTTACATTACAATACTGAAATATAAGCACAAGCCAAAACCCCCGACCGACAGTGCCAGTTTACAGTACGATATGACATCGATAGCACTATCCGATGCATTACATCGAAAATAAATCGATGGTATTTTTTTATTTCTATCACAAGTACAGTACTTAAACTACGTTCTCAAATATTTACAAGCCCTGAGTTAACAGGGCACCAAAAATAAGTTCAAGACTCATTTGAGTGTTCCCCTCCACGGAAATCTTTAGTAAAAGGCGAAAGATTTATACGTTTTGAAGGGAAACCAGAGTTATGCTTACAGTAGCGCGGCAGATCCTTACTCTTTCGTACGCGAACTGTACACCGCGATGTAGAGTTCCGACAAAAACGCCAGTGGCGCCATCTATTGAGATTTTACGGGACTATTTATTGTGAACAAAAACATTCTACATTAGTAAATGAGAATGGGCGGAATGGGATGTGGACTGATAGCACTCCCCAAAAAAAAACCCTACAAAAGATTTTGTAACCTTATTTATTTATTTAACCTAAGTACTACCAATTTATACTTATGTCGAGTATTACAATTATGTATATCATAGTTTTAGTAATAAATGTGTTCAATTTCTTTACATAAACTAGATTTTGATATGGCATTGTTTAAATGTTAATTTCCGCAAATAACTCCCTTAATGAGTCCAACAAGTATAACATCATAAAAGTGATGACCGGTATAACGTATACAGGCGGGGGTGTAATGGCTTTATGTAGGAAGCGTTTGGGTGCAAGGTTGCGAGCGGACTGGCGCGACGATGCTACCGTGCCCGAGATCGAGTACCTGTGGTCATCGGTGCACGGATCAACAATAGGCGCTGAGCATTGTCTTAATATCTGCTTGGTTAACATGCCGCCCGACGTTGATCTCTGCCAACGCGTTGCTCACTTCACGGAATTTGTTAATCGAATAGTAACAGTGCAGCCCCAGTACAACTTTTTAGTGATCGGTGACTTTAATATGAGCCTTGTATCGTGGAATAGTTATGGGCCACTCAAATAGGGGAAATTTGAATCTGCGAGATGTTGGTATGAACTTTGTAAACACTTTTCGTTTTCTAGACCTAAATCAATTTAAAATTGTGCTGTAAACACGACTCATTGGTACATAGCCATTTGTCTATTTCATTTGCCATTGGTCTATGTTATATCTCTGTATTTCTTTATTGTGTGCAATAAATTGTTAAATAAATAAATAAATAGCCGCTGCGGGATTCAAATATACCTCTCGCTTACGAGTCGAATACCCGAACTCCTCATAATTGGGCATCACATTGCCCGGGCATTACAGGCGAGACTACTGGATACTGGAATAGGTTTTAGGAACAGGTTTTACCTCGTACTTCTAAAAACCAGGTTTTGCTTCGACGTCAAAACACATATCTGGTATTTTGAAGTATCTATCGAACTGACGCATGGACAGTACTAGTACTTACGTACGTACTAGTTCGATACTAATACTAATACGTACAGAAGATTATTTTGAAATTTATTGTTACTGGATCGATTGCTTTCAAAATCAATATCTGAGCGTCCCTTGGGACTCTTGGGAATCTGGTGCCAAAATTTTAAAAAAATTGCCGCCATTTTGAACTTTTTTGTTACTGGACCGATTGCTTTCAAAATCGATGTCTGAGCATCTCTTGCGACTCTAGACATGAATCTGGTGCCAAAATAAAAAAAAAATGGCTGCCATTTTAAATATTTTTGTTATTGAACCGATTGTTTTCAAAATAAATATCTGAGCGTCCCTTGGGACTCTAAACATGAATCTGGTTCTAAAATTTAAATAAGTGGAAACTGAGAGAAAAAGACGCGAAAAAAACCTGAAAAATTTCGATGCTTTGCGATCCTATTATAACGAATACTGTTAATAATGGGATGTGACAGAGAGTTTTTTCTTTTTAATTTTTTTTATTAAGATCTACATTTATTCAACTTGCGGCGCGTGAACGTGTTGTATGACACGAACAGAGACGCTTCACGTAAAAGACTCCCCCGTAGAAGAAAAGTTCAAACGGGCGGTCACTTTTTTCAATTTTGGCACCAGATTCATGTCGAGAGTCCCAAGGGACGCTCAGATATCGATTTTGAAAGCAATCGGTCCAGTAACCAATACGTTCAAAATGGCGGTAATTTTTTCCAATTTTTGCACCAGATACATGTCCATAGTCCCAAGGGACTCTTAAGATTTTGAAGATTACAAAAAGAAACGTCACAGAGAAAAGTGTCCCATTATTAAAAGTCGAAAATTTTCAGTGTTTCTTTTGCAAAATTATTTTAAGTCTTTTTCTCTCAGCGCCCCCTTTGTTACACTCCAACCCCGGATCGATTCCTGTGGATTTACGTCCAAAAACCACATCAATAAATCGTATGGTATTAGGATTCTTTCTATACCAAAACACAAACTCCCAATATAAGAAAACAACGCATACTTTGAGGAACAAGTATTTTTACGTACTCGCAAAACGCAGTACGCATTTTACCTAGTAAGTACGTCTAAGTCGTCTCACCTCTACCGGGCAATATGATATGACTAATGCCCTATTAATAAAATTGTCCATAACATGGAGTACTCGGCCGTAAAACTCAGTACGCGTTTTTCTCGTAAATGTAACTCTAGTGATTTGCTTTCTAGGGACAGGTACGATGCAATCGTATTTGTCCCTAGGACACGTGCCTGCATCTGATTATAACATAATTCTCATCTCGTTTCAAGGGGGGGACGGCGCGTACGCAGTCCCCACTATCAAAAATTACGCATCCGAGTTATCCACATTAGGGATAATCGCAGGGGTCAACCCATACCGCAGTGCAATGGTAAGGCCTCGCCCTGGGGGAACCGCCTTATTGATCACGGTGTCCCCTATGCCAGGTAAGTATGCTTTAACACGAGCGCGCTCGGAGGGTCATAGTTTGCCGCGCGAACTGTCCAGCGCGATGTAGAAAACGACACATTTCGCGACAGCGCCATCTAGCGTAAAGTTAAGTACCAATCCTAGTCGTGCGCCAAAATCGCAACGTGTTAACACAGTTTATTGTTGCTACCTACCTAATGAAATCGTTTAAGTCAGTTATATTTTACAGAAAGTAATAGTATTTTCTATAGTTTAAGTGGAGTGTTAAGAAAATCTTCACAAAAAGAAAGAAATTGTTCAGTATATTTAGAAACGCTGTATCTTAATGATGTCTAGTATTAACTATAAAACTCAGCATCACTTATCAAATGTCTAGGATTTTACTGACACTTTATTTTCCATCATCGAACAATATCTAACTTCGCTTTGGCGCCTTCCCGAGGCTTTGCACAAACCCGGAACCTCTCCCTTCCGAAGTCCGAAGCCAGTAGTTAGGGTGTTTCTTTTGTGACGTAATCACTTCCCAACTAGTAGGGTAGCGGGCAATTTAACTATCCTTGACGACTGTGGGGCAGTAAGGTCTTTGAAATAGTTTTGTAGGTCACTCAACCGTTTTGCTATTGTGTTTTGGGTCTTCTCGGGTGCGCATTTAGTTTGCCTACATGTGTTGCAATATGACGTAACTTGATGCGGTAATATACGGCTAACGACTATTATTTCCCTTAAACTCGAGGTTTACTGTAACTACTAGCGTTTACTCTGCAAAAGGTAGTGTCTGCTTATTGATAGAACTGAGTAAATATAAGAAATTGTACTACTTTTGGCAGCGATATATTGAGACGTCGAAATATTGCTAACTCTACCAACTAACTTGCTATACCTTAGTACCATTGTATTATACCTTTGTTATCCTACTGATAATATAAATTCGAAAGTTTCTAATGATGTTTGGATATTTGTTACCCATTACGCAAAAACGATTAGCTTTTAGACTAGCTAATCCAATGTGGTTCCAGCGGGAACGGGTTTGGAACGTAAAATCAGAAGTTTTCGCACAAGAAGTCGCGGGCAAAAGCTTAATATGTGAGCTCAAAGCTTAAACATACTATAAATATAAGATCCATTTTCGTATCACACCTTTTGAAAAGCGAAACGACGCGTAACATAAAATAAGTGATACAGAAATCAACCTTATTCCATGAGCAATACATTCCACTGTGATTAGCTTTTTGCTTCTGGATTTAGTCGAATGTATATAGCGCATAACGAAGGATATTCTTATTTATTATTTTCTGTTGTCGGACAAATTCGTTTCCTCTTCACGAAAACGTCAAGAAATCAAGCCGAATTAGACCGCCTTTTCCCAAACAAGTCCAAGTGGCCTTTGTCGCGTACCGGCCTGCCCGATACCGTAATAGTGGTTGAGAACACTTAGTTGTGGCTAGCGGTAGAGAGGGGCGGGAAGATGTGTTGGTCAGAATCCTAAGTCTACGTTTTTTTACATTACACCACAAACACACACTCCTTATCTACTACAATTCGCATCGACACTGTGCTAGCATCTGCTTTTATTGTTATCGTGCTTTTTTGTTAATTATTATGTACTTTTTCTATTCTTCTGTGTTACAAAATGTCGTGTTTTCCAAATTTTTGTGTTGTGGTGTTTCTGTTTGTGTATTCTTATCTATTTAACTCTCATGCTATTGATATTGATTTGAGGCTCCGACAAATTAGTTAGTCTGTAAAAACTTGTAAGAGTCGCAATCGAATGTGGAATTGGCACGCTCTTGACCTGTCATCACAATGGAAATTGAACCGTTGGGCCTGTCCTTACGGAATAAGATTTCTTTCATCATAGTAATAATAGGTTACAGAATAGATCAAACTCTGTATCAGTCATAGTCATCATCCGATCGGTCAATCCCGGCTTTAGCCAGGGACCGCTTTCCTACTTTGTCTTCTCCCATTTGCCCGATCATACTCACGTAAGCCGTTGGCTCTCGTGTCCAACTTGGCGATGTCAATAGCTTCTTGGGTCTGTTGCGGGACCTCTTTCCTGATACAGGCAGCTTTAGGCACTTCTTTCCCATGTATCCCAGGAAATTGTAAACAAACCAGCACAGCCATGCCTCTTCGATCTTATCCGCAATCTCTCTTACGCTAATGCTGTATCAGTCTCGGTCTACAAATACCAGCAAGGTGTACATCACTAGTGCACAGCCCTCGACGTGGCCGAGTGGCCATTTGCGGGCATACAAAGAAAATGTTTCTATTAATATATGACCACTTGTAGGTTTCCTGGGCTTACTTAATGCGGGAAGGGTCGAAACTCGAAACCTTTAGGGATATCTATCACCCAATTATTTCTGAACTAGAGGTTTGCCCTGGCTTTGCATGTACCTCGTCGTCATATCAGCCCTGGAAAGTACACTAGATGGCCAGTCATATTTCTGACTATGCTAATTAAAAAATATGTACAAGAATCATATCGATTAAATGGGTATTCAAATAAATAAAACCATATCGAAATATATCCTTCATTTTGGAAGTTACGACGCCTTAGACCAACCACACAGATACACAAATCTAACCTATAATATATATGTCGGGGAAAGACTGGAGAAGACTCGCCCATGAGCGAGTAATGGCCATCAGAACGTATTTATCGGGATTTCGTAGCAATAAAGGGGTATCTATAGTGTTTTAAGAATGTATTGTCAAATTAAAGCCACATTTACGAGTTTACAATTGCAGCCGAAACCTACGGGTTATTTACAAAACCCTCCACCACCCATGGCCAATCTCATCAGGCCGATCCGCGGGAGATGCGCCGGGGCTCTTGCTAGTTGCCACATACGCACAGCTTGACTCCCTACACATTGTTAACAGTACATCCTGCACTCACGTTTCTATTTTCTGGTGCTTTCACGCATCTCTTTAACGCATCAAGATTTACGCTTCTTCGCTCTTGAATGGTTTCTAGTTCTGGGTTCTAATATCCTTGCGGCTGCCGTCGCCGCCATGCTGCTTGTGACGTTGTCATAATAGTTGCAAGCCACCCGTCAGGTGGCGCACCAATCGACATCCAGGCCAAAGAGATGGACTAAGAGACTCATGATCATCTCCGACATATATATCTTTTTGTTTGCGAAATCGCTTAGGAATTGTAAAGAAAACTGCCTAATGTTTAAAACTATAACAATAATCTTCATAACGCGAGAGGACGAAGTCCGCCTTGTCTATGATCCAGGATTTGATAGATCAGGTACTTACCTAATTACCTACAGTAAAGCAACTGCCATCTGACCTACGAGACCCCTCTAACAGAAAACCTTACCAAATTATGGTAACACAATCTGTCGCCCGAATGTGCAGGTTTCATCACAATGTTTTACCTCACCGTAAGAGCATTAGGTATACAACTAATGTAGGTAACAACTACATAATGTTTCAAACTCATCTACAATACAATTCAATACCCCTGTGGGAAGCAAACGTGAGTGTGTATGTACCCATTCTGGTACAAGTCTAGGAATAATTTAGTGAGATTACATATCGTAGTATACCTACCGGTACTTGATGTGTCTACGTACCGTGGAGAATAATAAGCGATTTGTCTCAAATGTTTATGAAATTTTGGTGTCTGTGCTAATAACAGAAAGCTTATTTTTTTATACCACTAAAGTGGCAAACAAGCTTACGGCGCTCCTAATGGTAAGCAGTCACCGCAGCCGATGGACGTTTGCAATACCAGGGGCATCACCCACTTTCATCATCATTAGCCGTGATTCGGTACGCGGTGACTACGCGTCCGCGATTTGTAAGCGAAGACGTATAAACGGGCCCTAGATATGAGATAGTTTTTTTTTTTTTTTTTTTTCAATTTTAGGCTATCCAGGCATTTGACCGCCATCTCACCTGGTGGTAAGTGACGATGCGGTCGAAGATGGAGCATGCCTGTCTAGGAACAGCCTATTCACTCTAGCCTTGAAGGTTTCCAGATTATAGTGATCAGGGAACACACTCGCAGGCAACGCGTTCCATTCCTTAGCCGCAAGCTTAGTAAGCAAGCTCTTCAAGCGATTTTCACTCTACGTGAGATCTCATCGGTCACGATGAGGAGTCGTGGCGCGGCGCCCTGAGCGTGAGGCGGGTGGCGGTGGCTACCGCCAGCCCTCGGTGATAGTTCGCTCCCTGCGAAAGCGGGGGGGGGGGAGAGTGGCGTTGTCGTTCTCTGAGTGGCTGTTTTTTAAACCCTTTTAAATTATTATAACTTAAACAAACATCAGCGGAGATTGTCTAACTCAGTTACTGACTGAATTTTATACTAGATATTTCTACACTACGTATCTATGTAGGCCACTAGTAGAGGTGCGGGGATCCGTTATATTTATTTAACATAAAAACGTTATGCTACTATAAAATATTATGTTATTTTTAACGTTATAATATAACACCTTAATATAATTATACCTTCTGTATAACAATCGCCGTTTTTCAGTTTATATTATTATTTACAGTCTATTGATTTAGTACTTTGGGGAACAAATTTGTGTATAAAAATGCATTAAAAATCAATATATTTGTATTACCACGTAAAATCATTAGTTTTGCTACTTTCGACGCCGTTAATCGCATACATAACAGAAAAAATAATACAAAAATCGAATATTAATAACAAAAGGTAATTAGAATAATATTATGGTTATCTTGTGTTGTGTGAAATGGCAATATATTATAGCAGAAAATATTATGTATTAATATTAGGTGTTATAAGTATATTTTTATAACGTTATAATATACCCGTTATCTAATATAACGAACACCTCTAGCCACTAGTTATAGCGTCCACCAAATTAGAGAAGTCTAAGATTATTTTATGTCAAATTCAGTAAGTTATCCCGTCCACTGAGATAACCAACCCCACTGGTCTAAAGAAAGACGCCTCTCCGACAAAAAAAAATTTTTCGGTGGATCCTGTGAGACATACTTATACAGTAGTCTGTGGATGTACTAGTGAAAACACGCACAGAAACAGCATTACGGCACTCTGTCTCGAACTGCAATCGAAGCTTAGTACGTAGTATAATAATTACCAACGTACTTACCAATCACACGCACACATACAATCAATTAAACTGTAATTTCCCGTGTCTATTTTATCATGGTTACCATAACATAGCTCCAGCCATGGCATACGATGAGTGTGACCCCTTTGCACGTCTTCCCATGGCACGGGTAGCGATACATTATGGTTATAATGTCAATGTTTCCTTTTTTAAATTTTTGAATGTTTCTCTCTCGTCATGACTTTATGTGTAAGATACGTCATTTATTTATTTATTTATATAACATTCGTTACAAGTCAAAATTAATTAAATTACAAAGCAAGTGAAATTTTTTAATAACAATGTCAACAAATTATAATAAAAAATAACAATAAATTTACAGTAAAAAATTTATAATAATAGTCAAAATAATATTTAAAATCTAATTATAATTAAAATTATCTAAATCATATATCTAACGAACAAATTAAGAAGACAATTAACTTAACATTCAGTATCCTCGACTGTACTATGGCTGTTGCGTTACACGGACACTAGATGTCTCTGTGTGTATTTTAGATCGCGCTAACGATACATCGCCCTCGAAAAGCTAGGTTTGTTCGATGGCACAATTCTGTGTGTTGCTAATGTCCATGGATAAGGCAGTAATTGCTTTCCATTAGAAGAGTTTTTGGAACTTCTAACTAGCATTATTGCTTGTTTGGAGTTTATAATAGATATATAGGCATGTAGTGAGTAAATGGTACGGTCGGCCAAGAAAGTGGTCTACCATACCAGTTTTGACAAAGTTTCTGCGAGATCTAATGATCGCTAAGGTTGACTTTTTTAATGGAGTAATTATGACGTATTGAGTGTTATCTGAGATGCCTGACATTTTAAGTCATGGGTTATGTTATTTTGACCTTTATTATCAATGCGATAATTCAAACTTGACACTTGGCTTGACGTTTATATCAAAAATGATAAAGGGAGCAATAGTCACTGACATATTATTATTGCAAGTAGAAATCGACCTTGTTGTCTCGTGACGTTCAAACGAACGTCAACCGTAGGGTGGTAGACCACATTTTTGGCCAACTGTACCTAGTACTTAAGTACCTACGTGTAGACGGAATAAAAAAAATCTCGCGCGCGATAAGCGAGAAAAGGCGCGACATAGATACTGCTATCTCTTTCATCTTAGTATTGAGTGAAGAACTTTCTCGCGGCGCGAGCTGTGTCGCGGGACACGCTTGTGCTAGCCATACAGCACAAGTGCTGCTGTGTTACTAAGGAGAAAGAGATAACAATGTCGCGTCATTTCTCGCTTATCGCACACGCTTGTGCTAGCTATACAGTTCTGGATTCGACTACTTAGCTACACACTTCTTCGAACCGAAACATACACTAGATAAGATAATAATTTTGTTTGCAGTCGGTATTGTAGATCAATAAAAAGACAAGGAAGTACTGGATTAGTACGATACACCACATTGGAAATCTATTATTAATAAAAAAATTATTTATTTCACATTTTAGTATTTTTTTTTGTTGTGATGCTTTGAATGTTTTTGTACGACATTATTTTAATTCTCTATGACGATATCTTTGTGACTTGCTTTTTACTATGACATACGCTTAATATGATGTAAATTTCATTGATAATTTACATAAATTGTAAATTGTAATTTATATTGTAAATAATATGTCCTTTTTGTTTGTTATATTAATAAACATATTATTTATTATAAATAATACGCTATATTGTAGTATTGTGTGCGATGCTTGCCCGCCATAGATACAAACAATAATAAAAGAAAATGAGCATCTTGGTGTAAGTGTCCCGGTTGTG
The DNA here is from genome assembly GCA_905147135.1 of Blastobasis lacticolella. Classification (NCBI taxonomy): domain Eukaryota; kingdom Metazoa; phylum Arthropoda; class Insecta; order Lepidoptera; family Blastobasidae; genus Blastobasis; species Blastobasis lacticolella. Next base: position 13,966,171 of record LR990061.1, read on the forward strand.
CTCTCGTGAACGAGGGCCCGCGATCCGTCTTGACCATGATCCAGGATGTGGCGATCACAGTGGAGCGACTCCCATCTGATCTCCGTGACCCTGCTACCACGGGAACCTGATCAGATTGGATCATGGTTACAAATTCAGTCGCCTGAATTTGCAGGTTTCATTACAATGTTTTCCCTCACCGTAAAAGCATCGGTTAGTATTTAACTTATAATTTTTAAAATGTTTGTAAGTGAAGTAGGGCGCTCAACCTAAACGGAATGAAAAATAATATTTTAATTTGATAAAACAGTTTTTATTGGCTATGGGTTTTGTTATACACAAAAATATGACCTTAGGTTAAAGTGGCTTATAGATAGCCTACAACAGTTAATTTAAAAAAGGGTTCTTTATCGTGCTTTGATCGATAATGCATAATCAACAATGTTTTATAAAAAGGTTAAGATAAGGTTTGCAGTGTAGCTATTAAGCCTGGGCAACATATAGGGTATAATTGATTTTGGAAACTGGAACTATAAGAAATGGCGCCGAACGGATTTTGATGGGTCACAGTTTGGTATCCAACTTAAAATGTAGGCCTTGTTTCATCTAATTCGGTTGTGTACAACCAGATATGCTTGACCTCTCCGTAGGACTAGCTTACTTACTACTGGCAGGTCATTTAAAATGGTCATCCAGGCAAAAGATGCAGTTTATCGAGTTTTTACATTCCTTATATTGAAATAATAATAATCATCTAGGCGTTAATGACCCGGTTGTACTCCGGGGTTCCGCCTTGACCATGATACAGTTTCTGGCAGATCGGGTTATTACGGTGGAGCGACAGCCATCTGACCTCCGTGACCCTGCTCGTGACGTGCTACCAGGGGAACCTGACCAGATTGGATCATGGTCACACAGTTACCTAATGTGCAGATTTCATCACTTCAACTAATGTACATAACTCAGAAAAGAGTCATTCATTGGTACATGTCCGCTGCGGTGTTCGAACCCGGTACCTCTCGCTTACCGAGTCGAATATCCTGACTGTTCGGCCCTCCTCATATCGAGCATTAGATTGCCCGGGCATTATGACTGCTGCCCTAATATAAACAAAAACATTATCCATAACATAATACAGAATATCGCAGCTAAATAATACTCTGTTAAATAGTATTGTGTTTCTGCCGCTGAGTAAGGTTCCAGTGCTCCATGGGGTGGGGATTTGGGGAACCGTGGCTTTGGCAGTGGAGTGGCATTTGCTTTTTGCTGCCAGAGCAACGTGTTATAGAGGTGGGCAACGCATTAGCGATACTCTTGGTGTTGCTAATGTCTATAGGCAGTGGTGACTAGCGATGTGCCGAGTACGGTTTGACTCGAGTCAGACTCGATTCCTGCTTTGGACTCGCTTACTCGAATACCAATTTATTTTGATTCGAGTACTTCCGGTACTCGAGAAGAATCGATTCGTACTTGCTAACTCGATTCTACTTATGCGAGTCCAACTGACTCGAGTCTAGTATACGAGTTTTGTTAACTCGCTCGTACTCGCAAACTGTTTACTTAAGCAATGAAGTGGCGCGGGTCTAACAATACAAACAAGTTTGAACCTGCAACTTTTTGTTTTGATTTGTTTGTTTTGAGTCAGTTAGCAGTTATTTTGTGTCAGTTAGCAGTTATTGTTAGTACTGAGTAAATTGATTTAATTGTTTTTTAATACTAGAAGTGAAGTGATTTGATTGTAATTAACTTTATTATATAATGGCGCCGAAAAAAACCTCAGGTGTATGGAAGTGTTTTGAGAAAGTGAACGACGATAAAATAAAGTGCAAAAACTGTGACTCTTTATTTAAAGATTTCAAAAACACAACTAATTTGTTAAAGCACCTAAAAAAATCTCATCCTATTATTTACTCGACTCAGATTGAAAATTCTTCAACTATTCCCTCCGCTCAAAGTGATTCCGATTTATTAAGTGTAGCTTCTGGTTCTGGAGATCAAACGCCAGTCAACGAGGACAAGAACTCCAATCTATCCCAGTCAATGACAGCTGGCGAAACACCACCAGTACCACCAGCACGTAAACGGCAACTTCAGATGACTTTTCCGTCTAAGCAAGCTATGAAGGTGAACTCTAAAAATGTGGATAAAGCGTTACTAAGAATGGTGTGTGTTGATTTTCAACCGCTTCAAGTCGTTGAAAATACAGGTTTTCAAGAGTATACTCGTGCGCTTAACCCTAATTATGAGCTACCTTCGCGAAAGATTCTTTCGGAAAAATTAATTCCGGAGCAATATTCTTTGGCAAGAAAGGCTACGCAAGAGATGCTTAAAGTAACAGATTACATTGCTTTGACAACAGACTTGTGGACCTCCGATAGCATCAAAAGTTACATGACCCTGACGATTCATTTCATTTATGACGGCAAATTTAAAACTTTAACGTTATCCACCAGGGAAATTAAGGATACCCATACATCAGAAAATATAGCTCGAGAAATGAAAGATATATGTGAAACCGAATGGAACATTTTGGACAAAATCATTTGCGTTACAACTGATAATGCGGCTAATATAAAAAAGGCTGTTGTTGATATTTTGCAAAAACGTCACCACAGTTGTGCAGCTCATACTTTAAACTTGGTGGTTCAAGATACCATCAAAGACAATGAACTATTAATTCGATTGATTGAAAAGTGCCGAGCAATAGTAGCCTATTTCAAAAGAAGCAATAATGCTGCATATAAATTAAAACAGGTTCAAGAACAAATGCAGCTGGAACCCTTAAAACTAAAACAAGATGTCCAGACCAGATGGAATTCGGTGTATTATATGCTGGAACGTCTCGATAAGGTCAAGATACCTCTTTCTGCTGCAATCTCTTCATTACCTGGCTGTCCAGATAATCTTAACGCTGACGAATGGACCGAGGTGCATGAGTGCCTTTGCGTGTTAAAACCTGTGGAACAAATGACGGGTATTATATCTGGCGAGCAATATCCAACGTTATCCTGCATTATACCTCTTATTCGAGGCGTACAAACAGCACTAAGAAGTTGCAGATCTAATTCCGAAGTCGCTAGCAGATTAAACATAAAATTACTGGATGTTTTCGATAGAAGATTTGGCGGTCATGAGATTAACAAAACTGTTGCTAAAGCAACATTCATGGATCCAAGATTTAAGAAAGCTGGTTTTGGCGTCGAGACAAATGCAGATAATGCTCAAAATTTGTTGTTGACGAGTTGATGATATTGGAAACACAGGAATCTCAAGCTCAATTGCAGACCGTGCCAAATAGATCTCTACTGCCATCTACTTCACGTCTCGAAACACCTACAACTTCATCTTCAGATTCCCAGCAGATAACTTCAGAGGTGACTGGCGACAATTTATGGGAGCATCTAGATAAAAGGGTGTTGGAATTTTCAAGCAAGGAAAACCCCACAACATCAGCAATTATTAAGGTGAAACAGTACGTAGAGCTACCGTATTTGGATAGAAAAGCCAATCCACTCAAATTTTGGGAACTTCGCAAAATCACCAACAGAGGCCTATATAAAATAGCTTTAAAGTATTTATGTATTCCAGCCACTTCTGTGCCTTCGGAATGAGTTTTCTCCAAGGCTGGACTTTTATGTAACCAACGCCGCAATAGACTGGAGTCTAAGTAGATTGACCAAATCCTTTTTTTGAATAGTTATTTCAAATAACTTTTATTGTCTTGTCTCTATTTTGTTTTTTATATATTAATTTAGTTATGTACGGATTGACTGTGAGTACAGTTTAGGTAGCTAGCAGTTAGATGGATACCTTCCTAAATGTTATATTCTGAGCTATTGAGTTTATGTACCTACTTTTTGTAAAATTAAAATGGTTTGCTGATGTAAATTTTAATGCTTACTATTTTTACCTTAATAGTATCTGTCTAGTGTTTAGATCTATAGGATTATTTAAAGCTATCTCAAATGACTAAGAAATAATTAATAGTATCTAGAGTCTACGACGTGAAAAAATTTGATTATGTTGTATTATGGTTTTTTGTTTATCTCTATAGAACTCCTACGCTCTATGTTTTTATTTAATGTTTTTAATTATCTTTCATTAAAAAATAATTTAAACAAAATTTAACGGACTTCAAAACACAAACGAAATAACTGAAAAGGGATAAATAATAACTTAGATACATAAATATTTAAAATCATGAAGCGTGGGTTTCTTCATAATCGGATATGAGCAATATTTCTTTTGAGGTCGATGCCAACCGCAACATTAGGAAGAAAGGACTCGGTAATGAGGGTTGATTCGAGTCCAGCCGGAATTCAAATACTGAATCGAGTCCAGCCGGACTCGAGTCAGTATTCGAATACCAAACATAGAATTCGAGTAGAGGGAATCGAGTCATGATTCGAATACCGTATAAACTGACTCGAGTCAACTCGATCCACCAAAACGGCGACTCGGCACATCACTAGTGGTGACCACTTTCCATCAGGTGGCCCGCTTGCCTGTTTGCCTAAAGTATAACATAAAAAAAAAAAAAACATGGAGTACTCGGCCGTAAAACTCAGTACGCGTTTTCCTCGTAATTGTAACTTGTGATTTGCTTTCTAGGGACAAGTACGATGTATTCGTATTTGTCCCTAGGACACGTGCCTGCTTGTAATAAACGCATTATTCTTATCATAGTTTCAAGGAGGGGGACGGCGCGTACGCAGTCCCCACTATCAAAAATTACGCATCCGAGTTATCCACATTAGGGATAATCGCAGGGGTCAACCCATACCGCAGTGCAATGATAAAGCCTCGCCCTGGGGGAACCGCCTTAGTGATCACGGTGTCCCCTATGCCAGGTAAGTATGCTTAAGCAAGAGCGCGCTCGGAGGGTGATAGTTTGCCGCGCGAACTGTCCAGCGCGATGTAGAAAACGACACATTTTGCGACAGCGCCATCTAGCGAAAAGTTAAGTACTTGTCCTAGACGCCAAAATCGCATGTGTTAACGCAGTTTATTGTTGCTTTTTCGTAATTCGTAATGTACGTATTCGTAATCGTTTTAAGTAGAGTATTGAGAGAAACTTCAAAAAAAGAAGGAAATTGTTTAGCCCGGCTACCGAAGTTCCCTCCTCATATTGCTCGGGCATTATCACTAAAAAAAAACAATATTAATAACAGAGCATTATCACTAATTATATTGTCCATAACATGGAGTATGAAGTACTCGACCGCAAAAATCTGTAGGTACGCGTTTTACTTGTAATTGTACCTCTTTCACCACCTCGGATGACAAATACAAATACTGTATCGTAAGTACAAACAATGCCTACATTAAATAAATAAAAAAATGTCCCTCAAAGTCCCGCCAAAAACTCCAAACGACCATCTTCCAACCCTCGAGACAGCACTGACAACCGACGAGCCGTCAAACAAAAACTGTGGAACCGAAATAAGGGACAGCAAAACCTCGACCGGTCGCGTCCGAATCCGACCCGGTAATAAATGTGCGTATTTGAAATTATGATGACGTCCGTTTTTTACCTTGGAAGATCCGTTGTTTATTTTCCAAGTCCGGTTTGAATGTATATAGGTACTAGCGACCCGTCGCGACTTCGTGGCATCCTATCTCTACACTATCCTACCCCTACCTAACTATTGTTAAGTCTGGCGGCTTTGGAGAAAACTTTAAGAGGTGTTTTACAGAAGTAAACATTTTTATACTGTACACCTACCCTACTCTCACTCTATACCTACCCTACACCTTCTTTACCTCTACCTACCCTTTTTTTCTTACTCGTAAACCTTCCTCTTTATTCACTCTATCTATTGTTGAAAACAGCATTAAAATCCGTTACGTAGTTGTAAAGATCTGAGTGTACCTAGATACATAGGGTCAGACGGCGGGAAGCGACATTGCAAAAACATGTTTTGTAGTATCTACATACTATGTAGCACCTACCTACGTAGGTATTTTATAACCTTCCGGAAGAAATTATCTAAATGATAGTGAAAACTTTTTGCAATAGCGTGCCTTTATCTCTCGGTCAACTATTTGCATCGTTCTTCATAAAATAATGCCAATAGTTGATCGAGAGATCAAGGCACGAAGGCAATGAAGAACGTTTCGAACTTTCATTCTTATCGTGTCGACTTGTGATGTAAACTGTTATTAACTTTTATATTTTGTAAATTGTAACGAATAGGATTATTTGAAGCGCTACAGCTATTTGCTTCCACCGCTTACAAACTAGTTCTGACCGATCACCGAGAGATAATTGTCCGCTAATTGACAATCCATTTGGCACAAACTATAGTGAGTGAGTAACGGACACCGCTACGCTGCTTCACAATTTTATTTCGGGTTGCTCTCCCCATTAGAAGAGCTTTTGGAACTTCTAACTAGCATTATAGCACCAACCCCTTACACTCATGGGTGTCGTACAAGGCGTCTAATGTTTTCGAGGCAAAAGATCAAGAGTCTCCTCAGTCTGGAAAATGGGCAGCAGCATTTTCCATTGTTATATTTAAACACTGCGATCTCCAACCCGCCTGCCAAGCGTGGAGATTATGGTAATAACCTCCCATTTCGTGGGAGAGGCCCTAAGTCCTGCAGTGGACTGTTACGGGCTGTGATTATGATATAGGCATGTGGTGAGTAATGGTACCTAGTACTTAAGTACCTACATGTAGACGGCATAAAAAAAAATTGTCTTGGCGTTAATGTCCCGGTTGTGCTCTCGTGCACGAGGGCCTGGGGTCCGCCTTGACCATGATCCATGAGCCATCGACGCTCCTGACGGAATAATGCCAAGCCAAGTTCTTTGATCCCTTCACTTAATTGGAGCAACTCTTTTTAACGTTTGGGTGGGTACCACTTCCGTATTTGTCTCTTACTATATAATGACCAGTGGCCCTAGCACTAGTGTGTCCGCGACAAAGTTCGCGCCGCGAGTGGGCGTTTGTCTCTATCTCTCAATACTAAGATGAAAGAGATAGCTGTATCTATGTTGCGCCTTTTCTCGCTTATCGCGCGTGAGAGCAACTTGTGCTACCCGTACTGTAGGCCTAGCACAAGTTGCTCTTGCACGCGATAAGCGAGAAAAAGCGCGACATAGGTATTGCTATCTCTTTCGCCTTAGTATTGACGAACTTTCTCGCGGCGCGAGCTGTGTCGCGGAGACGCTTGTGCTAGCCATGAAGCACGGCTAGCACAAGTGCTGCTGTGTTATGCGCTTATTACACATTCCTAAATTCAGTAACTGCATTCAGAAACAAAAAGAGTGAGAGCAAATCAAAGTGGAATGTATTCTTCATAGAATAAGGTCAATTTTTGTATCACTTACATTAAGTCACGCGTCACTACGCTTTTCAAAAATACGAGATACAAAAATGGACCTTATTCTATGAGCAATACATGCCACTTTGATTTGCTCTCACGCTTTTTGTTTATGAATTCAGTAATGTGTAATAAGGGCATTACTAAGAAGAAAGAGATAACATTATCTATGTCGGGTCATTTCTCGCTTATCGCGCACGCTTGTGCTAGCCGTACAATTCTGGATTCGACCACTTATTATTTATTTATTTAACACTTTATTGTACATTAACAGTATAATTATCACAGATTCTGCAAGATTATGACAAGTACAAGGACAAGTACTTATACACACACATTCTAGATACACACTTAGATAACTAGATAAGATAATAACCTTGCTTGCGGTCGGTATTGTAGTATAGTATAGTCAATAAAAAGACAAGGAAGTACTGGATATTAGTACGATACACCACAATATAAAACTATTATTAATTTTATTGGCCGTGTAGTGTCTGGCAGAGTAGAAGAGCACTAACCCCTTACACTCATGGGTGTCGTACAAGGCGACTAATGTTTTCGAGGCAAAAGATCAAGAGTCTCCGTAGGCTAGAAAATGGGCAGCAGCATTATCCATCGTTATATTTAATCACTGCGATCTCCAACCCGTCTGCCAAGCGTGGAGATTATGGCAATAACCTCCCCTTTCGTGGTAGAGGCCCTAAGTCCTGCAGTGGACTGTTACGGGCTGTGATGATTAATTAAATTTGTATACATTTCACATTTTAGTATTATTTGTTTTTGTTGTGATTCTTTGAATGTTTTTGTACGACATTATTTTAATTCTCTATGACGATATCTTTGTGACTTGCTTTTTACTATGAATTTCATTGATAATTAAATCATCTAATCTAATCTAATATACGCTATATTGTAGTATTGTGTGCGGTGCTTGCCCGCCATAGATACAAACAAAAATAAAAGAAAAATGAGCATCTTGGCGTTAATGTCCCGCTTGTGCTCTCGATAACGAGGGCCCGCGGTCCGCCTTGACCATGATCCAGGATGTCGCGATCACAGTGGAGCGACTACCATCTGACCTTCGTGACCCTTCTACCTGGGGAACCTGAACAGATTGGATCATGGTTACACAGTCAGTTGCCTAAATGTGCAGATTTCATCACTTCAATATTTTTTCCTCGACGTAAGAGCATCAGTTAGTATTCAACTAATGTACATAACTTAGAAAAGAGTCATTGGTAGAGCTCGTCTAATTTAAAATGACGCGCCCCACTATCGCATTAACGCACACAAGCAAGTTTAAAATATGGACGCAATACATATACAAATGCCGTTGTAATTGGTCATTCACTTGGCGGTGAAATTCAAACGTAGGAGCACGCGTCGTTCATTGGCTCCCACACAGATGAAGTGTCGTTATCAATATTTGCACTCACACATCGAAATCAACTAAGTAGTGGGGCGCGTCATCTTAGACTAGACGAGCTCTACATGTCCGCTGCGGTGTTCGAACCCAGTACCTTTCGCTTACCGAGTCGAATATCCTGACTGCTCGGCCCTCCTCATATTGAGCATCAGATTGCCCGGGCATTATGACTGCTGCCCTAATAATAACAAAAACATTGTCCATAACATGGAGTATGGAGTACTAGGCCGCAAAACTCAGTACGCGTTTTACTCGTAATTGTGACTCTTGTGTTTTGCTTTCTAGGGACAAGTACGATGTATTCGTATTTGTCCCTAGGACACGTGCCTGCTTGTAATACTAGCATTATTATCATCTCGTTTTAAGGAGGGGGACGGCGCGTACGCAGTCCCCACTATCAAAAATTACGCATCCGAGTTATCCACATTAGGGATAATCGCAGGGGTCAACCCATACCGCAGTGCAATGGTAAAGCCTCGCCCTGGGGGAACCGCCTTATTGATCACGGTGTCCCCTATGCCAGGTAAGTATGATTTGGTAAGAGCGCGCTCGGAGGGTCATATTTTGCCGCGCGAACTGTCCAGCGCGATGTAGAAAACGACACATTTCGCGACAGCGCCATCTAGCGAAAAGTTAAGTACTTATCCTAGACGCCAAAATCGCATGTGTTAACGCAGTTTATTGTTGCTATCTACCTAATTAATCGTTTTAAGTAGAGTATTGAGAGAAACTTCAAAAAAAGAAGGAAATTGTTTAGCCCGGCTACCGATGTTCCCTCCTCATATTGTTCGGGCATTATCACTAAAAATAACAGAGCATTATCACTAATGCCCTATTAATAATATTGTCCATAGCATGGAGTATGAAGTACTCGACCGCAAAACTCTGTAGGTACCCGTTTTACTTGTAATTGTACCTCTTTATCGTAGGTACAAACAATGCCTACATTAAATAAATAAAAAATGTCCCCCAAAGTCCCGCCAAAAAGTCCAAAAGGCCATCTTCCAACCCTCGAGACAGCACTGACAACCGACGAGCCGTCCAACAAAAACTGTGGAAACGAAATAAGGGACAGCAAAACCTCGACCGGTCGCGTCCGAATCCGACCCGGTAATAAATGTGCGCATTTGAAATTATGATGACGTCCGTTTTTTACCTTCCAAGTCCGTTGTTTATGTCCGGTATGTATGTATATATGTATGTATGTAGGTACTAGCGACCCAACTCGGCTTGTAAGCGTGTTCTCTATTTTATTATGCACTAATGGACCCGGCGCGACTTCGTTCACGTGCGTCCTACCCCTACACTACCCTATACCTACCCATTTTTTCTTGCTAATCATAAAAATAATCACTACATAGTATAAAACAAAGTCGCTTTCTCTGTCCCTATGTCCCTTTGTATGCTTAAATCTTTGAAACTACGCAACGGATTTTGATGCAGGTTTCAACAGCAGATAGAGTGATTCAAGAGGAAGGTTTATAAGCAAGTAGAAAGAGGGTAGGTAGGAGTAAAGTAGGTGTACGCGAACGAAGTCGCGCCGGGTCCACTAGTTAATAATAAACCGTTTATTTTAAGCATTATAAAGTACTGCAAAGTTTAAACCAATGTTCAAAGCCATATGTCTCTATAAAATCTATCAGCGGAAACCTGTAATTGGCTTTCAGTTTCGTAAGAATTTTAATATTATGTTGTCGTAAGAAAAAAAAAAATTAAAAAATTACGCTGGCTACATGATCCTTCAAACCGGAACACAACAATGCAAGCATTGTTGCTTAGCGGCAGAAATAGATAAGGCGGTCGACAGGGTCCAACAAACTCCCCATATTTCGTTCCATTCTTGTTTCTTGCACCTTCTAGCTAGGTATTGTGATATTTCATTCCGTTCTCATTTCTTGCACTTTACCAAGATACTAACGTAAACGTGTCTAACCCTTAATTGAAGTGCCATCAGCGCCAATATAGCTTGTTTGCAGACTGCTAACGGGCCAAAGTGTACATTAGATAGTACAGAGTAGCAGGTGGTAGTTATGTACTTTAAGTTATAAGACATTTATCAGAAGAAGGGCCCTTTCTCATTGTTTGTTATTATCTCCATGCCTGGCAGCGTGTTGGAGATCGTAAAAATATACAAAAAACTTACCTATCTTAAAACACCTACCTATTATAAAAACCACTATACTGGTAAAAGCAGTGCCATCGGCTCTAATATAGCTTGTTTGCTGACTGCTAACGGGCCAAAGTGTACATTAGATAGTACAAAGTAGCAGGTGGTAGTTATGTCCTTTTTATTGTAAGATATTTATCCGGCCGGGCAGAAATTGAAATGATGAATTTTAATTTCTGTTACGGGTCTGGGTGTTCTATTTATAATAAGTATGTATTTAAAAAGTATATAAGTAGTTTATCAGTTATCTAGCACCCATAACACAAGCTTTGCTTACTTTGGGGCTAGATGGCGCTGTGTGTGAATTGGTCCACGATGGTCTACGAGGTCCACTTTTAAAAAAATTGACGTGAGTTGCCATACAGAGTTTTTTTTTTTTAATTTATCAGAATAAGGGTCATGCTGCTTATGTGGCCCCGTGGCACAGGTAACGAAGTAACGATAGCGTTGTCCCTTTCTCATTGTTTGTTATTATGTCCATGCCTGACAGGCGTGTTGGGGATCGTAAAAATATACAAAAACCTACCTACTTTTAAACAATTACCAATTAAAAAAAACTGTACTCGTAAAATCAGTGTCATCGGCGTTAAAACAGCTTGTTTGCAGACAGCTAACGGACTGAAGTGTACATTAGATAGTACAGAGTAGCAGGTGGGAGTTATGTCCGTTATCCGTCCGTTATAATTGTCTCCGTGTTTCATGCACTCTTTTTTTTTTGTGTTAAATGTAAATTATTATGTCGTGGCGTCCTTCGTAATTAATATTTTCTTTCTTTCTTTCTTTCTTTCGTTAGGTTGTAAGATATTTATCAGAAGATAGAGTCATTGGCATACCATTCATGATCTATACATAGTATAAAACAAGGACCTGTCTGTTCCACTGTATGTACGCTTAGACTTTTTACACTACGCAACGGATTTTAATTCGGTTTTCAACAATAGATAGAGTGATTCAAGAGAACGGTTATGAATAATAAAATTGGCAAGAAAAAAATGGTAGAGTATGCGAACGAAGTCGCGTCGAGTCCACTAGTAGTTTTATTAAGGTCACGGTAACACTGTCTACAAATTAAATGAAATTTGGTACGGAGATAGCTTGGACACTCAACGGCCTAAAACAGCCCACTGCTGGACTCGAGACTTTTCCACATAAGTGGAGGGTTTTGTTATAATCTCCATGCCTGGCAAGCGTGTTGGAGATCGTAAAAATATATAGATTATAAAAAACAGGCATACTTATAAAATCTACTCTAGCTTTGTTGATCGATTTCTGAAATTATAACTTAATCTGGGTAGCTTTGAAGCATTGGTAGCCGGGCGGTTGAGTATCCAACTCGTAAGCGAGAGTTACCGGGTTCGAATCCCGCTGCGGCTATGTACCAATGACTCTTTTCCGAGGTTTGCACATTAGTTGAATACTAACCGATGCTCTTACGGTAAGGGAAAATCATTGTGATGAAACCTGCAAATTCAGGCAACTGAATTTGTAACCATGATCCAATCTGGTCAGGTTCCCCTGGTAGCACAGTCACGGAGGACAGATGATAGTCGCTTCACTGTAATTACCTGATCGCCAAATCCTGGATCATGGTCAAGGCCGCCACCGGGCCCTCGTTCTCGAGAGCACAACTGGGACATTAACGCCAAGATGAGTATTTATTTATTAATCTGTGGGCACAAGCGTGTCCGCGACAAAGCTCGCGCCGCGAGAGAGCGTTTGTCTCTTTCTCTCAATACTAAGACGAAAGAGATAGCAATAACTATGTCGCGCTTTTTCTCGCTTATCTCGCGCGAGAGCAACTTGTGCTAGGCCTACTGGGTAGCTTTAATAATTTAATTATATGATATATACTCAACACCTACTTTACTCCTGCCTAACCTTCCTCTTTAATTACTTAATTTATTGTTGAAAACCACATGGGAATTTCACTATGTGAATGGTGCTGTCATAAGGGCGCCATGGCGTCAGCCGTGGCTTATGCTGAGTGTGGCCCCGTTGCACATCTCCTTATGGCACAGGTAACGAAGTTTCTTGTAAGCTGTATTATGACCTAATTGCTCAATTGCTAATTGTGCCATGTGTGAGATAGATGTAATAAACGATTTTTATTTATTTATTGGCCGGATCCTGATCAGCCCCAACACGGGTGGTATCGGACTAACGGTTGAAGAGTTCCCTCGAGGTTCAAAGTCCGTTGAGTAGTTTAAAAGATTTAAGCGTATTTAGATAGATACAGAAGGACAGACGGCGGAAGCGACTTTTACACTATGTATAGATTCATCATATATCATTTAAAAGGCCTAAGTGGCCTCGTTTCACTTAGGGTGTCCGCGTTTCAGAAAATGTTATATATTTTTTGTAATTATTAAAAAAAAAGCAGAAAATTTATTTTTTAATAGTCAGGCAACAAACCTAGAGTCGATTTTTAGTCGGTTATCCAGCACTATTTTAAAAATCAAATCTGCTCAACAAGGCAAAGGCAAAAAAAGGCGGCAGTCGGATTCGAATCCAATACCCCTTGCTCGAGTCGGATACTTTAGCCACTGGGCCACCAAAACCAAGTCCGAAACTCACATTCTAGATTATTTTCAAATGCCAAGCTTTCAATTTATCAGATATATACCAAGGTAGCCGCAGGTAAATTGATACTTCAAGGAGTCCCGAAGTCCTCAGGGAAACCTCGCTGCAGATACTTTGGGAAACTCTTCAAGTAGTATCACTTTTAAGCCAACTCTATGTAGAGCCACTTGTGAATTGGAATACTCTTTTAAAGGACGTTTCGATACAAAAAGACAAAATTGGAACACGGTAAGTTTAGAAACATTTTGTTTCTGTGAATATGACTTTTGGTGTGCAAATGTAGTGTTTTGTTTTGTATTATATACAGAAATCTAAATTAATCGACTTATCTTACTAGTTATATTATAAATGTGAAATTTTGTAAGATAGGATGGATGTTGCCGTGTGGTGTCCGGCAGAGTAGAATAGCACCAACCTCTTACGCTCATGGGTGTCGTATGAAGCGACTAATGTTTTCGAGGCAAAAGATCTAGAGTCTCCGTAGTCTGGAAAATGGGCAGCAGCATTTTTCATTGTTATATTTAAACACTGCGATCTCCAACCCGCCTGCCAAGCGTGGAGATTATGGCAATAACTTCCCCTTTCGTGGGAGAGGCCCGAAATCCTGCAGTGGACTGTTACGGGTTGTGATGATGATGATGATGATGGATGTTTGTTACTCGTTAATGCAAAAACTATTGAACACATTTTGATGAGATTTTTTTTTATGTTACTCAGCAAACAAACAGGCAAGCGGGCCACCTGATGGAAAGTGGTCACCGCCGCCTATGGACATCAGCAACACCAGGGGAGTCACCAATGCGTTGCCCGCCTCTAAAGAGACCTCTGAGATTTGGTAGTAATGTAGCTTATAATGCCTAGAATGGCACAGAGACTATAATTCATCCCAAAATTCGAATTAATTACTTATGTGTTATATTGTGTTATAAGTTACAACATTTGTTTATGCTATTCAGTGACAAACGAGCAGACAGCTTACCTGATGGTAAGTGGTAACTGTCGCCCATAACATCCAAAATTCATACACTAGTTTGCAGGTAATAAAAATGCTGAACACAATGCAATCATTGTTGCTTGGCGGCAAACATAGATAAGGCAGTGGTATTCGCCCAGGCGGACTCCTCAGGCTTGACAGAGACGTGACCTGATAAAATATGAACATGGAGAAACAATAACAAAAATTACCACTGCAACAGCACCATTTATACCAATTCATAACCTAATTCTCAAAGACCGCAAACCGGGAAAGATGATTAAAAAAAGCAGATACAGCTTACAGCCTCAAGTAGCAAGCTGCTACAGCTAATAAAATTAGCCAGCATGATTCCAAATGCAGCGGCGGAGCTAGCCCGTGTGGCGAGCTGCCAGCGCTGAGTTTTTGGCTGTAGAAAATGGCTGATCTGGTATCCTGTGAAATAAATAAAAATTAAAAAAAATCCTTTTTTTAATATTATAATTACGGTAAGCAAAAAGCAAGCGGGCCACCTGCTGGAAAGTGGTCACCGCTGCCTGTAGACATTAGCAACACCAGATGTATCGCCAAAGCATTGCCAACCTCTATAACACGTTACTGTGGCAGCAAAAAGGCAAATGCCTCTCTACTGCCAAAGCCACGGTTCCCCAAATCCCCACCCTATGGAGCACTGGAGACCTTACGCACAGCAGAAACACAATATTATTTAAAACAGTATTGTTTGGCTGCGGTATTCAGTAAGTTGGTGGTACTTCCCCAGTCGGGCGGTTCCGATTCGAACGGGATCTCTGTTATTTATTATCTACCTTCGATTGTTATGTGTTTGTCCCAGAGACGTATTTGATTTTAAAAAATCTATATATAACGCTGTTCATTCGACATCTACGCTGCTCATGTAAATGAACTGGTTTCGTCAGAAAACAATATAATTGTTTAAAAAAATTTAAAAAGCACCGAAATGAAGACCGCCTAACTTTCGAGAGGATACAATTTTTTTTGGCAGCGGTCTTTGCTTTGGTTTAGATGTACTGACTGCAGATTGGTAGAAGGCTCAACACCAAGGACCTGTTGTTTGTTGGTAATTTCCAAGGGTATATCACGGAAAGTCGGAACCAAATCGAAAGGGGTAATTTTTTCCCGAATTTTTAAATTCTTGATATAACAAATGGCGTCCCATATACAACTATTAGCTACTTTTTAAATACCATTTTAATGTTTTAAATAATCATTAAAATAAAGAATCAGTCAAATATAGAATCGGTTAAATGCATGATCAGTCTAATGTACAATATAAACGGTCAAATCCAGAATCTATCAGTAATAGACTCATCGTCATCAATTTCCTAGCGCTTATCCCGACCTCTGCCAGAGTCAGCTTTCCTAACCATTCCTTTCCACTTCGTCCGGTCTTCGGCATCCTCGCGTCATTCATAAGCCGTTGACTCTCGCATCCGACTCAGCGATGTCAATCTATCGCGAACCAATCTGTCAATCTATTATCTATCAGGAAAGGGGTTTCCTGATACCGGCAGGTTCAGGCACCTATTTCTCACGTAATAGACTATGATATCAAAAGTAGAATCAGTCAAAGGAATCAGTAAACGATAACATCATATTCATATTAATTTATTTAGTAAATATTTACACCGTCATACAATTATTATGTAATAATTATTAAAGAAATCGATGAACATAAATTAACAAGTATGTCAAAATAAAATTGAAAACGATCACAATATAAATAAACGTAGTAACTACATAAGTGCGTAGCTTAATTAATGTTATCTCATAAAAATAACATAATGTCAACTAAATAATAAAATTGTCAAATACAAATTGGTAATTATATGTCAATAGGTACATATTGTACTAACTAGGTTTGGTTTTTAATAAATTTAATTACAATTGTCAATGTTATAATAGAAAATATATAAGTCAAATTAACAAAATAATTATAAATAAATCGTTATCTTATCATATCTATACCCATAACCTGTCCAAGCACACACAACCCCCTACGCTTGCCAAGCGCCTGGCCGTCGGAAAAGGATTTTCCAAACTGAATGAAATTTATGCAAAATGTTAGGTTGACAGTTTAGACAGCTGAGCTAGTGTGCCGAATGTTTCTGATATGCGTTGGTGGTATGGTTAAGGGATCTCGTACACTAAGGTACCGGGTTCGAACTCCAATACCGACGTACACCAATGACTCTTTTCCGAGTTATGCACATTAGTTAAACGGTAACCGATGCTCTTACGGTGAGGGAAAACGTCGTGATAAAACCTGTACATTCATGCCAATGTGTAAGCGTGATCCATTCGGCTCAGGGTCCCCTGTTAAAAGGGTCACGGAGGTCAGATGGCAGTCGCTTCTCTATAATTACCTGATCTGCTAAATCCCGGATCATGGTTAAGACGGACCCCGGCTCCTTGCACGTGAGATCACAACCGGGACATTAACGCCAAGATTATTAATTTTTATTTAAAGCGTAATACTGGGATATAAGTTACAACACTGATATCATCATCATAATCATCTTGGTGTTATGTCCCGTTGGCGCCCCCGTGCGGCACGCGAGGGCCCAGGGTCCGCATCACAACACGGCTCACAAAATGCCATAAAAGAGTAAAATCATCCAAATAATTACGGACCCAACTTTTTTACATCAAAGACGCCACGACTAGGGCTTGCAAATTAAATATTCGAATATTCGCCACATTTCAATATTCAAATAATAATTTAGTTTAAATTCGAATATTTTTAAACTATCAGAATTTACGTACTCGTGTCTTAATTTTGTGGTATTTAATCAAACGGATCGTGTGAACGCACCCACCGAATGCTCAGTGAGACCACGACAGGACAATTACAAAAATTTAGTAAAAAAAACTTCAAAACTATATATTTAACAAAACAACACATTTATACCACTGATATGACAATGGTAGCAAACAAGCTTACGGCCTGCCTGATGATAAGCAGTTACCGCAGCCTATGGACGTTTGCAATACCAGGGGCATCACCCACATGACAACAATTATTCTACCCATAGACCGTTCCCAATGGTCAACTGGATGCCTTGCAAGGCTAGAGTGAACAGGCTGTTCCAAGATGGGCATGTTATTTACCATCAGGTGAGATGGCGGTCAAATGCCTGTCTTGTCTAATGGAAAAATAAAAGTTAGGGAAACCCTGAACCAATGGACGGATCTTTAACCTAATTGTCCATAACTTCCGTTATATTTACGATGGCAATATCGTTTTATATGGTCATGGCAAACACCGTAAGCAGTTTATTGTGCTTCATTAAGTCGTTTAGTTTACGACCTTTTTATTTTTATACCGGATCACCTCTTTCCAAACGATAATGTAGAAGATTAGGCGTCGTCAGTAGCTTTTTGCAACGTTATGGAGAAATGGGGGGATAACTGATAAAACTGTCAGCATCAAATTCTTCTTAAAGTATCCGACTTGTAAGTGAGAGGTATGGTGTCCGGCAGAGTAGAATAGCACCAACCCCTTACGCTCATGGGTGTCGTACAAGGCGACTAATGTTATCGAGACAAAAGATCAAGAGTCTCCGTAGTCTGGAAAATGGGCAGCAGCATTTTCCATTGTTATATTTAAACACTGCGATCTCCAACCCGCCTACCCAGCGTGGAGATTATGGCAATAACCTCCCCATTCGTGGGAGAGGCCCTAAGCCCTGCAGTGGACTGTTACGGGCTGTGATGATGAAGTGAGAGGTACTGGGTTCGAATCGCGCTGAGGCCGTGTACCAATGACTCTTTTCTGAATTGTGTACATTAGTTGAACACTAACCGATGCTCTTACGGTGAGGGAAAACATCGTGTTGAAATCAGCAAATTCAGGCGTCTGAAAGTATAACCATGATCACATCTGGTCTGGTTCCCCTGGTAGCAGGGTCGCGTAGGTCAGATGGCAGTCGCTCCACTGTAATTACCTGATCTGCAAAGTCTTGGATCATGATCAAGGCGGACCCCGGGCCCTTGTCGCGAGAGCGCAACCGGGAGAGTAACGCTAAGATGATTTTTTACCTTACTTTCCGAACGATAATGTAGGATGAATTAAATCACTTTTTGTACACTAGTTCCACTTTATTATACAATTTTATTAAATTGCCTTAATAAAATTGCATAATAAAGTGAAATCAGTGTACAAAAAGTGATTTAATTCATAATAATGGAGTTCCATCATGAAGTGACAACACAAAGTGTTAAATAGATAATGTAGGAGATTAGGCGTCGTCAATAGCTTTTATCACAAAATGGGGGCGGCCCGTTCTTTATTTTGTGCTTTTATGCAACGTTATGGAGAAATGGAGAGAAAACTGATAAAACTGTCATCATCATCATATTCTTAGACAGACATACAGATAGATAGATAAGAAGTTTATTACGATATGCAACATACGTGGGAGTTGAATACTAATTACTGTCAAAATCTGTTTATGTCCATTTAATCGTAATTTTTTTTGTTTGGAAAACACTCTGGCGCGTAAGATTGTTATCTATCAGCATGTAAGTCTATTAAATTGCATTAGGCCATCTCGATTATGTGTACTGGCTTTCAAACAGAGAAAACCGCATCCAAATCGGTCCATCCGTTCGGGAGCTGCGATGCCACAGACAGATGCACAAAGCGACAAAAACACAGATACACACGTCAAACTTTAAGATCCCTCTTTTTGGTCGGGAGTAAAAAAGTAAACAAACCTGACGACCTGAGTGGTTCAGTGGTCAACATACCAGTCAGCCACGCAAGAGGTCCCGGGTTCGATTCCCGGCCGGGCAGAAATTTAAATGATGAATTTTAATTTCTGTTACGGGTCTGGGTGTTCTATGTATAATAAGTATGTATGTATTTAAAAAAAAAAAGTATTTATGTAGTATACCAGTTAGCTAGGACCCATAGCACAAGCTTTGCTTAGTTTGGGGCTAGATGGCGCTGTGTGAATTAGTCCACGATTATTTATAAAAAAAAAAAAAAAAACACTAATCTAAGTACGTTCGGTCCGTTCTTTCTGCGGCTGACTGTACGTGACGCGTATCGGTGGTCACAGGTACTCCCTGATAAACCCATCGAGTTTGGGTTCGTTTGATTTGATTTGTCTTGACAAGTACTTTGCCTGATCATAGATGGTATCCAGTTAAAATGGAACGCGTATAAAAAGCTTCTTATAAAACGCTAAAAAAACATTCCAGGACATAACATAGAACGCAATATTTCACCATAATATTTTGACGTAGGCTACTCTTGACCTCGGACGCAACAAAAAAAATCCTTGTACCTAAAAATCCTTTCGGATTTCATTTGTCAACGCTGTATGCCACCGTATATGTGTCGAGTAGAGGCTATAAGATTTTAAAAGTTTATATGTCATGGCTATAAGTCATTTTCATCATCATCATCATCATCCTAGTGGTCAATCTCGGCTTCAGCCAGGATTCCTTTCTTACTCGTCCCCCTCTACTTCGCTTGGCATATAAACTTACATGTTTTGAGGACTTCTATTGGTCGGACTATGGTTGCCAATTAGGTCTGAAGGCAGGGGCCTTACCAGGGCCAGGGGGTTCCTCTTGGCCATTATCTAAGATTTGGCAGTGCAGCTGGTTACAGTATAGACTTGCCACATCCCTGACCTTGTTAACATGTAAACCTGACCAGATTGGATCATGGCTGGGAAGGTTTCATAACGATGTTCTTCCACCGTAAGAACAGTGGTTAGTACCTATCCAACTATCAGCTGTAACAGTTAGATAAAGTACCTTGTAAGACTTGGTACCTCTCGATTAGGAGGCTGACCCCGCCACCATAGTCATTATATACGCTCCGCTCCTCTTTATTCTTCAAAATCAGCTAATAATCAGGTCACTTGAGATAAATACCGAAAAGGATTTCGCAAAAACTTGTTTCTAGCTTGCTATAGGCGTCGGCGACATCTACGTAAACGGAAAATTTATTATCAATAACCGATAACACTCCATACTGGACTTCCCTCCATTGTCGTAATCTGCATGGTTGGCAGCCGAGGAGATCGCTGTTGATGGCTTACCATCAGCCAGGTCGCAAGCTTGTATGCCACTTTACTAAAAAAAACCGTATTGTTGAAAATGTAATAATCCGATAATACCTTCAGCCTATTTTCCGTATAATGTAGGTCAGCCTTTATGACAGTAGTCACTTTTTACGACATCTGAAAATGAATGGGCTTGGTGCTAAAGCCTGACGAAATATATAAGGTCTGTCAAGTGTGAAGAGGGTTACTGCTGTACTACTGTAGGGACTACTGGAACAGGCTACTGTTGCTATAACTTGCATATATTACACTGGGTAATAAACGAATTTAAAAAATTGCGCCTAGGCACGGCGCATGCTGGTCACGATTATCAACGAAAAGCACGGTCTAACTAAGAAACGATTTCATAACGATTATTTAAACTACTCTGTGATCTGTGCCCCTCCCGTACCTACCTCCACCAACCGGCTACGTGCAGAATCGAGCAATAATTTTCCACAACTATTCGAGCGAGCGCTCGCCAAACGAACGGGGCATAGGCGCGTTTTTTCTAAACTTTCTGTATCGCCTTGTACGTTTTCGCTTTTTTTTTCAGAATCACCTGCGAGCCTTTGCTGGATGTTGGCGTGTTGGCTGATACGGTTTGCGGGTACTTTCATGTTTTGATTTATTAAAGGCCCAATCTTTCCGCCATTTTTAAGCCCCGACGAAAAAAGAGGGTAGTTGTAAGTTTGACGTTGTATGTGTGGCTTTATGTGTCAGTCTTTGGCATCGTAGCTTCCGAACGGATGGACCGATTTGGATGCGGTTTTCTCTATTTGAAAGGCAGTTTAAGTGAGATGGGTTTTAGCTTGGTTTCATTCACATCGGTTTTGTTGTTTAGAAAATATGGGTGTTTAGGTTCCCCCACTTGGTGGCGGGTTATCCGACTTTTTCTGTGGGTTACGTAATTTTCAATTGCAATTTTCAAATCAAATCAAATCAAAATATTTTATTCCACACAAACACATAATTTCAAAAATAAACAAAAATGTACTTAATTCTATAAACTTATCACTAATCAAAATATATACATAAGTGTGGAAGGGCACAATCTCAGTATACGCTGAGGGCTGAAGCCCTGCAGCACTGTTTTTCAGATTGCCCCTGATCGTCTTAGCCTTGTCCATATTTTGCGTAGGGCATATGTGCAGTTAAACAAGTAAACAAAAACATGCTATGTGTGTAACCAAAAAACCAGAAAATTTTGTTATTATAAAACGGAAAAAAAATAACCATGTTACATTTTAAAGAATTTTTTGAAACCTAAACGATAGCTAAATATTCAGGTAGATATTCGTTGTCAAGTATTGTAGGTAAATATTAACGTGTCCTATAACTATTTATCAATGTCAAAAATGAAAACGATGTACGGTCGACCAAGAAAGTGGTCTGCCAGTTTTGACAAAAGATTCTGCGAGATCTAATGATCGCTAAGGTTGACTTTTTTCACTGACATAATATTATTGCAAGTAGAAATCGACCTTGTTGTCTCGTGACGTTCAAACGAATTGCAACCGTAGGGTGGTAGACCACATTTTTGGCCGACTGTACATCATCGAACGTTTTCTATTCTCATTTTTATTACAAATTACATTTTCTTTTTGGGTAACTAGTTGCGTATCAAAATTATTACTTCTTTTTTAACAACTGGTTGCGAAACTTGATCGCTAAAGCGGCCGGATGGATAAATTGTACTAAAAATATTGATAAATCATTTCAGGTCATGTTCCGTCGTTAGAGCGTCGGTGGCCGAGTGGTAAAGATATCCGACTCGTAAGCGTGAGGTACCGGCTTTGAATCCTTCTGCGGCCGTGTACCAATGACTCTTTTCTGAGTTTTGTACATTAGTTGAATGCTAACTGATGCTTTTACGGTGAGGGATAATATTAAACCTGCACATTCAGGCAACTGAATATGTAACCATGATCCAATCTGGTCAGGTTCCCCTGGTAGCAGAGTCACGGAGGTCAGATGGCAGTGTTTCACTGAAATTATCTGATCTGCCAAATCCTGGACCATTCCAAGGCGGATCCCGGGCCCTCGTGCGCGACATTAACGCCTAGATGATTTTAAGTTGTGTTCTCGAAACGAAATGGTGATCGTGGAAGTCGGTCGCCGCTTTCCATCAGGAGGACAGCCTGACCCTTTGAAATGAACACCTTCTACATAATTCCTTGCCAAAGAAAGCAATCCTTACGCCACCGCATGAACGCGCCGTGTTTCTCTTTGAAAACACCCTTTATGTAACGATTCCGATGCCCGCCAAACTGGCTAAGATCCAATTCGGGAGGAATCAAACGATGTACAGGATGTTTTCTTATTATAGGTTATAGCTAGTAGCCAATATTTGTTGCTGTATGGCGTCAGAAGGAAAATTGTATCAACCCCTTTCTCGGTTCTTGAAGGCCTTGAAAAGCGTTCTAGTTGATCGGGTGTAGCGTGAGTAGGGTTCCCAAATATTTTAAAGAATAAGTTTTATCATGACAAGCTTTTATCGCGTGGTATAGTGTCTACTTATTAAGATCATTCCAAAGAGCCCAAACACGATGGGGTTATCTTATAGTGTTCATTAGTTCCTATGACCACCTTCCCACTCCATCATCAGACCAGAGTCACATAGGTATACCAAATTTCATCTCAATCGGATACCAACAAATGGTCGAAAAATGGTTTGCAAATTTTGACGAACAACTTAAAAATATACATCCTTACAAGTTAAATATTAATAAAAACTTGCAAAAATATAGGAGATTTTCACTTAAGGTGTCAAAATAATAACACCCACCCTAATAAAAATCTAGTTGGTATCCTTTATTTGCCTTTTACAAGTAGTAAATGATCCCTTTAAGTCGAAGACATTGCTGTTATTCTACTGCACACCACACGACATAATAGTAAAACTTTTGTAAATAACAATTTTTCAATTTAAAAGTTTATTTTTTAACCACATGGCTCTTACTAATTCGACAAAAGTGTTGCCTTCCACAGTATGTATTGTTAAAATACGTATAGTAGATTAAGCTACTATATATTTTTACAATATAGTAGAATACTATATTATTAGTAGATTTGGCAACCTTAAGCGTGGGTCATCCTAAGGCTAATAAGGCTCCAGATTTCTCTCCATGCCGCGATTTTCAATCCGCCTGGCAAGCGTGGAGATTATGGCAAAGCCCTAGCTACAAAATGGGAGATTGGTCCAAGGTTAGAACATATTGTATTACTTAGATGGTCCTACGTAGGTTCGTTACGAGATGGCCTTAGAAAATAAGTGTGTCTATTGTACAAAGTCACTCGTATTAATATGAAGTTCTTACGAAAAAGACATTTAAAATTCAATAATTCGTGTTCGATACGGATTTACTATCTATAGTAGATAGTAGTTTGCACCTGAAAATTAATTAAAAATACAAAAAGTGAAAATAATGACAACAAAGGGTCTTTATTTGATGAATTTTAATTTCTTTTACGGGTCTTGGTGTAGTAGGTATGTATTAAAAAAAAGGTAAGTAGTTTATTAGTTATCTGACATCCATAACACAAGCTTTGCTTACTTTAGGGCTAAATGGCGCTGTGTGTATGTGGCAAAGCATATTAATTTATTTATTTGCAGTACGTATGGCACAAAAATAACACCTGGAATTTTATTTGTTTTGCCTAAACAAATTAGCTGATACGTTAAATACAAATATTATTCTAGTCTCATTTGGTCTGAGATTCCAGCAATGCAGTATAAATATTCGTAGCCTCGTGCTAGTATTTACTATATTTTAAATAAAATCACGCAAAGAAAAAGAAAAAAGAAAGGTATATTTTGCCATAAATAAAACATACAACCCGCGAACACCCTTTACAACCCACTGTCCAGCGATTCAGAGCCCTGGCTACAAATCAAGTTCTCTTGACCACCTGCGAATTCCTTTCACCGAAGAGGGCAAGACAGATCTACTTAGACTGGTCTTATTCTTGGGAAAATCGAAAACACGTCTATAAAACGCCGTGTGAGGAATGATAAAGCAGATATGATCTATCAATGGCTTTCCACGAAGTATGTTAAAGTGGGAGCAACTGCAAAAGTTTCAAAAATTAATGATCCGATTTGGTAGTGTGGTCCTTATACCTATAAAAGCGGTACGATTTGGAGCAGAGACCAATTATTAACTTCGGAGGGGAATTTTACGCGCTCCAAGGGGTTTTATGAAGCATGACGCAAGAAAAGGATGTGTGACGGCAACTAAGGGGTGTTTAAAGTAGGTGGCTGACGGCTACTAGACTAGCTGACGGCTACGAGAGATTTGTGTTGTCCGAGCCCCAGGAAGTAGATACATTATAAGATTTAGGAAACTTTTTTTATATACATGTAGGTTTAGACAAGAGGAGCGCCGGTGGCCGTGTGGTTAAAGTATCCGACTCGTAAGCGAGAGGTACCGGGTTCTAATCCTACTATGGGCCATGTGCGACTGCATAACCGGGACATTAACGCCAAGATAATTATAGGATTTACGAAGAATTTTTAATATACATGTAAGATTAGAAGAACAAGAAGAAAGATTCATTCTGACGGGGTCTGCATGACCCCGTACAACCATGGGTAATAAAGGGTACAAAAATGCCTCCAGTCTTCTGATTACAGAATACTGTAGCCAGAATACAGCTTTTTTTTTAGGTCCGTGAATATAGTATGATTTAAATAGTATTATGTTCCTGTAGTGCGACCCTCTGGAGCTCCACTGGGGAACCGTGGCTTTGGCAGATCCAGCATTTGCCCATTCGCTGCCCGTGTTATAAAAGTGGTCAACGCATTGGCGATATATCTGACGTTGTTAATGTCCATGTAGTAGCGACGAGAACTTTCCATCAGGTGGTTAGGACTGTTTGTCTATCAATTGACATAAAAAAATCGGGTTCTTGGTAAGAAACAATTATTGTTATAAATTTCGCAAATAAAAAAGGCAAGTATCCGTATCATAGAGGATAGTCGCCCTATTTACTTTTGTTTGCGGATAGTGTCTGTGGTCTCCGCTGTAGATTCTGGCTGCACAGGAGTTGCAGCGGTTGGGCCTAAACTATCCGGCTTTTACCCTAATTATCCCACAAGAGAGCAATCTATGCCGACCAATAAGCGAAGCTGCGTCGAAAACAACCCAAAACAATAAGTAGTCAACAGCGCCATCAAACCTCTACAGAAACAGATCCTCGCTCGTTAAGTGATAACGACAACTATAAACTCAGGAGCCCATTATCGTCAGACGGCGCTTTGGCAGCCGCGCGCTTTTAGCCTGGTGCATTGCATTGCATGTGAGATTTCGTCCCTAAATGTCAGAGTCGTTTAGGCCGTAATCGCTTTGGTATTTTGGCGGTCACACCTCTTATCATCCAGGGCGAATTCTTATGTCTGCTAACTGTGTAACCGAATCCGTCTTTCCCGTGTTGGGCTCTACAATCATAACAGAAGGTGTCATACACAAAGCCCTGATGCCGATGACGCTGTTCAAATCATTTACAATAGCGCGATACGGGCGAGCGCTTCATTCTTATGTAGTGGAAAGCTATCTTCTTCCAGCTATCCGCACGAGCCGCTTTAGTTCAACCTTTATGATGCGTACGGTCAAGGAATGGAACGCATTGCCCGCGAGTGTGTTCCCTGATCATTATGATCTGGACGCCTTCAAGGCCAGAGTGAATAGGCTGTTCCTAGACAGGCATGCTCCATCATCGGTCGTATCGTCACTTACCACCAGGTGAGATGGCGGTCAAATGTCTGGCTAGCCCACTTTGCCCGTCCACAAGATAAGCCTTGTCGTTCTAGCGTAAGATCGTTGCTAGCAATTCCTGCTTACCATTCCAACTTCCTTTCCAATAGGAATACCTTCACTGTTCATGCAGCAAGACTGTGGAATTCTCTTCCGCACGAAGTGCGTGACAGTCAATCTATCCATATCTTAAAAAAACGTGTAAAAACCACTATCAATCTCAGTGTGCCTAGACGTATTACAATGCCTTAATATATATTTGTGTATTAATATAGTATATGTTTATATTATTCATATATACCTATTAGTATGTAAAGAATATAATGTATGTATTTATTTATAGTATATAATTATTGTGCACGTCGTATCTGCGTATATTTATCATATCTCTATTTTGTAGGCCTGCTGGAAGAGATTTCTTTTTAGAGATAAGTAGTGCCTGTTGTTTAATATCTATATAGTACTATCTTTTTAATTTTACAATAAATTGTTAAATACATGAAGAAAAAAGAAAAAAAAATAGATGTTTCAGGCCAATGTTGATGATTCTGGCGGTACTTTTAGGAGAGGCAGGGAGTCGAGATGACGAGTGATAGGAGAGGAGCGTCTCCCGAGCGCGCTTCATACAAACAGAGTTTGATATTATTTTCTATATTACACTATCAAAGCTAAGGAAATTTTGTTGACGCGATTTAGAAACCAATATCTTTGGCTGTGGATTTTCGTTAAAATATTTTGTGCAAAGTTGCAGCTTTTCATACAAATTTTAAAATAGGTGCAACTTTGAAACGATATATTATATTGATGTATTGAATTTCACCACTTTACTCGTTTCGAACTAGGGTTATTGTTGAATGTAAATGTAAATATAAAAGTTACAATTTATTTATTATTCATAAGTTATTGTTATAAAAGAACTTGAGACAAACCTTCATTACATAGCAGGAAATGTATTCTTTTGATAAAAGTATGTTAATTCGATTTCACGACCCCAAAAAAATACCCCAATTTTCTCCCTGTAATTTTCTTCGATATTTCCTTAAGTCGTTTGAGTCGTGTTTCCCGCCCCTGTTACGTGTACCTATAACATAAAAATAGATCGCTTTGTTTTACCTTAATTCTCGTAGTTTAGTTATAGTAACATAAATGGTGTTTTGGACATTATCATAGTTTATTTACCTAATTAAGGTAACTGTTTATATGTTGTAACTATTGTATATCCGAAAAGGATAAACTGGCCCATTGGCTATGTTGTTGCAATACTTACTTACTTACCTACTGATGGCGTGCTTTTGTCCGTGACAGGATTATGGGGGAGAGATGAGGAATACGAACGGAGTAGGAGGAGGAATTCTCCTACTTCACAAATCTACTAACAACATCTAATCTTCCAAAAATCCTTCCTTTTAAATCTTAAGGAAAACAAAGGCAAACAAATCGATGGAAGGAAAAAGTATAAGACATTAAAAGAATACGATTAAATTTTCATGTAAACATCACGCACAGTTTAGTCACCGAGTCACTTTATAATTATAGCTTACATTTACAATATCCGCTATCCAAAGTCATCCTGGAAGAAATAGCTGTATGCGAAAGGGTCCTAATACCAATAAGAAATATTCAATGACAGTTTGACACATTTTTTGTGTTCTGCTACTGATACTAATAGCACGATTGAATTGTATTTACCTACATCGCAATCGAAGCTCAATATTTGGTATTCTGCTCAGATCCAATTACCTACAATTTAGTCAAGCCAATAAAATTTACGGACTCGACGCTAAGGCCCGTTTCATTAATGCATTAGGCACTTCATTGATATTAATTGTTTTCTGAGGAACACCGCAATAATACACGTCTAGTGCACTGACAGGCGGAACTAATGCCTTCTACGCTCAAAGGGGCTATTTGGCATACAGCCAGACCACAGTCCGAGTCAAAGGGACCGCTGGATCTAGAGCCAGAGCTGAATTGAGTGGACACCTTGCATGTATGTACGTGTTGATACGTATATTCTGTCCAGGGTGTCTACAAAGACCACATTAGAGTTTTATATTATGATTCATATTAGAGTCACATAAACTTATCTGATCCAGTGGCAAATATTGGAACTAAGCGACGCCATTTTGAATTGTCATGTCAATGTTAACAACGGCGACGCTGCAGATAAGTTTGTGACGAATTTATATGAATCATATTATGAAATGACCGTGTGGTATCCGGCAGAGTAGAATAGCACCAACCCCTTACACTCATGAGTGTCGTACAAGGCGACTAATGTTTTCGAGGCAAAAGATCAAGAGTCTCCGTAGTCTGGAAAATGGGCAGCAGCATTTTCCATTGTTATATTAAAACACTGCGATCTCCAACCCGCCTGCCAAGCGTGGAGATTATGGCAACAACCTCCCCTTTCGTGGGAGAGGCCCTAAGTCCTGCAGTGGACTGTTACGGGCTGTGATGATGATATTATGAAACGCTAATGTGGCCTTTTTAGAGCTCCAGTCTGACTTGTCTTGTTTTGGTAAACAAATATGGCGTACCTTCTAGCGACCCAATACAATTTATGGGGTTGGCGGTTGCAAATCAAAGACAAAATAGATTTCCGAATGTTAATATGTCAATGTCTTTTTTTATCTGCGGCAGCAAGTGATGGTTAAATTTATATTTTCAGTATTCGTTCAAATTCATATTCTGTGTTTCTAATATCATTCAAGACATCATCTATATGTCGCAGCCGGATGGTTAAATTAGCCGGTTAACTAAACGGCTAGCTTTTTGAGCAGTTATTTAGTTAAAAATTTGCCAGTTTCATAAAATTTTAAAGTGATGTTGAAAAAACGATATTGCCTCGAGTTTTCGCAGCTCTTCCACACATTGTTCCAATGCTAACCTACCCACAATAACTTCCAAGTATAATAATAGTTTGCATTAGGTTTTTATTCGGTTAGTTTAGGTTAGCATTATGACAAATTATCAAACATATGGAGACAGAGGGGCCCAACCTCTCGGATAAACAATATGGGTTTCGAGTTGGTAGGTCCACAGTCGATGCTGTGCTGCGAGTGAAGGCCTTGGCTGAGGAAGCAGTCTCTCAGGGCGAGGTTGTTGTAGCGGTATCACTGGATATTGCTAACGCATTCAACAGCCTACCCTGGGCTTGCATAAGAGAGGCACTTTGTTACCACGGCGTACCCCTGTACCTTCGCCAGGTTATAGAGTCCTACTTAGCTGACAGGCGAATAGTCTACCAAGGGCTAAATGGACGGTGCGAGTGTCACATGTCGAGCGGTGTTCCACAGGGGTCAGTTCTTGGGCCGCTCCTGTGGAATATAGGCTACGACTGGGTTCTCCGTGGCGTCACTCTCCGTGGCGTTGACTTAACATGTTACGCCGACGACACGCTGGTCACTGCACGTGGTAAAGACTACCGTGAGGCGTCTCTACTCGCTACGGCGGGTGTTGCAGAAGTGGTCCACCGTATTCGGCGCTTGGGACTTGAAGTGGCTCTCAATAAATCTGAGGCCATATGCTTCCACGGGCCTCGGAGGGCTCCACCGCAAGGAGCCTATCTATTGGTTTGTGGTACTCGAATTGACATTCAACCGTCAATGCGATACCTTGGGCTGATGTTGGATAGTTGATGGTCTTTCCGAGACCACTGCATCCGATTGACACTTAAGCTGATCAGGACTGCAGGTGCCTTAAGCGGCTTGCTCCCTAATCTGGGAGGCCCTAAGACATCGTGTCGGCGCCTCTATACAGGGGTAATCAAGTCGATGGCGCTGTATGGGGCACCGGTGTGGGTTGATGCTCTGGCCGCTCATAATAGGACGTTGCTGCGCAAGCCGCAAAGGGTCATGGCGGTCAGAGTGATACGCGGATACCGCACCATATCCTTCGAGGCGGCGTGTGTTCTCGCGGGAACGCCGCCTTGGGACCTCGAGGCAGAGGTGCTGGCAGTAATATATAGACGGACGGTTGAAGTGCGCTCAGAAGATAGGGACCCCAGCCCTGAGGAAGTCAGGCGATGGCGGCTCCACGCCCGGGATGAGCTGCTTATTAAGTGGGCACGACGGCTTGAGGAGCCAAGTGCCGGGCACCGTACGGTTGAGGCCATTCGCCCTGTTCTAAAAGAATGGGTTGAGAGACGTGGGGGGGTGTTAACCTTCCGCCTAGTGCAGGTGCTGTCGGACCATGGTTGCTTTGGCAAATATCTGCACAAGGTGGCGAGAAGGCCACAGTGTCATGAGTGTGGGGCTGCTGAAGACTCGGCGCAGCACACTATGGCGGATTGCCCAGCATGGGTGGAGCCGCGCGCGGCACTTGTCAATGCTGTGGGAACAGACCTGTCACTGCCGGCCGTGGTTAAGGCTATAGTCGACAGTAAAAGGTGCTGGATGGCTATGACCGTCTTCTGCGAAACAGTCATTACGCAGAAGGAGGCGGCGGAGCGGATAAGGGAAGAGGATGCCCTCTCGGACCCGATCCGTCGTCGGAGGGTCGGACGGAGGAGGCGAGACTATGTGCGCCACCTCCCTCCTTAACGGGAGCTCGGGCGGCAAGTGTGGGGACCACCTGTCGTCACTGTAAGCTCCTGAGATGGTTAGACGTGCCGATGTGTCCCGGCACGTTACCATAGCGCGCTGTTTTGGCAGTGGGCCTAAAGTCCACTTCCTGAGGTTTAGCTCGCGTCGAGCGAGCGACCCGCCGGCGGAGTTATCGGGCAATATGGGGAATCACTCCCCACACGTACCGTGACTTCGTCAATATGCGGCTAGAAGGGCGCCATCAGGTTTTAGTGGGTAGGACCGTTGCCTCATTGCGACGAATTTCCTGATGTAAAAAAAAAAAAAAAAAAAAAGGTTAGCATTATGACAATGAATGGAAGAGCTCCGTAAACTCGACGCAATATACGTTCATTTGACTTTACTTTCAAAGTTCATGAATTTGGCCAATTTTCAATTAAATAACTGCTTCAATAGCTAGCCGTTTGATTAACCGGCTAATTTAACCATTTGGCTGCGACATATACACAGTGTACCTACGTAGGATGATTTGATAATTCCCGTTGTCCCCCGAATGCTATCCCCGGAACGGGGGACAACGGGAATTTTAGTTTCATTGTCCCCCAATTTCTGTAATGAGACAACGTGAATAAAAATTCTACTTCTACTCGATAAAGAAATTTTAATTTAAGCTGGATTCGTTTGACAAGGACAGATTTACGTACGTACGAGCAACCTAAATAATTTAGCATTTTCTGATTTAACTGATCGGATGTATTACATAAATGCCTATAGATACCTATAGGTAGGTATCTATAGAGCTTTGTCTTTCTCGTTCCGGTATCTACTACGGTAACAATGTCCAATATTTCCGGATCACGAAGCCAACCATTCGGACGAAAATGTAATAATATCACTTTGATAGTGGCCGGTAGATATTGTAGGCATGATTGCGGTCCCCGTATTATTATTTTTGCTATAATAGAAATGGTATTTAGTGAGATAATGGCGTATTTTCATATCATCATGCTATGAAGCTTTTTCGGGCGACGTCTTAGTTGGAGGAGAAATAAACTGACCGACAGAAACAGCCGGATGACCTCCGACCAAAATTACTTTTATCAAATATTTTCTGAACTACTGAACCGATTGTAATGAAGAACCTTCTTTTGAAGAACTGACGTTTGACTTTTATTTGGGGATAGTTTTCTAACAACTAGCAAACATGTAAGTATCCAAATCAACACTTACGAATTGTTCCGCGTTCCAAAATGTGATACGACAATGGCTCTTATTCTATGAGCAACGCGTTCCAGTTTGGTCTGTTAGTGTAAATAAACAAAAAACAAATGGGCCATCTGCCCGTTATAAGTAGTTTTAACCGATCAGCAAGATCTAAATTGAGATAAGAAAGAACTTAGGTTTAGTAAAATGGGTAGGGTAGACTAATTTCAAATTAAATAAAAACACTTATTTTCTACACAAAACGTACAAAAATACAAATTCTTCCATAAAACATTACACAAAAATAACAAAATTAAATCTCCAAAAAAGTTGGCGTGTGGTGGGTATCAATCTCTAGCCGAAAATATACTATGGACTGAATTCTCAGCACAGATTTTCAGATTGCCTCTTCATTCTCGACGATCTGAGTTGTTCAGTGGTCAACATGCCAGTCAGCCACGCATGAGGTCCCAGTAGCCGTATTCGCAATGGCTCGGAAATCGGATTCGGATACGGAATCGACAAAGGACCCCGCAAAAGTTCTTAGATAAATGTGGTTTCAGTTAATTTTGATAAAAATTTCATATGTTATAGAGAGTAGAGTTTCCGTGGAATCTATCGGGATTCTGAATAATAGTTTTCGAATCGATCGACATGGATTCGCCGTTCGGAAACGGTTCCAATCATTGTGAATACGGCTGCGGGTTCGATTCTCGGCCGAACACAAATTTCTGTTATGAATTTTAATTTCTGCTACGGGTCTGGGTGTTCTATGTATAATAAGTATTTATTTAAAAGTATATAAGTAGTATATCAGTTAGCTAGCACCCATAGTACAATCTTCGCTTAGTTTGGGGCACTTATTAATTGTAGTACAGCAAATTTGTCTATGTTACGGAATACCTACATAATTTTGTAAAATTATAAACTACATACTTGTAGAATCTCAAAATAAATAAGATATAACTAAGGGAAAGAGCGAGCCACCCCAACACAAGTATATTTATTACTACTGGGGATGATTCACCTCATATATTGTAAAGATTTGAGAAATACAGAAATTTTTATTATTTTATTTATTTATTAATATACTATACTTAGTGAATTTGTCCACGATTATTTATTTATTTATTTTGTGCCCACGGCACCCAGCGGGTGACCCAATAAAGTTTCACCCATGCAATGCCAGGGCATGTCACTAGTCTTTACTAATATTGTAAAGAGGAATGATTTGATTGGTTGTCGGTTTGTTTGTTTGTAAAGAAAGCTACATTTTCCCATTAGTTTGTTACAAAATAGATTGAAACCGATGCTATCTCGTCTAAAACCTAAATATAAAACCTTCTACCTGGTATTGTAATTCCTCTAATATGATAAAAAGCATGTCATATTTTACTTTTACTACGGTCAACCCTCCATTGCCAAGGGTAGACGTCATTTTCCGGTTCTTAATGGAACCTGAAAGTATCTCTTCTCGGACATAATGTTATATTCAATTTTTATATAGACTGATTAATGATATCTTGCTGTAGGATGGTAGAAAGCAGCCAATGTTTGCGAAATGTCATTCTTATGGTCTTAAGCTGGCAACCTGATGGAAAATGGTCACCTCCACATATGGTCATCAGCAATACTAGGGATATCAGTAATGCGTTGCCTACCTCTAAAGATACATCTATTAAAGCACTTCAAGGATCCCACTGAGTAATAAAAAGAAGGATTATAATTAGGAGCGTCGGTGGCCTAATGGTTAAGGGGTCCGACACGTAAGCGAGAGGTCTCCAGTTCGAACCCCAGTACCGCCATTAGGTGGGGACCCATTTTAACCTCTATATTGGTGTTCCCCATTTCGCGGTGTTTTGTACTACTACCATCTATGTACTTGATTATGCAATAAAACTGAATTACTAATACATTTTTATAAATATCCGTGTGCAGGTGCAAGTATAAGAAAATGGGGCCCCCCGCCTGCTTTCAAGTTTAAATTAATCTAACGTTTGTACTTTATACACATATTTACTTACACCAAGGTTTCTCAAACTTATGGCTCCAAGGACCTCTGTACAGTGACAGCAGATGACAGCGAACCCCCCTAAAGTATCCAAACCCCCTAAAGAAAATAATGAAATTGGCTGTTTATTTCAATAATCATCATATCAGCCGGAAGACGCCCACTGCTGGGCATAGGCCTCTCATAGAGATCTCGACGGCGGCCGGTCCTGTGCCTTCCGCATCCAGCTGGTATCTGTCATCTTTACCAGGTCGTCTACCCACACTGTGTCTTCCGCAATTCTTGCGTCTTTATTTCAATAAAAGACAACAAATAAAGAGACTTAAAATATTTTTCATATTAATGGGATGGACTTATTTTTATGTAGCAAATTATGTCAATTTTAGAAGTAATTCTAACATCAGCGTGACGTAAACATATCTTGTCGCGAACCGCCGAATGTCGAACCCCTAGGGGTTCGCGCCTAAACTAACACCAATCGGCTTGTTTCTAACTTTTCAGTTTTTAATAGCAGTCGGGGTTTTTAATTTTTGTACTACTTTCTTATTCGAGTTATGTACATTAGTTGAACACTAACCAATACTCTTACGATGAGTGAAAATAGTGTTAAACATCCTGCATATTCGGGCGACTGTATGAACAATAATCCATTTAGCTAATGGCAGTCGCTCCACCGTAATTACATGATCTGCCAAATCCTGGATCATGGTCAAGGTCAAGATGGTCAAGGCGGACTCCGGGCCCCCGACACGGCCATAATGATTAGTTTATTACTAAAAGAACTATATATTATGTGACCAACTTACAAGTAGGAGCTACTAAACAACAACCTTTTTCAGTTAGTGCCACCGATAGCGCTGATTACCTAATTACGTGAGCACTATCCGATTACTTGTATCTTATCGTCTCTGGCGTCTCCCCCACTGTTATTCGTGGAACTTTGACAGCTTGAATGATTACCCGAGAGTTCGTCGCCATTCAAGAATTGAACTTCTTAAGTGCTGTGTAATGAATGGGCTGGAAAATTCGAATCACTGGATTTCAGTTTATTTTTAACTAGTGAACCCGGACTTTACAATTACTTTACCTCTACCTACCTAACCTACCCTTTATTCTTGGATGAAATGAATGGAATGAAAAATTCTTTATTGTTTATACACAAAATAATACAAAAACAGAGGAAAAATTAAAAGCACCCAGCGGCCTTATCGATTAAAGCGACCTTTATTCCTTATGAACCTTCCTTTTGAATCACTGTACCTATTGTTGAAAACCGAATATTGTTGACATCCGTTACGTAGTTACATAAATAAATATGCTTGGACAATTCACACAGCGCCATCTAGACCCGAAGCAAGCAAAGCTTGTGTTATGGGTGCCAGAGAACTGATAAACTACTCATACATACAAAATGACAGAAGTCGGGAAGCGACTTTGTTTTATAGTATATACTTTGTGGCACTCAAGCAAAAACAAGTGTGACAAGCGCTCTCACATTTTGACGGTTAGTACCCCCTCATAATTATCCAGAATTTGGCAGATCATGAAATTACAGTGGAGCATGTCCAGCGTGCCTTACTACCTGCACGCGCGAGGATTTGTACGCGGCCACGAACAAAGCTGTATTTGTGGCGGAGTACTGATCCTCACAAATTTGACCCGCTACTAGTCGTCACGCCAAGAAGAAGAAGTGGTGCGACTGCTATCTGACCTCCGTGAACGTTTAATAGGGGAACAAACCCTCGGATTATGGTTATGTCCATTTCCGAACAGTCAGATTCGCAGGATGACGGATTCTGACGGATTCTGATAGTCAGTTCTTTTTACGTCAAATTCTGATTAGGCCAGATATTTGTACAATCATAGACAAGAGTCCGAGAAAAAATATAACCCGGCACCTCGAGTACGAGTCGGTTTTCAATCTATCGTCTCTAAACCTCAGGCATAGGAATATGGTAACCAATATTAAGTCCTCCTCACAGCGACAAAGCATTTGCGGTATTACGTCTTTGTAACCCAAACTAAACCATATCACATTCCGTGAATCGTAGACACATCTCATGGGCGTCACCTACCGCTTTTCTCTAGGATCATGTTACACCCCAATCCCAGGGGTCGACACTGAAATATTTAGGTACAGCATTTGTCACAAATCCCTTGTACGCGCCTAGACGTGGAACAAAACCATGTTATATCTACGCAAGATGAGCTGCGTGAGCGAAATAAATACCAATCTGACAAATGGAGGATGTGTATCGATTTTCCTATTGCGGTACTGGCATTGGATGCGGTAGGTTTTGGGGTGAAATAGTTTAAGGTGCCATGTTAGAGTGATGTGATGTGACGTACGTGATGCATGGGATATCGGCTCTCATAGTAACTTGTGCTCATGCACAGGCGTAGAGTCTATTTACGATATAATTTACTAATACATGATTTGTTAAGCAAACATTTTGAAGCACGCGCATATTTTTTCTTTCAATGACGTAAATAATGCAAATTAAATATTATTATTACTTAAGTTCATAAGGCCTAACATGATGACAAAATTTTCTTAACAATAATAATTAAATTTAAAAATGGGGGAGAACGGGATCTTTTATTCCCGTTGTCCCCCATTTTTTAATTCGGGGGACAACGAAACTAAAATTCCCGTTGTCCCCCATTCGGGGGATAGCATTCGGGGGATAACGGGAATGACCCCTAACTTGCCCATGGCGTGTATGTAAATATTAGATGAATTATGAAATAAGCTTTCTGTCATTAATGCAGAATTCAAAATTGCATAAGGCACAACTGGGTTACACATGCCAGTTTTCGGCATGTAGTGCTTGTCATCCGAGGATTGAATGCCTTCGAATGAATGTTTTGAATGAAAGCGTCTCGGGGAGCCATAACAAGCATGCCGAAAACTAGTACGTGTAACCCAGCTTATACCTATCTGTTAGCTAATTACGAAACTCTGTTGCTAACAATTCCCTGATTTCAATTATTGCAATTGATACGTTTGCGATTACGTATGTTCGATTTAATAGTTTCAGTTGATTGCAATGGCACTTTGTTTGCAACTGAACTCATGTAATCAATGATACGTAATCAAAATCACAATTTCAATAATTGAAATCAGAGAATTGTTAGCAACAGAGTTACGTTTTCGGCATGCTTGTTATGGCACAGGTAATCCGTCAGCTACCAAAACAGTATCGAACGCTCCCACCCGCCCGGGAGCGCCCGGCTACTGAATAAATGTGAGCCCGCGCCGTCACGTAGCGCGCCAAATGACTGATTCATACTGGCCGTGGGGCCGCCTTTCGGCCCGGTTGTAGTGGAACTCCATGGTTATACATACATATTTGATTCCTCAGGATTGAGGTGACGTGTCAGTTGTGGCCATTGCTGCTATTTAGCGCTTTCGGTGCTAGATCTAGCGTAATTTCAGGGTAATCAACTCTTATTGTTAATATTTGATTGCTAGCAGGAATTCTAGCGCTTAATCGAACTGGTTGTAAATTTTATTTTATTTATTCAGAAGGAAAGATTATATTGTAAGTGACTACATTTACCAATATGTTTGCGTTTAAACCCATAGTTTCCTAAATATAAATATAGCAATGGTGCAGCAAACTGTAGTTACTGACAAACTAAATAAGAAACATTTTTATGCTTTCTTTATTGTATTTACGTTGCAATTAAATATATCTAGCTTATTAATTGCACTACAATGACATACCCAAAATATGCTAAAATAAACCGAAAGATGTCAAATTTTGTCCCAAAAGACATGGAACGAACAAGATTTAGGTACGTAACATAACCGCTCACTGAGCGAGCGCAACGAGCTCCTGTTTGTGCCGCTTTAGTAGAAGCCAACTAATTAATTTCTTGGTCAGTCACACAGTAGGTGTGGTTGTGGAACGTAACTTTTAACTCCTGATTGTTAAAATCTAGCGCTTTATTTAAACCACACTTGTTTAGCGGAATCTAGCCCTTTTTTGTACTTATCTAGCATCCAACACAGACCTGGCAGTACTTGCCGCTTGTTCCGTGTTTTATGTAGCAACACCGGAAGCATGTAGAAGCATGGAGGCAAGCGTGGAAAAGCGGATTATGCCGACACAGACAAACAATATTTGTCTACTGGAAGAGTTCAATTTATGTACCCACTATAAATGTAGGTTTATTTCTTGTATTTTATGTAGTATTCTGTGATAGAATTTAAGTGCCGCTAACAATGCGACACGGATAATAAGGAAAGTGGCGGTAAAAGAAACTAACATTCCCCATTGTGAAATCAGTGCTTCATAGAATTATTATTGTGAAATCAGTCCTTCATAGAAGAAGAGGTTGGTGCCAAAAACCAACTAATTTTAGAAGATGTACATTACGGAGGCGGCTTATTATGATTATAGCTTACTCAATGGCGTCAAATTCCGCCAGTTTTTCCTGTAGGTACTACTTTTCCTCAATCTGTCAGAGTAACCCGAGTTATTAGTGGATCTTTACAATACAATAGCTTTTGTGTGAGACATCGTATTTTTTAGTGAAAAACCTTCTCTTTGATTCACTCTATATAATATTTACAATTGCAGGAAAATCCATTCCATATTTTTTGAGTGAAACTCAAAATATACAAACACCCATTTTAATGTATAACTCTTCCCCATTGTGATGGGAAGTTATTGTTACACCTGCTTGGATTGATGAAACCTCTTTCACGTCTTCAAGAGTCATCAACGTCAACGTACTAATCCTGATAGTGCTGTATTTCGTATTTTGGTATGTAGGAGTAGCCACCGTTTATTTTTAGACCGCCGTCCCACCTGGTGGCTGACGATGGAGCATGCCTATCTATAGGAACAGCCTATTCACTAAAGCCGTAAAGAAATCCAGATTATAATGATCAGGGAACACACTCGCAGACAACGTGTTCCATTCCTTAGCCGGATAGCTGAAAGATTCACGACATTAATAAATATTCGTACACAGTGCAACTGTTAATGAATAAATAAATACAAAATGGCGGAAAGGGGCCGGCGGAATGAGGTCGTGCAACTGCTGCGCATACTCTCAGAAATGCAACCTGTAGAAGACTTTGATGGACTAAAGATTACCCTTTCACTTGACATTATGGGCTGTTGACGATTGGAGGCTAAATTCGACAGTACATTTCTCTCATGCATACATACTAAGGTTATGGAATATGCGGTTTTTTCTGGAGAATACCACAAAGAATTCTTCAAGAAAGGGGTAAAAGAAAAGTTTTTACCAATGCAGCAACACGGGAGTATTGCCTAAACCCTTCACCGCATGGCTGCACAATAAATACAAACATAGGTTACGACACTAACTAAGATTAAGTTTTATCCATATCCTATTACAGTAATCACAGTATTTACTTGATGTAAAGGATGCTTCGTATACTGTAAAATGTATCTACCAATCTGTTAAAGAAATAAATTATTTAAATTTGACGACCTGAGTGGTTCAGTGATCAACATGCCGGTCTGCCACGCAAGAGGGTTCGATTCCCGGCCGGGCAGAAATTGAAATGATGAATTTTAATTTCTGTTACGGGTCTGGGTGTTCTATGTATAATAAGTATGTATTTAAAAAGTATATAAGTAGTTTATCAGTTATCTAGCACCCATAACACAAGCTTTGCTTACTTTGGGGCTAGATGGCGCTGTGTGAATTTGTCCACGATTATTTATTATTATTATAATTTTTTAAATTTTAATTGCAAATATCAAAAGGTTACTGTAACCATCAGGCAGTCTATTTATATAAGCCTGAATCATTCCACTGCTAGACAAATGCCTCCCCCCTATTCTTCCATACTTTGCAAACGTTTGCTAAGGTTTCCCAGGTCCAGTCGAAAGACAACCAATGAATATGTCGAAGACCAAGCTGATGACCAATTGCTTCAAGTACAGGTTAGAGTTACAAGGGCGGGAGATTGCATATGTTAATGAGTTCGTTTATTTGGGCCATTTAATCTCATTCCTGGCGAGACAAAGCAAGACAAAGGCAGTTGTATTACTTACCTACTTCATCATCACAGCCCATAACAGTCCACTCACTGCAGGACTTCGGGCCTCTCCCACGAAAGGGAAGGTCATTGCCATAATCTCCACGCTTGGCAGGCGGGTTGGAGATCGCAGTGCAGTTGATGTAAATCTACCCAGAAAGATGCTGCTGCCCACCTTTCGGATTTGTCCCTTAGTCGCCTCTTACGACACCCACGGGAAGAGATGGGGTGGTGCTATTCTTTGAGGTGGCGGCACCACACACCACACCTACTTATACCTACCTTACCTACTTATAGAAAAGTATTTGAAATTCAAATTCAAAAGAAAACTTTAGACGAGAGAAGTCTTGCAGAACCCCAAGCTATACCCACATACTTAACAACTACAAAGAGGTTATTTTATCAGGGCTCCGCTCATATTATCAAGTAAGGGGAAGCCCAGCCATTTAGGAGGTCGTTTACAGAGCCCGTTACTCGTGTAATTCCCGTTTACAAATGATGCTACGTCGCGGGGTGTAATTTGGCCTATCCCTAGACTAAATGCCACTTTAAAAGTTGTGTACGGGTTTAGTTGTATAATTTTAGCATTTAAAACTTTAATCTTAGCATTTCAGGCTTAGTAAAGGTCATATATTTTTCTCTTCTAAGATGTTCCAGCCGTTCCCAGGGGTTTTAACACGCGCAGTCCGGATTTCTGTAAACGTTCAATTGAATACATTGATCTCGCGGGACTCTTTTTATTTTTCCGGTAAGAAATATTTTAGTACAAACTTTTCCCCTTGAGAAAAGAGATTTCCCTCTTGAAACATATTCAGAAGATAGAATTATGAGATCTTAGATAAGGTAAGAAAGTAAGTTAAAGATCGGGTGGGGCTGTGTCGGAACATACGGCCGTTGGTTTTAACGTGAAACGTCTATAAGGCCAAGTCATCGGCCGCATCGTCACTTACCACCAGGTGAGGTGGCGGTCAAATGCCTAGCTAGTAAAGTAATAAAAAAAAATGAGTTGTGTTCGCGGAGTAGGCGTCTTTTACTTAATCGCACCTTGGAAGCTTTGAGACGCTCTCGAAACCACCTCGCTCGTCCAGCGCCGGACATTGGGGTACCCACGTGTGGACTATGGTCCCATCTTTCCGACGATAGCCGTGACTTGTATGACTTGACGTGTAAAGAACAGCCTTTAGGTACACAAGAAAAAAATAGCGCGCAAAGACGGTCTTAGATTAATAATAGAAATACCTTGATCGATATTTTTGTTTTACAGGACTGCCTACAAATTAGGGTTATGTTTTATTCAAAGTTGTTTACCTTAATTAGTTCTTGTCTACTTGGGTGATACTTTCTTTGGTATGTTTGTTTAGTGTACTCAAGTAGCGAAACAAGAGGTTAGTAGATGAAAGAAAAATAATATCCTAAAGAGAAAAACCTTTTTCGGGTACTTTCCTTATACTTACGTAAAGAGAGATGGAATTTTTTATACATGTCTATTTATTAAAGACGATCTGAGTGGTTCGGTTGGTTAACACGCCGGTCTGCCGGGTTCGATTCTCGGGCATGCAAAAAATTCAAAGATTAATAAATAATAAAAAAAATAAAAGTCTTTATTACGGATGACACAGATCCATACATCAAATTCGAAATATACAATATACAAATAAAATAAAATAAAAATAGTATAGTAAATAAAAATAATAAAAATGAAAATGTAAAAATTAAAATTTAAAATTGTAATAATAAATTACAAACATTAGAAAAATAAAATTAATATTACAAGTATAGCGTGAATATCTTAATGTCATCTCTGGTTCCCGTTCTGGTGCGCAGATAGCCAATACTTCTGTATGGAACAATATTAATTCTAAGGGATCGAACTCGGTACCTCTTGTGAGAGGCACATTGTACCCATAGATTACGCAGCACCCTCCCATTGTGCTGTGGCCGACAAAGGCGGTAGAGAAAAGTACTCCATAAATTATGCAGTGTACGACTTTTCGCAGGAACAACTTTAAGATTACGAGTTCACGAAGTTGCTTTGCCATGCCTGTTATCGGATCGCATAGCCAGGGTTTCTCAAACTTATGGGTTACGTACCCCTGTCAAATATTGCAGATGACAGCGAACCCAAGAAGAAATTTCAATAAAAGGTAACAAATACATTGTCAGAAAAGTGTCTTTTAATATTAATGTGATGGGTGGGCTGGGCTTTTTTCATGCAATTAGCAATACCTAAATCTTGTCGTGAACCCCCCCTACCGTCGAATGGCATACCCCTAGGGGTTCGCGTATCCAACTTTGAGAAAATAGACTATAGGGCATTATAGTAGGTGCCAAATAGGTTGGCAATAACCTCTCGATCGGAACAAATTCGTATGTTTTCAGAGCGATTGTTGTAAAAGTTCAAAGGGTCATTATATTTGTCAAATTATTACGTAGAACTTAATTGTAAAAGAACCATTGTAGTCCATTAATCGTTTCTAATCACTAGTAATGGCAAAGGAGAGTCAACAACAGCGACGCTGCAGACAAGTTTGTTACTAATGCATATGAATCATATTATGGAACGCTAACGTGGCCTTCTTTAGCGTTTCATATCTTAGACCCCCTTATCTGCCTTACCTGGCGAACAAGGTGGCCCTCGGGCCGACCGAGCGCAATCGAGACGTTTTCGCTGAGATGACAGATAATCGACTTATTTGACTTTGGCCAGAGTCACCCAAGTCTGTGGAGTCTGACTGCGTATTTTTTTGCCAAATATTGGTAAGTAATAATACGTGAAACTTTGAGAAGGCAAGTATTATAGAATTAATAAAATCAAAACTAGCTTTTTTGTTCGTGACTTCGCTCAAGAAAATTCGGTTAACGTGGAAACCATATTGAATTCCGGAGAAAACTATAGTCTATGTTACTCGCTGACAATGTAGCTATAATCTAGTTTTCTATAGGTTAAAGAATTTGTAATTTTTAAGTTTTAACATACAATCGAACAATCAAATCTTTTTCTTTTTATAGTTAAGATCAGCGGTCGGCAACCCGCGGCCCGCCGATTTCCATTTATGTTATTTTGCGTCGGCGGTTAATAACAACATGTAAGAGTATACTTGCAGAAATAGGGTGGCCAACCCTGTGTGTTTATTTTACACTCACCTGTAATGTGTCTAAAATAATAGAAGTTAAGGAAAAAAAGTAAAACCAACAACAAGTAAAATCTCCGACAGACTGACCGACCGTTTCATTGATTTTACTTAAATTACTATTGTAAGGATCATCCACTGCTGTTAAGACAAAAAATGGACAAAATGGCGAAGTCGCTCCGCTCGCTCATTCTACCAATGATCACCTTAAGCTTTTAAGACCCAAAATGACTTATATTTCGAGCTCGCTCCGCTCGCTCACACATTCGTTGTTCTCCACCACGTTTTTAAACTAAAAAATTTCGAGCTCGTTTCGCTCGCTCCTTCATTACTTTATTACTTGCATTATGTTCGCCCAGGTTATTTAAGAATAAAATTCAAATCATTTTGATTTCGATTCAATTTTTCAAATCGTACCTAAACATTGTGAGCTCGTTCATTCAATGTCTTCAATCGATTTAGTAAAACTAACGCCTGTGGCTTGGCTGGAATGGCTTTAATCGTGCTGATTCGTGCTCACTAACTGTACTGTGCTCACGGACTTTGTTTCATCGGAAACCTCAGGGGCCAGGAAAATAGCCCTGGAATATATATAGGCCCTGGAAAATAGCCCTAGATACGTCAATACCTGACCTCCGTGATCCTGCTACCGGGGGAACTGACTATATTGGATCATGGTTACACATTCAACCGCCTGAATGTGCAGGTTTCACAGAGCATCGGTTAGATTTCAACTCATGCACATGACTCAGAAAAGACTCATTGGTATATGGCCATAGTGACATTTGAACCCGGTACCTCCCGCTTACGAGTCGGATACCTATACCACTAAGCGACCGACGTCTATTTTTTTAATTAAAAAATATGCCCGAAATGATACCTCTGAAGCACAGCATTTCCTCAAAAATACATGACAGTTGGCCACCCTATGTTGAAAGGTTCTGTAAACACGATCTTTGTAAACGACATAGCCTAAGGAGGGACCGGAGTGAGTAAGAGGGGGATATTCGGCACTCCGCTATTTAAATTGAGACCATTTGTTATCGGGGTATAGGTACGTGAACACTCCAGCATCGGTGGCCGTGTGGTTACGGTATCCGAATCGTAAGAGAGGTAGGGGGTTCGAGTCCCACTGCGAGCTTGAAAAAATGACTATTTTCTGAGTTATGCATTTGTTAAATACTAACCAATGCTCTTTGACGTGATCA
Source organism: Blastobasis lacticolella (assembly GCA_905147135.1). Taxonomy (NCBI): domain Eukaryota; kingdom Metazoa; phylum Arthropoda; class Insecta; order Lepidoptera; family Blastobasidae; genus Blastobasis; species Blastobasis lacticolella. The sequence continues at coordinate 14,010,568 of LR990061.1, forward strand.
AACCCGCACATTCGGGCGACTGGCTGTGTAACCATGATCCAATCTGGTCAGGTTCCCCTGGTAGCAGGGTCACGGAGGTCAGATGGCAAATTACCTGATCTGCCAAATCCTGGATCATGGTCAAGGCGGACACCGGGCTCTAGTGCGCGAGAGCACAACCGGGACATTAACGCCAAGATGAAACTGTCTTAGGAGTCGGATACTTTAACCACTCGACCACCGACGCTCCTGACACTTGATTGAAAGACAAAACAGGAACAGTAGGGAAGTAGATTGTTAGAAAAAGTTAATAATTGTTAAAACAGTTTAATATGTATTACCAACTTGTAATGACTAAACAGGTTAGGTACTTAGGCATATATAAACAGCTATTCTTATTCTTTTTACGTTAAACCTAATCGCATGAAGGCCTTTACAATTTTTTGACAAATTGAATTTAAGCACTTGGGTTGACTACTTCTGGATACCGCCGAGTATATGTATATGTAGGGCATCATCACAGCCCATGACAGTGCACTGCAGGACTTAGGGCTTCTCCCACTAAACGAGAGGTTATTGCTATAATCTCCATGGAAGGCGAGATGGAGATCGCAGTGTTATAAATACAAGTGTAACAATGGAAAACGTTGCTGTCCATTTTCCAGCCTACGGAGACTAGATCATTTGCCTATAAACCCACGAGTGTAAGGGATTGGTGCTATTCTACTCTGCCGGACACCACACGGCCAACATGTAGGTGTTAATGATTAAATTGATAATAATATCCCAAAATGCCCACTCTCCCCTGCTACGCCAATATTCGTTACCAATAATAAATAACATAAGTTTCAATTAGATGGTCCCCCGGAAAAGTTGGCCAGAGATAGTTGCGGTGCTATTAAGAATCTCTAACGCTTTCGTATCGTCTTCGTGTAACTATTGCGATGAGGCCGCCTGTTGTATTCTCTGTTGCTACCGATATGAACCGAATGTATCTTGTATTTATGCAATAAAGTGTTCATTAATTAATTAATTCGTTTCATTGTCGTTATTAATTACTGCTGCCCGTTTTATTAGTTGCATGGCGAGCACAAGTGTGCTCTCAGCGGACTAAAGAAGTCGGCGATAAATAGTGCACATGGGCTAGTATACAAAAATTATTGTTATTTAGTAACGAAGTAAAATTCACAGTTACAATTACGCATGAAGAATTCCTGAGTATTACTTTTTGATTTCTATTTAATTGAAATGGGTGCAGAGAAACGGCACTGTTCTTCAATTTTCTTCTATTCATATATGTTTGTCTATTAGTTATTTACTCATTTCATATTGTTTGTTATTAATGAATTTGTTTGTGCATTTTTATGTCAGTTTTTCTTATTACTTTTTTTTTGTAATTTTTTGTTTTACGGCTCTGGAGTACCTAAAGGTATTTTTTTACCAAATAGGTATTTTTTGAGGTCAGTGATTTCAACCCCTTTGAGCCCATTTGTTATGTGTTTGTGGTGTTATTGTGTGTAAATAAATATTTTCTATTTATATTTCTATTTCTAAAAACGTCGTAAATGTTCTAAAATCAAAGGTGCATAGACACTTAAGGTTAATAGTGTTTTGAGTTTGTAATAGGTACTTACTGTATCAAATAACATGTTTAATTTGGTTGGGTTACACGCCAAGGGTACAGCGGTCAAAATACATTTTCCACTGTGCCCTCAAGGGAACAGATAAGGGTATACAGGAAAACAAGGGGCTGCTGCTAGTTCGGCGTGTAATAATACTAATTATAATAGTATGCCGTCCCGGGATGCCAATGACAACATCAGAGAAACTACTTACTACAAAATTATTCTATATGGGTGCCAATTGTCCTGTAACTGTTAAACCTGTTGTGGATCTTCCAGCTACCCGCACGAGCTGCTTTGGTTCAACCTTTATAATGCGAACGGCTAAGAAATGGAACGCGTTGCCTGCGAGTGTGTTCCCTGATCACTATAATCCGGACGCCTTCAAGGCTAGAGTTCCTAGACATCTTCGACCGCATCGTCACTTACCACCAGGTGAGATAAATAAATAAATAAATAAATATTCGTGGACAAATTCACACAGCGCCATCTAGCCCCAAAGTAAGCAAAGCTTGTGTTATGGGTGCTAGATAAGTGATAAACTACTTAAATACTTTTTAAATACATACTTATTATACATAGAACACCCAGACCCGTTACAGAAATTAAAATTCATCATTTCAATTTCTCCCCGGCCGGGAATCGAACCTGGGACCTCTTGCGTGGCAGACCGGCATGTTAACCATTGAACCACTCAGGTCGGTCAAATGCCTGAAAAGTCCATAATTAGAAAAAAAACCTGTCTCAGGGTCCCCAGCGGAAGACCTTGGCCAATCACGCTAACGGTATTAGGTGGCACACCTAACACCTCGTTGCGGTACAGAAGTTCAACTAGCCTTATTGTACGAAACTGTCACCCATTCAGTTCCCGGACTCTGCAACCGTTACCTAAGAGGTTTCGAACCCGGTATCTTGGTTACGAATCGGATACTCAACCGCCCGGCCACCGACGTTCCGCCCGAAATTTGAAACGATATATTTTAGACAAACTACAAGCATAGACTCAAACACTAGCCTTAACCTTGGTTATAGTTGATGAAAAAGTCTACTAACATAATGTATCAAACTATCGCGGTTATTATAACACATTTTAAAGGTATGTTTCGGGTTTCCTACCGCGTACCTTTGTTCACGAGTAGCCCGATATTGTCCCGTGACCATGATGCATGTGTTATATTATATGGTATTATAGTCTATTTTTAATTGTTATTTAAAAGTAAAACTATCGTAATTAATAATAAATAATATTGCCAAATAAAATTATAGTCGTTTCAGAACGAATGTACGAAACTCCTGAACGATTCAGTACTAATTAACTAAAAGTTTGGTGTCTAAATATTTAATGTATCTTATAATTATTTAAAATAGTTTTAAGAACTATTTCGATGAATTTGGTTATTATCTTTGCACAATATTTCATAGTTAATTAGAATTATTATAACGTGCTGTCATTGGTTGAAATGTAACGGCTTCTAACTTCCGTTTGAATGTTGGTTATATAAACCCAGTCGAGAGACTGGGAGGGCCTTGTTGCTCCAGACCCGGCACAGAGTTAAGTACAAACTTGCATTGTTTTATTGTTGCTTTATATTTTGTATTAGTTTTATTCATCTATATAATCGGTTATTGATTGAATCATACGTAATACTATTGTCCCATTTTTAGGGATTTTGTATTTTGCCATGTATTATTATGTTCAGAATATATTGTTATATTTCCCATGTAACTTTGTTTGCTATGATTGCCTATCCTATGATATAATAACTTATCTAATTTGATCCAATATGTGTGTTTAAATATGCTTTTCCTGTCTGGAATAAATTGCTATTTATATTTAACTAATGTGCCCTATTTTTATTTCATTAAGCTTTCCACCCTTAGTTTTCGATAAAATACTAGACCACCATCATTAATATCTTCTAAATACTTAAATTCACACGCGAGATCTGTACACTCTATACACCCTATCTAACATCAGAAGTGGGATAAAGGACTCGCAACGTCCTACAATATTTCTAACATTCTTATTTTTTTTATGTTACATCGTGATCTTTCCGCCCGCACGAGCCTGTGGAAGCTGGATTCTTCTTACGACGCGGAACGGCGAGTACCTGCAGAATGCAGATGCGGGACTACGATGTTTGGTCCTCGACGAAACTGCTATTTACAGTTTTTAATCGGTGAGTCGTTCATTCATTTCTCTCATCGAATGTGTAACGAACAAATTGAGAAAGTCGAGAAAGTCTTAAGTTGCTATGCACCAACTTAGTGGCAGAATTACAATTTAATTAATTTTACAATGGATTTAAAACTAAAGTTCCTGTCCAGAAACGAATACGTCCACATCAGTAAAATTTGAAAATTATTTGTTTAATGAGGGTATGGTTTGATTATAATTTTAACTTTGACCGTCGATACTTTTTAAATTATTTTGAAAAGCTGCCTACAACATTAAAAAAAAAAAAAGTCTTTGTAATTTTTTGTTAGTAAGAAATAATTTACCAAATGAATGTAAATACGAGTAGTTAAATTCGAAATTGGTTTTAGTTAGGTTATTTGCACTATGTAACGTTAATGTGAATTACTTTTTATGTTTAGTTTTTTTTGGTGTAGTAGCCGATCGACTGTGTTACCTACGACTAAGTATATCCGATGGACCTAGTACAGGTTTGGTTAAAGAATAAAACATGAGCTGACAGGATATTGATAGATACTACTTTATGATTTTAACTATTGAGAAATTGCTATTCTAAGTTTATAGCTTAACAGGTGTACGTGCACGTTATATAAGCATGACTAGTACAGCAGTACCTTTTCATCAGCATCATAAATTTAAGAGTTGGACTCCTGCCGATGGAGCAATCTACCTACAAGTACCTACCTATTACAAAAGTGTGATGAATGAACGTCAAGGAGTAAAAATGTTAGTGATGTTTATTAATTTCGATTTGTTTTTCCTTGAAAAAAAAAGAGTATTGCTTTGAGTTACATACTATAAGACAGCTAGTAGTAGCGGGTGTTTTACAACCATAGGGTCAGGAATGATCGAGCGAACATGGTACTGTGCTGTTTCCATTTTTCAGATAACACACCGAGGCCCTTCTACAAGTAAATGGGCATCGTCACTACAATGTACGATGTCTTGCACGACTTACGGACTTCCCCTCTGAAGAACGGAACGAGACCTAAACCTGGACTTGCGCCGTGCTGTTTTCATCACGTTGCGAGACTGGAACACCTTGTTTAAATCGAAGATGGGAGCGACATCGCTAAAACGGTAGCAGGTAACACCCTCAAGGGTTCTGCATTAATACTGCATAAGACGCGGACGACTTAATCCCTGAAACTCGTGCTTCAAACTATACTGACTAGTTTGAAAGAATAAGTTTAAATTTATATTATTTTAATTTATTTTCTATATAGACGCTATATTTTCCCCATATTAAAGTTAAATTTTGAATACAAAAGTATGTGAATGCCAACTGAAACCGTTAAAAACGGTAATCGCATAATTTCCTTTTTAATAACAATACTTTTGTTGTATTTTCAAAATGGATTCTAGTTATTCATTGCATAAAATGATTTAACGCCAATAATAATATGAGTCAGTAATATGATACTGTGATGTGAGAATGGCCACTTTTATGAACTGCATATGTGATTTATTTGTGCGAATATTATACACACTTTATTATACAACTTCACAGCAGTGTTACACTACACTTTATTAAGTTATATGTTCATACTACACGAAACCGACAGTAACTACCTATCTCGATCTTAAAAAGTTTTATTTTCCATACAAATTTCGTAGTACGTTTTTACCCCCTTACATTAGGGGTTAAAGTTAACCCAAGTCAAGTTCTCTATAAATTCTATTAATTCCGTAAGAAATGATTTTAGACGAATATTGAGAAATCCTTTCATAGAAGCCATCAGTACAAAATTATATATATGCTTTTCAACAATTCTTGTTGGTGGTAAAAAAAAAAAAACTATTTTGTGCGGTTGACCGACAAATACTTGCTAAGTTTTCTAAATAATAAGTTAACGATAATCGTAACCTTTATATTCCCGTCAATTTGATAGGTAACTTTAATAAGATAGTACCTACTTGTAATAGTCTGACATAGATTATCGAAAACGAAAAACACACATCTAATTTGCCTCGTATGAAAGAAATAACCGATATCAACCGCCTTTAACAAAGAAATAACATGTAAACAAAACCCTTCCAGTTACCCACATTGGAAAATATTAAAATCATTGACCAAATGGAAATGCTGTAGATACGTCTTTCCAACATTTTACTATGTTTGCGTTGATATTTGAGACAATTTTTTGAATCTCCTGCCCCACACTTCCCACTGAAAGTATTGTTTTAACAATTGTACTTAATTTACAAGAAAAATTGTTTTCCCTCTCAAGAATACTATCATATGTATTTTTGTTGCACAATGTTTCCATCATGTTGACAACACAAAATTTTGTTGGGTGGGTTCCCGGCTTAACTCAAAATATTAATTTGTTTACTTCATTTTCATTTCCACAAACTGTCACCATACAATAAATATTCAATTCAAGCAATTTATTAAAGTACCTACATCGACAAGATACTTTTAAAAATGGGTACCTTTATTTATTGTATTTATTCATACATTGAAATATTACATGAAAGATTTTTAACTCTTAAATGTAAATCCAATAACAGGCAAACTTACGTTCGCAATAGAATCGATCGCGCTTAATTAAAAAATAAATCTACCACCGACATTCGTCTGATATTTTTAAGTGCGAAAGGTCTTTGCACTGCGTCTTGGGACCGAGAAAGACGCCATGTTTAACAAGTATGAACAGTCGATTAACCCCCTTACAATTTTAAAAAGAACTAGCTTTGTTATCATAAACTATATACCTTTACCTGTTTCCATAAACTATATTCGGATAATCTACCGCTATGAAAGAATTTTCAAAACTAGTACAGTGGTTACGAAGATTTTGGTTTCGAAAGATTATTTATTTCATTTCATTTATTACGTATCAGTTTTCCAACAGATTTCACAATATTATGTAGTACTTACATGTATTTATATGGCACCCTGTTAGGGCATTGCAAATAGGTGATAGTATCTAATAAACAGTACAATAAACAAAATATTAAATAATTCACATATTTGTAAGATGTCATTCTGTATTAGCAATTAATTCTATCAGCAGTATTGTCATTTTTCACATAAATTTCAAAACGGTGTCATAAATAATATAATACAATAGCTATATCCGGATTATCTCAATTCGAGATAATTAAAAAAATTCATCAATATTATAATAGCATTTTTGCACAAGAAAGGATTTCATTTCTTTGGTAAATGATTTCAATTTTTAATGATTTTTTATGTTGTTGGATATATGATTACTTGAACATTTTATCCATCACAGCGTGGGGACCATTTGTACATATAGTGAATTTAGAAAAATGTTTCTGTTTATTAACATTGCGATCGTTTCGTCTAACGCAAGTTCTAGGTGAATACATTTACTTGAATTTTCTTACAAATTTATATGACTGTAGAATGTACAATGACGTCACTGTTAGTATGCCGTACTTTATAAATTTCCGTCCGAACTTATAACTTTCCCCCTACATATGATTAAAATTTAAATTTTTGCTAGCTACCGTTAGTGATTGGAAAATCAAACGTCAGAATTGACCGAACGGATTATGATGGTAGATTTGGCTGATAAGTACCATTTATTATATTGTGACAAAAGTTCAGAAGTAAAACAACAAACATTTATTTACACACACATAAGAAACAATACCATACGATAAGTACTGTATTCTTCCAAAAACAAAAGATATTTTATACTAAACACTAATATTTTCTATTTACTACACGTACCTATTCAATTTTATTATATTAATGTTTATATATTATGTTTGGTCGACTTTCTTGCCCGATGTCGGTCAGCCTCACAGGCAGTGAGTGTTGGGCCTGGCATGTTAAGGCATATAGTCAACATTTATCAGGATCACCGGTATAGGTGATGCCAGTGACAAAAAATATTATCAGGATCACGGGTAAAGGTGATGCCGGTGATGGTTTACAATAATAATTATGAAATTTAAAAAAGCGTACATGCATTACTGATGATTTCATTGACTTAATAACTTAACTATTGGACTTAGTTAAAATTGTAAATAAAAAACAAGCTAAAATGCAATGAAAAAAAAAGCGGAAATGCTAAGTACATGGTTATTTATTTATCAATAATGGTACAAAATAAAAAGGAAAGCTGGAATGCTATAAAAAAAGCGGAAATGCACAGTAAATGGTTATTTATTTTTCAAATATGGGTTTAAAAAAGTTAAGTATGTGACGATTATAAAACATACATAATATTTATAAACTTTTGTATGTACACGTTGTACACGTGGAAATAACACAGCATAAACGATACAACAGGCACAACTTATATTTTTAATTTTATGGTTAACCTATGTAAACTTTATGTGATAACATGTTCTACGTCAATGGAATTTACTAATTGTTTGTTTACCTACTTGAGTAGTTTTTCGTATTGATAAAAATGATATATCAATGTTATTCTTATCTGCTTTGTAATGAAATATGATGAGATTACTATAAAGGCTAATGGGACTACGTTGTGAATTATCTTATATCTTCGAATGAAGCGACTCATATAATATCGATCGAACTTCGCGAAGTTCGTTTGATCATCACTACATAGTATAAAACAAAGTCGCTTTCTCTGTCCCTATGTCCCTTTGTATGCTTAAATCTTTGAAACTACGCAACGGATTTTGATGCGGGTTTCAACAGCAGATAGAGTGATTCAAGAGGAAGGTTTATAAGCAAGTAGAAAGAGGGTAGGTAGGAGTAAAGTAGGTGTACGCGAACGAAGTCGCGCCGGGTCCACTAGTATATAATATAATAGTTTACGTTTTTAATTATGTTTACAATTTATTCCATAATTGTTTTAACTTGATGTACCATCACAATGTTTAAGTACTTCGAGAACGAAGCACATGTCAGTATGGCCGTGTTATATTATATGGTATTATAGTCTATTTTTAATTGTTATTTAAAAGTAAAACTATCGTAATTAATAATAAATAATATTGCCAAATAAAATTATAGTCGTTTCAGAACGAATGTACGAAACTCCTGAACGATTCAGTACTAATTAACTAAAAGTTTGGTGTCTAAATATTTAATGTATCTTATAATTATTTAAAATAGTTTTAAGAACTATTTCGATGAATTTGGTTATTATCTTTGCACAATATTTCATAGTTAATTAGAATTATTATAACGTGCTGTCATTGGTTGAAATGTAACGGCTTCTAACTTCCGTTTGAATGTTGGTTATATAAACCCAGTCGAGAGACTGGGAGGGCCTTGTTGCTCCAGACCCGGCACAGAGTTAAGTACAAACTTGCATTGTTTTATTGTTGCTTTATATTTTGTATTAGTTTTATTCATCTATATAATCGGTTATTGATTGAATCATACGTAATACTATTGTCCCATTTTTAGGGATTTTGTATTTTGCCATGTATTATTATGTTCAGAATATATTGTTATATTTCCCATGTAACTTTGTTTGCTATGATTGCCTATCCTATGATATAATAACTTATCTAATTTGATCCAATATGTGTGTTTAAATATGCTTTTCCTGTCTGGAATAAATAGCTATTTATATTTAACTAATGTGCCCTATTTTTATTTCATTAAGCTTTCCACCCTTAGTTTTCGATAAAATACTAGACCACCATCATTAATATCTTCTAAATACTTAAATTCACACGCGAGATCTGTACACTCTATACACCCTATCTAACACATGCAACAGCGTCAAAATACCGGGCTACTCGTCAACAAAGGTACGCGGTAGGTAACCCGAAACATACGTTTAATCGGGTTACTCGTAAACAAAGATACGCGGTAGGAAACTTTTACCTTTAAAAGTCAACTATTCCCGAAAACGAAACTATACCGACATAGACAAACAATCACCCCTCAGGGTCCACGTGTTGCAAATTGCTGCCATAACGCGCGCCAATGTCACTTTAACAGTGTTATATACCGATTGTAGCGGCCACTGCAGTAAACACCCGGGATAGTGGGACGGTTTGACCCTAAATTGTAACCTTAGTTGCCTACGTAATACGTTTTTGTAAATATCTTGAGGTGCCTATATCTATATACATACGTGTTATATACCGTTTGTAGCGGCCACTGCAGTAAACACCATGGATAGTGGGACGGTTTGTACCGAAATTGTAACCTTAGCTGCCTACGGTATACGGTTCTTATAAATTTCTTAAAGTAATTATATGGTATAGGTGCGGTGATAGGTTCAGTAAAGGTGTAAGATGTAACAAAAGTACATGTAACCTTAGTGTTTGAATGCAGGTGTTATAGGCGATAGTCACGAGTTTAACATCTGCACATTTGCCTAATGATTAAGGGGTCCAACTCGTACCCCGAGTTACCGGGTTTGAACCTCAGTGCCGCCATTAACCAATAACTCATTTCTGAGTTATGTACATTAGTTGAATGCTAACCGATGCTCTTACGGTGAGGGAAAACATCGCGATGAAACCTGCACATTCAGACACTGAATGTGTAACCATGATCTAAGCTGGTCAGGTTACCCCGATAACAGAGCCACGGAGGTCAGATGGCAGTCGCTCCACTGTAATTACCTGATCTGCCAAATTCTGAATCATGGTCAAGGCGGACCTCAAGCCCTCCCGCGCGTGTGCGCAACCGGGACATTAACGCCAAGACGACCACAGCCTTAAAATTAGGTGCCCGACCCACTTTGCAAAATCCACATAAAATATTACACCAAAAACCTTTCAAACGAGTGCCTGTTTACCTCAAAATATTGCGGACAATTTCGCCAAGTCACTTTCATTTGGCCCATTAAAATGTATAATTATGTAGATTATTTACATTAAAACAATTTTAAAGGGACCCACCGAAAATATGGCCGCATATCTTAAATGTTTCATTTAATTGAATACATAAAACATGGCTTCCATTTGCGGTTTCAGCTGTGTAATGAACTTTTCTATGGCACTGTATTGGTTTACTGAATGGATGTAATAATCATAAGCCGTGTGGTGTCCGGCAGAGTAGAATAGCACCAACCCTTACACTCATGGGTGTCGCACAAGGCGACTAATGTTTTCGAGGCAAAAGATCAAGAGTCTCCGTAGTCTGGAAAATGGGCAGCAGCATTTTCCATTGTTATATTTAAATACTGCGATCTCCAACCAGCCTGCCAAGCGCGGAGATTATGGCAATAACCTCCATTTTCATGGGAGAGGCCCTAAGTCCTGCAGTGGACTGTTACGGGCTGTGATGATGACAGATGCTTTTTAACCCCCAACGAAAACAGAGGGATGTTATGAGTAATTTTGTAAATTACTGTTATATGAGCACTCACAGCCTGAAATAAAGAAATTTTATTTGGTTTGACGTGTATGTCTGTGGCTCTGAGTATCTGTCTGTGGCATCGTAGCGCCCGAACGGATGGACCGATAATATAAATGATTTTAAAGCTTTAATATTGAAGGTTTATATCGACTGTATAATATATCAAGGTAATTTAAACTATATCTAAAAATTGATGTAGATATGATAAAATAAAATTACCTTGTAAAAAGTTATTTGTCAAAAGTAATAAATATGGGTTTTAAGGCTTTAGTGGTTATTCACTACTCTTTCACTACACATCTATTATCAGGTTTATTACAAAGGTCAACAATGCTGACCGTCAGGGGCGTAGCTACCGCCGTATCTGCCGTATCAATTATACGGGGCCCCCGGGCTATAGGGGCCCCCAAACGCGTATAAGCAAAAACTCGTCTATAATTTCAGTTAAACTTTTCCTATTTCCCGATAAAAATAATTATTTTATAGAATTACAGACCAGGGTCGGAGGCCCCTCCGCAAAAAAGACAATTGAAATCAAGTGATACAATCCGTTTTCATTCACCTTTCGTTTAAGAGATATTTATTTATTTATTTAACTGTTTATTGTACACAATAATGATATACAGAGAAATATTACAGAACAAAAGACACTACATCATTTCTCATTTTTATTTAAAAAAAAAAACGACAACGTAGCCACGCGCACTCATTTATGAGATGGCAAAAATGGCAAAAATTTTGACCATATATTGAAAATATGATCATATTTTCAACAAAACAACAAAGGCTTAAGAAACTCCTTACTTAGTTTTTTCCTAAACGGGCCTTATGGACCTGGTTCATAATAATCTTGGCCCACACGCATAATCGTCTTGGCTCACACGCAATCAATCTTTGAATTTGTCTGTTTTCAAGTTAATAATGGAACGTTTTGATAGCCAAAATATCAAGAAATTTCGAGTTCTTACGCTCGCTCATTAACTGTTCGCGAAGTTGATTTTATTATATAATCTCGTCAAAAATTTCGAGATAGCCCGGCGCTATCGACATATTGCTGATTTTACGGAATTTTTTATTTAAATCGCGCAAGGTTTTTAATGGATAAATTAAAAAAAATTTCGAGCTTGCTGCGCTCGCTCGCTCAATGATAAAAGTTATAATCGCGCAAGGTAATAATATAGCCAAGCCAAAGGCCAATATATCAAAAATTCCTAGCCCTGCCTAGCCTTGCGAACCTGACTGTTAGAGTATATTGTCACACAAATGTAGAACTCGCTATGCTATTTCATTTATTGGCTAAGACTAGGATTTAAGTTACTCTTTATTACCCCCCCCCCCCCTAGTTGGAGGTATCTGCTAGGGGGGGGGGGCTACACAATTATTGATACGGGGCCCCCGAAGGGCACGCTACGCCACTGCTGACCGTGGTAACAAATCCGTTAATATGTGTAGTGAAAAATAATAAAAACCACCTTCGGTGAAACCGTCGACTTCGGCCGGCTTTCGCGCCGAAACTTAACGTTTCACTAAAGGTGGTTTTTATGACCGAAGGTGGCAGTATCCGACGCCGAATCAGAAGCTTCGGTCGGACACTAATGTAAATATACGTGAGGCGTATTTACTTAATCCTCACAGTAACAATATTCACGTTTCCCCATATTTGTAATACGTGAGGAATCATAAACGGGATGATATAATATATGTACCACTTTCAAGTGGGCTGTCTAGGGTCTAATTCTCGCGCTCTGTGACATTTAGACATAGACATAGCTTTTATTCATTTCGAATGCGACATTTTCTCTAGCCACAAAAATCTATTAAAAAGTCACTGAATTTTAGTTGCAGGCAAAAACGTATACTCCACGAATCCTTTAATGTCGAAGATCCTTTTAAATTACATTTTTGATAGAGATATTTAGCTAGTAAAAATATCTAATTCAAGATGTTTCGACTATTTTTAACACTGCGATATTCAACTCGTCGGCCAAGCCTGGAGATTACAATGTAGAAAATCATACTTAACCTATCCAAACATCCAGACAACCCCTATTTCGTTGCAGGGGAATTTGGCTTCCCATTTCATTCCTCTCCGACGCAGGCCTCAATTCGGACCCCCACCGCACCATAAGGATAATTGCTTGGATAATTTGGATGAAATTCATTATCTACCCTCATTTTACTACCGGCTCGAGGGCAGCGGCAACTATTACTGCTAGGAGTGCAATTGTGTAACTCGATTATTATCGGAAAATTTTCGCTTGGTTTTAGACTCGCTTTCATTTGTCTATCGGGTATTTTGGTCAATGATTAATTTATGATACGTTTTCGAGATATCGATATCTCTATAGATATGATATATATCTTATTGAAGTCAAATTATAAATACTCGCTACAGCCAATGCCTAGTAATCCTTTCGATTTATCAAAGGTGAGCTGTAATAAAAGTACGGACGGCCACGGATGGAGTGCCACAAACTTATCTGACCTGGTGGCCATAACTGTAACTAAGTGTCGCCAGTTTTAAATGTCACTGTGTTGTCAACAACGGCGACGCATTCACTGGTTCAGATAAGTTTGTGACATGTCTGCGCTACCACGGACGATACCTTTTCCATGGTGCGTCGGTACGAGCTGGTCCGTCCGAAAAATCACTTAGTGCAGAGCCTACCCAATAACTCTATTCAATATGTGTTTTCAGTGGAAATAAAGATTTATTTATTTATTTAACGTGGTTCGTATTGTTGATGACCGTATATATCTGAATATATTTGGACTGACATACATCCATGATTTCAAAGTCAAGGTCAAAATATAGTTTTATTCAAGTTGAGTTTTACATTAAACACTTATGAATGTCGACATAAAAATGCTCCGCCGGTATCGTCGACCTGGCAACGGTTTGTTTGGCTCGTTGATGTTGTGGTGAATGCGGTCCGGAAGCAACGCTTATGACCTAATTTGGATGGACATATTTGTTACCTAGATGCAGAGACTTGTAATTATCATTTTTTATTCAATTTACTCCCTGTTAACTGCACAAGATGGTCATTGTAATGTAATAGCTGAAGACAATAAATAAATATCTATCCCGTGATCCTTATCACGAATTGTGAATACTATGAATTGCAGAATCAGCCCACATAGCGGCCATTGTAGGGCTGGCACATTTCATTGTCTAAACACAGGGTCATGCTGATTATTCATGTAATGAGAAATTGTAATATTTTATTAACTGATACTATCTGCACGAGCAGCCGGCTACGTAAATAGGTATGTTAATATTTACCATCCTCTAACTTTGTAAATATTGCATACTTGATATATAACTTGATATATAAATATAACTTGATATACCTAACCCGTGGCCGTGTGGTGTCCGGCAGAGTAGAATAACACCAACCCCTTACACTCATGGGTGTCGTACAAGGCGACTAATATTTTCGAGGCAACAGGTTTGTCCCACGAAAGGGGAGGTAATTGCCATAATCTCCACGCACGACACCACACGGCCACGGCTTGGCATTACGACGACGACCTGAGTGGTTCAGTGGTCAGTGGCCGGTCTGCCACGCAAGAGGTTCCGGGTTGTATTCCCGGCCGGGCAGAAATTGAAATGATGAATTTTTATTTCCGTTACGGGTTTGGGTGTTTTATGTATAATAAGTACCTATGCATTTAAAAGTATATAAGTAGTTAATCAGTTATCTAGCACCCATAACAAAAGCTTTGCTTACTTTAGGGCTGGATGGCGCTGTGTGAATTTGTTCACGGTTATTTATTTATTTATTATACAATTTAAATTACGAACACGGTTTCAATTACAGTGAAAATTCGTAGTTACTCTCACAAGGATCGATCTACTGGTATACTAAATTGCTTTTGGTCGTCAACTGAAATTAGGTTATGCCATAATCCCACGGGAACCACATACAATTTCGGGATAAGTTATATTTAGCCTTTGGACATTTTGCGACTTGGACGTTTTGAGAGCGTTAGACATTTTGTGCCAATTCAATTTATTGTATTTGTGGTAATGCAGGTAAAAATATGTTACATTAGTTATAGTATACTTAACTGTGATCTGCCATTCGGGGTACAAATTTTAATAGAAATAATTTAAAACAAAAAAACAATATCGAATTGTAATTAATTATGTCAATAATGACTGAAAACAACATAAACACAATCCCCTCTATGGTATTTATTTATTTACTTATTTTATTTATTTATTTATTGGAGTTACAACAGCTATATAAAACATTATAAGTAATATATTAGAATCAATAAGCCAATTACAGGTCCTCGCTAGTGGGTTATATATAAGCTATAACACTTCAATATCCATATCCTTTCAGTAATAAAATAATAAATAATCATCTACGCGTTAGTGTCCCGCTTGTGCTCTCGCGCACGAAAGCCCGGGGTCCGCCTTGGCCATGATCCAGAATTCTCCATGCTACCAATGGAACCTGACCAGATTAGATTATTGTTACACATTCAGTCACCTGAACGTGCAAGTTTCATCGCGATGTTTCTTCCTCACCGTAGGAGTATCGGTCAGTGTTCCACTAATGTACATAACTCAGAAAAGAGTCATTGGTACATACATGGCGGCACTGAGGTTTGAACACGACACCTCTCGCCTTGTGAGTCGGACCCAATAACAACTAGATCATCGACACTTGCATCCAAATTCTTTCAGTAGCATTTGCTGAAAAGAGTAACCCATCCATCGTTCTATAAACTTTTGCATCAGGATAAGATTTGCAATGTACAACCTGCAGGGAAAACGGACCCCTCACTGCGAATACTAAGGTTGGTATTCTAGAGTGACCCGATTCCTCTGTAGGAAACTGTACGACTCATCATCATCATATCAGCCGGAAGTCGTCCACTGGGGCATAGGTCCTCCACATCCAGCTGGTACCAGCGATCTTTATCAGGTCGTCGGTCCACCTAGTAGGAGGGCTACCCACGCTGCGCCTTCCGGTACGTGGTCTCCACTTGAGAACTTTACCTCCACTTCAGCCAACTATTCGAGCTATGAGCACTACTCACGGCTAGTACTTTAATCAACATCAAAATAATTATTTTATTTACTAAAGCCGGGTACCGCCACTAGCTTAAAATGAGAAATAAAATCCCGAAGCAAAACTCGTCGGCGCAAAATGTGTCGGCACACTTTCATCGCAGCTGTGATAGCGTTGGTTACCGCTAAAGTTTGAATTTTGATTTTGTCACATCGTTCACAACCCGTGAAAGAACGTTTCTCGCTCGTACTATTCAGATGTGGAATGAACTCCCAGCCACAGTGTTTCCTTTGGACTATGACATGGGATCGTTCAAGAGGTATATTAGAGGTCTCTTCAGAGGCGGGCAACGCATTGGTGACTCCCCTGGTGTTGCTGATGTCCATAGGCGGCGGTGACCACTTTCCATCAGGTGGCCCGCATGCCTGTTTGTATGCTGGATAACATTTAAAAAAAAACAGTTTGTAGAGCTTCTGTAGCTTAATGGCTAGCGGGTCGAATTCGTACCAGGTTCGAACTCCAGTGTTCATGTGACATTTCCTGTTGAACACTAACCGATGCTTTTACGGTGAGAGAAAACATCGTGATTACACCGGCGTATTTAGGTGACTGAATGTGTAACCATGGTAGACATAGACATCTTTTAATCATTTGATTATTATTTTATATTATAATCCAATGTGGTTATCAGGTTCGCCTGTTACAGGGTCACGGAGATCTGGCAGTAGTCGCTCTACTGCAATTACCAAATCTACCAAATCCTGGAACATGGTCGAGCGAGACCTGTATTTTGATATAAAAAGGCATTGAATGTGGTAAAAATCGATAAGATACTTAGGTAGGCAAATAGGCAAGCGGGCCACCTTATGGAAAGTGGTCACCATTGCCTATACACATTATCGACTCCAGAGGTATCGTCAATGCATTGCCCACCTCTTGAACATGTTTAACGTTGTTGTAATAACCCTTATAATAATAATGTTTTTAGTCATTTCTTAAACTGCCCAAACTCCACCTATACCCGCGACACCGGCTCCCTGGCGAGCCGTTCTCGCGTTACGGTGATAACTGGATTATTCCACCACCATCCGGTTACATATCACAGCGTGTGTTGTACTGTACCCGTTTTAGTTCTCTGCTTACTTCCTTGTGCAGCCTATAGGTTACATTTTTATTCGTAATATTATCTTGCTTCATAGCAACAAGATAATATTACTGGAGCATCGGTGGCCTAGATTTAAATTTAGGGAGGTAGAGCTCGTCTAATCTAAAATGACGCGCCCCACTATCGCATTAACGCACACAAGCAAGTTTAAAATATGGACGCAATACATATACAAATGCCGTTGTAATTGGTCATTCAGTTGCCGGTGAGACACCAACGTAGGAGCTCGCGTCGTTCGATTGGAGCAGTCGACGCTCCCACACAGATGAAGTGTCGTTATTAATATTTGCACTCACACATCGAAATCAACTAACTAAGTAGTGGGGCGCGTCATTTTAGACTAGGCGAGCTCTACCAGGTTCGAATCCCACTGCCACCATGTAGTCGAATACTAACCGATGCTCATGCGGTGAGGGAAAACATGGTGATGAAACCTGCACATTCAGGCTACTAAATGTGCAACCATGATCACTCTCTCCATTGACCCTCGTGCGCTAAAGTACAACCGGGACATTAACGCCAAGATAATATTTTTTTTATCTTGCCATGGCCTGCTTTCTCAATACTGGGTCGTGACCTCGCTGGAGTACTTTTGCGTGGACTATTCGACGCCATCTCCTCCTCGACGATGTGGATAGCATTGTAGACCGTGGTGTTTAATGTTGAGCGAATTTAATCTGACCAGGGCATGGGGACTTCCGTGGGATGGCCGTGTGGTGTCCGGCAGAGTAGAATAGCACCAACCCCTTACACTCATGGGTGTCGTACAAGGCGACTAGTGTTTTCGAGGCAAAAAATATCAAGAGTCTCCGTAGTCTGGAAAATTTGCAGCAGCATTTTCCATTGTATTATTTAAACACTGCGATCTCCAACCCGCCTGCCAAGCGTGGAGATTATGGCAATAACCTCCCCTTTCGTGGGAGAGGCCCTAAGTCCTGCAGTGGACTGTTACGGGCTGTGATGGTGATGATGATGGGGACTTCGGCCTCTCGACCGTGATCCTAAACTTTGCTATTCAGATACAACTTTTCCATGTTGTCGCCGCTCTTTCTAGCGCTGTGACCAAAGAAATCAATAACTCTCAAAAGACAGATGTTGCTTAAGAGAGGTAGATTTTAGAATATCCCGTCCAAATTGAAGCCGCGCGACTGGGGCCTGCATCTTATTTACGAAAGATCCATCGTGCGAATGTGAATGGAAGGGGCGGTAGAGGGCACCCCTAGGCTGCGGTGACTGCTTACCATCAGGCGGGCCGTAAGCTTGCCACCTCAGTGGTATTAAAAAAAGACGTTTGATAAATGTAATTGGACTGAGAGGAAGATAAGAAAACATGACGTCGCGACTCTGCATTACCATTGAAATGTACGAAGACTCTGTTTTGCGATAAAGTGACAGATAATCGTTTATAAGATTTTTAATCTCGGGGCCGATTTATCTATTCTCAGATATAAGATAACAGTCTAATAAAAATATGTACCTAACATGAAATCGCATTGTTACTTCACATATAGTAAAGAATTATAGTTTGATTTAATTTTGTAGTAAAAGTTGAAAACCAATAAAAGTTGGTTTTCAACTTTTAATACTTTGTTTGCTAATACCACTTTCCATCAGGTGGTCCGCATGCCTGTTTGTCTGCCGCATACCAAAACATAAAAAATTATTAAAGATTATTATCCGGAATCAAGCTAATACCTAATTAATGTTGATTATCTTAAATATCTGGTCCATAGTCTCTGCCTACCCCACGCATGTATGTATCAAAAATATTTTCGCCTGTACTAAATCGGGCCATGAAAACATCAAAACGAGCAGCACGCGTTCCCGAAATGAAGACATATTTTCCTCGTGCTTCGGAAAAAGAAAAAATACGAAGGAAAAAAGCACACCGTCACGTAAGTACAGTCATGCGTTGTGCACATTTTGCGTATTTTAAAGGAAACAGCACCCATTTCCACGTTACGTACGGCTGTACGCAGGCACGTAACACGCGGGAGTTAATTTGATGGCTGATACACGTCCCAGCTGCCACGTAGCCTTACACCGCACATAGCCTTTGAGAAAAGTATGACAGTTTTTTGGGTCTGTCTGTTTATTGTACACGCTGTGTAGGTATTTTAGGGGTGGATGCTACTCGCTTCCTTTGGTTTAAACTTATATAAAACCCTGTTGCAATTTTCCTACAATCGAGACGATTTGGAGGCTTTGGATCTCCCCATGGGAACTTTCTGTGTGCAATCTGATTATACACATCTAAAATATGGATGGAGGAGGTCTAAAGAAAATAGCATTATTATACGTGCAATAGGTACTTACCTATAGGTAAGGGTCAAAATCTTTGATGCGTGCTCACAGTGCTCTTCAGCGGCTTTTTGACGTCATTGTCTTTAAAATCAGAAAACTGGACCGTAACGAAAAGTTCTGCAGAACTAGTAGTCTTAGAGACATGAACCTTAAAAAATTATACTCCCAAACCTTTCTCACGAATCACTCTGTCTATTGGTAAAAAGTGCATGAAAATCCGTTTAGTAGTTTTTGAGTTTATCGCGAACAGAGAGACAGACGCGGCGTGGGACTTTGTTTTATCATATGTGCGATTAATCCGTCCTCCGCACAATCCTTCAAACACAACCTGTAAAGCAAAATACCGCCTGACGCAACTCTACGCCGTGCACGACAGACAACCAAATCTGATGCAAGTAAATATTATTAAAAATCGAGCCCAACACAACACATTCCACTTAACAAACACCTTGACAACACGCCTAACGAACCCTGAAGCTACATAGCAAACGAAGCCGCCGAATTAGCATATGCACGTAAATAATCCCGGGTAAGGGCCCGATTTGTCATTCCGT
This sequence comes from Blastobasis lacticolella, assembly GCA_905147135.1. Lineage (NCBI taxonomy): Eukaryota > Metazoa > Arthropoda > Insecta > Lepidoptera > Blastobasidae > Blastobasis > Blastobasis lacticolella. Next base: position 14,030,698 of record LR990061.1, read on the forward strand.
CTGTCTGTCCGCGAGGCGCGGATCATATTTATGAATATTCACACGGAATTATACAGACAATTCCAGTTTAGAGTGCGCGAAGATGGCGCATTAGGTTGTGGTGCAAGGGATTCTATAATAGGGTTACCCTGGAGAGTACAACATGGATTTCTTCAAGAAAGGGGTGAAAATGTTATTATGGGGTCGGCAACGCGTGGGTGATGCCCCTGGTATTGCAAACGTCCATAGGCTGCGGTGACTGCTTACTATCAGGAAGGCCGTAAACTTCTTTGCCACCTTAGTGGTAAGAAAAATGGGCGATATGAAAAAAAAATTATATTATATTGGGTGTACGACTACGATAGTGGTGACCATTGGCACAATAAAAATAGGATTGATCAAGGCGAACTGACCGAGTGTAGGGAGAAATTTTGGAAATACGTGTTTCTTGACGGTATTGTGGTAAGTTTGGCTTGATGAAGTCTATTTGATCATGCCATGCCAAACCTCATAACGTCGTTTAAAATACGTTACAGCTCAGATAACATAACATAACATTGCCATTTGTAGAAAACATCGTCTGCTCCATTTGGTCGAAATAGCTAACTTGGTCTTTCTACTCAAGATAACTTCTAATTCAGTTGATTGTCCTCAGCTTTTGGAACAAATACCACTCAGACAGCCTAACAAAACTTTGCGCACTAACAACATCATATCGTTACTTGAAGCGTCTACCAACTATAAGCGTAATACTTTTCTGAGGCGTAGTTGTGATAGTTTTAATAGGTTAAGTAGAGACAAGGATTTCGATCTGTTCTGTTCTGTTCTGTCTATCGGACTGCAAAGCGAGTGCTTAGTCAAGCGTTTTTAATAATACTCGTTATCTTGGCGTTAATGTCCCGGTTGTGCGCTCGCGCACGATGGCCCGGGGCCCGCCTTGACCATGTTCCAGGATTTGGCAGATCAGGTAATTATAGTGGAGCGACTGCCATCTGACCTCCACGACCCTGCAACCAGGGGAACCAATAATACTAGCCAAACATAATGCATCGATTTTAGATTATATTGTTTTGCACATTTGGTATATTGTATTTATTACATACGGCATGATTTTATGAATGATGAATGAAATTTTTTATACCACTCAGGTAGCTACAAGCTTGCAGCCTGCCTGATGGTAAGCAGTCACCGCAGCCTATGGACGTTTGCTATACCAGGGGCATCACCCACGCGTTGCCGTTACTGCTATCAGAGTGCTAATTGTAATTGGGTTTTCGTATTTATTAAGTTTATTGTTCTTGTATTAAAAGCTGTTGGTTTTCCATGGAAAATAAAACAAAAACACAAAAAGTGGCTGCTGTTGGCTCTGCACACTCCTGTTGTTCACATTAATGTTGCAGAGGAACGTCATCCTATAACTTGTACCAATGACAGACAAACGTAAAATCTCACCCAATTTTCATTTTACGCGTCGTATAAAACCTCAACTCGACAGGTGGAATAAACGTTAGAATATCATCGCTTCTGATAGCATTAATAAGAATTATTATGTATGTTCCCAACCTGCTTACGGAGGGGAGCTTTGTTCGTGTTTACCGGGTTTTTGTTTATTTCCGAATCGTTCTCACACCAGAAGCTGCGCTCTTCATACTTATGTATGCCACTTAGAACTTTGATCTTAAGGTAAAGTGGTAAAAATATTACTTGTACATCTTATTTGACAGCTGTCATCATTTACTAGCATCCACGACATAAAGTTAATTAAGGTTCAAAGCTAATTATAACCCGCGTCACGAAAGAAGAGACTTGTCAAATGGCAGTGGAGGGGATTTCGCGCAGGTAATCGTATGCAGCGCAAGTCAAACCACGTAACCCGACAAGTCTCTTCTTATTTGACACTAGCTATACAATGATGTGAGTGGGCGTCGTGTCGCATCGGTGCGGGAATCGAAGTGCTCACGGGAAGTAAATCATGTTGCGACACCACACCTATTTTTGACTTCTGCGCATTGAAGGTCACCGCTGGACTTAGGTACTTGCCGCGACCTGTACCTAGTGGGCGATTGCTTAAAAAAAGTTATAATAGAACTAAATTGGATGTATAAGGCCTAATTAAAATTAAATTAGAAATCACTTATTTCAGACAATGTCCATACATTTAGGTAAATAATAGGTAGTATATGTATAATAATGTCAGAGTGTAAACTAAATGTCAAATTCAAAATAATAATAATTAAAGATACATAATGTCAACTAAAAATTAAACATTAAATAAAATAAAATTGAATGGAAATAAAAATAAATTGAATGGAAATAAACACAAATTATTATTGATCATAATAAATAAAAATAAATGATACTAGTTGTAATGAATGATACTAGTTGTATTTGATTTGTATTTTATACTAAAGTCCGAAAAATTTAATAGATCCCATTTAACATCAGTCATCATTTCCTTTAGTCCACAATATAAAGTTCACTTCGTATTAGGCGCAACCGCGCGACCGCGAAAAAGAAAAATGACGCTAGTAAATAATGACAGCTGTCAAATGTGATCTAGGTAAGTATTGGATTATTGGCTGTATAGCTTTTCTTGCTATTTCGGCTACGGCTTAGACCCGGACCGGTGTAGTGTGAGGCATCCATAACTTGTGAGGTCGTTGTACGCTGCCATTAGACTCATATAAAAAAATAAAGTACCTACTTTCTAAACTTCTCACGGATAGAGCACCAAATATATAAACAATATTGAATGTGAAACATTTATTTACAAAAACAGAAACACCACAACACAAAATATAAATCATGCAATATAGAAAACACGACATTTTGTAACATGGAAGAAAAGAAAAAGTACAGAATAATTAACAAAAAGCATATTAAAGTAAAAGCAAATGCAAAGGTGGTGTAATGCATGTAAAAGGGACCTCACTCAGCATTTTGTCCCGGTGCTAACAGAAGCGCTGGTTTTCAGCTTCATTGTGGTTTATAAATTGGAAAACCCAAATGTGACGCGTACAAAATAAGTAACTCGTAAAAGAAATTGTGGTATAATTTTAACGAAATTATTTGCAATCCAATCGCGTATAATGAATCGCGTATAATATTCACAGAGCTCTCACAAAACATCAGTTGAATGTTAATAAGGATGCTTTTTTTCTGATTATAATACGCGAAATGTATTCCCGACTCCGTATAAAAGGTACCCATTTATTTGGAAGAGTGGAGTATTAATGGCAACGAATTTTGGTCCTTTGATCTTTCCCAACTTTTGATCGTTGAAAACATTGTAGCGTTTTAGATTTCTTTTTCTGCGAGTTAAGGACCGGTTCGTGTGTATTTTTATTTCGTGGATGGAAATGAATACGCACTAAAATAAGCGAAAGTAACACAACTTTGTCGGTTTTCTATTTCGGCCAGAGAATTAGCCTCGTAACCAGCGGGGTAATGCGGCCAGCCTTCTGGGCACTTATCTGGTTAGTGGGGATCTTGGGCAAATTATTTATCTTTAAATAAGTTTAGTGAAGTGTATTTTCTTTATAAGTATACCTACTGGTTACTATATTATCCTATTATGTAAATACTGTCAATACTTTGTGAGTCTCTTACGACCAATTTGAATATTTGGAAATGAGTTATGCAATCTGGGGCAGGGTGTACCAAGGCTAAACCTGGTGACCTGTGGGTACTGTTTAGGTTTCCCTAGTTCAGGCACCCACCAGTCTCCATAAAAATATATACGTACCAACCATGTTCTGATGTCTTAATAATCACTGCCAGCTGGTGTTCCGATCTAGCGCGCAGACGTGTGAGGCGGTCCGCTTGCGCCCTGGAAGCTAGAGTGGATGTTAATGTAGTTGCATATCAAATCTATATATAGTACAAAGTCGCTTCTCGCCGTCTGTCCCTGTCGTCTGTATGTACGAGTATGTATGCTTAGATCCGTTAACCTACGCAACTGATTTAAAACAACGGTTTTCAACAAAATAGATATGAGTTCAAGAAATTCTAGACTTGGAAAATATGCCGCATCATAAAAATATGACCAAACCAGAAAATAACGTACCTCGTAATTTAGCTACTGAGAAAATGACCTGCCTCGCCCAAAGGAAGTGGAGGTTTATAGGAACACACGAACAAAGTCGCGGCGGGCCAGCTGGTTATATATAAAGGGATTATATATTCTTACTTGACTTGAGTTCCATTCCCGGCCCGGCAGAAATTGAAATGTTGAATTTCATTTCTGATACGGGCCTGGGTGTAGTATGTACTTATAATAAGTATGTATTCAAAAAGTAAATTAGTAGTTCATCAGTGCACTGGCATCCATAACACAAGCTTAGTATATCAGTTATCTAGTACCCATAGTACAAGCTTTGCTTAGTTTGGGGCGCTGTGTGAATTTGTCCACGAGTATGTATTGTATATGTTTATATTTTTTTAAGATAGAGAGGCACATGAGCTTCGGGCCACCTGATGATAAACGTGCGGTAAATGGCAACCGTGTGGCCGTGTGGTGTCCGGCGGAGTAGAATAGCACCAACCCCTTGCATTCGTGGGTTTCGTACAAGGCGACTTATGTTTCCGAGGCAAAACTTCTAGTCTCTATAGGCTGAAAAATGGGTAGCAGCGTTTTGCATTGTTATATTTATATTATAACACTGCGATCTCCAACCCGCCTGCCAAGGGCGGAGATTATGGCAATAATCTCCCTTTCGTGGGAGAGGCCCTAAGTGCTGCAGTGAACTGTTATGGACTAAGATGATGAAATGGTTACCGTCGCCATAGACAGAAACCCGACCTCACCAAAAACAACCGAAATATATGTGGACGAACTAAAATAATGTATGAAATCCACCTCGTATTACGAGGTTCATGAATATTTACCTTTAACAGTGGATCTACGAATGGTCACCATGAACCCCGCCCCAGTTGGGACGTCCAGGTGCAGTTTTCCAGGAGTATTTGCTCGGCACCTGCGAGATCTGCTTAAAAGGCGCCGATGGACCGTGACTTAATGCGAGGTTAGGGTGACCATCGTGATAGCAGTGTTGCGGACAGTTTTTTTAGTTGACAATGTTCGGCAGTAGTAGATCCTGCGGCTGATATCATAATCCTCATCTTGGCGTTGATTTCCCGATTGTGCTCTCGCGCACAAGGGCCCGGGGTCCGCCTCGACCATGATTTAGGATTTGGCGATCAGGTAATTACAGTGGAGCGACTACCATCTGACCTCGGTGACCCTGCTACCAGGGGAACCTGACCAGATTGGATTGAATTAGCAGGTTTCATCACGATGTTTTCTCTCAGTTTCAGACTTATATAATAACTAGTGGTCCGGGCGGCGGGACGTTGTTCGCGTAAACCTACTTTACCCTCATCTTTTTCTTGGAATTTAGAGGAACAGCCGCGAATAATGTTTTACAGAATTTAGAGAAAACCCCCTAGTGAAAATGTATCCCAAAAACTTCATATATTCATGGCCGCAATACAGAGGACATGAGTGTAAACTGCGAATGGGCCGTGAGCACTCATGCGTGCCTGAGGCGCCATCTCCATTCCGAATTACGGTAATATTTGTTTGTGAACTAAAAATAGCAATGTGTCGTGGGATATCATCGTCATTTTAAGAGCCTCGCCCTTGTCAGTGGAGCGAGCGCTATTTCTTTAATTTCATCTCCTGATACTGTTTTCCGCTCCCCTTACTCCTTCACTTGATGTACGTAAGGAACTTGAATAAATAAATAAATAAAATATAAATAAATAAATAATTTATTCAAGAAAACTTAAGTCTAAAATTACATTGTTAAATTTAAAAGTACCTACTTATGTTAAAATTTAAGTAGAACAATTTCATATTATTTATTACCCTAGTTATTTAAGCTAAGTAAATTAAGTAGATACATGCTATATTTTTCATTAACTAAGATGCCTTAACTAAGTAAGTAGTTTACCTGTGTCTTATTTATTGTGAAATAAATGTACTTGGAGACTTCACACAGCGCCGTATAGCCCCAAAGTAAGCAAAGCTTGTGTTATGGGTGTAGATAACTGATAAACTACTTCGCATCATCATCTTGGCATTAATGTCCCAGTTGTGCTCTCGCGCACGAGGGCCCGGGGTCCGCCTTGACCATGATCCAGGATTTGGCAGGTCAGGTTATTACAGTGGAGCGACTGCCATATGACCTCCATGACCCTGCTACCAGGGGAACCTGACCAGATTGGAGCATGGTTACACATCCAGTCGCCTGAATGTGCAGGTTTCATTACGATGTTTTCCCTCACGAAAGAGCATCGGTTAGTATTCAACTAATGTACCTACATAACTCAGAAAACAGTCATTGGTACATGGCCGGAGCGGCAACTGATAAACTACTTATATATTATTAAATACCCGTAAAAGGCATTAAAATTGTGTATTTAAATTTCTGCTCGGCCAGGAATCGAATATGTTTTGCCAATTGAACAACTTAGGTCGTCACAACTAGTTTTAGAGATTAGAAATAAGAAAAGGACTTTGTTAGAAACCATCGAAAATAGAAGGGATAAAACTAGAGATTACCTACACGACGACTTCTATAAACTAAGCTGAATGCAAAAATTTAATTTATTTATTTATTAGGTTCACCAACAGTTTATACACTACATGAAAATTATAAAATGTAAAGTAACAGCATTTATCTAGTTTTGAGTATAAATTGTGGTGTGTGGTGCCGCCACCTCAAAGAATAGTACCACCCCATCTCTTCCCGTGGGAGTCGTAAGAGGCGACTAAGGGACAAATCTAAAAGATGGGCAGCAGCATCAGCAACTGCACTGCGATCTCCAACCCGCCTGCCAAGCGTGGAGATTATGGCAATGACCTCCCCTTTCGTGGGAGAGGCCCGAAGTCCTGCAGTGGACTGTCGAACAGGTGTTTATCTTACAAAAGAGATGCGTAAGAGCAATAACGGGCATAAAAAGAATGGAAAGCTGCAGACCTTATTTCAAGCAACTCAAACTTCTGACTCTACCATCGCTATACATTTTTGAATCCGCAGTTTTTGTAATACGGCACTTTAATCGTTTCTTATTTGTTCAACGAGCACGACGCTGTGATCAGTTGTGTCTGGAGCCGCAAAGAACCACGCTATGTATGAAGAGTGTTCTTACTATGGCACCTAAAATATATAATAAATTGCCTGCCAGTATTAGGGCACATAACAAGGATATAATAATGTTTAAAACTAAGCTTTTTGACTACTTAATTGATAAAAATTACTACAGCTTAGGAGAATTTTTTAATGACTCACTTCGTTTTAATTGAATTTTATTGACATGTTAAGTATTTAATTAATGATAATTTCTGACATTTCTTTTTTGTCGTATTTTATTTTAATGATTTATTTGTGATAATTATATAAGTGTACCTACTCTAATTTTATATTGTATGCCTAAAGGTAGACCACAGCGCTCTAATCTCTATTTATATAAGACCTGCATTTAATGTATAACCTGTGTGTCACAATAAATGTATTAAATTAAATTAAAATTAAATTAAAAAAAAAACTGTTATGGGCTGTGATGGTGGTGGTGGAAGTATAAATTGAGGCAAGGAGATATTAGAACTAAATGAGGCATTTCATCTTAGCCCTTACAGTGATAACGTATCTGCGTTTCCTGGAACCTAAATGCTTGAATGGTATATGTTCTGGGCGACAGTTACCGCCTCCCAACAGGTGGCCTACCAGCTAATTTGTCATATAGCATAAAAAAATTACACAATGTTGTTTCTTTGTACAGTTGCCAATAAAATATAGTTTTCAATTATTTGTTGTGCCATAAGAAGCAATATTGGCCGCAGCTGCAACAGTTTGCATGAAAATGTGTTAGATGAAAAAAGTTTTTTGTTACCAACCGAACGAAACCTAAAAGTTGCGGACTTGTTCCGTTATTGTTCGAATGGTGCGATGGTAGATATTATAAGATACTTCCTGTCTAATTCATCTGCGTGGACTACGCTTTACATGGCGGTCGCGGCCATATCGAATTTATGATGACGTCACGTAGTCGTCACGGCAGTTTGAATAAATTTTTGAATTTTAAACAGATTAATGTATGAATGTTATGACATTAATTTCGTTTTTCATTGTTTTTGATTAGAATTGTATGACATTATCAATCCGAATTACGTGTTTGTGTATGTTATATTTGACAATTTCATTACGATATGTAGTAATTCATTTGCTTTTGATGACGTTATAAAATTGTATGACATGTATATGTTTTATTATGTTTTAATTGTACAATACCATACCTATTATTATGGCACCCATGTTCATTATAGACTGACGTGTAACTTAGTTATCAATAAAGAACTTGTATTTGTATTTGTAGCTAGTCTAAGTCTATCTCAGGGTTCCCGAGAATGTTCTTCCCAGACCAATTCGAAAAAGTGGTCAAAATCGGTTCAGCAGTTTAGACGTGAAAAGGTAACAGTTAATTTCTCATCTGAACAAAGCGAAAAGATTTGATTGTTTGTCGTTTTGTTTGTTTGTTTAAATAAAAAAACGAATATACCTATTTTAAAAATCGTTTCACCTGTAGAAAGCTTTATTCAAGCGAGTAAAAAAACGTCTAAGATCCCTAGAAAAATTGAAATACAAATCCAAGGCATCAAAATGTTGTATGGTCGCGCTTAATTTCCTGAGTTCCATATTTTGCTCAATTTTCTTTTTGTTGGATTTGTAATTGTCAGCACAAAGGTTGTATGTAAGACAAAGGGGTAGGTAGGGGCAGATAGGCGAAGGTCGTATAGTATCGGAAAGCGTGTAGTATCGGACAATGGCGATAACATATATATGGGACTACAGAAGCGCCATCTATGAAAACATAAGCACAACATGTTGTTCCAGATACGTGGTGAACCAGTTCGTGGTCAGCAGCTACCCCCTGAGCGCACCGCATCGATTTTTGTGAGCTGTTGATCAATTTCCTCGGAAGGAATAAGTTTTTTTGTTTAGTTTGCTAACGACACAGATTATCAGCACATCTTGAAGTATCTTTCGTCTATGGCGAATAGTTACCGGTTTGGTATGTTTTCCAAACATTGGGATTAAACGCAATATAATGTCTATATAGGGGAACGTGGGGCTAGTAGTAACACGGGTCAGTAGTAACAGTTTAAAATGTTTTGTTCTGAATTTACACCTAAATAATCAACTTTGTGATAATATCCCGGTTGTGCTCTCGCGCACGAAGTCGCGGGGTCCACCTTGCCCATGATCCAGGATTTGGCCGGTCCAGATAGTTACAGTGGAGCGACTGCCATCTGATCTACGTGACCCTGCTACCAAGGGAACCTGACCAGATTGGAACATGGTTACACATTCAGTCGCCTGAATATGCAAGTTTCATCACGATGTTTTCCCTCGCCTTAAGAGCACCGTATAGTGTTCAACTAATGTACATAATTCAGAAAAGAGTCATTGGTACATGGCCGCAGCGGGAGTCGAACCCGGTACCTCTCGGTTACGAGTCGGATACCCTAACCGCTCGGCCACCGAGGCTCTTCTTAAGTTACACTTAATATGGTCCTTATATCGGGGCCCATCAGGCGTATTATTTTAGCTAGCATAAAAAAGCTCGGCTCTTAAAATTTGATTACCTATAGGTTAGTTTTACTACGTTACGGATTCGTACCCGTGGAAGCCACATTGAATTTCAGACAAAACTATAGCCTATGTTACCCTTGATACCGTAGCTTTCTATACGTGAATACATTTTTTAAATCGGTTTACATACAACAGACAGACATACAGATCCACAGATAAACACGTTAAACTTAGTACCTATAACTAAGCTCTTTTTTCGTCCGGTTTTAAAAATATAAAAAAATCTCCCACGGCACGTGGAAATGTCTAGTTCCACAGTGAATACGAAAATTCCGCTCCACTTTCAGGTAATTTATTGAGTCTGATTTGACGAGTCAGCGAGTTTGCCGGATTCAGTTTTTGCGGTCTGGAAATTTTGGCACGGATTACTGGGCGAGGTAATTGCTTTAAAACTTTAATTTTGGCTAAGTGAAAACGAAATTTAAAAAATTACTATTTGTTTTTCCTTTCTTTCTTTCACAGTTTAATTATATTTCAATTTGTGCCGGGAACAATCAGGGGCAGGCTGAATTGTTAATTTTTGGAATTTCAGTTTGAATTAGGCTGTTTTTAACTACTGTAATTATTATCTTTTCCTTTCATTTAGTCACTTCTGTAAATATTATTGTAATGATTTTAATACCCATTTCGTTTAAATAAAGTATTTGATGCATTATCAGGTTGTAGTGCCATTAGCTAAAGTGCAATTTATACTTTAGGGCTTAATGTAGCTCATACACCTTAATTACGCTAAAGAAAATTGTTCTAGGTGTAACATCACAATGCAATGTAACTTGCTCCATGAGTTTTGTATTATGAGTATTGTGATGTCAAAATAAATAATGTCTATGTCTATGTCAATTAAATGTATCTCTTAAATATAAAATAAAAGTTTAAAAAGAGAAATAATTAAAATAAAACAAGATATAGCTATGTTTTCCTGTTTGGACGCGAATTCGCAGTAGTTGAGATACATGCTTATTAAAAAGGCAATGAAAATGAAATAAGTAGATAGAGTAGCTTTATGTCTGAGTTGGTCATTCATTTAATAAGGAACTACACACAGGATTGCTAACAAGTTTTATACGACAATTACTAAGACACACAAAATTTACGTCATTTAGATTACTTGATGTAACCAATGAACCAAACCAACTTTCTCCCACGCACACTGGTTATAGAATGGACTACAAAGAGAGGTTTTCCCTGGAGAGTACAACATACAGTTCTTCAAGAACGGGGTGATAAGGTTTTACGGGGTCAGCATTGCGTGTGTTGCAAACGTCAATAGACCGCGGAGACGGCTTACCATCAGGTAGGTCGTAAGCTTGTTTGCCACCTTAGTGGTAAACGATTTTCAAACTTGAAAACACTATCGATGTTGTCTCGATCTGACTATCGATATTGCCATACGTACTCAGAAACGTTTATACCGCTTTTAATGAAATTTCAATTTTTTTTTTTGTCAGAGACATTTCTACTCGTTTATCAAAGAGGCTACGTTAAAAAATAATTATACTTACGACTTAACAATAACAGTCAAAATGAGCGATCGTAATTAATCAAGTGTAACAATGGCGAAAATTTCCGCATAACCTCATTTTCGGAGGTGAAAAAGAAAAATGTGGATTCGTCGAAAACACCGCTCTCTGTTTTGTTATGCAAAGCAGACCTTTTGCCGTCGTCGAATCGTGCGTACCCTGTGCAGAGGACATAGCGAGATTCATTCAAATATCGAGGTCGTGTAAGAGCGTCCGTGGCTATGGCTAGCGGGTCCGACTCGTAAGCGAGAGGTACCGGGTTCGAACCGAGCCACCATGTACCAATGACTCTTTTCCGAGTTATGTACATTAGTTGAACAATAACCGACGCTCATACAGTGTGAGAAAACATCGTGATGAAACCTGCACAATCGGACGTCTGAATGTGTAACCATGATCCAATCTGGTCAGGTTCCCCTGGTAGCAGGAGATCAGATGGCAATCGTTCCACTGTAATTATCTGATCTGCCACATCCTGGATCATGGTCGGACCACGGGCCGTCGTGTGCGAAGGCACAACTGGGATAGTAACGTCAAGTTGATTATTTTTTATTATTGAAACATTTTTATTATATTGCCACACAATTGGCCGCGATCTCACCTGGTGGTTAGTGACGATGCGGCCGAGGATGGAGCATGCCTGTCTAGGAACAGCCTATTCACTCTAGCCTTGAAGGCGTCCAGATTATAATGATCACGGAATGAGTGTCATAAAATATTTTCATAGACCAGTAAGATAAAATATCATTCATTGTGTTGTATGAAGTCCAAAACTGATTACCTATAGGCGATCAACCATAATTTTATGAGCACCAACTAATATTTAATTTCCCAAATTTTCTATTAGAAATTACCTATTCAAAATTTGTACAAAAGTTTGCTAATGACTAAGGATTTGATTGAGCCATCGCTCAATAAATTTCATTAGCATGGGGCGAAAACTTCTGGAAGCGATTTTGGTTTGAATTAAGCTCAGTAAGAGCCTATATGACTGAAAGCTTGTAGAGCTCGTCTAATTTAAAATGACGCGCCCTACTATCGCATTAACGCACACGAGCAAGTTTAAAATATGGACGCAATACATATACAAATGCCGTTGTAATTGGTCATTCAGTTGCCGGTAAGATTCAAATGTCGGAGCACGCGTCGTTCATTGAATGATGAAGTGAATGAATGAACACAGATGAAGTGTCGTTATTAATATTTGCACTCACACATCGAAATTAACTAACTAAGTAGTGGGGCGCGTCATCTTAGACTAGACGAACTCTACCTATTATCTATTAAAAAAAAACATTTGGCGTTAATGTTCCGGTTGTGAGCTTACGCACGAGTGCCTGGGATTCTTTGCCTTGACCATGATCCATGATTTGGCAGATCAGATGATTACAGTGAAGCGACTGTCATCTGACCTCCGTTACCCTGCTGCCAGGGGAACCTGACCAGGTTGGATCGTGGTTACACATTCAGTCGCCTAAATGTGCAGATTTCGTCACGATGTTTTCCCTCACCGTAAGAGCATCGGTTAGCATTCAACTAATGTACATAAATCAGAAAAGATTCATTGGTACATGGCCGCAGTGGGATTCGAATCCGGTACCGCTCACTTACGAGTCGGATACTTTAACTGCCGACGCTCCTGCCTAGGCTTAATAGCTACACAACAACAAAAAGATTCATTCAAATCTTTTTAGTAGTTCTAGAGATTAGCGTGTACAAACAGACAAACAGACAGATCTTTTTTTAAATTGATTGTGCTATTTTCTTCATCGCACACTTTTGTACTGTTTTATTATAATTATGTATTATGATTTAAGAACTTATTCCAGCCTTTTCAATCATGATTTACGGTTCAATCCGAAGTGTTAATCGGCTACATCAATAAATAAAAAACGCCTATCATTTTCGTGCCCGAGCAAATCTCTTGAACCCATTAAAAATGTTTAAACTCCTCAATTTTGTTGCGAGCTATAAAAATACGTCATGTTTTTGTAACGGTAGGGCAAGCCTGCACATAAAACTGGTTACGGGCGACGTAAGCCGGTAATTACCGGATTTTTGCGGTTCGAACCGGATCCGGAACGCGGCAGCGAGGTTCGCGCAAATGAAAACAAACTTTCATAACGTCAACGTTATTTATGGCTTTCAATATGAGCCGGAATCGATCCTAGGTACGTACTTATACCCGTTTGGAGTTCCGCTGAATATGAGAAAGAAAATTTGCTGGTTTTATGGATTTCGTGTAGGTAAGTGCTTCACACCTGGGCCGAGCGACTTTTGCTGTTTATAGCGCAGGTTCGACCCCGTATGGAGTCATGCTCCCACCTATGGGTCCATATGCTGGGCTATTCGTAAAGTCGATGATCCCCTTCTCACAAATGATTTAGATCCCTTAAGCCTCCGGAAAGACTTTGGCTCTCTGTGTGTTCTCTACCGTCTGTACAACGGGGAATGTTCCGAGGAACTGTTAAACTTGGTGCGACCGTCACTTTTTGCCACACCACTCTGACGATGGGATAGATTTCATCCACACCATTTGGATGCCTGGCATCCAACTAACGCACGGGCACCGCGAGCCTTTTTACAGCGCACGCGCTAGATGTGGAATGAGCTCCGTCCCGAAGTCTGTCATTTCCCGGGTTCTTCACAGGACATATACCCCACAGGTACCTCAAAGGCCCTAACCGCATCCGCTCTCCTTAGGTTGCAGATATCCTGGACAACGGTGGCCGCTTTCCACCAGGTGGCCAATCTGTCTGCTGGTGCAGATGCTATGCTAGTTTGGGGTACATCCGTTATAGGTATGTTTAGGTATAAACGCATTGTTTGCCCTGTCCCATTTTAAAAAGAGTTTATTTCGTCATTGTGCCAGAAATTCTATATGGACATCCCAAATGATACCCGTGGTAGTACTCCATCAAACATGAAGACTCATCCCAATCAGGAAGCAGCGATCAATACCCCACCTTATTGAAAAACCGGCTCTCAAAAAGCCGTTTAAACGCAGACCGGTCGTTTTATGTAAAAGCAAACCGGTCGCGACAAATTGAAAATTGAAAAAAAAAACGTCAAATGACGAAAGGCTTCAATTTGTATGTAAATTTCGTTCGATACGCGGAATCGCGTGACGCACAATCTGTATGGGCTCTGGTTGGTACCTATACGATCTTTAAATGAAAGTCACACAAAATGTAAACAAAAAGTGCAAGAAGTGAAAAAGTTCTGTGAGCTGTCATTTTAATATGTGATATATATTTTCGAAATCGATTAAGAAGGCCAGCTTATTGTTACAATTAATTGTACATCTTCCTAGAGTTTGGGTACAAAGTGTTATCTTCGTTATCTTTTCATGTGTGTCCTGTCTGGCTGGCTGTATGTATGTCCGCTATATCCTTCTAAATCACGCAATGGATTTTGATGCGGTTTTCACTATCAGTTGTATGCAAGATTTATATGTCTAATTATAGTAAAGAAAAGCCTAGGCCAAGACAAAACCGTAAAGTAACGAAACCTCTCGCTATTGATTGAATAATTTGATAAATTCGGCGAATCGTTTGTTTACTTTTTTGGTAACTTTGATTGAAATACGGTTTAGGCACGGGCTCTTGCTGGTAGATCGATTATGTCTGTTGTGGTGGACATGACGGTTTCCCTTACTTATTATTACCGACACCATATCCATCATGGACAGAAATATCCATCTCAAAATTGTATATGCCATTTTTGGATAGAACTGAGTGACAAATTAAAAAAAATATTATTCTGCGCCTACGTAACATCTACGATTCATGAGCAAACCAGCTCTTTGGGTCCGACCCGTGACAGCCACTGGGCTTGGTTGCTCAAAATACAAGTACAGACGACGGAACCACCGATGATGGCGACGCCGTACCCGGTTCTTGCTGATATGATCTGCATACACCCTTGCAGAAGCATTTCTGGCTGGTGTTGTACCTGAACGGAACGGAACGGAACGGCCTACGTAACATCTACGATTCATGCATTTAGGGTTAAGAGAGGTAGGGCATAGTAAGAGAGGTAGGGCATAGCGGGGTATCTCATTCGAATTGGAGCCGCCCGACTGGGGAAGTACCTCCACCTTACAGAATATCGCAGCTAAATAATACTCTTTTAAATAGTATTGTGTTTCTGCCGGTGAGTAAGGTTTCCAGTGCTCCATGGGGTGGGGATTTGGGGAACCGTGGCTTTGGCAGTGGAGTGGCATTTGCTTTTTGCTGCCAGAGCAACGTGTTATAGAGGTGGGCAATACTCTTGGTGTTGCTAATGTCTATAGGCAGTGGTGACCACTTTCCATCAGGTGGCCCGCTTGCCTGTTTGCCTACCGTATGACATAATAAAAAAAAATAGGCAACAAAGCCACTGTGAGGACTAAGATGATACCTCATACCCGTAATTGCGTTGGCTGGCAGTTTCGTTTTTCTACCACATTATAGTCTCCAAAAAGAAAAGCGACTTGGCCGACCTGTTTCTTTTTACTTATAGAACACACAAGAGTATATGTTAGTACGCTACGAAAAGTCATAGTTTAGGTACCTAAAATATATATTTTTTATTTATTTATTTATTTATTATTCAAATGCTTTTAGACTTACAGTTGAGAAACCAAAACGTCTGAAGAGCCATTTTTTACATTTAGGTACTTATCTTAATATATATATAACAGTCAAACTTAATTAATGTTACAACAGCTTAACCAATTATTGCATATATTTATAATATTTTGAATGGTAGTGCCAAAGATATCAACTTCGACCCGGTCTGTTACCAGTTGATTTAGTAGTGTGAGTGCGTGCGGTGTAGGAGCATACCTGGCAGTGTCCAAAGTGTGTTTTGTGCCATATTGTGCACGGGCAACGTTTTGTGGGTCTCCTAAACCTCTTATAATAAATAATAATAATAAACTTTTTATTTAATTCTCATTTCATGCAATATACAACTTACTTACTTTTTTACATGCAAGTAGATAATTATCATAATATAATATTGATATAATTAATTAGTAATGGCTAATTGCATAATTTCTTTATATGTTTCTAATCATTTTCATAATATTTTATTTCAATTTATTATTGGTAAGTATTTATATTTATTTATTAATATAAATATTTTATTATTATTATTTTATCTTTTTATAATTATCTATGTATTATTTTTCAAATTAGAGCCCCTCTCTAGGGTAAAGGCCTCCTCCAATTTTTGCCATTCCTTTCTGTCTTTCGCCTTGATTTGCCTATCTATAAGTATAAAGTGGAATTTTACCTGTACTCGATGAAGTAGGATAACCTCATCACCCTCACAGTCTATTAATCCTGGAACCTGGAACACAACAATGCAAGCACTGCTACTTAGCGGCAGAAATAGATAAGGCGGTGGTACTCACCCAGGACTCCTCAGGCTTGACAGGTTCTATCACCTGATAAACGCAGACATAACAGACGCTTATCATCATCACAGCCCATAACAGTCCACTGCAGGACTTAGGGCCTCTCCCACGAAAGGGGAGGCCATTGCCATAATCTCCACGCTTGGCAGGCGGGTTGGAGATCGCAGTGTTATAATATAACAATGGAAAATGCTGCTGCCCATTTCCCAGACAACGGACACTCTTGATCATTTGCCTCGAAAACATTAGTCGCCTTGTACGACACCCATGAGTGTAAGGGGTTGGTGCTATTCTACTCTGCCGGACACCACACGGCCAAGACGCTTATCGCAAGTCGTTATTTTCGCCGTTATTGGGCCCCATAACATTTACGATACGTAATAAAAAAAAATGCAGAACCGCAGGTCTGTTGTCGTTGTGAGGACTAACCGAATACAGAGGCTCTATTTTTGAATCCCTCGCCTCGATTCGAACGATTCGGCATGAAAAATTCGATATTTTGACGCATCAAGATGATTTCGCTATTTTTGACCGTACACTTTCGGTGTTGCCAAACTGATTTAGAAATATTGTACTTTCCATGCCGAAAATCAAAATTGAAGACCGTTCGAATCGAAGCGAGCGATTCAATATGATATAATATTCAGAATGCGATAAAATAGACCGCCTGAAACATTACTCTGTGTCTTACAGTGCGCGCGAACTCACATGTATACAACAGACAATACAAACAGGCTCTTTTTACATTTACTTTTATTTTACTTTCTTGGTATAGTATGTTATTAGTTTTGTATTTTTTCTTTCTTTCTGTTTGTTTTTATTGCTCTCTATATGTGTAATAACATTTCAGTTGTCTTGCACTTATAATCATGTTCCCCTGAGCCAAATCCCATTTTATCGATTTTTTTTATTCACATGTTTTTTTCCGCTTTTGTTATATTTGTATTTTCTGTCTATTTAATGTTGTGATCTGTGCATTATCTATTCGACGATAAAATACGACATATGTATCAATCTATCTATCAATACTTGAGTGGCGATCGGCACTTTGCACCACTATGCGTCCGTCAAAATGAATCAAATTGTCCACTCATAGACCCGTAGTGTACGCAGTGCGTTCAGACATCAGACATGCACTGTGAGAAGCTTAGTAACGCTACTTTACTTAGACAAGTATTGTATGTAAATATTTGCCTCATGTTTATAATTAGTTTTGCTGGCCACCTTATCCTCCAAACCGGAACACTACGCCGTACTAATTTCTTTTTATATTATACAAGACAGGCATTTGACTGCAATCTCACCTGTTGGTAAGTGACGATGCGGCCGAAGATGGAGCATGCCCATACTGACAAGCAAGTTAGAACTGTGTGTGTTCTATTGGCTGTACAATGGCGAGTGTTCTGAACTATTTGATCTAGTGTACTTATCCCAATTACGTGAACCCTTTAGTTGTGTCCACGCGAAGATTCAAAAGAACGTTCTCGCTCGTACGATTCGGATGTGGAATGAGTTCCCAGCCACAGTGTTTCTTCTGACTATGGCATGGGATCGTTCAAGTGATATATTAGAGGTCTTTAGAGGTAGGCAACGTATTGGTAGCGCCCCTGGTGTTTTCCATAGGCGGTGACCACTTTCTATCAGGTGGTCCGCATGCCTGTTTGTCTTTAAACATTGTTGCTTGGCGGCAGATTTAGATGGTTTCAAACTATGTCTCATCTCTTGTCGTGCAGGTGTCTGGGCACGCAGCAGGATCTAAATACAGCCACCGACAGTGCTGTCAATGTGGCTAAGTTATAGGCCACTACATTATAGTGTTTGTTATTGACACGCTAAGAAAAAAAAATCACTATAGACATATAAGTGAGTGACGACCTAAGTGGGTCAGTTGGTTAACATACCGGTCTGCCACGCAGAGGTCCCGGGTTCGATTCCCGGCCGGGCAGAAATTGAAATGATGATTTTAAATTTCTGTTTAGGGTCTGGGTGTAGTATGTATAATAAATATGTATTTAAAAATATATAAGAAATTTATCAGTTTTCTAGCACCCATAACACAAGCTTTGCTTACTTTGGGGCTAGATTGGAGTGAAGCTTTTTTATTATTATTATTTGTCTATATATCTCTTAAAACATTCTCAGCCTTAGCTGGTATAAAATGACACCTACCTACGGGAAACAACCAAGTAGGTGGTGCAACTTTAGTTTATGAGAGGGTTGTCGCCAGATGACATGTTGGCATTGTCAGCAAGAACTTTCTCACTATCACTTATTATTATGATTTAAAAGAAGGTACTTATGGATATAATAAAAAGAAAAAAAAGAAAAAAAAAAAAGGCGTTTTTACACATAAGACACCAGGACTCAATAACAATTACAGTAACAAAGGAAACATTAATAATGAAATATCTAAAACAAAGCGTAGCCACTGTCGGTGCCGCAGCGGCCAGCGTAAATGTTCACACTCACACTCAGTATTAGGTAATTTTTTTTTTATTACTTTACTAGCCAGGCATTTGACCGCCACCTCACCTGGTGGTAAGTGACGATGCGGTCTATGATGGAGTATGCCTGTCTAGGAACAGCCTATTCACTCTAGCCTTGAAGGCATCCAGATTATATTGATCAGGGAACACACTCGCAGGCAACGCATTCCATTCCTTAGCTGCATTAAAAAAGTCGAGCCAAAGCGGCTCGTGCGGATAGTTGGAAGATCCACGACATAAGGATGAAGCGCTCGCCCGGATCGCGTCTAACACCCATAGCACAAGCTAAGCTTACTTCGGGGCTAGACGGCGTTGTGTGAATTTGTCCAAACATATTATTATCATTATCTTACCACCGGATCACCAGGCCCTCCCCTTCCAGCCAAGCATCTCTAACAGCTGTTGCGTTGTATAGCAGCATGTAAAGCCGTTTTCTTACGCGCATTTACACCGATGGCCCGTTATTTACGGGTGGGCCTACATAAATTATGGGCGATCGTGCGATGCCGGCTTAAGCGGCTTTGCCACGCTGTCCAGAAAAACTGTATCGTTCAGCCTTAAACCGAAGGTACGGATAATTTGCGCAGTAAGCCTTAAACCGAATTTAATTTGGGGGTACTGAAAATTTGCGCAGTACTGATTTGCGACGTCTTTATCTTGGATTAGGTGGTACCTATATACAGGGTGACAGGTGGTATATACAGTATGACTACAAATTAATGGTACCAAGAGGTACCGTTTGCATGTGCTCATGATAAAAAACAACATTTACTATGGCACCAATGCTGAAATCGTAAAAAAATTCAGCTCTTTCATACATCTGGACGGTTTTAATGTAACTTTTTTGTTGTGTAGCTATTAAGCCTGGGCAACATATAACGCAAGTATCATTGATTTTGTAAACTGGAACACTGGATTTAGAACCAAAATGGCAAACTAAACTACCAGGTAAACTACCAAACCAGCTAAAACATGAAAATAACGACGAATGGATTTTGATGTGGTTTTCACAGTTTGGTCCCACTTAAAATCTTAAAATCTAGGCCATGTTTCATTAAATTCGGTTGGGTCGAACCAGGCGTGACCTCTCCGTAGTACTGGCTTTCATACATTATCATTCATTGTTCATTTAAAACGGATACATTTTTACACATTCAGTCGCCGAATGTCAGGTTACATCACGATGTTTTCCCTCACCGTAAGAGCATCGGTTAGCATTCAACTCAGAAAAGAGTCATTGGTACATGGCCGCAATTTCACCACTGTAGTTCCCGCCATAAATCCAGTTCGTTAATAATTAAGGTGACTGTTATTTTAATTGTTATTTACTGGACTCAACCTGGCGAGACCGCAATCAGTAAACCAGGATGAGATTCCGTAATTACGTTTGGGAAATAAATTATATATCTGTTCTTTGTCCATTGTCAGGCGGCTTCCTTGGTTTTATCCAATTTCAGAGTATAAGGACATTATCACAGCCCATAACAGTCCACTGCAGGACTCAGGGCCTCTCCCACGAAAGGTTAATGCCATAATCTCCACGCTTGGCAGGCGGGTTGGAGATCGCAGTTATAAATATAACAATGGAAAACGCTGCTGCCCATTTTCCAGCCTAAGGAGACGAAGTTTTGCCTCCAAAACATTAGTCACCTTGTACGACACCCACGAGTGAAAGGGGTTGGTGCTATTTTACTCTACCGGACACCACACGGCTAACACGGGAAACCAGGATAAGATTCCGTAATTAAGTTTGTAAAATAAATTATACATTTGTCCTTTGTCCATTGTCAGGCGGTTTCCTTGTGGTTTTATCCAATTTAATATGCAGTATATTAAATTTTATTGGGGGAAATAGGCCGTAGGCTCGGAGATATCACGGGTGACTCCCGCTCCAGGTCGTTCTTGGTGCAGAGGTTGGCCATTGCGATTCAACGTGGTAATGCAGCGAGCGTGGTGGGCACCTTTGCACCGGGAGTGGTCAGCGGTGGGTTATTTGGCTGACAAAGATATATTGTTAAAATTAGTATTAAGTTTTGACATTGTATTGATGACTTTGTATTATTTTATATTTATGGAATTAAAATTTAAGCGTATAAGAACGTTTCTAGGGCATTCAAATGTTTTGCACGAGTTATAGTGGCCTGCACTTACGTTTTTTTTACATTAAACAGTCCTAAGCTGGAATAAGCAATAAGCTGGAAGCATTCGAAATAATTTCAGGCTGGTGGAGGTGACGACAGACAGATACCGAGCGCTGACAGAAAAACATCCAAAATCTAACTAAATACCTAATTTCTAATGGTTCTTTACCAAGAACTAACGAATTTGTTCATCGCTCCAAGGGGAGTACATTCCACATGTCAGTTTGTAATCTGTGAACCGATTATAATGAAACAAAGCTAAGTCGATGCCACGATGCCAGACACGCACATAGATTCACGCAGACGTCCTTATAACACCCTTATTTTTTCGTTGGGGCTTACAAATTTTGCTGTCTTCTCATATTCGTGTTTATGAATTTAGTATTATAGCTGCCAAGTCGGGGCAATTCATGCTAGCGCAGTAGCATCTTGTTTCATCTCATAAGATATAGTGAGATTACATTGTTTAGATAAGGGTGAATTTGTTATATGAGTGTTAGATACAATAACAACTAGAACAACAAGCTTTTATCGCACGGTACAGCACTCACAGACCGAACACGATGGGGTTATCTTGTTGCGTTCGGTAGTTACTAATACCGTCTTCCGTCATCATTATTTGACCTTGAATATCACCTAGGGGTATAGTACTAGCTAAGACCGTTCCAAAGAGTCTAAACACGGTGGTGTTAACTTATTGCGTTCTCTTATGACCACCTTCCAACTCCATCATCAGACCATCTCCATGGCACCATATAGATGCATTGTTATCTATGTTACATAGGTATACCAAATTTCAGGTCAATTGAACACCGAGAAATGGTTCAAATTTGGCTTGCAATATTGCCTAGACCATAGTGATCATACGTACATAGTTACGAACATTGCAAGTTAAATAAAAGCTTGAAAAAGCCCCGCGTAAAGCTTACTTATAATTTGTCGAAATCGAACCATCTAACTTGAACCATCGTGAAACGTGCTTCTGAGTTCACAAACAAATCAGTGTTCGAAGAACTCCTTGTTCTTAGAGCATTGTGATTTCTGCCTACCCGTAAATTGATATACCTATAGGTCATGAAAAAGTTTCGTAATAGACTAAATTCAGTAACTAAATTTGGAAGCAAGAAACAATGAATGTATTGCACATAAAATAAGGTCCATTTTTGTATCACGGATTTCTGAAAAACGGAGCGACACGTGTCATAATATAAGTGATATAAAAATGGACCTTATTCAATGAGCAATACATTTCACTTTGATTTGCTGTCACGCTTTTTGTTTCTAAATTTAGTTACTGAATTTAGGGCCGATTTTTACATCCTCAGATAAAGTTTATCTGCCCTATAAAGTAATACACTGCCAAATTAAAACAAACTATAATTCTTTACAATTATGAAGTAATGATACAATTTTATTTTAGTCGCATGATAACTTATCAGACTGATATGTTTTATTCGAGGATTGAAAAATCGGACCTTAGTCAAATATAATCTGCGCATGGTTTTACCTTACTCTTTTTGTATCCCATATCCGGCTCCCCAATTAAAGTTACCATCTAACTAGATACCACAATATCCCAGGCAACCCTACAGCTCAGACCTACGCTGTAATAAGTGCAGCTGCCTTACCGTAGGTGAGTTAAGTAACAAAAGGGGAATTATTTATACGAGCCCAAGCTAATTTATTGCCTACCCTCAAAGTAATTAATATCGATTGTACCGCCCAGCCAGGAAGACGGCGGTATTTTCTTTTAGCAATTACCTACCTATCTACTCAAAGAATTACGTTAGGTATTACAGGCTTCAGTATAATAGGCTATTGTCGACGACTTCCTTCGTTACGTTAGGTGGAAGCAAGGGCATTATATAGAGTTGCTGAGGTAGGTATTAGCTTAAGAAGTTAATTATTTTTATAGTACAGGCCATACTTTCGAGGGCGACATGGTCAAATTTTGTACTAAACTCTCAAAGAAATAAAAAAAATATTAAAAATAAAGACTTCCTGTGTGTGGATATTTTGTTCTTATTATTTATTTTATCGCACCTGCACGCGCTAGGAATCCGCGGTTGGCAGGAGATGGCGCAGGATAGGAAGAGGTGGCGATCTTTGGGTCGCTGGACCAGTCCAGTCCAGACCAGTAAGTAAGAATTTATTTTATCGTGTTTTTTAACACTACATTTTGACAGCGCTGAAAACTAATAGGGTAAAAGCCGGATACTTGCCCCACTTTTCGAAAAAGCGCTATTATTAAGAAATATGTACTTACTAAGAAATATGTCACATGTATATCAAAACATAGGTCTTTGATCTTCTATAATAGCCTATTTTTGAAAACGCAATTATTATTGGTTTTGAGTAAATCGTGTTTTATTTGACCTTTCAAAAGGGGGATAGTTATGATTATATGGCACTAAAACCTTCGGGAGAGGTACTTTTGATTGTGGTAAAGCGCTACTACCACCAACATCCCTAACATGGTGTATTCAAAACTGGGGCAAGTATCCGGCTTTTACCCTATACAGGGTTACTTCTAATTCATGATACCAAGGGGTACCATATGGCGGCTCGGGGTACAAGTCAGACCCCTTAACCATTAGGCCACTGACACTCACGTACATAATTATCACGGTGAAATCGGAGATATTTATTTTGGAGAAAGGTCAGGTCAAGAGTTCCCTAAACTGACGAGCACGTATGAACTGCTACCCCTCACCCACCTACGAGAAATAGGAATATAAATAGGCTTTTTTCGTTAGCTCCATATACTTGACCTAGACTGAATTTATACGAAACTCTATCCCTTACTTGACTAAATTACTGTCGGATTTAATACAGTGAAAGTATCATTGTATGTTTGTAAATCTATCTAATATACAAGAAAAAAAAAACAAAAAAAAGTGTATGAAAAGCACGCAGATAAAGGACATGATTTTGAGTCCAAACAGATAGACCTTGATATAAAACAAATATATGAAAGTAGTAAATAAAAATAACAATATCCTTATATAATAAAGTCAGTACCTACTTGAATTTCAGAACTCCCTTTTAAATTAGGATATGCTAAATATATTTACCGTAGTACTTTTGCACTGATCCCTTTTTGCTGTCAGCCTAATTTGGCCCAAATCGTCGTAAATAACGAAAAAGAGACCTTCCAATTATAAATTATCTAAATCCGACCCTGTTAAATTTATTAGCTGACATTTTGCAGATTTTAAATCGTTTTAAAACGTATAATCAGGTATTTTGAAAACTTTTCTGCCTGCTGGAGGATGCCAAGTCCCTAAGGTCAGTTTAAAAATGGGTTATTTACATCAGCTGCCCAGCAACAAGACTAACAAGATTGTATTTCCGCTGATATTATTGTTTTATATAATTTTAGATGTCCCCTGGGAGGTTGTCCCCTGCCTCAGAGTAAATGACATACCCTGCCAAAGGAATTGGAAGTATTGATTCTTATTGGTCCTTGGGAGGGTCGATGGCAATTTATTATATTTTAGACTCCCAAAATTTGGCTACACGCACTGCATTTGCAGTGGCTTTGTAGAGGTCTTTCATTGTAGTACAAGCTTTGCTTAGTTTGGGGCTAGATTGCGCTGTGTGAATTTGTCCACAAATTATAAAAAAAAATAAAAAAAAATTATTGTTTAGGTGTCAGAGCACAAAGGGCAGCATAAAAGGTACTGCACGGTATGTTGTGTAGCACCGCACAAGCATGTTTCGTCGTCCGTGTAGCCTGAACAAATTTTTCTTACATCTTGCACCAATCTCTGCACGAAGTCTTGTCAATATTGAATTCGCGTAAAAATCAGTACGCGTGCGAAAAATATTCAAACGCATATTAATCATTTACATTGGAAACGTAATCGACACAAGAATTTGCATACTGTTTAAATAAGTAAAATAAGTAAATAAATAATCGTGGACAAATTCACACAGCGCCATCTAGCCCCAAAGTAAGCAAAGCTTGTGTTATGAGTGCTAGATAACTGATAAACTACTTATATACTTTTTTTAAATACATACATAGGACACCCAGACCCGTAACAGAAATTAAAATTTCAATTTCTGCCCGGCCGGGAATCGAACCCGGGTCCTCTTGTGTGGCAGACCGTCATATTGACCACTGAACCACTCAGGTCGTTTAACTCTTTTTTACGATTTTTTATTTTCAAGTGCGTTGGACAGTATAGCAAAGTTATCGAGTGGTAAAGACCCACCAATCCCACAAGGTAAAGATCGCAGGATGCCGATTCCGCTGGATGTGGAAGGCACAAGACCGGCTTTTGTGGAGTTCTCTGGTCGTTGCCCACCAGTAGGCGTCTTTCGGCTGATATGATGATGATGACGTTGCTCAGGGACGAAATTTCAAATTTTGATTTAGCTTACTGATCTCGTTCTCGTTCTCGTTCTAGCAGGAAGGCGGACCCTGGAACCCTCGCGTGCCGCGCGGGGGCGCAACCGGGACATAACGTCAAGATGATGATGATGAATCTCGTTCTCGCAAATTGGCATACTGTATGAAATGGGACATTTACAAGTGTCGCGCCCACTTAGTAGCACACACACACACATACACACACATACACAGACACAAACACATAAACACACACGCGCCAGTGTACATGTATATACCTTGTTTTGTTCTTCTTTTTTATTGTTCTTTTCGTTTGTCAATTTGGGTATCTATCTGCTAAGCTGCTTAGTGGCTACATAACAAAATTTTTAAATGCAGTTTCTGTCATTGGCATTTCAACCATAATGTACCCATATATTATATGTATTTCATTGCTGTTAAACTGTGAAATGAACTAATAAATAAAAAGTATAAATAGAAATACTGTGCAGTATCCTCCAAGAGTATCCATTAAGAAATATGTTCAACTGAATTATAACTCTTGTTTTTGTTGTGTGTGGTGTGGTTAACGTTATTGTTATGTGTATAACCACTTATGATGAGTCTACCATGCATGTGGATGTACAGGATAGGTTAAAGCAGAGGCAGCGTACAGTAGTTTAATAAGTATGAATTTTAATCTTAGTCCATTACCTACACTAATGGGCGGTACATAATGTAGATTGACTAGTTTTAACATTTTATTTCTGACATTTTGCGGTAGTACTGGCATTTTATTTTGTATAGGTGATTAATTAAAATTTGACATTAATCTCAGTAATAAATTTGATACCCATACTAATGTAGTTTGTAAGTCATTATTGCTTTTTTACTAACTCAAATATGGACATTGTCTGAAATAAATTTATTTTATTTTATTTTTTTATTTATCTAACTTCGTAAGTACTAAACATGTGCTCTTAGTAAGTACCAAAGTTGGGGTCTGAAGTGGCAAGAATAAATGGTTATGTATGAAAAGAATCGTGGATAGCTGTGAGGCTGGGGAATTGTGTCAACACAGAACAAAGTGGTGGTCTATAGTCTCTGTCTATCCCACCTGTGGGACAGGGGCGGGGGGTGTATGTATGTATGTAAGAACCAAACTGCAAACATATAAGCAAGCGACAGTGACGAAGCATTACGAAGGCTAAGTTGCCGATTATTAGACCGGTTCACATTTCGTCGAAATGGAACTTACAGTTCTAGCGGCATTTTTGTAATAATTTTCTTTGACAAATATAACCCGAGTAAGTCTTAAAATAGGAAATGTTGGCCTCGAGTCTCAAAATTGGAAACCCACGTTTACAATCTGGACGTTTTTATGTAAAAATCTGATTTGCTCCTAAGAGTCGTCTCAGAAAGCCCTTTCATTTGATATTTTGAAACCCTTTTTATTAAAACAAATGTTCGCCATCTTGAATTCTAATCTTCCGGCCCAAAATCGGGAGTTTCGACGTCGAAATTCGTCAAGTTCATAATTCTAATTTAAATTCGAGTCATTTTAGAAAAAATTAAGCGGTCTATTTGCATTACATGGCCGATATTTTATAAGACAAGAAAAAAAGAGTCAGTAATAATTTGTGTGTTATTAGTAGCGTAAATGATACTGAAAGGCGCTGAGTTATTGATTCAGAAAAATAAGAAGTTCTTATTTTATATGTGATTAGCTGACTCCTGATACTGATAATCTGTGCCTTCTAACTTTCATGCCTACTATTTTCTTGACAGTTGCTGCCAGAGCAACGTGTCTGAGGCCGATTTTTGAACCACTCGCGGCGACGCGTGTACATGTCCTGTCTTTTCTATCTCTACCAACTAACCACGAGTGTGAAGATGGGTAGCGCATGCGCGTTGATGCGAGCGGTTTAAAAAATAGGACCCCTGGGGCATTAGAACGTAACGTAGGGCAACGGATTAGTGACAATCATGCTCATGCTAAAGTCCATGCAGCGGTCACCACTTTCCATCAAGTTTCACCCGCTTTCCTGTTAGTCTGCCGAATAAAATAAAAAAAAGTTCGCAACCTCCATGACCTCTGACTCTCACTACTCTGTGCGCTTCAAGTGCCTTTGTTTTCGTTGCGAGTCCAATTTGGCGGGGCTGCGCCAGTCGCGATCTGCCGTCGAGACGGGTTCCGTATACTTTTATTCCGTGTTCCTGGTGTATCCTCTACGTAGCTGCTTTGCAAAGTTTTGTAGCACATTTATACTGTATGTTGTTGAGGAGCATACTTACTATAAATAAATAAATAAATAATCGTGGACAAATTCACACAGCGCCATCTAGCCCCAAAGTAAGCAAAGCTTGTGTTATGGGTGCTAGATAACTGATAAACTACTTATATCCTTTTTTTTTAATATATACTTATTATACATATATCACCCAGGCCCGTAACAGAAATTAAAATTCATCATTTCAATTTCTGACCGGCTGGGAATCGAACCCGGGACCTCTTGCGTGGCAGACCACTGAACCACTCAGGTCGTCCACTCAGGTCAGGAGTATGATGTCGCAGCGTCCAAAATTGGTGTTGGCATCCGACACTAACGCCCTTATTCACAAACAGTATTTGTCTAACTCTGTCTGTCTCTTGTTACTGTGGTCGTCTGTTAAGTGAACGCACTGCAATCAGAAGGCCTAGTGTGAGTTCCGCTTCGATTTTACTTTACTATCGCGTTTGCGTTTACGTCGAAATTAGTATGAAGAAAAAAACTTCATTAACGTACCACTAGGCGGCGCTATATATTTTTTCATACTAATTTCCACGTAAACGCAAACGCGATAGTTAAGTAAAATCGAAGCGGAACTCACACTAGGCCCTCTGTAGGCTCTATGATTGATCCAAAGAGCCCCAAATACCTCGGATCCGTGATTCACGAGACCGGCAATATCGGCCCCGATGTCAAATCCCAAAACTTTGTAACTTGGGCCGAATGGCGGGAACTCACGGCAGTCATCTGTGACCCTATAATCCCTGTCAAGCTCAAACGGTTTATAAACAAGAGTATAATTAAACCTGTGATGCTTTATGGCAGCGAGACATGTTCGGTACTGACGAAACACGTCCGAGAAGAACATTAATATGATGATGATGATGATGTCGTTCAGGATCATACTTACTTACTATGATGACGCAGCGACCAAAATAAGTCTTAGCTTCCAACACTAACACCCGTATTTCACAACCATTTGTCTCAATAAAGTAGCGTTACTATGCGTTCCCACAGTGCTCGTCAGCTAAGTGAACGCACTGCGTTCAATACGGCTCTATGATTGGTCAATTTCATCGCGCCGATCGCCACTCAAGTATTATCAATTGGTACCCTATGCGTTCGCGCGCACTGTGAGACGTCATAGTAACGTTTCTGAATACGAGTGATCGAGCCCGTACATACGTACACGATTTCTGCAATAACTGTCTCAAATGTGTATGCAATTTTGGTTTCTATACTAATGACAGATAGCTTCTTTTATTACTTGTAAACAAACGTGCGGCGCCCGCATCGTCACCGCACAGTAATCATTTCGGCCAATGGCCCAGACTGCACTTTTTTCCGGTTGCTATGCGGTGACTATACTCTATCCCACTTCTCATCCCACTCGTCCCACATCCCACTCTCATCCCACACTCTTAAGAGAGGTAGGGCATAGCGGGGTATCTCGTTCGAATTGGAGCCGCCCGACTGGGGAAGTACCTCCACCTTACAGAATATCGCAGCTAAATAATACTCTTTTAAATAGTATTGTGTTTCTGCCGGTGAGTAAGGTTTCCAGTGCTCCATGGGGTGGGGATTTGGGGAACCGTGGCTTTGGCAGTGGAGTGGCATTTGCTTTTTGCTGCCAGAGCAACGTGTTATAGAGGTGGGCAACGCATTGGCGATACTCTTGGTGTTGCTAATGTCTATAGGCAGTGGTGACCACTTTCCATCAGGTGGCCCGCTTGCCTGTTTGCCTACCGTATGACATAAAAAAAAAAAAACTCACCTATATTTGTCATAATAACCATTTTTTTATGTTATACAGCAAGACAAACAGGCAAGCGGGCCACCTGATGGAAAGTGGTCACCGCCGGCTATGAACATCAGCAACACTAGGGGAGTTTCCAATGCGTTGCTCGCCTGTGAAGCGACCTCTAATATAACTTTTGAATGATACCATGTCCAAAGGAAACACTGTGGCCGGGAGCTCATTCCACATGCGAATCGTGCGAGAAACGATCTTTTGAACCTTCGCGAACAATTATTTTCAAGAGGGCAAACAGGATCCGTGTAGTTTCTCATTGTGATCACAAAATCTTTAAGCACGTAAGTAACCACTTCTAATAATTATATGAAAGTTAGGTAACATAAATAAGGTTAAGTACTACAACAACAACGATTTTCAAGCAAAATTGCGCCAGAGTCAATTGAATTATTCAATGAAAATTTTATTTACGCTGGCGCCATATTAAAACGTAATGGTTATTCCTTGTTTTGGTACTCTAATAAGGCTGCCTACAATTTCTACCCTCATCCCAATAGGGAATGTGCGTGCAAAAATGTGCAGGAGGCTCAACTCTGGCAGTGAATTATCGCGGGCTCGATGATGAAGATTAATAATGTGAAATCGCCTTGACCATGAGAACATACGTATTGTAAAACTATTGTTATTTAGACAAGTCTTGTTTATGAATACGACTGCAAGATTTTTATTTTTCCACATCTTCGTCCGCGTTTCGGTTAATATTTATAAAATAAATGATGATCTTGGCGTCAATATCCCGGTGGGGCTGTCTGGGGTCTTTTTTTATTATTGCCTGAGGAAGCACACGGACGGATGGTCTACCTGATGGAAAGTGGCTATCATCGTCCGGGACATCTGCAACCTAAAGGCTGATGCGATGCCGGCCTCTGAAGTAACTATAGATATGCCTTGACCGTGACCCAGGATTTGGCAGATCAGGTAATTATAGTAGACCGACTGCTGTCTAACCTCTGTGAGCCTCTTTACAGGGGAACCTGGCCATATTTGGCCATGGTTACACATTCGGTCGCCTGCAAGCGCAGGTTTGCTTATGTTATTTTATAAAGCGAATACCCCAAGGGACATAAAGTGAAAATTAAATCACTAAATTAAAATCGTAAAATGTGTTCTACATTGATTTACTTTCTGTTACATTGCATTTATTATTTTGTGACAATATGTGACTTAAAGGAAAATTAAATCACTAAATTAAAATCGATAAATGTGTTCTACATTGATTTACTTTCTGTTACATTGCATTTTTTATTTTGTGGACAATAAAGAATAAGAATAAAATATGATAAAAAAATTATGCATATTCCCTATTAAAGTTACCTACATATTTTATTATTATATTTCTACCCTTACCTAATTAAGTTAGGTTTATGAATAACAACCGAGTTCTGCCTCAGAAATTAACTTACTTTGAATTTTGTCTTCATAAAGTTAAGATGTGTTGAATTATGTTATTAAATTTATTACGCCTGCGCCGTGTTTTGTTTGGGCGTTTTATTTAGACACCCACTTTAGAAGTAGGGGTAAGAAAGTAAGTTAAATACAATACAATACAAAAGCTCTTTATTTGCACACTTCAGGATATGTATCCTGTACGCGTAGCGCCCGCACACATACAGGTACGTTTATTTAGGGGGCCCACTGAAAACCAGCGTCACGGCAACTGTCGCGGCATATGCCGAGTGTGGCCCCATTGCACTCTCCACATGGCACAAGTAACGAGATTAGAGTATATTTTTTTTTGTTCTTGTTTTGTTTATGTCTCTGTTTTATTATATTTTTTTATTTCATTTTTGAATTTTGTGCTGTATGTTTGAGTGTAATAAATGTGTTTTACTTTACTTTATTTACAAGTCTGTCTACGTTGAGGTTCCGGGTTCGATTCCCGGCCGAGCAGAAATTGAAATAATGCATTTTAATTGTGTACGGGTCTGGGTGCAGTATGTATAATAAGTATGTATTGAAAAAAAGTATATAAGTAGTTAACACAAGCTTTGCTTACTTTGGGTCTAGATCGCGTTGTGTGAATCTCTTCCAGAATATTTTAATTATAGATACATTCACCAGTTTATTCCCCACAGCGCAGCCAATCAAGAACTGAGCGATCGCGACTCAATCATTCCGAAGTAAAAACAAAAAGGAAAGTAAGAAGTTCTTTTAATGCATCATTCAACAAAGGTCCAATCCCCAACAGTTATAGAAACAGCTATCTGATCTGATCGACCCTCTTCAATAGTGATGCGCTTCGCCGTCCGCATCCTTAAAGTTTTTTTTAATATAAAGCGGAGACAGTCGTCATTCTACAAGTACAAGTGTCCCATAGTACAAGCTTTGCTTAGTTTGGTGCTAGATGGCGCTGTGTGAATTTTTTCACGATTATTTATTTATTTATTCTGTAAAGTGGATCTAGGCCCAACTTTCTCTGTTCCCAGGTCTTGATTTAAAGTTTGAAATTTTCAGAATGCGGAAGAATAAAAAAACAGTTAGTCAATATCGTAGCTTATGGCATCAGATACTTTCAGCCTATCCCTGTGGGAAGCTGTGGCCCTAGCACAAGTGTGTCCACGACCAAGCTCGCGCGGCGAGAGAGCGTTTGTCTCTTTCTCTCAATACTAAGACGAAAGAGATAGCAATACCTATGTCGCGCTTTTTCTCGCTTATCGCGTGCGCTACTACTTGTGCTAGGCCTACTGGTGTGAGAATATGTACGAGTATACGGCAAAAGGCGACAAATAGTGCACATCGGTCGGTTAGTGGTTGATATTTAGTCATACACGTATGACAGCGACGACACTCCACAAATACGAACATTTTAACCCTCGATGAAAAACGGGGATTGACGTGTGTATCTGCGGCTTTGTGTATCTGTCTGTGGCATCGTAGCTCCCGAACGAATAGACCGATTTGGATGCGGTTTTCTTTATTTGAAAGCCAGTTTAAACGAAATGTTTTTTAGTATTGTTTCATTAAAATCGGGTTATTAGTTTAGAAAATATTTGAGTATATGTGAACTTGATAGGGGGTTACCCGACTTTCCGTCGATTATTATGTAGTGTGTTGAAACAACTGCTCAAAATTTTCCAAATTTCCACTTCAAATCCTCAAACACATCCGCAATCCGCATCTCCAGTCATCTCTTATCTCGCAGTGTACAGTAAGGAACCGTCTAATGGACCTCGTTACGTCACCGCGGGACCCTAAATATCGCTGGTTTGAATCAGATAAGAGTTTCTTTGATCTCAAACGGAATAGATGAGCAGCTTTATCTCAAACGGCTGTCTCTTCCAAATATTGTCAACGGAAAAGTGATAGTAGTATAAATAAAATGAATTGAAATGTAATTATTTATTGGGAACAAACGTTATAATTCGGTAAGAAATAAAAAAATTCTTGTGAGATGACCGACAATGTATTATTTTACGCCTTATGTATCGTTTCATACATTCATCGTGTTAAATCTCGACTTATTATTAATTATAAAATATTAAGTTGCAATTATTATTAATCAAGAAAGTTTACTTACAATGTTTAATAGGTATGTTAAATTCAAACTTCTAGAAAAAATTAAGAATATAATATCAAATAGAATTGTGAAATAGAATAAATCATTTTCAAAATTGTAACAAATTTAGAAATGTTAAGATTAATATAATTTTAAATACGAGTAGTATATAAACAGGATAGGAAGAGGTGGCGATCTCTGGTGTCGGAGGCCAATATCCCCTTTGGGTCGCTGAGCCAGCGTAGTAAGTAAGTATATAAACAATTCCATATTAGGTAAGCGGCTTTTGTCCGTGACTTCGTCCACCTACACAATATTCGTTTATGGCATCGGGAGACAACGGGCTGTCAATTTTCATCAATGTAAACAAATGTAAAAAATAAATAACAAATATTGCTGATTTGTAGACCATTTTAAAAGCAATCTCCCCCGAGTGCACTCCATACAAACGTAGTTTTATCATATTTTAAATATAACGCTATTAAAGGCAATGAAATTTTGTAGACGTAATCCAGAATCGAGGATTTTCAGATTTTTGTTAAAATATATTTATCGTTTCAAAGTTTCACGGGATTTAAAATACCATACAAATTTTAAGCCCTGTGTAACTTTGCCACAATATATTTAAACAAAAAACTGACAAACCACAAACATAGATATTGAATCTGTTCTTTTTGTATAGACGGATTGACGAGTTAGTACATTTTCCTGTGCTATTCATGGTTTGTTTGAATCGATGGAAAATGGGTTTGAGACAAAGTTGACATTGAATTTCAGGATAAACTTTAGCCTAGTGGTTAGTTACCCAAATGTTTAAAAAATTAAGATTGCCGTCTGTTACAGCATCCACCCTATTTAAAAAAAGGGACGACAACTACGAGTCTGTCACTCGTGCGGAGGGTTTGAACCCATGTAACGGTAGAGGAGTGACAGGTGTAGCAAGCCAAAAGTAATTGCTGAACTGAATTCTTCCTTATCATCGTCAGCTCAGGACGTGACCGGACGGACGTGCACTGCTGGACATAGGCCTCTTGCTAAGCCTTCAAGTGACGATGTTTCTATCTTTTCTTGGTGTTCGTGTACGCACCTGTCGAAAGTCAAATCAAAAGTCAAAATTACTCTATTGAGTATATCATATCTCTTTCACTCGTCAAAGAGGAGGGGGTAGGAAGGAAACACACAATGACATGTTGGCCGCCCCGAGTCCGCAGCGTACTCACCCACCGCCGACAACGGCCGGTCCATGTCCGATAATACCAGACAGAGAGCCGGTCTGCACCCAGTATAATACCGA
Organism: Blastobasis lacticolella; assembly: GCA_905147135.1. NCBI lineage: Eukaryota > Metazoa > Arthropoda > Insecta > Lepidoptera > Blastobasidae > Blastobasis > Blastobasis lacticolella. The sequence goes on from LR990061.1 coordinate 14,065,093, forward strand.
ACCTTTGTCCTCTGGTGGGATTGTGGGTTGAAAGGTTGGATCCGAAAGAGTAGTGGATAATTGAGAACCACTGCCTCGAGCGTCATCTGGCGCTCCTTTGAAGAAGCGTCGATTGATCGCGGAAGCTCAAACTCAAGTTCAAATTCGAAACGGGGTATTGGGTACGGGGAACGTGGTCGGACGTCCAATCAAGGTCAGCTCATCCGCGCATCCGAATTAATCCTAAAAGCGACTTTAATCCGAAAGTTTAAATTCCTTGCGAAAAACGTCGTTTTCACCAACAGAGGTAAGTACAATGTTAGGTACACATGCATGAAAGGTGAACAGATTGTGGGTAACTCAGGTGAGATCGGTGTTCCATCTAATAAATAAACAGTCCTCAATTTCCGAGAGGCTACATTTAACGTTCTGCAATCAAGCAACCATAACTCTAAATGCTTCTGGAAATCACAATTTACAATGTTACAGTTTGTTTAACGACCTCAGACCGTAACCGGGGTAGATTTTAGCACAATGTAACTGACGGCCTTAAGTGGGAATTCCACTGGACATTAATGTGTAATTAAGAAAATTTGAAGATTTCATAGGCTATTTATATTAGAGGTATCTCCTTACTTTGTTTATTGAGTGTGTTACTGGTTGATGTAATACCCGATATATAATCTATCCAAACTGACTTGTCTTTTTTTGGATAAGATAATTATGTATTTAAATGGATAATGTGCAGCAATATTCGTTGAAATTTACATTATATGTGTTTCTTGTGTAATTCTCGACATCTATACACAATATAGGGAGCGTGATTGATACGGCATGTCGTGATTTTGGGCATTGTTTGTTCACCAAATAAGACAAGTCAGTTTAAACAGATCATACATTGGTCAATTATTGTTTAGCAAAGCTAGAGAAGCCAACCAATCCAACTCGTAAGTGAGAGGTACCGGTTTAGAATCTACTGCGGCAATGTACCGTATGATAATCACTAACCGATGCTCTTACGGTGAGGGAAGACATTATGATGAAACCTGCACATTCAGGCAACTGAATGTGTAACTATGATCCAATCTGGTCAGGTTCCTCTGGTTGCAGTTTCACGGAAGTCAGATGGCAGTCGTTCCACTGTAATTACCAGATCTAACAAATCCTGGATCATGGTCAATTACGGATCCCTAGCCTTCGTTCGTGAGAGCACAACCGGGACATTAACAACAAGATAATTTAATTTTTTTTTATAGTTGACAAATAAACAACAAAACAATTATTATTTAAATTAACAAAACAGCTTTCTGCCAAGAGCAGAATGGCACTAACCGCTACAACAATCTAATAACAACAATGTAACCAAACCATTGATGGTAAAGTCCATTTCAAATGGCCTTTCAAAGCGAACGGCTCGTCAATTCATGGAATGAAAATTTTATATCCGATTACCGGAGCTTGGCATCGAAGCCAAGCCCATTAAACGAAGTACCGAGATCCTGGTCGCAATTTCGGTCTCAGCTGTTCTGGGCTATAAATCGAGACAAGATCTTGGCTAATAACCTATACGATAGAAAAGTCGGATAAACCCCGACCAAGTTTACTTAAACTCAAGTGTTTTGTATACTATGTACATAACCGATTTTAATGATGATTTAATGTGTTGTGTTTCTGCCGGTGAGTAAGGTTTCCAGTGCTCCATGGGGTAGGGATTTAGGGAAACGTGGCTTTGGCAGTGGAGTGGCATTTGCCTTTTTGCAGCCAGAGCAACGTGTTATAGAGGTGGGCAACGCATTGGCGATACTCTTGGTGTTGCTAATGTCTATAGGCAGTGGTGACCACTTTCCATCAGGTGGCCCGCTTGCCTGTTTGACTACCGTATGACATAAAAAAAAGCGAAAATCGCACTCAAATCGTCAAATTTACAACATCCCTCTTTTCTCGTTGGGTTTTTTTTTAATGTTTTGTTTATTATTTGACTATCCAGGCATTTGACCGCCACCTTACCTGGTGGTAAGTGATGCTGCGGCCGATGATGGAGCATGCCTGTCTAGGAACAGCCTATTCACTCTGACGGTTAAAAACGGCTGAGATTCCTGCTGAGACCGTGACTCTCTAATAATGAAATGTCACACATAACTCTCAAAATAGCGATATCGACCATGTTTAGATGCAAAATTATACAAAAAATACTTTTGAAAATCGTGTTTAGATACTTTTAAATTGTTTTCTATAATTGAAGTTCATTAGATCTTGTAACTAAATACGATTTTGACTAGACTAGATATTAATTAAGATATACATATATTTCTTTGATATCTACATATATTTTCTATGATTGTTTAAGATTTTTCTAATTCTGGGATATCTCGCCTTAAACTGCTCTCTAACTGACGAGATGTGGCCTACTACGTTGTGACCATCGGTATAAGAAGTAGCGAGAGTTGTCATCCTTGTTGGTGTGTTGAAATTGAAAGAAATGAATTTTTCGAATTAGGCTTCCGAATTCGAATTTTAAAGTCGATCAATCATAATCTGCGATGACCAATCAAAGCCCTGCGTTAAAAATATCGTCAATCAGAATCTGCGAAGACCAATCAAAGCCCTGCGTTAAAAATATCGTCAATCAGAATCTGCGAAGACCAATCAAAGCCCTGCGTTAAAAATATCGCGGTTTCTGTTTGGTTTTTGTTATTCGTATTCGATAAGATAAGAAAAACGAATTTATGCAACCGGTATAAGGTACGATAAACAAGGACCTGAAAAAATTCCGGACAGATATAAATGCTAATACCATGAATGAAACTTCCTGGGTAGTAAAAAAATATAAAAGTCCCCTGCTCAAGCAAGCTCAAAAAAAGAAAAAGAATGTCGCAACCAAACATCAACTAGGTAAAATAAAATTACTCAAATCTTTCCAATCAAGCATCACTGGTTGTCAGCCTATATCCGAGACGCTGCTTTTATTAAATGAAATATTTTTATGGGTCAATCCCGTCTCTCTAATTTTGGTTTAGCTGACAACTTGGAAATGAAATTTACGATGGTTCAAGCCGTTTTCGCGGCTACCAAAATAAGTACCTATTCAGATTTTTTAGAGCATCTTCAAATGTTATAAAGTTAGACGGCTGTGAAATATATATTGTTGCATTATGAAATTTCAGATATATTCAGAATGCTTTGCTGTGAGGTACCCTATCGATTACCCTTTGAGGTCTTGGCCTCAAAGGTCATCTTTGGATGAAAGGGTTTTCAGGAGTTCTCTAATACATTTTCGTTTCACGAGGTTCGGATACCTATATCTGGTAAGTATCTGGGAAAATAACAGCCATTTCAATACTTTATCAGCTAGGCTCGTAAAATAAAAATAAAGTTGTCTATCAGATAATTCCTGAATGGAATATATCTGAAACTTTATTAGCATGTAGTTATTAATACATAGCAATAACGTCACGCCTTTCTCTCGTAGGTGTAGGCAGAGACCACCAAAGGTTTTTACGGGATCCCCTTCGCGGTCCTATCAAGGCAGCTCAGCGAAACAGCTCAAGTCTCTTTCTCTTACAAATACTCGTACACAAAGCCACAGATACACACGGCGAACTTATATCACCCCTCTTTTTACGGCGGGGGCTAAAATATCTCCGAGGTGTTGAAACAGTACTTTAATACCAGTTAGATAACTGATTACAAATTTATTAAACCGCTACCTATTAAAATTTAACGGTCAGCTCGCAAATTAAACTGTTAGCAACTGTCAAATTTCATCAGAACTCGCTCTAACTTTCAGGATTAGAGGTCGGTTTCATTAATAGCAACAGCGTTGGGAAGGTGGGTTTGTCCGTGCCTCGGATGGGGGATATGTTTGTATTAGACTGCGACTGCGATACTTATATGAGGATTATGCAAGAATTGGCCGTGTGGTGTCCGGCAGAGTAGAACAGCACCAACCCCTTACACTCATGGGTGTCGTACAAGGCGAATAATTTTTTCGAGGCAAAAGATCAAGAGTCTCCGTAGTCTGGAAAATGGGCAGCAGCATTTTCCATTGTTATATTTCAACACTGCGATCTCCAACCCGCCTGCCAAGCGTGGAGATTATGGCAATAACCTTCTCTTCCGTGGGAGAGGCCCTAAGTCCTGCAGTGGACTGTTACGGGCTGTGATGATGATGTAAGAATAGGTATGCTCATTCATATCGATAATCAGCTTGGTTTTATACAAAATAGGTACATAAGTATTTACGGTTTTATTTTATTTATCTCAGCCTGAATCATCCCACTGCTGGGCAATGACCTTCTCCTTATTCTTTCATACTTCGCGATCGATTGCTTTCGTTACCATAGGAAACCATAGCAAGTATTTACTTTATTTATTTATTTATTTCCATACAGTTTTACAGCAATAAAATTTAGTTATTATTGTACTTACCTTACCTACTTACTTACCTATGGAATGTTGTGCTTAATAAGTTTGTTTAACCGCCATACATTGTTATATTGATTTGTTTTCCACTGTTATATTTATCACATTGAGATCTCCAACCCGCCTGCCAAGCGTGGAGATTATGGCAATAACCTTCTCTTCCGTGAGAGAGGCCCTAAGTCCTGCAGAGGACTATTATAGGCTGTGATGATGATATATGGCTATAACTTCAGGTAATATAAGTTTAATTGTTTAATATTTTACCAAATTATTTTTATAATTATTAATGTTGTAGTTGCCTACATGAATAAAAAAGCATTTTAAATACTTATCCTTTGTGTGTTCTACCGCTTTTACAACGGTGTTTGTTCTGAAGAACTGTTCGACATGATGCCTACAGCCGACATCATTCAATCATCAAATTTTATTGCTTACATTCAATCATCGCACTGCTCGCCACCGACAGGGAGCTCATCCTCACACCTTGGAGCCAAATTGGTCGCGAACTGTGCGGTTCCAAAGGAACTTTCTCCCACGCACACTAAGATTGTAGAATGAACTACCTGGAAAGATTTTCCCTGGAGAGTACAACATGAAGTTTTCAAGAAAGGGGTTAAAAGGTTTTTTCGGGGTCGGCGACGCGTGGGTGTTGCCCCTGGTATTGCAAACGTCCATAGGCTGCGGTGACTGCTTACCATCAGGCAGGCCGTAAGCTTGTTTGCGAACTTGGTAGTATAAAAAAAAATCTCCATTTTGATGCTCCTCTCGGTGGATATTGAAAAAAATAGATGTTTGAAGCTTACATTTCTGCGGTTCAAATTCGGTTGTGCTTCGCGCGCAAAGTCACGGGCTTCGCCTTGACTATGATACAGGATTTGACAGATCACTTAATTACAATCCGTTACCCTATTAACAGGGGCACCTGACCTGATTAGATCGTAGTTACATAAATTCAGTCGCCTGAATGTGCAGATTTCTTGTCAACACATCATGTAGAAGCCCGGTTCTTTGATTCCCCACTTCCAGTCTTACTCAGAAATCGGATAACTTTTAAAACCGTCACGAAAAATACTTAAGGCTGATTGAATTAAGCTGTCCAAGCAACAACAAAGTCTAGACTAGACAATGAGATAGTAAAGCGAGCTGTGCATCCACTCAGCACTTTTACGAACGCTCCATACCAAAAACGAGGAATCTACTATGTACAGTCTGCTCCCTAAGTTATGTCATCAAGCATATTAGTGGTTTTGCATGCACATCTTAAATAGTTATATTTTAAAAAATCACCTTGCATTAATGTCCCGGTTGTGTCCCTCGCACACGAGGGCCCGGGGTTTGCCTTGACCATGATCCAGGATTTGACAGATAATAACAGTGGAACGACTGCCATCTGACCTAAGAGACCTAGGTACCAGGGGATAATGACCAGATGGGATCATGGTTTCACATTCAGTCGCCTGAATGTGCAGGTTACATCAAGATGTTTTGCTTTAATTGCTCTAGGATTTGAAACCTGTGCTTCTCGCTTAATCTTAAATAGCCACATTAATATAGTAATAATCGTTTTGTAGGAAATTTCTGTCTGTAGCTCAATGGTGCTTTGACTGACATTATTTAGTAACCTATGTATGAAATTATCTTAATAATTGTGAGAGTAATGTAAATAAAAAATAGGTTTAATCATTTTTGAAGGTTATTGCATAACAATCTGTTTCTCCAATAGAATATGATTAAAACGTAATATTCGAACGGTATAGTTTTATAATGTGTATTCAAAACAACCAATGTACCTGGTGGCATAAATTAGAGAACAGACTGTACGCTTTGCATATCCTACAAGAATTTTACCGAGTCCGATTCTTGCGGTTTCTGAATTATCTATATTTACCATTTTCATTATTACTTTTTTTAATATTGTGTTCCTTCAGGTTAAGTAAATAAATTGTGGTTGACTGAGAGGGAGAGCGACTTATTAAAATTTTTTTTACTTTAAATGAAGGAATTGTTGTTGGAACGCTGTGCGTTTGTGGACACTGTGAGACCTCATAGTTACGCTTTTAATACGTAAGCAAGAAGAGCAGGGGGAAAACATGCGATATCACATAACATCATGGTAACATATTATTTATCTATGTCACTTTCATTTACAATCATTAGTTTTTACGAAAGAATTACAAGTTTCACTAAAAATACATGTCAAAAGTACCGTAACGCACCGAAACGTATGTAAAATACGAAACCTCTATCCTTTTAATTGCATTTTTGTCAAAATTAATTCATTGTAACATCGCATGTTTTCCCCTGGTATTTTTCAATTCTATTCTATTGCACAGGTCTATTTGCACCAAGCGAATGAGCATTCTTATGTTACGGTCTTATTCATAAAACGTCGTGAGGGGTTTATAAGCTTGCTAAAATATCGGTATAGTTTTAATAAATTATTTAAATTAGAAGAGATATTTGCAACTTAAACATAAAACAAAAACATGAAATTACATATTTAAATTACCTAAATTGTTAAAATACATGCTCCAAGTCCTCTGAATGCGGAAATGTGCCCAGAAGGCTGGCCGCGTTGCCCCGCTGGATGGCGAGGCTTATACGCTGTTTATATATAGTTCTTGAAAAACAGTATTCATAACATAGATTTATTATACACCAGACTGATTCATAAACAGATTTTCATAATTTGCCTGCCCTTATTCCGTTAAATATTCATAAACGCATATTAGCGCTAAAACGCTCAATAACGGCTTTATAGCATAAAGAAAGAAGGCTGATCCCTTCTGTAATCCTCTGATAAACCTATATTAGAAACAAACATGGCCGCTGTCACACGAACAGCTAATTTTATTCGCAAAGTGATTGATTTCGCTTGGCTCGTGACTCCATTCTTGACTTTAAAGGGGATACATCCATATAGCCATGACTTCTATTATTTTCCTTGGATTTCCGCTTTGATAGCAAATTTTAGCACATTAGACTTTTTTGAGACTTGGTCTCAAGCATCTTTTTGTTTTTAACTAAATTCATCAGAGCGACAACATGATGATGCCAATCTGTATTTTATCAGACTTTCAGCTTAATAGAGGTTTATGATACGTTTACAAATTAAGAACTTTAAAATACGTTTTAAAGGCCTAATGAGTGTTTTAACTAATGAACGTTTTAAACCAACTATAAGATATTTTTATGAATAAGACCGTATATTTATTAACTTTTAATTAAGTGCGACCGGCTTCGGAAATCGTCTGATCATAAATGCACAACACAAAGTGTCAATACACTTGTTTTAGATTTTATGTGTTTTATCAGTCTCTTAGCTTAATTCTGCTTGAATAAGGAATTTTAAAACACGTTGTAAAGGCCTAACGAGTGTTTTAGCTAATTAACGTTTTAAACCTACTACAAGGTATTTTTATGAATAACACCGTCAGAGTATTCACTCGCTGTTGCGTCCTTACAAATTTAAGGGTCCTTACAGAGCTTCATTCAACGTTTTCCTTAAACATTCCTCATTCATATTCACAGTGCGTAGTCGTCGAGACGATCAATGATAAATGGAAACCCGACTCGGCAAACACTCGTCCGAACTCGTGGCTTCTCTCGCCTTTCTCGCTCGTGACGAGACTGTCCAATCAGGGATTTTCAGACAGCCTTTTAAAGCTTTTTCGGAATAGTTGGAAGCACGGAACGCTGGTTTCACACGTCCGCTTTTACAACTATCTTAATGCGTACTACGGTATGCCTAGAATTTGTTCCCCGAACAGTACAATGTGGACTCCTTCAAGGCCAGAATAAATAGCCTGTTTCAAGGAAAGTATGCTTGCATACTTGCATCGTCACCAACCATCAGATAAGGATAACATGCATGTAAAAACATATAAACCTTCCGGAATAAAATATCTAACCGACGGTGAAAACCGCATCAAAATCCGTTGCGTGATTTAGGAGGAGAGAACAGACAGAGAGACGCGGCAAGGACTTTATTTTATACTATGTAGGTATAGATAATAAAAGACTAACATAGAGTAGGAGCATTCGCATAATTATTCAGCTCATATTAATGTAGGTAATCCTGGAATTTATACGAGAGCATTGGAATTCTAAGAGTGCAGGGAACAAGACTCACTCCACTATTTACACCAAGCGAATGAGCATTCTTAGAGCATTCAGTCATTTGTTATTCATTCTTACTAACAAGTTAAAATGATTACGCCCGCCGTTATGAGCAGCTAGACAATTAACCCCTGTGGTATACGCGGGGGCGTGAGGGTATGTATGTACGTTAATACTATCATAAAAATTCCGAGGTGGCATAATGCAATTCATCTGCCTTAAAAGCAAGTCAAAGTCAAGTCAAGTCAAGCTATTTTTATTCAATTTAGAATTCAAAACTCTTATGAACGTCACAAAATACAAAAGCATGTTTTACAAAATATATTTAGAAAAATGGGGCTGCAAGCCGTGGCAACATTGAGCTGTGTGCGTTTCAGACATTATTAGTCCTAGGATCGGTCTAACTGACTGTCACTGTCACTTTGACAGTTTGATTTACCGGGCGAATCAACGGTGCACGGTACCGCTTGACAAAAATACTTAAAAAGTTTACTTAGGCGATACAGGTTTAAATGACAAGGGATTTTTCATAATACTTTTCATGTGGTGACAATGCAGCCATCCTTTCGACGCACAATGCCAAATACGCAAATAACCAACGCACGCGTTTATCTAAATGTCGCATAAGCGCAAAACTTCAATATCTCGAAGTGCTAAAGTCATAAAATGGCAATCTCGTATTATACCACATGTACCAATGACTCTTTTCTAAGTTATGTTACATTAGTTAAATACTAACTAATGCCCTTACGGTGAAAGAAAACATCGTGATAAAACCTGCACAATTCAGACGACTGAATGTGTAACCATAATCCAATCTGGTCAGGTTCCCCCGTTAACAGGGACACGGAGGTCAGATTACAGTTGTCAGTAGATCAATTTCGTGGGACGTTATTTTCTGGTTTAATCATCTCTTTTCATTGCGACAACTTTTTGAAGTTTCTGATATCATAATTATCATTTAAATCATCATAATATATTTAAGAGTATGTCTATTGTCCATGATGCCATCGCCACAACTTCTGCCAACCTCTTCATCTCCTTATAGTCCTCGGCGCTCACTTTTTCCTTCACGTCCTTCCAATATTCAAATCTTAGGCATTCTGATATAGCAGACCTTTTGATATTGTGACCTAAAGGAAACGTACATTCCCGACAAACACATTTCCAAGCAATATTAGGAGGGACCAAGAGATATTTGTGATCATTTGATGGACGATAACATTTGCTCTCATTCGCTGGGAAAGGCTGAACATCTGTCTCGATATCACGCACAAGGGGGGTCAAAGGTCGGAATTTTATTTTAGTATTCCAATGTCGAAAGGAGGGCATTTTGGTAATATTCTGTTGAAATTCATGATTTGACAAATGAGGTGATAAAGTAGCAAATGGTAAAGTACAGACTGTTTCCTAAGTTATGTCCCCAGGCTTATTGGTGGGTTTAAATGCACATGCACGGCACCGTTTTAAAATTGCTAATGATTTAATATTCGAATCGGGAAACGGTTGTTATTAGTTTCTTGTAAAAACTAGAAAGTAAAAAGAAAGCAGGAAATTATAGGATTTTCAAGGATTCTGTGGAAAACTTTTAAGGTGAAGATGAAGAATGTACCAAGATATTTATTTCATAAATAAAGCCACTCGAAGCACCATTGAGACACAAAAATTTCATACGAAATTATTACTACGTATTACCATTAATTGGTATGGCTATTCGGTGCTGTTTATGATGTTCATACGAACCACCAATGTGCCTGGTGACATGAATTGGGGATCAGACTGTACTATAATATTTAGTACCAACTAAGTAATATTATCATTTATAACCTTCAAGATCGCTCTTTGCCGAGGATTGGTAAAAATATCACACGACCACATGTAATTTAATTAAAGTGCTCACTATTGTCTCGACCGCTCTTTAGATCTCTTATTTGAGGCTCTAACATTGGCCGGAAGAAATCCCATTGTGAGATAAGTCCGCCTTTGCTGTGTAAAGTTATACTTTTGCACTCCTGTACTAATATATTAAGCAATCTTAAGAGGAACGCCTGCATGTTTTGGGATTAACAACACTTGAGCAAAAACGGAAAGCAGGTAGATCTTATAGAAACTTATAAAATCCTACATGCGCACTACGATGTAAAAGAGCTAGAACATAACATTTGGCTAAGGCCCGCGTGATAGGATATAAATAAAAGGAGAAAGTTATAAAATAAAATAATAATAATAAACAGTTTATACATATACATACGTACCACATTCTTGTAACGAGTGAAGCCTTTTCCGACAGACGCAATGCTGTTATCCGCGCTAAAAGTGGCTACGTCGAACAATATCACATTTAAAAATGGATATAGATTTTCTATACACTGAAGTTTTTAAATAATAAAAAAACAAAATTTTAAAAATTCAAAATTTACTGCATGTAAAATTTGTAACACACCGATGGACGGACCTGATTTTAATGACACAAAGCTCCGTTCATCACTTACCTAAATTAAACTGTCAATACAGAAGACTACATCGCGATTTCAATGCGGTTTGCTCTCCCACTGTTCGACAGCTACAATGATAAAGACAAACACACATAAATAATAATAAATAAATAAAGAATTTTTCATTCATTCATTCATTCAAATAAATGTGCTTCGACAAATTCACACAGCGCCATCTAGCCCCAAAGTAAGCAAAGCTTGTGTTATGGGTGCTAGATAACTGATAAACTACTTATACTTCGTTTTAAATACATACTTATTATACATACTACACCCAGACCCGTAACAGGAATTAAATTTCTGCTTGGCCGGGTATCAAACCCGGGTCCTCTGCGTGGCGACCGGCATGTTAACCAATTGTACCACTCAGGTCGTCCACACACATACACGTTGACCTTAGCCTCTGGACAAATTATAACACCCTGTCTAAGACTGCTACTCAGCAGCATAGTATAATAGGTATTTCTATATTTAGATAAAAAAAAAAAATTCCTACAAATAAAATGTAACTTAACCGGCAACAATTTCAACAACTGTATCATATCACGACAACACGAATGAATTGATCCTAGAATTAATTATTAACATTCATGACACGGTACATGAGACACTTTAAATTATAGTCAATTACAATACATGTTTTTTTTTTAATCTGTCACCTGGCGTGAAGGTCTAACGCAATCCAGAATTTGCAATGTTTTGGGTACTTCCTAGCTAGACCATGCAACTACATACAGGCTGCTTCTGAGTGTTAAATATAAAATCGTTGATTTTTCGGTAAATACTGGACTGATTATTATGATACTTTGCAGTTTAGTTTTAAATACCCTACTCAACTAGTAGTATTTGACTTCGTCTAAATGCGCAAGGACACACATACGAGTACACATATGCAAACCTCAAACTTACAACCTTCTTTTATCGTCGAAGGTTAAACAGCTCAAACTCGAATATAATACAAAATTATCATAAAAGAAGTCTTAATACAATAAAAAACTCGACGCAGGTAGAAATACAATGCTTTTTAAACGGTGTGCACTTTTTTATGTCATACGCTAGACATACAAGCAAGCAGGGCCTGATGGAAAGTGTTCACCACTACCATTAGCAACTAATTCTGATGCTAACAATTATCTGATTTCAATAATTGAAATTGTTACTTTTGTGATAACGTATGATCGATTTAATAGTTACAGTTTATTGCAATGGAACTTTGTTAGCAACTGACCGCTTGCCTGTTGAAAAACAGAACTGAACCCATAAAATCTATGATATGTAATCGCAAAAGTAACACTTTCAATCACTGAAATCAGATATTTGTTAGCAACAGAGTTACGTAATTAGCTTACAGTTCACCAAATCCGCTCCCCATGGAGCACTGTATACCTTACTTACCGGCGCGGCGGCGCTTGAAAAATGGCCTCACATTTTAATTCTTCTCGATCTTGACAAGTATAGCACGCCCCAGCTAAAGAATCAGTTCGTTTTGTGAACTCACGCGTAAGTGACGACAAAGCGTACTGATTCTAATGCTGGCGCAGTGCTTTTCGTTCTTCGTAGTTCGTCCTTCGTTCTTGGTTCTTCATGATTAGTGTTTCGTTCTTCGGTCTTAACTCTTTACCTGTTCTTAAGGGCTAGTTTACATTGGTCAAGTGTTTAGCATAGTTGACAACTAAGGTGAGTAACTACACTGTGCACCAGTGGAAACCCATCGGACGATCAGACAGAAGCGAGTCCGTTCAATGTACTGTCGCTGTCACTGTTACAGGCCACTGTCCTTGACCAATGTAAATTGGCCATAATAATAATAAATAATAATATTAAAAGTATTTACTACAGATGTCATATCATCCATACAGCAAATTAGAAATATAATAATAAAATCAAATTTAATAAAAAAAAAAAAAAACAATATAGTACAAATAAATTACAATAAAAATTCATAAGACACGAAAACGTATAATCACAATTCAGTACACAATAAATAAATAGCATACAAAATTTAAAACATAAAATTCTAGCTGGTACGGCGCGACCCGAAGACTCGTGAGACGGTTCTCGGGGTGCCCTACCACTACCCTACCCCCTACTCTACCCTTTTTTTCTTTCATACAAACTATATCCTGAAAATTACAAATCTAACAAAAACCATATATTCAAATAGGTATGCTGAAGTTATGCCCGAACATACATTTGGCAAATTGATTTTTTTTATATATGTAGATAGCTTAATCTTTATAGATAATTTTATAAAGAGACTAGCTGACCCGGCAAACGTTGTTTTGCCATATAAATAAAAAAAATTTAGGGGTGGACTACCCCTAACATTTAGGGGGATGAAAAATAGATGTTGGCCGATTCTCATAGATACCGGATAAGCACAAAAAATTTCATCAAAATCGGTCAAGCCGTTTCGGAGGAGTATGGCAACGAAAACTGTGACACGAGAATTTTATATATTAGACTAGCTGACCCGGCAAACGTTGTTTTGCCATATAAATAAATATATACACCTACACCTACACCTACCCTACACCTACCCTACACCTACCCTACACCTACCCCTACCCTACACCTACCCTACACCTACGTCTAAAAAATAAAAATAAAAATTTAGGGGTGGACTACCCCTAACATTTAGGGGGATGAAAAATAGATGTTGGCCGATTCTCATAGATACCGGATAAGCACAAAAAATTTCATCAAAATCGGTCAAGCCGTTTCGGAGGAGTATGGCAACGAAAACTGTGACACGAGAATTTTATATATTAGATAAGATAAAGTGAGGAATCAAAAACTGATTTTAAGAATTCTTCCACTATTAGATAGCTAACAGATGCAAACAGATGATCACGAAAACAAAATTATTAGCTTACGTACAGTAATATTTATATAGGTCGGTACGTCAAACGGTTAGTAAGAATAACAAAATACTCACCAAATGAAATAGTACAAGGAAAATAAAATTTCTTGTTCAGCATTAATTCACAAATAAAAAATAAAAAAATAACACAAAAATATAGTAACAAGTATAAATTATACATAAGAAGGTGATACACAAAACTAAATTTATTTAAAGATAAAAACTTTGGCCAAGTTGCCCAGTAACCGGATAAGTGCCCAGAAAGCTGACCCCACTGGATACCGAGGCTAATTCTCTGGCCAAAGTAGAGGCCAGTCTTGTGGACATGATGTATCGACGGTACATATAGGGTAATGCGCCTGGTCCCACGTCCAAATAAAAGGTTTGCACGCCAAACGGCGCAAATATATTATAATCCCTGCTCAGACAAATATATTTGCGGCGCTTGGCGTATTCAGTCGAGGCGTCACCGGCCGCAGGTTGACAAGAAGATTACCAAAAATTACAATGATACCGGTTCACCCTGGCAGATGCTGACATTGACCGGTCGGACTTTGGCGCAGTTGAAAGCTTACTAAAAGATACTAGGTTACACATCAGATATAACGTTTGATAATATTTTGCGTGTAGTTTGATAATATCACTAGGTACATGGTATTATAAAACACTGTTTGAATCAAAACATTCAATCACGTTATAGTAATGTAAGACAGCGTTATGGACAAGCGGAAAATCCTGACATAGACAAATAATACTTATGTACTGGGAGGGGTCAGCCTATGCATGCCCCTGCAAATATTGATTTAAGAAATAAATTATTTGTTTTTTAGTATTATTTAGTACTGTCTGTCTGTTCGCGATAAGCTCAAAAACTAAACGGTCCTTTATGCGGTTTTCACCAATAGACAGAATGATGGATTCGTAAGGTTGGTTTAGGTGTTTAATTTGTTAAGGTAACTACCCCTGCGAAGCCGGGAGGGCGGGTCTCTAGTTCAAATAACACCAAAATAAAAAGCTAAACATTACAAAATCCGGGTTCTCGTCAGGTGAAATTACCTGTAGCCATTTAATTGGGCCAAATATGACAATATTGAGCATACTTATCCTTAAATATTTGATAACGTAATATCCCTTTCAAATGACAACGGTTCCTCGAAAGTATAAAATATGCAATATCTGTTTTTATTGTTATTGGAGGAATTGCTCATAAAACAGAAACAAAGTTAATTTCTGTCGCCAATTACGATTGTATTTCGTTTTGAAAATACACGTCTGTTCGGTTTTTATTGAGGAATGCCTTTTTATCTAAGGTACGAAATTATTGAAGTTCTCAATGTTGAGACCGCTCGATAGAAAACGCTACTGCTAATTTTTCGGCTATGAAGATATTGGCCTGTTATCTGCCACTTTAATTTACTGTATATCAGCAGTCGTTTGGTTTTGAAACAAATTCCCATTTTTTGTCATGTGTGAGGAAGCACCCGAGGCCACATACCAAGCATCATCATGAGAATATGACACAACAAATACAGCAGCATAGGACGAGCTACAAGATTTCTGTTGCATGTCCTTGGTTTAATTTTACATTCTGGACTCTTGTATCCATATTTGTTAGAAGACTATTTCTTATTATTATCCTGATACTTTTTTCTAGTTGCAAGGCCATGAGAGGTGCAAAGATGCTGCCACTTTAGTAAAAAAACTCAGTTTTTGCTAACCACAAGAATTGCCAAAAAATGAAGTCGCTGTTGGAATTGACACACATTTCGTACGTTTACGATTCGGATGTGGAATGAGCTCCCAGCCACAGTGTTTCCTTTGGACTATGACATGGGATCGTTCAAGAGGTATATTAGAGGTATCTTTAGAGGCGGGTAACGCATTGGTGACTCCCCTGGTGTTGCTGATGTCCATAGGCGGCGGTGACCACTTTCCATCAGGTGGCCCGCTTGCCTGTTTGTTTGCTAAGTAACATAAAAAATAAAAAATTTTGAAATGTCGACACTTTGTTCCAGCTTTGGCCACCGGGTCAGATAAGTTTGTGCCATTGTAGGTATAATGCTACATTATAACTTACCACATGTCCTTTGCAGCATGTTTTGAAAAAGAGGGTTTATTTTAGAAGGATACACAGAAAAAGGAAATGGAATGATAAATTGGTCTTTATTTATTTAGGAACAGAATGAAATAAGCATAGTGGTTTCAAATTTTACAGTTCTCTGGCACACGCTTGAATACACAAATATAAAATTCATTAATAACAAACTCGAGTGCTTTTGGATATGAATAGGGTAAAACCGCCAGAAACAATCACGTTCGTGCCAATAGGAAAACTATTTAATTTGTGAATAAAATGAGTCCATTAAACACCTTGTGATTATTATTTGTCATGATATTGATTCAAATGTGTAATGTAAAGGAATTTGAAGACATTTCCTAAATTGGTGACAGTAATAAAAGTTTTTACTAACTCCAGGTTAGAATATAAAATAAAAAGCTAGTCAATGATGTATAAAAACACAAACACAAAACATTTTAACTATACTTTGCCTTGTATCTTAAAAATTACTTATCTATTTTATTTATAGCCTAGGCGATTAGTATTAAATTTATATGATAATTTAGAATATATCAGCTTTGATAATTATTTATATACTTGATAAAATTACCAATAAAGCGTATATTTTAATTTTCTAACAGTAATTTACGTCTAGTAATTGAGCAGTCAATTTTAGGCGCGTTTACCTTATCAAGAATTTTTTTTTTTATAAAGTACTAGGTAAATTATAATGACAAATGTATAGGTATTTAGTAGGAAGAGAATTGAATGAATAAGAAAGTGGACTGCAATATGTTTGTACCTAGTAAGATTCGGGGTAAATGCACCCCAAATTGACCACTTTGTTTTTATTAAAAATAATTTTATATTAAACTTCGTGATATCTAATATTCGTAAAATCATAATAAAATATTTTATTGTGTAACAATGCGATAGAGTTATGTCAATTATAATAATAAGAATTAAAACGGTTCTAAATTTATAATAAGTACGTAACTTTTGAAATAAGAGAACAGATTATTAATACTCAATGACAAATGAGTAGACAGACAGATATTAGAAGAGTATTTGGATAAGTCTTATAGGTAGATTCAGTACCAGGAGCCCGTTTCATAGAAAAATATATATTCACTCATAATATCAGTTCAAAATTTTAGAACGCACGTCGTTCGCACGTGTGCTGATGTTCTGGGCTGAATTTAGGCATTGAGCTTATTATGATTTGTGGACACCTTCTCGAAAAAGTGCAGGTCAGTAGTACCCTCAATGGACGTAAACGTATGAAAATATGCAAGAGGCAAAACAAGTATGCGAATCGTAGCTCGTGGCACTCTATAGTACCTGCTTACCCTTGTATGTGTACGTTTGTATATATTTTAAGCTAATATTTTCTATGAAATGGGCTTCAGATCAAATTTTTGTAAAACATCAGTAATTTACTTGCGTCTATTTTTCATATGAAAATCATAATTTTGGTATTAGTCATAACCGTATTATCAACTTTTTACAAATGTATTTAAAAATATACACAAAATAACACATCATTAAAAATACCATTATACATTATAACCAAGTCGTAAAGATTTTCGAGAAAAATATACTTAAATGGGAATGAAATTAAAGCCAAACAAAAGGAACTTTTAGTAACAACAAAGCTAAAACGTGACTTTAACTCGATTCATATTAATTTCGAAGTTCATCAATTAATTAATACCGCCTTTGTGATCCGACGTAGCTGTTGAATTTGCTACATTATTATACTCTCTATAATTATTTTACCTAAAACTATAAGTATAAAGAATTTGAACAGTGATACACTTTAGTAAAGCGTCAATTGTGGAATGATAACAATATATCATATATTATATTTTTTCTATAATATATACAAGTAAAATTATAATATTATAACGTTAAAGTAATTTTATATAATATATTTGGAAGCAATTAGCGGTGCATTTACCTTAAAATTATTTTGCTATATGCAAGATGCAAATTATCTTTGGAATTATTTTTTATTAGTAAGTATTGAAATAATAGATTTGTTTAACGTCATGCGCTGCGATGTGTTGTGATACAATCCTGTTTGAGCAATTTCATATTTTGATTGATTGTGCACCTACACATTTTATTTTCGTATTATTGTAGGGACATAGGTCTAGCCTTCCTTTTTAAAAGGTGCGAAAGTGCTGCCCACTTTAAGAAAATATTGTTTCAAACCAGAATGAAATAAAAATCTGGTCAATGAAATGTCTAGAAAAATCAATGAACTACACTAGTGGAGTAGAAAAATCGACTCTAGGTTTGTTGCTCGACTTTTTGAAAAATAACTAAAAAGTAAGGTAGCATATTTAATTATATTATGAAATATGGTTATCATTTAAAAGGCCTATGTGTCCTCCTTTCAGTATATTTTTAATTTAAAAAATGCAATACAGGCTGAAAGGAGTAATTTTTTAAAAAGTCAGGCAAACCCATAATCGAATTTTAGTCCACTACTATATTTTGAAATAGCGACGTTTTTACAAGCACTTGTATTTTATACACTTGTACTAGTTTGGGAAATATTTGAGTAGCTAGTGGCTTATGACGACTGCTATCGATCGATAGCTACCGGATCCGACGGCTTAATGTGTCCGTGGGTAGCATAACAATTCTGTATATTAATATTATTATTATTAGGGAGGCACACGAACGGATAGTCCACCTGATGGAAAGATGCCACCGTCGTCCAAGACATCTGCTAAATTCTATCTGCTGTATTATTTTGCAATGCCAATTTCAGCACTATGAGGTGCGAATTTAACTGCATTTCGATTCCACATGCCGTGAATAGGAACACGGATTTATCACGTCTCTCAGCGCAGCGTAAGTAGTATACTTGGACTATATTGTATGTAGTTGCGTCCCTCAAAATTCTATATTTCTTAAAGCAAATATTAAGTTGCTCCCAGATAGCAGTTATCACTATAAAAACATTGCGTAACACATTAATTAACATGAATTGTATCATTTTCGCGCAAAATATTAGATCATATTGTATTTCATAGTTTTATTATTTCTACTTTTTATATAATCATATTGTATAACATTTTGCAACCATATCTGGTTGGGCTGTAGCATGATGACAATTTTTGACTTTTGTTATATTATATACAATACAATATAACTGTTCTGTGGGAGCACCTTTATATAAATTTATATACTTTTACATTTATATAATAAAACACACCGTGTATGAACTGTCTCTCTGTCATTTTTATCTTCTCTTTTCCATACAAAACTGTGCATATAGAAGCATCATTCCCAATGAAATACTATAAGTCTAAAAGTAATAGAAGTTGAGATTTTGTAATCAATTGTGGTACGAAAAGAGGAAATACAGAGATACCATTATCAAATATATAGAACATAAAGTTAAAAGGAAATTTCTTTTTCACTTCCAAGGTTCCGTGAAAGATGGATGCCGAACAAACTTCAAACGAATACAGTGGTCGAATATCTGGAACAAATTGATACAACATTGAATAAAAACACATTAAAAGCTATTTATTAGGGATTGGATTCCGTTCTCTAAAACTCTTCTCTATGGTTATCTAAAGTTCTCTAAAATCAGAACTCTCTAAATCAAATTATTCGAGTGATTGATACGATCAGTAAAGTGTGCCGAGACTTTTTTTAGCTTAGCGTAAATGGCCGTCCCTTTCGGCCGAAGCTCTCGCCTACTAGACGAAATGTAAATTGAAAATTTA
Organism: Blastobasis lacticolella; assembly: GCA_905147135.1. NCBI lineage: Eukaryota > Metazoa > Arthropoda > Insecta > Lepidoptera > Blastobasidae > Blastobasis > Blastobasis lacticolella. Next base: position 14,084,779 of record LR990061.1, read on the forward strand.
AGTAGCAGTAGGAACTTAAAAGCCATACGATAAATAAATAAATGGCAAGCAAGCGTACCGCAGCCAATGGATATTTGCAATACCAGGGGCCATCACTCACTCTTCTTATCCCTTTCTTTGAAGCACAATCATATTCATCGCCTTCCTTGTCATATGACTTTTATCCCTCCGCAAAACTTGCCCCTACCACTCAAGCAATATCGTATAATAAACGTATTTTTACTAATAACAAAGCCACAGGCAGAAGGTAACGTTTAACAAAACAGGTACTGCCAGTCAGGGAAGGTAATGTTCATGAGTGCTAATCAAAGTTTAATTAAATACGATTTGTTATAATTGAAAACAAACCGGGCACCTGGCTAACGGACCTTATTAGTTTGGTGTTTTCACAAGGAACTGACATTAAGCAAATTCCCATTTTGAGAAATAAGATTTTTATGGAAAATTACAGTGAAGGTGTTTTACATTTAGCATTAAATATTTATATAGTTTTCGATAGTTTAAAAAGCCAATTTGTTTCACATGCATATTCACTGAAGACATTGCACGTTGACGAGTTTCATAATAGTTATAAACGGAATTCGGCTTCGTCTTCACTCTCAAACGACCACTAGCGCCACTACCATAACACTGGTTTTCATTGGGTCCAATAATCACCCACCGACACTGCATCGGCAGCAATACAATTTACAATAAAAGTGATCCTATTAAATATACCAAAATAAAATAATAAATAATTAATGTCCCAATTTATGAAATACTTATTGGGAAATAAAAAACTAATTTATTTAGTTAATATTCTTCAAAGCCGTTTATGGCGACACACAACACAACAAATATCAATAATAAAATATCCACGACTTTATCATAAAAGGAAATACTGTTTAAAAAACAAACCGTACAATATCAAACATAGTAAGCGGAAACGAGAGCACAACAACTAGTTTACAAGACAGTATACGATCAACAAAACTACCGGCGCGTTCCAGAAAAATTCACCCAGACAAAACACAAACATTGCCCGAAGCGAAAATCGGATCTCTCATTTAATATTCTTCAGCGAACATGATTGGAACAGATGGATCGAACTAGTGATGGGCTACTGCTTCGAATAATAACAATTGGATTATTCGGAGGATTTCGATTCGACGATCGAATAAAAAAGTTCAATCAGGATTGAATTCATTCAGTTGATATAAAAAATGTTTTTATGGTACGCAGTGACAAAAGAGCAGACAATCCATACGATCGTAAGCGGTAACTGTCGCCCATAAAATCTACGATTCAGGCAACAAAAATGCAGAACTACAGGTGCGTTATCACTGTGTGGACTAAGATGAAATCCCTCATGTCTGTAATTGCGCTGGATACCTTATCCTAGCCTCGTGTGGCATGAAGTTCATCTTCTGTTATTCAATAATGAATCAATCGTTTTTTTAAAATAAAATAAAAAATAAAAAGATTCGATTGATATAAAGTCATTCGAATGGTTTTTTCATTCGTATAAAGAGATTTTTCAATCTTCTAATAGAATTTATCTGGCACATAAAGTACTATACTACCAAATTAAACCAACTATGTAAATGTCTTAACTTGATACGAAGTTTTTTTATTTATTTATTAGTATGGCAAAAATACAATATGCGAAAAACACGTTCAACTACAAATTTATACGAAGTAATGATGCGATTTAATTTTAGTCTCATAATAACTTAACAGACTAAAATCAGTTAAATCAAATACCACATCTTTACAATCGAAAAACTCGAATAAGTGTTCGAATTATTCGAATTAATAACTCACATTAGCCATCACTAGAACATAGCTAATCCGTGCACGTTCGCAGATCAAATAGCCGTTCCGAATACTGCAATTCAAATGGATCTCAATGCAGATAATGCGAACAACGTTCCAATGTTTTGGCGGGACCGGAGCGTGCCGGCTTTTAGTCGTGTTGTGACAAGACAGCTTATTCGAGTGCAGCTGTTAGATATTTTAGAGAACTTTCGAACAACATCCGAACCGTACCAGAGAAAATGCTGTCCGAGGTAGGCGTAGTAGATATTAATTTTTTGACAGCAAAACTGATGGCCACAGTCATTTTCTGTCCGGTTGCCACGTGGTGATTATATGGACATGACACGTACACATTTACTGACAGGTTTATCAGTGGAAACTTATAAACGGGCCCTAAGAATGATCATGACCATGTCAAAGCTGACAATAATAATAATGGAATAGAATGATGATGTTAATGTTAAGTCGATGATGAGGATAACAATGACAATGACAAAGACAATAATAATGACAATAACGATGTTAATGACTATGTATACATATAACAATGATGATGACAACGATGATAATACTAATAATGACGATACCTTAACAAAAGCGGCGGCGGTCAGCGCGAGAGCGCGGCAGCTAACATGACCGCGTCCAAAAACCGACAATGATGACACTACTATAGTGAAGACGATAATGAGGCTAACACTGACGATAATGATAACGATGGCAATAATGATGCCGATAGCAATGATAATGACAACGATGGGGATAGTAATAATGACGATACCTTAAAAAAAAAGTGCGGCAGCTAACATGACCACGTCCAAAAACTCAGCTTGCGCTTCGAACGAATGACCACACTACTATAGTGAAGACGATAATGAGGCTAACAATGACAATAATAATGACAATAATGATGTCAATGACGACGACGCTGGCAATGATGATGACGATAGCAATGACAATGACTACGATGAGGATACTAATAATGATGATACCTTAACAAAAGCGGCGGCGGTCAGCGCGAGAGTGCGGCAGCTAACATGACTGCGACCGAAAACCGACAATGACGACACTACTATAGTCAAGACGATAGTGAGGCTAACAATGACGATAATAATGATGTCAATGACGACGACGACGGCAATGATGATGACGATAGCAATGACAATGACTACGATGAGGATACTAATAATAATGATACCTTAACAAAAGCGGCGGCGGTCAGCGCGAGAGTGCGGCAGCTAACAGGACCACGTCCAAAAACTCAGCTTGCGCGTCGAACGAATGACCACACTACTATAGTGAAGACGATAATGAGGCTAACAATTACAATAATAATTACAATAATGATGTCAATGACGATGACGATGGCAATGATGATGACGTTAGCAATGAAAATTACAACGATGGGGATACTAATAATGATGATACCTTAACTAAAGCGGCGGCGGTCAGCGCGAGAGTGCGGCAGCTAACAGGACCGCGTCCAAAAATCCAGCTCGCGCTTCGAACGAATGATGACACTACTATAGTGAGGCTAACAATGACGATAATAATGACAATAATAATGTCAATGACGACGACGATGGCAATGATGATGACGATAGCAATGAAAATTACAACGATGGGGATACTAATAATGATGATACCTTAAAAAAAGCGGCGGCGGTCAGCGCGAGATTGCGGCAGCTAACAGGACCACGTCCAAAAACTCAGCTCGCGCTTCGAACGAATGACCACACTACTATAGTGAAGACGATAATGAGGCTAACAATGACGAGAATAATGACAATAATGATGTCAATGACGACGACGATGGCAATGATGATGACGATAGCAATGACAATGACAACGATGGGGATACTAATAATGATGATACCTTAACAAAAGCGGCGGCGGTCAGCGCGAGAGTGCGGCAGCTAACAGGGCCGCTGGCAGGAACGCAGCGGCTGGTCTCACTGCCGAATTGCAGCCGTCGACGTCGCAGCAGAAGGTGCGCGCGCCCCACCATTCTGGTGGGAGAGGGTGGTGTTAGGATCATACATTACATGATGATTATGTTTAGTTGTTATGGGCGACAGTTACCGCTTCCCATCAGGTGGGTTGTCTGCTAGATTGTCACAGCGTAGTATATAATAAAGGAAATAATAATAAAATAATCATCTTGACGTTAATATCCCAGTCGTACTCTCGTGCATGAGGCCCCGGCGTTCACCTTGACCATGATACAGGATTTAGCAGATAATAAAATAAATAATCGTGGACCAAATTCACACAACGCCATCTAGCGCCAAAGTAAGCTTAGCTTGTGTTATGGGTGCTTGATAACTGATAAACTACTTATATACTTTTACATACATACTTATTATACATAGAACACCCAGACCCGTAACAGAAATTAAAATTCATCATTTCAATTTCTGCCTGGCCGGGAATCGAACACGGGACCTCTTGCGTGGCAGACCGGCATGTTGACCACTGAGCCACACAGGTCGTCAGATCAGATAACTACAGTGGAGCTGTCATCTGACCTCCGTCACCCTGCTACCAAGGGAACGTTACCAGGTAGGATCATCGTTACACATTCAGTCGCCTCAATACGCAGGTTTCATCACGATGTTTTCCTTCACCGTAAGAGCATCGGTTAGCATTCAACTAAAGTACATAATTCAGAAAAGAGTCATTGGTACATGGGCGACATGGCCGCAGTGGGATTTGTACCCGGTACCTCTCGCTTACAAGTCGAAATTATATTTAAAAAATTTAAATTGTAAGTTTTAGGACCTCCTTTACAATGGTTTTTCACAAAATTCGAGATTGGCTGGCAAATATCTCTTAAGGATATCCTCGCCTTTTTATAATCAGCTGCAGAGTGAACGGAACCCCTTACCATACATTATACTATATGTTTGATTGTGTGTTTTATATGCGGTGTGAAAAATAGGCCTAGATTAGAACCCTGTGGTATGCCAAGCATTGTATGAAAAAGCTAAAAAAAATGATCATTATTAATTTAGGCTAAATATTGTATGATAAATGTTTAGTCTAAGTCACCCTCAAGTTCACCCTCAACCATACGCTGAGTCTTGGACCATTTTGTCTATAAAAGTCTTATGTTTTATACAACTAATGTAATTATCAACTGTAAACTATAGGTAAATAAAGTATTTCCATTTCTTTTTCTATTATTTACTGCTCTATAAAGTAAAATGAAATAAAATATTTACTGTTATTTATACAATTGATACAATTGATTAATGTAATAAATAAATTAGAATTAGAAATTTTGTCATTTGTTCATTATAAATTAATAACGGAACTTATAATAGCTATCCGAGAGAACGACGCCTACCTTCAATCTGGCTAGGTTTCAGGTCCTCGATATCCTACAATGACAAGCAGAATATCCAGTCGGCTGGAACGCCGTACAATGGTTTGTTTAATGAAGTGTTCATAAACAATTATTACAGCCTCAGCCAACCGTGATTGCTCTTCTATAGTCGCATTACGAACAAACGGTAGGATATTTAGGGTCCTAGAATAATTGTATAATAGGTTAATGGTAGCCTAAAAAAGAGCTAATAGGTGCTGTAAAATTCCTGTCTCAATTTCTGTAAAGGTTGCCTGGAAGAAATCCCTTATAGTGGTAAGGCCGCCTTTGATTATATGTATTCCTTGTTATTGTAATGATAGATATTGTTATTGTTGACGACTTGAGTGGTTCAGTGGTGAACATGCCAGTATGCCACGCAAGAGATCACGGGTTCGATTCCCGGCCGGGCAGAAATTGAAATGATGAATTTTAATTTCTTTTACGGGTCTGGGTGTTCTATGTATAATAAGTATGTATTTAAAAGTATATAAGTAGTTTATCAGTTATCTAGCACCCATAACACAAGCTTTGCTTAGTTTGGGGATAGATGGCGCTGTGTGAATTTGTCCACGATTATTATTATTATTATTAATTTTTGAGCAATAAAGTGTTTATCTATCTACAGACTACACTAACAATGAGTGTATTTTACACTTGTATTTTAAAGGCATGAAATGAATGTTGAACATTACTAACTTACAAATTACGTGACTTCGGTTTACAAACGTTTTAGAGTGCAAAATTCATCAGCTGTTTGCCTCGTGTCAATGACCTCTCGGCCAGCTGGCAGGTCAAACCGTCTATTAGTTGCGGTAAGCTTACCAAAATAACTGTTAGCCACTAAGTGGTTTTAAAATTGTCACATTGCAATCCAAGTGCTTTAGAGCAGAATTTAGCCACCCTTTTATCTAACAAGTATGGTACAAGGGTACAATTATCTTCGTGTCTAGAACACGCTTGCTTAAAGCTCAGATAATCTTATCACAACGATGTAATCCGACAGAGACCTAAACTTGACATTGGTCAAGGACAGTGGCGAGTGGCAAGCGTCCAGACAGTATCTGTTTACACTACGGTGCCATTTGTCTGTCGAAATGGACGCAACGTCAACAAATACATATAATTTAGCGCAATTTTCTCTTCATGGAGCGTCGTTGGTTAAGATATCGGACTCGTAAGCGAGAGGCCATGTACAAATGACTTTTTTCTGAGATATTTACATTAGTTGAATACTAAGCGATGCTCTTACGGTGAGGGAAAACATCGTGATGAAACCTGTCCATCTAGGCGACTGAATGTGTCTGAATGGGTCAGATGTCCTATTTTATATGGCCTAGATTTTTGTAGTTTGTCTTTTGTGGCATGACATTTTTCATCATTCCATAGCGGATATTTTTCAAAATTTGTTTTTTTATTTGTCGTCAATGTCCAAAATTTCAATCCTATTACAAAAATATTTTATTCAGTAACTACTAACAATAATTTTTTATTCAGTACAAATATTGAATTTTTATAATTTGTATAAGATACAAATTGTAGATTTTCCTAAAGTATCTTTTATGGCACGGCATTTTCCATAATTTTATTTGTCACCAATAAAGACGTGTTTAAAATTTCAAGCTTGTTACAAAAATATTTTATTTAGTAACAAAAGGTAAAATAACAAGTAGGTTAAGTAATTCAAAATCAACCCAAGTGACCACCTAACAGTGTAAACCCTTTATGCGCACCTAAAGAAGAATTTTATGACTCGCCTATAATCGCCCAGTTTATAGTGGGAAAGGTTCGCTGAAAGGTTTACTGCTACTGCTTTGTGTAAAAAATATTTAAGACTAGAGTTTGCCTGCCACTTAACCCGAGAGAATTACGATTTAATTTTTTAGAATTTTTTCCGAAAGTGACCTTGTGTATTACTTGCGCCTTAATACTGTCTAATTAATACCTGAAATTCTCTTTAATATGGTCGTTCAATAAAGTATAAAATATTGAATAACATCTTGACAATACATCATAAAAATCATCTGAGACCACGATCCAGGATTTGGTAACCTGTCAGCCCCAGGAAACCTAACGAAATTGGATCAAGGTTACACATTCAGTCGCCTATATGTTCAGGTTTCATCACAATGTTTACCTTCACCGTAAGAGAATCGGTTAGCATTCAACTTATGTACGTAACTAAGAAAGAAGTCATTAATACATGGCCCAAACCGAAGTTTTCACCGAAGGTGATATGTTTGGCCGAAGGTGGCAGAAGCCGAAGCCGACGCTTCGGTCTGCCATTATTATTATGATAATATACCGATTACCTATTTTACACAATTATTGTAAGATCTTTATTCACAGCAATATCGCCTTAACCACCATACCCCAGAGATGGCGCTAGTGGCAAACTTTCACTACCACTAAACCCGGATTACGGTCTGCAAATAAATCAGGGTGCGTAAAGCTGTAAAATAGAAGTTAACAGCTGTTTTGCAGTTTATAGTAATTGGGTTATAAAAGAAATAGGTTTATTGACGGTGACCTATCTACCATTGAATTGATCGAATACTGGAGTGACTTGGTTGTTTGTGGTAAACGTAATGTTGTGGTTTAACAATGGGGCATGTACATAATAATATGAAAAAGAGAAAAGGGGTCACGGTATACCTACTTTTATAATGTTTTTTTACATTTAAAGAGAGTGGCGTAAGCTCAACTTATAAGTAGGAGTGAAGCAATATACTGAGTAAGGGTGAGGGTAAAGTTCAGCCATTATGAGCAAGTGAAACATTGCATCGTGTGAGAATGGCGTGGGCTCATATAATAAAGAGGAAACTACTAAAGATTAAAGGTCGAAGGCTTAGATAGAGTGTTACCTACGTCGTTTAAGAGCAGCGTAAGCTCAGCGGTTTGTAATAATAAAAATAAAAGAAACAAGGAATATCTACATTCTATCATCGCTTAGCTCGCCATCGACAGGGAGTTCATCCTCACAAGGTGTGAGCCAAATGTTGTTCGAGACCAACTGTGCGGTTCCAAAGGGACTTTCTCCCACGCACACTAAGGTTGTGGAATGAACTATTTAGAGAGCTTTTCCCTGGAGAGTACAACATGGAGTTCTTCAAGAAAGGGGTTAAAAGGTTTTTACGGGGTCGGCAACGCGTGTGTGATGGTATGGCAAGCGTCCATAGGCTGCGGTGACTGCTTACCATCAGGCAGGCCGCAGGCTTGTTTGCCACCTTAGTGGTATAAAAAAAATCTCAGGGTATTGGGGTAAACTATATCGATTTAGGAATTTAATTAAAAAGTAAATATTTTGAAAAATATCTCTGCAGTTGTGTTAATTTTTCCACCCAATGACAGCAACGTCACCGTGAGGCTCAAACTATGTAGAGAAAATAACAATCAGTCAAATAAAGGAGGTTTAGTAGTAGATATTAAAAAAATTATGATAATTCACAAATTAAAAGAGAGGTGTGCGTAGATATGACAGCGGATAGGGATGTATGGAGAAAGAAAACATACTGTGCCGACCCCAAATGAATGGGATAAGTAAATTAAAACATAATGGAATGAAGCTCAAAAGCGAACTATACACTTCCCTACTTACAACTGCGAGAGTAACTGTTTCTGATTTGGTCATTTGGTGTGGAGATCGTTTAGCACGTGTGGATGGACATAGGCACTTTTGTTCCACTTGCAAGCTCGCAAGATATAGGATACTAATTATACACTTAACAGCTCATCATCATGATCAGGCTCACGTACGCTTCTACGTGAAAAAAATGGTAATAGTACAAAACACCTAATTAAATTCAAACAGAATATATACGACCCATTTCACTTCGGGGCACTAAATCTGCATAATATCTCCCTCGCTCCTTACCCCAGCTAAATATAGGCCTTAAGGGTGATATTAGCGTGCACAGCCTCCGAAATAAATCCGGTACCATTGTTAGGAATCGCTAAACTCGTGCTCCTCAAACTGATACAAACAAATGAATACTTATACCAATGTTTGCACCACTAATTGTGACAAATGAGTCGCTGGGTGCGCGGTGTTTAGTTAACTGTCGCTTTGTTTATTGTGGTAATACGGAACTTTGTGTTAGCGTGTAGTTACGACTTAACAAGTATCTGATGTATGGATCTTGATCCCGAAGGAATATGATTTATGATTTACGAACTAAGCTTAGGCGAATTCCCGAACGAGTATGCATTATCTGTACATTGTCACTTTAATCGTATTATATACTGGTTATAGCGGCCACTATTACATATATAGATTATTATGGCAATAAACTCCTCTTTCGTGGGAAAGGCCCTAAGTCCTGCAGTGGACTGTTATGGGCTGTGATGATGATAGCGGCCACTGCAGTAAGCAGCCGAGATAGTGGGACGGTTTGCCCCGAAATTGTAACCTTAGCTGCCTACGGTATAGGTTTCTTGTAAATTTCTTGGAGTACCTACCTATATAAAATATCTTACCATAGTATAAAACAAAGACGTTTCCCGACGTCTGTTCCTACATATCTATGTACGTTTAGATCTTTTAAAGCAACAGTAGTACAGGTTTTATTGTTTTAATGACTTCATTTGTTGCTCAATGACTTTCATAGGTTTTTCCCCAAAAGAGGTAATTTAGCGGTTTTCATTTTAAATACCCACCACTTTTGTACAACTGCGCCGGAGAGGAATCTCGGATAGTCATATTGGGTCACAAATTAAACCATTAAAACAACAGACCTTTTTGTAGAATTTATTATCTGTCTATTTGGACTAACTTTAAGTACATTACTACCACCAAAAAAGCAGTTCGCATGCGTGATACCTGGAACTGTGATGATAATAATCTGCTAAATATTCCAACCCTGCTTTTCAGACAGTCTGTCACAAACACCAATCCACAATCGATATTTTACTAAGTAGCTACAACTTACCTTTCTCACTGCAAGTAGGCACACAGTCCCGGACCACTGTCAGCTCGCTCACGTACTTCTGCAACAACGAACGAGGGCCATTAGCAAACACTTTGGCAGGGAGGGGGGGGTTAGGAGGGAGGGGTTACCCCCCGAAACGTTAATGATCGACAACGAGTGTATGACTTTTGTAACCTGTATCTACATTGGATAGTATGGAGTGTTGGCAGTCTTATGAGGAGCGGGTGTGACTGATAAACGAAAGGTACGGAGTTCGGAGTTTGGAGTTCGATCCTCAACGCAGCCGTGTATCTACCAATGATATTTTTCTAAGTTATGTACGAGTAGGTACCTTTGTGGCACTAACCAATACTCTTACGGAGGGGGAAAATATCATGATATACGTTCAGAGTACTGAAATTGTAACCATAATCCAATCTGCTTTGGTTAAAGTTAACAAGGTCATGGAGGTCAGATGGCAGTCGCTCAAGCCAGGTCGATTAACGAAAGAAGGCAAGTAAGTTTGATCATAATTTCATTTCAATGAAATTTCGGAATCTCGATTTAGAAACCAATATCCATGCATGTAGAATGTCAGATTTTCGTTAAAAAAAAAACATCTTGGCGTTAATGTCCCGGATGTGCACTCGCGCACGAGAGGCCGAGGTCCGCCTTGACCATAATCCTGGGTTTGGCCGATCAGGTAATTAACTACAGTGGAGCGAAAGTTTGGTCAAAATATATCGTGCAAAAGTTGAAATATTTCACAGGCATCCTCATCATCCGGCCATTTCTCTAAATCAATTAAAAACATAACCTCACCCGTGAGGCCGTACACGCCAAAGAGACCGCGATATATTGTTATGTATTCCGCATGGCGTCGCCGCTTCGATGGAATAAATTCAATTTGATTATAGCTTTGTGAATATTCAAATTGAGACATCGAGTCATTGGTTTTGCTGTTTCGCCGATTCCGGTGTATTATGTACCTATTGATAAGTGAATACTGTTCATTGAAATAGGATTATTGTATAAATACCGAATGATCATGGACCTAATTCTTGAGCAGTGACATATCAAATTCGACATTTATTCTAGCCACATATCTCCATTAATAATGACATTGAAATGTCTATTGCAGCCAAAAAATATTTCCTCAAGTATCTTAGACAGTCGTGTATTGTCGAAGATTAATTGCAGTGACGTTTTAATACTTGTTGTTTTAATACGTGAAATTGTTTGACATTTATATTTTTAGTGAATTGACATAAGTATAGAATTTGACATTGTTATTATTTTTATATTTTTGGTAATGAATTTAAAAACTACTTACGCACCTAAAAAGATATGGAATTGTAAATTCTGAAATAAATGATTATTTATTTATTTATCTATTAATTCAGTTTTTTGGCTTGAGAAAATTTCGAGTTGAAGATGTCAGAGCCCGAGAATCGTTCCCCAGGATCGTAGCTTGTGGTACTCGATAATCTCTGCCTACCCTTATCACTCTGCCTGTTACTGGCATGAGTGTGTATGTAATGTGGAAGATTTCATGTATGTAGCATTCAAGCTTTTAAAATTTAAAAATAAATCTTTTTTTTTATGTCATACCTTAGGCAAACAGGCAAGCGGGCCACCTGATTGAAAGTGGTCACCACTGTCTATAGACATTAGTAACACCGAAAGTATCGCCAATGCGTTGCCCAACTCGATAACACGTTACTCTAGTAGCAAAAAGGCAAATGTCTCTCCACTGCCAAAGCCACGGTTCCCCAAATTCCCACCCCATGGAGAACTGGAAACCTTACTCACTGGCAGAAACACAATACTATTTAAAAGAATATGCGATATTCTGTAAGGTGGAGGTACTACCCCAGTCGGGCGGCTCCAATTCGAACGGGATACCCCGCTATGCCCTACCTCTCACAAACTATTTTATTGCAGACAAAGTCCATAGCTGTTAGTAAGTACATCATCAACATCCTCCGAGCGGTCAGTCCCGGCTTCTGCAAGGGTCCGCTTTCCGACTCATTTTCCTCTATTTCGCCCAGTCTTGGGCATCCTTGCGTCGTGAGCCAGATCTCCAGCTCTCGTATAAGACAGCTGTTAGTAAGTACAATGTCCTTATGATCTACGAGTTAGTAATATTACTGTGACATGAGAGTACGAATAATAATACCTACGTTTGATTGACATAATTGAGTCACATTTAATTACCGGAGTACAAATTCGCGACACCAGGGAGATGCTTATGTACATATTCCCAGTGCACCCAGATTGAACCTTCGGATTTCTCATTGATCAATGTCAGTATGCTGTTCAGTTGTGGATATAAAACATAATTAAGTATGTATTTAGTGAGTAATGGTTCTCGATTTACAATTATTTTTAACTAGCGTCTAGAGCACTAGCGAGGGTTTATCGGAGTTTCTTGACTGACCTGAGTGAGTATAGGTACTTGATAATCAAACGAACTGACGAAGTGAAGTTCGATTTCAATTATGTGAGTAATTTAGTTTGACGCGCCTTATATTTACTTATGTACCCGTGTCTGCACTCACCAGCCTTTCACACAGAATTTTTAGAGATAAGTAAAACATTTTTAGTAGCTTTTATTCGTTTTGTACTGGTATACAAAATAGATTAAAAAACTGGCAACATTATCCCCACTATCGACTACCCTCACCACGCTGAGTGAGGTGCGACGCGGTGCCCGTTGCTTCATTCTATGTCTTGATGAATATTAATTTCTGACACGGGTCTGGGTGTTCTATGTACCTATAATATGTATGTAGCTAAAAGTATTTAAGTAGTATATCAGTTATCTAGCACCCATAGTACAAGCTTTGCTTAGTTTGGGGCTAGATGGCGCTGTGTGAATTTGTCCACGAATATTTATAATTATCTTTCTGGAAGCGTCGGTGGCCGAGTGGTTACGGTATCCCATTCGTAAGCGAGAGGTACCGGGTACGAATCCCACTGTGGCCAAGTACCAAGTAAAGTAAAAGTAAAAACTCTTTTTGCACATTCAAAAAATATACATAACAAGAAAATAGAAATCAATTATATGCGCCGCCTTTGCGCTTTAAGCGATCTCATCCAGACAACCTTAGGGAAGAGGTAAGTTATCACAGTATCTCATAGTAGTGCAAGAGCAAATAAGGGGAAAAAACTAAAAGATGTGCTTACACATGTCATCATAAATAAATATATAAAGAGAATACTATAATATATTATTATTAGGTAGTATTATGTAGGTACATTAGTTGAATGCTAACCGATGCTCTTACGGAGACATCGTGATGAAACCTTCACATTCAGGAACGACTAAATGTGTAACCATGATCCAATAAGGTCAGGTGCCCCTGGTAGCAGGGTCACGGAGGTTAGATGGCAGTCGCTCCATTTTAATTACCTAATCTGCCAAATCCTGGATCATGGTCAAGGCGGGCTCCGACCCTCGTGCGCGAGAGCGTAATTAGGACAGATTTTTGGAAGAAATTCGTTAGTGATAGTGAAAACCGCATAAAATTCGTTGTATGGCTTACATTTTGATCTCCCTTCCTTTTCCCAAAGGAACCGTGATGTATTTCGGGATAAATTCAAATCATACCAAGCTTCATATGAATTCATTTTGTAGTTTCGTTGTGATATGCGACCAAGATCCAGGCATTCAGACAGAAAAAAAAAACAGTTTTTTTTTTTGAGTACTGTAGCGTGTGTGCTCATGCAGGCCTTAGGGAAGGACGGGTTCTAGGACAGGTAGGTGTCGGAGGCCGTATGTTTGGACGGGCTCTAAGTTAGGTAGGCGTTCGGGTTGGTCTGCTGCTCCTATAGGGTAACCGGGGCTCTAGTCGGTTAAGTAGGTTAGAGCAAGTAGGATATAGGCGTGTAGGTTTAGATAGGTCGGAGCAAGTAGGACGCAAGCTATTAGCTTGCGTCTATGGGCACACATAGCACTGGCTAGGTGGTAATTCAAATGTGTTCTATTTGAATTAGATCTAAAGTATTATATGTATTTTATATCATTCTTAAAACCAAACTTATCAATATAGCATCAATTAAACATTTGCATTTTTATTTTAAACTCAATATAGCAAGCAGTGCTACAGTACCAACAGCTATATAATACATAATAAATATTATAATAGAGTCAATAAGCCAATTACAGGTCCTCGCTAGTAATTTTAATTCCCGGGAATTCCCGTCCCGGATACCCAGGACCGAGAATCCAAGATAGACTATGTAAGGAATTTAGGCTGACTCCAAAGATTGCAGCTTAATCATGCCGGTGTCGGGAAAGAGGTCCCGCGGGAAGTCCAAGAAGCGATAGATTGACATCGCTGAGTTGAATCGAGAGTTACTATACCCACGGGAACGGGATGAATGAATGGTAATACCTATTGAATGGGTAATGAATGGTAATACCTATTGTAAGAGGAACGGGAAAACGTAAAAGGTGAAAGTTGCGGGCAAAAGTAATAATAAAATGTAAATGGCAGTGGGTCAGTGGGTACTTGTGTTCTTTCGGATAGGATAAAACGTCATAAATATTAATTACTTTTTGGCTTTTTTTATGTTATTCGGTAGACAAACAACTAAGCGGGTCACCTGATGGAAAGTGGTCACCGCCGCCTATGGACACCAGCAACACCAGGGGCGCTACCAATGCGTTGCCTGCCTCTAAAGGGGCTTTTTATATACCTCTACAACGATCACATGTCATATTCCAATGGAAACACTAGCCGGGTACTCATTCCACATCTGAATCGTACGAGCGAGATACGTTCTTTCGAAACTTCCATTGAACACCAATAGAGGGTCTAATTAATAGAGATGAGAACCCAGCCCGCGGCGGGTGGTGCGATGGCGGAATTGTGCTGTAGGTACCAGATCGAATAGTTCCTCAGCTACTTTACCAACAATACTGGCTCATCATATCAGCCGGAAGACGCCCACTGCAGGGCATAGGCCTCCCCCATAGATCTCCACAAAAGCCAGTCTTGTGCCTTCCGCATCCTGCTGGTACCTGCGATCTTTACTAGGTCATCGGTCCACCTTGTGGGAGGCCGCTGCGTCTTCGATACTTGGTCGCCTATCGCGAACTTTACTGCCCCATCAGCCATCTGTTCTTCGAGCTATGTGCCATGTCCACTGCCACTTTAGCCTGGCAATTCTTACTTACCACCACCACCACCTTACTTATCATTACTGGCTACCTTACATCTACACCAATATAATAAAGAGGAAAGGTTTGATTTTTGTTTGTTTGTTTGTATTGAATAGGCTTCGAAACTACAGGACCGATTTCAAAAATTCTTTCACCGTTGGGAAGCTACACTATCCCCGGGTGACATAGGCTATATACCCGTGTACCCGTAGTGGTACCCGTGCGAAGCCGGGGCGGCTGCTAGTTAGAAAATAAGTAGATTAACACCGTCGGCGCCAAGCTCATTAGTATCGTATAATACTCGAATACAAGATCGGTTTATTCACCACTCTGCGTCATTTAGGTCGCTTAATACAGTAACTGCCCGGAGACCCGAAAATACAGACACCGACGCAGACCATTAAGGATCAAATTCTGTCTAGGAACCCGCACAAATGAATTAATCTTAGGATTCTGGGAGATATATTATTCTACCCACAGTTTAGAGCACCTGCTCTAAGGACTATCGGAATCTGGGAACATGATTCACTGATTCGTACTGGGTAATCCCTCTAATTTTACAAATGTTAGTTTTTGAGGGTAGATTGATGGATGTTCGGTGGTTACAGACTGTTCCCTTACTAATGTCATCCAGAAACAAGAATATAGTTAAGAAAATTATGTTTAGAGGATATAATGTACGAGGAAGCTAGTACATTTGTTACGTCGCGCTAACTGCAGCGCTTTACTTTCTTTAAATATTATTTATTTACACATTCATTTTAATTACAATCCATCAATCATATCTAACGGATCGCCACGCGTGTCATTCAAGCAACGTCTCTCACGTCAAAAACCAAATACTTTCACACCCCCATTTCTTAAAAAAAACTATACACGTAATAGTTTTGTGTCTCGTACCCTTAACTTATACAATAGAGAATTGTCAAATGTAGATATATTTAACACTTCTAAACAAAAGTTGTGTAACTCACTCTTCAATATTTTACTCGCCTATTGAAAGCGCACATATGTTTCTGTTTTCGAATATGAAATAAGCACATTATCTACCTCTTGATATGCTGTTGTACAGCTTGAACTCTCTAGCACACCCAGGAAATTTATTTAAGTTAATTTGCTCTTGTAGCATGTCTGGTGTATTCACAAGGCTCAAATAAGTTGTATTTCTTTTGTTATTATTTGATATTCGGCACTATAGGTCGATAAATTGTAACCAAATTTTATGGTAACTACCTCTGTAAAATTACTGTTTATGCCAAAAAAAAAAAAAAAAAAAAACAAGGTCAACAAACTAAATGTAGGAAACGGAAAACCGCGTCGTATACGATTAAATGTTTTTTCTCGATCATGCACAAATAATTAACGCATAAACAAAATATGATATCGAGCTCAGAACGAGTTAGTCTACATGTCCACGAAATTTCAGATTTTTGGAATTAGTTTGCCAATTGTTCTCTTGTCAGTCAGTGCATTCGTAGCAAAGACCTACGCCGTAGCGATCGTAACCAGTCTACGCCGTAGCTGCCTCTACACCAATTTACAGTGCGACCAACTTATCTGATCCGGTGACGGCGTCGCTATTGTTGACAAAAAAATGACATTTAAAATGGCAATACTTAGTTCCAGTTTTGTTCACTGGATCAGATAAGATTATAGCAATGTACAGTGCGACAAACTAATCTGACCAGTTGACGCCGTCATAAGTGTCAAAAAAGAGGGCATTTCAATCAGTCATTTTAGTACAATAATGCCTTATTCGATTCGAACCCCATTGCCGCCATGTGAAAATGACTTTTTCTGAGTTATGTACTTAGTTGAACACTAACCGCTGCTCTTACAGTGATGGAAAATATCGTGATGAAACCTGCACATTCACGCCATTAAATGTGTAACCATGATCCAATGTGGTCATGTTACCCTATTAACAGGATCACGGAGGTCAAATGGCAGTCATCATCACAGCCCATAACAATCCACTGCAGGATCTCGGGCCTCTCCCACGAAAGGGGAGGTCATTGCCATAATCTCCACGCTTGGCAGGCGGGTTGGAGATCGCATTGCAGTTGATGTAAATCTACCCAGAAAGATGCTGCTGCCCACCTTTCGGATTTGTCCCTTAGTCGCCTCTTACGACACCCACGGGAAGAGATGGGGTGGTGCTATTCTTTGAGGTGGCGGCACCACACACCACAAATGGCAGTCGCTCTACTATAATTACGTGATCTGCCAAATCCTGAAGCACGGTCAAGGCGAACCACGGGCCCATCATGGTCAAATATATATTAAAAAATAAAAAATCTCGTGCGTGAGAATACGACAAAGATATTGACACCAAAGTGATGATTGTTATTATTAATGCCTTACTTCAAGGGATAGGATAGGGATAGGATAGTGGTAGGGTAGGGGTAAGATGGTGGTAAGGTAGGGGTAAGGTAGTGGTAGTGCAGGGGTAAGGTAGTGGTAGGGTAGGGATAAGATAGAGTAGGGTGGGAGCAGCTACCTATCACATGCAGCATGTGTAATGCACGCTCACTTAAAAGTCTGCCTGGCGGTGGCGTGGGGGCCGGGTCGCTCTTTTCCCTCAAATATGGTTGAATTGGACGATGGCTGGGCCCTGCGTTATACTCGTGAACGAGTGCTGCCTTGGTAGACTGGCTTACTCTTGCTGTAGTTTTAGGTAGTTTTTCTTAATTTTACTAGACATATTTATATATTGAGCGCGGTCCAGCTTTGCCTGGCATTGCCGGGCACGGTCCGGTCGTGATTGGCGTAGGGTGGGTTTGCTGCTGCCATGGGGCGGTCAGCGTGTCACTGTGTGCTTCCTTCCTACTTTCCTACCCCCCTCCTTTTAGACGATTGAAAGAGATATTTAATGTCCTAATCAATAAATAAATTTTGAATTTCTTGATTTTTTTTTCAATTTTGTTTACTGAACAGTTCAGTAGGCTCACTATAACGAAGATTGTACCAAATCTACCACACCACAACTAGCTCTATCAATCTCACGCCAATTCGCTTCGGACCTCTCAATTATGAACGCGTTACGCCACAAGAGAGAGCGGGACAAAAACGTGACAAATGAACGATGTCGATTTAATTATTTCCACTTCGTTTTGGCCACACACTGACGTGGTTTTGTGAGGCGTGCGAGCGAGTGTTTTTTTTTTTCTACTGTATATTTTGTAGTGTAGTGTAGTGTAGCTTCGGCGTAGGCCACCTTCTGCCAAAAAAATACCTTTGGCGAAAACTACGGCTTCAGCCGAAATACGGCCGAAGCCGGAGGTTTCGCTGAACATTCCTAGCAAACGTCATAATTTAATAAAAAAAAAATAGATGTCATAATACATTATTTCGAAATGGTACTATTTTTCACGAATGAATTGCAATTTTTAACCATATCTAGATCAACTTCTCGGGATGATTTAAATTAGCTTACTGTAATATACAATCAATACAAATCTTCAATATTAAAGTTTTAAAATCATCTATTATTCATAGAGCATCGGCATCAGCCTCGGCCGAAAGCCATTTTTTTTTATACCACTTAGGTGGCAAACAAGCTTACGGCCTGCCTGATGGTAAGCAGTTACCGCATCCTACCCAACAAGCAAAGTAATCCTATAAAAAAGGATTATTAGTAAATCTCTACTAATAACGTTCTTATAAAGGCATTATTGAAGACTCATTTACTAATAATAACATTCGACAAGCTATATAATACTTAAGAGCATTCGTTTTAATATATTTATCTTATAGTTAGCTTCCAGACGAACACACCGAACAGTTACAGGATACTTTTACTAATGGTAACATTTCCTAAGCATAAATATTCTCAACAGCATTTGTTTTTATTCTACAGTGTTTTTATTCTAGTAATCGTAAAGTAAACCTGGTGTGTCTAGTGCAAATACACGTGAAGTAAATGAGGTTTCCGCGATGAAAAACAATGTTTTACTCTTAGTCTAACACTCGGACAGCGAATAAGTTTTATTTAAGAGTTTATAGAACAATATAATATAATATTTTAACGAAGCAGTCTTATTCATTAGTTTCTACATAATATATTTTTTTACAAAATAATGAACATTATGAAGAAGAAACTTAATTAAACCGTAGTAAACAAAATTATTTTCTAATAATTATAAATGCATTAATTCCTTCAACAAAATCAAATGTAACAAAGAATAACAATATAATATTTCAAATCTCACTGTGATTACCTACAAATAACTGTTATCTACTATAATGGGGTAGCACAATTAAGACAACATTCTGTATTATATTCCTTTCAAATTTCGACATTTTCTAAATTTAATTAATATGTTCCTTATTTTGAACAATTTTTATTATGGGAAAAAGTCGTCGGAACATTATACAAGCAATTGCGCTGCCGTAATTGCATTATAGGGTTTAGTGACATTCCGCAAGTAGTTTATAAGATCGTTATTAGGAAATAATGCTCCTATAACTGCGCCCCAACCCATTGTTATAGCAAACTTCAAGTATCTTAAAAGTACAAAAAAAGTAGTCTTCAAGACGACTTGAAGTACTGATTTTGCTAGTTGGGTATGGACGTTTGCAATACCAGGGGCATGACCCACGCGTTGTCGACCCCGTAAAAACCTTTTGACCCCTTTCTTGAAGAAAACTTATACTTTTTTTTAAATACATACTTATTATACATATTAATCGGCTTTGGTTTCGGCCACAAATTGACCTTCGTTTGGACTCTAATATTTAGTCACAGGCTACCAATCAGTTCCCGAGACTGTTTAATTACTCTCAGCATCCCCAGCGGAATACCTTGATCAACCTCGCTTCGGCAGTCGACAAACGAGTGGCGAACTGTTTAAGTTCGACTATCCTCAATGTACGAAATGATCACCCATCTAGTTCCAGAACTCCGCGAGCGTTGCTTACTTTTGGTTATCGGATCCGTAAGGGCGCTGCCACTAGAACAGTGCTGTTTGTTTGCCTTTTCTTATGTATAGATTCCCTATTGGTGGTATGTCAATTTCATTTTTACGCTACTGTTTATTGGTGTTACGCTTAATTATAAGTTCTGTATTTTTAAATTGAAATGTACTTAAGATAAATAAATAAACAATATATTAATACGCTTGGACAAATGAAACGTTTTATTTGTTTTAAATATTTTGGAGTAGAGAGTAGAGACCCATTAAGTGGTATATGAGTGGTTCGGTCGTTAACATGCCGCCGGTCTCCGCAGAGGTTCCGAGTTCGATTTCCGGCCGGGCAGAAATTGAAATATGGAATTCGAATTTCTGTTACGGATATGGATGTTAAAATAAGCTTTGCTTACTTTAAGGCTAGATGGCGCTGTGTCGAAGCATTTTTATTCATTTATAGAATGTGTAATATGATCCAATCTGTTCAGGTAAAATTACAGTTTCATACAATTTAATTAAAAAAATTAATATTTTTACAAGCTTTTATTCGTCTTCACTTAATGTCCTGAAATTTCGCAAGCCTAGTTTGACCCACTTCCCGGCGTTCAATTGAGCTGAAATTTGGTACAACATTGTAACTTGGATGACAATGTATTAATATGGCTTTATGTGGCTAGTCTGATGATGGAGGCCGAAGATGGTCAATAAGAACATGATAATCCCCATCGTGTTTACAATACTGCGCGAATAAAGCATGGCATAAAAAAAAATCCATTTCAGAAATAATTTCGTTTTAATTTTGGGCGTCGCCGCCACGCAATTATGTTACAAAGACACTGTCGAGTCAGGAATTATGCTAGTCCGGACGATGTATGGGCGCCTTAATGTGGTAGGGTGTCGTAAATTCCTACGTTTCTAGGACACTTCCTGTTTGTCTTTGGGAGTTAGTTCATTTTCATTTCGTGGGAGAATTCTTCTTTTGGAAAAATCTTCGATTTGTCTTTATTTTTTCTTTTTGTTTGTATCGTGTGAAGACGATATTTGGATAACAGATAGTGTAAATTTCTTCATACAATTTGTATGCAAACACAAAAAGATAAATAGACCAACATTTATATCATCATATCAGCCAGAAGACGCCCACTGCTGGGCATAGGCCTCCCCCAGAGATCTCCACACAGACAGGTCCTGTGCTTTCCGCATCCAGCTGGTACCTGCGATCCTTACCAGCTCGTCGGTCCACCCTGCAGGAGGCCTACCCACGCTGCGTCTACCGGTACGTGGTCGCCACTCGAGAACTTAACTGCCCCATCGGCCATCTGTTCTTCGAGCTATGTGCCCTGCCCACTGCCACTTCAGTCTGGCAATCCTCAGAGCTATGTCGGTGACCTTGGTTCGCTTGCGGATCTCCATATTTCTGACTCAATCGCGCAAAGAAACTCCGAGCATAGCTCTTTCCATTGCCCTTTGGGTAACAGTGAGCTTTCTTATAAGGCCCATAGTGAGTGATCATTTGAACATTTATATAAAATGCTGAAAATGATGCCCTGATATTTTTTTTCCATTTCTTAAATAGTAACAATTTTTTTTTAAACACAGCGTCACCTATTCCCAAAGTATGAAAAGCTTGTGTTATATGTGTTAGATAACTAATAAACTACTTACACATTTCCTTTTTTTAAGTACAATCTTTTTTTTTGTACCACTAAGGTGGCAAACAAGCTTGCGGCCTGCCTGATGGTAAGCAGTCACCGCAGCCTATGGACGTTTGCAATACCAGGGGCATCACCCACACGTTGCCGACCCCGTAAAAACCTCTTAACCCCTTTCTTGAAGAACTCCATGTTGTACTCTCCAGGGAAAACCTCTCCAGGTAGTTTATTCCACAACCATAGTTTGCGTGGGAGGAAGTTCCTTTGGAACCGCACAGTTCGCGACCAATTTGGCTCCAAGGTGTGAGGATGAACTCCCTGTCGATAGCGAGCGGTGCGATTATAGAATGTAGCTGTAGGATTCATGTCAAACAGTTCTTCAGAACAAACACCGCTGTACAAGCGGTAGAACACACAAAGGGAGGCGAAATCCCTCCGCTGACTCAGCGGCTCAATACCACTTGTGAGCATAGTATCATCGACAATTCTCACAGCGCGCTTTTGGATCGAGTCACAAGGACCAAGGTGATATGCCGGTGCTCCCGCCCATAGATGAGAGCTATACTCCAGATGGGGTCTGACTTGAGCCTTGTAAAGGAGAAGCCGTTGCCCCGGCGTGAAGTATTGATTTGATATGTTAAGCACACCCAGCTTTTTAGATGCGAGCTTGACCTTTTCTTCCAAATGACTGCGAAACTGGACGTCACTGGAGATGTCGACACCTAGGATATGTATGCTCTTAGAGATGGTAAGCGGTGTATCTTGGAACTGAGGAGCTACAACGAATGGAGTTTTCTTGGCGGTGAACGCGCATACTTGTCTTAGTGGGGTTGAATTGGACTAGATTTAGTCGTCCCCAATCGGAGATTCTACATAAAGTACTCTCGATTTTAGACACAAGTACTTCGCGACTTTCCTCCACTATGGCACGAGGGATATTTGCACGACCCGTATAAAAGGCGTCTTCAGTATTGTCATCCGCATAGCAATGAATGCCGCCAATGGACAGCATATCATTGATATGAAGGAGGAACAGAGTTGGTGACAGCACCGAGCCTTGCGGGACACCAGCATTAATGTAAAAGCTATCGGAGCAACAGCCGTCAAAAACGGCTTTGATGCATCTGCTGGACAAAATAAAAGGCGTCTCCAGTACTGTCATCCGCATAGCAATGAATGCCGCCAATGGACAGCATATCATTGATAAAGTATAAAATACTACACCCAAACCCGTAACAAACCTTAAAATTCTTCATTTCAATATCTGTCCGGCCGGAGAATCGAAACCGGTAACTCTGCGTGCCATACCACGTTTCATCACAATCCGTTCTGCTGTTTTTCCTGTAGGTGTAACAAATGTTTTTCCAAACTTTCTCACAAACTTTCGCATTAGTTGTAGTAGTTAAAGACATAGGCGAACCTTTTTCAACTCATTCACAGATATAGTCGCGTCGAAAAGCCAGTGCCGACTAATCGATAGTCGGAACGTACCCCGCGTTGTTATCCGGGATCCCGGGCCCGACTATTCCATTAGCAAAGACTTCTGCTAATGTATTCAAATTGCCCAAACGGGCCACTAGTGATGTGCTTGTTTTTCCCGTTATCGATGCTACGCGATAAATTATTTATGAACTACGGGATTTGTTACGGCCCCGAGTGTTTCGATTTCTTATTCGGGGAAGAGTGTAAGCAGTCCAGATATAGGACCGGGGACGGTTTAGGGAGCGATGAATAAACATAGCTGAATATGTATGTACATATGTAAACTCCACAAAAATATCATAATCGAGATAACTCACTACATTAAAAAAAATATCGTTTAAAGAACATGATACTTGTTTTGAAGGAAATTGAAAGTTATGTTATGCTTGCAGTTTCAGTTTATTAAGATATTACTGGCCCAGGAATGACTGTACGTATACTGAATATTGGTGTAGTAAAAAATTTATATTATTTAACATCCACAACTTCCTTTGAGCGTCTTTGGTAGAATGGCGAATAGCGATTCGGACTTGTAAGCGAGAGGTACTGGGTTCGAATCCCAATGTTACCATGCACCACTGAGTTTTGTACATTAGTTGAACACTAACATACGGTCTTACGATGAGAGAACACATCGATTTTATTTATTTATTTTATTTAACATCGTGAGAAAACCTGCACATTTAGGCGAATGAATATGTAATAATGATTCAATCTGATCAGGTTCAAATAGCAGTCGCTCTTCTATAACTACCTGATCTGCCAAATTCTGGTCATAGTCAAGGCGGACGTGCCCGGCCACGTGCGTGAGTGCACAACCGGGATATTGTTACTTAAATTACAAGTACCTCACCAACTTACTTATTTTCTAATGTTTGCCCGCGTCTCATAATATGTGAATGTAATTTTTAAAAACTCTGGTAAGCTTGAGGTAATATATTCAATAAGACTTATTAATTATGTTTAGATGATTTAAATTTGAGATGCGATCAGTGACATATAACTTGGAGCGTTTCTCGGACAGAGCGCAATACAAAACGGAGTCTGGTAATGCTCCTGGGAACGCTCCGCATGGCAGCGACTTGAAATCAATTTTCTATCTCTGCTATTGTTTTTATTTTTGGACTTTTTTCTTAGGTAGGAACTCTTCTCTGTTAGTAAGAAGTCGTCAGAATTATGAAGATTTAATGAGGTATTTTAGCCTCATCCACAAATACTGTGATATATTTCCGAATCCAGGGAAGTCCTAGCTCCAAATATTTTTGGTGGCTTGTACGAAAGAAAAGGTTTGGTGCTATATGCATTGTTTTATTGCGGGACAAAACACGGGAGTTCATCGTCACAAGTTAGGATCAATTTGTCCCATCCTGTGCGATTATAGGTGGACTTTCTTCTGTGGAAGTCATTGGGTTTTGAAATCAGTTCCCTGCCAAAGTATCTCCTAAATTTCTACTACGTGAATTTCTTCAAAATAGATGTAAAACGTGAAAAGATAAATTTTGACATTGCTTTCTGGATTACGTCTACAAAAATTAATTAGCTCTGATAGCTTAATATTAAAAATATGAAAAAATATTAAATATGATCAAACTAGGCCCTTGCCCAGCAGTGGGATGATTCGGGCTAATATAGATAGATAGATGATCAAACTACGGTTGTACGGAGCGGGCTCGGGAAACACTCCTTATACTTTACGAGTTTTTACCGCGTACATATTGCATGTATCATTATCATCCCGGGACAATGCATGCAATTGCGTTGAAATACTAAGTACATTGGTTTACGAGGTACGCCTTTAAAAATGAAAATAAAATGAAAATCATTTATTTCAGGCCGATTGACCCATAAATTGCATTAGGTACATGGGTAATATGGCAAAACATAATTTCATCAATTTGGTATTAGATAATGTTAATAATTTTTTAGGATACATGACTTTTGGATTACGGAATCAAAAATTCGTAAAATAATTATTATAAAATGTCGATAGACACAACACTTCAAAATTCCCCTCACTATTTTGTTGTCACGATTAATTGCCTTTGATACGTTCGCGGGCTTTGCGGGCCCAGCAGTGGGTTTCGCGGGGAACGGTTGATTTATAGACAGTTTCACCTGTGCCCTGTATTATAATAGTTGTAAAACTGGCAATAAAACTGACGCTTCTGGATAGTAAGAGCCCATACTGACGTACAGTCAGCTGCAGAATGAATGTTATCCAAACCAGGCGAAAGCCTGTATCTTGGAGATCATTATATTATTATACTATGTAGTATGTACCCACAACTTACCATATTGACATGCAAATTAGTTTACCAATCAATTATTTGTATTTGTATTTGATCAGTGTTGTAAAGCCAAATATGTGTTTTATAGTTATAACCACATTGAGCGTGCCTATAGGTACACGAATTATGCCTATATTAATAAGCCTCCGCCGTCTGTCCGTCTGTCAGTCACAGCCCTGAGTACTATATTTGAAATCGTGACATCCAGGAATTTGAAATTTTCACAGTATAATCGCTACAACATAATATTTAATAATGTAGAAAATTAAGGGGTAAAACCTGCAAGGAAAATGATTTTTTTGCCGTTTGGAAGGTTTGCCTCTCCCACGAAACGGAAGGTTATTGCCATAATCTCCACGCTTGGCAGGCGGGTTAGAGATCGCCGTGTTATAAATATAACAACTCTAGAACTTTTGCCTCGAAAACATTACTCACCTTGTACGACACCCACGAGTGTAAGGGGTTGATGCTTTAATACTCTGCTGGACATTACACGTTCAAACTTTGCTACTTACACATACTAATATTGAGGTATAACAGCAAATACTGAAAACATAAATAAAAACTGGTTTTTACGGGGTCGGCAACGCGTGGGTGATGCCCCTGGTATTGCAAACGTCCATAGGCTGCGGTGAATGCTTACCATCAGGCAGGCCTCAAGCTTGTTTGCAACATTAGTGGTATAAAAAAAAAAAAAACTGGTGTTGCTGATGTCCATAGGCGGCAGTTACCACTTTCCATCAAGTAGGCAAAAGGGCTGTTTGCTGGTTTACCACTGAGTGGTACCTATAACAAAATTTATCGTACACCTTCATCGCCTTCAGTATTTGGAGCCTATCTGTAACTGACACATTAAATATTTCTGTACGCATTACATTTGCTGCGAAAACAAATATTTCTCCCAGCCCTTAATCGGTATGCTTTTACGTGTGCGAAAGAAATATGTGCCATGTTATAATACCGTAAAAATATGACAGACGGTTAGGGAATGCTCACAAATATAGGTTAGAGAAACAATACGAGATGGAACTGATCCTGAAAGGGATATTATAAAAAAAACATATTGGCGTTAATGTCCCGGTTGTGCTCTCGTGCACGAGGTTTAAGGGTCCGCCTGGACCATGATACAAGATTTAGCAGATCAGATAATTACAGTGGAGTGACTGCCATCTGACCTCCGTGCCCCTTTTACCAGGGGAATCTGACTAGATTGCTATTTTCATTCCCAGAATCCCAATGCGTCCTAGTACCAATGACTCTTTTCTCAGTTATGTACATTAGCTAAACACTAACCGACGCTCTTACGGTGAGGGAAAACGTCGTTATATAACCTGCTTATTCAGGCGACTGAATGTGTACCCCTGATCCAATCTGGTCGGGTTCCCCTGTTACATGGTCACGGGGATCAGATATCAGTCGCTCCAATGTTATTTGATCTGTCAAATCCTGGGTCATTGTCAAAGCGGAGCTCAGGCCCTCGCGTGCGAGAGCACAACCGGGACATTGACGCCAAGATGAACATCTATCGGATGCAAGAGCCAGGGAGGACATTCAGTCTTGTCAAGAGGCCATAGTTAGTCATTTGAACGAAGCCTTTAAGCTGGGCTCCGACTGGAACGATGCCAATTTGGTGACATTAAATACTATCGAAACAAAGGAGTGTTCCGAAAACGAATACTGTAAGGATTTTTTTCGATATATTCAATAGACATTTTCGATATTCTGCTAAACCGCTTATGCTGTATTGTTCTCAGGTTGAGTGGTAGAGAAAGCAACCGAGCTTTAAGTCCGTCATTGTACTGTGATGTACATGCAATTTTAAACATATCAAATAAATAATATTATTATTTGAATAGTTATAGTCATTATGTGATGACCTATATAAATTATAATTTATACTATATTTTCAAATAAATAACAATAATAAGAACTTAATGTATGTATAGGGAAAGATAGTTTGAAATTAAATCAAGGACGGTAAAAACTAGTTAGGTCTACAATCTCAAGTAACCCTCAGAAAAGGTCAAACAGAAATTAGCATGGGTCGTATAAGTCACTTTAAATAGACACGACATGCAACTTTATCTTGACACAAATAAAGTTGATACTGGCATCACTTAACACTCGCAGTGACGAGTCTAGTGCTAAGAGTGTAGACCTGTAGGCAAATTACAGAACGCTGTTGCCAATAGTTCTCTGATTTCAATGATTGAAATTGTTACTTTTGCGATTCCGTATCATCGATTTCATGGGTTCTGTTGCTAACAAAGTTCCATTGCAATAAACTAAAACTATTAAATTGATCATACGTAATCGCAAAAGTAACAATTTCAATCATTGAAATCAGATAATTGTTGGCAACAGAGTTACGTAATTAGCCTACTGACAACACAGCATCGCTTTTCCAACTAGCTTCAACTTGGCTTTTCTATTCGTTGGTTTGAATAACTTCAAGCACGTTACCTCTTTGGGAAATTACATGCTGGAATAACAAGCGATACAGAACCTTAGTATCTCAAAAGACATCTCAGAATAATGTAGAAGAAAAAAGTACAGTTGTTATGTCTGAGTCATAATTTGTAGCTTACAAAAGAAAATTTAAAATAGGATTTTTTCACTCAGGTGTAGGAATGTTCTTCCCTTTTCCAGTCGGGCGGCTCCATTTCCAGAGGAATATTCCGCAATAATGACTAGTAGCAGAAAATAAAAAACGTGCCAACCGCCATTAACCTGCTATTGCTATCCAATTACAATTCAATCGACCTATTAGTAAATTAGAGGACTTGAGGTCCAGATTGAATCATGGTTACACATTCAGTCGCCTGAATATAAAGCACCAGTGTTCAATTAATGTACGTAACTCAGAAAAGAGTCATTGAGACATGGCCGCATTGGGATTCGAACCTGGCACCTCTCGCTTACAAGTTCGATACCTTAACCACTCGGACACCGATGCTCCATGTGTGAGTAATGGGGTTGGAACCCAGAACCTCGGGGTACGCGTCGGACCGCTTAACCATTAGACGACCGACGCATTTTATTTTTACCATTTTTCATCTGTATCTAAAACGGTAAAACGCATAAACACGAGAACTACTTTTAATATGAGACTGTTGAACAAAATTTTACTCCAAACGCTTCAGAAAGGTACCTACATTTCGGTCAAAGTCAAAGCTCAGTTATTGGCTAGCCGTTTGTTCCTGCCGATGACAATAACTGGTGTTTGCTCTGTCAACTTTGAAGACGGATTCGTGGAGAAATTCCTTAGTTCGCGAAGAAGTATTTGTGGATAGAAATCGGTTATTTACAGAGCTGTCTGCGGCAGAAGTTACAGACTTACTGAAACGTCTGTCGGAGTGTTTTGCGATTAATCATTAATTTAGTTGGTGAAGAAACCTATCTATAAATCGGGTGTGCGACATGGAGTTGTTACGGATTTACTGTATGTAAATCGCGAGATAAGTCTGCACATAATGTATGGCGATGTCATTCTTGTTGTTGGGAATTTTCACGGACGACGGGAAGTTGCAGTGTTTATAAAGTTACAGACTGATTTGTAACGACGAGAATGTATAAGAGTATATGGAAAAACATGGGGTGATTGGCAAGAATAAAAGGAGAAGTATGAAAAGAGTGGTGGACATATGCGAGGCTAGGGAGTTGTGTCAGGACAGAGCAAAGTGGCGGTCCATAGTCTCTGTCTACCCCACCTGTGGGACACAGGCGTGAGCTTTATGTATGTATGTATGGGGTGATTCGGTTTGCTTGCTTTCCTACAGGGTACTTTCTAGGTACAGTGTAGGTAGTCGTAGACCAAAACATAATTATATCTTCTTCTTTAAAACTAAATAATATCTTCTCGAAAATGATCTAGTTTAGATTCTATACCGCTTAAACTACGTAAAGTCACGTACCTGTGCAGCAGAGACCCGAGCGTTTTGTACTAAGGCCGCAGAGTAACTAATTTGTCAACCACGAATAGGGTTTAATGACCCTTTCGACCCTTAAAGGGGATGAGTCAGCGATATTTCATAGAAGAGTTATGTATGCGCCATAAAGCTTGAATGTTTTATAAATTTTAGCCAAGTTATCATTGCGTTGGCCTGCCCTTTTATTAATAGCTTTCCACCCGCGGCTCCGCCCGTGAACTACTGTACTATACTTGGAAGCTTCTTTTATTCCCCTCCACCCGCATTAGAGGAGGGAAATAAAAAGCCTATGTCATATCCTCATGTGCTAAACTATCTCATACCCATAGGGGGCGGTGTCCACTTTCCATCAGGAAGCCTGTTTGCCTGAAGTATTAATTTATTATACATTAGGTAAACAGGCAAGCGGGCCACCTGATGGGAAGTGGTCATCACTGCCCATAGACATTTGCAACACCAAGAGTATCGCCAATTCGTTGCCCACCTCTATAACACGTTGCTCCGGCAGCAAAACAACAAATTTCACCAAAATCAGTGCAGTGGTTTCGCCGTGAAAAGTAACAGACGGACAGAGTTATTTTCACATTTATAATATTAATAAATTGTAATAATACTCGCCCTGACTCTAGGCCGTTTGGCCTCTTCTGCCGAGAAGTATCCTCCTATAAGTGGGAAGAATTTAATTTCTTTTCACTAATAAAAGAAAATCATGTTAGCATTAATGTCCTGGTTGTGGTCTCGCACGTGAGGACCCGGTGTCCGCCTCTACCATAATCCAGGATTTTCTCAGAGAAGGTAATCACAGTGGAGCGACTGCCATCTGAGCTCGGTGACGCTGTTGACAGGGAACCTGACCAGATTGGATCATGGTCATTACATAATCAATACATAGTACAAAACAAAGCTGCTTCCCGCCGTCTGTCCCAATGTATAGATATGTATTTATGTACTCGTACGCTTAGATCTTTTAAACTACGCAACTGATTTTAATGCGGTTTTCAACGAAATAGATAGAGTAATTAAAAAGGAAGGTCAATAAGCAAAAAAAAAAGTAGGTCGGGGTAAAGAGGGAGAGGCCTTTGCCCAGCAGTGGGATGATTCGGGCTAATATAGATATAGATAGGGGTAAAGAACGAAATCGCGCAGGGTCCACTAGTAATCTATACATACCTAATCAAATCAAATCAAATCAGATCAAATCACTTTATTCAGTTTAGGCTTTTTACTAACACTCATGAATGTCGGAATCTTAAATATTAAAATAGTTTAACATAAAGAACAATTGCTCCGGCGCTGCTACCACCACCACCACATAAAGACGAGACACTCCGCGACGCTAGCGCCGCTGCGCTGATCGTCTAACTGTCACTGTGACTGTCAGTGAATGATGCCGCTCGCTCACAAATAGGTTAGGCACATAATTTGCGTGTGCCTAATATAAAACAAAGTCGCTTGTCGCCTTCTGTCCCTATGTACGATTAGATCTTTTAAATTACACAGCGGATTTTGATGCGGTTTTCAACCATAGATAGAATGATTCAAGTTTATAAGCAAAGAAAAAAGGGTAGGTAGGGCTAGAGCTCCACGCGAACGAAGCCGCGCTAGATCCACTAGTAATAATGTACAAATAACTCAACGGCAAACCCCCCAACAAAACAACAGCATTAGTTTTAAACCCCGGAACATGCTTGCCCGTAATTTACGTCCAATCCGCTCTGCGCTGGAGCGTGTCAGATTGACACGATGGCCGATCGCTATCTAAACTGCTGTGATGCACGGCCCTGTTTACAGGTTCGCAACAATGGTTGGACCGTTCTTGTATTACATTTTGTGTAACACTAGGTGGGAAACAAGCTTATGGCCTGCCTGGAGCGGTACCACCGATCTCCAATCTCGTAATACCACCCCTCTGAAATGACGTCATCTTATCACCTTAGCGTTAATGTCCCGGTTGTGCTCTCGCGTACGAGGGCCCGGGGCCCGCCTTGACCATGATCCAGGATTTGGCAGGTCAGGTAATTACAGTGGAGCGACTGCCATCTGACGTCCATGACCCTGCTACCAGGGGAACCTGACCAAATTGGATCATGGTTACACATCCAGTCGCCTGAATGTGCAGGTTTCATAACGATGTTTTCCCTCACCGTAAGAGTATCGGTTAGTATTCAACTAATGTACATAACTCAGAAAACAGTCATTGGTACATGACCGGAGCGGGATTCGAACCCGGGGCCTCTGGATTACGAGTCGCATAATCTAACCGCTCGGCCACCGATGCTCTTGAATGACGTACATCATGTATTTCGGACTGTGACATCATTCCAGAGTGTGGTATCATGGGATTGGAGATCGGCGGTGCCGCTGCTGGTTCCTTTAGACAAATTGACAGTCACACACACAGCGTCATCTAGCTCCAAAGCAAGCAAAGCTTGTGTTATGGGTGTTAGAAAAGTGATAATCTACTTATATAACTTTTTTCAATACATATTTATTATACATACTACAGCCAGACTCGTAAGGGGCCATCCATAAATTACGTCACACGAATTTTAGGACTTTTGAGCCCCTCCCCCCGTCCTTGTCACAGGTTGTCACAATTTTATAATCCCCGCCTCCTGATGTGACGTCACACATTTCTTAAATTTATCCATGTATTTTAGAATAATTTAAAGAAAACAGCTATCGTCATTTTTCATAGTGAGATAATTTCATAGTGAGAATGAGAAATTATTAATAAATATGGATCAAGTTCGTTAAATTTTAAGATTTTTTATTCACATCTAAACGTCGCGTTTGATAAACATGTGATGTCACAAAATTTTTGACCCCCCCTGCCCCTTGTCACATTATGTCACATTTCAGTAATACCCTCCCTCCCTATTAAGGTGTGACGTAATTTATGGATGACACCTAATAGAAATTAAAATAATGTATCATTTCAATTCCTGTTTGGCCGCGAATTGAATCCGGGACCTCTACGTGGCAGACGTGGCAGAGATGTTAACAAACTGATGTTTGCAATACAACACATTACATACATACACATTCTACCAACCCTGTAAAAACCTTTCTACAACTTTCTTGAAGAACTCCATGTTGTATTTCCATTCTTCTGGGAGCTCATTCCATGTTCGTGCACAAATTGGTACCAAAAATATATATATTTTTAGTGGTCTTATATATTTTTAGTGGTCTTAAGTTTTATTTTTATTATTGGCCAAGCATTTGACCGCCACCTCACCTGGTGGTAAGCGACTGACTAGGAACAGCCTATTCACTCTGGCCTTGAAAGCGTTTAGATTGTAATGATCAGGGAACACACTCGCGGGTAATGCGTTCCATTCCGTGGCCGTACGCATTATAAAGGTTAAACTAAAGCGCCTTGTGTGGATAGCTGGAAGATCCACTTCATAAGGATGAAGCGCTTGCCCGGATCGCGTCTCCCGATGGCGTAAAGAGGTCGGCAGAATGAGATCGTGCAACTGCTTCGCACACTCTTCGACTTTTTTTAACGATAATATTTACTTATCTTCTTCTGAAAGTAAGAAAAAAGCTGACTTAACATCGTTTCGGCAGTTACGCTTTTCAGGCACATTAAAGTCACTTTCCTTTGTGTAATCCATTCTGAAATGCTGAAGTTATAAAGCTTTAAAGGAAAAGTCAAGCGCAATGAAATTCATTATCTGTTTTATTTGTACGATAAGGTTTACTGCCGTTTAATGCCGAATGACGACATCTTTCATGGAAAAATAACAAAGTTCTAGCGCAAAATATCTTAATTGGTTTAAGATATAGCGTGAAAGTTTTTTTAGCAAAAATTGTGAGACGTCCTCATTGGCCGCGATCTGTGTGGATTTGAAAGAGCTTCCTTAAGACCTTTAAGACCACTAAAAATATATAAGACCACTAAAAATATATATATTTTTGGTACCAATTTGTGCACGAGCGGTTCAACATTTTGTGGGTCTCCTAAACCTTTACTATGGCCTTCGCCTTTGTCTATCGTATGATCTATATTATGGCACCTGTATGGGTGAGCCATCCAGTATCCAGTAAATAAAAAGGCGGAATAGCCACCGCTATCTCGCTAGCGGAGTTACCTGTTACTGTCTCCGGAAACCGCATGGCACAGAACACTGTACTGCCGCATGGCATCCGTATCGACACGTAGGTAGCATTCAGTGACCTATTATGTGAGAAAGGCTGTGTTGTTGTGACTATGGTTTTGTAATATAACTAGTGGATACGGCGTGACTTTGTTCGCGTACACTTGCTTTGCCCTAACCTAACCGGGATTTTTCTTGCTTCTAAACCTTTCTCTTGAAACTGTCTATTGTTGAAACGTGCGTTAAAATCCATTGCGTAGTTTGAAAGATCTGAGCGTTCATAGATACCACAGACGATGAGAAGCGACTTTGTTTTATACTATGTATAGATATAGAATAGAATACGTTTTTATTCACACACAACATCATCATCATCATCATCAGCCAGAAGACGCCCACTGCTGGGCATAGGCCTCCCCCAGAGATCTCCACAAAGACCGGTCCTGTGCTTTCCGCATCCAGCTGGTACCTGCGATCCTTACCAGGTCGTCGGTCCACCTTGTAGGAGGCCTACCCACGCTGCGTCTACCGGTACGTGGTCGCCACTCGAGAACTTTACTGCCCCATCGGCCATCTGTTCTTCGAGCTATGTGCCCTGCCCACTGCCATTTCAGTCTGGCAATCCTTAGAGCTATGTCGGTGACCTTGGTTCGCTTGCGGATCTCCTCATTTCTGACTCGATCGCGCAAAGAAACTCCGAGCATAGCTCTTTCCATTGCCCTTTGGGTAACAGCAATACATCACAAACATATAACATATTTAAAATGGCTCAAAAACTATTGAATCACTGACCTGTAACAATACAAGAATTATTAGAGGTCAGCAACTCGAATCCAAAGCCGTGAAAAAATAGTAAAAATGCTATTAAAAAAGAGCACTAGGTACAAATAAAAACAAAACCAATTTTAAACAATAAATAAATACAGGTATTAGTAGTATCAGTAATAAAATTTTAAACAACATGAAAAGTAAAACAACAACTAGACAAACATACAAAAATAGAAGAAAAATTAATAACGGAGGATTAGAGGTGTGTAAAAAGGGACCTCAGGGGATATATTATACTGTCACAATGTGCAAATCGACTCCCGCTGGTACTTAGATAATTGCGGTT
The DNA here is from genome assembly GCA_905147135.1 of Blastobasis lacticolella. Taxonomy (NCBI): domain Eukaryota; kingdom Metazoa; phylum Arthropoda; class Insecta; order Lepidoptera; family Blastobasidae; genus Blastobasis; species Blastobasis lacticolella. The sequence continues at coordinate 14,119,498 of LR990061.1, forward strand.
TTTTACCCGATATAGTATATTTGACAATGATCTGGCCAACAAACTCGAGAAACGACACAAACGCGCCTACTCTTTACAATCGCAGAATCTAATGGACAACGAGATTAACAAGGCAGAGACCACATTGTTCCACTTACTACTGTTCTGACAAATCCTTCTCGGCACTTCCACTTCATCTACCTTTTCATACATACTCTTTCATTTTGGGAACGTACAGTACAGGGGTTTGAAAAAACACTCTGGTGCGTAACTCGAGAGGTATTCATACTTATACAACCGAGTGCACTAATAATGCTAACTCCCCACAACTATTTCCCTTTACACAAACAAAAAGTCACAGTAATTGCTCCAGTATCAAGTGTCTGATTGCGTATCAAATGTTAAGCCTCTCCCAGGAAGGAACATGCAATTTGTAATTCGAATAGGAGAATTTCTTTTTCTTTTCGTTTAAGGAAAACTGGCCAGCGTTCCTTTAATTTTGGGGGCTTAGTGAGGAATTAAATAAAATGTAGGGTCTTTGTGCTCGATTTGTGCCAGCCCTTAATAAACGTTCCGTATGCTAGTGAAGTCAGCGGGTGTCAGTTAAAAGTTGTACTATGAATACGTAGTATAAATTAACGTCGCTTCTTGCTGTCTAGCTGTTTGTCTGTCTGTATGTTTTTCCGCAAATTCTTCCTAAATCACACAACGGATTTTATGGGGTTTTCACCATCAGATAGAGAATTTCGATTGTTCACTATTAAGTACATGCAAAAGCGACATCATTAGTTTTAGCGAATTACATTTATTTCCACTGCCACTGCCAATAGCGTGATATTATGTGTGTACATCTTAATGTCCATGTAACGTTAAAAACATAAACCGATGACCTGGTAAAGATTGCAGCTACCGGCTGGATGCGGACGGCACAGAAGCGGCCTTTGTGGAGATTTCTGTGAGGCATTTGCCCAGCAGTAGGCGTCCTTCAGCTGAAATGATGATAATCATTTCACCTGGTATTATGTGACGATGCAGCCGAAGATGCCGAAGAGCCGAATGAGCTAAACACGGGGTGTGGTTTGTAAGGACAATGGCCGACAGTTGAATTGTTACACTTTTTTAAGCCTTATGGCGTTACTACTAGAAATCCTTTTAAAGACTAAAATGCATAGTATCGCATAGGTCGACGGTAGAAGCCAAAACTGTTTTCTTCCGCTGGGATTTCTTCCGTAACCATATTTTTTGGAGAACAAAACACTTATTTAATGTAGATAATTACTATAAAAAAAATCACAAGAATTCTGAAGAATATCCGGGTCCACATCCCAAAAATAGCATATCGAGAAAACTTCAAAGAGACCAACCCTGGGCTCCCGAGTATGATTTAACAAGCATTTATATACGAACTTATTTCTCATCTGGTTGATTTTCGACCTTTCCCTGCCCTTTAGGTCAGATCTAACGCAGTTTGCGGGGTCCTCAGTAATAACTTGCAGTGACAAAGGCACAGAAATACCTTTTTTTTATGTACATCGCGACCCTCCTGCGTTGATTACTTCTTGTTCTGGGGAGGTTGGGCACAAACCGAGTTTTGCTTCTTAGATATTTTTTATGAGTTAGTTTTGTTAAATGCAGAAAAAATGGAAGAAGTTCTCAAGTCGACGAAGTATTTTCGTGCATTATTTGGCGGAACAGTGACGGGTTTTCTTAGACATTTTAATTTGTCATTTACTTTTGGCAGGAGATGGCGCAGGATAGGAAGAGGTGGCGATCTCCGGTGTCGAAGGCCAAGATCCACTTTGGGTCGCTGAGCCATCGCAGTAAGTATGTTAGTATTTACTTTTAGTTTTTTTAACACCTTTTGTACATTATAGGAGAACATAAAATACAATTTATTACAATATTGGTCTATCTTCCAGGCAACCATTTACACGGAAACTGGTGAAAGAATAATAAGTATAATTGTAGGTAAACAAGAACAACTACTTAGATACCTACATAACTATTAGTAAAAATAAATAACTTGAAAATAAATACATACTAATGCTATTCCATAGCTCAGACGAAGGATTTCATACTATTTGTCATTTACTTTTTTAATTGCAGTTTAAGTAATATTGTAGATAAGTAACTATAAGTTACTGATTTTAAAAATCCTGCGGAGTCTGGACGTGAACAAGGCTAGTGAACCTGATGGTATACCAGCAATAGTCCTGCGTAGTTGTCTCCTATTCTAACGCGCCTGTATCGCCTCTCACTAGAGATTGGAATTGTACCGAAGACATGGAAGCTTGCCAATGTGCAGCCCGTGCCTAAGAACGGCAGTCGCGCAGACCCTGCCAACTACCGCCCTATTTCGGTTACCTCCATACTCTGTAAGATTATGGAGCGTGCACTAAACAAGAAACTCCTCGTACATCTTGAAGGTAACGATCTCCTCAGCGATCACCAGTACGGATTCCGCTGTGGTCGGTCAACTGGGGACCTTCTGGTGTATGCTACTCATATGTGGAGGAAGGCCATTGAGAGGCATGGCGAGGCCCTTGCTGTGTCTCTCGATATCTCCAAGGCCTTTGACAGGGTTTGGCACGCAACCCTTTTAAGCAAGCTTCGCTCACATGGTATTCCTGCTGGCTTTTGCACCTGGATATCGGATTTTCTGAGTGAACAATAAATCCGTGTAGTTCTAGACGGATACACGTCTGAACTTAAGGCTATCGACGCGGGCCAACAGGGGCGATATTCAGTCTTGTCGAGAGGCCATGGTTGGTCGCTTGAACGAGGCTCTCAAGGCAGTGTCCGATTGGGGCGAAGCCAATCTAGTGTCGTGCAACGCCACCAAAACACAGGCGTGTTTGTTTTCCGCTAAACGGAGTCCATTCCATCTAGCTCCGACTTTCCGGAATGTGTCTGTGGAAATTACCGACAGCCTACAGCTCCTGGGTGTTGAGCTATCAACCAATCTCAACATTGGACAGTACATCGAATCAAAAGCCAAGACTGCAGCTAAAAAACTTGGAATTCTCTCGAAGGTCAAGCGGTACTTTACTTCAAGGCAGTTGCTTCAGTTATATCAAGCACAAGTTCGATCTTGCATGGAGTACTGCTGCCACCTCTGGGATGGAACAGCCAAATACCAACTGGCTGCTTTGGATTCGGTGGAAAAACGTGCAAAGAGATTAATTTGTGATCCGCAGTTGATTGAGGCTAAGCTGCAGAGCCTCGAGCATCGGCGTAGGGTTGCGCGTTTGTCGGTTTTCTACAAGTTGCACTTCGATGAGTGTGCGAAGCAGTTGCACGACCTCATTCCGCCGGCCCCTTTCCGCCATCGGGAGACGCGATCCGGGCGAGCGCTTCATCCTTATGCCGTTGATCTTCCAACTATCCGCACGATCCGCTTTGGCTCGACTTTTATAATGCGTACGGCTAAGGAATGGAATGCGTTGCCTGCGAGTGTGTTCCCTGATCAATATAATCTGGATGCTTTCAAGGCTAGAGTAAATAGTCAGTTCCTAGACAGGCATGCGCCATCATCGACCGCATCGTGACTTACCACCAGGTGAGGTGGCGGTCCAATGCCTGGCCAGTAAAGTAATAAAAAAAAACCTGTTCTGTTCTGATTTTTGAGTGTGAAGTGGTATATGTTAAATGTAGTTTTCATTGTATCTGTACAAATTTGTATCTGTAATTAAACTATCCGTTATTTGTTGTATCCGTTGTTTTCCAAGAAACTAATCAATGCTACATTACACTGATAAAATGTTAAGCACTATTCCACATGACGTTCCGTGTCGACTTCTCTGCTATCGCCATCATTTTAATGCATTGACGGCAAAGATAAATGGGCATTGTATGCAATAAACATGTGAGGGCAAAGATTGCTGCCCTGAGGCACGCCATGCATTGCATGGAATAGCTAAAGCGAAATGACAGTGTTTAAAGCCAATTGTGATAAGATTCATACTTTGTGTGGAGTTATTATTGTTGCAGATAGTATTGACTATCGCGTAAGTTAATAAAGTGAAGTAATATTTTAGGATTTGTGGTTTTAGCTATGTTTGTAGCTTTAGTCATAGACAACGGTTGCTTTATATATTTCTATTTTGATGGCGTAGTAGATCTATTGAAAGAAACAGTAGGTGCCAAATAGATTGGCAATAGCGGATCTTGACCTCACAGTGACGTTAGTCACTCACAGTGACGTTAGTCAACGATTTGTTTCCCGTTACCATCAAAGTACAGTATGAATGAATATTAGAGAGACATAACTTTTATGTTTTCTAATACTTAAGCTAAGGCTTTAGTCTACGTATTTTTCACATTATTATTATTAAATATTCTTAAATTACAGCCGTTTATTTAGATATTCGGAATGACAATTTTTGTGTCAGTGATGAATCTAGAGAAAATACCGATAGTGCCTTTTATTTCTCAAAACAGAAATGATAACCTTTGCAAGATAAAATCGGCTGAAAAAGCTAAAAACTTTTCAATCTGCTTAAACTTACTTAACTAAAAATGGGTTCTCTTGGTAAATTGTTTGAAGGGACCGTTATTTTTGGTATTTTTATGTTAATCTTTTCTATGTTAGCCTTTTGAGATTCTAATTCTTTAAATTTAGAAAAAGTTTTATAATTTCTTTTAGTATAATAATTATCATTTATATGTATCATTATTAAGTTACATAAAATATTTTTAGTATATAAAGTACATGTATATACTACAATCACTTTCACCACATACGAATCAGTTCCGATCGAGAGATCAACGACCACTATTGCCAATCCAGTTGGCACCTACTATAACTAATTGCCATACAATACGCCTCCACTTTGTCAGTTCTCTGACCTAAATAAACAAAAAAGAAACAGTCACAAAACAACAAGCATAAGGGGACAGTCGCATCGGCAACTCCGTTCACTTAAACAAAACAGTCTGCTTACCCGGACCATTTCTCCCATATTTCAAGCCTCCCCAAACTTCCTATAATAGAGTCACGACTCCTTTTCGCAAGACTAAAGGCCCTCTTACAGTGTGCGATTTGTCGCGTGTAGGGGAATTGTGTGCGAATAATATGCGAATAAATGTAGAATAAAACGGAAAAAAATATTGAAGAAGTATAAAAGTGTAGGTACTAGAATATAATGTGTATAAAATGGTAATAGATAGAATCAAGTAAAGTTTATTTTCGCGTCCATCTGTAAGTGTTTCCACTAAATTCTCCTAAATTACGTTACGTAACTCCTAAATTACGTAAAATTACGTTACGTGATGCGATTTTTACAATAATATAGATAATTTCTTCTAGAAGGTTTATATGTATACTAATCATCTTGGAGTCAATGTGACTTTCGTGCTCTCGCGTGGGGCGCTCGGGGTCCGCCTTGACCATGATCCAGGATTTGGCAGATCAGATAATTACAGTGGCGCGAATGCCATCTTACCTCCGTGACCCTGTTTACAGGGGAACCTGACCAGATTAGATCATGGTTACACATTCAGCCGCCTGAATGTGCCGGTTTCAGCAGGTTTTCCCTCACCGTAAGAGCATCGGTTAGTATTCAACTAGTACCTACATAACTCAGAAAAGAGTCATTGCTACATAGCGGCACTAGGGTACATATACGGTTTCATAGCGATGTTTTTCCTTCCAACGATCCATCCAAATCGTGCGCACGATAAATCGCATAGCCTATCTAGTCCTTTACTCTGTGAAGGAATTGCTCACGTACGAAAAACACTCATAACGCTCATAATAAAGGCACTACCATAAGTTGTCCCACTTACGTCGTCTACACATCAGCATCAGAGTAGCTGTTACGATGCCGTCTAAGATATGGATAATGGGACGGGAGAGACGACATTTTGGTAAAATAATATGTGTTTCTGCTAATGAATGAATGAGTGGGTCAATTGGTTATAATTTGTAACAAAATATGTCGGTCTGCCACGCAGAGCGACGCAGAAATTGAAATGATGTATTTTGGTTTTTGGTACGGATCTAAAAAGTAATGTAAAAAGTATATAAGTAGTTTGTCAGTTATCTAACACCCATAACACAAGCTTTTAGTGCAAATTCTATTCTATTCTAAATTTTAAGCAGCGCTTTTTTTTACAATTTTTAAAAACATTATGACCTTTGTTTGTGTATATTTTTTACGTGTTGGTTGAAAGCTATCACGTCTCTTTCGGACCCGTAAATGTCAAACCTCTCATCAAATCTTTGATTTATGGGAAAATTAAGAAGTCGCAAGGTTCTAGGTCTGAACTATGTGCGGGACAGGTAGTAGGTTAGCGAGCTCTTAATTTTTAGAAGTCACAAATTGTTTTGTATTCAGTGTGTTATTCAGGTTCCCACCTGAATAACAAAAGACAGGTGCGGTCAGGATCCGACCGGAAGAAAAAAAACCAAATAACTTTTTTTGCCTACGCTTCCAGATTGCAAATGTTAAACGACCGGGTGGGACGCCCTAAACATCGCTACATGGACAGCAACAAGCGTGACATGGTCTCATTTGACTTTGATTGCAATAGCTGGGGCTTCGCCTCGGTTGGCAGAAGACAACCACTGACGGTGTGACACGACAATGCCTGATTTAAAGATCTAGCCGACAGACGCGCGAAACGGCACGAACGCGCTGACAACCCCTAACCATTCAGGGTGAATAGATTGTCAATTGTTTTTAATTTGTTGGAACTTGATAGGCTATTAAAGTATGTGTCAAATAGATTGGCAATAGCCGCCGTTTACCTCTCGGTTGGAACTAATTCGTTTGTAGTGAGAGCAATTGTTATAACACTACAAGGCTCATATTATTCAAAATTGTATGTAAAACTTATTTGTGAAAGAACCATTTTAGCCAATTACTGCCTAACTTTGTCTCTAATGACTAGTAATGGCAGATGGGGGTCAATGCACTTTTAATAAAATGTTCACAGTGGGCACTGTAGGTATCATGAAAATTATATGAAAAATATTATGAACTGTTACATCAAAGTGTAACGAATACAATGACTGAAATAATTATAGCAATTACTGAGAGGTCAACGTCCGCTGTTTGCACCTACTACAGTACAAACTCCAATGTAAATAAAAGGTATCCAAAAACACTTGTACTCTACATTTAAGTATGCTGTTCTACCAGCAAAAACAACAGCTACATTCCACCGAGTCTTGCACGAAGTCCTATACACACAGAAGAAATAGAAATAAGAAACAACCAACTCCCTCCAAACGAGAGGTTATTTCTCACGAGGTGAGGCGTCGTTGCCAGACGACGGAGTAATCGCGGCGATTAACGGCGGGTTAGCCACTAACGTATCGAGACATGTATCTACCGTTATGTACTGTGGGAGTTAATCACTAGATTAGAAGCATTAAGTCCATCTCGTTGTTGGATAAATTATTATAATTCTGCCGCTCTGAGCCTAATTGATTAAATATAATTTATTTCAAGCTTCACAGACTCATATTCTTATTACATTTCATTAATAATTATAGTTTATAAAAATAAATACATTCATCGTCAGCATTACAACGTCACTTTAGAATTAATTCATGTCTTAATCATAAATAAAAAATAAACATAGGCATATATGTCACATAAAGTTATACAAAATTTGCGAAAGGCTGCGGGTAGATGCTGGATGCGGCAAGCTGAGGACAGGGTGCATTGGCGCTCATTGGGGAAGGCCTATGTCCAGCAGTGGACTAGTATTGGCTGATGATAATGATGATGAAAGTTATACAAATGTCTGCCTTTAAATAATATGTATTGCATGTCAAACATATGGAGATCAATTAATTTATAAGTAGGTACAGAATCAATAACAATGTCAAAATAAAATCAAATTATGGATATGAAAATGTCAGAACTAATCACAAACTGTAAGTGCAGTAATAGACATTTTATATCGTGAATCTACATTTCATAAGCTATCGGACAAACTAATTTTAATTTTTCTAGGACTGTTTTATTTGATATTTTTGATAAAGACTGCACAAAAAACTTCGCGTAGTCTTTAAAAAGATACTGTAATTACCAGTTAAACTGCAGTAAGACACATACTGCACGTAATTTTTATTGATTTCCTACTAAATTGCAGTGACTTATGACTTTTTGTAACACTTTAAAGGGTAGTTAGTGTAATAGAAAAGAAACGAATTTTCTTTTATTCTACTCAGTGACAAACGCCTACCTGATGGTAAGTGGTAACTGTCGCCAACTCCCTCCAAACGAGAGGTTATTTCTCAAGAGGTGAGGCGTCGTGGTGTGTGGTGCCGCCACCTCAAAGAATAGCACCATCCCGATGTCGTAAGAGGCGACTAAGGGACAAATCCGAGAGGTGGGCAGCAGCATCTTTCTGGGTAGATTTACATCAACTGCACTGCGATCCCCAACCCGCCTGCCAAGCGTGGAGATTATGGCAATGACCTCCCCTTTCGTGGGAGAGGCCCGAAGTCCTGCAGTGGACTGTTATGGGCTGTGATGATGATGATGATGATGATGAGGCGTCGTTGCCAGACGACGGACCGCGGCGATTAACGGCGAGTTAGCCGCTAACGTATCGTGACATATATATGTACTGTGAAAGTTAATCACTAGATTAGAAGTGTTAAGTTATTGTTGGATATAAGTATTAAAATGAATAAATAAATAAAAAGGTATTTATTTAGTATTTAGCTCAAACATATAAAAAATAAAATTACATAATATTAAAATAAATTAAAAAAGAAAAAAAAAATTCTGAGAAATAAAATAAAAAATAATATAAACACTAAACGCTAAAGAGGCCAAAGCTCAGTTCCGCAGATACGCGAAGGTGCCTTCGGGCCTGCTATTCTGCCTTGGCCTACAAAATTACACAGAATAAAATTTGTTATAGACACAGACACTATAAATAAATAAATTTAATAGATTTCACTATGGATCATGACCAAGTACCTAAAATCACGACTTTGAACTTTATTAATTGGAAGTGGGAAGGATGGGGACCAGACTATCCGCCAAAAATAATCTCCGCTTCCAGAACCTGTTTCTCGAGCAGCCACCGCATGCAATGTTTTTTAAACGTATCCGTAGATCTCCCGAGGAGATTACGTAGTGGAGGTGGTAGATCATTCCAGATCTTTGCTGCTGCGAACCGGAAACAGGCCCTGGCGCGGGTCAAATGCAAGCTAGGCGGTACCAGTTGAGGGCCTCTGTCCCTCAATCGGTTAGGCATTTTATGTGTCAGTTTGCTTTATATTGTTGGTAATAGCAATAGACATAATTTATTTTGAAATCACAAAAATTCATAAGCGTTTACGTTGTATTAAGGTAATTTTAGAACAGTTCAATGCTTCACTAAAACAAAGTAGGCACAAATACACAAATACAATAAATCATGGACCACTGTAATGCCAAAAAGACCCCAGCTCAGCAAGTGCTAATTAATTAGTCATTATTTGTACATCGCCATTTAGCCGCGTCGTCATTACCTGGGGCCCTATTTTGTGGAAAAACATCGTGATGAAACCTGCACATTCAAACAACTGAATGTGTAACCATGATCCAACCAGCGGGGCTATTGGCTAACTCAGTTGATAACTGTATTTGACACCAGATAATTCTACACCACGTCATCTACGTTGAAAACTGGCAATAGCGTCTACCAAATTAGAGTAGTGTCAGATTTTTTTATGTCAAATTCAGTTGTCCACTGAGATTGCCGATAGGCCCTCTGGTCAGGTTCCCCTAGTAACTGGGTCACAGAGATCACATGGCAGACGCTCCACTCTAATAACCTGATCTGCCTAATCCTGGATCATGGTTAAGGCGGACATTAATGCCAAGATGATTATTTATTAGTTACGTGTGGTATATTCGTATACAACTTGGTGATATGTCCGACTCTGCTGGCACCACAGGGTCACAAAGTACTCATGTGTGCTCTGGCAGATCTGAGGTTAGGTCGAGCCCTAGGTGTTTAGGATGGGTTGGCGTTCCGTGAGTGCGCCGAAGCTTTAGTAGCAGGTAGGATTTTTATTTGGGATCCGGCCAGCCAGCATTTGGGTTTAGGTAGGACGTAGGTGTCAGCTCCTGGGTCCGCTGGCTGGGGAGCTCGCACTCAATCGGAGCGCTTCGGTTAGCTTTTTTCATGCCGGGGATCGGAATGTCTATAGGCTGCCTAGGTGAGCATACAGCACTGTCTATGGGTGGGAATTCAAATAGAAGTAAGTTGTAGTAGTTTCCCAATTCTAAATATATCGCTGGCTTATAAATTCCCCCCGGTGCCTGAATAAGGTGCCCCAGTACCGACTTACTGAAATTCGGGTCAACCAGCCAATATCTATAGTACACATATATACATGTGCTACAACTGTTTGTGTGCTAGCACGGACATGGCAAATGAGAGACTAATTGCAGTAATAATTTGAGTAGCGACGCGTATGATCCGCGGTCAGCAGCCAATTGAACATTGTTATACCTATTATGGTGGATGTACGTGAATTAACATGGATCGGTATAGTCTGGCGGGCGATACGGGCTGTGACTAGGGTTGCCAACCCTACTATACATATAATATAATATCCTACTATATTAGGAGTCCACCTACTATAAATTAAAACAATGCGGGGTACAATGCCTATAGATAATTTGTAGGTATCTATGTATTTTATGTATTGGTATATGTAGTTTATTATATTAGGTTATTATACGTGTATGTATATTTAGTTAGATATTGTGCATGTCTAATCTGCGACTACTTATCACATATCTCTTTGATAGGCCTGCTGGAAGAGATTTCTTCTAAGAAATAAGTAGCGCCTGTTGTGTCATCTATAACTCTGTATTTTTCATCAAAGTTTTATGTGTACAATAAACTGGAAAATAAATAAAAAATAAATAAAATAAGGTAGGCGAAACTACTATATTTAATTAGCACAACATTACCACTTACCGCAAAACGAAACGCGTCTATAAGATCATCAAAAGAAAAAAAATCCTGATACAAATCGAATATTTCGGAACGATCTTGAGCCTCGACATTTGTATGACTTGACGTCAAACTCAAGTCAAATAAAACAAAACAGCTATGAAGCTCAATGTGGCAGAAAATATACATTTAAGAAATAATATAAGTACAAACATTTTATTTAAAAAACCTGCTTTTTTATTATTTCCCTACCTACATATATTTTTATGGCTTCTAAATCCGAAAGTACTATATATGGTCTATAAAAAGTTGGGAACCCTAGCTGTGACGTCTCAAATTCGATGATTAAAAAAAATTCAATATTCAAAATTTATTTATTGATTAGGACATTTAATATCTCTTTCAATCGTCAAAAAGGAAAGGTAGGAAAGTAGGAAGGAAGCACACAGTGACACGCTGGCCGCCCCATGGCAGCAGCAAACTTACCCCACTTTTGTTATCTCTCTTTAAAGTGGTTCCAAGGTGGTTAACTGTCGAAAACTGTCGAATTTGAGATGTCACAGCGCGGTAATCGCTCCTCGGAAATCTCGGGAATCAGGGATCTTTAACGTATGTCATCTGGTACATCGGTGGTTTGGACGCATATTATAGGCTTACAATAATTAATGAAAAATACCTACTTTATTTATATTTTAAATTACAATTATTAACATTAAAAAAAAGTCTTACTCTAACACCAAAAACCTTAATTCTAACTAAACTAAAGGTAAAAAATCAGGTCCCCCGAATTTGGAAAAGTCCCCAGAAGGCTGGCCGCGTTGCCCCGCTGAATAGCGAGGCTTAAACGCTGACCCAAAAAGAGGCCAGAGGTGATTTGTAATTTGGACCAGGCGCTTAGATAACTCAAAGAATAATAACGAATAATTGAATAATAACAAATTGAAAAGAAAATAATAATTATTTGTGTAACACTTTTAATCATGTTTTAGGTTTGTATATTATACTGTACTCGTGGACCGGGCGCGTCTTCGTTTGCTTACACCTAGTTTACCCCTACCTACCCTTTTTTCTTGCTTATAAACCTTCTTCTGGAATCACTCTATATATTGCTGAAAACCGCATTAAAATCCCTAACGTAGTTTTAAAGATCTAAGCATACATAGATACAGACAGTAGGAAGCTACTTTGTTTATACTTATGTATACCTACTTTACTATTATTTACCTACATTACTATTATATACCTACTTTACTCTTATCTACCCTTTTTTTCTTACTGCTAAACCTTCAAAGTACGAAACGGTCACCCAATTGTGGGCCTAGGCGTGCATTCCATAACCTGTTATCGCTACCGCAAGCACGCTACAATCAAACCGGTGCCACACCCACTTATTTAAATATCCTACAAATTTTATAACCAATTTTTGTTTTAAATAAGCTGAACAGCTCCCAAAAATCTCATTACCTCAACGCTCCAAATCTCCAATCCAAACAGCTATAGGAAGCTCGAAGGACCAGCGGATAATCACTATGCAAATTACCTGCCACCCATTACACCGACGCCAAACATTAGATCGCCTAAGTAAACAAGGCTTTCAGGCATCGACGCCCAAATTTGGGCTAAACTGCTATGGACTCTTGGCAAACTGGCGAGACGTTATCTTAACTGCTTCCTTGACGGTTAGGGATCATATTGGTGGATGCCGCAATATCGGAATGGGCGAGCTATCGATGCAGTGATACGGGAAAACCGTTTTGGAAATGGTGTCGATATGAATGGGAAAAAAAAGGTTTCTTCGCGTATCTTAGCTTACGAGTAGCTCGATATTTCGACGTTTACGATTGACGGCAGGGCCGTTTGGTGTCGGGCAGAGTAAAATAGCACCAACCCCTTACACTCGTGGATGTCGTACAAGGCGACTATTTTCGAGGCAAAAGATCTAGAGTCTCCGTAGGCTTTAAAATGGGCAGCAGCGTTTTCCATTGTTATATTTATAACACTGCGATCTCCAACCCGCCTGCCGAGCGTGAAGATTATGGCAATAACCTTTCCTTTTGTGCGAGAGGCCCTAAGTCCTGCAGTGGACTTGTATGGGTTGTGATGATGATGTACGACTGACTAAATATCGGGATATTTCTAAACCAAGCTACGGGGTAAGAAACCCAGAAAATACTTTTAAGATGTCTGATGCCAACTATTACGTAATGGAATCAGTTTTAGGGAATAAAGTGGCATAATTTGTGACCAGTCAGAACAGAGTTTGAACATTTTACTAAAGATGGGCCGACTAGTCAGCCACAAAAAGATCGACTAGTCGATCAAGTCGATAATTGTTTTAGTCGAAATTCAGATGGCATCATGACAATATAACAATGTTTACATTGGTTCTTAATATAGTAAGGTACACACAAGGTAAATTAACAATAAATTAAATTAAATAATTGAAGATGGACAATAGACTCTCCGGTATCGGTGTTGTAGTTTCACTCACAGGATATTTTCATTTTTGTGACATAATACGTTTCTTCAAATGCGACCTAAATATCGGTAATGATTTTAAATTTTTATCTATTATGGTAATGTGTTATATAGTTTTCTTCCCTTTTTACCCAACTACCTTGGCAGTCGGGTAAAAAATGACACACAAGGGTGTGAAACTCTCTATCATAGAGTGTATCATTACAGCCCACCAAGCTATCTTTTCTCCAATACTCGATAACGAGTACCGACCACCGCTGGGTATCGAGTTCCCGGCCCCTGTATCACTGGCAGTGTTAACCCGTCGTTAGCCGAGATAAATGTGTGGCAATTGCTTACGTAACGTGCAACACGCATTTGGCACTGTGAATGGCGATTAACGGTTAATGCTGTCGGCCCCTGGGACGTATTATATTGACAACACTATTTTTTAATTATTTACGACTTCATGCACATTACAGTACAATGACGGACTTAAAGCTACGTAGCTTTTTCTACCAACCAGAGAGCAATTAACAAAAATTACAAGGCGCTGCAACAAAAAAAAGAAGAGAAAAGAACATAAAACTAAAGACTTAAAGTAACATAAATTAAATTAGTATATCAAACATTCACAGACCGAAATTTATAGATTTATTTATTTATTCGTATGGCATTAATGGCCGAGTCGCTAACTAGGTTATAACCTAGGTAATTAACACGGAATTTTTATAATTTATAAACAACATAATTTATAGATAGCATAATAGGAGAGAGAGAGAAAGAAAGAACAGTGAACCTAACAAGCCACTGGCACACTCAACAACACTTCTGCCTAAACCTTTAAAAAAATATAACGTGTTACAGAGACTTAAGGGAATGACTATTATTATTATTACTGCTCTAGTGGCAGCGTGCTTGTGAGACCGATAGCCAAGGTTAAGCAGATTCTGGAAACTGGATGGGTGACCGTTTCGTGCTTTTAAGAGTAGTCGAACTTTTCAGCACCGCTACGAGCTCGCAACTCGATAGGTGTGCCTCCTAATACTGTTGGAATATCTAATACTTATTCTGCTTCTCAATGCTTATTCTGAATAATATTCAATTCAATTCTACCAAAACCATTCACCATTCATTTTCTACCAAACGGAGCCTGTACTTTAAAGGCAAGAAAAGTACTGTAAAAAAAAGGCATCCTATCAAAGGTTAAACAAATGGCTGCTTTGGATTGGAGAATGCTAAGAAAATTAAAGATATTGACGCTTACCTACAAAGCCTCGGATATCGGTGTATAAAGTCTATCTACATATACTAAAATGCACACATTTCAGATTATTATGTTATTATTATTATATCTATCACTTTAAACAATTCACATTAAGTATATTATTTTACACTACATATCTGTTTCAGAGTTTCCGTGAACCTACTCAGGTTTTGGAAGAATACCAGTATGTTGCTCTGCCGGGCAACACTATGCTGAGTCAAGACCTTTTTGTGCTACAGCACACACATACGACTTACATATAGGTTGTTATATTGCTTAAGTTACGTCGTGACAATTTAAGTTGTACTTTGTTGATATATTTTTATAATTTGTTCTTTACTAGCATAAGTTGTTTGTATGTGCATGAAGCATAAAATAAATCTCTATTCTATTATATTCTATTCTATAAAGCAAGACTGAATGTGACAATTGGAAGGGGACCTAGATCTGGCCCTAGACGTACATTCCATCATTTAATCCAGTCCAGTAAAAGTCCAGGAAGTTCTACGGGAGTTCATCATCATCACAGCCCATAACAGTCCACTGCAGGACTAGTCGACCTTTCTGTAGCCGACTAGTCGACCAACCCGATAACTGTTTTTGCCGATAAATGTTTTTTGCGCGAATCTTGTATTTATGTATGTTTCAAAATTTCCTTATTACCTCGTATATTTCAAACGGCTGGATGGATTTCGGCAGTTTAGGTATCGTTACATTCGTCTTAAAAAGCTCTCTTTAAACAGGTATTAAAAAAAATTAAATGGCGGCTACTGGGCGCCATATTGAGTAAAAAAAACTTTTTTTTTTCGATACTCATTAAGCGGAGTTTTACTTTTGACCTTTGCGTCACGATGCTGTATCGTAATAATTCTCTGAGGGGGCGGTGAGCAAAAACTGCTGACATACCCGTGAGAAGGCTAAACCATTAAGCAATATAGAGACGGGTAGCTCTACGATACACAGCACGCCAACCTAATTCCGGATAAGTAAACTCAGTTCCTCAGAATGTATTCGAGCGTAACTCAAATATACTTTAATACGGACTCTCTATTTGTCGCAGTTGAATGTAAAATAACGATATTTAGTACTTTAGTACCAGTGGTGGTACATAGTGGTGGGCACAGGAATTGATATATCTGTGTACAAATATAATATTATTTTCTAACCGGTACTTACAGCTTTGATATACTTGAATAGACTGATTATTTGAATTGACGCCTGACTTACTCTTTTTACTCACAATTGCAACAAAATACACATTTTCTAAACGAAATACAAACGAAAATCTCTTTCTGCATCGCTACAAGGAAATCTGCTGAGTCAACTATACTCTAAAACAACCGCCAGAGTGCTGGCTCGGCGATCCGCGACATTGTTATTGCAGCCGTTGGTTTAACAGATAAGCAGCGGCTCGTGTATGAACAGTCGAGGTTTTTATTGTTAAAACTGGAATTACTGCCTCCCTGTCGTTGTTTATGGTGAAAGGCGTAGATTGGGTGTGTTTATGATAGAAGTTTTGACAAAATTTGGTAAAGGAAATTCTTGTGCTAACAGCCAACATGAGTTAGTTAATAAAATCAGACATGCCTTATGGTATCGTGGTTGTATTGTTATCAATAAGAGAATTTGAAATGAAATGAAATGAAATGAAAATACATTTATAGTCTCAGGACACCACATCACAAGTTCACAATACACATATAATTACAGACAGTAACAATACACAATACAGATAACATCGGAACTGCTGTATGGAATTTTCAGATTAAAAATAATTTCCACATTAAAAAGTAAAATGTGTTGTTCGGCGTGCCTCACTAGATGGCACAGCTTAGACAGGATTCTCAAGTATTGAATTTGGTAACCGAAGTTACTCGGAAAGGTGTTTCGTGAAAATATACTTAGTTTTGGTACCTTTACTGAGAAGAAAGCGCAAAATGTGTACATTTTTGTAAATTCAACGGTCTCGTTTTGATTTATTTTGAGAATCGTTTTTAATAAACGCCATCTATTACAATGTTTTGAACTATTTTTTTTTATTATGCGGCAGACAAACAGGAAAGCGGGCCACCTGATGGAAAGTGGTCACCGCCGCCTATGGACATCAGCAACACCAGGGGAGTCACTAATGAGTTGCCCGCCTCTGAAGGGACCTCTAATATACCTCTTAGACGATCCCATGTCATAGTCCAAAGGAAACACTGTGTCTGGGAGCTCATTTCACATCCAAATCGTACGAGCGAGAAACTTTCTTTCGAACCTTCGTGTCGTGACCAACAGAGGGTCTACGCAGTGAGGATGAGTACCAAGCCCATTTTTATTCGCCTCTTGGAAAATCTCCCTTTAAATTCATTGATATTCTATGGTGAAATGTAATATTTTATCATCTAATCGTGATATAATCCGATCATTGCAATTAGTGTACTGTCTCAAATCTACTCGATTGATAATAAGTGAAGAATTAACTGTCAAACTTGACAACTGTAAATAGTGTTGCCATTTGTAAAGCACGTTCCTTCTCCGTAGAAAATATTATGCATTATTCTATTCGGACGTGCTCTAAATGGCACCACTATTACGTCTGTTTGATCTATAAAAGCAACTGCAACGTTGTATCTGGCTCCTTATTATTCTGGTGATCTAAAAATAGACAAATGTTTTGTATATTATATTTCAATTATATTTTATTTGTTCTGCATTTTGCAATGCAGGTACTGTATTTTTGTTGCCAACCTAATTATAATATATACTTATGCTTGGACATATTTACAAAGCGTTTACCATCAGGCAGGCCGTAAGCTTGTTTGCCACCATAGGTAAAAAAAAAATCTATCGCCAAAGTAAGCAAAGCTTCTGTTATGGAAAAAAAAAGTATATAAGTAGTCTATCAGTTAACTTAAATACATTCATATTAATATATACTCCACCCAGACTCTTTACAGTATCAAATTATCTAAATAAATTAAATAATTTCAATTTCTGCTCGGCCGGGAATCGAACCCGGGACCTCTGCGTGGCGACCGGCATGTTAACCAACTGAGATCAACTCAATCGTAGATGTTGTGGGCGACAGATCCCGGTTACCTTTTTAAAAAAGTCCCATAGCCGTGGGACATGGGATAAATAACCGTATCGGTGTAGAACAGTCTCTGTTATCAATTTCTAGGTTGTTTTTTATACGTAAAACCCTGTTTTGCTTTGAGAGAGCCCACGCCAGCTTAGAGCGAGGATGTTGCGCTCACAGCCGTGAAATGTTGGAAAAATATACTCTGTTCTAAAAGGCTGGTTGTGTACCGCTTATCTAGTTCTCGCGTTCCATTAGACTAAAGTTTATGATAAAATATAATGTTAAGCTAATATTAGGGGCTTTAAGAGAGGTAGGGCATAGCGGGGTATCTCGTTCGAATTGGAGCTGCCCGACTGGGGAAGTACCTCCACCTTACAGAATATCGCAGCTAAATAATACTCTTTTAAATAGTATTGTGTTTCTGCCGGTGAGTAAGGTCTCCAGTGCTCCATGGGGTGGGGATTTGGGGAACCGTGGCTTTGGCTTTTGCTGCCAGAGCAACGTGTTATAGAGGTGGGCAACGCATTAGCGATACTCTTGGTGTTGCTAATGTCTATAGGCAGTGGTGACCACTTTCCATCAGGTGGCCCGCTTGCCTGTTTGCCTACCGTATGACATAAAAAAAAAAAAATTAGGAACACAACTTTAACTTTCAAATATCACTTCTAGTAACAACATTGTGAGCCAGTCCCGTCGCTGACGACATTAGGCGCTGAATGGCATATCCATTTCTGGAAATTTTACAAATTTACGATTTATTGCAACGACATTGTGAGCCAAAACCGTTCCTGACGACATTTGGCGAATGGCATCTCTATTCCCGATCCGTCTAGCAGTTACCGTCGGCTGTGGTCGAGATACCGCACACGTTGCGAATATTAGCCACTATTGATGTTACAGCGGCTGAAATGCTTGATGCAGCTGCGATTTCTGTATTGGAGTATGGGTTACACGATATTAGTACCTTTACTTGAATTTGTTGATTTGTCTCGATTTTTCGCAATATTGCAAAAAAGCACTTATTATTTCAGACGACGACCTGAGTGGTTCAGTGGTCAACATGCCGATTCCCGGCCGGGCAGCAATTGAAATTATGAATTTTAATTTCTGTTACGGGTCTGGGTGTTCTATGTATAATAAGTATGTATTTAAAAAAAGGATATATGTAGTATATTAGTTATCTAGCACCCATAGTACAAGCTTTGCTTAGTTTGGGGAGCTGTGTGAAATTTGTCCACGATTATTTATTTATTTATACAAAGACAAATCTGACAGAAGGTTACAGGAGAGTCTTTTTTAAAGTCATTCGTGGAATTTAAATTATGGTTTCTTTATTGCCTGGGAAGGCGTACCTAAGGTCAGACGGTCCACCAGATGATCGGCCATCATCGAAAACAGATATAGTTACATTTATTCATCTTAAGCTATTGTAATAACTTGTCACAACTGATTCCAAAGTATGTTCTTGCGCAATGTAGGTAGGTTTGAAAGTAGGTACAGTCGAGTTCATTAATATGTGAGCATTGCCAAGGCTTCAAATATAAATGTATATGGAAGGGTATTTATATATCTGAGTAGATGTATATATGTTTGATTGATGAATCTGCTCAGATATATAAGTACTCTTCCATGTACATGAACATGAACTCGACTGTACAAGACTACCGGAATCACAAGTTAGATGGTAACGTTATGGTATAAGATTGAACATTCCTAGCGATAGAGCATATTGGCCGCCTGTTAAAGGAAATCTCAATATCTAGTATCAGAGTTTCGAACTAAGGGGCCTTTGACGTGCCTAAGGACCTAAATGAAAATTCATGACTCACAATACAGTATTTTGCGCTGGCAGGGCACTCCTCCTTCTTGGCGGCGGTCTGTTGGCACACGGCGTGATGGACCCTACTCTGTCGCTGCACTGTCCGCACTGCCAGCACTTGATTGCTGATGCTGAGGCGGCCAGAGGTAGGAGTACCCCGCAATATCAGCAGCCTCTTATCGTACTGTGTTCTATATGAGCCCCGTGGGAGTGTCTTTGTACTTCTTACAGAACGGATGGATGGATGGAGGGACCATAGTACACGCATGGAATGCGGATGATTATTAGAAGAACCACCAATACTTCTGGAATTCTGTGATCTATGGAGGTCCTAGCCTCTGCGATATTAAGGTACCCAAGATTTTTTTTCATACCTTCTAACTAACATAACAGATTGGCTACCTAAATGACAAGAGAGTGAATAATATAGCGTTATAATACGAAGCGGATCTGATAAAGAAAGGTTGTAGATTTCAAAGCGGATCCTAACCGACTCTCGTGACACCTTTAAGAGAGGTAGGGCATAGCGGGGTATCTCGTTCGAATTGGAGCCGCCCGACTGGGGAAGTACCTCTACCTTACAGAATATCGCAGCTAAATAATACTCTTTTAAATAGTATTGTGTTTCTGCCGGTGAGTAAGGTTTCCAGTGCTCCATGGGGTGGGGATTTGGGGAACCGTGGCTTTGGCAGTGGAGTGGCATTTGCTTTTTGCTGCCAGAGCAACGTGTTATAGAGGTGGGCAACGCATTAGCGATACTCTTGGTGTTGCTAATGTCTATAGGCAGTGGTGACCACTTTCCATCAGGTGGCCCGCTTGCCTGTTTGCCTACCGTATGACATAAAAAAAAAAAAAAAACCTGTAACCTCTTACGATTCCTCTGATATAAATGAAAGTGGATGACTTACAATACAATATTTTGCGTTGGCAGGGCACTCCTCCATTTTGGCGGCGGTCCGGTTGGCGCACGGCGTGATGGACCCTACTCCGTCGCTGTACTGTCCGCACTGCCAGCACTTGATTGCTGACGCTGAGGCGGCCAGAGGAAGGAGTAACCCGCAATATCAGCAGCTTCTTATCGTACTGTGTTGCATATGAGCCCCCTGGGAGTGTCTTTGTTCTTACAGAACGGATGGAAGGATGGAGGTACCATAATACACGCATGGAAGGCGGATGATTATTAGAATAACCAACAATACTTCTGGAATTCTGTGATCTATGGAGATCCTAGCCTTTGCGATATTAAGGTACCCGAGATATTTTTCCATACCTACTAACTAACATAACAGATTGGCTACCTAAATGACAAGGGGGTGAATAATATAGCGTGATAATACGAAGCGGATCTGATAAAGAAAGGTTGTAGATATCAAAGCGGATCCTAACCGACTCTCGTGACAGCTGTAACCTCTTACGATTCCTCTGATATAAATGAAAATGGATGACTTACAATACAGTATTTTGCGTTGGCAGGGCACTCCTCCATTTTGGCGGCGGTCCGGTTGGCGCACGGCGTGATGGACCCTACTCCGTCGCTGTACTGTCCGCACTGCCAGCACTTGATTGCTGATGCTGAGGCGGCCAGAGAAAGGAGTACTCCGCAATATCAACAGCCTCTTATCGTACTGTGTTGTACATGAGCCCCCTGGGAGTGTCTTCTTACAGAACGGATGGATGGATGGAGGTACCATAGTACACGCATGGAAGGCGGATGATTATTAGAATAACCAACAATACTTCTGGAATTCTGTGATCTATGGAGGTCCTAGCCTCTGCGATATTAAGGTACCCGAGATTTTTTTTCATACCTTCTAACTAACATAATAGATTGGCTACCTAAATGACAAGGGAGTGAATAATATAGCGTTATAATACGAAGCGAATCTGATAAAGAAAGGTTGTAGATTTCAAAGCGGATCCTAACCGACTCTCGTGACAGCCGTAACCTCTTACGATTCCTCTGATATAAATGAAAATGGATGACTTACAATACAGTATTTTGCGTTGGCAGGGCACTCCTCCATTTTGGCGGCGGTCCGGTTGGCGCACGGCGTGATGGACCCTACTCCGTCGCTGTACTGTCCGCACTGCCAGCACTTGATTGCTGACGCTGAGGCGGTTAACGCCAGGAGTACTCCCACTGTCACTAGGAGCGTTGTGCTGGGCATTTTCTGAAACAAGAAACGGTTTTGTTAGGAAGTGCTTTGATCTGGTTTGAGTGACAGTAAGGTTGTCGCGCTACGCCCAGTTAGCGGGTGTCCGGACACCTGGGTTTAGGCGGTTGTAAACAGGATGGTGGTGAATGAGAATAGTTGTAAACCCTCGCCCGAGGAAATTAAACGTAGAATGGCTGTAAAGATTATAATAAACACTCACTGACTGGTTCGAGTAATTTATGTATGTATGTATGTAAACTCTTTGTTGCTTAATAAATACAGGAAATACAAAAATAATTTTACAAAGCAAAGGCGGGCTTATCCCACAATGGGATTTCTTCCAGCCAACCTTAAACAATCTGAAAGGACATTTAAGAAGCGGTGGAGGCAATATTGAGGTATTTATCATAGTTACATGGTATTTATAGTCATCATCATCATCATATCAGCCGAAAGATGCCCACTAGGCCTCCCCCAGAGATCTCCATAAAGGGCGGTCCTGTGCTTTCCGCATCCAGCTGGTACCTGCGATCTTTACCAGGTCGTCGGTCCACCTTGTGGAAGGCCTACCCACGCTGCGTATTTATAGTACTTATAGCGAATTATCAATTACACAACACAATTATCGACGCGGTCCGAGCCGCGAGTGGAATTCTAGTTCGATTGTAATCTTACCCAAACCAACGGTGAAGAAATAGAACGATACGGCAAAAGCTATCAGCGAGTACCTATAATTGGCTTAACTGTGTCTACTCATAGTATGTAATGTGTTCTATAAGCTGTTGGTACTCCTGTAAATAAATAAATAAATAAAAAGTTACAAGGAGCGACTATTACTACATCCAAATCCTTTGGCAAACATGTTTTTGACGGCCAACACTGCAAAACGTGTCAAACGGTTGACGTCTTATCTTTGTAGGTACCCAATAGAATTGTGGGCAATTGTCCATTCATTCGAAAATATCATTAAAAGATTCATCAGATTTAATTATAGTCGACTGATGGCAAATATGAAATTGGAAAATAAAGATATTTTCGAATTTCTCGAACGAAATACAAATCAGAATTCTATTAACACAATCTCAGACACCTAGACTTGTATTGTTCGACCATTAAACACGAAGGCGCTGGTTCTATCACAGATAACGTCAGTGTACCCCCATCAATATCACTTCGTTCCGCGCCATTTGTAAAGACCGAACTTCTTTTTAATACGATCTGCCCTTGAAACGTTTGATTTACGATGCCTTAAGTCCTAGACAGAAGGGTGAAATTGCCAAAATAATAATGGTAGTTAAATGTTTTGGAGTGTCAACGGGAGCTGGATTGTAAATGAAACAGTTGATGAATTAATGAGCTGAGTTGGTTTCGTCATGTAGAGAGAATTAGAGAAGATTTGCGACAAATATATATCTACCTCTACGGCAGGATCGTTAATGGGCGTGTGGCAATTCGTAAGCGAGAGGTATAACATTTAGGTCTTCCCCTTCCAACGCTCCTGCCTTATAATAATAAAAATAATCATCTTGGCGTTAATGTCCCGGTTGGGCCCTCGTGCGCCCGGTTGTGCTCTCGCGCACGAGAGCCCAGGGTCCGCCTTGGCATGATACAGGATTTTGAGCGGCTGCCATCTGACCACCGTGCCCCCATTAACAGCGGGACCTGACCAGATTGGATCACGGTTACACATTCAGTCGCCTGAATGTGAAAGTTTCATCACGATGTTTTTCCTCACCGTAAGAGCATCGGTTAGATAAACATAACTCAGAAAAGAGTCATTGGTACATGGCCACAGTGAGATTTGAACCTGGGACCTCTCGCTTAAGAGTACAATACCCTAACTGTATGAATAAAATAATGGCGCTATATCACTGTCGTTTGTCTTTTTGCTATTTGTAAAACCTTGCGGTAGCTAACATTCCAATCTTCTTAAGTAAAGACACTGATTTTTGCGCCATAAATTTCGTTTCGAAGCAAACCAGCTCCACGTAGCCTGCATCGGAAACGAAAACAAATGAAATCAGGGGAAACAGTTTACGCTCAAAATCCGCCCGGATTCCGCTCAAACATATTGCACAATTCAAGAAACGCTCTAAAGTTGAGTTTACGAATACCGCTAGCATTTCTCAGCGCTGCAACCCGAAGGATATTTTCGAAGGTGATTTTTTCCCAGCGCTGCATCATTGGGGACATTTTTCGAAGGCGATTTTTTAGGAGATTGGATGTTGTACTTACGTTTTAAAGTTTATTTTGTCGTGACAGCGTGTCGGGTTGCAAATCAGATGAGTTGAAAAGCTGTCGGGTTGGAAATGAGTGGGAAAATATGGGGTGATTGTCTGATGGAACGTGTTCTTGTTATGATACTGGCGACTCGTCCTGGCTTCGCACGGGTAGCCACAAATTATACACCTAAATCTTCCTCATGAATCACTCTGTTTATTGGTGAAAATCCGTTTAGTATTTTTTGAGTTTAACGCGAACGGACAGACAGGTGCGGCGTGGGGCTTTGTTTTATAATATGTAGTGATTTATTTACTTGGATATAAGTCTAAATAGCTAGTATAAATGAACCTTTAAAAAGCGTAAGTAATTTGAATTGATTCTATATCATGTTATAAAGGCCGACCTTGCCGAGGCTTTCTCCTTAAATGATTTTCTAAAAAATGTTGTAGCGTAGACAAATAGATTAAAGGCTTTTTCCTTTGTTTAAAGAAACATTTTAATTTTACCCGAACTTCGCGTACTGAGCGGATTAAACTTATTTGAATGAAACGCATACGTTAACTAGTCCGAAAGTTTTTAGACAACTGCTTGCTATACCTATTGTTTAAAGTTTTGGTTTGTTTAAATGCAAATTTTATGCAAAATGTTAAAAATATCACGACTGGCACATACCAAAGTCTAGTACTTTTAACTAAGGATTTTTAAAAATTTGTCTTTAAACACAAAAACTAAAACAATACGGTGTACAACAAGTCCGCTAAAAACTTTCCGCACAGCTTAGTAGCCCCAAAAAAGTCCATTGTCGTACACGCTATAGAATTCACGACGCTCCAAAGAATAGCTTTAAAAGGAGACGGGGCATCATCTATCGCCACTAGCTACTGATCGGGGGATCAAAGAGGCCTTATAGAAAATTTATATCGACACGAGACACCGTTTTTGAAATATTATTTGTCGTCTAGCTATTTTTGGAGGGAATCTGCGAGAGGTCGACTGGGAATGTGGGTGTAAAGGAACGTGCGCGGATGGAGTCTATACTATACTATAGACTTTTTTAGCCGTGTGGTGTCCGGCAGAGTAGAATAGCAATTACACTCGTGGGTGTCGTGCAAAGCGACTAATGTTTTCGAGGCATAATATAAGAGTCATTGGCACATGGCGGCACTGTGGTTCTAACCCGGTAGAGCTCGTCTAATCTAATATGACGCGCCCCACTATCGCATTAACGCACACAAGCAAGTTTAAAATATGGACGCAATACATATACAAATGCCGTTGTAATTGGTCATTCAGTTGCCGGTGAGATTCAAACGTAGGAGCACGCGTCGTTCATTGGCTCTCACACAGATGAAGTGTATAAATATTTGCACTCACACATCGAAATCAACTAACTAAGTAGTGGGGCGCGTCATTTTAGACTAGACGAGCTCTACTCGGGTAACAGTCGTCCCCTTAACCGTTAGGCCACCGAGGCCCCGTACAATCTATATGAACATAAATACAAGATTAACTAAAAGGACAGCATTTGCAAGCTGTTCCCAAGATCGCAAACTTTGACTTGGCGCTCCTACGAGCGACGGCGGGAACTACGTCACAGACAGAATGACAGGCGCAGATGTCAAACTTATACAGGCAATATGATGAGAGAGATATATAGTGGACATGTTTGCCATGAGCAAGCGAGACAGATAGTGTAATTCCAGTTTGACCAAATTTCGTTCGGTTTTTCTTAAATGCCCATAATTTTAAATTTTTCTGATTTTTCTCATAATGGTTACAATAATTGTAACCATTATGAGAAAAATCAGAATTATGAAATCAGAAAAATTGAAAATTATGGGCATTTAATTATTAATCCTGTCACCCCGTTTCGGCTTGAAGTTGTGTTCTGGGACACCCTGTATGTAAGGAGTGCGCAATGGTTTTAAATCTAAATCGAAACGTTGGCTACTTGACCAAGAAACATCTATAATTTTAATATATTTATGAATTGGCCGTGTGGTGTCCGGCAGAGTAGAATAGCATCAACCCCATTCACTCGTGGATGTCGTAAAGGCGACTGACAAATGTTTACGAGGTATAAGATAAAGAGTCTCCATATTAACACTGCGATCTCCAACCCGCCAGCCAAGCGTGGAGATTATGGCAATAACCTCCAATTCGTGGGAGAGGCCCTTTTGTCCTGCAGTGGACTGTTATATGCTGTGATGATGATGAATTGTGGGCAAAGTAATTTATGAATTTTTTGAGATTATCTTTTTTAAATCTATGATTATAATTTTTATAATTTAAATACAATCTCAATCCGAATTACGTGTTTGTGTAAGTTAGATTTGGCAAGTTAACGGTAAGTAATTTATTGTTTTACTTTATTTTATAATATAATTTGATGGCACTTATGAATTCTATAACTATATAGAATTCTATATTAGCCCAAATCATCCCACTGCTGGGAGAAGGCCTCCCCCGATGTTAATATTTTATTAACATAGTATTACGGTATATAATATTATTTATTACACTACTAGTGGACCCGGCGCGACTTCGTTTGCGTACTGTAACCCTATCCACTCTTTTTTTCACTTATAAAACTCCCTTTTGAATCATTCTTCAAACCGCATTAAAATCCGTTGCATAGTTTAAAAGATCTCAGCGTTCATAGATACATGCGTAGAGCTCGTCTAATCTAAAATGACGCGCCCCACTATCGATTTAACGCACACAAGCAAGTTTAAAATATGGACGCAATACATATACAAATGCCGTTGTAATTGGTCATTCAGTTGCCGGTGAGATTCAAACGTAGGAGAACGCGTCGTTCATTGGCTCCCACACAGATGAAGTGTCGTTATCAATATTTGCACTCACACATCGAAATTAACTAACTAAGTAGTGGGGCGCGTTATTTTAGACTAGACGAGCTCTACATACTTACATAGACACTGTTAGCGACGCGATACAGTCATACGTTTAGATATAGGTACCTATAGTGAATAAGCGAGATGTAAATCTTGACCTACCTACTTGTTGTAATGAATTTGGTTTTTATTCATATATGCAGGTAAACTGCCTGTCCAATAAAACTACTGTCTGAGCTACAAAGCGCACCTTGATTGGACTCGCAAATTGGCCCACGTTAAAATCTCAACCGTCTTCGTTATTTCATTCCCCACAGACACAAATATAGATACCTACATAGACACATAGAGACAGTCGACGGGAAGCGACTTTGTTTTATACTATGTATAGATGTGGTATGATCTTACAAATATTACCATACTGACGTATAAATTAGTTTACCAATAAAGAATTTGTATAATATTCTTGCATCAGGGATTAAAAACACGAAACCATTTTATAAAACGTTTTGTTTACAAACTATACGTCCCAACATTGGTTTTTTCTAAATACCGACCGTATCACGAGAATCCATTGTGACGTAACGTAACAGTTTTTGGCACAGCACCCAAAGCCGGAGAGCGTCACGGGAAAGCCCCGTTGAGCGAAATTGATAGCGCTCAATCCCTAAAGCAAGGGTTTCGGTGGTGCATTAAAATTTGCCGGAGAGAGGGTCTGGCCACATCGAACGTCTGGGTAGCTTAAATACCTTTATCTACACTCATAGTGTAATGTTCCAAATACATATTTAAAAACAGTCGTTTCAGGATAAACCATTTTAACGCCAGTCTTAAATAAATAAAAAGTCAGGTTTTAAAATAAAATAACAATTTGATGGTTTGTTTACAAAATTCGCCACGACATCGGTTACTTCTGAATACCGACCGTATCACGAGAATCCATTGTGACGTAACGTAACACTTTTTGGCACATAACCCAAAGCCGGAGTCCGTCACGGGAAAGCCCCGTTGAGCGAAATTGATAGCGCTCAATCCCTAAAGCAAGGGTTTCGGTAGTGCATTAAAATGTGCCGGAGCGAGGGTCTGGCCACATCGAATGTCTGGGTAAGTTAGACACGTTTAGGTATCCCCTAGGCATAGGTTTTCAGAAAACAATACTTGGCTAAGGGCCAATTCTTCAATCCTTAGATAAAACAGTTTGATAAGTTATTGTGCGACTAAAATGAAATTGTATCATTACTTCATATGTAAGTTAAGGATTATAGATTTTAATTTAGCAGTATATTACTTTATTGAGCAGATAAATTTTATCCGAAGTTTGAACAATCGGCCTTAAGTAAAGTAGCGTAAGTTACTACGCGATGTTAAAACACTTCTGACTGACTGTAAAGTTAACGTACTGCGTTCAATACGGCTCTATAATAATTAATAATAATAATAAATGATCGTGGACAAATTCACACAGCGCCATCTAGCCCCAAAGTAAGCAAAGCTTGTGTTATGGGTGCTAGATAACTGATAAACTGCTTATATACTTTTAAATATATATTTATTATACATAGAACACCCAGACCCGTAACAGAAATTAAAATTCATCATTTCAATTTCTGACCGCGTGGCATCGTGGCATGTTGACCACTGAACCACTCAGGTCATCAAATGATATTGATGATGATTGGTCATTATCATTCATATTTACGGACGCATAGTACTGCTCCACACAGAGCGTCACAGCGAGAGGTACCGGGTTCGAATCCCACTGCAGCCATGTATCAATGATTATTTTTAGACCAATTTGCTTTAGCCATTCCTAAAGTTAGAAGTCTCCTAGTTCGACTTTAGTGAAAACGGTAAGTCCGACAACTTTAAGCTGTCGCGTGGCTAGAAAAGTAACTAATTCTCAGTACTGTACTTTGTACACAAACGAAGTGTTTAGTATGTAGGAGGCGTCGCCATTGGACTCATAAAGTACACAGACTCAAACTTGAGTATGTGTACTTTTTGGATTTAGGTTGGATGCAGTGCCGTAAGTGCTCTAAGAGAATTCATTATCTAGGTAAACAGAGCTCGAGTGTTCGGTAGTTATTCTGATATTAAGTATATTTACATGCTCTCGGAACTTTGGTACAGAACTCGTATACATGTATCGAGTGCGTAATCTGTCATGGAAATAATACTGTGACTATCATCACAGCCCGTAACAGTCCACTGCAGGACTGAGGGCCTCTCCCACGAAAGGGGAGGTTATTGCCATAATCTCCACGCTTGACAGGTGGGTTGGAGATCGCAGTGTTTGAATATATGAATGGAAAATGCTGCTGCCCATTTTCCAGACTACGGAGACTCTTGATCTTTCGCATCAAAACATTAGTCGCCTTGTACGATACCCACGAGTGTAAGGGGTTGGTGCATACTCTGCCGGACACCACACGGCTCGATAGAGGCCGTTGACCTCTCGGTTGGAACTAATTATCTAAATTCACACCAATTGCTATAATGATTTAAATGATCGTATCCGTTACAATTTGGTGTATGCAGAACAGTTTGTTTTCATGAAATAATGTCTGCACATTTTTTTTATATTAAAACTGCATTGACATCATCATGTCATTAGAAAGAGACGGCAGATGGCATTCATATAGGTACCTGTCTATTTTATATGAAAACAGCAAACATTAAAGTAATTGACTACAGTTCGTTTACAAATAAGTTCATCATCATCTTGTTATTTATACCTCTTACCCATTTTAGTGACCACAAATAGGACACAGGGAACTTTTTATATAAAAATTTAAACATGTGATTATGAAATTGGTAACTTCACACCTTACTATAAGTATCCATCATAATCATCATTATCGGACCCCATCGCATCGCAACCCAGGTCCTACTCTTCTAATCCCAAACCTATCAAAGAAAAAACTGCGATCCCAACAAAAAATATTAATATCAATCTCCATCTGTAGTCTCCGAAAATGCGCGCTGTGCCCTTACCTTTACACCTTGGCACCGCGCCAAGGCGTGTGCCACCGCAATTTGAGCCTTAACAGAAGGAGTTAAGTCTCATTTTCGAGGAGCCCCATTAACATGGTCCCAATTCAAGCTTTTCATCAGCATCACGGTGGTTTCTGAACAATCCGGGTCGGGGGCGCTAAATTGCAAACACGGGGTACCCCACAGTACCTACAGGCCAATTTTGGGGCAAGGGCGGCCAAATATAGGGTAATTTAACATTTCTCGCTCGTACGATTCGGATGTGGAATGAGCTCCCAGCCACAGTGTTTCCTTTGGACTATGACATGGGATTGTTCAAGGTATATTAAAGGTCTCTTCAGAGGCGGGCAACGGGTAACTCCCCTGGTGTTGCTGATGTCCATAGGCGGCGGTGACCACTTTCCATCAGGTGGCCCGCTTGCTTGTTTGTTTGCCGTATAAAATAAAAACTAAAAAATTATGCCCTTACACGTTGGGGTAACAAATTTAAATGGGGATATCGAGTTGTTGATAAGACACTGACACCGGTCGTACCCACTGGGTACGTGTAAAGAGTATTGGTAAAAGGATTTGTGTTGTAAAAGTTGTAGGTAAGATCTTACCTGCTCGGTTAACTCTGTTAACAATAGGAGTTAACCTATATATATTATATAGTCGTAGTTATCCAGTATAAGATGAGCTAGATTTTCCCTTTTTTTATGTCATACAGTAGGCAAATAGGCAAGCGGGCCACCTGCTGGAAAGTGGTCACCACTGCCTATAGACATTAGCAACACGAAGAGTATCGCCGATGCGTTGCCCACCTCTATAACACGTTGCTCTGGCAGCAAAAAGACAAATGCCCCTCCACTGCCAAAGCCACGATTCCCCAAATCCCCACCCCATGGAGCACTGGAAACCTTACTCACCGGCAGAAACACAACACTATTTAAAAGAGTATTGTTTAGCTTCGTTTAAACTGGTTTAGAATAGGTCAATATGCTGTCTTCTGCATTATATATATTGTCTGGCGTAAAGCCGGGTAAGATTGGGTTGAAGAAATGATATAAATACTGAGGTAATCGTTTCGTTACAGTCGACGAAAAAAAATTTTTTTTTTCGACTCTATTTTCGACTTTTCGCAGTGATAGCACTTACAGCAGTTATACTAGATGTAAAAACAACCGTCTGCCATACATCCTCTTGGCAGTTTTACTAGTCAGACAGATTAGAATCACCTTTTGGTGACCAACGTTCGGAATCTACTAAACCTCTAGTATTGCTAGAAAGTGGTATATTTCTTGTACCCACTCGATGACGTAGAAAAACTTTTGATGCCCTCACAGCCTGTAATATTACGAGTATCCACCTCATATTTTCTCAACCACAAGAAAAATACTCGTAAAAACATTATAATTAGATTCACAAGACAGATTGAAACAACTAACACCAAAGCTCTAGGGCGTAGGTGTAAGGAAACTTGTACCAGCAGTCAGTTTTCAGGAAACTTAAGCCAGCTCAGTTCATCATTTTCGTGTTCGTTTTTTCCCAAAGTTCCAACCCGCGAGAGAATTCAACGAAGTTTCTCGGGTTACATCCATTATCTTTATTGAATAAGCAAAAAGTAGTGCAAAAACTAAAAACCCCGACTGCTATTAAAAATCTGAAAAGTTAAAGTTAAGAAACAAGGCGAATAATGCAAGTAAATTGGCCGTGTGGTGACCGGCAGAGTAGAATAGCACCAATCCCTTACACTCGTGGGTGTCGTACAAGGCAACTAATGTTTTCGAGGCAAAAGATCAACAGTCTCTGTTGGCGAAAAGTACGCAGCCGCCTTTTTGTATTGTTATATTGATAACACTGCGATCTCCAACCCGCCTGCCAAGCGTGGAGATTATGACAATAACCTCCCCTTTCGTGAGAGAGGCCCTAATCCTGCAGTGGACTGTTATGGGCTGTGATGATGACTTATAGGAACTGATCTTCACTGAACTTCACTTAAACAAGTACCAGAGATTGGTGATAATTTGATGAATAATGTCACTTGTATCGGCTTCACCTTGTAACCTTTATACGCCACATTTACTACTGTCCTATCATGCCGCCATCAGTAGGGAAACTACTGATGAAAAGACACTGGCGTCCCTATTATCGTATGCCCTTTAAGATATTAGGTTTTTAGAAGATATACACTCACGGGGCTTCGATTCTGGTAGGGAAATCGTCTCAGTTGCAGTAACATTACAATTGCATCGCATGTCAAACGTGTGATTGTTATTCAAATGACAGATGTTGAGTTGCAACTTTCATGAGTTCGAACTTTTCCACAATTCGTTTTCTGGTACTTTAGTTGCATTATGGTTTTATATGGCTGTTGGTACTCCAATAAATAAATAAATAAATAAATTGCTAAGTTGCGTCTTTCTTAGTTGTCAAACTGCCTTCAATTCTGTCAACGAAAACGTGTCAAAGGTCGAACAATGATTTAACTGCAATTTAACTGGGATGATGCTGGGACTGACTCGATATCTCGACTTAGTTATAGTAACATCACAGTTACATTGCAACATAATAACAACTGCATTGCACACCAGAATCGGTACCCAGAACTACTTTCATTTATTTCTTCGAGATAACTACTGTGCTATACTAGTATTTTAAAAAACGAACATCTTTGCAAATATTATAAGGTGACAGACAAGGTTTATACGTTTTTTGAACAGAGAAACTAAACGTTTAACCACATACTATCGACGCCTACAGTGATAATGAACTTATGTGCTTCTATTCTACAAAAAACTGCACGTGGTGTAGCACGAGATTAGTCACGTCTTCAAATACAAGTCTGGATTGAGAAACTTTGTCAATAAACCGGCATCGAAACTACAAGAAGGCTGTAAGAACTACTGAAACAAAAACATTTAACAACGCTAGATATTTCGCACTAGGAGCTTAGCTAAGGGGCTGTAAGGGAAACTTTGTATAGCCATTAGCTCTTCTATGTGACTAAATATAAATAATCATATTGTGCGTCAATGTCCCGGGTATGCTCTCGCATACGAGGGGCCGGAATACGCCAAGGTCCAGGACTTGGCCGATCAGATAATTGCAGTAAAGCGACTGCCATCTGGCCTCCGTGATCCTGCTACCAGGGGAACCTGACCAGATTGAATCATGGTTACTACAGTCGCCTGAAAGTGCAGGTTCCATAACGATGTTTTCCCTCACCGTAAGAGCATCGGTTAGCATTCAACTAATGTACATAACGCAGAAAAGAGTTACTGGTACATGGCCGCAGTGGAATTCTCGCTTCCTGGTCGGATAAATTAACATCTCGGCCTCTGAGGCCCCCTTAGCTCTTCTATACACAGTACACAGCTCGGTCGGTAGGTTAGGGGCCAATTCCCACTTTAATGAAGTTTTGGGAGTTTATTTGGGAATAGTGTGGGGTCTGTAATTTAAGTTTTCAACCTCGAGGAGCATGTGCTAATCCCATGGTGCTCGACAAGGTGAGAGTAGCACACACTTGCAGGCAACGTGTTCCATTCCTTAGGCCGTTTGTCCACGGCCTCCGTCTCGCCGTATCCGTCATCCGAGAAAAAACTGGACCGAAGAAGCTGTCTAAAAATTCATGTGAACGACTGTTCACTTGACGTCCAGCGTCCGAGATCCGTCAGCCGTTCTTTTGACGGGCTCCGTGAATTTTGCTTGATCGGATGAACCGCTAAACCGGAGCCACGATCCAGAGTACCCGCAACGCAATACAAAACATGTAGGCATTGACTTGTCCACGAGCGTCAATCCGTCTCCGTCAAACGTTATTTAAGTGGATGTGGACTATGTGCCTGTCTTGTATTTTCTCATTAAAAATGGATATTAATCAGTATGATACGACGCGGACGTCCGGCATCGGATGGGATCCGGCGTAATTAACAAACGTGATCAGTCTCCGTCATTCGTCATCCGGCTCCGTAAAACGCCGGAATCCGTCATCGGAGAAGAAACCTGACCGTGGACTACCGCTCTTATCCATACGTATGACAAACGTTGAACCAAAGCTGTTTGTGCGGGTAGCTGGAAGATCCACGATAACGATCAGCATACATCAAAGACTCATTAACCGCTTAGCCCCAGGGGTTTACAACTAAATACAGCGTTATATAAATACTTTACATAAACACACAATATATTAGTTGTCCGTGTGGTGTCCGGCGGAGTAGAATAGCACCAACCCCTTACACTCGTGGGTGTCGTACAAGGCGACTAATGTTTTCGAGGCAAAAGATCTAAGCGCCTCCGTAGACTGGAAAATGGGCAGCAGCATTTTCCATCGTTGTATTATAACACTGCGATCTCCAACCCGCCTGCCAAGCGTGGAGATTATGGCAATAATCTCCCTTTTTGTGGGAGAGGCCCTAAGTCCTGCAGTGGACTTTTATGGGCTGTGATGATGATATTAGTTGAACACTAGCCGAAGCTCTTACGGTGAGGGAAAACATCGTGATGAAACCTGCACATTCAGGCGACTGAATGGTCTGTGGTGGTGGTCTGAATGGTGGAATTCAATCTGGTCAGGTTCCCCTGGTAGCAGGGTCACGGAGATCAGGTGGCAGTCGCTCCGCTGTAATTATCTGATCTGGCAAATCCTGGATCGTGGTTTCGCGGCCTTTGTGCGCGAGAGCACAACCGCGACATTAACGCCAAGATGATAATTGTAATCAATAGTATATGTGTTAGCCCCAAAGGCTTACAACTAAATACAACATTACAGAATAACTACAGTCACTGCCTACCTAAAAGCCAGTGAGAGTCCGACTTTTGCTCGCTCCATAGTCATTTTCATCTTCAATTAAAAGTTTTCCTATTTTACGCTTACTTGGCTCATGTTTATGCTATTAAGGGTTTGAGTTTTCGTAATGTAAGCAGTGAGAGTGCGATTATGTTACTCAGTTTCATCCGGAGAGGGATGGAACTGCTCTTAGAGCACGCTATCATGAACCCCCGACGAAATAGGAGAGGTTGAAGTGTGCACCTGTGTGGCTGTGGCGGTGTGTGTCTGTCAGTGGCATCGTGACTCATGAACAGATGTACAGATCGTTGTGGGATAAGCTCGCCTTTGCTTTGTAAGTCATTTCTTTTGAAATGTACCTACTGTATTGCAATAAAGAGTTTACATAGATACATACAGATATGGATGTGGTTTTATTTCACATTTTATGAGTATGTTCCGGGTTTTCTACCGTCGGGTATGTTACGGGTCGTCCCGTGACCATGATGCATGCAACTGCGTTGAAATATCGGGCTACTCGTCAACAAAGGTACGCGGTAGGAAACCCGGAACATAACTTTAAAATGTGTAATAGTAACCGCGAAAGTTTAAAACATTATGTGGTTTCATTTATTTGTAAGCCAGTTTATTCCTTACTTCCATGTTTTACTTCCTAGGAAGTTTTGTTTCTAACAAAATAAATAAAATTTAAAAATTTACATTCCTTGTGGAAAAAATGAATGTAAGACAATTCTGATGGGATGGCTGCTTGAGCTTGACTACGTGAATACCGAAAAAATTATTGTAACTATAACTTGAAACACGCACACACACACACCCTTACATATGTACCGAATATAGACTTGTGTTATCAAAATGAATTTAACTAGGTACTTACCTATAGGCACAATCAAAGAACGTTATAATGTTATGTAAGCAAACTTTGTTACAATAATGCAGGAGGTTGGGAGCCTAAAGATCAGTAACACAGGTTTTTTAACCTAGCACAGACTGCAGCTCTCAATAAGGATTATATTTTGTTGCCTTTTTTGAGAGAAATAAACGTATTATTGTATTCGTATTGTAGTTGTATTGCATTTGTATTGCATTTGTATTGTATTTGTATTGCATTTGTATTGTATTTGTATTGTATTTGTATTGTATTTGTATTGTATTTGTATTGTATTTGTATTGTAGTTGTATTGTATTTGTATTGTATTTGTATTTTATTTGTATTGTATTTGTTTTGTATTTGTATTGTATGGGTATTGTATTTATATTGTATTGTATTCGTATATCCAAATCGATTCATTCGTTACAGAGCTACAATGCTACAGACTGACACGCCGAAACAGATACACAGAGCCATAAATACGCATATCAAACTCATAACACTCCTCTATTACCGGCGGGAGTTAAAATAAAAATGGCTGTATCGAAATACCTCACTAACGGAAGCCGCTTAAAAAGTTTCCATTCCTTTTTCTGGGCCAATTACGTCGCCCGTTTTAGACTTTCGATTTTCGAACGCCAATAACGAAGCTCGGCTTGAATACTAGAATGGACTGGTTCATTACTTTCCTCGCTTTGGAGGGGAAATTTCAGGTAGAAATGCTATTTTGTGAACGGTAATTTGTCACTTTTTTTGTTATTTCGTAATTAATAATTAAGTGCAGTCATCTTCAGAGAGATCAGGTGCCCTTACAATTTATTGTATGTATTTTTTAAATTTTCAGTGACACAAGGTGTGACAGCCCACCTGATGGTCAATGATAACTGTTGCCCATAACATCTATAATTGTGATGTAAAAGTGCGGTGCATTGACACTGTGAATGTGAGGACTAAGATGAAATGCCTCATGCTTGTAATTTCGCTAGCTACCTTATTCTTCAAACCGGAACACAACAATGCAATAATTGTTGCTTGGCGGCAGAAATAGATAAGGCGGTTGTACTCACCCAGGCGGACTCCTCAGGCTTGACAGAGTCCTACCACCTGATAAAATGCTAAGGGTGCTAAATTGATGTATGCTAACGGAGTCCACTCACTCCGCAGCTGACTGTAATAGTGACTTATGAACATACAATTAATGTGCCAGTTGTCTCTAGAGACCTTTCTACCAGTCTCCAGCAGACTGAAATGGTCAAAATTGCTTTTTTGGAATCGGTGATATCCAAGGAAATTACCTAGTCCTTTAATGCTTTATTATACATTTTTTTATTTTATAATTCGTTAAGGTTACCCGTGCAAAACCCGGATGGGTCGCTAGTACTATTTAAAATAGAATGAATTTTTGTTTGAAGTGTTCAGAAAGGTGGAGATCCTTCCCCAGACAGGCGGCTCTCATTTGAAAGTTATCCAGCTATGCCCTACTTGTCAACTTAATTAAAAGGGATCTTATCACGAAAAGGAAATGCAATTTACATTCCTCTGTCGTACTTGGAAGGCTTGTAGAGGCTCCTTGGGAGGCTTGATGCCTCCGACGTGGCTTATGACTACTGCTATATCGAATTTCGAATCGATAGCCACCGGGACAGACGGCTTAACGTGCACTCCGAAAAATTTGGGCCATATACGTCATTTCGAAACACTATTTAAAGAAAGACGTTTCCCGGACTGTTATCCGATAGTTAAAATACGACGGATTTGGATGAAACTTGGTATACCTAGTATAGAGCTTGAGCTCTGGAAGGCCATAGACTACTCTTTGTCAAAGTTTGGGCGCATGAATTTGCAGGGAATAGCTAGTTTTTTATAACTTTAGAACAAATTTATTTGTTGGATTATTTTTTCCCAATTCATCAATCATTTATTGTAGCCTTGTTAACGAAATCGCAGTTTGATTTAACCTTTTTAAAATAAAGACGAATACAATCGGTCGCTCGGTTCAGTGGTTCTGCTTAAAATCCGAAATATCCAATATGGCGGCAGTGTTTTTTAAATTGCAGATTTTCCTACAGAGAGATTTTTTGGGACTTTTGGTATATCAACAGGACACTGTTCTCTACATTTCCATAAATTTTCAGCTTCTTATTTCAAATGTCCGAGTTTGGCCAATTTATTGTTTAATGTATCTTCTCTAAAATTGATTAATCGAAGTTACAGCGTATTTTTGGTCGCTGTATACCAGAAAGATGTTTCTCAGATGATGTTCTATTAATTGACTATTTTGCCGAACACGTTTTTACTGGCTTCTGCAAGCGACTTCGTCCGTGTAAAATTCTGTTATTACTTTCCGAACCCGTACCCGCTAGCACGATATTTCAGGAATAATTTAGGCTATGTGCTATTCTGAGCTATAAGTTAAATAACTGCAAAATTTCACATTTAGTCTATAGACGTTTACTATACCGGGGGTATCACATCACTGCGTGCCACGCAAAACTAGACCTTGCTGGTGGCTACACAACATTAATGGATTTCGAAGGAAATTGCTTGTGGCTATCTGAGTAGCGCAGCAAGCCCGACGGTCGTCAAAATACTGACCAAGAAGTCGCGAGCAAAAGCTACTGATAATTTCATTCATAAAATAATTATCATGGCATTAACGTCCCGAATATGCTCTCACGCACAATTGCCCGGAGTCCGCCTTGACCAAGATCCAGGGTTTGGCCGATCAGGTAATTATAGTGGAGCGACTGCCATCTGACCTCCGTGACCCAGCTACCAGGGGAACCTGACCAGATTGGATCATGGTTACACATCCAGTCGCCTGAAAGTGCAGGTTTCGTCGAGCATCGGTTAGTATTCAACTAATGTACGTTAAATAACTCAAAAGAGAGTCATTGGTACATAGCTGCAGCGGCATTCGAACCCGGTACCTCTCGCTTACGAGTCGGATACCCTAAACAATTGACATAACATAATTATTATGTCAAAATCTTTGGATAATATAAATTATTCGTTGAAAGTGCTCCATTCGGAACACTCCCAAATGACTTCACCATCCTTCCTTCATCTCCCTAGCATACAAAATATTAAATCGGATTCATCTCTATTAGACAAAGCGGAGTAGTTAAGACCACTCCAGCGCGCAAACTGTCTGCACAGATTCCGTGATTAAAGTTTGGCTGGCGCGGGCGACAGGGGGCTTTTCGAGGAGGGAGGGGGGAGGCTATTGACTGTTTAGCTGCTGATCAGCTGACTTGCTTCCTATATCTATATCTACATCTTTAGGTCGTATAACTCAAAGTCGCTTCCCGCCGTCTGCCCCTACGTATGCTTAGATCTTTTAAACAGGAACTTTCAAGAGGAAGGTTAGTAAGCAAGTAAAATAGGGAGGAAGGGGTAAAGTAGGTGTAGGGTAGGTATAGGATAGGGTTAGGGGATGGGTTCAATTTCAATTAAATTCAATTCAAATAATTTTTATTCAATATAAATATTTTCAGAATACACTTATTGAAAGTCAGTAATAAACAACATAATCAATTATCAATAATCATTAATTGAAATTAAATACACGTCATAAAATACAAAATTCATGTATGGTATGGCTACCATCTGTATAGTCATTAATATGTGACTTACTTAATATAAAATTTAAAATACCAGTATAATGTCATTATGTGATTTTAATAAGCAAATTATAAAATTTGATAAAAAGTTTCTTAAAAATTCGCATTAAAGACTAGGGTAGGGGTAGGGGTAGGATGCCACGCGAACGAAGTCGCAGGACAATGCGAGTTCATAGATAAATCTCGCCTAGAGGCAGACGTTTGGTGAAATATACCAATTAGCTAAGGACATACCTGAAGTTAAGAATTTGCTAGTTCTAGTTGAGTGAAAGCGGGTATTACAAACTTAGATTTATCATAATCTATTAGCCAGAGAT
This sequence comes from Blastobasis lacticolella, assembly GCA_905147135.1. Classification (NCBI taxonomy): domain Eukaryota; kingdom Metazoa; phylum Arthropoda; class Insecta; order Lepidoptera; family Blastobasidae; genus Blastobasis; species Blastobasis lacticolella. The sequence goes on from LR990061.1 coordinate 14,158,817, forward strand.
AACTATCTAAGCTCGCAATTAATTACTGCGAATGTAACTCTCAAGTAAGCCCCTTCTTAAAAGTAGTTCTAGATATATGAATTCAAACAAATCTGTTGATTAAGAAATGTAGGATTAAAAATGTGTGCTATTTATTGGTTTTTTTTTCTCTCTTCTTTTCTCAGTATATGGTGGGATATGGGCGGGACTAACTAGTTAAAATATAGTTTATTAGTTCAAGGTAGACCTATCATCATCATCATCACAGCCCACAACAGTCCACTGCAGGACTCAGGGCCTCTCCCAAAAAAAGGGAGGTTATTGCCATAATCTCCACGCTTGGCAGGCGGGTTGGAGATCGCAGTGTTATAATATAACAATGGATAATACTGCTGCACATTTTCCAGTCTACGGAGGCGCTTAGATCTTTTCCTCGAAAACATTAGTCGCTTTGTACGACACCCACGAGTGTAAGGGGTTGGTGCTATTCTACTCTGCCGGACACCACACGGCCGAGGTAGACCTAACAACATTACAATTACCTTACCTTATTCATTTGTGTTGACGGGTGTAAAAATTACTAGTTAATTTAAAAAAATATCGTGCTCATGGTTTATAATATGTAAGTTGTAAATATTGTATTGATCATAAAGTTCATACCCCATTTATTTATTTAAAACTTTATTGCACAATAATACAATTGGCGGACTTAAAGCCATTAAGGCTTTATCTTCCAGTCAACCAGTAGACAATGCAGACCATTCCAACCCATAAAAATCTGTAAAACATTAATTTTCAGCTAAATGGCTTAAGAATCGATAGAAGTCGAAATTATGTTCGAAAGTGTGCGAATTTTATCTTGTTTCATTTGAGTATTCCGAAGGAACACTTCCTTTTCTGTTAATTTATCTGTAGGGTATTTTTTGTAGGGTTGCGTTGCTGTCGGCCTTCTACAGGTTGCACTTCGGAGAGTGCGAAGCAATTGCACGACCTCATTCCGCCGGCCCCTTTCCGCCATCGAGAGAAGCGATCCAGGCGAACGCTTCATCCTTACGTCGTAGATCTTTCAGCTATCCGCACGAGCCGCTTTGGTTTACCTTTGTATTCTGTAGTACTACGGCTAACGAATGGAACACTTTACCTGCGGATGTGTTCTCTCATCTTTTTTTTTGTGAAACGGTAGACAAACAGGCATGCGGGCACCTAATGGAAAGTGGTCAGCGCCGCCTACGGACATCAGCAACACCAGGAGTGCTATTAATGCGTTGCCCGCTTCTAAGGAAACCATTATGATATTAATATATCTCTTTAACGATCCTATGTCATAGTCAAAGGAAACACTGTGGCTGGGAGCTCATTCCACATCCAACACCTTTCCACCCCACATCCTTTGTTTATTATAATGAACAAGGTGTAGGAAATTCAATTCAAGGCTAGAGTGAATAGGCTGTTCCGAGAAGGCTCCATCATCGGCCGCATCGTCACTTACGACCAGCTGAGATGGCGGTTAAATGCCTGGCTAGTCTAATAAAATATGTCAACGAGCTGGAGTTATAAAAAAGCCTTGTTCCTATACACTCTCCAGCTCAATACAAGTCGTTAAGCACTTCGATGTGTTCGACATTTATCGCTGTGCCGTCATAAAATTTATTTTACGGCTCCCCATCCAGCGACGGGTGTATTCGCAATTTTGTACATAATTTAGTAGAGGGGAAGTTAACCTTTTATCGTGCCTCAATTTTGGCATGAAGAACGGTGGGAGCGGTAACTGATTGGAGACTATGAAGTGCACTATGATGGAGAGGTGGATGAGACTGCATGCCAGCTCATTGCCTTTCATTAAATTTTATGTTTATTTCCATTCAATTTATTTTTATTTTCATTCAATTTTATTTTATCTAATGTTTAATTTTTAGTTGACATTATGTATCTTTAATTATTTTATGATTATTTTGAATTTGACATTTATTTTACACTATGACATTAATATATATTTAAACTACATATTATTGACCTAAATATATGGACATTGTCTGAAATAAATGATTTTTAATTTAATTTAATTTAATTTATGTTCGACAAGAATGCTGGCGACTAAATGAGTGGAAATTCGTCCGTGCTTCACTGAGGGGCCCACTGAAAACCAGCGCCATGGCTATCAGGCAGGACGTAAGCTTGATTGCCACCTAAGTGGTATAAGGGAAAGGAAGGCATAAGTCATGGTTTATGCTGAGTGTAGCTCGATTGCCCATAACGCAAGCTTTGCTAGGCTCACACAAGGGCTAGATGCTGCTGTGTGAATTTGTCTAAGCATATTTTATGATCTGTTATATATTCTATTGTTGTATATTCGTACGTCATCATCATCTCGACGTCGTGCCCGTTTGCGCTTCCGCGCAGCACGTACGTCCCACGCATCGCTGGTTTAAGTCCATATTGTTGACTTGCCTGTACAATAAGCGGTTCTTTAGTCAAAGGGTTGTAGAGATCACTTGTAGCGATAAGGCCGCCCTTTCCCACAACTAGATAAGGTTTTTCTCTGTACTTTTTATGTATTCTTGTGTGAGCAATAATGAATTTATCTATCTATCAATGTCTAAAAACATAATTCTTTTTGCAGTATGACTCATGAGCGTAGGTACTCGTAAATATATCAAACCAGGAACGAATAGGTATCCAAAGGAGGCAACATGTTAACTAATGTATTTAAGTCGGGATAAGGTGTTCGCCGTCAATGAAATATGCAAAATCTGGAGGAAATTACTTTGGGTCGCTGCCAAGGTTTCGAAACCTATGAATGTATAACAAAGTTTGGGAGATATTTTTTATTGCCTGGGGAGGCACACGGACGTACCGTCCACCTGATGGAAAGTGGCCACCGTTCGTCCAGGCATCTAATATGATACAATATGCTGGGATAAATTCACAGAGCGCCACAAAAAAAAAAAAAAAAAAATTCGTGGACAAATTCACACAGCGCCATCTAGCCCCAAAGTAAGCAAAGCTTTTGTTACGGGTGATAGATAACTGATAAACAACTTTTATACTTTTTAAAAATAAATACATACTTATTATACATGCTACACCCAGACCCGTAACAGATAATAAAAATCATCATTTCAATTTCTGTTAGGCCTGGAATCGAACCCGGGACCTCTGCGTGGTGACCTGCATGTTAACCAACTATACCACTCAGGTTGTCAAGTCAGGTAATAGCAACCTACAGGGAGCGGATGCGGTGCCGGCCTTTGAGGTACCTGTAGATATGCCTTTTGAAGAACCTTATGTTTTAGTGCAAAGGAAAAACTTCGGGAGGGAGCTCATGCCACATCTTGCACGTGCGCGGCAGATTCTTTAGACATACACATAATTTTATTGGTAAAAATGTTTACAAGTCATTATTTGTTGTTACCTAGGTACAATAGGTTATTAGATTAGGTCAGAGCATCCAAACATATTAATTTCGTATCTCTGTTGCAATTAATCAAAAAAATAAAAGTCAATAATTTCATAATAAATTTATAAATAATAAACATGTCCATAAATAATCTAAATGTCAATAATAAAAATAGGCACGTAATTATTCAATCATATAAATTATAACATTGGTCAATCATTAATGTCAAATAAATATACAAATAATTATTGTAAAATAATAATGAATATAAATGCCCAATATCTATTTATGAATAGTTAATATTATATCTAGAAATTCAATAGAATTTAGATCAGCTGTGTTCGGTGAAACTCCTGGCAATAAGCAAAATTCTAATGCCTCTTAATTTGACCAGATCTAGATTACGCATAACACAACCCAACGACAGAAAAGGTCAGATAACCCCGGCCAAGATTACAATCAACTATTTTCTAAACTAATGAACCGCTTTACTCCAATGACAAGAGAAATTTCGTATGCGAACAGCTACTATAACTATAAATGAGCTAACTAACAGAAAAAGTCGGATAACTTATGACCAACATTACATACATATTTTCTAAACTACACTACAGACTACCGCACCACCACCTTACATAATAAAGCAGTTAAACAATACTCTTTTAAATAGTATTGTGTTTCTGCCGGTGAGTAAGGTTTCCAGAGCTCCATGGGGTGGGAATTTGGGGAACCGTGGCTTTGGAAGTGGAGGGATATTTGCCTTTTTGCTGCCAGAGTAACGTGTTATAGAGGTGGGCAACGCATTGGCTATAGTCTCAGTGTTGCTAATGTCTATAGGCAGTGGTGACCACTTTCCATCAGGTGGCCCGCTTGCCTGTATGCCTATCGTATGACATAAAAAAAAATAAAAAAAACCTTCTATAACTATAAATCACCTAACCGAGATAAAAAGTCCGATAACTCATGACCAACATTACATACATATTTTCTAAACTACACTAAACAATTATGATTGAACTGGCTTTCAAACAGAGAAAAGTGCACCCAAATCGGTACATCCGTTCAAAAGCTGCGATGCCACAGACAGACAAATAGATGTCTATCTGAGTCACAGATACACACGTCAAATTAACACGCCTTATTTTACGTTGGAGGTTAAAAAGTTAAGTCACGGCCGTCGATATCAGTGACTAGATGGGTGATAGTTTCGTGCTTTGAAACTACTTGTTAGGTTGCCTCCTAATACCGTTGATGAAACTAGGTTGCCCAGGGTGTTCCGCTTGGAACTTTGAGATGTCAGTCTCGGAAGTCGATTAGCAACCTTTGACGGTAACGGACATGATGGAAGGAAAACTGAAATTATGAGAAAAAGTATATTGTGTAGGTATGTCAAACGAGAGCCAACGGCTTACGACGCGAGGATGCCGAAGACCGGGCGAAGTGGAGAAGAATTTGTGGGAAAGCGGACCCTGGCAGAGGCCGGGATAAGCGCTAGGACGATGATGATGATGTCAAACGAACGATACGAGCAAAAAATAAAGAAAGTTACTTAAACAGATTGTTAGAAGTACTTCATCATACCAGCCAGAAGACGCCCGCTGCTGGGCATAGGCCTCTCCCAGAGATCTCCACAAAGACCGGTCCTGTGCTTTCCGCATCCAGCTGGTACCTGCGATCCTTACAAGGTCGTCGGTCCACCTTGTAGGAGGCCTACCCACGCTATTGTGAGTGGCCACGTTTCAGCTCCGTAAGTCATCACTGGCAACACACATTGGTCAAAGACCTTCGTCTAGTGATGACTTACGGAACTGAAACGTGGTCGCTCTCTGTGGGCCTTATAAGAAAGCTCACTGTTACCCAATGGGCAATGGAAAGATCTATGGTCGAAGTCTCTTTGCGCGATCGAGTCAGAAATGAGGAGATCCGCAAGCGAAACAAGTTCACCGACATAGCTCTAAGGATTGCCAGACTGAAGTGGCAGTGGGCAGGGCACATAGCTTGAAGAAAAGATGGCCGATGGGGCAGTAAAGTTCTCGAGTGGCGACCACGTACCGGGAGACGCAGCGTGGGTAGGCCTCCCACAAGGTGGACCGACGACCTGGTAAGGATTGCAGGTTCCAGCTGGATGCGGAGAACACAGGACCGGCTTTTGTGGAGATCTCTGGGGTAGGCCTATGCCCAGCAGTAGGCATCTTCTGGCTGATATGATAATCATAATCATAATCATTTATTCAGTCATCACAGGTACATAAAGGTGGTAATATAATCATAGTAGCGGTTCCATGATGCGCCTTAAAGCATACTAAATATTACAAGTTTCACATGAACTTGATTGTTTATAATACAATTAAAAAGTAAATTAAATAAATGTCAAATCACTAAAATTCATTATGTCAAATAATTAAAATTGAATGTCTTAAGTTAAAATAATTTAATGATGATGATGATGAATAAATAAATTAATTATATAATAGATAATCTAGTGTAGAAATCTACTTTTACAAATACATTTGAAATGCTCGTAAGAGGAATTCGCCAAAACATTAAAAGCGAGTTTTAAAAGTTCCAAATTACTCCTTGAGAACAATAACAATCGGAAGATATTTAATAAAAAGACTTGTCTTTCACTCAATGAAATTCATGCTTGCAAACTTTTGGCAGAGCCTTCGAGTTCTTTCTACGTGCGAACCATTAAATATTAAACAAGGTTTCCTTTTTTATAATGAAAAGTTATATGAAAAAAGTTGTATCAAAAAGTGCTTCACTTAGATACCTATCTACATAGCGTAAATAATATTCTCATTCGAAAAGATCTTTCTTATATTTTATACCTATGATTTTCTGTGCCACCAATTTTTTTTTGTCTATATACTTGTGAATTTATCACTAAAGTGAATGAAACGTTGAGCTAATCCATTAAGTGTTATATTAAGATCATGTGAGAATCGTGCAAACACTAGAGAATACTTAGACAAATATTTTCTTTTACAATTTCTCAACTACTTTCATCCTCTGATACTTAAATAAAGTAATAGTCTTGGCGTTAATTCCGGCGTTAATTGGCGTTAGGCCCGGGGTCCGCCTTGACCATGATCCAGAATTTGGCAGATCGGTAATTACAGTGGAGCAACTGCCATCTTAACTCCGAGACCCTGCTGTAACTGCTACCAGGAGAACCTGAGCAGATTAGATCATAGTTGTAACTGTGAGTAAGTTGAATGTGTACATTCAGACAAATATTTTCTCTGTTACAATTTCAGTATTCAGTATTTTTCAACTACTTTCATACTCTGATACTTAACTCTTAATCTCAAACATTGTATTTCCGACGAATCTACTCACCCCTTATCTCTTAAATGGAGGGGAGGACAGTTTAAATTCTGATTACACGAGTCGCTTCAAACGTTGCTGGATGTTGGAACATCTGGTATAAGTAGGGTTGCCAGATCTATACACAGTATATAAGAAAGTCGTTTCTCGCCATCTGTCTGTGTTAAGTAATCGCATTATATGGCCAGTTATGTCACGTATTTTGATACACAAAACTGATTTGGCAAGAAGCTCGGTCTTAAAACTTATGAATTGTAATATGTAATATGTCATACTAATCTAAACATACCTAGTATAAGACAAAGTAGCTTCCCGCCCACTCTATCCCTATGTATCTATGTATGTATCTGTGTACGCTTAGATCTTTTAAACTACGCAACGGATTTTAATGCGGTTTTCAACAATAAATAGAGTGATTCAAGAGGAAGGGTTATAAGCAAGTAAAATTAGGTAGGGGTAAAGGTACGCGAACGCACCACTACATGTGATGGGGTGTCCGATAGAATAGCATCCATCGACAAGGGTGCCATAGAACTTGTAAAAAATCTGCTTAAAAAGATAGGATATGTTTGGGCCCGTTTATGCGTCGCCGCTTTCAAATCGCGTACACGTCGCGTACGAGTCACCGCGTCGGACTAGGATCGCAACCGCTGTTCTATGTCAGTTTTACGTGATTTTGATATTCTGCTACAATTAAACCTGCCGTTGCAGCTACGATTACGAATCAATTACAAATCGATTGAGCCATAGTAAATTAGCGGGGCCTTGGAATTGTCAGATCAGATAATAGCGGTTGGTGACCGAGTTCTTAAGGTATCCGACTTGTAAGCGAGAAATACCGGGTTCAAATCCCAATGCGGTCATGCACCAAAGACTTTTTTCTGAATTATGTACATTACTCGAATGCTAACCGAAGCTCTTACAGTGAGGGAAAACATCGTGATGAAACCTACATATTCAGACGCCTGAATTTTTAGGTTCCAATTATCAAACCTGGTCAGGTTCCCGTTGTAGCAGGGTCGCGGAGGTCAGACGGCAGTCGCTCCCCTATAATTATCTGATCTGCCAAACCCTGAATCATAGTCAAGGCGGACCCCGGGCCCTCGTTCACGAGCTCACAACCGGGACATTAACGCCAAGATGATTATTTATTTCGTTCGCAATTCAAATCGGGGCACCCGAACGATGGCGCCACCGGCACGGATTCAAAATTGGAACGCTCGAGATGGCCAATCAGTGGCATGGAAGCTTTTTATTGGCCTTCCACGAGCAGCGGCGGGATTTAAGCGACAAAACCGGTTCGAAATTCGAGCTAAATCCGTCGGTGCATCGTATTTAGCGGATTTCGTATTATTTCCTTTGAACAGTGCTAAATGGAAAGTTCAATGGGCTGTGTTGTATTGTATAATATTTTTAAATCCTGACGAAATAAGAGTGGTGAAATTGACGTGTGTATTTGTGGTTTTGTGGTGGTGTGTGTCAGCTTTTTTGATGCGGTTATCTCTATTTGAAAGACACTTAATCGAGATAGTTAGTCGAAAATATTTGAACAAATATAAAATTGATCATGGGCTATCCGTTTTCTCTGTTGATTAGGTTATTTATTTGAGATCCCGCCATAGAAAATTCATCGTCATCAACATTGGCCTGCCCTTATCCCATTCATTTGGATTTGGAATAGTATGTTTTATTCTCTATTCATGCCTATTCGCTGTCGTCTCAACGCACATCTCTTGAAAATTTTTGTCGGGCGCCGGGATACGGCAAAATGTATGCTGAATACCTAGATATTTTCAAAGTCAAAATTTAAATTTACTTGTTTATATTTCTGTGTAATTACCATACCTACTACACATACAGATACAGAGCTCAGAAGCAAACATCAACGTGTAGACCAACTGACATCTAATTATGTCTTAATGGAATAGTTAGCCCTACAAGAGGGCCCTGGCCTGTTTGGGCTGCCATTTTCAAATACCATTTGGCTTAAACAGTTCTTAGACACATGTTTAGACTCGAGGAATTAAAATATGTCATTACGCATTGAGAAAATACTAATAAATATACAGGGTGTTTCATAATACATGTATAAAGCCGTGAACTGGATGGAGTGCTAAACGTATTAAAACGATAGGTACAATTATTTTTTTCGTGCGTGGAATAGTAAGCGAGAAAATGACTATCGAACTTTTACCTTTTCAATGTCGATAATCGACATTTTGAAAACGAAAGACCGCATCTCTAGAAATCAGTTGTAAAAGGTCACTCAAGTTCATAGTACTAGGCGCAATGGGATATTAAGGAGATCTAAATTAGCCGTTTTGTATTTTTTGGTTTGAGGGTTCTGTACAAAAAAATACTGTAATTTTAATTTAAAAGGTTAAACTTCTCCTTCTAGGATCATTAACTTGAAATAGAGCTGCGCATCAACGTAGTCGATATGGTTATTTTTCTTTATAAACGAAGATTTTTTATAAAAATTAAAATTCAATGTCTGGATAATATGAAGTCGCCAGTGTACTCTTTGCAAGCTATACTTTAACACCCTTTCGGCTTTATACATGTATTATGAAACACCCTGTATAAAATAAATGATTTTCCACTAAACAGAATTTTTTTTTCTAATTGCTGTAATTGGCATTTGTGAAAGTTTTTTCTTATTTGAAGAAAATAAATAGATTGATGTGAAAGTAGTAATGTGAATTTCCCGCCGTTTGATATCCTCGACGCGTAGATACAACAGAACTGACTCGCAGCTTACTTCCAGCAAAGTTGAGAAAATTATAGGTATGAAATGAGTGTAGATAAAGTAGTGTATACATCTGCATATAATTAGGTATTAAAACACTCGTGTCAAACTATTATCATACTCGTCTACGCGTCGTATGATAAACAGACACTCATGTTTTAATACCCCCTTTTATATGACAGTTGCAAAAACTACTATTTTCAGGTCGATGAAATAAAATGTAGAACCAATGTAATGTAAGCTGTTGGAACTACTAATGTAATAACACTGGCATACCTGTTTACTTACCGAGACTTACACAGTTTAATTCTGATTCTGAACCACAGGTACATTATTATGTACAATTATACATCAAATTATTAATTATTATGTATAATTATTTGAGAGTACAAACTGAAATTTCAAAAATCTGCGTAGGAAGTTCACATTTGAAGTTACTCGCAAAGCGTTGCTTGAATCCCGGCTTTGTCAAACACGGGACGTTTGAACGCAAAGTTGAAAGTCAAACATGACTTCAGGTACCTATGCCTGTTTAATCAATGTTTAATGTGTTTGCTTGTGTTGCTGTCACGTGACAGTGATTGTGGTTTTACCCACGACGGAAAGAGAGGAGTGTAATGAGTATGATGTGTGTAGCTGTAATACTGTGGCTTTATGCATCTGTCTGTGGCTCCCGAACGGATAGACCGATTTGAATACCAACCTAATTTGAATTTTTACCTGTGTCATCCAACGTAAGTTAATAAATATTACGCTATGATTGTGTAAGGGCACTGCCGCGAAAGATTTTCTAACTACTTGCTTGTGCCCGTATGGAAATCGTTTTTAGAACAGTTTGTCATTTTCCCGAGAGACTAGTTTAATCGAGATGGTTCATAGCTTTGTTTCATTAAAATTGGTTTAGTAGTTTAGGAAATAATTGAGTTTAAGTAAACGTGGTGGGGAGTTATCCGACTTTTTCTGTCTGTTAGGTTATAGTGAAGGCTTTTGCGTATTATTTGTGAGGTGCCCTTTTTCCCCCTTTTGCAGATGTCCTGATCGACGGTGGCCACTTTCCATCAGGTGGACAGTCAGACCGTCTGACCGTGTGCCTCCCTTAGCAATAAAAAACAGGAGAGACGTTGAAAAAGCTTTTGTCCCAGTTGTACTCTTGCGTATGAGAGCCCAAGGTCCGCCTTGACCATGATCCAGGATTTAGCAGATTAGATATCTACGGTGGAGAATCTGCCATCGGACCTCCGTGACCCTGCTACCAGGGAACCTGACGAATTCGTATCATTGTTACACATTCAGTCGCCTGAATGTGCAGGTTTCATCACGATGTTTTTCCTCACCGTAAGAGCATTGGTTAATACAACTAATGTACATAACTCAGAAAAGATTCGAGTCATTGGTACATGGAGATAGTGCAATTCGAACCTGATACCTCTCGCTTACGAGTCGCATACCTTAACCACTCGGTCACCGACGCTCCTATGTCCCATACTATCGGACAATCGAATAATTTCTTTTAAGTTTGCACAACGTTAATTTCATAAACACCATACGCATAAGTTGCGGCTTACATCTTAACCTCAGAGAAAAATATTCCACGCAGCGATAACCCGCATAGTTCGGCTTATTTGAAAAAGATAAAGCGCCAACATTATCCCATGTCACAGTCCCGTGCTCATGAATGCTATGTTAGATTAAAAACAATTTTGAACGACCATGCCGTCATAATCCGGGATAAACCGGCCTGTTCTAGATTATTCCAGCGTCCATTATGCGTCCGTTACTAGAAATAACGTCACAGCTAATTTTATCATTAATATTCATTGACATATATACGTAATTAGATTAGTTGTGTTATGAATATGTGTTGTATGGGACATGATGATTTGGTTGTCAGAGTAGACATTCTAATAATTTATTTCTTGCTGTTTCGAATTTTCTAAACCTAATGACTTAATCATCTTGTTAGTAATGTCCTGGTTGTGCTCTCGCGGGGTCCGGTGTCCGCCTTGACCATGATCCAGGATTTTACGGATCGGGAAATTACAGTGGAGCCTGCGCCTGTGGTCCCCTAAATCTGTGCTATCGGTACAAAGTGGAATTTCTCTTGTTCTCGATAACGTACGATAATCTACGGCGCCCTAACGATTATAACGTCCACAATACGTTGGTCTGACCATGCATAACCTGGCATAAAACATTTTTTGTTAGTAGTGGATCAAACATCGGCGTTTTTTTAACAAATAATACTTATAACCCGCGTCACGAAAGAAGACACTTGTCAAATGGCAGTGGAGGGGATTTCGCGCAGGTAATCGTATGCAGCGCAAGTCGAACCACGTGACCCGCCAAGTCTCTTCTTATTTGACACTAGCTATACATAATTAATACTTTACCTTTTGTGTGGGTTCTAGACGTTAATAAACCGGTCTGCCTCACATCCTCTTGGCAGTTTCGTTTTTCAGCCAAATTAAAGTCACTTTTCTTTTCGGTTTTGTAGGTCTCCTAAATCTAATATCACTACAAAGCGTAATTTTTATTGTACTCAATGATATCGAATAACCGACGGCGCCCTCGCAGTCTTTAGAACACATCAGCGCAGATTAACCGCACGAAAGTTTTGCAACTCAAATAATTTCCTCCGAATTTTCGGGAGTCCGTAAGTAGATTATCCCTTTATAACTGAAGAAAGCGCTTGGGAAGTTTTTTTTTTCAGAGAAACTTTCTCTAAATTTTAGGGGTTCATTTGTGCAAAGGAAAATTAAGGTAGCCATCGGAACGTTGGCAGCATACAAAGGAGATATTAATTCGCTCAGACCCAAATATACGGAGGGGATGGGCCAAATCTAGTTACCATAAAATAATACGGCATTTGATTGACCCATTTCAATGTGACATTTTTCATTTTCGGAAAAGAAACGAACGATTCTTATCTTATTATTTTCAATTTTTTGCCCTCCGGTTTGGTCATGTGTTGCGTAAGCCTTATAGGAAACAGGTGTCTGAATCTTCCGGTATCAAGAAACAGGCCCCGTGGGCAACCCAAGAAGCGATAAATTGACATCGCTGAGTCAAATGCAAGATCCAACGGCTTACGACGAGAGGATGCCGAAGACCGGGCGAAATGGAGAAGAATGAGTAGGAAAGCGGACCCTGGCAGAGGCCGGGGTAAGCGCTAAGACGATGATGATTTACCCCGTGGCAGACTTATCTTATCTTTCTCACTCGTGGCAGTGTAAGTGAGATAAGTTTGACGTGTGTATCTGTAAAAACGAGGATAGCGAACATCATCACTGAGTAGATTTTAGTTGCAGGCCGTTTTAATATGGATTGGGGCACTTGCGGCCCGCGGCCCGAATCTTTGACATGACTGACGTTTCGAAAAGATTTGTCGCCGTGTACGACATCCACGGGGTTGGTGCTATTCTACACTGCCGGGCACCAGACCAATTGACAATAAAAATAAATCATCTTGGCGGTAATGTGCCGATTGTGCTATTGGGTCTGGGATCTTGACTGTGATCCACGATTTGGCAGATCAGATAATTACAGTGGAGTGACTGCCAACTGACCTTCGGGACCCTGGTCAAATTGGATTATGTGCATGTGAATGTGCAGGTTTTATCACGATATTTTCGCTCGCCGTAAGAGCATCGGTTAGCATTCAACTAATGTACATAACTCAGAAAAGAGTCATTGGAACATGGCCGCAGTGGTATTCCAACCTGGTACCTCTCGCTTGCGAGTCCAATACCTTTACAACTAGGCCACCGACAATAAATAAATCTCTCCACATTTAAACTAAAACTACGTATTCACAAACAATACTTATCTAAGTAAAGTATCATATTTATCACAGTGTTCATGTGCTTAGTGAACGCATTGCGTTCAATACGGCTCCATGATTGATCGATTTCGTTCACAACTGGTCACCGACCACACGACTTATTGAAAATATAGAACCAATAATCATACAAACTCCCATATTATTTCAGATTATTCGATCGGTTATCGTACCATAAAACGTACCTACAAGCATTTTCGTGGAAATGTAAATGCCGCGAGGTAACAAGAAATGTCATACCCTTGTCTATAGTTATCGATATGATCCCCTTATATTTTCCTTTCTTATTCGAAATCTTTGTACACGCAGTCAGTAAACATCTACCAAAGCCAAGAGAATTTCTCTATGCGTGTTTTTCTTGAATAAATGTGAGTGAATTCGAGAAGGGCTTTACTACAGCAAACAGGGTATTTCATGGAAAATATAATGATTAGGCAACTGAAAACACAGGTAAAATGAATTTCACTAAAAACCTATACGACAGAAAAAGTCGGATAAGCCCTGACAAAATTCACATACCTAAAAGTACTCAAATGTTTTCTTATGAAACGATGTTAAGAACCGTCTCAATTAAACTGACTTCCAAATAGAGAAAACCGCCTCAAAATAATTAATAATTATAATAGCAACTGGTGTTTCTGATGTCCATAGGCGGCGGTGACCACTTTCCACCAGGTGGCCCGCTTGCCTGTTTGTCTGCCGACTAACATAAAAAATATCGGTCCATTCGTCCAGGAGCTACGGTGCCTCACACAGATACACAAAGCCACAGACACGCACGTTATACTAAGAACACCCCTCTTTTTTTGTCAGGGGTTAAAAATGAAAACTAACTAGACCGATTTATAGGCCCCAAAAGCTGGACATACTAAATTTCATCGAAACCGTTGTAACCGTTTCCGAGTTTCTTATTATATACTAGCACGAGTGTTCTCGGGTTTCCTCCATTATAATATAGTATTACTTATACATATAAGTTTATTTATTTATATACCTAAACCCCCTGAAGAAATTCTCTAAATGATAGTGAGAACAGCATAAAAATCGATTGCGTGGCTTAGAAGGTATTAGCGGATATGCAGATAGACAGACGCGGAAAGTGAATATTTTACGGATATAACAATGTAAGGATAAAATGCCGTGAAAAGAAATGCCGTAAATTGAAAACAATGCTGTGTGGTGTCCGGTAGAGTAGAATAGCACCAACCCCTTACACTCGTGGGTGTCGTATAAGGCGACTAACATTTAGAGGCAAAAGATCTAGTCTCCGTAAACTGGAAAATGGGCAGCAGCGTTTTTCATTGTTATGTTTGCAACACAGCGATCTCCAACCCGCCTGCCAAGCGTGGATATTATGGCAATAACCTCCCCTTTTGTGGGAGAGGCCCAAAGTCCTGCAGTGGACTGTTATGGGCCGTGATGTCATGATGTCAAGGATAAATTTAAAGTAATGAGATGTACTCGTTTAAGTTTCAAGGAGAGTTGAATTGAGTTTGAATGGTTCTTCCTCCTCACAACCTTATCGACCACAACGATCAAAGTTTTAAAGTATTTTTAGCTTTCGGTTCATTACGTCTCTCTCTCTCTTTGTCGAATGGGAGCCATTTACAATACCACGGACTAATTCGTCAATCTGTCAAATTGAAGCCGATAGCCGATTAGGGCAATGTTTAATCGGTAGGTACAATACTAGGTCATAAATGCATGAGCATTTCAAGAATTATATTCCTGTTTAGATAAAAATAATAAATAATCATCTTGGCGGTAGTGTCCCGGTTGTGCTCTCGACCACGAGGGCCCGGGGTCCGCCTTGACCATGATCCATTATTTGGCGATCAGGTAATTACAGTGGAGCGACTACCATCTGACCTCCGTGACCCTGCTACCAGGGGAACTTGACCAGATTGAATCATGCTTACAAATTCAGTTGCCTGAATGTGCAGGTTTCATCACGATGTTTTTCCTCACCGTAAGAGCATTGGTTAGTATTCAACTAATGTACATAACTCAGAAAAGAGTCATTGGTACATGGCCTCAGCAGGATTCGAACCCGGTACCTCTCGCTTACGAGTTGGACACTCAACTGCCCGGCTACCGACGCTCTTATATTCCTGTTCAGATACTAGAAGGTATTCAATAAAAATACCCTGGGAGTCAAGGACGATGTCTTTGTTCATAAGGGCCAGCTAATGCCCCCTCCATTTAGCAAATTGATTTTAACAAAAGATGAATCACACACACACACACACACACACACACTCACATATACACATACAATAATCTCACTTACCTTCTTTATCACTGTAATATTATAAATTTACTCCACCACGCTAACATAAAAGATAATTTAATTGTAGTACAGAATTTTTTTCTATGTTACGGAATTCCTACATCATTTTGTAAAATTGTAAACTACTACAATAAACTACTGTAATTGTAAGGTACTTGTAGAATCTCAAAATATATAAGATATAACTAAGGGAAAGAGCGAGCCACCCCAACACAAGTATATTTATTACTTATGAGGTGAGTCATCCCCAGGGATGACTCACCTCATACATTGTTAAGATTTGAGAAATAAAGAAATTTTTAATTTTAATTTTCTTTTTATTCAAATACCCTAAATGTTGCTGTAGATGAAAAGGAAAATTTTAATAGTGGTTACTTCTGCTATTGGACTATACATACGTTAGCAACACGATTTGTTTCTCCTCATTTAACATTCTAGACACGGAGACAAGAGGAACATTTTATTGTATTACAGAATTTATGAAACAATAGTAGTCTCGACTTGGCTCTGATCCATAATGGCTTGATTGCAGTCGGTATCCATAATCGTGCTACTGTATTGATGACGTCGTAAAATATTTTGTCAATATAGACTACAAGAGCCTAAGATTTATTTATTTATTTATTTATAACTCTTTATTGTACATACAAGGACAGTAGAAGACAATATAGTACAAAGGCGGTCTTATCACTAAAAGCGATCTCTTCCAGACAACCATTTTTACGGACATCGTAGAAGGATCTTAGATAAAGCAGACATGTAATGTACAGAGAGTCGACTTAAACACTATCTACATTAAATTTAGTGATATCTTTATCGATGAGCTAGTTAGGCGGCTCCATAAAGTTGTACAACTCTGGTGGCGTACAAGTAAATAGTCCATACATGGAGTGTAATTAGTAACTGTCTAACACTCGTCAGAAATGTTAGTTAGTTATAATGTATGCGCGCACTAATACGAATCGTACAACACGTCTTAAGTTAAAATCCATTGAGCTGTTAGGCTATATCCTTATCCCTAAAAAATGGTTTGCTTGACGAACAACTTACATACGAACATGCACTGTTCGTATGTAAGTTGTCCGTCAAAAGCTTCTAAAAACCCAACTTATCTCACCAATAATTTGAAAGCAACTTTGCCCTGTATCGCTTTCTTTTACGCTTAACGAATTTAACCGAAACAAAAGATAAAAAACAAGAACGTTAACACAATAATCGTCAAACGTCAGCTCCGTAGTCCTGTCTTGTCAAGCTCGCAATTTTCACAATATCGATCGGGAATGAAAACAAAAATGACGTAATTATTCTTTTCGTGAACAAAAATGAAGTTAGAGATCTTGCGTCATTTTATAGGGAGTTTTAGTTTCAGTTCATAAAGTATATAAACTGTTTTTTTTATGTGAGGCAGACAAACAGGCAAGGTGGCCACCTGATGGAAAGTGGTCACCGGCGCACTTGGACATCAACAACACCAGGGGCTCTACCAATCACCGTGGGTGATGCCCCTGATATTGCAAACGTCCATAGGCTGCGGTAACTGCATACCATCAGGCAGGTCGTAAGCTTGTTTGCTACCTTAGTGGTATCAAAAAAAAATGCGTTGCTTGCCTCTGAAAAGACCTCTAATATACCTCTTGAATGATCCCACGTCATACTCCAAAGGAAACACTGTGGCTGGGAGCTCATTCTACATCCGAATTGTATGAGCAAGAAACGTTATTTTGAACCTTCGCGTGGTGACCAACAGAGTGTCCACGTAGTGGGGATGAGTACCCAATTCACGTCGGTGCACCATGGTGGAATTATGCTGTAGGCACCAGATCGAAAAGTTCGTTGTTGAAATGGTTGGTTCTTTCATAATATGATGCGATATCAGCCGGAAGGGGCGGATCTTGGTTGAGATTTTGAGGCATAATACTCTTTCAGCCAATTTTCAATTTGTCTGACGAGGCACCAAATACCCTGTAGGTATATGGATATTGGCCGTGTGGTGTCCGGTAGAGTAGAATAGCACCAACCCTGGTGCTATTCTACTCTACCGGACACTACTCTATGGTGTCGTACAAGGCGATTAATGTTTTCGAGGCAAAAGGTCAAGAGTCTCCGTAGTCTGGAAAATGGGTTTTCCATTGTTATATTTAAACACTGCGAACTCCAACCCGCCTGCCAAGCGAGATTATGGCCTGGAAATTATGGCAATAACCTCTCCTTTCGTGGGAGAGGCTCTAAGTCTGCAGTGGCCTGTTACGGGCTGTGATGACGATATGGATATAGCGATAAACGATAATTTTCTCTAAGGTGGTAATGCACTTTTGCTCCTGTATAGTCATCATCATCATGATCATATCAACCAGAAGGCGCCCACTGCTTGGCATAGGCCTCCCCCAGAGATCTCCACAAAGGGGTTGTGTCTTCCGCATACAGCTGGTACCTGCTTCCTTTACTAGGTTGTCAGTTCACCTAGTGGTCTTCCGGTACGTAGTCGCCATTAGAGAACTTTACTGCCCCATGTGTTCTGCGAGCTATTTTCTCTGCCCTGTGTCTGTGTGTCACTGTGTCACAGTGGCTGTCACTTAAGCTTGGAAATGCTTCGGGCTATGTCGGTGACCTTAGTTCGCTTGCGGATCTCCTCATTCCTTATTCGATCGCGCAATCAGACTCCGAGCATAGCCCTTTCCATCGCCTTATCGCATCTTGTAAGGTACTTATGGCTTAACCCTAAAGCCTAATTTTGCCTGAGTATTGCTCTTTACTTCTCTGCTAACCATTGTACGCCGCAAAGTTCGATTTCACCGCTAAAGTTATTTGTCAACATCGCAATCAAGTGCCACGGTTCAATCTTTCAGAAGATTAATGGATCGCGCATCGAGAGGGCTGTTTTCAACCCCTGTTTGGGGGTTGAACCCCGCCATATTATTTGCTGGAATAACACGAAGGCCGTCCATAGGGGATGTAATTCTGAAATTGTCGTTGCTGCAAATTGAAGGGTGCAGGAAAATATGTTAACCTTGTTTTACCCCTTCAGACAATGAAATCACATAACAGTTCACTGCAGGATTTAGGGCCTCTCCTACGAAAAGGGAGGTTATGGCCATAATCTCCACGCTGGACAGGCAGGTTGCAGATCGCAGTGATAGGTATAACTACAACAATGGAAGACGCTGCTGCCTATTTCCCTATGCCTCGAAAACGTTAGTCACCTTGTACGACACCCACTAGTGTAAGGGATTGATGCTATTCTACTCTGACGGGCACTACACGGTCAATATAATGTATATACATAATTAAATTTTGTAAACATTATGTGCCAATGTATGCATGCAATTATGTCTTTTATGTGTACAGATCATTATAATCATCCGTAAGAGTGTTGGTGGCCTAATGGTTAAGGGGTTCCACGACTAAGAGAGCTTCGTGGTTAGTCAATTCCTTAGAGGAATAACTGTCAATTCCATTCATTTCGACGGTAATATAGTGCCGATCGCCACTCAAGTAGAATATTCTTAGTCGGAATCACAGAGCTGAAAATAATCCATGAAGGTAGCTAAAACAATATTTTTGTCTGGATTACCAATCCGAAACTTTGTAATAATTTCTCGCGGCTGACAAATAAACTAAATTTGGCGGACAGCTAACAGAACTCACAGCATAACAAATTCTTTTTATGTCATTTTGTAGACAAACAGGCAAGCGGGCCACCTGCTGGAAAGTGGTCACCACTGTCTATAGACATTAGCAACACCAAGAGTATTGCCAATAACATATAAACTGTCAGCAGACGCTAATTGCTCCGGTTCTAGCCGATGTGAATTCTTTATCAACGATTATTGTAGAATTTCGCTGCATACAACTTTATATACCTACATCATCATCACAGCCCGTAACAGTCCACTGCAGAACTTAGGGCCTCTCCAACGAAAGGGGAGGTTATTGCCATAATCTCCACGCTCGGCAGGCGGGTTGGAGATCGCAGTGTTTAAATATAACAAAGGAAAATGCTGCTGCCCATTTTCCAGACTACGGAGACTCTTGATCTTTTGCCTCGGAAACATTAGTCGCCTTGTACGACACCCATGAGTGTAAGGGGTTGGTGCTATTCTACTCTGCCGGACACCGCACGGCCAGTATACCTACATACAAACTATTTTTTTTTTATATCTAGCCAGGTATTTGACCGCTATCTTACTTGGTGGTAAAGTGGCTGCACGAAGATGGAGCACGCATCTCTAGGTCACAGTATTCAATATTTCAAAAGCATACTCTTCATACATGCTTAGGCATGTCTAGACATAGATTTTATTTACATACACAACGTTTACATTTTAAGGTAATTTTAAAACACTTCAATTCTAAACTAAAACGAACACACAAATACAATAAATCATAGACCAATGCAATGCCAAAAAAGACTCTAGCTCAGAATTAGCTACAGCAAGTGCTGTAGCACTGATTTTCAGGTGCAAAATTTCAATTTCAATTTTCAACCTATTCCTTTTTATCATCAAAAAACAGTCCATAAACTGTTATGTACTGAATTTTGTTCAGGTATGTAAAAATAAATAACTTATTGTATTATATTGTATTGTATCAAAGGTCAATCACGAATTCATTGGCTAAAACTGAACATTTTTTTATATATAATAATCCAGAGCAAGTTAAACGTATGTTCGGACTGAAAATGAGTCTTTTCCCACAAATATAGATGGAAACGTATTAATTGCCAAGCGGCCAATCTCTTTCTTATTTCGACATGGATAAACAAAACACATGGATTCTTTTTTGCTTCAGGTCAATTTATTTTTCCTCTTCTTTCCCCAGAATGGTTGAGGGTACTGCCACATTCTTCACGCTTAGGCACGTTGAAGATCGCAGTGTTGAAACGCCTGGTTTTCATTTTGACAAGTGACAAGTACGAGTGAGAAGTGCAAGTGCCAAATGACGAGTACTTTGTTCGTCACTCGTACTTGTCACTGCTCGTTTAGACGCACTACTTGTCACTTGCACTTCTCACTCGTCAAAATGTACTGTTTGTTACTTGTCAAAATGTAAGCCAGGCTTTACACAACGTCGCGAAAATTCTCAGCAGAACACTTCATCTATTACAATATGCAGAACCGCAGGTGCGGTATCACTCTGAGGATTAAGTTGACTGATGGCTCATGTACCTAAGGATAAGGCATCATTACACCGCCTTATCCTTCAAACCAGAACTCATTAACACAGATTTACCTGGTTAGAGTAATAAAGGCGGTGGTATGAAAACTCAATAATAAAAAGAATAATATGCTTGTACAAATTTACACAGAACCATCTAGCCCCAATGTAAGCAAAGCTTGTGTTATGGGTGTTAGATAACTGATAAACTACTCCTACTGACGATGATAATAACGACCTGAGTAATTCAATGGTCTTCAGCCGGTCTGCCAAGCAAGAGGTCCCGGGTTCGATTCCCGGCCGGGCAGAAATTGAAATGATGAATTTTAATTTCTGTTACGGGTCTGGGTGTTCTATGTATAATTAGTATGTATTTAAGTAGTATATCAGTTATCTAGCACCCATAGTACAAGCTTTTCTTAGTTTGGGGCTAGATGGCGCTGTGTGAATTTGTCCACGAATATTTATATTTATTTACTTATATACTTTTTTAAATACATACTGATTATGCATACTAGACCCAGACCCGTAACAGAAATTAAAATTCATCATTTCAATTTCTGCTCGGCCGGGAATCTAATCCGGGACCTATGCGTGGTGACCGGCATGTTAACCAACTGAATAGTGTAAGGGATCTCTGATAATTATTTAAAACGTTACCTACAAAAAGGTCATCCAATAACAGAGAAGTCCCTGATTTATTAGAAAATACTCAAAAATTCGAGATCTCACAAAAATCCGTGCCTACCAATCAAATTCTTATCATTCCGAAATTTGTTTCTTTCTTTGCATTTAACAAAGTGTAAGTGAGCTTGAGAAATGGCCCGATCGTGGAAACAGATCTCTCGGAATGGCCTCTCTTAAAAACATGACTGTCTTTGTCTTTTACAATTTAAGTATAACAATTTGTTATCTAAGCGTGACTGAGGGAATAGAGACCGAATTTCGAGCTAGTTGAATAATCTTCATGTTTTGTAAGCCCTTTGTGTCACCCTAATTGATGTTTTTGGAATTAGTTTCGTTACCTTTGAAGGTGGAAACAAAATTATTTTTATCTATTTGTTCTTCCGGCCGCCCATATGTCTGTTGGACACGAGACCTTTTTATCAGGACCAATTATAGGTATTCAGCTCAATCGGAAACCGGGAATAGGGTCAAATTAAATTTGCAAGATTTTATTACGAACAAAAATGGGTGAAACTAAATAAAATCTTCTGAAATAGTCGTAAGGGACGGCGCGAGGTTGCCAAAAGTGGAAAACAACAAATTACGACACTCACTTTAATTTAAACAAACTTTAAAATAATGTAATATCATTACAAAAAAGTGCTCATATCGAATTCCATTGTTGCGAGGTAAAGCGCTCGAAATCCAAAACAGATATCAATGATGACAAAATATTTTCCTTTATTTTTTTAATTGTCTTTCAGAATTAGAAACATAAATAGGTGACTTTCCAAAAGTACCAATGATTCTTTTCTAACCGATGCTCTTACAGTGAGCGAAAACAACGTGATGAAACCTGCACATTCAGGTGACTGAATGTGAAATCATGTTCCAATCTGGTCAGGTTCCCTGGGGACATTGAGGTCAAGATGATTATCTATACATAGCATAAAACGTAGTCACTTCCCGCCGTGTGTCCCTATGTATCTATGTACGCTTAGATCTTAGAGGATTCAAGAGGAAGATTTTAAAATAAAAAAAAATAAAAAAATTAAATTCGTTTATTTCAGGCATATACCCATATTATACATTACAGACAGTGTAATAAGTCAGTTTTGCAATATATTATTATTAGCAATTCAATTTGTATGAATATCATTATAAAAATTACAATTTTTTTTTTATGTTAAGCAAGGAAAAAGGGGTAAAGTAGATATACGTGAACGAAGTCTCTCTCTTTCCACTAGTTCTTTTATAAAGGCTATACGATACAGTCGCAAAGACCTGACCATTACTATATTTCCGGCTAGCGTGCAGATTTTCCGTACATTTGGCCCATAACCTAAGCGCCACTAATACGCCAACGAAGGCCGATATCCAATCTGACATTTGCCCTCCGTATCCGCCATTTGTTATATATTACAGCCTTTATCAGGGCTCGCGTTAATTATAGCCTTCACTGTGTATTATGTATGAAACATGTTTAGTCCATTTCGGTGGTGATGCTTTGGGTTGAGTCTCACTGGTGGAGGAAGGGTTCTGCTCAATTAGAAAAAAAATATAACGAAAAGTGGCAAACGAGTTGATAACCAATCTGGGCCGCAAGTTCGCTAATTTAGTGGGGCGTAATTGAATTGCCGCTATTGCGATCCAATTATAATTCTATCGAGGCATCAAATAAAAGCATAAAAGTGTCTAACTTCCTATGTGCTTCTATGGTGATCCAATTACAATTAAATCGACCAAATAGGATATTAACGGACTTATGGCCCTGATGGGAAGTGGCAACTTACGTAACTGGCCCTTAGTATATACGATTCCTGCACTTAGCTCAACTGCACAAAATTGTCAGTGAGGACTAAGAAAGATAGTATGCATCATACCTGTGATTAAGTTAATAATGAGGAGTTTTCCAGTAGGTATTCATAATTGGTTTCAAAAAACATCAATAGATGGCGCTCCTACAATTTTGGTAATCTTTTTTTGATCGTTATGATGGTGGCAGTGATTTCATGCAGCCGATTAATACGTAACTTAAAAATAAAATGTTTATAAATATAAACATAACTGTTAAAGGTTGAACGATAGGTAAAAATAAATTATTATAGAAGTTAGCACTATGTTCCACTATTATTACAACCTCTAAAATTGTTGAAAACTATTAACAAATACAATATTATCCAATACAACGTACCCAGTGTTTATATCGTGTTTGCTAAGAACCTATTTGAAGCGATTATCAATTACCAAAATTGTCGGGGCGCCATCTAGTGAGTGGTTAGGAATGCTTTAGATACCTATTGGAAAACTCGTCATTGCCTGTAATTGTAATGTAATAGTATGTCCAGTAGGTAATTCTATGATTTAAATGATTTAAATTGTTCCTTTGCGATTCCGTTTCATTGATTTCATGGGTTTAGTTGCTAACAAAGTTCCATTGCAATAAACTGAAACTATTAAATCAATCATACGTAATCGCAAAAGTAACAATTTCAATAATTGAAATCAGAGAATTGTTGGCAACAGAGTTACGTAATTAGCCTACAGGCAGATACACATAGACACACATACACACACGATACAGATACAGATAGTAAACGTGTACTTCCAATTTAATATTAAAAACTAGAAAAAGGTAAAAATTTTGTCTTATTGCTAGCCAAAGGAATTTAGTTTAAAATTCTCTCCGCACACTGTCTGGGACGCAACTTTTTGGCTACCCTCATATCCTGTTAACCTAAAAAGCGTCCTGAATAATATATGGAGCTGAACGGGTAGGTACACCACTCTAGATTTTGTTTAAAAATTTAAAGGTTAATATTTTTTTGTTCCATGGAGAATCTGTAGGTATCCAAGTATTAGGTCTGTTTATTACTATCAACTGGGTGAGTACCAGCGCCTTCTCTATTCCTGCCGCCAAGCAACAATGCTTGTATTGTTGTGTTCCGGTTTGAAGGATAATGTAGCCAGGGCTACGATTCTGGTACGGAAACCGTCTCAGTTGCAGTAACATTACAATTGCATCGCATATCAAACGTGTGATTGTTATTCAAATGACAGATGTTGAGTTGCAACTTTCATGAGTTCGAACTTTTCCACAATTCGTAAATATTCTGGTACTTTAGTTGCATTATGGTTTTATATGGCTGTTGGTACTCCAATAAATAAATAAATGATTAAGTTGCATCTTTCTTAGTTGTCAAACTGCCTTCAATTCTGTCAACGAAAACGTGTCAAAGGTCGAATAATGATTTAACTGCAATTTAACTGGGATGATGCTGGGACTGACTCGATACTTCGACGTAGTTACAGTAACATCACAGTTACATTGCAACATAATAACAACTGCATTGCACACCAGTATCGGTACCAAGGGCAATTACAATCATGAGGCATTTTGTTTAAGTCCTCACAGCGCACAAGGCAACTGCGGTTCTGCATTTTTGTTGTAATCTAAATGCATGAATGGTAGGCGCTAGTTACCGCTTACAATCATATGATGTTACCGCTTACAATCATATGTATAACCTATGGATTATTGCATCATATAACAGTAAATAATGACTTGTAAATATTTTTTATTAATAAAGTTATGTCTATGTCTATGTCCATGTGGGCTGTCTGCCGTCACTGCGCAGAAAAGAAAAATCTTTCTTTTTAATTAAATAACACAATTTATTTTGTAAAGAGTATGAAGAGTGAGTATAAAATAGAAATGGTTTATCCGCTTATTACATTTGACTAAATTCAGTAGCATAAATTCTGAAGCAACAAGCGTGAGAGCAAATCAAAGTGGAATGCTACTAATTTTAGTCAAATCTAATAAGCGCACAACACAACATTGCATCAGAATTAATTTCGAAAACACCCAGTTAATTAATTCAGTGCAGTACGCGCGACAAAGTAAGAGAACCCGTAAAATATATATTGGAAATTAACCTCACGATCGACTTCATTCTTGTGGAGAGTAGACGATGTAAGACTTTAAACATTATCGAAACATGAAAAGACAAGGCAACAGAAGATAATCGTAATTTGCCATGAAGAAATATTTATTTTATTTTCCTTGGATGGAAGTTGAACTTTAGCCCGACTCGCACATAATTTTAAAACACATTTAAAATGATTTTGTATGAAATTTTGTGTTTATCTTAAGCATAAATATGATTAAATTTGATGCTGCTTGATTAGAATCTTAGTATTCCTACAATCTCTATTAGTATTCAATGAGAAAGTTTGTTTCGTTGTTTGTTAGGTCGTCATGCAAAACTACTTAACGTATTTTGATATCAGTTTGCGAAACTGTAGCTTATAACCCAGAATAACACATAAATCCTTTATAAACATTTTCCTGAAGTTCAGTCTAGTTCTAGCAGAAACACGGTGACCAAATTTTGTAAAAGCTGGTTTGTCGATTTTTAAAAAATATTTATTAAATGTGCTTTGTTCTAAGACAATGTCAATAAATTATAGAATGAATTAAATAACCTTTTGTACACTAGTTCCAGTTTATTATGCAATTTTCATCAAATTGCAACCGGTTTCGAATTACTCTATTGCCTGAAGGTGAGTAATTTGACTTAATTCATAATAATGGATTTCCATCAAGAAGTGACAACACAAAGTGTTAAATATCCATTATAGAAGTCAACAAATACTACATAATATAAATTATAAATACAAAAATTATCTTCTTGACATCCCTAGACTCCTATAGGCTTTAAGCTTTTGTCTCTCAAGGTAATTGCAGTGCCCGTAAGGGTTCATAATGTTTATGTAACTTATGAAGCAATAAATAAATAAATGACTAAAAGGAAACGCCAATAAGCCGTTTGTAGATACTAATAGGACGGTATCTATAACTCAGGCTGACAATGGAGACAAAATCATTTCATAAGATCTTGTTTAAAGGAGTTTAATTTTTCGTGTTAAGATACGGAGCTCTAAAAAATATGAATTTAATTTTTTTATATAACTAAGGTGGCAAACAAGCTTACGGCCTGCCTGATGGTAAGCAGTCACCGCAGCCTATGGACGTTTGTAATACCAAGGGCATCACCCACGCGTTTCCGATTATGATTATGAAATTATTTAAATAATAATAATATTCTTTTATATCTACGCAGTTTGGCGGGAGCAGTAGAACGGTATTTTCTTCGTATTTCGCATAACAAACGATTTATTAATTTTATTTATTATTTTATGAACATTTACCAAAACTCAGCAAGTAAAAAAGTTATTAACGTTAATATAAGTAAAATAAATCTTGAGTCGTCTTTTCCCGACGTATTAAATATTTAATGATGTCTTGTATTTAGTTGCACATATTAATTATCCTAATTTTATATTAAGCTTTAATTCCAAGAATTGGAATCGTTCTATACTTAATTTAAATGAACAAAGCGGCTAGCAAAATCTTATTTAATATGTACTTAATTATTTAGGCATCACATTAATTTCAGTCGCTAAGTTATCACGCTATAGTGAAGTACCTAATACGAAAAAAAAAATTTATTTTCAGGCGACAATTGGTTCAGACAGTCAGTTACAAAATTTGCTTATTTAGCTTTATTTACTAAAAGTAGTTATAATGTCTTATATAACGTATAACGTATAAATTGTCTATTTTAAGTAGATAAATAATAAAACCTATAGGCATAAATTTCTTATTGAAAAAACTGTTCATCCTATGTACAGGACTTGCACATGCACCAGTCTTTTTAGACGCAAACTGTCCAAAAAGTTTCTCAACAAAAAGTTTTTAACTCACCGAAATTACGTAACAGTCCCGTTCTGAAACCCAACACTTGCAAACCACACTTTGTTTTTTAAAACAACAACTGTCAATACAACTTCAAGTTTATCGTAAGTATGTACAGTTTTTTTTTAATAACCGAGTTGGACAACGTCCTCACCACGCCGCGTCTGTACTCAAACTGACAGCTTTGGTGATACGGTAGACCAAATTAACTTGACCTCTGCGGTACCTCACACTACTCCCCTTCTGCTCCATATTTTATAAAGCGAGAGGCTCGGGGGGGACCACGATATATTGGTTGGCACACTTGAAGTTATTTCTCGTATACTTTTTAAGTGTTATCCCAAGTGAAAATGCTAGGTCTGTTTCAGGCTGAATTAACGTTTCTCTACTCAAAGGCATTTGGAATGCTCGCTTTTATTTGTGTTATTTTTTAATTTTTTTGCTCAGTTTGAAGGGGATAGGAGGTAAAGTATTCGGAGTATTTCTTATGGAAGGAAAAACAAGGTTTTGCAGTGAGAAACGCATTAATTTTATACAGTACTCACTTTTATCTGCGATTACGTCCGTAGACTTGGATAAAATCTATACATTGTATAAAACATGTCGCTTCCCGTCGCCTATGTATCTATGTATAATTAGATCTTTCAAATACCGCAATTTTAATGCAGTTTTCAATAACAGATAGGGTTAATTTAATAGGAGGGTTTATAAGCAAGAAGAACAGGGTAGGTAGGAGTAAAGTAGGTATCGCGTCGAGTCCATGATTTTAGTGTAAAAGGTGCCTCGTTGGCCTAATGGTTGAGGGGTCCGACTCGTAACCGAGAGGTCTCGGGCTTGAATTGCAAAAATTCAATATTTCAATATTTTTTTTCTATTTTTTTTTTCATTTAAGATACACTTATTGAAAGTCATAAAAGAAATACTTAATAAACAATGAGTACTTATGTAATAATGCGCCCAGTGCTATCATGTACCAATGACACTTTTCCGAGTTATATTTATTAGTTGAATGCTAACCGATGCTTTTATGGTGAGAGAAAACATCGTGGTGAAACCTGCATATTCAGGCGATTGAATATATAACTATGATCCAATCCGATCTCCCCAATCAGAAACATTCTGGAGAGCTTGCTCCAGACGATCAATGACAGACTCTCGACAAGTCTCGACATCCTCTCTCTCGACATCCTCTTTATACTAGGATATACTATACTTAGGCTCACGGCGGTCAGTAGGCAGTCGCTCCACTGTAATTAAGTGATCTGTCAAATACTGGATCATGGTCAAGGCGGACCCCAACAAACAATGATTCTCCAAAATGTCGAGCTGAAGACTGTGGATAATTTCAAATACTTGGGTAGCACTCTTTCCAATTATGTTGATTCACTCATCGCATTGATGCAGAGTGGCTAAAATGGCGAAGCTTAACCGGAGTGCTCTGTGATGTATGAATACCAGTTCGTATCACAGGCAAAATATAAAACTGCAGTCTGACCCGTGATGATATATGGACCCGAATGTTGGCCACTCAAGAAACAGCACACACAACTCACAATTTTTTATGTTATCCGGCAGACAAACAGGCATGCGAGCCACCTGATGGAAAGAGGTCACCGCCGCCAATGCGTTGCCTCTAATATACCTCTTGAACGATTCCATGTCATAGTGTAAAGGAAGCACTGTGGCTCATTCCACATCCGAATCGTACGAGCGAGTCGTTGCTTAAATGCGAATGTTACACTTGTCGGCAGATGTCACGCTCATGGATAAAGTGTCCACTTGAATTTTGGGTGTGCACTGTTTCCGCGGGAACTACATGAATTCCAGGATACAGTCTTGTTGCGTGTTGTTATTAAAATTGTTA
Source organism: Blastobasis lacticolella (assembly GCA_905147135.1). Taxonomy (NCBI): domain Eukaryota; kingdom Metazoa; phylum Arthropoda; class Insecta; order Lepidoptera; family Blastobasidae; genus Blastobasis; species Blastobasis lacticolella. The sequence continues at coordinate 14,187,845 of LR990061.1, forward strand.
ACCGACCATCACGCTACCAAAAATTAATATACATGTTTGGATTTGTATGCAATATCACACTGACTTTAGTAGGACGTAGGGTAACTTAACCTAGACAATTTGTACTCTCGCGCACGAGGGCTCTGCGTCCTCCTTGACCATGATCCAGGATTTGGCAGATCAGGTAATTACAGTGGAGCGACTGCCATCTGACCTCTGTGACCCTGCTATCAGGGCAACCTGAAAATATTGTATCATGGTTACACATTCAGTCGCCTGAATGTGCAGGCCACCGGCGCTAAAATACACACTTAAAACGCTGCTGCTCATTTTCTGGTCTAGACATCCAGTCTAAGGAGTTGGTGCAATTCTACTCTGCTGGACACCATACCGCTCGTCAAAAGCTAGTCATTCCGTATTCCGTATTTTTTTCTAAAAGAGATCCGTAAACATTGTTTTATCTCAGACCTATCTACTTATACAGGATGATTCCAAAATGATGATACAAAGGGGCACCGTATGCTTAAACTCGTGATAAAAATAACTTTTACTATGGCACCCACTTCGATACTTTTTTTTTTTTTTTTTTATGTCATACGGTAGGCAAACAGGCAAGCGGGCCACCTGATGGAAAGTGGTCACCACTGCCTATAGACATTAGCAACACACAGCAGCACACACTTAGCTGTTTCGTACAAAATTGAAAACAAATACTGCCAAAATGTGTGAAACAGGTGATTTTTTGCGATTTCAGCGTTAGTATCCATAGTATTTAAAACTTCATGAACTGATACGCACAATGGCGGACTTAAAGCTTCATAGCTTCATCTACCAGTCAACCAGAGAGGTGATAGTATGAAAAAATACAGGCGGTGCAAAATGATTGATACAAACATTGATGAACACATTAACTACTAAGTACTAATGTTTAAGCATATTTGACATACCTTTCACAAAGCAAGACTGACAGTAATAGAAAATACCTAAATAATTAAGAAAAAAAAGGAAAAGAGAAAGCAAATAAAGATAACACAAGCACGAGCTAATCACGAGCACTTGCATACGGTACTTTGCATCATGAATTTCAAATGACTCCATATAACAACGTCCAACATAAGCTGCCAGCGTAATCTCTCAATCCGAAATCGCTGGGCAAAAGTTGACACAACCTTGCAAAACAAACCAAAACTCGCCAGAAACCATACAGAGACCGACAGAGTAACCTTTTGCGCTTTGTTATTGTTATTTTATTTACTTCGTATTTCAACGGTTGGCCTCCCCTGGAAAACAATAAAAAGTTGCCCAAGTACGTACGTGCTCGGAAATAAGGGTCCGGTAGTTTTATGCGATTGTTTGCGATAAGGTAGCGGTTTCTGAGTGCGAAACGGACTATTGAGTTTACAGTCGACTCCGAGTTTGGATATAAAATTCTATTTTGTTGGAAGTTTGAGTATGGTGCACAGATAGGGAGGTGCTGTCCTGATTGGCAACGGTCGTGCGGCCAACCACACCGAGCGGTTTTGTGGTCCGTTGTACGATCATGGTCGCAAGACCGTTTCTAATTAATACAGCGCCTATTTAACACGCCAGCGGGTATTTAATAAAAACGTTCACTCATTCTAATGCCTCCATCAGAATGAGTGAACTTTTTGATTTACACAATAATCGATAAATGTCGGGTCTCCCCCTTTAAGTCTTGAAGTCAAATACATAGATTCTAAGCTGCTGAACTGATTTTAACGAAAAGCTACGAACTGGTCTTCTAATAAAGTAATCATCATCCTCATATCTTATAGTTTTAGCGGGGTGATAATCGTTTAGCTATACTCAATTTACGACGTGACTTGAGTGATATTTCCTGCTGTCTGACTCTTAGAACAAACTTGACATAAGAGTTCAGCAGAGCACCATCTATTTACAAGGAGATGAAATTTGTTTTTTTCTATAACTATCAAATTGAAAACCTCTTAATATAAGTACTTACCTTTCTTTTAGTTGGTCACATATTCAGTCCAAAGCAGGGACCCCAAAAATCTGAAGCTCTCTTGACTTAGTTGATAAATGGACTTTGAGGACACTCCTTTCAGACTCTCATTTATATTGTACGAATGGGAACAAAATTAATGACTCTTTTCAATTCAACGTAAAGTGCTATAGAAAGTAGGTCCATCTTCATACTATATCTTCTTCTGTTGCTTACATATAAGAGGTCAATTTAAGATAACTATGGTCTGTAATAAATGCATTTTAAAAGCAGTTTTCCTTTCAAGGTTACGGATACGATTGGAAGGAAACATTCAGTATCAGTTCAGTAGTGGTTGCTCAGTAGTCCCGGTTTGAAGGCTAAGGTATCCAGCGCAATCATAGGTAGACTTACCAAATATCTCAGATGCGTATATATAAACTATTATTTACATACAAATATACAAATTACAATATTTACAACCAAATTTATAACTATCTGATCCAATTTGCGATTCTGTAAACTTTCGGTGGTTTACAATTACGGTTGAATAACGCGAGGAGAAGAACACAAGTGACAGGCTAACAACATGTTGGAATGTGATGGAGTATATCCGGCTTTGAGTGTCATATAGCGGAAGTTGGCATCATAAGCATTTCACCTCACACGTATACACATTAGATACATTTATTTATACATTATAATATATTATTTATAATGTGATATTACAGTTTATTATAATAACATAGAGTTTATCTATTTACTGGCAATGACGACCTGAGTGGTTCAATGGTCAACATGCCGGTCTGCCACGCAAGAGGTCCCGGGTTCGATTCCCGGCCGGACAGAAATTGAAATGATGAATTTTAATTTCTGTTACGGGTCTGGGTGTTTTATGTATAATAAGTATGTATTTAAAAGTATTTAAGTAGTATATCAATTATCTAGCACCCATAGCACAAGCTTTGCTTAGTTTGGGGCTAGATGGCGCTGTGTGAATTTGTCCACGAATATTTATATTTATTTATTTAATGTAAGACGCACGTAGTAGTGGGTAGCAGTCCGGACCTCACTCCGCAGGACCCGCAGAAGACCAGCGCCGCGGCTTTGGCCACGGCTCATGCTGAGCGAGGTCTTCTTATCAACTAGGGGCGCCACAGCATGGCAATGCCAAGTCGACACTATTAGTATGGCTACAATTTATGAAGTGAAACAGTGTGCATGAGATGTTGTTTTGATATACCTATGTCTTTAAATCAGGTCAGATAAGTTTGTGGTACAATACGTTCCTGTGTCTAATAAGAGACCATTTACAATGAATAATCAGATTTATAACCAACTGTGGACCTGGCGTGACTACGTTTGCGTACATCTACTTTACCCCTATCTACCCTTTTTTTCTTGCTTAATATATATATCTTCCTCTTGAATTACTCTATATATTGTTGAAAACCGCATTAAAATATGTTACGTAGTTTAAAATGAGTTTCGCAATACGCGACATAGAAACAGGGCAACTGTACCCAAATCGGCACATAGTTTAGTGACGCGTGCAGCCGCCTCCAATTAGGGTGAATACTTGACATGGCTCGGTAACAGGGCCGTCTTGGCACCGAGGAGGTTGTAATCTTTTGTCTTGGGCCGTAGTCTCAGGAAATTAGGTTTACCGGAACACTGCCTCTAGGACTAGGTAGGTGTGTGAATGCATCTTTAACTGTCTAAATAAAAAATAAATCTTGGCGTTAATGTCCCTGTTGTGTTTTCAGCACGAAAGCCCAGGGACCGTTGTGAACATGATTCAGGATTTTGCAGATTGGAGCGACTGCCATCTGACCTCCGTGGTCCTGCTACCAGGGGAACATAACCAGATTGGATCATGGTTACATATTCAGTCGCCTGAATGTGCAGGGTTCATAACGATGTTTTCCCTCACCGTAAGAGCATCGGTTAGCATTCAACTAATGTACATAACTCAGAAAAGAGTCGAAACCAATACATACCTCTCGCTAACAAATCAAATACCTTAACCACTCGGCCACCGCCGCTCTTGCACCTTTAACTGTCCACTAACCAGCTTTTGCCCGCAACTTCGTCTATAAAATTCGGTTAAAACGTTTCAGATCCGTTCAGCAGCGTTCTCCATTGTCATATATATGTCGCAGCAGGATGGTAAAATTAGCCGGTTAATTAAATGGCTAGCTTTTAAACAATTATTTAATTGAATATTTGCCAAATTCATGAACTTTGAAAGTTACGTCTAACGAACGATATTGCCCCGAGTTTACGGAGCTCTTCCATGCATTGTCACAACACTAACCTAACCCAACCGAAATAAAACGTAATGCAAACTATTATTATTGTTTGAGATTATTGTGATTAAGTTAGCATTGTGACAATATTTTGAGGAGCTCCATAAACTCGGGTCAATTTTGTTCTTCAAATATTGCATTAAAATTCTTTAAATTAGTAAATTTTCTATTAAAAAATAGCATAAGACGCTAGCCGTTTAATTAACTGGCTAATTTAACCATCCGGCTGCAACATATATAACACTGCGATTTCCAACCCGCCTGCCAAGCGAGGAGATTATGGCAATAACCTCCCCTTGCGTGGGAGAGGCCCTAAGTCCTGCAGTAGACTATTATGGGCATTGATTGCGAGTTTTTAACACACAAGGTTGTGTATCTGTATTAAGCAGTTTAAATATATTATTAACTTAATTTTTTAAGATTATTATTTAGTTACTTCCATGCGTTTACCCACCCAAGGATTAATTGAAGACCACTGTGACACCCATGTCTCACAAATAGAGTTATGTTTCAATTAAAACGTTTATCAGAATCGTAGCAAGTGGAACAATAAGTTATCTCAACCTATCCCTCCGGGAAAAGAGGTACCAATCGGCTCAGAAGCTTTCGCATTACTATTAATGTTGTATCTAGTAGTAGAATGTTGTCTCCGCTTGAAGTACGCATGGCTCTATGTATGTAGCTCTAACTTTGTTACGTTGGTACTCTCGTCGTGAAAGCCGCCACTGAATCGTGCAAACTCAATTTTGCACAATTTTGAGTATTTCTCGGAAAACGAGGCTTAGTTTCGAACAGTATTACGAGTTAACGATGAAACCTATTTGAATAATATTATTAGAATCAAATTACTCTATCTAATACTGACATTTTTAATTCTATTTGAAAACATATCTGCGGCCAAGTCAGACTCCTTGTATTTTCCAATTCATATAAAGGGAAAAAAAACGAATGGCGGCAGCAATACAATTAAATAATACACGCAGCTTTTAATATTTGTAGTCAACGCCAACGTTACAAATTAGGTAAAAAGGAAGATCATATTACTACTTATGTTGTTAACCCCAGAAATCCCCAATAATGCATTATATATATTATAATGTATGTATGTATGTATGTAATATCTTTATTTCATCAATTTATAAAATAACAGGAAATAAAAATACAGTTTATAATGCAATGGCGAGCATAAACCGAGAAGACCTTTGATGAGCGGTGAAGGCATTAAGAGTAAAAACAATTAACTATACCACCGGCCGTGTGGTGTCCGGCAGAGTAGAATAGCACCAACCCCTTATACTCGTGGGTGTCGTACAAGGCGACTAATGTTTTCGAGGCAAAAGATCTAAGCGCCTCCGTAGACTGGAAAATGCGCAGCAGCATTTTCCATTGTTATATTATAACACTGCGATCTCCAACCCGCCTGCCAAGCGTGGAGATTATGGCAATAACCTCCCTTTTGTGGGAGAGGCTCTAAGTCCTGCAGTGGACTGTTATGGGCTGTGATGATGTACATATGAGGATGTGTATAATAATACCAGTTACTAGAATACAATAGCAAATAGGATGCAAAGCTCCAGCGAGAGGGCTTGCTGAATATTGTAAATATTAACCGCTGTTTCCTATCTCTATTGCCAAATGGTCGAGGCTGTTTGAACTCGTTTGAAAAGGGTAAGTATGGGAAGAAAAACAAATTTAATTTTTCAACAATAGTGATAATATTTATTTTATAAATGTATTTCTTAAAACTTCATGCACAAATCAGTAACATACTTTTAGGTCCTTAGCTATGAAATTGGCGTTTCGTACGACGAAAAACTGTAATTTCGATGTAAGCAAATTTTTTAATTTCTTGGATAATGCCAAACTCGATTGCAATGAAACTTTGTTGGTATAGTGAGATATCCTTAAAGTAACTGATCCATATCATTTTATTGTGATGACTACCCTCTTCATAAGGCTACACCTGGTTCAAGAGACAAAACTGTCGACAACGTAAACGGGTTATTTTGAAATCTCTATAAAAACTTAACAATATATTTTTTTAATATAATTTAGAGACTTTACGGCATCTAAATATACTCTTTTTATGAAATCATGTTGATATGTTATGTTCAATTAATAATATTTGTGCAAATATGCTTCCAAACCAGCCACAGTATTTCCTTTGGTAAATGACATGCAAAATCTCTTTAAAAGCGGGCAACGAATTCGTACCGCCCCTGGTGTTGCTGATGTCCATAGGCGGCGGTAACCACTTTCCATCAGGTCGCTCGCTTGCCTGTTTGTCTGCAGTATATGTACTTTAGAAAAAATGCTGATTTTAATTAGGTAAAAACGCAATATTACGTACCAACAGATCGGTAAGATCACCTTTCCGCCCCTTTTCCTCAACAGTTACTTCCGAACTTTGCGACCCCGGTGTCTCAAACGATTGCCAACCAAAATAATGAAATAACAATACTTCAATTCGGAATCTAATTTGGCGCGGAAGTTACGAGGACTGTGTAAATCACCGCGAGGGTAGACCATATATGGTGGTGTATAAAAACACTGGAACGTTAGCTACCTACCTTTTTTTTGCCCTATGGTGTACATAGAACACAGAAAAGTAGTCTGTGTTCTGTGGTGGTGTTTGTGGGTAGGCCATGTATGGTGATGTGGTAATCTTTTTAGATTGGAAAATTAGCGTACCTTAAACTGGCAATTTTTTTTTTTACTCTTTGGTGGTGTACATAGAACACAGAAAAGTATAGGTTTTAAGACTTTCGTGGTTGTTCACTACACTTTCACTACTTTGTCATCTCGTGACCATGACGCATGCAACTGCGTCGAAATATCGAGGTAAAAACAATACTAACCGTGGAAACAAACCCGATAACATGTGTAGTGAAAGTGCACAGAAAAGTAGTCTGTGTTCTATGGTTGTGTATGTGTTGTGTTTTATTGGTATAAGGAAGCGGGTGGGAGCTTTAAATAAATAAATAAATGTGCTTGGGGAAAGACACACAGCGCCATCTAGGCCCAAAGTAACCAAACATTTTCTTGTGGCGTTAGATAACTGATAAACTAGTACTATCATCATCATCACAGCTCGTAAAACTGCGCTGCAGGGCTTAGGGCCTCTTCCATGAGAGGGGAGGTTATTGCCATAATCTTCACGCTTAGCAGGCGGGTTGGAGATCGCAGTGTTGGGAAAATACTGCTGCCCATTTTCCCGCCTAAGGAGACTATAGAACTTTTGTCATTGTCAAGCTTAGTCGTCTTGTCGACCCCCATGAGTGTAAGGGGTTGGTCATATTCTACTCTACCGGACACTACACAGACAAACTAGCCAAATAGTACTATATACTCTTATAAATATTCCGAACCTTTTATAAATCGGCCAATCCATTCGGGAGCTACGATGCCGCAGACAGATACACAAAGCCACAGATACATTCTTATTTACGCACACATTTAGATGTGGGCAATGCGTTGGTGATACCCCTGTTGCTGCTGATGTCCATAGGTGACGATGAACAAAGACTATGCTCACCAAAAGGTTGTACTACTACGTTGGCCCGCTTATCTGAGCCTCAAGTCCTTTACTTCTAGTTACCTCACAATTCGACTACGATTCGATTACAACTCGAGACAAATTGGGTATTCTGCAAAGAATTGTAGGTAATCGCAATTTATTTGTAATCAAATTTACTCCCAAATTTACCCACCAAGAGACTGAACAAATGATCGTGAAATTAATGACAGTTTTATTTTTACGTAAATTAAATGTACGCGATGAAGACCCTTGTCTGATAAGAGGAGAATACCGATTTATCATACAATCTTATCGAGCTACGATTGTAACATATCGAATATGATTGGTATTTTATTAGTAGCTAAATACGTGTCAAACTGCGATTGATCTGCTGTTGTGATCCAATTACACACTGAAACACTTTATTGCATAAATACAGGATACAGTCGGTACACATCGTTAGCAACAGAGAAAACAACAGGCGGCCTAATCGCTTAAAGCGATTTCTCCCAGACAACCTCGACTCGAGGACTCCAGGCCCGGTTCGTCCGCCGCAGGTACGTAAAAAAAACACACCCCCACTACATGAGAGACCCTTACATGTGAGGTAAGTTACAGTACAAACTTGTTTGCGACGAAGGTGTAACATCGGAGACGTCGCGTAACTTCCACTCATTACTCTGACTTACACAATTACAAAGTGTTTCCACTTAGTGGAAGTGTTTTTTGATTGGAAACACTAGGTTGTTTGTTGGCGATCATAATAATTACTTAAGTATCATCATCACAGCCCATAACAGTCCACTACAGGACTTTGGGCCTCTCCCGCAAAAGGGGAGGTTATTGCCATAATCTCCACGTTTGGCAGGCGGGTTGGAGATCGCAGTGTTGCAAACATAACAATGAAAAACGTTGCTGCCCATTTTCCAGTTTATGGAGACTAGATATTTTGCCTCTAAACGTTAGTCGCCTTGTACGACACCCACGAGTGTAAGGGGTTGGTGCTATTCTACTCTACCGGTCACCACACGGCTATATAATTATTATACTAAAATAATACTAAAATGATACCTATGGCTATTAGGTGTCAGGCAGAGTAGAATACCGCCAACCTCTTACATTCTGCTAAAAGATTACTTCGTTAGCTCTGAACTTTAACCACATATATTTCATTTCCATACCTACAATTTGAATATCTATATTTTGTATTTCTCTAACTAACTACTACTTATGAGCTAGTTTACTAGTAAATACAACAAAGTGTTATGAAGGCTTTCCGCATTACACATAATTTTGTTACCTACAGGCGGAGACTTGTAATTGGCTTCCTGTTAACTGTATAAAATATCAATTGCAATGTTATAGCTGTAAGTCTTCCGAAAATAAATAAATAAATAAATAGTTAATAAATAAAATAATGAATGAATGAATAACGCTTTAATTACGCGCTAAAATATTTGAGCATATGTGAACTGGTTATCCGACTTTTTCGGTCTGTTGGGTTTTTATCCAACTAGCCTAAAATGAACTTCGCTCTCATAAAGTTTGCACTTCACGCGTCTCGCTGCCTTCTGTATCTGGGTCAGTAATTAAAGTAATGGTTTGCACGGCTACAGAATACGGAAGTGGTGCTCTCAGAATAGAAAAAAGTAGAAAAAAAGCATACTGTGCGCGCGCGAGTTCATGTGCATCGAGCCCGACCGTCTAACGCGGAAAGATTATACATCGCTAACTCACTCGCTTAGACTGCAATCGAGTGATATGGCGATGTATCAAGTCCTCAATAATTCGAGCGGTCGTGCCCGATGGACATGAACCCACACGCGCACAGATAGAACTAAAAGCAAAAATCGGAAATGAAATGTTAAGATATACATAGTTGAACAGTACATGGCAGTCGACTGCAGGACTTGAGCCTCCTCCAAGTTCGTGGAGGATAAAGCCGCAACTTCTGGAGTGCGAACGGTCGCAATGCTGTACTTGTCTGTTCACGCTAGTCAAGAGGATTTAAGATTTTTCTGTTTCTTTTTTTTATATCAGACAAGACAGGCACTTTACCGCCATCTGACCTGTTGGTAAATGACGGTGGTAGCACAACTAGAACATATGGTCCAGAACCGTTCTGACTCTTCATATAAACTTCAAAGAGCAATCATTAGAGAACTGGAATAATCAGCCAGGCCTAACCCATTCTAGGGCATTAGTCAAAGCCATAGCGGCATAGGCATAGGCGGCATGCCAAAGATCTGTTACTACTTAGTAGGAATAAATTGCGTATCCTAACAAGGGCACTGACTGGTCACAGTAGGCTATACAAGCACATGTATAACTTGAAGATCAGCAGAACAAAAGACTGATGAAACGCCTCTCCACCTGATCTGCAAATGTGAGGCCCTGATGCGCAAACGAAGCATCCATCTTGGAAAACACCAACTAATACCCGATGAGGTGCACGATATCAGTACTAAGAACCTATTACAGTTCATATAAGCTATAGGGATTAGTACTGAATTTTAAGAGAGAGGCGATCACAATAGATCAGGAAAGTGAGCCCACTTAAAAAAAAAAAGTGACGATGCGGCCGAAGATCGTGAAAGAATAAATAGATCCCTAACCTAATCCACAGAAAAGCGAAGGAATTACCCAGATTAAGTGTACATATATTCAAATATTTTCTATATTATTTTCAGATCGGGCAGCGATTGCAGGAGAAAGGGTGTGACGCCAGCTCAGGGTCGTTCCTGTTGCAGAGATATTCAAGCATACAAGCTATTCAACCCGGCAACGCGGCGAGCGTAATGGGTCGGGGACGACCCAAGGTGGATTTTTAAATTATATATTATTTACTTTGTTAAACTAAGTTTTAATCAAACAAAAAAACATATTTTATAAGCTAGTAAACCGATTTTATTGAAACTCGGCTAGGAATCATTTCGGTTAAAGAATCTCGATGTCTTTCAAGTAAAGAAAGCCAGCTCAGCAGCAGCAGAAGGGGGGTGTCTCATCCCCTATAATCTATAATGTCTCTCTTCTATAGGCCTGCTGGAAGAGATTTCTTCTTAGAAATAAGTAGTGCCTGTTGTGTCGTCTTTAATGTTGTAATTTCTGTATACTTTATATTGTGTGCAATAAATGGTTAAATAAATAAATAAAGAAAACCGCATCAAAATATCCATTCGGGAGCTACGGTGCCACAGACAGACAAACACCATGCACAGTAGGCCTAGCACAAGTTGCTCTCGCGCGCGATAAGCGAGAAAAAGCGCGACATAGGTATTGCTATCTCTTTCGTCTTAGTATTGAGAGAAAGAGACAAACGCTCTCTCGCGGCGCGAGCTTTGTCGCGGACACACTTATGCTAGGGCCACAGAGCTACAAATAAACATAACACCCCCCATTTTTGCCGGAGTTTAAAAATGCCGTTTACCTTAATGAAATTAGTCGCTTCTTACGACATGAGCCAACAGATGGGGCTGGACATTCTACGCCACACAGCGACTACGGCTTAGTGCTGGGTTCTCAGCAGAAGTCCTTGGTCAACTATACTACGAAAATGATATTCGGAGACACGCCTATCGAATGGCTAAATCATTGCCGTACTATATGGCTCGATTAGCCTCAAAGGCAAGGTCACCCATCCAGTTACTGGCATCGGCGAGCGTTGTTCAACTTTTGTTCATCATCACAGCCCGTAACAGTCCACTGCAAGACTTAGGCCTCTCCCACGAAAGGGGAGGTTATTGCCATAATCTCCACGCTTGGCAGGCGGGTTGGAGATCGCAGTGTTTAAATATAACAATGGAAAATGCTGCTGCCCATTTTCCAGACTACGGAGACTCTTGATATTTTGCCTCGAAAACATTAGTCGCCTTGTACGACACCCATAAGTGTAAGGGGTTGGTGCTATTCTACTCTGCCGGACACCACACGGCCTATTTTCTTATCTAACAAATAACTTACAAAACAACTGACAGTAAATAAATAACAATTTTATCTGATAAAAAAAAGCTAATGCAATTCGTCAGCACGTAATTCGATCAACTGGAAACGCTACACTTTCAGTCTCCTCGATCATCTATCTGCTTTCCAATAGATTGGGGACACATTTTTATTGATAAAGTGCCGTATCCGTTTTGCCCGGCCTCCCCGGCAGTCGTTGAGCGTTTTTACGCTGGACGACAACGATAACGATAATTCACCACAAAACACACACAAGAGAAAAACTAATGTAACTTTGCAATAAGAACTTGTGTTTTCTCCGCCAATAAACAGTTTGGCGGGGGCAGCAGGACTGTATTTTCTTTGTTTTTTTGCGTCATCATCATCATCTTGGGGTTAAATCACGCAACACGCGGGGGCCCGAAGTCCGCCTTCCTGCTTTTCTTAGTCCACTTTGCTCGGTCTTCGCCATCCTTAGTGGTGAGACCGTTGGTACGCATGTCACGGACATGATGGATGTGGGCGTTCCACACGCGGTCTTTACGGGATACCACACACATCCACCGCAGCATCTTCATTTCCGTGACTTGCAACTTCTGCTGCTTGCTCAAGAAGAGGCCAAGTCTCGCTGCCATATAAAAGAACAGGTCTAATTATGGTCTTGTAGACCGGTCCCTTCAGCTTCACCGGCATCTTGTTTTTCTGATAAAATAATCATCCTCGCCCACCTAGCCTCATTGGATGTTCCTTCCAAATCCCGAATATAATTGTGAAAAGTACTCTCACTCTCAAAGTATCTACCACCCGCAGAGAAACTTCCACTGGGTCATGACTTGGCGTGGCCCGTATGGAGATCGCTTAGACCCCGCGCAGAGGTTGGTAGATGCAAGGCAAATTTGTCCAAGTGGGACTACACGCATTGGCGTATCTAAGGCTATTTTCCAGGGGGGGGCTGGCCCCTGAGGTGGCCGATGAAGCCAAGTCGATCTATAATATACAGTCAGTGAACACGTATCAGCTTGATTAAATCGGTACATCCTGGGGTGGGCACCAGACCATTCTGGGGTGGCCCACCCGGCCCCCCTCTTCCTACGCCTATGACTACATGGATGATGAAACATGGTGTGCGGTGCTACACCACAAACCATGCAACACCATTTATGCTGCTCTTTGTGCCTTGACACCTGCACAATGAAAGACTTCGACGAAGCCACTAAAAGCACATGTGGCCAAATTTTGGGCATCTAAAATATAATGTTATTGCCATCAACTCGCTAAGAAAAAGATCATCTTGGCGTTACAGTCCCGGTTATGATCTCACACACGAGGGCCCGGGGTCTACCTAGACCTTGATCCAGGATTTGGCAGATCAGGTAATTACAGTAGAGTGATTGCCACCTGATCGCCGTCTCCGAACTAACAGAGTAACCTGACCAGATTGGATCATGGTTACACATTCAGTCGCCTTAATGTGCAGGTTTCATCACAATGTTTTCCCTCACCGTAAGAACATCGGTGAGGGTGCAACTACTGTATATAACTCAGAAAACATTCGTCATTGCCACAGTCAGTTGCATAGTGAATGAACTACCGGGTTTTCCGATGTTTTCTGTCGCATATTTTAAGGGTATGTTCCGGGTTTCCTACCGCGTACCGTTGTTGACGAGTAGCCCGATATTTCGACAACCCGGAATACATATGTGTGATACAAAACATACCCTTAAAATGTGTGATAAGAACCGCGATAGCTGAAAATATTGACATTATGTATTTTTAAATATTTTATGATTATTTTGAATTTGACATTTATTTTACACTATGACATTGTTATGCATATACTACCTATTATTGACCTAAATGTATGGACATTGTCTGAAATAAATAATTTTTAATTTAATTGTGTTTTTCTGTTGGTCTATTGAAACCCACTTTGCCCCATTCTCCCCTTATCGTGATCGCCGAATGTGAAGCCGTTCATCGGTCCACTCGTTATCGGCCTACAATGCCCCATCCCACCCTAAACTACTCTCTTTAACGATGGCTCACGCCTACACAACTTGGACCTCCAATAGCTAATAGGGTAGCTGCATGCTTTTATGTTGAAACCTTTGAAACCTACAAAAATACAAAAAACGTTACCGTAGCCCTGTCCGTGTGATAATGAGTATGGATGACACAATATGTCCCTTTCTAAGGCTCAATTGACACAGTGACAGTGACCGGTAGTGTTGCGATAGGTTTCTCTGTTAAGCTATTTTAACCCGGCGTTATTATATGGGCGTAGGGGAGGGGTCACTATGACCCTTATATTTAAACTGGGATTTCTTCGTATTTTTTTTAAAGAATTTATTTATTTATTTAACAGTTTATTGTTCACAAGATAAAACTACACGTTATGTTACATAAGATTATGACACAACAGTCACTGCTTATCTCTAGAAAGAAATATCTTCCAGCAGGCCTAAGAATTATAATTTCAGTCATTATATAACTATTTTAAGTGAACTTATTTATTTAAAACTTTATTGCACAATAAAACAATTGGCGGACTTAAAGCCATTAAGGCTTTATCTTCCAGTCAACCAGTAGACAATGCAGAAAGTGAGTAAGTAGGTGCTTTATAAAGCGTGATGATAGATTGTAACTTACCTAAATACAATACTAACTACATCAATATAGAATAAACATATATTATATTATAATAAATACTGTACATACATACATATATTAAAAATAACGATACTTTATACTATTTACATTGACTTTTTATTGACTCGTTTGAATGTAAGTAACTATATTATCTACGCTTACAAAACCCATACGCGTATCTACAACACAGCGTAGCGCGAATGCTACACCGTGCCTACACGGGCTCTACGCTGTGGCTACGCGGGCTCTACGCTGTGGCTACGGGGACGGTTAGCAGTTTGGGCTTTGCGCGTACGCGATTTTGATAACAGGGAACCTAAATCTGCGTTGCTAGTGATAAGAAAGAAATTTTACTGTGAACCAACTCTAAAAAATCTGAAATAATCAGCAGTTTCATACATACAGAATTGAATACGAATTTCGCCAAAATGTTGACATAGAAGATTTTTAAGTAATTTTTTTTGTTAAATTTTATTTATTATCACGAGCACATGCTTACCCTTTATAATAATGATAATAATATTCTTGGCCAAATTCGCACAGCGCCATCTAGCCCCAAAGTAAGCAAAGGCTGTGTTATGGGTGTTAAATAACTGATATACTTGTTTAAAATACCCGTAACAGAAATTAAAATTCATAATTTCAATTTTTGCTCGGCTGGGAATCAAGAATCTTTGGTATCAAGAATTTTCTAATAAGCAGATTTTACCACGTAAGTGTTTTCAAAAACGTCGTATGCGACTCGTATGCATTGATAATTCATTACCTACATAATAATTTGAAATCTATCGAATAATTTTAACAACATTTTGTGTCAGCCTACTTAATCTCGCATCCGCCACTTATGCACCTATTGATTAATCATAAGTTTTGAAATGAAAAGTGATTTTCCACCATACCATACCATCTACGATCAGTCAAAGTACTTGTCTTGACAAATCAAAAGAGCCCTTCTCGATCGGTTTATCATGCGTAGTATAGGAGCCTGTGACCACCTTCCGTCATCATCATCAGACCTTAAACATCGCCTAAGGGTTATAGTACTTATTAAGATCATACCAAAAAGCCCAAACACGATGGAGTTATCTTGTTGCGTTCATTAGTTCTTATAACCTTCCGACTCCATAATCAGTAGTACCAGATTAATACATTAACATCCAAGTTACTTAAAACAAATAAAGTAAGTAAACACGTTTATTCCACTCAGACACACTGCGCAACATTCAAAATAGGCTTGCAAGATTTGACCCGAACATGGACATCCTTGAATATAAATCATCATCAACTCAGCCCGTAACAGTCCACTGCAGGACTTAGGGCCTCTCCAACGAAAGGGGAGGTTATTGCCATAATCACCACGCTTGGCAGGCGGGTTGGAGATCGCAGTGTTTAAATATAACTATGGAAAATGCTGCTGCCCATTTTCCAGACTACGGAGACTGTTGATCTTTTGCCTCGAAAACATTAGTCGCCTTGTACGACACCCATGAGTGTAAGGGGTTGGTGCTATTCTACTCTGTCGGACACCACACGGCCACGATTATTGTACAGTCGAGTTCATTAATATGTGAGCATTGCCAAGGCTTCAAATATAAATGTACATGGAAGGGTACTTATATATCTGAGCAGATTTATCAATCAAACATATGTACATCTGCTCAGATATATAAGTACCCTTCCGTGTACATTTATATTTGAAGCCTTGGCAATGCTCACATATTAATGAACTCGACTGTACATCCTTACATACAAACATTGTAAGTTAAATAAATGCTTATAAAAAATATGTCCAAACACCTTATTCGTCTCCGATTCGATATGGCCTTTATACTTCTGGCTGGGCGAAGTGTTTTATCTTTGGTTTGATTGAGCTCGACTTCGTATTTCCTTCCGATGCTACATTTTGTCTTCGCAATAGATACTTGCTTGCGTTTGTAAATGTTTTTGTTAATTAAATTGGTATTATGGTATTTAATTGGCTTAATAATTTGTTCGTGAAACATGTTGTATGCCTAATGGCTGACAGGTCCGATACGCAATTGAAGTGTTGCGTTTAAAGCAGTTGAACACTTAGGCGGTGTCCTAATTAGCAACGGTCATGCGACCAACAGGAGATCCTAAAATCGCTCGTCGCGTGACCATGGTCGCACGATTGTTGCCTATTAGTATAGCGCCTTAGAACCCATACAGACGTACACGATTTGCCCCAACTGATTATGTCATTTTGGTTTGACAGAAAGCTTATTCTATTTTTGCGCCTTGTCTCCCCGTCATCATCCGCGCCAATATGGTAGGCGATTTAGGCGCGATTCCTGTTCGGGCGCTACGCGGTGACTAGGCGGACGCGACACGTACGCGATTTGTAAGCGGTGACGTATAACGGGCCCTAACCGATGCCTTTACGTTGGGGGAAAAAATCGTGATGTAATCTTCACAATTAGGCGGCTGAATGCGTGATCATTATCCAATCTGGTCAGGTTACATGGTCACGGAGGTCAGATGGCAGTCGCTCCACTATAATTAGCTGGTTTGCCATATCCTGGATCACAGTCAAGGAGGACCCCGGACCGCGCGCAAAATCACAGCTGGGACATTAACTTTTTGTGAAGCAGCCCTAGTCTGGTAGCGTGCTAAAGCCGATAACAAAAGTTTTAAACAACGCAAGTCAATGCAGGTAATATAATGACCGTTGACCTTGGTGATAATGGTGACCGTTTCGTACTTTGCCTAGTCAATGCCTAGCCTCTTAATACCGTTTGCGAAGCGAGGTTGACCATTGTTTTCTTTTGGTTACACTGAAACTGGTTGAACAATTTTTGGAGCCTATTGGCACCTCTTGTATAATTTTTTATATTTATATTTTTTAATTATACATGTGAGTTGGTCTGGTTTTTCTCTCACCGTGAGGGCATCGGTTAGTGTTCAACTAATATACATAACTCAGAAAAGATTCATTGGTACATGCCGGCACTGGGACTATTAGATATAAAGAATACCTACGCAATAAAAAGACATCCGTCCACTTATATTCCGGAAAGTACCCAAGAACTTCAGGTTTTTCAGTCAGCGTTCCCATTTCTTGCTTAATCCTCATTACGGTTTATGGGGCGTAAAAACGGGCTTATCGCCCCAAGCTCCTTCCACCAGACAACCTGATCCCTGCGTGCTCCAATTAAGCAATAAGTGCTGCCGACCAAGTGATTATGGAGAACTTATGGCTGGGGGAAGATGGCCGAAATTCATTTGCTTATAATTTTTATTTCCCCCTTTTTTTCTCGTCTATATTTTACGAATGGTATGAGATTTTTGAAACGATAGCGATTCATGAAAATAGTTGTCAAGTATTGTATTTAATTATAAATTATTATGACATGAATGAGCAGTTTTCCAATAGGTATCTAAAGCATTCCTAACCAGTCCCTAGATGGCGCCCCGACAATTTTGGTAATTGATAATCGCTTGAAATATGTTCTTAGCAAAGAGGATATAAACACTGGATACGTTGTATTGCATAATATTGTTTTTATATATATTATATATAAGTAGTTTTCAACCATTTTAGAGGTTGTAATAAATTATTACAAACAAAACAAACATCAATTTGACTGAGTCAATTCGTTTCATGGACACTAGGATCAAGAATGGACGCAATTAAAATATGAAAGGTTTGTATTACAAAAACATTTCGTTGAACCTTTTGGTAAAAAATTACCAAAATTGTAGTAGCGTCATCTAATGATGCTTTTTAAAACCAATTGACAATACCTAGTGGAAAACTCCTTATTGATTCTAAACTGAAATTGTAATGCGAAAGATGTATTTGATATTATGAACTATTATTATTAAGTGAAATATAATTAGTCTGTGAAACTTGACATAAATAATATTTATGTTATATTGGAGAAATGGGAGAGAGGTTTTTGCCCTGCAGTGGAATACTAAAGTCTCATAAAAAGAAATGTGTTATTATTGTAGATACGTGAATTAAAAGGATTTTTATCAACAACAATCAACAATAATATAATCTCAGCAAAATGAAATAGTTTGACTTCGAAATGAGAAACTAAACGATGTCTAGCATTTATGTGAATTTTATTACATTTGTAAGCAGTGTAAGTGTTAGCATATTTCAGCAAAACATTGTCAGCAACATGTTTTGATGGCTGTTTATGTGCAATAGTTTTCACTAAATCGCGCCTCATTTCTTGCTACGTATTTGTACGTAGGGTCATTAAGGTTGTGTAGCTTTTTATATAACATGGGTTAAAGTAAGCCAGAAAACGAGCGTTTCGTTTGTATTTGTGTACTTGCGTGCTGTTTCCGGCATGGCTAACGGCTGACTGAACTGATTGGGAAGGCAGTTAAATTGAATTGGTTTCTAATAATATTTTGCTTTTGATTTTTTGTTTGAAGGCGCTAATCTCTGGAGCTACCAGTGGGATTTGTAATTATTTTTTTGTTTTGTTTGACATCCCTATATTGAGAATTCTTTTTACCTTTTACCGCCTAAACTAATGAACGGATTTAAATGAAATTTGGTAGTTGGGTAGACTATGATTTGGAATAACACATGTTTAATTTTTTTCCTACCCCCTTACCCTCACTACCGCGATATAACGTGTAGGCCGCGAGCGAAGCCGCAGGCGGAAGGCTAGTTAACCATAATTATAAACAGTTAAAAATACCCATAATAATAGTTTCCCTAAAATATTTTCAATATAGAATCATTAATTCTTATCCAACTGACCGTATGTTAATCCACGCACATAATAAAGACTAAATTCTCTGATATTTCTTTGTGTAACATCTACCACAGTTTGATTATACTGTATAATAGGTAGCCAGCGAACTACAGGCATACTCTATAGGATAAAATACTCTGGTTACCCACCCGCCTGATCCGTGTGTCCGTCCGTCCATCCTCACTTAGTGCAGCCCTTCAAATATCTAATTTCCGCCGCTCGCTCCGCCGTCGGGACAGCGAAAGGCTCTCCCTCAGTTTATTGGGGTCGATCCAGACGTATTTACATTCAGTATGTATAATATCTTTAGCAGATCAGATAATATTTTTAGATAAAAAGGAGGTTAACAACCTTCTGCGAGATCTGCGATTGTGAATGTGAGAATGCGTTACCTGCTGATCTTTTTTTTTAACCATTTATTGTACAGAAGATTGTTACAAAAGTATATGACATAATATATCAGACACAACAGGCCAACTTATTTCTATAAAGAAATTTCTTCCAGCAGGCATTTTATTTATTTATTTAACAGTTCATTGTGCACAGGAAAAAAATATCGATTAACATCATCATCATCATCACAGACCGTAACAGTCCACTGCAGGACTGAGGGGCTCTCCCACGAAAGGGGAGGTTATTGCCATAATCTCCACGCTTGGCAGGCGGCTTGGAGATTGCAGAATATACACATAATAATGGAAAACGCTGCTGCCCATTTTCCAGCCTACGGAGGCCTGATCTTTTGCCTCGAAAACATTAGTCGCCTCGTACTACATCCACGAGTGTAAGGGGTTGGTGCTATTCTACTCTGCCGGACACCACACGGCCAGACAGCGTTTAACAGGCGCTACTAGAAATCTCTTCTAGCAGGCCTTCGGAAGTATGATGTAATCATAGGATCATTATAATCTAGACGTCTTCAAGGCTAGTGTGAATAGACTGTTCCTTGAGAGGCATGCTCCTTTATCGGCCGTGTTGTCACTTACCACCAAATGAGGTGGCGGTCAAATTCCTGGCTAGTAAAATTATAAAAAAACAATCAGCCGCCAAATAGTCCTTGCATATTTCGATCATAGAATAATAAAAATAGAATAATCATCTTGGCGTTGACATAACTTAGAAAACAGTCATTGGTATATGGTCGGAGCGGGATTCGAACCCGGGACCTCTGGCTTGGGAGTCGGATACTCTAACCGCTAGGCCACCGACGCTCCACTTTCGGTCATTTAATGAGATGGAGTAATGTCAGTCTGGATAAACTTGTCATAGTGGCCAATGTCAATTCGAGGAACAGAGGATTGTCACCAACTAGATGGACCTATCAGTTAAAGGTTGCGCCATCCAACAGATTCTGTGTCGCGGTGAGGCTGGCGATGGATTGAAGCGGTTGGCGGCATTTCGTGCACTCGAAGATGTGCTCGTCAGACCACGATCCTCAGTCACGAGGGACCGACTACAGAGAGAGAGAGAGAGAGAGAGGGAGGGAGAGACTGAGAGATTATCTTTATGAGTTCTGGGGCTCTATGTTTTCGGGTCGAAAAAATAAATATTTTAATGCGCAGCCCTTATTTTTCCTAATTTACCTCTAATCCCGTACGTTCCGTTCTCCTTAACCCTCGTCCTTTAACCCGTTAGGTTTATGAATCCAACTGCTGCGGATTGTACCTACCAAGCAGTCAGCCCCGGCTTCTCTTCTCTTACTCTTTCTTCTGTTCTCCACGTCTTCCGGTCTAGGGCATCCTGTTGCCGTAAGCTGTTAGCTCTTAGATCCGTCTCGACGCTGTCAATCCATCGCTTCTTGAGACTCTCGTGGGACATCTTTCCTGATACCGGCAGGTTTGGTTACGTACCAATTGTTCACGTATTCCTGGGGAATACGGAAGACGTGACCAATCAAGCGCAAAGGAACCTCATCAAACTTATCCGCCATTAAAAATACTTACAAACTTATCACAAAAATGTTCAATATATCTCTTGTAACAACAGCTCAAACTTACAACAACCTTATTTTGTCTTCAGGAGTTAAAAAACACTATAATGATTGATATTGTACTAGATACTAGAGAGGTTTTCCCTGGAGAGTACATCATGGATTTCTTCAAGAAAGGGGTTAAAAAGTTTTTACGGGGTCAGCAACGCGTGGGTGATGCCCCTGGTATTGCAAACGTCCATAGGCTGCGGTGACTGCTTATCATCAGGCAGGCCGCAAGCTTGTTTGCCACCTTAGGGGTATAAAAAAATGTAATAATCAAAAAAGTCCAAAATCAATGTTAAAATAAAATATCGTCCCAAAGTAATAGCCGTCAAAGTAAGAAATACACACGATAAAACTTGACCATGACCTATGGAATTGGATGGTTTTGGCAAAATAAAAAAACACCTAGACCTTTCCACGGTGACACAGCACTTGTTTACTCAACACAGTATTTATTTAAGACGTACCAACATAATATCCAATAAAGGCAATCAAAATAAAACCAGCAACGCTATTACAATAGCTCAAAGGAAAGACGAACGTACAATGAACGATGACTGGATGATATCGCATAACGCTGAAGGTGGGTATTGTGGCAATGAATAATACATTTTCATTTTTATTTTGCGTCAATTGCCTCAAGAGAGTTGCCTTTCAAGTATGAAAGCTTAGACGCGCAATGTTTAACTTTGTCAATGTTAGAATTTATGATTAAATTATTTTTCATTTTAAGATGAAGCAATTGTATTTTAAGATGGAGCGGCACTGGTCTAAGCAGCGTGCTTACGAGACGGTTAATGACGGTTAAGAGTGGGTGACCGTATCGTAGCATGAGGCTAGTGGAACTTCGGGACAGCAGCGAGCTCGCCTGTTAGGTCGTTAGGTTAGGTGATCACTATAATCTAGACGCCTTCAAGGCTAGAGTGAATAGGCTGTTCCTGGACAGGCATGCTCCATCTTCGACCGCATCGTCACATACCACCAGGTAAGATGGCGGTCAAATGCCTAGATAATACAAAAAAATAAAAAGAGGTTTGCCTCCTATACCGTTCGCGAAGTGAGGTTGGTCAAGGTCTTCCGCTGGGGACCATTCAATTCAATTCAATTCAAATAATTTTTATTCAATATAAATATTTTCAGAATACACTTATTGAAAGTCAGTAATAAACAACATAATCAATTATCAAAAAATAGTTAATTGAAATTAAATACACATCACAAAATACAAAATGCATGTATGGTATGGCTACCATGTGTATAGTCATTAATATGTGACTTACTTAATATAAAATTTAAAATACCAGTATAATGTCATTATGTGATTATAGAAACTGAATATTTCCAATAAACAAATTACAAAATTTGGCAAATCAGACCCTGGGACTGGTTTAGCTGATTAGCACCCTGTGGCGGTATATTTATATTTTAGAACCGTAACAGACTTGAGGTTGTGCATTTTTGTCACAGAGATTCTATGTGCGTGAATAGTAGGGCAACCAATAAAGCTTTGGATCAGTTTGTATCAGGTAAGATGGCGGTCTGGCGGAAGGAATGCCTGTCTTGTCAAATATGTTAAAAAAGCAAAAAAGCTGGGCTTTTTGCTCGTTTCTCTAGCTCATTTCTATACTGGGACAAGGGCGTGAGCTTTATGTATGTATGTATGTTTGCGTACTTATAGTTAAAAAAAAACTCAAGAGACGCGGTTGGTTACTTTCTAGAAAGTACATAATCAAACCAACTTAAGTAGGATTTTTTCGTCGGGGTTAAAAAATAGGTTTATGTATGTATGTATGTATGTAAACTCTTTATTGCAATTAAAAAGAAATACAGTAGTGAGAAAAATATCATTTTACAAAGCAAAAGCGGGCTTATCGCACAATGGGATTTCTTCCAGCCAACCTTAGACCCTTTGAAAGGAGATCTAAAGAGCGTTGGTAAGAGAGGTTTACGTAGATGGGACGTTGAAAACACTTACGTAGTCAGTGTACACATAAATCCTTGAACTGCAAAATTATTGCGTTTTCGGCGATAGTTGCGAGTTGCGACAATAGTTGAACGCGGGTATTGTCAAAAGTATGACGGAATATTGCGGGTAAGTTATGTCATATTTCTATTTGTGAACCCTTTTCAGGAAATTGTGTTTTGCTGCTTCCGCCATATTGAAGTCTGTTGAATGTAAAATGTAAATGTATTTATAATCCTGTATTATACAAATAATAATAAGGTAATGTAATATAAATTACAATAGTGGATCGCATCTACTATACGAGAGCGTCGGTGGCCGAGCGGTTAGAGTATGCAACTCGTAAGGCAGAGGTCCCGGGTTCGAATCCCGCTCCGGCCATGTACCAATGACTGTTTTCTGAGTTATGTACATTAGTTGAATACTAACCGATGCTCTTACGGTGAGGGAAAACATCGTAATGAAACCTGCACATTCTGGCGATTGGATGTGTAACCATGATCCAATCTGGTCAGGTTCCCCTGGTAGCAGGGTCATGGAAGTCAAACAGCAGTCGCTCCACTGTAATTACCTGACCTGCCGAATCCTGGATCATGGTCAAGGCGGACTCCAGGCCATTGTGCGCGAGAGCACAACCGGGACATTAACGCTAAGAGGATTATTAATAATAGTGGATCGCATCATGTGCCACTGGATAGTCTCTACCTACCCCTGGGCGTGAGTTTGTATGTAGCTATGTACCAACGTGAAGGCGTGTATTGACTGCTCGCAAGCAGCGTCGCGAGTCAAACGACGTAAAGTAAAGCTAGCCGATATACACATAGCTAGATATGTCGATACACGCCATAAAGTTTTCATCATCACCAGCCCGTACCAGTCCACTGCAGGACTTAGGGCCTCTCCCACGAAAGGGGAGGTTATTGTCATAATCTCCACGCTTGGCAGGCGGGTTGGAGATCGCAGTGTTTAAATATAAGAATGGAAAATGCTGCTGCCCATTTTCAAGATTACGGAGACTCTTGATCTTTTGCCTCGAATACATTAGTCGCCTTGTACGACACCCATGAGTGTAAGGGGTTGGTGCTATTCTACTCTGCCGGACACCACACGGCCAAAGTATAAAGTATTATGAATACACCATTTTATTAGCATACTCCTTCACGTTTGCATCCTCTACATTATTGAAGGGTTTTACTGTAATCTACAAGTTTGGCAGGCTGCCTGGAGATCGTAGTATTTGAAATATTGCTGCCCATTTTCCGTGTTAGTTAGGATCTAAGACTTGTTTTGTCAGGTGGTAGTACTCTGTCAAGGCTGAGTCTTAGCCCTCACAGTCAAAACGCACCTACAGCAAAAATACAGAACAGCAGGTACGTTGTCACTGTGAAGACTAAAATGTAATGAATCATACCTGTAATTGCGCTGATTATCTTATCCTTCAAACCGGAACACAACAATTTATATTTTGTAACTTTATAAGATGATAAATAAACTATTATTATTATTATTATTATTATTTATAATTCAAGCTGTTGCTTGGCGGCAGAAATAGATAAGGCGGTGGTACTCGCCCAGGCGGACTCATGAAGTTAAACAGAATCCTACCATCCGATAAAACAAACACTGGCTATTAACACCAAATCATACACCAATACCAAACCTCGTTTCCTCATATTACGTAACGTACCTATCCGGAACACAATCGCTTGACAAATGATGCCTGAATGATACGTGAGACGCAGTTGTAGC
Source organism: Blastobasis lacticolella (assembly GCA_905147135.1). Taxonomy (NCBI): domain Eukaryota; kingdom Metazoa; phylum Arthropoda; class Insecta; order Lepidoptera; family Blastobasidae; genus Blastobasis; species Blastobasis lacticolella. Next base: position 14,212,630 of record LR990061.1, read on the forward strand.
GATGCTGAGGGGAGAAATGCATTGTAACGCTACTGGGAACTGTAGCTGTATGTAATGCTATAAGAAAAAACCTAATACAATACAAAAACTTGATAATCAAACACGAAAATACATCTACAGAGTTCAAATTTATAAAATTTCAATTACAATAATTAATGTGTTAATGATACTGTTAATGTACAATAAAGTGTTAAATAATAATAATAATCATCATATTGACCACGATCAAGAATTTGGCAGAACAGGTAGTCACAATGAAGGTGAGATGGATACTGCCATCTCACCTCCGAGTTAACAGGGGAACCTGACGAGATTGTGGTTACACATCCAGTCACCTGAATGTGCTAGGATTTATCACAATGTTTTCCCTCACCGTAAGAGCATCGGTTAGTGATCAACAAACGTAACTCAGAAAAATGTCAATGCTACATGTCAGCACTGGGATTCGAACCCGGGACTACACTCTTACGAGTCGGACCCCTAAAGCCATTAGGCATCAGGTGGTAGGACTCTGTCAAGCCTGAGGAGTCTGCTTGGCTGAGTATTACCGTCTTATCTATTTCCGCCTCCAAGCGACCTTTTTCCGCCTTCAAGTTTGAAGGATAAGGTAGCCAACGCAATTAGAGGTACGAGGCATTTCATCTTAGTCCTCACTGACAACGCACCTGCCGGTCTGCATTTTTTTACCTGCAACCTAAATGCATGAATGGAAGATGTTATGAGTGACAGTTACCGCTTGCCATCAGATGGGCTGTCTGCTCGTTTGTCATTGCGTAAAATAAAAATAATGAACAACTGCATGAATCGTAGATGTTATGGGCGACAAAATTCAAAATATCTTTATTGATTAGGACATTAAATATCTCTTTCAATCGTCAAAAAGGAGGTAGGGAAGTAGGAAGGAAACACAGTGACATGCTGACCGCCCTATAGCCGCAGCAAACCCACCCCACGCCAACCACGACCGGACCGTGCTCGACAATGCCAGGCAGAGCCGGACTGCGCTCGATATATTATATAGGTATGTCTAGTATAATTAACAAAGAAAACTACCTAAAACTACAGCAAGAGTAAGCCAGTCCACCAAGGCAGCACCCGTTCACGAGTATAACGCAGGGCCCAGCCATCGTCCAACCTTATTTGAGGGAAAAGAGCGACCCGGCCCCCACGCCACCGCCAGACAGACTTTTAAGTGAGCGTGCATCACACATGCTGCATATGATAGGTAGTGACAGATACCGCATACCACCAGTATACCTATTGACAACATTGATGGCATAATTTTTAAACATTTATAAATTGACATCATTTTGTACATCATCATTTTGACATTGCTAGATATTATCTAAACTCGCATATTTTAATTGGTCATGCCAATTGTTGTTATATGTAATTTAATTCAATTGTATTTTGATTGTTTAAAATAACTACTGTTAATTTTATACCATTTATTATTATGACGATGTGTGTATAATACTATAAATAAATATTAATATTCAGTGTCACTGAGAAAATTACGAACGCATGCACAGCCGCAAAAGCTAGTCTACAACGATACAGCAGGTGGCGCTGATGCAATTTTTCATCCTGTAATCAATCTTACGTGTTACACGTCGGAATAAGTAACAACTCCACATGTTCATCTATGTATCTACAACTCATAATTCCACCGGTTGTGTTGATTTATGCTCTTACCACGGTTTCACTCTTGGGGCAATATTTTTGAATTACTCGCCTCGTGTCGAACGGTTTTCCATTTTTATTTACGATATGGAAATAACAATATTTTGATGAAGAACGGAGATTTACCCTATTTTTTAACCGTTCGCTTTCTGTGTTACCAATGTAATTTTAAAGGTATTGAATTTTCAATGCCAAAACAAAATTAAAATCCGTTCGATATTGCCAGAGGCTATAGGCGATGTATTATTGGCGATTAAAAAGTACCTATAGCATCTGGCAATATCGCAGGAGTAACTAGCGGGCTACCTACCTATCTAAATAGGTAGGTACTATGTAAACGGTTGACCTCATCGTCGCTTTCCATCAGGTGAGTTGAGGTCAAATGGAAGCCTATTGACAATAAAAAAAAAAGATTGACTTTGAAATTGTTATGAACCTAAAAATAATGATAATTTTAGACATATAAAGCTTTTGTGTATAGGCGTTTCTAGACAAGCACGTTCCATCTTCGGCCTGGCAAAACATCCGACTGCACACTTCTGAACCGACGACGGCGTTCTATCTGTCCCATTTTCATCACACCGTGACGGAAAGGACGTGGTGGAACACATCCATCACCAAGTAGTACCTGATGAGGGTCCAGCTCTTGGAATCACACCAAATGGTAACATAGTTGGGCCTCCAACAACAGTACACTACAATACACCGAGATTGTAGAATAAAACAAGGAGTACTTTTAGGAGTGGGTGATAAGGGGGTTTTACGGGGTCGGTAACTCTCCCCCCCTCTCCCCTCAGCCCCCTTCGGTATTGCCAATGTCCATATGGTGCTCACCATCAGATAGGCCGTAGATGGTCTGTCACTTTAGTGGTATAAAAAATAATAGTAACATAGTTGGGCCATCGACTGAAAAAGTAGACCGCATTCTGTTGTCATATTATATAGGTTTATTTATTATATTATGTATATTTATGTATATTAGTAATTGTTAAATGATGTGCTAATATTAGTATTTGATTTGTATATAGTCTGCCTATATTTACATCCTCATATGTATATATGGGGTTATATTCTTTGTAGTTAAATAAAAAAATAAAAAAAAATTGTGGACAAATTCACACAGCGCCATCTAGCCCCAAAGTAAGCAAAGCTTGTGTTATGGGTGCTAGATAACTGATAAACTACTTATATACTTTTAAATATATACTTATTGTACATAGAACACCCGGACCCGTAACAGAAATTAAAATTAATCATTTCAATTTCTGCCCGGCCGGGAATCGAACCCGGGACCTCTTGCGTGGCAGACCGGCTTTTGACCACTGAACCACACAGGTCGTCTAACTCAGGTTGTTTATACTCTCAATTGCCTTCACCGCTCATCAAAGGTCTTCTCGGCTTATCAAAGGTTAGCTGGAAGAAATCCCGTTGTGGGATAAGCTCGCCTTTGCATTATAAACTGCCTTTTTATATCCTGTAATGTTATAAATTGATGCAATAAAGAGATTACATACATACATACCGCAATACGCCAAGGTGAAGTTTAAAAGTGGAACAAAAGGTGGGGAAATCAAGGCCAATTTCCAATTCAAACGAAATACATTCTTTGGAACATAAATAGTATCCAATAAGGGAAATTACGTCGCTCCATATAACCGCATTACTCTGCATTCAATGAAAAGCACACAACATTTCCTCGCATTCCCTTTCAGTACATATGAGCGACGGCGTTCGATTGTGTATGTGGTACACTCAAGGACATTGTTATGACCACACACCGTAATGTTTTTTTAACACTATATTTTTTTGCCTAGGTAGTTAGAGCTCGTCTATGCTGAAATGACGCGCCCCACTATCGCATTTAATTTCATTTATAATTCATTTATTCAAGTGACCAGACTCATTGTGTTAGAAATTTCTTAATCTATTTGTTAGTGCAGTTATTTGTAACTAATACAATTTGTTGTGGGTTTTGTAACTCTTCAATAAATCAACTTTTTAACGATTAGTGGACTGTATTTTTGTAGATAATTTGATTACATGCATTGGAAGTAAAAATTAACAATGTAAGGCGATCTTTCCTCGGCTGAGTGCTGCTTGCGAGTGGGGAGGTCCGCGGGCGGGGTCCGCGGCCGCGGACAGCGCGAGTCGCGGGACACGTGATCCTACGTATTTCCAACATGCCCGCCGGCGTTGGGAGACTGGTCTTCCAACTCTGAATCATTGATCTGCTGCGGGAGAGGGCAGATTCTGTTGAAGGCGCGTCTGATTACACCCTTAGTTGTTCGCACATCTGCAACTCTATTGATACCATCAGCTCCAGGGTAAGTCTTTACGACTCTTCCTAAACTCCACTTCATAGGAGGGATAGCATCTTCTTTGATTAAGACGAGAGTTCCTTCTTCAAGGCGTCCCCTGGAGACACGCCACTTTATTCTTTGCTGTAGTTCTGCGAGATACTCTTTCTGCCATCTGATCCAAAACTGTTGGCGCATCTGTTCCAATCTTTCAAATCTTGTAATATGAGATCTATTAGCATCGACAAGCGTTGGCGTCGGCAAAGCGGTTAGAGGTCGCCCCACCAAAAAGTGTCCTGGAGTCAGTGGCGTCAAGTCATGGGGATCGTTGGATAATGGGGTTAGGGGTCTCGAATTTAATATAGCTTCAATTTGAGTCAAGATTGTATACAAATCTTCAAAGACCAAGTGAGCATTACCTAATACGCGGCGCAAATGCATTTTAACTGATTTAACACCTGCCTCTGCTAACCCTGCCATATGTGGTGTATATGCTGGTATGAATTTGAAGTCAATACCTTCGTTTTGAGACATATTCTCAGAGATTGATAATGCGTTCTCCTTAAAGAACTTCTTAAGCTCGTTATGAGCTCCAACAAACTGAGTTCCATTGTCGGAATAAATGATTTGTGGTTTCGACCGTCTAGCTATGAATCGCCGTAAAGCCGAAAGAAAGGAATCCTTACTTAAGTCGCTCACAAGCTCAAGATGAATGGATTTTGTAGTAAAGCAAACAAAGAGTGCTATGTAAGTCTTTTCTGTTTTACTACCACGACCTCTTCTGTTTAATGCTGTTATTGGACCGGCATAGTCCATACCAGTTGTTTGGAAGGGGTACCCTGGTTGGAGACGTTGCTGCGGTAGATTGCCCATAATCGGCGTTACATTTTTTGCGTTATAACGAAAACATCGTAAGCATTTATGTACGACATGCTTTGATAACTACGACCACCTAGAGGCCAAATATGCTCACGAATTGTACTTAGAAGCTGCTGAGGACCAGCATGCATTTGACGCAAATGTTCTTGTTCAAAAATAAGCTTCGTCAGGGGGTGTTTTGATGAAACTAAAATCGGATGTTTTTTATCGAATTTAAAATCTCCATACTTTAATCGACCGCCAACTCTGATAAGACCATTCTGATCAATGAATGGACTCAATGACAAAAGCTTGTTTTTGACTGATAGCGCTTTGCCATTCGACAGCGTATAATATTCTTCATTAAAAGTTTCAACTTGAGATAGTTTTAGCAATTTGGTATATGAATTCTGAATTTCTGTGTGCGCAATGGGCCCCGTTAACCGTTTATCGCGATTCCTACAATTATGTATAAACCGCAAGACGTAACTCATTACATTCTTTAACTTTTTCAATTTAGAATAAGACCCGAATGGAAATGGATCCCTGTCATTTGTAACGCACACGTTTGCCATTACTTCCGGTAAGTCAGATTCTGAAAAATCAAATGTTTTATTGGGCCAATTTTGTTCAGGATTCACTAAAAATGGGGCACCATGCCACCACAAATTGTTTTGGTCTCTGCTTAATTTCACAACACCTCTACTTAATAAATCAGCTGGATTTGTAGCAGTAGGCACATGACGCCAGCTGAAATCTTTTGTCATTTCCTGAACAACAGCGACTCTGTTTTTGACATATTGCTTTAATTTGTTTGGTGGTGTCTTCAACCAACAAAGAACTACAGAAGAATCTGTCCATAGATAGATCTGTTGTATTTTTAACCGAGTGGTTGACAATACCTTGTCTACAAGTTTCGCTGCTGTGACAGCTCCACACAATTCCAAGCGGGGTATTGTATTTGCTTTTAGAGGCGCTACTCTGCTCTTGGCGCAAAGTAGATGGACCTCGACATTGCCCTTGACATCTGCTGATCTAATATAAACGCATGCTCCATAGGCGTCTTTTGATGCGTCACAAAAGACGTGGACTTGGATGATCACTGGGACACTGCATACAACTGGTCTAGGAATGAGAAGCTCATTGAGGCCACCGATACTAGTCAGGAACCTCGACCATAGGTTTAATACGTCACGAGGTATAGGGTCATCCCATTGCAATTTGTGTAGCCAAAGCTTCTGTAAAATAATTTTGCCAATTATTAGGAAAACACTTAACAGTCCCAGTGGGTCGAATATTTGCGATATCGTGGACAGAATCACTCGTTTTGTGACCTTGGTATCATAGGTATCATTGATCACAAATCGCAATTGATCACGTTGAGGCAACCATTTCAACCCTAGTGCGCTGGACTGATCGTGTTCACTCAGATCCACCATTACAGACTCCTTTGAACACATTGAGGTATCACAAGCAGGCAAATTTGAATGAAACTTTCTTAAGTTGAAACAGCCAGAAGCTAAGACTTCACAAACCCTTTTTCGAATTTTCATTAAACCTTCAGTTGTATCATCACCAGTTATTAAATCATCGACGTAGAAATCTTCATCAATAACCATTTGAACTTGTTCATCGTTACACTCTGATGCCAATTGTTTCAGGCAACGAATCGCGAGATATGGGGCTGAAGCCGTGCCATATGTCACCGTATTCAGAGTGTAGGTTTGTAGTGGTTCGGCGGAACTCGAGCGCCAAACAATTTGCTGTAAATGCCTTTGACTTTCATGTATAAGCACTTGCCTATACATCTTTTCTATATCCCCCGTCATGACATAACGATGTTGCCGAAACCTTAGTAATATTGACAATAAGTCACTCTGTATCGTCGGCCCTACCATCTGAATATCATTCAGTGATAGTCCGGAGGTTGTCGGCGCACTAGCGTTGAATACTGCGCGCAATTTTGTTGTCGTGCTCTGTTCACGCAGTACTCCATGATGCGGTAGGAAATATGAATTTGCTGGCGAATTATTGATATCGCCCTTTGTCATGTGTCCTAACTCTGCGTACTCTTTCATGAAAGCAACATACATCTCTTGTAATTTAGGCTGCTTTTGAAACTTACGTTCCAGAGAAAGGAAACACTGCTTAGCTCTATCGAAAGAGCTACCTAATGCTTTTTCTGACATTTTTAGTGGCATAGCTACAACAAACTGACCATTGTTGTTTCTTGACATATTTTGCTTAAAGTTTTCCTCGCACATACTCTCTTCGAGTGAGAATACTTGTTTTTTGGATTCTGGTATTTCCTCAATATCCCAGAACTTAGCTAATTGCTCTTGAATGCTATCAAATTGACTGAAATTGCATGAAACTTGTGTGTTCTGAGAGCCCCCAATTGGCCCCGACACTATATAACCAAGCCTTGTTTCTTGTAATACTGGATACTTGTTTAAACGTATTTGATTTGACCCAAGCAGATCCCAAAATATGTCTGCGCCAAGGAGCAAATCTAGACTTGACGGACGATAGAACTCTGGATCTGCGAGCGTTACATATGCTGGGAATTTTAGTGTAGCCATATCCACGATACTGTTTGATGATGAAGTTATATATGGCAACACTAAAAATCTTACATTTTCTTGAAATGAATTGAACCTAGACTGTATAACCGTATCACATTTTTTGGTGATAGAAGTGACTGCATTGTTTATACCTGCAACAGTGAAGTTTGATTCTTGTGGCTTTAGAGACAACTTTAACATTAGTGATTCCGTCATGAAAGAGGCCTGACTACCAGAGTCCAAGACTGCTCTTGCAAGATGCCATTTATTGTAAATATCTCTAACCTTAACTACCGCTGTTGCAAGCAACACTTGGCCATTTTGATGGCTTTTGACAGTAAGTGCGGTCATCGGTGACGCACTGACTTCTACTCTTACATCGCTGTGTAATAAGCTGTTATGTTTGCGTTTACATATCCTACAGGGACCAAGGCGACAATCACGTCCCAGGTGACCCACGCGAAAACAATTAGCACATAATTTTGAGTCATAAATGAATTTTAAGCGGTCTTTGACACTCAAGCTTAAAAATTTATCGCAATGATACAATGCGTGATTATCGTTGCAAAGTTGACAACAAAATGCATTATTTTGGTCACCCGCGTACGTGGTAGTGGCCAAGACCCTGAAATTTTTATTTTGTTTAGACTGTACTGTACCAACATGTTGTTTGCTTGTGTTCGTACTTAACTCAATTGTTTCCAATAGATCAGCCCTGTTTTTAAGAAACTTTGTAAATATATCTAACGAAATTTGTTTGTATTTAACCTTGTGCTCTTCCCATTCACGTAGCGTACGTACATCCAGTTTTGATGAAATGATATATATAATGAGTGTGTCCCAGGACTTTGTCGGTTCGCCTAAAATTTCTAAAGCCCGTAGGTTTTTAGTGTAGGCGTCGAGAAGCCCACGTATCGATTTCGAAGATTCTTTTGTTATAGATTCTTCAGTAAAAATTGCTTTGACGTGATTTTGTATCAGTATACGTGTATTATCGTAGCGCTCACATAGTGCACTCCAAGCAACTGTGTAATTTGCAGCTGAGAATTCAAGTGATCGTATAATTTGAGCAGCGCCTCCACCCAGAGAAGCCCTAAGGTAGTGAAACTTTTGTACACTACTTATGGATTTATTATTATGTATAAGTGAAACGAATGTATCGCGAAACTCCAACCAACTGTAGTATTCTCCTGAAAACTTTGGTATCTGTATTGTAGGCAACTTGACACCCTTTGATGCTGAGCTCGGACCCGTGCTTTTAACTGTACCCTCGTTCTCGTTATCACTAGACGACGAAGAGGCGGTGGAAGAACGAACTTTGTGGGGTTTTACGTAAAATGATGGCTTTTTGTACGTTTGGCATAATTCCTGTGCTCTAGCCATATTACGGAAATACTGTGTTTCAAAATCCGATCTCTGAGCTTCCTGTACTTCTAATTCCTCTTCATCTTGACACAAGGTCTCAATACCCGACTGAACCTGATCAAATTCGCTATAAATTCCATCCATCTTCGAGATACGTAACTTTAATTCAAGCGATTGAACTTCATTACACACAGTGACATTAGAGTAACTACTTAAATATTTCTCGAAGTTTGTGAGTCGGCACTTGTAAGTTCCTCTCTTTCTGATTAATTCCGCTAAATCACTCATATTGGCAAAACAATGTACCTATTACTGAATCGAAACACACAACTGTACGCTACTATAAACACCAAATAGTTAGCTCAGGTACCTGAATGTACCTCTAAATATTGTCTAACACTGTTAACTATTACCTACGCAAACCACGTTCAATATAAGTCCGCAAGCATGTTTATATAGACAGGTAAATACGAAAATATTCAAATAATAATTGGATAAAATTGCACTTCAAACTGTTTTGCTTTTGAAAACAGAGAAATGAACGTACCTACGAGAATAATTCGATATTCTAAATGTATTTAATTAATAATTAACATTAATGATAATTTATTGTGATTAGTGAAAATTGTAATGTGATTTTGGTACAATTATTTACCCACCCAACACGACAACTCGCATCCGTAGGCACCTACTTTGTACACCGCTATCGTCATAAAATTCGTATAATACGAATTAAAGAAACCAGCTAAATTGCAAATATCATTAGAATAAATTGTCAATAATCAGTGACAAACGTAATAAACATACAAATAGTGAACGATTTTTGTTATTGTTACCTGCGTGAATGTTCACCGGCCGGCGATCCTAAAGAGCCAGCACAACTTGACCTCCGTTAAGATATACTTGCGGCGACACGGGAGCTCAACTTATTTGGTCTATGCTAACAATGGAACGCGACACGTAAGAGTGATAGTAGATATTAACCTATTTTTACTGTACAGAATCACTGCAGTAAAAGGATAATGATAAATTTTACACTTTATTGTTGTAATAATTAGATTTTAGATGAAGTAACGCTATCTACTTGGGGGAAAGCTTTGATAGGGACTAGGACGCACTTTAATAATGAGGTTAACTCGCACCACTTGCCTTATTTTCTTGATAATTACTCACGCTTGATTGTTGTCGTAGTACAGTATAGACCTTAATCTTGCACAACTATTCCATCTCACAACTGTTCCTTGGTAAATTCTTGATTTTGCTTCTGTATTTCCATAGGTATACTATCCGGCTCGTATGGACCACTTTTATGTTGTGGGTTTTGTAACTCTTCAATAAATCAACTTTTTAACGATTAGTGGACTGTATTTTTGTAGATAATTTGATTACATGCATTGGAAGTAAAAATTAACAATGTAAGGCGATCTTTCCTCGGCTGAGTGCTGCTTGCGAGTGGGGAGGTCCGCGGGCGGGGGCCGCGGCCGCGGACAGCGCGAGTCGCGGGTCACGTGATCCTACGTATTTCCAACACAATTAATTAAGCATTTCTCACAACATGTCGTTGGCAGCAGTGAGACATGTATGGGCAGTCGAGCCTATCTGCGATAATTGCCAGGATGCTGTTGGGGCTGGCCCGCACTCTGCTGACCAGGGATGCTGCTCTTTTGCGCACACAAGCAAATTTAAAATATGAACGCAATACATATACAAATGCCGTTGTAATTGGTCATTCAGTTGCCGCTGAACTCAAACGTAGGAGCACGCGTCTAGTCGGAAATGCCTGTCTAGTCTAATATTAAAAAAAGTCGCTGACCACCTTCCTTCTCCATCATCAGATCAACTGACTAATAACATGATATTGCATTTTCATAAATTTACATGTGTATGAATTATCTGGAAGTGGGTCAAATCCCAGGTCAGGGAAAGGTTATTCTCAGGGTCTGATGATATAATCAGGTGGCGATGAATTTTTAAAAAGTGAATAAACAGTAGATTATTATTACGCCTACTGAAGGCATAATTTCTGAAGTTAGTATGGAAAATCTAATACACTTGAACACAATCTGAACAGCTAGAGATGCAATTATGGTCACATTATGGCAAGGTTTAGATATAGGTCCTTTGCAAGGGACATGTTATTGTAAACGATCTTTAAAATTCTATTCGATCTTTTAAATACCCTTTTCAAAAGTCAGAATAAATACAGTAGCAACCCTAGTGAGTCGGCAAATTTAGGTAAACATTTTCGAAGACAACGGGAGTGGACCTTCTGTTAGTTTTCTATTTTGTGACCTAACCGACGGAAAAATTACAGATAACCCCTGACCAAGTAAACATATCCTTTAATCAATATTTCCATATCGATTAAACTGGTTTTCGAATACTGAAAACCACATCGAAATCGGTCTATCCGTTCGGGAGCTACAATGCAGACAGATACACATCTCCACAGATACATAGATCCAAAGACGCACGCGTCAAACTTATAGCTGTGTGTGTAAACTTATTTAAAATAAAATAAATAATAAAAATAAGTAAATAAATAGCACACCTCTTTTTCCATCGGGTATTAAAAACAACTTGTTCACTCTAGCCAAGCTGTCTTAATAACCAACAGTTACTGTTGCCCTATCTACTCTACCTTTATAATATGTGTGCGACGACCTGAGTGGTTCAGTGGTCAACATGCCAGTCAGCCACGCAAGAGGTCCCGGGATCGATTCCCGGCCGGGCAGAAATTTAAATGATGAATTTTAATTTCTGTTGCGGGTCTAGGTGTTCTATGTATAATAAGTATGTATTTAAGTAGTATATCAGTTAGCCATCACCCATAGTACAAGCTTTGCTTAGTTTGGGGCTAGATGGCGCTGTGTAAATTTGTCCACGATTATTTATTATTAATATTATAGTATGATTATAGACATGTCTATATCTCTACGTCAGTTTCATTCCCGGCTGATGAAACACTACAATTACTAGATCGAATCGAGTTCCATACAAGTAAATAAAAAGCCTTGTACGAAACTAGTTTCAAAACTCCGTTTCTAAAAACAGCCGAATGGGTCTTAATATAGCTGTTCATCTTCTCTTGCCACTAACTGTACGTCTATCGCGGCACTCGATCAATAAACTACGTTGTATGTAACAACATTTTCTCAGTAACAGTTGCTGTGCTTCGCATACTAACGTGACGTGTACGACATTAGTAGGGCTCTCGCACCTGAGAAGTTGGTGATGGATACCATACATTTGCATTAATAGGTTCATGTAGCACTTATATAAGAAATACGGGAACTGCAATAGCTAGCGCACATAATGCGAAGCAACAAATATAACCACTAGAGTAAAATACAAGGCCGCAAACCACCTGGCCGAAGACAGACATCCTGGCTGAGAAATTTCAGAGACTGGTTTGGGATGCATACTTGGTCCTTATTCCAGGATTCCATGATCGCCGACCTCCGTCAGAACATGGGATCATAGAAAGAAGAAGAAGTAAGAAGAGGCGTACTGACAGACAGACGACATTCTTTTAACTTAATTGTTCCGAGCTCAGGGGGCGACGCGGGTAGGCCGGCTGGTGCGTGCGGGTGCTCGCGCCGGCGGGCTGGCTGGGGCCGGGCACGCAGTGCACATGATTCGCCTAGGCGGTTATGTGCGTAGCGTGTATCGGTGTCCGGTGTCTTGCCGGAGTGAGCGCTTGTGCGCGCTGATCGGTCTGCATGCGTCGCCCCCTACCTGGATGAGCTCACTTAATTTTCCCTTTGCTTTCCATTAGATTTTTGACGTTTGAAAAGATATTAATTAACGTAATCCTAATTCAATAAATATTTTTTCATTTTCAGAAGCACATTAATTACATAAACTTGACATCGTGATAGTTGCATAAAGATTAAACTGACATTCAAATTATTATATTTTAACTAAATAACATTTAAATATTAAACCAATTTAATTATTACTGTTAAGATTATTGATTGATGTATTGCGTTGATAATTGTATTTATTGTTTTTAATTGATTGTGCTGACTATGGAGTTTAATTTTCTGAAATAAATATTATATTATATTATATTAATAAGTTACACTCGTATTCAGAAAGGTTACTATGAGGTCTCACAGTGCACGCGAACGCACAGGGTTCCAACCCACTATATTTGAGTAGCGATCGGCACCATACATCCGTCAAAATGAACGGAATTGACCAATCATACATTACGTCGTCAATTGATCGTACGCTTTTCAAGAAAATTTCTGCAGCGTACGACTATCTGGTACGGTTTTCCTGTAGATATTTAGGAGTCGATCAAATTCAAATTTCTAAATTTCTTTATTGATTAGGACATAAAATATCTCTTTCAATCGTCAAAAAGGAATGGGGTAGGAAAGTAGGAAGGAAACACACAGTGACACGCTGATCGCCCTATGGCCGCAGCAAACCCACCCCACGCCAACAATGACAGCACCGTGCCTGACAATGCTAGGCAGAGCCGCACTAACACATTTGCGTCTTTAAAAACAGTCCTGCAGGTCAAAGGACCTCCGGTCTTGCCGGTCTGCCTAGGTATAGGAATACAGGTGTATTCTAAAATAGAAAGATGTCTTCCAGCTTGAAGGAAGATAACCAGTGTAGGCTATTGGAGTTGTATCTACTTAATAAAAGTACTTCAAAATATGGATCGAACATTGCAATTTATATCATCATCATCACAGCCCATAACAGTCCACTGCAGGACTTCGGGCCTCTCCCACGAAAGGGGAGGTCATTGCCATAATTTCCACGCTTGGCAGGCGGGTTGGAGATCGCAGTGCAGTTGATGTAAATCTACCCAGAAATATGCTGCTGCCCACCTTTCGGATTTGTCCCTTAGTCGCCTCTTACGACACCCACCTGAAGAGATAGGGTGGTGCTATTCTTTGAGGTGGCGGCACCACACACCACTTGCAATTTATATGATAAATAATAATTATTTCACCAGATAGTCATGCTGGAATACTCGAAAAATAAGAAACTGCTAAATTTCAAGCTAAAACTTTGCGATCTGGTGCCCACAGTATAATTCCGCCATCGCACTACCAGCCGCGGGCTGGGAACTCTTCCGCACTACGTAGACCCTCTGTTGGTCACGACGCGAAGGTCGAAAAAACGTTTCTCGCTTGTACGATTCGGATGTGGAATGAGCTCCCAGCCAGTGTGTTTTTTGCACTATGACATGGGATCGTTCAAGAGGTATATTAGAGATATCTTCATAGGCGGGCAACGCATTGGTAACTTGGTAATTGGTTGTTGGTGTTGCTGATGTCGTGTTCGATAAGTGCACTTTCTATCAGGTGGCCTTGCCTGTTATCTGCCGTATAACATTAAAAAGAAAACTGCCGTATTACGTAAAAAAGGTCCTGAGAATCTAATTTACATCGCTGAGTTCGAAAAATCATTCATTTACATACATAAGTAGTTTCTCCATGCCGTATTTCTTTGCAACACCTTTGATTGTTGCTTGTTTTCTCTATGGATTTTTGTAACGAATCTAATGTATACCATACCACATTTAATTTTATGCACGGAGGAGTGCCTTGATCATTGCCTTGAATTAGAATTTCTAGCACAAAGGAAATTTTCCATTTAATTTTCCCAGGGGTCGAAACTTATAAAGAGCTGAAAGAGTTTTAATTTTTATAGTTCGGACATTTCTTAACACCGCCGTAACAAGGGTAACTTCTCTGAAAATTCCTTAATATGAAATTATTAAAGTTCAACATAGAGTTCCTTAGAAAAAAAATTGTATTAACAAAATTATAACTGTTTATTAATAATACCATATTGAGGTACTTAATGTGGTGTAATAGTACAGTATAAACTATTATTAACAATATAAACTAGTAGAATTACAGTTTTTACATTTGAGTTTAATTTAAAATAATCTTGGGTAGGATAATCTTTTATTAGCGAAAAAAATATTTTTCTCTTTGTACAAGTGTCACAAATCAAAAATTCTATTTTATGTAATATGAAAATATTTGTGTAAAATTATATCAAGTAAATTTTATTTTATTACATTGCTGTCTCGATTGGATTTATTTACGGGAATCGAGTTACAAGATAAATTACCTGACCTACGTCATCTTAAATCGCTCTCTTCTAATATGACTCGTGACATTTCACTCCGATAACAAAGAAATCAATCAATAATAATTTTGTAAACTTCATAATTTTTAATCGGTTTTGGCCCAGAACATGGAAGGAAAATTTCCACACACATAACTAGTTTTCTCCAGGAAAGAAATGTTCCCCTTACTTAACTAGTTATCAAACTTAGTTATCTGAGTGGAACGAATGATCCACTGCTGCAAACTGATAAGCTGATACTGTCTTGACACCCGCAACTATAACGAAGAAGTGAAATAGAAAACTAATATATGAAATTGGAAACATTTGGTTCCGAGTTAAATAAAGATAAACAAAATGGATACGGCGTAGATGAATTCCAGAAATCGGAGGAAAAACGCACTAATATATCATTAAGTACAGTACAAGGGCGATAAATGTTAGGGCATTGCCTGTGAAATTAGCTCTTTGTATGGCGAAAATGACGGAAACTGGAATTTTAGTACAAGCCAATTTTACAGTTTCTTTGCTAATGGCCAATCCGATATCGATGAAACTTTTATAGGTATAATCAAGCAGCATTAAGCTAACTGTTGTATAATAATTCATTTTGATAACTGCCTTTTCCATAAAGATACATCTGGTTAAAAAGGCAAAACTGACGACAATGAAAAGGAGTATTTTGAAACCTTCGATATTGTTTTGATATAAAATTTTAGGGATTTACTGGCATCTAAACATACTTTTTTTTCAAATCATGTATATTTTATGTATAGAGAAATATTAATATTTGGAAAAATGTGTAAATTCAAAACATAGAACTGTAATTTCAAAGGCAAGAACCCAATAATGCACATCAGCTATTTTGGGTTCACATATAGTTATCTCTGTCGCATGTGTTTAAGTAAATATAAAGCCGAAACTAGCAGATCTGCATTATAAGTTGTAAGTTTTTTTATTAAGATGGCTTGCATTTTGTCGCAAAGCTAAGTTTTTTCCTTCTATATACATAGAGGAAGGGCCTATGAAGTATTATTCAATGTCGTTCTTTCTGGTATATTCAAATCTGGTTTCTTCAGTCTTCTCAGTACGATTACGTGGTGTTCTGTCGCCAAATGCCATTATATTCGGGCTGTAACGTTAAACAAAAATGAAATTTGTATTTTCTAAATGATGTAGGAGCCTACTTAGGTTTTGTAGCGTAGTTTAACTTATTAATTACTTCTTGAATATTCCAAATCGTTGTCGTTTAATAAAGTTATTTTTTTCTCATAATAGACAATGGCCCTAAATTGAAACCTTGAGGGACACCAGTATTTACCGGGACAAAAATTTAATTAAGCATTTATTTTTATTCTGTCATCTACAGGTGTCTGTGAATTTTTTACAAATGTTTTCCGCACAAACAGTACTTACACCAAAATGCTAGTAATTTTACCGGTCACAGAACATCTAACTCCTGTCAAGCCTAAGGAGTCCAGTTGGGTAGATACCACCGTATTCTTTCCCGCCAAGCAATAATGTTTTATTTGAATTAAGTACCTATTATTATTTGTGCAAGAGTTGCAAATATGTAGCCTTTATTTTATTTGTACCCATTTACTATAAGTTGGTATGTTGTAATTTTTAACTAACTTGTAATTTTTGATTTTTTTTTATTTGAATATATAAATTTATTATTTATTATTATTATTGTGCTGTGGTTTGAAGGATGAAGTAGTTACATGAATGATTTTGTCTATAATCTACTTAATGCGTTGATTATTTCATAGCTTAACGAGTTCGCTGTCCTTGAAAACACCCATCTGCCGTTACTGGTCCTCAGAAACAAAGTTAGGCTATAATTGGCTAAACGGTTCTTTTACAAATAAGCTCTAAATCAAATTGTGAAAATTTTTTAAAATACTTCAGTAATCGCTCTGACCACTTACGAATTAGTTCCGACCGAGAGGTCAACGACCGCTATTACCAATCTATTTGGCACCGTTTATAATACCGATGTCTACTGAACAGATAAATTGGTGGCACTCTAATTTCAACTTGACAATTCCAAAATTGAATGAATTTTATCAAAAATTAATTGCCCGACGGTAAATAGATCAGACAGACGTGTTTAATAACAAGCAAACAACAAAGTGATGCTGTAAATAATGCTTTCGTTTAAAATATAAAGATTAGGAAGTCTAAAATATTATATGATTTGAAAACACTTACCCCTGCCGTGTCTTCTTTGATCTTGGAGCTGTGGCACGTTTGGCACCATTCTCGCATCAGCAGGCAATCTTGCATCTGAAGGCAGGTTTTCTCTCATTACCACGCCCATGCCTGATAGTTAAATATCATAGAGAGCTAACGAGTTTTTTTTGTTTTGGGAGGCATATGGCCAGATGGTCCACCTTGAAAAGTGGGCACTCCCGTCGTCTAGGATATCTGTTACCTAAAGGAAGCGAATATGGTACATGCCTCTAAGGTATCTGTAGATATTTCTTTATTATTAAGGCGCTCACAGTGTATTTTTGGATGAAAAACGATAAGCCATATTTTATTGAATCGCTTAATTTTAGTCATTCAAACATCAGAGTAAAACACTAGTTTCTGAGAAAAAGGAATAAAAGTTAGGTTTAAAATTTGGGAAATTTCCGAAAAAAAAACTTTTTTAAAACTAAATTACATTAATTGAAGATTAAGTATATAATGTAACAGTAAATGGGGCACTACAAAATACAACGTTTTCTTTAATCAACAGAAATTATGTAAATATTTTTTTTCGTTGAAATGTATTGGTATTCGGATAATATTATTTTATTAATTTATTGACAGAGAAATGTGTTCATAATTACATTATATGTAATAAGTATGTGCCAACTATGACAAAAAAAATCTATCTTAAAAAAGAGATAAGAAAGCAGTTACTGATCGTTATTTTAAATGTACATATTGATGTAACATAGTTAACCTACAGCTCCAAGTATTGAAATTTCATAATTTCTGGTTAATTGTTAAAATTGTAACATTAAGTATAAAAAATACAAGTAATTTATCAAGATAGGATTATACAAATGAAATATGAAAATAATCAGTTTACTTTCCTTGCGTCTTTATTTCCTGTGTGTATATATAAATAATGATGTGTGTGTATTTGTGTATGATTCTGATGTGACACTTACTCAGGTCGAAGTCTTTGCAGCATTCCCCTGACAAACTGATAAATAGCAGGCTTCATTTGCGTCAATAGTTATATTGCAAGATGCGCCCTACCTGGAGCTCGTTAAATGATCCCTTTGCTTTCGTAGTTTTTTATTTACGTTTAATTAGAGAATTATAATTTAGAATGATTAGAAACGATTAATTAACATTCATTCAACAAAAAAATTGTTGGAGTTTGAGCGGGAAAGCAATTTTGCAGTATCGACCCCGCCAACAAAAATGTCGTGCATAAATCGGATATCAGCCCCCAGGCGCTTATCCTGCAAAGAATACATTTTGTATTTTGTTAGGCACTCCTCATATCCCAACCGTTCGCCACTAGCATTCAGACGCTAAGAAATGCTCTCTTTGTAGCTTCCAATCTACCGAGATAGATCCAAGTATTCCAAGATAATCCGGACATGTGCATATAAAAGGATTTTAGAAGCAAGTTCAAGAATTTCTGTCTAAGTTCTTAATAATACCTATCTCACCGACTCTTTTCTTTCCATATTCTAATACAAGTATCTAGTAAAAGTTTTGCGAGGTCAAAGTATTTTTCTAATTTAGCTCATATTTTTGCCGTCTACGGTTGTCACACGCAAATAAAATTATTTATTCTAAACATTTTTTAAGTCGTTAATTATTAATGATTAAATTTATAAATCAAGTTCATCGGGTATATGAATGATGGTGTTGTCTTCATCATTATCTTCTTGTTCTTGTTCTGTGGAGATCGTAACTTCTGCTGTTGTATCTGAATCATCATTTAAATTAGCCTGATGTGGTGTCAGTAGGTTTAATACTTCCATAGAAGCAACAGCTGCAACAGGAAGAGGAAGTAGACTTAACTTGTATTGCCTTTGACGGAGACGGATTTTTGTTTAAACCCTTATTAAAATAGCTTTGACTATGCCACTTTGTACAGCTACAAATTTGAAACTATAGAAGTTAGCCGAGATTTAAAATGAGTGTTCTAATAGAAATTATCACCGTTCCAAACCCCGCCTAACTAATTTATAAAGTGCTTTAGCAGCTCTTGATAACGGGGATGCTAGAACACAGTTACATAAACTTCTTTAAATCAATCACTAAAGCTATGCAAAGCAACAATACATTCAGCGCGATTGGGTCTTTCCGATTTTTCAATCATAAATGCGAATTCATATTATTATAATAGTATTAAGTGGAATGTGTCCAGCACGAATCCTTAAATCACCTACATCAGTAGAACTTTTATCAAAATGTGTTTTTTACATTTTTTTTCTATAAAATAGTAGACAAGACAAGGGGATGCTATCTGTAACAGCTTTCTTAACAAAGTTGTAGACTCTCTCATTAACTAATATTACGAGCAGGGATCCACATTAATTAAATTGTTTTTTATTCTTTTTGTAACTTTAATATAACATTAAGAATAATATATTGGGGCACATAGAACATACTTGGCATGGGTAGACCATGCCAAGTATGGTAAAGAACTTTTTGAAATCGTAAGTAACTAGTAAAAAAAAAAGCTTTACCGTTTACTGAAACAGACAAAATGTATGTATCAGTAACTGGTAAAGCTTCTGCTCTGACTGATGTTCAATTATTTAATGTAGAGGAAATTTTAAATTTTAAAATATGAAGAATTATCACTACTTAAGAACCCTCGGATTTCTTAGATCCATCCGTATAAATTTCAAGGAAGTGTTCATATTGTAATTCACAGAGGTTGTCTACTGCCCAAACCAAAAAACTAATGTTGTAAACGGTTGGGTTTTTCAATGAAACTGATATTAGTTCTAGCAATATCGGCCATATTAGTTGAGTTCACTCACTAATCCATCTTTCTCATCTTTCTTGAAAATTTTTAAAGTTTTATTAACGTGCATAGGTATTTTATGAAAAGTAAAAAATAAAAATATTCCTAATATGGGTTCATTTTTCTTTTTATTAATTTATTAATATCGCAATGATTGGCTAAAACTTGGATCCAATTTATTAATTTATTTATATTTGAAATAAAATTTACAGCCTAGGCAATTTCTGCAAATATGCAGTGGTGAAATTGATAGTTAACTTACCATAACAGGTATAGTATTGTTGTACTATTTTATGAAGCCTATCCCGCTCCGGCCATGTACCAATGACTCTTTTCTGTATTATTATATTAGACGGGACTTGGACGCGACGTACCTTTATGATTTGTTTTCCCGACGTTTCGGTAGGGTTACACCCACCGTGGTCACGAGACGACTGCCGTGGGAGGTGACAGCTGCGGTGATGTGCTGGTAGATTCCTACCCTCACATAAAATTGTCAATTTGTTGTTGATTCGGAACTGCACGACACACAACACTCACGATATCCACGGATGCGTCCGACGATAACTCTTGTGTCTTACGGTTATTTATTTTGCACACCACTGGATTCCACGACGCCGAAAGCTTATATCCATCCTCCCGATTGAAAGTTTTGTACTTTTTAATTTCAATCGCTTCCCGAACCATACGTGGATAATATTGCCGGTCAGTGGAGAGGACATTAGGCGCATGCAGTTCTATCCAGTGGTTAGGGCCTGAGTTGAGCAGGTGGTCTGCTATGGCAGATTTATTCGTCTGGTGGTTTTTAACTGCAGCTATATGCTCTTTGACCCTTTCGGCAATCGAACGTTTAGTTTGGCCAATGTATGAGCTTCCACAGCTACAGTCAATCTTATAGACACCTGGCGTCTGATACGGGATCACATCCTTTGGCGTACGCAGCAGGTTCGCTACCTTGAGGTGCGGGACATAAATTGTTGGAATCGAGTAACTACTCAGTACTGATCCGATCTTGTGAAGGCATAAAAGTGGGTCCAGAAGACAAAATGGTAAGTTTCGATGTAGAATCATTGTTTACCAACGTACCCCTAGCGGATTGCCTGGAAGTAGTTAAGGAAAGACTGGAGAGCGCAGGATTGTCGCGAGACTACATTGTCTTACTAAAACATTGTTTGGAAGGAAATTACTTTTTGTATAGAGGCCAATATTACCTCCAAATTGATGGTGTTGCTATGGGCAGTCCGGTTGCCCCAGTCATAGCGAACATTTGGATGGAGTATTTTGAACAAAAAGCCCTAAGCGTGAATTCCTCAATGATAACTTTTTGGAAAAGGTATGTGGATGACATCTTCTGCATTTTTAAAGGTAGTGAGCCGGAAGTAAGACAATATTTAGAACATCTAAATTCAATCCACCCAAAAACAAAATTCACGCTGGAGGTGGAAAATTACCGACAATTGCCGTTCCTAGATGTCCTGGTAAAGGTACGAAATGATGGATCTCTGGCGCACTCGGTATACAGAAAGACAACACACACGGAAAGATACCTGAATGCTTCATCTCACCATCATCCCCAACATTTACTCTCCGTCATAACCTCGCCCACAAGTAGAGCTAGAGATCTTTGTGACTCGGATCACGTAGAGAGCGAGTTGTCACATGTCCAGCTGGTACTACGGAAGAACGGGTACAAGGTGACAGAAGCCGGCGAGACGGAAAAAGAGGGATAAGCTCACAGAAGTAAGTCGGCAATCAGCATTCCTACCGTATGTGAAAGGGGTGACAGATAAGATCGGATCAGTACTGAGTAGTTACTCGATTCCAACAATTTATGTCCCGCACCTCAAGGTAGCGAACCTGCTGCGTACGCCAAAGGATGTGATCCCGTATCAGACGCCAGGTGTCTATAAGATTGACTGTAGCTGTGGAAGCTCATACATTGGCCAAACTAAACGTTCGATTGCCGAAAGGGTCAAAGAGCATATAGCTGCAGTTAAAAACCACCAGACGAATAAATCTGCCATAGCAGACCACCTGCTCAACTCAGGCCCTAACCACTGGATAGAACTGCATGCGCCTAATGTCCTCTCCACTGACCGGCAATATTATCCACGTATGGTTCGGGAAGCGATTGAAATTAAAAAGTACAAAACTTTCAATCGGGAGGATGGATATAAGCTTTCGGCGTCGTGGAATCCAGTGGTGTGCAAAATAAATAACCGTAAGACACAAGAGTTATCGTCGGACGCATCCGTGGATATCGTGAGTGTTGTGTGTCGTGCAGTTCCGAATCAACAACAAATTGACAATTTTATGTGAGGGTAGGAGTCTACCAGCACATCACCGCAGCTGTCACCTCCCACGGCAGTCGTCTCGTGACCACGGTGGGTGTAACCCTACCGAAACGTCGGGAAAACAAATCATAAAGGTACGTCGCGTCCAAGTCCCGTCTAATATAATAATATGTGTAAAGAACGCGAGTTTAGTTTGAAACAGACTCTTTTCTGAGTTATGTACATTAGTTGAATACTAACCGATGCTCTTACGGTGAGGTAAAAGATCGTGATGAAACCTGCACATTCAGGCGACTAAATGTGTAACCATGATCCAATCTGGGCAGGCTCCCCTGGTAGCAGGGTCACGGTGGTCAGATGGCAGTCGCTCCACTGTAATAACCTTATCTGTCAAATCCTGCATCATGGTCAAGGTGGACCCCGGGCCCTCGTGGGGCGAGCACAACCGGGAGATTACCGCCAAGATGATGATTATTTATTTTTATTTTATAAAGCCTACGATTTTTATGGCAATGTTTTGCATGGATGTTAACTTTTTCAAGTACTAGTCACATGAATCATCATACAGAAACTTTCATAATATAGCCGGCTGCGAATAATCTATAGATATACAGGGTGTAAAAAGACCGTTAGCATTAATTGGAACCTCATATTCTACCCATGAAACTGAACAACTTTCCCTAAGAAACATACCCGCGGAAACTCATACTTTAGGCAGAAATCGAGATTCTTTAAAAAAAAAAAGTTGTTTTTTTGTACTAAAAAATATCAAGTATCGATAACTAAATCGTTCACAATTAATTTAGACACTCACAAGATCAAATTTAAGTTGAAATAAATGCACTTTAAGTAAAAGCACGCAATGGATAGCGTGCAGGCTGGCCGGCCGTACACGTGCGCCTAACTACCTACCTACTAGCTGCCGCGCGGTAACTTTCCACCTACTCGGTGCCGCGCGCTAGCTACTACCTACAGCGGCCGTGCCTGCGCCAATCCGCCACCGGTCGCCCGTGGCCCATGCCCATGGGGCAGCAGCACTGCCATGCTACCACTCAGTAAAGATCAACACGACAGGGGTACGCATACCTACCTTAATACATTACCTAGACGTTTGCTTACGGTCATTGACATTATACCAGCACCTACCTACCGTCGATATCAGCAGTAAAGTTTACGATCGAAAGTCCTACCTACCTAGGTACATGATTGTATGACGACCATTCACATTACATGAGAATTTAACGTAGTAGGTATCTACCGTGGCGCGCACTTGCATGATCAGGCACAGGATCAGCTGTCTACCTACCTAACTTACGTACACGTTTGAATCGAGAATACGAGTACGAGAATCGAGCCCAGTACCTACCACCTACCTACTGTCGATATCTGCAGTTAAGTTCACGATCGATAGTCCAATCCCTACTAGGAACATGAGAATTGAACGTAGTACCTGTGGTAGTACCTACCTACCACTTGTCATCAGCTGACAGGATGACCGGATACCAAACCAACATGTTTGTATTACGAACATTCCCAATTCCTATCACACGACCGAACCGTGGAGACTAAGGCAAAAAAAAATAACTAGGTATGTATTAATTTGTCAGACACGCACGACACGAGAACTGATGCGGGATCGAACCAAAGGCGCAGTAAGTACCTACCAGATAGATACACACTTTAAGAAGAAATAAGTATTAAACCCAGGTCATTGATCGATGACTTAATACCTACCTTAATTGTAATTTCAAATCGAACATACCTAAACCATTATCACACAAGAATCAAGTAAGCTGATCAGTTGTATTGCACCGCGTAGGTAAATAAATGTGAATCTGATCAGCAGACGTGAATAAAGTTTAATCAGTGACCGATGCCTAAGTGTAGCACCCAAATGGCCATGTACTAATGACTCTTTCTGAGTTATGTACATTAGTTGAATACAATACGGTGACGAAAAACATTGTAACGAAACCAGGCGACCTTCTGTGCACCCATGATCTTATTTGTTGAAACAGTTTCCTGAGGTCTACCATCTCCACTAACTCTTCTAAGGAGGCAAGAGAGCAGCAGCTGTGGCGTGCCCAAAATCCAGCGCCTCCTGGATCCATCACACCCACTGAATTTCTGCTTACATACCTACTTACGGATACGAGTACGGATTCACATTTTCCTTCGCCATGCAACTGATATGAGGGGTCAATGACCGATACCTCTACCTACAACCTACCTAGGTGGTACATGGACCAACGATCTAATAAAGGTCGCGGGGCCCCGGTGACTATTAACGGTGGAAAGGAAGTCGATCGGGGAGGCCTATGACCAGCACTGGACGTTCTACGTAGGTACGGCTGATAAGAAGAAAGAAGAAGACGGTAAGTAGGTACCTAGAGAACACAACAGATAACAATCGAATACGACCCCAAACTCCCAAACCGGGCCATCTCAGGCAGCCATTCCGCACCTCAGGTTGTGCTTTAGGTACCTACTCTTGACTGCCCATCGGCACCGTCTCGGCCAGCTCTTGCTGCGTCCGCGTTTGAGTCACAGAAAAAAAATCATCAAAAATCAGAAAGAAGGCAAGTTGTAGTAGGTAGGTAAGTGCTTAGGTATCTAGTTGCGACCTAGATTTCCTAAACGCCGTTATTATTACGGAGTGAGTTCTCGCTGTACAGTAGAGTCGACCTGTCTGGGTACCTACCTACTTCTTATTTACTGACAAGAGAAGCGAACCCACTACCTTTTCATAGTTATTCTTTGATCCACCATAGCTTGGTACATAGGTACCTAGGTAGGTGCTTTTTGCTAATCGACATAAGCAAAACAAAATAGCTCGATCAGATAACAAGAGGTTTACCTACTTCACTTTCAGTTCAAAACGTAGGTACTTTCAAGTCGAAAAGCCAGCGAACGAATTGAAGTTCGCCCCGAATGGCGGCGTCGCCTTTGTGCAATTAGGCTGGGTCTACATTGTAACATTTTGATGTAGCGCATTTCCGTCAAATGGCATGGCATCGATATCGACGTGTGGACGTCACGTCACGACATTTTATTATCAGTCTGGTCGATTTTTGACACGATACGGCAGACGGCTAAATGAATGTCCGTAATTAAAATTTCCGATAAATTTCCAATTTGGGTGAACAACCGTTAGTTGCAGTTGAAACGGACGTAGTATAAAATAAAGTTACGTAGTCGGACGGCCGATCAAAGTCGGCTCGCCCGAGCATCCGAAAGCGACTTAATTTATAGCGAATTAGTATCCGTTGCAACTGACGGTTGATCGGCTCCAGCCAAATTGAAGCGATGTTGACACTATTAGGAAATATCTGATATCGGAGTCGCACATGCCCGTAAATCGGAGTCGCACATGAAGGGTTCCGTAGAAGGCAGGTACTTATGAAAAATCACATTGCTTGTAGATACACCTTTAATTTCTACTTTCATCATCATCATCATATTAGCCGGAAGACGTCCACTGATGGGCATAGGCCTCCCCCAGAGATCTTAAGCTTGGCAATCCTTCGGGATATGTCGGTGACCTTAGTTCGCTTGTGGATCTCTTCATTCCTGATTTGATCGCACAATGAGACTCCGAGCATTGGCCTTTCCATTGCCCTTTGGGTGACAATAAGTTTCTTAGTAAGTTATTTTTAGAAATAAGCTGTACCTTTTGTGATTGTTATCTTTATGTTCATATTATTGTAACTTTCTTTGTGCACAATAAATGGTTAAATAAATAAATAAGTTTTCTTATAAGGTCTACAGTGAGCGGACACGTCTCTGTTCCCTAGATTTAACTTTACTTTATTTTTATTATTTGTCGGAATAGGCTACAGTAATTAAAACTCAAGGAATTTGTCAAGTACCTATAACGTTTCAAAAGAGACAGCCCTAAACACGAAAAATGATACTTGTTGATCATGATTGATGACATATGATGAGCGGCGAAACTGCTCCGGCACCCGCAACGACGGAACCAAGCGAGCCTTATTGTGTCGCACAGAACAGTGCATACAATTTTACGCAGGAACCGTCGACGGCCATACCGTACTCACAAAGTACACGCTTTGGTGCTTGGCGATCGCCGAAGTCGCATGGAGTACTGCAGGTGGTTGATAGCCCAGTCTCAAGCCAATGCAGCGTTCGTCGGAAATATCCTTTGGACGGATGAGAGTACGTTTACCCGAAATGGTATGTGGAACCGACGGAACTCTCACTTCTAGAGTGAGGAAAATCCGTACGATGTTCAGGAGACAAATGATGATGATATGATGTCAATGATGTTATACCGTGAAAATTTCGATAATTCCCGTTGTCCACCAAATCATCCTCACACCCTAACCTATCTATCTATCCCTTTCACACTCGTCGCAACTTACCACCAGTGTGAAAGAGAGGGTAGATTTGGGTGACAATATTCGGGGGACAATGGGTATGAGCCGAAAATTTAAAGTGTTCAAGAGTGGTTCAAGAGATACAATCCTGTAATAGCCGGACGGCGAATGGACGACAGACAGACGAATGGAACGTCAAATGGAACAAAGGTCACGTTTCGCCCTTGGATACGTATCCCTAAAAATGATACAAATTTGGACGCGGTGATAAAGCCACTACCTTGTCGTGTAGTGTCGTGATGCGTCAAAAGTATGTCGGTTTCATACATTTACTGTGGTAAAGCGATAGAGAGAGAGAGAAAGAGATAGAGACACGCTACGATACGACACTTCACATTAATGTGTTATTTAACCAAAGTAAATGTATGACACCGGTATGCTTCTGCCGCGTCACGTCACGACACGATAGTGTGTACCAGCCTTAGGATGCGCGCGCGCGGGTTTTTACCGGAACTAGGATCAAAAGAAATTACCGACACCGACGGCGCGACTGTTCTTCCTTCTTTCTTTCTTCAGTTCGGTTGCAAACGCGATACGAATACGACATTGTTACGGCGAAAGTGATTTGTGTTCTCACAAGTTTAAAAAGTATTTTCAAGTGTGTTAGTTAGGTATTTTGTGATGCCTCGTGCAAATGAAAGACATCGTTACGATGCTCAGGAATATTTTAACATGCTAATGTGTTATGGTGCTGCAGAGCATAATGCTGCAAGGGCTTTGCGACTTTACGCGGAGCGGCATCCAGATTCCCACCAGCCCCGAAATGCCCGCGTTATTGTCGACGCCGCTCAGCGCGTGCTGGAAAATAGGTCGATTGTTCCTCAAGCCAATGGTGGTGGCAGGCCCATAAGGACTCGGGTGGAGGAGCAGGTCCTAGCTTTTATGAGCAGAAATCCTCGCCTGGGCACTCGCACAGCGGCGAAACTGCTCCGGCACCCGCAACGACGGAACCAAGCGAGCCTTATTGTGTCGCACAGAACAGTGCATACAATTTTACGCAGGAACCGTCGACGGCCATACCGTACCCACAAAGTACACGCTTTGGTGCCTGGCGATCGCCGAAGTCGCATGGAGTACTGCAGGTGGTTGATAGCCCAGTCTCAAGCCAATGCAGCGTTCGTCGGAAATATCCTTTGGACGGATGAGAGTACGTTTACCCGAAATGGTATGTGGAACCGACGGAACTCTCACTTCTGGAGTAAGGAAAATCCGTACGATGTTCAGGAGACAAATCACCAAGTCCGGTGGAGTGTCAACGTATGGGCGGGTATCGTACGGAACCAGATCCTGGGTCCGATATTTTTACCGAGCAGGATGAACGGCCCTGAGTACCTGGCCCTTATCAACGGGCCGATATCTGACGAGCTGGACGAAATGACCCTGGCCAATCTGCGAGACACGTGGTTCCAGCATGACGGTGCTCCGCCGCATATCACGGTGCCAGTGCGCCAACGTCTAAGTATGATCTTTGGTAGGCACTGGATCGGAAGGTACGGGCCACATCCCTGGCCCGCACGATCACCGGACTTAACACCGTTGGATTTTTTTTTGTGGGGTCATGTGAAAGATCGTGTGTATGACCGGCCGTGTCAGACAGAAGAGGTTTTGCGGGACAAAATAACTCGTGTGTTTGACGAGCTGAAAAGCCAATTCAGCGAAGATCCCACAATGCACACCCGGCTTCACGCAGACACCCTGCACCGAGCGCGCATTTGCCTGGAGGTTGGCGGACGCCAATTTGAGCCGCATCTAATTCGGCGCTCGCGAAACGTGGAGTAGGTAAGTACCTAGGTACATTGCTTTGCTTGTTATCTTCAGTTTGTACGTGTGTGCATAGTGATGCTAGCTCATGTTATACTGGCGGTAAATAGGTTGATGTGCTGCCATCTGTTCCTACTTAAATTTGTAATGTAATTTAAACAAAAAGCATGTGGTACTAAAATTCTGAACAGCTGAAGACAGAAGGTTGAAATTTTGACACCGTCTGCGCCATCAAAAGTTAGGAAGATAGCAGGTACCAATCGGAAACAGTCTGCGACTTATGGTTTAGCAGTTATTTAGGTTTAAATAAGGAAATTTTGTGCCTTATTTGCTTTGGTTAACAGGTGTTAGGTACCAGGTGGTACCATTTTGACGAGAACCTCATTTGCTTTGTGCGGCCATTTACGGGGAAAAACCATCGTGCAGTAGGTTTTTCCCCGTACTAGTTAGGTAGAATGAAGAAAGCGGCCGCCGCGCGGGGTCAGTGACCACTGGTCACGTGGGCCAGCGAGAGGCGTGCGCCAGACGTTGTACATTGCGCGTCGCAGTTAATTATTTATTTTAGGTAGCGAAATTATGAAGTCATTTCCGCGGGTATGTTTCTTTGGGAAAGTTGTTTAGTTTCATGGGTAGAATATGGGGTTTCAATTAATGCTAGCGGTCTTTTTACACCCTGTATATTCTTCTCAAATGTTAAGGAATGACTCCCCATTCCAACTCTGACATGAATTTGTGAGTGGAAAAAAATTTTTTTTTCTGAAATTTCATGATCATGTTTCCGGAATCTCATTGAATGAAATGAAAATGAAAATGGAAAAGTATTTATTGAATTAGGATTACGTTAATTAATCTCTTTTCAAAAGTCAAAAATCTAACGGAAAACAAAGGGAAGTTAAGCGAGCTCATCCAGGTAGGGGGCGACGCATGCAGACCGATCAGCGCGTACGAGGGCTCACTCCGGCGAGACACCAGGCACCGATACGCGCCACGCACATAACCGCCTAGGCGAATCATGTGCGGCGCGCGCCCGGCTCCAGCCAGCCCGCCGGCGCTCACACCCGCACGCCCCAGCCGGCCTACCCGCGACGCCCCCTGAGCTCAGAACAAATAAGTAAAAAAAATGTCGTCTGTCTGTCAGTATGCCGCTTCTGTCACGCATTTAATACGCGAGACGTCGTAAAATAGTCGGTAAGTGTCAAACCGTTTTATGTCATTCTTTTTTGTAATGTGGTAACCCCGCTTTGGCTATGCTTTCGAATATAACGGTTCTGTATGTTGGCACGAGGACAGAAGACGACGCTTTGTTGGTGTGTGCACTAAAACCCAAGGGACGTGAACGGAGCAGATCAGGGCAAAAGGAGTGCGCAGTACGACGCAGCGACCTGTAACCCTGGTAAGTGTTCATGTATATATTATACGACTGTCATTATATGGTGTGGAAAGATGATGAGCCTGTACGTATAGATCTAGCACAGTAGCTTTTCATTTGAATCCAATAAACGCTAGTATAATATACTCTGAGTAGTGTCATAGACATGGTGCGTAGAAATTGGACTGCAGCGAGTTCCTTTCGCCCAAAGACAGTCGACTCATAGTTGGAGCAACCGTGGCAGGACTATGGGGAAGGTGGAGGTCCTCGTGGAGGCAAAGCTTCCACGTCCGGCGGGTACTGGCTAGGTCGAGATCTAGGTAAACTGCTCAGACCAGGTACCTATGATCAGCGAGTGTACAGGGAAGGCAGGTAGCCCGCCTCCCAGAATCACGGAGACCAAGTTGATGGAAAGTACCCGGGCGATTTGTTACGCTTAGATCGGAGCGAGTCGACTGTGTTTGCTCAGCTTACTTGATAACAGTACGTACGACGTGAATGTAATACCGTCAATTCATTACCGTACATGCATTGGCTTATACTGCAGTCGATTCATCTTATTACACCCTGTGTGTGTTATTATTTGTTGTCCTAATTGTATACGATTTATACTGATTCATGATTATGAACCTACGGCACTATTAGTATAAAGATAATCCATGAAAAGGGACGACAAAATGGTGGAGGTGCTGGGATTCCGAAAGCCAGATTCACATCTGGTTACTCCGGGTTAGGTTTCTTCATATTTGAAGCAACTTTAACTATGGAGAATTTCATTTCATTTTCTTCAGACTTATCTATGTTCGTTTCGTTAATTTTTTTTACAGCTTACCTACGGAAAGTTTAAATACATTTTTTTTACTGATCCTACGTTGTTTTAATTACATTTCCATATTATTGTGTACGCGTATAAACAATGGATGCACTATAAGTTAATAATACGTATCATTAAAATATTATGTTAATTGCTGATACCACTATTATTTCTTTAACAGCTAATAAATAAGTACCTAGTACCATCGGATTTATTTTTAAAATAAAATCAGTTTGGCCCACTTGGAGACAAAGTCAATTTCCGAGTTGCTCTAGTTTTTTTAGTCTATGGTATAAAGGTACGTTCAAATAATAGGTTCGAATACATGTTATGTCACCGTGTTAGAATAATTATTAATCGTACAATGTTTTTAAGGAAAGCAAGGAAGACTAGGTTCGATTTCGCCACTAAATGAAGAGTCCGTTCGCGGCACTATGTCCATAAAAAACTACAACGTTTTTTTTTTACAAACAAAACTGCTTTGAGAAACGGAACGCAGAGGCTCGTAACTTTTTTTTCTCGCACCGTCTTTCTTTCCGTTTTTTTTAATTGTTGGAAAAGGTAGCTTTTATACGAAGATTTTAGAATTTTGGTCGAGAATTCACGAGTTTACATTGAAATCACAAAAAAAACTTCTTAGGTATTGAAGTGAGTTATTATATTTGCTTGAACGAGAACAAATAAACATTTTCTCAGGCGATTTGCTGTTTGTAGCCAGGTGAGTACCTACTTGTGCACCTGATGAAGTGCTCTTTGAATTCAACTCAAACCCATAGTGGATAATACCTAATCGCATTACGTTTATGCTCGTTTCAGCCTGAAAGTAGTAGGAAACATATCCGGTAGTAACCATTACGATATTTCAACCGCAGAGTTGAGACTTGAGAGTACGCAAGTAATAAGTACCTATCTGTTTGCGCGGTCAGCCGGACAGAATAAGATTAATCTAACGACTAACGCCACAGCCACATATAATTGAAATTTTAATTATAATACGTGAAGTGTATAATACGTATACTACATGAAGTGGTGAGTAAGTAAAAGGTTTTTTTTGGCTTATTCCGCATTATAGAACTTATATTCAGTGATAATAAATTATAAAATGTCTAGTACAGGTAGTTCAAGTGAATTGTAACTAGGGTTTGAAGTAAGGGGGTTTTCATTCACTGTATACTGAAATTACCCAAAGAGTAATATAAGTCCTATAAAGAGAAGTATATGCACCGTTGATGATCTGGTCACTCACATAGTCACAGACGTTTATTCAAGTAATTTGTGGAAATGTGAATTTCAGCTGTAACAATGGATGAAGTTCTATCTAAAAGAGTGGAATTAAGAAGGGCTGCATTAGAAGAAGTTCACAATGCAGCAAAGGCTGCATATGAGCAGCAGGGTATTGATATCATCGAAGGGGCCCGATTATTAAAACAGCTCAGAGAGTTGATTACAGTATTGGACCGTGAAATAAGAGAATATCAAGGTAAATCAGTAGCACCTGCAGTCGAGGTGGTTGTGAATGCATTGAGCATTCAGATCAGCGCAGAGGGCTTGTCCTCTAATATTGAACATAGCTTAAATGAGGTACAACAGAAGCCTACACAGGTAGAAGATGTCGTCACAACGACAAGACTTCCAAAATTAGATTTACCAAAGTTCTCTGGAGATCGTCTCAAATATACAGAGTTTTGGGATCGGTTCAAAGCCAATATACATGACAGAAACCTGATAAATGCTGACAAGTTGTCGTACCTTATCAATTGTTTAGAAGGTGAAGCTTTGGAAGCAATTTCTGGGTTAACAACAACAAATGAAAACTATGTCATAGCAGTGGAGACACTGGAGCGCAGATTCGGTTCGAAAGACACAATTGTGGATGCCCATTACACTGAATTGTGTAACCTGAAGAACGCCACAGAGGACAGCAAAAGCTGCAGAGCCACGCTTAATGAGGTAGAGCGAAATCTAAGAGTTTTAGAAAAACTAGGCGAACCTGCAAATGGTAACCATCTAAGAGCCATGGTCCTACGTAAATTCCCTACTCAGGTTATTCATGAACTACATTTAATTGATACGGAAAATACAATGGTGTCTATTAGACATCATTTAAACAAAATTATTATGGCTAAAGAGAAATCGGCAGCAATACTATCAAGAACAGCAACTCCTTTAGGTGCTGTACTTCCATTGGGGTCTACCACTGAAGCACTACAAGCACGAGTCGATCGTCCAAGAAGAAACATAAATTTAAAGAGGATAGGAGATAGATTTAAGAGCAACTCTATGCCGAAAAAACCTCGACGTTCGTGCCTTTTCTGCAAGTTGACCAATCACACCAGTGACAACTGTAGGAAGGTCACGAGCGTTGAAGCCCGAAAGCAGAAACTTCATGGACGATGCCTGAAGTGTCTTCGAAAAAATCATAAGACCGAGGAGTGCCAGCGTAGAGTGTCCTGTTACCGATGTAATGGCCCGCATTTTCAATTGATATGTCCGACACCAAAAGGTACAGTGAAACATATTGACACTCTAACTACTAAGACTGTATGTAACGCGTTAAATAATTATACATTTTTACAGACAGCAGTAGCAAGAGTTCAAAACAATGAAACAGGATCTAGCAGCGTCAGCAGAATTTTATTAGACTCAGGTAGTCAGAGAAGCTATATTACAAATAAACTAGCTGATGCTCTCAAACTCCAAATAGTGAAAACTGACCTTTTGTTGATATACACGTTTGGAGCTTCAACTCCACGAGAAACTTCAAGCCCATGCACTGAGATCATGATACAAACCAAGCGAGATGTTAGCCGCAAAGTGAATGTAAATGTTGTGCCACATATTACAGACCGGGTTGCGGTGCCGAAGTTTGATGTCAGTGATGTTGATTTATACGCTGATGACGATACTGTCGGCGAGGGCATCGACCTGCTCATAGGAAACGACTTTTATTGGACATTCATACGAGATAGGAAAATCAAAGTAGATGACAATCTATACCTCATTGACACTGATTTTGGATACATTTTGTCAGGGAAAGTCCCCTTAAACGAAGAGGATGAGATTTTATCAGTGAATGTCATACACCAAATTGCCCATATTTATCAGAGCCGGATCTACCCTTAAAAACTGTAGATATGAACTTCTTATGGTCGTTAGAGAGCGTAGGAATCACTGACTCGCCCAAAGCTACAAGACAGGAAGAGGCGGTCCGTCACTTCAATGAGACAGTACAGTATCAAAATGGTCGATATTTAGTCAAGTGGCCATGGATACAGCATCCTCCGGAACTGCTGTCGAACTTTGGCATGGCTCTGGGTCGGTTAAGAAGTGTCCTGAGAAGACTCGACTCAAGTTCTCTAAATGAATATGATCGCATTTTAAAGGAACAACTAGAACTTGGCATTATAGAGATCATCAGTCAAGAACAAGTGGAAAACAGAGACCACACACATCATTATCTGCCCCATCATATGGTCAAGCAAAAGGGGAAGCCTGGGAGGATCGTATATGACGCATCTGCTAAGACGACTGGGCAGAAGAGCCTTAATGAGTGTCTATACAGCGGCCCCTCCATGCTTGAAGATATGACAGCGTTACTTCTGAAATTCCGGACGAAAAGGTTTGGCATACTGGCTGATGTGGAGAAAGCTTTTCTACAAGTAGCACTTCAAGAGGAAGATCGTGATGTGACAAGGTTTTTGTGGCTAAAGGATATCAATAGGGAAACAACCGAAGATAACCTACTGCATCTGAGATTCTGCAGAATTCCATTTGGGGTAATATCAAGTCCATTCCTGCTTACCGCCACAATCCGACACCATATGGGCCAGACAAATGAGGCATTACTAAAGTCAGTAGCAGATAAATGCTATGTTGACAACTTAGTAACGGGTGCGGATACATTGAAAGAGGCTGAGGATGTATATACCCAGACAAGGTCCGCTTTCAAGCAACTATCCATGAATATCAGAGACTGGATTTCCAATAATCAAACTTTCATGGAAATTATACCAAAGACATATCAATCAATAAACAAGGGTAATGTTAAAGTGCTGGGCCTAAATTGGAATGTACCTGAAGATAAGCTGTCCTTAAATCTGACAGAGAGTCACTTCAGCACGGAAATCAAATCAAATCAAATCAAATAGTTTATTTGCAAGAATACAGTAGTTGATAATACAGTTCTTAAAATTAATACAGTGGTAAGTATTCAACTTGCATGCAAGTCCAAGCACGAAGAGAAAGGTCCTTCGAGCTTTAGCGCGCGTGTATGATCCTTGTGGTGTTGCGTGTCCACTCGTGCTGTCATTGAAGCTCATCTTTCAACAAATCTGTGAGAAGAAATTTAAATGGGACACTGAACTATCAACTGAGTTGATTCTGTCAGTAAAAGAAGCGATGGACCGTCTAAAGATAATACTGGACATTGAGATACCCAGATTTCTAGGATCAGACACATCTAATGCTGGCCTCAAGTACCAGCTACATTGTTTCACGGACGCATCAAAGGACGCCTACGCTGCTGTCATATACATTAAAGTATTTGATGAGAACAAAAGCTCCGTATCCTTCCTCATAGCAAAATCACATGTATCTCAAGCTAAGGATAAAGATGAGCTAAAAATACCCAGATTAGAACTCCTTGGATTCTTGATAGGGAGCAGACTACTGAAATATGTGAGGAATAACTTGGAGCTGAAGATACACAAAGAGTATATATGGTCAGACAGCCTAGTAGTACTTAGTTGGATAAGGTCGAGGAAGCTACTTCCGCCTTTCGTTGCTAACAGGGTCAGAGAGATAAAACAAAATCATCCAAACACTGAGATGTGTTACATCAACACAAAATTGAACCCTGCTGATATTGCCACCCGACCAGAATTGTTTACAGAGAAGAAAGACGTCTGGTATAATGGACCTGAGTTTCTCGCTAAGGACGAGTCTTATTGGCCCGAGAATCGACTCTATGAGACACATCACAACCTTTTTTCTTTCGGGGAGGTCCTAGGCGAAAGCCTAGGTGAGTCAACACAGGATACACCCAATGGTGGGGATGAATCCGTAAAGACATCTAGAATCTTGAGTAAGCTTGAAGAAGGACCTCGGGAATCTGAAAGAATAGGCGAGCCCATGGAGTATGGGGAATATCCTACCGATGGGCCCATGGAACTTGATAACTTAGACACTGAGTCAGTAGAGACCCAGAGTCACCAAGACAACACGGACAAGTTGTTGCTGGAAATAAAGAAAATTCAGAAAGAACACTTCAAAGAAGAACTGGTTGGTAAAGTTACACATCTAGCTAGGAATCTGGATCTGTTCGTGGATGTGAATGGCGTTCTAAGGTGCCGAGGACGTATGGCAAACACAAATTGGAATTACGACATGAAGTATCCAATATTGCTACCTAAAAACAGTGAGTTCACCGACAAAATTATAAAGGACACACATGAGAATAATTACCATGTTGGTGCTCCACACACGTTGACAATAATCAGGGAGAAATATTACCGCTTACCAGGTGCACCTGCATTACCATCGGAGAGAGTGAACTACGAAGGGGTTTACACGTATACAGGCGTTGACTACTTAGGTCATCTATTTGTGAACACACCAACGGGAAAGGCGAAGAGGTGGATAGCTTTGTTCACTTGTCTAACGGTTCGAGCTATTCACTTAGAAGTCGTGAATGACCTTTCCGCTGAAGAGTGCCTTCTAGCACTGCGAAGGTTTACAGCAACTAGGAATATACCAAAAAGGATGTACTCAGATAATGCGACATACTTTAAATTGGTATCTGAAGTGGTACAGCAGCCATACTGCGTAAAAAATAATATACAATGGAAATTTACACCACAATTAGCCCCTTGGCATGGAGCGTTCTATGAACGCCTGGTAGCGTTAGTAAAACACTGCCTTAAACGAACACTAGATAAACATCTTCTCAACGATAGCGGACTATTAACAGTTGTGAAAGAAATAGAGGCAGTACTCAATACAAGGCCACTGACAAAGGCCGGTACGGAAGTGGAGCACGTCTTACGACCGGCAGATTTTTTAAGTCTGGGTAAATGCCTGACCATGAAACCAGTATTAGCAGAAGCTCCAGCAAATAGCACAACTGCAAAGACTGAATTGATAGAGAGCTGGAAGAGGGGGCTAAAAATCCTAGAAGAATTTAAAAGGATGTTCATCGGTCAGTATTTGGTGGCACTCAGGGAAAGGTACAATCACGCACTCAAGCAATCCAGAGTGAAGTGCCATCCAGCACCACGAGTCGGTGATCTCGTGCAGATTAAGTCTGACCATAAAAATAGGAGTCAATGGAAGGTGGGCAAGATTGACACATTGATTCAGGGGCACGACGGTCAGTGTAGAGTCGCGCGAGTTAAAGTAGACGATTCTACATTAACGCGCTCTATCGGACACCTCTATCCTTTAGAGGTTGAAGACGAGGAACCACCAGAAGCAGAGACTATATCCGAGGACCTACCTAGCGTACCAGAAGTTAATTTACCAGGTGTCACTGATCCCCCAGCACTCGAAGTTCGAGTGGATGTCGAGCCGGATAACCCGGATGACCACGAAGTAATAGGTCAGAATGAAGCCCTGCCACCCGGTGACCAGCGAGAGGTAGAACAAGAAGTGAGGAGTAAGCGATTAGCAGCCATTCGCGCAAGAGAGAAAATCATGGAATGGACGCGTCACTTACTCGCCTTGCTGCCCTAACCTTCTTCGCTGTTGGGAGTGTCGCGCATTTAATACGCGAGACGTCGTAAAATAGTCGGTAAGTGTCAAACCGTTTTATGTCATTCTTTTTTGTAATGTGGTAACCCCGCTTTGGCTATGCTTTCGAATATAACGGTTCTGTATGTTGGCACGAGGACAGAAGACGACGCTTTGTTGGTGTGTGCACTAAAACCCAAGGGACGTGAACGGAGCAGATCAGGGCAAAAGGAGTGCGCAGTACGACGCAGCGACCTGTAACCCTGGTAAGTGTTCATGTATATATTATACGACTGTCATTATATGGTGTGGAAAGATGATGAGCCTGTACGTATAGATCTAGCACAGTAGCTTTTCATTTGAATCCAATAAACGCTAGTATAATATACTCTGAGTAGTGTCATAGACATGGTGCGTAGAAATTGGACTGCAGCGAGTTCCTCTCGCCCAAAGACAGTCGACTCATAGTTGGAGCAACCGTGGCAGGACTATGGGAAAGGTGGAGGTCCTCGTGGAGGCAAAGCTTCCACGTCCGGCGGGTACTGGCTAGGTCGAGATCTAGGTAAACTGCTCAGACCAGGTACCTATGATCAGCGAGTGTACTGGGAAGGCAGGTAGCCCGCCTCCCAGAATCACGGAGACCAAGTAGATGGAAAGTACCCGGGCGATTTGTTACGCTTAGACCGGAGCGAGTCGACTGTGTTTGCTCAGCTTACTTGATAACAGTACGTACGACGTGAATGTAATACCGTCAATTCATTACCGTACATGCATTGGCTTATACTGCAGTCGATTCATCTTATTACACCCTGTGTGTGTTATTATTTGTTGTCCTAATTGTATACGATTTATACTGGTTCATGATTATGAACCTACGGCACTATTAGTATAAAGATAATCCATGAAAAGGGACGACAGCTTCAGTTAGGAAAATGACAATCTGTGGGAAAAAGAAACGGCAAGAAACCCACATTGAGCGGTTTAACCACATTCTAATGTAGCCATAGATTCGTATCATAAAATATAATCATATTTCACATTATCAACTCTCCAATTGGTTGTTGACCAATTGATTGGTTAAGTTCAGCTGTTTCTCTAATTATTCCTTTTTTAATAATATACAATTTGCTTTTTGTTTGTGATAACTCTAAATCCAGATTTGCCAATAATTGACAAAGTATACTTCGGTAAGACCTCTATCTATTTTTGACAAGTAATATTATACAACACACTATCGTCAGTGTATTGCAATAACAATACATATTTTATTATTAATTTGCATATTTCAATGGTACCAATAATAAATAGTAATGGGGGTCGGGCAATATTAATATGGGTCAGTCAAATTAATGTAATAAATTTGAGCGGCACTCTTAGTCATTATGAATAATCCATATCGGATCAGTTCATATTAAGTAGTGGTTCAGAGGTCAACATGCCGATCTGCCACGCAAGAGGTCCCGGGTTCGATTCCCGGCTGGGTAGAAATTCAAATGATGAATTTTAAATTCTGTTACGGGTCTGGGTGTTCTATGTATAATAAGTATGTATTTAAAAGTATATAAGTAGTTCATCAGTTATCTAGCACCCATAACACAAGCTTTGCTTACTTTGGGGCTAGATGGCGTTGTGTGAATTTGTCCACGATTATATAATATGCGTTTACATTTCCTGGGAGCTCTATATTATGACTGAATGAACTGAATGAACTACATCACATATTACAGCTACGGCACACAGGTCAATATACTTTTTTGTTTACCTTTTATTAAACTAGGGTGACATACGTATACCTAGATATTATAGATGGTAACATACAACAGCGTGGATAAAATTATAACAAATATTTATCAAGTTATATTTTAAAATAAAAATCCTGATGTGACAACCCTATAAAAACGTTTAATATTATATTATACAGAAATATGTACTTATATCAAGATTCGTATTGATATTGTTAGATGTCATGCCTGGCAATAAAATAATATTGGTTTTCGATGTAAACAATAAAATAGGAAATTTAAAAAGGCATAACTGTGCTAAGGTGAGAGCTTTTAACATTAACCCTTTTTAAAATATAGCTTATATATACTGAAATTATTTTCCTTAAAATAGTTAATTAATAAATTACGTTTCTATGGTATTTTTTGAATTTTCAGTAAAATTTGTCATTTTTTTCTCACTAACTAGATAAATTAACACACATTTTTCTCTGACGTTTGAATGACTATAAACGATTAATTAAAAACGTACACCCGTTTTTCGGTCCCTAAAATTCACTTATTAGATTTATATTAAATATCAATGGCTTCTTACTAAGCGGTAACTGTCACCAATAATATCTACGATTCATGCATTTGGGTTGCAGGCTAGAAAAATGCAGTACCGCATGTGCGGTGTCACTGTGAAGACTAAAATATAATGCGCTGGCTACCTTATCCTTTAAACCAGCAAAAGTTATCTATGCGGGCGAATGCTATAAACAGGGATATCGTTCTTTCGTATTTTTACAGAGCATTCTAGGAATGTTTGAATGCTCGCTCTCCTGAAATTGATCACAGATTGATCTAATAACTGCTGTCAACCACCGCGGCCATCAAGTGATCCGCTTAGGTACCCACTCGTTCATATTATCTAAATTTCTTTAGAACATTCTCAGCGTTTAAATTAATATACACTGTATTTGCCTGATTTATTACCTACCATAATAAATTGCTTGAAATTAAATATTGGTTCAAAACTCTTACCATTTCTTAAGTTCAGTGCTGACAACATCTGATTTTGTGTTCTCATCAAGGCATCTGGCAATGAAAAAGGTTCCATTAATTTCTTTTCACACTTTTCAATGTAACGGAAATGTTACGTGAAAGATTTCAAAACCAATTCCTCATCTAGATCCATCTTGCGTATCTCTCAAGTCTTCTTTAGCGTTTTGTATGGCTAAAATTACGAGAACTGGTGGAAAAAGAAAAGAAGAACAGAATAAAATTGACTTGCGACTTCCTATCGTATCGACAAATTATAGACAGAATAGTTTTGTTCTGCGTGCGTGTGCCTCCTTTAATAATGTTGTAAGGAATGTCGACGTTGATTTGTTTCACACTAGTGTTCCGGCGGCAAGAAGGCTTTTGGTTAATTTTAGTTTTGAATATTGACTTTCGAATTAGTTAATATTGGAGAAAAGCGTTCGGTTATAAGATTATGTAACCCATAATATTTTAAGCTGTGTTTATCTGTGAGAATCTGTAATTGGCTTTCTGATACTAAGTTTACTTCTAATCCATGTTAAAACAGCTGTTGATTTTCCTAAGAATAAATAAATAAAATATTTTGTGACCAACATTTTATTGCGCGGTCTCTATGATCGGTCAGAGTATTTGTCAAGACTAATCAAACGAGCCTAAACTCGATGGGTTTACCATGCGTAGTTTAGGAGTTCCTATTGCCACCTTCCGTCTCCATCATCAGATCAGCTCGATAGTATTGTCACCGAACTTACATGAGTGTGCAAAATTTCAGCTCAATCGGAAACCGGCAAAAAGGTCAAATTCAACTTGCAAGACTATTACGAACAGACATAGGGACATGTGAAACTATTGTAAAAGAAACTGTATACATATTTACTACTATCTTGCATATAGACAGTAACCTCATCATACCCTGCAGTTTTTACTCTCGACAATGTCCAAATCGTATTTATACATAACACCTGTAATTTTAGTTTCTTATCTAATAGTTTTTTTTTTTTATGTTACACGGCAGACAAACAGGAAAGCGGGCCACCTGAAGGAAAGTGGTCACCGCCGCCAATGGACATCAGCAACACCAGGGGAGTCACTGATGCGTTGCCCGCCTCTGAAGAGACCTCTAATATACCTCTTAAGTATGCAACTATAACTTTACATGAAT
Source organism: Blastobasis lacticolella (assembly GCA_905147135.1). Classification (NCBI taxonomy): domain Eukaryota; kingdom Metazoa; phylum Arthropoda; class Insecta; order Lepidoptera; family Blastobasidae; genus Blastobasis; species Blastobasis lacticolella. Next base: position 14,253,765 of record LR990061.1, read on the forward strand.
CTTACCAGCGCCTGTTGGGAACTTCTGATCGGTTTTCAGTAATACTTCACCTGATCGGCAACAACAATTTATAACACGTTAGCAATTATCATAACAATTTATAAGAAAGAATTTGCAAAAATAGTAAAATTTGTTTTTTGTGGTACAAGACATGTGATTCTTACAATCTGAAACCTAAATGTATGGATTTACATTTAAACAGACAAATATGTTAAACCGCAAGAACATTTTATATTATTTATGTAATTTCTTAAAAAACTTAACTGTTTTAAATACGGGATAGAGAATACAACTTCGTACTTTACTGCTTCCTATCTACTGAAGCGGAGAGGAGCTGAACTGAGCGGAGCTGTGCCAATATTAACCTATGGAATTGCATAAAATCACCGCTCCGCTCCAGTGATTGATTAATATTGGCAGAGCTCCGCTCCGCTTTGCTTCTCTTCGCTGTAGTGGACAGGCAGCCTAAGGCTAGTCGAACTTTAGGACCGCAACGAGCTCGCCACTCGGTAGGCGTGCCTCCTAATGCCGGTTTCCCGCTGGGGAGCCGGAGACTGGTTGTACAGTTTAGAGTGGTACTTTTCCATTTTTTATTTAGAGACTATAATAAATACTTGAACTAACCGTAAGCATTTACTGTAAAAAAGTTTCAAGTTGTTAATTTTCGTTGTTAATATTTTCTATTGTTAAATATAAACAAATTAATTGTATTGTATCCAAGTTACCGTCAATGTCCTTTATTTTGACTTGATTCCTTTTTTCTACCACTGTGGAGGACAAAGTTGGTGTTAACTACAGTGGCATGGCATCATCTTCAGTATTATAATCATCTTCTCATATATTATATCATCTAACTTGAGGTTCAAATAAATAAACATTTATTTCAGACCATGGTCCACAGTATCTAAAGTAAGTAACAAATGCAAACAGTTTATACATTTTATTTCACATTAAAAATAAGGGGCCTGCTTTCCAGTTGATGATGATTGATGATGTAAGGCCAGGCCACCTAACATAAATGTCAATATCAACCATATTTAGAATTGAAAATATACATAAAACTGACATGTTTAAGTCATAAATATCTCTGTCTAGGTCTTTATCAATGCTGATGCCAAATAGTCTTTGTCAAGATTTCAGTATTAAACCCATTTAATAGAATAACAAAAAAAATAACTCTGTCGGTCCTTTTATTTAGTCTACCTCTAAGTCGTTGGTCGATATTTCATATAGTGTTTCACATAGTCTATAGGTAATATAATAAAGTACAATATATACTTACGGTATAGCACACCACATACAAGCTAGACCAAGCTATTAACAGAAATAGGTAGACAGGTTTCATCACGATGTTTTCCCTCACCGTAAAAGCGTCGGTTAGTGTTCAACTATTATTCATAACTCAGAAGTTATTAGTAAATGGCCGCAGTGGGATTCGAAAGATTTCTTAAACAATACTCACAATTTATCAACGGCATTATACGTTTGGCGATCTCCTTTCGATCGTATCTTGAAATCAAAGTACCAACGTACTGTTTCAAGTTATTTTCCCACTCTAAAAATATAGGTAGTAAATGTTTAACAAAATAATTTATTTAAAGTAAGCGCCGGGGATTATACAGAGATGAAGAGGTTGGCAGACAGGAGAGAAGAGTGGCGTTCGCTCCACCGGCAAGAGTCATAGGTACTCTTAAATATTTTATGATGAATTTATTTAAGTTATGTGTACCTCTTTTACCGCTTTAATTTTCTTATAGTCCGACGTCATCTCTAAGTCAAATACTTGACCTAAATATGTCACTTCCGAAACCCTGGTACTACACTTTTATTTAAGAAATTTAATATTACTTCTCTCACTCTATTAAGCAAACGCACGAAGTCTGGATCACGCTGTCGTTTGGTTTTCCATGACAATAATATCATCAATCCTCCTCCTCCTCCCTCTATCCTTAGTGTTATAAAAAAAAGTGCGTATGTGTTCCTGATCATTATAATCTGGTCGCCTTTAAGGCTAAAGTGAAAAGGCTGTTCCTAAACAGTCATGCTCCATTTTGCTCCCATGCTCATGCACCCAAGTGCCATGAATATTATGTTGAGGAAAGGCGCTTTTTTGGGAATGGAACATAGTGGACATTTTTTTAGGTTGGGATCACATGCACTAAAAATTATAACATAGGACTAAACCAGGATTACGGTTTGGACAAATTCATGTTTACCTCTATTCAACGGTCTAATTCGATATTTCTTTTCATCCTTTTTGCCCTTCTCGTCTCTCTTCATATTTGGATGGCCGACGAGTATTTCTTTTGCATCCTTATTACTCTTTCTTCCCTTCCTCTTAGCTTTAACTTCAACTTCCTCTTTCTCCTCTTTTTCTGGCGCCATACGAAGGGCTGCTTTTTTTGTATGTTCTTCAACGACTTCTAAGCTCGAGCGATAAGGTTCGTCGGATTCAGACACAATATCTGAAAACGTAATATGAGGGATGATTACTAGCTGCTACTGAATGTGTCATATTCATAAAAAATAAAGCGTTAAATTAGTACGAAAAAAATACTGCAAGGACTTAGGACTTATAAGATATTAAAGATTATTGTCTGGCTGGATTTTTCTCGCAAATCAGAATTTGAATGTAAATATTTTAAATGGCGATAGACAGATAAGACTATGCCACAGTATACTGTTAATTTTACAGAATATCAACCCGGTAATAATATAGCTGGCTGTCAGTGATAAGGTTTTTGAAAATGATTCGGTACTAAGTGATTTGTTAATTGCCTCGCCATACTATCTGCTGAAGCTGGCAACGACTGGGATAAATTTGACAATAGAGTTATTGAGTGGATACCACAGTTCAGCCATCGTGGCATAGAACGCCTTCAGACCATTTGCGAATGGCTGACGGGATGCGTCAAAGACATTATTCACGTTTCATACATATTTGGACCAAAAATGTAAAAGTACCGACCAGAAAATTAATTTGTAGGTACTTTCCGATAGAGCAAACAATTGCAATTTTCTTATACATATATCTGAACGCCCAATGCTATAGTTGCCAACGTACAATGATATAAGCTATTAAAATAACTATAATTAGTACTGTACGCCTAGTACAGGTACATCCTTGTCTTGCCTACGCTCTTGACTGGTCCGCGACGGCGCCGCGTCCGCGTCACGTCTGTGCCCCGTCCGCGATGTGTCTGCGTCTTTTCTGTGTGGCCGCTCGCTTAGGCGCCATATTAAAAAAAAATGTAATTTAATACTCGGAACTTTCAGCTTTTTTGGTCCAAAATAAATGAAATTCATTGTGTTTAGTAATGATGATGAATTGTTTCTAAACTATTTTTAGATGCCTAATTAAAATTAAATAGATTTAAAACTAGTACTCACCAAATTTTCGACTCATTGTTGTTTTCGGGAACCACTCGATCAGAGGAGGTTCTGTAAACATGTATACCTAAAATACGTTTCAATAGAACGAGACAAAAGTAGAGCACGATCGCGTGGAGATGAAAAAAATTATATTTTCATTTTACTAACTCGACATTTTATTTTTTGATTTTAAGATTCTGTAGCAAAAACCGATTGAAATAAACATTGATTTTTCTTACAAACATACCTACTAGAGATAATGTGTCATAAGAGTTACTATATTAATTTTATCTACCCCTATTTGGTGCCAATAACAGCTCTCGTCATTTCAAATTCTGGCTTTTGGTCACTTTTTATCGGCGATCAAGATCCATGCCATAGCCAATATGAAAAATCTATGTAAAGGGAACTTGGAAAAATTTACTACTTATTGAGATATTCCGCGCGCCAAAAATTTGAGAAAATTGTGGAATGCGATGCAATTTCAAAACCTATGTGTGCAAGTGCAAAATATAAAAATACACCGAGAACAAGTTTTCCTTGGTAAGTTTTGATTTGTGGAATATGGACTTTTAGACTACGTTTTACATAAGTACGGCTTGTAATGTAACGAATTGGAAAGTTATGTTATTTTTCCACGTTTTCTCCTACGTTTCGACAGGGCCGGAATAAGAAAACACAACCTTATGATGTAACAGAGTTCCGTTTTATTTTTAGTTTTCCCAAGGACACAATACTGCTGGTATGGTTAGCCAACATGAACCATAATATGTTTAACTTCAATTATTAAATTAAATTTTTAGTTTATAGGTAATCAGACATATCACCCAGACAATGTTTTTGGTAACATTGGTCAAGGGAGGGTAACAATGGTAACCCAAACACAAAACAGTTCCAAAGAACATATAAAAGTCGCAGAGAAGATAACAAAAAAATTTTTAATTTAACTGAAGATACATCAACGTTAACTGTCTACAGTACTAAAAGAAATATTATTGATACCGTAAACGAAACAACCTTTGAAAAAAATAATAGAACCTTAGGTGAAGTTGATGATAACGATGACGACCCTATCTTATAACTCGCAAGACCAGATGAATAAAATACAGACATCACTATTACATCATATAAAAGTTAGTAAGATGTAGCATCTAAGAAAAACTTTTAACAATTTCTCATTAAAGATAAAGGCGATCTAACTTACTCTTCAGAAGGGGTTATTGCTGTCGCAGAACGTTGCGTAAAGATTTTAAGGTATAGCAAAACGTTTCTTTGACTGAATTGACCAATCATTTTTAGGAGATAAAAAATTACACATTTTAAAACAGTACCTATTGATATATAAAAATTACGCCCTTTATGATTCCCAAAACAAGACAAAGAGCATGATGCAAATCAAATCATATCAACAAATGTACCTATGCATTAGTAAAGATTATATTCAAATTTTGAATGCAAACGAAGTTTAAACACGAAGCAAAACGATTACTTCGTATGCAAGCAAAACAAAATATTAAAAAAAAATTAGTATTTGAAAATGAAGAATTATTTGAATTAGTTTACAAGTGTTTCACTCCCTAAAATCCGTTCTTATACATAATATTAAAGACCAAAAACAGTGAGAATGACAATGATAAATTAATGAATATGTGGCTCCTAACAAGTCAATAAAACTCGTGTTCAATAAAGTACCATGTCGCTAGAACTGCGGACTACAAAGAATATTCAATGAATTTAAAGTTAGTCAACACCAATTACCTACTATCATAGATCGGACCGCAAAAAGTATATAAATTCTTTTAAAATCCGTAACCTATGATTGATTTTAGAGACTGACGAAATTATTACCGTCGAAATACATAATTATTTGAGTTACTTTATTTAGAATTATATGATTTATTCTTTGGCCACAATGAGCTAGTCTTGACAGAGTGAGGCTAGAGGATTGGCCCTTCGTGAACGTGCTATCTGATAACTGGCTTGACAAGCCATCTTTACAGGAAATATCTTTAGTGAATTTCATTTGATTTTATAGGGAACCCTGCTTCTTTTTATTTTAACGGGTTGTATTTCTCGTGCATCACAGTAGCAGCCCCTTTTTTCATAGTCTGTAGTTCATAAACAGTCGCTGTGGTCTTTGCCTTATTTTAATATTTTAATATACCGTAAGACCGTATTGTCCGATAAAGTAGGCAGAAATCCTAGACGATGGTGACAACTTTCCATTAGGTGGACCGTTTGTCTCCCTCTAAGGCAATAAAAGAAAGCTGGGACCTTCGGGAACCAAAAAGTGGACAGCAGTATCGCCTGCTAGGAGTGAAGTAGCATTTAGACTATGGCCAAACCCTTCACAAATGAAAAGAAGACTCAAGTTTGCTGAAGTTTGGACCGTTACGGACGTACGGATTTATATGCGTATATGCGATACGTTTATAGTAATTCAAGTACATACCTTCATATTTGGGGACATACCCTAGACTAGCCATTTTTAAAGTGTGCTCTGCGGAGTCCTGGAGCTCTGTTAGGAATCCTCTGTAGGGGCTCCTAGCGCTCCGCTTGAATACTGGTCATGATAGAAAAAACTACTACAAATGGGTACCTACTTTGCAGAGTAAAATACTACTATACCTATCAGAACGGTTAATTATACCGGATTGACTGCCATCTGACCTCCGTGGCCCTATTGACCCTGGGGAACCTGACTAGATTGGATTATGGTTACATGTCCAGTGTTGCCTGATTGTGCAGATTTCACCATGATGTTTTCCCTCACTGTAAGAGCATCGGTTAGTGTTCAGCTAATGTACATAACTCAGAAAAGAGTAATTGATACATGGCGGTACTGGGGATCGAAACTGGTACCTCTCGCTTACGGTCTCGTCAGACTCCTGAACCATTAGGCCATCGACGCTCCTATGATTAATAATTTTTATAATAAAGCCAGGTTTGGATTATCACAAGGTTCCGTCAGATATTTTCTCTTACAAATGGGTTCTATTTCCAAATAAATTTGAGAAATTGATTTGCGCCTAGACTATTTACAGACCTGCAATGTAGTGGGCAGTTACAAGATTTCTTGATTTCCTTGTCATTTATTTTCTAGCCATGGGGAAGTGCCACAATCGTTTTATAATATTTAACACTTTATGCACAACATTGTACAAAGGCGAACTTAAATGTGTGTAACTTTATCTACCAGTTTACCCGGAAACTAGTAATAAAAATCACAGGTGGTGCAATGATAGTTTGAAACAAGAGAGAAAAATATATATTTAGAAACCATACCAAAATTAGAAATATTCACATACCGAAACTCCAATCATGAAGGAAGAAAAAATTAGACCAACATCACTACTGAAATACTAATCCCAGCCAACAAACCAACACAAACTAAAATCGCTATCAGAAGGAGATAAAAAAAGTAAGAAAGAAAGAAAAGAATTAAAAGTGGGGTCTAATAAGGAATCTAGAAAACAATCTCGCACCTCTTTTTTAAAGGAAAGTTTGTTGGGACTACGTCTGATATCAACCGGGGGGATCATTCGACTTGCTGCCAGCGAGAAAATCAGTGCGGCGAATTGAAAGATTAAGACAAAGAGTAACAGATATACGAAGAATAGGGTCTTGAGTATCAAAAAGGTATTGAATTTACATTTCAAATATTCAGAAACAACTGTAACATTTAAAATTAAAAACAGATGGGGAAGAACTCGTAGATTTCGGCGGCGCCGGTTAGGAAGCACGAAATGTTGAAATGTGGTCGACTTGCGTATACCATAAATGAAGTGGATACAGTTGTTTGGCGTCCACAACTGCCTGCGATAGTGACCCCTCTACAGCCAGAAGAAACCTATGGATCAATGAATTTTCCCATCCCGCCTTTATTCCTCCTACTGAAAATCTCCCACCCGGAAACAAACTTCCGTGGCCGACATGGAAGGCGCTAAATAGGCTGCAAACCCAGGTTGGCTGGTGTAAAGAGAATATCTTTAGGTGGGGATATACAAATGATAGTCAGTGCGACTGTGGCATATCTCCGCAAACCATGGACCACCTCGTTTCATGCTCGGCGTGTCCTAAAACTTGTACAATGGAGGACTTGTTCGATGCCAGTTCAAATGCTGTATGCGTCGCCGAATACTGGGCGAACAAAGTGTAAGTCAGAGTTTAGTACATCGACTCGGTAAGAAGAAGTTGTTCGAAAGGCCTTCCAACTTATTCAACTGATCCTAATTGACGTCAAAGCAGCACATATCGTTATAATCAATAGGTAGGTAAGATAGACGACTGTACGAGCAAAAGCTTTGTGGAGGAGGATAGTCAAAACTTAAGACGGTAAACGATGAGCTGACCCTACTACTAGGTACTGTCACTTTAAAGACCCAGATCTTTTATACAGAGAGTCAAATGAATAGTCACTTGATTAAAGCTGACATTTGCCAAATAGTAAATAACTGCATAACCTGTGTACCACGAATAAATAATGATTATGATTACCCGGCTTTAATCGCCAATACTGGCTTATGGCAAGGCCCCTTAATCCGGCCCTGTATTCTTCTCCTGTCACAGAATTATTCTTTATAGAAATGTTGTTATTGTGAGTCTTGGCTACGTATTGTAATTGGAATGTGACGTCTGCTACTAATATTTTAGACAAATACTATTTTTTTTTAGTGTTCGTGCTCTACTTTTGTCATTTTCTATTGAAATGTACCTTATATGTCACCGTAAGATTGTGAAAACGTTATCAGTTTATAAACTGATTACGTAATTCGTCACTGGACGGATTTTATGGAGACCCGGCTCTTTTCGACGCTTTGTCACAACATAAACCTAACCTAACCAAATTTAAAATTAGGTTTATATTCTTAAAAAAATAATGCGCTAAATTGTGTAAATGATTTAGAGAATTTGGTTGCAGTTCACAAATTTTTGATAATTTACCTATAATCTCGCTAGATAGATTACAAACGAACGATTTCCACAATCTTACAGTGACATGTTTAAGAAAATATTGTATACAATATAAATGCTCGCTACGAATGCTAGCGATGGATTTACATCGCTAAGTTTCTTTATCAGCTACTTCTCAGTGACAAACGAGCAAAGAGCACACCAGGGGGTCCTAAAAGGCCACATTAAGTGTTTTATACTTCATATTTTAAAGTTATCTGATTCGGTGGACAAAACTGGAACTAAGTGACGCCTTTTTGAAAAGTCATGTCAAATCCAATAACAGCGACGCTGTAGAAAAGTTAGTGACAAATTATATGAATCATAATTAACATTTTTAGACCCCCAGATGGAAAGCGGTAACTGTCCCTCATGACATCTATAATCCATGTACTTAGAGTGCCATTAACTCATCGGACCCGGTGGCTAAAACTGAAACTAATTAAATTAAATTCAATACTTTATTTCAGACAGTCATGTCCATAGTGTAAGTGTTACCAAATAAAAAGAAAGAAGTATCGCCATTTTGAAATATCATGTCAATTTGAACAACAGCGACGCTGTCACCAGATCAGATAAGTTTATTGCACTATAATATGTTTCGTATCACAAAAATGCAGAACTGCAGATGCGTTGTCACGGGGGCTTTGTCGAGGATAGGCTTCATACTTTTCAATCATCGTCATTCGTCGCCCAGTAGGTGGAGTCGGCACAATATGTGTCTTTATGTCAACCCTCATCATCTCAGTGCTCACAACTTTCGCCCGCATGTCATCATTCACATGGACCATCCATCTTTTCTTAGGCTGCCTCTACTTGAGTATACATTCACATTCATTTATACTGCACTTCCATAATAGTTTTCTAAAATCAAAAGTAGGATAGGTTTCGTAGAGGCTCGTAAAATATAGTTGGGTTTATATTGTTCAGTTTAATCCCGGTGTTCATCGTATGATTACTTCCTTAACCTATGAGAATGAAACTTATGTATCTCCCAGCCTATAAAAAAGTATGAAGAACACTTTTTGCCAACTAATAAAAGTTCACTGCGACTAATGACATCAAAAACCAGAGTGATGTCTATAAATAAACCTACAAAGTATTATTGGATACCATCGGTAAAGACGTAGCGGTGAGTAAAATGGAAAAAAGAAGGAGGGTAAAGAATAAATGGTCAGTTAAAGACAATTTTAAGAAAGAAGATTTGAAAGAAGTGAAGGTTTCGAAATAGTCTTTGGTGCGCCGTACGACATGAAAATATTGAATCTACGACTCTCGCATCAAGACCACTCACCATACCTGATGCTCCTAGATGTAGCATACCTACTGTGAGAATTAACGGATGCGAATGATAACCTGTCTCCGCTTCTGAGGTAAAGTTATTCTATTTTGATAGCTGTAATCTCGTAATATCACATGAAATGCTTCGGTATTCACGATCTTTTGCGATGGTTAGCGTTTTTACGGGGTCGGCAATGCGTGGGTGATGCCCCTGGTATTGCAAACGTCCATAGGGGGCGGTGACTGTTTACCATCAGGCAGGCTGTAAGCTTGTTTCCCACCATAGTGGTATAAAAAAACCATACGATACGACGATCATGATTACGTCAGTATGGTATCTCCCATCGATCAAGGCGCTCTAATGGATCAAATCGTAGCTACAATGGATATATATCGTATAACGTGCTGGTTCAGCGACCCACAGTTGCTCTTTACCTCCGACACTAGGGATCGCTTCTTCATATTCATTTTTTTTTTTTTTTTATGTCATACGGTAGGCAAACAGGCAAGCGGGCCACCTGATGGAAAGTGGTCACCACTGCCTATAGACATTAGCAACACCAAGAGTATCGCTAATGCGTTGCCCACCTCTATAACACGTTGCTCTGGCAGCAAAAAGCAAATGCCACTCCACTGCCAAAGCCACGGTTCCCCAAATCCCCACCCCATGGAGCACTGGAACCTTACTCACCGGCAGAAACACAATACTATTTAAAAGAGTATTATTTAGCTGCGATATTCTGTAAGGTGGAGGTACTTCCCCAGTCGGGCGGCTCCAATTCGAACGAGATACCCCGCTATGCCCTACCTCTCTTAAATTCTGCGCCAATCTCCCTCCAATCGAAGGCGTTTAGTGCTAGCAGGTCTTTCAAAACTTAATTAATCCAGATATCTAGGCCGCCTGCAGCCTCTCTAAGTGTCCAAGCCAATGGAAGATGATGGACTTAACGTCTCCCAAAATGTTGGGTTCGGAAACAATCTATTCCACCTTCTCGTTCTTTCTCCTCTTTAACACGCCATCGCTTTGTTGACCGCCAAAATCGGCTTTCAAAAGAATTCGGCTAGAAAAATTGTGTTCTTCTTTGGTCTTAATATCAAAGAATCATATTCACATATTAACATTGGTCCTATGGTCCCATTCGTTTTGTAGATACGAATCTTCATTTTTCTGCTTATCAATATAGACACTGGCACCTTTTGGTGCGCTGTCCTGCACAACACCTGAGCGTGTATAGCGTACGAAGACCAATTTCATTTTTTATGGTTTAGTCACTTACAGTAATATTTAAAAATACTTCTGTGTTTTTGCCTTGCGTTCTTCGTGTATTCTCTGCCACCTGCTTTTTCTCGGACGATTCTGACGATCTTCACGATCTCGCAAAATCCTATATAATTCCTTAAAGTTAGATAATTATTATTTTGTTTCCACCGTTTAATTTTAGTCCACCATCGATTACTTAGACGTTTTTAATACCGCATATGAAGACTAAACTGAACCTCATTGGTGAGAGCGCATCCCCTAGCTTAGGAAACCTGTAGAAAAGTAAAAGATGTCCGACAATTTTCTCTCACTAATATACTAATAATAGGTTTGGGTATTTTGAACTCTCAACGTACGGATCAACACTGTCATATGGACCACATATATATACAAATCTGCATTGTGACAATTATTTATGCCTTGCAGTCATTATTCCAAGCTATTAAAGTTCTAATTACACGCATTACAACCCGATTATATTTTTTGTTCACAAAATGTGAGATTGCTGGAAGAGATCTCTTTTAGATATAAGCTCGCCTTTGTACATTGTATCATGACTGTATGTTTCATTATGTGCAATAAAGAGTATAATAATATTATAAACTTATGTGAAACGAATGAAACGATACACTATCTATAGATTTTGATTTAATATATATTGGTACGTACCATCTGAATCATATACTGCAAAGAAGATACGAGGTATTTCTGATGAGACAGAATTATCAGTCTACTTTAGTTAGGGTATTCAAGAGTCGGTGGCACCAATGGCATACTGCTGTGGGCACGCGATGCCGACTAGCAAAATATATTTTTAAATGACAATTTTAAATTTTGAATGAATGAAAAGCTGTACAATTAAATGTCTAGAAATAGACATCAAATCAAATATTTTTATATCATGGAAAATTGCTCGAAATATAATGAAAAATTCGCTTTTTTTTAGGAAATGTTCATAAAGAACCAATGTACTTAAAAGACTTACCGCCTGGTAAGCTAAGCGTATCTGAAAACAGATTTTTAGTATGACTTCAGAAAATGAGAAAGTCAGGGAATTTTATGAGAATTGGAACCTCATATATATGTTAGGTTTTTATTTACCTATAGAGGGTGACAAACGAGCAAACGAGCAGGTCCTTGAAACCAGTTTCAAAACCGCAGTTTCGTTCGCGGCTGAAGGGTCAGCTGAGGGTGTGTGATAACTGCTGGATGTGAACTGAACATTCACAACACCAGTAGCGTCGCGAATGCCTTGCCGGTCTTTGAGATAAGTGTGGGCTTCTTTCTTGAAGACCCCAAAGTCGCACAGGCTCGGAAATACCACAGCGGGAAGATAATTCCTCAGAACGGTCGTACGCGGCAGAAATATATTCCGATAACAATAAGTGACAGCATGACAGTTCTCCTGATAATATAGTATGAAAAGAAAATTCACTCTCACTATACATAATACGAAAAAACAAGAGCACAGTCTACCTTTCGGCTGTAGACATGACAAGAAACAGCTACGCTGACTTACCTACCTCGAAAGTACCAAGAATAAAAATATAATTGACTCTCTAATTCTCAACATTACTATTGCCGCAGCTAAAGGAACTTAACTCAAGAAAACATTACTAGCAAAAAAAACTACATCAGCACGACAAGTTTCCACAAATATGGTTGGATCTTCCCATCTCCAGCCCATGATAGTGGAAACTGGCACATAACTAACAGCAAACGTGACGTGTCTTATGCAAATAAACAGACTTAGCACCAAATTCAAAGATTAGATTATTCAAAACTTAGTATCCCCCGAGCGTGCTGCCGCGCGCTACATACAGACACAGTTTGATCATATTTTGAATATTACGCTATCACAGCCAATGAAATTTTGTAGACGTGACCCAGAAATCAATATCTATGCTTTTAGCGTCATAAATCCGTAACTTTGAAACGATATATTTTAACTGAAAAGTGATCGAAAGGCTTTTTAGTAGTTGCACCTACTTCACATATATGAGCAAAGGCGAAGGCGGCCCTTTAGCTACAAGAGATCTCTTCCAGGCACCTTAACAGTAATTATTGCAGGAATTTAACAGAAAGTATTTTTGAGATGATATTATTAGGATTGAGATTGTAAATGCAGTTGCGATTATGATTAATTCAATACATTACAATATTTTATTCCAGAAACATTCCTTAACATGTTGGTTACATAGTTTGATTATTCTACATACTAGATAGATAGATAAACACTTTATTGCTCATAAACCAGTACCAATCAGTTGTAATTTCAATCAATGTTAGTAATTTACTGTATACAATGTACGAGGGGGGGTCAAAAAGTTCGCGGAATGGAGGGGATAGCGGGGGGTGGGGGACCTGCCGCAGGTAGTATCTAATGAGCAACTCTTTGTGAGTATATATGCCAAGTTTGAACCTGATTGTGTCAATAACCTTTGACCTGTCGTCGATCAAACAAGTGAATCCGGAAGAAAAACTTGAACATGGAAAAAATCGAGTTTCGTGCCGTCATAAAGTTCCTCACTAAGCAAGGAAAACCACCTCAGAAAATTTTGGAAGAAATGTTATCAGTATACGGGGACTCTTGCCCTGGGAAAACCATGGTGTACAAGTGGAATAGCCTTTTCAAGCAAGGCAGAGAGTCTCTTGAAGACGACCCTCGCTCAGGACGGCCGATTGAGGCCACCACCTCAAACATCGTTGAAAAAGTGGAGAATCTTGTACTGGAGGATACTCGTTTGAAGAAGAAACAACTTGCAGAAATGGTTGGAGTATCACCTACAACCATTTTAATTTATGTATTCTACACGACAATCTTGGGATGTCAAAAGTCAGCGCAAGATGGGTGCCAAGAATGCTCACACTACCACAGAAACAGCTGCGCGTCGAGTATTCAAAGGAGTTTTTAGACCTCTGTAGCGCCGACAAGGAAGGAATTTTTGCAAGACTTGTTACTGCAGATGAAACTTGGGTTCATCATTATGAGCCTGAGTCGAAGCAAGAGTCTATGCAGTGGCATAAAAAGGGTCAGCCCCCCCTGAGAAATACAGGGTGTCACAATCGGCTAGAAAAATCATGGTAACTGTTTTTTGGGATACAGAGGGTATTTTATTAATAGATTATAAAGATAAGGGTGTTTCTATAACGGGAGAATACTACGCTAATCTACTGAGACAATTAAAAGAAGCAATCAAGGAGAAAAGGCGGGGAAAGTTGACAAAAGGTGTGCTGCTTTTGCATGACAACGCACCGGTACACAAGAGCCGCGTTGCGATGGCTGCCCTTCATCACTGCGGCTTCGAAATGTTAAACCATCCTTGCTATAGTCCAGACTTAGCCCCCTGTGATTATTTTTTATTTCCCAAATTAAAAAAAGAGCTTCGTGGGAAGAAATTATCCGATGATGAAGAAGAAGTCAAGTCGGCGATTTCGGCCTATTTTGAGGACAAAGACAAATCATTTTTTTTCGACGGTATTAATAAGTTAATAGAGAGATCTGAAAAATGTATTCGACTTAAGGGGGAATATATTGAAAAAGAAAAATAGTACAGTATTTTATTTCACCCCCCTTCCCCTCCGTTCCGCGAACTTTTTGACCCCCCCTCGTAGCTCATCCCTCAAACAAGAGCACAAGAATGCAAACATAGTTGCTTGGCGAAATAATTAAGGCAGTGATACAATTCTAGGCGCACTCCTCAGAGTTGACAGAGTCCATTGGTAAAATGGGCCTCTTTTTTGAACCACTCGCCTCGAGCAAACTTTAATTTTTATTTTCAGTCTTAATAATTAAATAATTTGATGCATTGAATATATTCTATATGTAGTATATAGAAGTCTTCGTGCACGACTCAGATTTTCTCTATTATTGAACCGTTGGCTTTTAAAGGCAACAAAATTGAAACAATATTCAGTTTTTATACATTGAAAATCATAATTTAAAACCGTTCGACTCAAGGTGAGCCGATAAAAATGAGTCCGATGCCAGAGCCAACGGCTCACAGCGCAAGGACGCTGAAGGTCGACCAAAGCGATGGGGGAAGTGTAGTAAACCGGATCCTGGAAGAAGGTACTATTGACTGTAAGGATGATGATAATGATTATTGGGCGATTCAAGGGCTCAATATAACTTGTTTACAGGTTTCTTTACGTTTAGACTAGTTGAATAGCTTTTCGGGAAATCTAACTAACACGTAGCTTCTGCAGTGCACTAAATTGAATCTTCTGTTCAATATCTTTAACGGGCTCTATCCAGAGCGTGTTCTGCATGGAGTTTTTAAAAATGATGTCCTAGCCCTACAGAGTGCTCCTGCCCCGGAATTTTGTAGGAGCAGTCCGGACAACTTGAAACCAGCCTGAGATTGCAATCCGGCCTGGCGGATCCGGCTTTTTTTGTCAACTACAGAATCTGGTTAACTGACGCCGGATCCGGTGAATCCAAAAATAGATCAAATGAGTGTTTTATGCAAACGCAATGGAGGCAAACGAAGCGTCTTGAAGATTCTAAGGAAGGTACTGTGTAACACTTATAATGTGTAACGATGATATTTTTAAGTCTGTTAATTACATAATTGTATTATTCTTGTTTATTGATTATGTTTTAATTTTACTTATTTACAACGTATATAATCTCGCTAATGGGGGGATACAGCCAGCCTTATGGGCAGTGCCCATCCACCAGTGGCAGCGTTATTGGCGACATGTAGTTAGATTTAGTTATTAAAGGCGTTGGTTTAATTTAGTTTTTGGTTTATTGTTTCTTTGTAATACTTAAATCGTCACATTGAAAAAAAAGTCGTCTCCTCGCATTGTTCCACTTGCCACAAGTCCTGACAAAACTCTTTCGCTTCTACCACATTCATCATTATTAATATACCTTTCGGTAAAACATCCTCGGCTTGATCTTGGGTCATACAACTGTTTTCCCCTTCCAACTCTTTAGATTCACTTTTGCCATACAACTGAACATGCCTTTCTCTAGCATGCTCCCTTATTACACTATTACGTATTTTATCTTTAACTATACGCCTTCCATACTTCTTAACCAACTCTCGTTTCGATACGTTCATTAAAGCACTCTCCTCTGAGTGTTTATAAATTTAAGAATACCCAACTATAAGTGATTCTATTCTGCCTAATATAGTCCTAATTTTAGAATCTTAAATATCATAATATACCTTTAATACATTACCTACATATTGCCCTGTTTCTGATTTAGGAAAATACAATATCATTAGACAGATTACCACCGTATTACAATTTACTGTAGTTAGACATTAGAATATGTAGGTACCTACCTATACGAAATGTAAGGGGCATATCTGAAAGGGGCATATAGGTATAGGTTCTTACTTTACACATTCCGCCAAGCAACAGTGTCCGCATTGTTGTATTCCGGTTTGAAGAATAAGCTAGCCAGGATAATTACAGGCAAGAGACTGTTTAGTCCTCGCAGTGACAATGCAACTGCGGTTACTGCATTGTTACACGAAATGAAACAAAGTGCAAGAATCCGCTTTTTCCTGGTAGACATCCTAGTGTCACTATGATAGCGATTGTCGCTAGGATGACTACCAGGAAAACTCTACTGTCACTATAGTAGGATGACTACCAGTAAAAGCGGATTCTTGCACTTCAGTTTCATACTGTTGGATATGCATGTACTAGTCATACGGTCATACCTGAGGTTTTACCTCCAAAAATAATTTTGGACTAAATGTAACAGAAGTCAAAAGAATAAAAAGACTAAAATAATTTCGGCTGATATGATGATGATTACTGTTTTGTCGTATGTCGTTACTGCTCGTTTGTCACTGCCTCTATATATTTCAACTTTGGGGTAACTAACTACGGAGTAAATAACTGAAATATAGTTACTGCCTACAGACTGCGTTTTAGCTTGACTTAAAATATAATGAAAACATTTTTTTCATCTTCACGTCTGTGCTTAGTTTTTTATTAGCCTTAATATTTAATTTGGTTATCTATACTTACCGTTTGCACTAGCTGTAAGGAACAAAAACGGAAAACAATAATTAATTATACTAGACATACCTATATAATATAATATAGCGTTCCGGCTCTGCCTGGCATTGTCGAGCACGGTTCGGTCGTGGTTGGCGAGGGATACGTTTATCTACGGCCATAGGGCGGTCAGCGTGTCACTGTGTGTTTCTCCTTCCTACTTTCCTACCCCCCTCCTTTTTGACGATTGAAAGAGATATTTAATGTCCTAATAAATAAAGAAATTTTGAATTATGAATTTTGAATTTAATGCCCATAGGTAAGTTAATATAATCTACAGGGTGTTTCATAATACATGTATAAAGCCGAAAGGGTGTTAAAGTATAGCTTGCAAAGAGTACACTGGCGACTTCATATTATCCAGACATTGAATTTTAATTTTTATAAAAAATCTTCGTTTTTAAAGAAAAATAACCATATCGACTACGTTGATGCGCAGCTCTATTTCAAGTTGATGATCCTAGAAGGAGAAGTTTAACCTTTTAAATTAAAATTACAGTATTTTTTTGTACAGAACCCTCAAACCAAAAAATACAAAACGGCTAATTTAGATCTCCTTAATATCCCATTGCGCCTAGTACTATGAACTTGAGTGACCTTTTACAACTGATTTCTAGAGATGCGGTCTTTCGTTTTCAAAATGTCGATTATCGACATTGAAAAGGTAAAAGTTCGATAGTCATTTTCTCGCTTACTATTCCACGCACGAAAAAAATAATTGTACCTATCGTTTTAATACGTTTAGCACTCCATCCAGTTCACGGCTTTATACATGTATTATGAAACACCCTGTAGAATAGAAAACGTATAAATTATGCTTCAGATATAAAATGTAGGATACTTATAGTTCCGAAGGAAGTATACGCTGTGTTGTCATCTTGGCATTAATGTCCCGGTTGAGCTCTCGCTCAGGATCTGTCTTGACTATGATCCAGAATTTGGAAGATCAGGTAATTACAGTGGAGCCACTACCATCAGAGACCTCCATGACTCAGACCAGATTGGATCATGGTTACACATTCAGTCGCCTGACTGTGCAGGTTTCATCACGATGTTTTCTCTCACCGTAAGAGCATCGGTTAGTGTTCAAGTAATGTACATAACTCAAAAAAGAGTCATTGGTACATGGCGGTACTGGGGATCGAACCCTGTACCTCGTGGTACGAATGGGACCCCTTAACTATTAAGCCATTGGCTTAATGTTTAAGCAACACAAGTCGCTTCAAAAATAAAATTCTTGAAATCGTAATGGTTACTGGTTACTTACGATGAACTTTCAGATGAACGTTGTATCTCTCCTCTAAGTCTGAGGAAAAATGTATGTATGTTTTTATTGTTGTTCTGTAAAAACTACCCACTGATCCGACAAATACTCGAAAATTCTTCTTACGACAAAAAAGACACTATGCGATATAACTACTCGTAGATGGTTTATTTTAAGTTTATTTGATTATCCGCCTCCGCCACGTTCCTCAGCTGCGTCTGTTCTGTATAAACCGTAGCTTGGTGGCTGGCTTGCAGATACCCTGGACGAGGGTGACCGCTTTCCATCAGGTTGACCATCCCTCCATGTGGCCCTCTACTCAATCAAATATTAGGTACCTTTAAACATGTATCTACTACAGTAGACACCATACATGGTGTAACTTTAGGCTTAAGTTTCTTTAATGAATGCAATGATTTACTTATTTTGGTTCTAAGGTATGAGTACTATACTCCTTAAAATAGTTGACCGAACTAGTGTAGCTGTCAACCTGACGTCGGTTTGCCGCGTCCAGCATCCATCTTCAATCTTCCTCCAGTCGTCGACTTACCTGGCCAAAGGGCGTCCAACTTCGACTTCATCATCATCTCAGCCGCAGGACGTCCTCTGCTTAACATAGGCCTCCTCCACGTCTTCCACACCGATAGACCTTCTGTATAATCTCATACTGATACCCTCGACCTTCGAGATGTTCTTTCATCTCGCGGGGGGCCGACCCACACGCATTGGGGTACGCGGTCACCACTCCAGAACCTTTCCGCCCCATCGGCCATCGGTTCTGTGAGCTATGTGACCATTGCCACTTTAGTTTTGCGCCTCTGGAGCCTATGTCGTTGACTTATATATCTTAAGCGCCCGCTCCGCCTGATACAAAAATGGACCACATTCTGTGAGAAATACATTCCATTTTGATCTGCTCTCTGATGACTTGGGTTGCTGATTAAGCAAAGGTGTAGTCGGCCCCGTTCTTCTACCTAAGACTTACCTCTTACTATAGGTTCTAAATATTTTTCGATCTTGTCCATGCCAAGTTCTACAATCTTGTACTCGACGAATATTTTGAACCGCTTAAGCCAAGGCGGTTCTTCCTCCGTTGGCACTAAATTGTTGAAAGCATTCATTAATACTGTGTAACAAGTACATGCATCAGTTATGTCGACACCATATAGTTAAGCCAAGCCGATTAATTAAACGGCTAGCTTGTTAAACAGTTATTTACATGAAGAAAAAAAAAACAAATTCATGAACTTTGAACTTCTAACGAACGACATTACCCAAAGTTTACAGAGATCCTCCATGCATTGTCACAACGCTGACCGGATTTAAAACCTAATGACTTGCGCTCTTGACAATACGTCAAGGGGACCTTGTATACGCTCTAAGTACTTTGGGGACTCGTTTACAGTAAGGGCTGCTCATTTGTGGAACGAGTTGCCAAAGGATATTCGCCACGCAAAGTCACTAGCAACTTTTAAAACCAAGTTGCATGCCCATCTTCTCTCCGTTTGCAATTAGTTGACATTGTCCTCTACCGACCATTTTATCATATTAATATGTACATATATTAAGTGGTGTCTGGTGCCGCCACCTAAAAGAATAGCACCACCCCATCTCTTTCCGTAGGTGTCGTAAGAGGCGACTAAGGGAATAACCCGAAAGATGGGCAGCAGCATCTTTCTCGGTACATTTACATCTACTGCACTGCGATCGCCAACCCGCGAAAACTGGGCAAACGAAGCGGGGACGAGTTGAGAGTGGGGCAATTTGGAATTGAATGTCGGAACGCCCGTGGCCAGATGCTGGCCAGCTTCATGGAAAAGGAGGGACTCTTTATGTAGAACTCATTTTTCAGGAAGCCGGATCATCGCAGATGGACGTGAGTTAGTCCCGATGGTGTCACAAAAAATGAGATTGACTTCATCCTTTTTACGAAACGGCATGTATTTAATGATGTCTCGGTGATCAATATAAAATTGGCAGTGATCACCGCTTGGTAAGAGGCACATTGAATATTAATCCCCAGCTGGAAAGATCGAGATTGATGAAGTCCACGCTCCGGCCTATACCCATCCAAATCCAAAACCCCGAGGGCTTTCAACTCGAATTACAAAATGTGTAATCTTTGAGTGCCTACGAGCCTGTGTGCCTTCGAGTGCGTCGACGTGGACGACTATAATAACAGGTTCGTGGAAACTGTCTATACGGTTGGGTCAAAGTTTTATAAAGCCTGCCGTACAATCAGAACAAACAAAATCTCTGACGATACAATCAAACCTTTGGAGATCAGACGAAGTTCCAGTAAATTTACTTTCAAAAAAGCAGTTCACAGTTATTTCCTTAAGTCTCTGTAACACCTTATATATTTTCTTACTTAGTATTTCTCTTTTCCTTTTTTTTTTAAGTGTTTGGGCAGTAGTGTTGTTGGGTGTGCCAGTAGCTTGTTATGCTCAGTTCCTTGCTCTCTCTCTCTCTTTCTCTCTCTCCTATTATACTATCTATAAGTTTCGGTCTGTGAATGTTTGATATACTTATTTAATTAATGTTACTTTTAGTCTGTTTTATGTTCTTTTATCTTCTTCTTTTGTAGCACCGCCTTGTAATTTTAGGTAGTTGTTCTCTGGTTGACTGGTAGAAAAAGCTACGTAGCTTTAAGTCCGCCATTGTACTGTAATGTGCATGAAGTCTTAAATAAATAAATAAATCAAACTCATCGAAGAAAGACGCGGAATGACTCTGCAATCCCCTGATGATGTCTCTCGATTTAGGTGACTTAATCGACAGATCTCCAAGTCTCTGACTCGCGACATACGCCGCTTCAATACTACTAATATTGAGTTGTTGACGAGACTGAAAACGGATGACGGCAGAGCTGTTTCGACCAAGTCCGAGGTTTTGAGGGAAGTCGAGAGGTTATATGGACAGTTATACGCGACAACACGGGCACCTGTTACAAGTATAGCAAATTCAATTCAATTCAATTCAATTATTTATTGCAGTAAATGTGGTAAGTATGTAGGTACAACATGATATTACAGAGTACTTAGTATCACACATAAAGCCAAGTCAATTGGCATGCAAAATGAAAAGAGAGCGTCACAAACAATAACAAAAATAAATTATTCAAATACAATATGTCAAAGAAAATCAATTGAATACCCATGTCAAACTTATGGAATAAAAAATTAAATCAAATATTTCAGGGATGTCAAAAAGACCCCAGAGCCATGTTGACCCGACACTACACCAAAGATATCCCGGACATCAGCCTGTACGAGATTAGTATGGCTCTCAAACAGCTTAAGAACAACAAGGCGCTAGGTGATGATGGACTTACGGCTGGGCTTCTGAAAGCTGGTGGCAAACCTGTACTTAAGACCCTTCAGAAGCTGTTCAGTTCCGTCATCCTCGAGGGAAAAACGCCGGTAGCAAGGCACAGAAGCATAGTGTTATTGTTCTTCAAGAAAGGTGATAAGGCTCTCTTGAAGAACTTCAGAGAATATCGCTGCTGACCCATGTGTATAAGCTGTTTTCGAGAGACATTACGAATCGTCTCGCACGCAGGTTTGATGACTTGCAGCCTCACGAACAAGCAGGATTTCGAAAAGGTTTTAGTACTATAGACCACATACATACGCTGCGGCAGGTTATACAGAAGACCGAAGAGTATAACCGGCCATTATGCTTGGCGTTTATGGACTATGAGAAAGCTTTCGATTCGATCGAAACTTGGGCGGTGCTCCAGTCTCTACAGCTGTGCCAAATTGACTATCGATATATCTAAGCACTGAAGTGTTTACACGAAAACGCTACGATGTCAGTTCGTCTCCAGGGTAAGACCACAGAACCTATTCAGCTGCAGCGAAGTGTTAGACAAGGTGATGTCATATCACATGACAGTTGGAGGCACTCTACTTGAAGTTGTTGACGACTATACATACCTAGGACAAATAGTCCAGCTAGATAGATCCAATTTCGAGAAAGAAGTCAATCGACGAATCCAAACCGGTTGGGCAGCGTTCGGGAAGCTACGCCACATATTCTCAAGACGAAAGTTTTCGACCAATGTGTGTTGCCAGTGATGACTTACGGAACTGAAACGTGGCCGCTCACTGTGGGCCTTATAAGAAAGCTCATTGTTACCTAAAGAGCAATGGAAAGAGCTATGCTTGGATTTTCTTTTTTGTAATTTTGTGTGCAATAAGTGTCTAACTATCTATCTAATGCAAACTATTATCATCGTTTGAAGTAGCTTAGGTCAAGATAGTGTTGTGACAATGCATGGATCAGTCCCGCGAACTCGGGACATTGTCGTTCGTTAGACATTATTTTCAAAGTTTATGAATTTTGAGTTCCGTGTTTTGAACAATTGATTAACGATATCTAGACCATTCAGCTGCGAAACTATCGCGATAAATCTTTCTAGTCTATAGACCTTCACCACTTAAAAATATCAACAACAAAATAAATACACATACGACTATTCGTTGAATATTCGTATGATTCGTAATGGTTGAAAATTCAATGAGAAGACTTATCCAAAGGTTTTACAAGATAAATTCTGTTGAAT
Source organism: Blastobasis lacticolella (assembly GCA_905147135.1). Classification (NCBI taxonomy): domain Eukaryota; kingdom Metazoa; phylum Arthropoda; class Insecta; order Lepidoptera; family Blastobasidae; genus Blastobasis; species Blastobasis lacticolella. Next base: position 14,276,490 of record LR990061.1, read on the forward strand.
TAAGATAGATTTCAAATTATAGCTTACCGGACTTTGTCAAGCCTAAGGAGTTCTCCTGGATAGGTACCACCTCCTTATCTACTTCTGCTGCCAAGCGACAATGCCTGCATTGTTGTATTCCGGTTTGAATGACTAGGTAGCAAATGCAATGTTTTCCAGACTACCTCCCTAAACAATCCCATAGATGGCTGGTTCTAATAAGTCTTAGTTGCATGACATGGTTATTTATCTACTTATATTTCGATTAAATTAAATTTAAATTCTTATAGAGGTAGTCTCCTCAAACATGCATGTATTATGACTTTCAATAAGTGTATTACAAGAATATTTATATTGAATAAAAATGTTTGATTGATTGAGTCGTACTATCGAACACCGGTAGATCTTTATAAAGATTGAAAATGCCTAATAATAAAGACTAGAACTCACGGACATGAAGTTTGTCGCGGCCAAAGTAATCCTTAATTCCTGTGGAAGATAAAACACAATAAATCAAAATGTAGTTTGATGCTGTAGCTGGAGTAGCTTCCACACGGTCCAAACTTTTTACATTTTTAATGTTAGGTATTCTTTTTTTTTCTTTTTATTGTACATATTTAGTTTTTACTTTAGTTGTTATATAAATAAAGAGTAACGATAAATGTAGATTTTAAGTTATGTAGCTCAAATTTTATTTCAATTAAAAGTTCTCTGCTTTTAAAAAAACAACACCTACAACCCTACACCTGTAAACCTTTACCTACATGCAAACAACCACATACATGTTATGAGTCTTGCTCAGCGAGACTGCTAACTAGCTAAATAACTGTATATATAACAATATACAAAATCGTAAATAACTAAATCTTCTATTTATAATTGATTTTTAATCCGATACTTCAGACTGAAGATTGTGTCAAAATATGTTTTTTTTTTCATTGATATTAGAAATACCGCTTTTAAGTTATCTTTTGTTTTGTTTTGTTTATTTATTTTATGAAAGATAAAGCAAGGAGATAACATAACTAATAATATGTCAAAATCTTTGAGTTAAAGTCTCAAAGACTTACTCAATGTCAAAACAGCGCTGTACGGAACCATGTTATCCCATGAAAGCATAAGCTGGGCCAGGTCCATTTGCCTTAGATATTTATACCGTGTAGTCACTAGTATGAAACTAAATTTGTGAAATTCTGAGATTTACCTACTAGTACCTGAGTCACAATATTTTGTATGAATGAGGATTTCTTTTGTTATTATATTATCTTATATTTCTTTTAATATAATTTCTCTCCGTCTTTCCTCCAAAGCCTTATTTTTATATTCTACTGTGAAACCCACCACAGCTTCATTCCCGTTGACCCCCAAATGTTTTCCCCCGAATGGGGGACAACGGGAATTTCAGTTTCGTTGTCCCCCAAATTCTGAAATTGTGCAATAATTGTTTTCCCCCTTTCGAGGGATAACACTTGGGCGACAACGGGAATGAACTATACTACGGTTACGTCTCTTTTCAGCGACTTACTTTCATCCAATAGATGCTCAAGCTTCTCGGCCTCCTCTTCGTTCTTGAGGTACTCGTGATCTATGATGCCCGTGAGTGCATACTTCTTTACCCAATCCGGAACAGGCATGTTTGCAGCTGCAATAAGTATAAAAAGCAATTTATTATACAGAATATAGGGTAAAATTCATGCTAGTGCAGCGTCGAAGCTCATCGAAGCATCAAATTCATAACAATTAAGGCGCCAAAAGTATGTGAGGCATCCTGATTTTTTTACTTATAGAACGCACACAAGATCAAATCAAATCACGTTTATTCAGTTTAGGCTTTTACAAACACTCATGAATGTCGGAATCTTAAATATTTTACATAATTAAAAATAAAATGCTCCGGCGCCGCGGCACTACCACCACAGGCCATAAAAAAAAAAAAACTACGCGTCGCTAGCGCCGCTGATCGTATAACTGTCACTGTGACTGTCAGTGAATGATGCCGCTCGCTCACAAATAGGTTTGGCACATATTTTGCGTGTGCCTAGCAAGAGGATGTGTACGTATTATCGCATGGAAAATTCGAAGTTTGTACGGGCAGACCAACGTTTTGTGGGTCTCCTAAAACGTCTACTATCACTACAAATTGCCATAATAACCTTTCTGTAAATCTATTTCTTTCTATTTACGTAAGTAATTTGAAAGTGTCAGAAATGCACTCTCGATTCATACAAAACATAAACAATTTGTGGTTATAGATTTTTTTGAATGAAGCAAAATGTCGCACCACCCGCCGTGGGCTTGGTACTCATCCTCACTACGTAGACCCTCTGTTGGTCACGACGCGAAGGTTCGAAAGAACGTTTCTCGCTCGTACGATTCGGTTGTGGAGTGAGCTCCCAGCCACAGTGTTTCCTTTGGACTATGACATGGGATCGTTCAAGAGGTATATTAGAGGTCTCTTCAGAGGCGGGCAACGCATTAGTGACTCCCCTGGTTCCCCTTCCATCAGGTGGCCCGGTTGCCTGTTTGTCTGCCATATAACATAAAAAAAAAATATGTAAAAAGTGTCTCAATTCTTCTCGGCCTATTACTTACGTAGTTCCATATAGGGCTTCAAGTCCTCTAACTCTTCTTGTTCGGTCAGTGTCTCATTCGATTCTGGCTCTGGTGGACGTTTGGGCGTGGGGATAGTCGTATGATGGGGTGGGTTGTACCTCCTTGGTGAGAACTTCAACAAGTAGACGTCGACTTCTGGAAACATATATGAATATCGTCTGCTTACTGGTTAAACGTGATACATCAATAGTATCTAGGACAGTTTAACGCAAAGATTTAACGAAAAGTAAAAAACATGGTAAATGCCAATGAAATATCAATAATCATTCCATTGAACTGAAGTAAATCAACTTCTCACTTGATTCGAGCTAAGCTGACACAAGTGAAAGATGATATATCACTTTAAGGTTTTTCTTAGTATGTTTGGTACTAACTTAACTATAAAATCAGCTAAAAGCAGAGGTTTTTTCTAATAATTCCGTAACTTGATTCCAAACTATAAAATCAGCTAAAAGCAGAGGTTTTCCTATTAATTCCGTAACTTGATTCCAATGCACAATGATAATATAGCTTTTACCATTAACTTGTCATTTCCATTAAAATTATTATGATCTTGTGGCAAATATAGGTTTCGTGCCTGTTTACAATTACAGCTAAAATCAGTTAAGCACATGTCCTCAGTAAATAATATTAATTTATTGATAAATTCTCTGCAAGTATTGTAGCTTTAAATTAACACAGAGTAAGTTGAATATCTTATCTATTATTTGTATATTATATTTGTAAATAATATATTAAAACAATTGAATTTAATGATAGATAAAGATCATTAAAGAGATAATTAGATTTGAAAACCTAATTATCACAGTTCGACGAAATTTACATTTAACATGCTTTACCAGTAATTACCAGTAAATAGACAATATAATGCGCCGTTTTTAAGGTTCGCTTCCTACAAATTCCAACAGATGACGCGCTCTATCTACTGACGACATTATTACAGACGATCTGAGTGGTTCAATGTTCAACATGCTGGTCTGCCAAGCAAGAGGTCCCGGGTTCGATTCCCGGCCGGGCAGAAATTGAAATGATGAATTTTAATTTCTGTTACGGGTCTGGGTGTTCTATGTATAATAAGTATGTATTTAAAAACAAAAAAGTATTTAAGTAGTATATCAGTTATCTAGCACCCATAGTACAAGCTTTGCTTAGTTTGGGGCTAGATGGCGCTGTGTGAATTTGTCCACGAATATTTATTTAATATTTATTATAATCTCTTGGCGGTATGATATTGATACTTATCATTATTTTAAATCTATTAATTTAACGGTTTTTGAGTGTCAGTGCTCCTTGGGGCTCCACTTTATACTTTATTAATTGATTTCTGGTTGGCTAGAAGATGAAGCTGTGTAACTTTTTTTCCGCCTTTCATAGTCATGCCAAGCGTGGAGATTATGGCAATATCCTCCCCTTTCGTGGGAGAGGCCCTAAGTACTGCAGTGGACTGTTATGGGCTGAGATAATGATGATGTTGATGGTGGTGGTGATGGTGGGATTGCGTGGTGGGGGGTAGTTTTGTGTGTTATAAGACTTACCTTTTGGGCCAAACTTTCTTAGGCTAACGCCTTTATAGTTGTCATTCTCCATGATTGTCATTTGTACTTCGCCTGTACAAGAAATAACATAAATTATTATCAAATACATCATTCTTCTCCACTTCGCCTGGTCTTCCTCATCATCGCGTCGTACGCCGTTAGCTCTCGCATCCGACTAAGCTATGCCAATTCATCGCTTCTTGATTGATTGTAGTGGGACTCCTGGAGCCCAGAGAACCCTGACGGTAAAAACGGTATACATGATCTTAAAGGACTTGGAGCCTCGCCAAATGAGATCCTGTATATAAGCCACTTGCACGCTCGCTGATAAAGCAGATCGGCCAGCTCTACAGACCGACCCGTAAGTAATCCCCAGTCCATTGGAAATCTTCGATGCGGAGATTTCTAATGGGCGCTCGTGTCTTTAACCCTGCCTGCGCGAGGCAGGGTAGCCCTAGCAAACTTGTCGTAAGTTTGCGAGGCGTCGGCCTGCGCGTGCGTCGTTTTTCGGCAACGCTCTATCTCTGAGTACAATTTCATTAGGCCTTGCTGTAGGTTTATTGGTGTTTTGGCTTTTTACGAGCAGTGATTACATCTAGCCCGCACAACCCGTTAGGGAAAAGCCGGTTCGCCAGAGCATCGTCCGTCTGTCAGCAGCAGTCAGGTGAGGCAGGTGAGGATGGCTTGGGTCCCTAAGATGGTGATGGGACCCCATACCACCCATTGTCTGTATTTTACATTATTACGAATTTAAAATTGAAATCGCATACAATTATAATAATAATGATAATATCTTTATTGACAAGACAACAGTGGTCCATTTGTTGTTAGTAAATCTTAGTCTATGTTAGGAAAATTTATAATAACTATGTCATAAAATTATTGAATTAATTATTTTCTAATATAATATTTTAAGCCTAGATAGCGTCCGCTGCGTGAGTACCCACATGACAGGACTCTCAACTTTGTCAGCTATGCATTTCAGGAGGCTGTTATTATGCCTATATTATGCCTTGCCTATACAAGGCTGGTGGTGACCTAGGGGATGGCATCATAGACTATATTTAATCCCGAAATTAACATTATTTATATTTATCCAAAATATTATGATATGTAAGCTGCAACGCTACAAAATTTCATAATAATTCATTCAGTAATATACATCTGTCCAAACTGACTTGTGTTATTTGAGTATGGAAATTATGTATTTAAATGGATAATGTGCAGCAGTATTCGTTGAAATTTACATTCTATGTGTTTCTTATATAATTCTCGACTTCTATACACAATGTACGTAGCGTTATTGATACGGCAAGTCGTGATTTTAGGCATTGTTTATTCACCAAATAAGACAAGCCAGTTTAAACAGATCATAGTTCTTTCTTATCAAATAATCCAACTTTTTTAATATTAGGAAAAATTTGTGGTTTAGGTTACTCTTCTATCTCGTTGGGCTTTGGAAGAATAAAGTCTTTCAGCTTAAAAACGATATTATGGTTGCTTAAAATAAATTATGATTCAGTAAAGAACATAAGTAGTAAGTACATACCTTGATTATTTACTGGAAAAATAATAGGACACATTAAGTATTCGTCATATTTTCGACTTTATAACATTAATGGCCTGTTGCACTAAGGTTGGCGCTTGTTGTTGACATCTTAAAATATTCCTAAGCCTATAAAAGGTGTTTTAATATATGATATAATAGTGTATAGAATGCAATAGTATTATAATATTTGTTTCTTTTTATATACTACTCAGTGACAAACGAGCAGACAGCCCACCTGATGGTAAGTGGTAACCGTCGCCCATAGCATCTATAATTCCTACAATTAGGTTGAAGGTAACAAAAATGCAGAACCGCAGGTGCGCTGGCACTGTGAGGACTACGATGAAATGCCCCATGCCTGAAATGTCCCTGACTACCCTATCCTTCTAACCGGAACACAACAATGCATGCTTTCTTGCTTAGCTTTTTCTTGTTAGAAATATTATAAATAAACCTAAGCACTTGGACAATTCACACAGCGTTATCTAGCACCAAAGTAAGCAAATTTTGTGTTATGGGTGCCACAAAACTGATAAACTACTTTTTCATATTTAAATGCATACTTATTATGCATATAACACCAAGGCCCGTAAAATAAATTAAAATGTATCTTTACAATTTCTGCCCGGCAGGGAATCGAACCCGGGACCTCTGCGGGGTAGACAATTGTCTACTATTGTTGTGTTGTGTGTGTATTGTTGAGTGGTTCAGTTGGTCAATTGACCAACTGAACCACTCAAGTCGTCAATAAATCAATCTAAGCTAGCGTAGAGTTGAAGCTTTTAGATTAAAAGTACACCTTTTACAAAGATATCGTCAATATTACTAATCAATTACAATCAATCTTGGTTTTCCCTGGAGAGTGCAACATGGAGTTCTTCAAGAAAGGGGTGAAAAGGTTTTTACGGGGTCAACAACGCGGGGTGATGCCCCTGGTGTTGCATACGTCCATAGGCTACGGTGACTGCTTTCCATCAGGCGGTCCGTAAGGTTGTTTGCCATGTTACTGGTATAAAAAAAACAGGATATAATCATTTAATACTTACATTGGATTCCCTTTATTATTACGCCATGATCCCTTTCTAGTTCTGAAAGACATTTTGTCTAGATTAAAGTAATTTATTTCAAGAAAAATCACTAGTTCAGGCAACATTGTGCTTCATTTTGTTTTCTAAATCGGTTCAATAATTTCGCAGACTAACCTTACTTTTAAACAAACGTACTACTTTTACTTCATGACGTTGGCTGCTAAAGCTATAACGAAGTTGCTTCCTTCCGTCGGTTCGTATCTATGTACGCTTAGATTTTTTAAACTTAGCAACAGATTTTAATGCGGTTTCCAAAAATTTCAGGACGGTTTATTAGGAAGAAAAAATGGGTAGGTAGGGGCAAAGTAGGGGTCCACTAGTAACTAATATTTTATCTTTAACTATTTATACTTTCAATACTAACTCTCCTTCATTTTTTCAAGTTCTTTTTTACCGTCTTCTGGGTTGTAGCGTTCTATCGTTTTTTTGGCAACCTCTTTGAACTCTCGCACCCAAGTTGGCAAATTTTTGTCATCTGGTAAAGATAATTTTTAGTTTTAGTATTTGATTCATCATCACAGTCTATAAAAGTCCACTGCAGAATAAAAGGCCTCTCCCACGAAAGGGGAGGTTATTACCATAATCTCCACGCTTAGCAGGCGGGTTATTACAATGGAAAACGCTGCTTTCCATATTCGGAGACACTTGATATTTTGCCTCGAAAACATTAGTCGCCTTATCCGACACCCACGAGTGTAAGGGGTTGGTTCTATTCTACTCTGCCGGACACCACTCAGCACGTATTAAACTACGTGATGGAAATCACTGACTGTCGAGTAGCCTCTATAGTAACTATAACAGCCTATAAAAGTCCACAGCAGGCCTTAAAGCTGGAGCCAAGAGGTCAACCGCACTCTACTGGTCGACCGAAAAGACTTTAAAATAAATAGTTTTTTTTTATGTTATACGGTAGGCAAGCAGGCAAGCGGGCCACCTGATTGAAAGTGGTCACCACTGCCTGTAGATTAGCAACACCGAGAGTATCGCCAATAAGGTGGGCAACGACCTCAATAACACGTTACTCTGGCAGCAAAAAGGCAAATGTCTCTCCACTGCCAAAGCCACGGTTCCCCAAATTCCCACCCCATGGAGAACTGGAAACCTTACTCACCGACAGAAACACAATACTATTTAAAAGAATATTGTTTAGCTGCGGTATTGTGTAAGGTGGAGGTACTTCCTAAGTCAGGCGGCTCCAATTCGAACGGGATACCTCGCTATGCCCTACCTCTCTTAAATTACTTGTAAAACACATCATTTTGAAATAGGATAGGACAAGTATTTAAACTGAATTATTGTATACATACATAAGCCCACTGCTGCAAGTTGTGTATCCAAGCGGACAATCGCGGCTTCAGAAAGAGTAAGAGAATACTCTTACACTTTCTTTTCTTCTTCTCTTATAAACTGCTGTCGACCGCAATAAATATTTCTAACCACTAATGGACCTAACAGCTCAAAAGTTTGACCACCCCTGACTTAGGACCTTTCGCATAAGAGGGACGGTTATTGTTATAATCTTCACGCTGGAGACCGCAGTGTTGTAAATATAACAATGGAAAACGCTGCTGCCCATTTTCCAGCCTACGAAGACTCCAGAACTTTTGTATCGAAAACATTAGACGCCTTGTGACACCTACCAGTATAAGGGGTTGGTGCTATTCCACTCTGCCTTGGCATAAGGCTTGGTATGTAAGTAATATTTTTATTGAAACAAAAGTAAACTGAAAGGAAGTGGTTCTATTACTTTAAATGTAGGTTAAGACTTTTAGATACTTTACTATTGCGGTGAATGAAACAATTTCAGCAGGCCGTAAACTTATTTGCCACCCAAAGTGGTATAAAAAATTGATCTATTGTGAACTGGTCAAGTTTTCTAAGTATATATTTAGATTTATTTAATATTTCATTTTACATAATTACATATTCGATATTACGTTATTTAATCCTATAAAAAATATCGTCGAAATTTGCATCCTACATAAAATATGTACTTTCTTCATAGACAACAAATAAATTAAATAATAGCAATAATGAATTATATAAGGCGAATAGAATTAATTAAAATTACCCAATAGTAATTGGTAATGACAATTCTTTTTAATTTCTGTTCAGTTTCTTCATAGAAAACAAATTTATTTATTTATTTATTTAAAACTTCATGCACATTACAGTACAATGGGATAAATCCGAAAGATGGGCAGCAGCATCTTTCTGGGTAAATTTACATCAACTGCACTGCGATCTCCAACCCGCCTGCCAAGCGTGGAGATTATGGCAATGACCTCCCCTTTGGGAGAGGCCCGAAGTCCTGCAGTGAATTGTTATGGGCTGTGATGATGATGATGACAGTACAATGGCGGCCTTAAAGCTACGTAGCTTAATAGCAAATTAATTGAATAATAGCATCAAATTTTAATGCCATGAAAACAGAATAAATTAAAGTAAAATTACACAATGGTAAATTTGAATATCATCTACATCAGTTTAAAGGTAACCGAATCTGTCTTTCCCGTGTTGGGCTCATTTTTGAGGAAATGGTGTACACAAACATTTGACGATGACGCTGTTTAAATCATCTACAAAAGATGTTAAAGGCTGTTAAACTGTATGGAAATAAATAAAATAAAATAAAATAGAGGCCGATGATGAGTTCAAAGGTACTCCGAATCAATTATAAGCAATGAGCAGTTTTCCAATAGGTATCTAAAGCATTCCTAACCACTCACTAGATGGCGCCCCGACAATTTTGGTAATGAGCAGTTTTCCAATAGGTACCTATAGCATTCCTAACCTCTCCCTAGATGGCGCCCCGACAATTTTGGTAATTGATAATCGCTTGAAATAGGTGCTTTGCAAAGAGGATATAAACACTGGGTACGTAGTATTGGATAATATTGTATTTATCAATAGTTTTCAACCATTTTAGAGGTTGTAATAAATTACTACAAACAAAACAAACATCAATTTGACTGAGTTAATTCGTTTCATGGACACTAGGATCAAGAATGGACGCAAAACAAATATAAAAGGTTTGTTTTAAAATACATTTCGTTGAACCTTTTGGTAAAAAATTACCAAAATTGTAGGAGTGCCATCTATTGATGCTTTTTGAAACCAATTGACAATACCTACCGGAAAGCTCTTCATTGATAATCGTGTGAAATAGGTTCTTAGCAAACAGGATATAAACACAAGGTACGTTGTAGTGGATAATATTTGTCAATAGTTTTCAACCATTTTAGAGGTTGTAATAATAATGGAGCATAGTGTCAACATCTACAAATATTTCATTTTATATTTCGTTCAACGTTTAACAGTTATGTTTATATTAATAAACATTTTATTTTTAAGTTTAGTATTAGTTGGCTGCATGAAATCACTGCCACCGTCATACAGATTAATAAAAGATTACCAAAATTGTAGGAGCGCCGTCTATTGATGCTTTTTAAACCAACTATCAATACCTACTGGAAAGTCCTCATTGTAGTGAACAACATTAGAAGTCGAGATTAATTTAATATGTTATTATAGATTAAAAATATTAATAATAAATATTCGGTGTTGTATCATGGTTCATACCACTTTTCTATAAAACATAAAAAAATCTAGAATTTATGTGCGTAAGAATGCAGGTCACCAACCGCATTGAAATTGGTTAATACTCGCTACTATTTGCTTACATTTGCTGATTCTATATTCTATAGAAAACTCCATACCGGAAGTGTCTCGTAAAACAGAATAACACGAGTGCAAGTCGCAAAATAGGAGATTTGGCAAAGAAAATAGTGGCCGTATAATCACTCAATACTTTGTTAATATGCCAACGAGTAGCCATTTTTGACCGCCATCTTACCTGGTGGTAAGTGACGATGCGGCCGAAGGTGGAGCATGCCTGTCTAGAAACAGGCTAGGCCTTGAAGATTACAGGCTAGCGTGAAAGGCTTTTCTAGATTGTAATGATCAGGGAAGACACTCGCAGGCAACGTGTTCCATTCCTTTTCCATACTCATTATAAAAGTTGAAACAAAGCGGCTCGTGCGTATAGCTGGAAGATCTACGACATACGTACATAAGGGTGACGCGTTCGCGCGGATCGCGTTTCCCGATGACGGAAAGGTTCCGACGGAATGACGTCGTGCAACTGCGAATGGAACCACACTTTGCACACTCTCCGAAATGCAACCTGTAGAAGACCGACAGACGCGCAACCCTAGACGCGCAACGATAAGCTTCAATCAATTGCGGGTCAGAAATTATTTGCTCTGCACTTTTTCCATCGAATCCAAAGCGGCCATTCGGTATTTGGGTGATCCATCCCAGATGTGGCAGCAGTACCATGCAGGATCGGACTTGTGCTTGATATAACAGCAACTGCTTTGAAGTGAAGTGCTGCCTAACCTCCGAAAGGATACCAAGTTTCTTGGCTGCAGTCTTTCTTTGGATTCCATGTACTGTCCAAAGTTGAGATTGGTTGATAGCTCAACACCAAGGAGCTGTAGATGGTCGGCCAATAGTCAATTATTTGTCAAATGTCAGTTGATATGTTACAAAGAGTCATTATTTTGGACAGCTGTTAAGCTTTGTAATTATGGTCAAGCTTATAAAGAAGATCATAACATGACAGATGACGATGACGATGATGCATTTTCTTGCGATACTTACGTATGTTTTGTTTGAAGCCTGGAAATTATATTATAAAAATAAGTAAAATAGATCCTTCATAATACACTATAATAATGCATTTTACCGTTAATATTGAAGTACAAATAAATAAGAGCGTCGGTGGCTAAGGAGGACGACTCGAAATCGTGAGGAACTCGGTTCGAATCCCAGAAATGACAGTTATCCAAGTTAAGTAAATTAGTTGAACACTAATCGGCACTCTTACGATGAGTGTCGATTAGTGTTCAACTAATTAATATAAAAAATAATCATCTTGGCGTTAATGTCCCGGTTGTTGATTGGATCATGGTTACACATCCAGTCGCCTGAATGTGCAGGTTTCATCACGATGTTTTCCCTCACCGTAAGAGCATCGGTTAGTATTCAACTAATGTACAAAACTCAGAAAACAGTCATTGGTACAATCCCGGAGCGGGATTCGAACCTGGGACCTCTGACTTACGAGTCGTATACTCTAACCGCTCGGCCACCGACACTCAAGGTCGGAAATTATCGGAACGGAATTTGGTCGGAACATTAAATATTTGAAAATAAAAAAATAACCTAAAAAAACTCACCAACTGTATCAACTATAAGTAATTATTTTTAACAAATTTTAGTTGTTTATTTGACGGATACCATTTAGTGTTCTAAATTATTGCCAATTCCAATTAAACACTTGCCTTTGATGTCAAGCTTTGACCGTAGACGTTTATCGGCGTGGATTTTAAGATGAGCTGAAACAAATTTAGTTTACATGTATACATTACTAGTGGACCGTGGCGTGGATAGGCCTCCCACAAGGTGGACCGACGACCTGGTAAAGATCGCAGATACCAGCTGGACGCGGAAGGCGCAGGACCGGCCTTTGTGGAGATCTCTGGGGGAGGCCTTTGCCCAGCAATGGGCGTTTTTTGGCTGATATGATGATGCTTTTGTACTGTACATGCCAGCGTGCGTGAGTGTGAAATAATTAACAATCTTACGTTTCTTCTTTATCTTCTTCTGTCGCTTATAACTTGATTTTTGAGACCTCCCTTTTTCCATGATTTTTTTCTTCTTCATTGCATCTCGGAAGTCCATGGCCGCTGGTGACACGCGCTTCACTGGTGAGTGAAAATAAATATTCCATATTAGAATATGCACATGATGATGAGTGGACTCGGCACGACTTCGTTCACCTACCTCTACACTACCCTACCTCTACCCTACATCACCCTACCCCTACACGTATTTCACCCCTACCTACCCTTTTTCTTGCGTATTTACCTTCTTCTTGAATTGCTATCTATTGTGGAAACCCACATTGAAATCCGTTGCGTAGTTTAAAAGATCTAAGCGTACAGACGGCAGGAAGCGATTTTGTTATATACTATGTATCATCATCATATCAACCGAAAGACGCCCACTGCTGGGCGTAGTCCTCCCCCAGAGATCTCCACAAAGGCCGGTCCTGTGCCTTCCGCATTCAGCTGGTACCTGCATCTTTACCAAGTCGTCGGTCCACCTAGTGGGAGGCCTATGTATACATTGTCATTAATAGGGTTGAAGTTCAGTTCTGATTTGTGCACTTCAATTCATGACAATGAGTCAATCCTGGGTTCTCCACAGTCCGCTTATATACTCTTTCTTCTCCACTTCGTTCGCCCGGTCTTCATCCGGTTAGCTATTGGCTCTCGCAACCCACTCAGCGATATCAATACATCACTTTTTATGTCTCTCTCTCCTAAGAGGGAGAGGTCCTCCTCTTTTATGATACCAGCAGGTTTAGGCACGTATCCCAACGCAGCGTTGGTGAGCCTCTTCTATGGCAGATTTTTTTTTTTATACCACTAAGGTGGCAAACAAGCTTGCGGCCTGTCTGATGGTAAGCAGTCACCGCAGCCTATGGACGTTTGCAATACCATGGGCATCACCCACGCGTTGCCGACCCCGTAAAAACATTTAAACCCCTTTCTTTCACTCCATGTTGTAACTCCAGTATGCGGCTGTTACTAAAGTCAGTGGCTTAATGGTTAAGGAGTCCGACTCGAAAGGCACTGAATTTGTAGCCACGATCCAATCTTGTCAGGTTTTCCTGTTTACAGGGTCAAGAAAGACAGATGGCAGTGGCTCTAATATAATAACATGGGGGCCTAAAAAGGCCACATTAGCGTTACATATTAATTTGTCACAAATTTAGCTACAGCGTCGCTGTTGTTGACATTGACAATACAATTCAAAATGGCATCACTTAGTACCAGTTTTGGCCACCGGATCAGGTAAGTTTGAGGTTCTAGACTTCCTGGTCTGCCGATTCCTAGATCATGGTCAAAGCGGACCACGGACCCTAGCGCGCGAGATCACAACCTGGACATTAACTCCAAGATGACCATGGCGGTAGTTACTAAATTCACCTCTATCAAAATTCAAGTTCTATCACTGTGTTTGTGGGTGTACAATACAAGAGCATAAGTGCATGACTATAAGAGTCATATTCCTTTGCACTACTGTGCAGTTGTTAAACGGTTTTTACAGCATTCATGAATAAATATAATTATTATATAAAAAATACCCTGGGGGTAATAGACAAGTGCTTTGGGCATAAGGGACAGCTAATTCTACCTTCTTTTAGCAACCTGATTTTGGATAAAGATTCACCAAAACGCCATGAATGTTGCTGTAGCGGCAAAGGAATGGAACACGTTGCCTGCGAATGTGTTCCCTGATCACTATAATCTGGACGCCTTTAAGGCTAGAGTGAATAGGCAGTTCCTAGATAGGCATGCTCCATCTTCGGCAGCATCGTCACTTACCATCAAGTGAGATGGCAGTCAAATGCCTGGCTCGTCTAATTTTAAAAAAATGATTTTTTTTTAAAGTGGTCATTCAGTTATAGTAGGACCACGCTATAGTAGGACCACGCTAAGTCCGAATCGCTTTTAAAAAAAAAATCTCTATATGGCAACATATGCCATGTCTTTAATCCGTCATAGATCGTCATTCTTAAGAGTCATAACAAAGAATTTGACTGACTAGAAAAATATTGTTGAGGCGATTGGCACATTGGAGAGCAGCATTCATTCTGGCGAAATTTGGAAATATGTGTAATTTTTATATTGTTTTAATTATTATAATCTTCTCATAAAATTATATTATTAAGGCGAAAAATCATTTGAGAACTAGGTAACGGAACACCTGTTTGACAATCCTGGAGACCTCATTTCACAGCAGCGGCCTATTTGACGCCTTTTTATGTAGAAAGTATAGCGCCAAAATCTTATCTGAACAGCAACCCGTGTCAAATGTGTCAAAGAAAAAAAACTACGGATCCGCACAAACGCGCGTGTTCGACTATTCGACAGCTCAAAGAACTTTATGTCGCGCACTAACGCACGTCATGCACAACCGTACGGTGCTGCGTTCCAGCGTGCGGATTGCCTAAATAATAATGGACAATGCTGACAAAGACAGATCAGTCGATTCGGACTTATAATAGGACCATGCTAAGTCCGAATCAACTGACAGTGGTAGAAAATATAAAGTGTGGATATGGCAATATCGATTGGATAATCTGTCCTTGTCAGTCATTGCCCATTAATATTTAGGTGATTCCCACACTGGAACTCAGCACCGTACGGTTGTGCGTAACGTGCGCTAGTCCGTAAAGAGAAATAAATAAATAAATATTCGTGTACAAATTCACTCAGCGCCATCTAGCCCCAAACTAAGCAAAGCTTGTACTATGGGTTCCAGATAACTGATATACTACTTAAATACTTTTTAATATATACTTATTATACATAGAACACCCAGACCCGTAACAGAAATTAAAATTCATCATTTCAATTTCTGCCCGGCCGGGTCCACTCCACCAAACCACTCAGGTCGTCAAATGGTAGTCTTTTTCCAATGAGTTTCTATGTTTACCAGTAGTCCCACGACTACCGGTGATTTGTTTATCACGATCTTTCGTTCTTTGATAATATTGTGTACAGCCGCGTATTTTTCGTTTCATTATCTCTTTTTCTCTCTTTCGTATGGAGGCCATCAACAATACTACGGACTAATTCGTCAAACTGACAAATAATTTGAAGTCGATCACAATCATGATCGAAATGCATCGCCTTCTGACTATAATCTAAATTCTAAAGTATATAGTTGTATATATGAATACTTACCCTAAATATATACTTGCTCTAAACTGATAATAATGTTGTAAATATATCCTATTGCTAGAGGAGGGCGACGTTCAATTCGAATATTAGGCGGTCGGGCTGCGGGTCAGATAAGTTTTTGGCGCTGTACTTTCTACATAAAAAGGCTTCAAATAGGCCGCTGCTGTGAATTAAGGTCTCCAGGATTGTCAGATAGGTGTTCGTTACTCAGTTTCCAAATAATTTCAAAATATTTAGTTCCACCACAAAATAACATTAACACAGGCTTATCACTGTTTAATCAACTGAATGTATATGTATATTTCTATAGCAAGATGTTTGTTTTAACAATTTTAAATTAATTTGATTTACGGACTCAGTATGTTCCGAGCGGGTGGCGTCCTCTACCCTGCTGCTGCGTTCCAATGTGCCAATCGCCTTAATAATATTTTTCAAGTCAGTCAAATTCTTTGTTATGACTTTTATGAATGACGTTATATGACGGAAAAATTACATGGCATAAGTTGCCATACAGAGATTTTTATTATATTTTTTTTAAAAAGCGATTCGTACTTAGCGTGGTCTTATTATAATATGCTTTTGTACTGTACATGCCAGCATGCGTGAGTGTGAAACAATTAACATTCTTACGTTTCTTCTTTATCTTGTTCTTTTGCTTATAACTTGATTTTTTAACCCTCTTTTTTTCTTTGATTTTTTTCTTCTTCATTGCATCTCGAAAGTCTATGGCCGCTTGTGACACGCGCTTCACTGGTGAGTGAAAATAAATATTTCATAACAGAATATGCGCTTTACTGCGTAATAGATATCTTATAACTCTAGAGTGGATTTAGCTGATACATTATGGGCGTTTGAGCAACGATTTTAGTATTTTAAGTGACGTTGACCTCCCCTTTCGTGGGAGAGGCCCTAAGTCCTGCAGTGGACTGTTACGGGCTGTGATGATGATGAAGTGACGTTGAAACTACAGAATCGCCTCTATTGCATAGGGAGTGGGCTCAAGATATTTTTCACCCATATTATCATGAATTTGCGTTTATGGTGAATATGAAGATGAATCCTGAGTCGATGCCTGTTTGACATTCTATTATTCCATATTCGTAACGCTTTTAAACAGATTATAAGTAGAATTTAAATTTAGAGTTGTTACTTATTCAAGGTAAATAATGTCTACGTCTATGTCCAATTGCTTAAAACAGATTATTGTAACTGTACAGTTCTTTGTGCTGTCATTTAATGTCGGTATTGAATGTGCATGAGTAAGTCATAAACTTGTGTCATTTTCAACCAATCACAGATCAGTTTTTTTTGTATTAGCTGCGTGATCACTTACCCATATTTTTACTGGGATCATTCACAACAACGAGAACCGCATCTAAAAGAGCATTGCGTTCTTTGAAACACATTATACGCAAAATATTAATTAAAAACCAATAAAATATCATAAAAAAAATTGTTGTGTTTACAGATGATACAAGTTTTCGAAACCTATAACTACCCGTCCAGTATGGTGTCCAACAGATTAGAATTGCATCAACCCTTCGACTGTGTGCCGTAATATCCGATTAAATGTCTTAGAAACAATGTTGCCCTGAAATCACCAATCTGCCTGCTAAGTCCTTCACGGATTTTATGCTACGCAGTGACAGACGAGCAGATAGCCCAACTGATGGTTAGCGGCAACTGTAGCTCATAACATCTATGATTCATGCATTAAGGTTGCAGGCCACAAAAATGCAGAACCGTAGGTGCGTCACTGTGAGGACTAATATGAAATGCCTCATGCCTGTAATTGAGCTGGCTACCTTCAAACCGGAACGAGAAACTCCTTTAAACGAGAACACAACAATGCTTGCATTGTTGCTTGGCGGCAGAAATAGATATAAGGCGGTGGTACTCACAAAGGCGGACTCCTCAGGCTTGACAGTCCTACCACCTGATATACCGTATACCGCCTATATAGTGCTTTCTGCAGAAAAAGAGTCTACCTTAATAAGCGCAATAGCACCCTGTCCTATGCTTGCGAAATATAGCCTACTATATAGTAATAATATATCCATATGTAACCATTATTTGCCGGGCTCTTTCCGTCATCGGGTAACGCGATCCGGGCGAACGCTTCATCCTTATGTTATCTTTCAGCTATCCGCACGAGCCGCTTTAGTTCAACCTTTACAATGCGTACGGCTAAGGAATGGAACGCGTTGTCTGCGGGCGTGTTCCCTGATCATTATAATCTAGACGCCTTCAAGGTTCGAGTAAATAGTGTGTTCCAAGGCAAACGTCATCATCGGCCATGTCGTCACTTACCACCAGATGAAATGGCGGTAAAAGCCTGGCTAGTCTCATTAAAAAACACCCTTACCTGGTTTTAAATCTTCCTCCTTAAGACCAGATCGAAAACTTCGTTGAGACATAAAGTCGGCTACTGTAATAAAACGGTTTTTGTTAAGCAACTCAGTGACCTACGAGCAGGCCGCCTACCTGATGGAAAGCGGTAACTGCTTCTCGAGGCCCTACTGGCAGCAATGCCAAGTTTAGATGTTTTTGCCGACGCATGGGGTGACATTATGCGGAAAATCCTACATTTCCTAGTGCCTAAATTATGTACCTTTGTTGTTTTGTTGATTCTACTTCCTTTTGTTTTTTATATTTTGTTCTTTTACATCTAGTTTTACTATTTATTTTCTTTATATTAATTAGACATAAGCTATGTAAACTTATTTGAAATAAATAAATAAGTTAATAAGGCTAAGATAAAATGGTGGCAAATAGACTGGACTGTTCTATGATGCAGCACTGGCTTAAACTCCATGTTGCATCTGGGTCTTATTTTTGTTAATAAAATATTTGCTCTCTTATCAATTTGACATTTTATTTGAATTTATTTTTGATTATGACATTGTGATGATTTTATCAATATATTAAAAATAATTTTACTAGCGCAATATAATATGGACTGTGGAAAATTTTATTTAAATTGTTCTGAAATAAATGATTAATAATAATAAAATAGTTGTAAAGGAAAAAGGATTAAATAATATTTTAAGCGCTCGACCAGCAGATCGCCCGTAAAGTTCGTCGGGGGCTGCCATTGCCATATCTATTCCTTAGTAGTTTAAATTAATGTCAAACTTAAGATAATCCAAAATTGTATCTAGTTTAAGGGCCATATTAATTATATGGGAATGGCAGTTCCCGCTGGATTTTTCGGGCGATCTACTAGTCAGGGGCTAAAACTTTTTCCTTTGCAACAATTTTAGCCGTCGCATCACGGGCATTTTAAAAATTTCAATATTGTTTTCACTTTTATTGTTTTCAATTGCAATGTCGACACGAAATTGCACTGAAATGACAGGTTTTCTAATAAAAAAAACTGCATCGAAATCGCTTCAGTCAAATTCCCACTTGTCAGGCTGCAGCCGCAGCGTTGTCATTGTGAGGATTAAGATGAAAAATCTCATGTCGTTAATTGCGCTGGTTATACTTTACCGTTCAAACAAATGTGGCACTACAAAAAAGCTTGGCGACAGAAATAGATGAGGCGGATAAGCCTGCGGGATCCTGAGAGTTAGTACCAAGTCACCCAGGCGGACACCTCAGACTTGACAGAGTCTTACTACCTGATAAAATAGAACGGTTACTCATCATCATAATCCGAACAGGTCATTCGGGCTTCTGCCTACCAGGGTCTGCTGTCCTGCTGTTTCTCCTCCACGTTGCCAGGGTTGCAAGTACGACAACTATCTTGTGGTATTTTTTACCTACCTATCTGTTACTTTTTATTTTTTCATACAATTTCATCATTATGTGGTATATAACATAAATGTGACGAATTTTCACAATAATTGTCTTTCTCATTTTAATGAAATTCTGTGTAATCCGTGCAAGTTTTCAAAATATAAAATATTAGGTAGCCTTTGTTTAGTTCAGGTCTGAACTTTTGCCTGTCTAAATATTTTTTCCCTCAGAAAATGCATTATAAAATTTATCGTAACAGCGAATATGGCTGACTTTTATTAATAAATAACGAATGGGCTTAATGAGTATTTAATCCCTAAGTAACTTTTATACAAATACACTTACACTGTTTTCGAAACAAAAGATCTAGAGTCTCCTTAGGTTAGAATATGGGCAGCAGCTTTTTCCATTGTTATATTTATAACACTGCGGTCTGTGACTATTATTTACCACCCTGGGCTGTGATGATGTACTCTCCATAGTTCCGAATATACTGATTCCGTAGTGACAACATACGTGTAGTGAATGTCAACTAGGAACTAGAAAAGTGGCAAATTACAGTCATAAGTCACAGATGGGTTTTCTTGATTGTCACCGCAAGATTGTAAAAAGCGTTAATTTTTAATATTTTTAGCGGTTGTGGACTCGCGCGAGGGTTTAGGGTCCGCCTAGTTTTTAATCTACTCATCAACGAAAAGTAAAGATCCACTGACTTTAAATTCGAGTAGATAAGGTAATTGTTGTGACAAAACGTAGATAGAGAGACCCGTTTTCACTAAACTCGAATTAAGCCTAACTAGGAAACTCTTATCTGCAGGAATGGCCTTAGCCATCTAGGCGAAATCTATCTATGGATTCGCATTGTAATGTTGGTAAACTATAGAGTGCCAGAAACTCATCTGAATCGGTGACGGCGTCGCTGTTTTCGACAACAAAGTGTCATTTCAAAATGACGACACTTAGTTCTAGTTTTTTCCATCGGGTAAGATAAATTTGCTGTGGGACGCACGCAACTATCATTTTAGCTGATGCCTAGGAACTAACCATCGCTTCTTTGTTGTTGCATCTTTTCTTGCTAACTTGGTGCGCCGAAGACTTCAATTACTCGTATATTAGTTTAGGTAACTGAGAGGTGGGGCACGGTATAACTCCCTTCAAATTGGAGCCACCTTAGGGAATACCGAAGCCAAACAATACTCTATATAATAGTGTTAGGTTTCTGCCGGTGAGTAAGGTCTCCAGTGCTCATGGGATGGGAATTTGGGCTTATGCCTTTTTGCTACCAGAGCTACGTGTTGTAGACGTAGGCAATGCGTTTACGATACCTCTGGTGCTGCCAGTGTCTATTGCTAGCGGTGACCACATTCCAGCAGGTGGCCCGCTTGCCTGTTTTTCTACCGTATGACATTAAAAAGGTGTACAAAATAACGTTAAATTGTTTAAAAAAATATTTATTTCTCTACTACTTAAATCTATTTACGTAAAAATTCATATTTATAAAACAATTTCATTACAAAGAGTAATCAAACATTTTGTAATAGACTTTCACGTTTTTTCTTAAATATTTTCTTTCACAAATCCTTTGACACATCCTTGACACAAGCATCAACACCAACAAAGTTAGGTGTTCGCTCATCTGGCTGAATTTACAGCTGAACTTCGATTTAGGGGCCTCTAAGTTTGTTTAAAACTTGTTTAACTGATCGCAAAAGTTTTAAATCTGAAAAAGGAATAAATTCCATTATCATTGTATACTATGTCAGTTCTAACGGTAAAGTTGGAGTCCCACAAGGGTCTATTCTTGGACCATCTCTATTTTTAGTTTAATATAATTATATACTATGTTCCACACAGTTTTCAATCTTCTTGGGATACCGCGGTGAACCAGGGAGACAATGGTTTTTAACAAGAACATAAGCTTGGCACTGGCAAGCGTAACATAATTCAGTATGTAGTAACTATTCAAATGACACTGTCAGAGATCCCTAAATTTCCTTTTCAAGATCCTTTTTTATGTCATTCGGTAGCCAAAAGACAAGCGGGCCACCTGATGGAAATTAGTCACCGCTGCATGTAAACATTAGCAACACCAGAGTTATCACAAAAATTGCAAATGTTTGTGGGCAATATCGCACATAAACACAAAAACATACAAATGATAATTAATAAACTGCAAAAAATACGTACTTCACGCCGGGGCAACGACTTCTATATATACCTTAAGCTCAGTCAGACCCCATTCGGAGTATTGCTCCCATCTATGGGGCGGGCGCACAGGCATACCAGCTTCGTATGCCGGTGCAAACCCCGTCAAAGGTCTCTAACCAAATTGTTATATTTTTTGCCTCGCACAATGAGAGGTATTCAAGATGACATTTAAAAAAAAATATTTTCGTCAATAGATGGCGCTAATCAGTGCTACTTTGTCAAATCTAAGACCAAGAATTCTAGGTCCTCGTTTCAAACATGCACACAATGACCAATAATAGATATCGAATGATTAACTGTTTGGATTTTTTTAAATCCGTTCTAATGTAAACATGAGCAAGTCATTTCAGATTGATTTTAGACACACAACAAAAACATTAACATTATGCTCTGACGTGACTTGTCAACTTGACATAAGAGTTCAGTACAGCGCCATCTATTTACAAGCAGAGAAAACTTATTGTTTTTTCAATTACTGTTAAATTAAAAACCTCATTCGGAATTTCTATCCTAGTCTAATGGCTGCAAATACGTAAAGTCTGCACCCCTCCGTTGCCAACGCCACGGTCCACAAATAATTAAGAAATGAAACGCATTGCCTGCAAGTGTGTTGCCTGATCATTATAATCTGGACGCTTTCAAGGCTAGAATGAATAGGCTGTTCCTAAACAGACATGCTCCATCTTCGGCCGCATCGTCACTTATCACCAGATGAGATGGCGGTCAACTGCCTGGCTAGTCTAATAAAAAAAAATATCGCACATTATTCGCTGATGTAATTATTAAATTTAACTCACCTTCGAAATCGGCCGCATTACGGTTCTGTTTACTGATATCTGAAATTATGATTTTCTCATTAGAGGGCACTGCTAGTATTTTTTCTACACACTATTTACTTTATGTTTTATTCCCTTCCGAATGTTTCCTTTATTACTAGTGCAGGTATTGAATAAAATGGAACTCTACGAAACGTAGGAAAGTAAAGTCGGGGTTGGAATTTTCGATCCGATGGCTATATTTTTAAGCAACCACGAAATAGTTGGCTCCCGTGACTGATAACAAATCGACTGATCAATTTAATCTGGATCCCTTCGAAGCTAGAGTGTATAGGCTATTCCAAGACAGGCATACTCCATTTGCGGCTGCATCGTCGCTTACTAACAGGTGAGGTGGCGGTAAAATGCCAGTCTTGACTAAGAAAAAAAACAATCATACTAAGAAACAATATCGTGCTTACCCTGTATTTTCTTTGCCAAAGCTTCAATTTTGCTACTTGTATCCGTGCTATTCTTTTTTGCATCTGACTTCGTGTATTGAATGAGGTTCTCAAGCCAGTGCTCGCGGTCAGCTTCTACGTGTCTGTTGTGTTCATTTGCTGTAAATAAACAATGATTTTTTTTTCTATTTCATTGTACGCGGTGACAAACGCGCAGATAGACCACCTGATTGTAAGCGTTAACTGTCGCCTTTATCATCAACGATTCATGCATTTATGTCGCAGGCAACAAAAGTACAGAACCGCGGGTGCGTTGTCACTGTGAGGACTAAGACGAAATGCCTCATGTCTGTAATGCTTGTAATTGTGCTGGCTACCGTATCCCTTCAACGAGAACACAACAATGCAAGTATTGTTGCTTGGCGGCAGAAATAGATAAGGTGGATACTCACCCAGACAGAGTCCTCAGGCTTGACAGAGTCCTACCACCATATATGTATTATCATAATCTTCCTAATCTTATCCCACCACTTGATATCACAAACAATACGTGTCTTAGTAAATTTGTAGCCATTTTACTTCAGTCGTCCGAATGTGCAAGTTTCATCAGGATGTTCTCCCTCACCGTAAGAGCATCAGTTAGTGTTAATAATGTACATTCTAAGAAAAGAGTCATTGATTGATATATGGCAGAACTGGGATTAGAACCCGGTACCTCGGAGCACTAGTCAGACCCCTTAACCACTGATGCTCAAAAGTCTTATAAACGAAATTAAAGGGAAGTTAGAATATAAAATATTAGAATTGACCGGCATACAAGCAAGCACAATTATTATCTTATGAATTTGTCAAAGTTGTCAAGAATGTATCACCAACCTTTGTTTTCCTGCAGTTTTGTTTCATTGATTGATTGATCGAGAAGGAGATCAATTAATCCTATTTAAATAAATATTTTTTGAGTTTAAGTTTGACCAAAAGCACAATTGACAGGTGTCGTAAAAGGCGTCTTATGTTATGGAGGCAGACTATCGATTACCTTCGCTGTCAAACGTTAAGAGTATGGCTATTTTTTATTCATACAGTGGTGGACAAAATAATAATATTTATATTTTTATAATAGCTCGACGTTTGGGGGTCTAAAATAACTAAAATTACTTGTTATTTTTCAAACGTCAGGCAACAAAGTTACGAGTCAAAGTTTTAGTCCACCACTATATATTATACTCACCGGCACAAAAGTTGTCCAAGTAAGTACTTAGCGCAAAGTAATTAAACTTATCTCGGGGATTTACGTTGAAAACTGTTCTGTCGCCCATTGTCAGGAAAATCTCATAAATTACACTTAGATTGTACCCATTTATGCCCACTGTATCGTAAACGACACCTACAGAAACTGCGTCAAATATTTCAATAATTTATAAAAGGTAAAAAAAAAATTTAGATTTTCCTACTGTGCCATTTATCACACAGCATTTCTTACCATTTTAAAAAGTGATAAAAAATTATTTTTTTATTTGTCACCAATAGGTATCAGTGTCCAAAATTTCAAGCCTGTTGCAAAAATATTTTATTCTGTAACATGTGGGTTTAAAAAGCGATAAGCACTTAGGCAACTTTCTGTGCCGGTGAGTGTATTTCAGATAAGAAATTGAAAGTTATCTTCCAGGTATCCGCACGAACCGCTTTCAACCTTTATAATGCGTACGGCTAAGGAATGGAACACATTGCCTGCGAATGTGTTCCCTGATCATTATTATCTGAACGCCTTCAAGGCTAGAGTGAATAGGCTGTTTCTAGACAGGCTCCATCTTCGGCCGCATCTTCACTTAACACCAGGTGAGATGGCGGTCAATTGCCTGCTAATTTGCATGTAAAAAATAAATAAAATGGATAATAAAGTTATTCAAATTCTTACCCTTTATGGCATCTATTTTCTTTGCCAAAACTTCTATTTTGCGACTTGAACTCGTGTTTTTCTCTTTAACGAGATACTTCGTGTAATGAATAAGGTTCGGAAGCCACTCTTCGGTACCATCATCTAAATCGCCTGCCAAGCGTTGAGATTATGGCAATACCCTCCCCTAATATGGCAGAGGCTCAAGTCCAGCAGTGGACTGATATGGGCTGAAGCTTATGATGAGGGTAAGTTCCAAACCAAAGTAACTGAAACATACTTATACTCACCCTCTTGGACTGGAAAAAACGGAATCTGTCTTCTGTTTCTGTCGCGTTTGTGCTGAGGGGTTACTGAAAAAAAGGATTGTTTTTTAATAGGAAGTAAAACCAAGGACTTAGTTATAAAAGCAAATAAATGAGCAGTATTCCAGTAGGTATTGTCAGATGGTATCAACAATGACCAAGAGATGGAGCTCTCAGTAATTTGGTAAGACTGAACTGACATTTTCAAACGTCTTTAAAATATATGACGTAAAAACTCTGGAGTTTCTTTCATTGAGCAATTTGCCAAGAATATCTCATCTGTATTTAGGTGATGCAAAAATCTCAATATTTTTTTGCGTATATCGCATCGGTTTACGCAAAAAATTAACAGCTCTTCTACATCTACCTGGCCTTCAACTTGGTAAATAATAATCATGTTTTTTATGAAGTTCGTAATCCCGTGTTTTTTTACCAAAACGAATAAATACTTCTTGGAAAACTGCTCATTATAGAAAAACAATATGGAAGCAATTGAAACATATACAAAAAAAAATATTTAAAACTACACAAAAATATCAAACAAAAATGTCGACAAAAAAATAACGAGGTGAAACCAATTAATGAAGAAACTTACACTCATATATCGGGATATAAGGCTCGTTGTCTGAGGTCTCTGGTCTCTCATCTAGATCAGTCGTCACATAGTCGGAAGCTGAAAGAAATGCTACATAATGCTATTGCCGTGTTAAGGTGGTCCTTTAGAATGGTCGATCGTACTATAATAGACCAATTTATTCAGTATAGAATAATAGCGGATGCACATATTATGCTACTATTAGCACCTGTATGCGAAGGAACATTTTCGAAAATCGGAGTAATGTTGTAAAAGACTCGAGTCCTTTTGAGTCTATATTTTATGACTTGATGCTTAATCATACGACTCGATTCATTATGACAGGGACTCTACAGCTCGATGTATTATGAATGAATAAAAATATTTATTTCAAGTATCCGGACTCATACGTAGTTAGTAATATCTTAAAATTAGGTTAATAACAATTATCTTATAAAATCAACAATCAAGTTTAACAAAATGTCATAATAATTTAGTAGGTATGTCATATTTCACGTGTCATTTTACGTTAAATCATTTTTCCATCCACGTTAGGTTTATTATAAGCGTGTTATATTATATGGTTACGATAGTTTTAAATTAAAAATAGACTAATAGTATATTTTTAATTTTAAACTATTGTAATTAAAAATAAATGTATAACATTATTTGGTAATATTATTTATTTTTTATTACGATAGTTTTAAATTATATGTACCCTTAAATAACAATTAAAAATCAACTAAAATACCATATAATATAACAATTAAATTAGTACCGAATGCATTCAAAGAGTAAACATCGCACATACATCGATTTTTAAGATTTAGGCGGTCAAAAACATTTTTTGTTTGAAATTAGTTCTACGTGCGATAAGGAATAACAAAACAACAATTTTAAGTAAAATAATAGATTATATTTATTTACACAAGATTATACACATATATATTGTACAGACATAGACTTTGGGTCAGTTTAAAACGAAAATACGTAGAAAAATACAACTAAAACTAACAATTATTATCCTAATTCTTCACTACATGAGACAAATAAAATAATCTTCAATCCTCCTCAGGAGGCCGTCCCTCCTCCTCCTCTTTATTTGGCTCGTCAGACATTAGTAATTCTATTGTTTGCGGAAGGAATGCTTTGCATGATGTTGTTTTTACTTGTCTCATGCAGCTAATGATTGGGTCAGAACTTAATAAAAGCCTATTGTAAATGTCTAAATTACATTCCTCTCTAGAAAACTTTCTGGCGAAGTTAAGTCGGTATGACCGGAAATGTTTGTTTCTGGCTTCTGCTGCCTCTTCCGATAGTTGGCCAATAGGAAGTAATGATGTTTCGATGATTTGTCCACCATGCATCAATAGTTTATGCATGGCTGGAGTCATAGTGTGCCATCTATATAGCTCCACGTATAATTTTGCGGTATCGTAGGCATATTCGTCATATTTTCTGGTATTAATTTCGTGTAATTTCTGATGCCAATTCCAGGTTTTCAAAGAATCTTCTGTTAGTGTTGCCGTCATTCGTATTTCCAAAGTTAGCCTTCGGCATATCGATGAGAAGTCCGGTTTCATTGCGAAATCTCTCTTGGATTTTTGACTTTCGTTTTGTTTCTATTGATTTTTCTTCTTCTGTTCTCCTTTCTCTATATTTTTTTACTGGTAATTTGTATGATAGATGGATTATGCTTTCGACAAGCCGAATTCTAGAGCTTGGGGGCTCACATTTTCAGTATGTGCGATTCTATTCCTCCATACTGAGCTAAAAGACGATTTTCATAAAAATCCAGTTTTTCAGGCAAAGTTGGTAAATTTCCTCTTTGAATCTGGTCAAACAAATATTTTCGAGCCACAAATTTAATGCCCGAAGCACTAGATGGACCTAAAACAAAGGATAATATGTATTTAACTTAAATTGGATAAAGTTATAAAAATTACATTATTCTGACTTATAAGATTTCAATGCCTTTAATTTAAAAAACCGCGCGATTCCGCGGTCAATTTTTTTTGCATTATATAGTTGAGCATGTAATATATTAAAAATTAAAGAAAATTCCACAGGGACGAACCCTGAAGTTATTCATAATGCCTTTCTAAAATTGATAAATACAATTTTTTTTATTATTAATAGAGCTATCTTTGTTAACTATAAATTATTGGAATAAAAATGAACAATTAGTTAATAACCATAGAAAAGCATTGGTACATACCTGAATTATCGGAATCTATCACTTTCACTTTAATGCAAGTATTAAAAAATAAATAATGCACTTTACAAATGTTGTAAGTTTGGGAGCGCCGAGAACAGACACGTACACGTTAAGCGACTATCGAATTCCGACTGCCGGCGGGTCGGCTCCAGCGCATCGGGAAGGGGTGGGATGGTCACTACATTGTTCCTGGAGTTGTCTACTACCTCAGGCAGTCGATGATTCATCTTAAAACAATAAAAAAAAAATGACTTATGGCCGCCTAAATGGCTCAAATCTATGTATGTGCATCGCTCAAGAATTATATTTTGTATAGAAATGTATATAAAACTATTTGGCTACTCAGACTCGGACGGACTCCAGTTTTTTACAACACTACATCAGAGTCATTCTACGCAGCTTTAGACTTCTGCTTCACTGCGCTTTGAGCAAGGGCATTTAGCGACACCACGCGCTGGCCAATTACAAGGGCATTCAGCGATACCACGCGCTGGCCAACCACAATTACATTCAGCGATGCCCCGTGCTGGCCAATATGTTCAGCGACACTTACCATTGGCCCCACCGCAAATGTCTGACAAATGTTTAGAACAAAAGTGGAATTTTGCTCTCTTTCGTATGAGTGAATAGTGTGTTTAAGACCGAGAGGTACATATGTATTAACATATTTATTATGACGAGACTTGGTACCAACATACATAATAGCTTAATATAAATAGGGATCCAGTATAAGCCCTTTACAGTCCACTGCAGGACTTAGACAACCTCTATATTAGTGGAAGGATTTGCCAAAGATTTAAGTAAATTTATGATAAATGACATTCTTACTATTCTTTCCAGTCCTGGTATGTTCTTTTGGCGCGAATTCTAAAATGAAATACATTTTAATATGCTAAATGAAAAAATTCTCATTGGAAAATCATAATCATACAGTCTAATGAATAAGCATCAACAAAAGCTTCTACAAACCATACCTATCGAAGAGGCTGAAATTAAAATAAATCTATCAATGGAAAAATTTAATTTTTTTACAAATAACATACATACATTCACGCCCGTATCCCATAGGGGTAGGTAAAGGCTATCAAGACCTTATTAGTAAATCAGGAAGATATTAAAACGGACACCGATCCAATTCGTTTAAGTAATTACTATGTAAGTAAAATATTCAATAATTATGAGAATTTAAATTATATTATAAAGCCAATCAAATACAAGATGTTATATGCCATTGGGTGGACCATAGATATTCAAAAACATATTCTGTAACATCTTGTGTTTCATAAATAAAGAATCTATTAACTATGACTATTAATCTAAGAGCCATGCTTATGATTTTATATCCAGATACTTCACGGCTCCCAAAGTCAAAATCAAAGTCAAATAATTGTTATTCAATTTAGGTTTACAAAACTTTTATGAACGTCATAAAAACAAAATCATGTTTTACAAAAACATTTAAAACATGCCCACTATCGCCTTCACTTGCTGCACTTCTTCTAGGATTTCCTCTACCTCTCTTTCCCTCAATTTTACCTTCCAATCTCGTTTTAAAGAAGGTATGCAAATGGGTATTACTAAAGTGCACAAAAATTGTAAAACAACTCAGCCGATATGTAATTCGTCAATTATTGGCGGACCAGATACTATCAGCAATAATGACATCAATATTAATATAACACATAAAGCTCACGCCTGTGTCCCACAGGTAAGACTATTACTATAATTCCTTCAAAACCCGTGCAACAAAACTGCATTCCAACCACTGCACTAACAGTAGTAATTATAATATAGTGTCTGGTCCGCTATTATCTATGAAAAAATTATAGTTATATTAGTTCAAGACCCAACTTAGCCCTCGTTGAGCACTTACATGCGGAGTCGAATACTTCGCTACTTTCATCTTCGGTACTCTTTGATCTGTCGATTACTTCCACATCTGGAAATACAATTAAATAAATTAAAGCCTCGCTGAGCTAGTAGTTCAATTTTATCATTATCTAGTTTCATATCCTTTAAAACCGTATTTGCTTAAGTAACCTCATTACCATTGGTTTTTTTAGGACGCCTACTTCTCGTAATCACGCGTGTCACTATTTATAAAAGCTTATTCATATCCCCAAAGAAAATGATATCGGTGGCGAACGTGAAATTATTCTTAGCTTCGTTGGCTGATGAAGCCTACATTTGGTTAAATAGTCTGACTTTTGGTAGAATAAATACGCAGCGGCCACATGGCCAAAATCATACCCAAACACAAATGTCATGTCATTCTTTTTCCAATAAAGTTAGCTTTAACTGATATGAAACATATTTTTCTTTGTCATATTTCAATTTGAAAACCAAAAATTTAAGAAAAACTTTTTATATAGTAAATGTTAAGAAACCTTGAAATAATAGTTAGTGATAATGATCAGTGTGATTTACAAAATCTTTTTGTGAAACCACGTTTTTAGCATCGATATTTAAATTCATTTATTCGGGTAAAAACGGGAATACTCTAAATTCTAATATCAAATCTTTTAAAAACTACTCTTAGGTACTTACCTGATTCATCGACTAAAAGGACAAAAAACATGTTACTAAAGTAATGGGAAAAAGTAAGTAAGAAAAAAAATTTAACCAGAAAAGCGTTTAGAGTCGATTTTGAAAGCTAAAGTAGGTTTCATTTATCTAGATCAATCTTAATTGGGTTAAGCAGGTTAGTTAATATTTATAGGTACATTTTATGTGAGTCTAGTTTCTAGGCATTAAGTACCTAAATGTGTTGTAACACATTCTGCAATATAGAAGTATACGCTGTGTG
Source organism: Blastobasis lacticolella (assembly GCA_905147135.1). Taxonomy (NCBI): domain Eukaryota; kingdom Metazoa; phylum Arthropoda; class Insecta; order Lepidoptera; family Blastobasidae; genus Blastobasis; species Blastobasis lacticolella. The sequence continues at coordinate 14,307,038 of LR990061.1, forward strand.
AATAATAATTATGATCAAATAAAGAAATAAACTTACATGAAAAATCGGTATCATAGTTTAATTGTTCTTCTGCATTAGGGTCAGCTTCTGCAATATTTATGTAATTATTACGATAATCGTAAATTATTTCTTGAAAGTAATTTTTTTTTATTCGTCATAGAATCAAAAGCTCTTAAAACTTTTACATCAGGGGGTCTAAAAAGGCCACATTAGCCTTTTTTATTATGATTCATATTAGAGTTCTGCAAACTTATCTGATTCGGTGGCCAATACTGGAACTAAGTGAGGCCGTTTTGAATTTTCATGTCAATGCCAACAACAACGACGCTGCATATTATAAAACGCTTATGTGGCCTTTTTAGACCTCCAGATATTCATAAATAACAGAAAACCAATATCAAGTTCTTACTCTATAGATAGAAGTAAATTATAAATAAAATGTTACTATTACAAAAAAAATCCCAACTGCACTGAACTCAATGTTTAAGCTAAGTTTAGATTTTCCTAAATAATAAGATAAATTATTGCACCAACACCAACTTCACAAGAAAATTAAACTTGCTAGTCAGTCTCAACTTTATGACACCGATTTTGTGACGCCTAAATGCTTAGGATATCTTAAGGCGCCAACTTAAGCGTCGTGCATGCGTTAAGTTTAGTGCCATCGACCATTAAAAGAGCAACTGGGTACTTGACGGTACGTAATCATTAGAGTCCAACCACAACTAGTAAAGATCGCAGGTACCAACTGGATGCGGAAAGCACAGGACCGGCCTTTGTGGAGATCTCTGGGGGAGGCCTATGCCCGGTAGTGTGCGTCTTTTGGCTGGTACGATGATGATGATAATGATGAGTGTCCAACCGAAGGCCAATTTCTGGCCGAAGCCTAAGCCAAAGGTTTAAAAGCTCTAAGAAATTTGGTCCAGAATTGGCTACAAGCCACAATTCAAAATAAGTATAAATAATTTTAAAACTTTAATATACTTGAATAATATTACAGAAAGGTAGTTTAAAAAATGTCTAGAATTACATGTAGAGATTTTTAAAAATTGGATACCTTGGAATTTAACATTTCAAAATAATGTGAATAATAACGTTATTTATTAAATTATGACGTTTTCTAGGAACCTTCGGCGAAACCTTTGGCTTTGGCCGGGTGTCGGGCCTATGGTGGTTTTTCTGGCCGAGAGTGGCTGAAGCGGAGGCTTCGATTGGAAACTAGTAATCATCGACGCCACATTGCCGTAGAATATTAAATTTATACACATAATTATTATTATTCTTATTACAAAAACTTACCAGGTCCAGATCTCCATATGAATTTTTTCCCGTCACTTAGAATGATTTCGACTCTACCTAGTAGGTAGCAAAAACAGGATCAAAATTAGAAAAAAGAATAAGAAACAGATTTTATTGATACATAGATAGAAATAAGGAACATACCAGTTTTTTCGACTAGAAACAAAAAATAATAGATCGTATTAAAAGGCTGGGTTTAATAGGTAACTAAAGAATGACCACGACACGATTGTGGTTCAGGTAACTCTCAGAAAAAAAAACTAGACAGACAAGAGTCAACTGAACAAGTAAGAAGAGAAATCTCACCAGTTCAATCAACTGAATAAACGAGAAAAGGAATCTATGCCAGCGTCACTGTAACCCGAAAAGTACAAGCTAGAGATCAAGCGAAAATAGCTGTCTTCTGGGCAAGTAAGTAGATCTATGACCACATCGTCACTGCACATAAATCCACGTGACCGTGGAACGTGGATGCCACACGTACCAGCCAGTAATAGTATCAAAGCATCACATAAACGGCCAAAGATATTTAAACCAAAGATATTGGACACAAAGCATAGACCTATAGAGAATGAACACTGTCAAACTGTCACAACTCTATAGGTACAAATGACTCAATGTCATACAAATAGCTAGTACATTGAGATGACCAAGGCCACCAAATTTTACAATAGCAGTGGTTATGGAAGGGTATTTGATAACTTATAGCCATCCCTATTGGACACTTTATATACACAATGAGCAGTTTTCCAATAGGTATCTAAAGCATTCCTAACCACTCACTAGATGGCGCCCCGACAATTTTGGTATTTGATAATCGCTTGAAATAGGTTCTCAGCAAACAGGACATAAACACTGGGTACGTTGTATTGGATATCATTGTATTTGTCAATAGTTTTCAACCATTTTAGAGGATGTAATAATAATGGAACATAGTGCCAACTTCCATAAATATTTCTTTTTACATTTCGTTCAACCTTTAACAGATATGTTTATATTAATAAACATTTTATTTTCAAGTTTAGTATTAGTTGGCTGCATGAAATCACTGCCACCATCATTCAGATTAACAAAACATTACCAAAATTGTAGGTGCGCCATCTACTGATTCTTTTTGAAGGCAACTATCAATACCTACTGGAAAACTCCTCATTAAAAAAGAAGAACCTATAGATTATGACTTCAGCTGTGAGTGGACTCCTTCTACGCCTCTATGTCCAATTTCTTTATGTTGAACAGTCTCCCGAGCCGATTGGCATTTAATTAATAAGTAATAGAACAAAATTACCGTTCGTATTGATTGATGTTATGTTCAAATTATGATGTTTTTCAATCTCTAGAAAGAAAGAGATTACATTGTTACTTTCAATATAAAAAGAAGTTATAAATTAACAGAGGTTTTTGCGGGTTGACCTCGTGCTGCCTGTATCAATGACTTTTTTTAGCTATTAACAAAGGTAAGTTGTACAGTACAAGAGCATAAGTGCGACCTTAATCATATGGCTGTGAAATTAATAAAAGATTTACAAAGCTTTCATGAATTAAATAAATATATATATTAATTAATTATATATAATTATAATTATTATATAATAAAATACCCGGGGAGTAAAGGACGAGTCCTGTGAACCTCAGGTGCAGCTAATGCCCCCTTCTTTTTGTCAACTGATTTTGGCTGAAGATGTACCAAATACCTTGCACGTTGCTGTAGTTGCATGGCAAATTTTTCTTAAAGTGTACTGTACACTAACCGATGCTTTTAAGATGAGAGAATACATCGTCAGAAAACCTGTACATTCAGACGACTGAATGTGTGTGTAATCATAATCTAATCTGGCCAGGATCCCCTTTTACAGGGTTACCGCGCCAGCTGTCAGTGGCAGTTCCTCTACTGTATAATTACGTGATCTGCCAAGTCTGTCAATCATACGAATTTTAGCATTTGCTACTCTATCATACCTTGGTGTCATCATCATTGGCCTTTGACGTCTAGTATATCTAGATTATTTTTACAGCGTCTCTGTTAATGGTACGAAACTTTCTCTGATTTTCGCTTGGTGTAAAGATTGAGGAATAACGTCGTTTTATCACTTAAGTGTTAAAGTTTGCTCTTCAGAACATATGCTAGATTGACTGTATGACCTTCGTATTACCGTAGTGCGTATCTGCCCGCTTGCTTTTTCTAAATCTAAATATTTTCAGAACATCAGCGAATGCGCTTGCTGTAGTTCTTTGGTTTTCTTACTGGTTAAAATTATCATTCTTACTTATTAAAATTCATCCCTACAAATACTTTGCTTTTTCTAATTATAGATTTGCGTTCCCGAATCCATCCTTGTGTCATGTGTCTTTTGTTCTGACCGCTAGAAGAATTAGCCATGCCTTTTCCATCACTTCCATTATACTCATGTTAAATCGAAATAGTTACGGATACTCACGAGAAATCATAGGTTTGATCTGTTTATGTAATTGTTTTCTGTTGTACTGTCCTCTTAGTTTCTTTATGGTCAGGATCAAATTGTATATGTTGTTGTACTGCTTATACTCGGCTGTAAAATAGGTAAGAATACGTTTATTCCGACTTTAAATTAATTCTTGATAAGTACCAGGGGGTATGAATGTAGTTGTGACAATGGCACTAACTCTGAAATCACAAAAATCAGCTGTTTCATACATTTTGGCAGAATTCGTTTTCAAATTTGTATAAAGTAGCTGATTTTTTTGACATTTTCATAGTTGGTGTCATAGCAAAAGTTGTTGTGCACATGCATACTCCTTGGTATCTAGAACCACCATATATATTAGAAACTACAATGCTCTAATAATACAAAGAAATAAATCCATGTGAAGCTGGTACAGTAAAATAACGTCCCTCTATCTATAACTAACAAGTCTGACACTTTGCAGGATTTCTCTTGGATTTAAAGACCGTGTGTTTTGTCATAGTGGGAGTTACAGTAATATTGACTATAACTAGCCTATAGTACCCGCGAAAGTAAACCTAATATCTCATCGAAGTCATTATCAGCATTAATTGGCTTTTACTATTCATAAGCCTAGAAAACTGAAGCATTTTGCGCTAACCTACATGCTAAGCAGACGACTTGGAGATCGCAGTGCCAAAATTCACAATTCATTACGCTGTTGAATTAAAGTAAGCTGAAGAATGCTAGACGGTCTACCAATAAAAGCGGCTTTAGATGTTGACCGAACCTAATACCTAAGATTTGTCATAGAAACTAACGTATAGATATAAATAAAGATGTATTTACGATGTTTCTCATCGAATGTGTTTGTTTTGTCCTTGTCTTTTCCGCCTCCTCCGAAATTGAAGTCGAAGTCGAAATCGCTGTCATCGCTGTCATCGCTGTCGCTGCTGGACATAGATTTACAGCAGTTCTTCTTCTTCTTCTTTTTCTTCCTTTTCTTCCTTTTCTTCCTTTTTTTCTTCTTCTTTTTCTTCTTCCGTCTTTCGTCGCTGTCACTGTCGCTGTCACTGTCACTGTCGCTGTCGCTGTCGCTCCATCTTCTCAAATAGTTCTTCTGAGGAATATTTGCTATTGCGTTTTTTTCCTTTCCGTCTAAGATAAGGGTTAAATATTTACGTAAATTTTTAGATGGATAAGCGGCTCGACGTGGCACATGCGAGACCGATAACCAAAGTTGAGCAACGCACGTAGAAGCCGGTAACTGGATGGGTGACGGTTTTGTACTTTGAGGCTAGTCGAACTTCAGAACCGCAACGAGTTCGCCACATGTTTGGTGTGCTTCAGAATACTTGCGAAGCAAGTTTGACTGAGGATTCCCACTGGAGGCCATGAGACTGGTTGAGCAGTCTCCCCCGATTGTCATCCCGTGACGTGATGTAGGGTTCTATGAGATTTGTGTGTTCTTTTCGCAGGTATACATTTACTCATATTAGGTGATTAGGTCCCTAAAATTAAACAAAGAACATTATCCTTAAATGGGTTTGAAAATACCCCTTTTAACTTGTCGTCAGTTTGGTCTCTTTAACTAGTTGTAACTTTGTCAAAAGTTATCACCATGAAATTGTATGCACTTAGACTTATTAGCTCAAAATATTAAGCGAATAAATAAATAATCGTGGACAAATTCACACAGCGTTATCTAGCCCCAAAGTAAGCAAAGCTTGTGTGATGGGTGCTAGATAACTGATAAACTACTTATATACTTTTAAATACTTATTATACATTTTTACTTTTGTTTACTTATTATACATTATTATGCTAGTCTGACAGTCTACAAAGTTTCATTGCAAACGCATTTGCCATTTTCAAGACATGATAGACTCCGTGATCTACATGAATGAAAAGGCTGCTACTGCTAAAGATGACGACGACGATGATGATTATGACGGTCTCTCCAGGCATGATAGGCTCTCTGGTCTGGCTGGGCTGGTCGCTGCCGCTTGTGTGAAAATTTGGTACCAGTAATTTTCGCCATACAGAACGCCAATTTCATAGATATGGACCTAATAATATTATGCCGTAAGTATAATATAATTTATTCCCTTCCAATTTCATCTTCCAAGCGGTCAGTCCCAGCTTTTGTCAGGATAGTCTATTAATAATACAGTACCTATTCATAGGAAAATCGCAACAACAATCGGTATAGAAGCTATATTGCAAGAATATATATTGTGGCTATAGGCTACTTAGTATTGAAGTATTTGCCTCGATACTAAAGTTTAAACAAAGAATTTTTAAATTTTATGTTTAAATAAATGGAGGTACATGTTTAATTTAATTTCGAAATTTGTTTTATTATTTGCTATACAAATGGTCATCCATAAATTACGTCACACCTTAATAGGGAGGGAGGGTATTACTGAAATGTGACATAATGTGACAAGGGGCAGGGGGGGTCAAAAATTTTGTGACATATTACATACATATTATGCATATGTCCATTCTAGACTTGCATATGGAATAACATTGTGGGAAAACTCTACAGATGTGGAAGATATCTTCATCCAACAGAAAAAATGTGTGAGAATTCTTACCAATATTGGTCAAATGGATTCCTGTAGACCCCAATTTATAAAGTACGGCATAGTTACAGCAACGTCATTGTATATTCTAGAGTCATGTAAATTCGTAAGAAAACACGAGTACATGTACTCACCTATAATCTCCGTTAGACGAAATGATCGCAATGTTAACAAATTAACAACACCTTTTTCTAAATTGTCTTTATTTACAAATGGTTCTCATGCTATGATGGTTAAAATTTACAATCACATACCTAACTACATAAAAAACATTAAAAAATTTGAGTAATTTACCAAACAACTAAAATCTTTTCTAGTACAAAAGTGTTATTATGATATGAATGAATTTTTTTGATGACCTCGAATTAAGATAATCCGGCACATCGCTATTTGATTATTTGATTACTTTGTTACATGAAAATGGTTGACAAAAATTTATTGCTATACAGAATGACATCTGACTAATATATCTACTAACTTGACATTATTATTATTGTTATTTGATTGATATTTTAATATGCAACTAATTGAATATTTTTTTATTTAGGGAAAAAATTTGTACTCTTAATTAAATACTTAAGTTATGACATAATGTAAATAATGCATGCTCTCTCTCACTTTGTTTGCAATGCCCTTACAGGGTGTCACATGTAAGTATGTACTTTATAACATTGTGAAATCTTTTAAAAACTGTGATACGCAATAAATGAAAATAAAAAATGAAATAGTAATGTGGTTCTATCTAAAGTAAAAATTAATAATCAAACGCGACATTTAGATGTGAATAAAAAATCTTAAAAAACTAACTTGATCCATATTTATTAATAATTTCGCATTCTCACTATGAAATTATCTCACTATGAAAAATGACGATAGCTGTTTTCTTTCAATTATTCTAAAATACATGGATAAATTTAAGAAATGTGTGACGTCACATCAGGAGGGGGGATTATAAAATTGTGACAACCTGTGACAAGGATAGGGGTAGGGGCTCAAAAGTCCTAAAATTCGTGTGACGTAATTTATGGATGGCCCCCAAGAGCGAAGCTTCCTAAGAAACGCAATATGCTTAAATTGATCCTTCAATATATTTGTAAAAATGTACGTATTTAGATAAATATTTTTTTAATTATCTAAAATGTCATTGCTTGGCGTACAGTACAGTAGCGTAGAAAATACATATTTTTAGAAAACTTGTTTTATGTACTAGGGACCGGCCCCAGCTTCGGAATACAATTTAGAGTCCCCAGTCCCTTGTGATCCATTGGGGATTTCGGGATATAAAGTAGCCTATGTTACTTCTGGATAACATAGATTTCATTGGTATTTTTTATTTATACCACACAGGTGGTAAACAAGCTTTCAGACTTCCTGATAGTAAGCAGTCACCGCAGCCTGTGGACATTTGCAATACCAGGGGCATCACCCACGCTTTACCGACCCCGTAAAAACCTTTACAGGTGAAAGAATTGTTTAATACAGACGTGTCTGAACACATTCAAGAAAGCAAAGAAAATGGATTTAGAGGCAGTAGAAGGAGCTAACTCACAGCTGAAGCCACAATGTATATTTTCTTCTTTTTAATGGTGCATATAATATGTCTGAAAGGGACGGCTATAAGTTATCAAATACTCCTCTATAACTACTGCTATTGTCAAATTTGGTGGCATTGGTCATCTTAATGGACTAGCTTTTTGTATGACATTGAGTTATTTTTATGTGTGACAGATTGACTGGTTGAGGCTTCATCTTTGCTCTATGACCAATATCTTTGGTTGAAAGTCACATCTTATACTTCACTTCTAGAACGAGATAGTTTGTTGGACTTGGTTCACTTTATTTCCTTTACTTTTGTCTTATTACTTATTAAAGTGTTTCAATTCTAGTACTCTTAAATATATGTTTAAATACGTTTTTTGGTAAGAACGACGGAAACTGGAATATTCCCAAAAAAATTATTTCTTAGAAATGACCAATTCGATTACGATGAAACTTAGTAGGTACAATCAGACAACATTTCATTTTGATAACTACCCTTTAGATAAAAATACATCTGGTTAAAGAGGCAGAACTGACGACAACCCTTAAAACCCTTATAAAAACTTGAGAATATATTTTTTACTCAGCTTTAGGGACTTACTGGCAATAGATACTCTATTTTAAAAATAATTTTAATATTTTATGTGCCTACAATAAAAATTGTTGAGCAAAGGTATAAATGCGAAAAATACACAAATTTCATAGGTAAGGATATAATGCTAAGAGATAACTGTCCTATAAGTTATGGTCAGAGAATCTTTGCTCTTTTACTTGCGAATTAAGAAGACGAGCTTTCATCTGTTACAAATCACAAGTTAAATTTTAACCCATGAATCATCATCATCATCACAGCCCGTAACAGTTCACTGCAGGACTAAGGGTCTCTCCCACGAAAGGGGAGGTTATTGCCATAATCTCCACGCTTGGCAGGCGGATTGGAGATCGCAGTGTTTAAATATAACAATGGAAAATGCTGCTGCCCATTTTCCAGATTACGGAGACTCTTGATCTTTTGCCTCGAAAACATTAGTCGCCTTGTACGACACCCATGAGCGTAAGGGGTTGGTGCCATTCTACTCTGCCGGACACCACGCGGCTCAATACTCCCTAAAACCCATGAATATTCAGCTTAAATTCTAATATTGGGTCAAAAAATAAAAGAACAAAGTAACGAGTTGTTAACGTACAAAATTCTCATCGCTGTAGCGTGGAACATTCTCCAAGTTCCCAGTTTCATTTACCGAGTTGCCGTTCGGATGAAATAAAAAAGGCCAGACATTCACAACATTTAGAGGAGAGAAATTAAGTAAACAGCTGTAGGGAAACTGGGAACGTGGACCCCTACTATGGGTTGTCGATGGAAACACGCAAAGTTGACTACGAACATTTCTAAGCATTTGGCGCTATCAGTAGTGCTACCGGTAAGGCTTACGACGAGAGGATGCCAAAGACCGGGCGAAGTGGGAAAGATTGAGTAGGAAAGCGGACCCTGGCAGAGGCCGGGACAAGCGCTAGGACGATGATGATGAGTAGTTCTAAAAATAATGGTCGCAGTTCAAGGCAACACAATAGGACGCACTTCATTAAAATTAAAGGAACTTGTGATAATTTAAAAATAAAGTACAGAGTACAGACAGAGCACACATAGGTAAAAAGAAATTTAAGTACTTCAAATTAACTGCTACATCGTTTTTAAACAGATTAATTTTTTACTAATAATTTAAATATAATAATAACAATGTATGTTATTGTTACTGGTAAGTCACTGGAAGCCAATCGGCTTTCGATACAAATATTGTGGTATTCTTTCTACAAAATATTATGTATATTGATTATACTACTATCCACTATAATATGACATGGACTAGCTAACTAGATTTGAGAAAGATTCCTTTCTATTATTACAATAAGTCAATGCTGGTTACCCTAAAATTAAATTAATTATAAGTACACAACAAACTTAACATAGAAAAAAATTTGTAGAATAATTTAATAACCTTTCACAAAAACTTATTTAGTAACAATCTAATAAAAGTATTAAATAAATAATTTCAATAAATTATGTACGTGCGACGGCAACAGAAATTGTTGTAGAAAGAAACCTTGCCATATAGTGGCAGCTGTTAATGCAAAATATTGTTATTATTCGGCACTTCTTATAGGAATTGTCCTACTTCGGACATTTGTTCTGTAGACCTATTAGATCAATTTCAATAGCACGAGCCCAATTTTCGTCATTAAAGAGAAAAGTTATGATGACATAAATTTTAGGATAACAAAGAAAAATTAACACAATTATCTTCAGAGCTTTTTAAAAAAGAGTTTGCCGTGGCAACGAATGGAACAACTGTTTTTTTAATGTCAACACTACACGACTAACGTTCCATTGACATGGATGTCTAGTATTCTAGCGTCCTCATTTTCGGAAACTCTTATTTTTACATTGGACAGATCGCATAGATTAGAACCAGCGCATACTTTTTAGAAATTGAAAACAGCGTTTTTTTTATTGTAATATGTAGGTACATTTTGCATACTGCAATCTCCAACTTGCCTGCCAAGCATCGAAATTAGAACTATTGCTTTGAAAGAAAATATAGAGTGGAGATGTTAAAAATGGATACAGTTACATAAAAATTAATAGCTTGCTCGTTGCTTGTTCTTCAAATTTCCCAAAGGCACACCTAGCGCTCAACGAGATAAAAGTCTCATCATATACAAATTATGAGCTAACAAAGTAAAATCAAATTTGTGACACAATATTGTCAAAAGAACAATTTTGGAAATTAAATTAGCCCCATAGGTGTAATGTTCTTAGAAAAATAGGAGAAAAATATTAATAAAATTCAAAGTGTAACCAAGCGAGAACTCATAGTAGGGTCCCGCAGCCAGATTGCTGTGTAATCTTTTGAGTAATTTCCCCGAATAGGCGAAACTCGGCTTTTTAAGCAAAATTCACTTCAATCCATATTTCCTTGCTTTTAAACCTACATGAAGTACTATAGAATTACAGATCACACAATCTACAGACACAGTCAAGTTAGCCTTCAAGATACAGCGGCAGAAGCAGATAAAATTAAGATATTCCCATTTCATTTAAACTCACTTTTATGTTAAATTAATTTAGAGCAGGGTTTCTCAAAGTGGGGTACACGAACCCCTAGAGGTTAGCCATTCGACGGTACGGGGTTTGCGACAAGATTTACGTAATGCTGGTTGTGCATATTGGCATAGAATTTTCTTTTACCCTTCGCTACAACATACTTCTGTGAGAGTGGGTTAAGATTCAAAATGTCAAAAAGTTCGAGCTCGCTCCGCTCGCTCATTCATAGGTTTCGGTTACACTTCCAAGCTCCATGCGGTTACTTATTTGTTGATTTCCTTAAGTTACTTTTGTGACCCCCCACCCTTTGCTATTAAGGCCCAAAATTTCGAGACTAAAAAAGAATATATGTTTATAGCTCAAGACACTCACTCATTGCTTGATACCTTTAATTTTCACACCCAATTTTATTATTTTCTTTAGGATAGGGAGGGGTGTAAGGGGTTTGCTGTCACCTGGAAACTTTGACAGGGGTATGTGTAAGTTTGAGAAACCCTGATTTAGAGGAAACAGTGATACAACTCCACCCAATTACAATTTTCCACAATGTTAAAGAATATCATATAGGATCTCGTTAGGCTAACACAACTGTGGGTAATTCTTCTATCAATAGTTTTTGAATCAAAATATCTAATATACTGCAATAAGTTACTTACTGTAATCGAATGATCTCAAGTAATCGCCTTCTGCGCTTTGTACTAGAAGAAAATATAATAATAATGACATAATATCAGTGGATAGAACAGAATGATGAATACCAAAGACTCTTTTCTGAGTTATGCTCATTAGTTGAATACTACCCGATGCTCTTACGGCGAGGGAAAACATCATGATGAAACCTGCACATTCAGGCGATTGAATGTATAAATGCCCCAATCTGGTCAGCTTTCCTTGGCAGCAGGGTCATGGAGTACAGATGGCAGTCGCTGCATCTGCCAAAACCTGGATCGTCTGCCAAAAACTCGTCGCGAGTGCACAAATGGGACATGAAATATAAAATATCTCTTACAACTTACCTTTTATGTTCTTGAATTCGTTGTGGTTAAAGGTGAGTCTTTCTCCATCAATAAGAATGGAACGGTCGTGTCCTGGAAAAATACACACTCCTTTTTTTCTTTTTTATATCAGACAAGACAGGCATTTGACCGCCATCTCACCTGTTGGTAAGTGATGATGAGGCCGAAGATAGAGCATGGTCTTGGAACAGCCTATTGAGTCTTGAAGGCATCCAAATTATATTGATCAGCGAACACACTTGCAGGCAACGCGTTCCATTCCTTTCAAGCGCGGATCCAGCGTTGTGGGCACGATGGGCATACCCACAACCCTTATTGAGGTCCAAGACCAAGTTGTATAGAAAACTTTCTTCAAAATCCGACTCGAACTTAGTTTTCAGGTAATTCAGGTGCCCACAACCTTTTTTAAGGGCTGATTCCTTAGCCGTAAGCATTATAAAGGTACGCAATATAAATATGCGATTTTTTATTTTGTAGTTTTTTTTAATTTTTAGTGGATAGCTAGAACTATATTTTACTAAAGTGGAAGCATCTTCATATTTCTTGTAGCTTTCAAACCATCGCGGTTACCATCAGACGTTTATGACAATTGCAAGTGTAATATTATATGGTATTTAAGTCTATTTTTAATTATTCTTTAAAATAATATTTTAAAACTATCGTAAATAATAATAAATAAATGCAACAGATTCGTGAACTATGTTTACTTTTTGAGTACAATAAGTACTACTAATTAACTAGAAGTTGGGTTTTTGAACATGTAATTTATCTTACAATGAGGAGTTTTCCAATAGGTATTTAAGGCATTCCTAACTACTCACTAGATGGCGCCCCGACAATTTTGGTAATTGATAATCGCTTGAAATAGGTTCTTAGCAAACAGGATATAAACACTGGGTACGTTGTATTGGATAATATTATATTTGTCAATAGTTTTCAACCATTTTAGAGGTTGTAATAATAATGGAACATAGTGCTAACTTCTATAAATATTTCTTTTTACACTTCGTTCAACCTTTAACAGTTATGATTATATTAACAAACACTTTATTTTCAAGTTTAGTATTACTTGGCTGCATGAAATCACTGCCACCATCATACAGATTTAAAGAAGATTACCAAAATTGTAGGAGCGCCATCTATTGATGCTTTTTGAAACAAACTATCAATACCTACTGGAAAACTCCTCATTGTCATAAATAGTTTTAAGAACTTTTTCGATGTTTTTGGTTACAGATTTAGAAAAAAGATAGTATCTTTGCACAATATTTGCATAGTTTATTGATTTAATGATATTGAAATAATGAATTTCGGGCAGAAATTGAAATGATGAATTTTAATTTCTGTTACGGGTCTGGGTGTTCTATGTATAATAAGTATGTATTTAAAAGTATTTAAGTAGTATATCAGTTATCAGCACCCATAGCACAAGCTTTGCTTAGTTTGGAGCTAGATGGCTCTGTGTGAATTTGTCCACGAATATTTATTTTATTTATTTATTTATATAACATCTCACCTTTCGTTGAAATATGTAACTGCTTCCGATGTACGTTTAAATGTTGGATATATAACCCAGTTGAGAGACTGGGAGTCCATGCTCTAAGCGAGCGGCCACACAGAAAAGACATAAGACGCAGACACGTCGCAGACGCGGCGCCCGTTTAATTTACTTTCATAGAAAATGTTAGGAAACGTCGCGACGCAAAACATACAGCAAAGACAGGGCGCGGACAGGGCGCGGACGCGTCGCAGAAGCGTCTTAAAACATACAGAATGGACGGTGCACGGGCCATGATATTTTTTCAAGTAGAGAATAAAAAGTGGCTTACCGTCTCTCATATGAGGCCGCTTATACCTATAGCCCGCATCAATAGAATCTGAATCTGTGAAGATAACAACGACGAGCATCACTATGATGGCATTGAATCAATGAATACCTTCCTGCAAAAGCACCTGCAGAATTAATAACTGCGGTCTATCCCGGTTTCTGTCAGTTTTCCTATTCTTTCTCTTCCACTTTGCTCGGTCATGAGTATCCACGCATTGTAAGCCGTTGGCTCTGGCATACGACTCAGCGACGTCAATCCATCGCTTCTTGGGCCTCTCCTCCCTATGTCTGACAAAGCTAGCATTTCTTCCCTACGTAAATTGGCGGTCTGCAAATCGTAGGTGGCACTGTTACAGCTTACCTACAATGTTATGGCCGTGAAGGCTACCACGAATGTGGCCATTTTGGACCCAGTCTTTGCTTGAAACTTCACACATGCACCGTAGCATCTTTATTTCCGTGAAGCGTAGCTCCTGCTAGTATTGCTTTAGTAGCATATCTAATTCAGGTTATTTAAGGTTAGGTTTAGGTTCTAGAAAATGATATTAAGACGATCTACTAACCTGATGCTGAATCAGAGTCATCATATCTTTGCCTTTTTTTACCAGCTGGCACATGGTCTATTACTATTTCACCTGAAAATGGAAGAAGATTTGTCGTCATCATTTAACTATGAATATAATGAGAATTAATATGGACAGGGTTTAGCAGATACGACGGTGGATCCCTATGCTCGACCCCTGACCCACTACCAATGAAGTCATATTCATTGTGTGTGGGTCATTGTTTTAAGGAGACACATGGTCAGATGGTTCACATTATGGTATACAGCTGGATAGATACCGTTGTCCAAGACATCTGCAACTTCAGGGTAGCTGATGCCGGCTTTTGAGATACCTGTAGACATGCCTCTTGAAGTACCCCATGTTATAGTGACAAGGAAAGACTTCAGGAGGGAGCACATCTTAAGTAAAAGAAAAAGGAAGTGAAGTTATTGAAAAATAAGAATTCAAAGCGTCATTAGAAGTGGATCACTGGTGAAGCATAGGAATTCACCATCGTATTGTAGTGCAAGTGTAGGTCAATATAGACTTTGTCGGAGGTTTCCAACACCTGTCGGTTAGTTTATCGAGGAACCTCATGACCAGAGATTCTCCAGAGTGAGACTAACAACAAGTCTTGCCATTACAATACATACCGTTTCGAAGACCTGAAAGTGCAAAACTAAGTTAATATTTTGAGTTTTTAAGTAAGTGTTTTCTATTTTCGCTCGATGTTACACTACCAAACAAAGGTGAACACCTAGCCTGAATACCTTGGCCACCTAGCCAAACTGAGGTTAGCGTGTAAAATACCGGCTTTCAATGTATTTGTTTATTTGTGTCGTGTCGTGGTGTCTTGTTGCAATAAATGTTCTTATTCTTATTCCTAAATAAGTAAATTTATTTAGATTTCTGTAAATAATACTAACTTTTGTCGTACTACATAGGTAAGTATTAGATATTATCAAAAGTATCATACTGACGTTTAACTTTTAGCATCACGTTGTGTCTTTTTTCTAAATCTGTAACAAATAATTAAATATTAGTAAATAAAAATGTTGACTATAGTAACTTGTTAATCTTACTAAATTTAAAATTAAATTTAGAGGCATCAGAAAATATATTTTTTTTGGGATTTGATGAAATCAGGTTTTTTTAATAAATTAATAAAAAATATGTGTTTCTAGGATGAATTCTTGGCGCCTAAAGGTTAGCCAATAGAGCCAAATATCCAGGGCCCCGAGTCCGCTAATTTACTTGACTTGATGGAATTGAGCGGGATCGCAATAATTGGGACATTAGGTGACCTTGCTACGGCCGAGCCACGGCCGAGACTCGGCTCGGACCCGGCACGGTGTCACATGAGTCACCCTTAAGTCGTCTACTAAAAATTACTTTGCTTTGAATTACCGTCAATGGCTTTCTGTATTAATGACCTTGAGATTCTTCTGCTGTAATTCTTTAGGTAATGCCTAATTTTGGCTTTCAAAGATCGGATGTAGACTGGCTCCTCTTCAGTGTCTTCGTCGGTACCTGGTAACAGATAGCATTATTAGATAATTAGTAGGCTGTTGATCTGGGGGTCTAAAAAGGCCATATTAGCATTCCATTCGTATTAGAGAGCCACAAACTTATCTGATCCGATGGCCAAAACTGGAACTAAGTGACGCCATTTTGAATTGTCATGTCAGTGGCAACAACAGCGACGCTGCAGATAAGTTTTTGACTAATTGACATGAATCATAATAGACCTCTTAAAAAGCAAACTATCTATAAAGGATAAAAATAGGAACTTTACTCAGATCACTGTTCGAATATTGTCGTTTCTCATTGTCAGCCGGTTCGAAGTTTATATTGATGTTTCCTGTGAATAGAATAATTCCCATTATATGTACATAAATGCGAAATCTTGTAGAGCTCGTCTAATCTAAAATGACGCGCCACACTATCGCATTAACGCACACAAGCAAGTTTAAAATATGGACGCAATACAAATACAAATGCCGTTGTAATTGGTCATTCAGTTGCCGGTGAGATTCAAACGTAGGAGCACGCGTCGTTCATTGGCTCCCACACAGATGAAGTGTCGTTATCAATATTTGCACTCACACATCGAAATCAACTAACTAAGTAGTGGGGCGCATCATTTAGACTAGACGAGCTCTACAGAATTATAAAACAAAATCCCACGCCGCGTCTGTCTCTGTCTGTTCGGGATTAGCTCAAACTAACGGATTTTCATGCGGTTCAATAGACAGTGATTCATGAGGAAGGTTTGTTAAGGTTTACTACCCGTGTGAAGACGGAGCAGGTCGCTAGTTATATTATATTTAAAACTGAAACACAACACACAAGCTGGAAAGCATTGGTGTTGGCGACAGAACTACATAAAATAATAGATAAGGCGATGGTACACATTCCAGGTACACACTGGCAGTGGGCAGGGCACATAGCTCGCAGAACAGATGGCCGATGGGGCAGTAAAGCTCACGAGTGGCGACCATGTACCGGAAGACGCAGCGTGGGTAGGCCTCTCACTAGGTGGGACGATGAACTGGTAACGATCGCAGGTACCAGCTGGATACGAAAGCGGCCTTAGTGGAGATCTCTGAAGGAGGCCTATGCCCATCAGGCGTCTTCCGGCTGATATGATGATGATGATGACATATTCCAGGCAGACCTGTCAAGCTTGGTTTACCTACTTACCAACGATGAAACATGTGCGTGATAGGTAGTTACCTACCGTTTGGAAGATCTGAAATATTTTGAGAGGTTGTGAATGAGGTTGTGATTACAATTAATCTGGAAATCTTTAAATAAAGGCTTTTCTAAATGGGCCTGCCTAGCTATGAGGTGCAAGGAGCGTTGGTGGCCGAGTGGTTACGGTATTCGACTCGTAAGCGAAAGATACCAGATTTGAATCCCATGTACCAATGACTCGTTTCTGAGTTATGTACCTATATTAGTTTAATACTAACCGATGCTCTTTTGGTGAGGGAAAATATTTCAAAATATCGTGATGAAACCTACACATTCAGGCGACTGAATGTGTAACCATGATTTACTGGTAGCAGGGTCATGGATGTCAGATGGTAGTCGCTCCACTGTAATTACCTGATCTGTCAAATCCTGGATCATGGTCAAAGCGAACCCGGGCCTTAGTGCGCACGCCTCGAGAGCACAACCGGGACATTCACGCCAAGATTATTATGACTTATTATATTTTTCCAACAGTATATACTTAGTATCCTGACCCAAAATATATCACAGCCCATATCAGTCCACTGCAGAACTTAGGGCCTCTCCTACTAAAGGGGAGATTATTGCCATAATCTCCACGCTCGGCAGGCGGGTTGGAGATCGCAATGTTATAATATAACGTCCATAGGCTACGGTGACTGTTTACCATCAGGCAGGCCGCAAGCTTGTTTGCTACCTTAGTGGTATAAAAAAAAATGGAAAACGCTGCTGCCCATTTTCCAGTCTATACAGACTCTAGATCTTTTGCCTCGAAAACATTAGTCGCCTTGTACGACACCCACGAGTGTAAGGGGTTGGTGCTATTCTACTCTGACGGACACCACACGGCAAAATATATTGGGATACTATACTGTGTTTTCTTTGTTCAAGGGGTCGGCTACCGACCTCCAGTTAGTTTCTCTCATAAAATAAGCTTGCTACTGACCTCTAACTGAGTATTCCTTTCTACAACTGAACCTGACCCACTGCTAGCCAGTTAGTTACATTATAATTTATTATATAAAAGATTTGGCAACCCTAAATCCAACCCCAGTCAATTTACCATGTGGATCTTGGAAACTACTTCCACAAATTTCGCTAACTTTGTGGCAAACAAGGATTTTGCCCGGAAAATTACTTTTTTGTCTTCTAAGCGGGACTTAGTATAACTGCTTCTAACTTACTAAAACTGTTAGGTAAAAATATCAAACTCACGTTTAACTTGGAGCATTACGTTATGTGTTTTTTCTACATCTGCAACAAACAGATCAACAAAGTTGAGATAACAATAAAAATAAATTCATGAAACAGAAGGTTTTGCAACACAATTGAGTCTGAATTATGAAAAATGTATGTGATGTATCTTGCACGCCTTTGAACCTACTTCAAAATAAAATTGTTTCTTAGGAAATCGACCCATAAATCATCGTACACAATCATTTGCATCATTGCAATCATAGCACTTGAAATGGCCGAAAACGTGTATGAACAACATACATACATACATACATAAAGCTCACGCCTGTGTCCCACAGGTGGGGTAGGCAGAGACTATGGACCGCCACTTTGCTCTGTCCTGACACAATTCCTAGCCTCGCATATATCCACAACTCTTTTCATACATCTTCTTTTATTCACACGTCATTTAAAAATTTGAATTCGCTTTTAGCGATACGGCCGCCGGTTGCTTTTCTTTTTTTTTCCTTTGTTTTTGTGTTATATTATGTATAAGCAATAAAGAATTTTTCATTCATTTAAGGAAAAAATAAAAACTATGTATATTTAAGGCTAGTTTCCCCCGAGTCGCTCCAGCTTGTTCCATACAATCGTAGTTTTTATCATATTTTCATAATTACGCTATCAAATCTAATTAAGTTTTGTATACTATCTAGAAACCAATCTATGCTAGTGTTTTGACAGATTGTCGATAATACAGTTTCAAAGTTACACAGGATTAAAAATTTGTATGAGAATTTTAAATCCCGTCCCAGACGACCTGAGTGGTTCAATGGTCAACATTCCAGTCAGCCACGCAATAGGTCCCGGGTTCGATTGCCGGCTGGACAGAAATTTAAATGAAGAATTTTAATTTCTGTTACGGGTCTGTTCTATGTATAATAAGTATGTATTTAAAAATATATATAAGTAGTAAATCAGTTAGCTAGCACCCATAGTACAAGCATTACTTAGTTTGGGGTTAGATAGCGCTGTGTGAATTTGTCCACGATTATTTATTATTCATTAATCAATAAATAGATAAATAAATAAATGACGTTTATTATACATAAACCCAATACACGATAGGTACAGTCAAATATTAAAAAAAAAACAGATGCATTATAACCATAACTTTCACCGTACCGTGTTACTTTCATATTGGTTTCTGGATCACGTTTACAAAATTTATTTGACTTTAATAGCGTAATATTGAAAATATGATCAATACGTTTACATCAAGCCCGCTAGGGGGAGACTCCCCTCATGTGCCTATACTAGATTATTTGAGTGTTCTTCATATCCAATCGATGGACTAAACTCTGACTTATACTTTATTCGCCCAGTATTCGGCGACGGATACAGCGTTTGAACTGGCCTCGAACAAGTCCTCCATGGTACAAGTTCTAGGGCACGCCGAGCATGAAACGAGGTGGTCCATAGTTTGCGGAGATATGCCACAGTCGCACTGAGAACTGTCATTCGTCCCCCCAAATGATAGTTCTCAGTGCGACAGTTGTTTTGTGTCATATCCCCACTTAAAGAGGTTCTCTCCCACCTGGGTTCGCAGCCTATTTAACGCCTTCCAGGTTGGCCACGGAAGTTTGTTTCCGGGTGGGAGCTTTTGAGTACAAGAGGTAGATAGAAATGCCATGTATGTTATAGGAAAAAAATTATACATTTATTCACGTACCATCGATTGCTCTCTGTACCAATATCCTTGAGAATTTTCTGCCATAGTTTTGCGTATAGCGTTGAATCTTGGCTCTTAGATTTCGAATGAAGAGTGGCTCCTTCTGGGTTCTTCCTCCGTTACCTGATCGCAGAAACATTAGTTTTGTTTATTTGACTTTTTAGTGTGATTTCAGAGCGTAGTTCTATAGTAGGTTTACAATTATCATAATAATATAATAATATGGGAGAACGCAGGACCGTTGCAAATTAGGACAGTGCCTTAGTTGATGATTTAGAATAAGGAACAACACTTAATATCAACTAATGTCCGATAGCACGAAACCTGTGCGATGTTTAAGGCAGTTTTGAGGTCTCCTATTAGTTGGGTGACGTCCGTCGCACAGCCGCTGCCAATGAGGGCAGCGCCTCAGTGGCCTGATGTCTGGCGATTCGGACTCGTAAACAAGAGGTAACGCGTTCGATCCCCAGTGTCGCCATGTACCAATGACTTTTTCCGTGTTATGTACATTAGTTGAACACCGATGCTCGTACCGTGAGGGTAATTACTGTGAAGAAACGTGTTTTTTTTTTTTATGTCATACGATAGGCAAACAGGCAAGAGGGCCACCTAATGGAAAGTTTGCACCACTGCCCATAGACATTAGTAACACCGAGGCTATCGCCAATGCATTGCCCACCTCTATAACACGTTACTCTGGCAGCAAAAAGGCAAATGCCACTCCACTACCAAAGCCACGGTTCCCCAAATCCCCACCCCATGGAGCACTGGAGACCTTACTCACCGACAGAAACACAATACTATTTAAAAGAGTATTGTTTAGCTGCGGTATTCTGTAAGGTGGAGGTACTTCTCTAGTCGGGCGGCTCTAATTCTAACGAGATACCCCGCTATGCCCTACCTATCTTAAAAATATTCCGGCGTCTAGATGTGTAGCCATGATCCATTCTGGTCAGAGTCAAGGAGGTCTGATGGCAGTCGCTTACTTAAAGATTGACTTTAAAAACTCGATTTAAAAGTGGTAGACAAACTCGGGCCTCCGTATACCTATTAGAACGCTGCATAATTTAAAAAGAAATTTGGACACTTTCGTCCATTTTACTGTTTGTCTAGCTAGTCGGTCTTTGTTCGTCCATTCCCCAGTTTATCAATACCCTGAATAGAATAGAAATAGAAATATTTTATTTGCCAATAGTTTACAATTGATAATTACATTAGTTGTACAAAGCATAAGACCCTGGTTCGTCACTTGGTCTATTCGTCCATTACCCAATACGGCAGTTGTCTTATTCGTGCTATTTCCCGTTCGTCTAGTCGGTCTCCGTTCCCCCTTTTCCTCGTTCGGCTTTTCCATTATGTGGTTTTTGATCCGCAGGTGATTCATATTACATTACACATTTCTGTACATTACCAGCCATTCTAGTCCACTGCTGGACGTAGATCTCTCCCTTAAACATCATTGCGGTCTCCAACCCGCCTGCTAAACGGAGATTTTGGCTATCATCATCATCATCATCACAGCCCCTAACAGTCCACTACAGGACTAAGGGCCTCTCCCACGAAGGGAGAGGTTATTGCCATAATCTCCACGCTTGGCAGGCGGGTTGGAGATCGCAGTGTTTAAATATAGCAATGGAAAATGCTGCTGCCCATTTTCCAGACTACGGAGACTCTTGATTTTTTGCCTCGAAAACATTAGTCGCCTTGTACGACACCCATGAGCGTAAGAGGTTGGTGCTATTCTACTCTGCCGGACACCACACGGCCAATGGATTTTGGCAATGCCTTCTACTAAATACTTTCCCGCCTTTTCCTTATGCGCTTATATTTGGCTAAATTAAGAAGCAAAAAGCATGAGAGCAAATCAAAGTGGAATGTACATAACGATTTACTATTACGCTTTTTGCTTCTGAATTTAGACAACTGAATTCAGCCAAATGTAAAAAGCGCATAAGTTGACATTTGAAAGACATACAGTGCTACAAACTTATTTGACCCGGTGATAGTGTCGCTGTTGTTGACAATAAAATGACATTTCATAAAGGCGACGCTTAATTCCAGTTTTGACCACCGGATCAGGTAAGCTACGGACCCCGGTTGGACCAATGACAAAATAAAAATTTTATAAGAGGACAGGGCATACTCTTCAATAATGCGTGTAAAGCGTGTGTAATATTGATGACCAGAATGGTTTAGTGGGTCCTGATGCCGATTCCCAGCCGAGCATAATTGAAATGATGAATTTTAATTTCTGTTACGGGTCTTTTTTGCAGAATATCGCAGCCAAACAATATAAGTAGTTTATCAGTTGTCCAGTACCGGTAACACAAGCTTTGCATACTTTTGTGAATTATGAATTGTCCAAGCAGACGCATATTAAATATTATAGTATAATAATAAAAAAAAAAAAAATATTCTGGGACCAATTCACAAAGCGCCATCTAGCCCCAAAGCAAGCAAAGCTCGTGTTATGGGTGCTAGATAACTGATAAACTACTTATATACTTTTATTTAATACATACTTATTATACATACTACACCCAGAGCCTAACAGAAATTAAAATTCGTCATTTCAATTTCTGCTCGGCCAGAAATCGAACCCGGGACCTCTACGTGGCGACCGGCATATTAACCAACTGAATCACTAAGTTCGTCAAATTTTACCTGTATTCTGCTCGTAAGTAATGATTCTAGTGCTCCATGGGGCGGGGCTTTGGAGAAGTGTGGCTTTGGCTGTGAAACAGCAGTTGCCATTTAGCTGCTAGAGTAACGTGTTATAGAGGTGGGCAACATATTGGCGGGTGTTGCTAATGGCGTTAACGGTGACCACTTTCCATCAGGTGGTCCGCTTGCCAGGTTTAGAATTTTGAATTGCTTAAGAAACGCAAACGAAAATAAGTAGATAAAAAATTAAAAAGATAACATTTTGCATCTTTAATCACATCTTTAATCTAATATTTTCAATTTACTGTATATATTTAGTTATGTTTCAAGCATAATATAATAAAATGCGTATTCGCTGGTCGACTTTCTTGCCCGATGTCGGTCAGCCGTGGCAGCGACGGGTCGGCACGTCAGGGCAGAAGGAAAGGGTAATTCGCTGGTGGATTATCTTGCCCGAGGTCGGTATTCACTGGCAGCGTGTGTTGGGTCCGACATGTCAAGTCATAGTTAATGGATAAATTTAAAAAAATAAAAAAGTAAGGGTACAGTAGTAGTATCAGTCAGGCTTCACCGGTGATGGTGTTAAGGCTGACATTGTGTTCAAGGTGAAAAGACTATGACATAAAAAACACGAAAGAACAGTATTTGGTCATAAGTAATACAAAAGACACAATAAACAATTATTATGCAAAATTACCCCACCATTTTGGGCACTTCCGTCGGCCATTTTATGTGTCAAAAGCACAGAAATGAAGATAGCAAATTTTGAAAACACAGGACAAGGACGACCCAGAAAACATTCACTGATCACTGATCAGATTAGTAATGTTCTCAAAAAAGCTGGGGTTCGAAATGACAACAATTAAAGGAGATGTATGTAAATAATTGTGAATATATGCGAGGATAGGGAATTCTGTCAGGACAGAAATACACAAATAAATGCATTTGCCTTTTGACACAGCATAGTAGCGGTCCATAGTCTCTGCCTACCCCACCTGTGGGACGTGGGCATGAGCTTTATGTCTGTAATATGTATGTATGTATGTATTAAAGTTATGCGCAGAAGTGGCCGAGGAGGCGACAAGAGTTCTCGATAGTTTTGCCCCACATGGCATTTCTATTTACTTATTTTGCGTTCTGTGATTAAAATGTTAAAAGTCAAAGTGTAATCAAAGGTCGCTCATTGCACGCATTATTTGACACTGTGTCCGGTCCTCTTGACCTTGTACAGGCGGGGCGAATTGGCTGAGAATCGTTTCGTGCGAATTTATACGCGAGCGCTCGCGTGCGCATTCTCTTATACGCTCGTGGTAAATTGTTAGAGGCAGAAGAGACAGGCATTATACGAGCCGCTGGGCACCAATACATTGCGTGCAAAAGCAACGCGCGAATTAAAAGTGCTCGCGTAAATAATGTGCACTGCGCCAGACGGGACATCTTACGAGTTGGACCCCTTAACCGGCCACCTTACTTGGACACCTGAGGCCACCGGCGCTCCTAGAGCACGCATTTTACGTGCGAAATACGCGCGAGAGTTTAACCGCAAATTCGCCCTGTCTGGACAAGGCTTTAAAAAGTGCATTATCTTTGCTCATTGATATAAAGGTCGAGAGCTAGAAGATACTTATGAATCTTTACTCACGTAAGGCTCTAAGATTTCTAAGGGGAACTCCTTTTTCTCGGTCAAAAATTAAGCTGATCTCCCTCCCTTGATCACTTTCATCACTTCTTCGGGAATTGAAGAATGGGTGTACTGAAATAAATTAAATATGCATGTCATTCTTATTTAAACTGGCCGTTTTCTTATCGAAAGCTGGGGCCCGAAGTGGCAAGAATAAAAGGAGATGTATGAAAAGAGTTGTGGATATATACGAGGCTAGGGAGTTGTGTCCGGACAGAACAAAGTGGTGGTCCATAGTCTCTGCCTATCCCACCTGTGGGACACAGGCGTGTGCTTTATGTATGTATGTATTCTATTTAAATCATGCTCCACTAACTATTGCGGAATCCCGGTCAGGGCGGACGTTACATCCTTATGTGGTGGATCTTCCAGCTAACCGCACGAGCCGCTTGGTTCAACATTCATAAATTGCGTACGGATGAGGAATGGAACGCGTTGCCTACGAGTGTAAGCCCTGATCAATTTAATCTATACGCCGTCAAGGCTAAAGTGAATAGGATGTTCCTAGACAGGAATGCTCCATCTTCGGCCGCTTGGTCACTTACCACCTGTGACATGGCGGTCCAATACCTGGCTGTTAGATTATTTAAACCCAAGAACAACAATGCAAAGTCGAGGTGGGTCGCAAGGTTACTTTATTATTTATTTATTGATTAAAACAATAGTAATGTAATATTTTGTAACATACAAACAATGAGTGGCCGCACTCACTCCCATACCGCTCTTAACTGTTAACAGTCGACTGAGTTAGCGTTAGGAATCGACTGTGTAACCGATATTAGCCTACTGAGTAAGTTTTAAAACTTAATAAGTTAGCGTTAAAAGCTGAGAGACTTGAAAACTACTCAGTGTGCGATAATATGATAGTAGGTTACTAGGGCTTGCAAATATTCAAAAATTTAAGTATTCGAATAATTTTGATGGTGATATTCGAATTTTATTCGAAATATTGTGAAATCTGGAATCAGAGTATTAACTACTCTGATTCCAGATTTCACAATATTGATCCATTGGCTGTTAGTAAATGGATTTCTACATGTTTATAAAAAAACAAAGCAGTGAAAAATAAAAATCACAAAACAACGCCATATTTAATTTAGTACGGAAATCGAATCCCCTTAACTCTCGCGAGGCGAGAGTGCAATCGGTCTCCTTGCTTCGCGATTCCCTCCCGTGTAGTCCCGAACACAGCAAAACACAAAGAAAAGCTTGACCGGAGACAGAGGTGACTTGTTTCAATGGTGGCGCTAGTTCTGCGTTTTATGTAGCAACACCGGAAGGATGTAATATTCTGTGACAGAATTCGAATGTCGCCAACAATGGGACATGGATAAGAAGGAACGTGACGGAAGAAGAAACAAACATGTCACGATTGTGAAACTAGAATAATGACGTTTCGGAAAAAGACCTAGCGCCCTCATTCAAGGAATTATGATTTTTGTCAAATGTGTCAACATTTGACGTAGTAGACGTTGACCCATTGACACGTTGAAGTTAGACAGAAAAAACCATCTCATAATGATGATAATGGTGTACAATGATAAAGGCGGCTAATTAAGGTTATAGAATACTCAATAGCGTTGAATTATATTTCCTCTATATAGTTTATTATTGACAGTAAAATAAATTTAGTGTAGGTACACGTTTTTCCGCAATGTGTCAAAGTAACCTGAAGTCATGGTACCCCTATAACTGCCTCGCGAGACTGAAGAGGGCCCGCCTCGCCTCGTGTCACCTCAAGCGAGGTTGCCTCGCGAGGCCCTCGTGAGAGTGAGGATGTAGGTCAGTGAGATCCTAAGAGAGGTATTTTACGAGATTAGGATGATAAACGATATTTGACTTAACAAGAAAAAGGAAAGAATATTATATCATGAGATAAGTGATATTAATAAAAATCAAATTATATGTAAACTAAAACATTATATCAAACAGAATGCTTTTCGCATAGCAAAATAGGTACTCAGGCACCAGTCACTGAGCATTCGGTGGGTGCGTTCACACGATCGTTTTATTAAATAATAATAGGTTTAATTTTTTTATAATGTTGTGGGTACTTTAAATAATTTAACTTGTATTGACATATAATAGGTATTATTAGTGAATAAGTACAATGACATATTAATTTATTTTCTATTTTTTATCAAATTATTTCATTCTGTATTGACATATTTTTTTTTTGATAAGTAGTTATTTATTGGGATTTTATGACTTAATTGTTGAAACTGACATGATTATTATTTTTACGTTATCGATGTATGTTTTTATAAATTATTGCATGCCAGATTCTGGCAAATAGTGTGAACCTGTGTGAAAATGTTTAAGATCTATTGTAAACCACATTTTACGCAATAAAATATATTCTATTCTACTCTACGACAAAATAAAGACACGAGTACGTAAATTCTGATTGTTTACAAATATTCGATTATTCAAATTTTACCTAAATTACTATTCGAATATTGAAATGAGGCGAATATTCGAATATTCGACTTGCAAGCCCTATAGGTAAGCCCACTAAGTAAGTTTCAGTAATTTTTTTTAAATATACATATACAATCTACTTAAAACAAAAACAAAATTTACACGAGAACAACGAACACTTACCATTATTATGTTCTTTGACTGAAACTGAAATTGTTTTAATTCTTAGTGTTGTTTCAAAATTAATAAATATGTCTTGCTTAATTCGAATGCTAGCGCCAAATTCAGTCGTCCAAATTTAAAATCGTTTAAAATCAAACTGGAATGAATTGCTCATAGAATAAGGTAATTCGTCGCTCCGCTTTTCCAAAGTCGCATAATACAAAAAAGAAACTTATTCATTCCACTTTGATTTGAACTTACGCTTTTTGTTCTGAATTTAGGCGACTGAATTGAGCCAGGTGTAATAAGCGCATTATGACTTGCCATCTCGCTCGCTCGTGAAAGGCACCACAAATGGAGCAATCACGATTAACTCAACAAGCTATCGCAAATGCTATCGTAAATAGGGCCAGTACAGGAGCACAAACAAGTCCTTTATTATTAAATAGGG
Organism: Blastobasis lacticolella; assembly: GCA_905147135.1. Lineage (NCBI taxonomy): Eukaryota > Metazoa > Arthropoda > Insecta > Lepidoptera > Blastobasidae > Blastobasis > Blastobasis lacticolella. Next base: position 14,334,402 of record LR990061.1, read on the forward strand.
ATTAAAAACTATGATAAACTTTGTGTTTACACCAGCAGTGGTACCGCCTATCCGATTGTAGCCCGCCATTTTGATGCAATTGTGTTTAAACCAATCGCAGCAAGACAGCTCTGGCTCTGGCTTGCTGCGATTGGTCCACACTCAATTGCATCAAAACGGCGGCGTGCTATCGGAGATCGGCGGTACGGCTACGCATAGGCGAACATTATGCTTGAAATAATCACAAAACAACAAGCGAATGCTCTACTTCTATTTACTTCATCATCACAGCCCATAGCAGTCCACTGCGAGACTTAGAGCCTCTCCCACGAAAGGGGAGATTATGCCATAATCATTGCCACGCTTGGCTCGGGTTGGAGATAACAATGAAAAACGCTGCCTCCCATTTACCAGCCTACGGATTCTTATCGAAAACATTAGTCGCCTTTTACGACACCCACGAAAGGACCCACGTGGAAGGTAGTGGTGCTATTGTAAACAAGGCAGGCGAAAGAAAGAGAGCATTCTTAAAAACATATGTACTCGCTTGGTGTTAACGCACGGCGGGTACTTGACAATGAAACTAACCTTTTACGTGTAGCTTTAGCCCACTCGTGGCCTCCGCATCTGTACAAAAATTATTAGATAGTTACCATCAGGCAGGCCGTGGTATAAAAAAACTATTCTTATTTCAGTAAGGGCCGAATGTTCAATCCTCAGATAAAATATATCAGTCTGATAAGTTATTATGCGACTAAAATAAAAACGTACCTATCTTCATGTATAAGTGAAGGATAACTGTTTGTTTTAAATTGGCAGTATATTATTTTATTAGACAGATAAATGTTATCTGAGGATTGAAAAATCGGCCCTTAGACTACTAAAAGTAGATAGTAAACTAGAAAGACTACTGGGAAGTCAGCCAGATTGTTCCTGGGGCCATACTGCCGATCTCCAATAGAATGTCGCCATCTTGATCCGATACTGTAGAATGACGTCACTAAGAAATGAATGCCTAAGAAGACTAAAGAAGCTGCGCTCTAATCTTTCTGGTCCTGACAGTGACCTACTGCATTTTTTTTTAATTTGGTGCAACCAGGTGCAACCTAAATATACAGGTTGACTTCAAATTCACAATACCAAGGGGGCTTGTAATAATAAAAAACTTTTAGTATGGCATCAACTCTGAAACCGCGAGAAAATCCTAACTGACAGAAAAAGTCGGAGACTAAAGGTCAGATGCAATGCCATAAATATCATCATATCATTAATATGTAATGCATCTTGCATTGTTGTGTTGCGGTTAGAAGCATAAGGTAGCCAGCCAAATTACAGGCATGATGTAGGTGTTCCATGTAAGTCTAGTGACAACGCACTTACAGTTTTGCATTTTTGTTGCCTACAATCGACAGCGACAGCTTCGTGCTCAATGTAAAAGAAGCAAAAAGCGTTTTGCTACGAGAATTTACATAGCAAAAGCGCCCTTTTCGTGCTAGAGAAGTGAACAAATTCTAGAACTCACCATCAATCAACTTCTTAACGATAGATTTGGTATGGTCATTGTCGCCGTTCTCCGCGAAGGCTTCCTTGATCTTGGACCGCAAGTCGTCGATGACCTCAGATCTCGCGCGCGGAGGCTGGACCGCTTGCTCTTCAAGGTCTGAGGACAAACATCACATCACATAAACTGCTCATAACTGTTCCGCTCTTCCCAGGCAAGATATAATAGAACAGAACAGAATAGACCAGAATAGAATACAAGATAATAAAATTGGATAAGGTAGTATATGATAGAATAGGTAAGAATAGGAGAGAATAGAATAGGGTTTCTGCCAAATACTAATATAATAATAAAAATATGATAATATTCATCTTAAAAATCTTCCTCTAATAATTCTTATAAATAATAATAAAAATATTCTTTTTAATATTACATAATCTTCATCAAATAAATTATAAACTCTCATTAAATTATAATCCCCAATTATTAAATATTATTAATAATCGAATTGTATAAAATACAGTTAAACCAATAGAAATATAACATAAAAAAATTCTTAATCTTACTATTTCTAAAATTAAATCCTTAGAATAAAACCCAGCTAAAAAAGGAACCCCACATAAAGCTAAATTTGAAATATTTAAAAATAAAGAAGTTATAGGAATATATATACTAATCCCCCCTATATAACGAATATCTTGAATATCATTTTTATGATAAAATAGGATGGCATAGAATAAATTCAATTGCTAGAACTGTGTAGATATATTTGCAGATGGTTTCACAGATAAGAAGAACAAGTTAACTAAAGCTGGGACGCTGAAGCATCAGTGAGATAATGGCTAGCGGTTTCGACTCATAAGCGAGAGGTACTTATCGAGTCCGATCCCCAGGTGCCGCCATTGACTTTTCTGCATTTAAGTCTGAGAGTGGTGGAGAACTAACCGACGCTCTTACGTTACTTAGGAAACCTGCACAATGAGGTGCTGTCCTAATTGGCAATGGTCGTACGACCATGGTCGTGCGACGGGCGGTTCTGAGGCCTCCTATTGGTCGGGTGACGTCCATCGTACGCATAGGCGTAGGAAGAGGGGGGGCCGGGTGGGCCATGCCCACCCCAGAATGGTCTGGTGCCGGGCACCCCAGGATGGGGTGCTCACTGGCTGTACATTAGCGATTGAATTGGCTTCATCGGCCACCTCAGGGGCCAGGCCCCCCCTGGAAAATAGCCCTAGATCGCTCGAAAATCGCTCTATTGTAATTACCTGATCTGCCAAATCCTGAATTGGTAAAGGCGGACCCCGGGCCCTCGTCCGCGAGAGCACAACCGGGATATGATGCCAAGATGATTATTTTAATAAGAACGGCAAAACATTACTTAAATACCTGAGTCTGTTGTTTCATCCATATTTCCGCCTCGCAGGATTGGGTGGCCACCCATACTCCAAACTGTGAACAAATTCAAAATATTGGAGTAAATTCCCTCAATAATGACGAGTCTAAGGGATCTAGAAGACAGGACGCGGAAGTGGCCAAGCGTTCAAGCGTTCAGCGTTTGCGTTCTGCGGTCGTAGTGTTGTATTACGTTACACACACAGCAGGCTTTCTGACCGCGCCGGTCAACCAGAACAAATTCGAACGAAGAACGGGAATGCTCGAACGCTTCCAACCCGTAAAACAATGTCAAAGTTTTCTGAGGATACTCCGTGGAGGACCGAAACACGTATCGAGGTTTACCAGTGATGGTGAAGTGGTGGAGATGTCAGTGCTGGTGGCGCCAGTGCTGTTGGTAGTAGTGTAGTGTGATGAACCATTGACAGGTAATACTGAGATGAATATTAATTTATTAACAACTAATGAATTATGTGTCTCGCAAATTAACACCAGATATGATAATATGTCCTGTCCTCGTAGAAAAAATGTCTTACGTCATTGACGTAAGTTGACACAAACTAGATTTAATACACACAAAATTCTTCGTCTTCTGGGCTCTTGAGACTACGCTATATTGGCTAAAATGCGATTTCTCTTGTAGCATCTTCCATTAGGTATGTTATATACTACTAATGTGACAAATAAGATGTGGTATGTGGTAAATAACTATGGGGCCAGGGGTACCGACCCCGTAAAATTTGAATTGCATTAAACGGCCCGTTTTCTCGTACGTTTGTACGTTTCTTTTTATTACAGTTGAAGTGTATGGCTAGGAAATCGGATTCAGATACGGATTCGACAAATCGGTTTAAATAACTTTATTCCTCATAAGAACAACATGGTTCACTTAAAAACGAGGTTACACAAATTAATAGTTTAACACTACATATCGGTTGCAATACAAGGAGCCGCTTATACAATATTATATTGCAAGTTGCAAATGACCCCGCAAAAGTTCTTAGGAAAATGTGGTTTCAGTTAATTTTGATGAAATTATCATATGTTATAGAGAGTAGAGTTTCCGTGGAATCTATCGGGATTCTGAATAACAGTTTTAGAATCGATCGACACGGATTCGCCGCTCACGAATTTCGTGTCGAATCGTTCGGAAACGGTTTCGAATCATTGTGAATACGGCTACAGAATTCTAAAGGCAGGTTTAGTTTAGATGGTAGGGTAGAATGACGTAGAGCTCGTCTAATCTAAAATGACGCGCCCCACTATCGCATTAACGCACACAAGCAAGTTTAAAATATGGACGCAATACATATACAAACGCCGTTGTAATTGGTCATTCAGTTGCCGGTAAGATTCAAACGTCGGAGCACGCGTCGTTCATTGGCTCCCACACAGATGAAGTGTCGTTATCAATATTTGCACTCACACATCGAAATCAACTAACTAAGTAGCGGGGCGCGTCATTTTAGACTAGACTAGCTCTACCTGCTTTATCGCGGGAGAAATAACTTTGTGCTATCTCGCTCTCTCGCGCCTGGTTAAGCTATTTTAACCCCCGACAAAAAAGAGAGAAGTTATAAGTTTGTATATCTGTGCTCTGTGTATGTGTGGATATGTGTGTCTAAGGCCGGCCGCATACATTCGTTTTCCGGGTCATGTTTTCGAATTTGAATTTTGAATTCGACCAATCAGATCAACGAAAACCAATCAGAAGCCAGCGTGAAAAGTGTCGTGGATTCTGATTGGTCGACTTTGATATTCGCATTCGGCAACCTAATCAAGAAAACGAATGTATGCGACCGGCCTAACTGTGGTATAGTGACTCTTAAACGGACGGACCGACTTGAATGCTGTTTTTTTCTGTTTGAAAGCTAGTTTAATCGAGACCGTTCTTAGCTTTGTTTCATTAAAATCGGTTTAGTAGTTTAGGTCATTTGAGTATATGGAAACTAGGTCGGAGGCTATCCGACTATACTTTCGGTTAAGTTAGGTTATTCTCATAGATGTTGTATTGTATTCCTGTCAGGTGAAGTGGAATAACATAATTTTTTTTTTTTAATTTACAGTTTTTAAAGTAAGGGCGTTCGCTGCGTTGAGCGTGATCACGGCTCGTGTTCTAATTCATTGCGCGTTTAGAATGTGGCGAGCGCGACGGAATGCTTGAAAGACAAGCATTTGAATATATGGGTGCACGCGTCGTGCTCACGCCCAACGCAGTGAATGCCCTATATAATAAAATAGTCGTTACTAACATTCGTTGGGCCTGGCGCCTGAAAATTAAAAAAAAAAACAATTTTTATTCATGGTTTAATAATCTATTGCCTACATTTATCCAATATTAGACAGAAATCGTCATTGTAACTGCTATGCTGGTATGCCTTGAACACCGCCGACCCGAGCGTGGATGGCGAGCTGCTCTACTGTTCATATCATCCAGTCAGAGCCCACTGGTTCTGAGCCTCCTAGGAAAATTATTGCCCTAGTGGGACTCTTCTACGATGTGACGAGTTTCATCCATATCCAACTAACGTTTGCGCATTACGAGCATTTCTACCGCGCACGTGCAACCTCCCTCCCAGTCCTATTATGCATTATAGCCTGGCGTTCTTCACTACGGATATCTGGCACGCATCCCCTCCCTGTATGTTACAGCTGTCCTAGTGGCCACTTTCCACCAGGTGGACCAGTCAGACGGTTTAGCACCCTCTCAATAAAAAAGCTGCACACTTGGTGGCAAGCGGGCTAGGGATCCCAAGATCTAAAATACGCAATAAGAAACACTGCAGCCCATTTTCTTGTCTACAAAGTTGAAGCTGATCAGTCTTAGAGACTTTACTTGCCAACGACACTCGCACCTACCTCAGTAGCTCTACAATAGGTACACAGGAGGTACACCTTAAATGAATAAGTTCTCAAATGAAAAATATTTTTTCTGTACAAGCTTTTATCGCGCGGTATAGTCCTACTTATCATGGCCATTCCAAATGGCCCAAACTATTGCGTTACGTTGATCCTATGACCACCTTCCCACTCCATCATCAGACCAGCTCCATGGTACCATTTTAATGCATTGTCATCCAAGTTCAATTGCACACCAACAAATGGTCGAAAAACGGTTTGCAAATTTTGACAGACAACTTACAAACATACTTAGGTACATACGGACAGTGAAAGATAAAAAAAAGCTTGTAAAAACCATTATGAGCCTTTCAAACTTACCCGGATTAGCAATACCATAGTTGTACTGCTGTGGATACTGTGATTCTACAGGTAAAACTAAACGAGTCCAAATCTGAAAGGTCAAACAATTGGTAAATTAGATCCTAGTAGGTACATAAACTACTGCAGGTTCTACTAACAATTAACTTAATAATAATCATCATCATATCAGCTGAAAGACGCCTTCTACTGGGCAAAGCCTCTCCAGAAATCTTCGCAAAGGCCGGTCCATGCCTTCCGCATCCAGCTGGTACCTAGTAGATGCTTTACCAGGTCGTCTATCCACCTTGTGGGACGCCTACCCACGCTGCGTCTTCTGGTACGTGGTCGCCACTCGAGTTATGCGAGACCGATGAAGGATATACAATGTTCGCAGAGTCCAGGAACGGGACAGTTGACCGTTTCGTCCTTTGAGGCTAGTCAAACTTCACTACCGCAGACACACTCAGCCTGTTCAGGTGGCCGTGAAGAGAAGTTGGGACACCGTTGGTTGAGACTGCGACTGGTAAAATCTCAGTGGACTTCATATTACGTCACATATCCGTAGCATCATGTACAGATTCTTAAGTAGACAACACAGATAACGCAACCCGGCTAGTTACGTGCGGAACAAGTGTCTGGACATGCCACCTCCGCCGGGCACGGAAGGAGAGGCTGCCCCAAGCATCGTCAAGAATGATATGCGTGCCAATAAGCTCACCACTAATGCCGAAGACCAAGCGAGAAGAAGACGGGACAGAAGTAGTAGGAAGGGGGACCTTGGACCTGCGCGGTACGCGAGGGCGAAGCCAGGACTTAATGCTAATATGGTGATGATGACGATCTATCTATATATCTGAAACCAACTTAGGCGTCCCCTAAAGTTTATTGCAATCGGGAAGGTATTGTTTTGTCTGATTCGACTAAGATGAGGTTTACATCGAAAGAGTTAGTGACTCCTGTTCGTAATCATGGACAATCGAGCGTGGTCGCTTTCGAGCACCGGCTATTCGAGTATATAATAATTTGGTACCTTTTTAATAAATGAGCCCGTAATTGAAAGGTACCTCAAGATGGAATCTGTGTCTGTGCCTTTCGGTGTTAGCCAGCACAGGATACTCGGAAGTAATATGCCTAAGTGACTCTCCAGGCTGGAGACAGGCTCTAGACAAGTCCACTATCCCGTACTTTAGGAACCGGGTCGTAACGAACTGGGGGCTTATTCTGCTTCAATCGCGGATAGACAATTTGGCCCTCGGAGACCGATCGCAATTGACGTACTCACACTTCTGCCTTTATGACTCACACACACACACTAATGAGTGAACCAAATACTTTATAGGTACATCTATACAAGGTGTTACATAATATATGTATGAAGCTGTGAACTGGATAGAGTGCTAAACGTATGAAAACGATAGATACAATGATTTCTGTCGTACGTGGAATAATTGTACCTATCGTCTTAATACATTTAGCACTCCATCCAGTACACGGTTTCATACACATATTATGTAACCCTGTATACAGCTTTGACATCGCAAACTTTTGATCGAAAATTTACAGTGCTACGATTGACTCTCCTTGCGGAAACGAGCGCTCGAGATCAATTCGGGAACTCAGAAAATAGTCATTGCCACATGGCGTTACTGGGTTTCGAACTCGGGACCTCTCGCTTACGAGTCGTACCCCTTAATATCGACACCACCGACGCTCCTTCATCAAGCTCCGTCTTCTTTAGCATTGTTCTACATCATCATCATTATATCAGCTGAAAGACGCTTACTGCTGGGCATAGGCCTCCCCCAGAGATCTCAACAAAGGCCGGTCCTGTGCCTTTCGCATCCAGCTGGTAGCTATGATCTTTACCAGGTCGTCGGTCCTTGAGGCCTACTCACGCTGCGTCTTCCGGTTCTTCTATACTTTTTTTTATACCACACAGGAGGCAAACAAGCTTACGGCCTGCCTGATGGTAAGCAGCCACCGCAACCTACGGACGTTTGCAATACCAGGGGCATCACCCACGCGCTGCCGACCCCGAAAAAACCTTTTCATCCCTTTTTTGAACTCCATGTTGTACTCTCCAGGGAAAACCTCTCCAACCATACTGTAGCAAATTAGCACAAACATACTCACGAGTGCGAGCACAAATACACTTTGGAACACCATATCACACAGCTAAAAGTACACTATCATAATTACATAATAATCTATAGATTAATCATTTAATTTAGTATAGAGTATAGCAACCACTAGTTCTAGTGCGCCTTACTAAGGCATCGCTCCAAAATATTCAGTTATTGGTGCCAACAAGCCGTGACAAAGTTAATTGCGAAGCTTGATTGGGAATAACGTGGAAAAGAATTACTTTGGGTGATGTAATTCTCGAGGGATTGGAAGTTATTGCGCGTACACGCCTAGATAGAATTTGAGGAAATCACAAATAGGTAAATTGATTTTTTTTTACCGTGAAGATGTATTTTCGTGCGGTCATATCGCATGGTCTAAACTAATGTAAGCGCAATAGCTGGTAAATTAATGATTTTTGTTAAGCAAAGAGCGTTTTCAAGTTTATTGTGGAATTTTAGCTATGAATTATACTGTCTAAGTGCTCACTTAATTTCTTTTTGTTTTATATTATCTGTGTTAGTTTGATGTCTATCCGTGGAGACTTATAATTGGCCCCCTATTTCTTAAATTTGTAACTACAGTATTTTAAAACTATCAGTGATCCAAAAATTAATTTTTTTATAAATAAATTACATTTGCAATCTTTGTAATATGGACGACTTCGAGGCTAGAGTGAATAGGCTGTTCCTGGACAGGCATGCTCCATCTTTGGCCGCATCGTCACTTACCACCAGGTGAGATGGCGGTCAAATGCTTGGATAGTCTAATTAAAAAAAAAAGCTGCAGACATTTATCCCACTAGCACACACATAAATAAATTACATCAACATTATCGTCATTTATTGTACAGCGGTACGACATTAAATGACGTTAGTAGGGGGATCCATTCACTCTGCAGATGACTGTACGTACGTACGTGGTAAAAGTGAAAACGGTAAGTATGTACCTACATAACAGAAGACAGCATCGACCTACAAAAAACATTAGTTAAATACTAACCGATGCTCTTACGGTGAGGGAAAACATCGCGATGAAACCTGCACATTCAGGTGACTGAATGTGTAACCATGATCCAATCTGGTCAGGTTCCCCTCGTAGCAGGGTGCCGAAGATCAGAAGGTAGTAGCTCCACTGTAATTACCTGATCTGGTAAAACCTAAATCATGGTCAAGGCGGATCCCGGAATCTCGTGCGTGAGAGCACAACCGGGACATTAACGCCAAGATTTTTTTATTAGTAATTAAAGTAAAGGCGGACTTACGAAACTGCGGCGATCTAGTTAAGTCGCTTTTTGTATGCACGGGTGAGCCGACTTTGGTCGGACGTCTGACTACCTACGCTCCCGCATGCCACAAGCGACTTTATTTTATACAACGTAAGAATTAGTATCGCAGTGTCGTAAGTCTACGCTTAATCTAAGGTAAGGATAACAAAATGTAATGTGTGTATGAAATGTGGTGGAATAAAGCTTCAGTAAAAGGTAATATTAGTAAGTGGTTAATATGATATTTTATGTTTAATAATAGGACTAAAATGAGTAGGTATTATCGATCAGGATGGAAATTCATTGGTTTAAACATTTATACTGTTATTATCATTAGTTTAAAATAGTTTATATCACTTCACTTTCGTGAAATTATTCCTTGGAAACTTCACTGGCTAACGTGTAATTTATTCTCTTATATTGCAAGTAATATTGTAAGCTGTTTGTTTTCCTTAATAAAGAAAAATAAAATAAAATCTTCATCATCAAAAATAAAATAAAATATGGTTGTTATTATAATTGTTAATAAATAAAAATTACAAAATACAGCGTGCACAATGTCGTCAAAAAATAAATTGCTTAAACAAATGAAAATGTTTTATTTCCATAACAACTTTAACATACAAAATTGCTTAAAATTAAACAACTAAATTACATAAACTGGTAAAATTACTTACATAAATATTTATAAGAAAATTAATTTAAGTAAGTACATGAAACATATTTTACATCAATTTGATTTTCATAAAATTTTTTGTTGACTACTTTTTTAACGTAGTATTGAAACATTGAGAGCAAATAATTATTAAATCGTTACTGAATGGACAGAGCATGTATATATTTATATATATGTCAAAGTGGCAAATTATAAGCCACAATATCAGAGTGGGTCTAAAATTTCCAGACATATTCCAGGTCTAGAAGCCTTACTACATGTTATAGTTGACTAGGTCTTAAACAAACTATGAAACTATGTAAATTCCTGTCCTTTTTGAGCTAAATTGTCTAACACCCGTTTTCACTAAATTAGAATTAAGCATTTCATATTTTTATTTATGTTATACGGTAGACAAACAGGCAAGCGGGCCACCTGATGGAAAGTGGTCAACGCCGCCTATGGACATCAGCAACACCAGGGGAGTTACCAATGCGTTGCCCACCTCTGCTGGTCTAGCCATCTTTGACAGCTCCGCTTGCGTGATGCGTGTATGGTAGAAAATTGACAGGTCGAAGTTCGACTATTTTTACCAACATCTACATTGACTCTGATTGTGTAGGATCATCCGCCAATCCGCCGCCTTTGTACACCGAAAGTACGTGAATTGTCTATTGACCAAGAATTTCTACCACAAACAGCTTATGTCAGATAACGTTAGTTTATGTCAAATCCCATACATTTTTTCTACCAAAAACGATTGTAGATTAACGCAACCTCTTGGCTAAGGCCGCTGAAGCGACCTCTAATATACCTAATATAACTAGGAAACTCTTATCTTTAGGAATGGCCTTAGCCAATTTGTCTATTTCACCAAACATCGACCTCTAGGCGAGATTTATCTACGAATTTGCGTTGGCAATCTGTAGACTGCCACAAACTCATCTGAACTAGTTACGGCGTCGCTGTTGTTAACAACAAAGTGACATTTCAAAATGGCGTCATTTAGCTCCAGTTTTGGCCACCGGGTCAGATAAGTTTGCTGTGGAAACAGAACGCAACTGTCATTTTAGACGATACCTAGGGCCTAAGCACTGCCCAATCCACTTTTTTTAATGTTATACGGCAGACAAACAGGCATGCGGGCCACCTGATAGAAAGTGGTCACCACCGCCTATGGACATCAGCAACACCAGGGATGCTTCCTACCTTCAAGCGTTACCTAACGGCGATACTTATTTCCTAGAGGTTTGTGAAACGTGTTTTCGTCGTATGTAATTTCTAAGCATTTAGGCATTGGATTTAGGTGAAAACGGGCATAACTAATACAAATTCTTTTCCTAACAAGGCAAGATATCTAATCAATGTTGTTCAGGCACCACACTAAGGGTCAACTTCTGTTTTCCTCTAACTACATTCACTTTCAGGGCACCAGTGGTGGTTTCTAGTAGTTGGTATATGTCTGTCGCACTTCGGACAGGTTTGTCGTTGATGCTGATCACTATGTCGCCCGGCTGCAAGCCGCCACTGCGAAGAGAAAATGTATTTGTCAGTTTTTCGTTCTATAACTATAATTCGATTACTTATTATACTCGTAAGTGAGAAGACCGTGTGCTGTCCAGCAGAGTAGAATAGCACCAACCCCTTCACTCGTAGGTGTCGTACAAGGCGACTCATGTTTTCGAGACGAAAGATCTAGAGTAAACCATAGGCTGGAAAACGGTCAGCAGCGTTTTGCACTGTTATATTGATAACACTGCGATCTCCAACCCGCCTGCCAAGCGTGGAGATCATGGCAAAAATCTCCCCGTTAGTGGGAGAGGCCCTCAGTCCGGCAGTGAACTGTTGTGATGATGAATAAATTAATTATCCAAAAATATATATATGAGAATAGCCAAAACTAACGTACAACCAACCAACCTAAATGTATGAATTGTAGATGTAATGGGCGACAGTTACCACTTTTTTAATTAATTTATTATTTGTTTTAAAAAAAAACTTACTTGTGAGCTGGCGATCCAATAATGACTTTCCACACGAGGATTCCGTATTCTATATCGATCGGCATCTGAAAATAAAAAAAGTAACCTATGAATATTTGATTGATTGATTGGTCTTCGCCGAGTCAACTTTCGAAAACCTAGATCTGGCTTGTCGGCCACGGAAACGGCATTATCAGTCGCCAGGAACAGTCCCTTGCAGGAGTTGCAGGTAACAGGACAAAGAGGACAAGAGAGATGGAGCTCCACAGTCGCATCGCTGCTGTCTGGTCGATGAAGCCCCATTTTTTAAATTCTTTTTTATTATTATTGTTTTAGGAAATGATACAGCAAAATTAAGTAACATTAAATTGTTGGATAAATGGGTAGCACACAGCCCTTTACAAGTTTTTACCAGAAGGTAATGGGTAGCACACAGCCAGAGAGTCTTTGCAGCGGCCAACCTGCGTCCGTAAACGGTTAAGTGACTTCCAAGTTGGCCACTGCAGCTCGTGTCCTGGTGGCAGGGATTCGTTGGGTGTGATGGATCCAGGATTCGCTCGATGGTGCCGTGGTGCCTAGCATTCATATTATATTGTATGACGTTCATAAGTGTTTGTGAAAACCTAAACTGAATAAACGTATTTGATTTGATTTGCTCTCTTTTTGTGCTATTTGAGGAGGGATGTTGCTGATTTTCTGTTTTCTCTTCTTTGACGAAGGATTTTGTGAATTCATTTCAGTTGACGGGTTGAGAGCGTCGGTAGCCGGGCGGTTCAGTATCCGACTCGTAAGCGAGAGGGTTCGAATCCCGCTGCGGCCATGTACCAATGACTCTTTTCTGAGTCATGTACATTAGTTGAATTCTAACCGATGCTCTTACGGTGAGGGAAAACATCGTGACGAAACCTGCAAATTCAGGTAACTGAATTTGTAACCATGATGCAATCTGGTCAGGTTCCCCTGGTAGCAGGGTCACGGAGGTCAGATGGTAGTCGCTCCACTGTAATTATCTGATCGCCAAATCCATGATCATGGTCAAGGCGGACCCCGGGCCCTCGTACTCGAGAGCACAACCGGGACATTAACGCCAAGATGAAGATTTGAGTTGATGGGTGTTACAATGACTATTTCTCTCTTTTTTTATTTCTAATGTCATATTCATGAATTAATTATGATGATGATGATGACTCATGAATTAATGAGTAATATTGCAATTAGAAATAAAATAAATATACATGAATTTTAAATTTTTTATGAATTACATGAATTAAAGTATAAAACTCATTCTATATCCGTTCAGTATAATGAAGGCACCCAAGAAGTTTGTAGGTAAAATAATTACAATGCGTACCTCAGGGTTCCTCATTCGCAGCTCCATGAGAATGTTATTTGTTAAAGACAGCATCGTGATGCCGAGGTACCGCCGCGACACTTGTGGCGACTTCACTTTCCCTGAAATGGCAAAATAAAAAAAATCATAAAAAATAACAAGTAAAAATAATCATCTTGGTGTCTATCAATGGACATTAGCAACACCACGGGTGCTACCAAAGCGAATGAATCTTCTATTTATAAGAATTAATTTCTTATTCGACTGTTTTACTGGTTGGGAGGACTCTCTCAAGCTTGAAGATCGCGCCTGGGTACATACAACCGCATTATCTATTCGCATCACTGCGATCTCCAACCCGCCTGTCAAGAGTGGAGATTGTGGCAATAACCTCCCCTCTTCTGTGACAGGCCCTAAATCTTAAAGTGTAAATGATGATCCCAAATCGGTACAATAAAATTCAAGCTTTCATACACGACACAGGAATAATTAGGTAACCGATAGAAAAACGGAGGAAAACCAACCGACTAAGTTTACATACTCAAATATTTTCTATACTACTCAACCGATTTTAATGAAACAAAGCTAAAAACCATCGCCATCTCCATCTTCGGCCGCTACGTCACTTAAAACCAGGTGAGATTGCGGTCAATTGCCTGGATAGTCTAATAAAAAGACATATAAAATATCGATTAAACTGCCTTTCAAATAAAGAAATCGGCCCATCCGTTCGGGAGCTACGACGCCCCAAATACACAGCGCCACAGACCCACACATACACCACCCCATCTTTACTCAAAGATGAAAAAATCACTCACTCTTATCGAGAAACTGCTTCACATAATCGATGGGTATCGCAAAAGAGATGCCCGAAGTGACCTTCATGCTGTTGATCCCAATAGCCTCTCCATCCAGGTTGACAAGTGGCCCGCCGCTGTTGCCGAACGTGATTGGCGCGTCCGTCTGGATGTAGACCATGTCTTTGCCTGGAATGGGAGGGATATTTGATGTATTTTTATGAAAATGGTAGGACCAAAATGTGTAATGTAAAATCTGTCCAGACTGACTTGTCTTTGCTTATGGAAATTATGTATTTAAATGGATAATTTGCAGCAGTTTTCGTTAAAATTCATATTCTATGTGTTTCTATGCATCTGTGTAAGTAACACAGTGTAGCGTGATTGATACGGCAAGTCGTGATTTTGGGTATTGTTTGTTCACCAAATAAGACAAGTCAGTCTGGCCAGATCTTATGTGTGTGTATGCTTGGTAGCCATTCTGTCACTCTTTGCAGTTTTAGGTCATTCTGATTTCTGCGTGCTACATCCTAGCAGGCGATCCAGGCGTATATTTGAGTCTGCTTTTCTATTGTGGTTATAAACCATGTGGTTTCAAATTGAACTCCTTATAAACTACTAAAAGAGATTTCTTCTAGAAAGTTATATGTATAATACATGCATCATCATCACACCCCGTAACAGTCCACTGCAGGACTTAGGGCCTCTCCCACGAAAGGGGAGGTTATTGCCATAATCTTCACGCTTGGCAGGCGGGTTGGAGATCGCAGTGTTTAAATATAACAATGAAAATGCTGCTGCCCATTTTCCAGACTAAGGAGACTCTTGATCTTTTGCCTCAAAACATAAGTTGCCTTGTACGACACCCATGAGTGTAAGGGGTTGGTGTTATTCTACTCTGCCGGACACCACACGGATAATACATGCATATTATATAATAATGAAATGGCTAATTAATCCAGGACGGTATGACAAGCTAACACTCTAAAAGCATTACCTCTTAATCCCAACTCTTCACTGCCCCTTTGTGTTGAGCTGACCACTCCAGCTGTCACCGTGTTGCTTAGAGCCAACGGACTGCCCATTGCTACCACCTGGAAAGTAGTGAGTTTCGTGGTTATTCACTACACATGTTATCTGGTTTGTTACCACGGTTAGTATTGTTTTTACGGTGGTAACAAACCCGATAATATGTGTAGTGAAAGATCAGTGAAAGAGTTAAGCAACATTAAATTTGCTACAGAATTGAAAGTAACTATAATGGGAATATAGCATTGAAAATGAATAGAGAAATATAATAACTATGATATGGGAAACCAAAAATATTACAATTAAGTATAGAATTCCTAAAGCACCTGCATACACTGGGCATCCTTGATTGGCAGGAGATGGCGCAGGATAGGAAAAGGTAGAGATCTCTGGTGTAGGAGGTCAAGATCCACTTTGGGTTGCCGAGCCTCCGCAGTAAGTAAGTAGAAAAATATAAGCAGTTTTTCCACTGACATGTTATAAGTAGGAAACTGCTTATCTGTTCCGATATAATAATAATATAAATTTATACAAACCCACTCGCCAGGCTTTAAATCTGCCGACGAACCGAGTCTCATAATTGGCAGCCCCTTCACAGGTATCCTCAATGTGGCCAAGTCCGATTTCAAGTCTACATCTTCAACAAAACCTGTATGTGTTGAGCCATCCTGAAAATGAAATTATTTTGTTTTGATAAAGAGGTTTCTAAATGAACGTCTTTACTGCAAAATGTGTCTGCTGTAAATCGAGAACTAAAAATTACTCCATTTTGAACAGAAAAGAATACACTAAGCCACAAAAAATAGAGTGTAGGCTGAAATAACAATAGAAACATTGGCAGCCAGTTGTTGCCATCAATGCTGTGTGTTGGCGCCATATAATTCATTTTTTATTTATATAGCCATATATTACCTGATCTGAAAAATCTTGGAACATGGTCAAGGTGGACACCAGGCCTTCATATGCGAGAGCACAACCAGGACATTAACATAAAGATGTTTCGTTATTTATTGTTCCATAATGTGTGATTATGTAATGTGGTGCCCATTAGTAAATGTTATATATCAATTCAAAGACATGAGAAAACCTGTGCATGTTGAAAAGAAATTAAAGGTCACAGCACAGGGGTAGGATGACATCCTACCAGCCAAAGTGAATTAATTAAGACTATACCTTGTAATTACTTTGTGAGGCTCAAAAGGGGCAGATAATCGCTTTTGACATAGTTTGTTATGTTACAATTTTACTTTCAGAGTTGGAAATACAACTTTCATATCCCCAAAAGCTTACACAAACCAGTTACAAGATTGCATAACTATTACCACTAAACCACTTACTTACCATAAGTTTTACTGTCACCATAGAATTTGGTTTATTCACTACTACGTGCGCGTTCGTGAGAATCAGCCCATCTTCTTTCACTATGAAGCCAGAACCGTTGGAAAGTGTCAAAGGTTGGCCTGTAAACAAGTCTGCTCGTCTTGCGTCTTTTATCTCTATGTACACCACGGAAGGCGCTGATACGGCCACCACATCAGCTATGAAGTTAAACTGATTTCTTCTCCCACTCAAATTATTCGCTGTACCAATGCTAAAGGCTTCTAATTTCTCCCTATAACCAAGATAACCTACAACTCCTGCTGCCACTAAAAAACTGTGGAAATAGTAACTGTTTTGACTACGGTCGTGCCTGTTGTATTTGTGAAACGTTTCAATGGAACGACTGAGAGTCCTCAAGTTGATATTTATTATTGGTTTCGCATTAATAACACGTAAAAACAACCGCGGTAGGGACATTGTTGTGAAAATATGCACGAATTTCAAGTGACAATGACAACTCGCTCGCTGACGGCCGAGAGACAATCTGTCAGTCTGACAGGTGTCAAGTCATTCCCGTCTGAACCATTCGTTCAAACGATAGAGCTGTGGTATAGTAACTAGTTATAACGAATGTTGGTGAATACTATAAAATAGCTTATAACAGTTGTTGATAAATCATTAATTAGACACATCACCGGTGGTCGGTGGAGTGGGACATGTCGAAAATATTTGATTAGGACTGCCATCGAAATAATAATCATCGAATCAATTAACATCATCATCTTGGCGTTAATGTCCCGGTTGTGCTCTCGCGCACGAGGGCCCGGGGACCTTGATCCAGGATTTGGCAGGTCAGGTAATGACTGTGGAGATACTGCCATCTGACCTCCATGACCCTGATACCAGGGGAACCTGACCAGATTGGATCATGGTTACACATCCAGTCGCCTGAATGTGCAGGTTTCATCACGATGTTTTCCCTCACCGTAAGAGCATCGGTTAGTATTCAACTAATAAAGTACACAACTCAGTAAACAGTCATTGGTACATATTGACGTTCATAAGTGTTTGGGTAAACCTAGCATGAATAACAATACTTGACTTTGACTTTGACATGGCCGGAGCGGGATTCGAACCCGGGACCTCTGGCTTACGAGTCGTATACTCTAACCGCTCGGCCACCGACGCTCTTTTAATTCATCAATTAACATCGAATAGCGATAACTTTCATCTCATCTCACTTCGTCGTCTTGGGTATTCTAGCGTCGTAAGCCGTTGGCTGTTGCAGTTCGTCGAATATTTTTCTAATGTAAGTAATTTTTTTTCTTCATAAATCATTTTAGGTATTACATGTTTTAGAATAGGTATTACACCAATTTTTTTGGGAGTACGATGCCTTTAATATTAAGATGGTTAAAAATAAATTAATCAAATTCGTAATAAAATAGGTATATTTATTGATTAAGTAGGCGTTTTTCTGATAATTATTAACATCAACAATTCCAATTAGCACGTAAATAGACACGCTTACTTAAACATAGGTACATTACTTATATCAATTCACTTATACATAACTTAAATTCATTAGGAACTAATAACGAATATAACACAAAACTATACAAACAAGAAATTGCTAAAACGAAACATAGGTACATTTAAGTTTGTAGCTTTCTTAGCAAAGTAGGTAGGTAGGTAGAGCTCGTCTAATTTAAAATGACGCGCCCCACTATCGCATTAACGCACACAAGCAAGTTTAAAATATGGACGCAATACATATACAAATGCCGTTGTAATTGGTCATTCAGTTGCCGGTAAGATTCAAACGTCGGAGCACGCGTCGTTCATTGGCTCCCACACAGATGAAGTGTCGTTATTAATATTTGCACTCACACTTCGAAATCAACTAACTAAGTAGTGGAGCGCGTCATCTTAGACTAGACGAGCTTTACCTGCAATGAAGTTATGCGGCAATCTAATAAATCAAGTCAACGAAATTAGAGACAGATAGAAAATAAAAGTTTACAACAGCTGTCATTTCATACAAACCGGTCATGTCATATTATCGTGCTACCGTCAAATAACAGTTTTGTATGAACTAACTGAATCATACATAAACAATAAAATTACTATACCATTAGACATTGGCTCATACAAATCACGAGGAAGACACTTATGTGTGCAATCCCAAGACAGGTTGTAGTTAAAACCGACAAAGAAAATGCTTGCTGTAAAAATTTACTAAAATCATTTATCCGATAATATTGAAGAGTCAATTATAGCCTGTACTGGCACCTTTGTTATCACCTTCTAAAATTAGTCGGTTTGAACTGGAAATGGATACAATACTTTTAAAGAATCCATCATTATGTACAGTAGGACATGGATTAGGGGGCTTACAATGAGTTCTTATAGCAACAGAACTGCCCTGAACGAGACAGCGCTATACGCGTTACATAAGCTTGTCTCGTACTAAACCGGGCAGTTCAGTTTAGGTCCTGCTATAAGAGCTCATGGTATGCCCTCAGTCAGTGCTCGGTTTTCACAATGGCGACGTTTTAGTTCAATTTTCTGTCACGTTCATTATGATCAATGCATGTCGCACTGTAGGCGGTTATAGCCTATTTGGAAGGCGGCTTTTGAAATTGGTCACAGAATATCCTATGCTTCCGATGTTTTTTTTTTACACAGCAGACAAACAGGCAAGCGGGCCACCTGATGGAAAGTGGTCACCGCCGCCTATGGACATCAGCAACACCAGGGGAGTCACCAATGCGTTGCCCGCCTCTGAAGAGACCTCTAATATACCTCTTGAACGATGGTGTCATAGTCCAAAGGAAACACTGCCACTGATGGTTGGTTTATGTTGCCACATAAACCAACCGTCGTCTTCTTTGACAGGTCGCTTACATTCCTGGGGCTGTATTTTTGAGCGCTCGCCGTTTTTTCTATCTCGAGCAACATACAATGCGTGTGAAAGAGATAGGTAGAGGACGCGAGCACTAGCGTGGATGCGAGCGGTTTCAAAGCTATTCAAACAATTTAACTTGTGATTTATTTTAGAAGTACAATAAAAAATAACAAGTAGAAGAGATACTTAACTTATAAACATATGTACAGATATGTATATTAATATTATTATCGATAGAACACGTCATATAAGTTTCCTGAGAAAAAGACACTATCAAAATTTGCTGAGAAAAAGTCTTTAAACAGATTGACAAGGACCATTCGGCCATATTAGAAAAGTAAATTTTCAAAATGGCGGCATGCAAACCTAAAGACAATAGCGACATCTCTCACGTTGTGATCCTTGTCTTGTCACGTTTATTGTGAACTTGTCAATTTCTTGATAATTGAAGAAATTAAAAGTTAAATCTGAAATTTTGGAATGATTAACTAACCAGTGGCGCGATTCTAAATTCCAATACGTTTTCAGATCGATTTCTCGTCTCATATCTACATGATAATAGTAAATCATAATGTTAAAAATCCTTTAGTCTACAAATGACTGATTCTACTTTTGACATCATAGTCTGCTTTTGACCGATTCTGCATTTGACCGATTCATTATTTGACCGATTCTGCAGTTGACTGATTCTATATTTGACCGATTCTACATTTGACAGATTCTATATCTATCTTTAAATCCACAGATTTTGACATCCACATACAATCTGTCATCATCAGCGCCCATTGCTGGACATAGGCCTCCACCAATGAGCGCCAATGCGCCCTGCCCAGTGGAGAAGGCAAAACAAAATGAATACATCCTCTTAAAACGGCCCTTAGTTCGTCTAGCTAATCTTTCATTACATGATACTAGGCAAGTACTTGACCGCCATCTCATCTGGGGGCTTACCATGACCTTAAAACCGTCCAAGTTCACAGTTCAGTTGGGAAAGAGACAAGCTTATGCGACACGTACACCGCTGTCTCGTTCTAAGCAGGGCAGTTCTGTTTAGATCCTGCTATAAGAGCTCATGATAAACCCCCTGATGGTGTCTGACGATGCGTGAGATAGTAGCCATGGTAGGGCATTGGGTGAAAAAAAAACCTCCGATTTTCCGAGGTTTTTTGAACCTGGCTACGTACGTAAAATTACTTAAAAACTTAAAATTTTATTTCCCGGCAACACTAGCTCTCATCGTAGTGGCCGTTACCGTCGTGCCCGTTCCCGTAGCCGTTGCCGTTGTGGTTACCGTTGACGGTAACCGTCGGGTTGTATGTGTAGAACACTTCGCAGAACGCCGAGTCGTCACGAGGGAGATCGTAGCCGACGTGTTTGGCTGCGAGCCATGCAGCGCCTAAAGCGCTGGAGACTCGTAGACGCACGAATTCCAGCTCAGCTGTTACCTGAAAAAGTTGAAGTTTCTAAAAATCTGTGGTTTAGTTTGTGGGTGTTTAGTGGTGGGTTGTCTATGTGGGAGAGGTACCGAGTTAGATCTACAGTACTGCCATGTACCGATGACTTTTTCACTTAGCTATATGTCTGTACAAAACAAGTGTAACCTAGCGAGAATTTTTTTCCCATTGGGTGATGATTAGCCATGTGGTGTCCGGTAGAGTAAAACAGCACCAACCCCTTACACTCGTGGGTGTTTAACAAGGCGACTAATGTTTTCGAGGCAAAAGATCTAAAGTCTCTTATAGACTGGAAAATGGGCAGCAGCGTTTACCATTGTTATATTTATAATACTGCAATCTCCAACCCGCCTGCCGAGCGTGAAGATTATGGCAATAATCTCCTCTTTCGTGGGAGGGGCCCTAAGTTCTGCAGTGGACTGATATGGGCTGTGATGATGGGTGATGATGATGATGCCGGTTTCGGCTACGGCGACTGCATTCGTTGGTCGTTCGTGTGTTCGGAAGTGGCTCACGTAGCCAATCTTTGTGGTAAAGACCCTCGCATTGTTTCACGTAATTGTAATTGATCACAGCAGCACCGCATATGTCCATTGGGTAACAGTGTGACAAATACGGGAATATTTTCCCCGATTGGGTAACAGTGTGAACCAAGTATATTGGGGAATTTATTTGCCTGTTGAGTAACATTGTTACAGAAAGGATGAGACTCAACAGGAATAGTAAAAGCAAACTACAGCGTTTTGCGAAAAAGTATTTTCGTGGACATACTTATGTGCGATCTTAGTACGTAACGACTACACAACCTTGGGAATAATGTTCCGTGACCTTGGGAGCTATTGTTTGTGATGATGATGTAGGTACTAACGCGTTTATTTTCTCTCGTATAATTGCAAGTTGCAATAAAGATAATTTTATTCATACACACATAAACGAACAATAAAATTGAGGCACGTAAAATACGAACACTTCATAAAAACAGGAAAGTTATGAAATAATTGGCTAGAGTGCCAATAATGATGGCTTTAGAGATTTTTGCTTTAAGTGAACCCTAACATAGCTTTCCTACCAATATAAGAAACCCTGGTCAACACAAACAAACATCGTTGCTTGACGGCAAAAATAGATACGGCGGTGGCACTGGTACTCATCCAGGTGGACTCCTTAGACTTGACACCAGTCACTCAGTGCTACCACCTGATAAGACTCCTCCTTTGAACTCTCCCCCAAGACGCACGGACTTTCAGTAGGTAAGTTACTGGTAATACATAAGCCATCATTGATCTAATCAACGTTTCAGTGGCTCGAGAAACTGCCATACGCCTTACATGTTAGTATGGTCCGACCAAAGGCCAATTTCTGGCCGAAGCGATGCCAATTAATCGGCTGTCGCCACAACCTTCGGCCAACACCGAAGTCGAAGGTTTAAAAGCTCTAATACTTTTTTTCAAGATTGGCCACAAGCTACAATTAATAAAAAAAAAAACATCTTGGCGTTGATGTCCCGGTTGTGCTCTCGCGCACGAGGGCCCGGGGTCCACCTTGACCATGATCCAGGATTTGGCAGGTCAGGTAATTACAGTGGAGCGACTGCCATCTGACCTCCATGACCCTGCTACCAGGGGAACCTGACCAGATTGGATCATGGTTACACATCCAGTCGCCTGAATGTGCAGGTTTCATCACGATGTTTTTCCTCACCGTAAGAGCATCGGTTAGTATTCAACTAATGTACGTAACTCAGAAGCTACAATTAATAAAATAAATTATTTTAAGACTTCAAGATTGAACTTTTATTGGCTTATATTGACTGTGTAATATATAATGGTAGTTCAAATCATCTGTAGAAGTTGATCTAGAGATGATAAAAAACCTTGCGATAATATTTGTCAAAAATAACAATATCAGGTGACCTACTTGCTTGTGTGCTTCCTTCCATTATACCTACATCCCTTCCAATAATTATCACAAATGTAAGTGTAAAACTTTCACAGGTAAACCGCCTCACAGATTCTGATGAAATCAGTGCCGCGGTATGGAGATAGTTAAGCACCCGAGGATAGACATAGGCTACATTTTTTCGCCTCCACTCGAGCGACATAACCTGTAGTCCACGCGGGTAGAAAGCTAGGAAAAATAAAAAATAAAACAAAATAGCGGCCAACCAACCTCCCTCCTCCGCAGCTCCTCCAAAACTCCAGGCTTGAGGACACTCCAGCTCTTCCAGACAGACCCGACGCATACGACACGCTGTCTTCCACTTGCGTGCCTCAGCAAGGCGATCGCATGAGCTGCCAAGACAGCCCCCGCGGCGTGGAACAGCGACCGCGCTAGCGGGTCCCCGCGACTCGCTAGGCGGGAGAGGCGGGCTGTGAGACCTGCGGATGTGAAGATATGAATGAATGGGTGAAGGGATGACATAACAGATTTTTTAATTTTCACTTAAAACGATACAAAAATACTTAGGTACAAATCAATGACCAATTAATGAACGAATGATCGAAGCAAGAATGAACAAACAAATGGATGGCTGAATGGATTAACGGAAAACAAATGAACGACGAACGAATGATGGAGGGACCGCGTCACAACTACCCACAATTACACACAAAATAGAAATCGTCTCCGATTGTGTGACAGTGTAAAGTAGGCGTGGGCGTCCGGACGATGTAATATACGACTCGCTGTCTTCCCCTTGCATGCCTCAGCAAGGCGGTCGCGTGAGCTGCCAAGACAGCCCCCGCGGCGTGGACAAGTTGCGCATGTATGGATTAATGGGTGAAGGGATGACACATTTTTTTATTGCCCATAGAGGCACACGGACGATCCACCTGATGGGAAGTAGAGTTACGACGGTTATTTCTCCTCGCGTTCAAAAGAACCACCTTGCTGAGGATGGTTGACTTAAAACGATAATAAATCTTACTAATAAACAACTAACGGAATGAACGAATAATTGAATCAAGATGCTGGCTGGATGGATGGATGAACGAAAAATGAATGAACGAGGATCGAATGATGGAGGACCTAATTCAAAACTACCCACAATTACACACAAAATAGAAATCGTCTCTGATTGTGATATTTGATTTAAAAAAATATATAACCGGATTGGGAGGTGCGTTCGCGGCCGAAATATGTAGTATACAGAACGCGGCAGCACATAGGGCACTTACGCGAGTCCGTGGTGACAGAATACGTGGGTAAACCCTAAGCCACGTGAAAGAACGCTTCCCGCTCGTACGATTCGCATGTGGAATGAGCTCCCAGCTACAGTGTTACCTTTGGACTATGACATGAGATCATTCAAGAGGTATATTAGAGGTCGCTTCAGAGGCAGCGCATTGGTCACTCCCCTGGTGCTGCTGATGTCAAAGGCGGCGGTGACAACTTTCCATCAGGTGGCCCGCTTGCCTGTTAAAAAACTTACCAGCAAACTTCGGCTTCTCGAAGTCCTTATAGGCGTGCGATATGATGTCCATTCGGGAGTCCACGTTGAAATGCTCCTGGATCTCCTTCCAGACCAGCTCCGTGGAGTGCGGACAGGTCTGGAGGCCGTCGGCGTCGTCTATCACGGTCTTCACCGCCTTGTGGGCTATCCAGTAGGCTGGAAGGGCGAAATATATGTAAAACAATGTGATATATAAATGAATGGAAATTAATTTTTGAATGTTCACAAAAATTTCCGTACGGATTAAGTTTTGCCTAGGCAACCAACCATACATTATTGGATAGGGGAAAGAAATACATTTCATTTGACATATAACTCGATTAAATGACTTAAGATGAAGGATTATCTTAATTGAATAATATTCTTTCGTATAATACACGAGTTTTTTAATAACAGATGTGGGAAGATATTCTACGGTCGGAACTTAGACCATTACTCACCAGTGGCGCCATCTGGTGGCATTTCGGTGGCGCGATAACCCCCCTTAAGTAAACTTAGTGCATCTCGGCGGAGTACTCACCTCCCCCTTCGTCGCCGAGTAGGTGCCCCCACCCGCCGCAGCCGTACTGCTTCCCGTCCGTCGTGCGCAGCAGTGCATTGGAGCCAGTCCCTGGAACAAACAAATGATTTTATGTCAATCTCGGTATAAATAAATATTAAAAAATTGATCGATAGAATTGTAATTGGACGCAATCGCGGTTTTTGTATTCTGCAACAATTGAAAACTACCGTTGAGCTGCTATTACGATCCAATTACAATTCAATCGCACCAAGTGAATTAGCGAACTCGAGCCCCTGATGGGAAGCGGTAACTGTCACCCATAACATCTAGCAACAAAAATGCAGAGCCGCAGGTGCGTTGTCACTGTGAGGATTAAGATTACATGCCACCTGTAATTGCGCTGGCTACCTTATCCTTGGCGACAAACATAGACAAGACAGTGTTACTCACACAGGCGGACACCTCAGCGGCCTTAGCCAAGAGGTTTCGTTTATCTACAATCGTTTGTGGTAGAAAAAATGTATGGGATTTGACATAAGCTAACGTTATCTGACATAAGCTGTTTGTGGTAGAAATTCTTGGTCCATAGACAATTCACGTACTTTCGGTGTACAAAGGAGGCGGATTGGCAGATGACACAAGCAGAGTCAATGTAGATGTTGGTAGAAATAGTCGTACTTCGACCTGTAAATTTTCTACCACACACGCATCACGCAAGCGGAGCTGTCAAAGATGGCTAGACCGGCAGGTTTGACAGAGTTCTACCACCATATGCCTATCTTCAATGTGGTGAACGTGTCTGGAACGTTATAACCGAGTAACGCGATCGAAGTCGGGGCCAAATCTAATATAGGTTCTAATAAACTACTGGATATTAAACTCCACCCTTCTGTGAGTGACTTTACAACTATTCCCGTCCCCTTATTGTCGCGGTAAACAGTGCACTCGTAAGATAAACATGCTACCCACATTCCCAGCGCCCACGCCTATGTGGGCGTGCTTCTAATGATATGCAATTCTGATCGATCTAGGATAGGTAGTGTGGGCGACATTAAACTAGTGATGGAACTAAACTAAGTGATAGCGTGAAACATTTCACGTCATTATAACAAACTAGCCGTTTACAGCGGTTTTCATTCGCGCGCATTTTGGATCTCTGTAAGCATTCAACTTTTCCGTGGGTCCCTATTATTTTCCGGGATGTTGTGGTTTGGTACGCGATTGGTTCCATTCCCGATTGCTCGTAAAAGGATTTTTGCGGTTAGTCCAATGCACAATTGGTCCAAAACTCCTTTTCACGGTTGGTCCAATTCGAGGTGTCTAATTCGCGATTCATCCAAAATTTGTAGACTTATGCCATGTTCTCGCGGGCTTTAATTTTGAGATAAACTTTTGAGATAATTTTGAAATTTAGCAGCGCTGTAGCTCATATCCCAGATACACTACACTATAATCTATCCCAAAAATCAAGACCGCGGAAACATGGTATAAATCTACAAATTTTGGACGAATCGCGAAATGGACCAACTGCGAATTGAACCAGGCTGTTGCCAACAATTCTTTGATTTCGATGATTGAAATTATTTCTTTGGCGATTACGTATGATCGATTTAACAGTTTCAGTTTATTGCAATGGAACTTTGTTAGCAACTGAACCCATGAAATCGATGATATGGAATCGCAAAAGTAAAAATTTCAGTTTTTGAAATCAGAGAATTGTTGCCGACAGCGTTATGTAATTAGCCTACAAAAGTTATCAAAGTTTTAGTCTAACTTAGATAAACAGGTAGGTACTCATTTACTTACTAAACTCTCGAAAACGATAGCAGAACTACGTAGGTACATTCCTCTTGCATTCACTTCACTTCGTATGCACACTGAGTCATTGGTGCGCGTGTCGACTCCATAAACGAAGGCAGCTGAGGCGAAGTTCAATATCAAGTTAGGTTAAGCACCTAGGTATTTTATTATGTAACTTAGGAATGTCGCATGGTATGCGATGTCACTGCTATGACGCATTCGCACTTCAGTCTATACTTTGTGGAACGGCATAGGTACTGCTATGACGCATTCGTACTGCAGTCTATACTTTGTGGAACAGCAAAGGTACTGCTACACAGTCATCACAGCCCGTAACAGTCCACTGCAGGACTTAGGGCCTCTCCTACGAAAGGGGAGGGTATCGCCATAATCTCCACGCTTGGCAGGCGGGTTGGAGATCGCAGTGTTTAAATATAACGATGGAAAATGCTGCTGCCCATTTTCCAGACTACGGAGACTCTTGATATTTTGTCTCGAAAACATTAGTCGCCTTTTACGACACCCATGAGTGTAAAGGGTTGGTGCTTTTCTACTCCGCCGGACACTTCACTGCTACACAGTATCATTCGAAAAATTTAAATGAAAATATTTATTTCCTTTGTTTAGGTAATGACGGAAAGAGAAAATGATAGATACACTAAAATAACAGATGTAAAAATGATAGATTTATTGCACACAACATGCATTGTAATTAGAACATAACTGAAACAAAACAAATTGGTTCAAGGCTCAGCTATAGTGAAACCAGCAGCCGCTGTTGTTCTGCCATGGTCGTGTGTCATACTAGTCTAACCACATAGTAACTAGGGTATGATGACAATAGTATATACACACACTTTAAATTTAAACAAGAATCATTACATCTTAAAACAAATCAAAAGTATTAAAGAAAATCGATCGAAAAAGAGAAATTTATGCGATTTTCAACAGTAGATAGAGTGATTCAAGGGGAAGGTTTATGAGCAAGAAAAAAAGGGGAGAGAGGGGTAAAGTAGGCGTATGGTAGGTGTAGGGTGGAGAAATTACAGGCTTGAGGCATTTCATCTTAGTCCTCACCATGACAACGCACCTGCGGTTCTGCATTTTTGTTACCTGCAACCTAAATGTATGAATTGTAGATGTTATGGGCGACAGTTACCACTTACCATCAGGTGACTGTCTGCTCGTTTGTCACTGAGTAGCATAAAAAATTTAAGTATCTACGCTTGGATAGATCTTTTAACTACGCAACGGATTTTAATGCGGTTTATAGATCAACTCAACAGTAAAGAGGTAGGGCATAGCGGGGTATCCCGTTCGAATTGGAGCCGCCCGACTGGGGAAGTACCTCCACCTTACAGAATACCGCAGCTAAACAATACTCTTTTAAATAGTATTGTGTTTCTGCCGGTGAGTAAGGTTTCCAGAGCTCCATGAGGTGGGAATTTGGGGAACCGTGGCTTTGGCAGTGGAGGGTTATTTGCCTTTTTGCTGCCAGAGTAGCGTGTTATAGAGGTGGGCAACGCATTGGCGATAGTCTCGGTGTTGCTAATGTCTATAGGCAGTGGTGACCACTTTCCATCAGGTGGCCCGCTTGCCTGTTTGCCTATCGTATGCCATAAAAAAAAGGAGAGTAATTCAAGAGAAAGGTTTATAAGCAAGATAAAAAGGTATGAAGGTGTACAGTAGGTGTAGGGTACGTGTAAAATAGGTGTAGGGTAAGAATAAGGCGCCACGCGAACGAACTCGTGCTGTTCCACTAGTATTTTCACACTTCTGTTTATAAATAGTTCCAAGAGATAATGAACCAGCGAGTTACGCCCGTCGCGTTCAAGGCGTAAGGTTATCAAGAGTCCCACTTACAAACTTGACCCAATTGTTAGCAACACAAGTACGTAAGTGACTGTGACCTGAATATGGCTTCTCCTGTAGCGATAGACTCGGCACGACCTTACGGAGGTTTTCCGTCGGAACCTTTCACAAACATGTTTTGGGACGGACGTTCTGGGTTGGGTTGGTTGATTAGGAAGGGTAGGATGGTTACATTGTCTTTTTTAATTCAATTCAATTATTTATTGCAGTAAATGTGGTAAGTATGTAGGTACCTACAACATGATATTACAGAGTACTTAGTATCACACATAAAGCCAAGTCAATTGACATGCAAACTGAAAAGAGAGCGTCACAAACAATAACAAAAATAAATTATTTAAACACAATTATATGTTTAAAAAAATTGATTGAATACCCATGTCAAACTTATAGAATAAAAAATTAAGTCAAATATTTCAGAAATGTCAAGGTTCAGGTGGTTTTATTTTATTTAAGTACTTAAGGAAAAACAACAGCAACGATTACAATATAAAATAATATTGGCAGCACAGAGCCAATTACAGGTTTCCACCGATAGAAACTGGATAAATTAGTACATACTTAACTAAAGTTAAGCATACCGAACAGTCTATAAGACTACAATTTCAAATTTAAACTAAAATATACCGTCAATACCAAGTAATGCAACTATCGTTTTATAGATTTAAATACAAAAAATCATGTAACCAACTGAAGTCGTAAGTATATTTGTGTACTTCGGTCGCGAGCTGTTACTTTATTTTTTCCTCAAGTTTAGCTGCAGAGCATCCAATGCCGAACCTAGACTTATCCTGCCCCATTACGGCTTATTTGTACTACCTGCATCCATCCATTCACTACCTTTTCAACGATTCGCAACAACAAGTCGCTCCGCACATATCAGGCAGTGTTGCAAGATTTTTGGGGCAAGCTAAAACTAATAATTGTTCAAATTATATTTTAATTAATTGACATTTCACTTATAACGTTGACATTCTACTGTAATATGGACTACTTCGTCTGAAATAAATAAATTTTAATTTAATTTATAAGTTGGGGCTCTAAGCTCCGGCCGATAGTTTAGTTTTAAGACAATCGGGAAGCCTGTCAAACTTATTTATCAGCGGATTGTATGCGCACTTGCATTCATCTCCATACTGCTTAAGAGCCCAACTAAACTATCGGCCGATAGAAAGTTTGTAGCCTGCGGGGGCTCTAAAGGCTCATGAGTTGACTTTTGGTGCATAAAGTATGTAATAATAAAAAGGGGGCTAAGCGTTCCACCCTTAAGTAGTTGAAACACATACGTAATCCGCACGAATCGCTTTGGCTTGACCTTTCTAATGCCTACAGATAAGGAATGGAACGCGACTGTATTAGCAACTACAAGAGTCCCCATGCAATACTCAGATGAAATAATTAGTTTTTTTTTATGTCATACAAACAGGCAAACAGGCAAGCGGGCCACCTGCTGGAAAGTGGTCACCACTGCCTATAGAAATTAGCAACACAAAGAGTATCGCCAATGCGTTGCCCTCCTCTATAACACGTTGCTCTGGTAGCAAAAGGCAAATGCCACTCCACTGCCAAAGCCACGGTTCCCCAAATCCCCACCCCATAAAGCACTGGAGACCTTAGTTCTTGACTTCATACATCGTTTAGGATACATTGAAAAAAAAAACAGTTTGGAACAAAACGAAAGTGTGGGAGCACCTTTATACTCACGTTTTGTTTAGCTAGCTTCCGTTGCATACAAAACTGAAAGGTGAATATCGAAACGTCGGTATATAAAATAATAAATACAAAACCACGACATTTGATATATCTGAACATCGCGTTTGCAGAAGAAAACTATGTAGACTAGACATAGAGAGGATGTCATTTAATTTTAGTCCCCGACGAAATAAGAGGGGTGTTATAAGTCTGTGGCTCTGAGTATCTGTGTATCTGTCTGTGGCATCGTAGCTCCCGAACGGATGGACCGATTTGGATGCGGTTTGCTCTATTTGAAAGCCAGTTTGATCGAGATGGCTCTTAGTTTTGTTTGATTAAAATCGGTTCAGTAGTTTATAAAATATTTGAGTTTAAGTAAACTTGGTCAGCGATTATATGACTTTTTTCTCGGTTAGGTTATTGACCTAAACGTTGAATGTATCGGCCAGAAAAAACATTGCAATATTATATTTCTAGGTACTCTATTTGAACTCCTAACATCGGCTCCTATGGTGTCAAACCTGTAGGCCCACCACCACCACTATGTATCACTGAACGTACAGTATCTACTAAATATCGTTGTTCTATTTTCGTTAATAACAAAACAACCGAGAGAGAGGTAGGGCATAGTGGGGTACAAACAAATTGGAGCCGCCCGACTGGGGACGTACCTTCACCTTACAGAATACCGCAGCTAAACAATACTCTTTTAAATAGTATTGTGTTTCTGCCGGTGAGTAAAGTCTCGGTGGCATTTGCCCGTTTTGCTGTCAGAGCAACGTGCTGCAGAGGTGGGCAACGCATTGGCGATACACTTGGTGTTGCTAATGTCTATAGGCAGTGGTGACTACTTTCCATCAGGTGGCCCGCTTGCCTATTTGCCTACCGTATGACATAAAAAAAACCGAACCATTGGGCGTCATTGTAAAAAATATGAGAAATTGTTTGCTCTATCGGAATATAACAATTTTTTCTTCTGGCCACCACTCTTAGCTTTTTGCTCCAAAAACGTATAACACCTGAATTATGTATTTTCACAGACACTAAACCAATACGCATATCTACGTGCTGCCCGTTATTTTCGGAAGTCCAAGCACCCATGACCCCGATATTAATGAATGTCAGCGATCGGATCTACGCCCAATGGCATCTGCGTGAGATAACTGGTTATCAAGTCCGTATATTATAACACTGCAGTGTCAGTGCCTAGTCAGTGTGTTTCAATTGACTATGATTAGAAGTAGGTATATAATTTTGTACCGATTGAGAGCCTCGGTGGTCGAGCGGTTAGGGTATCCGACTCGTAAGCGAGAGGTAACATGTTCGAATCCCGCTGCGGTTTATACCTTAAACGAGGAGCGTCGGTGGCCGAGTAGTTAAACTATCCGACTCGCAAGCGAGGCCATGTACCAATGACTCTTTACTGAGTTATGTACATTAGTTGAATGCTTACCGATGCTCTTACGGTGAGCGAAAACATCGTGATGAAACAACAACTGCAACTGAATGTGTAACCATGATCCAATCTGGTCAGGCTCCCCTGATAGCAGGGTCACGGAGGTCAGATGGCAGTCTCTCCACTGTAATTACCTGATTTGCCAATTCCTGAATCATGGTCAAGGCGGACCCCGGGCCCTCGTGCGTTAGAGCACAACCGGGACCTTACCGCCAGGATGATGATGATATAATTTTGTAACGATTATTTGACTTATCCCTTTCAATACGTGTACCTTTCATGCCACCTCTCCCCTATATTGTGGACGTCCACGATATTATCGTCACGTTACAAATTATAATTATAATTGTTGTGTCATAACTAATCTGTACTTTCTGTATTTGTTATATTGTTTACAATAAACTGTTAAATAAATAAAAATAAATATAAAGCGCCCAGTGCCAAGTCAATGTGTTTCAATTGACTCTGATTAGAAGTATATCAAACTGAACTAACTGTCACGCAGTTTGTAAATTGAGATGGTGCGAGCGAGACTGAATGATGCGACGCACCAGATATCTGCGTATAGATTCATTTATCAGATAATACATATAGAATACTAAAACATACTCCTACGAGAGAAAGGTTATAATATGTATGTATGTAAGACAATTGATTGATTTATTACAACAAAATTTATTAATAAGAACAATTTTGTACAAGAAATTAATTTCCAGCCTCATTTTTTCACAATAATAGCCGCTAATTTCGCCGGACCTAAACCGGATTTTACTATATTGTCCATTCGTAAGGCCAAAGTATCAGCTAAACAATATGAGACAGCCGATGCCTTAAAGATCACTCTTTGACGAGAATGGGACGAAATACCATCAGACCGATTTCGTGTAGCGAGCGAATTCTTTGAAACAGAGTCGATGCTGTTATCCGCGCTAAAGGTGACTACACCGAACAATAATCTATTTATTTGACATGTTTTTTTTCGATATTCTGAAGTTTTTAATTTAAAAATTCATAATTTATAAAATTATAAAATTTTGGTAACATTTCGAGTGGCGCACCTTGTACTAGCGCGTCTTGGAGGCTAGACCTATCCGCATGCCTATCCGATACGCTAGCGCGTTTTAATTGACTCACAACGCCATCTACCGTCTATGTTTGTTTCTGAACATCTGCTCTGCGACTGCATCGTCACCAGACCCGCTATTGGTAAACTGTTGTTCATTCTATTTGCAAAACCATCTGCAGTAATGTAACTACACAGTTAACGCAATAAAGTTCATTCTATTCTATTCAGTGCCGGCCAAGTAGGTTGAAAACAAATACATTTATCACCTTAGCAACTTTGACGATCTGAGTAGTTCAGTTGGTAACATGCCGCGCAGAGGTCCCGGGCTCGATTCCCGGCCGAGCAGAAATTGTAATTAATAATTTTAATTTCTGTTACCTACGGGTCTGGGTGTATTATGTATAATAATAATATATTATAAAAATAGTATATATCAGTTATCTAGCACCTATAACACAAGCTTTGCTTACTTTGGGGCTAGATGGCGCTGTGTGAATTTGTCCACGATTATTTATTTATTCATTTATTTATTTATCTAACACAGATAACACAAGCTTTGCTTACTTTGGGACTAGATGGCGCTGTGTGGTTTGTCCAATTTGGTTTGATGACGCATCGCCATGCTTCCTTATTGTCTACTTATTCTATTAGTTTTAAGTTTTTTGAATGAGTTATTGGACCAAATAAAGATACATAATGTGTTAAACTATCGCGGTTATTATCACACATTTTAAGGGTATGTTCCGGGTTTCCTACCGCGTAGAGCTCGTCTAGTCTAAGATGACGCGCCCCACTACTTAGTTAGTTGATTTCGATGCGTGAGTGCAAATATTGATAACGACACTTCATCTGTGTGGGAACCAATGAACGACGCGTGTTCCTACGTTTGAATCTCACCGGCAACTGAATGACCAATTACAACGGCATTTGTATATGTATTGCGTCC
Source organism: Blastobasis lacticolella (assembly GCA_905147135.1). Lineage (NCBI taxonomy): Eukaryota > Metazoa > Arthropoda > Insecta > Lepidoptera > Blastobasidae > Blastobasis > Blastobasis lacticolella. Next base: position 14,368,126 of record LR990061.1, read on the forward strand.
ATATTTTAAACTTGCTTGTGTGCGGTAATGCGATAGTGGGGCGCGTCATTTTTTAGATTAGACGAGCTCTACCTTTGTTGACGAGTAGCCCGATATTTCGCGGTAGGAAACCCGGAAACTACCCTTAAAATGTGAAAAAAAGATACATCTATGTCTATTCAGGAATAATAATAATAATAATACCGCCACTGTATCTCCACGTTGTCGTCGTGGCGGGGCTTGCGTGAACCAATGACCCTTAGAGCTATGCCGGTAGAGCCACTCATGCCGGATAGGTCTAAGGTGAGGGTCCAGACCAAGAGAGATACAACCCAAGCCAAGGTGGAACAGCATACGCCGAGGGCTGCATGGCCAGGGGGGAGCCTGGTCTATAGTATGCGGACTCTGGCTACCAGGGGACACCCAGTTTTATTACCCTTGCCATGGTGAACGCAGGGCTCTGCCATGGTCGACCAACACGTCCCTAGCTCCTCGTGGGAACTAAATGATAACTCGATCAAAATCTAAAACTTTTACCCAGGCGCGGGTGCCTGTTGTAGACGACGAAGTCACATTGGCTTCTCTATCGACCTCGCCGAGGTCACTTTTTTCATCATTATCATCATCTCCACCTTCATATTTGCGTACTTACCAGCTCACACATCGTTCAGAGAGGTCATCAATAGATAGCAATATGATAACGCAGGCTACTAATGCCGATGATCTGGTACCATCAGATCACTTCATATCATCATCTTCAACAAGTTTTTTCGTCACTGCCAATTGATGTTGTGCCGGAGGCAATCGCTGATTTACCGACACCCGTCACTGGCAGAAATCGCGCTAGAAGGAAATGGACCCTAGATATGAATAAGTTTATATGGCGCCACTATCTAATAGGAACTAACCTTGAATCCAACACTAGAGGTTATCTAGACTACCTATACCAAAAGTTTACAGAAAAATACCCTACAATGAAAGCTTCTAAACAAAACCTTGGCGATCAACGACGCGCCATCATCAATAATAATTTATTACCTACAAACATACTTGAAGAAATTCGAAAAGAAGTTACCACATACTTAGAGCAAGAACCAACTCACACCGCACCACAATCCATTGAAACGATACGAAAAAGAATGTATTGGTCGAAAGAAATGAACGAAACAATTTTACGGATTTATTATGAGGTAACAGAAATGGAAACTGACTTAACAGCACATAGAAAAAAACTACATAGAACATTTATAGACTTTATCCACACCTTCAACACCTCTCCGAGCAGAGAATATCCGACCAACGAAGAGTAATACTGAATAACAAGATGATATCAGAAGAAATAATTGAACAGATTAAACAAGAAGTGCAAAATAAAATACAATCAGCTAACAGACATACATCAAGCAATGATTCTCAAGAACAAATATTTCCAATTATACATACTAATACTGTAGCAGACAGTTGTATAACAGCTAATAACATAACACTACATGACTGCGCTAATCCTAACGAGACTGAATACTACCCATCAGGATCAGAAACTAACAGAACAGTTGATGTAATAGATGTGTCACTCATGGACAAAATACACAAATACTTTAAAGCGACTCTTGAAATGTTTAAATCATCAGACCCGACTACCAGACCTTACATACCACGGCAAAAAAGTTGCAAAAAACTAGCAGTAATTGTAAGTTATATAGATAAATACATTCTCCCGGAATATTTAACTACCAATACGGACTTTAGTACTTTACAAACATTAATATATTCTGCAGCGTATACTGCTGCATCATGTAATGGGACAAAAATAGACCCACGCAATAAAAATAAAACAGAGAAAGGTACACCACCATGGCAGAAAAGAATGGAATCTAAAATTGATAAACTAAGAAAGCAAATAGGACATCTAACGAATATATACAGGGAAATAGAAATAGAAAAGTTTCAGCAACAGTAGAAGAGATAAAAATAAATTATCAGATACACGCAACATATGAAGACCGAAACACAGAATTACAACACTTCCTAGATACGATGAAGCAAAAATTAATTGTAACATCTAGCCGACTAAAACGATATTTAACGTGCAAAACCCGTAAAACAGAAAACTGTAGATTCATAAATAACGAAAGACTATTTTATAAAAGTCTGGCAGCTAGACAACAAGAACAGCCTACTAATGCTTACATAGCTACACCAACACCTGAAGAACATCGAAACTTTTGGGCAGGAATTTGGGAAGACCCGGTTGAACATAACAAAAATGCTGAGTGGATAACTGTAACTCGAGAAACAACTGCAACCATACCTCAAATGGTATTTGAATACATACCTGTTGATACATTTATAAATGTGATTAAACGTACACATAATTGGAAAGCCCCCGGAACCGACAATATTCATAACTTTTGGTATAAAAAGCTCACAACTATTCACCCACATATACATAATCACCTGAACACATTCATACAATCTCCAAACACAATGCCAGACTACATAACACAAGGAATTACCTACATGATTCCCAAAGATAAAAGCGACCCAAATAACCCGGAAAAATATCGACCAATAACCTGTCTACAAACCATTTACAAAATTCTGACCTCATGCATTAGCGAGACCATGTACAACCATTTGTCTGAACATAACATTTTAGCAGAACAACAAAAAGGTTGTCGCAAAAAAAGTCAGGGCTGCAAGGAACAATTAACAATTGATGCTATAGTTTTAAACAGAGCAGTTAAAAATAAAAAAATATACATACAATGTTCATAGATTATCAAAAAGCATTTGATTCGGTCCCGCACAGCTGGTTGTTGCAAGTTCTAGAGTTGTACAAAATACACCCTAAAATTTATTCTTTCCTTCAATATGCCATGGGGAAATGGCAAACTACATTAAAAATAACCCAAGGTAAAGACTCTTTGATTACTGAACCGATACGCATCCAACGAGGTATTTTTCAGGGAGATGCACTAAGTCCCTTATGGTTTTGTTTGGCTCTCAATCCTTTATCAGATTCCTTAAATAGAACTAATACAGGCATTACGTTAACAAACAACGACACAGAGCATATCCTGTCTCACTTAATGTATATGGACGACATTAAACTTTTTGGCAGTAGTAAGGAAAACCTGTTTAAATTAGCCAATGTTACCCAACAATTTTCTGAGGATATTAAAATGAAATTCGGCGTGGACAAATGTAAAATTCTCTCGGTAAACAGAGGTAAAATCCAAAATAATAATTATGCACTTGAAACTGGAGAATCGATTACAGCCATGGATGAAAACAGTACTTACAAATACTTAGGATTCAGACAATCACGACAAATACGTCAAAAAGAAACTAAAATAGAGATAACTACAAAATTTAAGAGCCGCCTCAATCTTATTCTGAAAACACACCAAAACTCTAGAAATACCGTAAAAGCCATAAACACCTTTGCTTTACCGGTACTGACTTATTCATTTGGAATAATTCACTGGTCACAGACTGAACTTAACCATATTCAGCGCACCATAAACACAAGTCTTACAAAACATCGAAAGCACCATCCTAAAGCATGTATTCAAAGACTAACATTACCACGCATTGAAGGAGGACGAGGACTGATCGACATACCAAACCTGCACACCAAACAAATTCAAACACTTAGATCATACTTTCATGCAAAAACGGAACATTCGACGCTACACTTACATATTACAGAATTAGATATTAAATACACTCCACTCAACCTAGCCGACAGACAAGCGATAGTTCGGCCCGAGGACGTTCAAAAGAAAATAGAAGCTTGGGCTGGAAAAAGCCTTCATGGGAGACACCGAACCCACCTGAGCCAGCCACATGTCGATAAAGAGAAGTCGAACGAATGGCTCAAGAGAGGTGAACTGTTCCCAGAGACAGAGGGATTTATGTTTGCGATTCAAGACGAAGTAATAGCCACTCGGAACTACATTAAATATATAATCAAAGACACCACCCAACGAACTGATACATGTAGACATTGCAATAGCGCCTCTGAAACCATTCAACATATCACGGGAGGCTGTAAATCTCTTGCACAAACTGATTACAAACACCGCCATGACCAGGTTGCCTCAATAATTAATCAACAGTTAGCCTTCAAATACCAATTCTTAGCCAAAATAGCCCCATATTATAAATATAAACCACAAACCGTTCTTGAAAATAGTGCACATAAAATATACTGGGATAGAACTATATTAACAGATAAAACTATTCACTGCAATAGACCGGACATCACCGTTTTTGATAAAAGTCAACAAACAGTATACTTAATAGACATAACTATACCAAACACCCATAACATCCAGGCCACTATTTCAGAAAAACTAAGTAAATACCAAGATCTTGCAATTGAGCTGAAAACTCAGTGGAAAGCCAAAATAGTGCAAATCATTCCCGTAGTCCTATCATCAACTGGAGTCGTACCGAAATCACTGAGTCAAAGTCTCGAAACATTACAAATGCCATCACACGTTACCCATATGCTACAGAAAGCTGTCGTACTCAACACCTGCCGCATCACCCGCAAGTTCTTGACATCTTCGACCATCACATCCGCGGTGATACAGTTTTGATAGTATATTAAAGTTAGCTTCTATCACGTTTGGCTAAGGCCCGCGTGATAGGATATTGTACCCTTTAAAAAGGAGAAATAAATAAAATAAAAATAATAATATTTACTTACCAGCAATAAGCACCATCCCGCCATTTGGTGCGCCAGTGTACAGCGACCCGGCCGTGTCGGACGCGACGTACACTGCTTTCGCACATGTGCTGTCTCTCTCCATCACCAGGGTCGCCAGCTGCGCGTTGCTGCTCTCCTGCTCGCACCCGGAGAGGGATAGGCCCTGTAGGGATGGGTTGGTTAGTGAGCTAGTTCTGAATGTCTTAAGTCCTTCAACGTTTAAGGTATAAAATAATAATAATGATCATACGTTGGCGTTCATGTCCCGATTGTGCTCTCGCGCACGAGGGCCTGAGGTCCGCCTGGACCATGATCTAGGATTTGGCAAATCAGATAATTACAGTAGAGCGACTGCCATCTGACCTTCGTGGCCATGCTACCAGGGGAACCTGACCAAATTGGATCATGGTTACACATTCAGAAGCCTAAATGTGCAGGTTTCATCACGATGTTTTCCCTCACCGTAAGAGCATCGGTAAGCATTCAACTAATGTACATAACTCAGAAAAGAGTGATTGGTACATAGCCTCGCTTGCGAGTCGGATAGTTTAACTACTCGGCCACCGACGCTCCTCGGTTAAGGTATAAAATATGGTATCGGAATTCCGATCCTATAGGTATCGTATTGAGCCAAAATCGGCACCGCATCCAGTCCCCTTTGTATGCTGATGTGGACGCCGGTGGCCGTTTTCCCTCAGGTGGGCTGCCTGACGCGTGCATCATCATCACAGCCCATAACAATCCACTGCAGGACTTAGGGCCTCTCCCACGAAAGAGGCGGTTATTTCCGAAATCTCCACGCTTGGAAGGCGGGTTGGAGATCGCAGTAATGTAAATATAACATTGGAAAATGCTGCTGCCCATTTTCCAGCCTACGGAGACTCTTGATCTTTTGCCTCAAAAACATTAGTCACCTTGTTCGACACCGACGCGTCTAAGAGGTTGGTGCTATTCTACTCTGCCAAACACCACACGGCCACGGCAGGTACATTACCGCGTGCATGCCTTGCCGATAAAAAGGAACTCACCAGAGAATCCAGTGGCGTGTCCTCCGGTATCCCAGCGTCAGCCTTGGCAGCCCGCACCATTTCCAGCACCCTCTTGGCACACTCCTCCATGCCAAGCGCCCAGTGGTTGGTGCCGGCGCCCCGGGAGGCTCCAACGGAAGCGCCCGAGTCATCCATGATGACCAGGTTGGAGTGTGTGGCGCCCCTGTGCGTAGAAATGCGAGGAATTAACGGTAATTCAATAGAAATTAGGTGTCATTTTTAAAAAGTCGCTTGGTTTCTCAGTGTTCCTTTAGCATTCCGATGTCGAAATGTCCTCTAGCTTCAAAACGTGATTTTCAGGTTTCAAGACACACTTTTTGACAGTCATCATCAACCGAAAGATCAATCCTGGCTTCTGCCAGGATCCGCTTTCCTACTTTTTATCCTTCACTTTGACCAATCTTCGACATCCTCACGTCGTAAGCCGTTGTCTTATGCGTCACACAATGACTTCATACCTAATGTAAACAGTAACTATTCTAATGGCGCTTACTACATACATTTCGAGTTTTACTGCCTTACAGATTGAAGTGCACGAGGAAGAGCATAAAAGCTGACCCTAGCAGAAGCCGGGATTGATCACTAGGATAACAATAATATGATTATGGGTTTCCGCCATCGGGAGGCGCGATCCGGGCGAACGCTTCAGTTCACCTTCATAATACGTTCGACTAAGGAATGAAACACAATACCTGCGAGTGTGTTCCCTGATCATTATAATCTGGACACCTTCAAGGCTAGAGTGAATAGGCTTTTCCTAGACAGGCATGCTCCATCTTCGGCCGCATCGTTACTTACCAGACGAGATGGCGGTCAAACGCCTGGCTAGTCTAATGAAACAAAAAGGGGACATACTCGCAAGTAACATGTTCCATTTCATAGCAGTAATCATTAGAAATGTTGAAATAAAGCGGTTTGTGGTTAAGAGCATGGAATGATAAATCAATTTCAAAGAAATTGATATCGGAAATTCTTTATGTATTTACAAAGAAAAATGTTCGCAGAAAGACGTTGAGAGGCTAACGTCCTGTACACAGAACGATGACACGCTTTCGTTATCATTGTTTCTTTATATATTTCATAACAAAGTAGCTACAAATTATTATTTCGCATTGTTTCTCGAAGTTATGTTTTAGAGACTGTAGGATTTTACCAATTCATGATAGGGATAGAGTTTCCGCATAAGTGCAATTTTTGAGAAAAACGTTCTGCAAAAGTGACTTTTTAAATTTTTTTCCAAATATCCGGATCTATTGGACGGATTTCAATGAAACTTTTTTTGTTGTATAGTATTAAACCTGGGCAGCTATAGATAGAGTATAATTGATTTTGGAAACTGGAACACCTGATGTAGAACCACAATAGACCAGCTAAACTATAAGAAACATGGAAATGGCGCTGTAGCAAAAGTTGTTCGGCCTGATGAGCATTTTCTGTTGACGTATAAAATCGAAGATCTGGAATATCTGATATGTGGAACTCTAAGAGACCAGCTACACTATAACATATATAGAAACGGTGCCTTAGCAGGATTTGTTCAGCATGATCGGCATTTTTTTGACGTTCAGTTCAGTTAAAATTCAGAGATCTATAACATCTGATTTGACTTTAATTTACACTTTGAATTGAGTGATTTGCTATAAAGAAACTTTGTTCAAGGCAAAGGCCATAAAATCCACGCGAATTAAGTCGCGGGCACCAGCTAGTATTACATAAAATAATATAAAAATAAAAAAGGTTACGTTCTGGTGTGTAGCATTCGAAGAAACCTAAAAATCGTTCCCGGCTGTAGGTACTCCCAAGGCAGAGTTAAGCTGGTAGGCGCCTAAGTCTCTTGCAAGTCCAGAAGTCCAGCATAACCAGCCAGCATGAGTGTTCCCTGCCTCCCTCTCTCGTAAGTCCGGAGGGTGCCACCTACACTTTGCGCTAGGCGCAAAAAAAAGGCTTACGAGTTTGAGAAAAGGTTTTTACGGGGTCGGCAACGCGTGGGTGATGCCCCTATTATTGCAAACGTCCATAGGCTGCGGTGACTGCTTACCATCAGGCAGGTAAGCTAGTTTGCCACCTTAATGGTATAAAACGCTGCCCCAAAGCACCCGGCCAACACCCATTTACGCGCTATAATAGGTATTAATCTCCCAACCAGATAAGCTCCAATTACAGCTTTTAATAACTTCCTGGCGTAAATATTTTGGCCGACAGCAGATAAGGGATACAATTTCGCACCGAGTGGCCTTTGACGCGATTCGCCTGCTATTTTTAGCCGACAGCGGCGAAAGCTAAAGGAGGTGTTATCGTTACTATAATAACGAGGCAGAGGATCACTCGTTGGCAGGTTATCTTATCTCAACCGCCCATGGACACCTGTTACGCAATGCCTATACATGGGGGTCGAATATGCATTGTTTGTAAATGGTATGAGTGTTCGGGGTCATCCTCCTAACCCTATCTTATGCGCTTACACATTCCTAAATTCAGTGACTGAATTCAGAAACAATAAGCGTGAGAGCAAATCAAAGTGGTATGTATTGCTCATAGAATAAGGTCCATTTTTGTATCTCGGATTTTTGAAAAGCGGAGCGACGCGTGACTTAATGTAAGTGATACAAAAATGGACTTTATTCTATGAGCAATACATTCCACTTTGATTTGTTCTCACGCTATTTGTGTCTGAATTCAGTCACTGAATTTAGGAATGTGTAATAAGCGCATTACTAATCCTAGTGATGTCATGAACAGGATTTTTTTTTACCACCAAGGTGGTAAACAAGCGTATGGCCCGCCTCTTTTATTAAATGGACGTTTGATACTTAGATTGATTATTGACATCAGTCATAATCTCCTAGCGAAATTCTAATCTCTAAAACATAACTTTGAGAATCAATGCGAATAATTATTTGTAGACACTTTAAATTTGACGACCTTAGTGGTTCAGTGGTCAACATGCCAGTAAGCCACGCAAGAGGTCCCGGGTTCGATTCCGGCCAGGCAGAAATTGAAATGATGAATTCTAATTTCTGTTACGGGTCTGGGTGTTCTACGTATAATAAGTATGTATTTAAAAGTATATAAGTTGTTTATTAATAGCACCCATAACACAAGCATTGCTTACTTTGGGGCTAGATGGCGCTGTGTGAATTTATCCACAATTATTTATTATTATTATTTATTTAATTAAATATAATGATCTATGGTTTATTGGTATTGCAACGGTGATATTGACGCCATGATAATGATGACGAGTAGGTACTCGTACATGATAGGAAACCCGGTAGATATTCAAAAAACGATAATAACCTAAATGTATTGATAAGTAGAAATTGAAATACCGATGGCACAAGATAAGAAAGACTTGATTCGAATTTTGCGTCGTAGGTGATCACAGACAATCGCACCTAGTTATAGAGCTAAATTTTGAGTGTTTTAGTTTAAATTCATCATTGGTCTTTAAATATCATAAATAACTATATTTAACAATTTATTGCACACAATATAAAGTATACAGAAATTACAAAATTAAAGACGACACAACAGGCACTACTTATTTCTAAGAAGAAATCTCTTCCAGCAGGCCTATAGAAGAGAGACATTTAGATTATAGGGGATGAGACGTGCGCAATAGTTGAATATATACATATTTAATAAACTACATAAATAATTATAAATAAGATACTAAATACACACAATAGTATATATATAAATACACATACATATATACATAATAAAATATATACAGGTATTGTAGAACATTCAGGCACATAAGGAGAGATAATGATCCTTTACACGCTTTTTAAAGATTGCTATAGATTGACAATCGCGCACTTCGTGCGGAAGAGAATTCCACAGTCTTGCGGCATGTACAGTGAAGGAGTAGGAGTAGAAGTCGGAATGGTGGATGGGGATGTCCAGCGACGATCTAACACTGGAACGACACGGTTTGTCTTGTGGACGAGAAAAGTGGAATCGGTCACGGAGGTATGAGGGAGCGGAAGGATTATGAAGGACGTTATAAAGGGTGGATAGGATATGAGTATTCCTGCGCAAGCGAATTGGGAGCCACTTGAGTTGAGAACGATATTTTGAAATGTGGTCATATTTGCGCAGGCCAAAAATGAAGCGGATACACAGGTTTTGTAAGCGCTCCAATTTATTTAAGAGTTCCTCAGTGGCATCCAAGTAGCAGGAGTCTGCATAGTCGAGCAGTGGAAGAAGAAGAGTTTGGACAAGTGAAATTTTTGTTTTTTGGGGTAAGAAACTTTGAAGGCATTTGATAGAATGGAACGAGAAGTGCATCTTTTTACTGACCGCATTGACGTGAGACAACCAAGATAAATTAGAATCAAGAATCAAGCCAAGGTTCTTTGCTGTTTTACTCAGGGGTATTGGAATACCATCGTAGACAATTTGGGGGATAGGAGAGACAGAACCAAGCCGCTTACACATGTATGAGCTGCCAATAATCAAAACCTGAGATTTCTTCGGATTTACTAACAGCCCAAACGCCTTTGCCCAAGATGATATTCTATCCAAATCAGCATTAATACAGGCAACAGCATTATCTATATCAGACAATTTAAAATGGTGGTAAATTTGCAAGTCGTCGGCGTAGAGATGGAAATTCGAAGAGATAATATAAGTAACAGTATTAATAAAGATAGAGAATAGAAGAGGGGACAGGATACCACCCTGCGGTACACCTGCAAGCAAGGCATGCCAATCCGAGAAGGACTCCCCAGAACGGACACGCTGCCGGCGACCGCGAAGGTAAGATTCAAACCACGCCACCACAGGAGGAGATATGTTAAGAGAGCGAAGAATGGCAAGAAGAACATCAAAGTCTACAGAATTAAAAGCACTGCTAAAGTCAAGCAGAGTTAAAATCGTCAAGGACTTATCCTCCATCGCGAGACGGATGTCATCAGTTACTTTTAGCAGTGCTGTCACGGTACTGTGACCTGACCGAAAGCCACGTCTGTGAAGTTAGCATTGTCAACTTAGCGGAATCAAATTTGGAAATGACGTAAATTTGATGCTTTTTTGTTGCTAATTTGTTACGGCAAAATTGATTTTGTTGCTATTGCCAATTTTGAGAAAATGCAGACAATGCCAGCTTATAATTAAGGCAGCATTGTTCCATAAAAAAATTTAATCAACTTAGCGGAATCAAATTTGGAAATGACGTAAATTTGATGCTTTTTTGTTGCTAATTTGTTACGGCAAAATTGATTTTGTTGCTATTGCCAATTTTGAGAAAATGCAGACAATGCCAGCTTATAATTAAGGCAGCATTGTTCCATACAAAAATTTAATTAATATAACTATCTATTTTAAAATATACGTTGCTATTATATTACAACGTAACTAAATTTTAGCTCTGCCAGTTTTGAAAAAAAAAAGCCTAGGCAATGCTAGCAATACGTCTAGTGAGCATTGACACTGTTTTGACCGGTATTGACTGCAGTATCTGTGTCAACAATTACACCTAAATTTGTTGCAGGTACTTGGGGTCAATTCGGGAAATAGTAAACTCATGTCAATGCTAGATATTTATATAGTGAGCATTGACACTGTTTTGACCAGTATTGACTCCAGTATCTGTGTCAACAATTACACCTACATTTGTTGCAGGTACTTGGGGTCAATTCGGGAAGTAGTAAACCCATGTCAATGCTAGCACTACGTCTAGTGAGCATTGACACTGTTTTGACCGGTATTGACTGCAGTATCTGTGTCAACAATTACACCTAAATTTTTTGCAGGTACTTGGGTTCAATTCGGGAAGTAGTAAACCCATGTCAATGCTAGATATTTATATAGTGAGCATTGACACTGTTTTGACCAGTATTGACTCCAGTATCTGTGTCAACAATTACACCTACATTTGTTGCAGGTACTTGGGGTCAATTCGGGAAGTAGTAAACCCATGTCAATGCTAGCACTACGTCTAGTGAGCATTGACACTGTTTTGACCGGTATTGACTGCAGTATCTGTGTCAACAATTACACCTAAATTTTTTGCAGGTACTTGGGTTCAATTCGGGAAGTAGTAAACCCATGTCAATGCTAGCACTACGTCTAGTGAGCATTGACACTGTTTTAACCAGTATTGACTCCAGTATCTGTGTCAACAATTACACCTAAATTTGTTGCAGGTACTTGGGGTCAATTCGGGAACTAGTAAACCCATGGCAATGCTAGCACTACGTCTAGTGAGCATTGACAACACTTAAATAATAGACAAACACATTTCAAACATGAGAGAACTGTAGAACAGTTACCATACTCCGCACATAGATGACGTTTATAACGTGATATTGAGCGACCTCGTCAAATCGTATCTATCGAAATCTACAGATGGCGTTAGTTGCGGAACAGATGGGTAAGATTCGCCCTATGGACAACTAACAAAATAATTACGAATCTCTCGCAGCTCGTCAGTGATCGATCAGTTTTGAACAAAGCCGTTTAATTATAACTTTATCCTATAATCTATTAAAAAAAAGGTATCATCTCCCAAATTCGAAGTTCGTAATTGTGGAATATTTTTTCGCGTGAAATAATTTGGCCTAGGGGTCAAACTGTTACATGACGCTGCTAACGTAATATTGTAAAACTTCGTCATAAATTCTACAGGTGGCGTTGGTTTCAATTTAGAAAGATTCGCTCTCGATGGACTCCAATTAACAAAATATTTACGAATAATATCATTTCGAAACTCTAGCAGCACTGGCGATCAGTTTTGAACGAAGCCGTTTAATTTTAACTTAATCCTATAATCTATTTAAAAAAAGGTATCGACTCCCGAACTCGAAGTACATATTTGTGGGATATTTTTCGCGTGAAATATTTTATCCTAGGGATCGAACTGTTACAAGTGCTAGCATTGACATTGGTTTACTAGTTCCCGAATTGACCCCAAGTACCTGCAACAAATTTAGGTGTAATTGTTGACACAGATACTGGAGTCAATACTGGTCAAAACAGTGTCAATGCTCACTATATAAATATCTAGCATTGACATGAGTTTACTATTTCCCGAATTGACCCCAAGTACCTGCAACAAATTTAGGTGTAATTGTTGACACAGATACTGCAGTCAATACCGGTCAAAACAGTGTCAATGCTCACTAGACGTATTGCTAGCATTGCCTAGGCTTTTTTTTTCGAAACTGGCAGAGCTAAAATTTAGTTACGTTGTAATATAATAGCAACGTATATTTTAAAATAGATAGTTATATTAATTAAATTTTTGTATGGAACAATGCTGCCTTAATTATAAGCTGGCATTGTCTGCATTTTCTCAAAATTGGCAATAGCAACAAAATCAATTTTGCCGTAACAAATTAGCAACAAAAAAGCATCAAATTTACGTCATTTCCAAATTTGATTCCGCTAAGTTGACAATGCTAACTTCACAGACGTAAGCCAGATTGAAAAGTAGAAAGTAGACTGTTAGATGATAGATACTGAGTGAGCTGACTGTGGATAATGTGTTCAAGGATCTTGGAAAGAAAAGGTAACAGCGATATGGGACGGAAATCAGAAAAGGTAGAGGGATTGGAAGTTTTTGGAAGGGGGATAACATTTGCTAGTTTCCAGGCTGACGGGAAAGAGCTCGTAGTCAATGAGTAGTAAAATATGTGAGTGAGGATTGGTACGAGTTCAGGAAGAAGGAGGGAGATCATCCGGGGACCAAGGTTGTCATTGCCCACTGCAGTAGAAGTAATAGAAATAGTATGCTTCTTAACATCCTCCTCGGTGACAGCTGAAAAAGAAAAGGAAGTACAAAGAGGGAGCGGCTTACTTTCGATCTGTGCTATTGTGCGCGATTTACTATTCAGATCCAAAGTTACAGGTGGTAATGAGAAATGGACATTAAGTGGGTTTAAATCTACCGAGCCATCAAATGACACTGAAGATTTACCTATACCTAAGGACCTGAGAAATGCCCAGACTTTTGCAGGGGAAGAGTTGTTAACAGAGTGGTGAATGTGACGCCTCCTGGCATCCCTACACAGACGACTGCAATAATTTCTTAGGTGCCTATATTGATTATAATTGTAATCGGAAGGGAACTTTCTATAGCGTCGTTTGGCACTGTCTCGCCTAGCCATAAAACTCCTGATTTCATCCGTTATCCACGGTGCAGGCGCTTGCCTCAACCTAACCTTTTTTATGGGAGCGTGCTTATCGTAGAGCCTTACAATTATAGATTCGAGCTCCCGAACCATCACGTCAATGTGGTCAGCACTAAGAACAGGACTCCAATCTGTATTTACCGCGTCGCGCCTCAAAGCCTCCAAGTTAATGCGGCCATAGTTGCGCAAATAAGAAAATCTTGGTTTACGCTTAGGAGTTCGGATTTTAAAGGAAAGAAATACTAGATCATGGTAGGAAAAGGGGGCGGGAAATTGACCATGAACAGCTATCTTATTCAGGGAAGATGTGATCATGAGATCGAGAAGTGAGGGGGTACAATGTGGGGAGTGATGCGTAGCAGAAAGAGGGAGGAAATGCAGGTTGACCGCGGACAAGAGAGACTGTAACTTGTGCGTTCGCACATCGTTCTTGAGCAAGCACGTGTTAAAGTCCCCTAACAGGAGGACGTCCTCGTAGTTAGGGCACAAGTTAGAAAGTAAGTTGTCCAGAGAATCAAAATAGTCGATATGTAAAGAGGGACTGTAGAACACTAGAAGAAGTAGAACTATCATATTTATATATCCACAAAGTTATTAAAATAATCATCATTGACAATAATAATGTAAAATACAATATGGACTCGGTTGGACGGCAGTAATTTGGGCGGAAGGAGGCTTATAAGTCAAAATATAGCAAAGTATAAATAGGTAAGTAGAGCTCGTCTAATCTAAAATGACGCGCCCCACTATCGCATTAACGCACACAAGCAAGTTTAAAATATGGACGCAATACATACACAAATGCCGCTGTAATTGGTCATTCAGTTGCCGGTGAGACTCAAACGTAGGAGCACGCGTCGTTCATTGGCTCCCACACAGATGAAGTGTCGTTATCAATATTTGCACTCACACATCGAAATCAACTAACTAGGTAGTGGGGCGCGTCATTTTAGACTAGACGAGCTCTACCTACTATTTAGTTTATTTATAGACCGACGACCTGGTAAAGATCGCAGGTGCTAGCTGGATGCGGAAGGCACAGGACCGGTCTTTGTAAAGATCTGACGACCTGACTGGTTCAGTGGTCAACATGCCAGTCGCCACGCAAGAGGTCCCGGGTTCGATTTCCGGCCGGGCAGAAATTTTAATGATGAATTTTAATTTCTGTTACGGGTCTGGGTGTTCTATGTATAATAAGTATGTATTTAAAAGTATATAAGTAGTATATTAGTTAGCTAGCACCCATAGTACAAGCTTTGCTTAGTTTGGGGCTAGATGGCGCTGTGTGAATTTGTCCACGATTATTTATTTATTTATTTAACTCTGAGGGAAGCCTATACCCAGCAGTGGGCGTCCTTCGGCTGATATGACGATGATGATGACCTACTGTTTACTTTTACATGTTTAAAGTATCAATATTTATAGTATTTTTTATACTTTATGTGAAGGCATGCCTCGATAACGTCTAACGTCACTATGCTATTGATATTATCTATTTCTAATCTATGTGATTAGAAACACATTGTCAAGTTCACGATAGGATGCCATAATTCCCACACCATATTTTACGTCATACGGAAGACAAACGGGGCGTCAAGTGTCTCAATTGAATTGTAATTGAATTGCAATAGCAATCAATGACAGTTTGACACGTTTATGGTATTCTGCTACTGTTAACAATGGCTCGATTTAATTGTAATTGGATGGCAAAATAACTCAATGCAATTTGACGCGTTTTTGGTATTCTGCTATTCTTACTAATAATGCGATTGATGTGTAATTAGATAGTGACACGTTATTGGTATTCTGCTATTGTTAGTAAAGGCTCAATTGAATTGAAATTGGTTTGTAATAGCAGCTCAATGGCAGTTTGACGTATTTTTTTAAATTGTACTACAATTAAAACGGCCATTGAGCTGCTCTTCCGATCCAATTGAATTCAATAATGAAAATTCGAGTCAAGACAGTTTTCTCGCACCCATAACACAAGCTTTGCTTACTTTTTTTATACCCCTGAGGTGGCAAACAAGCTTACGGCCTGCCTGATGGTAAACAGTCACCGCAGCCTATATGTATGCAATTTTTTATGTTACGCAACACAAACAGACAAGCGGGTTACCTGATGGAAAGTGTTCACGACCGCCTATAGAAATAGGCAACACCAGGGGCGCTACCAATGCGTTGACCGTCTAAAAGATATTGAATAATAAAATGAAATATGTATCATATTTGCGTTAATGTCCTGGTTATGCTCTCGTGCACGATGGCCCGGGGTCCGCCTTGACCATGATCCAGGATTTGGCAGATAAGGTAATTACAGGCGATCCATCTGACCTCTGTGACCCTGCTACCGGGGGAACCTGACCAAATTGGATAATGGTTACACATTCAGTCGCCTGAATATGCAGGTTTCATCGCGATGTTTTAAGCAAGTAAAATAGGTATATAACAATTTATTTTTTTGCATTTTTATAGATAAATGGTGTAATACCTTGATATTGATATATCGTGTAATACAACCATATGTTTGGTTAGATTAGATAAGTCGCAAGTGATGTGAAACGAATTGTTGACTTAGAAAATATGCAAAACATTATTAGTACAGACGAGGTAGACTGCCTACATGTTGCGTCGTGAGGACATTGATCTTAAGTAGGTACTTATGTATCGGTTTATTTACCTTTGTTATGTGTCTTGAATATATTTCAGCATTTACTAATAGTTTTAAACAGTTGTACAGTTTCGACTATGTATAGATAGGTAGTAATGTTTTCGAGGCAAAAGATCAAGAGTCTCCGTAGTCTGGAAAATGGGCAGCAGCATTTTCCATTGTTATATTTAAACACGGCGATCTCCAACCCGCCTGCCGAGCGTGGAGATTATAGCAATAACCCCCCCTTTCGTGGGAGAGGCCCTAAGTCCTGCAGTGGACTGTTACGGGCTGTGATGATGTACAGTTTCGACTATGTATAGACAGATAGTATAGAGAATAAAGTCGCTTACCGCCGTTTGTCCCTATGTATCTATGTACGCTTATATCTTTTAAACTACGCAACGGATTTTAATGCGGTTTTCAACAATAGATAGAGTGATTCAAGAGTAGGTGGAGGTAAAGTAGGTGTAGGCGTAGAGTAGATGTAGACTAGGGTAGGTGTTCGGTAGGTGTAGGTTAGGGGTAGGGCACCACGCGAACGAAGTCGCGTCGGATCCACCAGTAGGTACTAAATGAATGTTAATTCTTGAGATCTTAGACCTGGTTTTGTGGCAGCGTGCTTGCGAGACCGATAACCAAAGTTAAGCAACGTAGAATCCGGAAACTGGATGGGTGACCGTTACTACATCATCATCATCATCATCATCACAGCCCGTAACAGTCCACTGCAAGACTTAAGGCCTCTCCCACGAAAGGGGAGGTTATTGCCATAATCTCCACGCTTGGCAGGCGGGTTGGAGATCGCAGTGTTTAAATATAACAATGGAAAATGCTGCTGCCCATTTTCCAGACTACAGAGACTCTTGATATTTTGCCTCGAAAACATTAGTGCCTTGTACGACACCCATGAGTGTAAGGGGTTGGTGCTATTCTACTCTGCCGGACACCGCACGGCCAACACCGTTACTACAACTAGTCGAATTTCAGCACCGCAATAAGCTCCCCACTCTCTATGGTGTGGCTCCAAAAACTTCCGAGGTTTCGGATGTGGAATGAGCTCAAGCCAGTGTTTCCTTTGGACTATGACATGGGATCGTTCAAGCGGTATATTAGATGTCTCATCAGAAGCGGGCAACGCATTAGTAGCGCCCCTGGTGTTGCTGATGTCCATAGGCGGCGGTCAGGTAGCCTGCTTGTCTATAAGTATGCCGTATAACATAAAAAAATTACCCTGAGACTGATTGAACAGTCTCGGAAGACGGTTGGCGTTGAAAGAGAAGGAACTTGTTAACCGGATTATTTATTCATAATCATTTATTTATTGGTAACACATGCATACCTATTACAATAGAGAAAACGTTTTAGTGTCGCAATTTATTTATAGATCATTGCACTTTTCAAGTATTTGCACGTGTATTTTCAAGTGATAGCAGAATGTAAATTGATGCAATATGCATGTCGCAGCCGGATGGTTAAATTAGCCGGTTAACTAAACGGCTAGCTTTTTGAGCAATTATTTAGTTGAAAATTTGCCAGTTTCATAAGATTTTAAAGTGATGTTGAAGGAACGATATTGCCTCGAGTTTACGCAGCTCTTTTACACATTGTTCCAATGCTAACCTACCCACAATAACTTCAAAGTATAATTTTTAGTATAGTTATTTAAGTATAGTTTGAATTAGGTTTCTATTCGGTTAGTTTAGGTTAGCATTATGACAATGAATGGAAGAGCTCCGTAAACTCGAGGCAATATCGTTCATTTGACTTTACTTTCAAAGTTCATGAATTTGGCCAATTTTCAATTAAATAACTGCTTAAATAGCTAGCCGTTTAATTAACCGGCTAATTTAACCATTTGGCTGCGACATATACATACTCATTTCGGTACTTATCACTGTATTGTCTTTAGCACAAGATACTGTTTTATCAGGCTTTCTTTATTCGACGCAGTGATAAACGAGCAGACAGCCCACTTGGTAGTAAGCGGTAACTGTCGCCCATAACATCTACGATTCATGCATTTAGGTTGCATCCAACAAAAACGCAGAAACGTATATGCGTTGTCACTGTGAGGACTAAGATGAAATGCCTCATGCCTGTAATTGCGCTGGCTCCTTGATCCTTCAAACCGGAACACAACGATGCAAGCATTGTTGCTTGGCGGCAGGAATAGATAAGGCGGTGGTACTCACCCAGGCGGATTTCTCAAACTTGACAGAGTCCTACCACTTGATCAAATTTAAAATAGTTTAAGGCATAGGAGGCTACGTATTGTTTTCGATATTTTAAGTATTAATGTTTCCGTTGTCTTTAATTGTAACTGTTATTGTGTCGTGGTGTGCTATGTGTAATAAATGTCTTTTCTTCTTTCTTTCTTTAAATACTCATTTTTGTATCTATCACATACTTAATTGTCGTGTTACAAGATAAGTTTTATCAACTAGACTTTGTTTGTTTTGTACGCAGCGATCTATTCTATTGATTGCAGAAATCAACAAGTCCTTGATACGCCAATTTCCACGAATGAGGGTGATAAGAATCGACGGGAAAAAACCTTTTTCAGCATTAACTGTAAGTGCCTATAAAATTTGACATTGACTTTAAAATTTTCCATTGATTGGCAAGGACGAAAATTGGAGAAGAGTTTGTTGGTAGATAGGAACTTAATGTGGGTTGATCACAACCATGTATGGAGATTATTCTGCGATGTAGAACAAATGGGTGTAAGATAAGAGATTTATAGAGCGAAATTTGATAATTGGCCCTTAACGTTAGACAATCAAATACCCGTCAAATTAAACACGTTATAATATTCCGTGTCTACATTGACATTTTAAGAGTTGTTATTAAACATTATTCGATAAACGAGTCGCTATTTCAAGGTTAGTTTCAATACAAATTACTCAAATTCCTTCGCCTTTGTTGCTCGATTTTGTACTCTATTACGTACACACTACAGTTGCAATTCCCTCGCAAAACGCACGGTCGGTGTGACCGGCAAGCCTATAAAATGAAACGATCTGATTGGTCGATTATTCAAATTGAATGCAACTTATGTTTAAAGCCGCGTTCGATCAGAGCTAAAGCAATTATGTACAGTTAAAAAGTGACGTTGTCTGGCGGGTGTTTGTACTTACAACAGTATTTATTGTTTCGATGGTACGTCTGTCTGTCTGGTGGGTAGAGTAGTATAGGTAATAATAATTATTTGACGATCTGCGTGATTCCGTTGGTTAACATGCATAGTTAACACGGTCTGCGACGCAGAGGTCCCGGATCGATTCCCGGCCGGGCAGCAATTGAAATGATGAATTTTAATATCTTAAAAATGACAAATTTTAATTTCTGTTACGGGTTGTATTAATAATCGGGCAGGATAGGGAGTAGGGACCAATGACGAATCTTTGTGTCGGAAGATATACTTCGGGTTGCTGAGCCACCGAAGTACCTAGGTAGTAGGTACGTATGGATGGTAAATGCGGGACTGTGCCCCATAATGCGGGGCGGTTGGCGGCCTTACTTTTTGTTTACTGCAGCCAGGCATTTGACCGCCACCTCACCTGTAGCCGTATTCACAATGATTCGAAACCGTTTCCGAACGATTCGACACGAAATCTTGAGAGGCGAATCCGTGTCGATCGATTCGAAAACTGTTATTCAGAATCCCGATAGATTCCACGGAAACTCTACTCTCTATAACATATGGAAATTTCATCAACATTAACTGAAACCACATTTTCCTAAGAACTTTTGCAGGGTCCTTTGTCGATTCCGTATCCGAATCCGATTTCCGAGCCATTGTGAATACGGCTACTGGTCGTAAATGACAATGCGGCCGAAGACGGAGCATGCGCGTCTAGGAACATCCTATTCACTCTAGCCTTGAAGGCGTCCAGTATAATGATCAGGGAACACACTTACAGGCAACGTGTTTCATTCCTTAGCCGTACGCATTATACAGGTTGAAGTAAAGCGACTCGTGCGGATAGCTGGTAGATCCACGATCAAGAATGAAGCGCTCGCCCGGATCGCGGACAGGGGAACGCAGAATGAGGTCATGCAGCTGCTTCGCACATTCTCCGAAATGTAACCTGTAGAAAGCCGACAGACGCACAACCCTACGCCGATGCTCGAGACTCTGCAGCTTAACATCAATCAATTGCTATGCATTAGCAAAGAGTTAAATATCGAAATGTTGAAAATAGGTAGAGCTCGTCTAGTCTAAGATGACGCGCCCCACTACTTAGTTAGTTGATTTCGATGTGTGAGTGCAAATATTAATAACAACACTTCATCTGGGTGGGAGCCAATGAACGGCGCGTGCTCCGACGTTTGAATCTTACCGGCAACTGAATGACCAATTATAACGGCATTTGTATATGTATTGCGTCCATATTTTAAACTTGCTTGTGTGCGTTAATGCGATAGTGGGGCGCGTCATTTTAAATTAGACGAGCTCTACCTATACAAAAGAAACGCTGGTGCCCCTATTGTACGGAATCCAAGCTCTTCAGTATAATCATACGTTTGCGATATAAATAGGTACTAGATAGACGAATAAAGGAAAGTAAAAATTTGACGTGTGTATCTACTGTGTAACGGATGGACCGATTTCTATGCGGTTTTCTCTATTTGAAAGCTAGTTTCATCGAGACGAAACTTAGCTTTGTTTCATTAAAATCGGTTCAGTAGTTTTGAAAATATTCGAGTATTTGTACCTACCTATTTTAATATGGAACGCTGACAATCCACGGAAACAGCTGACCAAATCCATGGAAACAGCTGACCAAATCCATGGAAACAGCTGACCAGATTTGTGGTAAACAAAGGAAAAACATGAATAAAATAAATACCGATAACAAAAAACACTACTACAAATTATGTATGTATTACGGTATTAAAAGCTTGACTATTATTAACCGCTTTGTGGTTTTAATTGTTAATAGGTAAGTAAGTTCCAAATGTAAATTTTCTTAACCACAATGAATAAAAATCGTTGGAATCTAGTCCTTACAAAAATTTTTATAATAGAGGCAGTTAATTAAGGCAGCAATTAGATGCAATTCTGCATTCGAGTGTTGCGAAACGCCTGGGAATTCTTTATGTTCAAGGCAAACCTTTCAACTTTCAATACAGCTCTCTCTATTCGATGTAGGAAATAAACAAAACTTACCCCTCAACACCGCCGAAATATTGCCTTTTCTCCATTGAAAACAGATATGTGTTGTCAGGAAGTGAGTGGGCGGTAGTTTGTTGTGATAATAAAATGTTTATTTACGATTTCTGATAACAAAACGGCAAAAAATTTACGTGCTCTACAAAACGCGGCACGTCCGTGACTGGTGAGAACGAATGAATGGTTTTCCAGACCTTGAGGAGTGAATGGCATTGAGTGAAAGCAAAGACAGCAAATAGAGATGCGGTATGTGAATGGGTAACGGTTATAACGTGTTATTGCTATTTGTTGTTTGACACAGAACATTAGAACTAACGTAAGTGAAAACAAAAAGACAGTAAGTAACTTAAATTTTAATTTTAATTTTGTGTCTTTAGCGTACTCTGCGAAGATTCATTCATTTCCTTCAGGTACTGAAATTCGCAAGTTACTCTCACTCACTCTTTCTTATTTCTCTGTAAAGTTATTTAAGTACTAACTCTGCCTTGTAGGTAGAACTTATCTACGCAACAAGTGAACCCCTCCGGACGAGAGCCAACGGGCCGGTAATCGGAGAGTTACAGTGAGGAACCGGCGTTATCTTCTGCCTACTGCGTTGTTCGTCACATGTGACGGATTTCAAAAGTAAGAAGTGCCTACTTACAGTTTGCGACAGGTCGATAAAGCAATTTTCTTTATGCTGCATGCTTTATAAGCAATTACGTAGACTCGTTCGGCGGTAAGACTAAGATGGCGCGACCTCTGTGAGGGTGTGTGGGGCAATCCATGCCTCACCGAATCCCTAAAATGCAATGTTGTCGCGACCTGTCGAGAGCTTTATGGAATTGGTATTTAAACGGGACCAACCTATTTGTTGACATATCGCTTTCAGTAAATCTGAAAGCGGAATCTGAGAGTGGACTGGCAGATTTAGGTACCGTTAGCTGCTGCTGTCGCTAGGATGAAACTGAGGTGTGGAGGTCCTTCTGAACCTTTAGCTATTCAAGTCTTCTTCTTATTTGGAAACTGAATATTTGTAAGGGTTTTTATTTGAATACACTACAACTTACGGATAAGCAGGTAAAATAAATAAAACAGTATCTCTGTAACATCTCATATATTTTACATATAATCTTATCTGTAACACATTTATAAACGACGACACGCGACTAACGTACCTATATTTAAGTAGGTATTTATTAAAACACATAGAATATACAATAGTCATGACATGATCGAGTCGAAATTTGAGGAACATTGAGATCTTTCAGCTTAAGCGAATACCCGTTTAGACTAGGTTGAAGAAGTAATTCGAATAGGTAGGTTAGGTATGATTGTTTTTGCACATTTGGGTTTAGTATTCACAGATGGTCCCATTGTTTGATTGTATTAGATCTATTATAGGGTACGTGGGAAATAGGAGCCTAAACTTGACTTATAGGTATCATGAAAGAGGTCCCGCGGGGGACATCGATTGACATCTCCAAGTTGGATGCCACAGCCAATGGCTTACGATGCGAATCGAGGTGATTTTTTAAAGTGTGGTAAGACACAAAACGGCCGAAGATGGAGCATGCCTGACTAGGAAGGCGTCCAGATTAAAATGCCTAGGGAAAACACTCGCCGGAAACGAGTTCCGTTCCTTACCCAAAATAAAGCATAAACCAAAGCGGTTTGTATAGCTGGAAGATCTACCACATAAAGATGAAGCGGCTCGAATCGAGCGGGCACAATGAGGTCGTGCACCTCCTTCGCACTTCTCCGAAATGTAACCTATAGAGGACTGATAGCCGCGCAAACTTATGACCAAGTTCCTTGAAAAGTGGAGAAAAAAGTAGGAAATTGGATCCTGGCAGCCGTCAGGAATAGCCACTCTGATGATAATGGACATATTAGCACTTGTATCCCGTCCTCCTTGACCAGGATTTGGTAGATCAGGTAATTGAAATGGAGCGAGTGATATATGACCTGTTAACAGGGGAACTGGACTAGATTAGATCATGGTTCCACATTCAGTCGCCTAAATGTGATGATTTCATCAATTTAAGACCATTACCAAAAGAGCATCAGAGTTAGTGTTTAACTAATGTACATAACTCAGAAAAGAGTTATTGGTACCTACATGGAAGCACTGGAGTTCGAGCTCGGTACGAACCCCATAATCATTAGGCCACCGACGTTCTTAGTTCTCACCACAGCTCGGATAGTGGTGATAATGTTTACTGGACTATCTGGGAACGGGACGATCGAGGAGAATGCGTGACGAGTTTAGGAAAAAGACCATTTGATACTAAGCCCTAATGAGCAAATTCACTCCTTTGTAAAAAAATCGGGCACATGGACAACTTTCTGCAATCTGCAAACATATGTGGAGGAGGTCTATAGTTGGTAAGACACCTAACTGATCCATTATCCCGTTTACTCTACAGCGGGAAAGTGCGTCGAAATACAACCGGTGAATGAAATCGAAATTTCGACGCAATATTTCCCGTAAACAGCTTTATCAAAAACCCTTAGAAGCTCTAGACCTCCTCCATACATGCTCTGGACGTACATAATCAGATTGCCCTCAGAAAGTTTCTAGGTGGAGATCAATGGTCTCCAAACTGTCTCGATGGTATGAATAAAGCCCACGTGCCCGAATCAATGGTGATATGATCAATGGTGACATTGATCACATTACATTCTTTCTTAACTAAACTAACTTTGTTTTGTTACAGTGGAATACTTAACACATATATATTTTCTACTTACTTTTACAACTTTTTAGAGGCACAGTGGACAGTTTTCCGCTATGAATTTCATCGTTCCAAAAAATACAGTGTTAGTAACTCACATGTTGTGTGTGTGTTACAGAATGTAGATTTTTATAAAAGTGTTGGTACTTTTATAAAGTCCTCATTCTTTCAGGTAATAGGACTCTGTTAAGCCTAAGGAGTCCGCCTGGGTGAGTACCACAGCCTTATATGTATTTTTCTGCCGTCAAGCAACAATGCTTGCATTGTTGTGTTCAAGTTTGAAGGATTACGTCGCCAGTGCAATTACAGGCGTGAGACTTTTTATCTTAGTCCTCATGACGACAACGCACCTGCGTTTCTGCATTTTTGTTGCCTGCGACCTGCATGCATGAATCGTAGATGTTATGGGCGACAGTTACCGCTTACAGGTGGGCTGTCTGCTAGTTTATCTTTGCGTAAAATAAAAAATAATGTGTATCGCTTGTCGTTCTTTTGTTAGACTGTTCTTTATACTAGCTAGACATCGACTGAGGATAACATACTGTGAGTGAGTTTAAAGTAAAGCAGAATTCGGAAGATGAGAAGGAAGGAGGTAAGTAGGTACCCAATCCTCTAGAAAATAAATTGGAAATAAAAAATGTTGTGCAATACTAATTAAACTTTTACGCCTATCAGACGACATAACACTTTCTCACTCAATAAAATAATTTCTACTCATGATTATCACGGTTTGGATGATTTAGTAACGCAATCTAACGGGTTTCTTCAGATTTCTTTACCTTTCTTTTTTCAGAAGATAACTTATCGTTACTATTTATGCTTATAGTTTATTTTTTAATCTTATTATGTTCATATTTTGTTCATGAAGTAAATAAATATATCTATTTTAAATACAAACAATTCACGGTATCGCTACATGAGAACCTTATGGGTACCAATTCTTTCCTTCACTGTTCTCTCATACATCTTTAAAATTTAAAATCGCCTATTTCAAAACATTTAGCTATTACAGTGATCTATAATGGTACACAATTATTTGAACACACCCTTTCAGGAAATATTAAAGACGACCGATTCTTTTTTTACAGTTCCTCAACAACAATTCATCTAACTAGTGACGTAATTTATTACACATTTAATATAATTCATCTACCGAGACAGTCTTTTCAAATAAATATTCTTAATTACATTTAGGTATTACGATTTATGGCATTACTTACTTACGACCTTATTACACAATCTTCACGTGCCAATAACTCGTTACCTAGAATAACGGATAACGTTACGTTTTAAACTTCGTTTTCCATTACAATGACTTTCTATCGATATCAAACACCGAAAGGTAAGCCTACATTACGTAATACATCCACAACAAGATATTTATGTTTTTTCATAATTTACATATACTTCAAGTACCTACAGAAGAGTATCAACCTACTGAAAACAAGTATTAGATGAGCAGCTAGCATCTCTATTGCGCTTAACATAAGGCTAAATTCAGTTGTCTAAATTCACTAAAAACACGGAGCAAATTAAACTGGAATGTATTGCTTACAAAATAAGGTCCATTTTTGTTTCTCGTGGTATCACAGCTTTTGAGAAGCGGAGCTCCGATTTGCTCCGTGTGTCTTCTGAATTTAGACGACTGCATTTAGTCAAATGTAATAAGCGCATTATACTGGTTTTGGGTGGGTTGATCTACTGCCTTCTGTACCAAGGTATTCTAATTTAAATATTTGTTTGGTGTAGCTACTCTGACTTCACATTTACTGTTTGTTCGTAAATAAAATATCACTATCCAGTTTCCACCGTCTTTTCACTATCCATGTCCACGTCATAAGTCACACCATTGTTTGCACTCGTTACACGACTGTTTTGTTATTTTGCTATCCATTGTCTCCTAGGCTCACGGTCCACACTACACAGCACCTCACACAGTGCGCAACGAAACGCGCCGCAGAAGGTAGCGTCCTGCTAAACGCAAGCGACGGTGGTCTGGAACTGGGGGGCCGGCCGTCGCTGGTTCTGGCGTCACCTGGAAATTAACGTTGAAATCTATACATATATTAAAAAAGTAAGTTATAGAACCTAAACCTACCGCGTCCATGTATCTATGTGTGTATGTATCTAGGTCCATATACTTATTTTAGGCAAAACAAATAGGCAAGCGAGACCCCTGTCAGGTAGTCACCACTGAAAATTGACATTGCGATGCGTTGCCCCATAGCCTCCTTCATCTACGTTGCCCGCTTCTAAACACTGACCGGCAGAACCACAATTTGATATAAATAAAATACGAGAATATTTACGGTTTGAGATGACGCTAGTGAGGCGGCAAATCTTTCTATTGGACAGAAACAACTTCTATAAAATGACGAATATATTCCAGCCAATGAGAGAGCTGTATTTTGACATCAGGCCTCACGTCGCAGTAACACCGTCTCGTGTATTTAGGAATAGCAAAATTGAGCAACATTAACAGCACTATCGTTGGCTGACGTCGCAGTTATGCCAGTGTCTGTGGTCGTGCACCAGTAAGTGCTGCCTAACTTACTCTAACTCTACAAGGGCCCTATGCAACTGCGGTGTAAAATGTCGTCTTTTTTCTGACTTTTCTTTACCTACAACTGAGGGGCCGCTCAGCTGAGGTACCTACGATCCAAGAGCATTAGTGTTTCACCAGTTCCAGAAAGTTGGTGCATCGTTAGGCGACTTCTTTCAGCTCAAACAAAGGGCTACTAGCTGTCTCCTGACACCAATAACTCATCCTAGTACCTCAGGATGTTTTTTTTAGTAATTATATGAACATTTCATTTTAAAAATTCCTTTTAACAACTGTACAGGAACATCATTCTTAAAGTAAAAGATTGAAAATAAGAACATTTATTGACACAAACAAAAACACCACAACATTGAAAAAGACACAAGAAAACAAAAATTATTTTGATGTACAATACAACTTTTACATCATGAAATACCCGGGAAGACTACACTTCTACACTATATCCCTTCTGGATTTTTAATGTAATTACCTGACCTGCCAAATCCTGGATCATGGTCAAGGCGGACCCGGGGCCCTCGTGCGCGAGAGCACAACCGGGACATTAACGCCAAGATGATGATGATGTTCCATTCTTGATTTATTAGTGGTCATTCACTTATGGACATAGGGGAATGTCATACCTGTCAGTGGTGCTGGAGGTATGCGAGTGGCTGTGGTCGGGCTCCTCCAGCGAGGGCTGCCGCGGGCGGCGCCGCTCGGCCGCGCCGTCGGACTCCCGCCGCCCGCCGCCGCCGCAGAAGCACTTGCAGATTATGCGCTTGAACGCGAATCTGTGGAGAGGCATCGTCGTCATTATCGTCATTGTCATAGTAATCGTCTTCATCATCGTCGTCGTTATATTCATCAGTCATCACCACCACCACAGCATCATCATCATCATCACTATCACGACCACCACCACCATCATCATCTCCATCATAGCTACAATGCCAAGGACAGACACACGTATACACTGAACCTTTTTTTTAGCCTAAGGAGGCAAACGGACGGACGGTCCACCTGATGCACTGCGGATGTGGTGCCGGCCTTTGAGGTATCCTCAGTCATGCCTTTTGAAAAAGTTTATGTTATAGTGTAAAGGAAAGACCCTTACAGCATCCCTCTTCTTTCGTCGCTGACTGAAAAAGCTGATCTCAAGCCAAACCCACCTGAAATCCTTCGAGAAAAGCGCGTAAATCAGCGGATTGATAGCCGAGTTGCAGTAGCCCAGCCAGAAGAGGATGGAGAAGACTATATCCGTGACGCAGTCCCCGCAGAAGGCCCTCACCACGTACACGCTGAAGAAGGGCAGCCAGCAGAAGACAAAGCCGCCGACGATGATGCCGAGCGTCTTAGCGGCTTTGGTCTCCATGCGGAAGCGTTTTACCTGGAAGGTTGAGGTGGAGTATTAGATCATGTATATAAGTATGGTTTGTAAGTAATAATAAGATTATGATGTGGCATGGGTTACACTGGTAGTAAGTACAGGTAAGTACTTAGTAAGAAAGCGGACCCTGGCAGAGGCCGGGATAAGCGCTAGGACGATGACGATGATGTCATAGTAAGTACCTCATCAACCAAATACTAGTCTACTACTGGACGAGGCCTAATGAGCGCCAATGCACCCTGTCTTAGGCCGTATCTGTCCGTCACTCCATCTGCCGAAGGACGTCCTATACCACGTTAGTGGACTCACGGTCTCCACTCAAGAACTCGTTTACCCCAGCGGTTGTCGGTTCGTCGGCAGATATGGCCAGCCAGTTAACAAATTAGTTGACACAGCGCTGATCGGTCTGCATGCGTCGCCCCCTACCTGGATGAGCTCGATAACTTCCCTTTGTTTTCCGTTAGATTTTTGACTTTTGAAAAGTGATTAATAAACGTAATCCTAATTCAATCAAAACTTTTTCATTTTCATTTTCATTTTCTGTCACTTCAGTTAACAAATTTTTCAAAGTATCCTGGGCGACTTTGAACTGTTGAATCAGCCATCTGGCTAAATTAGAATTACGTACGTACAAAGGCCCAGGCAAGAGTACAAGTGAGGAAAAAAGGAGCCCAATTACCTAAACCTCACAGGAAGGTAAATAGAGGGTAGGGGCGGTATTGTAAAAAAAGGTTAACGTACCCATACCGTAATTGCTATACATGTACCTAGAGTTTGAGTTGTGTTATTGAAAGATGACAAATTTTCCATTTAATTTTAATCATTTCTGGATTTTTCTTTCTGTATTACTTAATAAACGGACCCTATGTCACAACATATTACAGCCTAACCCTAAGCAAGAAGGTTAACTCCTATAGCGGACTGTAAGGAAGTGCTGATGATGGAAACATGTTTCTGATGTTACCATATAGGTAAACATCAGAATCTTAACAAAATTTACCTGAGCCTTGATATTCCTCTTCCCCATTCTCCTCGTAGCTCTCGGTTTGTCGTCATACTCATCATACAGCTGTCCAGGAGTTAAGTGGTGGGAGGGTCTGACCCTCAACCTGCTTTCTGTCAGCTCTCTACCATCTCTTTCATAATGAACGGCATAGAGAGATGGACTTGGGGACCTGGATGGGGGAGAAGTAAAGGGAAAGATTTAGGTCACCTAAGTTTGTGATGAGGAAGCTATTTAGCCAACTAGGCAAGCAATGTGATATGAAAACGTCGTGATGAAGTCGCAAATGTGTAACCATGATCCAATCTGGTCAGGTTCTCCTGTTATCAGGGTCACGCAGGTCAAATAGCAGCCCCTCCACTGTAATTACCTAATCTGCGAAATCATAGATCATGGTTTTTTGTCATGCACCACGGGCGCTTGCGCGCGATGCCACACCCAGGATATTGACGACAAGATGGTGATTAAGAGAAGATCAGTCAGGTCTCGTGACCGACCAGTCAGAAAGTTAGTAACATTTAGTGTCGCGATACGGAGCTTTCTTTCAATAAAGCGCACCTGCCCGCGCGTCGCAGGATAGCCATCTGTCACTTCTCACAGGTGTAAAGCGATATGCCTGCGTGCATTTCGCAGCGAAGCACTAGCATGATGTGCCTTTCTAGCACTTTAAACCATGTTTTTTTTTAAGTTTTTGTGATACTACTAACCAGTGGCCAACCACCACCCGTTAGGTATAATCTGATTCGCCAGACCTTGGTCCGTCTGTCAGTAGAAATTGCGAACAGGTGACCGTTCAATTGGACTCTAAAGATGCTACAAAGGCCACAACCAGCGCTGTAATTGGCTGTTGAAATTCATAGCATTATGCTGAGGCTGGTCCAGTTCGGTCCGACGACGCATCGCCCTACTTCTTTACTATATGCTTATTTTGTTAGTTTAAAGTTCTCTGAATGTGTTATTGGACCAAATAAATATACGTCTATGTCTACAACCCCCTCACGACATAGCCATCTCCAACCAAAAAGATTATGGTTGGCATGACATGAGTTATAGAGGAGTTACGGGCGATGATCTATTAGTTAGCAAAGCATTTAGTGGAACTAGAAGCAAACTGCGTTATTGTTTTAGTATAAAAGCGAAAACGAGCTCCAGTAAAACCTGCTTACATAGATAAATACCTGCTTGAAGACCGGGAGTTCTCAAGCGGCTGAGGGCAGATTTGCTCCGTGGACGGGTAGGATACCGAAATCTTCACTTTCTCATGAGCTCTTCTGGCGCTTGAGTGTCTGAGGAGTATATAATATTTCATAGATAAGTAGTAATTCGAAAACTATCGATATGGCATTTGATTGAATGCAAGGAGCAGAACAAAAACCTTGTAAATGTCGTGGAAAGGTGTTAGATGCAAATGGCACTAAGTCGGTATGTCTTTATGTACCGAAGATCTACAAGTCCTCAAATATTGGTAGCGCATTGCATACGTCCTGGACGATGGTTGCCACTTTCCATCAGGTTGATCGGGTATCCATTTGCTTAAAGGCAATAAAAAACCGCCGTGCAGTGCAGTTCCGAATCAACAACAAATTGACAATTCTATGTGAGGGTAGGAGTTTATCAGCACATCACCGCAGCTGTCACCTCTCCACGGCAGTCTTCTAGTGACCACGGTGGGTGTGACCCTACCGAAACGCCGGGAAAACAAATCGAAAAGGCACGTCGCATGTAAGTCTCGTCTAATATAATAACATGAATAAATAACTTTGCTCGTCTTCCCTATAATATGATCCACAAGGGACAACGGTAAAAGGACACGTTACCAACGAGCCTGTTTTACTGAATATTTAAAGCAAGGTATTATTAGCTTCAAGGTTAGAGTGAATAATGTCGTAGAAAGGCATATTCCATCTTCCGCAACGTCATTTACCACCACATGAGATGTCACGTCCTCAAACTTCACGTTTATTTATTTATTTATTTCCATACAGTTTCCATACGTTAACAAAATGAAAATGCTGCGGTGGTTGTATGACGTTACGTTGACAATTGTCCCTCCCCAGCTTTAATGTGTTATTATTATGTTTATTTTATTTTTATTGATATTGAAGAGGCTTGCTGCGTTAGCCTCAGAGATACGTGGGAAATATTACGCAAAACCTGCCGGTATCAGGATAGAGGTCTCGCGGTAGGCGTTCTGGGCCTCAGTCATTGCTTCCTAGCAATGGGGATAGATTTAGGACTTAGAGTAATCGCCGTGTCGGCTGCGAGAGCCAACGGCTTACGATGTAAAGATGCTGATCATTTTGACGGCTGGCACTTTGCCGAGCTGCATCTGCGGTGGATCCGCGGCACCAGCCGGTTGTCAAGCACGCTGTGAGGCATCTCTGCTTGTTCGCCCGCTCTTCAGCATACTCACGATGTAGGCGATTGGCTCTTGCATCCGACTCGCGATATCAATCCCTCGTGCTCTGTATCTCTCACGAACTCTCCTTCCTGCTACCGGCAAGTTTAGACGCCAGTTTCCACGTATCCCTAGGACATATATTCTTAGCACGTGACTGTACCAGCGCAAGGTTATACCTACTTTCGTTTCTTTAAATGTTATTATGGATCCTCGACTGGCGCGAGTTCGCGCAGGATAGGAAGAGGTGGTGTCGGAGGCCAAAATCAACGTTGGATCCTTGTCTAAGTTCTTACCTCCTCAGCCTCTCAGGGGAGGCGCTGAGCGACGTGCTGGTGCTGTGGTTAGAGGCGTTCGACAGCGGCGATCCGTGGGGCCGCGCCGAGCCGCGTCCGCGGTGGATCCGCAGCGTCAACCGGTTGTCGTCGAAACGGTTGCCCATGCCTTTGCCTGGGGGTTGGGGATATTAAGGTTATAATCATCAGCAATAATCATCATTACTGGCACCGATGACAACCCGAGATAGACATTCCTGGCGCAAGTGCACAAGGAGGCCTGACCAGGGGCGTAGCTACCGCCGTATCAGCCGTATCAATGATACAGGGCTCCCGGGCCACAGGGGCTCCAAAACGTGTGTGAGTAAAAATTCGTATTGTTATCCTCAATTTCAGTTAAACCCTATTTCCCAGAAAAAAATCTTTAGTAAATTTCAGACCAGGGTCGGGGGCCCCCTCCGCCAAAGATAAAAATTAAGTGATACAATCCGTTTACATTCCCTTTTCGCTTAGAGATAATTAACATTTTAAAGAAAAAACAACAACTTAGGGCGCACTCACTCATTACTTCATTGAAATTGTGTAAAAAATGCACTCATGGCATCTTCTCTCATGAAAATCTTGACCTCATGTACAACATTTTCAGCACTATCGGTGAGGTCATAAGACTTAAAAAACTCCTTACTCCGTTCATTCCTCAACGGGTCAGATGGACCTGGCTCATAATAAAATCGTTTTGGCCCACACGCTTTCACGACTTTTTTTGACTGTTTTTAAGTTAATCGTGGAAACTTTTGAAAGCCAAAATTTCAGATATAAGGCTTGCTCGCTCATTAATTAATTGTTTGCGGAGTTAATTTTATTATACACCAGAAAGTCTACATCGTCGCTATAGTCCATTTACTGATTTTACGTTTATTTATTTAAATTGTTCAAGTATTCTGCAGGGGTAATTGGTGAAACTTTCGAGCTCGCTATGTTCGTTTATTCAACAAAATATGTCATTTTTATTTACAAAAATTCCGAGGTCCTACCCGGCTTTTAAGGAGTCTCTTGTCATACAAACTACTAACATAAAATATGAACAAATTATACACCTAAGTTTCCTCATTAGACAAAGTGATTTCACTTTGTCTATTGGAGAAAACCGCATGAAAAACCGTTCTATAGTTTTTGAGTTTATCGCGAACAGCCTGACAGAGGCGGAACTTTGTTTCATAATATGTTATTTTTATTATTCAAGTGATTCGACGCCCATACTACATTTCTCTCGATATTCTTTCATTTGTTTGAGTGTTTAGTGATTGTATTATGATTTATACTATTGGTAAACGTATTCAATGGTGCGCAAAATGGGTTTCTTTACAAAAGCAGTTAAATAAAAAAGCACATGTCGCCGCTAGATGGCGTTGTTTTGTGATTTCATTATTTCTTTTTCATTGCTTTGTATTACATTATTAACATGTAGAAATCTATTTAGCGCACAATTGGACAGATTTTCTAATGGCCAATTGCACAAACTTACATTAAAAACATCAAACCCATTAAGGAATGTCGATCAAACGTTACATAAAATTTGTATGAAAATCGTACCGCCTTAACATGCGAATAGCTTGGATTTGAGTTACTCATTAGTATTCTTTGTAGTTGTGGGTACTAACTAGGGGGGCCCACAGACAGCTATTGATACGGGGCCCCTGGAGAGCAAGCTACGCCACTCGACCTGACCCCAGTTAATCTTGTATAAGAGCAGAAGGAAGAAGAAGAATCATCATCATCATCGGTCAGACGGAGGTGCGTCGGTGGCTTAATGTCTAGCGGGTCCGGCTCGAGAGTTACAGAGTTTGATCCCCAATGCCATCATGTACCAATGACTTGTGTGAGTTATGTACATTAGTTGGACATTAACATTACGCTATTGCGTAAGGACTAGTATTATCTGTCTAGCTGCCTCCTAGATCAGCCCTGCCGCAGTGTCGTAACACGCTAGTATATAGAAGTCTTTGGTCATAAGTCCTAAGATTCGGTGTCCTAATTGGCATCGGGTGCGATCATGGTCGTACGACGGACATCGTCCTCCCAATAGGAGGCCTCAAAACCGCCCGTCACAAGACTTTGGCGCACAACTATTACCAATTAGGACAGCGCCTAAGAGATACTTCGAGCATAGCGTGTTCCTTATCACATTGAGTGAATTGGTGAACCACGAGTACCACTGTAAGACGAAGAACTGTATAATAAGAAAACATAGCCAATTTCCCAAGAAAAAGCTTTGGATTATCACCTCTCACAGAATAAAAGCGAGCTCGGATTTCGCTGTTGCTTTATAGTTTCGCAGGTAAACAACCGCGGTGATCAAGAAAACAGCTCCTAAACCAACAGCGTAGCCTGAGGGGCGGTCTAGCGAAACTGTCTATGGCATACGAAATAGCCCTGGGGAGGGTAACCATTTTTATTTTCAAACACCTTCATGCCGCTTGACAAGGGCCTAATTCTCACGCTGTGACATCTCGTATTCGAATTTTTTTCTAGCCACATAATAATGACATTGAAATATCTATTGCAGCCAAAAATATTTTTTAAACTATCATCGACAGTCGTATATTGCCGAAGATCAATTTCAGTGTCGTTTTAATACAGTTTTTTGGTTAGAGTAAATTACCAATTTGAGATGTCACAGCCCGAGGATCACCTCCCTGGCGGCTTGTATGATGGAAGCCTTCGATCCTTATTTTTGCCAAAATCAAATTAAATTCAATAAACTGCCGGTTCTCAAAATGTATACTGACTTTTGTTCATCTGTTAATGAATCACAATGATTAATTCTACTAATACCGACAAAGAAAGGTATTACATCGTCAAGTAATCTTTTTACCGGTCATAGCACTTCCATCCTAGACAATAATATTAGGTTTTACATATGCAATTCTTCTGCAAATAACCTACCTATCAATTTATAAGAAACGTCTGGATATGCAAATCTCTAAAATTCAGCTGGATCTTGAATTGTACTCATTGATTTTATGCAGGGTAAGTCCCGTTATTTTTTAATTTAAAATAATCCCGAATTTGACGCGAGCGAAGCCACGGGCAAAAGCTAGTATCTCATAAGCTTAGTTAGCTGGCCTAGTTTAGGCTCCAGTCTCCCTAAAAAATATTCTAATTAAAAAAACTGTCACCCACTTGTAATCTAACATTTTATTTCGTGAAAACAATAAATATAATTATGCTTTATTATTAATTATCTCGGGTTCGGGCACGCGTGGGTGATGCCCCTGGTTTTGCAAACGTCCATAGGCTGCGGTGCTTACCATCAGGCAGGCCGTAAGCTTGTTTGCCACCTTAGTGGTACCTATATAAAAATATGATTTTATTATAACACACCTTTTCACACGCTTTTCAAGTCCAGCAAAGTCAGCTTTACCAACCAGAAATGTACAGGGTGGGTTTCCATAGCACGATCGCGTATACCTTAGCAAGGACGTCAAATCACGTGCCGACAAGTCCACAATCAAGCCTGCTCACCTAGCTGAGGAATGTACGTGATATTTTTGCTAAACGGCAGTCCGCAGTTGAAATTGAACGGGGTCCAGCGTCAACATGAGGTTAGGGATGGGAAGGACGCGTTTCGGATGTCGATACGGATGCGAGTTTAAAATTTTTTAGGATTCGATATTTGTATATTTTTGAGAAATGTAATAGAGTACAGTTGATTCAGTTACAAGCTACAACACAACACAATTCTGTAAAAAGTAAACTAGATCGCGTTAAATTAGTTAGACATCGGCTAGTTTCGGCTTCGTACTTTTTTTTTTATATAATAGTGGGAGACATACGAGCATGCTTACTATGTAGTTCATCTGATAGTAGGCGATTAGAGCATCGAATGCACGACCCTCACTCACACGCGTGCGACAGAGGCGACGCTCAACGAAGCGGAACTATCCGATGTGCATTATTTATCGCTGACATCTAAAGCCGAAACTAAGGGACGCCATTTTAAAATCTCATGTCAATACCAATAACAGCGAGGCTCTCACTGAATCAGTTAAATCACAAACTTATCTGACTTGACGGCGCCGCTGATGTTGGTATTTACATGTTTTTTCAAATACATTTCAAAATGAAGTGCCGCTATTTTTTCTCAGATCCAGTTTTGGCCACCAGGTCAGATAAGTATGTAGCGCTGTATATAGTTCTCACATAAAAAAGTAACATTTTACAGATTTATAATTAAGAGTATGATATCCGCAAATTTTAATTACAGCAACGGATCTCAACATCACTAGTCTTGAATTTCTGCCTTCGCTTTTGCCAGATTCCTCTCGGGTGTCGGGTCATTCTCGGTCGTTAGGCGGCTTGTTTTGCCCCGCCAGGGGTTTGACGCGTCGGTATGTGTTCGCATGTGGTCGCGGTATGTATTTTTTAACCCTAGACTTATACAGACGGGTGTTATGGTGTGTGTGTCAGCGTGTTGTGGCTACGTAGCCCTCGAAGGGATGGACCGATTTTGATGCGTTTTCTTTATTTGGAAACCAGTTTAGTTCTTAGGATTGTACCATAATAGTATGTAGAGGTCTATCATTGTGCAGGTGTCCGAGCATAAAGGACAGCATAAACGGTGCGGTGGTGCATGGTTTGTGGTGTAGCACCGCACAGGCATGTTTCATCTTCCGTGTAGCATCACTTGGACACTTTCGTTAAAAGAAAGGCGGAAAACATTTATTACACAGGACGCCACGACACGATAATAATTCATTTATAACTTTGCATCTACAAACCTCTGCGCGAAGTCTATTAAGATACTTCCAAACGGGCCAACCAAGTTATAGCCCAGTGGAAGAGTAATAAAAAAATCGTTGTTATTAGAGGACAAGAAAGGGGCCAATTAAAAAAAACTCAGAAAATCAAGAAAAGGCCCCCAAGAAACCCCTACACATGGAGGAGGCCTACATCCAACAGCGAGATTGTTGATGATGACAATTTTAATTATGTGGTCGAACCTCTGGTGTTGTGGTTGACGAAATATGCAACACCTGAGGGATTACAATCCTCACCTTTAGTAGTCCTGAACCCCTGGTTGATGGCCTTGGTAGTCCTGACAGCCGCCTTGTATATCCTCCAGTAGAAGAACAGCATCACGAACATAGGAATGTAGAAGGACCCCAAGGCTGAGTAGACGACGTAGCCAGCGTCGTTGGTCAGCTCACAGGTCCAGGGGCACGGTGGGTTGGGCGACCAGCCGTCTTTGAGCTCCGCTTCCTCGGGCTGTGGAGAAGATAGAGGGCATTTTAGGGTGGATGTTGGTGGGGTGTTAAAAGTTGTGGTATAGAAACGCTGGTCAAGTCAATCGTTCGCCGATTTGTAAATACAAGTATCTAATTGTTCTTCCATTTTTAAATCCAATACTTAATGAATATATCACATTCTAGTATCATCATCTTCATATTGTGGTCGAACATCCACTACTACACGCATCCCTCTGGTATGTAAGGCATATATCCCTCAACAACATATGTGAAATGTGGGAAGATTTATAGCAAACATGCCATCACCAGCTAAAATCTAAGCAGTTTCATAATAAGTCTTTCTTTGTTCCCTCAATTCTCCATGTCTATGGGCGACTACTTACCAAGTGACTGGGTGGTTTCCTGTGTTATTGCTGAAGATGACGATCTTGACATGGCTCGTTTGTCCCTTTTATCCACATGCGCAACTGTTTTTCTAGTGTTTGAAGTCAGCTGTAGAAAGAATGGGCCCATAGCATGCATTCACTTTGCAGCTAAGTACACTTAAATCTTTTAACGAAGTTTGTGAGGTTTTAGACCAGCAGTTATAGGCTGTTAATGACAATGAGACACGAAGCAATGCGATGGTGGCACTCAGCATTAGCTGAAAGGAATTTTTGCAACCCTGGATTTTTTTATTGTGGAGGCACACGGGTGGATTTTTACCTGATGGAAAGTGGCCACCGTCGTCCAGGGGAAGGAACGTAACCTAAGGGGAGCTGATGCGGTGTCGGCTTTTAAGGTACCTAAAATCAACCACTGACCTAAAAGGTGATAAGGGCAATTGTATCACGTCTCACCTTCTTATCCTTCCACCCGACCAGCGGCGGGAAGCATATGACGAAGGACAGCACCCACAACCCGCCGATCAGCGCCTTGGCGCGCCGCCGGCTCATGATGCTGGGGTAGCTGACGGGCCTGGTGACCGCCACGTAGCGGTCCAGTGAGATCGCGCACAGGTTCAGGATGGAGGCCGTGCACATCCAGACGTCGACAGCCAGCCAAACGGAGCACCAGACGTCGCCGAAGATCCATACCTGGTGGAGGAAAGGAGTTTTTTGACATTAAAATTATAAGAAATATAAATTGTATGGTATTGTGTTCCTGCCAGTGAGTAAGGTCTTCAGTAGTCCATGGGGACCGCTAACTTCAGACGCAGATTTAAAAATAGTTGTGACACGACACGCTAGATGGCACTGGATGTCTGTTAGATCGCGCTAACGAGGCAGACTTAAACTTAGACTCAGTATATAAGGTGGCAGGAATTTAGGAGCTCGATCAATGTCTCCGTACACGGTCCCATCGGAAGTTTATATTAAATCTGTAATTTAATATTTCTAGTAGGTAAATGGGTTCCAGACAATTTTAAAGTGGAACCTTTACGGGAGTTGTACGTTACGTACCATTGTTCCATTTGTAGGTTGCCTTTCTACGTTGTATCTACGAGCCGAGGCACGCTAATAACCACACAAGGCCATATTTCACCGAATTACGTGCAGGCTAAAGCCAAGTTAATAAATCTTAGTTTCTAGGATTATCGAGATTGGCGATTGCGTGCTCTATAGCCGAAAGTAACTACCTAACTACCCAATATTGAGAATACGGCTCCTGTTATTTCCGGCAGAGCAAAATGTAGCAACAGCAACCCATTCGATTGCACGCGTGTCGTGCAAGGCGCTGGCTACGGATTAGAGGCAGGCCAATGACGAAAGAAAGTTTTTTATCCGACTGCGAAACGCAAAGCAGGGTAATGTATTTATCAGCCTAAAAAATCTGTAAATATTAAGTGTCCGTGTCCACCTACCTAAATAAAATTGGGGCCCCACCTGCTTTCTGATTTGATTTGATTTGAAATGAAACAAAAGTTTGCACTTTACACAACTATTTACTTACAGCATTCGGATTGTTTCTAACTTTTCAGTTATTTATAGCAGTCGGAATCTTTAGCTTTTATCCGAGCCGAACGCGTCGAACGGATCGAAGTCATCGAGGCCTCGCACACTTATCCGCACGGAATGCATCGACCGCGGCTAAAGAATTTTATTCCCGGCAGTGCAAAATGTAGCACCAACCCATTCGATTACACGCGTGTCGTGCAAGGCACCGGCAACGTGCAATTAGAGGCAGGCCAATGGCGAAAGAAACTCAATTTTAAGGTTAACGCACACATATCCGAGCCGAACGCGTCGAACGGATCGAAGTTAACGAGGCAGCGCACACCTATCCGCATCGAATGCATGAATCGCGCAGAAAGAATCTAGGACAAACGAGTAGACAGCCTACCTCATGGTAAGCGGTAACTGTCGTTACTACATGCATTTAGGCTGCAGATAAAGAGAAACGTGTGTAGGCCGTGTGGTGTCCGGCAGAGTAGAATAGCACCAACCCTTTAGACTTGTGGGTGTCGTACAAGGCGACTAATATTTCCGAGGCAAAAGATCTAAAGTCTCCGTAGGCTGGAAAATGGGCAGCAGCGTTTTCCATTGTTACATTTACAACACTGCGATCTACAACCCGCCTGCCAAGCGTGGAAATTATTTATTTACTTATTTATTTATTTATTTATTGGAGTACCAACAGCTATATAAAACATAATAAGTAATATATTAGAATCAATAAGCCAATTACAGGTCCTCGCTAGTAGCAACAGAATAAAATAAAAAAGGAAAGTAAAACTGCACAGCAATAATATGACAGAATACAAAATGAAATTATTGCGTACCAAAAAAATAATAATAATAATAATAATATAAAAGACAAAAGAATAAATGAATGCGCTTACAATTTTCCAAATTGAATACATTGTACGCTGCCGACAACAACCCATTTCGCACAAACTATTTTGTTTATAAAATAATGTACATGCTTACCACTCTAGACTTGAAGCACAGAAAAATAAAGGTGTAGGTGGTAACAATTCAGGGAGTACCGTCAAAAAAATTATGACAATAACCTTCCCTTTCGTGGGAGAGGCCCTAAGTCCTGCAGTGGACTGTTATGGGCTGTGATGATGAAAGAGAAACGCAGGTGCGTTGTCACTAGAAGGACTAAGACGAAATGCCTCGTGCCTGTAATTGCGCTGGATACTTTATTGGCTTGGCGGAATTAGATAAGGCGGTGGTACTCATCAAGACGGACTCCTGAATTTTTAAAATCGGTCAAGTAGTTTTTGAGTTAATAATCCATTACAAACAAATAAACAAACCGACAAACAATCAAATCATAATATTAAACAATTATAATATTAGTATAGATTATTATTATTTCAATGAAAATCTAAGTTCAGAAAACATTGACCTTCCATAGGACACAACTCATTTGAGACGAAATCGTAAAAACATTTAATACAATTTGACGAATAATCTGTCTGTCGGTCGCCCCCTAGCTCTGTAATTAGATCACTCCATCGAAAACGAGATTGTGCCCAGAATTTAATTGCGTTAATCTAGACTCAGACTTAAAAAATGATCTAATCAAGCTGTAATTTGGTCTAGAAAGTTTTAAAGGTAAAAGGTAAATCATGGTGAAAAATTATTGTTGGGAGACAGTTTAATCAGTTTTTTACTTTTATTTCTTGGGGTCTTATTCTTGGCTGTTTGTGTGACCTTGATATTTAATCTCAATGACGACTGTATGGTTTGTTTTACTATTCGAGTAGCTTTGTAAATAAAAATGGAATTATCTGCAAGGACTTCAATATCATGACATAGTATAAAACAAAGTCGCTTCCCGTCGTCTATCCTTATGTATTTATGTATGATTCGATCTTTTAAACGCACCTTGATTGACCACGCAAAAATTCACGGAGACTGTCCTTCTGAAAACTTTTCTACTGACATGGAAATGATTCAAGAAGCATACCTACCTACCTACTTTGTAATCGTACGAAGCCGAAGCGAATTTGCAAAACAGCCTCTTATGAATATTAATTATAATTAAATTTCTACAATGAAACCCACGCGCAGTAATTTCACCATCACAACGGTTCTCGATCCGGAAATTTGCCGCAACTAAATAGCTTTATTACGGCTGATAAGAACCTACGCTTACGCTAAATTAGTTGAATGCCAACCGATGTTCTTACGGTGAGGGGAAACATCGTAATGAAACCTGCACATTTAGACGACTGATTGAGTCGCCATGATCCAATATCTCCAAGTTTCCCTGGTAGCAGGTCAGATGGCAGTCACTCCATTGTAATTATTTGGTCTGCCAAATCCTGGATCATGGTTAAGGCAGACCCTGGGCCTTCATGTGCAGAACCAGAAATTAACGCTGATTTTTAAGTACCTATGCTTCCCACACGCGCCGTACCTCCCGCAACTGACATCCGTATTCAGACGCGTTACTATGAAGTCTCACAGTGCGGGCGAATGCATAGGGTACCAAGTAAAGCCTCCCCCACCCTGGGTCCTATGATCCTATCGACCTCTCGATAATACGGACCGCGTCAGAATTAATCACGGGCGCTGCGCACGCTTACTTGTTGGTGGCTTGGGCGTGCGCACTTCTTTACACCCACAAATCCAGTTGTCTATAAGCGCCTTTCCTTAATGAGCTGACGTCACAACACACTCTCTACTACCCTATTGGCCAGCTCCATACTCCTTCCCTCCCTCCCCTACCTCTTTTTCTGCTCCTTTCCTCCTCCATTCTCCGCATACGGTACCAAGCATATACAGACACTCCTAGCTTCGCAACGTTCGCCTCTGAGCAGGCGCGGATCCAGGGCAATGGGTGTAATTGCCACTCAACCTCGACTCTCACTCACAATCTCCCACGGTTTTATGAGCCAAAAGGCCAAAAATTTGAAGCTCGCTGCGCTCGCTCAATTCTTTTATTGATTTTATCAATCACTCAAAAATTTTGAGCTCATTCATTGCATTCAGTTTTGTCATACTATTCACCAATCTTTCAAAACCTTAAATTCCGACGCTACGCTCGCTCAAATATTAATTTTTACAGTCACCCCAGCTTTAAAAGCGAACCATAATGTTAAAAGTTTCGTGCGCGCTCCGATTGCACACTTAATAATTTGAATTTCTTTTATTACGATCAGCATCACACATCATCATAGCACATAAGCCAAAATTTCAAAAATTTCGAGCTCACTTCGCTCGCTTATTAATTTATTGCTCAGCTTTTAAGACAAGAATATCCAAAAGATCAAGCTCGCTGCGCTCGCTCATTCATAGGTTTCAGTTACTCTTCTTACCTTTCACCAAGCTCGTTGCGGTCGCTCATTCATTAATTTCCCTAAGTTACTTTTTTAAAGATTACCCATTGTTTACATTGTTAAAACCCAAAATATG
This sequence comes from Blastobasis lacticolella, assembly GCA_905147135.1. Classification (NCBI taxonomy): domain Eukaryota; kingdom Metazoa; phylum Arthropoda; class Insecta; order Lepidoptera; family Blastobasidae; genus Blastobasis; species Blastobasis lacticolella. Next base: position 14,410,763 of record LR990061.1, read on the forward strand.
ATAAATATTAAAATTATCTTGGCGTTAATGTCCCGGCTGTACTCTCGACAACGAGGGCCCGGGGTCCGCTTTGACCATGATCCAGGATTTAGCGATCAGGTAATTACAATGGAGCGACTACCATCTAACCTTCGTGACCCTGCCACCAGGGGAACCTGACCTTCAGGGGAATTCAGTTTGCCTGAATTTGCAGGTTTCATCACGATGTTTTCCCTCACCGTAAGAGCATCGGTTAGTGTTTAACTAATGTATATAACTCAGAAAATAGTCATTGGTACATGGTCGCAGCGGGATTCGAACCCGGTACCTTTCGCTTACGAGTTGGATACTCAACCGCCTGGCTACCGACACTCAAAATATGATAAATATTTATTTCTTTAAATTACTATTGTAAGGATCACCTATTGCTGTTAAGACTTAGAAATGTCAAAAATAGCGAGCTCGCTTCATTCGCTCATTAATGTAATGATCACCTCAAGCTTATATAACCCAAAATATCACAAATTACAAGCTGACTCCACTCGCTCATTCATTCAACTCACTCGACATTTTAAGACCTCTAACATAATTTACCTACAATTATCAACCCTTTATTATTGTTTAGTACGTATGGAAATGTATAATGTATATTTAGTTGTTTCTCATGTAAGTGAAATGTATTTTTTATGAGAAAATAAAGATTCTTTAACCCGAAACGTAAAAAATGTCGAGCTCGCACCGGTCGCCGATCACCGCAGCTTTTTAGACCTAAAATGTAAAAAATTTCGAACTCTCTCCGCTCGCTCAGACATTCGTTGTTCTCCCTTAGGGTTTAAAACATACAATTTCCGACCTCGCTCCGCTCGTTCATTCATTTATCCGACTTAAAAGGGCACACTTATTTTTTACTCAGGGCGCTCGCTCATTGAGTAGAGAATACCTATAATTAGAAGATACCTATAATTTTGACCTTTGTTTCCCCTCAACCAAATCCTGGAACGTAATGATCATCTTTTGATTTTAATTTTGAATCTTGTAGTATTGGTCGATTTGTAATGGATCACTCAATTTGAAAGAAATTTGGAGAATCAAATAGTGTCATATTTTATAGGTATATATTTGTAAATTTTTCAATTAACTGAACACTCCAAGACACAAAAGTAAATATCATAAAATTGAAATAGCTTCGCACTATCTACCCTCTGGGATTCCAGAGAGCCAGTATCTGAATAAGTAATATTATTTTCAAAGCAAAATACTAAGAAAACCTCCTTCACAATTTTCGAAGAGGGCAATTATTTCGGTCACAAATAAAATAAAACTAACGCCACGATTATTCCACTGCCTAATTATAAACAGTACAACAATAATTTACAGTTGTGATTTTATAAATTCAAAGAACTCAGTCTAGACTAGAATAGCGTAGGTACAAGCTACAGAAATTAAAACTGTGTTTAATATCTAGGTACAATTCGAGAATAGAGAATAAGTTGTTGGGGGATTATGTTTTTATGATGGCTTACGTCTTGGTTTCGTTATCCGTTTCCGTCGCCGCCGACAGAGAGAGACAGATAACGAAAAGGACACACCTATGTGAAAGATAACAATTAATCATCATCATATCAGCCGGAAGACGCCCACTGTTAGGCCTCCCCCAGAGTTCTCTACAAAGGCCGTACTTGTGCCTTTCGCATTCAGTGGTGGTTCATTGTCGCACCTTGTGGCAGACCTACCCACACTGCGTCTTCCGGTACGTAGTCGCAATTCGAGAACTTTGTTGCCCCATCGGCCATCTGTTCTGCGAGCTATGTGCCCTGCCCACTGCCTGGCAATCTTTCAGGCTATGTCGGTGACCTTGGTTCGCTTGCGCATCTCCTTATTTCTGATTCTATCGCGCAACGAGACTCCGAGCATAGCCCTTTCCATTGTCTTTGGATATTGAGCTTTCTTATGAGGCCCATAGTGAGCGGCCACGTCTCTGTTCTGTAGGTCATCACTGGCAACACACATTGGTTAAAGACCTTTGACACACACTTTGAGACACAGCGGTAATTAGGACGAAAACATATGGCGTAGCTTCCTGAACGCTGCCTAATTAAGTTGGATTCGGGTGTGCAACACATTGATAATAATCCCGATATTGTTAATGACTTTAGGTAGCGGTGATCCCTTTCCATCTGCTTGTCTTTTCCGTATGACATAAAAATAACCACAAGATACATTCAAACAAAACGTTTACGACAGAGATCCATAATAGCACTACGGTGTAGTTAGCACAGCGACCTACAAAAACCAATATAAGATAAGCTAGCCTCTCTATAGACGCGCATAGCAATGTTAACTCCTTTATACTGGTTATTATAGGTCGATATGCTGTCTTGCCCCGATTGGCTCAATGTCAATGTTGGATGGGATGTGATTGAACTTTTGACTTTGAAACCGCACTTGAATAGCAGTTTGAACTTTAGGCTTCGGGTTGGGGGTTCGGGGAGGTTTACCATCGGGGTTCTCAAGTAGAAGTTACTTGAGAATGTATTTATTACACTAGCTTTACTAAGTCGCCTCGTTTATGCAGACTTTGTTGGTAAACACAATTACTGGTCGTAGAGATGATATGAGTATGGAGTGTTAAAAATATAACCTACAAAAATAGGGCTGTCACTGTCAGTGTGGGATTGAAGTGGCGTAACTTATAGAGATGTAGAGATATATTAGAGGTCGCTTCAGAGGCGGGCAACGCATTGGTAACTCCTCTGGTGTTGCTGATGTCCATAGACGGCGGTAACCACTTCCCATCAGGGCACCCTTGCCTGTTTGTCTGCTGTTTAAAATAAAAGAAAACTTGTGCTTTGTATATTTACGGAGGGAACTTCACAATATCTAATAGACTGTGAGGGCGCCACTGTCTATTAGACGTCATTCATTTTCATATTCATTTATTTAGTAAATATTTAACACCATCATGCAATTATTTTGTAACAATTATTAATATTGGCCGCGTGATGTCCGGCAGAGTAGAATAGCATCAACTCCTTACACTCGTGGGTGTCGTACAAGGCGACTAATGTTTTCGAGGCAAAAGATCTAAGCGTCTCCGTAGACTGGAAAATGGGCAGCAGCGTTTTCCATTGTTCTAATACTGCGATCTCCAACCCGCCTGCCAAGCGTGGAGATTATGGCAATAACCTCCCCTTTCGAGGGAGAGGCCATTAGTCCTGCAGTGGACTGATATTGGCTGTGATGATGATGATGAATTATTAATATTAGTCATCTGACGTAAGACGACTCGAGTACAAGAAAAATCCACTTTGTGGCGATAGTTGACGTTTAGGAGACCCACAAAACGTTGGTCTAGTTGGTTCTGAAATCCACACAAGAGGATATGTAATCGATATTTTTTGTACTCGATGACGTAGCCGACGGCGTACTACGTAGAGATCAAAATTTTTTAATAACCTACCTAACCGATACAAAACATCCGATAACCCGTCCAGGCGCGGATCCAGGATTTGGTTGAAATGAATTAATGAGTGAGCGGAGCGAGCCTGGGGGAGAACAACGAATGTATGAGCGAGCGGAACGAGTAAGAAATTTTTGACATTTTGAGTCTTAAAAGCTGGAGTGATTAATGAATGAGCCACCGGAGCGAGCTCGACAGTTTTGACGTTTCAGGTCTTAAACGTTGGGGTGATAAATGAATTATTGGTTATAAAAGCCTCAGGTGATTATTTAATTAATGAGCGAGCGGACCGAGCTCGCAATTATGGACATTTTTGGTCTGAACAGCAATCTGTGAGCTTCATAATAGTAATTGAAGGAAATCAATTAATGACTGACAACGAGTTAGGTGAATGATAAGAAAAGTATCTGAAACCTATGAATGAGCGAGCGAATCAACCTCGAAATTTTTTCCATTTTTGGAGCGAGCACAGCTAGGTTTTGGATTAGAAATACTGGTAAATAGTATGAAAAAACTGAAGTAACTCAATAAGTGAGAGACGCGAGCTCGAAATTTTTGACATCTTGTTGTTTTAAAAACCTGGAGTTAATGATAAAATAAATAAAATAATTGAGCGAGCCCAGAGAGCTCGGAATGTTTGGCCTTTTGGCTCATAAAACAGTGGGCGATTGCGATTGCCCCCCCCCCCCCTGGATCCGTGCCTACATATTTTTGAAACTACTTTACTGGAGCAAATCTAAAAACTATTTTGATTAAACTGCTTTTCAAATAAACCTGATAGAAATCGGTCTATCCGTTCGGGAGATACGATGCTACAGACAGACACCCACAGATACAGAGACACACGGCAAACTTATAACACCACTTTTGGTTAGGGGTTATAAATGAAGTTCAGTCAGTGTAGCTTTGATATTGTAGCGTTTGTAAAATAATTTTTAATATCTGCATATCAGCTTTTTTGTTATACGGCAGACAAGCAGGCAAGCGGGCCACCTGATGGAAAGTGGTCACCTCTATGGACATCAGCAACACCAGGGGCGCTACCAATGAGTTGCCCGCGTCTGAACGACCTCTAATATATCTCTTGAACGATCCCATGTCATAGTCCAAAGGAAACACTGTGGCTGGGAGCTTACAAGAAAAGGTCAAACAAATTAAATATTTTCTCCTCATTATATTCGTTTAGCTAAATTCTGCTCTCCAGTCTCTGGCATCGTTAAAATACATTTAGCTAACGGAAAATGGCCAGTTCGACGAAGTATGAATGTTATATTCCAAAAGTTTACCGAGAAAATGTTCAAAAACTATTGCGAACTATTTAAGAACGTAACTTGGATAAGAAAAGATATTACAAGTATTTGCTGTAGAATATTTTTGTTGTATAGAATTTTTCATAGGAGATAGTTTGCACGGGTTTTCTCGCATTTTCTTTACTTACGCATCTAACATAAATAAATACCTTTATTTCAAATATAGATATCCATAGCCACTTATCATTACGTACAGAAATTACAAATTAAATATCAATTGCATAATTTCTGTCATTTAAAAAACACTCTTTACTTTTTTTTTTAGTTTATTATTTTTGTATGCTGCCTTTTTTAATAGACTCTATACTAATTACGTACCTACATTTAAACATTAATTATAAAAAAAATTAAAGTAAAGTATTGTAAATTATACATTGTCAACTTAATAATTAAAAAAGAGAATTGTAAATATTGTAAAAACATAAAATTAGGACGCTATTTGCCCCCATCGTCCGTATGTTCTAGACAGTAACAGCCTATCTGACAGATTGCTTATTAAAGTTTCCACATGTCTGCACCCTGGACATGAGCCTGGCTATGCGGGTCCTTTGAACGGCGTAGGAATTGACACGCGGCCTTAGGTACATACCAGAGACGCTGCTTGTCTCGCTTCAATCCTATTAGTTGCCTAAAACATTGTTATAAGCCACTCTGAGTTTGTCATGTGATCGTTTAGGGCTGATTTTTCAATCCTCAGATAAAATTTATCTGCCCGATAAAGTAATATACTGCCAAATTAAAACAACCTATAATCCCTCAATTATATATGAAGTAATGATACCATTTTATTTTAGTCGCAACTTATCTGTCTGATATGTTTTATCTAAGGATTGAAAAATCGGCCCTTAGTTTGTCCAGAGGTGACACAGATAAACCTTCCGGAAGAAATTATCTAACTGATCAGTCTATGGAACATTATTCAGTTACGTGTTTTGGGAGAAGTTAGCAGAGATACAGACAGACACAGAAAGCGACAAAATTGTATACTAAGTATGCAAGGATTAGGGCTAGGCTCAAATATTCATTTTGTACCAATGACTCTTTTCTGAGTTATGTACATTAGTTGAACACTAACCGATGCTCTTAGGGTGAGGGAAAACATCGAAAAACCTGCACATTCAGGCGGCTGAATGTGTAACAATCACTTACTTAGTTTAGGCGTCCAAATAAACAATAACTATAAGTAAATACCTAATGTACCTAATTTACTCTGAAATTGTAAATACTCGGAAGTAACCTCGATTTTATTTGTACTCATTTATCGTAAGTAGGTAATATAGTAACTATGCTCATTTGTAATTTATTTTTAAGATTTGTTTTGAATGAATTATTATTTATTAATTTATATAAAATGATCTAATCTGGTCAGGTTCCCCTGGTAGTATAGTCACAGAGGTCAAATGGCAGTCGCAAATCCTGGACAATTGTCAAGGCGGACCCCGGGCCCTCGTGCGCGAGAGCACAACCGGGACATTAACGCCAGGATGACCATCGTTACGATAGTGTCACGGACTGCCAATAGGCTCATTCTAGACTGTTCAACTAGTCACAGAATGCCCAAGACGGAAGACCTTGGTAATTAACGCCAAGATAATTATTTTATACAGATGGCGTCTCCATCCTCTTTTCCCTCTTCTAAAACATTAGCGTTTCATTGCGAAACAAAAAGTCACCTCTTGATTATTAAAAGAGGGTAGTATTAAAAACTAATTAAGTCCAACCGTTTGTTACCGTCAGAGGAATGCAGAAAAGACACTCTACTGGGATAAAGCAATTACTACCTAATAGCTACAGTTAAAGGTTCATTTTCCAGTGACCGCCACCGCCAGTATTAAACTTCCAATGACATCTGAACGTTTCAAAACAGATCGTCTGATTGAAATTGAGATTGGAATGAATAAAATTTCGCTTAAGGAATTAGGACTTCACAAAAGAGACCCTACTGGCTGGAGATAAGGTTTAGAATTACAAAGCAGGTAATGTGTACTTTAGTTAAGATGGCGTACGCCGTTACGTAAAGGTGTGAAAGATAGGAAAGATCTGTACCAACGCCATGATGGATGTTATGGGCTACAGTTACCGGTTACCAGGTGGCAGCGTTGTATGGAGAAGGCGTAAAATCTGTATTTTTATTCACAAAGATAAAAAAAATTGACAAACATAAAAAAAACTAGTAGACCCGGCGTGACTTCACCAACTTTACCCCTTTCTACCCTTTTTTTCTTGGTCATAAACCTTCATCTTGGATCACTCTATCTATTGTTTATTCATCATATCAGCTGAAAAGGCCAGAAATCTCGACAAAAGCCGGTCCTGTGCCTTCCGCATACAGCTGGTACCTGCGATCTTTACCAGGTCGTCTGTCCACCTTGTGGGAGGCCTACCCACGCTGCATCTTCCGGTATGTGGTCGCCATTCGAGAACTTTACTACCCCATCGGGCATCTGTTCTTCGAGCTTTGTGCCCTGCCCACTGCCACTTTAGCCTAGCAATCCTTGTTCCAATCCTAATGTTGAATACCGCATTAAAATCTGTTGCGAAGTTTAAAAGTTCTAAGCGTATATAGATACGTACGTGTTCGTACTTTCAAATTTATAGATAAGGGGTTTTAAACTAAAACCTATTATTCTTTATTTATGTACGTACCTACATATTTTTACCCGACTGCGACAGAAGGAAAGTTATGTTTTTCGAGAGTATGTGTTTGTATGTAATTTTTTTTGGCACTGGCGACAGCTATCAATACAATCGAGTCCCCACTCAATAAAGTTCTTGAAGAAGGCGCGTTTTTTAAAATATATGCAACTTATCCACTTAAAAGAATTTTCAGTTTTTGAATAGCAGTCGGGGTTATCAGTTTTGTTAAATATGCGTTTGCATACTTATGCACACATACTTATTTTTACGCGAATTTTATTTATTTATTTATTTATACTTCATGCACAAACAGTACATTGGCGGACTTAAAGCTAAAATAGCATTATCTACCAGTCTACCAGGAGAGACTAGTAGTTAGTTTTCAAAGTTTGTCAAAATTGCGATATTTGTAATCGACACTTCCAACTGTCGCAACTAATGCGGGTGCCAAACGATCTCTGTGCGGTAACTATGCGGGCGCGTTGCGCGTTTGATATAAAATTTCTGTAATTAAAACCAAAATTGCATAAACGTTTAGGACAAATCGTGCTGAAACCGTGTTCCGCTTTAGTCTCTAACGAATAAATTGTTGCAAATGCAATTTATTCTGTGATTCAACGAAATGAAATGAAAACACGTTTTAACGTTCGGGGTCGTCCCGTGACCACGATGCATGCAACTGCGTCGAAATACCGGGCTACTCGTCAACAAAGATACGCGGTAGGAAACCCGGAACATACCCTTAAAATGTGATAACACCCGCGTAAAACATTATAAAAATACATTCATAAGATACACATAAAATACAGCATACATACAGCAGACGAAATGACGACATGACGAAAACCAAGTACAGTGTATATTGTAGATAGAGATATAACAACGGAACTACCCGAGCAAAGGGACAAACATAGGGTGACCATCCCTGTGTGCTCATATTACAGGACAAGTGACATAAAACTACAGGGTTTAAGACAAAAATACGGGACAATACGGGTTTATAATTAAATAAATAAATAAATATAAAATATTCGTGGACAAATTCACACAGCGCCATCTAGCCCCAAACTAAGCAAAGCTTGTACTATGGGTGCTAGATAACTGATAAACTACTTAAATACTTTTTTTTTAAATACATACTTATTATACATAGAACACCCAGACCCGTAACAGACATTAAAATTCATCATTTCAATTTCTGCGCAGCCGGGAATCGAACCCGGGACCTCTTGCGTGGCACACAGGCATGTTGACCATTAAACACTCAGGTCGTCTAAAAAAAAATTTAAAATTTATAATCAATAATTTATGTGTATCTGTGGCTTTGTGTACCTGTCTGTGCATAGTAGCTCCCGAACAGATGGACCGATTTGGATGCGGGTTACTCTATTAGAAAGCCAGTTTAATTGAGATGGGTCTTAACTTTATTTTATTAAAATCAGCTCTGTAGTTTAAAAAATATTTGAGTTCCAGTAAACTTGGTCGGGGGTTATCAGACTTTTTCTGTCGGTTACGTTATCTTTAGAAAGAAAGAAAGAAAATACATTTATTACACATAGCACACCACGACACAATAACAGTTACAATTACAGACAAAGGACACATTCACATTTAAAATATCTTAATTAAGACAATATGTAGTCTCCCATGACACTGTCGGTGCCGCAGCGGCTAATGCAAATGGTACCCACTCAGCATGTGCTGTGAGGCGCAAGAAACGACTCACAGCGCTGGTATTCTGTGGGCCCATTCTGTGGGTCTAAAATTTACATAGTATAAAACACAGTCTCTTCCCGCCGTCTGTCATTATCTGTAACTACGTACTCTTAGATCTTTTAACCGCTAACATCCCAAGTATCCGCTAATCTATTGTTATCAATTGTTCTCGCGACTCACTATTGTGTCGCTAGGACGTGACAGGTTAAACTACGCACCGGATTTTAACGCGGTTTTCAACAATAGATAGAGTGATTCAAGAGGAAGGTTTATAAGCAAGAAAAAGGGTAGGTAGGGGTAAACTAGATGTACGCGAATTAAGTCGCGCCGGGTTCACTAGTGTATAATAAGAAGGTATTAAAAAAGTATAATGAATAAAAAATAAAAATGAATTTATTGACACGAATTATAACATTTTGATAATATATAGGTTTACAAAGTGACAGTAGTATGACAAACATTTACAGCCCTGCCTCCTAAACTAGGAATAAATCCTGTATCTTAAGAGACAGTGTTCGATAGTATCGTCATAAATGCCATTTAGCCATTAACATTGCGTAAGTAGACCTGTATGTCAGTGGGATATCGTGCATGAAGAAATGCATGCATGTGTTTGTATGTGTGTGTGTGTGTGTGCATGTGTATGTAGATTGGGGTATGAGAGTTCGCCTTACTAAGATTATAACTTTATTGTTTTACAAGTAGCTTACCAGTTACATAACATCTATCACACAAGCTTCGCTTAGTTTAGGTCTAGACTAGAGCATAGTTATTATTGATATTATTTATTTATGTATGGTCCTGTATCACTGCCAAAATGATAGCAAAAAAACGCGACGTCCTATAAACCACAGAACAATTGGCCACCCCAGTGAAACAGTAAAGCTGCCAGTAATCAGAGAAGGGTCGCGAATTTCTGTCGCCACACATGACTTGCAGTGAGCTCTCGAGTTATGAGCAGGTGATCCCTCGTTTGGGCCCATCCCTTGAAAGGCATCTTCAATTAACAAGGACTACCAGAGGGCTCAGTTGAAGTGACTCTGGACTCGCTAATATGTACCCTTGGCCCTCTGACTTTGGATTAGGTGGCTTAAGTTGTTTGAAGTTTACTTTAGTACCGAAGAAATAGTTTTGATTGCTGGTCATGGAGTTTGGTCTAGTTTTGGAATACTCGACCGCTATTATAATAGGACCACGATAAGTCCGTATTGGCTGACAGTAGTCAAAAATTATAAAGTGTGGATATGGCAATAATCTTAGGATAATCTGTCCTTGTCAGTCCTTCTTGTAAACATTCAGTTATTTTGTCACTATTAGCTTGAACTTTTGTCTAAATTATTAATCCAGCTGAAAATTATCTCCCACACTTTCTTTTTAATTGTTTTGCCCATTATTTAATAATATTTTTCATAACTCACGAATATTAACAATCCTTCAGAAATCAAATTGTTTTTTATGACTTTTATGAATGACTACCTATGACGTTCAAATAGTTGCCATACAGAGATTCTTTTTAAAATATGCGATTCGGACTTAGTGTGGTCTTATTATATCGATTTTCATATAGGTATAAATTGTTTAATTATTATGTAACCCCGGCCAACCACAGATGAGTTATGGCGGCGGGGAGTAAGAGGAAGGTTTATGCATAAGAAGAAAAGGATAGGGGTAGGGTAGGGTAGGGGTAGGCCGCCAGGCGAACGAAGTCGCGCTGGGTCCGCTAGTTAAATAAATAAATAAAATGCAGACCAGGTTATTATAAGCTTTTTAAGTCGATTTCCAAATACATATTAATTGTTCGATTCTTGTGTAGCCCCGGCCGGACAGATGAGTAATGGCGGGGAGTAAGGTGTCAATTGGTGTATGACAAAATGTAAGAATGTGGGAGAAGCAATAGTTGTGATTCATTCAGGAACGGCCGTGTGGTGTCCGGCAGAGTAGAATAGCACCAACCCCTTACACTCGTGGGTGTCGTACAAGGCGACTAATGTTTTCGAGGCAAAACATCTAAGCGCCTCCGTAGACTGGAAAATGGGCAGCAGCATTTTCCATTGTTATATAATAACACTGCGATCTCCAACCCGCCTGCAAAGCGTGGAGATTCTGGCAATAACCTCCCTTTTTGTGGGAGAGGCCCTAAGTCCTGCAGTGGACTGTTATGGGCTGTGATGATGATTCAGGAACGCAACTCGTGGCGCTCGATAGTCTCTGCTTACCCCTATGGGATATGAATGAAAGAGTGTATGTAAGTATGTATGTGTGTAATATTTACTTTGTACCTTGTTTTGTATCTGTTACCATTATTGTGTAATAAACATTACAACTTAGTCGCTTCCCGCCGTCTGTACCTTTGTATCTACCTATTTGCGCTTATATCTTTTAAACTACGCAACGGATATTATTTCGATTTTCAACAATAAATACAGTGATTCAAGAGGAAGGGTAGGGATAAAGTAGGTGTAGGGTAGGGTAGGGGTAGGACGTCGTAGAAGTCGCGCCGGATCCACTACTTAAACAAATAAATAAAATACAGACCAGCTACGGCCTCTCTGAACCAAACTTCGACACGTTTTCTTCTCTATACATAGGTATATGGGTACTCCATTTTCGTCAATAAGTTAAGTTACAGTATGTTGATAATGATGTTGAAGGGCAGTCCCCAAAATTATTAATGAGGGTGATGCCTTTGTGAGGATTGTACGCAAAGGCAAATAGACTCACAAGCTATGGATCGCGGTTAAACGTTGTTAACTTTCTCGGCTCGAAGTTCGGTGACATACGATAGGTTTACTAATGGGGTGGTCATAGGTTATGGGTTGTAAAGTCCGACTTTTTCCTCGAGGTACTGGGTTCGAACCCCAATGACTCTTTTCTCAGTTATGTATATTAGTTGAACACTAACCGATGCCCTTACGGTGAGTGAAAACATCGTGATGAAACTTGCACATTCAGGCTACAGAATTTGCAACCATGATCTAGTTTGGTCAAGCTCTCTGTTAATAGGGAAATGGAGGTCAGATGGCGGTCGCTCTACTGTAATTAGCTGACCTATCAGGTGCTGGATTATGGTGAAGGCGGACCCACACAGAGAGCACAACTGGGACATTAAATGATTATAATTTTTATTTTGACGCGATGTCGTCAATAGAAAAGGCCTTTTCTGCCCCGAAAACACGAATGAAACACAGTACACTAATGGAGAATGGCAGTGAATCTCAGTGGATAAAACGAAATTGGCGAGCATGAATAAAAAATATGACCGAAAAGGGAGAGATGATCAAATTTGAATTAAGTGCGACAAATGTGAAAAAATAATTGTTAACATGTTGCGTTGTGTTTGTGGAAAACGTAACTGTTTAACCGCGTTAAACATACGGGCCTCGGCAATAATTTTGACATGTAACAATAGTAGATAATAATGGTTACCAAATGGTTACCAATAAATAAACTTGAACTTTGAACTTGAATACAAGATTGCCTTAGTCCAGGCCCAGGCCACAGTTAATTTTAGCATGCCTAACACCATTGTTGTTTCTTTGTACCTTCTACTACTAACCTGAATAACTTAATTCGTATGTAGTCCCGTGTTTACGGTTTCTATGGTGATGACAGGATATGAGCGTGCCGATTGAATGCCGATTCGCCATAATATTATGTGCTATCATTATATTTTAGCTCCTTTGAGGCACTTCCGTAAGCCATTTTATGTGCTTTCTCCTTTAAAAATAATGGTGACAGATGCAAGCCGTGGTGGCCTAAGGGCTAAAATTGCCCACAAACTTTCTCGGCGATTTTAAAGTTCACATACGTAGGGTAGGCAGTAAAGTTATTGTATTCCGGGTGCACTCCATACTACAAACGAAGTTTGATCATACTTTCAATATTACGCTATTAAAGACAGTAATGTTACACGGAATTAAAGATTTCCAAACAAATATTAAAACCCGTGCAACTTTCTCTTAGAGGCGGGCAACGCAGCGGCAATGACTAGTTTCCATTAGGTTGCCTGCTTGCCTGTTTTTCTTTGAAAAGATAAACTTCAACGAAAATCTGACAAACCACAAACAAATATATTGGTTTCTGGATCACACCTACAAAATTTCATTGGCTTTGACAGCGTAATATTGAAAATAATTATAATAAACATTTGTACGCGAGCCTACTCGCACGTACCGTCCATCACCCACCAAACCCAAACCCGAGCTTCAAAGTATTTTTAAGTAAGTATATTTCTGTTTTGAGATTTCGATCATTAGGGTCACTCGATAGCGTGACCCGACACACGAGTTGTGCCAATCAAAACCGAATTAAGGACCGGAAATACAGTCAAAACTCACATAGGCTTTGGGGTTACAATTGGGCGATTACTGATCAGTGCCCTGATACGAGTGGTAAGGATAACAGACTCGCAAGTGAAAGGTACCGGGTTATAATGCCACTGGGCTTCGATTCTGGTACGGAAATCGTCTCAGTAGCAATAACATTATTATTGCATCGCATGTCAAACGTGTGATTGTTATTCAAATGACAGATATTGAGTTGCAACTTTCATGTGATTGTTATTCAAATGACAGATGTTGAGTTGCAACTTTAATGAGTTCGAACTTTTCCACAATTCGTTTTCTGGTACTTTAGTTGCATTATGGTTTTATATGGCTGTTGGTACTTTAATAAATAAATAAATAAATTACTAAGTTGCGTCTTTCTTAGTTGTCAAACTGCCTTCAATTCTGTCAACGAAAACGTGTCAAAGGTCGAACAATGATTTAACTGCAATTTAACTGGGATGATGCTGGGACTGACTCGATACCTCGACGTAGTTATAGTAACATCACATTACATTGCAACATAATAACAACTGCATTGCACACCAGAATCGGTATCCTGTAGCCATGAACTAATGACTCTTTTCTGAGTTATGTACATTAGTTGATTCGTACGAACCGATGCTTTTAGGGTGAGGAAACACATCCGTGCTAAAACGTGCACGTTCAGGCTACTGAATGTGTAACCATGATCCAAACTGGTCAGGTTTCCCTGGTAGCAGGGTCAGGGCTAGATGACAGTCGCTCCATTGCAATTACCTGCCAAATCCTGGATCATGATCAAGTTGGATCCTGGCCCCTCGTGCGCGGCATCATAATCGGGAAATTAACGCCAAGATGATGATGATGATGATGATGAACAGCGTTCAATGTCTTGGCTACGAAAACTGATTGGGTTTGAAATAGAAAAAATATATATTCTGTTCTGCGGCTGGCTGTTTGTGTATCTATAATTATAGGTATCTATGAAATATAAGAATCCAGACATCTTAAATCAACAGCGATGTAATTTAAAAATAATATGCGGTGTAAAATCGCAACCTTTCACGCGCCGTTTGAACTTTAACTCTTCGAACTTTACGACCGCGCTATCGCCGACCTTCCAACGTTGTTTTCTCTCACAGGTTAGTTTATTAACTCAACAACTCAGAAAAGAGTCATTGGTCGCCGCAACGGAAGACTGTCCCGTTCCCACTTACGAGTCGGATACCCTATCCGCTCGGCCATATTGCACAAACGGTCCTCGAATAATTAAATGAAATCGAACATAAACAACCCAAACTCAAATCCAATTAGATAAGAACCCAAGAAAGCTACCAACACATTAGACAGTTCAAATTGTAAACAAGCATTTGGCGTACAAATTTGAGACAACAGCGGCGTAGTAGCTACCACATCACTGGGTTCAACTGACGAGGTTGTGATCCTTTGATCTCATTTGAGGTTTAATCTCGCTTAAAGGCTACATTATATATTACAAGGTCTTTGCGCTGAAGGCGTTTACCAACACACCGCTAGCTTTGCCCGTGGCTTCGTTTAGAACTGTGCATTACTGTTCTTGTTTTATTGTTCTTGTTGTTGGTGATGTTTGTTTGTTGTTGGTTGCTGGTGGCTAAGGCGTTGGATGTCTTGCGGCTGAGATGATGGTTCGCGTTTGTAAGTGACGAAGAGTGGTCATTGTCATCTTGACTATGGTACTGGCGTCAATAACGGTTAGAGGTCCGGAGAGAGGACGAGGTTAAGGGCCCGGGTTCCATCTTTGTATTTCTCTTTTACTGTGTGCTTCCTTCCTACTTTCCTACCCCCCTCCTTTTTGACGATTGAAAGAGATATTTAATGTCCTAATCAATAAATGAACTTTGAATTTTGAATATACTTATTCTTTAATCTTAACAAGCAGTTTTACATAGTGTTACAATTCTCCCTTTCCACTTCGCTGGGTATTCGGTATTGTTGAAGGTGAGTCATTGGCTACGGCAATTGCAATTTTTTTATTGGTTTGTTTGATAATATTTAAATATTTGTAACTAGTTGGCTAGGTCAGGAGTGCTCAAATTTTTGACCTATGAGGTATATTAGTATAAATATTTCTTGCGGTCGACTGAAGTTTATTGTTAATTGGTCACGTGTTGCGTATGCTCCAGGGATACCTAAAAGTGCCGGTACCAGAGTTGATGTCTCACGGGAGGCTCAAGAAACGATGGACTGATGGCGCCGAGACGGATCCGAGGATGCCCAAGACCAGGCGAAGTGGAGAAGAAGAGAAAGAGTAGAGAATTGAAGAAACCAGAGATTGACCGCTTGGACGTACAACCCGCAGCAGTAGGCTTTCACCATCATCATCACAACCTATAACAGTCCACTGCAGAACTTAAGGCCTCTCCCACGAAAGGGTAGGTTATTGCCATAATCTCCACGCTGGGCTTTATTGACCCAATATATCAGTTAAAAAGGTTTTCTTGTCCTATAAATAATATGATTTCTACATTATATTCTATTTATTTTAATGAACTATTGCGGTCGACCTCTTCACCGTCCCTTGTATAGATAGAGGGGCAAAAAAGTTTTTACGAGGTCGGCAACGCGTGGGTGATGCCCCTGGTATTGCAAACGTCCATAGGCTGCGGTGACTGCTTACCATCAGGCAGACCGTAAGCTTGTTTGCCACCTTTTTTTTGTACCAAAAAAAAAGGATAGGCATACATAGATAAAACAGTATTGCTGAACATAAAATAATGTGGTTGTAACAGAGCTAAGTAGCTGCGCCATCCGTCTCTGCATTACGTCCAATTGCGTGTAATCAACCCGGTTCTGGGAAATCTGGAATACGTTGGGGTAATTCTATTAGGAATTACTGTGTGCACGCAAAAATAAATATTACCTTACCCAATATATTATGTAGAGGGTGATTTCTTGTACAGTTTAGTAATTAAGAAGTATTTGTAGGTGTATTTATGTAGTTTATTGTGCGTAAGAATGTGCGTTTCTTATGAAACATCTTGACGACCTGAGTGGTTCAGTGGTCAACATGCCGGTCTGCCACGCAAGAGGTCCCGGGTTCGATTCCCGGCCGGGCAGAAATTGAAATGATGAATTTTAATTTCTGTTACGGGTCTGGGTGTTCTATGTATAATAAGTATGTATTTAAAAAAAAAGTATATAAGCAGTTTATCAGCTATCTAGCACCCATAACACAAGCTTTACTTACTTTGGGGCTAGATGGCGCTGTGTGAATTTGTCCACGATTATTATTTATTATATTATTTATCTCTTTTCTGTAGGCCTGCTGGAAAAAAAATCTTTTTAGAAATAAGTAGTGCCTGTTGTGTCATTTATAATTGTGTTTTTACCTGTATGTTTTACTGTGTACAATAAATAGTTAAATAAATAAATAAATAATGGGGTTGAAGGGAGTAAAATTCAGTTCATTCAGAATACATTGTCATAATACATGAATCTTTGAATAACTTAACTGACAGAAAACGTCGGATAGAAAGAAACTACAGGTAGCGAAATTACTAAAAGCATGAAAATTTGTATACAACAGAATATTTTTTGAGAATTTGTATGCATTTGATAAATCGTAATATGTTCTACACTTTGTTTTTTCTTACACATAGACGGGTCACCGTCGTAATGTACATTGATACTGACCGATGCACTCACGGTGAGGGAAAACATCGTGATGAAACCTGCAGCAGGTTGCTACCCTGCTGGGTCACGGGGGTCAGATGGCAGTCGCTTCACTGTAATTATCGTACCATATCGTTAAGGCGGATCTCGTGCGCGAGAGCATAACTGCGACATTAACGCCGAGATTATGATTTTAATTGCTTACTAAAAATAAAATGTTAGAGTTCATGGTCTTCTTTTTATTCAAGATGCTATGTTGTTTAGGAAAAAATCCTTACAATTAACACTTTCGACAGTTATAATAAAATGCATGCGATTTATTTTTACAATAAATTGGAAGTTTTCGATTCTCGGATCAGGCAGGCAATTTTTGAAATCTATGAATACAGTCAAGTTATTTCTAAAATCAAAATGAAGTCGTATTACTGTACAATTTCCTATCTACAATATTTAAAGTACGTTCTCTCCGTGTGGCATAACCGTGGGACGCCCTGGGATCCATTTTCACTTAAATTAATAGGTACTACAAATTACAGGAAAGGCCAAATTCTTACACACCCAGTAGACTGTAACTATTCCTGTGCCTTAGGTACTTAATTGGCTACTCTACGTGGGAGAATTACTTAGAACCATATTGATAATAAGTAAGGATTGAAAGAGGGAAGGAAGGAAAGAAGGGTTAAGTGGCAGTGTAACGATGTTGCTAACAATTATCTGATTTCAATGATTGAAATAGATTAGGCAATTACGTATCATCGATTTCATAGGTTCAGTTGCTAACAAAGTTACATTGCAATATTTTTGCAATATATTGTAAATTGATCATACGTAATCGCAAAGGTAACAATTTCAATCACTGAAATCAGGAAAATTAATTAACCTACAGGGCACATATCGAAGAACAGATGGCCGATGAGGCAGTAAAGTTCTCGTGTCGATCGAATTGTAATTGGATCGGAATAGCAGCTTAACGACAGTTTTAATTGTAGTAGAATACCAAAAACGCGTAAAACTGCCACCATTTAAATCGAGCCATTACTAACAGTAGTAGAATACCAAAACGTGTTAATCTGCCATTGAGAAACGACTACGATCCGTTTACGATTCGATCAAGCCATTAGTAAATTAGCGTACTCGACCAACTGAACTATTTAGGTCGTAATTTTTTTGACTTTGTTTATACCCTAAATGGTAAAATTAGCCGGTTAATTAAACGGCTAGCTATTTAAGCAGTTATTTAATTAAAAATTTGCCAAATTCATGAACTTTGAAAGTAAAATCAAATTAACGATATTGCCTCGAGTTTACGGAGCTCTTCCATTCATTGTCATAATGCTAACCTAAACTAACCGAATAGAAACCTAATGCAAACTATTATTATACTTTGAAGTTATTGTGGGTAGGTTAGCATTGGAACAATGTGTGGAAGAGCTGCGTAAACTCGAGGCAATATCGTTCTTTCAACATCACTTTAAAATCTTATGAAACTGGCAAATTTTCAACTAAATAATTGCTCAAAAAGCTAGCCGTTTAGTTAACCGGCTAATTTAACCATCCGGCTGCGACATATAGATAAAGACACCTTTTAAACACTAGTTCCACTGAAAAACTGTCCTAAATTATACATAAACATTAAGATATGCTCAAAAGTCTTCATGATTCCATTCCCTGCAAAGTTCCTAACATACTATACCTCCAACTAGATTGTATAACTACCATGACTAGGGTTGCCAACCCTACTATATAATATAGTATCCTACTAGGATATAAATTGAAAATTAAAATATAGTAGGCGAAACTACTATAGTTAATTAGCACAACATTACCACTTACTGCAAAACGGAACGTGTCCATAATTTTTCTTGTGTAAATCGAATATTTCAGAACGATCATTTGTATGACATGACGTCAAACTCAAGTCAAATAAAACAAAACAGCTATGAAGCTATATATTTAAGATATATGGATTAAGAAATATATATTTAAGAAATATGGGTACGTACATTTTATTTAAAAAATTTACTATATATTTTTTGATTAATTCCCTACCTACTATATTTTTATGGCTTCTGAACCCAAAAATACTATATTTAGTCTAAAAAAAGTTGGCAACCCTAACCGTGACCATTATATAGGGGTACTTAAATGGACAAGAAAACATCTGTACCCATAACGTACGTGATTATGGAAGGTCTGGCCCTTGAAATAGCTTACATATGACAGCCACGACTCTAATAGGAGGCGGACCTAATATAAACCTGCTTTAGGAAAAAAAAACTCAATACAAACGCCTTACAAACGCCCATTCATGTCTAGGGTCGCTCTAATAACCTCCTTTCAATTTTGCGGACACCTGCTCACTGGATCCACTCATACAATATTGACCCTTCACATGCAAGGTATAGGAACTATTCTCGTATGATGACGGTAGAGTTTTGCATAGCGTCTATTCCAAGCGAAAACGTGGCTTATAACTCTTGCGGTAAAGTTGAAAATGTTTAAATTGGCCGTTTTGATTTCGTGTCGTGGATAGAGATGGGTCGAGGGTAACCCAACTGGTAAAAAGGTTTTAACCTGGGCAAATTGGGCAAAAACTAATTGACATCCAAATAAATGCCCAATTGCAGGGCAAAAATAAAGAATGAATGAACAATTTTATGTTTTAATTTAACTATAAAATTGTACGAAATACTGGTGCGCCAGTTCGTTCCACACTTGGGCCTGACTTTAAGAGGGCTTATTCTTTAAATAATTTTTTATTTTTCTCAGTAAGAGTAATAAAGTTATTTGACTACACATTTGACTAAATTCAGCCGTCTAAATTCAGAAACTAAAAGCTTGAGAGAAAATCATAGTGGAATGTATTGCTCACATAATAAGGTCCATTTTTGTATTAGTTATATTATTTTACGCGTCGTTCCGCTTTTCTACAATTCTCTGATTTCAATGATTGAAATTGTTACTTTTGCGATTACGTATGATCGATTTAATAGTTTCAGTTTATTGCAATGGAACTTTGTTAGCAAGTGGACCCGTGAAATCGGTGATACGTAATCGCAAAAGTAAGAATTCCAACTAGCCTACAGGCGTAGTGTCGCCAATTCGCCATACGTCTGTCGACGAATACCATTTAGTATGGAAAATTCTACTGTCACATTATAGTGCAGAGCAAGTGCTTAATGTCAGCGAACGTGTTAAGCAACAGAAAATGTCTCTTGAATAAAATAACTGTCATGTCAATAAAGTCCTACTTATTCAAAATGTCCGTAAATGCGCAGGCAAAAGCCCATCTCTAGTCGTGGAACGTTGTGATGTGATTTTCGACTTTAACGCCTAGTGGCAGGGTTGGTATTGCTATGAGGGGTTACGCAACCCTTCTTTCGCATCTGTTGCAGACCAGTTGAACGTAAGTGTCTAATTACTGGAAGTGATGGTTCCTTGCGTTGATGTACCTAGTGTAATTTGATATTGGAGGCTTGCTTGCATGTCGTAGAGTTCAGATGTGACGTTTGTGCGGCTGATAACTTATTTGAGTATTATCTTTTGCATGCAAACAACTTCAAATAAGTTGTCATTACGCGAAGGTTCGAGCGTTTCTCGCTCATGCGATTAGAATGTGGAATGAGCTCCCAGCCACAGTGTTTCCTTTGGACTATGACATGGGATTGTTCAAGAGGTATATATTAGAGGTTTATTTAGAGGCGGGCAATGCATTGGTGACTCCCCTGGTGTTGCTGATGTAAATAGGCGGCGGTGACCACTTTCCATCAGGTGGTCTGCTTGCCTGTTTTTCTGGTACATATTAAAAGGTACGTCGCACGTTAGTCCCGTTTAATCATCAAGCAGGCCGTAAGATTGTTTGCCACCTTGATGGTATAAAAATAATAATACAATAACTTTAAATAACTTGATCTGCCTGCGTAATACTTATATTTCCTTATCCCTACCACAGAGATCTAAGCGTGAAACACAATCTCCACCACAGAAAAAAGGAAAACCGATTTAAATTTAGAACCGTTCCGGCGGGTTCGGATTCAAACTTTTCTCTTTTTACCTTTCCAATTTGCCACCAGCCAGCCATATTTTAAGGATAACGCTGAGAACCGTATAACAAGGGCAAGCTTGAATAGATTATACGTCAGACGCCTTCGGTTTTTCATTACACTCCATTTGCGTAACTCTTCAGTCGTGAGCAGAAAATCCGCGAGCGGTATTTAAAACCGCTGTTGTTAATAGGGAACGAGAATCCGCGGTTGTGCCGTTTTACCAGTGGCTGTATGGATAAGACACGTGTGAAGACGAAAGAATTAGAAATTGACTTGACTTGCTTGGTAAAAAAAGCCTAGTAAAAAGGTTCTTTTTAACTATGACCAAAGTTAGGGTTTGGGAGAAAAAAACATAGACAATAGATTTTTGAATGTAATTGTCAAAGTTTTTTTTAATCTATGGCAATAAGTGATGGTGAAATTTATGTTCTCAGTTAAATTATGTATTTAAATGGATAATTTGCAGCAGTATTCGTTGAAAATCACAATCTATATGGTAAAATTTTATAGGAAAGAGTTCGCACAGTTCACGATCAATTACTAAGGTGTGAGGATGAATAAAGGTGCGATGACAGAACGTGGCTGTAAGCATCATATCAAACGGTTCCTCAGAACAAACACCGTTTTCCCTACAACCGACAGAATGAGACGAAATTGCTCCGTGGACTTAGTGGCTCAATTACCACTAGTGAGAGTGATATCGTCGACATTTCACACTGAGCGATTTTTCATCGACTCACACGGTGCTGGTGTACCAGTGCCAGCACATAGATAAGAGCAATACTCCAAATAACTTTTGACTTGGACCTCGGCTTTCGGCGAAGCTGTAGCTTATGCTGAACTGGGGTCTTTTTTGGCATAGCACTGGTTCATGATTCCACTGCCTATAGACATAAGCAACACCGAGACTATCGCCAATGCGTTGCCCACCTCTATAACACGTTGCTCTGGCAGCAAAAGGATAAATGCCACTCCACTCAAAGCCACGGTTTCCCAAATCCCCACCCCATGAAGCACTGGAAACCTTACTCACCGGCAGAAACACAATCCTATTTAAAAGAGTATTGTTTAGCTGCGGTATTCTGTAAGGTGGAGGTACTTCCCCAGTCGGGCGGCTCCAATTCGAACGGGTTACCCCGCTATGCCCTACCTCTCTTAAATAATTAATTCAATTTGTTTGCCCCTATTTTGTTATAGTTGAACATTAAAGTGTTTTAAAATCACCTTAATATATAAACGTTTATGGATTTTGTGATATCAAAATACATCATGCCTATGTCTAAGATAGCGGCCAATGTCGGCAAGCGAAGATCCTGATTTTGAATGTAAAAAAGGGTAATTAATTTAAAGCTCAACCGCGACAGAGGTGGCGCTCATTCTGCCGGCCCCTTCCCGCTATCGGGAGACGCGATCTGGGTGAGCGCTTCATCCTTATGTAGTGGATCTTCCAGCTATCCGTACGAGCCGCTTTAGTTCATCCTTTACAATGCGTACGGCTAAGGAATGGAACGCATTACCCGCGAGTATGTTCCCTGATCATTATAATCTAGACGCCTTCAAGGCCAGAGTGAGTATGCTGTTCCTAGACAGGCATGCTCCATCAGGCTGTGGTCATCAACAATTACATATCTGGGTGGGTATCTGTTCCCAGCGGTGTTCCCCAGGGATCCTTGCTCGGGCCATTATTATTTGTTATCTTTGTAAATGACATCGACCAGTGTTTCCGTCACGCACATTTACTTTGCTTCGCAGATGACATGAAAATATTTGCCAGCGTTAATTCTTTGCATGATGCTGAGTCCTTGCAATTAGACCTTGATCGGCTCCAGCACTATTGTTTGGTTAATAATCTCGAGTTGAATCCTTCGAAGTGCAGTGTTGTCACTTATAGTCGAAAGCGAGCTCCACTTCATTATGACTACACCCTCAAGAATGAGTTGATTGGCAGACAGGTCACAGTGCGAGATTTGGGAGTAGTTCACGATGCGAAACTTCTCTTCGATAGCCATGTGGATAGCATTGTTGCCAAGGCTTCGAAAGCGTTGGGCTTTATAATGCGCGCTTCGAGAGATTTCACTTCTGTTAAGACTATCAAGATACTTTACTGTACCTATGTAAGGAGTCACCTTGAATATGCCTCTCAGGTATGGAATCCCTGCTATGCCACATACCTGCATCGTATTGAAGGTATCCAGAAGAGATTCCTACGATACCTATGCTTCCGTACTGGTGACCACTTTCGGTCTGAAGACTATTTAATCTTTTGTAAAAAGTATCACCTTTTACCACTATTTAAAAGGCGTGAAATTGCAGATGTGGGGTTCCTTTTTAAGATTGCTTCGGGTATCATAGATTGTTCACATCTTTTGATGGCAATATCACTTAGATCTCCAAACAGAGCCCTGCGTTCAAACTGTATAATATCATTGTCGAATCCATGTACTAATTATCGGCGTAATACATTCTTGTGGCGTGCATGTACTTTGTTTAATGGTTTGTGCAAGGATCATGATTTGGATTTATTTAATAGTAAACTCGAATCTGTGCGGCGGTTGTTAACGCGGTCATTCTTTGACGGCGTTCCATGAAGTCAAGGTGTATGTTGTTTGTGTGATTCTTGTTTGTACCTACGATAACTGTAGGTGTTAGATATGTACTTCTCTATTTCTTATTATTAATTTTTTCGTTTTAAATCTATTTGATAATTTACCTAAGTGCCTATTGTAGGCGCTACTGCGTGTTTGTGTGCTTGTGTAGCTTTTTACATATGATGTCTTTACTGGCGAGGACCTATAATTGGCTTACTGTTTTATACTAGAACTTTATACATTGTAATGTACAGCTGTTGGTACTCCTACAAATAAATAAATAAATAAATCATTGGCCACATCGTCACTTACCACCAGGTGAGATGGCGGTCAAATGCCTGGCTAGTCCAATTATAAAAAAAGGATGTAGTACGTACAGCACCATGTGATGCCTGTCAACTTCTATTCGTGTACTCATAATGTAAGTATTGTCGAGTTTCCCTATTGGAGAGATATATATTGCTAAGGCTTTCCTTTTCTTCCCTTGTCTTGCCCTTTCTTTTCATTCTTCTTTTTCCTTCCCTTTTCTTTCGCAAATTAAATAATTTACATATTTGTGACTTACCTCAAAAACCTCTCTAGTGGCGGAGAAGGGGAGCACAGCCACCCCGACTAGTAAGTCCGCCACCGCCAGCGACACGATGAACAGGTTGGTGACACTGCGCAGCTTGGTGGAGCAGAGCACCGCCGCTATCACCAGACAGTTGCCTGGAAGAGATTGGGCGGGGTTAGGAGAGTATTCAGCAAGTATTAAGGGTTTAAGTATGTTGTTGCCGTTTTTATAAGTATAAAAATAGTAATTAATGTCGAAAATAGATAATGTTTAAATGTTACTAATGCGCTGACTAAATTTGGCTAAATTCAGTCATCCAAATTCAGAAGCAGAAAGTGTCAGAGTAAATTAAAGTGTATAATGTATTGCTCTAATTTTAAGGTCCATTTTCGTAACAAGCCATTTGAAAAACGGAGAGACGCGTAACATAATTATAAGTAAGTCTATACAAATATTACAATGATAAAAGACTTGATTGTTTGTTTGTAATGGATAAATTCAAAAACTACATACCCGATTTTGATAAATATTTCAGCCATAGAATGCTGCGTCATCTATAATCTGTTCAAACTGACTTGTCTTATTTGGTTAAGGAAAATATGTATTTAAATGGATAATGTGCAGTAGTATTCGTTGAAATTCACATTCTATGAGTTCCTTATATAATTCAATACATCTATACACAATATACGTAGCGTGATTGATACGGCAAGTCGTGATTTTGGGTATTGTTTGTTCACCAAATAAGACAAGTCAGTTTGGACAGATCATAGAAGTAATATAGGCTACGTTATATCCCGATATTCCCTTGGGATCACACGGAAACGGGAACTTTAAATTGAACCCGCGCAAACCAGGGGCAAGTCGCCAGTCTACAGCTTTATTTATAATAAAACTGTAACAGGTTAAATTTTGTACATTGAAGATATAGCACATGTTAATATTATCAGGTTTATTACCACGGTTAGTACTGTTTTTACCTCGATATTTCTAGGTTAGTATTGTTAGTAGGTTAATATTTCTAGGTAAAAACAATACTAACCGCGGTAATAAACCCAATAAATTGTACGATGAAACTGTAGTGATTAACCACGAAAGTCTTCAATTTAACATTGGAGATATTGTGAAATTTTTATTGGAAGGTCCAATACTGAATCTAAAATTGTAATTTTTTCATTTCTGTCGATATGTTTCTGTCTGTCTGTATCTGGGCCGCGCATCACTCCGAAACTACTGTATGTCAATTTCTTTGTTACCGGATACATTTTGGAGACTGCAATGGAACTGCCCAATCTAATACCCCCATTTTCGTTCCACCACCAAACGAGGAGAGCCTTGGCGAAATGACACACAAATATCAAATCATTTATTAGTCATCATAGGTAACATAAAGGTGGTCATATACAAATAGTGGCTCCATGATGTGCCTAAGAGGCATACTAAATCTAAGGTACACATTTATTTTAACGAATTAAAAATTCAGTTAATGTCTATTAAAATTAAAACAATTAAACAGTTTAGACATAGGTATTAGACACTATTTTACAGTCGAAATTACACAGACTAAACGCACAAACCATTTGCATCAACATTAATTGTGTGAATCACGATGAAACTCTCCACTTTCACTCTGACTTACTGTCTTTTGATAAATTCAACCTGTGAGTTTTCAAATACTAAGTAAAAAGCTCCTTTTTTATAAGAGTGCTTCACCAGACCTCTGCGTTGCTTAATATTAATAACGACCTGAGTGGTTCAGTTGGTAAACATGGCGGTCGCCACGCAGAGTTCGCAACACTAGGGGGCGCCGTAATCTCATTTTTCTGGTCTGCTAGTCGTGGGGTTAAAACATTTTCGTGAACTTCTTCAAAAACTAAGTTTAACTGTAGATAGGTACATTTATTATTATTTTTATTTTTATTTTATAAATTATTTTATTTTTTTACGATTATATTCTTGTTATTTTTTGTTGTTATTGTACCTTATTATCGTGTCGTGGTGTCTACGTGTACTAAATTTCTTCTTTCTTTCTTTCTTTCAAAAATGTTATAAAATACCTTCAGAACGCCGACCCTGACAGAAGCCGGGATTGATTGGCAGACGATGATGATGATGATGATACTAGCTACTAACTATTAATAATAAGTTTTTATATACTATCTACTAACAGTAGCTAATACACAAAAAGCAAACACTACGAACAAGGCAAGGAGACACGCCGCTCTACAGATAAAGTGATTCAGATTCAGATTCATTTATTGCCCAAAGTGAATACATGTACATTTATATAGCTAGCAGTAAATACAGACAAAAATGTGCATTCATTTAGGGTTCGTCAATAATCATTAATCTGTACAAAAGTACCCACAGAATCAAAATGTCAACGTAATAAATCAATAGATTGAAAAGTAAATTTAAGAATAATATAATATCACAGTAAATAATACTACAATAATAAAAAAATTCGAAATAATAACTACATGTTATGTAATAATATTAATTCAATAAAATAGTTCAAATGTCACAATAAATAAATAATAGTAAAATAATAAAAAATGTCCAAATAATAACCAAATGTTATGTAACAATATAATGTCAACTCGAATGAAATGAAGTGTGGGCGCCAATTTATCTCTTTTACTTCGACAAGTGAAGCCGTGGTGGGCGATTGGTTAGTGCACCCGACTCGCATGTGGAAGTCGCGGGGATCGCTACTTGGGGCCTGTGCCATATCATACATCGTCCATATCATACGTCTATACCTAGGCGAAAGTAGACGAGCTGTCAAATGCAACCTAAACTGAATTAGGCTTGTGTGCATACATTTGTTTGTGTGTTAATTAGAGATATAACTTGGCACTATCGACCGACATCCATATTGATATCGATAGTTTACTTGTAAATGAAATGAAATGAAATGAAATGAAATACATTTTATTGTCTCAGGACACCACATGTAGATATGTTGTAGCTCAGTAAGGGATGGAATCCTTACTATGCTAGGAAAAGATCAATAATATACATTATTCATTTCGTATACAAGTATCTAATATATATTTATAACTAGTTGCGTGGGCAACTTTTTACGTTAGTACGTTCGCATTATTCTTCCTCACATCAGGAAATATATTTATTCAAAATGGAAAAAATAGGTTTATGCTTGGACAAATCAGCCTCAAAGTAAGCAAAGCTTGTGTTATTGGTGTTAGATAACTTTTATTTTAATACATACTACACCCGTACTCGTAACAGAAATTAAAATTCATCATTTCAATTTCTGCTCGGCCGGGATTCGAACCCGCTACCTCTCGCTTACGAGTTAGATCCCCTAACCGCTTGGCCACCACTGACGCTCCGTACAGCCCACTTGATAGTAAGCGCTTGATAGTAAAAATAAGGTGCCAGATAGGCGTCCTACCCCTACCCTACCCTATCCTAACCCTACGCCTAACCTACCCCTACCTTACACCTACCTACTCTTAACCTACACCTACCCTATATCTACTCTACACCTACCATACCATGTTACGGGTCTGGGTGTTCTATGTATAATAAGTATTTATTTAAAAGTATATAAGTAGTTTATCAGTTATCTAGTACCCATAACACAAGCTTTGCTTACTTTGGGGCTAGATGGCGCTGAGTGAATTTGTCCACGATTATTCATTATTTATTATTATTATTACCATACCCACTATTTTCTCTTGCTTATAATTATAAACCTTCCTCCTGAATAACTTTACCTATTCTTGAAAACTGCATTAAAATCCGTTGCGTAGTTTTTTTTTTTTTTTTTTTTTTTTTATGTCATTCGGAAAGCAAACAGGCAAGCAGGCCACCTGATGGAAAGTGGTCACCACTGCCTATTGACATTAGCAACACCAAGAGTATCGCCAATGCGTTGCCCACCTCTATAACACGTTGCTCTGGCAGCAAAAAGACAAATGCCACACCACTGCCAAAGCCACGGTTCCCCAAATCCCCACCCCATGGAGGACTGGAAACCTTACTCACCGGCAGAAACACAATACTATTTAAAAGAGTATTATTTAGCTGCGATATTCCGTAAGGTGGAGGTACTTCCCCAGTCGGGCGGCTCCAATTCGAACGAGATACCCCGCTATGCCCTACCTCTCTTAAAAGTTTAAAAGATCTAAGCGTACACAGATACATAGGAACAGACGGTGGAAGCGACTTTGTTTTATACTATATACCTCATCATATCAGCCGAAAGACGCCCACTGCCGGGCATAGGCCTCCCCCAGAGACCTCCATGGCGGCCGGTTATGTGCCTTCCGCATCCAGCTGGTACCTGCGATCTTTACCAGGTCGTCGGTCCACCTTGTGGGAGGCCTACCCACGCTACGTCTTCTGGTACGTGCCTACATCTCAGCCTATAACAGTCCGGTGTAGGACTGAGCGCCTCTCTCACGAAAGTGAAGGTTATTGCCATAATCTCTACGCTTGGTAGGCGTTTAGGAGATCGCAATGTTATAAATATAGCAATGGAAAACGCTGCTGCCCATTTTCCAGCCTACGGAGACTCTAGATCTATTGCCTCGAAAACATCAGTCGCCTTGTACGACACCCACGAGTGTAAAGGGTTGGTGCTATTCTACTCTGCCGGACACCACACGGCCGATACAGCCTGTGCGTGCCTATAGATGCAAAAAAGCCAAGAAAAGATGCGAAGCCGTGGCGGGTCGCTAGTTACCCTACAAAAGAGCCTTACACCCAACACGCCAATCAATTAGAAACGCGAGACGCAATATTAAAAATACGCAATTACACGAAATAGCGAAAATAAGAGAAAAGAAAAAATTTTATCCGAATCAACAACGAGCGTTGCTAACGAAGAGTGGAGAGAAAAAGTGGCTAAAAGAAAGAGGAAAAAGAAACGTCATTAAATTCGGCCAGTCACTGGTGGGTATTATTAATTCATTAGGCGTAATGAATATTGACGGAAAATTATAAGAGGATGCTTGAGTTCTCGTCCACATTGAATAGGAATTTTCGGGTGCTAGCTAGTGTTGTGAAATGTCGAGTCCGGGAATATATATTTTAGGACTCGACTCTTAATCAGAGGACTCGACTCGGTTAAGTGATGATGTGGATTGGTGTGTTTAACTGTAGTATAAATTGCGATGGTGTCTTTTAATAAGATTCGAAGATCCAAAGATTCATTTTTTATTTAAGAGATAGGTATTACAGAGGTTGGTTGGAAGTAATCCCAATGTGGGATAAGCCCGCCTTAGCTATGTAGGATTATACTTATGTAACTCCTGTATTTATTTATTAAACAATAAAGAGTTTACATACATACATACAGAGATTATCAATAATCTTCAACAGTTTCTCTTTCCTTTGCTCGCATGCTGAGACGTACTAATCATTAAATATAAATGGCCAATGTTACACTAGGTACATCAATTAATAATATAAAAAAAAAATATGTGTGATTAAAAAGTTATTATGTGGCTTTCGGTACTTGAGAGACTGAGCAGTAGTCGATCAGAGTCAAATTTACGAACTATGCACAAAACTCGACTAATATGCATTTTTAGACTCGACCACGCGCTCTGATGACTCGCGCTTGACACGGCTCATGACCCGTGAGAATTGCAGGACCTAAACGGCCGCTGAGTCCTGCAAAATTGAGTCGAGTGTATAATTTCAGAATCCCGGACTCGAGTTTTTTTTACAACACTAGTGTTGGCGGTTGTTTTGAAGACTCAAGGCCCTCCAGGGCAACAATTAGGTTCTTAATGGGCGACAAAATGTGTACTCGGTGCTTAATGAGAAAGTTCAAGTTTCTGTGTAACCTTTAAGTGGTTTCGAGAAAATGAACGTGGGTTCAAAATAGCAATTCCTAAACGTCAATATCTCAAGAAATACGTAGGTTTTTATGAGCTTTTTTTTTGAGATGAGAAGCGTCAGTGACTGAGCGGTTAAGATATATGACTCGTAAGCGAGAGGTACATGAGCCAATGGGTTACATTAATACATTAGTTGAATTCTAAATGTCGCTCTTACAGAGAGGGAAATCATCGTGATGAAACCTGCACATTCAGGCGACAGAATGTGTAACCATGATCCAATCTGGTTAGGTTCCTCTGGTAGCAGGGTCACGGAGATCAGATGGCGGTCGCTTACCTGTGATTATCTGATCTGCCAAATCCTGGATCATAGTCAAGGCGGCACCGGGCCGTCGTGCGCGAGAGCACAACCGGGTCATTAACGCCAAGACGATGAGATTCTTTTTTGGGATTTTCTTTCACTTGGTATACAGTAGAATGTGAAAATTGCAAATAGAAAGAGCATACATTTTAAGTTATGGAGGCGGAAAGTAACTGATAATCGTTCGTTATGGCAATTTTATGGACCCTAGTAGATACTGCCGTGTGTCTGGAATTCATTAAAAATCATTAATATTGACGAGATGTAGGGGGGATTATGGCGCTGTGCCGCCATCCTCCGGGTCTTAGACAACCTCACCTACACGTGGTTCCCTTGTAGGCCTAGCACAAGTTGCTCTCGCGCGCGATAAGCGAGAAAAATCGCGACATACGTATTGCTATCTCTTTCGTCTTAGTATTGAGAGAAGGAGAGAAACGCTCTCTCGCGGCGCGAGCTTTATCGCGGACACACTAGTGCTAGGGCCACTGTTGAGAGACGGGCAATACTCTTTTGGTCAGTTTGTCGTACGTTCATATGTTTCTAAAAAATAATTATTATGTTGGCGTTAAAGTCGTTGTTGTGCTCTCATGCACGAGCACCCGGGGTCCACCTTGACCATGTTCCAGGATTTGGCATATAACATAATTACAGTGAAGCGACTGCCATCTTACTTCCGTGACCCTGCTGCCGGAACCTGATTAGATTGGATCACGGTTACATATTCAGTCGCCTGCTGGTCTAGCCAACTTTGACAGCTCCGCTTGCGTGATGCGTGTATGGTAGAAAATTTACAGCTCAAAGTTCGACTATTTCTACCAACATCTACCTTGACTCTGATTGTGTAGGATCATCCGCCAATCCGCCTCCTTTGTATACCGAAAGTACGTGAATTGTCTATGGACTAAGAATTTCTACCACAAACAGCTTATGTCAGATAACGTTAGCTTATGTAATCCCATAATTTTTTTCTACGACAAAATTTTTTTCTAACACAAATTTAACGCAACCTTTTGGCTAAGGCCTCTGAATGTGCAGGTTTCATCACGATTTTTTCTCTCATCGTAAGAACATCGGTTAGTGATCAACTAATGTACGTAACTCAGAAAAGAGTTATTGGTACATGGCGGGAGTGGGATCCGAACTCGCTTGCGAGTCGGATAATGTTACCACTCGGACACCGAAGCTTTTTGTCCATGGAACATATAATTAGTATAGAAACCAAATCTGCGTAAACATTAGGGAGAAATCGTGCGAAAATCGCCTAGGTCTGTATAGACTCTTATACGGACCTAAAACACGCACAATACACATAAACTGTTTCCACGCGAAGGTTCGAAAGAACGTTTCTCGCTTGTACGATTCGGATGTGGAATGAGCTCCCAGCCACAGTGTTTCCTTTGGACTATCAAATGGGATCGTTCAAGAGTTCAGCGCATTGGTAACTCCCCTGGTGTTGTTGATGTCCATAGGCGGCGGTGACCACTTTCCATCAGGTGGCCTGCTTGCCCTTTGTCTGCCGTATAACAAATAATGCCGTATAAAAAAGAAACCGAAATTTGATTGTTTTCACGTAATATATCGCCGTACACCAGGTCAGTCAATCCGCCACCATTTTGTTTGATTTTGTACCGCACTGCCAGTGATAGTGTCAAAGCACGCACACACATAAATGGGCGTTCACTTTTATGCTTCACTCATGATTTTAGAGAGTAAACGTCCATATTTTTCTCAGGTCCGTGAGTTCTTAGCTTACGCATCGCCCGGCGTTCCTAACACGCCTTAAAAAGTCGTGTCACGATTTTCCACCCCAACTATTTTTGGGGTTCCATTGGGAGCTGTCAATTACTCCAGTCATACGCGTCTAGGACACCACAAAGGTCCCGCATAACAAGGGTCGCTTTGAAATCAAAGGCACTACCCCCACTTGTTATTTATTCAGAAGTTTTGCTCGATATTTGACGCCGGGCATCTGGCGTTCTGAAACTACAAATGATCTTTCTCAGAGCGATTGCTGGTTTCTTTTTCTTTCCTTTCTTCTCGTTTTGTAAATAATTTTTCTTTTTAAGTAGTTTCTTGTTATAGTTTTAATTAATGATTAAACGAACTTACCTGTTCGTGAAGTTCAATCATAATTATACGATGGCTTCGTCCGAAGAGATTAGCATAATACATGTAGTACCACGTACGGATCGCCACTGTCACACTATTTTGAGGGTAGAATCCCGTTTCCTTTTTCTATTTATTTTAAATTTCGAGGGTAGGTAGGAACTTACTCGCCGACCCGACACCCCGAGCAGCCATTTTGTGTCATTTAGTTTAGAGCTTCAACGCCAAATATTTCACAACCACAGGGGGTTAACTGTCAACGTGGGAGGGAGGGATGCTAATCTCTTCGGACGAAGCCATCGTATAATTATGATTGAACTTCACGAACAGGTAAGTTCGTTTAATCATTAATTATACTCAGCTTCGTCCTCGAGATTAGCATAATACATGTAGACTTTTAGAGCTATAGTGGGTGAAAAATATTTGGCCAGTAGGGAACGAAAGATCAAGATTGGAAATAAAACAGTAAACTGAATTATTTACCAATTTATATATTTATTTATTTAATATAGCTTCAGCAAAAGACATATTACTGTCATTAACTGGTCTTTTATAGAAATTAAAGAATGTATTTGAACTACCGTTCCAACCAGCGGTCCTCTTGATTGTTTCAAGACTCACTCCCAGGCGATGTGCAGCAGAAGTGGCTGCATGCCTGGTGATATGCGCACCAAATATGGATACGTCGATGCCACTATCCTTAAGGGTACTTCTTACCCACCGACTGAGAGTCTGAGTGGAAACGGCAACATGTGGTTGGCGTACACTTATAAATAATGATGTCATACCGCCACGCAGTGCGGATGTTTTATTTAAATAAGATAAAAGGGTTCTTCCGGGGCAAATTTCAGGTTTATCGTTGAAAAAAGGCAAATTTAATAGAGGTTGATAAGAGCCGATTCACGAAGTTTTAATATGATCGACAATCTTTATGCAATCATAACATCTAATGCGGCGACGGGGACATTCCGCTTTGCGTACGCCGTCCTGATAAGACTCCTACCGCCAGGGTAAGAGTATTGTGGAAGTCGCGTAGACTGGAAGAATGAGAAAAAATAAAAATTTTATTGGCTTTAAGTACTAACACATCTTTTATTAAAAGGCGTCTAAAACAGGATACCAAGGTTGTGTAGGCCATAGTAGCACTACGACGATGCCAAAAGCTTAGTCTGCTATAATTTTGCGTAAAGTTTTCAGTACCATTGAGAATGGAGGGAACGCATAAAAAAAGTGAATAGCCCAATTGATAGTAAACGCGTTTATAGCAAATGCATCGGGGTCACGATGCCAGGAAACAAAAGTTTCGCATTTGCGGTTTATTCGGCTGGCAAACAGGTCTACCTCAGGCTGGCCAAACTTAGCGACTAGACTATGAAAAGCTTCTTTTGTCAGCTCCCACTCTATGTCAGGGTGAATACGGCGACACTCCGAGTCCGCTTCCTTATTTTCTGAAGAACGTATGTAGGAAGCGAATACAATTAACCTTCGGTGTTCACACCATTGCCACAAATCTTTTGTCACTTGTGTCAAATGAGGGAACTGAAAGCCCCCCATCCTGTTAATATAGGAAATAGCGGTTGTATTATCAACACGCAATAATAATGGCAGTCGAAAGAGTCTCTTGCAAATATTTTAAGACCAAATAATGCGGCCAGAATTTCCAAATAATTAATATGCTGGCAGCGTTCTTGGTCACTCCAGAGACCACTAGCCCTGTCGTCACCACATGCTACGCCCCACCCCGTTGTTGAGGCATCCGAGTATATTTCCAGGTCATACCTATCGTCCCTTATTTTCTTCACAGACCCCCTGAATAGCTTGTTGCCACCATTGTAAGTCTGGCAGAATGGTGGTTGGAATTGACATGTACCGGTCATAGTCTTCGTGGTCCTTAAGACTTAGGTATTTTAAACGTTCGAAATACTTGGTATAAAGCCAGCCGTATTCTATTGCTGGACAAGCTGACGTCAACAGACCTAGGAACCGCGCGAAATCCCTTATTTTACATCTGTTTGTGTTAAACATAATGACAATTTCTGCTTTAATGCGATCTACTTTATCCATCGGTAGGCTGACCTGGAAGTATCTCGAATCTAAGACATAGCCTAGGAATACACAGGATCTCCTTGGATTTGGGCAACTTTTTTCCTCATTTATCAGGAAACCTAATGAACTAAGCAAAGACCTGTCTGTGTAACATTATTTACACATTCATCATAGGATTGTGCTATTAGCAGCCAATCGTCTAAGTATACAGTAGAAGTATAACCAGCGGAACGTAGAAGCCGAGAGACCGGTCTCATTACTTTAGTGAAGACATAAGGCGCGGTGCTGAGACCAAATGGTAAAACATTAAATTCGTATAAGTCTGGACCACATTGGAACCGTAAATACTTTTTGTAGTCTTTATGAATTCTAATTGAAAAATAGGCATCCTTTAGAGCCAACTTTGCCATGTAACAGTTTACAATGACCAACTTGAACGCAGTGCGCAAATCTTCAATTTTGAAATGACAGGTATTTAAAAATTTATTTAATGGCTTCAGATTAAGAATAAATCTTTTCTTGCCATTTGGTTTCGGCACCAGAAATATACCAGAGATAAACTGCTTTTCGCATGGGCTACATTTAGATATGGCACCTAACGACAGTAATTCCTTTATGGACTCGCGGAAGTCCGCATAGTCTGGGTCGCTCGGTTTTCGTGGTGGGGGGACATTAGTTTGGTAAACGTTCCGACTGAAGTGTATTTTATACCCTCTGATGTAGGATAGTATTAAAGGTTCGTCAGTGACGAGTGCCCACTGCTGGTAAAAGTCGGCAAGCCGACCAGATGGTCTTACCGGCTCTAGCGGCGGCTGGCGCGTGGACGCTGCGAGCCTCGCGATGAGCTGGCGCGCTGAGTCCTCGTCGTCGCAGGCGGAGTCGTTTGCGTCGTGCCTCTGCTCCTCGGAGCTGCTGCCTGCTTGCGGCTCTGATTGGAGCTCTTCCAGTTTTTTGAAGTACTGGGAGTAGGTTTTGGGTTAGTCTTCGGTCTAGCGAAGGAACTAGATTGCTTCAAGTCAGCTCCCGACTTGTTGATCGTCTTGGCGGTCTTCAATGTTTCTTGGAAGTTTTGCCCAAATAGTAAGTTATCAATTTGGGTGGTCTTCATTTGTTCTTTGAAGTCAGCTTTTAGTGAAGAAAGAACATAACGACGTCTCGTCTCGGAGTCCTTATGCTGCCTATCACACAGCAAACGACCCGTATTTATCAGCAGACGCAATAATTCAGGTTGTTTTTCATCATATGAAAGCAATAGTGTAATTGCAGCACCCAGAGAAGATATTGCAGATGCAAGAATCTTTTGTTGCCCTTCTATGGCGTTGTCCCTGTTGGCTATAGGAGCAGATAACGCGGCCTTCATTTCGGGATTAAGCGTCGGAGCATTTACCAATTTACAATTGGTTGGAATACGATGGGCGTCCATCGATTCTTTACGAGCTTCAGTAGTCAAGCCTGACGTCGCATAATGCTCAAAGCGTATAGCTACCTCCTTGTGTATGTCTGGCCCAAAGGTGTCAGTGTTTGATGGGTCTAGGCCAAGAATTTCCATCAAGTCATCATCTAATGCGTTTTCAGCATCAGGTTGGGTAAGCTCCATAGGAGCCTCGTTTGCAACTGTATTGACAGGCGGCCCGACAGTGTTGGACCTAATAGATAACATCGGCGCGGTGTGCGTTGTCGCGGGCGCGGTGGGCGCTGTCGCAGCCACGGCGAGCGAAGAAACAACAGTCGCTGCCCCATCGGCAGGCGGCGGCGGCAGGCTGCGCAGGTCGTACGTTGATGGAGGCCCATAAAGAACCTGCACCAGATCATTGCTGCGATCAGGGTCACACCCTGATACAGTCGGCGCGGTCGGGACTTCATGTTGTCGGTCTAAAAAATAAAATTGACCATTGTGGTGGGTAGATAAATACCCGTACCGGGCGCAAACTATTTGGATATCGAAATAGCCTCAAGGAACTATCCACTTGATCCAGTTAATAATTGTTGATTCGAAGTAGTCTCTAGAACTACCCACTAATTCAACATATTTTGCATGACGTTTCGTAATAACGCCGTTGATAAACGGATACTTAACAACGAGATAGCCTTTAAAACTATCCACATGTCGATTAGAATACAATTTAACACAAGTTAGAAACAGCCTCTAGAACTGTTTACGTAACCCTGTTAAATGTTCAAGTATGTATATGTCTACAACTTGACTTGTATGCGGTTATAGAAGCAGTCTCTGGAACTGCCCACGAAACCGATAAAAAAATCACAATAAGTACTATAAATAAACCATTGTACTGACCTCCTGATTTTGACCGACGCGCATGACGGTGCGGCGAAGGTTCCGATGAGGATGACGACGAACTACGCAAAACACGCACTCTCTTCCTACGCGGATTATTCATTTTTCGTTCCAATTCTTCCAATTTTTGTTTTAAATATTTAAAATCTTCATTAATTTTCCTTTTAGGCATTTTGTCGAAAATTCTTTTCTTTTTTTTTGTTTAAGTAAAGAACACGTGCGAAGTGGCGAACACTAAAACGCGAATGACACAAAATGGCTGCTCGGGGTGTCGGGTCGGCGAGTAAGTTCCTACCTACCCTCGAAATTTAAAATAAATAGAAAAAGGAAACGGGATTCTACCCTCAAAATAGTGTGACAGTGGCGATCCGTACGTGGTACTACATGTATTATGCTAATCTCGAGGACGAAGCTGAGTATAATGAATGTGTTGGTTTGAAATGGAACGGTTGAGTGTTAGCAAATTTATAATGATCGAAAAACTTTTATTTGTTTTCGAAAGGCGCACACGGCGCTGAATGTATGTACCTATTTTATGAATTGACTTTTAGCAGTGGCTTTGTCAGGTTGTAATTCTGAATTTCGAAGTTCAAAATAGCGATGTAGGGGAGCCAGGGGCATGTACTAACAGATTTTACTTTTTTATTGATTGAACGGAATTTATACTAGCTAGGGATATAATTTTTAAACGTTATGAAGCGTCAACTACCTCTCTATGATTTTTAATTAAAAACCGGGACAAATGCCTTGTACTTTAGCCGCAAAATTACGTTTTAAAAAAAAACATACTTGTTAATACTTGCCCCAGTTTTGGGGTAAGTTTTAACTACCTTGGGGTAAGTATTAACAGTAGTACCTTGATATGATTATGATAATATTCCATAAATATGAGTAGAAAATAAAACAAAGTATATCATATTTAACGTTTTTACTATCAGAAAGTTATCAACTTGAAATATTAAATTATTATTTTGGCTTATATCTTTGCTTAATTTAAATTACAGCTAATCAACATTTGTACTATTTGAGGCAATAGATAGTCAGTCTTTTTTAATAGTAATAATTAAATTAAAAATAATCAACTCAATAAAATCTGGTTAAAAATAAAATAAGGTTAATCCGACCTTAAAAATCCAAAGTTAGCAATTTTTTGTCTGCTATAGACAATCATATTATTTTTTATATCTTTTGTATTAAAAGCTATTTAGTTACAACTAATAAGTCTTTAACTGTTTCCTT
Organism: Blastobasis lacticolella; assembly: GCA_905147135.1. NCBI lineage: Eukaryota > Metazoa > Arthropoda > Insecta > Lepidoptera > Blastobasidae > Blastobasis > Blastobasis lacticolella. The sequence goes on from LR990061.1 coordinate 14,448,874, forward strand.
AAAATTATTATAATTCTTTAGATATGGTAACTCATCTTTAGTCTTCGTAATCGTCATCGGAGTTACAATTTAAACATATGAAACATAATTTATTTCCCTTAATACAAGTTCCATGGGCCCATTGATTACAAGACCTGCATTTAAACCAATCTCCTCCAGAATTATCATCCGAATAAGATCCGCCACAAACCAAACAAAACCATTCTTCTTCTTCACTTTCGCTGTCTTGTAAAATTTTCTTTTTAGCTTTGTTTTCTTGTGCCAGTGTATTACTCTTCTTACCCTTACCTTTACCCTTGCCTTTATTCTTAACTTTAGTTTCAGCATCAGTCTTTTTAGTTACATTAGGTTTAGTTGTTTTATTTTTCTTCATCTCTTTTAAATAAGCTTCCTCTTCTAATTTCTGCTTTTCCGGGGTATCAGTTAAAATCGCAGATTTCCTTGTTCGTTTACGATTAAAGTTAGCAGGGCGCGGTGGCGCCTTTGGTATAGGTCGAAAATCTTCTATCGAAAAAGTTGCACATTTGCTGATATTTGATGTTCCAGCAATCGGCTCTTTAGTTATATTATAATTAACGTTAGACAAACAATTGTCAACAACAGGATTTGATGATCCAGCAGACTGCTCTTTAGACAATTGATCAATAACTTCAGATACGCTTATATCAATATTAAAGCTTTCCTTTTCAATTTCCGGCAGTGCAGATGAATCCAAATTCAATGACAAACTGTGAATACTTAGATTATCTAATGAGTCTGGCTGATCATTTTCAGAGACAAACATTCTGGAGCTGGACTGATCGCGAACATGCAAGTCTAAATTATCAACACGCGAAGGCCCTTGCGGTTCATTACAATTATTTTCAGCATTTGGGTTGGGGCGATCTGTCACAAAAGATGGTCCAAAGTCTGAATCTTGAAAGACATCTTCGTTACACGGCCAAATACCAGCTTTTCTAAATGAACTTGTAATGTTGTTGGGAGTAAAAGCCAAAGGAAAAGCTTCTTTAACTATTGCTGGTATATTATAAATGGTCATTGTTTTACCAGGATTAGTGGCCATCCAGTTCGTTTGTTTTCTGCTAATATAATTTTTGAATGGTCCGTAAACCCCAACATCCAAAGGTTGGAGGTTATGCGAGCAGTGTGGAGGAAAAGATAAAAGAATGATGTTATTTTCTTTGGCTTTGTTAACGACTTCTGCATTTACATGGGACTGATGATTGTCCAGAAGCAACAAAACGGGATCTTCAGGTGTCGGTTTGATGTGCTGAATAAAGTGATCTAAAAACATAACAAATTCTTTTTGCGTTATCCACCCCGAACTGTTTCCTGCACCAATAGACTGAGAAGGGCCATTGCTAACAAATATGTCACTGTAACGAACTCTAGGAAATACGAACATACATGGCACGAAGTTCCCAATGGCATTTGCTGCTGCTACCAAAGTTACTAATGTTCCTCTTTCGGCTGATGTAACAGCTCCAACCTGTTTCAAACCTCGTTGTGCAATGATCTTCTTAGGTTTTTGTACAGTTGTTACCCCAGTTTCGTCAACATTCCAAATCCTACTTGGAGGGAACCCATATCGTTGAAGAACTTCTCTGTACTTTTAAAAAAAATTATGTACATTGGTACGATTGAATGAGGTGGCTCGACTCAAACTCGTGGCTTCAGGACTTCGAATTGATAAGTTTTGATTTCTTTTCATGAAAGATGTGAACCAGTCAGTGCCAGCCATTTTATTGCTATGCCAACTTTCTGGAATTTTTTCTATTCCGTGATACACAGCTGCTTCATAAGCTAATTTTCTCACTTGTTCAGGAAGAAGTCCAAAGTAAATATTGGCACATTTTATAAGATAGTCTGTAATGGAGGATTCCTTGTCTTGAGAAAAAACAAGCCTGGGTTTTTTATATCCAATTTCTGGGTTCTTTCCTTCTTTAATATTTTTGACATATTTATAAAGTGTCACATGGCAAATATTAAACTCCTCCGCAACTTCTCTATATTTTCGATTATTATCTAATATTTCTTTTGATGCCAAATCATATACTTCCTGAGAAGTGGAACCCCGTCTGGTTTTTCTTTTGTAAGTCCTCATACTGAAAAGAAAAAGTGACTGACTGCAAAATCACGCCAAGGTTTTTTTACAAGAATGTTTCAAAGGAACGTTGCGACTGCCACTTGACCTCCGTGACCCTGCTACCAGGGCAGCCTGACCAGATTGGATAATGTTTACACATTCAGTCGCCTGAATATGCAGGTTTCATCACGATGTTTTCCTCACCGTAAGAGCATCGGTTAGTGTTCAACTAATAGACTTTATTAAATTTTTTATGCAACTCAGAAAAGAGTCATTGGTACATGGCCGTAGCGGGATTCGAACCCAGTACCTCTCGCTTACGAGTCGGATATCCTAACCGCTCGGCTATGTTGCACAAAATACACGGGGGTAAATATTAACATGTTAATACTTGCCCCATGTGATTTGTTAACACTTGCCCCAGAGGTAGATGTTTCACAAAAATATAAATCAAAGAAAAGTACGTTTATAATGTGATTAAATGGAAACAAAATACTATACAAGATGACATTTACTACCATTCAAAATAATTTCAGTCCCGTTTATGTACATAATTAAGCAACAAATCAAAAAACAACGAGTTAAAAAATGTTCATTTACCTGACAAAATTCACGCCTCATACACAACCTTGCTCCGCGGCATGCGGTGGACGACTGACAGGTCGCAACATGTCTGTGGTCATTCACTGACGCCTATAACCGGTATGTACATACCTCACTCGTTCATGTATAGTTTGGCGGCAATCGGCCTGTTAATACATACCCCCGTTAATACAAGCCCCTGGCTCCCCTACTATGCTTTGTCTAATATAGGATGATCATTTTTACAACTAACTATGCTTGGTCCTTGGCGCACGCCTATAAAGTCCCGTGTTTTTTTTCGGTACAATGTACTACGGATAATATCGTACTTCATGGACAGGTACCGCCTCTTGAGCGAAGTGCCACGAATAACGAATAACAAAGAAAATAATCGAACATTTAAAATAAACATTTAGGTAATTATATTATTTTTAGTAACTAAACTCTCATTTCATGTTGGATTTCACCCTAAGAGACCTTCCACAACAACGCTTTTGACGAATAGGCTGATTGAACGAATAAAAATACGCACGTGTCGAAATCGTCGTTGTGGAAGGGTTTGTAATGTCCTATTAATAAATTATTAATTCAAAAGAAAATAGACAGTTTATCCTGGGGGGTTACTCCGTGGGGTATCTCTCTTCTCATACACGGAACCTTGCTGTGGTTGGCTCCCCATTCAGGGGGGACACCTTTTTAATGAAGCTATGCCGGCTCTTCAAACATTGAGGAACCGGCACGTAGTGATGTAGGGGTGTCTCCTATCAAGCTTTTCTACGAATGTAGGTTTCAGACAACCTGTTGTTATTCGGCATGTGTCGTTTAAAGCCGAATCCACTAGCGTAGTCGGTGTATGTAGGGAAGTAAATTAATTATCAATAAGTTCTACAGAATAATTCATCAGAACAAGCCTGAATTATTATGGAAAAAGATAAATTATGTAAGCACGCCAACTAAGGTCACCGACACAGACCAAAAGATTGCCAATCTTAAGTGACAGTGGGCAGGGCACATAGCTCGTAGATCAGATGGTCGATGGGGCACGAAAGTTCTCGAGTGAAGACGCAGCGTGGGTAGGCCTCCCACAAGGTCGACCGACGATTTGGTAAAGATCGCAGGTACCAGCTGGATGCGGAAAGTACAGGACCGGAAGCCGTGGAGATCTCTGGGGGAGGCCTATGCCCAGCAGTAGGCGTATTCCGGCTGATATGATGATAATAAAGGTTAAGCAACCAGTTTTTTACTGCCAGAGTAACGTGTCTATAACCAAATGCGTTGAATTTGTGCCAGTTGATCTGGCCTTTATTTAGAAAATACGAGGGTAGACGCTTGATAGGATATTTATAGAGGTTTCCAGGGAATTGCATGGTGTTCCGCTATTTGGTAAACTATAACGAAATAGGCTTTCATTATTGAACGAACAGCAAATAGGCGAAATGGCGGGAGTAGGGGTTGGATAGTTGTTCTGAGCTTCATTCTCATCCATCGTTATTTGACATTTGGTTTTATTTGGTTATTTAACGCCACGGATATTTAGCGATTTAATCAATTTAAGAAGAGATATCGTAATTTTTAACTTTACTACTGTATTTATAAAGACACTACCTGCCTTTCTATAGAGCAAAAGTATATACCCACTATATTAGATCACAATCAAAGCCATTCTAATCGTAAATTCGGGCTTCTGCCAGGCTTTTACTTTCCTGCTTTTTCTATAATCATATTGGCGGCGAGGGCCTGGGATCGGCCTTGACCACGATTCAGGATTTGGCAGGTCACGTACAGTGGAGCGACTGCCGTGTGAGGCCCTACCTTTGAACCGCTCGCGTCCACGCTAGCTCTCGCCTTCTAAGGCTTGTCTTTTCTATCTCTAGCAACAACTTACCACGAGTGTCAAAGAGATAGGTAGCGTACGCGAGCGCTCGTGTGGATACGAGCGGTTACAAAATAAGGTCCATGACCTCCGTCACCCTGATGATAGGGGATAATTTAGTCAAATTTTATAATGATTACACATTCAGTCGCCTGAATGTGCAAGTTTCATCACGATGTTTTCCCTCACCGTAAGAGCATCGGTTAGTGTTCAACTAATGTACCAAACTCAGAAAAGAGTCATTCGCACTTCGCCGCACTAGGGTTCAAACCCAACACCTCGCAACCGGCACCCTTTCTACGCAATATTACATCGAAAACGCAATACACATAACCTGTAACGAAATTGAATTGTTTCCACGTAATACATCGCCGTGTTTCTCACGCAGCGTTCGAGCGCTCGCTCGGGAATCGGATTTTACAAATATCCGCGAAGAAATCCGATTGGAGGCAACCCCATATTTCTGCGGGTAGCGGTGGTTGTGAAATATGTCAGCAGTTTTGAGGTCGAGAGTTTTCATTGTAGGAAGTTTTGGATATATTTAAGTAAGTAAAAACTCTTTACTGCACACATTAAAAAAACCGAGATAGGTACACAAGACAACAAAATTGCGTGCAAAAGTGATCTTATCACATTTAGCGATCTCTTCCAGACAACCTTTTGGAAGAATCTTTAGTGAGGCAGTCTAAACCATTGTACCTAGCAATAACAGAACAACGAGCAAGTGTTCTATCCGATTACGCCCGATTTACATTGATCAAGTGTTTAGCAATATAGGTAAGTACAGTGAGTCATCCGACACATATTTATTGTTACATTATTGTTCCCGTATTTACTCAATTCGTAATCTAAAACGTTACTATGAGGTCTCACAGTGCGCGCGAACGTACAGAGTTCCAACTGACAGTATTTGAGTGGCGGTCGGCACTACGGATCCGTCAAAATAAACGAAATTGACCAACAGAGTCGCATTGAACACTGTGCGTTCACTTTGTAGACGAGCTCTGTGACAATAGCATAGTAAAGCTACTTTAATCGTCTAAGTATCGTTTGTACCAGCGTTTCCCAAACGTCAGGTCGAGACCCGGGAGCGGGTCTCGAAAAAAAATGCCGGGTCGCCAAATCGTCTCATAATTTATTAAATCAATCATACTTGTTCATGATAAGAGACTTTTATGTCAAGCCATCGATTGCTCCAGAACATTGCTCGAAGAATGAGTAGGGTTCCTCAAACGTCCTGAACGTTTTGGTTTGCATACTTTGTGTGGATAACAGCATACCATCGTGTTCTTTACCATGATACGATACCAACGCGCTGTGCCATGGGGCGACTTGTCCAACGGGTGGAAAAGTGGAAGGAGTCGCTTGAGAACGGCGGTCTGAAGATAAATGTGGCGAAGACAGAGTACATGGCCTGCAACAGTACAGACCCCCTACCCATCCGCATAGGTGAAGAGGAGGTAAAACGAATCAATCAGGCCAGATACCTGGGGTCAGTACTAAGCGCAACTGGTGGCATCGACAGCGACGTCAAAGTCCGAATATCCGCGGCTTGGGCCAAATGGCGGCTGTCATTTGTGACCCCAAGATGCCGATGAGCCGCTAAGTCAACGAGCGATTTCGCCGCCGTTTGTATGGTCCACCGCTTATACAGCGGTGTCTGTTCTAAGAAATAATTTGACATTATGCCTACAACTGCAAATATCGTCAGAAAGTTCATCTTCACACCTCGGAACCTTATTGGCCAAGAACTGTGCGGTTCCAAAGGAAGTTTCGCCCGTGCACCCTTGTGAGTTGCTTCTGGAATTAGCTCCACGGAGGGGTATTTCCTGGAGAGTTCTTCAAGAAAGGGTGAAAAGGTTTTGCAGGGTCAACAACATGAGAGTGAAACCCCTGGTATTGCAGATGTCCACTGGTAATTGCTTACAGTACTGCAGGCCACAGACTTGTTTGCCATGTTAGTAGTATAAAAAAATGTGGAAATTGAAAATGAGTTTTTTGTAAATTTCCGATAGACACAAATTTTGAAAATGATAGTTACATAAATATATAGAAGTTGCCGTGGTCGTTGATAATAAAAGCTACCTTAAAATAAGATTTAAATTTGTGGTGGCTCACGATGGGGAAACATTAAAATAACTAGGACATAAAGTTTAGGAAACGCTAGTTTGCAGTGAATACGGGTGTAATTCAACTTAAACTATACAAACAGTAGTTAATAGTAGTTAATAACTTAATACACATCCCATTCATTACAATTATCCCATAATTTACCGCAATCTATCTCTTAATGCAAGTATTAACGGCTTATCTGGGCTACGAACACAGTAGAGTTAAGTAACCCCAGTAGGTCAGCTTCATTCAAATTCTGACATGGCACAGTTGTGGCATTGGCTAGTTGTAGATTAGCGTTTGTTTATCGTCGCATCTGAAATACATGGAGCTCGTCTATATAAGAATTTGGGCGAACGAACTCCATTACTTAGGCAGTAGGTACCTAGGTTAGGCCAACAAAAGTTTGAAGGAGATCATAAAGAGCAAAGAAGTACGCATTTTAGGATTTGGGCGAGACTTTATACCAAACCATTTATGTAAGCGTCTACAAACTTCACTAAAATTATAAATGCAAAAAAAAAATTATGCATCTCACGTCACGGCATCATCAGGGGCGAGTCTCGTTAAGTTTTAAAATATATAGTAAAATTTTCGGAACGGGTCTGGAAAGTTATAACCGAAAACGCGGTGGAAGTCGCTGGCAAAAGCTAGTTAACGATGAGTGTGATCGACAGGGCCTTGACTTAAAAATTTATTGTAGTGGAGTAAGTTAACAGTTAGTAGTATATAAATTTGTAGGGGGTCTTGCTGCACCACGTCCGTAGGCTATACCCTAGAGACCCTACACGTGACCCCCGGGTGGTGCGAAGAGTGCAGCCGAAATTGCTTGGTGGTAGGGCCTCGGCCCGCATGGCTAGCGACCACCCACGGAGATGAGTCTGCATGGCGCTAAGCAGCCCATGGGCTGTGTTCCGCCATAGTACTCCGTGAGCCATTTCCCCTCGTCCGAGTGCTGTAATGTTGGTACTCTGTAGGTCCCAGTTTTGTGTCGGACATGATAGGGGAGTGGGCGTGACAGGTTGGCGCGGGGGCCAGGGAGACCCGATGAAACGGCTCGTCGCTGGCCGCCCGCCAGTTAGTAGGGGACCCGAACCCGGGCATCACTTTCAACCTCCGGCCCGGGAGGCTGTCCCGCCAACTGCGCGAAAAATCCTGGGGATTCCTGTCGTGCCGGGGTAGGAGACCGGAGTGGACCCGACAGGTATCATCAGGGGGGATCGGGGGCCCTTCCATCCCCCGTGCCAGCTTTTCACACAACACATCCCTCTGCAGCGTCCTGTAGCAAAACATCTTTGCCCTGCTGGATACCAATGTTACAGCACTCCTTTTTTACCCTTCTAAAAATACCATGGCAAAAAGTAAAACAAAGAGTAAGGTTTTTTCAGCGGTACCTCTTTCCACACTTCGAGTGGACTTTTGCAACATCAGGGGCCTCCACTCCAACCTGAACGCCGTACATCACCACCTTGAGACGGCGAAGCCTGCCTTACTCTTTCTGACTGAAACACAGATATCACCTCCGGCCGACACTTCGTACCTCCACTATCCTGGGTACAAGTTAGAACACAGGTATCTTCCTCGCGCTGGTGTGTGCTTATTCGTCAGAAGTGATATCTGCTGTCGACGTCTTGCCATTGAACAGAGTGACGAATCTGTTTTGTGGGTGTGCGTGGAACAGGGAGGTTCATCCCGTGTCTACGCATGTCTATACAACAACCGTCACGGCGTAGGTGAGACAAATCGGTTTTTCGAGCACATTCAATGCGCTACCGACAAGGTTCTTGAGCGGTGTCCTTCGGCTGAGTTGGTAGTTTTAGGAGACTTTAATGGTCACCACACTGAGTGGCTAGGGTCAAGCCGCCCTACCAACCCCGCCGGGAGATCCGCCCACGAATTTGCTTTGGCCAATGGTCTTACGCAGCTGGTATTAGAACCCACCTACTTACCGGATGTTGTGGGCCGTAATCCTTCTTTGTTAGACCTTCTGTTGACCTCCCACCCAGACGGTTATCGGGTGTCCGTCGATGCTCTTCTTGGGACATCTGACCACTGCCTGGTCCGTTCTGAGGTGCCTCTTGCTAAACCCGAACGGGCTCGCCCCAGTGGGTCACGCAAGGTATGGCACTATGGTTCAGCAGACTGGGATGGATTGCGAGAATTCTTCGCGTCGTACCCGTGGATGCAGCTTTGCTTTTCCTCAAATGACACCAACACCTGTGCCGCCGCTGTAGCTGATGTCATACTGCAGGGAATGAAATGTTTTATCCCATCTTCTGTAGTCCATCTCGGCGGCAAAAGTCAGTCGTGGTAGGACAGGCCTAGTGCTGAGGCAACTCGCCTGAAGCAGGATGCTTTTCGTGCCTGGACAGTGGCTCGGGCCCAAAAGAACCCTAACACCCACATTTTGAGGAAAAAGTACAATGCTGTATCGAGGTCTACAAAGAGGGTAATGGCCAGAGCAAAATTTAATTTCATCGGCGGAATTGGAGAGAAACTGATCAGCTACCCCTCTGGGAGCCGTGCTTTTTGGTCTCTCTCCAAAGCTGTCGAGGGGAACTTTTGTCGGACCACCCTTCCACCTTTGCGCAAGCCGGATGACCAATTGGCCCACACAGCAAAAGAGAAAGCCGATCTCTTAGGTAATCTTTTTGCTCATAACTCAATTCTGGATGATGGGGGAGCTGCACCGCCTACCATCTTACGGTGTGAGGGCATCATGCCCGAGGTTCGTTTCACCCAAAAAATCATAAAACGTGTGCTTCTCTCCCTAGACATCCGGAAGTCCAGTGGACCTGATGGCATTCCGGCTATCGTTCTCAAAAAATGTGCTCCCGAGTTGTCTCCCGTGTTAATGAGCCTATTTAAGCTTTCCTACACCTCTGGAACGGTGCCGTCTTCATGGAAGCTAGCCCATGTGCATCCGATACCCAAGAAGGGTGACAATTCAGATTACAGGCCTATAGCGGTAACCTCCTTGCTCTCTAAGGTGATGGAGCGGGTCATCAATATCCAGCTCCTTGGATACCTCGAAGATCACCAGCTGATCAGTGACCGTCAATATGGCTTCCGTCATGGTCGCTCAGCTGGTGACCTTCTTGTGTACCTAACACACCGGTGGGCTGAGGCTGTCGAGAGCAAGGGGGAGGCTCTGGCTGTCAGTCTTGATATAGCCAAGGCATTTGATCGGGTCTGGCACAGGGCACTGCTAACAAAACTCCCGAAGTACGGTATCCCCGAGGGGCTCTGCAATTGGGTATCCAGCTTTCTGTCTGGACGGAGCATCCAAGTCGTTGTCGACGGATGCTGCTCCGATACCAAGACCATTAATTCTGGAGTACCCCAAGGTTCAGTGCTATCTCCCACGCTGTTTCTTATGCATATCAATGATATGCTGAATATTCCCAGTATTCATTGCTATGCAGATGACAGTACTGGAGATGCTTGTTATACTGGCCGTGCGAATATCCCTCGTTCCGTGGTGTCGGAAAGCCGAATAAGACTTGTGTCAGAGATTGAACACTCCTTGGAGCAAGTTGCTCACTGGGGCAGACTGAACCTAGTGGAATTCAACCCTTCAAAGACACAGGTCTGCGCATTTTCCGCCAAAAGGATCCCTTTGTCATAATGCCGCAGTTCCAAGGGACACCCCTTTCCATCTCAAATAGTATCGGGATCCTTGGTGTCGACATATCGGATAACGTGCGCTTCCGGAGTCACCTAGAAGGTAAGGCCAAACTGGCTTCGAAAACTTGGCGTGCTTAACCGGTCCAGGCGATACTTCACCCCAGGGCAGCGCCTGCTGCTGTACAAGGCACAGGTGCGGCCTCATATGGAGTATTGTTCCCATCTTTGGGCCGGCGAAACTGCCGACCTGCTTAATCCTTTGGACTCCGTACAGAGACGCGCCGTACGAATTGTCGACGATCCCATACAAACAAGCAAGTTAGAACCACTGGCTAACCGAAGGGACTATGGCTCCCTGTGTGTGTTCTATCGGCTGTACAATGGGGAGTGTTCCGAGGAACTTTTCGATCTGGTGCCCACAGCACAATTCCGCCATCGCACCACCCGCCGTGGGCTGGGTACTCATCCCCACTACGTAGACCCTCTGTTGGTCACCACGCGAAGGTTCGAAAGAACGTTTCTCGCTCGTACGATTCGGATGTGGAATGAGCTCCCAGCCACAGTGTTTCCTTTGGACTATGACATGGGATCGTTCAAGAGGTATATTAGAGGTCTCTTTAGAGGCGGGCAACGCATTGGTGACTCCCCTGGTGTTGCTGATGTCCATAGGCGGCGGTGACCACTTTCCATCAGGTGGCCCGCTTGCCTGTTTGTCTGCTAAGTAACATAAAAAAAAAATAAAAAAAAAAATTTTGGCCGTCTGGCGTCTGGCAGAGTAGAATAGCACCAACCCCTTACACTCGCGGGTGTCGTACAAGGCGACTAATGTTTTCGAGGCAAAAGATCTAGTCTCCGTTGGTTGGAAAATGGGCAGCAGCGTTTCCCATTGTTATAATTTTAAAACTGCGATCTCTAACCCGCCCGCCAAGCGTGGAGATTATGGCAATAACCTTCGCTTTCGTGGGAGAGGCCCTTAGTCCTACAGTGGACTATAATTATGGGCTGTGATGATGATGATATAAACGTTATGACCCTACAACTCCTAGCTCCAGCCATGACCTACTGGATCTAAACTACACTGTGCTACGAGCATTGATCGTAGCTCTACGCCGTAGCAACCGCTACGGGCTACGGACCGTGATTTATATAGCCTCTTACAAGCTGCAATGATAAGATAAATTGTGTTAATTGGTTTGTGTAGTACGGGAGGGTTTTTGTGTCGAACAAGTTTGTTCATTTGAAGTTTAATTAAGTTTAGAATCACAGATCAGCTTTTTGTGAGGCGTGTTCGAATTCACATTTTTCGATCTCGAAGGCTGTTTGGGAAAGTTAGGTAAGGTTGTAATGAAAGTGAATAGGTGCCATGTTTTATGAGATAATAATAATTAGTATTAAAAGCTAGAATTAAACTGTCTATTTATCTTAACTCACTAAGAAGTTCTTACGTATCTGAGTAACAAAGATATAAAGATGCACCTTATAACATTTTAGTGTTATTTATAATTAGCCTTTCATAAATTCACATAAATGGCGTGCTCTAAAGACTCAAATATTATCATAATATTTTATTATAAGTAGTTGTACGGCAAATCATATGTTTTAACGCTAAAACGCTAGTTTATATTTAATATTCAAATATATTATATTTGTTAAAATGCTATAATTCAAACCTATAGGTATAAACTGTACCTATTTATTTAAATGATGAACGATAAAATACAAATATGGACATAAAGTTACACATCTTTATTACCAGTCAAACTAAAATCGATTATTACAATTTATAAAATTGAGCCCCAAGGAGCACTGACATTAAAAAACCGTTGAGTGAATAGATCTAAAATGAATTGCATCGAAATAAAGATAAATATCAATACCATACAAGAGAGGTAAGGCATAGTAAAGAAAAGTACGAATTGGAGCCGCCCGACTGGGGGAGTACCTCCACCTTACAGAAAACCGCAGCTAAACAATACTCTTTTAAATAGTATTGTGTTTCTGCCGGTGAGTAAGGTCTCCAGTGCTCCATGAGGTGGGGATTTGGGGAACCGTGGCTTTCAAATCAAATCAAATCAAAATTTCTTTATTGATTAGGACAATAAATATCTCTTTCAATCGTCAAAAATGAGGGGGATAGGAAAGTAGGAAGGAAACACACAGTGACACGCTGACCGCCCTATGACCGTAGATAAACGTATCCCTCGCCAACCGAACCGTGCTGGACAATGCCAGGCAGAGCCGGAACGCTATATTATATTATATAGGTATGTCTAGTATAATTAAGAAAAAAAAGTGGCAGTAGTGGGGCATTTGCTTTTTTGCTGCCAGAGCAACGTGTGATACAGGTGGGCAACGCATTGGCGATACTATTGGTGTTGATAATGTCTATATATAGTATAGATAATAAAGTCTCCATTTTGACTTTATTATCTATACATATATTATTTTGACATTGATATTATAATTACTTGAATGTTTTAATTTGACATGCCAATGATTGTTATTCGTCATCTAATCTAATTATTTCAATTGTATTTTGATTGCTGAAATTAACTGTTGATAATTTTATATCACGTATTGTTAGGACGATGTATGTATAATACTATAAATAAATAAATATAAATATAAATAAATATAGGCAGTGGTGACCTCAAGTGGCCCACTTGCCTGTTTGCCTACCGTATGACATAAAAAAAAAACAGCCAAGAGATTATGGTAATGTCGTCAGTCGTTAGAGCGCGTCAACTGTGGGAAGTTTTAAATTTAAAATTATTTATTTCAGACAGTGTCTATACATTTAGGTCTAATTTTTTCTACATACAATAATGCGTCAAAAATGTCAAATTTATAAATTACCAAAAATTATCAAGTTTAGGAAGCAAGCCCAGCCTATAAACAGCTTTTAAAAAATTACAATGTTTCGTTTATCTTGAGTTCAAATAATAAATAAATAAATAAATAATCGTGGACAAATTCACACAGCGCCATCTACCCCCAAAGTAAGCAAAGCTTGTGTTATGGGTGCTGCTAGATAACTGATAAACTACTTATATACTTTTCAAATTTAGAAACCTAGAAACAACGTTGCTGCAAGACAATTCAATCTCTAAATGGCGCAAGAACTAAAGCCATAGGTATACAAACGTAACATAAATATTAAATCCATTGAACAAAAATCCCTCTACCTATAGAGGCAGTAACTCTTCATTCACCTTCGATTGAAAGAGATATTCCCTCTCCCTCACTCGTTCCTGTTGAAGCGAGAAAAGTACAGTGGGAGGTGTAATCTGCTAATGGCCCTGTCACCTAAAGAATTAATGAATATGAGAGTAGAGCATGAAAATACATTGGATATACGGCGTGTAAGTGAAAGAGAAATCTTGGGGAAGCAAACGTAAATGAATGTTATCTTACATGCGAAAAAAGTTGCGATTTCTGTGCGTTATAAAGAGGAAGTATTTCCAAAAGAGCGTCGGTGGCTAGGCGGTTGAGTATCCAACTCGTAAGCGAGAGGTAACGATTCGAATCCCGCTGCGGCCATGTACCAATGACTCTTTTCTGAGTTTTTTTTTGTATGTCATACGGTAAGCAAACAGGCAAGCAGGCCACCTGATGGAAAGTGGTCACCATTGCCTAATGACATTATAGCAACACCGAGAGTATCGCCAATGCGTTGCACTTGCACACCTCTATAACACGTTACTCTGGCAGCAAAAAGGCAAATGTCCTTCCACTGCCAGAGCCACGGTTCCCCAAATTCCCACCCCATAGAGCACTGGCAACCTTACTCATCGGCAGAAACACATTAGTTATGTACATTAGTTGAATTCTAACCGACGTTCCTACGGTGAGGTAAAACATCGTGATGAAACCTGCAAATTCAGGCAACTGAATTTGTAACCATGATCTAATCTGGTCAGGTTCCCCTGGTAGCAGCGTCACGGAGGTCAGATGGTAGTCGCTCCACTGTAATTACCTGATCGCCAAATCCTGGATCATGGTCAAGGCGGACCCTGTTCCCTCGTCCTCGAGAGCACAACCGGGACATTAACGCTAAGATTATTATTATTTTTATAAAGAGGTAGTTTTCGAACAAATGCAGAGAATGAGTAACCATTATCCAATCTGTTTAGGTTCCCCTAGTAACAGAGTCACGGAAATCAGATGACAGACACTCCACTGTAATAACCTGACCTGCCAAATCCTGGATCATAGTCAAGGCGTACCCGGGCCCTCGTGCGCGAGAGCACAACCGGGACATTAATGCCAATAGTTACCTTTTTCTTTAAATATTAGATATAGATAAATGATGATATTATTGAGCTGGTCTGAACTAAGTTAGAAATCAGAATTCAGAAGGAGGCCATAGGAACTAACTGACGCAACAAGATAAATCCCTTGTCTTTGGGATCGTTTGTTTTATATTATCAAAAACCGTAACCTTGTGTGGTCTCCATGTTCTGAAGATAAAGCCAAAAGTGGCTATAGGAAGTCCTAAACTACGAATGTTAATCCCATCGAGTTTGGGCTCGTTTGATTAGTCTTGACAAGTACCTGACTGACATATTTATTTTGCTGGTTTTTCTTTTCCCATTTCTTTGACGTTAAATTATTTACTACCCTCATTGACTACCCGCATTTTGGACGAAGCATTATTGTGAATTACATTGTATTGATGGTTGTAATATTATTTAATGATATTGACATCTATTGACATTAATTTATTTTATAATAATGTATTACTTTGAAGTGTGTTTGAATACAAATATTGTATTTATTTAGGTTAAGTAATATTTACTTGGTATCTCTAGTATAAGTACTCATTGTTGCCTCCACCGCTCGTTACAGTTCCTTTCAGTTTATCTAAGGTTAGCTGTAAGAAATGCCATTGTGGGATAAGCCAGCCTTTGCAATCTGTTTTATATTACTTTTTTAACATAGTTCTAATGTATTTGATGCATACATACTGCATATATACTGATCATAGATGGTATCCATCCCCTTAAAATAGATCGCGTATAAAAGCTAACCATGAAAAACATTTTTCTTTCCGAAACTTATTTTACATACTCTCATTTTATCAGAGTCAACTTAGATAAAGTCTCAGAACCGAGTCTAGGATAAAAGCCAAAGCGTCTACGTTTTTCTTGTAAATATTACTGGATCAGCAACGCAGGTGAGACTCGGATATTGCAAACAAACATGTTTTCCTAACGTTGGCTTGCTTACTTTGGTAATAGCTAAGCCGTAATATTTAACGCCGAAGTATAACTTGGTGTTGCGATATTTTGGATTCCACTGCGGCCATGTAACAGTGACTCTTTTCTGAGTTATGTATATTAGTTGAATGGTAATCGATGCTCTTACGGTGAGGGAAAACATTCAGGTAACTGAATGTGTAACAATGTTCCAAACTGGTCCCTCACCGTAAGAGCGTCGGTTAGCATTCAACAAATGTACATAACTCAGAAAAAAAGTAATTGTCTGCAGTGGGATTCGAACCCGGTATTTCTCGCTTACGAGACGGATACCTTAACCACTAGGCCAGTGATGTGTGACCTTATAACGACTCTCTCTTATACTCATACTCTCTTTCAACTCATAAAAGAATGACATTAACATTATTTGCATTCAACCACTTGCAGCTGTTAATCTAAGTGTGGACATCAACAAAGCACGGCATTCATTCAGGCTGTCACAAAATTGTATGCGCATAGTCTAGTGCAAACAACTCCTTAAAGGCAAGAAGAGGGAGGGGGAAGGCTCTCACAGGGGGCGGGGTAGGAAGCCCGAAAAGCAGACAGAGTAAATTGATTTCCCATAAGGCTATTACCTTAGCAGAAGCCAAATTGAATGTATTGATGAACAAAGAGGTGGGGTATGTACGCTGGGGCGAACAAAAAAATTTTCTGCAAGTATTAATGGAAGTATGTACCTCCAGTGCGATTAAAAAAGGAACAGGATTGTCTCTTGACTAACTTCACTTAAGTAAAACTAGTAGAGATATTTCAACTCAGTTGTGCGCGCGGCCCTATGTGAGGGTGAACCTTAATACTAGGTATGAAATGAAATATCTATAATAGACGCTCCGTTTTGGCTAGAGCCGACCAACCGTCAGTTGCAGTTGATACTTATCCTTAAGCACTATAAAATAAAGTCGCTTTTGGTGAGGAAGATGTGGTCGGACGGCCGACCAAGATCGGCTCGCTCGCGCACCCGAATTAACCCAAAAGCGACTTTATTTTGTTCTTTGTAAGGATTAGTATCAACTGCAACTGACGGTTGGTCGGCTCCAGCCAAAACGGAACGTCTGTTACTAGTTGGCGATAAATAACGTCACGGTGAAAAATCACCGTGATTGGCAGTCTAAAAGTATCACTGTGACTTTTCACGAAGGAACGAGGTTACAAAATCACATCATAACAAAAAGGATATACGATAATAAGGACCGTGAGGGCGTCAGTGTTATTTCATCAGTAGTAACCCTATCGGCGGCAAGTTAGGACAACAATAAATGTGGCGTAAAAAGGTAAGTACTAACATGCGGCCGATACTAATGGCGTGAGAGTGTGCGAAACAGTTGTATGACCTCATTCCTCCGGCCCTTTTCCGCCATTGGGAAACGCCGGGCGAATGCTACATCCTTATGTCGTGGATCTTCCAACTATCCGCATGAGCCGTTTCGGTTCAACCTTTATAATGCGGCTAAGGCCTGGAACACGGTGCCTGTGAGTGTGTTCCGTGATCGTTATAATCTGGACGCCTTCAAGGCTAGAGCGAATAGGTTGTTTCTAGATACGCATGCTACATCTTCGGCCGCATCGTCACTTACCACTATGTGAGATTGCGGTCAAATGCCTGACTGGTCCTATCTGTAGTACTTATTCGAGTGAAGTCAGTCAACAGCCCGTCCTATTCTTATTTTAATCGCATATTATGTACGTTTATATGTAAACATGGCAATTGGCAGCTACATTACTATCTTTATCTTAAAATATTATGCTCCTGATCCCAGTAATTGCATTGGCTAGTTATTAGCTATAGGTCCCGGTTTCGATTCCCAGCCGGACAGGAAAAGAAATTATGAATTTTCATTTCTATTACGGGTCTGGGTATTTATGCATAAAAAGTGTATTTAGAAAAATATTTAAGTAGTTTATCAGTTTCCTGGCACCCATAACACAAGCTTTGGTTACTTCTCCAAACTTATTTTTTATTAATTTTATACTCTCGGGTTTCATGGGTGTTAAAGAGCGCGGGTGACCCGCGCCCATTGTTATTTCGGGCTTACAAATACTGTATGACATAACACAATTTATGAGAAGTCTTTATTTACTTTCACATGTCCCCATGTTTTTGCGTATAAAAATCTTGCAAATTAAATTTTACCCATTTCCCGGTTCCCGATTGACCTGAAATTTTGCATACTTATGTAAGTTCGGTGACAATGAATGAATGAATAATTGAAAAATTATTGATTGCTTATACATAAAATAAAATAAACAAAAACAGAGGAAACAAAAAAGAAAAGCAACCGGCGGCCTTATCGCCTTGACAATGTTATGGTATGTTATGGTACCATCGAGCTGTAGCCGTATTCACAATGGCTCGGAAATCGGATTCGGATACGGATTCGACAAAGGACCCCGCAAAAGTTCTTAGGAAAATGTGGTTTAAGTTAATTTTGATGAAATTTTCATATGTTATAGAGAGTAGAGTTTCCGTGGAATCTATCGGGATTCTGAATAACAGTTTTCGAATCGATCGACACGGATTCGTAGCTCACGAATATCGTGTCGAATCGTTCGGAAACGGTTTCGAATCATTGTGAATACGGCTACTGATCTGATGATGGGGACGAAAGGTGGAAGAAACTCCTACACTACGCATGATAAATCCATCGAATTTAGGCTCATTTGAGTAGTCTTGACAGTACCCTGACTGATCGTAGAGAACGCGCAATAAAATCTTGCTTTTCTATATTTTTTTTTAAGTTATACGTCACACAAACAGGCAGGCGAGCCACCTGATGGAAAGTGGTTACCGCCGCCTATGGACATCAGCAACACTTGGCGCGCTACCAATGCGTTGCCCGCCTCTAAAGAGACCTCTAATACCACTCGAACGATCCCATGTCTTAGTCCAAAGGAAACACTGTGGCTGGGAGCTCATTTTTCATTACTTTAGATAATAATATTTACTTTGTTTTCTCTTTTCTTTGGCATTTAGATAACCTCATAAATGGGAGCAGACCGCCTTTCTATTTTATGCTAATAAGTTACAAATTCATTTAAAATGTTTGTATTTTAGTTTTGAAATTTAGTTAACTTTACTCAACATTCATTATTCACGATGTAAGATTATTACTTTGAATAAATCAAGAGTGATACTGCTGTAAAAACGGTCCATTCGAACGGTTTACAATTGAAATTTTCGGCATGAAAAATTTGATATTTTGATGATACATTATGCTGATTTTTCATATTTTTGAACTTTTTTCGGTGTTGCCAATGTGATTGAAAAATATTGAAGTTTTAAGGCAAGCGATTCTAATATAAAGCCCCTTATCTGTGGATGTTAAACGTATACCATAACGTTAAATAACGTTTAATTAATAATTACGTAAGGCTGGCAGGGTCTGTATTAGGTTGATTTATTAATTTTCAACGACGTACGACGTAAGTTCGAGCCTCGAAATACATTATACATGTAAATCGTTAGGTAGCTGTCCTCCGTAGAAGTAGATATGCGAGTAATGGATAGGTGAAACCTATGTATGTAGGTACTACTTAGTTATCCATGTTTTTTTTTTATGACATACGATAGGCAAACAGGCAAGCGGGCCACCTGATGGAAAGTGGTCACCACTGCCTATAGACATTAGCAACACCAAGAGTATCGCCAATGCGTTGCCCACCTCTATAACACGTTGCTCTGGCAGCAAAAAGGCAAAAGCCACTACACTGCCAAAGCCACGGTTCCCCAAATTCCCACCCCATGGAGCACTGGAAACCTTACTCACCGGCAGATAAACAATACTATTTATTATTTTTAGGTCATGATTATTCATGATTATTATTTAGTTAGGTCATGATAATTATCACCACTAATTTTAAGTCTGATAATCCCCGTCCAAGTTTACATAAACTTAAATATTTTCTAAACTGGTGAACTGATTTTAGTGAAATGCCATACAAGTAATCATCTATTATTAATTATACTATTAAACTGGTTTTCAAATAGAGAAAACCGCATCCAAGTCTGTCCATCTGTTCGGGAGTTACGATAACTACAGATATACAAATACCCACGGCAAACGTATACCCCTCTTTTAACGATGGAGGTTAAAAATTTATCATAATTCTGAGTAATATTTGAAGTCTTCCCGCGATGTTGGGTAGATACAAACATTGATACTTATAAAACTGGAGTTTTGAACTCCGATAACTAACTTGGAAAGTAATTATTCGTGTCGCTATATTTGAATGTAAATTAGGGATTAAATTGTTGGTAGGTATGGTGGGCAATTTATGCAGTGTATACTGGAATAACAATTTTAACGTTGCTAACAATTATGCCATGTTTGAGTAATAGTTTGTGTGTCACATATTGTACACACAACGGTTTTAGCTATACAGCTATACAACATATAGCTATACAACTAAATTGTGTTTTTTGTTACGAATGAAGTAAGAAAAATAGGATATTCGAGTTGGGCCATCAACGCGCCAGTCAAGGCGAAACTTTAAAAAGACATTACCGAAAATCAAACATAAAATTATCTATAATAATTTAAATTTAATTAAACATAAAGCTATTTTCACTTATACTAAATACATTTTTCATAGTTTTATTTTAATTTAAAGTTCTCCGCATCTAAAATAAAATATTTTACACACCACCCAAGTTAATATATCGAGATCCATGTCCAAACCCAGGGCCTAGCTATGGCTCATACCCAGCTCCATAGCCAAAACCAAGAAAAAATTAAGGTTCTGGTCCTGGCCAGCTGAGTGGGGTTAGGTTAGGTTTCATTTGTAAGTAGATGGCGTTGATCATTTGATGAGCTAGTTTCTACATCGCGGTGTCCAGTTCGCGAGAGGAACACATACAGTATCTGTTTTAATATGGTTACTTTGTGCGCACCCCATCCCTAATGGGGTGTCGCATTCGAAAACCTAAAACGCCTTCCCGGCTATAGGTACAAGGCAGAGTTTAGCTGGGTTTGTAGGCACCTAGATCTCATACGAGTCCAAGCATAACCAGCAAGCCGATCGCGCAAGTGTTCTCTGCCTCCTTCTCTCGATAGTCTGGAGCCATATACAATTAGTGGAAGGCGCAAAAAAATAAATACTTGTGGCACTCGGGGACTGCCGCGGTAAAGCTATTGCATACCATTTTTTATCAACTTATGCAATTGAGCTTCGTACAGTCGTACCATATATGGTACTGTGCGACTGTGCGACTAGTTGAACCTTAACGTGTATGTATACATACACGTTAAGGTTCAACTAGTCGCGGGCTCGAACTCACTCGTGGACGCGGCCAAAAAGCACGCTGTCTCACCTAGCATTGTGTCTAAAAGATATAGAATCAGTTATGAGCAGTTAGCAGCTAGTCTGCACGCATACGTCTAGTCGCACGCACACAAACACCGTGCCGAAGTCTGCCGAGCTGAAAAGACGTTAGACGATGCACGGCTTTCAACGCCGCACCGCTGTTCCGGTCGGAGTGGGGGGTGTTAGGTTTTTTCGTTACGGAATTTCTTGATTCGGTCGCCGCGCTCAAAGCCCGCGACAAAAGCTATGCAATAGCTTAAAAATACTTTACTTACCGGCAATGACGAGCACGTCGATGAGAGCCAGTACAGCCAGGCTGACTAGGGCCACGGGGTCTTCCCACCGGACGGCCTCTAGCAGCGCCGCGCACGCGCTCTCGTTGAGCGAGCGCATCGTGCGCGCGGCGCGGCCGCGTGCCGCCCGCGGCTCGCATCGCCCGCGCACTAACTGCGCATTGTGCGGCGGTCTGGAACAAAGGGACAAGTTGTAAGTTAAACTGCGCATCCTGCGGCGGTCTGCAGTCGTACCGCGGGTCACCGATTGTACGCCGCCATATTGAGGCAATGAGGAGTTTTCCAGTAGGTATTGATAATTGGTTTCAAAAAGCATCAATAGATACGCTCCTACAATTTTGGTAATCTTTTTTTAATCTGTATGATGGTGGCAGTGATATCATGCAGCCAACTAATACTAAACTTAAAAATAAAATGTTTATTAATATAAACATAACTGTTAAAGGTTGAACGAAGTGTTAAAATAAATATTTATAGAAGTTGGCACTATGTTCCATTATTATTACAACCTCTAAAATGGTTGAAAACTATTGACAAATACAATATTATTCAATACAACGTACCCAGTGTTTATATCCTGTTTGCTAAGAACCTATTTTAAGCGATTATTAATTACCAAAATTGTCGGGGCACCATCTAGTGAGTGGTTAGGAATGCATTAGATACCTATTGGAAAACTGCTCATTGAATTTAAGAGCCAGAGCTCTGGCTTGCTGCGATTGGTTTAAACTCAATTTAATGAAAATGGCGGCGTACAATCGTAGATCGGTGGTATGGCTGCTGGAACAGAGGGATAATTTGTGAGTCGCTGACTGCACATCGTGAGGCGGTCTGGAACAGAGGGACAGTTTGTAAGTTACTAACTGTGCATCGTACGGCAGTTTTGAACAAAGGGACAGTTTGTAAGTCAGTAACTGCGCTTCGTACGGCGATCTGCAGCCGTACCGCGGATCTCCGATAGAACGAAGCCTTTTGATGTGATTGCGTTTATACCAATCGCAGCAAGCCAGGGCTCTAGCTCAATCAAATTGCGAATCGTGCAGCGGTCTGTACCAGAGGGCCAGTTTGTCCCATCGTTTGCGTGTCGGGCGGAGGTTTGGAACAGAGGGACAGTTTGTCAGTCACTAATTGCGCATCGTGTGGTGTTCTAGGACGGAGGTATTGTTTATAATTTCAGCTCAAAAAGAGGTGTGCCTGGGGTGTGTGTCTGTCTGTAGATTTTTTATGAGTATTGTTAATTTGAAAGCCAGTTTAATCGGAAGAGATTGCGAAAGAGGTATATAGTGCGAATCTGGAAAAGCGGCCCCTAAGAGGACGACCCAGAAAAACATTCGCTGATCAGATCATAATGTTCTCAAAAAAGCTGGGGTCCGATGTGATAAGAATAAAAGGAGATGTATGAAAAGAGTTGTGGATATATGCGAGGCTAGGGAGTTGTGTCAGGACAGAGCAAAGTGGCGGTCCATAGTCTCTGCCTACCCCACCTGTGGGACACAAGCGTGAGCTTTATGTATGTCTGTATTTAATCGGAAAATTTTATAGGTTTGTTATATTAAAATACTAATATTTTGTATACTATTTATTGTGCACAATAAATGTTAAATAAATATATAAATAAATAAAATTGGTAGTTAAGCAAATACAGCAGCGTCACAAAACTGGCCGCTCAAACTCCCCTCGCGCACTTGTTGCGTATCGGGCGGAGGTCTGGAAGACAGGGACAGTTGTAAATCCCGACTCAAAAAGATTGGTCTTAAATGGTTGAAGTATCTAAAGGATCTAATTGTTGTAGTTTATTTTGATTTTTATGGATCGTTTGGTTGTTATTTATGTTTCAATCTAAGAAAAAAACAAGTTATTTTGTATAAGACTGTTTGTTTCTAATAAATAAATAAAAATGAAAATAAACTGGAATTTTTGGCGGTCAGTGAAAATTTCTTAATATGACTTCTACTGGATTTGACTGCTTCTAGATTCTACCACTTTTTATTGGGGCCGTTCTAAAGGAGATATATTCTGGATTTGACCACAGCGCTATAATGTTCACCTTTAGTATAGCTTACAAAAAAAACTAAATATAATTTACACGAATCAACTACTAGAAAAGTGTCGGGATAGACAAGGGTGGAATTATATGTAATATCCTTCGAAGTGCCACCTATAAAAGCCTTCAGAAATGTATCTTTGTATCTGTGTATAGTGTATACATATATGTGTGTCTATAACATTAAATTACACTAAT
Source organism: Blastobasis lacticolella (assembly GCA_905147135.1). Classification (NCBI taxonomy): domain Eukaryota; kingdom Metazoa; phylum Arthropoda; class Insecta; order Lepidoptera; family Blastobasidae; genus Blastobasis; species Blastobasis lacticolella. The sequence goes on from LR990061.1 coordinate 14,472,248, forward strand.
GTCTGGACCGATTCCCATGCAGTTTCTTTATTTAGAAGCCACTTTAATCGGGATAGTTCAAAGCTTCGTTTCATTAATGAATGAATGAATTATTTATTGCTTCAAAATGTGGTATAAAAAAGGTATTTTACAATAAGATACTCGCTTCTCACACTTTACCAGAATCTGGCATGCAATATTTAAAGTAATTGGTTAATCAAGTTAATAGCAAAATGTCCGTAGGTAACAAATTTCATAAGTAATCATTAATCTACAAAATGAATTTGTCATTCCAAATAAAAAAGTAAATAAATTGAGTCTTTCACAACAATTAGTTCAGACGTAGATATATAGATATGTCATTACAATGATGCTAATTTTAAACGTCAAAATAAGAAACAACGTCAAAGCAACAACCAAACGCTAACACTACACTGGCAACATTTCCCTACGTCATAACCACTTCAGACCGAAATCATATAACAAACGTTCATTTTGACTCTTCCCAAACGACAAGCGAAATATGGATTGGCGAGCTATTTTTCCTTCCCATTATGATCTGAGTGACGACCTGAGTTCATTTGTTTAACATGCCGATCGCCACGCAGAGGTCCCGCGTGCGATTTCCGGCCGAGCAAAAATTGAAATGATGAATTTTAATTTCTGTTATGGGTCTGGATGTAGTATGTATAATAAGAATGTATTTACAAAAATAGTATATAAGTAGTCTATCAGTTATCTATCCACCCATAACACAAGCTTTGCTCACTTTGGGGCTAATTGGCGCTGTGTGAATTTGCCCAGGCACATTTATTAAAATATGTTTAATCTTTACCACCTTCAGGGACAGGGACGTGTTGTAAGTTCCTTTTTAGGAATCTGTACCCGAAGCGTGGGAAAGGAATTCCTTAAGAGTTTGGAAAGTGGAAGTAGGCAGTTGAAATTTTCGTAGAATACGTGATGGCTACATTAACAACAATAAAAATTATTAATTTGAAAGCATAGTGGTTTCTCTTAGCCAAATATCCCGTTCGAATTGAACCAGACAGAGATGGGCAGCGTATTGGCGATCCTCCTGGAATGTCCATAAGCAACGGTGACAACTTTATATCAGGTGACATTTGCCAGAGCTGCAGGGATCATTTTGGCCAAGAACTAACACTGCCATAATGTAAAGTGTTAGTATTGCCAAAAGCTTCATGTTTGACATCCATGCCTGTATCAACTGCTGAATGCTCTATGTAGTCATTGTCACTTAAACACCCGTCTTTTTACGTCGTGTATTAAAAACCGTAGCCCCACGCCGTTTAAAAGTCAAATATATTTGACTTCGACTTCAGTCACCTGCGTCAGAGACCTCGTAATAGGTTTATCGCGCAGCCAATGCGTCTTCCGTATCTCCGTCGGCAGAATTGGCGCAGGCCCTTATCAGACCCACAAAGCCACATATACACATATACTCAGATACACACATCACACTTATAACACCGTTCTTTTTTCGTCGATTTAAAACCGAAGCCTTCCGCCGTTATAAAGTCAAATATATTTGACTTTAATACCCCTCTTCTTTCGTCGGAGGTTTAAAACGGGAGCCTCACGCCGCTTAAAAGTCTATTTATAAAATATATTTAACTTTAACACTCATATTTTTTCGTCGTGAATTAAAAACCGTAGCCCCACGCAGTTTAAAAGTCAAATATATTTGACTTCGACTTCAGTCACCTGCGTCAGAGACCTCGTAATAGGTTTATCGCGCAGCCAATGCGTCTTCCGTATCTCCGTCGGCAGAATTGCCGCAGGCCCTTATCTCCCTTTAAAAGGGGCTTAAAAAGCCCAAGAGTACACTCGGAATTGGCACCTTATCGGCAATATGGCCTTTGCTTCCTTGGAAAAAACAAGTGGGTACCCAAATGTTGTTTTTCGTGTTGCGGTGTTGGTGCACCGTGATTTGTTGGCAAACTTAACTGTGGTAGCGTGTTGTTCAGCCTGAGGACTGTATACGGGTGTATTCAGAAATGTTACTGTGAGGTTTCACTTGAGCGAAAACGCACAGAGTTCCAACTGACGCGATCGGCGCTATGCGATGATCAAAATGAAAAAAAGAATTATCTATCACTTCAACTTGAACTAAGTGCTTTCATTTGCATAGAGCCGCAGTCAGAAGTGTATTACATAGTAGCGCTACTTTACTTAAAAATTTTTTGAATAACACAACTTTTATTACCTATACTTTTTTTCGCGAAGCTCTGCGATGTAGGAGGGCTAGGGAATTAGGGATGATGAGTGCTACCGAATAACGAAAAAGTATATATGAAAGGGTAGCTTTAGTGCGTCTTCTTCATAGCCTTCTTAGTGTGAATAAATACCCAAAATATACAATAAATGACTAATTATACAAAAACCAAGTCTATACTTATCGGTAAACCCAAAAGAAGCCGTTGAGCCAGTACGATCAAGATCCTAGGTTAAGTTAGTACTGGGCCAAAGCGCAACGAAGCCCTAAAACTCGAAGCAGTGTGTCGGGTTACATAATTATTAGAAAATCAAAACTTCATTGAACAAATTTTGAAACAACTACGAATAAAATAACAAACTTTAAAATAACAACGGTCATTTGATCAAAAGGTTCACTGACTAAAGTCTGGAATATCAACGTTTAAATTATCTATTACACTATTGGCCATATCGTTCAAAGGTCAAAAAGGTTAATTATAAATAGGTTCAATTAAAAAAGTTCAAAAGAATGTTTATCAATTAATTATCGAGTAATGCCAGTTAATTGGTTTGCGGTGGTTTATGATAACTAACATGGTGGTCGCTTCGCTCTTGGCAACCTAATCCCTCTATGTCCTACCGACATGTGTACAAACACACAAATACAATAAATCATACTTCCTCATATATCATATTTACTGATTTACATTTATAATTCGCGACCTCGGGATCAATATTCAATCTCTCTAACCATTAGCCTGACGAAGAGAAACAAGACACTTGGGAGGAAATCATTTGCGATTATAAAATTTGATAAGGGTTGATTTGGTACTTTAAAATTATACCAAGCAACTATTGGTCGGTCGTCCATTTGATGACACATTAAATTAGCTAAATATTACATTTGGTCTTTCAAATTTTGATATTTCATTAGTAGTCCTTTCGAAATCCTTTTTGTGAGTTATGCACATTAGTTGAATACTAACCGATGCTCTTGCGGTGAGAGAAAACATCGCGATGAAACCTACACATTCAGGCCATTAAATGTGAAACCATGATTTAATCTGGTCAGGTTCCCCTTACACGGGTCATGATGGCCAGATGGCAGTCACTCTACTGGTATTGTAATTACGACCTGAGTGGTTCAGTTGGTTTGAAATGCCGGTCTGCCACGCAGAGGTCCCGGGTCAGATTCCCGGCCGAACAGAAATTGAAATGATGAATTTTAATTACTGTTACGGGTCTGGGTGCATATGTATAATATTATTATGTATATATTTAAAAGTATGTAAGTAGTTTATCAGTTGTCTAGCACCCATAACCCAAGCTTTGCTTACTTTGGGGCTAGATGGCGCTGTGTGAATTTTCCAAGTATATTTATTTATTACCTGACCTTGAAAATTCTAGATCATAGTCAAGTCGAACCCCAGGCGATCGCGTGCGAGAGCACAACCTAGATATTAGCGCCAAGATGATTATTATTTTTTAAACGTACCTACTCTAAGGAAGCCATTTTAATCATCCCGCTATTCGTCGGCGCACTTCACATAGATATAGCTCCAACTATAACAATGGAAGCCCAAAACTCGCCTAAACTTTCATGAACAAACTCTTATGGCCGGGTCTGGCCCAAATATTCCATCCTGCTGTAATTAACTGAGTAGAGCCTTTGTTTGGCTTCCTAATTACTCAGCTAGGCGCGATGCCACAGCATTAAGTTACATACAATGTGCGGTCTTGGGGTCACTCGATAAACAGTGAGGGCTGAAAGGGTCCAAGTGAAATTAAGGTCCGGAGACGCGCTGTCAGTGTGAATTGCGGGCTGTTCTTGGTTAAACTTCAACGGGGGTTCTTGTTTTTAAGCCAAGAGGTGTTATAAGTGTGTCTGGCTGTCTATCTGTGGCTCTATGCATGTGTGTGCTTGTGATAATAAATATCGATTCTGGAAAGGACCAATTTCGATGCGTATTTTAAACGGGGGTTCTTCTTTTTAATCCCACTCGTTGTTATATGTTTCATGTATGTGACTGTGTATCATTTGGCTTTGTGTATGTGTATGTGTCTGGATGGGTCGATTTCGACGCAATTTTTAAACGGGGGTTCTTCTTTTTAGCCCCCTTGAGGGGTTATAACAGTGTCTGTCGGTGGCTCTGTGTATTTGTGTATCTGTAGCATTGTAGCTCCCAAACGGGTGGGACGATTTTGATTCAGTTTTTAAACGGGGGTTCTTCCTTTATACCCCTCGAGGTTTTAAAAGATTGACGTGTCTGTGTTTTTGTAGCTTTATGCATGTGTGTGTTTCTATAGCATCGTATCACCCGAACGGATAGACCAATTTCGATGCTGTTATCTTTATTTGAAAGGAAGTTTAATTGAGGTGGTTCATAGCTTTGATTCGTTAAAATCGGTTTCGTAGTTTTGAAAATATTTGCAGGAGAGTAGGACTGGTTGTGAATTTTTTTTCTACGGTTTCATAACTTTTTCATTATTTGATTATCCTACTTGTTCATAGGTTTGTTGGATTCTATTTATTCAGGGTTTTAATTTAAAATGAAATTTACGTACTAGCTTTCTAAACATTAAATAAATTAATGAATTCTAGGAAAAGGGAGGTCTCACTTTCAACCCTGCGCCAGGGGTTGGTTGTTACAACACAAGGGGTAAAAATATAATCAAAAATTAAAGGTCTCAGTCTTTTTATTAAAAACCAGCTCTCAGTTTCTTTTCCTAATATTAACATACCTCCTAACATATCACCTAGTCTCTATTCTGGCTCTGCTGAACACCTTTTCGTTGAGTTAACACTTCACTATAAAAAGATTTTGCTTGCCGTGTTTTATAGTCCCTCACTACATATTGATTATTTTAACTCTCTGGAGACCCTATTATATAACATTTGTCCTAATTATGACGACGTTCTTTTATTGGGGGACTTCAACACGTGCCTGCTTAAAAATGATGTTCGAACTCATAAACTGCAGTCTCTCTTGTCCTCGGTCAACTTGCATATTCTTCCACTTTCTTCCACCCATCATTCTCCTAATTGTAACCCCTCTCTTCTTGATTTGTTGATTACATCTTCCCTAGAGAAGATAGCAGTACATGGTCAGTTCCCCTCCCCTTTTTCCTATCACGATTTAATATACCTCTCATTTAAAGTTCGGACCCCTAAGCCTAAACCTAAATTTAAATTCCTACGCAGTTTCGAGGCGATCAACTTGGAGGCTTTGAGGCGCGATGCAGTGAATATTGACTGGAGTCCCGTTCTTGATGCTGACCACATTGACGTAAAGGTTGAAGAGTTTCAAACCCTGATTTTTCGGCTCTACGACAACCATGCTCCTCTTAAAAAAGTAAAATTAAAACAAACACCTGCACCATGGATTACGGACGAAATCAAGGTCATGATGATCAGGCGTGACAGAGCCAAGCTACGTGCTAAAAAATGCCCTTCTGGCACGAACATCGAACGGTACAAACATCTGCGAAACTGTTGCAGTCGTCTGTGTAGGGATGCCAGAAGACGCCACATTCACAATTCTGTTAATGGCTCAACCCCTTCAAAGGTCTGGGCATTTCTAAAATCCCTAGGCATCGGCAGATCTGCAGTAGACTTCGATGGCTCTATTGATTTAAATAGTCTTAATGCCCATTTTTCCTCTCCACCTGTGATCCTGGATGCTAATACCAAATCTAGCACTATAGCGCAGATTGATTCTCAACCACGTCCTCTTTGTTCTTCTTTTTCCTTTGCTTCGGTTGCTGAGGAGGATGTTAAGAAGCATATTATTTCTATTACTTCTACTGCAGTGGGTAATGATAACCTTTGTCCCCGCATGATCACCCTCCTACTTCCTGAACTCTTACAAATACTCTCTCATATATTTAATCATTCGCTAGTAACGAGTACTTTCCTGTTGGCTTGGAAGCTTGCTAACGTTATCCCCCTTCCAAAAACCACCAACCCCTCTAGTTTTTCCGATTTCCGTCCCATATCCCTATTACCTTTCCTTTCCAAGGTCCTTGAACACATTATCCATGATCAACTCACTCAGTATCTTACATCGAACTGTTTACTTTCTTCATTTCAATCTGGTTTTCGTAAAGGCCACAGTACTGTGACAGCACTGCTGAAAGTTACAGATGACATCCGTCTTGCGATGGAGAATAAGTGTCTAACGATTTTAACTCTACTTGACTTCAGCAGTGCTTTTAACTCTGTAGACTTCGATGTACTTCTCGCCATTCTTCGCTCTCTTAACATCTCTCCTTCAGTAATGACGTGGTTTGATTCTTATCTTCGCGGTCGCTTGCAAAGAGTTCGTTCTGGAGAGGTCTTCTCGGATTGGTGTGATCTTCTTGCAGGTGTACCGCAGGGTGGCGTTCTATCTCCTCTTCTGTTCTCGATCTTCATCAATAGTGTTACATCAATCATCTCCTCTAACTTCCATCTCTATGCAGACGACTTGCAACTTTACCGACATTTCAAAATCTCCGATATCGAGGAAGCTTTTGACTATGTGAACGCCGATTTGATACGTATATCCTCCTGGGCTAAGTCATTCGGGTTAGTGGTAAACCCAAAAAAATCGCAGGTTCTACTTATTGGCAGTCCGTACATGAGTAGGCAACTTAGTGCTATTACTGTACCTCAAATATTTTTTGAAGGGATTCCAATTCCCTTAAGCAAAACGGCTAAAAACCTTGGTCTCCTTTTTGATACAAACTTATCTTGGGTGTCTCACGTCAATGCGGTCAGTAAAAAGATTCATTTCTCGCTTCATTCACTCAAACGCCTCCAAAGTTTTTTACCCCTAAAGACCAAAATTTCCCTTGTCCATACTCTTCTTCTACCTCTTCTCGATTACGCAGACCCTTGTTACCTAGATGCCACTGAGGAGCTTTTAAATAAACTGGAACGTCTCCAAAATCTTTGTATCCGTTTCGTCTATGGCCTGCGTAAATATGACCATGTATCTAGCTATCGATCTCAGCTTAAGTGGCTACCTATCCGCTTGCGAAGGAATGCTCATATCCTATCCACCCTCTACAATATCCTTCACAACCCTTCTGCGCCTTCATATCTCCGTGAACAATTCCATTTCTCCCGTCCACAAGACAAACCCTGTCGATCCAGTGTAAGATCCTCATTGGCAATTCCTATCCACCATTCCGATTTCTATTCCTACTCCTTCACTGTTCATGCGGCAAGACTTTGGAATTCTCTTCCGCACGAAGTGCGTGACAGCCAGTCTATTGCCATTTTCAAAAAGCGTGTAAAAGAGTTTTATCTATCTCAGAGTGCTCCTAAGTTGTAGATAATGTATATGTATGTAGTATATAGTATCGATATGTATGTATGTATGTGTATGTATATATTTGTAGGTATTTATGTGTATAAGTAGAATGAATATACTTATATATATATGCCTTTTTAGAGATAGGTAATATTGTGCACGTCCTATCGGCGTCTCATGATCACATCACGCTTCCGAAGGCCTGCTGGAAGAGATTTCTTTTAGAAATAAGTAGCGCCTGTTGTGCCATTTATTACTTTGCCTGTTTTTCACGATGTATTTCCTGTGCACAATAAACTGTTAAATAAATAAATAAAAAATAACATAGTAACAGTCTTTTAGCTTCTCAAAATGAAATTTATGGTTATTTTTGATAAAATTTATCTGCCCGATGAAGTAATATAGGAACCAAAATAAAACAAACTACAATTATTCACTTGTATAATTAATGATACGATTTTATTTTATGGTCCATTGTATTGGACAAGTAATGAGTATAGGTACATTTTATTAATTAACCTGATATCAGCCTGAATCATCCCACTGCTGGACAAAGGCCTTCCCCCAAATCTGCCATACTTCGCAATCGTATAGGTACACAACATAGAAAAAGTCTACTTGGCAGCACTGGGGATCGATCTTGGTACCTCTCGCTTGCTTGTTGGACCCACCAGCCTGAGCCACCAACATTATATTTTCTATGTCTACGCTGTAGGCTATATAAAACAGCTATTCTGTTTTCTATGTTCTAGGCCAGGGATGGGCAAACTTTTTCCTGTGCATGCTAATTTTATCTAATGAAATCCTAGGCGAGCCAGGTTTTTGAATATTTGGCTACCTATATTTTGTTAATAAAATAAAAATATAGGTAATTGTAACTATTTTCTGAAACACATATGAATGTGATGTGTGTAACAAACGTATAGAAAATTATAAGTCCTCATCATTGTAATATGACATTGCAAATGTATTTAATATGTAAAATAATGACTTGTAACGAATGTTATTAATAAATGATGATGATGATGATAATGATGATGATTGTCCTAGCGTTTATCCCGGACTCAGCCTGGGTCCGCTTTCCCACACTCATTCTCCTCCACTACGCCCGGTCTTCGGCATCCTCGCTTCGTAGGCCGTTGGCTATCGCATCCGACTCAGCAATGTCAATCCATCGCTTCTTGGGTCGCCCACGGCGCCTTTTTCTTGATATCGGCACCTATTTCCCACGTAAAAAATTTAAGTATTTTCTGTAATACACATGAATGTGACGTAACATAAGTATGGAACTGTTGTTACTGCTTATTTTCGTAAAAAAGGTAGTCACCCGAAAGCCATTTCTCATTTGATGGTCGCGGGCCGGAGATGGCCCGTGGGCCATACTTAGCCCATCCCTGCTCTAATCACTCCGAAGCTCACACCAACACATCCATTAATTACAATAATCCTTTCAAACACCTGCGGGAGACCGATCAAACTTAGAATATCAGATTGGGGCTGTGGAATCAATTAGCCTGTACAAACACGGGGTCGGGCTGCGGTGGGAGTTGTATGTGTGTATTGCTTAAGTTAATGGTTTTTGGTATCAAAGATATAAGGAAAGTTGAGCGTATCTCCGGATGATGTTGTCAATGTGCGACTATCAGTTAGTGTAGTATGGAAAGCGGCCACGGAGTAAAACACAACGATGAGGTTGGAGGAGGACCAGGAGTTAGTAATGATGAGTCATGAAAGACAAGGCTTCGGCTACTCTCATGACACCTCCTTTCAGGCGATGCAGGAGTGTCGCGGGGTTTAGTGGGCACGAGTACACCGGCGACTGTTGGGAGTCCCACACAGGCCTTCCGTCCCCCCCTACGGAGGGTATCGTGCGCAATGCATTCCCCAAGTAAAAAATAAAGAAAAAAGGGCCATTGGTTGGTGGAGTGTTATAAACATAACCCGTGGGTTTCGGCTGAAATTGTAAATTCGTAATCGTAGCTTTAATTTGACTGTTTTGAAAAACTATGGGGACGCTATATTGCTAAAAACTATTCTCTAAATACATGGACATTCCCATTGCCCATGGGCGAGGCTTCACCTCCGTTTTACCGACATCTATAGGTAGGTATAACTGAGATATGCTTCCTACATCATCGTTTTTAAACCTATTTATCAAGCGAAGGTTGGGGTTATTAGATATTAATAAATAAAGTCAGTTAGCGTCGGTGGCCGAGTGGTTAAGGTATTCGACTCGTTAGCGAGAGTTCCCGGATTCGAATCCCACTGCGGCCATGTATCATCGACCCTTTTCTGAGTTATGCCAAATAGTTGCATGCTGAGGGAAAACATCGAGATGAAACGTACACATTCAATAGATTGATTATGTAATCATGATCCAATCTGGTTAGGTTCCCCTGGTAGCAATGTCACGAAGATCAGGATGGCAGTCGCTCCACTGTAATTATCTGATCTGCCATTGATCATGGTCAAGGCGGACCCCGGGCCCTCGTGCGCGAGAGCACAACCGGGACATTAACGTCAAGATGATTATTTAATGTTAAATAATAGACTGTATAACCTTCCGTGTAAACCTTTTAAAGTTTAAAGTCAAACGTAGCATGTACGTAATACGTAATTGCTAACTGGATCGATTTACGGAATCACGCTCACCCCGCGCCCTTGAGTGCACCGAAGGTTGTGGACTAACAGACAATTATCCACAACAATTATTATAGAACACGGACGCCCCCATAGGGCCCTAGAGGATTCCGTACGTTTTTATTGTTATTAATACAGAGTTATTACTGGACAACGCTTCAGCGTGCAAACGCGTCTTTAATAATGGTTTTTTACATTTAAAATTGAAATGTATTTCACATGATTTAATAAACTTTTTATTCATTTATTAATGGGCACTTTTGAGCATAGTGCTACTTGGGGAGGGCTATTCGAATAGTCATGTTCGTTATTTAAATAAATAAATAAATAAATATTCGTGGACAAATTCACACAGCGCCATCTAGCCCCAAACTAAGCAAAGCTTGTGCTATGGGTGCTGGATAACTGATATACTACTTAAATACTTTTAAATACATACTTATTATACATAGAACACCCAGACCCGTAACAGAAATTAAAATTCATCATTTCAATTTCTGCCCGGCCGGGAATCGAACCCGGGACCTCTTGCGTGGCAGACCGGCATGTTGACCATTGAACCACTCAGGTCGTCATTAATTTGACGATGTCTTGTAGATTATTATGGTTGTGTTGCTGGTTTTGCTACTAACTAGCGGGTGTCGTACCGTAGGTAGGTACCGAATTCCATTCCCGGTGCCACCATGTTCGGTGAGGGAAAACATGGACGACACTAGAAAACACGGTATCGTTTGAAAGACTCGAACCGCGGTACCTACGCTTTTTTGCCATCGAAGCATTCTTTGCTTTTTTTTTAAATCGTTACCAATTTATGGCCCGACCTTCTGCGGTGATCAATTACAATTACGTGAACGGTGTGCTCACATGCTCACAATGCGCGAGGGTCTTCACCAAAAAGATTAGCTACGTAAGCCACTTACGAGCACACGAACGACATCAATAACGGATGCTGTCGCCGCAGCCGAAACCGGCCAGGAAGACATCATCATCATCATCATGGTGGCAAACAAGCTTACGGCCTGCCTCATTGGCATTTCACTAAAAAACCCATTTAAAAAGAAATTCCGAACTTCTCACATCGTAGCTCCAAGGAACCCTAAGCCAGAGTTGAACGAGTTAATTGTCTTAGATAACCCCGAGCGTTATCAGCACAAGCCCTTGGCTATAAACAATGCTTTGGGTGTAGCAATACACGATCGCAGCGACGATAGCAGTGATTTGTAACGCTTCGCTATCTATTTATTAACTCATATTGGGGGTGGAGCTGACTATTATTACTCTATTGCTTGGGGTTTGGGTAGATCTATTTTATATACACCTAGTTAGTAAGAACAGTAGACGAGCATCACAGACCTTTGAAGTCCATGTGTGTTGCCTATGGTCGGAGGTCAGGGGGGATAAATAGATAAAACTAAAATGAAAATAAATAATCTGTCAATGTTCTATGACGGGCAGTCTCCATCTTACCGCCGCATCGTCACTTAACCAGCAGGTGAGTCAAACGCGTGTCTTGTCTTATATGAAAAATACTATCTATACATACTATACTAAAAAGTATTAAACAAGTATTGATCAACAAGCGTTGAACGCCTGTTTAGTTAAACAGTCGATAGTTAAACATTTATGCCCATTTTAGAAAATAAGCAAACTTGGTCGCTAGCATAGTGCGAGGGGGGGGGGGGGGGGGCTGATGATCTGATACAGGCTTTTTGCCTAGCTTAGGCCACAAGAAAAAATTGCATGGCGTCAAATCCGGCGATTGAGGTGGCCAGGGTATGTCTCCGTACTTGCTTATTAATTTTTTAGGGAACATTTCCCTTAACCTCAACATTGACACCCTGGCAGTGTGTGGAGTTGCCCCATATTGTTGAAAGTGATTTCTGTTGTTGCATCCGTGAAACACATGCAATTGCGGTACCAAAAACTCATAAATCATACGACGGTATACCGAAGAAGTGACAGCTTTTCTCTGATTGAAAAAATATGGACCGATTATTCCATGAGCTGAAATCGCGCACCATACCGTCGTTTTAGGGCAGTGCAAACTCTTTTGATGCCGTTTCCTTGGATTGTCGGGGCTTCAGTAACGCATGTTTTGTTTATTCACATAGCCTCCGATGTGGAAATGAGCTTTATCGCTAAACAATATGTTGCCAAGTGTTCTGGGGGTCCGAAAACGTTCCAACATCGTTAGGGCGTACGTTTCTCTTAAAACATAATCGCTGTCATTTAGTTTTTGGACGATTTGCACATTATATGGATGCAGTTTTTTATTTTATTTCAAAATTACATGCACAGTCGACTTTTTAATGCCTGTAGAGGCCACAATCTTTCTCACTGATTTCTTTGGATTTCTAACGATTTCTTGTCGCACCTGCGCCACACGTTCTGGCGTTGCTGCTGACGTAGACGGTCCTGTTGGCAGCCTATTAACCGTTGTGCCATCTTGTCGGAATCTTTGCACTAACGACCATATAAGCTGCGTGCTCGGACCATCGTTTAATCGCCGAATATCAAAGTGGGAACAGAAAGCACGACGCGCTCGAATCAACGATTCCCCACACTTTAAATATTGCTCTACCCCAAACGGTGGGTGCGTTCCCGCCGTATGACTCATGGTTACTAACAAATCCGCAAAGACGACGCAACGAACGCTACCCCTCCCGCGCACCTATCCCCTCTAATAAACGAGTAACGATGATTTAAACTTGAAAAATTCCCGCTGGACACCCTTTAGTTACACGGCGTGTGTACAAACATAACTGGCCCAACGAAGGGGTCGCTGTTGTTGATTTTAGTATTGCCATGATAATATTTCAATTGGTGACACTTAGTTCCAGTTTTAGGCACCTGGTCAAATACGTTACTTTTTGTAACTTGACAAAAGATCTGTGTAACTCTACAAACGGTCTGACCCGGTGGCCAAAGCTGAAACTAAGTGTCGCCATATTGAAATGTCATGCCAATTCCTGTAACAGCGACGTTGTCACCGGATCAGATAAGTTTTGACATCATCTTTAAGTATCTACAGCTTTAAGAACTAGCGTTCAACGATCGTTCAACGCTTGCTAAATGTATGAAAAATTTATATTAGTAAGACGGATAGTATAAAACAAAGTTCCTCTGTATCTATGTACGCTTAGATCTTTTAAACTACGCAACGGATTTTAATGTGGATTCTATCAATAGATAGAGTTATTCAGGAGGAAGGTTTTAAGGTTAGAAAAAAGGGGTAGGTATACGTAAAGTAGTTGTAGGTGTAGGGGTAGGTTAGAGTAGGGTAGAGGTAGGACGCCACGCGAACGAAGTCCAAGATTGGGTCAGAATCTTGTACTTCTTAATAGTCTTTGCTAACCACAAACTTATCTGACCTGGTGGCAAAAACTGGAACCGTGGAAAATTACAGCACTTAATTTTGAAATGTATTTGAAAGAACATGTCAATGCCAGCAACAGCGACACCGTCACTGAGTCAGACTGTGGCCTTCACGCCATCTAAATTGTATCGTCCGTGGAACTTGCAAGCTAGCAAATAAACAAGTCAAAACTGGTGAATCAGCTAATTCGAGCAATCCCATCGTTCGCAGCTGCAGCTGGCAGTCGCCTCTGCGCTCAATTAGGGCGCTTGGTATCCGTCAAATGCACGGAATTACCAGCTTTTAGACTCCTAAGATTCTATTTATAAATAACTGATTTAGCACCAAAAACAGGTTATAAGTAACATACAACTGACCAGCCAGCAGACCAACAAAAACCGGTAAACAAAAATAAGTTACATAAGACGACCTGAGTGTTTCAATGGTCTGCCACGCAAGAGGTCCCGGGTTCGATTCCCGGCCGGGCAGAAATTGAAATGATGAATTTTAATTTCTGTTACGGGTCTGGGTGTTCTATGTATAATAAGTATGTATTTAAAAAAGTATTTAAGTAGTATATCAGTTATCTAGCACCCATAGTACAAGCTTTGCTTAGTTTGGGGCTAGATGGCGCTGTGTGAATTTGTCCACGAATATTTATTTAATATTTATTTATAATGTTGAACTATGGCGGTTATTACCAGTCATTTTAAGTTTTATCCCAGTCCTGTGACCATGATGCATGCAACTGAGTCGAAATATCGGGCTACTCGTAAACAAAGGCACGCGGTAGAAAACCCGGAACATACCTTTAAAATGTGAGGTTATTACCTTTTTATCAGCTTTTATTTAGTTTATCATGTCCCCATGTCCGTTCGTAATAAAATCTTGCAAGTTAAATTTGGCCCGTTTCCCGGTGTCCGATTAAGCTGAAATTTAACACACTCATGTAAGTTCGGCGACAATGCAATATTATGATACCATTGAGCTGATCTGATGATGGAGACGGCAGGTGGCCCTAGGAACTCCTAAGCTACGCATAGTAAACCCATCGAGTTTGGGCTCGTTTGATTAGTCTTGACAAATACTTTGACAGATCATAGAGAATGCGCGATAAAAGCTTTTAAGAAACTTGTTTATGTTATACGGTAGAAAGACAGGCAAGCGGGCCATCTGGACAACAGCAACACCAGGGGCGCTATCAATGCATTACTCGCCTCTAAAGAGACACTAATATACCTCTTGAACGATCCCATGTCATAGTATTAAATAAACCATATTCTATTCTATTCTATTTAAACTAATTAAATACAAAACGTTCTGATCGTGGCTAAAAACGCCAAGCGACGCAAATAGATTTGTCTGAGCAGGGATTATACATATATTTGCGCCGTTTGGCGTGAAAACCTTTGCGCCGTGGGAACCATGCGCACATATATACTTAGCATAAAACAAAATTGCTTTCAGCCGTGTGTCCCTATGTTTCTATGAACGCTTCATCATCATCACAGCCCGTATCAGTCCACTGCAGGATTTAGGGCCTCTCTCACGAAAGGGGAGGATATTGCCATAATCTCAAAGAGTCAAAAGGTTGGAGATCGCAGTGTTTAAATATAACAATGGAAAATGCTGCTGCCCATCTTCCAGAATACGGAGACTCTTGATCTTTTGCCTCGAAAACATTAGTCGCCTTGTACGACACCCACGAGTGTAAGGGGTTGGTGCTATTCTACTCTGCCGGACACCACACGGCCAATGTGCCTATGTACTCTTAGATCTCTTAAATTACGCAACGCATTTTAAATGCAGTTTTCAACAATATATTGAATGATTCAAGAGGAAGATTTAAAAGCAAGAAAAAGGGTAGGTGGAGGTAGGTGTACGTGAACGAAGTCGCGTCGAGTCCACTAGTACCCTATATAGGGAGATAGCCAAGCGCCTTGTCAATGCATCTAATGACCAGAAGGCCGGCCTCCAATTCGTTCAGAGAATTAGCCACGCTATCCAGCGGGGTAATGCGGCCAGCCTTCTGGGCACTTATCCGGTTACTTAGGCAATTTTGTTACCTTAAAAAAATTTGTTTTGTATATTTTGTTGTCATGTTTCTTTATTTTGTATTATTATGTAAATCTCTTTTAATGTAAATAATGTTTTTATTATATATATCATCATCATCGTCGTCCTAGCGCTTATCCCGACCTCTGCCAAGAGGACCCTTTCCTACTCGTTCATCTCCACTTCGACCGATCTTTGGCGTAATTCTCGGGTCGTAAGCCGTTAGATCTCGCATCCGACTCAGCGATGACAATCCATGGCTTCTTGGGTCGCTCACGGGGCTTCTTTCCTGATACCTGCACATTCAAGCACCTATTTCCCACGTATCCCTGAGGTATACGCAACATGTGACCAAACCAGCGCAGGCGAGTCTCCTCGATCTTATCCGCGATATCTCTTGCGGTACTCGTTGCGTACTCGATCGAGTCTCGTTTTCATTAAATATGTAATAGATATATTATCGTCATATGATGCCAATAGATCAGTGCCGTTCCACACTAGACCAGTGCCGTTTCTTAAACCATTTTCTAACTTAATAAAATAGCGTTTGAGACCTCTACGGCCTTAGCGTGCCGTGTCCATATAATTTGCAATCGACACTGGGAAGCTTTAGAAGCTTCGAAGCCAGATAGCGCCCGTCAAGAGCAGTTTGACGGTTTGCGGGAGCGGAGTAGCAGAGTAGCGTTAGGTTTGACCTTAGAGTAAAATAGAGTAAAATGATAGTTGCACAAAATACTAATAAAACCACTTTTTATTGTTAGGTGAAGAATGGGTGAAGAATTAAGATATTTACTTGTAGTTTTAGTGTTCATTAATAATACCTAGGTTATAATTAGCGACTCGGCTGTTAATACCATGCGAATGTGCATGAAGTTTTATATAAATAATTTTTTTTTTACTTTTTAAGTTAACTATTTATCACAACACAAATTTACACAACTCAACAAAAACAACAAATACTATTGTATGTATACTATTGTATTTCATATAATTAATATTAGAAGGCTTGTTTGCCTCATAAACTATTATTGAATACCTAAATTTACAATAGGAAAAGTAGGATAACATTGCTTTTATCAACTGTTGAATAAACAGATTACACACATTTAAAAGTTTTATACTTAGTTTGATAGCTTGTATTTCATCGAAGACACGGAAGGAAGTAAGTTCGGATCCTAGACCACAGACTAGAGACAGAGGGGCTGTGTAAATATTGACAATCGATTGTTTTTATAGATATATTCCAACATCAACAAATAATTGATAAAGGTTTTGTATGAACACATTGAAAGTGTGTTCATACAAAATTTCCAAAGTTAGGATTCCGAAGTTACGGCCATTTTGACGCTGACGGTACTCCTCTAGTCGCTGGTAAAATTATAAAGTTATAAAATATAAATGTATTGCAAGAACTGTCAAAAAATCTGAAAAACAACGGTCTCTTTCTATGTATATAACTCAGAGAGAGATCATTGTACAGTCAGTTCTCTAACTTATATCAGGCACATTTTTGCATGCACATTTATACTTATACCCACATTGCTCCAAACAGCGTTTATTGAGTAAGAGTGGGGGTATCAAATTACGACACGTCAAGTCCCACGCACAAGGCACGACGCCCACGCGGAGAGGCTAAGATTATTACTGAACAGTAAGCGGATACCGTGGCATCACGATGAATTTATTATATTAGTAGATAGGTGGGTATAGAAAAAAAGGATTAAAAAGGTCAAGACTTGGGAAAGTTATGGTATTTTCGGGTATATTTGAAGGTCGGGGAAAAGTAATGGCGTTTTAAATTGTTGCATCAATAAAAGTGATGGGCGATGGTACCCCATTTATAACCAGGGGCTCTAATTTTGAATCGTTAGCTTCGACTTTGAACCGTTGCCAACCTTTGACGACCTGAGTGGTTCAGTGGTCAACATGCCAGTCAGCCACGCAAGAGGTCCCGGGTTCGATTCCGGCCGGGCAGAAATTTAAATGATGAATTTTAATTTCTGTTACGGGTCTGGGTGTTCTATGTATAATAAGTATGTATTTAAAAAATATATAAGTAGTATATTAGTTAGCTAGCACCCATAGTACAAGCTTTGCTTAGTTTGGGGCAAGATGGCGCTGTGTGAATTTGTCCACGATTATTTATTTATTATTATTATTATTATTTTCAGCATGAAAAATTCAATATTCGACTTCGCACGGTTTTCAATTTTGATTTTCGGTATGAAAAACTCAATATTCCTTCAATCACAGTGGCAACACCGCAAAATTACGGTTCATAAATAGGGAAAAACCTGCATCGTGCATCAAAATATCGAAATTTTCATGCCTTAATAAAAATTTAAAACGGATCGATTCGAGGCGAGCGATTCCAAAATAGGGCCCCAATCTCATTAACGCTAAGTGATACAGCGTTGAATTTAGAGTAATATATACTACGCTTTACTCTAATTACCTATATGCCAAATGATAATTTATTAAGTAAGTAATCAAAGTGTTACGATAATTTTTTTATTTTATATTACAGTTTGTTTACACTTTTATACTTCATTTTTCTTAGTTCCCCATTATGTCCCGTATCCTCTATAATAATGTTAGTTTTGAAAACGCCTTGCGATTATCATATTTTATTTTAATTTATTTATTTTACAGTTTTACAGCATATAAAATACTATTCAAAAAGGTTACATTATTAAGTTGTAATGCCAATTACAAAACTGCAATTTATAATTTTGGTAATTAATGTAGCCAGTATAGGTACACCATATAAAATACAAATAAAAAAAAAACAACAAGCTAAATTCAAATATAAACTTATTAAAGACTTATTATCCTTCACGCGACTGGAGGTACTGGATAACCCTTTTTGTATATTCTGCTCGGCTAAGATGGAAAGCGTCAGCATAGTATGTATAGTATAAAACAAAGTCGCTTCCCATCTGTCTCTATGTAAGAATCTATGAACGATTAGATCTATGAAGAATCTATGAAGTTTTATAAGCAAGAAAAAAGGGTAGGTAGGTGTACGCGAACGAAGTCGCGCCGGATCCACTAGTATAGTAATATTTGATTTAAATAAAAACATTTATATTGTATTAGTATTATTCACAGACCATCGTATTAGTATGCCGTGGTGTCCGGCAGAGTAGAATAGCACCAACCCCTTACACTCGTGGGTGTCGTACAAGGCGACTAATGTTTAGAGGAATAAATCTAAGTCTCCGTAGGCTGGAAAATGGGCAGCAGCGTTTTCCATTGTTATATTTATAATACTGCGATCTCCAACCCGCCTGCCAAGCGTGGAGATTACGGCAATAACCTCCCTTTTCGTGGGAGAGGCCCTTAGTCCTGCAGTGGACTGTTTAGGGGCTGTGATGATGTATTAGTATGTAGTATGGGTCATCTTGTGCCACAAACTGTTGGTAGATATGAACCCGCTGAAGCTTACATACAAAAACATTACATCGTAATAATAGGCCCTAGCATTTCAAGCCGAAGGTCGATTAGCTCCTACGCTTGAACCGTTCGCGTTAATTGATAATATGAATATTTGATACCCGTAAAACGCGCCGGTTATCCGCCGGTGTTGCCCGCATTAAAAATTTAGGCGCGCGAGTGCTGCAGCTGGGTTGCCAACTAAAAATACTCGGGTTACCCCCTATGCGTACATAATTTACTGTCAACAGTGCGTATTGGACGGAATTACTCAATTTGTAAGCTAAATTTTAACGTACTCGGTGTATTTTTTATTAGGCTTTCGGGTCTGGAGGGTTACGGAACTCTATTCTTATTAATGAGGCTCCGTTGTCTGGCTGTCTGCCAAAGGCTGTGTCTTTGGAACTGTAATAGGTAAGTACACAGAAATTTTCACATAATGTGATTAGGTTTGGCCGTGTGGTGTCCGGCACCAATCCCTTACACTCGTGGGTGTCATACAAGGCGACTAATGTTTGCTAGAGAAGATCAATAGGCCTTTTGATCCTACCTACTGACCTATCGATATTCTGTCTGCGTTAGCTGAAAAATGGGCAGCAGCGTTTTCCAATAGTCTAAGAGCCCATGAGGGCCAGACCTTCCTATTGTTCGTAAGTATGAAAGTTTTTCCATGTGTGTCCCCAACACAGGTAAGAATGATCCCCACCCATGAAACCTGGATCGTGGTTCCTTTGGCAGGTAACAGGTAACAAAGGTGTATAAAATCTTATCTCCAATTTCTTAAGTTAGCAAGCTCAATTTTTTTGTATTTTATTCGTAACAGCATTAATACTCACGATGCTCATTGCCAGACACATAGTATGGTTACAACCCTCCGCCGGACACCCCTAAACTTTAATTCTCTGTAATTATACTTACCTTATATTAGGAAAGCTGAATTTTATAAATGTTATTCAGAGAATTATTAAACTGAGTTATCTTAGTAGCCAGACAGTTTTTTGGGTTCTATCATCCTGCCAGACGCATTAAAGTGTCTCATATGCAACAACTGGTGCGAGTGAGACAGAGCGCTCATTTCATTGCAATGTTATTGTTCGGTGCGTTGCATCGAACACGTGACTTAGCTAATTTGCCCTGCGCGGCACATTACCTAAGTAGTGCATTTTTCGGAACCGCCGCGGCCGGGTGCATTCATCAACATTAAACATTCATTTAAATTAACATTTATTAACAAGTATTGTGGAAGTCTCAATAAACATTTTATATAATTTTAACATCATCTTTTACATACAACATACTGCAATCCCCGCATAAGCACCCTTACATTTGGTCCTTCGAGCTATTGGACCTCGCGAGTTGATTAACTAAAAAGTGTTGACGAGTGAGGTGTATGAACTGGTGAACTTTGGGGAAGTGTGAGGACTGCAGTGACGAACAAAACGAAATCATCGACGACATCCTGAGGAGGAGTATACCTTCTTTCAACATTCAAGTAAGATCTAAGCTTTTTACTTATTTCTTAAAATGGCAAACATTGTGGAACGGCAGTTTGAACTAGCAACAATTATTGAACAACAACATCGCAATTTTTGTAAAGATGGAACAGACAGAAAAGATAATGTAGGTTATTATAAAACCCGTACAGAAATACTGCTGAAGCTTTGGAATGAGTTTCAATTCAATCATGATCAACTGATTATGGAGCAGAGTAAGACAGACCCCTACTTTACCGAACAATGTTTCGATACAACAAAACAAGTTTATGAGGTTTATAAAAAGAAGCTTAACGATGGATACTCAAAATGCTTAGCTGGACAAAAGGTAGGAGCAGTATCCCTACGGCCTTTAGAGGAGACAGAGCCATCTGGGAATCAGTCAGATAAACATGGAGTACGGAGGGAGCCTTCTCCCGCACCAACAACACGGAACGAGAGCATTCCTCGGCAGAGTACAGGTACGAACAGTAGATTAGATGAATTATTACGCCACCAAAAAGCCAATTTTAAAGCATTTACAAGAACGGTAGCGAACATTCAGGTAGATGACTTAACAGAAAAGTGGGAATTGGAGGACGCATTGAAAACGCTGGAGAAACGGTTCGCCGCCATAGATTCACTACATTGGACGATCGATAGTGACTTGGGTGTCAATGACTACGAGTATGAAACAGAGTTTAACAATCATGAACAGTTATATAATAAGTTGAAAAAGGAGATAAACAAAAAGATATGGTCTGTATCTCATAGGGAGAAATCAACCCCTCAATTAGACATCCCTATATTTACAGGCAACTATAACAACTGGGTATCCTTTAAAGATCTTTTTAGTGAGGCAATTCACCATAATCCCTCGCTATCGAGTGCTCAGAAGATGCAATTTTTGAAAGGAAAGGTAAGAGGAGAGGCTGAAAGATTAATCCAACATCTACAGATAAGTGCAGATAACTACCACGTGTGCTGGGACATCCTAAACAACAGATACAACAATAAAAACCTTATTTTTAACTCCCACATGAATAATCTATTTAGCTTACCAAACATCCAAAGTCAGTCTTTGAATCAAATTAAACGTATGCATGACGTAACAATCGAATGCCTACATGCGGTTAAGAACTTAGGTATTAATATAGACACATGGGATCCAATTATTATTTACATTTTGTCGCAGAAATTGGACTCCGAAACATATGGTCAGTACATCGAATCTCTTCAAAACTCAAGAGACCTGCCAGTTTTACAGCATTTTCTACACTATCTGGAAAGCAAATTTACAACTTTAGAAACATCTCGCCGTAAACAAGATGGCGCTACATATAAGTACAACAATCAACAATCATCATCGGGCTATAAAAAACCTAACTATAACACTTTGAATAAAAATAAGTACAGCTATAATCAACAACAGAATAATGGTCAGACACAAATTGCGAAATCGTTTCATGCATCGAACATTAAGTGCCCGCTTTGCAAAAATGATCACGGCATTTATAATTGTAAATTCTTTTTGCAAATGCAACTGGACAAGAAAATGTTTACGATAAACCGACTTGGCCTGTGCAAAAATTGTCTATTTTCACATAACGGAAGTCCGTGTAATTCGAATAAAACATGTCGCAAATGTTTCGAGCAACACAGCACGCTGATTCACGATGCCTTCGTTAATTCGAACGGTAATAAGCCACTGACGTCATCATCTACTAACACTGACAACAATAAAAATGTGTCCAAAACTTATACGAATAACACTTCACATGTTTCTCAAGATGAACCCTCGGAAATCTTACTGGCTACCGCAGAGTTAAAGGTTTTCGCATCCAATGGACAACAATACAAGTTGCGAGCGTTGATAGATCAAGGCTCTCAAATATCGCTTATAACAGAGCATGCCGCACAGTTACTAGGTATTAAAAGGGAACAATGTAAGGGCGTGATATATGGCGTCGGTCAACGAGAAAATAACTGCAAAGGAAAAATTAATATTACGTGTACCTCCATGTACAGCAACTATACATTCAACACAGAAGCTATCATTATGAACAACCTTATAAAAAGTTTGCCTAATAACACTTTTCCAAAACCATCTTGGACGTTCATAGAAAACATCAACTTAGCGGATCCTCAGTTTAACATAAGCCGCCCGGTAGACATATTATTGGGCGCAGAAGTATACTCCAAAATCATGTTAAGCGGAATAATTAGAGGAGAAGATTCAACACAACCGATGGCACAACAGACACAGTTGGGTTGGCTTTTATGTGGAAGCGCCCGAACATTTAATTGCAACGTGATTATCAACAACTTAAATGACATACAACAGTTTTGGGAGGCTGAGGAAATAACAGAAGACTGCGATTTATCAACAGAGGATATACATTGCTTAAAATATTTTGAAGAAACGACAACGAGGAGACAGGATGGTAGATATGAAGTACGGCTGCCAATGAAGCCTAACTATGAAGAAAAACTCGGCACCTCAAAACCAACAGCATTGGCACAATTTCGTCATTTAGAAAAACAATTTCAGAGAAAGGAAAACCTTGCGAAGGAGTACAAAACATTTATGAAAGAATATGAGGACCTGCAACACATGAAACTGGCGACCAGTAGCTGCTACAGTGCAGCGGAATATTTTTTACCTCATCACGCTGTCTACCGTGAAGAGTCTGCAACGACCAAGTGTAGAGTGGTATACAACGGTTCCTCTAAAACATCAACAGGATATTCATTAAATGATTTAATGTATACAGGACCGAATCTTCAACAGGATTTGCAATCTTTATTACTAAAATGGAGACAATTTGAGTTTGCTTTTACCGCGGACATAGAGAAAATGTACTGTCAAATTTTAATTCACGAAGCACATCAACAACTACAAAAAATAGTATGGCGAGAGACTCCAGAACAACCGATTAAAATGTACCAATTAAGCACTATAACATACGGCACTAAAGCCGCTCCGTTTCTAGCTATGATGACCTTGAAGAAGTTAGCTAGTGACGAACGTGAAACATTCCCGGAAGCAAGTAGAATCCACGAAAACTCATTTTACATGGATGACCTGTTGCATGGAGCTCATTCAATCGTGGAAGGAAGGCAGCTAGTGGAGCAACTAACAGAATTATTGACATTAGGAGGATTCAATCTAAGAAAATGGGCTAGTAACAATCAAGAAATATTGAATAACATTAACTGCGAACAAAATAATATAAACAACATTTTTCACATCAAGGCAGAGAGTACATCTAAAACATTAGGATTGTCTTGGAATGCCGGGACAGATCAATTTACATTTCATTATAATCCCACGAAACAAACATCATTGCTAACCAAACGCACTCTTTTATCTGAAATATCTAAGCTTTATGACCCTCTGGGATGGTTAGCCCCGCTTACTACTAAACTAAAGTGTTTATTTCAAAAGGTGTGGCAAACAAATACAAAATGGGATGAACAATTATCAGCTGACATACAGAGGGAATGGTCCAAGTTACAAGCGGATATCCATATAATAAATGACATCGAAATACCTAGATGGATACAATGTAAACAAAGTGACGTCATTGAGCTTCACGGATTTTGTGACGCGTCAACATTAGCGTACGCGTGCGTTGTGTATGCACGAATCAAACGAACAAATGCTGTGGTGTTAATCGCCGCGAAGTCGAAACTTGTACCACGCAAGAAAGTGATAACATTACCTCGCCTGGAGTTATGTGGTGCACATCTTTTATCTAAGCTTATAGATAAAATTAAACAAACATTAAATCAACATGAAATTGAGATGTACGGATGGATTGACTCACAAGTTGCACTAGGGTGGTTACAAGGCGAGCCAAATCGCTGGAAGCCTTTCGTTGCGAACAGAGTAGAAAAAATAACGAGGGTTGTTCCAAAACACCTTTGGCATTACGTAAAATCGAGCGACAACCCTGCGGATCCCGCCAGCAGAGGTTTGAACGCCCCTCAATTAAAGGAGCATCCTTTGTGGTGGCACGGACCCGCCTGGCTAACATCATTCACATATGATAATCTTCCTGAACAACAATTCGAGACGAAACAGGATTTAAAAATTAAACAAGTTAATACCACACAAGTACAAAATGAAAGTATTATTCACCTACTTTTAAAAACGCATAGCTCGCTTACAAAAACAATTCGCATCGTTGCATGGATACTTCGAGCGTTGACCCGAGAACGCGCTCAACACCCGAGCTATCTCACATTACATGAGCTACGGAAAGCAAAATTATTAATTGTCAAACATGTACAAATGGATGAATTCGGAACGGAAATAAAACAGCTACACAAGCAAGGCAGAGTGCAATCGCAAAGTATTTTGGCTAATTTAAACCCATTTTTAGACAAAGAAGGAATATTACGCGTTGGTGGTCGGTTGGCACAAGCAAACATAAGCGACGAGATGAAACATCCGAAAATCATTCCACGTGACTGTCGTCTAGCCGCTCTACTAGTAGAGCTAGCTCATCTGTTAACATTCCATGGAGGCCCGCGGGTCACGATGGCAGCCCTGAGGCAAGAGTACTGGATCTGCGGTGGAAATAACTACGTGAAAAAAGTATTGCGAAACTGTGTCACGTGTCGTAAACATGAAGGAAGAACCCAACAACAGTTAATGGGGGACTTGCCAGCCGCCCGGAGTAACCCAGCTCAACCATTTTATAACACTGGAGTGGATTATACGGGATTCGTGGAAGTGAAGATCAATAAAGGACGAGGTGTAAAAACAACTAAAGGCTATATTGCACTGTTTGTTTGTATGGCTACCAAGTGCGTACATCTGGAGTTGGTATCCGATTTAACAAGTTCCGCCTTTCTAGCGGCTCTGCGACGAATGGCGGCTAGAAGAGGCGCGCCCCGTCATCTTTATAGTGATAATGGGACGAATTTTGTCGGTGCCAACCGAATTTTACAACAAGAACAGGAACAGCTGGAGACGGTGTTCAACAATAGTTTTCTTACTGAAGTTGCCGAAATGAACATCGAGTGGCATTTTAATGCTCCTGCTTGGCCAAGTGCAGGAGGTATTTGGGAGCGAGCGGTACGGAGTCTAAAATTCCACTTAAAAAGAGTTGTGGGTGAACAGAAGTTGACGTATGAAGAGTATTCGACAATCTTATCACAGTTAGAAGCTTGTTTGAATTCAAGACCGTTATGTGCTCTTACCGAAGACATCGAAGACCTTAATTTCTTGACGCCCGCGCACTTTCTAACGGGCAGAGCTGAAACAACTATTATCGAAACAAGTGAAGATGCTAGGAGCAGGTGGTATTTAACACAAAAATTGTTTGAAGATATTTGGAAAAGATGGAAAACGGAGTACCTAAGCCAATTAACAGCAAGACAGAAGTGGACAAAGCCGATGATAAATATGAAGATTGGAGATATGGTTGTGATACATGAAGATAACCTGCCATCAGGAAAATGGGCATTAGGAAGAGTCATCGCAACACATCCTGGAGAAGATGGTTACGTAAGAGTAGTAACCCTTAAAACAAGAAATGGTATAATGAAACGACCCATCATAAAATTATCTATCCTTCCGTTGGAGTCTAAAACAAACGCTGAACAAGACACAAACACATCTCAACAAGAAACAAGGAGAGAGCCTGTCAAAACCAGAATAAGCAATCGTACCTTCTCAGCGACTGCTATGATGATTGTTTACTTTATGGCTATTTTAACTACTGGCCAATCTTTAAAAACGACTACAATAGACGAATCCCAAGGACTTTATTTTGATAAAATTACAAACATGCAGCTCGTGCGAGACGAATGGACACTAATAACATATTACGACATGAATCCCTACAGAAAAGGCATCTTATCATACGAAAAATATTATAAAAACCTACAAGCCCTCTGTCAACCTTTAGAAACTGTAAATCACTGTGACGTCATCCTGACACAACTACAGCACTCTTATATGGAGATAGAACACCGAAACAATATTTTACTATCTCATCAACATAATACACAGAGCAAACGTAAACGACGCGGACTCATTAATGGTGTCGGTTACGTCGCGAATAGCCTGTTCGGCGTATTGGACAGTCGTTTCGCGGAACAGTACGAGAGGGACATTGCGCTGATAAGAAGAAATCAAGAACATATGGCACTTCTATGGAAAAACCAAACGTCAGTTGTCGAAGCGGAGTATAATTTATTAAAACGGATGGAAGATGCAATGCAACAACAACATAAAATGATTAACAGCTGTATGGACAGATTAAAAACTGCTACCAATGGCTTTCAGAAAGAACTAGACAAAGTGGAAGCTACTACGGAATTTACATTGGCCGCAATGGCCGCCAATAACCTACTGACCTATTTAAAATATGTTCAAGACACTCTACTAGATACAATTACAAACATATATAACAACAGAATAAACATCCATTTGATTGACCCACAACAATTGCAAACCCAGCTGCATATTATTTTGGGACAACTGAAACAAGACCTGACGCTACCGTTCTATACTGGACGAACAAACATACAAACTATATACCAACTGTTGAGAATTAGAACACGTATCACAGAGCGGAATCTTATCTTCGAAATCAAAATTCCACTAATCGGCAGAGACGCCTACGATCTTTACACCATTGTACCGGTACCACGCCGAGTAGGAGGAAACATGAGAACTATAATTCCCATAGAAAAATACATTGCCGTAAACCTACAGAAAGATTCATATTTGCCATTATCAGAAAGAGACTTGGAACATTGTATGACACGTGACTCCACTGTCATATTATGTAAATTAAAGACAGCTATTTACAAACTTAAAAGCGATAAGGATTTTTGTGTAAAGGATCAACATAAAAACACCTGTAAAACAAGCATATCCACGTGCCAAAACAAGTTGATTAATCTAACGAGGCTAAATTATTATTTCTACTTTTGCTGTGGGCTATGTCAATTACGAACATTGTGTCGCGATCAAGTTACCACACACGACTTGACCGCCGCGAACATAATAGCAATCGAAGAAGATTGCGTAATTAAATCAAGTAACTTCACAATATACAGCCATAAAAGGCAAAACAGTAAAATGGATCTAAGGAGCGAAATACCCATCCTAGACATAGCCCCAATTAATAGTGTAATAAATTTAACCTCACCAGAACATCTAGGAGGAAACAACATGAGTACTAGCATCAGCAACAGCCTGGAGGAACAGGAGATACTTTTGAAAAAGATTGATAAAAGGGTTAAAGAGCTTAAACAAGCTGAACCGTTATCAGAAAGTATCTCAGTACATGATGTTCATCACTACACCCTGATCTACAGTACATGGGGTTTAATAACAGTGATAATCCTCGTGTTGGCGTGTCGGCGGAGGATTGGCGCCGCCGCACGCGTCGCCCGCGTCGCGCAGCCGCCGCCCGCCCCGGGCGCCCAAGCGCCGGCGGACGGCCGCGCGCAGCCCGCACGCGCACAGGAGAGTGTAAATCATGTAAAAGTGCGTGAGTGTAGTGAAAATGTGCCTAACACCAGTTTCGTAGATATGGGTACGTCCCCAGTGTTGAAAAAAGTGGTTTTCGGTGATAGTGATAAGTGAAAAATAGTGTCTTAGAGACTGTTAAGAGTATTTTAGTTAACAATATTGTCTATCACCTTGTATCATCTCTCATTTCCTACATTGCGCCCCGGCAAGATGTTCGGTGCGTTGCATCGAACACGTGACTTAGCTAATTTGCCCTGCGCGGCACATTACCTAAGTAGTGCATTTTTCGGAACCGCCGCGGCCGGGTGCATTCATCAACATTAAACATTCATTTAAATTAACATTTATTAACAAGTATTGTGGAAGTCTCAATAAACATTTTATATAATTTTAACATCATCTTTTACATACAACATACTGCAATCCCCGCATAAGCACCCTTACAGTTATGCTAAACATATACTATCGTTTATTCCAAATTGTTTAGTGATTTTTTTTTATAATTCATCAAGAAATTTAATAAAATAAAATTATTACAGTCAGAATAATAAATTTTTTAGTCTATAATCAGTAAAAATTTTCTAATATTCACATTTAATCAGTAATTTTTTTCTAATATTCACATTTTTAAACTCGTGATATCTCTCGAATGGAATGTCTGAATTGCATAATTCAAAAAGTTATATAAAGGTATTGAAGCAGTCGTGAATATGAAGTAATTGATGTTGATAAGGATTAATAGCAAAGTACCAATAAATAGCGTTTTTAGCGGCGGCATTTCAATTAAATTTTGAAAATAAAAGAACACATGCATACATGTGACATAACTATAATAGTTAGACATATACTGTCGTGACACTTTTTATAGATAATGATGTTTTCTGCAAAGTCGTAGTACATTATTTTGTTCTATCATCAATAGTTTTCGCAGCACACGCGATGTAAGGAATTTTTTGGGTATTTTTTTACACCTTGCGTTACATTATTGGAGTTTTATTAATGAACCGTAATTTTTTAGAAAATTACGCTCCCGCTCCGGCCATGTACTAATGACTGTTTTTTGAGTTATGTATGTACATTGGTAAGAGCATCGGTTAGTATTCAACTAATGTTAGTTGAATACTAACCGATGCTCTTACGGTGAGGGAAAACATCGTGATGAAACCTGCACATTCAGGCGACTGGATGTGTAACCATGATCCAATCTGGTCAGTTTCCCTTGTTAGCAGGGTCATGGAGGTCAGACGGCAGTCGCTCCACTGTAATTACCTGACCTGCCAAATCCTGGATCATGGTCAAGGCGGACCCCGGGCCCTCGTGCGCGAGAGCACAACCGGGACATTAACGCCAAGATGGTCACCCGGGGATAGTGTAGCTTCCCAACGGTGAAAGAATTTTTGAAATAGGACCAGTAGTTTCGAAGCCTATTCAATAAAAACAAACAAACAAACAAACAAAAAATCAAACATTTCCTTTTTATAATATTAGTATAGACGACAGCTGATGCGCAGTAAAAGATCGCACCGAACCGAGCGCTCTGTCTCACTCGCACCAGTTGTTGTATATGAGCTCCACTCTCGCAACTATTACACTTTTAATGCGTCTGGCAGGATTATAGAACCCAAAAAACTGTCTGGCTACTAAGATAACTCAGTTTAATAATTCTCTGAATAACATTTATAAAATTCAGCTTTCCTAATATAAGGTAAGTATAATTACAGAGAATTAAAGTTTAGGGGTGTCCGGCGGAGGGTTGTAACCATACTATGTGTCTGGCAATGAGCATCGTGAGTATTAATGCTGTTACGAATAAAATCCAAAAAAATTGAGCTTTGTAACTTAAGAAATTGGAGATAAGATTTTATACACCTTTGTTACCTGTTACCTGCCAAAGGAACCACGATCCAGGTTTCATGGGTGGGGATCATTCTTACCTGTGTTGGGGACACACATGGAAAAACTTTCATACTTACGAACAATAGGAAGGTCTGGCCCTCATGGGCTCTTGCTCTACAATGTTATATTTATAAATGCGATCTCCAAGCGTGGAGATTATAGCAATAACCTCCGATTTCCTAGGAGAGACTTCAAGTCCTGCAGTGGACTGTTATGAGCTGTGATGATGATGATGATGATGGTCAGATTAGGTTACGGACTCTTACGTGGTGTATTTTTTACATAAGAGGGAAGCGTGGGTGATGCTCCTGGTATTGCAAACGTCTATAGGCTGCGGTGACTGCTTACCATCAGGCCGTAAGCTTGTTTGCCACCTTAGTGGTATAAAAAAAAGCTATAGCGAGCCAGTAGGTTACATGATGGTAAGTGGTCACCGCCGCTAAATGCTACTAGATATTCGCCACACCAGGGTTGTAGAAAAGCGTTACTGGCTTAAGAGAAAGGTGTAACTTGTTTCTTAAAGACCAGTTGCTTAAAAGTCATAACTTTTCGGCCATTGAATTGTGTTTCCTGATTCATGTACCTAAAGTTGTCTGGAAGAGATCACGTTAGTGATAAGACCACCCTTTGCACTGCTTACCATATATTTTGTATCTGTGTCTGTGTTCTTTGGCGTATTAAAGAGTATTGTATTTTATTGTACCTACAACAAAGCGTTACTGTATTACACATTTTACCAAAAAAACTGAAAAGGGAATTTAATATAATCCTCCTTTTTTTATAATTACAATTTTCAAATTTAAGTTTTACATGAAATACAAACGTAAATGCTGAGATCCATTATCATTTTAATAGTTTAATATAAAATTATAAACATATTTAGAATCAGTGAAACAGTCAAATAATCATTACTAATATAAAAAAGAAATGTCTCAAATAAAATCTAAAACGAAATATTCGCACAATACTTTGTGTCAAATCTCCCCACTCTGCCATTCCCAGTGAAAAGGTGCCCATAACACACAGATTATTTATTTATTATTATTTATTTATTTAACATTTTATTATTATTATTTAAAATATAAATAAACAATTATCATACATTTTTACAAAATAGCCTTTTGCATCACAAGAAACAGGGAAATTAACATCTCTGCCTCGCAGAATTTCTCTCGTCCTACCCTTGGATGAAACACCCCATAAATCCACGAAAAAGACGTTTTAAATCTCGAATTAAATTACCCTTCTACGAAATACCCGATAAAGGATAAAGTAAAACAAATACCGGTAGCGTAAAACATTGTTTTCCCAAAATACCTACTTGTTTAATAAAGCTTTGTCTCCACGGCTCTTTGTTTTGCAAGGTGACTAACTTAAAATCAACTTAAAACCAACTTAGACTAAGTTATTCACGGGCAATTTAACTTATTTGCCGTGAGCTCTCGTCCTGAGATAACTTCAATAGGCTGGGGAATAGTGTTGGCAAACTATCGAGGGTTTGCCTATCGATAGATCTTGAAATAATCTTTAACGTCGAGTGGTGTGTAGATACTGTCGAGAGAATCGATACAGACATACAGCAATAAGGGTGGTATTTATATTGAACACACAGCTGCAGTATTTTTTTTATACTAGTAATGTGGCAAACAAGCTTACGGCCTGCCTGATGGTAAGTAGTCACCGCGGCCTATAGACGTTTGTAATACCAGGGGCATCACCCACGCGTTGCCGACCCCGTAAAAACCTTTTCACCCCTGAAGTGGTGACCCTCGTCTTTTAAATAAGTGAAATAGAAGGAATCTTGAATCGAGTATTTACGTATCTATTATTTTCAGTCTAAATCTGCCCATAAATGCAAGCAAAGATAATAAGGAGAAACAGAAAACAAAACAAAATGCTATAATATTTGGAAATATTGAAGGACGTCAAATTTATTTCAAGTGCTTGCTGCTCAACTCGAATAGCTTCTCACATATGTATTCCTACTGGATAGATGGATCTAAAATTGGGACTCAAGTAAAATGAAGAAATATAATGACCTACTTATTTTATTTTGTTTGTGCTGTGATATTCATAGATTAGGTATTGCTGCCTTCTTTAAGCCTATAAGAGATATTTATTGTTATCCCAATCAAGGGAAATGTGGCTGGTTTACAATAAATAAAATTATTTTATTTGATATAAGTAATTACATCGCTGTACAACTGTAATAAAATATAAATAAAATAAAGTAAGGAACTATCGATATTGGACTATCGAACCCTAGTGGGAAATAGCTTGTGAAATGATACCGGTGTCATCAAGTTACAAGATTCAGGAGTAAATGGTACAGAAGAATGGCTTACTGAACATAGCTCGCTCATTGTTTAGTTTATAGCTACACTTCGCAGGTTGTTAATATAATGAAGTAAAGTGTGTCTCCCAGTAGCAAAAAGGAAATAAAATAATCAGGGCTCGTTTATACGTAGCCGCTTAGAAATCGCGTATGCGCCGCGTCCGGTCCGTCCAGTCACCGCGTAGCGCCCGAACAGGGCCTTGAGTCCGCTAAGTCATACGGCACAATCGAATTTTAATTGGATTGCAATCGCAGCTCAATGGCAGTTTGACACGTCTTTGCTATTCTGCTACTGATAGTAATGGCTTGACTGAATCGTAATGGAATCGCAATCGAGCTGCAACAGCAGTTGTACGCGTTTTTGGATTCCTGCTATAATTAAAACTGCCTGCTAATACAATTTAATTACAATTCCATTGATGTGAACGCGGATTCGAAGCCCAGGAATCACGCAGCCTACTATATTGGCGCGGACGGAGACGCGGTGACTAGGCGGGCGCGACGCGACGACTAACCTAACCCGTGTCGGGTCCGGGCCGAATCTCGGCCGTAGTCCGATCAAACAATATCCCATATATTTTATATGAACACGCTCATGCTATACCGAGGGGCAACAGAGTGGCGGCCGAGCAATGACAACTCGATTTCCCAAAGTACGAAAAGGTCACCCATCCAGTTCGCGGACTCGCGAGCGTTGCTTAACCTCGGTTATCGGTCTCGCAAGCAAGCTGCCACTAGACGAATGTGCTTAGATATCAAACCACCAAAATGTACAAGTGTATTAATGGAAGCCATATACATAAACTACAATAATATTGTCAGTCCGAGCGTTCGGCGTCGCTTACTTTTTCAATTAAACTGGATGCCACGCTCGACCGAGCCTGGGGTGCCAAGGCTAGCTTGCTACGTTGTGTCGCTAATACTACAAGGCTTTGTGTGTAGTTGGTATAGAACGTCAAATAACTTATATTGTAGTTCAAAAATTGTGATAATCTTGGCGCTAATGTCGCGGTTTTGATGTCGCGCGCGAGGGCCGGGAGACAGCTTTGACCATGATACAGGATAGATTAGGTAATTATAGTGGGGTAACAGTGCTCCATGGGGTGGGAATTTGGGGAACCGTGGCTTTGACAGTGGAGGGATATTTGCCTTTTTGCTGCCAGGGTAACGTGTTATAGAGGTGTGCAACGCATTGGCGATTGGTAGCACTCCTGGTGTTGCTAATGTCTATAGGCAGTGGTGACCACTTTCCATCAGGTGGCCGGCTTGCCTGTTTGCCTACCGTACGACATAAAAAAAAATTTCGTGGGCGTAAACACAGTGGGCGCGACCCTGTTAATAGTTGGTTAATAGAATGGTTACGCATTCAGATGCCTAAATATGCAGATTTCATCGCGTTGTTTTCCCTCACCTTAAGAGAATCAGTTAGTATTCAATTAATGTACATTTTCAGAAAAGAGTCATAGGTAGAGCTCGTCTAGTCTAAAATGACGCGCCCCACTACTTAGTAAGTTGATTTCGATGTGTGAGTGCAAAAATTTATAACGACACTTCATCTGTGTGGGAGCCAATGAACGACGCGTGCTCCAACGTCTGAATCTCACCGGCAACTGAATGACCAATTACAACGGCATTTGTATATGTATTGCGTCCATATTTTTAACTTGCTTGTGTGCGTTAGTGCAATAGTGGGGCGCGTCATTTTAGATTAGACGAGCTCTACATGCCCACAGTGGGATTCGAACCCAGGTCTTCTCGCTTACGAGTCGGATATAACCACTTGGCCACCGATGATCTTTAACACCTCTCTTATTTTAACGCGGTTTAAAAAGGTGATGGAAAACGCTACAACAACGATTGAACTAAATCTGAAGCACAAATTCACAAACAGCTTCAACACGGAACTGATTGACAAAACGAGATTGTTGAACAGCGGTTAAACATTGCGCGGATAAAATTTGTTTGTTATCAGTTTATCAGGTTACATTGGTGGGTGGCTACCGAAATTAAATTAATTTAATTTAATCAATGTTTACATGGGGTGGGGCCATGAAACGGGCGTGGGAAAGGTTAATTAGACCGAGTGTCAAGGTTTTATTTAACTAACAAGTTCTCAAATGAAAAATCTGTGCCCATGTATGTATGTATGTACATAATTATCTTTACATAGCATAAAAAAAATTCTACGCACTATGTAGATCTTTTAAACTACGAAACGGATTTCAATGTGGTTTTCATCGATAGAGTGATTCAATAGATAGTACGTAGGGGTAGTAGGTTGGCCGTGTGGTTTAGGTTAAGGTTAAAGGGCTCCTTTTTCCGCACTTGAACTCAAACTTGGTTCCTTGTACATAGTTAAGGCATGCTAATTGCCGTGTGATGTCCGGCTGAGTGAAATAGCACCAACCCCTTACACTAGTGAGTGTCGTACAAGGCGACTAATGTTTTCGAGGCTAAAGAAAGATCTGGAGTCTCCGTAGACTGGAAAATGGGCAGCAGCGTTTACCATTGTTATATTTATCCAATCCGATTGCCAAGCGTGGAGATTATGGCTATAACCTCCCCTTTCGTGGTAGAGGCCCTAAGTCCTGCAGTGGCCTGTTATGGGCTGTGATGATGAGATAGGGGTAAAGTATGTGTAGGGTAGGTGTAGGGTAGGGTAGGGGTAGTACGCCACGTGAACGAAATTGCGCCGGGCTGGCGAGTGTTTGTCTGTATGTATCTATGTACGCTTAGATCTTTTAAACTACGCAACGGATTTTAATGCGGTTTTCAACATTAGGTAGAATGATTCAAGAAGGTTGATAAGCAAGAAAAATGGGTAGGTAGTGGTAAAGTAGGTATACACGAACGAATTCGCGTCGGGTCCACTGTTTTACATGACAAGATTTTGTCGTTCGTTCTATTTTAATTGTTAAGGTACTTGTAAAGAATCAGACGAGCTCAAAAAGAAAAATATAAAAAAAGAGATGTATCCATAAGGGAAATTCTCTCCACGTAAGGAGGGTTGTAATACGGTTTGTGACAAATCGAATCATCTTATCACCGTCGTATATTATGAGCAGATTGGAAACCATGTAGGTGGCTATTTTGATAAGAATCTAGTTTTACATTACATCGCACCTGCGGTTCTGCATTTTTGTTGCCTGCAACCTAAATGCATGAATCGTAGATGTTATGGGTGACAGTTACCGCTTACCATCAGGTGGGCTGTTTGTTTGCTTATCACTGCGTAGCAAAAAAAAAACTTAGGAACTGGGGGCTTACCATAAGATATTACAGCAGGACCTTATCAGAACTGCACTGCTTAGAACGAGAGAAGAGAGAGAACTGCTTAGAGCAGTTCTGTTTGGGTCCTGCTATAAGAGCACTTTGCATGTCTACTGGTACTGCAATAGCCAATTCCCATCCGCCCCCCTTAGCAAATGTTCTGGATTGCGCTGACCGGTTTCCAGCAGGTGGACCATCTGTCCATGCCTCTCTAGGCAATACACTAAAATACAGAAAAACGTGGGAAAACTCACGACCATGCATAGGTTCTTAAATATTTTCTAAACTACAGGACCGATTTTAATAAAACAAAGCTAGCAGCATTCTAGATTAAACACTTTCAAAAAAAAATCTCATCGAACATGGTCCATCCGTTTGGGAGGTACGATGCCACAGACAGACACACAGATACACACGTCAAACTTGTGATACCTATTTCTTCGATCGAAAGGTTAAAAAAGTCAAACCAGCAAGTAAATTGGTGATAAAGATACCTGCAATACTCCAGAAGTCGCATATACGTATACAGCCTTTGAAAAGGGTGTAGGGTCGTTGCTTGAAGATCTCAAATCTCAATGTCTTTACCTGAAAATAAAAAAGAAAATGCATAAGGTAGTGAAATCGCACTGAGATTCTAAATTTCGGTTACAGCCTATTATACCCTATGATGAATGATTGGATGCATATTTAGTATTCTTTCACCCAAAATTTATTACTATATTAATAAAAAAAAATTATTACTAATTTATACCTAATAGGGTACCTATTTAAAATTAAAATATTTTTTATACCACTAAGGTGGCAAACAAGCTTACGGCCAAAATTTAATTATAAATATCAAAATAAATAAAAAATGACATCTAATTGTACAATGTCAATTACATTTAAAAAATTATCTTTTAATTATTAACTTTAAATAATTGTCAAAATTTCAAAATATCAAAACACATACACGATACATTTTAGGTGCCATTCTCAAAAATTTAGAGCTACTAATACATTCTTCCCAAACGTGTAACATACCGTCCGCCTGTTCCGTGGCCCCATACTCAGTATCGCGACCCTATCAGCTATTCTGATAGTAATTAGGACGAACTCCTTCGAATCACAGTCCAGGGGTTGTTTACAATCGAACGAATTAATGGAGGTTTTAAGACTTTCGTGGTTATTCACTACACTTTCACTACACATATTATCGGGTTTGTTACCACGGTTAGTATTCGGTTTGTATACGGTTAGTATTTTATAGCAACTGCGTCGAAATATCGAGGTAAAAACAATACTAACCGTGGTAACAAATCCGATAATATGTGTAGTGAAAGTGGAATTAATGGAGGCCGTCTTGAATGAGAGATGCCCATGTTATGTTGTGGTCTATAATGTTGTAAATATAATAATATTTATTATTTAAATTACATAATTTTTTTCAATATACAGTAACCCTATCAGCTATCCTGACAGTAATTAGGACGAACTCCTTCGAATAACAGTCCAAAGGTTGTTCACAATCGGACGAGTCAATGGAAGCCGTCTTAATGGATTGGACGATGTTTCATTGTGGTCTCTAATAGTTTCGAAGATTACTCCAAAGATACAAACTTACAAACATACAAGCTCATCCTCTTTACCTAGATTTTGCAAACGTCTATAGGCTGCGGTAGCTGCTTACCATCAGGCAGTCCGTACGCTTGCATACCACCTTAGTAGTAGAAAAAAATGCCAGTAAAGATAATAACCATTATTACTTTGAGTACATAATGTTCTTTCAACATTCCGTCCGCCTGTCCCATGGCCCCTTACAGTAACCAGACCCTATCAGCTTCCTGATAGCAATTAGGACGAACTCCCCCGAACAATCTGGGGGCTGTTCACAATCGGATGAGTCAATGGAAGCCGTATTTATTGATGGAACGCGTTATGTATGGTGATGGGAAAGATAAGGTTATTTACTAGTCTATCTACGCGATGGATGGGTTGCCCTTACTGAATGGCTGATGCCTTAAGGTGTGTCCAAACATAGAGCGGCATGTGTGCGCGGCAGCCGCGCGCGGTGTGCCGCGCTTTGTTTGGACAAAAGCCGCGCGCAAACATTCGTCAATAGTCCTAACTAGAGCGCGGCAGAATTGTTTCCTGGACATGCCGCGTGTTGCTGCCGCGCTCGTGCCGCGCTATGTTTGGACACGCCTTAAGACGTACGATGAAATTGAAAACATTTTAAAAAGTGGTATTCAGTGAAGTAAGTGATTATTAACACGCAAACGCGCGCACACACACACACACACACGCGCGCACACACACACACACGCACACGCACACAGTTATGTTTAACATTAAATATTATAAATTTTAAATTATGGTGTTAGTTGATGGTTTTTAATTATGGTGTTAGTTAATTAAGGTTTAGTTGATGGAATATTTTTTTTTATTTTATATTATAGGCGATGGATAATATAGTATCAAGTATAAGGAGCGTCGGAGGACTAGTGGTTAACGGGTCCGACTCGTAAGCGAGTGCCCCAGTGCCGCCTCTATCAAAAACATTTTCTGAGTTATGTACATTACTTAAATAAAAATAAAAAAAAGTTTATTAAATCTTGTGAAATTTTCAATTTAGAGGCAAAAATAAAACATATTTTTTTGCCTGAGCTAGGATAATAGGATACCCTGTGTTTCAGACATTAATTTAATACTAACCGATCCTCTTAGCGGTTAGAGAAAACATCGTGACCCCAACAAGTTCAAGCGACTGAAGGTGTAATCGTGATCCTATCTGGTCAAGTTCCTCCGTTAAAAGGGTCAATTCAAATTTTTTTTATTGAGTTGGACATTCAATATCTCTTTTAAATGCGGATAAATTAAACAGTGTACTGATACAGAGATAGCAAGTCTCGGAGCATCAAACCGGGGGCCGTTCACAATTTGACGTGTCTATGGAAGCTAAGGGATACGATGATAGCCGAGATTTTGTTCTATGATCTTTTGAGATTTACGACCATTAATGATAGTATACCGTCACGGGGTAAAAGGCGAAAACTGTTAAATTAGTCTCAACGACCCCAGCGGAAGAGTTTCGTCGACCTCGCTTCGCAAACGGCATTAAGAGATACACCTAGTTGATGACGAAGTCATTGCAGTGCGGAAATTCGACTAACCTAAAAATACGAAACGGTCACCCATCCAGTTTCCGGATTGTGTGCGTCACTTAACTTTTATTAACGGTCTCGCAAGCACGCAGTTGAAGGACCAGCGTCGTTTATCAATTTTTTTACCACTTAGGCTTACGTTCTGCCTGATGGTAAGCAGTCACCGCAGCCTATGGACGTTTGCAGTAGGGGTATCAGTAGGGTTGCCAACCCTACTATATAATATAGTATCCTACTATATTAGGAGTCTACCTACTATAAATTATAAATTAAAATATAGTAGGCCAAACTACTATATTTAATTAGCACAACATTACCACTAACCGCAAAACGGAACGCGTCCATAAGATCCTCAAAAGAAAAATTTTCCTGATGCAAATCGAATATTTCAGAACGATCTTGAGTCTTAACATTTGTATGACGTGACGTCAAACTCAAGTCAAATAAAACAACAGCTATGAAGCTCAATGTAGCAAAATATACATTTAAGAAATAATATAGGTACGTACATTTTATTTAAAAAACCTACTATATATTTTTTGATTAATTCCCTACCTATATTTTATGGCATCTCAACCCGAAAATACTATATTTGGTCTACATAAAGTTGGCAACCATAGTTATCACCCACGCGTGGCCGACCTCGATTTTTTTAAGCGTCACTACATAATATTTATAATAATATTTATTTTGGCCACATGTAAAAATCCCCCCCCCCCCTTTCTTGAAGAACTCCATGTTGTACTCTCCAGGGAAAACCTGTCCAGGTTTGCTTCAGTTTTATTTTTCTCCCCAAATTTGATAAAAAACGATCATAATATCAAGTTCTTCACTGCCAGAGTCTCATGTGAAGTCCTCACATTCATCCGGAAATGGCGTTCCATTAACAATCCCGGCTCGTCTAAGACTTTTACCGGATCGGCTTGACAATCCGGCGTCGTCGCGAAATGTCGAATCTAATTCGCGTACTATACACGGCGCATACTAATCTGGGACACAGTGCTGGGAGGAACAGTGGGACGTCTCCACACAAACGGCTGGGACGATTCGAGTTCTTTGTGTCGATGTGGATCAGTTGCAGACAAACAAAAACCAAATCAATGATCAAATACTGTAATGTCACAAAAAATTTTTTTTTTCATAGTTACTGTAGCCAGGCATTTGACCGCCATCTCACCTGGTGGTAAGTGACGATGCGGCCGATGATGGAGCATATCTATGTATGAACAACCTCTAGTCTTGAAGGCGTCTAGATTATAATGATCAGCGATCACACTCGATTATTTTTCCGGGATAAAAAGTACCCTGCAACACCCTTGTAGATTTCCATTAGTGACAAATTTTTCAAAATCTGTTCATTATCCCCAACATACAAATTTAGAAACATATAAACTTTTCCTGTTTATAATATTAGTACAATTTGTTATAGAATTAGGTGATGTTTGAATTGTTCTACTGCTGTTCCCTGCACTGTCTCGGGGTTTGCAAATCGTGTCGCGATTCGCAGCTTCCGCCGACCAGCGCTGAATGTGTAAGCAGCTTATGCCACCCTGGTAGTTTGTCTTGAGAGTTGGTGGAATGCGGCGAATTTGGTAGGAATTTGTTATCAAATCATACAGTATTGTGGATGTCTGTGGATGTTGGATGACTGTGGGCCATATTTGAAAACATATTTTGAAAAATGTATACTACATTTTTAAAATTTTAGTTTACAATTTTATCGGCTTTATTAATTACCGCAGCTACTTACAGTTGGCTAAATTCAGTCCTCTAAATTTAGAAGCAAAAAACATATCAAAGTGTTTTATTTTTATCTTATTTCTGTATGCCTTTTGAAAAGCGGAGAGACGCATAACATAATATAAGTGATACAAAAATCTTCCTTATTATATTTGCAATACCTTCCACTTTGATATGCTCTCACGCTTTTTGCTTCTGCATTTAGGCATGTGTAATAAGCGCATTAAGGTCGCAGACGTGGCCGCATCTACAACAGATGGAGGTAGATTATTAAACGAAAACGCAATTACTACCGCCATTTTTGTAGCTTTTAACTTTTTGCTCATTAGTGCGGGGTATGCAAAAACCACTTTGTAAGTGTCATTGAGATAGTAGGTCAGATTTTCACTTATATACAGTCTGGAAGCTTTGCTATTGAATTAAAAATGGCATCGTGCTTAAAAAGCTAATGCTCTTATTAAACCTGACTAAATGTAGTTGACCAAATTCAGAAGCAAAAAGCCTTTTGGATACGTAACAATAATAAACTGAGCTCAGACCATTCTGATAATTCTCTTCTACTTCAAGGAAGCATTTCTCAGATGAGAAACTTCGTAAATGCCAGTAATTGGATCAGTAGCTCAACTTACTGTAAAACACTCAAAGTATTTCTGGCCACTCTCACGGCCTCTCTATTATATTTACCCAATCAAATTCGGTGTAATCCTATTTGTAAATTTAATTCCGAATAATCTTGTTTAAAATTAGATTTAGATATCGCCGTTGCAAACCTGATCAGGCTCAATTAACAAATGGAATGGCCATTAAGGAAATCTGCTTGAAAAGGGTCGTAGATATAAATAGGAAGCATTCGGAAAAGCTTATTGTAGAGGGCGTCACTGGGACATAGGTCATCTCATCACGTTAATGTCTCTTATGCGAGGGCCCGCGGTCCTTGACCACGATCCAGGATTTGGCAGATCTAGTAAATTACAGTGGAGCGACTGCCATTCGACCTCCGTGACCGTTACAGGGGAACCTAACCAGATTGGACCATGGTTACATTTTCAGTCGCCTGAATGTGCAGGTTTTATCACGATGTTTTCCTTCAGCGTAAGAGCATTGGTTAGTGTTTAACTTTAGTGTGATTTTTAATTTCTGATACGGGTCTGGGTGTTCTATGTATAATAAGTATGTATTTAAAAAAAAAAGGTATATTAGTAGTTTTTCAGTTATCTAGCACCCATAACACAAGCTTTGCTTACTGTGGGGCTAGATGGCACTGTGTGAATTTGTCCACGATTATTTATTTATTTATTAATTAACTAATGTACATACCTCAGCACGGCTATTACGCGTGTGTCCGCGACACAGCTCGCGCTGCGAGAGAGCGTTTGTTTCCTTCTCTCAATGCTAAGATGAAAGAGACAGCAGTAACTATATCGCGCCTTTTCTCGCTTATCGCGCGCGAGAGCAACTTGTGCTAGCCATACAGAAAAGAGACATTGGTACAAAGTTTATAATGCGATAATTTTAAATATCCTAAATAATCGTGGACAAATTCACACAACGCCATCTAGCCCCAAAGTAAGCAAAGCTTGTGTTATGGGTATTATATACAACTAGAAAAAGCTGTTTTTGCACAACGCTCTGCATAACTATAGCACCAGCAATATACCTATGAGGTATACATATTGCTGGCTTGGCACATTACAAATCTTTAGTAGATTTAAGTGCCTGAACTAATTGATTTGTCATATTTGTTATTATGTCTAACATAAAAAAAAAAGAAAAAAGAAAAATAGGTCTGTCTAGAGTGCGAAGAGTGGAGCCATACTACTGTTGCTGTAACTTGCTATTGCCAGTGTAAGAAATGAGTTCCAAAAAATCCACAAAATAGGGGCTGGTCAGGCTTTAGGTAATTATTCTTAACTAAAACGAAAGTTTAACGAAAAAAGAGGGATGTAAAAAGTTTGACCTTTAATCTGTGTGTCTGTATATCTGTAGCTCTGTGCATTTGTAAAGCTGTGTGTCTGTCTGTGGTATCGTAGTTCCCGAACGGATGGACCGATTTCGATGAGGTAATCTTTATTTGAAAAGAAGTTTAATCGAAATAGTTTTCAGCTTCGTTTTATTAAAAAAACTTCAGTTCAGTAGTTTAGAAAATATATGTGTATTTGCAAACTTGGTGTTGTCACGAAGTCAACACAAACTATGAAACATTTATTGCAATAAAAACCAAAAATTTGTACTTAACAATTTGAGCTTTCAATTCTTATCCAGGGCTTAGAGATATTTCCGGCTACCACAAAACCGTCTAAAGCCCCCGCTGCTTGCTAAAACAACCAGAAAATTAAATTTCCTTCGAAAACAAACGGAGAGTTCCCCCGAAATGCGATACTAATTTCATTAAACACTTCGTTAGAGGCCTTGACAAACGATATTGTAAAGTTCTTAGCGTGGAAACATTTACAAAAAGACTTCAATACAAAAGTCCTGTAACAGCGATGAACGACTGTTGTCGCCATTTTTTAACATCCGAAGAAAAAAGAGGGGTGTTATAAGTTCGATGTGTGTATCTGTGTATATGTCTATCTGTGGCTGAGTATATCTGGTGTCTGTACTCAATATTTTCTAAACTAAAGAACCGATTTAAAAGAAAAAGAGCTAAGAACGACCTCGATTGAACAGGCTTTCAAATAGAGAAAACGGTCCATCCGTTCGACAGCTACGATGTCACAGACAGACACCTAGATACACAAAGCC
This sequence comes from Blastobasis lacticolella, assembly GCA_905147135.1. Lineage (NCBI taxonomy): Eukaryota > Metazoa > Arthropoda > Insecta > Lepidoptera > Blastobasidae > Blastobasis > Blastobasis lacticolella. Next base: position 14,515,322 of record LR990061.1, read on the forward strand.
ACAGATACACACGTAATACTTTTGACACTTCCGTTTTTTTTTTTTTAACTTATTGACCAGCCAGGCATTTGACCGTCACCTCACCTGGTGGTAAGTGACGATGCGGCCGATGATGGAGCATGCCTGTCTAGGAACAGCCTATTCACTCTAGCCTTGGAGGCATCCAGATAATATTGATCAGGGAACACACTTGCAGGCAACGCGTACCATTCCTTAGCCGTACGCATTATAAAGGTCGAGCCAAAGTGGCTCGTGCGGATAGCTGGAAGATCCAGGACATAAGGATGAAACGCTCGGCCGGATCGCGTCTCCCGATGGCGAAAAGGGGCCGGCGGAATGAGGTCGTGCGTGAGGTTTTGTTGGGAGTAAAAAATCTTTTTTTAAATATTAGACTAGTCAGGCATTGACCACCATCTCACTTGGTATGGTGGTAAGTGACGATGCGGCCGAAGTTAAAGCATGCCTGTCTACTAACAGCCTATTCACTCTGGCCTTGAAGGCGTCAAATTTATAATGATTACAGATAAAGAAAAACACTTGGGCTTTATATAACGCGTTTTATTTAATTAATCAATTATTATTATTATACACGATCGGACATTTTGAATGGAAAAAAAGGTGGCGACTGACCGGAAACAAAGTTTCTTTAAAAAAAAAATATGTGGAATGTATTTCTATTTTATTCAGCCAACAGCTGAGGATAAAATAGCCATTCGAAACTTAATCCTCATAGTAACAATACAGCTCTGCAGTAGCAGTTAACATAGTTGTACGAATAGCAGATTTTATGGACGACAGTTTCTGCTTTTCGCTGATTGTGGAGACTACGACCGAAGCATGCCGCTGGGAATTTAACATGTTTTTGTTCTTTATTTCCTTTGTTTTGCGCAGTGCATCATATTAGGTATTTTTATTTTGTATTGTAGTCATTGTCCTATTTTTTAGTATCAAGTGTCCATGTATGACGACCTGAGTGGTTCAGTTGGATAAATGCCGGTCGCCACGCAGAGGTCCTGGGTTCCATTCCAAGCCGAGCAGCAATTGAAATGGTAAATTTTAATTTCTGTTACGGGTCTGGGTGAAGCCCTCCGTTCGTATTTCTCATATCTGAGGGTAGTGATCTCTCTAATCCTGTCACGAACAAAGGCACGCCATCTTCCCCTGTCTTCAGCACAGTGCAGAGCCTCGTCGAATGTAGTAAGTAATGTGGTATGTAATTAAAAAAATAAATTGTGTAAGTATGTTATCAGGTGTTAATACCCTTAACACAAGCTTTACTTATTTTGGGGGTAGATGGCGCTGCGTGAATTAATACAAGCTTATTTCTAAAACGATGTTTCTATACATTACGCTCAACGTGAAATATAATAGACCTCTAACTTGTTTTCAAAGACTTTCACCCTTGGTCACATTTTACAGAGATCCGAACTGCTCGCGGGCGAAAACCACGGAGGTCTCTACCTAATATTATAGAACTAGATTTATATCTAGTTATATAAGAATTATCTCTAATATAACACGAAAATCACGCCCAAAAACGTCGCAAATCACGGCAGCACAAAGCATTTCTGAACTAACAAGCGCACCTCTCCCATAGAAAATATTCGCAAAGCCTAATGCTTTTACCCAAATTGGAGGCCGGTGTCAAATAGATGGAATCTTTGGGCGCGGGTCGGCGGAGGTACTCGGCTAATAACAGTTGATGCCACTGCCTCCTGAGCTAGGGGTGGTGGAACACTGATCGCTGATTTGCTATAAGTATATTTTATGTCAACTAGAACTGGATCTGTCGCCATTTTGAAATGTCATGTTCGTGGCAACAACAGCGACGTTGTCACCGTGTCAGAAAAGTTTGTGGCACTGTATGTTTTGTTGTGGCATGTTTTTTCCAAGCGTGTTCAGACCTACTATCTTAACAGCGTCGGTGGCCGAGTGGTTAAGGTATCCGAGTCGTTAGCGAGAGGTACCGGGTTTGAATTCCACTGTGGCCATGTATCAATGACTCTTTTCTGAGTTATGTACATTACTTGAACACTAACCGATGCTCTTACTCTGACGGTGTGGGAAAATATCGTGATGAAACCTGCACATTCAGGTGACTTATCCAGAGCCATCTTGCCTCAAAGTAAACAAAGCGTGTTAGGATGCTATATAACTGATAAACTACTAAGGTTGATACTTTTTTTTTAAATACATACTTATTTATACTCTATTTTTTAATTAACTTGTAACTTTTGATTAATTTTATTTGAATAAATAAATTTATTTATTTAATTTATTAAGTATACATAATAAAATAACACCCAACTCCCAATCCAATTTCGTAACAGAAATTTTAATTCCTTATTTCTATTTCTGTTCAGCCGGGAATCGAACCAGTGACCTCTGCGTGGCAGATGTTAATCAACTGAACCACTCAGGTCGTTTGGTAAAAAGTGGTCACCGCTGCCTATGGACTAATGTCCATACTGTATTACTAAATATGCTTGAACAATTTAAATATGTTAAATAGTAACGCTAAGGTTGCTATTCAAGTTGAAATTATCTAGCAACAAATAACCTTGAGTACTGTCAAACAGAACACTTTCAGCACAACCGAAAAGCTGTTAAGAGAGTCTATGTTATCTCCCAAAGCTCCCACTGGAGCAGCGCCCTCTCTCTTCATCTCAGAATATTAATTGATTAGCAATCTAGCTTCGAAATTAATTCGTCTTTCCACCACTTCTTATGAATATAAAGTAATTGCTATTAAGGAGATTCTGAAAGGAATATTCCGGAACAGTCGGAGGACAATAAGACGGGAGTTTAATGAAGAAACGTGGGGAGGAATATTTTTTGGGAATCGCTTTGTAAGCGTGTGGTTAGATGTTTTAGAGAAATGTTTTAGAGAAAATGTGGAGTTATGTCGTGTTTCTGTGTTGTGTTTCTGTCGGTGAGTACCTGTGTAGTTAATGTCTCATAAAATATATTTTTTTAAATTAGTATTTCAAGGTATTTGACCGCCATCTCACCCGGTAGTAAGTGACGATGCGGCCGAAGATGGAGCATGCCTGTCTAGGAACAACCTATTCACTTTAGCCTTGAAGGCGTCCAGGTTATAGTGATCAGGGAACACACTCGCAGGCAACGTGTTTCCCGATGGCGGAAAGGGTAGTTTTGTTAGTTAGGTAGAAAATGTGAGCGTCGGTCGTCGAGTGGTTCAGGTATCCGACTCGTAAGCGAGAGGTACAGGGTTCGAATCCCACTGCGGCCTTATACCGATGAATATTTTCTAAATTATGTATATTGGTTGAATGCTAGCCGATGCTCTTACGGTGAGGAAAAACATCGTGATGAAACCTGCACGTTCAGGTAACTGAATGTGTAACCACGATCCAATCTGGTCAGGTTCCCCTGGTAGCAGGTTCACAGAGATGGGAGTCGCTCGACTGTAATTATCTGATGTGCTAAATCCTGGATCATGGTCAAGGCGAACCCCTGGCTCTCATGCGAGTGGAGAGAGCAAAACAGGGTCATTAACGCCAAGATGACCATCTGATCATTCTAATATTTCTCTTCTACTTCAAAATAAGAATGTAGTTCTCAGAGATAATGTATTATTATTATACAACTTAAACATGATACACAAACAATATATAATTACATACTAAAACTACCTACAAATAAAAACCTTAAGATTACTTAAATAGGTAAAAAATTTGTCCTAAGTCCCCTGAATGCGGAAATGTCCCCAGAAGGATGGCCGCGTTGCCCCGCTGGATGGCGAGGCTTATACGCTGTCCCAAATAGAGGCCAGCCTTCTGGTCCTTACTAATGTCGACCAGGCGCTTGGCTAGTTCCCTGTATAGGGAATGTGCGCCTGGTCCCCACGGCCCCAGAGTTTCCACGCCAAATGGCGCAAATATGTAGTCGGATGAGAAACTTCTTAATTACAAAATGGAAATCCTAGAACAATAACGCCAAGATAGTAAGGTAGAAAAAATATACGTATATTCAAAAAGGTCGTATGACACACGTGTGCAGTAGTTGTTTATAATTACGCACTCGCTAGCATAACGCCCCCGTCGGCTCGTTCATGCGATCGAGCAACGTGTGTAATTAGCTTATACAGATATTTCAACTCAGTTGTGCGGCCCTATGTGTGGGTGAACCTTAATACCTGGTATTAAGGTTCACCCACACATAGGGCCGCGCGCACAACTGAGTTGAAATATCTTTATCAACATGGCACTTGGGGTCGTTACACTGATTACGCACTTATTACCTGCCTTTTTTATTTGAAATCAGTTTAGTTAATAGTCGACAGTGACACACAAGTAATTATAACGTTTGTTTTTATTATAAGTAACTTTGATTCAAATATAACCATTATTTTACTGATTTGTCGAAACCGGTCATGAGTGTTGACACTGTTGTCCTAATTAGCAACGGTCGTAGACCATGGTCGTACGACGGACGTCGCCCGACCAATATGAGATCTCAAAACCGCCTGTCGCCAAGATGACCATCTGATCATTCTAATATTTCTCTTCTATTTCAAAATAAGAAAGTAGTTCTCAGATGAGAAACTTCTTAAATACCAGAAATTGGAAATACCAAAACAATAACGCCAAGATAGTTGGGTATAAAATATATACGTATATTCAAAAAGGTCGTATGACACACGTGTGCAGTAGTTGTTTATAATTACGCACTCGCTAGCATTACGCCCCCGTCGGCTCGTTCATGCGATCGAGCAACGTGTGTAATTAGCTTATATAGATATTTCAACTCAGTTGAACCTTAATACCTGGTATTAAGGTTCACCCACACATAAGGCCGCGCGCACAACTGAGTTGAAATATCTTTACCAACATGGCACTTGGGGTCGTTACACTGATTACGCACTTATTACCTGCCTTTTTTATTTGAAATCAGTTTAGTTAATAGTCGACGGCGACACACAAGTAATTATAACGTTTGTTTTTATTATAAGTAACTTTAATTCAAATATAACAATTATTCTATTTATTTCTCGGAACCGGTCATGAGTGTTGACACTGTTGTCGTAATTAGCAACGGTTCGTACGACGGACGTCGCCCGACCAATGGGAGATCTGAAAACCGCCCGTCGCAATACCGCTGCCAAGTAGGACAACCCCTTATGACTCTGAAACGCAACCTCAATCGATGCGCCATCTGGCGGACGCTGAAAATACTATGATGATGTCATATTCTGCGCGCAGCCGTAAAAAACACTTTGCATTCGACCTTCAACGAGTCAAGAACTGGAATTAGCTGCTCATCCGTTGAAGAGTGAAGAGGTCTTGATTTGCTGCCTCACGTCGCGTGGCCTTCCTCCAGAAAGGAGAGTGGGACTACAGACAGGATAATTTGTTGGAATGCGCATATAAAGGACCTTCTGGCGCACCTCATTAGTTTCGGTCGAGATATGACCAATGACCATGGGTGGTGGCGGGTCTTCAAGCGACTCAAGGGTTTGGTAGTCCCACATTACGTCTGCTGCTGTCACTATCTTAAATTCATCCTATCCTATCAATTTTTATTGTAATATCATTTTATTTCTCAATACACTGTTGAACTGTTTGGCTGAATCTCTATTTCTACAACAAAATTCCGAAAATTATTTCTAATATATCTCTCTATTAGAGTATGCCCTATTTCCCGAGATATTTATTTCAAGGCCTAAGTCTATTTACCTAAATGAATTCGTCTCCCTTTGTCAGACGTATACACATCATTATCTTTCAAGGGAACATCTATCTGTATCAATTACACGAATAAATAAATGAATGAATGAATGAATGAACATACTTAATTGAGTCTTCTTCCAAATTTCTGAAATAAAATAGTATCTGTATATCTATACTAATATAATATTATAAAGAGGAAAGGTTTGATTTTTTCTTTGTTTGTTTGTTTGTATTGAATAGGCTTCAAAACTGCTGCACCGATTTCACAAATTAGTTCACCGTTGGGAAGCTACACTATCCCCGGGTGACATAAGCTATATACCCGTGTACCCGTAGTGGTACCCGTGCGAAGCCGGGGGGGCTGCTATAATATTATAAATGCGAAAATTGTAAGGATGTATGTTTGGATGTTTGTTACTCCTTCACGCAAAAACAACTGAACGCATTTTGATGAAATTTAGCAGCAATATAGCTTATAGCCTCAAATAGCTAAAAAGCTATAATTTGCCCCGAAATTCAATGTGGTTCCCGCAGGAACATGTCTGGAACCTTTTAAATAAATTATACGAAGAAGAATTCGCGACCAAAAGCTAGTGTTGAAATAATAATAAAAGTCAATCCGGCGGCAGAATCTATTTCAGACCACCGATTGCATCCAATTTTCATGCGATATTTGGATTTGGAAGTAATGTGATGCGAAATCCTGTTGAAACCAGTTTTATCCAGTTTACGTGTTCGTTTCAGATTTACTTTGCTTGTTATAACATTTGCTGCTAGGTGATTTGAGTCTCTATAGATCGTCTAGTGTGTGTGTAGAAGCAGAGTTGTTTACCTTACATTGAAATGAAATGAAATATTAAATGTAATTTATTGCAAAATAGACATAGAGAGACATCCAACTCTATAACAACTAAGTTATGTTCACACACCTATGTTACAATTTAAATAAATGACTTTGAGCTTAGAACTTTGAATCCAGGTGTTTGGGCTACATTATTTGCAGTACGACTTGCAGTAATTACTGCAACATTTATTGCATATCCCAGTTTTCAAAAAGATTTTACAATATTATGTAGTACTTACACGTGACACCCTGTTAGGTCATTGCAAACAAGTTAAAAAAATAAGCAAGATTTAAATTATAAACAAAAGTATATAATACCAGAGCTACATAATTAGAAAAATCATATTAAATTCAAAACGCGAGTCTGCGTCTTACAAGATACCAGGTTTTTTAATTGCTATTATTGTATACCTACTTTAGTATCAGCTCTATATATTTACATACAAAATTGAGCCCAATGTACCTATACCGTATTTACGATAGAGATAACAAAACAAAGAAAAAACGTCCGACAAAACGAAATCTCTGTATGGGAAATGACACCAAAATAAATCCTGTCCACGTCCAATCGTTTCTGCCTAGATTGCCATACTGACGGACCTTCCCTATCATATCTCGGTCAGGCGGTAGCAAGAGCTAGTTAATTAACGGCCAGCTTTCCGTACAATAGGGTGAAGGCACTCGAGGAACAGTACAAAGCCCGCCCTTAGCACAGCCTCAGCCACACTTGGAGTGTACTATATGAAGACACTATGACTGGGCTGGGAGGTAAATACAAGAGCTGTAAAAACCGCGTTAAAATGAGCTGAGCTGTGTGGAGGTAACAAGAGCAGCTAATACCGGCTTCAAATTGTTATTTAAATAATTAATTTTAATTTTTGATACGGGTCTGGGTGTTATATGTGTAATAAGGATGTATTTAAAAGTTTTTTTTTTATTCTACCAAGATGGCAAACAAGCTTACGGCCTGCCTGGTGGTAAGTAGTCACCGCAGCCTATGGACGTTTGCAATACCAGGATGCACCCACGCGTTGCCGACCCCGTAAAAACCTTTTAACCCCTTTCTTGAAGAACTCCATGTTGAACTCTCCACAAAAGTATAAGTAGATACTTTATCATTTACACTCATAACACAAGCTATGCTTACTTTGGGGCTAGATGGCGCTGTGTTTATTGTTCAAGTATATTTATTATTATTTATATTTCTGTGCTTGAATTTGTAGGATTTAAGGGTTTTTGCGGCGTACCTTGGTTAAGAATTGTCGGTGGCCTAAGTGCCTAATGCCGCCATGTGCTAATGACTATTTTCTGTGTTAATTTGAAAAATAAATAAATAAATATACGTGGACAAATTCACACAGCGCCATCTAGCCCCAAACTAAGCAAAACTTGTACTATGGGTGCTAGATAACTGATATACTACTTAAATACTTTTTAAATCCATACTTATTATAGAAAGAACACCCAGACCCGTAACAAAATTAAAATTCATCATTTCACTTTCTGCCCGGCCGGGCATCGAACCCGGGACCGGGACCTCTTGCGTGGCAGACCGGCATGTTGACCCTTGAACCACTCAGGTCGTCAAATTTAATTTAACACTAACCGATGCTCTTACTGAAACTTGTGATGAAACCTGCAAATTCAGGCGACTACATATTAAGTAATCATGATCTAATCTGGTCCGGTTTCCCTGGTAGCAGGGTCACTGATGTCAGATGGCAATCGCTCTTCGTAGCCCGAGTAACACGAGTAGCCCTTTCCCTTTTGGCGAGGCAGGTAATTTTCCTGAAACGCTAATTAGAAGACGTCATGTTCGTTCCAAGTTATTTTCTGGGTTAGTCATCGTCTCAGTAGGGCAAATTTCGGATATTGAATCGTCCGTAGCTACTCGTTACATAAGTTTGTTATCTTGGCGTTATTATCAAAGTATTGTTAAAGAGGATTTATAATACGGAATATTTATAAGGGACTGTTAATTTAATATTCCCAACGACTCCAAGTGAATTTTTGGATATTGTCTTATTTTATGTTTGGCGTTCCTACCGGGTTCCATTTTCGAACGCCTTAAAGGAGATGGTACTCGAATTGAATCCTTTGATATTTTTGTCTGCTTTTGTATTATTTTTACCTCAGATCCACGGTCAAATAAATGTAAAGCGATTTTGTTAATTAAATTTTAAGCTAAAATTAAGAGAAGCAGGATGATGGGATATGACTCTTTAGTGATTGATTATTATTATTTTTGCAATCAGGAAAGCCGTAGGTTGCCGTCTTAGTTTGCTTCAATTTCAATTTAATTTTTTTTATATGTATAAAGCTTTATTTACATAAAAGAGATATTTACAACTTAAACATGAAATTACATATAAACAATGAAAACCTTACCCTAAATTACAATTTTATATTCTTAAATTAAATCAAGTAACAACCCCGGGGCTGATTGAACGACTGGTGACGCTTACTCTTGTAGAATTGCATATATCGTAACTCCTAACATTGTGCTGCGTTTTAGCGAAAATATTATTATTTGTATTTTTCACATTAAAAAAAATAATTTAAAGTTAATTTTTTTTCAGGGATTACTATTGATTTTATGTACATAGTTAAACTAAAATATGTACAAACTTAAATTACCATTTAGAAATTTAAATAAAAATGTTACACTCCAAGCTCTAATAATAGTAGTTTGTGCAACTGTCATATAAAAGGGGGTATTAAAACATGAGTGTCTGTTTAGTATGATAATAGGTTGACACGAGTGTTTTAATACCTAATTATATGCAGTTGCATACACTACTTTATCTACACTCGTATTTTTATGTTAAAATATCGTAGGTACCTATAATTTTCTCAACTTTGCTGGTAGTAAACTGCGAGCCAGTTCTGTTGTATCTACGCGTCGAGGATATCAAGCGGCGGGAAATTCACTTTACTACTTTCACATTTATCTATTTATTTGCTTAAAATAAGAAAAAACATTCACAAACACAAATTACAACAATTACAAAAAATATTTTGTTTAGCGGGAAAATAATTAAATAAATAAATATTCGTGGACAAATTCACACAGCGCCATCTAGCCTCAAACTAAGCAAAGCTTGTACTATGGGTGCTAGATAACTGATATACTACTTAAATACTTTTTTTTTTTTAAATACATACTTATTATACATAGAACACCCAGACCCGTAACAGAAATTAAAATTCATCATTTCAATTTCTGCCCGGCCGGGAATCGAACCCGGGACCTCTTGCGTGGCAGACCGGCATGTTGACCATTGAACCACTCAGGTCGTCAACACACAGAATATAAACAGGATTTGAATTTGAATTTGTTAAAGACATCTAGGTATTCAGCCTACATTTGACCGTGTCCAGGCGCCCGACGAGAATTTAAATAATATAAGTATTGCATAATGATTAAAAAGTTATTTTACGATACAGCTGTCATGAAAATAGTATGGGAAATGCTGTATCAAAAAGTAATTTTTTAAAATTTTATTGACTGGTAAAAGTGTATCCTTAAACGACTGTTTTCGAATATGTAATTGGAACATTACGCTATGAGTGTAGATAAAAATATATTAATTGGTTTGTCAACACTGTATCAACAATGGAGATGTGAATAAGTATAGTGTTACCAGCTACAAGTGTGTTAGTGTTGCCATATCGAAAATTATATTATAAGATTTAGTAGAAATTTGGTGGGGTGGTTCAATTTACCAGCCGGTACAACTTAGCCTAGCCTCCTCTATTATATTTGTTACTACAAAAAAACCCTATGAAAAAGCTTTCATTAAAAACTTATATTACATTCTCTGTCCTGTTTAATTTTGATTATTATCTGTGCGGTACTTAACCGTGGTGGTCCTTTGGAGCGAGGGTTGTAATGCTACCTGTATCATGATCCAGGATTTTGGTAAATCAGATAAAAATAGACCCATCTGACCTCCATGACCGTGTTAACAGATTGACCTGACTAGACTCGATCATGTGCAATTTACATCACGATCTTGTCCCTCACCGTAAAAGCATCGCTTATTGTTCAACTAACGTACATAACTCAGAAATGGCATTGGTATGTAGATTTTTCCACTGACATACCTACATGTCTACTCACGCAACGTTATTCGCTAAATGGAATTTAATGACGATACTATCGAACACCTTTTTTATCGAACGACAAACGAGCAACCTATGTTATCAAAATGATATTATTTGTGTCAAAATATTCATTTTTATTTACTATTGCGGTACTGGGATCCAAACCCAAAGGGTGTGGTGTGTGGTGCCGCCACCTCAAAGAATAGCACCACCCCATCTCTTCCCGTGGGTGTCGTAAGAGGTGACTAAGGGACGAAAGATGGGCAGCAGCATCTTTCCGGGTAGATTTACATCAACTGCACTGCGATCTCCAACCCGCCTGCCAAGCGTGGAGATTATGGCAATGACCTCCCCTTTTGGGGGAGAGGCCCGGAGTCTTGCAGTGGATTGTTGTAGGCTGTGATGATGATGATGATGATGATTCAAACCCCGTACCTCGGACACGAGTCGGACCTCTCTGCGGTATTGTGACCGTTTCTTGTCGAAATCCAAGCGGTTTATATATTTTTTCGTATGGCAAAAATACAATATACAAGAAACACATTCATCTACAAATTTAAATCCAGCGAAGTCAGCCATTTAATTGCTTCGTCACTAAGGATGATCAGGTCCTCCGGTGGGCCAGGGTAACTTGTATAGGTTTGAGGACTTTTGTGGATATTCTCTACACTTTCACTAACTAACTAACTAACTTGTGACTTAACTTGTGGGAGGGTAACTTGTGTTAGGGCATTCCCATAGTATGTGCCACATCGACTGAATCCAAACGGTGGTAAAGGGATTCTCTCCAGTAAGCCCCTTTATCCGTCTTGAATCACGGGAAATTTCATCTACCCCGTTGGATAAGACTCCTAATAAATTATTATTAGGGAAGAACAAGTCAGGTCGGAGAGTCCCTGCGGCTTAGGTGTCGATGTTCAATTGTGCTACAATACTTTTATTACTATGTGTTTTTTACCCATCTACGGCAAAGCAGAAAAGGAAGTTTAGGTTTGTTTGCATATTTGTTTGTATGCTGTATCTATATTAAAAATAATTAAATTAATAATGTACTTAATTTTATATTATAAATTTTCATATTCATATTCATTAGCTTCCATAAAGATAATACAATAACATTGTTATGTACATACAATACAGACCCGGCGGTACGCAGCATTTTGGGAGAGAGGAGGCTTTAAACTTACGAAGCTAATGGAATAATTTATACCTATTGACTATTTATGAATTTACATATATATTATTTATCAGTGAATTTTACTAGTATTGGAAACCAATACTCTATAGTAATTATCGAATACTTTGTACTATTATTTTTATTACTTAAACTACTTATACTTAAATAATGCACCCTTACATTGACGCCTAGTTTTGCACTTTCGTAGTAGTTTCGTAGCACTTTCAGATTACCATTGTTTATTTATTACAGTATGGTTAAAGAGATTTTTTAATATTATTAGAGGTAAATTATGTGTTTAACTAGATAGATATGAGTTATTCGTATTTAGAACTTAACAGTAGGGACGGAACGGACGATCTAATTATTTTGCTATCGTATCGCTTAAATATTCGTTTACGCTGTAATAAGTTTTAGTGCCTAATACATGTTTTAGAAGTTTTTCAAATTTTTTGTCGTCGACTTCATTTTTTATGTAATTCGGTAACTTATTATATAGTCTGACAGACATGGCCAAATTTTATTAACATAGACTAATATTTACTAATAACAAATGGTCTACTGTTGTCTTTACTTGCGTCACCCTCTACATGGAGCTATTTAAATGATCCCTTGGTGACCCCATAGTTGATTTTATGTTAAATAAAATATTAATTAATCGTATTTAAAAAAATAATCGTAAATAACTTTGTAATTCCCTGGTGTGCCAAATCCTGGATCATGGTCACGGTGGATCACGGGCCACTTTGGATCATGGTATCAGGGGTGGAGAACAACCGAGACATCAACGTCAAGATGATCTTATTACACAGGTGAGAACGTTGGTGGCCTAGTATTCAGACCCTATAACCATCAGGACATCGACGCTTCTATAAGGATATCTGAACTAATTTTCGGACTCGCAGTCTTTGTAAACGACTCGTAGACCTGGCGCGACTTCGTTCGCATGGTGTCTTACCCATATCCCCACCCTACACTAACCGTACACCAGCTCTACGTTCTGCACTACACCTACCCTACACCTACTCTACACCTACCCTACACCAACCCTATATCTACTCTGTTTTTCTTGCTTATAAACCTTATGTATGTATGTATGTAAACTCTTTATTGCTTAATATATACAGGAATTACAAACATAATTTTACAAAGCAAAGGCGGGCTTATCCCATAATGGGATTTCTTCCAGCCAACCTTAAACAGTCTGAAAGGACTTCCAAGAAGCGGTGGAGGCAATATTGAGGTCTTAAATTAAATTATTACTGCTTAAATTATATTATCTACAACTAATTATTTGAACATTACTTAATGTTTAATTTAGTACATTGGTAGTATTTTAAATATAGAACAATATAACACATAAAAATATGTATACTATATAAATAAATATAATACTATATATATACATACATATATATGTATAAAATCAAGCTCTATTGACTGGTGAAAAAGTGCTTTTCCAGAAGTTCTCTGAAGGATAACTGTGTTCGAGCATTATGAATGTCATCTGGCAGAGAGTTCCACAGGCGCACAGCATATACTTGAAAAGATTTCCCTTAGGCGGCTGAACTATAAGTGGGAATTGCTAGTTGGAGTTCCCTGCGAGGGCGCAAACGAGGATTTGCCGACGGAAGGAAATGAAACATCTCTCAATGAACCTTACTCTTGAATCACTTGTATCTATCGGTGTAAACCGCATTAAAATCCGTTGCATCGTTAAAACTTTTTAAATTTAAGCGTACATACTCGTAGATACATTAGTACATAGATAATCTATAACTATGTGTGTTTATATAGTTAGTTTAGTTAGTTATTAACTCTAATGTTGTACAAAGTATGAATGACTAAATAAATAAATAAAGTAAAATAAATATACATACATATGAAAGTGACATTGCACTTATTATTTAATTTTTAATTTTATATCAATTTAATTACATGTTATTATTGTATTGGGTTATTAATTATTTTTAATTATTGAATCTGACGTTTTACTATTATTAAATTATTATAAATTATTGCATGCCAGATTCTGGCAAAGTGTGCGAGTCAAAAATTTTATATATAAGAACCTATTGTGTACAATATTTTAATACGAACCGTCGAGCGCCCTGAACCTCCTCCTGCACGCTCAGGACGACTCGAAAGAGCCCCCTCCCTGCCGTTTCAGCGGCCCCCGTAGGCCCCCAATCCCAACCCACTGCAGCGGGACCCCCTTCTGGGGTCTCGCTATAATTTCTCCAGCGTATGATCCGTAAGGAGTGACGTTGAGCGCACCCCGTCCTTACGGGGTGTCGCATCCGATGAAACCTGGAAAGCCCTTCCGGCTACAGGTGCTCCCAGGGGGTGTTTAGCACGTATGCGCCTAGGCCCCTTTTTGGCGAGTCGTGCATAACCAGTCCGGCCGGCCGGCTGGTACTCATGAGAGTTCACCTCCTCCCTCCTAACCGCTAAACCGGAGGGTGCCCATTTACTTTGCGTTGGGCGCAAAATAAACATATTTTAAGCAATAAAGACATTATATTCTATTCATAGGGACAGACGGCGGGATGCGACTTTATTTTAGATAAGGTAGATTACGATAGATACATCAAAGGTGCCTTGGGACGCTTGACATATCGCCACCGCGGTCTTCTACCCATTTAGGTCGAATAAATAATTGATTTCATGGCCTTTAGGTATACTTTAGTCTGATGAGTCGCATTGAATGAATAAATAACTATTCGGATGTGGAATGAGCTCCCACAGTGTTTCCTTTAGAGTTTAGACTATGACATAGGATAGTTCAAGAGGTATATTAGAGGTCGCTTCAGAGGCAACGCATTGGCGACTCCCCTGGCGTTGCTGATGTCCATAGGCGGCGGTGACCACTTTTCCTCAAGACTCAGGTTTGTCTGCTGTATAACATTAAAAAAAAAGGATTTTCGGACAATTCACACAGCGCCATCTAGCCCCAAAGTAAGCAAAGCTTGTGTTATGGGTGCCACAAAACTGATAAACTACTTAAATATTAAATGCATATTTATTAAACATATACCATCCAGACCCGTAACGATAGGTCATAGGTCAATTTATAAGATAGGATATAAGTCGATTATCGAAAGCTGGCGCGCTCCATACAAAAGAAGTTTGATCATAATTTCCATATTAACGGAGATCGGTTGTTGTAGAAAAACCTAAAAACACACGCAAGAATCACCGCCCTTGCGGTTACACTGAATAGAAATGCGCGGGAATGCGCGTTTCATTCATTGAATGCAGTACTCTGCCGCCCCATCCGACCCCGACGCAAATTCAAGGTCAAAACAGTAAGCTATATTATACGCTACATAATGACACTAGAATCATGTATCTTAGAATGATTTTTAAGTTATATACTTTAGTTACCGTCCGGTTTTCTGACTTCGTACTCAAAATGTTTCAGTGTCATTTTAAAGAGGTTCACTCAAAAATTGCTTATCCGGTGCCAAACTAATTTTCATTAAAATCGGTCCCATGGTTCAAATAGACAGTTTCGTATTTACAATAGTAGGGTAGTAGGAATTTGTAGTATGGCAAACTATAACATCATAATATACTCGACGGACCATATAATATATTAACGCCTATACCGTTTGAATTATTCCTGTCCGTGCATGCTTTATGAGTAAATTGGTTAATAATGTATGCTTCGAAGTATTCCCATTCGAGTTCAAAGGTTAAGAAGACTAACTTATATTTTATTCAGGTGATCGAGGATATCGGGGGCGTCGATAGCCGGGCGGTTGAGTATTCAACTCGTAAGAGAGAGGTACCTGGTTCGAAACCCGCTGCGGTCATGTACCAATGACTCTTTTCTGAGTTATGTGCATTAGTTGAATACTAACCGATGCTCTTACGGTGAGGGAAAACATCGTGATGAAACCTGCAAATTCAGGCAACTGACTTTGTAACCATGATTCAATCTGATCAGGTTCCCCTGGTAGCAGGGTCACGGAGGTCAGATGGCAGTTGCTCCACTGTAATTACCTAATCGCCAAATTCTGGATCATGGTCAAGGCAGACCAGACGTGTCCATACTCTTAAAATTGTTGATATTGTTACACATTTATAATACCTATAATTGTAATAACTGCAAAATAAAATCTGTCTATGTCCATGAATGTTATCGAGCTCCTCCAGGTAAGAGGCGACGCATGGCCGCCATTTTTTTTGTCAAAGCAAAACGAGAACATACGTTGTCGTTGATTGGTGGTGTGAATCGAACCTTGGTCTTCAAGAACGACACATCCATTTGAATGAAACTATGAACTAGTGACGTTTTCAAGGGCATCGGTGATCGATATTTGCTTCGAAGACAGGTGGGCGGTGCTCTGAATTATACATGAAGGCGACTACACCTGGTTTGTTCCGTTTGTAGCACGGGCAATTTCCTTTATTTGACTTTTTATCGTTATTATGAGTCCGCTCTTGCTTAGGCTCGTAACATTACTAATGTATTTGATTACGCCCGGCTTGTTTATATTTGCGTGATTGAATTTTGGCTGTTTCTGTTTACATACATACATAATAATGTACGCCTTTTCCTGTAGAGGCAGAGACCATAATATCGTTCCTGTCCTGATTGGTTTATCTGTTTATGCCACTAATATTAAAAATCTCACACTTCTACGACAGACTGCGCAGTTCTAGTCACGGCATACTACGCATTGGTGGTCCCCTGATGTTGCTGACCATAGGCGGCGGTGATCACTTTCCATCAGATGGCCCGCTTGCCTGTTTGACTGCTGTATAAAATAAAAAAATAAAAGCATTCTCCAAGTTGTGTTTGACGACGTTACTACCGATATACATATTGACTGTCTGTTCACCGGGACGGGAAACGAAAATGATTGACTGCCTACCTACTAATGTATTCAACGGATACACACTTTATACATATAAACCTAGATGTAATTTGTGGTAGTTTTATTAAAGTGTTTGACTTGTGTTTGTGACTTATTTACACCTTTTACATGTAAAGGCATAAAGGATACGGTCTAGAAGTAGGTAGAAGGTGAACACTGAGATCCAGCTGGTACAAGGTGAATGAAAATCGGAAGAATGTTAAATACAGAACTCGTATCAGTTGAAAAAGGAAATCTAAGCCTAGCCAATTATTCGCAAATATTTTTTGAAAAATAAATATTTTTAGCAAAACTGCAACACTCATGCAACACTGGAACAAGCCGTAGTGTAAATAACGAAAGAAGAAACTTCTTTTACGCCCGGAGTAAAAAGTTTTTTTCGTCATAGCGAAGAAAAATAAATGAGGAAAGATAAAACTCCTTTTAAGAGGAAAGGACATTATGTTCAATAATGCGTGTAATGCATTGATAAAACACTGGCAATGCGACGTGCCGCGTGACAGACCTTTTGATGTTACTTAAAATGGCCAACGGATGTACCCAAAATGAACTGGGATAAAAACTAGATTTCCTTAGCATCATGGTATGTACAACATGGACACCTTGGCGTAATGTGCCGGATGTGCGCGTGAGGGCCCGAGGTCTGCCTTGACCTTGATCCAGAATTTGGTAGATCAGATAATTACAGTGGAGCGAGTGCCATCTGACTTCTGTGACCCTGTTGACAGGGGAACCTGACCAGAATGGATCATGGATTCAGTCGCCTAATTACGACTAAAGTACAGTAGACTAATTACGTAACTCTGTTGCAAACAATTCTGATTTTAATAATTGAAAATGTTACTTGACACTTGGTTCCGGTTCCAGTACCTTTTTCCCGGGTTTGTTCATAATTTCATGCCATGCCTTTGACGATTGAAACATATATTTAATGTTCTAATCAATAAACAAATTTTGAATTGAATTGAATTGCCAAGAATGCGTTCATTTCATAGCGAATTAGTAATATTTTTAACATCAATAAAAAAATTGGCTAGCTAAAGAATTTAAATAATTACGCGAGGACATTACGTTTTATAACCGTCATCCGTTACATTTCTCATTATGCCGGCTGGTGGTCAGGAATATTTTAGACTGTTTCCTTTAGAATATTATTAAAAATAGAATTTAAAAACATTGAAAAATTGGAATATTATTACCACAGCTAAACAATACTCTTTCAAATAGTGTTGTGTTTCTGCCGGTGAGTAAGGTTTCCAGTGCTCCATGGGGTGGGGATTTGGGGAACCGTGGCTTTGACAGTGATGGGGCATTTGCCTTTTTGCTGCCAGAGCAACGTGTTATAGAGGTGGGCAACGCATTGGCGATACTCTTGGTGTTGCTAATGTCTATAGGCAGTGGTGACCACTTTCCAGCAGGTGGCCCGCCTGCCTGTTTGCCTACTGTATGACATAAAAAAAAAATTATTGACTATAATTGTATTATTATTAAAATGTTTTTTTATTCTACGTATTGACAAACGAGCAGACAGCCCACCTGATGGTAAGCGGTAACTGTCGCCCATAACATCTACGATTAATGCATTTAGGTTGCAGGCAACAAAAATGCAGAACCGCAGGTTCGTTGTCACTGTGAGGACTATGATGAAAATTTGTAGGTAGCTAGATTACAGCCTGGAAAAACACATAGCTTTCATATAGTTGTGTCTGCCTGCCCCGCCTACAGCCTACTTTCTCGCGTAAAACTGGAGCGTGGAAGCTTTCAAATCAAATTGCAGCGCTCAGAATGCGTTGTAGAGACCACTCCGTTGTATTGCGTAGGGGATTGGTATTGCGATTACTGTGCCGGCGCTCGTCGGTGTAGCTTTGCGCTGTTTTTATTAATATTCAAGTCTTTTACATATTTTTATACGACCGAACGAAGCCGGGAGTTCCTCAGGGGTCGGCTCTGTCCGCGACTCTTTTCTTACTATGTACATAATGTCTACTAACTAATATACTTTATACGAACTAGTGTCATAGCAACAATTCAAAAACTATTTCTCATCCGACAAAATTTGAGCTATAATCTAAAGAGAACACAAAAACATGAAACGGGAATAGTAATCACATTACTGAAAGCCTCAGAGATTTTCAGTGCTAATAAAACAGCAAATTATAATAATATTATTAATTAATTACTAATTACTCGCACCCTCTCACCTTATTTTATTTATCAGTTTATAAAAATATATTTTATTATGTTAAAAGAAATATTTACATGAAGGAAATAAATTAAATAAAGCTAATACTAAATTATAAAATAATATTTACAAATAAAAAACTTGCCCCAAGTCCCTTGTTACAGGAATTGTTCCCAAAAGGCTGGCCGCATTGCCTCGCTGTATCGCGAGGCTAATCCTTTGGCCAAGGTATTGGCCAGCCTTTTGGTCATGCGAAGTGTTAACCAGGCGCTTAGACAACTCTTTAAAGAGAGTATGAGCGCCTGGTCCCCACGGCCCAAGCGTTTCTACGCCAAACGGCGCAAATAGATGATCTCCGCTGAGGCCAGCATATTTGCGCCGTTTGAAATTTTCTGCCGAAGCGGCAGCGGAACCGGCATTGACACTCGTGGATGGAATATGTGACGGTGCAAGGGTATCGACGCAGGTAGCGTCCCAAACCAAAGACCGACCCATATTCCAAGGCACGAGTGTCATACCGTCGGGCCTTTTTCCGTCGTCTCTCGCCAGTCCATTTGGTTCCAGGATGGCGGGAGAACCAGCAGTGGTAAAGGCCCGGCGGATGATGTCGTTCAGTTCTGCATGCCGTGAAAAGCGCCCGGCGCTCCTGCAGCACGACAACCCGTGATGCCCAAGTTGTGACACTGCATGGCCACAACTGCATTCATGACGGGCCACGAAGGGAACACCAAGGCGAAGGGCCGTGGCAACTCTAAATGTAGAACTATCCAGCAGGGTGCCAATAGTGGATGATGGAAGTGTCTGAAGCCATAGACCTGACTCCCATTCGCCGACAGCTAGGAGGCGGGCACGCACTGCAGGATCGGTTGACGTATTAACCAGATTATCCCGCACCAACCTGCAGAGCGGCTCGTCCCACAGTTTCTGTGACGAAGGGGTAGACGGATATTCAGTGCTCGGGCAAGCTAAAGTCCATGAATTCCTGGCCTCTGTCATATATGCCACCTCACACGCGTTGGTAGACGTGCCCAAAATCTTATCTACCAACACACACGTGCTGTGTACAGAGGACAGGAAAGCAGGTAAAGAAATACTTGAAATTTTTCTGATGCCCAGACCACCAAACCTGATGGGTAGAGAGGCCTGGGCCCAAGCATTGTCATCGAAATTTAAATTTAGGAACATAGTTAATGATTGTTTAATAGTGCTGTCGAGTCGAAAGAGTAAATCAGGATGTTTCCATAACTGACAGCACCGTAAAACATATGTAAACTGGGGGACAAAGAGGCAAAATCGTAGAATGACATAGGCCATGTGGGTACTAATATGCTGAAGGCGATCCGACACTGCTGTAAAATTTTGAATTTTAAGGTCAACAAAGGGGGAAAAAGATTCGTCGAAAATTGGGGCACCTAGGAGATGAAGCGTGCTCTTGTTGACAAACGAGATGTTTGGCGCCAGGGTATTGAATAATGACGCAATAGTACTTTTATCTGGACATGTGTCTGGGATATACAACTCACACTTCGCTAAATTCAGCTCTAATCCAATAGCGCCAAATTCGCGAATCAGGAGTTGTAGATCCTCCAGCACTGTTGTCGCTTTACCACTTAGGGTCCCATCGTCCAGGTACCAAACATTAAATTTGGATTTCAGTTTCTCTAAAATAGGGTGGATCGCCAGACCAAAGACAGCCGGCCCGAGCGGGTCACCTTGCTGACACCCAACGCTAGAATGCAATAAGTGATCCCTGTATATGAGTTTTGATGGTTCTTTATAACATTGCCATAAAAACCCATACACAGAGGGTAACTTTGATTGCACTTGGGTCAGCAAAGCGCCCCTATCGACTGAGTTGAAGGCATTTTTAACATCCACCTTCAGCAGCACTTCACAATCCTGGTTGATTAAAAAAGTTCGCAGCGCGTGTACCGCCGCCTCACAGCCACCCTTTGACCCAAAACCCAGCTGAATTGGCTGAAAATAAGCGGCCAGTTGTTCGGCAGCGCTCTTACAGCAAAGTTTAGCTGCTAGGCGACGGTACGTAGTGCCGACGGCAATTGGCCTGACACCACCTCCTTTTTTATTTAAAGCTATGAGGTTGGCCCCATACAGGATGTCGGTGATACCATCAGTTTATTGTACACATTAAACTTTCCACCCACCTTCCAGCCACCGCGTGGATAGCTAGGGCCGGTGGTGTCTCAGCTGAAAATGCTAAACAGCGCAAATAGTCTCAGTGTTGATTTTGCGCCACTTGGTGTGAAAACCCTTGGGCCGTAGGGACCAGGCGCACACTGCATTATTAAAAGTAGACGCGTAGGAGGGCTGTGGCCGAATCTTCCGCTGGTGGCGCTTGTGGTCCAGGTGTTTAAGCCGAGCATTTTCGAAACAAGCTACACCGTCTTTGACTATTTTAGTAAGGGTCGCCGTCGTCGGACACGACGAGGAGGACTGTAGGTATATAATATATCTGTATTTTTACGGACTGATCTCAAGCAGTGCATCAATATTATCATCAGCTTATACTAGTCCACTGATGGACATAGGCCCTCCACCAATGCATAATGTCTTCGGCTTGCCGCATCCAACATCTACCCGCAACCATTCACAAATCGTCACTCTAGTGCATGCGCATGCCTACAGCGCATAAGCGCATTATCTTATAATGAACAAAACAAAATGAATATTTTTTAAATTACAAGCAATAAACTCCTCTATAAACGACTCCGAGGCAGCAGCTCCATTAAGGCTCTCCATGTCAACATTGTCGACTTGGCAAAAACGAGGGTAGTCCTAAAACAACAGAGACAACTAATAGGATACAGACAGGAAGGCTGCACCTGCGTAACGAAGCGGACATGTGTACGGTGTAGGGTTAGCGATAAAGGTGGGGTAGAATGTAGGGGCAGAGAAAGGTACTCGTTAGGAAGCTCAAAGTCGCTCAACGAGCATTAAGCCCGAGATACACATGGCAGTAGCTGGCATATTTGGATATTAGCTACTTGCATAAGCCGTCTAGATAGATAGATATATAGATAGATAAACATTTTATAACTCATACAATATAACAATACCAATCGCTTACAATAACAAGGAACACATTTGAGCAAAGGCGGTCTCTTCCAGGCAACCTTTACAGAAATTGAGACAGGAATTTTACAGCAGATAGTGTTGAGCCACAGGATACAAGAGAATGCGTTGTGCATTTATCTAAACACCAACAAACAGCCAAAAACATGACATAATCGTACTTATGTACCATTTACTTTCATGTGAATACGCTAACTGATATGTTTAGATCGGGAATGCAAGTAGATTGCACAACATTTGAGGGTCAGGGCGCGGTGGGCTGCAAAACCGGCAGCTACGGTCATGTGTGTGTGCTACAGTCCCGGCTGTGGAAGGTACGGGCATGCCAGTAGCTGATGAGTTGTCGCCGTTGAGCTCCTTCACTTATTCCGTCCTTTCGTGCTTACTCTTAGAGTAGAGGCATAACTGTCTCCTGAACTGCTATGTGTATAGTCTTGTAAATACAGGCATGCAAGTACGTAATTTGAATGCAAGTTTTACTGGCAAATGTATGCACTGGGCTTCGATTCTGGTACGGAAATCGTCTCTGTTGCAGTAACATTACAATTGCATCGCATGTCAAACGTGTGATTGTTATTCAAATGACAGATGTTGAATTGCAACTTTTCCACAATTCTACCTTTCTCTGTTGTCAAACTGCCTTCAATTCTGTCAACGAAAACGTGTCAAAGGTCGAACAATGATTTAACTGCAATTTAACTGGGATGATGCTGGGACTAACTCGATACCTCGACGTAGTTATAGTAACATCACAGTTACATTGCAACATAGTAACAACTGCATTGCACACCAGAATCGGTACCCAGAGTGCCAGTTGCTGCCATTATAGCCAGCCATTTTACTGGCATGTGTATCTCGGGTTTTAGAATCTATATCCTATGTGCGATAGTTATAAAATGCGATTTATTATTGATGAGATTAATGTAGTTAACTGTACTATGTTGTCTTCAATTATATGGTCGGGAAAGACTTAGGTAGGTAGGAGTTATAAACATAATGAAGGAACAGAATAAAATGATATTATTATCAGTATTCATTATCACACACAACCCATTAATCCAGCACTGGACTGCACTGAAGGATTTAGGGCATTTCCCATGCCCAGGTTATAATCCTTATCTCCATGCTTGACAGGTGGGTTGGAGATCGCAGTAAATATAACAATGGAAAACACTGCTGCCCATTTTCCAGTCAACGGAGACTCTAGATTTTTTGCCTCGATAACATTATTTGCTTTGTACGACACCCACGTAAGGAGTTGGTGCTATTCTACTCCGCCGGACACCTCACGGCCACTGTTATATTATGCGTATTAGTGATATTTAATTATAGATGGCAGAATGGACTTTTTAATAAACATTGATTTTTTACGAATAAATGAATATGAATATGAATAATATTTTTCAAATCATACAAATTGCATTGTATTTTTTTTGTAGAAAAAACACAATCGGAAATAAAATGAAAAGAGATGTATATAACCTAACCGACACAAAAAATGGAATAACCATGGCCAAGTTTACATAATACCTATGCTGAAATATTTTCTAAGCTGGTCCAGTAGTTCCATCGAATTTCCGAATCGGTCTGATTTCAATGAAACAAAGATAACGATCTCGATTAAACTGGTTTTCAAATAATAACCGCATTCAAATTGGTCTGTCGGTTTAGGAGCTTCGATGTCACAGACAGATACACAAAGCCTCATGTAAACAGATACACACGTCAAATATTAACACTCCCCCTTTTTTGTCGAGGGTTCAAAGGAAATAGGTATAATTCGCTATTTCTGTTTGTAATGTACAGTCGAGTTCATTAATATGTGAGCATTACCAAGGCTTCAAATATAGATGTACATGGAAGGGTACATATATATCTGAGCAGATGTACATATGTTTGATTGATGAATCTGCTCAGATATATAAGTACCCTTCCATGTACATTTATATTTGAAGCCTTAGTAATGCTCACATATTAATGAACTCGACTGTACCTCGCTCGCACTATACGGATGCGGAATGAGCTCTCAGTCACAGTGTTTCCTTAGGACTATGACATGGGATCGTTCATGAGGTACCTATATCAGTGGTCTCATTAGAGAGATATTCAGCTCGCATAACTGTTAAACCTGTTAATTAATTAAAACTGTTAATGTTATGACATGGGATTGTTCAAGAGGTATATCAGAGGTCTCTTCAGAGGCGGGCAACGCATTAGTGACTCCCCTGGTGTTGCTAATGTCCATAGGCGGTGGTTTCCATCAGGTGGCCCGCTTGCCTGTTTGTCTGCCGTATAACAAAAAAAGAAAAAAAAAATTTTTTTAGTGAAAGAGAAAAAACATGCAGTGTAAAAACATACCCGTATCCATAAATGTGATTATGAGGCCTAACAGTGTTTGAACGCACAGGGTTCCAACTAACAATACTTGAATGGCGATCGGCACTATGAGTAACGTCAAAATGAACGAAATTGACCAATCGTAGAGTCGTATTGCACGCAGTGCGTTCAATTAGCAGACCAGCACTATTAGAATGCATAACAAGCAAAGTAATCCTATAAAGAAAGATTATTAGCAAATCTCTACTAATAACGTTCTTATAAAAGCTTTGTGGAGACTCATTTACTTATAATTATATTCGTCAAGCTGTAACATACTCAAGAGCATTAGTTTTTATATTTCAGTCTTATAGTAAACTATAATACTAACACGCAGAACAGTTACAGGATACTTTTACTAATAGTATTATTTCATAAGCGTAGATATTCTTAAGAGCATTTGTTTTAATTTCACAGTCTTCTAGTAATCTACAAGAATATCTTATAAGATACTTATAGGGATAGCTATCCTATAATTGTTTGCAGAAAGATTAAATAGTCTCGAACAATATATTAATCCTATAGTAATATTTTGAAAGAGAAAAAGATATTATAATACACTAAGCTGAGATTATTACAAGTTTGCATCGTTATTAGTCTTGTTCAAGAATATTTTAAATGTAATTGTACTTAATTAGAGCGATATTGGATCAAATAACCGTATAGGCTACTAGATCAATCACTTTATTAGTAATGGCAGTCATTTTGTTTTCCTTCAATAGTTTCAATTCATCTTTAGCAAATTATTTAAAATGGATTTAAGCGATTGGAAACGATTTAAAAGGAGCGGTGGTTTTAGACGAAAAGTAATAAATAAGTATAAAAAATCAGTAAAGATAGATTCTTCAAAAGTAGTTTCATTCGCATTTGAAAGTAAACCTGGTGCGTCAAGTGCAAATACAGGTGATATAAATGAGGGTTCCGCAATGAAAAATATTTGTTCACCCTTAGCCCATCACTTCGACAGCGAAGAAGTTGAAAATTTTATAGAAGAATACGACTTCGATTTCGAAGAATCCACTGAGTTTCAAAAAAATCATGAATTGCTTGAAGGTATAAAAAATTGGGCCATAAAATTTAATATACCTCACCTAGCCCTGAATGAACTGTCAACTATTTTAAATAAAAGATTAACTAATGTTTTGCCTAGAGATGCACGAACCTTATTAAATACTAATAAAGAAACATTGCATGTAACAACCTCGGACCCAGGACAGTATTGGCACAATGGATTGATAAAATGCTTAAAAAATATTCTACAGGGACTGGATTTTTCCATGAATAGTTCCATGAATATGATTTCATTAAATATAAATATAGATGGATTGCCAGTATACAACAGTTCAAGACATCAACTCTGGCCTATTTTGTGCAACATCTTTGAAATATCCCACATTCCTCCCTTTGTGATTGGTAAATATATTAATACTATTTCAATATCTTAGTTATTTAAAAATATTACAAAAAATATTTTTTTCAAGGAATTTATGCCGGAGACAGAAAGCCTTCTGATCTGAATGCATATTTGGGGCTTTTTGTGGAGGAAATGAAGGAACTTGAAGCGAATGGATTAGTTACAACGTTTGCTGGAACTGAAACCACAATCAAAGTTAAAATAAGAGCCTTCATTTGTGATTCGCCAGCAAGAGCCATGATAAAAGGTAAGTTTTGGCCCATAATAAGTGATCATAATCATGTAATTCAAAAACTGTATCCCAATAACTGACAATAAGAATTAATAATTTGTCTATCACTACTGCTATTGAAATACTTGCTTTACAGGTGTCACAAATTTTAATGGAAAACATGGTTGTCTGAAATGTACGGTTATTGGCGAATACTCCCATAAATCAAACACTGTATTTTTTCTAAGATCGATTGTCCTACAAGAAACCATGAAGACTTTCGTGCTAAAAAATATGGGGAACACCACAAACATGACTCTCCATTATTGAAGCTAAACATTGATATGGTGGAGGATTTTCCTGTTGCAGACTCATTACACCTAATAGACCTTGGTTTGATGAAGCGGTTGTTGATAGGGTGGCGTGATGGAAAATTAGGAAAGTACCTAACCAAATGGAGCAGTCGAGATATTGAAATTGTTAACAATTTCTTACTACAGTGTCGAATGCCCAAAGAGATACACAGAACAATAAGATCTGTAGATGTTTTGGCTCACTGGAAAGGTTCCGAGTACCGATGTTTTTTTTATTATCTAAGTGTCATAATTTTAAAACAAGTACTCAAACCAGAACCATTTTATCATTTTTTTAAATTGTTTTGTGCCATATCGATTTGCTCAAATGAGAAGCATTTTCCACTCTTGCGGATAGCTGAAATAATGCTAAAAGATTTTGTAACAAGTTTTAATACCTTTTACGGACAAGACTATGTTACTAGTAATATACATAATTTAATACATGTTGTGGCCGAAGTAAGAAAATTTGGAATTCTACAAAAGTTTAACGCATATCCTTTTGAAAATAAATTATATAGTATTAAAAGAACTATCAGACAAGGAAATAAAACACTACAGCAAGTAGCAAAAAGAATAATCGAAAAACAGTCATTTGAAACAACACATCTCGAAGAAGAAATAGCAGTCAACCCATTTATAAAAAAAAACCAGCGAGGCGGTTTAATGGTGTTGCACCTAGAAAATTTTATTTTATCCTCAAACGATCAAGACAAGTGGTTTCTTACTGACGAAAATCATGTAGTAGAGTTCAAATACCTCATGTCAAAAGACAACATTGAAAAAGAAATAGAAATTACAGGATTTCGATTTCATAATATCCACGACGTTTTTGATGAACCAATAAAATCTTCTTTTATAAATATTTATAAATGCGATTGTGCTGCAGCTATAGAAAAATCGTTGGTAATATGTAAAGTTCAAAATATCAAATGTAAACTTGTAAGTATTACATACAAGTCACAGATATATTTTTTTCCCATGTTACATACTCTATAAATTAGTATTTTAAAATAAAACAAACCTTGATTACAATTATGTTATTTTATTCAATCCAATGAAATTGTGTTGAACATCTAATTATTTAAATACACACAAATATTTATCTAATTATTTAACAAATCAGTCTCATTCATGACGTTTTACATAACATGTTTCATTATTAAAGCTTACCTATATCTTAATATGCCTCTTCATGCTAATTATCTGTAACTATTAAGTAATAAACATTAAAAAATAAACTTGGCAAAAAATAAACAAAATTCTTTTTTAATAATTGTAAACAGTTTAATCATACAACAAAATCAAATACAACAAATGACATTACAGCGCCGAGTCACGTAGTGCAGTGCAACGCAAATGCGTTTAGGCCTTTATTCAATCCCACTTTATCCTCGATCGATCCTATTTATTCAGATAGGTAAGCAATGCGCTTCAACGTAATTACATACACCTACACTATGAAGACCGCAGACGCAGCACTCACCTCATCGGCAGGAATTACAAGCCGATGCATTTTGCCGACCCGTGGACGGCCACGTGATGCTGACATCGCATTGTCGCCGACCACGATTTCAGTTAATATTAAGTCATTCTATGTTCACACTTCGAACTAGTTTCTACGTTAAGTTTAATTGTAATTTTATTTTAATTAATTATATTAGTTTAAATCATTTTTGGTTTTTTTTCGACCCTCCGGCTGTAGCCTACGTATCTGGCGCAGTCGGTAGGATCTTCGCAAGTAGACTTGCGAACGTAAAATCTTACAAAATCAAGATTCGCAAGCCGCTTGGGTGGCCTTCCAGCCCCATCTCGAAGATCTGAAACCTACGAACCAGCTGCAGCCAGGCAGGAGGAATCTAGACTTCGATTCAAGAGAGAAAACCAGAAATGCAGCATATGTAAGTACAATCGAACTGTTCTTGCGTTGCATCCTTTAATCCTAGTTATTTTACCATTCCAAGATTTTTCACCCTTCGAAAAATTCATCCCGTGAACCTGCATCTCGGCAGGCTCGCAGGCAATTAGCTGATAGGAGTAGATATATTGATAGTAATTTAAATTTAGAGTTTTTATTCAACGAAGAGATGGCAGTCGACCCGGACACAATTTTCAAGGCTTTACGCCTCGTGCCCGACTTCGACGGTAACCCTAATATACTAACTAGATTTATAGGCATATGTGACCAAATAGTTGTTAAGTACATGAAACAAGAGCCCGGCAATGACCTCAGTAACCTCTGCTTATTAAATGGGATACTGAATAAAATCACTGGTTCCGCTGCTTGCATCATAAATTCAAACGGCATACCTGAAAATTGGTTGGGCATCCGAACTGCCTTAGTGAACAACTTTTCTGATCAGCGTGACGAAACGGCCTTATATAATGACCTCTCATTAGCCACCCAAGGTAATCGAACACCCCAAGAATTTTATGACCAATGCCAATCTTTGTTTAGTACGATAATGACATACGTGACTTTGCACGAGACCATCCATACCACAATTGACGCGAAGCGAGCTCTTTACAAGAAGCTCACCATGCAGGCCTTTGTCAGAGGGTTAAAAGAACCTCTAGGGTCGCGTATAAGATGCATGCGACCTGAATCTATCGAGAAAGCCCTCGAATTCGTGCAAGAGGAGCTTAATGTCATGTATTTACAGCAGCGCAGCGAATTACCTAAATCTCAGCCTAGCCATAAGACCTTTATCCCTATGCATGCCAGTAGCTTTGCGCCCGCGCTACCGCGTCAGCAAAATTACCTAGCACCGCCGCCTAGCTGGCCGGCGCCCGCCGGACAACGTGGCGCCCCGCAGCCGTTCAGGTTTGTGCCTCCACAGCCGCAACCCCAGTACCGAATGCCCACGCGTACCCAACAAATGTTCCGCGCTTTACCACCTAATTATAACCCGCAAAGTAACATTTTCCGGTTACCACCTAGGAACAGCGTGCCTCTTAATTCCACTCCGCGTCCTATGAGTGGAGTACAACCATTCACCCCGCGACATCTACCACATACCATGATGACGGGTCATGACTGGCGTAAATCCGGTAACCCCCCGCCAACTAATTACCTAAAAAGTCGCGAAATGAACATGAACGAGTGTGTAGGATATGACGATTCGTATTACGACGGTTACTATGAGCCCGAGTTCGGTTATTATGCGGACGATAGTACCTACACCGCGCTCGAATACGACACCTCCGCGACATATAATGACCTAGATTATAACGACGGACAAACTGCTGACGAGCTCCCAACTGACAGACGGCCCCGGCCTAGCTCTAGTCAATCGGAGCAGGATTTTCAGTTAGCTACAACATCAAAAAAGCTAAAATAGAACTTAATTTACAGACCCAGAGACAATTACCGTATATAAAAATCCACAATCCACCTCTTAAACTTCTCATCGACACAGGCGCTAACCAGTCTTTTATCAGTCCCCAGGCTGTAGACAGTTACTTTTCAAACTTGCCGCTAAATTACGATCCCTTTGAGGTGACCAATGTACACGCTACCACTAGGAATGACTGTTCCATAACGTTACCCTGTTTCCCAGAATTTAACGACACTGATAACATAAAGTTGTACGTGTATCGTTTTCACGACTACTTCGACGGTCTAATAGGTTTAGACCTACTCACTAAATGGGAGGCTAAGATAGATTTGAAACATAAATGTCTAAACACCAAATCTGCTGCCAACCCGATCTGCATGTATCACTCGCGTAACGTCAACTTGTACGAGGACATAGTCCCCGCCGGTACCTCAAAATTAATGCGTGTCCCTATTAATGCCCTGGATGGAGAGGTTTATGTCGAACAACAGATATTCTGTAACTGCATAATCCACGAATGTGTTACAACCGTTATTGATAATCGCGGTTATTTGGAAGTTGAAAACCCAACTCCAAATGACGTCATATTTTCACTCGACAGGCCCGCGCATGCCTACGTATTTAATGCTGAGTGCGCGCGCACCGAGCACGCCACAGCGCGCGAACGCGACGTGTTATCGCGCTTACGTACAGACCATTTGAATGAAGAGGAAAAGGCTAATCTTTTAGCGCTTTGCTCTCGCTACGTGGATGTTTTCTATATAGAAGGTGAACCGCTAACTTTCACCAATCAAATTAAACATAATATCAGAACAACCGACGAGGTTCCCGTGTACACCAAAAGCTACCGTTATCCGTTTATACATAGAAACGAAGTAAGAGACCAAATTAGCAAGATGTTAGATCAGGGTATTATCCGACCATCCAACTCTGCTTGGAGTTCACCTATTTGGGTCGTACCCAAGAAGGCTGATGCCTCCGGAAAACAGAAATGGCGTCTAGTAGTAGATTTTCGTAAGCTAAACGAGAAAACTATAGACGACAAATACCCAATCCCTAATATAACAGATGTACTAGATAAGCTGGGAAAATGCCAGTACTTTACGACCTTAGATCTAGCGAGCGGATTCTACCAAGTAGAAATGAGCTCACAGGACATACCCAAGACAGCCTTTAACGTCGAACATGGGCACTTTGAATTCCTTCGTATGCCCATGGGTCTCAAAAACTCGCCCTCAACCTTCCAGCGAGTCATGGATAATGTCTTGCGAGGCCTTCAGAACGACATATGTCTTGTCTATCTCGATGACATTATAGTGTTTAGCACATCCCTTCAGGAACACATGACCAACCTAGAAAGAGTCTTCCAGCGCCTCCGCGAGTCCAATTTTAAGATCCAAATGGACAAATCTGAATTCCTTAAGCTTGAAACAGCTTATCTCGGACATATCATCAGTAAGGATGGTATAAAACCAAACCCTGACAAGATTTCAGCCATTAAACGGTACCCCATCCCAAAAACACCTAAGGAAATAAAACAGTTTCTCGGACTACTCGGTTACTACCGAAAGTTCATCCCCGATTTCGCTCGTATTACGAAGCCACTCACAACGTGTCTTAAAAAAGGACGAAAAATTACATTAGACTCCGAATATGTAAACTGTTTTGAGAAGTGTAAATCCCTTCTCACTAACGACCCTATTCTTCAATATCCTGACTTTTCTCGGGAATTTCTAGTTACCACAGATGCATCTAACGTTGCTATTGGAGCCATATTATCTCAAGGCCCGATAGGAAGCGACAAGCCTGTGTGCTATGCTTCTCGCACTCTAAATGACAGCGAAATGAACTATAGCACTATTGAGAAGGAGCTTCTTGCCATAGTTTGGGCGACCAAGTACTTCCGACCCTACTTATTCGGCCGCAAGTTTAAGATCCTTACAGACCATAAGCCCCTGCAATGGATGATGAGTCTGAAAGAGCCAAACTCACGTCTGACTAGATGGCGCCTACGTTTAAGTGAATACGATTTCACTGTAATATATAAAAAAGGCAAAGCTAATACCAACGCCGACGCCTTATCTCGCATCGAAATCCATAATGAGGAGATCGATTCCCTTATAAAAGAGATACAGGAGCTCAGCTCACTTATAGGTAATCCTACGGAGACTCCACAGTCCCAAACGCACCGATCATCTACCGAGACAGTACATACCAGCCGTGAACATCCTATATTAGAGGTCCCAATCACAGACGAACCACTTAATAAATTCCATCGTCAAATTTGCTTCACAATCGTTAGTGACGTAAAACGTAAGCCCGTAGTAACGAAGCCATTCGATACTCACACCCGTGTTGCTGTTCAGCTATCTGAATCTTCCTTGGAAGAGGATGTCGTGAAATATATAAAAGAATACGTAAACCCAAAAGTCAAAACCGCTATCTTAATAAACCCACCATTAGGCATGTACTCCATCATCCCTATTATCCAAGATAAATTTAAAAGTTCATCAATGAATCTTGTATTGGCCAAAACAGAATTAGAAAATGTCAAAGAGTACCTACGCCAACAGGATATTATTCGCCACCATCACGACGGGAAGACGAACCATCGTGGCATTAACGAATGCTACTTAGCCCTATCGCGAAGATATTACTGGCCTAAGATGAGAGACCAAATAACCAAATTTATTAACGAATGCATAGTTTGCGGACAGGCTAAATACGATAGAAACCCCATTCGACCCCAATTTAACATAGTACCCCCTGCGACTAAACCATTTGAAATTTTACATATGGATTTATTCACGGTACAGACAGAAAAATACGTTACCTTTATAGACGTGTTTACTAAATACGGTCAGGCATACCATTTACGAGACGGCACCGCTGTTAGTGTCCTACAGGCATTACTACAGTACTGTACCCATCATGGTGTACCTATGACAATCATTACCGACAACGGCACTGAGTTTACTAACCAATTATTCGCGGAATTTACCCGACTTCATAAAATAATTCACCACAGGGTCCTGGCCCACTCACCTAATGATAATGGTAATGTCGAACGCTTTCATTCGACCTTGCTGGAACATCTGCGAATTCTAAAAATAGAAAACAAAGATGAACCAATAGTCAACCTTATGCCCTATGCACTTATAGCCTATAATAGTTCTATCCATAGTTTTACGCGTTGTCGACCATTTGACTTGCTGAATGGACACTTTGACCCACGCGATGCTCTTGACATTGACCTTACTCAACTCTTATTGCAACAGTACACTAAAAATCACAGTGATCAAATGAAAAAGGTATATGAGATAATTAATGACTCATCGCTTGAAAAACGTACCGCAATAATGAAAAATATTAATAAAAATAGAGAGCCAGAAGTAGAATACACCCCCCAGCAACAGGTTTTTATAAAGAACCCATTTGCTAGCCGTCAGAAAACAGCCCCACGTTACACACAGGACAATGTCCTCGCGGATTTACCAATCCATATCTACACGTCAAAGAAACGTGGCCCCGTGGCTAAGGCAAGACTTAAACGAATTCCTAAGTCAGCCCAATTGTTACAGGACCGTGATGCTACTGATGACCGCCCACCTGACATGGTCTCAAGAGATAAAACTCGAGAGCCTAGCTGACGGACTTGGACTACTACCTTACAAACTTGGACCGACGAGATTAACCACTCATTACCACACATTCTTACAATATATAGAACTAAGTGACGTAGAGGACGCAGTTCAATCACTACGTAATCAACTACTGACCTATACCAACCGACTTAGTAATGACACCTATCCCCTTTACGAGTTACAAATAGACTATCTTACAAACAAACTTGGCAAGGTTATAAACCAATTAAAGTCCTTAGAACCTAGTCGTGCTAAAAGAGGTCTTGTAGATGGCCTAGGTTCCCTAATAAAAGGCATAACTGGAAACTTAGACCAATCAGATGCTTTATATTATAATTCGGCTATTAAAAATTTGCAGAAGAACCAGAACAAAGCCGTATCCGAATTTAATACCCACATCAGCCTGAGTAAGGAGTGGATGTCTCGCCATACTAATATAATAGCTCAATTGGTTGAAAACCAGAGCAAAATCAATGCTACGTTAGGATTAATCTTAGATAGGCAAGCTTATAGAGATAGTAACTTAATTAAGTACGCTAAATTTGCCCAACTTTTGGGAATAATAAGCGAAAATGTAGAGGATTTAATGTCCGAATTATTTAGGTTAGAAAATACTTTAGCATTTATCCGTACATCCAACACCCATCATTCAATGATAGATATTGAGGTCTTAAGATCGATGATAATTAAATTAAAATCCCTTTATATTAGTGATCAAATTTTAGACTTAGATTTGAGAGAATATTACGATATAATTAAACCGGGATACTACTACGTTGAAAAGCAAATAGTTATCGTTTTCGAATTTCCCATAGTCTCTAAAGATGTCCTTAATTTATTTAGGCTTTCCATAGCACCCAATAAGAACCAGCAAGCCATTGTCCCATCCTATCCCTTTATTGCAACCAACGAGAACACGTTCGTGTACATGGAGGCAGAATGCCCGAAGTTTGATATCTGGTATCTCTGTGAAAAAAACATCAACCATCAAATCCGTTCCAAACCTGATTGTATCCAGCGCCTCATCGTGAATCAAAACCTAGACGAATCCTGCAGTTTCACAAAAATCGCCCTAGCAAGAGAAGCAATGGAAAAACTCGACGACCAACATTACGTAGTATCATTTCCACGTGCAACGAAGGTACAAGTCAACTGCGAGAGAGAAGATTTCAGCACACTACAAGGCAGCTATCTCGCGACGATTCCTGTAAACTGTTATCTACGCACGCCTGAGTTCACCATCATCAATGAAAATGACAAGATACTAGGGCACCCTTTCACCTTGATGAAAATCCCATACCCGGCTGAAGATCAAGATACAGCATTAACCCATGTTAGCCTCAACTCCATCGACCTAAGAGGACTACATAATATTCAAGACAAGCTGATGATAGAAGCTCCTGTTCAACTTGAACATCCAGCTCAAGACATTGTGTATCACACCACCATCCCACTCTACGTCATTGTGCTAATCGCAACTGCAATTATAGCTCTCTTCACTCTACGCCACTATCAAAGGAGGAATCTCAATGAATCTACAGTTCCTGACCCTATTACTTCGCATGAACCAATCTACCATGTTCCTGACAAGAAGAAAGATCAACAAGGGAAAATCCCAGCAACATTTTCTCTCAAAATCCTAAAATAGTTGCTGATCTTCGGGTGGAGGAATTACATACACCTACACTATGAAGACCGCAGACGCAGCACTCACCTCATCGGCAGGAATTACAAGCCGATGCATTTTGCCGACCCGTGGACGGCCACGTGATGCTGACATCGCATTGTCGCCGACCACGATTTCAGTTAATATTAAGTCATTCTATGTTCACACTTCGAACTAGTTTCTACGTTAAGTTTAATTGTAATTTTATTTTAATTAATTATATTAGTTTAAATCATTTTTGG
This sequence comes from Blastobasis lacticolella, assembly GCA_905147135.1. Lineage (NCBI taxonomy): Eukaryota > Metazoa > Arthropoda > Insecta > Lepidoptera > Blastobasidae > Blastobasis > Blastobasis lacticolella. The sequence goes on from LR990061.1 coordinate 14,550,548, forward strand.
TTTTTTTTCGACCCTCCGGCTGTAGCCTACGTATCTACGTATTAAATAAAGATAATGTTTAACTTTGTTGATACTGATTGTGACTTAAAAGAAATATGTTATTTTATTTTTAATAGCAGTAGTAACATTCATCTTCCGGGTAATGATTATACACTAGCATATATTGACAGCCTTTACACCACAATTGTCTTATATTAAGAAGTTTTTTAATATTGCTCATGTCAACAATAAAGTGGGAGTTCAATCTTGAATCAGTGAATCGTCCACAACCATAACATTTTTCAGATAGATTAAAATGTGTTAAGGCCCATGGCCATTCACATTCGTAGTTGAGTGCTATAAAGTCATCTTTACTTAAGAAACAGTCAACGTCTAAAAGTACCACCATCGCTAAAGAAACTGAAAACACAAAAAGAATTTATTTTAAAAAGTGTCACAGAGGAATTCTAAAACTTTGTCATGAACGACGAGAAGAAGCTGTAATCTAATAATTTATACCTCTCGTAATTGAATCCTAACAAAATTATTTTATAGATGAGTTAAGTTATTTTAGGCAGTTTCTGTGAGGAACCCTAGCTTCTTTTAATATGGAGGCGAGTCATCTGGATTAAAACTGCTATAAATACTAATTTACCTATAATTGTTCCATAACATACTTAATTAAGACTATTTTCAAAACATGGCGAATGTTCTTAACAATTATCTTAATCTTTTTTAATAACAAATATGCTATGTGCTATTTTTCGAAGCCCGTTGTCATATTAATTAAATTTTGGTAGATATTTACAATAAAAATGACTTCCCCAGCGAGTTCACACACTATATGTACAATAATTTTACAATATTTATGTTCTACAATAATAAAAATAAATCATAGTTTCATTAATAGGATATTAATGAAACTACTATAAAAAAAATAATAAAAATAAATCATAGTTTCATTAATAGGATATTAAATAGGATATTATTAGAGTATACTCACGTTTTTCAAAATTTTGTTTTCACAAACAACCGCACCAACCAAATGCCAAAACTTTAAAAAACGTACTTATAACTAATTACTAAGTAAATTACTAGTGCATTATAAACAAAATAGCGTTAGTAAGATACCTATGTCAGATACTAATAAGAGTGTTTGTGTTTATAACTGTATTGTCTAAGAACATTATAGGAGCAATTGCGCTTCCGTAAGTGTATTATAGGGTTTAGTGACAGTCTGCAAGTTGCTTATAAGATCGTTATAAGAAATAATTATCCTATAACTGCGCCCAAATCCAGCTTTATAGCAATTTATAAGTATCTTAAAAGTACAACAAAAATAGTCTTGTAAATGTCTTGAATTGCAGATTTTGCTAGTTGGGTGGTAGTAACGTTACTATAGTAACGTTACTTTACTCTGACAAGCATTTAAAGTAAATTTTGCCGATCTACCTTGGGAAAATTTACCAATAAATAATACAACATATGTCTAAATTTTTGAACGCAGTGCATTCGCTTATTAAAGAGCTGCTATTTGAATTCTTACTTCGCATACGAACGCTACTTAACTTAGGGCCGATTTTTCAATCCTCAGATAAAGTTTATCTGTCCAATAAAGTAATATACTGCCAAATTAAAACGAACTATGATCCTTTACAATTATGAACTAATGATACAATTTTATTTTAGTCGCACAATAACTTATCAGACTGATATGTTTTATCTGAGGATTGAAAAATCGGCCCTTAGTCAAGTATGGTTTGTGAATGTGGGTCTTTTTAATCTCCAGTGGTGGAGTGGCGACTTTCAGTAAGCCGTTCTAAGACCAAGATTTCCAGCTTCCGGATTGAAAGGGGCAGGGCAATATCAAAAGCACGGGCGCCAGCGGCGACATATGCCCTTATTTCCGTACCTGACTCGGATTAGAGCCGACCTCACTAACTCTTAATGGGACGGAATAAGGCAGTTAATGACGGTGAGTGCAGTGAAGGGTTTCTCTTGGCACTAACATTATTATGTTATTTGAAATTTAATTTATAGAAAACATGCGTGAGGATCGTCGGTAGCCGAGTGGTTACAGTAAGTAAGTAAGTAAGTAAAAACTCTTTATTGCACACATATTATAAGACAATATACAGAAATCAGCGTAATATACATGCGCGCAAAGGCGGTCTTATCGCTTTAAGCGATCTCTGCCAGACAACCTTTGGGAAGAGGTAATGTTTCACAAGAACTAGTAAGTAGTGGATTAGTGGATAGTAAGTAGTCTTGGATTCGTAAGCGAAAGGTAGCGGGTTCGTATCCCACAGTGGCCACGTACCAATTACTCATTACTGAGTTATGTTCTTAGTTATGTATGTTGATTAGTAGTTAGTAACCGATACTCTTACGATGATGGAAAATACCTGCACATTCAGGCGACTGAATGTGTAATCATGATCCAATCTAGTCAGGTTCCCCTGGCATCAGAGTCACGAAGGTCTGAAGGCAGTCGCTCCACTGTAATTACCTAATCTGCAAAATCCCAGCTCATGGTCAAGCGGACTCTGAGTCCTCATGCACGTGAGCACAACCGGGACTATGACGCCAAGAAGATATCATTCCCACGCACACTAAGGTTGTGAAATGAACTACCTGGAGAGGTTTTCCCTAGAGAGTACAACATGGAGTTCTTCAAGAAAGGAGTAAAAAGGTTTTTGCGGGGTCGGCAACGCGTGGGTGATGCCCCTGGTATTACACACGTCCATAGGCTGCGGTGACTGCTTACTATCAGGCAGGCCGTAAGCTTGTTTGCCATCTTAGTGGTATAATAAAAAAATATTGTAAGAAAAAAAAAAATTATTTGACCGTGTGGTGTCCGGAAAAGTAAAATAGCACCAGCACTCGTGGGTGTCGTACAAGGCGACTAATATTTTTGAGACAAAAGATCTGTAGTCTCCGTAGGCTGAAAAATGGACCTCAGCTTTTTCCATTGTTACATTTATAACACTGCGATCTCCAGCCCGCCTGCCAAGTGTGGAGGTTTCGGCAATAACCTACCCTGTCGTGGGAGAGGCCCTTAGTCCTGCAGTGGACTGTTATGGGTTGTGATGATGATACAACATTTCTAATAAGGAAGTTTCAGCTTAAAGTGCCAAAGCAATAAAACCCTTATTTCCGCACCTGTCTGAGATTAGGCCGGCCTTACTAACGTTCAATGGCGCGGAATAAGTCAAGAGTCGGGGGAGAGCGAAGGAGGTGCCTAAGGGTTCTCTTTCGCTTACATATAAAATATTCAGTATTTATCTTATGCTCTAACACCCGTATTTTATAACATCATTCATGCAATAACCCTTTACTGCATGAATATGTTACAAAATGCACGAGACCAATACGCTAGTTACGTAATACGGTTGCTAACAATTATATGACTTTTATGATTGAAATTGTCACACGAATGAATTAATGAATGAATAATTTATTGCTGTAAAATGTGGTACATGGCATATGTTACAATTTTCACACTACCAGAATCTGGCATGCAATATTTGGAGCATAATTAATCTGATTACTATTAAAATTTCCGCAACAAAATTCATAGGTACTCATATAAATAAAGTATTTCATTTCAGATAATTAATAAAACACTGGAGACTCTTTGGACTTGTTCTCTCCTGATGAAAACGCAGCCCAATGGGTGAAGAATTTAGATATTTACTTGTTGCTTTCGTGTTAATTAATTACCTAGGTTATAATTAGCGACTGGGCTATTAATGCTATACGAATAAATAAATAAATAATAATAACAATAGAAGTCACAACACTTGCGCTAACACGTTATGATGTCAAAATAAGAATCAACGCAACCAAACGCAAACTTATACTGGCAACATTTCCATACGATAACGTATCATCGATTAGGGTTCAGTTGCTCACTAAATGAGGAGTTTTCCAATAGGTATTTAAGGCATTCCTAACCACTCACTAGATGGCGCCCCGTCAATTTTGGTAATTGATAATCGCTTGAAATAGGTTCTTAGCTAACAGGATATAAACACTGGGTACGTTGTATTGGATAATATTTTATTTGTCAATAGTTTTCAACCATTTTAGAGGTTGTAATAATAATGGAACATAGTGCCAACTTCTAAAAATATTTATTTTTACACTTCGTTCAACCTTTAACAGTTATGTTTATATTAATAAACACTTTATTTTCAAGTTTAGTATTACTTGGCTGCATGAAACATACATGAAACACACATAATTAGCCTATAGTTATTTAAAACGGTTATACTGACTCAGTGATTTTTATATAGCGACATCTGGTACTAAAATGTTCAAACATTATGCATATTAACATTCAGACTAAACAAAATAATGTTATAATGCCTATTCATAAACAAATATCATACATTGAATACGCCCTCTAAAAATCATAGATACCACATAGGCATACCAAAAAGCCTAGTCAAACTGACCCTACGGACAAATTGCAAAGAGCAATCATTAGAGCACTGGAAGAAGCAGCCAGGCCTAAACCATTCTAAAGCATTAGTCAAGGCCTACAATAGCCTACATGCCAAAGAACAATTACTACTCAGTAGAAATAAGTTGCGGATCCTGGTAAGGGCGCTGACTGGTCACTGTGGGCTGAACAAGCACATGTTTAACTTGAAGATCAGTAGTACAAAGGACTGCAGATTCTGTAAGGAGGACGAGGAATCGCCTCTTCACCTGATTTGCAAGTGCGAAGCCCTGATGCGCAAACGTAGCATCCATCTTGGTAAATACCAGCTACTACCGGATGAGGTGCACGATATCAGTGCTAAGAGTCTTTTACAGTTCATAGAAGCTGTAGGGATCAGCACTGAACTGTAAGCTAGAGGCGATCACAATAGATCAGTAATGGTCGCAGTGATACTAGGACGTTTAGCCTTGAAAAGCCCACTTAACAAATAATAATAATAAATACCACATAGGCACAAAGGATTAAACAAAATTAGCAAACTTAGATCCGAGTATCTCTTGCCTAAGCGAAGGAGGTCCAGAGTTGCCAGTCGCTGGACGAATGGGGATCGCACGTGACCAGCTCACACACGTGACTCCTTGGCTTTGCTAGTTGTCCACAGCGGGGTCAACCGTGCTGAGTAGGTACTAATAAGTAATATCGGGTTGAAAGAGCCAAGCGTCGGTGTAGGAGCGTCAGTGGCCGGGCGGTTGAGTATCCGACTCGTAAGCGAGAGGTACCGGGTTCGAATCCCGCTGCAGTCATGTACCAATGACTCTTTTCTGAGTTATGTACATTAGTTGAATTCTAACCGACGGAAACATCGTAATGAAACCTGCAAATTTAGGCAACTGAATTTGTAACCATGATCCAATCTGGTCGGGTTCCCCTGGTAGCAGTCGCTCCACTGTAATTACCTAACGCCAAATCCTGGATCATGGTCAAGGCGGACCCTGGGTCCTCGTGCTCGAGTGCACAACTGGGACATTAACGCCAAGATTATGTTTGGGTCGAAAGAGCCGTGTGAATTTGAGATGGGATTGGAAAAGTCTCAGTCAGGGTTTTGAGTATATCTGCACTTGTACATCTGTATCAGGTGGTAGGACACACAGATGAAGTGTCGTTATCAATATTTGCACTCACACATCGAAATCAACTAACTAAGTAGTGGGGCGCGTCATTTTAGACTAGACGAGCTCTACTCAATTCTAGTTATTGATAGGTTGGACACCTAAACTAAGTAAATGATTTACTTGTATCTTAGGCATCCAGGTTAGTAGGTCTTAATATATAGGTTAATTCTTACATGTATTTTGTGAAACAATAAAGTGTTTAAATTGTATGTATAGGGTACAGTAGGATGAGATTTAAGTACTAAAACTTACGTACTATGTTTATAGTTAACCAACAACTTCCAGAATTTTCTTTGTTTCCTCGTATCTTTGACCTCATCGTCGCTCTCCGTTTTAGATGAAATGGAAAGCCTAGCCGATAAAAAAGATGCCCCTCTCCACTCGACTCGACTGCAACGACCTTCATGCAGGTACACAAAACTAAAGAGAATTACAAAATCAGATTGCCCAAGTTAAAAGTGTGATTAGACATAGATATTACGGTAGTAAGTTAAAATTTTACTTTTAAAACAACGAGAAGTTTGATCATGACATTTTCTAAAAGAGGGAAAGTTAGTTACCTTCATGGGTGAGCGGCAAATTTTTATTGCTCTGTGATATTTTCCCTCACCGTAAGAGAATTGGGCAGTGTTCTACGAGACAGAAAAAGTATTTAATACACGGCAGCACGGGCGATCGAACCCAGTACAAGCAAGCAAGTCCTGTAAGCGGTCTTTTACGAGTCGGATTCGCTAGCCATTAAGCCACCGACGCTCTTCATTTACTATGGACATACCAATAAATTAGATAAAATACCATCTACCACCACTAAACATTAGCTCAGCGGGGCTATTGGCTAACTCAGTGGACAACTGTATTTGACACTAGATAATTCTACACCACGTCATCTACGTTGAAAACTGGCAATAGCGTCTACCAAATTAGAGTATTGTCAGATTTTTTTATGTCAAATTCATTTGTCCACTGAGATAGCCGATAGGCCCTCAGAGCAGATGATTACCATAGACCAGTAGAAAATCAGATGCGTAACGCGACGGATGCCAATTGAGTATGCATACACGTCCTCTAACGGGGTAAAGTTATATGACTTGGAGATCAAATCGCTTGCGTAGAAGTTTTAATTCGAAAACTCCAAAGTTGATATTTTACGGCTCGGGTTCACTAGTGATGGGAGGTTGTTTATAAAAAAATAGTCAAATTATTCGAATGATTTAGCTTTAATAATCGAATTATAAGAAATTCTTTCGAATAATTTCATTCTGGAAGTATTTAATTCGAATGAAAAGGGCTAATTTTTTATTTTATTTTTTTATTTTATTTATTACACCTGAAGTCAACAGCTTATTTACAAAAATGTTAAACGAAACATCATTACTTTATCATAGGCCAATTACAGACTTCTATTATATTACTTAAACTAGTAAACAAATAAGGGTAGGAGTAGAATAAAAAAAACAAGTCGACGTCAATCTACCTACCCAAAGAAAATTAGAAAAAATATTATTTGCATGGAGCACAGTGTGTGATGATGTGATCTGTTAATGTGATTGTGTTGTGTTAATGATTGGTGGTGTGAGTGTGCGTGTAAAATCCTTCCGAAAGTAAACAAAGGTAAGTTTTAGGATCGGTTCACATGTCGGCATTATGTTTTAAAAATAATTAATAATGATAGTAATTTTTTATTAGAAAAAATGTGCTTCTGATGGCATAATCTAGTGGTTCCTTATGTAGGTAATTAATTAATGATGGTTAATGAAGTTAATGAATGATACTGTTTGTTTTTATTTTTTTTACACCAACCTACGCTACAGTTTTTATTGCGAACACGGTATTTGATTGCAAGTCATATCAGCAACTTTTTATGGGCTGTTTAAACATAGAATTTGTTTGAATTTATAAAATACAAACTGTTGACGTCATTGTTGAATGTGTACCTTTTTAACGGGTTGTGTGGATTGAAAATATACTCTAATAATGCTATTTTCTTTGTTTTAATAGGCTGAACGGCGATTTTTTCTGTTAGTTCTTTAATTTTAATACCCTATTCCGTCGGATTCAAGTGTACCAGTAGTTTTTGCACTACTTTATGCCCCGTGAACTTGGTGCCATAATGATGAACTGTGCAGTTTCTGTTAATTAATAATGAATCAATAGTTTTTAATCTATTGACATAAGAACTTCATTCGAATAATTCGTACAGCTCTTTTTTATAATTAAATAATTCGAGTAATTTTTTTTTAGTTCTTTCTTACAACTAAATAATTTGAATAGCTCTTTTTTACAAGCAAATAAATCGAATAGCTCTTTCTTACAATCGAATAGTTTGGATATGTGTCAATTCGAATAACCATTCGTAATACAAATTTGCATTCACCCATCACTAGTTCACGGACAAGAATTTTGTACAGGACTTTGATGGGTACAGAACTTTGATGGGTAGGTCCTGGACTTTGATGATTGCTGTGTTGTGGGTTGGTTGGTCTTGGCTTGGAGGCTTAAAGTTTTTATAGTCTGAATTTAATTTAAACTATCTCAAAGTGTTAGCTAGATGAATTAAATAACCTTTTGTACACTAGTTCCACTTTATTAGACAAATTTTATTAAATTGCAACCGGTTTCGAATACTCATATTCAGGCAAAGATTTTGTATTTTGTTTACGATCTATTTGTAAAAAAACAAAATAATCATCTATGTCTCTATGTCCTATGGTTGTGCTCTCGAGTACGAGGGCCCGGGGTCCGCCTTGACCATGATCCAGGATTTGGCGATCAGGTAATTACAGTGGAGCGACTACTAACCGCCCGGCCACCGGCGCCCTTTTGTTTGCGATCTATATGTACTGAATATTTAAAAAAAATTGTATAATAAAATAAAACTAGTGTACAAAAAGTGATTTAACTCATAATAATGGAGTTCCACCATGAAGTCACAACACAAAGCGTTAAATATGTTAGCTATATTTATATTGGATTTTTAATACTTTACCCAGTTTCGTTTAATATTGGTTTAATAATACGCTTTGAAAGATAAGTAAATACTTCTAGGAGATTACAGAGGTTTTCGAACAAAGAAATGAGTTACTGTAATAATTTTTTTTTCTTTTACATTGCTACAACGAAATGTAATTTCAGAGGAATATAATATTAAGCCACGTGCGTCGGTGGCCTAATGGTTGATGGGATCGACTCGTAAGCGAGAAGTACCGGGTTCGAACTCCATTGTCACCATGTACCAATGACTCTTTTGTGAGTTATGTACATTAGTTGAACACTAACTGATGCTTTGGTAAGGGAAAACATCGTGATGAAACCTGCACATTTAGGTGACTGAATGTGTAACTATGATCAAATCTGGTCAGGTTCCCCTGTTAACCGGGTCACGGAGGTCAGATGGCAGTCGCTCAAGGTACTGTAATTACCTAACCTTCCAAATTCTTGATCATGGTCAAGGCGGACCGCGCGCCTTTGGACCAAGATGATGATGATTATATACATTATGCTATGTAGTCTACACAATAAATTAACTTGTTGGAAGCTGAATTTGGCCTCTAATTACGATATTGTAGCTTCTAGATACTGAAAATCAGTAAACCTTTTAATACTTGTGTTAAAATTAGTCGCGATCTTTGAACTCCCAAAAGAACTTTGTCCCATACACACTAAGGTTTTAAATAGAGCAATTTACCGTAGGGAGTGGAATTCTTCAAGAAAAGTGTAAAAAGGTGAAGGGTCGGCAGCACGTGAGTGATGCAATGTCCATAGGCCACGCTAACTGCTTAGATACAGCCAGCTGTAGAGTGCAATGACCGCTAGCATAGATTTAATGTATGAAGGGTTTTGTTTTCCACCCTAGTGGTATAAAAATAAAGTTGAAATTTGCTTGTCGAGTGTCTGGCATACATTCTACAAACAAATACTACAACCATTTAATGAATTGCGTACAAACAAACGGCACATAATTGATTGCGTATTAACGAGCATTCAATCCTTGAATGGATAATAAAAAACGATATTTCAATAAGTGTATGTATGTTCTAAAAGGGGTCAATGTCCAGCGGCGGCCGTCCTGTGTACTATAATGATGTTGAAGACGATAATTAGAGTAACAGATTCATTTTTAAATTATCCAGACTAACCGCTCAGCTTGCTAAGGAACGTGCTATGGAAGATACAATTCGTAACGATATTAGATTTTAAAGGTATGTATTTATTCACGAGTAGCCCCATAATTCGATGCAGTTGCATGAATCATGGTCACGTGACTAATTAAATTATATTTATTAATAAATGCGATAGTTTGCAAGGATGTACGATTGAAATAAATAAATAAATAAAATAAAAATCGTTTCGATTGGAGTTTTGTTAATCCTTCACGCAAAAACTACTGAATGGATTTTGATAAAATTTGGCAGTAATATAGGTTATAGCCCAAAATAGCACGTAGGCTATAATTGATCCCGAAATTTAATGTGATTTCCGCGGCAACGAATCTGGAGAGTTATATTCGAATTTTACGCCGACGAAGTACTGTGGGATTTGAACCCGGTACCTCAATTCAATTCAATTCAATTATTTATTGCAGTAAATGTGGTAAGTATGTAGGTACCTACAACATGATATTACAGAGTATTTAGTATCACACATAAAGCCAAGTCAATTGGCATGCAGAATAAAAAGAGAGCGTCACAAACAATAACAAAAATAAATTATTCAAATACAATTATATGTCAAAGAAAATCAATTAGATACACATGTCAAACTTATAAAATAAAAAATTAAGTCAAATATTTCAGGGATATCAAAACAATAAGTCAAAATACATTGAAATTAGTAAAAAAATATTAAATGAATTAAATTACTTATGTCACTTATTGGAAATTTACATTCAAGTTTCGACGGTTATTTTTTAAATACCTCTCGCTTACGAATCGCATATCGTAACCACTCGGCCACTGACGCTCACGTCACATGTAAAAAACTAATTATACGTTTCCACAGTTCACGGAGTTAGCGAAGATTACCCCGGGATAAAGAGATCATGACTTTGACATTGACCCAAGGGCCTTCATCGTAGCTCAATCCTGCCTCCGTAATTCCCTTGATAACGTAGTCGATTCAATTCTATTTCCATCACGGTTCTAGCCAATGTAACGAGGCAGGGCATGTCCACACGAGTTGCGGCACCGCAGCGACGTCGTTACGGAAAGTTTTATTTTTATTTTTGAACTCTCACGTAAAAATGATATTCTAGATCTAGAAGTTGAGCTTTTAAGTCAAATCTATGAATTGAAAACATTTTTTTTATAATACGGCAGACAAACAGGCAAGCGGGCCACCTGATGAAAAGTGATCACCGTCGCCTATGGACATCAGCAACACCATAGGAGTTCCCAATGCGATACCTGCTTTTGAAGATACCTCTAATATACACATGTCGTAGTCCAAAGGAAACACTGTGGCACATCTGAATCCCACGAGTGAGAAACATTCTTTCGAATTTTCGCGTGGTGACTAATAGATTGTCTACATAGTGGGGATGAGTACCCAGCCCACTGTGGAATTGTGCTGTGGGCACCAGATCAAACAGTCTTCAGAACACTCCCCATTGTACAGACGATTGAACACACACAGGGAGCCAAATTTCCTTCGGTTAGCCATTGGTTTAAACTTGCTTGTAAGTATGGGATCGTCGACAATTCGTATGGCGCGTCTCTGTACGGAGTCCAGAGGATTAAGCAGGTCAGCAGTTTTGCCGGCCCAAAGATGGGAACAATACTCCATATGTGGCCGCCTGTGCCTTGTACAGCAGCAGCAGCACGCACTGCCCTAGGGTGAAGTATCGCTTGAACCGGTTAAGCACTCCAAGCTTGTTCGAAGCTAGTTTGGTCTTACCGTCCAGGTGACTCCGGAACCGTTTGGTATCCGATATGTCGACACCACGGATCCCGATACTTTTTGAGATGGACAGGGGGGTTTTCTTCATACATCATTAACCTCCTTTTCCTCCTTCATGATCCTTCTTTTTGACGATTAAAAAAGATATTGAATATGCTTACTGAATAATGAAATGTTGAGTTTAAGTTTGGTGTGGCCGTGTGGTGTCCGGCACAGTAGAATAGCACCAACCCCTTACACTCATGGGTGTCGTACAAGGCGACTAATGTTTTCGAGGCAAAAGATCAAGAGTCTCCGTAGTCTGGAAAATGGGCAGCAGCATTTTCCATTGTTTATTTAAACACTGCGATCTCCAACGCGCCTGCCAAGCGTGGAGATTATGGCAAAAACTCCCCTTTCATGGGAGAGGCCCTAAGTCCTGCAGTGGACTGTTACGGGCTGTGATGATGATGATGAGTTTAAGTTTAAGACGCCGCAGCGCCGCCGCAACTCACGGTGTGCACAGGCCCCTAGCCGCCGCGCGAGTCCATTTCCCCTCCATTTCCGATTAATTTGTCAAATTGCGCAAACTGTTTCGCGCACCATGGCTGCGGGAAATGCAAATAAATGGAAGGTCATGTGTCTGGGAGAACGGGTGGAACCGAGCTCAAGTAAAGGAGCATTTGGTATGAGACGGCTTATCTAATTAGAAATTACTTCTTTATTTATTCTTACATATTATTATATATTATTATTACAAACCCCACACCATAATTCCACGGAAGTGGCCCAACAACACACAATAAGTCATATCATACAATGTCATATCTGCCTCTCTCTTCGGTAGGTCTGCTGTAAGACAATTATTTTAAGAAATGAGCTGTACATTTTGTGATTGTTATCTTTATGTTCATATTATTGTAACTTCCATTGTGCACAATAAATGCCACTAACCTAACCGACAGAAAGTGTCGAATATCCCCCGACACTTTCTGATAAACCGATCCAGAGAGAAAACTTTATCCAAATCGGTCGATTCATTCGCGAGCTACAATGCCACAGACAGATACACAAAGCCAGAGATATACAGATACACACGTCCAATTTATAACACCCCTCATTCTTCGTCGTGGGTTAAAAAACAAATAAACACAATGTAACTCCACCCAAACAATCATCAGGCACCGAGAATTCTTCTATCGGTCCCAATACCAGAAACCCCATCACACCCACTCAGTACGATTAGGTGTCCTGACCGACGTACTAGTTTTTACACGTTATGTATAATAAAAAACTGTCAACCCCTATATAAACCCCACACCATAATCCCACAGAAGCGGCCCAGCAGCACACAATAAGCCAAACCAGCACACAGTAACCAATAAACACAATGTAACCTCACCAGGGCTTCGACTCTGGTACGGATATTACCTAACGTGTGATTATTATTCAAATGACAGATGTTGAGTTGCAACTTTCATGAGTTCGAACTTTTCCACAATTCGTTTTTTGGTACTTTAGTTGCATTATGGTTTTATATGGCTGTTGGTACTCCAATAAATAAATTACTAAGTTGCATCTTTCTTAGTTGTCAAACTGCCTTCAATTCTGTCAACGAAAACATGTCAAAGGTCGAACAATGATTAACTGCAATTTAACTGATACCTCGACGTAGTTATAGTAACATCACAGTTACATTGCAATATAATAACAACTGCATTGCACACCAGAATCGGTACCCAGTCAAACAACCATCAAGCACCGAAACTGTTTCTATCGGTTTCAATACCGGAAACCCTGAATTAGTGACTTTTAGACATATTTTCAATTTTAAATTACTCCTCTCAATATTACTTTCCAATACAAAGACTAGTTTTTACACGTTATATAAACTACTAGCAGCCGCCCCGGCTTCGCACGGGTACCACTACTGGTACACGGGTATATAGCCTATGTCACCCGGGGATAGTGTAGCTTCCCAACGGTGAAAGAATTTTTGAAATCGGTCCTGTAGTTTCGAAGCCTATTCAATACAAACAAACAAACAAAAAATCAAACCTTTCCTCTTTATAATATTAGTATAGAAAAAAAAGTCACCCCTATTACTAAGCACCCCATACCATAATCCCACAGAAGCGGCCCAACAGTGGCTGAGTGTAAGTTTTGCTTCGGTTTTACTTTACTATCGCGTTTGGATTTACGTCGAAATTAGTATGAAGAAAACACTTCATATCCACTAGATGGCGCTGTACATTTTTCCCATACTCATTTTCACGTAAACCCAAACGCGATAGTAAAGTAAAATCGAAGCAAAACTTACACTCATAGGCGTAGGAACAGGGGGGGCCGGGTGGGCCGGATGGACCGTGCACACCCCAGAATGGTCTGGCACCCACCCCAGGCTCGGGTGCTCACTGACTGTATATTGGCGACTGCCTCGGCTTCATCTGCCACGTCAGGGGCCAGGCCCCCTCTGGAAAATAGCCCTAGATACGCTAATGCATACATTAAGCCCTCTGGTCTCAAGAATTTGATGACATTTGACGTGTAAATTTATGTTTATCAAAATAAATGAATTGAATTGAATTGAATTGAATTGGTCCCGAAAATTCTATCGGTCCCAATACCGGAAGCCCGCCCTATCACACGCACTCAGTAAGATTAGGTGTCACGACCGACGTTTCACGGATTCCCAGAACTATTAATTACTGAGATCCCAGCGTCAATAGGTTCAGCCTTGATTCCTTCACTGATCGACGTTGGCTGTTCGAAATGGTGTTGTGCTGATTACTAGTAATTGAGGATTGGAAAGGGTGAGGAAGGGACATGTTGGTAGGTTGCGAGTAGGTTGTAGTTTGGTGAATAATGGTCACAAATATTGCTATAAATTAGGAAGTTTTGTTGTTAGTTTGGTACAGGTATCATAGATTCATAAGATTTGGACTTTGATTAAAATACTTTAATGTTCCTGGCGATCTAATTTTCTTTGTTTTCTCGTTTGTTTTTCATCAAACAGTGCCCTAAAATGTGTTATTATTTACTTTCAACTGAAAAAATGACAGAAAACGTTTTTTTTTTCGTGTAGAAATGTGAATTTGGCAGTAGCCGGGATTAACCGTTTGGATGATGATGATAACCCATAACCTAAAGTCGTATCAAAATATTTTTAGACCACCATTTAAAAATTGTACATTATTTTTATTTTCTATCGACCACATAACAAAAACATCTTGTAGCCATAAGGCCGCCTTAGCTCAATATGTATGCGAATGTGGATGTAGCCCACATTTCTCACGGTTGTTTCTGATTAACATGTATTTTTATCTTTTTTGAGCAACAAAGTGTTTATTGTCATCCCAAGGAAGTTTATAACGCTCTAATTAGGCAGTACATCCGCACAACCAGACAGCCTCCCCCGGCCTTCCCCCACTAAATTAGTCCGCGGAAAAGACGAAAAAGGACATCAGAAGGAAGCAATAAAGCGCCGTTTAATTCTGAAACTATTTGAGGAACAATGGACCCAGACCCTGAGGGACACCGGAAACGCTTCGCACTCCACCGACCCGGTGTTTAGATAATGCCTTTGTGCCATTAGAGATTTAGCACCTTCCTTGTCTCATTTCGTTCTCGCCCTTTTGGATTTCAGTCAAGCTTTCCCAGTTTCGTTAAATTTGTCTTTTTTACGTATTTTTGTGGGCAGTGGTGTGGATTTTTTTAAATTTTGTGCCAGTTTCTGTTATAAATGTGATGATGCATGTATGACTTGTGTGTCAGTTGGACTGTCTGCTTATTTGCGACTACAGGTACTACTTTTTTTTAAGTGACAAACGGGTAGACAACCCTCCTGATTGAAAGAGGTAGCTGTCACCCATAACATCTATGATCCATGAAATCTAAGGTGACGTAGGGGTCGGGTCGCTCTTTTCCCTCAAATATGGTTCAATTGGTCGATGGATTTACCCTGCGTTATACTCGTGAACGGGTGCTGCCTTGGTGGACTGGCTTACTATTGTTGTAGTTTAAGGTAGTTTTTTTTTATTTTTATTATTAAGACCAACAGCTTTATAGTTATTCATATAAGAAAGAGAATGCCAATTATAGATCTCCACAGATAGGAATCAAACTAACACAGATAATACAACACAACAAAATACTGCATAATAACTGTTTCTATTACTGTATAATTTGTCGGGCGCGGTCCAGCTCTGCTTGGCATTTTCGGGCGCTGTCTGACTCTGCCTACTATTGTCGGACACGGTCCGGCCGTTGTCGGCGTGGGGTGAGTGTGCGGCCAACATGTCACTATGTATTTCCTTCCTATTATCATGCCTCCATGTCCGTTGGCCGTGTGGTGTCCGGCAGAGTAGGATAGCACCAACCCCTCACACTCGTTGGGTGTCGTACAAGGCGACTAATGTTTTCAAGGCAAAAGATCTAGAGTCTCCGTAAAATAGAAAATGGGCAGCAGCGTATTCCATTATTATATTTATAACACTGTGATTTCCAACCCGCCTGCCAAGCGTAGAGATTATGGCAATAGCCTCCCCTTTCGTTGGAGACGTATTAAATACTAGACTGTTGTGGGCTGTGATGATGCTTTTTGACAATTAAAAGAGATATTTAATATCCTACTCGATATAAATTTTGTGTTTTAGTAAGAAACAGCATGAAGCGATGGAGAAATAATTGCCTTTTTACCCACTTAATTAATTACTTAACTTTGTGGAAATCGAAACAACATAGTAAATAAAATATATCAATCGTTGTAATTACTCACTCACTGCGTTGTGTGGTCTCACGGCATACAGCATCCATATACTGAGCTGAGCTCTAGACACTATAATATTTAATCTAATTTATGTTAGTAAGAAATATTATGTTTATTTATATTATAGAAATTGCCAAATAAATATTATGTATATGTCTACTATAACGGTTGTCTGAAAGAAATCGCTGTAAGCGATAAGGCCACCTGCTGATTGTACTGATTTGTATTTATCTATTGTTTTCAATTTCATTTAGTCATTTATAGTCGCTTTTTATCATACTCTTTACTTATTCTACAACTTTAAATTTGTATACTGTAATTTTAAAATAACAAATTTCAACTCTCTTTTCATCGAATTAAGTTCTGTTTTCCTTTGGCTTTCAATGAACATCGCTGACATCGAATAACTAATGAACCGCCACCGCCTCAATGGTAAGTACTCCCTATTATGTGTCACATGTAATCAATCTGAAGCTACACAATGGATTTTCAAACGACAATAGTCAATTATGTCCGTATGGGTAAGTAATCTATGTTTCGTGGCACTATGCTAATTCATTCATCACACAGCCCATAACAGTCCACTGCAGGACTTGGGCCTCTCCCACGAAAGGGGAAGTTATTGACATACTCTCCACGCTCGGCAGGCGGGTTGGAGATCGCAGTGTTGTATATATAACAACGGAAAACGCTGCTGCCCATTTTCCGGCCTACGGAGACTCTAGACCTTAGGCCTCGAAAACATTAGTCGCTTTGTACGACACCCGCGAGTGTGTTGGTGCTATTCTTCAGTGTCGGATGCCACGCGGCTAACTGGCCGGCGTGGTACTATGCTGATTACGTTGTAAATAAATTAGAATTATTTTAGAATATTAATCTTTCAATATTGTTTTGGGTGGCCGAATACTGCAAGAAATATCTTGTCATTAATGTCCAGGTTGTGCTCTCGCGCGCGAATTCTCGCGGTCCACCTTCACCATGATCCAGGATTATGCAAATCAAGTGTTTGAGTTGGAGCGACTGCAATTTAACATTCGTAACCCTGTTAACAGAGGAACCTGACCAGAGTGATTACACATTCAGTCGACTGAATGTGCAGGTTCCATCACGATGATATATGTAACTCAAAAAAGAGTCATTAGTACATGGCCGCAGTGAGATTCGAATCTGGTATCACATGCTTCCATAATAACAGCTTATCAACCGCCTACACCCTATGTCACACCCAGGTCACTGACCGGGTGTAGCGCGATATATCTAGACCTAGGCCTAGATTCCAAATACGGAAAATGGAAGCGTCTAATCCAAAACCTTAAGCAAACAGATCAAGATGGCAAGAAATCGTAAGGCGAGTGTCAGCTGCCCACAACACATAACGACCACAACAGCTCTGTCAAGAGCGTATCGCACAAGAGAATCCTAATTCTAAACCTATCAACGCATATTTTCTTTCTCATTTTACTCACCTACACCAACTAAAGGCACCCATCATCTTTCACAGCTGACCTTTCTAGCATTATGGCACACCTTCCGCTACAAAATAACACTACGCTTGTATCATAAACCCATATAGGGCCCTGATTGCGCCCCACCCAATACCATTCTTGATCCATTCATTTTAGAGATAGCCCATTATATAGTCATGTCGTCTATGATACGGTTCTTTGTTTAGCAGGCCCACCCTGTCTTGATGCGTCCCTTTGTTAGACGACAAAGGACGAATCGATGCGATTTTGTTGGCTCTGATTGGCCTTATTTTTAGGCAGTCAATAATGAAGCAGCTCGTCTTATGGAAGTATGGTTGCGAGACCAATAACCTAAAGTTGCGCACGCATCTGCTCTCGGCTGGCATATGAATTTTGATGTCCTTAATTAGCAAATCTTTTTTATGTAGTTTATGTAGGTGTATTGTCTATATAAATTTAGTTTTGTTATATGTGTATATCCGCATGTAAGTGTATATTTCTACTTTCCATATCCATCCATCTTTATAAGTCCATCTTGTTGACTTGCCTGTGTATCAAGCGGTTCTTTACACAAAGGTTGCCTGGTAGAGATCGCTTACAGCGATAAGGCCGCCTTTGCCCACAACTAGTTATGGTTTTTTGTGGGAACTTTTTAATGTTATTATTCTTGTGTGAGCAATAAAGAATTTATCTATCTATCTATGTTAAGCGACGCAAGCAACGTCCGGGAGCTGGATGGGTGACCGGCAGCCGATTGTAGTCCAGTGACGGTATTAATTATAGAATGGATTTGAGTTTACTTTATAAAACAAAACGTTTATCATGGTATATGCGTTAATCCGATTAGGAGCTAAGAAGTAATTAACATACATACACATACACACACAAACACACACAACTTTCGCAATTATTATTTTAAGATAAGATTAATAAAAAATACTAGCCAAGTAGCGATGATAGTTTAATTATTTTATTTTTGCTTAGTTTTAGCTTTCTAAATATGATACTAATGCACATAATATGTGTGGAAAGACGTACCTACAATGTTTAACTCTACAGCCCTTTTAAATGCGAAAGTAGCTCTGTCTTGTTTCATGGTTTCCATTTATGGTAAATAAATAAATAAATAAATGGCAGAGCCATTGTACCGATTTTGACGAAATTCGGTATGGAAATAGTTTAGCAACTGAGGATGGACTGAGGCTACTGTTCATTCTCTTCCACTCGATCGCTCAGATATAGGTACAACAGACCACTAGGGTGGAGCCGCGAGCGGAAAGCTAGTGAGTATATTGTGGGTAATATTAACCTACACTAACCTGTAACTAGTTATTTTTGTTATATCTGTTTTAACTTACCTTAATATAAAAGTACTCACTGCTGTTGTTATGATGTCCAGTTAGTTATCAATGATTAACGATACAAGATGTGTTTACCTTTAATTGGTTTTACACTTAAAACTAGAGTACAAAATGTATTTTTATAGATTATACCTATGTATCTTGTGTACAAACTGTTGGTGAACCAAAATAAATAAATAAAAAATAAATACAATGTAATTCATCATCATTATCATCATCATCTTGACGTTATGTCCAAGTTGGGACCCCGCGCGGCACGCGAGGCCCAGGGTCCGCCTTCCTGCTACTCCTGGCCCACCTCTCTCGGACTTCGGCATCCTTAATGGTAAGCTTTCTTCGATGAGGTTATTTTCACGAATATCATTGAAAAAAAATTAATAATAATAAAATAAAATAATAAATATTCGTGGACAAATTCACACAGCGCCATCTAGCCCCAAAGTAAGCAAAGCTTGTGTTATGGGTGCTAGATAACTGATAAACTACTTATATACTTTTTATACATAGAACACCCAGACCCGTAACAGAAATTAAAATTCATCATTTCAATTTCTGCCCGATTTTATGATTAATATATCGGTAGAATAAAATCAACAGTGTGCCTAATAGATGTCTTCCACTCTGAGCAACATTACTATGATATCCTCATTCTTACGAGAACAATAACCGTAACCACGGGCTGTCGCGAATAAAATTTTATTAAGCCTCATTTCTGGTTATGTCTGTAGATATTGCTTTTATAAAGAAATGTAACACATGTGTTGTTGCTATGCGTTCTAACAGGGTCTGCTAAGTGAACGCACTGCGTTCAATACGGTCAAACGGCGTTTAATCTACGACTGGTCAATTTCGTACATTTTAACGAATGCATAGTGCCGATCGCCACTCAACTAGTATTAGTTGGATTGACGTTATTTATTTATTTGGCCGTGTGGTGTCCGGTAGAGTAGAATAGCACCAACCCCTTACACTCGTGGGTGTCGTACAAGGCGACTAATGTTTTCGAGGCAAAATATCAGGAGTCTCCGTAGGCTGGAAAATGGGCAGCAGCATTTTCCATTGTTATATTTAAACACTGCGATCTCCAACCCGCCTGCCAAGCGTGGAGATTATGGCAATAACCTCCCCTTTCGTGGGAGAGGCCCTAAGTCCTGCAGTGGACTGTTACGGGCTGTGATGTGATGATGATTTATTTAGAAATGATTTATTTATGTTATATACCTATAGCTTTTTTGTAGATAAGTATTTATTTTTCACTAGCATGTGAAACCACATACGTCCGTGCTTCACTGAAGGTCACACTGAAAACCAGTGCCATGGCGTCAGCCGTGGCTTATGCTGAGTGGCCCCGTTGCACGTCTCCTTAGGGCAGAGGTAACGAAGTAACGATAGCATTGTCTCTTTCTTATTCTCCTTGTCTACTGTATTATGCCATGTATTGTACCCAAATGCACTGTGCCATGTGTGAAAATAGTAAACAATTTTTATTTAAGTTTCATTTTCATAGTAAAGTTTCTGATTACGGGTGTAATTTACTTCCAGTAGGTTTGTTGTTGTTCGCAAATATGTTCTGCCATCTAACGGCAAGTGAAACTATTAATAGCAACAAGGCAGGTGAGAGCAATGCATCGCGGTACTAACACAACTAGGTACCCTCTGTCATCTGTCTAAATGGAGACTGACGGAATAGAGAATATGCATGGTTTTTATTTTATTTTATTTATACGCAATGTCGTGTCTCTTCACCGTGCTATGGGCGCCACGTATATCTCTTTCGTTTTGATCTTTCTATACTAAGAAAATATTGGTATTTTTGTTTGTTTGTAATGATTAACCTCAGAAACTCCATGACCGTTTTTTAAATTTATGTCACTAATAGAATGCTATGTTATCACTGAGTAATACATAGGATACTTTATATTCTGGTAAAATAATGGGTTCCTACGGGCGCGGATAAAACTCGCTGAGAACGGCTAGTATTTATCATGTTAAGTCTTGGAAATGTAGCCAAACTTGGTAACTAGACTTACGATTTTACGACATTGACACACAGATAAACATCGCTATTTAAAATAGTAATATTTGACTGCGCCATTCTGTAAGGTGACAGTACTTCCCTGGTTGCTTCACTTGCATTATAATGCATATTCCCTATTTTTAACACACTGGCCGCTTGCCCGACCTCATTTGGCAAGGAAACGCAGTATTATTCAATCGATAACTATTCATATAGACCGGTATCAGTAATACTAGAAATATTATCAATGAAATTTGTTCATTTATATGTTTGTATGTATTTAGTTCAAGTTAACATAACGATATGCCGCAGAATAAGGTTCGAATTGAAGTTTAGAATTTTAATTTTTTGTCTGAGTGTGCATCTATTTATGAGTAGGTATAATAAGTAATTTAACAAAGTAGTTATGTAAGTACAAGCTTTGTTTAGTTTGGTGCTAAATATGTCAGTGCGAAAGTTTCTTTCTTCTTTATTCTTTATCGTACAAAGCAATAAATACAATTGAACAGAAAGTAACTTAAGGACAAAGGCGAGCTTAACTCAACAGTTGAGTTTTCCACTAGCAAACCTTGGAGTCAGAGAAACCGTAAGTCAGCAGTTAGGCAAGTTTGTCTAATGCTATTGTGTTATATTTTTTAGGTTTTTATAGGCCTTTTTAAAATTTTTCGTTTATATTGTCTGGAAAATATTCAAGATGACAGCGCTTTACTTACGGATATTGTTATCCATTTTTGTGGACAATACAGTGTTAAATTATATGTAAGGTATTATTTAACGGAATTCGATGGTGATTCTATTGCATGGTCAGGAACTGAACATCATCCAGATCTTACGCAAGCATACTCATAAGCGAACCCTAGCCTTGCAAATCCACAATATCACAGTGCAATATATTGCTAAATCAAAACCAGTATAAGAAGATCTCGCAGATAAACGTGGCTCCTTATATCGGAGAGGTAAAACTATATTTGTTTATCCCAAAATTGATGTTAAGTGGGTAACAGATTTATTAAATAGTGGTTGCATGATTGAGTTACTAGGAGATTATGATATTGACGTCTGTGCTGGCTGATACAAAACGTGAGGTTTAAACTTGTTTGCAACGTGCCGCACGGCTTTAGGAATTTACCTTGAGCTTTCAGTGACTAAAATAATTTCTAACGTTTATGACGTAACTCTGTTGCTAAATGATCTGATTTCAATGATTGAAATAGTTACTTTTGCGATTCAGTATCATCGATTTCATGGGTTCGGTTCCATTGCAATAAAGTTAAAATATTGAATCGATCATACGTAACCGTAATAGTAACAATTACAACAATAGAAATCAGAGAATTGTTGGCAACAGAGTCACGTAATTAGACTACAGAACATAAATTGTCACTTAAATAGGTTTGTCACTACGGTCATAATGAAAATCGTGATGACAAACCCGATTTCAGTGAGAATGTATGTGAAGTGAATAACCACGAATGGCGATTGCTCCATCGATATGAGACCAACTCTTTTTATTATGATGATGCCGAATAACCAATCTTAAAGGAATAGCTCTAACGGTGAGGGAAAACATCGTGATGAAACCTGCACATTCAGACGACTGAATGTGTAACCATGATCCAATCTGGTCAAGTTCCCCTGGTAGCAGGGTCACGGAGGTCAGATGGCAGTCGCTCCACTGTAATTACCTGATCTTCCAAAACCTGGATCATAGTCAAGGCGGAACCCGGGCGTGGGCCCAGGTGGGTTAATGTCCCGGTTGTACACTCGCGCATGTGGATGTACAACCGGGACATTAACGCCAAGATGATTATGATTTTATATAGTTTATATTATTTTATACTTGATCGTCTGTAACATACGCTCAGACTAATTATACAGATATATGTACTAAGAATGTATTATGTATGGAAAAGTCACGAGTTAAAACAATGTAATTATCTTAATATATTTCAAAATAATCGTGTCTTAGACAAAACAATGTAACTGGTCTGTCTTGTCTGTGTCTTTCTAATTGTCAATTAGCGTTTTGAGGATAAGGCAAACACTAACAATATTGACTCCTTCAAAGCCAGAGGGAATAGACGGTTTCTAGACAGGCAGGGTCCTTCCTCACTACATCGTCACTTACCATCAGATGCGATGTCGTTCAAATGCGTGTTTTAATCAAGCGAGACTTCGTATATTTCGATTATATTCTCAAGGGACAAAAGCTTCAAAGAGTCTCGGTGGTGCGTGATTTAGGCGTTCTGCACGACTCCAAACTTATTTTTGACTCACATATCAACGCTATAGTAGCTAAAGCATATAAGGTGCTTGGTGTCATAATGCGGTGTTCTAAAGAGTTCAATTCTATTAAAACTATGAAGATTTTGTATTAAACGTTTGTTAGGAGTATTCTGGAATACGCATCTCAGGTTTGGAGTCCGTGCTATGCTATTTACAAGTCACGTATCGAGGCTATACAAAAGAAGTTTATGCGTTATTTATGCTATCGAACGGGTCAGTATTATGAATCCAACAATTACTTACGCCTATGCAAGAAACACCACCTTCCTCCACTTCTTAAATGTAGAGAAATAGCAGACCTGAGATTGCTTATCAGAATTGCATCTGGTACTGTTGATTGTCCGGAACTTCTCTCTCGTATTTTTATTAATAGTCTAAGAGCCAGCTTAAATCTGACAACACATTTTTTACGGTATCTGAAATTTCGTCCAGTGAGACTTCTATACCCAGTAAACAAGCAATGGGTACTAGCTAAGCCCGGCCGCGGTAGGTTTGGGGTCCCTCAGGTGAGTCTGGTTTGAAAATTAAGTAAATTTTTAAAGTATTTTACGGCGTCTGCCGTTTTAATATGTTATAATATACCTCTAGAAAAATTGAAAAATAATGATGGCTGCTGATTTTAAAGGTTGCAACATCCTGGCAACCAGTTTTCAAAATTCGAAAAAAAATACAAATTTTAAAGTATTTTACGGCGTCTGCCATTTTTATATGTTATTTATTGAACTATTTTAAGCTAATATTGAAAATGGCTGACATATTTTCCGGTTGTAACTATCTGGTTTACAGCGAAACATTACCTGCAGTCCGTGCATACGTATGTCCACAGTTGTATTTTTTACATTCGTAAAATTTATATAACATTAAAATTATATTAGTAAATGTAAAATTTTTTGGAAATATACAATTAAACGAACACATCTACTACTTTAAATGTGCGTAATAAGGAAAAAAAGGTCCATTATAAGGCTGTAACAAATATAAAATTATTATAAAGATGTAAAAAAAATCAAACATTAATTAGATATATTCATTATTCATATCAGAATATATTTATTTTTGGAAATAATCTGTAATGATGAAATAATGATAAAATATTTTATAATTAATTTTCATCTTCGGAATCATCTCTAGAAAGTGACAAGTCATCTTCATCCACCAAGTCAGATTCTGTAAAAATAAAATACAAATTTTTAAATAAGCAGTTGTGTGGCTTTATATACAGCATATTGAAAAACAAAAATATTTGCTAATGTCATCAACTTAAAAACTTAGTTCTTATATGTAAAATATATAAAACAAGCCAGCGAGTAACTTATCTTGTAAATTGCACTTTTCAAACATTTTATTATTATTATTAGGTGTTATAGGTTAATAGACAAGTAGCATTTCTTCTGATATGTCTATACAAAATTGCGGTGCTGATAATAGCTTTCACTTCCATAACACATACTACATTTTAGTTCACTGAATAATTTTATTAATTTTTCACCAAATGTCCACCTTGTTATTAACAGAAGGGGCGGTTACCTATGAGAGCCTATAGCCCCATGTCTGAGAACCAATTCCAACTATTCACAATTCACAACCTTATGGTATGGCAAGTGATAAACAATATTAGTCTTAGATGGTGTGCGATTTATCCTTGTGCTGTGTCCACGCAATGCTTCAGCACCAAAGTAAAGCTTGTGAGTCTCATTGTTGTCACTCCGTATCCTTATTTCTTCCAGTGTGGTGAGGTTCGATTCTTGTAGTCTTTCCTCATATGACTTTTTCAGTGCTGCCGGTATCTTGGTGGCTCTTCCCTGCACACTCTTGAGAACAACAATGTCTTGTAGAGAGTTTTAACACTTCTCACCTTAGAAAAAACAGTAAGAGACGTAATCACAGTGTGTGTATTAAATTATTCATTTGTTTTCGCATATGGACTTCATGTTGGCGATAAAACGTATTTTCATCAGCCGCATGAACTCCGGCAAACATGCTCCAAGCAAAATATCGCCTTCCAGACATTTTTGGCACGAAAATAATAACTATCTCCAAACGAACCACGTGTTTTCTGAGCATAGACTGCAGGTAATGTATCGCTGTAAACCGGATAGTTACAACCGGAGAAAATGTCAGCCATTTTCAATATTAGCTTAAAATAGTTCAATAAATAACATATTAAAATGGCAGACGCCGTAAAATACTTTAAAAATGTTTGTTTTTTCCGAATTTTGAAAAGTGGCTGCCAGGATATTGCAACCTTTAAAATCAGCAGCCATAATTATTTTTCAATTTTTCTAGAGGTATATTATAACATATTAAAACGGCAGACGCCGTAAAATACTTTAAAAATTTACTTAATTTTCATACCTGACTCACCTGAGGGACCCCAAACCTACCGCGGCCGGGCTTAGCTAGTACCCATTGCTTGTTTACTGGGTATAGAAATCTCACTGGACAAAATTTCAGATACCGTAAAATATGTGTTGTCAGATTTAAGCTGGCTCTTAGACTATAAAGCGCCTGTTAGATCCTTCAGACACCATTACCCTCTTTATGTTCCCGAAGCTACCACCAACTATAGGAGAAATACCTTTCTGTTACGAGCAACTCAAAATTTTAACGTCTTGTCCAAAGTTGTTGACCTTGACCTGTTTAATATAAGTTGTGAATCGGCGAGAAATCGTGTACTTAAGTATTACTTTGACACACTGTAACGTAAGTGATTTTATTGATTGAGTCGAGCAAAGATAATTATTAGGCTTAAGTTGTTGTGTCTCATTAACTGTTGCACTTCGTTTTAAATATTGTAATTTTATTAGTGGAAGCCTATAATTGGCTATGTAATGCTATTATTATTTTTATTGTAACAACTGCTGTTGGCTTTCCTTAAGTAAACAAAAATATATATATATATATATAAAAAAAAAAATTTAACATAAACGAACGACCTCCGTGACCCTGCTCCAAGGGGAACCTAACCAGATTGGATCATAGTTACACATTCAGTCGTCTGAATGTGCAGGTTTCATCACGATGTTTTCCCTCACAGTAAGAGAATCGAGTCAATAAATTACCATGCGAGAATCAATAAATTAGCATTGAACTAATGTACACAACTCAGAAAAGAGTCACTGGTACATGGCCCATAGCGGGATTCGAACCCGGTACCTCTCGCTTACGAGTCGGACACCATAACCACTCGGCTTCCGACGCTCTTATATAAACTACCTAGGCTGAATTCAGTTCTAGATTCCTGTAGCTAAATAGACATAGAAATTATTTATTTTGACATCACAATACTCGTAATACTTACATGGAATAAATAACTATTCTAAATCTCTATTTAAATAAAGAGATTCGAAGATGGCTTAATGCGATGAAAATAAGAGAAACATTAAAATCGACTACAATATACACTTTAAAAACGCGCAACAGGCTCATGCTAAAATGAACTTCGAAGCTATTAAGCATAAAACGACTTCAGAAGTTGAGAAGTCTCCGAGATGAAACGAGATGAACTCAAGATGTTGAGTTTTGTAAAAACAAAAACATATTAAGGAAGTTCTGATTTAACGGCGTTCTTGATAAAAACTCTTTGAGACTTTTCTGTATAATCTTTTGTCTGACTAGGTATTTGTTACTTTTAATGGAGTTAGCATGTTCCTCCAGAGTTTCTTAACATTTGATATTGAAGACCTGAAAGTTAATGCCCTTCTTAATATACTCTTTTAAGCGTCTGTAAGGAACGACTATTAGACTGTTTTAACTTCTAAAGCTCTTTTTGTAGAATATCATTATAATAATATAATTATATATATAAAAGAAAGTCGTGTTAGTTACACTTTTCATAACTCAAGAACGGCTGAACCGATTTGGCTGAAAATTTGTGGGGAGGTAGCCCAGAACCAGGAGACGGACACTTTTTAACCTTCTTTTTAACAAAAATACAATGGTGTAAGGTAGGTGTAGGGTAGGGTAGAACTAGGGGTAGGGTGGTGTAGGGTTAAAACGCTACGCGAACGAAGTCGCGCCGTGTCCACTAGGGTTTCTTATAAAAATTGTACGATCCACACTTAGTATAAAACAAAGTCTCTGCCCGCCGTCTGCCCCTTTGTATCTATGTACGCTAAGCTCTTTTAAACTACGCAACGGATTTTAATACGGTTTTCAACAATAGATAGTCTTTCAAGAGGAAGGTTTATAAGCAAGAAAAAAAGGGATTAAGTAAGTATACGCGAACGAAGTTGCGCCGGGTAAACTAATTAATGCATGATATAAAATAAATTCAGCTCAGACACTTTGGGCTCGGCACTCGTCAAATCTCAAGCGAAAATCTTGAAACCTTCTTTAAAGTGCACAATTTGACGACCTGAGTGGTTCAGCGGTCAACATGCCAGTCAGCCACGCAAGAGGTCCCGGGTTCGATTCCCGGCCGGGCAGAAATTTAAATGATGAATTTTAATTTCTGTTACAGGTCTGGGTGTTCTATGTATAATAAGTATGTATTTAAAAAAAAAGTATATATGTAGTATACCAGTTAGCTAGGACCCATAGCACAAGCTTTGCTTAGTTTGGGGCTAGATGGCGCTGTGTGAATTTGTCCACGATTATTTATTATTTACTATTTCCGATTTGTACATTTTGCGAATTTATTGTTACTGTTTTAAATACAGGAGTTACAAATATAAATTTTACAAAGCAAAGGCAGGCTTATCCCACAATGGGATTTGTTCCAGCCAACCTTAAAAAGTCTAAAAGGACATCCAAGAAGCGGTGGAGGCAATATTATTATTTAAATTATATTATATTATGCACATTGTGTTAATAGTACGTTCTGATTATTTTACATTTTACCGGTTATGACATTTTGCATGTAGTGTACATTTTGCGTTTACTACATTATACGAAGGGCAAATCGATGATTACATAATTTAAAGTTTACTTTGTTTTAAGGTATCGGAGATATTTCACGATTATTTTTTATCTATTTATTCCGAAGACTTCACTGAGTAATTTTTTTTTTTAATGTCATACAGTAGGAAAACAGGCAAGCGGGCCACCTGCTGGAAAGTGGTCACTACTGCCTATAGACATTAGCAACACCAAGAGTGTCGCCAATGCGTTGCCCACCTCTATAACACGTTGCTCTGGCAGCAAAAAGACAAATGCCCCTCCACTGCCAAAGCCACGGTTCCCCAAATCCCCACCCCATGGAGCACTGGAAACCTTACTCACCGGCAGAAACACAACACTATTTAAAAGAGTATTGTTTAGCTGCGGTGTTCTGTAAGGTGGAGGTACTTCCCCAGTCGGGCGGCTCCAATTCGAACGGGATACCCCGCTATGCCCTACCTCTCTTAAATTAACAATATTGTTATAAAACTAGACATACGGCTAAATAAATACCGATATCATATGCCGGGCGCGGTCAGGCTCCGGCTGGCATTGTTGGGCGCTGCCCGGCTCTGGTATTGGCGGGCACGGTCCGGCCGTGGTCGGCGTGGGGTGGGTCTGCTGCGGTCATGGGGCGGCCAACGTGTCAGTGTGTTTCCTTCCTACTTTCCTACCCTCGCCTTTTTGACGATTGAAAGATATATCTTACGTTATAATTAATAAATAAATATTCGTGGGCAAATTCACACAGCGCCATCTAGCCCCAAACTAAGCAAAGCTTGTGCTATGGGTGCTAGATAACTGATATACTACTTAAATACTTTTAAATACATACTTATTATACATAGAACACCAATTAACAATGGTGAATTTGAGTTTTAGTTTGAATAATGTGCTATTTACCTTTGTCGGGCAGAATCCTTTTGCAGCCACTAAAAGTGATTCTCTTCAGACAATCCAAAAGAACACTGTACTCAGCACAATTTTATATTCACACGCATCTGGAACAAGGAAACATAAAAGTCACATTTATGTTTTTACCTATTCAATAAAATGTTGATTTACTTCAAAATGAAGAAAGTAAATGGACACATTTTGCGTCGCGTTGGATATCGTAGTATTGAAAATACTTAAATTATGTATATTATTAACATTCTTAACGAACAGGCAATCAGAACACCTTACTAAAAGTGGTCCTCGTCGCCTATGAACTTTAATAACACCAGGGGTACCAAAGCACTATTCACTCTACCTCTAATACACCTCTGATGTACCTTTTCAACGATCCCATGCCATAGCTCAAAGGAAACACTGTAACTGGGCGCTCATTCCACATACGACTAGTCCGAGCGAGGACCTTCGCGTGGACACCAACAGAGAGTCCACGTAGTGGGGATGAGTATCCAGCCCGCGCTGGATGGTGCGATGGCGGAATTGTGCTGTGGGCACCAGATCAAAAATTTCGTTAAAACATTACCCATAGTACAACCGGAAAAATACACACAGAGAGCAAAAGTCCCTTTGCAGAGTCAGTCATTCTAATTTTCTTGTACCTATATGTATGAATTCGTCGTACTGGGTAATCATAAATAATAAATTGACGGAATAGATGGGCGGGCCTCTATGATATTAGTCGTATTTTATGACAGTCCTCAATACAACGAATATAGTATTGTCAAATTAGTTTATTTTATTTACGTAATACGTTTTATATCTACATATATATATATATATATATATATATATGGCGACATTTGGTTTTTTGACTATTTTATTTATGTTTATTCTATAATAGTAATATGATTTATAAATTCATTTTATTGTTTGGATAGTAGGTATTTATTTATTTAAAGTGGGTATTGCTTGCTTGACGGTGCAGTGTCGGTGGTATATTACGGGGCCCACTGAAAACCAGCGTTGTGGTTCGCGGCAAGCGGCCACAACATTATGCTGAGGAGGGTCCATTTACGCTGGATGCCCACGAAAAATGCCACTTTTTTGGTGTTAAATGTAAATTATTATGTCGTGGCGTCCTTTGTAATAAATATTTTCTTTCTTTCTTTCTTTCTATTGTAAGGAATGAAACGGCATGCTGGAGGAATAGTAGAGGTGGAAGCCAGGCGACAGTATAAAAGCGAGCTGCTACGGGCAGCCGCTCTCTTTTTTGCTGCAGACCACGGAGCGGACAGGACGTATTGTTGCTTATTGCTAATTTCTTTCGTGTATTTATTTTGCTTGGTTTAATTGTTGATTTGATTGTATTAATTACTGTCTAATTAAAATTTTGATGTTAGAATTATATTTTTTTAAACTATTCCTCTTCTGATTCCCAAAAGTATCATAAAATATCAAACGTGTCGTCGAGAGTGCCGATGACCTTATGGTTGAGGGATTCGTACCGAGAGGTACCGGGTTCGAACCACAGAACCGCCATATACTAATGAGTATTTTATTGAGTTATGTACATTAGTTGAACAATAACCGATGTTCTTACGGTGAGCGAAAACATCGTGGTTAAACCTGCACATTCAGGCGACTGAATGTGTAACTATGATCCAATCTGGTCAAGTTTCCCTGTTAATAGGGTCACGGAGGTCAGATGGCAGTCGCTCCATTATAATTAGGTGAAAAGGTTTTCACGGGGTCACTAACGCGTGGGTTACCCTTGCTATTGCAAACGTCTATAGACTGCGGTGACTGCTTACCATCAGGCAGCCCGTAAACTTGTTAGCCACATTTGGGGTATAAAAGAAAATTACGTCATCTGCCAAATCCTGGATCATGGTCAAGGCGGACCCCGAACTCTCGCGTGCAAGAGCACAACCGGGCCATTTACTCCAAGATCACGATTTATTGAAGTGTCGATTTCGTATAGCCGACCAACTGATTTTCGAATTGTATCGTAACAATTATCAGTCAATATAAATATATTTGCGCCGTTTGGAGTAGAAACGTTGGGACCTTATTAATAATAATAATAAATATTCATGAACAATTTCACACAGCGCTATCTAGCCCCAAACTAAGCAAAGCTTGTACTATGGGTGCTAGATAACTGATATATTACTTAAATACTTTTTTTTTTTAAATACATACGTACTATACATAGTACACCCAGACCGGTAACAGAAATTAAAACTCATCATTTCAATTTCTGCCCGGCCGGGAATCGAACCCGGGACCTCTTGCGTGGCAGACCGGCATGTTGACCATTGAAACACTCTGGTCGTCAACCTTGGGGCCCTAGCGCCAAAATGGTGTTCCTAGAGATATCTACCCAGCTAATTGAGTCTACCGGAGACCCACATGCTGGCGCTTACCTCGGTCAGCGTATAAGTCTGACAATTCAGAGAGGTAACGCTACCAGCCTCATGGGGACAGTTCCGCAAGGCAGCCATTTAGAGTCGGTTTTTTATTTGTAATTTTATTTTTTATTTGTGTACCATTTTTATCTAGTCTTAAGTGTATATAATACTGTATATAACAATAAATAAATATCAGTTAAATCAATTGAAACCAAGTACAGAAGCCCGTAGCAAAGTCTCGGCTAATTCAATCCATCGGGTGAACGACAACTCGCAACTTGCTAGTGTGACCATGCTGCTGTAAGTCCGTCTTTTTAGTTGTTTTCACTAGCTATTCCATAATTTCTTTCTGTAGGTTTATATGTGTAACACATGCATATAATAGAGAAAACTTGAGAATACCCGTGAGAAGGCAGGGTGGGTCAGTTAGTAATATTATGAATTTCAAAGTGTCGATGTCGTATAGCGTTCGGACCAACTAATGTATCCCAACTGTCGAATTTGTGGCGCAAGAAATACCGGTTAAATCAATCGAAATACTAACTACAGAAGTGCATAGCGGACTCTCGGGAAATCAACCCATCGGGAGAAAGACAACTCGCTATTCAATTATGTGTCCATGCTATTGAAAGTGCGTCTATGTATCGACATTTTAATTTTCAGCATTTTGACCTGTAGCACATTCGACCTATCCGGTTTAATTCCCGGACGGGCAGAGATTGATTGGTGAATTTTAATTACTTCTCGGATCTGGGTTTAACTATGCATAACAAGTATGTAATTCAGGCATCTTCAGGCAATGAGTAATTCGATGTGCAATTCGAAACCGGTCGCAATTTAATAAAATTGTATAATAAAGTGGAACTAGTGTACAAAAAGTGATTTAATTCATAATAATGGAGTTCCATCATGAAGTGACAACACAAAGTGTTAAATAAGTATGTAATAAGTAATTGTAAAAAGTACGTATTTTAAAGTAATAAGTAATTTGTCAGTTACCAAGCACCCGCTTTGTTTACTTCTAACAGACACTATGTGAGTTTGTCATCATAATACTACTCTATTTTACTATTTTTACTGTTCTTGTCTATTTTTACTATTTTCATGTTTTTATTCTATTTAATAATTTACCTTGGTGCCTATTGTACGCGCTACTGCGTGTTTGTGTGTTTGTGTAGCTGTTTACATATTCTGTCTTTTTTGGCGATGACCTTTAATCGGCTTACTGTCTTATATTAGAATTTTATACATTGGAACATACGGCTGTTGGTTCTCCTACAAATAAATAAATAATTATTATTATTATTTATAAATTGTGTAGTCTTAACAGTTGTCTAGCACCCATTAAGGCTCGACGAATTTGTCCCAAAATTACTCATTTCTTTGTTATGGTGGTTGTAAAATGTTTACTAAATAAATGATTATAAATATCTAAACTTTCTACCAAGCATGTATAAACACACGGTATCATGGCCACCCGAATAGAATTGATAGCAGTCGGCCGCCGGCCCAAGCGGCTTGCGGCGGACTTATGTCGGAGTTTCTTCTCCAATTTAAAATAGTTCGCAGCCAAGGGATTTACTACGTTGCGAAAGAAGACTTGCCGTTGTTACCTTACCTCGTTGCCTTAAGTTCCACTTACTTAACTAAGTTTTAATAGGCTCGTTTTAGCTTTGTTGCGCCATGCCTCTGTTTCTGGATTAATTGATGTAAGCAATGCTTTCCAATTTGGATTGCTATAGGATAGGATAGGTTTGAATGAGTTTTTGGAGCTGGGAACTTAGGAGTTTATATTTGGAGTTGTTATACAACTAAATTAAATTGGTTTTTATTGCTATAGTACAGGATAAATTTGAATGAGTTTGTGGAGCTAGGAACTTGAGGACTTTATATTTGGAGTTGTTATACAACAACATTAAATTGGTTTTTAATAATGGAAACGAAATTGAAATCAGCATTCAATCTATTTCAACATTTAGCATCTGTTATGGAGAGTTACTCTATTGATTCTGGTCTAGCTAACGTCATCTTGACGTTAATGTCCCGGTTGCAATCTCGCGTGAGGGTCTGGGATCCGCCTTGACCATGATCCAGGATTTGGCCGATCAGATAATTACAGTGGAGGAACTGCCATCTGTCCTCCGTAACCCTGTTAGCAGGGAAATCTCACCAGTGATACATAATATTATTATAATGGACGGGACTCACACGCAACGTAACTTTCGATTTGTTTTCCCGACGTTTCGGTAGGGTTACACCCACTGCCTTGCGTCGACTGAAACGAAAGAACCACACTAGGTTTGTAAATAGAATACGCTATTTACAAACCAACACACGAAACTGTACTACCTGGCATGACGATTACCTGGTGTATTCCCATTGTCACCATAGGCTGTGTCCCCATTCATGGGGACAATAATCATTCAATAAAATTGGTTCGAAGGAATGTTGATTGCTCGTTTCGGATGTGGAATGAGCTTTTTTTTGGACTATGCCGTGGCATAATACAAGGTATAGGCGTGACGTTTGCCTGGTGTATTCCCACTGCTACCATCGGTTGTGTCCCCATTCATGGGAGAATTCAATAAAATTTGTGAAAGAATGTTAGGTGCTCGTACTATTCGGATGTGGAATAAGCTTCCAGCCACAGAATATTTTTGACTATGACATGGGATACTTCGTGGCGAATTAAAGTTCTCATTACAGATGGACAACGCATTGGAGGCACCCTGGTGTTGCTGGTGTTATTGTCACACTTGCCTGTTTGTATGCCGTATAACATATATCTAACCTAACCAAACTAGCTGGCTGAAGTCAACCTGCCATATATCTAACCTAACCTAACCTAACCGATAGAGAAATGTCAGAAATCCCCAACCAAGTGTACTTATACTCAAGTATGTTCTAAGGAATTAAAGTGATTGTATTGACACAAAGCTAAGAACGATTTAACTGCTTTTAAATAAAGAAAGCTGCACCGAAATCGATCTATCCGTTATTGAGCTACGATGCCACAAACAGTCACATACACATAGCCTCAGATACACACGTCAAACTCATTACACCCCTCTTTTTCGTCGGAGTTTAAGTAAATTAAAAAAGCTACTTGTGTTCCCAAATTGGACTTGTTTTTACGAAACGGGGACAACAGACACAAAATAAAAAAACTTCTCGTTGTCCTGATAATCTGGCTACATATATTTAGACTACCTTAATTGTATTTCTAAATGCCTGTAGCTATTCTAGTTATTGGTTGATACTAACTAGATAATAAATGCTTTCGGTTAAAATCTTCATAGCTTCATTTCTAAGGGAAACATATCCCTGGTATTACAAACGTCAATAAGCTGAGATAACTGCTTACTATCAGGCAGACCGTAAGCTTGTCAAAATAGTTAAAAAAAAAATTTAGACCCTTGACCCCATCATGGGACCCCATTGCAGAACAGGAATAGCCCAACCGTCTAAAAGGCTACACCAGGGTCGGAATCCGGCAGAAACTGTTTGCTTCGTCGCATTTCGTAGTGTGTTTGTTTTACGCAAATACGGGCGGTACACACACAAAGCTTGGGTGTGAACTGTGGTTTCATTTATCGACTATCCAACCGTATTATTTGCTTAATTAGGTCCTGGTTTTGTGGTAATAATAGTTTATACAACGGTAAATGTTATGGAATTGTAGATGCATTGTTTTTTTACATTATTGTTACATTTTATTTTATCATCTTTATATTGTTTTGTGATGTTTAATTAATTGGTATTATGTATTTATAGTATTGTATTTTAGTGATATAGGTTTATTAATATTAATGAAATATGCCACAGTAATGTTCAGTAGAACAGACTTACCATCTATCCTAGGGTTTACTCTGTTTTTAGATGTTTAAGGTTGCCTGGAAGAAATCGCTTTAAGCGATAAGGCCGCCGGTTGCTTTTATTTGTTTATTTTTTCCTATGTTTTTGTTTTATTCTATGTATAAGCAATAAAGAATTTTTCATTCATTTCATTCATTGTACTAGATAGCGATCCAAATCTCGTGGCAGCAAACTTGCGAGGTGGATGGGTCACCGTTTGATAATAATAATAAAGACATTTATAGCAGCAAGACACCATGCAACAAATTTACAAATAATAATACATTTGCCTTACATTGGCCTCCTGATACCACTGACGAAGGCGAGGTTGGCCAATGCCTCCCGCTGGGGATACTGAGACTGATTGAACAGTCTCGCAAGCCTCATGAATTGGGATTTAATATTGGAGGTAACAGCCAATATTAAATCACGAACTGATCCAAGCAATCTCTACAAATTGGATACAAAGTCGTTTGGCCGCTTGTTGTTCAAACAATGTGTAAAATTATGAGAATAGGAAGTCGTAGGTACTACCTACTAGGCGGTTAAAATGTACTCGCTTGTTTGGGCTTAGTATTTACTAACACGCGTGAGACGACGCTACGAATCTGAACAATAGTTCGTTCCAAATGGATTCGCAATGGCTTACCTTGACCTTGACATTGAATATATGAATACTCCATTATATTAAATTGGAACGAATTTTTAAAAGTTAGTATTGCCATCTCATCTGATGCAGCCGTTGATAGCTGCCTGTCTAGGATACCTGGCTAGGCCTATTCACTCTAGTCTTGAAAGCGTCTAGATAATAATGCTCAGGGGACTCACATGCAGGCAACGCATTTACTTAGCCGTACGCATTACAAAGGTTGAACCATAATCCTAAAATCGTTCATAACTTTGATTGCATACACATACATACACACTCACGTAAGTATCCCATAGGGGTTTGCAGATACTATCTAGTGTCACAAGCTACGATTCTGACACACCTCTCTCGCCTCACAACCTCTTTAAAAATATCTGTGTGAAGCTGCCAGTTGGCACTGACAACACGTTTTTGTGGAACACCTAATAACTAAATGATCAAACGAACTTCCTAGTGTAGTTCGATCGTTATTGTAATTGAGTCGCTTTATTCGAAGACACGTACTAAGTACTAACTGTAGTCCTTTTAATGCAAGTAAGTATATTTACTTATTCTGTGAAACCGTTCTCTGTACCAGATTTAGATATTGGATATATCACCAAATACACAGACTGCCATAACCTAGTTTTCTTCCAAACATGATCCTGTATAGTCTATGGTTGGAAAAATGCCGACCACAGCGTCCTTCGGATCTTTTGTGGGCTCCCAGAGCGGAAGCAATAAGGATGTGCCAATCTGATTCGTTTTCAAATCGATCACGATATTATAGCAGATCGATTCAAAAGAAAGTTTGGATGGGATACTATACTGCACGAAGATCGAATGGGTATGGCTAAAGACGGTTCGATCGATCAGAAAATACTTACAAACATTTGGATGGGTTTTCTCTGGAGAGTATGACTTCAAAATATGATGAATCTACGTTTGTATGGAGCGTGCCTAAGTAACACTCACCTTAATAAGTAATTTTTGTTTGTGTGTTTTACTCAACCTACTATTTTGGCAGGATGCGATTCTAAACCAAATTCAAATTGAATATATATTTTTCATAGCAAACCCAAACTCGATGGGTTCACCATAAATAGTTTAGGAGTTCCTATGGCCACCTTCCGTCTCCATCATCAGATCAGTTCGTTGGTATCATAACATTGCATTGTCGTGCAAAACAGCTCAATCGAAAACCGAGAAAAGGTTCAATGTTAATTGCTAAATATTCTTACGAATAGACACGGGGACATGTGAAACTAAATAAAAGCTTGTATAATCCGCATCATGAAAGAAGAGACTTGTCAAATGGCAGGAGAGGGGATTTCGCGCAGGTAATCGCCAACTAAGCAAGTCGAACCACGTGACCCGCCAAGTCTCTTCTTATTTGACACTAGTTGTAGCTACCGATTAAATCGAGACGTTGCCGATTCTTGATTCGATTTGATCCATCTACCTAACGATAGCTTTGTTGCATCCCTATTCGGAGGTTAGTAATCCAATATTGGCCGAATCGAGTTACTATAACGCACCATGGGCCAGTTTTTTTGTTTGTCGTCTCGTCGCCTGTTTGGCTTGTGGTCAGTGATTTTTATCTACAAAGACATTATGTCAGGTTTTATTAATTATCGCACGGGGAATAGGCATGTTGACTGGATTGAATGAAAGAGATATGTAATGTCGTAGTCAATTAATAAATTTTGATTTGATTTTTATTGTTTGTATGAAACATACAAATGATGGTACTCCAAGAGCGAAGTGGTAATGGTAGCATACATATATTATTGTAAAATAATTCCAATTTCGATTCGCATTTTTTACCTAATTCTTTTTTTTTCGCTCGCATTTTTTTATTATACGTAACTTAAATCCGCTTAACTTTATTTAATTCTTAGGGCGGCTTGCACCAAATTCTTAAACGAATTTAAGTTGATACTTAAACAAAAAACTTCGTACAAAAATATTTGCGTTTCAAAATTTGATGCAAGAAGGGCTTAATCATTACAATCAACTGCTACTAAAAAACTTTGTGCGAAAGAGTTTCTTCCACAACAGCTTTCACAAATCACAAACACCTCCAAAAACTATGTTCGGCCATTTGCAAATTTACTTTGCACAAAATGGCGGAGCAAATTCCCAATTCAAAATTCGCCGTGTTCCAGAGATTGTTTGCTCGCGGCTGTTCCCGCCTGGCGTCTATCCTCATTATAATAATCTTCGCTGCGTTGAGATATCCCAGAGACGGTGTCAAAACTAATTCCTTAGCTTCTGCTTTGACATTGCTCGTCTGGTATTTGTTGTGACACACAGGTAGATATAATCCGCTTATTACCCCAGCGCCGCTAGCACAAGCACTCGCGCACGATATGTGAGAAAGGCGCGATATAGATAATGCTTTCTCTTTCATCTTAGTATTGAGAGAAGGAAACACGCTCTCTTTTAGCGCGAGCTGTTCGCGGGCACACTTGTGCTAGCCGTGCTGGCTAAATTCAGTCGACTAAATGCAAGTGAGAGCAAGTCAATGTTGAATGTATAGCTCATACGATAAGGTCTTTTGTATCACGCCTTTTGGAAAGCGGTGCGCCGCGTAAAAATTACGTAAGTGGTATGAAAATTACCTTATTCTATGAGCAATACATTCAATTTTGACTTGCTCTCAAGGTTTTTGCTACTGAATTAAGCCAAATGTAATATGTGCATAATACCTAAATCTGGTTAACATTGTAAATATTCTGCCTATCCCACCTGTGGGATAGAGCCGTGAGCTGTATGTATATACTAGCTTTTGCCCGCGTATAATTCGGTTATTACCTTCCGGATCCGTTCCCGCGGGAACCACATAAAAGAATGAGTCAAAATGAGCGTAAATCCAATAGTATTTTTCTCGAAAATAAGCCTATTACATAAAATAATACTATGACAATAAGCGTCAAAGTCGCCGGAGAACAGAGATACAGGTACTTACTTACTTCACTGGCTCAGTGACCCAAATATATGGTGTCCTCCGACACAAGAATTCGCCATTGAGAGAATGGGAGAGGAAATACAGGTAATTGATACAAAAAGTACTTTTATTCATAATATTTCTAGAACCTTTGTGTTTGGTATTGTGGATGGTAAATAGAGTGGAAAAGTTAAATATTCAAGCTTGTTATTTGCAGGTCCTCGACGGACATCCCAGTACTAGCGCAACACTGCATTCAAAGGTTTCGAAAGGCTTTGGCTCAGCCGGGAATTGAAGACGAATGTTACTTTCAAATGTTCTGTTGGTGCTGGTTCGATTTCACATGGGATTTTTGATGGATTATTGATTATTTATTTATTATTTTTTACAAGTGGACACGGCGCGACTTCGTTTGCGCACACAACCGTGATATTAACTCCAAGATTATAGTCTACTGCTGGACTGTAGCCTCTCTCACATTAGTGGAGGTTTTTGGAATCTCCACCATTAACAGGCAGGGCGCTCTGAACCAACACTACTGAATGAATTTTGAAAATACTTTCATTAAGGAAGCTACATTATTTTCGAGTGTGAAAGTGTACTTTTCGTCCCGGAAAAGTAAAATTATCTGGCGGAATAGTAGAATGTTTACTGACACTGGGATAGATAATTAATTTCAATTTCAATGTAATTTAAGTAAGTAACAAACGTTAGTAAGACACTATGTACGCTTGAATCTTTGAAACTACGCAACGGATTTTAATGCCGTAATCAACAATAGAGTTATTGAGGGGTTTATAGGGTAGGAGTAGGATAGCGGTAAGGTAGTACAGGGTGGGGTAGGGGTAAGATAGTGGTAGGATCGGGGTAAGATAGTGGTAGGGTAGGGGTAAGGTAGTGGTAGGGTAGGGTTAAGGCAATGGTAGGATAGGGTAGGGGTAAGGTAGCGATAGGGTTGGGATAGGATAGAGTAGGGTGGGAGCGACTACCTATCACATGCAGCATGTGTGATGCACGCTCACTTAAAAGTCTGTCTGGCGGTGGCGTGGGGGCCGGGTCGCTCTTTTCCCTCAAATATGGTTGAATTGGACGATGGCTGGGCCCTGCGTTATACTCGTGAACGGGTGCTGCCTTGGTTGACTGGCTTACTCTTGCTGTAGTTTTAGGTGGTTTTTCTTAATTATACTAGACATACCTATATAATAGTATATAGCGTTCCGGCTCTGCCTGGCATTGTCGAGCACGGTTCGGTCGTGGTTGGCGAGGGAT
Source organism: Blastobasis lacticolella (assembly GCA_905147135.1). Lineage (NCBI taxonomy): Eukaryota > Metazoa > Arthropoda > Insecta > Lepidoptera > Blastobasidae > Blastobasis > Blastobasis lacticolella. Next base: position 14,590,809 of record LR990061.1, read on the forward strand.
ACGTTTATCTACGGCCATAGGGTGGTCAGCGTGTCACTGTGTGTTTCCATCCTACTTTCCTACCCCCTCCTTTTTGACGATTGAAAGAGATATTTAATGTCCTAATCAATAAAGAAATTTTGAATTTTGAATTTTGAATGAATTTTATAAACAAGAAAAAAAGGATAAAAAAATCATCTTGGCGTTAATGTCCCGGTTAATGTCCAGGATTTGGCAAATCAGGTAATTATAGTGGAGCGATTGCCATCTGACCTCCATGACCCTGCTACCAGGGGAACCTGACCAGATTGGATCTTGGTTACACATAATGTGCAGGTTTCATCACGATGTTTTCCCTCACCGTAAGAGCATCGGTTAGTATACAACTAATGTACATAACTCAGAAAACAGTCATTGGTACATGGCCGGAGCGGGATTCGAGCCAGGGACCTCTGGCTTACGAGTCGTAAACTCTAACCGCTCGGCCACCGACGCTCTTTTTAAGCAAGAAAAAAAGGCTGGTAGAGGTAACGTACGTATACGCGAACGAAGTCGCACCGGGTCCACTAGTACAAACTAAATCCATATCTTAGTAACACACTGCCCAACAAACGATGTGATCAACGCCCCACAAATCAAGGTATTAGCGTGCGATACAAATGCCATACGATAAATCTCAGTTTAGCTAACCGCTAGTCATGGCGGGCTAATTACACCAAATCTCTCGCTTGCGAGGGAGAGGGTGATTTCGGAAGATATCTGTGCGTCAGAAATTTAGTGTACGGACTTTTTGCGAGAATTTCTGGTTTCCGTATCTGTTTTCGGAATATAGGCTGTAAGAAATAAAGAAACATGTAGACATTTATACACCACGACATGATAAAGTACATACAACACATTAGAACAAATTATAAGTACCTAATATAGGCATTGTTATAACAAAAATACCTTTAAAGAACAATTAAAAGCGTATTATTCATATCAGGTCAGTGACATTTCCCGTATCGGGTCGCAAACAATTAAATTTTACCTATTTTTAAATAGAAATTGCGTGTTCGCTGATAATTTTAATGTGGACGCCTTTTAGGCTAGAGTGAGCGCTGTTCTTATACAGGTGTGCTTCATCTACGGCCGTATTGCCATTTACCATCAGGTGAGATGGCGATCAAATGCTTGGTAGATTGTGAATAAAAAATAATGGGGACACGTGATCACGTCACGTAACGGAGTACCAATCAATCGAGACCATCGCACCACCAGGATCCCCAGCGGAAGACCTTGATCAACCTCACATCGCTAACGAAAAACCAAATATACCTAGGAATGTAAAAACACTCCAAAGCAAATTGCTGTGTCGTGAAATGGCTAATATTCCACTCCATCTAACAGTTAAAATTTAGATCACAAAACGACTACCACGCGACAGGTGACACCCGACTGGCAATGCAAAGTGTAATCCGAGACATCTCCCAAATCAATGTCACGCTCACGCTCGATTGGGAGAGTGACAATGAGTGACATGTTTTTTGATGACTATTACTGACGCTTGTGTAATATAATACTCACACTGAAGACACTTCAAAAGCACTTTTCGGTCGAGATTTGTCTTGAAAAATGAACGAAATTCTGTGTGTTCGAATAAATAGATGTAAAAGATTATTATAGCTTCTTTTTAATATGTGCTGGAGGGATAGCCGAGGGCCTAAAGATTAGTGTACAGCTGTAATTATCCTATATATACAGGGGCAAATGGTCATAGCAAGAATGCAATAATTTTTATTAGGTGGTAGGACTCTGTCAACAACAACGAAATGTCAATGACAAACGAGCAGACAGTTCACCTCGCAGTTCACCGCTCAGTACCTTATAGTAAGTGGTACCTGTCGCCCATAACATCTACAATTCATACATTTAGGTTGCAGGTAACAAAAATGCCGAACCGCAGGTGCGTTGTCACTGTGAGGACTAAGATGAAATGGCTCATACCTGTAATTTCGCTCTTTTAATTGCTGTTAAACAATATGATATTTAGAACAATAATATTTCCATTAACATAAACTACAACAATTTATCATTGGTGTTGAAACTTAGTGCTAAATTATTCAGATCGGCTATAACAAGAGTAATTTACCTGACGACGATATTAAACCCAGCGCATTCGTAGAAAATCAAGGTCAACTATACCTATCAGCTTTAGTCTTAGGCGTAAATTAGATGTAATTATTTTAGGCCTTGACATTGACATTGCGAATACCAGATTTGCACGTAACAAATCACAATGCTACCTTTAAATTCTAGTTGTTTAATTTTCTGTCTGAAAATTGTTAGAATGCTTGGCCATTTACGAGTATCTAGATAGAAGCGTTTTCTGGTGTGCGTTGTGGTGTCGCATATCGTTTACTCGAAATTGGTGCGAAAAACGGTACGGTATTGGGGCCTTCAAGAACCGATCCTACACTTTTCTCAAGGTCCATTTTGCTGCCAGAGCAACGTGTTATAGAGGTAGGCAACGCATTAGCGATACTCTTGGTGTTGCTAATGTCTATAGGCAGTGATGACCACTTTCCATCAGGTGGCCCGCTTGCCTGCTTGCCTACCGTTTGACATTAAAAAAAAAATTGGCGGCGGTGATCACTGCTCACTTACCAACAGGTAAAAAGCTCTCTAAAGCTATTGAAATAGCAGGTATTCTTAAGCTAGTACGACATTGGGGCCTTCAAGAACCGATCCCACACCTGTCTCAAGGTCCATGAGCGGCGATGATCCCCATCAGGTGACCCGCTAGCTCGTTAGTCTCCCTCAATAATAAAGAAAGAGTTCCCGGCAGGAATTACGGATTTACCAACTCCCCAGTAGCTCCTCCACCAATTTCTGTATCAGCAGTCTACATAGCGGCGCCTATTTCGCACTCGGTTGGTTTTTGCAGCGCCCCGGTTCCTTAGTAATGATAAATCTCGTCGGAAGACGCATTTTACGCGGTCCATGCGATGGGTTGAAGTGGGTATTTGGATGTATATTCGTGTGATAGTTTTTTTTGTACTAAGTAAGCATTTTTAATATCATTATATTACATCGATGGAGTTTTGAGAGAAAGTTTACATGACACTGATATAAAATCAACCACGAAAATGTGACTACGAAATAAAGATTGTTAGTTCAATCCACAGCTCAAATCAGTAGACTTATCGAGCTAAAATGTAATAAAGTGAAGGGAGAGGGTTTTTATACTGTGTGTGTAGGTGACAGTTAGATATTTAACATTAAAATGAAAGAATGAAACGAGGAAAGTATTAAAAACATTGGTAAAAAAACATCATCGTATTAACACTTATTACTTAAATACATTGTTTCCATTTGACACTTATGATTATTTTTAGTTTTTTCCCAGTTTTCCAGAACGTCAGCTTATGACACGAACCAAGCACCCATGGAGACATTTTATATCAATTTGTGCGAACATTGTCAGATTTAGAATTATACGTGGGGGACACTAAGTAGGGAATGTATCTTGGGTCGTGACACATATTTTGATAAACAAAGATTATGAAATATGTATTTTGGCATCCCGTTTGTTTGAAGAGATATATTTTATTCCGACATACGAGTGTGGTATTTCATTTTGTGGAAGCGCATTATATTTCCTTGGATAGACGTAAACGTTTTTAACCCTGGGCCCGTTTATACGTCACCGCTTGCAAACCGCGTACGAGTCGTGCCCGCCTGGTCACCGCGTAGCAACCGGACAGAAAACGTGTAGTGTACGCTATTAGCGGTGACGATGCGGGTGCGGCGCGACGACTGTGCGAGTGCGACACGATTACTGTGCGGTGAGTAAGCGGGTAAACAATGAGTCATGTATAGAAACAAAAATTGTTTAAACATTTGGGACAAATAGTGCAAAAATCATGTACGTGTGTATGGGATCAAAGTTTAAGCTCCGCTTGCACCAAATTCTTAATCATGTTTAAGAATGACGTACAATTTTTTTTAAATATTTTTTTTTGTTTAAAATTAAATTAAATGCGTTTAAGATATTGGTGCAAGCCGCTCGTAATGTGTGATAATGAAAAAAATTTAGTTTTTGTTCTTCCCATAAAACTTTTTCACACCCTTTCGGTTTACGTACATGAACTCCCTTTTTGCTCATCTTGCTTTTTGCGCTTTAATTTCCTTTCCTACGTCACAGCCCATAGACCGAGCATCGTAATAGAAAAATATATTAGATTTGCAAGTACCCCGAAGGAATGCCTGAAGCTATAAGTGTATCGAACGAATCCTGAGTCAGGGCAGAATCCGATCCCCCTTCACTGGGGTGAAATTGAATCAGCCCGGTATCCACCGAGGTAGCGATCGTATTTTTAAGGTACTCAGTGGCAAACAAGCAGACAGCCCACCTGTACGGCTAGCATAAGTTTCTCTCGTGCGCGATAAGCGAGAAAAGGCGCGACATGTTCTACGTCATCGTCGCTTTCCATCAGCTGAGTTGATTTCAAATGCTAGCCTATTGACAATAAAAATATATATAGATGCTGCTCTTTCATCTTAGAATTGAGAGAAAGAAATAAACGCTACTGGACTATGACATGGGATCGTTCAAGAGGTATATTAGAGGTCTCTTCAGAGGCTGTCAACGCATTAGTGACTTCCCTGGTGTTGCTGATGTCCATAGGCGGCGGTGACCACTTCCCGTCAGGTGGCTAGCTTGCCTGTTTGTCTGCCGTATAGCATAAAAAAAAACTCTCTGAGCTGTGTTGCGGACACACTTGTGATAGTCGTGCTGGAGCTGCTGGTTTAAGAGAGGTAGGGCATAGCGGGGTATCTCGTTCGATTTGGAGCCGCCCGACTGGGGAAGTACCTCCACCTTACAGAATATCGCAGCTCAATAATACTCTTTTAAATAGTATTGTGTTTCTGCCGGTGAGTAAGGTTTCCAGTGCTCCATGGGGTGGGGATTTGGGGAACCGTGGCTTTAGCAGTGGAGTGGCATTTGCCTTTTTGCTGCCAGAGTAACTTGTTAAAGAGGTGGGCAACGCATTGGCGATACTCTTGGTGTTGCGAATGTCTATAGGCAGTGGTGACCACTTTCCATCAGGTGATCCGCTTGCCTGTTTGCCTACCGAATGACATATAAAAAGAGCGGCACTGTCACCCATAACATCCACGATTCTCGCATTTCGTTTTCAAGGAATAGTAATGCAGAGTTTCAAGTAAGAAAAATGCAGAACAGCAGATATGTTGTCACAGTGAGGACTGACACCCGTATGCAGAAACGTTACTATGAGGTGTCAAAGTGAGCGCGAACGCACAGGGTTCCAAATGACAATACTTAAGTGGCGAGCTGTACTATGCGTTCGTCAAAATGAATAGCAGGTATCATCATCACAGCCCGTAACAGTCCACTGCAGGACTAAGGGCCTCTCCCACGAAAGGGGAGGTTATTGCCATAATCTCCACGCTTTGCAGGCCGGTTGGAGATCGCAGTGTTTAAAAATAACAATGGAAAATGCTGCTGCCCTTTTTCCATACTACGGAGACTCTTGATCTTTTGCCTCGAAAACATTAGTCGCCTTGTACGACACCCATGAGTGTAAGGGGTTGGTGCTATTCTACTCTGCCGGACACCACACGGTAAATAGCAGGTATATATTTATTGAATGCAGTGCGTTCACTTAGCAGACGAGCATTGTGAAGACGCATATTCACGCTACTTTAGAAAGAAAGAAAGAAAGTAAATATTTATTACGAAGGACGCAACGACATAATAATTTACATTTAACACAAAAAAAAAGAGTACATAAAACACGGAGACAATTATAGGGTTCCCAGTGGCATTTTTCGTGAGCATCCAGCGTAAATGGACCCTCCTCAGCATAATGTTATGGCCGCTTGCCGCGAACCACAACGCTGGTTTTCAGTGGGCCCCGTAATATCCCACCCACACTGCACCGTCAAGCAAGCAATACCCACTTCAAATAAATAAATACCTACTATCCAAACAATAAAATGAATTTATAAATCATATTACTATTATTGAATAAACATAAATAAAATAGTCAAAAAACCAAATGATATAAAACGTATTACTTTACTTAGACAAGTATTGTTTGTGAATACTGGTGTAAGACGACATGCCTCATATACAAAGCATTGTTGCTTGACGGCACATATAGATAAGGCAGTAATGCTCACTCTGGCAGATTCCTCAGTCCTCCTTAAATAGTTATAGACAGAATCCTACTGCTGGTAAAATAAATTTAATTTAATCAGAGTATTCCACCAGACTTGGATGTGGGCGTGACAATCCGTCACTGCGAGTGACGCGGGTGTCCCGCTGTTACCAACAATTATTAATAGTACAAATACTGTACTTTAAAATATAGTCTGTGTTGTATCCGGCTCAGTAGAATGTATAGTAGGTGCCAAATAGAGCGGCTAAAGCGGTCATTACCCTCTCGGTCAAAATATATTCATATGTGGTTAGAGCGATTTTTGTAATACTTCATGTCATAATATTTGTCAAAATCTTAAATGGAACTTATTTGTAAAAGTACCGATTTAGTCAATCATTGTCTAACTTCGTTTGAAATGACTAGTAATGGCAAATGGGAAACAATGGACTTATAATAAAATGTTCACTGCAAGCTTCTGTTTCATGAAAATTATATTAAACTATTGTGCATAATTACTTATCATCATCAAAATATTTGGCGTTTGACGCCAAGATCATTTTATTATTCTCTAAATAATTAACAGGGATTCTCTAATTAATTACAAAGAACAAGAAAACTGTAGCCTCAAGTTGTACTCTCGTAGCTTTACAAAAGAGCCACACCTATTTATTACAAAATAAATGCCAGTATTACACCGCTTACCGTCGTTTTAAAAACTGTGCTGTTTAGATTCCTACAATTTCCGTTGTAGCCTTAATATAGGGCCCGTTTTACTTCAAAAGCCGACTAAATCATTTCTTATTCGAACCATAAAATTGACCATTTATGTTAATCTACAATTCCTAGGCATTTTATTAGAGCCCTAGCACAAAGCGGGCTGGTGAATTTATTTCTTCTGATCATGACAGAGGTCTATTATTTTCCAATTACTCTCTATAGGCTTTCTGAACTCGTTTAGGCTGTTTCGTGTATGGTATTATCATGTTTTAGTATATTTTATTGCTTTTTAAAGGCCTGTAGCTTTTGCCAGAGTCTTCGACTGCGTAAAATTCGGTTATAACGTTCCGAAGTTGGAACCCGATTCCGTGAGAACTACAAATTTAATTTCGGAATAATTTTCATCAAAACCCGTGAGTCAAATCAAAAGGGTGAAGGAATAACAAATTTTAATATCCATCCAAACATCCATCCATTCTTACAAACCTTTATATTTATAATATGAGTAAGTACCTAGGACAAAAGTGCCCTTTATAGAACTTCCGTAGACCTCATAGTGGTTCGAAAAATATGTTCTCAATGATTTTTTAATAACAAGCTTTTCATCGCTTGAATTTCTACTTTATCTGAATAGGTACGATTCTGATTTGACTCGAACAAACATAATCACGTTAGCGTTAATGTCCCGGTTGTGCTCTAGCGCACGTGGGCCCGGGGTCTGCCTTAACCACGATCCAGGATTTGGCAGATCAGGTAATTACAACTTCTTTACCACACACGCACACATCAACTGCCCATAACAGTCCACTGCCAGACTTGAACCTCCACCGCATTAGTGTGAAATGACAAGTTTGTTGAGAACATAGTATGAAACCTAAACTACTGAAATTTTATGAAACATAACTAAGAACCACGGTCTGTCATGTAGTCGTAGCGCAGGCCGAATCTCCAGACACGCGGCAATAAATGACGTCATCCGAAGGGCGCTTGTCACCGTCAACGTACCGGCCGTATGAGAGCCGAATGGTACCGTACGTGACGTTGGCAAGAGGCCTGACGGCATGACGCTCATTGCTTGGAAACGTGGGAGGGCTGGCGCTGGTGTGGGACGTACTTGCGTGGACACTCTGGCGCCGTCCCATGTAACCTCTACCGCGCGCAGCGCTGGAGCTGCGGCCTCTGCTGCTGAGGACCTCAAACATAGGAAATATGAAAGCCTAGCCCAGGACTTCATATTTCAGCCGTTTGGGGTTGAGACGTTGGGATCGTGGGGCCCTGATGCTTTAAAGTTTTTTAAAGTTTTAAGCAAAAAGCTGATTGACACCACAGGTGACCGGAGAGCTGGCGCGTACCTCGGACACAGGATAAGTATTGCTATCCAACGAAGCAACGCAGCTAGCTTTCTGGGCACCATTCCGCGGGACAACGGTATGGATGATTTTTTTTAATATATGAAATTTTAGTAATATTTTGTCTCCATACTGTAGATATAATTACTATAACTATTAAACTGTCATTTTGACATTATTTGTTATAGCTAGGTATTAATTTTCTATTGACATCTTAATTATTATGAATTGTTACGATATTGTTATTTTTAATAATTTAAATGACATGGATTAATACTATACGTATCAGATTTTAATTACTTAAATGTGTTAGACAAGACAAGTTAGTATAAACAGATCATAGGTACCGTTCGCATCGACACTGTGCTAGCTTGTATTTGCTTTCTGCTTTCATGTGCTTTTTTTGTTAATTATTATGTAATTTTTCTTTTCTTCTGTGTTACAAAATATCGTGTTTTCCAAATATTTGTTTTGTGGTGTTTCTGTTTGTGTAAATAAATATTTCTTATCTTATTCTATACACAAAAATTATAACACCCGGGTGTCAAAAAGCGTGACGTTTTGCTATGTTACGCGCTGTCCTAATTGGCAATTGGTGTGACGGGCGGTTTTGTGGTTTCCTATTAGTCGGGCGACGTCCGGCGTACGACCTTGGTCGCACTACCGTTGCTAATTAGGACACCGCTTTATTCTCTGTTCTTCATTTCTCTTGTATTCATGTATGTTTGTCTAGTTGTTGTTTCATCATTTTATGTTGTTTGTATTTAAATGGTTGTATTATCTTAGATAATGATGTATTAACTTAGATAGATAAATTCTTTATTGCTCACACAACAATATTTATATTAAGAAGTTCCCACAAAAAACCATAACTAGTTGTGGGCAAAGGCGGCCTTACCGCTGCAAGTGATCTAACTTAACTGGTGTGGTGTGGAGGTGTAACTTATTTTCTGTTTACGTTTTTGAAATTTGTTTTACGGCCCTGGATTCGAGCCACTGACCTCAAATAATACATCTAAGGAGTTCAGTGATTGAAACTCATGTTAGAGCTTTTATTTAACTTGCACTGTTCGTATGTATGTTTGTAAACGATTATTCGACCATTTCAGTGTTTCCTTTGGACTATGACAGGATCGTTCAAGAGTTATATTAGAGGTCTCTTTAGAGGCGGGCAACGCATTGGTGACTCCCCTGGTGTCGCTGATATCCATAGGCGGCGGTGACTATTTTCCATCAGGTGGCCCGCTTGCCTGTTTGTCTGCCGTGAAACATAAAAAAAATTATTCGACCATTTGTTAGTATCCAAATGATTTGTTGGTATATGTAACTTGCAGGACAATGCATTAATATGGTACCTTGGAGCTAGTCTGATGATGGAGTCGAAAGATGGCCATAGAAACTAATGCACGTTCATTACATCTCTTGGAATGGTCTTAATGAGTAGGTACTATACCGCGCGATAAAAGCTTGTTGGACATTTATTTCATTTGAGATCTTATTGAATCAATATTGTTTGTGGTGTATGTAAAAATGAGCAGTTTTCCAATAGGTATCTAAAGCATTCTTAACCACTCACTAGATGGCGCCCCGACAATTTTGGTAATTGATAATCGCTTGAAATAGGTTCTTAGCAAAGAGGATATAAACACTGGGAACGTTGTATTGGATAATATTGTATTTTTCAATAGTTTTAAACCATTTTAGAGGTTGTAATAATAAAGTAACATAGTGCCAACTTACATAAATATTTCTTCATACAGTTCGTTCAACCTTTTATATGAATAAACATTTTATTTCTAAGTATAGTATTTATTAGTTGGCTGCATGAAATCACTGCCACCATCATACAGATTAGAAAAAGGTTACCAAAATTGTAGGAGCGCCATCTATTGATGCTTTTGAAACCAACTGACAATACCTACTGGAAAACTCCTCATTGCGGTAGTAACGATACGAATATCCCTCTTTCCTAATCCATTAAACAAAACGGATATCAAATCACCATTACGCCGAGGCTGTTAGAGCGAGGTCAAATCACAACAAACACCGCTATAAATAGGCCTTACCTATTAGAGAATATGAAAATAAAACCATTGTTTATCGACGCTTCCATTAGCCTAACAAACATACTGACAGCGCTATAATTTACTAGCAAGTTGGTCACACAAATGAGTATTGAATGTTTCGAAAATGGATCCGGATTTGTTTTGAGTAGTTAAGCCTCTATTGTGAGGTCGTAGTTCATTGAAACAAATCAGGGAGCCATTACAATATTGTAATGGCTCCCTCATCGAAGGGACTTTGGCTCCCTGTGTGTGTTCTATCGGCTGTACAATGGGGAGTGTTCCGAGGAACTTTTCGATCTGGCGCCCACAGCATAATTCCGCCATCGCACCACCCGCCGTGGGCTGGGTACTCATTCCCACTACGTAGACCCTCTGTTGGTCACCACGCGAAGGTTTGAAAGAACGTTTCTCGCTCGTACAATTCGGATGTGGAATGAGCTCCCAGCCACAGTGTTCCCTTTGGACTATGACATAGGATCATTCAAGAGGTATATTAGAGGTCTCTTCAGAGGCGGGCAACGCATTGGTGACTCCCCTAGTGTTGCTGATGTCCATAGGCGCGGTGACCACTTTCCATCAGGTGGCCCGCATGCCTGTTTGTCTGCCGGATAACATAAAAATATGTTTTGTGCACTTTACTTTAGGTTTGAATAAACCACTTTACATAGTAATTTTTGTGGTGGTTTCGTGGGTGTACATACGAAACTTTCAATAGTTATCTGAACTAGCTTTAGTCCGGGTAAAATTCGGTTTAAGGAACCACATTGAACTTCGGAATATATAATAACCCACAAATTTTTGTAAACTGTTATTGGACCAAATAAAGGTATGTCTATGTCTATGTCTGATGTGACCGGCGGTGGACACCACTTTCCGTCAGGTGGCCCGCTTGTCTGTTTGTCTGGTAAAATTACTAATGAACAAAATTATGTCGCTGCAGACTTGTCCCAAATGTTTATGCAATTTTAGTTTGGATACTAATGACAGAAAGCTTATTTTATGCTTACAAATGTAAGCAAACGCGCAGCTAGTTAATTAATTGGGCAGCGCCCGCATAGTCCTCGCACAGTAATCGTGTCGCACTCGCACAGGATAGGTCGGCCCAAGAAACGATTGCTTGACATCGTCAAGAATGACATGCGTGCCAACAAGCTTACCGCCGAGGATGCCGAAGACCGAGCGAAGTGGGTCATGACGAGTAGGAAGGCGGACCGCGGGACCCCGCGTGCCGCGCGGGAGCGCAACCGGGACATGATGACGAGATGATGAATGCACAGTGTCTAAGATAGGTTCCGTTTTCTACCACAAGATGTCGCTGGGCGTACTTTAGAACGCGCTATCGAATTCGTTTTGTCACCATATATAGGGTATTTAGTAGCGAGAGTGTTTTGAGAATAAAAAGTGTAACAGAGAATAAAAAGTACAACAGTGAGTAAAGCATAACGTGTGTGAGTTTTATTTAGAGTGAATTTATACATTGGTGCCGAAACCGGGAAGTGAACTGGAACAGTGGACTTGTAAAAATCGTGAGTTATAGACTTAGAAAAATCGTTAGATCAGAACTTAGTGCAATTCGTGGTAACTTTGGACTTGTAAAAATCTACGATTCGTGTTAAAGACTTTGAAAATATTGTGTGTGATATCGTAATAACTTGTGAAAATTTACGATTTGTGTTAAAGACTTTGAAAATATTAGCAACATTTTGGACTTAGAAATATTTTGTGTGATATCGTAAAAACTTAGAAAATTTACGTCAATTCTACTTAAACTTGTAAAATTTTACGCTTCAAATCGAACATTGAAAATATTGGCCTATACTTTGGAAATTATTGACAATGGCAGATAGATTAATAATCATTCAAAATGAGTTGTTGGAGATACTTAGGAAGTCTGAACTTAACTATAAAAAGAGTCCAAAAGACAGACTAAAATTACCTTATATTGAGACGAGATTGGAAGCTTTAGAGGAACTTTGGCAAGATTTTAAAAAGCGACATTACGATATAGTTTCTTGTGCATCTTCAAGCGAAAGAAAGTCATCTAAGTATTTTACCGATGATATTTACGATCAATTTGATGAAGTGTACACTACATACAAAACTACGTTGAAAACAGCGCTTAATGAGTTCGTAAAGGAGCCAATAAAAGAAGTATGTTCGGAGCCAGCTAAAAATGTGGACGTTCAACTACCTAGAATACAGTTGCCTACTTTTAGCGGAAAGTACGATGAGTGGCAAGGGTTTTATGACATGTTTTCTGCTTTGATACATAAAAACAAATCGTTATCAAATGTTCAGAAATTACACTATCTAAAGGGTAATTTATCAGGAGAACCAGAGCGGTTACTGCAAAACTTTCCTACTACTGACTTAAACTACGACGAGGCATGGAAACAGTTAGTAAGGCGGTACAATAACAAAAGGTACAATGTTAACGCCGTTTTAAAAACCTTCTTTTCACAAAAAGTAATTATGTCAGAGTCAGCCAGCGAAATTAAGCAGTTATTGGACACTACAACGTCATGTCTAAAATCTTTAAAAAATATGGGCATTCCAGACATTTGTGATGTAATGGTAATATATATTGTAGTATCTAAATTGGATACTGAGTCGCATAAACTATGGGAACAGCACATGTCTGTGCTATCAGAAGACTTGTCGACTTGGGAACAACTTGTAGATTTCTTGGAATCCAGATTTCGTAGTTTAGAAATGATAGAGGCGGGTAAAGCGACGAATGCAACACCGAGTTACAAATTTCGACCCTCTGCTAAAACAAAGTCATTTCACGCAGCCGTACAAGATAATCGTAAAACGGATATAACCTGCTCAATGTGTAACGATCAACATTATTTATTTCACTGCCCCAGTTTTGACAAACAAACTGTAAACCAGAGAGTAGATTTTATACAAAGTACGAGGCTTTGTTTCAATTGTTTGTCACCAAATCATGTAGTCAGTAAATGCCGTCAACCGACATGCTGCAAGAAGTGTGGAAAACGGCATCATACTATGCTACATTTTGAGAGAAATAGTGCTGTTGAGGATAGTACAAAGGATGACAAGAACGATAGAGGTAAACAAATACAGAAGACATCATCATCTGCGGAGACTAAACTTGTAGCTCACTTTGCAAAAGGAGAACTTCAGAGTTACAATGTTTTACTAGCTACAGCTTCGATTTACGCATCATCGACATATGGAAGGAAATACGCCATTAGAGCTTTGCTTGATCAGGGCTCACAAGCGTCTTTTATTACTGAGTCTACTGTACAGTTACTCGGTCTTAAACGCATTCCTGTAAATGGTGTGGTGTCAGGTTTGGGAGATAGTCAAACGCGAATTAAACACATGGTAACACTGAAAATAGAGCCGCGTCATAATCCAGATTTGTCATTACAAATAAATGCTTATGTGTTAGGTACACTAACATCGATGCTTCCAGATGATAAGTTGAATGCTTGTGAGTGGATAGAGTTACAAACTTTGGAGTTAGCCGATCCAGGTTATGCAAAACCAGGTAAGATCGACATTTTATTAGGAGCAGAGATCTACAGCAAAGTCATCTTAAATGGGATTGTCAAAAGTCCACATGAGAACCTCATAGCACAGAATACAGTCTTTGGTTGGGTATTATCGGGTAAGGTTTCTAAAAACTTGTCTTCTAGATCAGATGGAGTTATAAACATGCATGTACAAGTGAAAGAAGATGATTTGTTGAAACGATTTTGGGAGATAGAAGCGGAAACCGATAGTATTCAGAAGAAACTAACTGATGAGGAGATAAAGTGTCAGAAAATTTATAACGAGACTACGACTAGAAATGAGTGTGGAAGGTTCGTTGTGAAGCTACCTTTTAAACAAGCTGATCCAGAGTGTCAGTATGGAAATTCGAGAGAGATAGCAACGAGGAGGTTACTATCTTTAGAGAGAAGGTTGGCTAACGATCCTTACTTACGTCGTGAGTATGAGAAGGTAATGGAGGAGTACCTTGCTCTTAATCATATGACTGCTGTCGACGAGTGTGATATAGATAATCCTAAAGCAGTGTATCTTCCTCACCATGCGGTAGTGAGGGAAGATAGAGAAACCACTAAGGTTCGTGTGGTTGTCAATGCATCTAGTCCGGGTGAAAATGGTGTATCATTAAACGATGATCTGATGGTTGGACCTAAACTCCAGCAAGATCTACGTCACCTTTTGATGCGATGGAGATTACATCCAATATGTATAGTGGCTGATCTAGTAAAGATGTACAGACAGGTACTTGTAGCTAAGGAAGACACAGATTATCAAAGGATTTTGTGGAGATTCAATTCTAGAGATCCAATACAACATTATAAATCATTAACGTTGACTTTTGGAACAGCCTGTGCACCTTATCTCGCAGTAAAAACGATGCAAAGATTAGCAGAAGAGGAGAGATCAAAATATCCAAAAGCAGCTGAGATTACTTTGAGTGACTTTTACATGGATGATCTTATGACAGGATGTAACACTGAGAGCGAAGCTATACAAATTTATGAAGAGATGATAGAGCTTATGAATTCAGGAGGTTTTCAGATTCAAAAGTGGAGTAGCAATAATGAGAACTTATTGCAACACATATCTAGAGATAAACATAATGCAAATGTGTCTGTGCCACTTAAAGGCGACAACATGTTAAAGGTTCTAGGTTTATGTTGGAACAGAAAATCTGATAAATTTGAGTATACTGTTAGCTTACCGACCCCAAAGCATCCCATTACAAAGCGTCAAGTGCTTTCAGACATTGCGAGACTCTATGATCCATTAGGATGGATTGCGCCAGTTGTAGTTACTGCAAAAATTATGATACAAAAGCTTTGGAAAGCTGAATTGGAGTGGGATGAGTCACTGACTGAAGAGTTGTTAGCTGAATGGTTACAGTATCGTCACGAGTTGCAACAAATACGAAATATCACTATACCTAGATGGCTCTATTGTGAACAAAAATTTAACTTAGAGTTGCACGCTTTTTCAGACGCTTCTAGAGCGGCATTCAGTGCTGCAGTGTATCTTAGAGTGATAAATGAGAGTGGGAAAGCGTTCGTGAGTTTAGTATCTGCTAAAACTGCCGTAGCTCCCATTAAAAAGGAACTGTCAATACCTCGGTTGGAACTGAATGGAGCAACGTTAGCAGCTAAACTGTTGAATGAAATAATGCAAGTTATGAATATACAAAAGAACCAACTATTTGCGTGGACGGACTCAACAATAGTTTTAGCTTGGTTAAAAGGAGGAGCTAGCAAATGGACAACTTTTGTTAGTAACCGAGTCTCAATCATTCTTACAATATTAGATTACGAACAGTGGGGACACGTGACCACAGACACAAATCCGGCAGATTGTGCATCGCGAGGAGTGAAACCTGAAGAGTTAAAGAATCATCACTTATGGTGGAATGGTCCTGAATGGCTATCTGAGTTTAAACCACTAGAGAAAAAGAATGATCATGTAAGGGAAACACAAGAAGAAGAAAGAGTAAAATCCTTGACGATCCCCTACCCCTGACACCAGGTCATTTTTTTATAGGAGAATCATTAATTAATGTTAGTGATGTAGATTATTCAACCTGTAATTTGTCAAATTTAGAAAGATGGAAATTAGTCCAAAAGATGGTTTATGATTTTTGGGAAAGGTGGTCTAAAGAGTATTTAGTTAATTTAAATCAAAGATATAAATGGACTTCTAAAAACTCTGAACCTAATATCGGAGATATTGTTATTGTTAAGGAAGATAATATCCCACCTTGTAAATGGTTATTGGGTAAAATTGTTCAAAAACATACCGGCCTTGACAATGTTACTAGAGTCGTAACACTTAAAACTAAGAATAATATGTTAAAGCGACCTTTGAGTAAACTTTGTGTTTTTTAGATAAGCAAACCCTGTAATTTCAACCATTCTTACGCCCATGTGTATGATAGCTTATTAAGTGATGTCAAGGTGGGCGGTTAATAGTTGCTATTTTTTTGTTTTTATTATAAGTTTGGAGTTAACTCTACCTGTTTTGTTAGTTGTGTGTTAACTCTACTTTTTATGTTAACTGATGTTTAAAGTGTGATGAATATTTTAAAGGACAAGGTCCTTGGTGGGCGGAATGTCTAAGATAGGTTCCGTTTTCTACCACAAGATGTCGCTGGGCGTACTTTAGAACGCGCTATCGAATTCGTTTTGTCACCATATATAGGGTATTTAGTAGCGAGAGTGTTTTGAGAATAAAAAGTGTAACAGAGAATAAAAAGTACAACAGTGAGTAAAGCATAACGTGTGTGAGTTTTATTTAGAGTGAATTTATACACACAGTCATCGTGCCGCACCCGCGTAGTTACCGCGTCGTGTGCGCGCCAATAGGGTAGGCTGCGCGTTTCCTGTCCGGTTGCTATGCGGTAACTATGCGCGCCCGAAGCATACGCGCTTACTATCCAGTTTGTAAGCGAAGGCGTATAAACGGGCGCTCAGGCTCGACAGAGCCTTCTGACTCCAGCTAGCCTCTTCTTCTGTAGTCTTACCTTATCTATAAGGCAGTTTTTATTCAATCACCGGAATAAAAGTCACTTTTAAGCTGGTTATTATTACCTGAAACAACAAATAAAATCCAAATAGAATACGAGTTTTTTTATACGACTATTAAGGAGGCAAACAAGCTTACGGCCTGCCATGGTAAGCAGTCACCGCTGCGGACGTTTCGGAGAAGTGGTCAGATACAATTTTATTTAAACATTAGGGGGATCTCTACTCTGCCGGAAAAGTCGGGAGGCGCTACCATGGGACCCGATGCCAAGAATGACATAATTGTACTAATATGACAGTGACTAGGCGGTACAGTCAAGCTTCCGCTAAAATTACACCAAAATAGAATGACAATGGCGTGAATAAATACCAATACATTTTATACGGTCGTCTACTTATTACAGGTACGTGATATAAAAGACACTCACAAGGCCAAAGCTTATCTGTTGCCATTCAATTGTAATTATTCATGTTAGTTTTTTTGTATAAAACTATAAAATGGGCGCTTTTATAATTTGTAACGTGACGATATTATCGTGGACCTCCACGATATAGGGGAGAGGTGGCATGAGAGGACATTTATGTTGTAAAGACTCCTGTAGTAAATGCTCGCAAGTGGGACGGGAACTGGAGCAGAAATACAACCTCCAAAATTATATTTTTAAGCCGTTATTTTGGCTTACAGTTATCAATAATGGATTTATACTTCAATTCAGCCCACATTTCACACAGCACACATTTTACATTAAATATGATTTTATTTTATAATGAACTCAGCTCGCGGGCACAAATGAGTTTCATGATTTTAAAAGTAGATAGTATATTTTTAAGAGTATATTTTTAAAAAATATATATAAAATAGAATACATAATGTTAGTACTTACATGCAAATATTATGAGGTGGATGGAGGGAGCACTCTTGTAAGAAAAACAGTAAAATAGGTAATAAAAGTCAGAATAACGGAAAGACAAGAAACGGCGATGCTTTTGTCACGGACGATTTCATTTTTATGTGAATGCTAAATTGGGACAACTAAGCGACAAGTTTTAAAAAGAGACCACAAGGAAAACACCGATGTAGGAAAATGACCATTTAAAACTTAGACAAGTTAAAAATAAGACAAGTTGGGAAAATGTGTGAAAAAGGAACAAATTTCAGAAAATTGCGTAGTCGTCCGAAAGGCTTCAATAATATATGTATGCCCGATATCTGGAACATCTGATGTGAAACTTTTACTACATTATACACATGACCTTAGCCTCTGGACAACTAATGAAACCTGCTTAAGACTGCTACTCAGCAGCCACAGCAGCATTGTAAAATAGCTCTTTCTTTAATTACTACCTGGACAGGTTTTCCCTGTAGGGTACAACATGGACTCCTTCAAGAAAGGGGTTAAAAGGTTTTACGGGGTCGGCAACGCGTGGGTGATGCCCCTGGTATTGCAAACGTCCAAAGGCTGCGGTGACTGCTTACCATCAGGCAGGCCGCAAGCTTGTTTGCCACCTTAGTGGTATAACAAAAAAAAAGTAGCCAAAAAAGAATAAACTGTCTTTCTCACAAATAAAATTGTATTGTAGTCGGCAACAATTACACCATACTGTATCACGACAACACGAATTAATTGATCCTAGAAATAGATATTTTAAAAACGTTTAGGATCGGACGTTTAGGGGTTATTGTTTATTATAGTAATGGTATGAGTTCTATTTATAACTGTTTATCTATCACTATTAAAGCACTCCTACATTTTTTTTTAATATTTTGACTAGCTAGGCATTTGACCGCCACCTCACCTGGTGGTAAGTGAGGATGCGGCCGATGATGGAGCATGCCTGTCTAGGCACAGCCTATTCACTCTAGCCTTGAAGACGTATGTATGTTTTTATGTAAACTCTTTATTGCTTAATAAATACAGGAGTTACAAAAATAATTTTACACAGCAAAGGCTTATTCCACAATGGGATTTCTTCCAGCCAACCTTATGCAGTCTAAAAGGAAATCAAAGAAGCGATGGGGGCAATATTGAGCTAATAAATAAATTATATTTGAGGCGTCTAGATTAAAAAAATAAAAATAATGAAAAATGTTTGTTTATCTTTAGTGTTATTGGTGAATTTCAGCATAAACAAAGCAATATAAGGAGTAGGAACCAAATAGTCGAAACTGGCCGTTTAGTAAAAAATACGAGGTGCATATTCAAAAAAGGAACGCTCATTATTGCGAGTCCTGACAGTTTAACGACCGCGCTATGATGTAGCGCCGTGTAAATTTGGAAAAAGAACGATAGCCACAGATAAGAAACTCCCAGTAGGTCGTCTTCGGGCAAATCACTGAAATACGCGTGAGCAGAAACCTAAAGGAATCTTTCAGGAATACAGTGTAGCTCGTAAACAATTCCAAGCTTTAAAGATGTAAAGAGTTTTATGGATTTTCATTTAGAAATTTATATTTTTTTTCGAGATATTGACCAAAATTTAACCTTTAACCTTGACTTACGAACGCTGAACGAGTACCTCATGAATCCATTTATGTTATTCTGCTATTGACAAATCAGTAGATAGCCCTAAGCGTTAACTGTCGCCTACCAACATATGTGGTTCAGGCAAAATAGAATGCGCAATGTAAATAAAGGTGCGTTGTCACTGTAAGGACTAAGATGAAATGCGTCGTGCATGTAATTGCGCTAGTAATGTTGGTCTTCAGACCAGAACACAATAATGTAAGCAATGTTGCTTAGCATAAATAGATAAGGCGGTGGTACTCACCCAGGCGGACTCCTCAGGCAGAGTCCTATCACATAATATAGGAATAGAATGTGCTTTATATATGGCAATACTAGTCACAAATGTCAAGTTTGACAGTTTATTGTTTATTTATTAGCAATCGAGTAGATTCATGTTCTCAATCATTTAAATACAGTAGTAAAATCTTTGCAAGTGTCGGATCAGCTATTAAAATATTACAGTTCATAGTCAAATATTAGTAAAGTTATTTGTAAAGGTTTGACTTAGTTTCATTACAGTAACACTACTAAATTTTTATCGACATACAAATTTTTTTTTGTGCTACTTAGTGACAAGCGAGCCGACAGCCCACCTGATGGTAAGTTGTAACTGTCGCCAATAACGTCTACGGTTCCTACATTTAGGATACAGGTAACGATGTGAATGCAATACCATAGGTGCATTGTCATTGTGAGGACTAAGATGAAATGCTTCATGCCTGTAATATGGCGTACTGAGGCTTTTCTCTACTGTGTCAGAGGGGTAAGTGATATTTTTCTCACCAACCGCTCGTGTAATTAAGTGGGGGGAATTTTTTATCGGTGTGCGACGTTTCTGAATTTATGGGGGTGGCGAAATTATACGTCATTATATATTGGTGGCACTGGCCGGCTTAAAACCTTGGACATAAAAGTAAGCAATAAATAAGCTTGGTATTACGTTTTAAGTTTTTGCTGTATTTATTATACACAATATAGTTTTGGCGGTGCAGGATAATGGTAGCCGCCAATGTTGGCAAGCGAAGATGGGGAGAAGGTAGAAAAGGGTAATTACCCACCTGGCCGGGTGTTGTGACCAGGGGACCAAGGGTCCGACAGTTGATCGTCGGAAGTTGTATATATGCCGTGGAAGTTGGCACATTTCTCTAGCGCGATGTAGGACTGTTAGCGCCATCTATGTGCGGATGCTTGCCAACCTTGTGTTCGTATACTCGTAATGTGAGTATCGTTGAGTTTCCCTAGTGGAGCGATAGATGTCGCTACATAGTATAACTAGGCGTCGGTGACCGAGTGGTTAAGGTATCCGCCTCGTAAGCGAGAATCCCACTGCCGCCATGTACCAATGGCTCTTTTCTGAGTTATGTACATTAGTTGAATTCTAACCAATGCTCTTACAGTGAGGGAAAACATCATAATGAAACCTGCACATTCAGGCGACTGAAAGTTTAACCATGATACAATCTGGTCAGGTTCCCCTGGTAGCAAGGTCACGGAGGTCAGACGGCAGTTGCTTTATTGTAATTACCTGATTTTCCACAAACCTGGATGATGGTCAAGGTTCAAATCAACCGGGAAAATATTATGAAAATAACGGCGCCCGCCGTTTCGACTCGAGATTTCTTTAAGGTAGCCATTGTTCGTCTCAGTCGATTAAAATACAAATCTGATGCTTCTTTATAATACCGTTTCAGATAGAGCAAAAACAAAAGTGCCGAAAAAAACATATTTTTGTTTGGCCACACCTTTAATTTAAACCCTTATCATCTTAAAATAATAAAGGAGCTAAACGATGCGATGCTAAACGATGATGATTATATTTCCAGGATACTAGACGTCTATTCTAAAGAAACAAAACGAATTAATTAGATAACAGTACAATATATTCGTTAAAATTAGTAAGCGCCAAGCCTTCTGGGCACTTTTCCTAGGACTGTTGCCCTGGGGCAAGTTTATTGTCTTTAGTTTATGATTAATATCGAATTGTCGGCTTTCACCAGGGACTAGAAAAGAAAAAGGGGAGGCATGTGTCCAGCGAACGATTCAGGCTGATATAAATAAATGTCTAATTTAGTTTAGTTTTATTTAGTGTTGATTAGTTAGAAATTTTATTCGAACTAGTAATTAATGTCACTATTTATTATCTAAAAATAACAAAACACGGCAACACAGGACTTGTCGTTTTAAGAGAAATCCGCACAAAATTTCATTTTGATAACTAGCTTTAGCTGTACAATCAACAGCTCAGCTCAACTCAGCATATCGACCTCCAAAAAACCATTATAAGACGACCTAGCATCTCTATAGACGCACATAGGCATGTTAGCTCTTTCGATACTGGTTCTGGGTAGGTTCATAGTACAGGTCGTGAAATGGTATTCAGTGACGTCACACCCTGCGCTAAGCCCCATTGTCCAGAGATTTACAGTCAATAAAAATGTCAGCCGAAGTATCGAATGTAGCTCTCACGCCATTTTTGTCATGCACATTTTTCGGCCAAAAATGGCTGCAGGTTTCGTTTTAATATTTTGCGGCATTTGAGTCACATCATATTACCGCGTTTGGCCTTGTGGTGTCCGGCAGAGTAGAATAGCACCAACCCCTTCCACTCATGGGTGTCGTACAAGGCGACTAATGTTTTCGAGGCAAAAGATTAAGAGTCTCCGTAGTCTGGAAAATGGGCAGCAGCATTTTCCATTGTTATATTTAAGCACTGCGATCTCCAACCCGCCTGCCAATAAATTTGGTTATTTTTGAGTTTTATCGTAGCTTGTCCTTAGCCGGGTTACCAACTATGTCCTTGTCAAATTTTGTGGTATCCAGAAGTTTGGCGTGACAGAGAGACGGAGTATCCTTTCTTAATGAGAGGTTTTTAATTCGACAGTTAAAAATAACAAGTGAAAAACAAGTTTTGTGTCTTTGTAAATAAGCCCTTATGTCAAGTTTGTCCTTAGAGCTAGACAGGAAGAGATATTACTCAAGTCGCGTCGTAAATTGAGTATATGCTATAGCTAAAATATGAGTATAGCTAGCCCATGTTGATAAATGATCATCACCCCGGTAAAACTTGTCCGATTGAAAAAAATATTAATATTTTTGACATACCTATTAGCACCGAATTGCGCGATTTATTGCCGAAGAAAATGTCTTTCTTTTAAATGTCATTTTGAAAACTTCTCATTATGATTTGAGTTTGGTTTTGCCTGCCCCTACAAACAAACCACATTTTATAGTCTTAGGGCCGAATATTCAATCCTCAGATAAAGTTTATCTTCCCGATAAAGGAATACACTGCCAAATTAAAACAAACTATAATCCTTTACAATGATGAAGTAATTATACAATTTTATTTTAGTTGCATTATAACTTATCAGACTGATATGTTTTATCTGAGGATTGAACAATCTGCCCTTAATAAAATACTGCTATTTCTCTTGTGAGTGAATTTCTCTCGTAGCACAGTCCAAATTCTTTGATTTACTGCCTAGTACGATACTCCAATGTCAAGCGAACAAAGTCGGAGAACAAAACCTTCAAACAAGTCAATGAACGTGGCTATCTTAAAATTCCCTGAATAATAGCTAAAAATATAGCCGTTCAAGATAATTAATAACGGGCGATTAATAACAAAAATCGGCAATGTTCTCTGTTAACAAATCTCTGGAAAATTACTTGATGATGGATTATACACAAACGTACCGAAGAGTTGAATAAAAGCCAACTGGGAGCTAATCCAACGCTAATGGGAGGACGACCTCAGTGGTTCAGTGGTCAACATGCCAGACAGCCACGCAAGTGGTCCCAGGTTCGATTCCCGGCCGGGCAGAAATTTAAATCATCAGCATCACAGCCCGTAACAGTCCACTGCAGGACTTAGGGCCTCTCCCACGAAAGGGGAGGTTATTGCCATAATCTCCACGCTTGGCAGGCGGGTTGGAGATCGCAGTGTTTAAATATAACAATGGAAAATGCTGCTGCCCATTTTCCAGACTACGGAGACTCTTGATCTTTTGCCTCGAAAACATTAGTCGCCTTGTACGACACCTATGAGCGTAAGGGGTTGGTGCTATTCTACTCTGCCGGACACCACACGGCTTAATCAATTTTAATTTCTGTTGCGGGTCTGGGTGTTCTGTGTATAATAAGCTTGTATTAACAAAAAAAAAGTATGCAAGTAGTATATCAGTTAGCTAGCACCCATAGTACAAGCTGTGCATAGTTTGGGGCTAGATGGCGCTATGGGAATTTTTCACGATTATTTATTTCTAATTAATCTGTGTTATAGAACTATCTTTTGCCCGTGACTTTGTCGTGTGGATTTATTTGATATCTCTAACTTGAGAGTGACAAATACTTATCCTCACTTATCCTTGCAAACTTTTGCAATCGTACGAATATTTTGATATAAATGCCAAAGATTTGCACTTACTACATTTGGCTAAATTGAAATGAAAGTAAAGTGTAATGTATTGCTCATAGAATAAGATTCTTTTTTGTATCACGCCTTTTGAAAAGCGGAGTGAAGCGTAACATAATATAAGTGATACAAAAATTGACCTTATATTTGCTCTCACGCGTTTTGCTTCTGAATTTTGTCGACTGAATTAAGCCAGGTGTAATAAGTACATTTGTGTATGTTTGTTACCTCTTCACGTCACTTCACTTTTAATTTGGTAGGTGATGTTTTCCCTCATCGTAAGAGCATCGGTTAGCATTTAACTAATGTACATAACTCAGAAAAGAGCCATGTGGCCGCAGGGGGATTCGAACCCGGGACCTCTCGCTTACTCTCGCTCTCGCCGACGCTCCTGTTTTAAATCACTTTTTTCAGGAGCCATCGATGTCCGACTGCAGGTCAAAGGCCTCTCTCCCATTTTTCCACGTAATCATAACAAAAAAATAAAACAAATCGCTTCCATTTCCACGCATGCCAACTCTTTGAAGTACCTACAACCCATTAATATACGTCGCGTGATTGTTAGAACCACGTGCAACCAATTTTCACAGCTGATGTAGGTTGAGTCTAGCTCATTAGTACACAGGAAATGAGAGATCATTGACCTCAAAGTCATAAACCTCATAAATAAATATTTATAGAAACAATAACGCAAAGTCACGTCACAATGTCCCAAAATATTCAGGTAGTCATGAACTAAAAGTAAGTTTACGTAAAACTGAACCTAATTTTCAATAAAAACTAATTATTTTCGCAAGTATTCGTCTGCCTTGTGTGATAAATGACAATTCAGATTGGCGTTAATGTGCACAGGTTTCATCACGATATTTTTGCCTTGCCGTAAGAGCATCGGTTAGTATTCAACTAAATGTACTTAACTCAGAAGAGAGTCATTGGTACATGGTGGCAGTGGGAACCCGGTACCTCTCGCATTGCGAGTCGGATACCGTTACTAGTAGGCCACCGACGCTCCTGCTCTGTGATTATAGTTACAAAATATCAATGTAACCGGATCACCTGTTTATAAGAAATTAAAACTTTTGCTGGTATGAAAATTGCAGCGTCCGTCATTTTATCTATTCAAAACGGCAATTTCATATTCAAAGACGAAGAAATGAAATTCTAACGATAGATAACACCAACGACAAAGCGGGTATCGCGATTCCAATACACTGCTGCCATAATTAATATTTAAACATAAATTGAAACGACAAGTAAAATCAAGTAACTTTAGAAGCAAAATCGATAAAGTGTCCTTCTAAAATGTAAACAACTTTTAAAGCTAAGAATAGTGCCACTATTGATTTGACTGATTTCCGCGAAATATCTGATACAGAATATTCTTTTTCCTTTCATCAATGTGAGGACTCATCACTTTGTCCGTCACATCTTAAGATGAGATTGGCAAATGAAATTCACAAAAAATTATGAGATTTTCCTTGCCTTTGATTTCGGGACTTCTCTGAATTGATAAAATAATAAAGTGCGTAAGGCGTGGATTCTAAGAAACCTATTGGTCAAGTATTTTGAATGAATATAATAATAATGACATACCGTCATTCGCGTATACGTACGGAATGTACGGAGATTATAGAGCGTCGGTGACCGAGTGGTTAAGGTATCCGACTCGTAAGTGAGAGGTACCGGGTTCGAATCCCGCTGCGGCCATGTACCAATGACTCTTTTCTGTGTTTTAGTTAACCGATGCTCTTACGGTGAGAGAAAACATCGTGATGAAACCTGCATATTCAGGCGATTGAATGTGTAACCATGATCCAATCTGGTCAGGTTTCCCTGGCAGCAGGGTCATAGAGGTCAGATGGCAGTTGCTCTAATAACCTGATCTACCAAATCCTGGATCATGATCAAGGCGGACCCCGGGCCATCGTGCGCGAGAGCACAACCGGGTCATTAACGCCAAGATGATTATTTACTTATTTACCATCACAGGGCGTCAATCGGCTCGTGAGGCTGTTCATCCAGTCGGAAGACCTTGGAAACCTGGCATCGCAAACGGTATTAGTACCCACCACCTAAAGAGTGGCGATACGTTGCGGTAAAGAAGTTCGATTACCCTCAAGCCACATGACATGGCCACCCACCCAAACAGGCGTGTGTTTCTTGACTTTTGTTAACGGTCACTAGACCAGGTCGTTCTAATATTATAACAGGTTGCAAGTCGTTCCTTCGTTAAAATTATGTATAGGCTTTACGAGGTATCGAGCCGCCTAAGGGGTATACAAGGTAGGGCTAATAAAACGGTATAATTACGCTTCAGGTCTAAATATTTTATTTAATCCGAGGTTTTTGGCTTGCTGAATAGACATAGATAGGGGTATTTCAACTTAGTGCTGGCCCATATCTCGAAATGGGCAAAATACTATGGTTAACTTGTCAACCCTGATAAATCAAAGGCGATGATTATTGGTAGGACCTACATCCACAAGCGTATTAGTGAAGGCTCAGTGCCTTCGATTATTTATGATGGATCGGTTATTCGTTATACCAAAACTGCGAAGTATTTGGGGGTAGATTTTGAATCTAACCTGTCGTGGACAGCTCAAGTCAACAACGTGAGCAAAAAAATTCACCACACTATACACCCACTCAAACGTCTTCAATATTTCCTTCCTTTGAACACCAAAATAACCATTGTCCAAATCTAATGCTCCCCATACTAGATTATGCTGACTCCTGCTATCTTGATGCTACTGAAGAGCTATTGAATAAGCTTGAACGCCTTCAAAATCTCGGCATTCGCTTTATTTTTGGCTTACGCAAGTTTGACCACATCTCCCAATTTCGGTCTCAGCTCAAGTGGCTTCCGATACGCCTTCGCCGAAATAACCATATCCTTTGTCTTCTTTACAATATCCTTTATAACCCTCGTGCTCCTTCCTATTTCCGTGACCGGTTTATTTTCTCCCGTTCTAAAGACTTACCCTGTCGCTCAAGCGTCAGGACATTCCTCTCCATTCCCCCTCATCATTCCGAATGCAACACCAACTCATTTACTTATCATGCGGCTAGGCTATGGAACTCGCTGCCGCACACGGTTCGTAGCAGTATGTCACTCGGTATTTTTAAAAAAAGATTGAAAGAGTATTTATTATCTTTCCACTTGCAATCCATAATATTATATATTTACAGGTATTTATTTAGTATTTGTGTTATTCATTATATATGTAGGTAATATTACTATTATATTATATATATAGATACTTATGTAAGTCAATTATATTATGTATTTGGGTGCACGTCATATCTGCCTCTCTATTATAGCACTCTCTCTTCGTTAGGTCTGCTGTAAGACATTTCTTTTTAGAAATAAGCCTTTTGTGATTGTTATCTTTATATTCATATTATTGTAACATTCATTGTGCACAATAAATGGTTAAATCAAATAAATAAATAGATTTATTGATAAAATTCTTTACAGGTCATTAATTGCGCTTATACTCATATAAAAATTATTAATTCAAATTAACTGTAACACACATTAATCCAAAATAAAAATATTTATAGTAATCCATCAATAATTAAACATACATAATAATAAATACGAATGTCAACCAATTTCCAAAAAAAACCACCTAAAACTATATTAATATTGCATTCAAAGTTCGTGGTTGCGATCATAACGGTATAATCACCATCAAATTATACCGTTATTAATCGTAACCATTTCAGTTTTTCATTGCGCCTGAAAAATTGAATTTTATGTAATTATTCTGTTTTCTTCGCCAGCTCCTCAATTTTGACGAGTTAGACGATGTCTTACATTAAATATGCTAAGCAGAAATGTACTAAATCGCGAATAAAGACGCAAGAAATATGGACGAACTTCATCGACAACGCTTACAACTTTCCCTTCCATTTGAAATGAAAAAGTTGGTGTTTTTGCGGTCCCTATTTCGTTAGAATCGCTGCTTGTCTATTCATTGGAAACGGAAGAGTTGAGGATTCTGGTTCGCGTACTTGGAATTTTATGACTGTGTAAATAACCTTCGGACTCCCCCTCCTCGACGACCTGAGTGGTTCAGTGGTCAAGCCGGTCTGCCACGAAAGAGGTTCCGGGTTTGATTCCCGGCCGGGCAGAAATTGAAATGATGAGTTTTAATTTCTGTTACGGGTCTGGGTGTTCTATATATAATAAATATGTATTTAAAAGTATATAAGTAGTTTATCAGTTATCTAGCACCCACAACACAAGCTTTGCTTACTTTGGGGCTAGATGGCGCTGTGTGAATTTGTCCACGATTATATATTTATTTATTTACCTGAAAAAAATATGAAGGCCATTCTACACTAAAGAGAAGTGACTGAACATGCAATGTTTTGACAATTGATTTTTTCGTACATAACCTACACACCAGAGGTCCTATTTTTAAATCGTATCCACGCGAACGCGCGAAGTTGGTAAACTTAGAAAAGACAAGAATCAGAAGGCGAGCAATCGCGTGATGCGAGCGGTTCAAAAATACAATCTTAAAGCAAAAATACAGTCTGACATTTTGTTTAATTTTGTGCCGCGCAGTCACTCCAGTAACAATGTCAAAGCACGCACACGCATCAACGAGCGGCCATTTTTATGCTTCACTTATGATTTTAGAGAGTATCCCTCCATATATTTATCAAGTCTGTATGACTATAGCTTTTGCTGCAAGGTTATGACCTGCCAGAGCTGTTATACCAAGGTCGTTGTGGTGTGTAGTGTTACTATAAAATGGGCAACACAGCTGCTCTAATTCACAGAACCACAAATATGCGTTAGAATATAAAATCGAATCAGTGCTACATTCTCATCTGCCAGATACCACAAGATAACATATTTTATTAGATACCACATGTACTATAAATAGAATTCCATATTTTCTCTTTCAATATTTGTTACTCATGTATTTGTTAAGCATTAAAGAGTTTACATTCATACATACATTTTCATATATTCTTAGAGAGAGGTATCAACCTCAATGTAAATAAGATTATAAATAGACAGAGAGGTATATTCAGGCATTCCTTTATATACATATTTCACAAGGTACCGGGTTCGAACTCCAATGCCGCCATGTACCAATGATTCTTTTCAGAGTTATGTACACATTACTTGAACACTAATTGATGCTATTACCTTGAGAAAAAGCAGGTTGATGAACCTGCACATTAAGGCGACTGAATGTGTAATCATCTGGTCAGGTGTTCCAGTTAACAGGGTCACGGAATTCAGAGTGGTCAGATAGCAGTCGCTCCACTATAATTACCTGATCTGCCAAATCCTCGATCAAGGTTAAAGCACACACCGCGAGGTACAACTGGGACATACCAAGATGCCAAGATTATTAAAAAAATATATTATTTTACATTTTACCAATTTAAACTGTGTACCTAATACTGATTATGATTCTAGTTCTTAGACGGCCGTTTTGAATATCAAAAGATGTAAGTATGCCCTGTCCTATCCTCCCTTTAGTCCATTCGCCTGAATAATTCAAACCCATTCGTGTAGGTATTCTTTTCAATGATCCATGGTACGAGTTCGCGGTAAAAAGCCTTAAAATATTTTACGAAATGTCTCGACATTTAGGTATTGAAACAGAGGCTTATAGACATCGCTTTTTGGACCCAGACCAAGCAAGTGTCACCTTCGATATTCGAATCAAGCTCGCTCAACTGGGCACGCTTGAATTAAATTGTCCAGAGGCCAAAAATATCGTTTAGACAACGACATTGTGACGTATATAGGTTTATTTGTATATTTTAGTATATAGGTTTTAAGGCAATAGGAGGAGGTGTATATAATTGAGGAGCGTCGGTGGCTGAGTGGTTTAGATATTCGACTCGTAAACGAGAATAACCGGGTTTGAATAACCGGTCCCACTGCGGCCATGTACCAATGACTCTTATCTAAGTTATGTACATTAGTTTAATGCAAACCAACACTCTTACGGTGAGGGAAAACATGGTGATGAAACCTGCACATTCAGGCGACTGAACCGTGATCCTGGTCGTGTGTGATGAATCTGGTCAGGTTTATTTGGTAGCATAGTCACGAAGGTCAGATGGCAGCGATTCGAACCCGGTACCTCTCGCTTACGAGTCGGATACCGAAACCACTCGGCCACCAAAGCTCCACGACCACATAACACAATTATCATTGTAATGTAGGTATAAAGGTCATGCACGGTTCTTAATAGGTCGCCTGCATTAAATTTACATATTTCAGGCGATGTTAGTGCAGCAGTGTTTGTGTGCTCGGCGTAATATAATCACATGAAGACATTCGACGTCGTCACGTGACATATACTGTTTTAATGAATATGGTTTCTTGGTATAAGTACTCGATTCATAAGCAACAAAGAGTAAAAGCAGTTGCTCAGTTGCAAAAGTGGACAATTTCTAAAATAGCAATGGCCCCAGCACAGAGCCTTGTGGGACTCCTTACAGAAGCAATAGTTTTAATCCGCTCCAGCTATTAGTTGCGACAGTCAGACTTCAAGTTTCAAAGTTACTACTAAGTAGACTTAGTTCCGCTACCAGAAAGTGCATAGTTTGAGCAACGGGAACAGAAGTTTGGGTCTGTTGTATTAGATTGCCAGACAAAGAACACGTTTTAGTGATCGCATTTCAAATAGCGAGGGTTATCTGAGTACAGTTGGTTCTACGGCTTCTTTGATTAGCTAGTGGTTCTCTTCAACAACAAACCAACAACTCCTAAAGCTCGGAAAGTAAGACTCCATTAGAATTTGGAACATACTCCGCTGGAACCAAAGAAGATTTTGGCCACTAATTGGCAATTTGTATAACTAGAAAAAGGTTAAGCTAGCAGCTGACTTCTGAGTAAATCTCTAAATAATAAAACTTTAAAAGTAACCTAATTGAAATATTTAATATCTTTATTTATTGTTTCCATTTTTTTTAAAACAAAATTTAATTTATTTAATATAGGTATCAACATAATTTACATAGTCAAAATTGAAACTTAAAACGAAATATCTGTACAACTTCGTCATAAAAAAGATTTAATTGTATTTCTGTTACAAATTATGACATATTTTAAATGGGTTTTTACTAATAACAATTCTACCTGGAAGTTCATTCCACGTCATGTTTAACTTACGGCTTCGTTTCGACTGTACATTTGCAAGTTTTCTGCTAATGCCATATGCATATTCCTTGCACTTTAGGAGGCAAAGCACAGTACACTGATAATATGCTAATACAAGCGAATGAGGTAACGTCTACGTTGGCAGTGGATTATTCTAGACTATAAATATAGCAAATAATATACTGGAAACTTTAAGAAATGTTCTACCCTGCATAAATTTAAAAATGTTATTCATTGTTTCTGGAAATTCGCCCTTAGGGGAGTCAAATGGGTGTGGCAGTTTGCAACTATGGCTGGCTGCCATAAGACAACGTACAGGCGAAACCGCTAGGTCAAGAAGTTCATTATCTTGGCGATAATGTCCCGATTGTGCTCTCGCGCACAAAGGTCAGGGGTCCGCCTTCACCATGATCCAGGGTTAGGCAGATGAGGTAATTACAGTGGAGTGACTTCCATCTGACATCCGTGAACCCGCTATTAGGGAAACCTGACCAGATAGGATCATGGTTGCACATTCAGTAGCCTGAATGTGCAGGTTTCCTACACGATGTTTTCAGTCGCTCTGTAAGAGCATCGGTTAGTTTTAAACTAATGTACATAACTCAGAAAAGAGTCTTTGGTACATGGTGGCAGTCGGATTCGAACTCGGTACCTCTCGCATTGCGGGTCGGATACGGTTACCACTAGGCCACCGACGCTCTACGTGAAACAACGTGAATGTACACTAAGTAGATATAATTCATCTTAGCCACGGCCGGCAGATAGATTAATTATAATTTCTTTCAAATACCAAAAACCGCATCAAAACCAGTGGCCTACATTCGTGAGCTACAACGCCACACAATCACAGGTGCATACATTATACAAACTCCGCATTTGGGTCGTTAAAACGAGTGTGGAGGCGCAGTGGTTCGTGCCAATATGTGGATTATCGGAATACAGGGCGTAGTTCGAGGCCAGTCCAAATGCTGTATGCGTTGCCGAATATTAGGCGAACAAAGTATAAGGGAGTTATGTCTATCGACTCAATAAAGAGAAGGGGGTTGATATACTTTAATCGCCTGTGGTTGGGCCATGTTTTATCTCTTCCATAGGTTTGCTGTATGCATTGCTTTTTAACCTTCGACGAACATAGATGTGTGTCTGTGACTGTGTATTTGTGGAGATGTGTGTCTGTTGGCCGTTTTGGCCGTGTGGTGTCCGGCAGAGTAGAATAGCACCAACTCTTTGCACTCGTGGGTGTCGTACAAGGCCACTAATGTCGGCGCAAAATATCTAGTCTCCGTACGCTGAACATTGGGCAGCAGTGATCTCTGTTGTTATATTTATAACACTAACATCTCCAACCCGCCAGCCAGGCGTGAAGATTGTGGCAATAACCTCCCCTTTCGTGGTGAGGCCATAAGATCAGCAGTGGACTATTTCGGGCTGTGATGATGTGCCTGTTTGTGGCATTTTAGCTCCCGAACGGATAGACCGATTTTAATGAGATTTTCTTTATTTGAAAGGTAAATTAATTGGGATGTTTCTTGGTTTTATTTTATGTAAATCGGTTTAGGAGTTTAGAAAATATTTTAGTATATGTAAACTTAGTTGGGGGTCTTCGGAACCTTTTTGGCAGTTAGGTTAATAAATAAGCTGTACCTCTTCTGTTGTTTATATATCTATTTATTATACCTAAATAAATATAATAATAAATTTGCTTGGACAATTCACACAGCACCATCTAGCCCCAAAGAGGGCAAAGTTTGTGTAATGGGTGCTAGATAACTGATGAAATACTTATATGCTTTTAAATACAAACTTATCAGATATATAACACCCTAACCCTAAGAAATTAAAATTAAACATTTCAATATCTGCTGGGCCTGGAATTGAACCCGTAACCTCTGCTTGGCAGACCGACATGTTAACCAAATGAACCACTCAAGTCGTCAGGTTATAGGACACAAAAATAAGTTAAATAATACTAAGGTGAACGAAACCGCGCATCAGATGAGGTTTTGGTTACATACTGTTTCAAAAAGTTGGTACGGAAACTAAATTCTGGGTCGGAAACTAAAATCCCAGCAACACTCATAGCCACCACACCCTATACAAGGTAAAACTGCAACTGGTACCTGCTACTACACTAAGTGTAGCAAGCCCTGGTTTCGCACAATTACTCGTCAATGCAAACATGTAACAATCAATAGGCGAGGCCAGTACCCACATGTCACATTTTAAATGTATGTTCCGGGTTTCCTACAGCGTACCTTTGTTGACGAGTAGCCCGATATTTCGTCGCAGTTGCATGCTTCATTGTCACGGGACGAATGGAGAGCAACGAGCTTTATATATATCGTTGACAATGTACTGCAATATAAAGCAGCCCAGTCCAGTCTTGCGAAACCGATAACAAAAGTTAAGCAACCACGTCTATGCTGGTAACTGGATGGGTGACCGTTTCGGGCTGGAGGCTAGTCGAACTTCAACACCGTGACGGGTTCATCACTCGTAAGGTTTCCTTACCGTTGGCGAAGCGAGGTTGAGAAAACCGATAACGAAAGTTAAGCAACCCACGTCTATGGAACTGGATGGGTAACCGTTTTGTGCTTGAGGCTAGTCGAACTTCAGCACCGAAACGAGTTCGTCACTCCTCATGGTAGCTTACGGTTGGCGAAGCAAGGTTAAGAAGCAGACGAAGCTAGTTTAACATGAAACCTCACAATTTTCAAATTAATCGTGACTATTAACACTCGATGAAGAGGTAACCGCTTGAAATTCGAATGTGATTGATATATTGGATCATGATTTTACATTTAGTCGCCTGAATGTGCACGCTTACGAGCAGGAAACCTTAACCACTCAGCCACCGACGCTCCTCCTGGCGTGTGCACTTTATTTTATAGACTTAAAATGGATAGGCCTATAATCAAAGTCAGACCACACCAAAGAAGTATGTTCAGTAATAATAATAATTTTAAAGTAATCTTGAAAATAACTGTATCTAAATCATACCTTACAAATAACATTTCTCAGCGTTATCCAACTAGTGTTTTAATGAGTAATAATTTAGATTTTAATTAATCTACGTGTTGACCCCAAAGGTCACGTCGGGGAACGAGTTAGTTTAACTATAATTTAAAGTAATAGCTTTAATTTCGAATTCTCTTTCTGGAACTATCTGAAGGCCCATCAGGTGAGATTATAGTCAAATGCTTACATAGTTATTTCTTAAAAAAGCAAACGTATAACGTGTACAAATAAAGGTAATATAGAATAGAATAGAATATGTTTATTCCATGAAGCAATACAAATACATAGTACACAGAGAGAAACAAATTCATACATTAATACAACATGGAAAGTATCTTACACTGCTCAAGAAATCGGAGCCGACTCAGCATACATACTGTTGCTAGTCGGTGAAACTAACAACACTGATATTCACTGACAATATTTATTGTATAGTAAACTAGCAACTGGCCCCTGTTTCGCACGGGTGTTCTTGCGTTTTCAATATTAGTATTATAAAGAGAAAATATTCCTTCCTTCACCTTATCGTATTGTTTATCCCGCACCGTCTACTGTTTTCGATTTTTTTTGTCACGGTTGACTGGTAGATAAGGCTACTTTAGCTTTAAGTCCGCCAATGTACCTTTAGTGCATAAAGATTTAATAAATAAATAAATAAATAAAATATTTGATCGTTTTATTATTTCATTTTTATTTACCAGCCTATTGCCGTCCAGTGCTACACGTAGGCCTCTCCCAAAGAGCGCCATTCTTCGCAGTCTTGGCTGATCCACATCCATCCACTTCCCGATTGATTTGATTGTTTGTTTGTTTGTAATATATATACTCAAAAACTACATAACAGATTTTAAAATTCATTCACTTATTCGCAAGCAAAAAGTAGATAGATACCTATGATTATTGATAAAGATATGAGCGTAATTTATTTCAAAATTTAATTTTGTTCCGGACCAAGTCTGGAACATTATAACCGAATTTTACGCAGACAAATTTGCGGGAAATGGCTAGATAGATAGAACTTCTTCTTCTTATCGAGTCGATAACCATTGTGGTGAAAGGATTTACCAGCTAGACCCTGCGTTACCAGATCTAACTGTTACCAGGGTGCGCCGGGCGTCGGAATCACAAGGAACGATTCGATCATGCCGCTCGGGGAGGCTCCTTTCGTGCACCCCCTAGATAGATATGATATATGTTAAATATATGATGATGATAGATAGATAGATAAACACTTTATTGCTCACACAAAACATAATACAGTAGATACAGTAATGTATATTATGCAACACCGTATAGCTATGCAACACCCTATAGCACATGACACGACTTCCCGTGAGGCCCAGCACGCGACCTGCAACTCTGATTGCCTTATCGCCAGGAAGTCGCCGACCATTATGTACTATTTCAGCTATTTTAGGCTTTCCCGCGTCGAAGCTTGGATTCATTCGTATGTAGGTTGGGTGCTCGATTATGGGAATAGTGTAAAAAGTTTTGGAAAGTAACTAATCTACTGGATATTAATATGTTTATGTGACACTAGTGGATACGGCGCGACTTCTTTCGCGTACACGTACTTCTCCCCCACCAACCATTTTTTTTATAACTTATAAACCTTCCTCTTGAATCACTGCAACTATTGTTGAAAATCGCATCAGATCCGTTGCGTAGCTTAAAAGATCTAAGCGTACAGACGGCAGAAAGCGACTTTGTTTTATGCTATGTATAGATTGCGCTTGGGCCGTGGGGTCCAGGTGCTCATACTCTCTTCAGAGAGTTGTCTGAGCGCTTGGTCAATACATCGCATGACCAAAAGGCTGGGCAATACCTTGGCCAAATGATCATGCTCGCGATACAGCGTGGCAATGAGGCCAGCCCTTTCGGAACAATTCCGTCTACAAGGGACTTAAGGCGAGTCTTTTATTTGTAAATAGGTACTTTTTATGATATAATTTAGTTACGTTTTATTATTTTGTCATCTGTAAGTACATTAAGTAACTAATTTAATATAATATTCCCAATCATCATCATCGTATCGGCCGAAAAACGCCCACTGCTGGGCATAAACCTCCTCAGAGATCCCCGCAAAGGCCGGTCCTGTGCTTTCCGTATCCAGGTGGTACCTGCAATCTTTACCAGGTCGCGTCGGTCCACCTTGTGGGAGACCTTCCCACGCTGCGTCTTATTCCCAATATATCGTACTAATATTATAAATAGTAACGGTTGTAATTATGCGTGGGTGTTCGTTAGGATGTTTGTTAGGTACTTCACATCAAAGCAACTGAAAGGACTTTGATTAAATTCTGCAGGTAAGCAGCATAAGCATATTCCAGAATAACATGTGGGATAATGGGGTTTCTCCCACAAGGCAGCGATTTGGATTGGTTTATTTGTGATGCTATTTAAATTTTTGTAAGTATATTTCTAATTATATAATTAGGCTTTTTAACTTAGTTTTTCTTGTAAGTTGCATAATTGCTACTTATGTTTTAAATAAGACCACAAAATTCAATGTTAGGCGGACCCTGGGCTCTCGCTACCGCGCGGAAGCGCAACCGGGACATAGCGCCAAGATGATATGGGATCGTTCAAGAGGTATATTAGAGGTCTCTTTAGAGGCGGGCAACGCATCAGTGACTCCCCTGGTGTTGCTGATGTCCATAGGCGGCGGTGACCACTTTCCATCAGGTGGCCCGCTAGCCTGTTTGTCTGCTAAGTAACATAAAAAAAATTAAAAAAATAGTGATATTTATTTATTTATAACTCTTTATTGTAAATACAAGGACAGTAGAACATATTTACAGTAAGACAAGTGATAGTGTTAATGATTACGAAATTTAATATAGTTTCAGACTACGGCTTAACCTGCTTTTACGCGCTGAAGTCAGGGCGAAAGCTTGTAGGTGTGTTTGACATTTGACATAGAAGCTACTGAAAGGACTTTCATGAAATTCTGTAGGTAAGCGGATTACAGAGTTCAGTTTGCGTACTTAATTAATAGGTATCGATGACGACAGAGAAATACTTATAGGTATTATAACAAGAAAAGATTTGTATTTATGGTTTTTTGTTCGTATTGAATATACTAGAATGAACTACTGGACCGCTTTTAAAAAGTCTTTCTCCAATAGAATGCTACATTATCCCCAAGTAATAGGCTATTCATATCAGAAAAAAAGTAAAAGGTTCTCGTGGTAAAGTTGATTGTTTACAGAGATACGAACAGCGCGCGGGTGAAAGACGAGAAAGGCTAGTAATCAATATTTTTATTAAACTATTTACCGCACACAATGATGACAGAAAATTAAATTACAAAATGACATATACACAACACAAGTCTTGTATTTATTTTAACTTTGTTTATTTATGTCGTATCGTGGTGTCTTGTGTCAATAAATGTTATTATTCTTATTCTTAATAGAGGACACGACAGGACCCGCCTCATATGTAAAATAAAGGTTTAAATCTAAAATAAATCTCTTCTAGCAACCCTAGAATCAATCATGCACCGTGCATAATTTGCCAGCCCCTAAAGCCGAAGCCTCATAACAACTAAAACTTCCAAAAGGCAGGAAATGAAAGCGAAGTTGCTATAACGAGCTAGCCTTGCGTGTTCTCCCATCATGACGTAACAGCTACCCCATAAGGCAAAACCCAATATATCACGCTGGAACGTTCAGACTATGAATAGTAAGACCGAAGAACTATAAGAAAATTGTATTGCAGTCTAAATTGTTATAGCTACGGCGATAGTTAAATCAAATATTGATTATTTGTCTGGAACGTTTTGGTTGGTGGGTTCGAATTTATTTCGTACAGCCATTGTAATATACGACTAGCCAGTGAGTGATAGTATGAAAATACAGTGCTTCGTGTAAAGTTTGGCGTGAAAGATGATTTAGTGGCAAAATATAGCGCCAATTTGAAAAACCAGACCTTAGACGACCCAGAAAACAATCACAGATCAGTAATGTTTTCAAAAAAGATGGGGTCCGAAGTTGCAAAAATAAGAGAAGATGTATAAAAATAATTGTCGATATATATGTGGGGCTAGGGAGTTCAGGACAGAGCAGAATGTCTGTCCATAGTCTCTGCCTACCCCACCTGTGGGACATATATACATGTATGTTTTTATCAGGTAGTAGGGTGCTCTGCCAGGAGGTGTCCGCCTGGGTGAGTACCACGATTATCTATTTCTGCCGCCAAGCAACAATGCTTGCATTGTTGTATTCGGGTTTGAAAGATAAGGTAGTCACCGCAATTACAGGCATAAGGCACTTCATCGTAGTCCTCACAGCGACAATTATATTTCAAAATGGCGCCACTTAGTTCCAATTTAGGTCATCGGGCAAGATAAGTAAATAGCACTGTATTTCTTGCCATGAAAAAATATTTTTCATTCGAGAACTTGTTTCAACAAAACCTCTCGTGAAGTCCCTAACAATCCAAGTATTGTAGAGCTCGTCTAGTCTAAGATGACGCGCCCCACTACTTAGTTAGTTGATTTCGATGTGTGAGTGCAAATATTGATAACGACACTTCATCTGTGTGGGAGCCAATGGACGACGCGTGTTCCTACGTTTGAATCCCACCGGCAACTGAATGACCAATTACAACGGCATTTGTATGTTGTATGTATTGCGTACATATTTTAAACTTGCTTGTGTGCGTTAATGCGATAGTGGGCGCGTCATTTTAGATTAGACGAGCTCTACTGCTCTTGCAACAAAGAATTCCTGCTAAACTGCTTACTTCTGCTGTCAAGTGGCCCTCAAGCTCCCTCCAACTTTCTTTCCTGTAA
Organism: Blastobasis lacticolella; assembly: GCA_905147135.1. Taxonomy (NCBI): domain Eukaryota; kingdom Metazoa; phylum Arthropoda; class Insecta; order Lepidoptera; family Blastobasidae; genus Blastobasis; species Blastobasis lacticolella. The sequence continues at coordinate 14,629,504 of LR990061.1, forward strand.
CAATATAATGTGCCTGAATCGAGTTCTCAATTCGAATGCATCAATCGAGCGGAATGATGGGTTTGTATACGACAAAGGGGGGTGGCTCGCACGAACGATTTGCGCCCATAAATGTATTGATTCGACGAGCATTTCGTCTATGGCTTGGAAATAAATGCCCTCGCTTCTTATAATTGCTCAGCTCGTTTCCTTTCCAATTAACTCTGTTCAAGAAGCCATGATACTTAAGTGTGCCCCCTTTTATCAGTGTAGGAGCGCAGGCAACGGCGTTTTCTTTAACTATAAAAAATTAAAGAATAACAATAGAAATTTCTTTATAGAAATAAGTTGGCCTGTTGTGTCTGATATATTCTGTCATATACTTTTGTAGTAATCTTGTGTACAATAAATGGTTAAATAAATAAATAAATAGTTATTTATTATTACCATAATCGTTGCACACATTATCCCTAAACCCGTTTACACTGAATCCCGAGCTAGGTACAGACCGGTTGCGATACGTGTAACTATGATACGTTTTTCTCTAACCTGTTCGGTGCCTGTTACTTCTAACTTTTTTGCAGGTTCAAGGACAGTGTAACCTCGTGTATTTATCAGACCCCTTTACCACTAAGCCATCGACGCTGTATTTTCCTCCCCTCTAGTTCTATACTTGCCAATATTAGAAAAGTAGTTGGCAAAGCCCGTTTATTGCTCTCTAGTCCTTTATGGGCTATAATTAGTATAATCACAAGATCTTATATCAGACCGTCGTGTTAATCAACACAACCCTGTTATAACTGATAACGATCTGACCTTATTTGAACTAGGGTAGGGTTTTCCTTATTATTATCTTGTGGACTATAATTATTAGATGATAGATTTAGTATTTTGTGCATGTTGGTATTTTCTTCGAACTAATCTTGCCTTCAAAAGTATATTACTAAAAATCCGCAAGTAAGTACCTTTTTCTGTCTGTTACGCTTTTTCACCTAAACCGCCGACCAGGTTTCGATAAAATTTTGCAAAGCTGTATATGAAACCCTGGAAAAGGACATAGGCTACAAACATAGAGCCCTAATGCCTTGGTTATCTATACAGGTCTACCTACAAATATTATAGAGGCAAAGGTAAAAAATGTTTGTGTATGGATGTTGGGGATAATCTCCGAAACCACCTAACAGATATCGAATACTCTTCACTAACAGGAAACTACATTATTTCAGGGTGTCATACGGTACATTAGATCTCGGAAAACAATAGGATTTTGTTGTATAGTTGTATTTTTAAAGATCTGCGGGGCTTTTGGCTAACTCAGTTGACAACTGTATTTGACACTAGATAATTCTACACCACGTCATCTACGTTGAAAACTGGCAATAGCGTCTACCAAATTAGAGTAGTGTCAGATTTTTTTATGTCAAATTCAGTTGTCCACTGAGATAGCCGATAGGCCCTCTGAACTGCGCGCAGGTGAAAACGCAGAGGCAGGCTTGTCTATTACATTGTCGTTTCAAGGGTGAGGTTGCCATTAGCTATGGTAATTGTATGCCGGTAAGACTAGTTCAATGTCCTAGTTTTGCATTAACTTTTAACAGTACTTTTTATGTAATACGGCAGACAAACAGGCATATGGGACACCTGATTGAAAGTGGTAACCTCCGAGGAGACCTCTAATATACCTCTTGAACGATCCCACGTCATAGTCCAAAGGAAACACTGTGGCTGGGAGCTCAGTTTAGATTCTTTATAACTTAGTATAAAACAATTGATTCTTTACTGACGACATCTGGTAGTAGTATACCTGAAACGATGCCATTTTGGGCCCGTTTATACGTCACTTCTTGAAAAACGGAAAGAAAACACGTACGCGTCGTGCCCGCATAGTCACCGCGTAGGAACCGGACACAAAACGTGCAGTCTGCTATCTATAAGTACCTATAGGCGCCCCGTGATGTCAGCAGTACCATTGAATAGTGCCATGAAAGTACCAGCCCTAGTTAATGTGACTAGTACCATTAAAGAATGCACTAGTGCTATATCCCGTGTTTGCTTATAAAAAATTGTACTACGAAGCCTAGTAACTAGGGTGTGTTCTTCAGTGGTACAGTCGAGTTCATTAATATGTGAGCATTACCAAGGCTTCAAATATAAATGTACATGGAAGGGTACTTATATATCTGAGCAGATTCATCAATCAAACAGATATATAAGTACCCTTCCATGTATATCCATTATATTTGAAGCCTTGGCAATGCTCACATATTAATAAACTCGATTGTACTAGCGATATTAACTGTTTCTGAATCCACTACAGTCCGGTTTAGTCACGGTTTAGAAAATGCGGGTACTGCGGGTGAGTGCTGCGGGTGCGGTGACTCTGCGGGCGCTATGCGTTTGTTTGCGAATAATTTCTTTATTTTTTTATTTTTTTTTATGACAAACAAGTCGGGCATTTGACCGCCATCTCACCTGTTGGTAAGTGACGATGCGGCCGAAGATGAAGCATGCCCGTCTTGGAACAGCCTATTCACTCTAGCCTTAAAGGCATCCAGATTATATTGATCAGGGAACACACCCGCAGGCAAAGCGTTCCATTCCTTAGCCGTACGCATTAAAAAGGTCGAGCCAAAGCGGTTCGTGCGGATGGCTGGAAGATCCACGACATAAGGATGAAGCGCTCGCCCGGATCGCGTTTCCCGATGGCGGAAAGGGGCCGGCGGAATGAGGTCGTGCAGCTGCTTCGCACACTCTCCGAAATGTAATCTGTAGAAGACCGACAGACGCGCAACCCTACGCCGATGTTCGAGGCTCTGCAGTCATTGCTTTCTGTCATTAGTATAGCTACCAAAATGGCATAAACATTTGGAACAAATCGTGTACGTCTCTATATGCTCACAGGGAATGTATTTAAACGTTGGAGGTAAACACGTGTGGTAATTTAGCGGCTTGTACGAGACATTTTATCTGATAGTGACTCACCTCTGTCAAGCGATACAAACGTCGCGGTAATATTGTAGAATCGGTCTTAATCGGATTATACCTTGTCTATGCTTGTTCTAAATAAGACTAGTCTTAGCTACATTGGTGGAGTAAAACATCGACTCTAGGTATGTTGTCGGACTTTAAGAAAAATAACTCAATCTAGGTAGCAAACATTATTATATGAATATTATGGATTATATTTGAAAGGTCTAAGTGCAGTCCTTTCAGTGGGTACCGACATGAATTTTTATTTAAAAATATGCGTTTTTTTTATTGTCATTAGGCTTGGATGCAAGCTAAAAAGACACATTTTTCCAAAGTCAGACAACAAACCTTCGACTAGATTTTTCAGTTCATTTAAAATAGTGGTAAATAAATAAATAAATATGCTTGGAAAAATTCACACAGCGCCATCTAGCCCCAAAGTAAGCAAAGCTTGTGTTATGGATATTAGAAAACTGATGAACTACTTTTATGCTTTTTAGATTTTAATAAAACGATATTACCACTGGTCCACTTTTCTCCAAATAAAAAAAACTATTAAATATCGATAAATCCCTTCGAGAGCTACGATGCTACAGGCAGATACATGCGATACTAACTGAGAGTTATATACAATATAATACAATACCATATCATACAGTAGGTACTATAACACTTTATTCTATACCAAATAACACATACATAAGAAAACACAGCACAGTGGATATTAACGAATTGCCAAGTGGGAATAGAAATTACCAGATGCCCCGTATTTTACGGGTTACCCCGTTTTTCAGGTCAAGATAATACGGAAACCCGTAATTGCGAAAATAAAATACGGTATAAAAATCTTTTATCTCGATATATACGCAAAACAATGATGTTTCAATTGTCTCCCATAAAAATATCTAAAGCCCGTACTTTTATGCGGTTAACCTTTAAATCGAGAAGTAACAGCTGGCAACCAAATAAGATTGATGTCTATATCAAGTTTATTAAGTCAGGGTTTTAATCATCGTCATCATCATAGCAGCCGGAAGACGCCCACTGCTGGGCACAGACCTCCCCCAGAGATCTCCACAAAGGCCGGTCCTGTGCCTTCCAAACCCCAGCTGGTACCAGCGATCTTTACCTAGTGGGACGCCTCCCCACACAGGCCTTTAACCAAACGGCAAAATCCACAACTTCTCTGCGACAAAGCCATTATTCGTCACGTGGGTGGAACGGAATACCCAAATACGGGAGAACAATGGCTCCAATGAACAACAAAAGACAACTGACATAGTCCTTGGTCTTGAATAGCATCGCGACATGTTGTAATTTTCTCCTCGCGGTCAGACGGCAATTTAAACGAATAAGGTAAAGTGTTTTATAGTATAGATTGAGGTTAATTGTTTAAGAATAGGGCGTTTAATTGTAGATTTCGTTGGGATGGTTTGTAATTGTTTCTTTTCTCGCAAAATCTGTCACATACATGAGTGACGTCATTCTAGAGGGTGGAATCAAAATGGCGGCATGCTATCGGAGATCGGCGGTGCCGTTGTGGTTCAGGAAAAATAAAATGCGCATTGCAACTACAGGTGACGTGACAAAATACAAACTGACATGCATAGTCCTTGGTCTTGAATAGCATCGCGACATGTTGTTATTTTCTCCTCACGGTCAGACGGCAATTTAGACGAATAAGGTAAAGTGTTTTATAGTATAGATTGAGTTTAATTGTAGATTTTATTGGGATGGTCTGTAATTGTTCTTTTTTCAACAATGTCTCTCACATACATGGTTGCGGTTTAGCGACCTGACCTGGGGGCGTACCACAATCTTTTCAAAACAAGGTTAAAATAACCTTGTTTAGAATAAGGTTATTATAATGTTATTGTAATGTTATTGTATTCTTACTTTGATCCGTACCATGACCTCCTAAAACAAGCTTGAATTGTTGCCACTACAATCTTATCTGACCCAATGACGGCGTCGCTGTTGTTAAGTTTTGTATTGCCGTCAAATTTTATTTTAATCAACACACACGTAGTTCCAATTTTGGTCACCGGTTTGTGGCACTAACATAGAGAGGTGCATGAACGAATGTTTTGTGGTTATTTCAGGCTAGAATCATTCACTCAAACAAGCTTACTTTCTAAACCGCACCATGATCTTTACGTTTTTGTTTGACAGTAGGAAGTTTTGTTTGACATTATTATTGTTTTTATGTCAAATCCATCAATAGAATAAAAGTCACTTTTTCATGGTGGATATAATATTGTTTTACGATTTTTAAAGATTTACGACATATATAATAAATACCGTTATGTTCTCCCAAAAAGCAAGTGAAATGTATTTATTCTCACAAAAGTTTGAAATAACTTAATGTATTGATATTTACGTCTCCAATACTACAACAACGGTAATGATTTTTAGACGGCCAACCAATACGAGATAATCGGTATTGTAGAAGCTGTTATCGTTGATATAGCGTGTGAAACACGAGCCCTTCGACGTTGAAAGTCGTTGAGATGTGGGTGACTATACTGAAATGCTCACACACAACCTATGCGACGGTTCAACTAAAGCCCACACTGGGAGAGTCCTACCAAATCGATTGATTTATCTGTAGGGCCAAGGACGTGTGCACCTATCTACTAAACCAAGCCAATACCTCATCAGGGTCTAGCTCTTGGCATAATACCATGAACGTAACTTCAATTTGTTCGTGGCATTGGTTCCCGTAGCAAATTCGAAGATCTTCGTGAGAGAAGATTATGGGCTGAAGGGTGTGGTTTATCCGATTCCGTGGCCAGTCTAGGATTCCCGTTGCCAGCGAAACGGGATTAAAAGTGTATACAATAAAGTGATGTGTTTCTAAAGTGTTTAGAATTTAAAATTATAATTTTTATGTTAGTACGTTAGTACTAGTTCATAATGTTGTGCACATGTGTTTTTAAACATGTGCCCCAGTTCCCTGAATTAAATAATTACGTAAAGTAGAAACATAGTGCTTTTTATTAGCTGAAAACCCTGAAAAGGTCCTCTAATACTATCACAATAATTATTTCATATTTTAGAATTCCGTAACCAAAAGGTAAAAAGGAATCCTATTACTAAGAGCAGACATATGCGTTCTGTGTATGTTGTCCTAAATGCTTAAGCTATTTTTTATTTAGGTACTCGATAACGTAGATAACCTACGGCCCCCGTACTACATATTATAAAACAAAGTCCCACGCTGTGTCTGTCTGTCGGTCTGTCTATCTGTTCGTTATATATTCATAAAGTACTGAACGGATTTTCATACGATTTTCAGCAATGGAAGGAAGAACGAGGAAGGCTTAAGTGATAATTTGTTAAGAGCCGCCCGTCTTCGCACGCGCTTCGCACTTACTACCCGTACCCGTACCCAAACCTTAACAAATTATACACCTAAACCTTCCACATGAACATGAATCACTCTGTCTATTGGTGAAAATCGCATGAAAATCCGTTCAATCGTTTTTTAGTATATCGCGAACAGACAGACAGATGCGTCGTGGGACTTTGTTTTATAATATACTAGTGGGCCTTCATTCGCGTGGCGCCCCCGTACCCTAACCTACACTACACCTAGCCTACACTTATCCTGAATCTACTCTACACCTACCCTACACCCAGTGGCGTGCACAGAGTTTTTAGACAGGGTAGGCAGAAATATAAAAGCTTAATATTAACCAAAAATGCTGCATGTTAATGTTGAATCATAAAGAGTAGTTCAAAAAATTTAAATTCCTTAAAATTTTTATAACGGGCGCGACATTCGTTTGATATATTTTCTACAATTTCAATAAAAATCATTTTTGAGCACCACCATCACTCCGTTGTCCCCAGTCGACTAACCAGCGTATATTGGTTTATAGTTTCGGGATCTGTTGCCTCTCTTTTGAGCCTTTTGCAGGAAAGCCATTTCCACCTAACACTGGAAGAGTATCGCTTTCTATGGTATGGCATCGTCTTGCACAGACCGGCAAATTATGTATGAAAAAAATGTCATACCCCTGCCACGCACGAGAAGAAGAGGCTGGCCCAAGAAGCGATGGCTTGACTTTTTTAGAAGTGGCATGCATGTTAGTTAACAAACTCATCACCAAAGATACCGAAGACCTAAAAAAGTGGAAAAGAAGAAGTTCCTACTTCTTTTGCACCTTTTGCACCGTTTCTACTTCTTTTTTAAGATTTGCATCCCCCTAGGAAAGGGGACCTCGGGCCGGGCCGTGCGCAAGAGCACAACCGGGATGAATGCAATGACGATGAAAATGTTCTTAATAACCTAATATTAAATTAAGTATTTAAATATGATAGTAGTAAGGAACCCTTCAAATGCCTGTTGTACTCGCCCTTGACCAGTTCTTAAATATATATTGACTGCACTGACATTTTTGCATGCCAACACATCCGTTTAACAAGATTTGCAACCGCCCCGTTCCACCCAAGTAAACACTTAAACACGAATACGTATTTAAGTGTTTACAACATTATATTTTGAGGATATTACTATGAATAAAATTACATTTTAGTTTAGAAATCTACATTTTAGTATCATTTTCTGCTATGAAGTAGATTTGTGATAAAATTGTATTTAAAAATAAATTATAAAATCAATCAAAGATCGCAATATTAATGCGTGATCTGGAGTAAGGTGCGAAAAAGATAATGCTATGTAGAGCTACAAACACAACTGACTCGGTGATAGCGTCACTGTTGTTGTGATTGACATGACATTACAATATGGCGACACTTAGTTCCAGCTTTCGCTACCGGGTCAGATAAGTTTGTGGCACTGTACGAACATTATAACGCTGTCTCTTTTTCGCATATATTTACAATAGACAATACATTCGCTCATACCCCTCTCTAAACAATATTATTATAATGTTGTTTTTAAGAGATCATGGTACCAATAAATTCTAATAATACTTTGAGCTTGCTAAAAACATGATAGTTTTCCCATAGACCTATAGAGTCATCACCCATAGAGCAAACCGAAGAGCCGGTATATCGGCGTGCCCCAGCAATTAATATACATACAGGAGGAAAATACATGGCTAACGCATAGACGCGTCGGCAAATATTCTACATCAACTACGCTATAACCCTTTGATATTCTGTGAAAAAACGACACGTAAATATTTGGGCCATCACTATAATACCTATCAAGATAAGCATAAACCCCACTTTAATGATGATATTGGCAAGCATGTAGATGTAGACATAACATGGTGGTAGGCTTCCCCTAAAGAAAACTAAAATGTTACTATCTGTTAAGCAATTATTAAGTTATTTACTACGTAGACTCCCTGTTCGTCACCAATAATATTTAGATGCCAAAGCAATTTGTTTAATTGATTTCGAAATATTGGTTCGCGAATTCGACGCAGACTTAACCGGTTATAATTATATATTTATTGTTGATTTTTTATGCTACGCAGTGACTAATCAACAGGCAGCCCACCTAACAGTAAGCAGTAAATGTCGCCAATAAAATCTATGGTTCATGCATTGCGCAAAAATGGAAAAGCGTAGGTGCATTTGCACTGAGAGGAATAAGATGAAATGCCTCAGGCCTGTAATTGCGATGGCTGGTACCAGAACACGACAATGCAAGCATAATTGTTTGGCGGCATAAATGGATAAGGCGTTGGTACTCACCCAGGCGGACTCCACAGGCTCGATAGTGTCCTAACACCTGATAAAACCTGTTGCTTACCTAGGTATTAGCACTGTATTTAATCAATCAAATCTTTGCTTGGAGCATCGGTGGCCTAGTGGTTAAGTATCCAACTCGTAAGCGAGAGGTACCGAGTTAAATCACACTGCCGCCATGTACCCATGCCTCTTTTCTGAGTTATGTAAATTTTTTTTATGTCATACAGTTGGCAAAAAGGCAAGCGGGCCACCTGATGGAAAGTGGTCACCACTGCCAAGAGTATCGCTAATGCGTTGCCCACCTCTATAACACGTTGCTCTGGCAGCAAAAATGCAAATACCCCTTCACTGCCAAAGCTACGGTTCCCCAAATCCCCACCCCATGGAGCACTGGAAACCTTACTCACCGGCAGAAACACAATACTATTTAAAAGAGTATTGTTTAGCTGCGGTATTCTGAAAGGTGAGGTACATAGTTGAATACTAACCTATGCTCTTACGGTGAGGGAAAACATCGTAATGAATCCTGCACCTCCAGGCGTCTGAATGTGTAACCATAATCCAATCTGGTCCGGTGCCCCAGTTAACAGGGTCACGGAGGGCAGATGCCTGTCGCTCTACCGTAATTACTCGATCTACAAAATTCTGGAACATGGTCAAGGCGGACCCCGGGCCAGTACGAAATATTTAAGTGTCTACCTATCGGGCAATTTACGACCGCATTAATTCGGGGCTTGCTTAGCGCCAAAAGCCTACTTTATAATTGTTGACATTACCTCGTAATGAAGTAAAACGATACCATTTCACACTTACGGAACTATAAAAATATTCAAGAATTGTTGTAATTACAGGCAATAAAAACCATTAAAAGCTCGAGAAATGTTAATATGTTATAAATTTACATCTTTATTTAAATACTTCAGGCAACTGAGGCCAGATGTATACGTGTATGTATACCGAAATATACAAATACAACATTATACATTCGTTTACAATAGGTACTTACATAAAAATATAATTTAAAATCTACACACTTCGGACACACATTATCACTTTCTGACACTCCTTTAATTTCATATCGGCATCTCATAATTCTAGGTCGCCCACGGAAACTCCGGTAAAGCATATCCTTGGCCTTCTTTGGGACAATAATATTCCCTTATGAAGAACTCTAAATCTTCAACGCAACGCACAAATTGTACGTTCAAACCGTGATTCCATGAGCTGTTCTCCTTGGCTAACTGGACGGTCCTCCACGTTCTTTGTTGAACAGACAAATCTGTCGAATTTAACGTGTAAGCTTCTGTGTTTGCAGTTGTTGACGAACTCCGCATCATCTATGTTCGCCGATGGGGTCACATTTCTCATACAATGGCTTTTGACGCTATTTCCTGGTTGAATTTAAAGCCAAAGCTTATCAGCTCTACAACCGCAAATTCTTTGGCCATCTATGACAGAACATCACAATTGTTGTAGTATTGGAGACGAAGACATTAAATTGATTACTTAAGTATAAATATTTTACAAAATAACGTTTTAATATTACCTTCTCTATAAAAATAAATTATCAATATTGCAATTCATGAAACATCTGACACAATATAAACAATGCTTTCCGTCAAATGGTAGCTAGGTGTCACTGTACTAGTCAAAGTACTAGAAAAGCGTCGCTGCTTTTGGTAACAAAATTACATTTCAAAATAGTCACACTTAGTTCCGGTTTTGGCCACCGGTTCAGATAAGTTTGTGATGGCTTTTAGTCTCTGGTTTGAATGAATGATTTGGCTGTGACGTCACAAAACTTCTAACCAAAACAACATTTTTTTAACATTATTTTCTTAGAGGTCATGGTACCAATTTGAAAACAAGGTTAAAGTAATCTTGTTTTTAAGGCTTGTGGTAGGCCCCCTGACCTTCCTTTCCTTTTTTTGCATTGTCTCTCACATATAAATGCTTGTTGGTTTAACGTACTCCTGACCTGGCCTTATTTAAATAGACATAGACATAGATGTTTCTTTATTTGGTAAAGTAACACACTCTAAAAACTTAATACTAAAAGAATTAGTACATAATAAGTTAGCAGGGCGATGCGTCATCGGACCAAATAACTCCGAATGGATATGATGTAACAGAATCAGATTTCCATACAAATTTTAAATCCAGTGCAGCTTTGAAACGATATATTTTAACGAAAATCTGATAAACCACAAGCTTTATTACTTTCTATATCACGTCTACAAAATTTCATTGGATTTTATACCATAATATTGAAAATATGATCAAATTTTCAAACAGCGCGTTTGGAAAACACTCGCTTTAAAGCCGTAGTAATTTTTGTTTCTCTCAAAATGTTCCAATAAATACTTTCGAAGGTACAAAACCGAGGAGTCTGGAGCCTGCCTCCATCTAAGTAGCTATTTTATAACAATTTTGCGACATTCCCTTTGAGATTACTCCAGAACACTCTTTGAGTTCCGGTAATTTCCTAGAATCTCGGGGGAAAGTATAATGTTTCTATTGTCTCGCCTTCTACATGTGAACAAACCCTCAGGGAACAGGCACGCAAATATGTACACGGAGAAATATAGAAGGTGCTATTCCAAAAGGCTATTCTTCTCGGAAACCCTGTAGTATTTAATGTTTCTTTGTTACTATTATTTAATGAATGTTACTCCTTTGCCTTTCTTACGCCATTTGCATTTGTTTTGTTGTCTTTTGTTTTGGTATGTTGCTTTTGTAATAATTATTCAATTTCGAGCATCAGTGGCCTAATGGTCTAAGGGGTTTGAACTTCGAGGTACGGAATTCGAACCCCAATGCATGACTCTTTTCTGAATTACGTACGTTAGTTGAACACTAATTGATTATCTTGCAGTGAGGGAAAACATCATGATGAAACCTGGACATTTAGAGAATTAAATGTCACCGAGGTCAGATGGCAGTCGCTCCACTGTAATTACCTGATCTGGCAAATCCTGGATCATGGTCAAGGCGGAGCCCGGGCCACTCGAAAGAAATTGAAAGCAACGGAAATCGTACAAATAATGACTATATGTACTTATCTATATAGAAAATACCTATCTACTTTTTTAGTGTCATCATCATTGGCCTTAGACATCGATTACAGATGATTTAGGGCTGATTTTTCAATCCTCAGATAAAACATATCAGTCTGATAAGTTATTGAGCGACTAAAACAAAATTGTCATTACTTCTTAAACAAGTTCAGGATTATAGTTCGTTTTAATTTAGCAGTATATTAGTTTATCAGGCAAATAAAATTTATCTGAGGATTGAAAAATCGGCCCTTAATGGTACAGCACTTTATCCGATAGCTGTAGAGGCCAACACCGGAAAGACAGATTCGATCACACAGTGAACAGACAAGATAATTCGCCCTGGATGCTAAGGGATCTGTTGTTCTAAACGTTGCTTTTATACTAAGCAAATGAGCATGGTATGTATGGCTTGCATTATGTTAACACGCCGCCCGGTAGCGGCATAAAATCCTGTGTTACCTTATCATATTATTGATAAGGATATTGGTGATAAGTGCAACCATTATTTTAATAAACTTGATGTATTTAATTAAAACTATAATAAATACATTGTTACAGTTATAAAGCATTATAAATAGTATACCTATCAAAATGTTTTTTCTAGTATCTTTTCTTTTTTGAGTGAATGTTTTTCTTTTTTTTTGTATCCTGTCAAAATTATAAAACAATGTAATATTTCCTAGTGGAAACTAATTGGCTTAAATGTACGGACTAGCTTTGTAATATTCTGAACATAACATTGTAAAGTTGTACATGTTCCTTAATAAAGAAAACAGAATAAAATACCCAAAAAACCATACACCTACTCGACATCATACGTGTATATTCCATGAATACAATTTCATCGTATCTCCCAAGAACGAGGGTAAAAACGTCGGAGATACTATAGCGGCAAGGGAAACAGGAAAAAACAATCTACCGCAAAAATAACATCGGAAAACGCGTAATCTCAAAAAGGGAAGCACCGAAATAAAATTTAATCCCCAACGTTTCCTCTCGATACGAATGAAATAACAGCACAAAATATTAGTTCTTTCGATATTCTGTTGTAGATACTCGTAGGCGTGGATTGTATATTTGAAGGCTTAGGTTGCGTACTCACACTGTTCGTAACTAGTGGACCTTGCGCGACTTTTTTAACGCACACCTGGTTTATCCCTATCTACCCTTTTTGCTTGCTTACCAACCTTCCCGTTGAATCAGTGTATCTTTTGTTGAAAACCGTATGTTGTAGTCAGTCTTGATTTGTGAATATATGTCAAATTTGCTTAAATATAAGTACTTAGTAGTAGTGTTCATGAATATTTGTGCCAAGCATCTTGCACCAGCATGTAATTTTTCATACTGTCATCTCTCCGGTTGGCTTGAGCTTTAAGTCCGCCATTGTACGTAACATTTAAATAAATAAAAACCGCTTTAAAATCGGTTGCGTAGTTTAAAAAATGTATGCGTACATATCTACAGACGGCGGGAAGAGACTGTGTTTTATTCTATGTATGTAAAGATGCGCAGCGCTTGATATAATCTGCGCCATACTGTTTCGGTGTGAAAGTACTTACTGCTAAAATTGGTGATAAATAATTCACGGCTATAGTGAATGCCATCCGACTTGCATTATTTACTTGCTTTACATCTTGAATTGCTCGTATTTCTTCGATACTAAATGATTAGAAGTTTCTATTGTATATCAGACTACGAAATAATACACCTCGCGCGCAAAAACTCGGGTAGCCGTATTCACAATGGCTCGGAAATCGGATTCGGAAACTGAATCGACAAAAAACCCCGCAAAAGTTCTTAGGAAAATGTGGTTTCAGTTAATTTTGATAAAATTTTCATATGTTATAGAGAGTAGAGTTTCCGTGGAATCTATTGGGGTTCTGAATAACAGCTTTCAAATCGATCGACACGGATTCCTCGGTCACGAATTTCGTGTCGAATCGTTCGGAAACGGTTTCGAATAATTGTGAATACGGCTACGGGTCCGCCTTGATCATGATTCAGTATTTGTCAGATCAGGTGGTAGTATACAGAAGAGCGACTGCCGCCCGTGACCCTAAGAGGGACAATGGAATCTAAACAGATTGGATCATGGTTACACATTCAGTTGCCTGAATATGCATGATTCCAGGCGCTGCTTTAATTGGCAACGGTCGTGTGACAACGGTAAACATAGACATAGACATGATATATTTTGACATAACAAAAAATCCATAAGCGTTGACATGGTGGTGCATGGGGCGGTTACGAGGTATCCTATTGGTCCGTCGTACGACTATGGTCACAATTTCCAGTTTCCAATTAGAATAGCGCCCAGGATGTTTGAGATTTAATGGACATAACTCAGAAAAAAGGTTATCGGTACATGGCCACGAGGATCCGAACCCGGTACCTCTCGCTTACAAGTGCGACCCGCAAACCATTAGCCTATCGACGCTCTAGTTTATCACGCAATTCGTTTATTATTTTCTTGCTGCAACTAACATTACATGCGCCGGATTCAAATCCCAGTGCCGTCATGTACCAATTGCACTTTTCTGAGTTACGTACATTAGTTGAACACTAACCAATGCTCTTACGGTGAGGGAAAACATCGTGATGAAACCTGCACATTTTACGTATTTACTTAATAAACCTTTTTACGTTACACACCAAAATACTTTTAGGATAAATTTTACGACAGACGGATTAATGTAGCCTTTATTAGGAAACATAGACTTCATTATAATTTCTCCTAGCTCCTTTTACCTTGCGATATTTTTACATCCTCTTTTTAACTTGTAATGTTTTGTATGTTCGGGATAAATCTTGGAAGTCTAATTTGACCCACTTTCCGGCGTTTAATTGAGCTGAAAGGGACTGGGCAAAAGTGGTCTATGAATCAGCAGTTTTGTGGTGATGACCTATGGTTAGGGTGCCTCAGCTGTATATTTGTATATTTGACGACCTGAGTGGTTCAGTGGTCAACATGCCAGTCAACCACGGAAGAGGTCCCGGGTTCGATTTCCGGCCGGGCAGAAATTTAAATGATGAATATTAATTTCTGTTATGGGTCTGGGTGTTCTATGTATAATAAGTATGTATTTTAAAAAGTATATAAGTCGTATATCAGTTAGCTAGCACCCATAGTACAAGCTTTGCTTAGTTTGGGGCTAGATGGCGCTGTGTGAATTTTTCCACGATTATTTATTATTTATTATTATTTAATTTGTAGAAGATGGCATCAAAATCGGTCCCGGCAGTTTCGAGAAAAAACAATTTATTTGTCATATTTGTATGACAAGTGCCATATTCTTTGAACCAGCAGCGACATGATTACGGAGTATAGGTTGAGGACCTTGAGCTATGTTCTCATGCCACACGATATCCACATCGGTCCCGGCAGTTTCGAGAAAAATGCATGTGTAAGTAAAGTAGCATTAGTAGGTTAGGTATGTGTTTGTGTGTCACAGTGCCTGTCTGCCAAGTAATATATTTATCTACACTAATAAACTACCTAATAACATACCAACGTACAGTCTGTGTCGAAATGTTTTGATCATAGCGGATATGCATAACACTTCAACTCGAGAGCGGCCGCGATCATAACGCGGTCTGGTTAAACGAAGGTGATATGATAAGCGGATATTATTAATATTGCGTGGTGTAATACATTCACGTGTTGCGTAAGCCCCAGGGATACGTTGGAAATAGGTGCCTGAACCTGCCGGTATCAGGAATCAAGCCCCGTGGGCGACCCAACAAGCGATGGATTGACATCGCAGAGTCGGATGCGAGAGGCAACGGCCTACGACGCAATGGTGCCGAAGACCAGGCGAAGTCGAGAAGAATGAGTAGGAAAGCGGACCCTGGCATAGGTGTAGATAAGCGCTAGGACGATAATGATGATGATTGCGTGGTGTAAAACCAGTGTGGTGGCGTGTAACGAAATTAAGTACGTTGTATTGTACACAAGGACCAAATTCAAATTCAAATAATTTTATTCAATTTAGGTTTATACAAAAACGCTTATGAATGTCATACAATTAAATACATTAATTTTCTTCTACAAATTAGGTAAGTATCATCATCATCATCACAGCCCATAACAGTCCACTACAGGACTTTGGGCCTCTCCCGCAAAAGGGGCGGTTATTGCCATAATCTCCACGCTTGGCAGGCGGGTTGGAGATCGCAGTGTTGCAAACATAACAATGAAAAACGCTGCTGCCCATTTTCCAGTTTATGGAGACTAGATATTTTGCCTCTAAACGTTAGTCGCCTTGTACGACACCCACGAGTGTAAGGGGTTGGTGCTATTCTACTCTTCCGGTCACCACACGGCTAGGTAAGTATACAAAATTCTATTACATTCAGATTAAGTACGTCATTATCAATAATTTAATGTCATAATTTTTACATATCAAACTACAATTAATTACAATATTGTGGACTAAATTTATCAGTTTAAAACATGTCAAGGTAATATTCAGGTCAAGAACATTAAAATAAACTAGGTACATTAAAATAAATAAATTACAGCATCATGGTTTGCCTTCGGAATCATAAATTTAGTTCCTGCTTAAATTCAACAAAGTCAGTGAAAAATCATTAATTAATAAATAATAGCATTAAATAACAAAATATCATACTGATAAAAAAAATTATGTCAGCTTATGAAAAGTAGATTATTGGTTCATGTCCAGGGGTTTTCGTCATCTAAATAATCGTTTATTTTGTAGAATGCTTTACTAATTATTTAGATTTAATGGTATTTTTAAATTGATTTAGGGGTAAATTTTGTATATCTTCTGAAATTTTATTATAAAGACCTGGTAAAGATCGCAGGTACCAGCTGGATGCGAAAGGCACAGGACCGGCCTTTGTGGAGATCTCTGGGGGAGGCCTATGCCCAGCAGTGGGCGTCTTTCGGCTGATATGGTGATGATGTTTATGACGTCGTCGCTTACAAACCAGTAAACGCGTATGCGTCGGCCCGCATCATCACCGCGTAGCAACCGGACAGAAAATGCGTATACGTTGTGCTTGCATGGTCACCGTAGCAACTGGACAGGGTCTCAAATCCGCTAATATACGAATGGCTCGATTGCACTGTAATTGAATTGCAATCGAAGCCCATTGGCAATTTTGAGCGGTTTTGGTATTCTGTTACTGTTCCTAATGGCGCAATTGAATTGTGATTGTTTCACAAACGCAGCTCAATGGCAGTCTTACGTTTTTTTGGTAATCTACGATTAAAACTGCTTTATGTACGCTTAGATCCTTTTAACTACGCAACGGATTTTAATGCGGTTTCCAACGATAGACAGAGTGATTGAAGAAGGTTTATAAGCAAAATAGGGTAGGTACTGATTCAGTAACCATGATCCAATCTGGTCAGGTTTCCCTGTTAACAGGATGTGTCTCTTGAATCTCTACTATCGCTACAAAGTGGAATTTTCCTTGTACTCACTTACTATAATTTTAAACTAATAACAATTATATATTTATAAAACTTTCCAAGACAAACCTTTCTCGTAACAAAGTATCAAATTCGGGTCCGCATATTAAATTTTGGAGGACATGGCCAGTAACAATGGCGGAAAGTGAGATATGGTGCCGCTTCGTACAGTACAGGGTGTGGTAATTAACTGGCCCATTTCACTTGAAAGGGGAAATTTTCCACCTTCGCATTACGAGCGTTATGAGTAGCTTGGCTTAATTTCTGTGGACCCGGTTGGAAGTGTATGATAGCTTTGCTCGCGACTTCGTTTGCGTAAATTCGGTTATAACTTTCTAGGAACGTTGTGACGGGAACTATATTGAATTTTGGATTAAATTATAGACTATGTGCCATTCTAGGCTATTAGCTGTATTGCCGCCAAATTTCATCAAAATCTAGTCAGTAGTTTTTGCGGGAAGTGGTAACAAACATAGTAGCTCCCGAATAGACAGGCCGATTACGATGCGGTTTCTTGATTTGAAAGGCAGTTTAATCGAGATTTATTTCATTAAAGTAGTTCCGAAAATAAAGAGTAAATATATGGAAACTTGGTCGGGGGTTCTCTGACTTTTTCCTTTCCTTTCCCATAATATCCCTTTCTCAAAATGTCCCTTGGTAGCAAACCTACGACGTAGTACCAATACCTCCTAAGTTCCATTTTGGCGATTTTTAGTTTTTAATGTCAATCGACGCAGAATGTAATTTCGCACGCTGGCAAGACCCCTAAGTTTGGTATTTCATTTTCCGTAACTTTAAACACTAATAGAATATGCTTTTAAAAAATAAACTTCTATAAAAAATAAAAACGTGAGACATTTTTTTCGTTTCTTGAAAGTTGTAATTTCTTAGTTAGGAGATATTGGTACTTCTTCGTCGAAATGGTCCCTTTCTCATAATGCTTCTTTCGCTAAATGTCCCTTTTCTGTCGGTAAGGTTATTATTAAACGAAATCGCCAAGAATTTATGTGTTAATTTGGATCCCGCTGGTTTTACGATGATCACTTATCATCAGGTGACCCACTAGCTCGTTTCCTGGGTCTACTTATTATAAAAAAAATTTACATTGATTAAGGACCATACACACAACTTACAGTTCTTTTACAGTAGTAATAATAATAAATGTGCTTGGACAAATTCACACAGCGCCATCTAGCCCCAAAGTAAGCAAAGTTTGTGTTATGGGTGTTAGATAACTGATAAACTACTTATATACTTTTTATTTTTTTAATACATACTTATTATACAAACTACACCCAGACCCGTAACAGAAAATAAAATTCATCATTTCAATTTCTGCTCGGCCGGGAATCACTTTTAAAACCAATTACACTTGGATTTAGGAGAAAAGCTATATGGATAGTCCTGCCTTAATTTTATTATCCATAACCCACGTTGCACGTGCCTTGTAGAGCCAAGGTTTGAGTGCTGGCCGTAAAACAAAAAAAAGAAAATATTTTTAAAGAAAGAATTTTATTGCCACAGATGCTCGCGCCATAAAACAGATATTAGACCAACAAGCAAAGAGATTTTAATGGCAACTACACTGTGCGCCTTGTTGCCTATAATCGTAACATTTGCAATATTATTTACATGTGTAAAATTTTAATATTACGCACTTTTGTGGCGGTACAATTGCTTTTATTGTCAAATAAAAAATAACCTTGGCGTCCATATGCTGGTTGTGATCTCGCGTGCGAAAGCTCGGGGTACACCTTGAGCATGATCCAGGTTTTGGCAGAACAGCGGCCTTAGCCAAGAGGTTTCGTTAATCTACAATCGTTTGTGGCAGAAAAAAATTATGGGATTTGACATAACCTAAAGTTATCTGACATAAGCTAACGTTATCTGACATAAGCTGTTTGTGGTAGAAATTCTTGGTCCATAGACAATTCACGTACTTTCGGCGTACAAAAGAGGCGGATTGGCGGATGATCCTACACAATCAGAGTCAATGTAGATGTTGGTAGAAATAGTCGAACTTCGACCTGTCAATTTTCTACCATACACGCATCACGCAAGCGGAGCTGTCAAAGATGGCTAGACCGGCAGGTAATTACAGAATTACAGTGGAGCGACTCCCATCTGACCTCTGAGACCTAATAGGGGAATTAGACTAGGTTGGATCATGGTTAGGTTACACATTCCGTCGCCTGAATGTGCAGGTTTCATAAAATAGGACGTAAAAATTTTACTAGCATGCTACTAGCTCAGTAAGTAGTAACAGAAGGTCTCTCAGCCACAGTTTTTCCTTTGGACTATGATATAGGATCGTTCAACAGATTTATTAGAGGTCTCTTTAGAGATTGGCAACGCATTCTTAGCGCCTCTGGTGTTGCTGATGTCCATCGGCGGCGGTGACCACGCACCATCAGGTCGCCCACTTGTCTGCCGTATTACAATAAAAAAAGTATCTCGATCTATAATCTTGGAAGTATTTCTATTTGTAATATAAATATCTATCTCAAATTTGGCGATTACAACTCTGATACTATTGATACCATTAAATTTATGCTAGAGAGGTCTGATTACGTCGCAGAAGACTGTACATTATCGACAACTTTTACAGATATTCACCTTTACCGCCCTACACCTAAACTATATTAAATTTTTTCCAACATTAAGGCTAAAGTACCATAATTTGTAATTGCCCTATTTTAAGCAGCTAATTTGCTCTCATTAGAAACCCACAAAATATGCCACGAAAACAGAAACCGGCCAAAATTAGAGCCAAGGCTATGTTCGTTGATTTTTGTCGATGTGACGAATGAGCGGACTAATTAATAGCTTGACATATAATAAAACAGCGAAAATTGTGTGTCTGAATATTGAAAATATTAACAAGAAAATTATTTAGGGCGATGAAGAAAGAGTAATAATAAAAATATGAATTCTTAATATTTTGTCCGTTTGTTTGTCTGTTTTTACATAATAATCTCTGGAACTACTGGACGGCATTAAATAGAAAATTTTGTTTGTGTAGCTATTAAGCCTGGGCAACACATAGGGTATAATTGATTTAGGAAACTGGAACATCTGATGTCGAACCAAAAATGAAAATGGCGTTAAATGGATTTCAGTTTGGTAATTTACGGTCCAACTTAAAATTTAGGCCATGTTATATCTAATTCGGTTGGGTAGAACCAGAGATATAACTCGACCTCTCATTAGTACTAGCTTTCATACATTAGGGAGGTCATTTAAAATTGTCAGGGAGAAAAAGTTAAACTGCCCTAAAAATTATTTCCACGCGAACGAAGTCGCGGGCAAAAGCCATCAATATTTGATTTAACTATTTCCTTTGGTATATAGATATAGCTTGACCTCTCCTTAGTACTAGCTTTCATACATTAGGGAGGTCATTTAAAATGGTCACTTAGGAAAAAAAATCACTGCCCTAAAACGATTTCCACCCAGACGAAGTCGCGGGAAAAAGCTAGAAAAAAGAAATTACTGGCATACAACTTTCGGTCACACCGCGGAACCAAAGTTAATACGTTTCCACATACGTTTTCATATAATATATAACTATGTAACGATATTTTAATGAGCGGCTTAATCTGTGTGCGATACTGTACACGCGATGCTCGAATTAATAACTCGAAGTCTATCCGGAGGGCGGCTACGATATTTCTTACGTCTTTCTACGCATGTTACATTTAACTATTTAACTAGTAAATAAATATTGTTTTATACCACAAAGATGGCAAGCAATCACTGATGGTAAGCAGTCACCGCAGCCTATGGAAGTTTGTAATACCAGGGGCATCACCCACGCGTTGCCGACCCCGTCAAAACCTTTTCACCCCTTTCTTGAAGAACTCCATGTTGTACTCGCCAGGGAAAACCTCTTAGGGCTGCTAGTTAGCCCGTAGTTGGAACTGTGTGCGTTCGCGCGCACAACAAAGTAACGTCCCTAAACACAGATGTCTTGTTTATTTATTGAACCATTTATTGTACACAAGAAAATTAAAGAGACAGTACAAATTAGAGATTATACAACAGGCACTACTTATCTCTGAAAATAAATCTCTTCCAGCAGGCCTACAAAAAGAGAGATGATAAATATACGCAGCTACGACGTGCACAATAATTATATACTATAAATAAATATATACATAATATTCTATACATACTAATAGGTATATATGAATAAAATAAACATATACTATATTAATACATAACCTCTTGCTTGCATTTACCGAGAATTATCTTAGAATGAATAGCCCAGCGTATTCTATCTCTGGTGTACTAGGTACAGAAATACTGGCCAGCGAGAAGCCACTCTGATGTCATTCCTATTGATATAGCTAAGGCTTCAGTCCTGGGGCGGCTGATAAGCCTCCCTATTTACTCCTAGTCCTTTTGTCGCTTGATATAACGTTATTTTACGTACCTACTAAGCTTACTGTTTATGTAAAAGATGGTTTAGATAAGGATATCATACATCTTGTTAATACTGCTTCGTACCTTATAAATGTGAAAGTTTGTAAGGTTCGATGTTTGGATATACATATATATGTTTGTTACTTTTTCAAGTAAAAGCTCTAAACAGATATTTATGTAATTTCGCAGTGCTGCAGCTTGTAACCACGTAAATTTCGATTACATTTCAATCAAGCCAAAATTAGCGGATTCAAGGCCCAGATGGATACTGGACATCGCTGCGTATAGACATTAGCAATACCAAGTTGCTGGAAAAAGGCAACTGCCCCTCCACTGCCCAAGCTACCTCTGGAATCTAGCTTGGAAATACCAAAATACCTATCTCATAATCTTTCCGAACGCATCTCAACAAATTTGCATTTCAAATCCCGAGGAAAAATTATATCCGAACAAAAAAAAACTCAGAACTTTTTGTTCTCACCAAAAACTTTTTGCCTTTGAAAAAATTCAACCCCCAAGTAACATCTACCAAGGAGTTTCTGGAATAATCCATCTCTTTTGCAATGTGCTCTCCGAGGATTTATTCGTTATCATAGACTAAGGAATTGTATTTAACAGTGAAGGTACTAAATTTCCAATCATTTTTGTAAATGCCTAAAATCATAAGTTATTGAGTAAAATATTGAATGTAAGTTTGCGACTATTTGCTTACTAGAATAACTTTGTGTGCGGCTGAAAATATAAACTGAACTATATTTGAAGGACATGAGCAACTACCAATAAAAACAATGACAACAGCCAACATGAGCAACTCCCAATAAAAAAGCAATGACAGGGCGCTATACCTAACATCTGTTCAGATTGACTTGTCTTTGGTTAATATATTTGGTTAATATAGAAAACTCTTAACAAAATTACGACGTACACTGTGTACAGATCTCTTGAATTAATGAGAAACACAAATAATGTGAATTTAAAATAATACTGCTGCAAATAATCCATATTAATACATAACATACAACTTTGTTGGCCGTGTGGTGTCCGGCAGAGTAGAATAGCACCAACCCCTTACACTCATGGGTGTCGTACGAGGCGACTAATGGTTTCAAGGCAAAAGATCAAGAGTCTCCGTAGTCTGGAAAATGGGCAGCAGCATTTTCCATTGTTATATTTAAACACTGCGATCTCCAACCCGCCTGCCAAGCGTGGAGATTATGGCACTAACCTCCCTATTCGTGGGAGAGGCCCTAAGTCCTGCAATGGACTGTTACGGGCTGTGATGATGATACAACTTTACTGAAAATATTAATTTCACTAATACCAGCTTCGGTAGTATTGCGGCCTTTTGTGAAGCCATATTGTTGTTGATGAAATAATTTATTACTGTTAAAGTGCACAATCATTTGACTTAACATGATTTTTTCAAAGATTTTACTGAAAACGGGCAGGATGGATACCGGTCTAAAATTATTCAAACTATTTTTACAACCTGATTTGAATAATGGCACCACTTTACTGATTTTCATGAGGTCGGGGAAAACACCTACTTCGACGCAAGCATTAAAAATGTAAGCTAAATACGGTGCTAAAATATCAACAACAGTACTTATAACTCTAACTGACATTCCCCAAATATCTTCCGTATTTTTCAACTTAATGCTTTTAAAAGCTTTAATGATAGTTTTAGCGTCTACTTCGGAATAACAAAAGCCATTTTCACAGGCACCTATATTTTCTTTTAACAAGTTTTCTGCACTAATTGGGCACGAGTTTAGCAGCGAGGTAGTTTTAATCGGTATTTCGGTAAAAAATTTTTGGAACAACTCTGCCACTTCTTTATTTGCGGTACTAGTTCCGGTTTCTGTTTTGATTTCATAATGTGTATCACGAGGCTTTGTTTTCCCTGCCTCCCTATTTATTACATTCCACACAGTCTTAGCCTTGTTTGAAGACGAACTTATAATTTTCTTATAATGCTGTGATTTTGCAATTAGACAAACTTTCTTAAACGTTTTTGAATATTTTTTGACATATTCTACAAAATCTTTATCATGGCAATAAGCTCGCTGACCGTATAGTTCAAACATTCTATCTCTGCTTTTGCGGATACCTAAAGTAGCCCAATCACTAAATTTAGATTTACAGTTACTTTTTATTCTTTTTTGCGTAAAAACACTTTGATAAACATTATTGACAGAATTGAACATATCAGAAAATATAATGTTTGGGTCATGAGAATCAAGAGAAAGGCCGGCAATGGTCTCCGATAAGGCTTGTTTGAAGTGTTCAATTCTCCTTTGAGTAATTGGTCTTGTAATTATTTCATTGATATTACATTGTTCCGTAAAATCAAAAACAACGAATTGTCCACTATGGTCAGATCTTGTAAAATTTATAATAGCCTTTTCGTTGACCTCGCAACAGCAGAACACATTGTCGATGCAAGTCGCTGATGATTCTGTGCATCGTGTCGGCTCTAAAAATACATAATTAAGATTAAAACTACGAAATAAGCTTATTATTCTCTTACTAAACGTTGTTTTTTCTAGTAAATTAACATTAAAGTCTCCACAAACGATTACCTTTTTTTTACACGTACAAAGTCTTTCTAAAACTTGTTCCATAGTTTTTTCAAAAATCTCAAAGTTTTCATTGTATGGTGGCCTATACACACAAAGTATGATGCACTTTTCTAGCTCTACGCAGGATAACTCAATCTTATGTTCAACTGAGAGGCCAGAAACATCTTTCCGGTCTTTCGATTTAATATTTTGCCGTACTGCAATTAATGAACCACCACGGGAAATAGATTTCCGATTAAAACAACTAATTATATTATAGTTAGATAAATTAAATGACATCTCAGATTCTCTCAGCCAGTGCTCAGTTAAACATAAAACTTCTACAGGAGTTTTCTTTAAATATAATTCTATTTCATGTTCTTTGCCAGAAAAACCTTGTATATTTTGATGAATTAATCGTAAACAATTCTTGGGCTTTTCTTTTGTCTTAAAATCTAGTTTAAAGAGCATCCTTTGTCCCTACGATATCATTTCTAGTTATTCCCATGCTATTTCCGACCATTACTATAATATTGGTACGGTCTTCATTACATTGTTGACTAGCTACATTTATTATCTCATTAAATGATCGGTTTGGCAAACAATGATTACAAACAGATTTATTGACATCATTACTTATTAATATGCCCATGCCTTTGCCAAGCGAATCGGAATATATTATGGTGCGTATTGGACTCTTTGCCGTGTCCGTAGTGCCCGCCAATCTCGTTGTCGCCACGACGGCCGGGGCGGCTGGGGTCTTGTGAGGCCTGACGACCGCGGGCTGGATGTGGGCCGCGGGGGCCGTAGAGCGCGTCGATCTCCTTGCTATGGTGGCATAGGAGGTGGCCGCGATCACGATTAATCAGGCTTTCGAGTAAAGAAAACCGCCTCTAAATCGGCCCATCTATTCAGGTGCTAGGATTCCACAGTTACACAGAGCAACAGACACACAGACACACGTATCATACTTATAACACCTTTATATTCTCGTCAGGGGTTAAACACACACAATATCAGACAACGCAGCTGCTCTTTTCAAAAGAAGAAAATATATTCAAATTGGTCTACCCGTTCGGGCTCTACGATGTCACAGATAGATAAACACACATGTCATTCTCATAACACTTCTCTTTTTCCTTCGGGGTTAAACATATGTTAGAACAAAATTTTGCGGTGCCCCTACGGGGTGCTACATGCTTGCTCGTCTTAAGTTTTACTATCATTGCATTACCATTAAGCATGCCAATAAATGCATGTTTTGTCTGGTGGCCGTGTGGTGTCCGGCTGAGTAGAATAGCACCAACCCCTTACAAGTACAAGGCGACTAATGTTACCGAGACAAAATATCTAGAGTCTCTATAGGCTGGAAAATGGGCAGCAGCGTTTTCCATTGTTATACTTATAACACTGCGATCTCCAATCCGCCTGCCAAGCGTGGAGATTATGGCAATAACCTCCCCTTTCGTAGGCCCTATGTCCTGCAGTGGACTGTTATGGGCTGTGATGAATGCAAATAAATAAACAAATTATGACTCTCGCTGTTGTGTGACAGCGTTCAAATTACGAGATCGTAGACTGATACGGCACTAATTGTAAACAATTATACCACTTGTTGCTGTATATTGTTTTAAATTAAAGGATGTAAAACCGCAGGAGCGCTCGCTTTGTTAAATTAATTAATGGAATTGAGTCACAACAGTGTCGATCAAAGAGCGTCGATGGCTTAATGGCTAATGGATTTGACTCGTAAGCGAGATGTACTGAGTTCGATCTTAAGTTCCGCCATAAACCAATTACCTTTTTATAGAATAGAATAGAATAGAATATAATAGAAAACATTTATTCACACACAATAACACAAACACATTACTTATTGACTTAGATCGGCTTCGAAACACCGAATCCCAAACAATACAGGTATTATTTGAGGTCAGTGGCTCGATTCCAGAGCCATGAAACAAAAATAAAAAAAAAGAGTTACATAAAAATGCACAAACAAAACCAATAAAAACAAACAACATGAAATTATGAAACAACTAGACAATCATACACGAATAAAAGAAAAACGAAGAACAGAGCCGTTGCATGTGTTACACACCTCCACAAGGGTGGATAGCTCTAGTGCTCGATTATCAAGTGAGCATATTATACGACCTGAGTGGTTCAGTGGTCAACATGCCAGTCAACCACGCAAGAGGTCCCGGGTTCGATTCCCGGCCGGGCAGAAATTTATATGAGAATTTTAATTTCTGTTACAGATCTGGATGTTATATAAAAATAAAAATAAAAATAAATATTCGTGGACAAATTCACACAGCGCCATCTAGCCCCAAACTAAGCAAAGCTTGTGCTATGGGTGCTAGATAACTGATATACTACTTAAATACTTTTAAATACATACTTATTATACATAGAACACCCAGACCCGTAACAGAAATTAAAATTCATCATTTCAATTTCTGCCCGGCCGGGAATCGAACCCGGGACCTCTTGCGTGGCAGACCGGCATGTTGACCATTGAACCACTCAGGTCGTCATATGTATAAAAAGTATGTATTTTAAAAATGTATATCAGTTAGCTAGCACCCATAGTACAAGCTTTGCTTAGTTTGGGGCTAGATGGCGCTGTGTGAGTTTGTCCACGATTATTTTTTTATTTATTATATTCATTAAATACTGACAGAAAAATGCCCGGAGCATCGTTGGCCGAACGGTTGGGGTATCCGACTGGTAAGCGAGGCAAGAACGAGAGCGACTGGCAACTTGATGTGTAACCACTATCCAATCTGGTCAGGTTTCCCTGTTAGTAAGGTCACGGGGTTGATAGCAGATGCTCTACCTTTTCTGTTTTTTATGCGCCCTACTACAATTACCTGACCCTGACAAATCCTGGATCAAGGTCAAATCACAAGCACAAGTGTGTCCACAACATAGCGTTTGTTTCCTTCTCTCAATACTGTAATACTAAATACATGCACAATACTAAAATGATAGTGACACCATATTCATAGTTCTTTATTAGTATTGTTCATACATTGTCTAAAACTCAGTATCTAGCTATACATTATGTCCTAACTAACAATACATATCAATCGAGTATTAATATCAATAATAAAATACTATTACAGTCAATAGAATTAATAATAAAATTTAAATTGTCACCTGCAGATATTAATTGAGTATCAATAATCATCTTGACAAGTCAAATCATAAAATTATTAAAGTCAAATTATATTATTCTTAAAATTAAAATAAGTCAGTATCTATGTAGCGTCTTTTCTCGCTTATAGCGCACTTTTTCTAGCCTTTTACTCCTAATTGATTAGGATAGACAACATTAGCATTAGAAAACCAATAATGATTACACATTTTAAGGGTATGTTCCGGGTTTCCTATCGCGTACCTTTGTTGACGAGTAGCCCGATATTTCGACACAGTTGCACGCAACTCGTTAACAAAGGTACGCGGTAGGAAACCCGGAACATACCCTTAAAATGTGTAATAATAACCGCGATAGTTCAAAACGTTACACTGCCTTGGTAGACTGGCTTACTATTGCTGTAGTTCTAGGTGGTTTTTCTCAATTTTACTAGACATATTTATACAATATATTGAGCGCGGTCCGGCTTTGCCTGGCATTGCCGGGCACGGTCCGGTCGTGACTGGCGTGGGGTAAGTTTGCTGCTGCCATGGGGCGGCCAGCGTGTCACTGTGTGCTTCCTTCCTACTTTCCTACCCCCCTCATTTTTGACGATTGAAAGAGATATTTAATGTCCTTATCAATAAATTAATTTTGAATTTTTAAATTTTTTATATTAATAATTAATTAATAAAATTTAAAGGTATTGCTTATCGTATAGCAACTACATAATATTAGCATAGTGTTTATTATGCCACGTGGCTAATAGCAGTAATGATCTATTGTATGTAAATATTATCACATGTGTAAATAACGCATTCATATTTTTGTACCTACCGGCTTTTCAGAGCAAATTGCCAGTCTACTCAGCCATGAAGGTAGCTAACTTTCCAATATTTTTGGTGTGTAGGGTCTTTTAACGTCTGCTTGTTTAATAACTGTTTGTGTTTCTAAATCTAATTTATTAATTATTTTGTAACAAATAACTCAACTTTTTTATGGTTGCCGCGTAGTTCAAGAAACAATGATTTAATTATATTCTAATAAAACGAAGTAACTTAACCCAAACCGAGCAATGAATCCATCAACGTTTCACATTTGTACAATGTGATTAAAAGGGCATTATTCAGATTGCTCAGACAATATGAATACAGACCTTTGTCAACCATGCTTCTGGCAATCTCGTTGCGGTTCTTAACTTAGACCAGCTTACGAAACGGTCACCCATCCAGTCCCCGGACCCTGCTTCCTTGCTTAACCTCGGTTATCGGTCCCGCAAGCTGCCACTAGACCAGAATTCATGTAAGCAATCGCAACGATACTAACTGTGGGCCCCACTCTAAATGGCTTATAACATTAGGTGCTGGAAGATAATGCAATTTGTGTTAAAGTCACGATTTCCTCTGCGGCCGAACGGGGGAGCCCGGGGCAAAGCTGGTAACGAGTTAGGGGACGCCGGGGTACCCAATAAAGGTTGCTGTGAAAGGCACAGCTATTCGCTACTACCTCGTTTTACGTATAGCTACTATTTCAGTTGTATTTAGTTGACTTTTATTATTTATTTAGTTGAATAGTCAATTTGGCGTTAATGTCCCGGTTGTGCTAGCAGTATTTTACAGATCAGGCCATCTGTCCCCCGTGATGCTGATATATAGCTATAATAGGGGAAAGTGACCAGATTGAATCATGATTATTGATTACATACCTAGTTTACACACATTTACTTACCATTTTTTTTATGTCATACAGTAGGCAAACAGGCAAGCGGGCCACCTGCTGCAAAGTGGTCACCACTGCCTATAGACATTAGCAACACCAAGAGTATCGCCAATGCGTTGCCCACCTCTATAACAAGTTGCTCTAGCAGCAAAAACACAAATGCCCCTCCACTGCCAAAGCCACGGTTCCCCAAATGCCCACCCCATGGAGCACATGAGAACTTACTCACCGGCAGGAACACAACACTATTTAAAATAGTATTGTTTAGCTGCGGTTTTCTGTTAGGTGGAGGTACTTCCCCAGTCGGGCGGCTCCAATTAGAACGGGATACCCCGCTATGCCCTGCGTCTCGTAAAATCTCTATCATCTATCTCTACCATGTTTTCCCTTGTTATTATTAGAATGGAGCAGATAAAACGCTGATTTACTTAAGAGTATATAATCGCCGTAAGAGCATCGGTTAGTGTACAATAACTCTGAAAAGAGTCATTGGTTTAGTACATGGCTGCATTGGGATTCGAACCCTTTACTTTGAGGTGCGACCGTACGAGTCAGGCCCCTTAGTGGACCGTTAGACCACCGACGCTCCGGTTATTTAGTTGAATAGTATTATTATTTAGGTTATCTGGCCGTATGGTATCCGGCAGAGTAGAATAGCACCAACCCCTTACACTCATGGGTGTCGTACAAGGTGACTAATGTTTTCGAGGCAAAAGATCAAGAGTCTCCGTAGTCTGGAAAATGGGCAGCAGCATTTTCCATTGTTATATTTAAACACTGCGATCTCCAACCCGCCTGCGAAGCGTAACCTCCCCTTTCGTTGGGAGAGGCCCTAAGTCATGCAGTGGACTGTTACGGGCTGTAATGATGATTATTTAGTCGATTTTTAGACGAGACTACGCTAACGCGACTTATAGGCGAGTCTCATCATGATCACCATCATCTTGGCGATAGACCAGGGTTACTCCTATAGATAGAGAGAGACCAGTACCATGGGAATGTAGGTGTGCGTTTACTGATGTACGATCCGTTTACACTGACTTATCTTATTTCGTTAAGGAAATTGTATATGTATTTAAATGGATAATGTGCAGCAGTATTGGTTAAAATTCACATTCTAGGTGTTCATGTATAATTCTCGACATCTATACACAATATACGTAGCGTGATCAATACGGCAAGTCGTGACTTTGGGCATTGTTTGTTCACCAAATAAGACAGGTCAGTTTAAACGGATCATAGGTTTAAGTTAAATTTTATTGCAGACAGTATCACTTACATACGTAAGACAATTGTTATTTTTTTTTGGTGTTATTTATAACTTTGGTTATGTGTGTCATGTAGTGGTATCTTGTGGCAATATATTATGTTTCGCAGAAGTGCCACACCACAAAAAAAAAAGTTTAATTAATCTTGTTTAGTCAATTTACTTCCTTTTGTTTTTATATTTTCTTCTTTTATATCTATTTTTACTGTTTATTTTGTTTACATTAATTAGGCATAAGCTGTGTATGTGTCGCAGCCAAATGGTTAAATTAGCCGGCTAGCTATTTAAGCAGTTAATTAAACGGCTAGCTATTTAAGCAGTTATTTAATTGAAAATTGGCCAAATTCATGAACTTTGAAAGTAAAGTCAAATGAACGATATTGCCTCGAGTTTACGGAGCTCTTCCATTCATTGTCATAATGCTAACCTAAACTAACCGAATAGAAACCTAATGCAAACTATTATTATCCTTTGAAGTTATTGTGGGTAAGTTAGCATTGGAACAATGTGTGGAAGAGCTGCGTAAACTCGAGGCAATATCGTTCTTTCAACATCACTTTAAAATCTTATGAAACTGGAAAATTTTCAACTAAATAATTGCTCAAAAAGCTAGCCGTTTAGTTAACCGGCTAATTTAACCATTTGGCTGCGACATATGTACACTTATTTGAAATAAATAAATAAAGGTTCTTATTCGTAGTCTATTATTAGAGGGAAACGCGATCCGGTCGAACGCTATATCCTAACGTCGTGAATCTTCCAGCTTTTCGCACCAGCCAATTTAGTTAACTTTTACGCCTACCCTTTAACCCAAGGCGTACGGCTAAGGAATGGAACACGTTGCCTGCGCGCAGGTTCCCTGATCATTATAATCTGGACGCCTTCAAGGCTATAGTGAACACATGTTATCGGGTTTGTTACCACAGTTAGTATTGTTTTTACCTCGATATTTCGACGCAGTTGCATGCGTCATGGTCACGAGTTGACTGCGTCGAAATATCGAAGTAAAAACAATACTAACCGTGGTAACAAACCCGATAACATGTGTAGTGAAAGTGTTATGAATAACCACGAAAGTCTTAATACCTATAGAATTACACGATTTAGTTCCACCAGCCCCATTCCATCTTCGGGGCTCCAGGTGTAGGTCAGCGTACTATCCCTATATTGTCGACATTCCACCTATACGCACTCAGCGGTTTCCTTACTCTTTTCTGTTGCGAACGGAAAGGGAATGGAACTCGCTGCCTGCACTTGTTTTCCCTGAGCGCTAAAACTTGGGTCTCTTTAAGACAAGAGTGAATAGGTACTTAATAGACAGGTATGCACCATCGTAGACTGCATCAGGTGAGATGGCAGTCAAATACAAAAAAAATGCTCCGTGTTTGGCCAGGTGAGATGGCGGTCAAATGCCTGGCTAGTCTATATAATCTAGGCTATAAAGTGGCCGTGTGGTGTCCGGCAGAGTAGAATAGCACCAACCCCATACACTAATGGGTGTCGTACGACTAATGCTTTCGAGGCAAAAGATCAAGATTCTCCGTAGTCTGGAAAATGGGCAGCAGCATTTTCTACTGTTGTATTTAAACACTGCGATCTCAAACCCGCCTGCCAAGCGTGGAGATTATGGCAATAACCTCCCCTTTCGTGGGAGAGGCCCCAAGTCCTGCAGTGGACTGTTACGGGCTGTGATGGTGGACGGCTGGAAAAGTCGGATAAGCTCCGACCAAGCTTGTACTTAAATATTTTCTGAACCACTGAACCGATTTTAATGCAACAAAGCTATCAATCATGAAGATTAAGCAGCCTTTCAACTAAAGAGAAACGAATCTAAATCAGTCCATCTATTCTCGAGCTACGATGCCACAGATGGGAACACATCTCTACAGATACACAGAGCAACAGATATAAACACACGTGTCAATCTTATAACACTCCTCTTTTCGTCGAGGGTTAAAAAGAAACATAGCTACTGTATGTATTTAATCGCGTTTAGTAGCTACCCCTGTTCACCCTCTAGAGGCATATTTACGGAAATACAGTGTTTGTTGATATCAAATATTGAGTAAACCCTTCTTCCTAGCGCTTTTTCTCAGGTTTTATCAGGTTTTGGGTACGCTTGACCATGACCCAGGTTTTGGCAGGTCAGAGGGCCTATCGGCTATCTCAGTGGACAACTGAATTGGACATAAAAAAATATGACACTAGTCTAATTTGGTAGACGCTATTGCCAGTTTTCAACGTAGATGATGTGGTGTAGAATTATCTAGTGTCAAATACAGTTGTCAACTGAGTCAATAGCCCCGCAGGTAATTACAGAGAGAGCAACAGAAGCTGACCAGATTGGATCACGGTTACACTTCGTTGGTCGTCACTTACCAACAAGTGAGATGGCGGTCAAATGCCTGTCAAGACCAATATAAAGAAAAAAAAACACATGCCTTCCGTATAAAATTGACACCTTTAAATTCATTTATTTTTAAAAAATTGCTTTACTACAAGTAAAAAAAAAACAAATGAGTGAAGAGTTGATACTAGTGGAAGATGTATTGAATTATAATTTAATATTTGTGATAACATTATTTGAAATAATGCTTTGGCTTTATTTAATAATGGATAATAATAATAACATTGTAACATGTGAGTTTAAACTGTTATAATTAACTGACATTAGACGTAAAATATTTATCAAAATAAAAGGAAATGGGATTGAATACACCCCACTATTACAAATTGCGTATTATTACGATACAGGGTGTGTCGTGGGGCTACGAGTGTGTAGCTATATGTACCTACATATTTATTTTACATTTTGCAAAACAGTCTTTACTAAGAAATTATGGAAGTCATAAATAATAATAATTTCGAATACAATACCTAGCGGTATCTTTATCAAATTTAATTAAAACAGAATAAAAAAATGACACGAAAAGAAAGTATTTTCGCAAAATATCAGCGTGAAAAATGGCGCATTTAATAAGAGTTATGTCCCTGCTTGCAATCTGCCCGCATTACTTTAACGCTAATGACGGCAATAAAGCCCACATTAAAAAGTGAACAGTTATCAGTAAAAAAAAACTTTCAACGCCAAATTATTATTTATCAACATAAATTACCTTATAAAACACCTTTTCGATCCAATAGCACTTCACCAACAAACTAAACTTTTTAATTAAAAATAAATAACCAAAACTCCGAATTCAAATTTCAACTTCGATTTTCTTTCTCCAAAAACACTGGCACAAAATAAATCCGAACAAATGCACAGACGACGAATTTAACTTTTCAAAAGTGTTTTCGCGGCTGGTATTTTCTTTTATTTTATTTAGCGGCGTTGCTTCGCGAAAGTTTATATTCGAAATTCGAAATCGTACGCGCGGGAAATGGATGCCCGACGCGCGCACCGCCCGCCGATAAAGCCAAAGTACTGGCCGCTTGGAGCAGTAGCTAGCGTAGACATGCGCAAAGAAATGTGACATTTTGCTGTGCATCTTTTTCTACTTTTTTCTACCACTGCTTCCCACACATAAAACTGCTTACAGTTTTCCAACAGTTTCCTTACTGGCTACAAAGTTCAAAGTGCATTAAGGAAATATATTTTATTACAGTGTTGAGTTTAGCCGTACGAAAAAAGTATTCATTGAAATTGGAGAAGCCAAGTTATTATAATCATCTCATCTTGGCGTTAATGTCCTGGTTGCGCTCTCGAGAACGAGGGCCTGGGGTCCGCCTTGACCATGATCCAGATCCGGCGATCAGGTAATTACTGTGGAGCAACTACCATCTGACCTCCGTGACCCTGCTACCAGGGGAACCTAACCAGATTGGATCATGGTTACAAATTCAGTTGCCTGAATTTGCAGGTTTCATCACGATGTTTTCCCTCACCGTAAGAAGCCAAGTGACTACTCCAACTTATCACCCCTGCTTGCTGTTGTCCCTAGGTGGTGTAGGTACCACTATAATAACGTGTTATTATAGAGTGATTTGAACAACTATTAGGTACGACAACCTATTTCATGAAATGGTAAAACATTATTGATCATTTCTTAAAATAGTTACCAACATTAGTTATCTGTTGGCACTCTATTTGTTTAACAAGCTTTTAACTTGAAATGTTTGGTTGTGTTTATCTGTATGTAATCTTGCAAGCCTCATCATTACAGCCCATAATAGTCCACTGCAGGACTTCGGGCCTCTCCCACGAAAGGGGAGGTCATTGCCATAATCTCCACGCTTGGCAGGCGGGTTGGAGATCGCAGTGCAGTTGATGTAAATCTACCCAGAAAGATGCTGCTGCCCACCTTTCGGATTTGTCCCTTAGTCGCCTCTTACGACACCCACGGGAAGAGATGGGGTGGTGCTATTCTTTGAGGTGGCGGCACCACACACCACACAAGCCTAACTTGACCCATTTCCCGGCGTTCAATTGAGCTGTGGTAGGTAATGTATTTTGTTTATATTTTTATTAGACAATACAGGCATTGGACCACCATTTGTAACTTGGATGACTACGCATTAATATGGTACCATGGGGCTGGTCTGATGATGACGGCGTTAGCTGGTCATCGTAGCTACTAAACGCAACAAGATAACCTTATCGTGTTTGAGCTCTTTGGAATTGTCTTGATGTCTGCAACTACCGCGCTATAAAAGCCTGTTATGAAAAAACATTTTTCATTTGTGTACTTAATTGACGTGTAACATCTTTCAGCTCCCTGTGGGAGTGATATGCAACGTTAACCCATGTAGGTATAGGGTATGTATGTATGTATGTATGTATGTCTGTATGTATGTATGTATGTATGTATGTAAACTCTTTATTGCAACAACAAAGTAGGTACATTTTAAGGGTATGTTCCAGGTTTATGCCGCGTACCTTTGTTGACGAGTAGCCCGATATTTCGACACAGTTGCATGAATCGTGGTCGTGGTCGTAACCGCGATAGATTAAAACATTATGTAATAAAGTAGGTACATTTAAAAAAACACTTACAAAGCAAAGGCGAGCTTATCCCACAACGGGATCTCTTGCAGCTAACCTTAGACAAGCCGAAAGGAGCTTTAGCGTACTTTTATTTATTTATTTATTTAACAGTTTATTGTGCACAGGAAATAAATACATAGTGAATAACGGGCAATGTAATAAATGGCACAACAGGCGCTACTTTTGTATTTGCGATTTGGGTACTTCCCAAAGAGCTCTAGAATCTTGACATTTGGCATGAAGCTATGTCTTAACTCTTATATTAGAAGTAATAGTACGATATATATTGTATATCATTGTGATATTATTAAAGTTATACCCGTTTTACATATTAAAACCGGAGTCTTTAAGATCATAACCCGCCGTAAGGCCGGATCGTGATAAATCTAAAATCTTCAAATTAGATAATTAATTACATTGTAGGTTACCGCTTCAAAACACATAATTATGTTAATAGGCTCCTGAGCAAACCACATACAAATTTTAAGACTGTTTCTGTTACCGGCTCAGATTTTAAGACGCGTTATGTCGGTGAAGAAGTTCGTTGAAAACGGGAAAACATCGTGACGAAACCTGCAAATTCAGGCAACTGCAATTGTTACAATGATCCAATCTGGTCGGGTTCCCCTTGTAGCAGAGTCACGGAGGTAAGATGGTAGTCGCTCCACTGTAATTACTTGATCGCCAAATTCTTCATTCGGGGGCGGGCCCCCGGCCCTTGTGCTCGGGATTATTTATGTCGGTGATGAAGTTAAGTATCTAAGTCAAAAATTAAATTGACACGAGTGTTTTAATACCTAATTATATGCAGTTTCATACACTATTTTATACACACTTATGTGGTTATGTTAAAATTTCGTACCAATTATTTTGTCAACTACGTATACGTTTTGTTTACTACGTTCACATTTATCTATTCTATATGATAAGAAAAAACAGTCACGAGCATTGGCAATTAACAGCGCCCGACAAGAAATTAAAAAATAAAAGTGTTGCATAATGAATAAAAAGTTATTATATGATACAAATTTTATGATAAATATAGTATGGAAAATACTGTATCATAAAGTATTTTTTTTTCAATTTTATAGACAGGCGTAAGAAAAAATTATTTTTAAACGTCTGTTTTCAAGTAATTGGAACGTTAAACTATGAGTATAGATAATAAGTATTTATGAGTATTGACGTCAATAAGTGTATTGTAAATACCTACGTTGATTAAAGAATTTTGAACCAGAACTTTGAACTTGTTAGAAACAGTGCAATGCTTTAGAAATGCAATAAACTAATTTTGATATTCGTCCTTTATTTTGAACCAGTCTTATCCCGCGATTTTCACCGTGAAACGTAATTTCTTATTTATTTATTTCACCATACATTTGTAGCATTACAGTTTGTCCTTAATACTAATGCACTACAAACATGACAACAAATAAAATAGTAAGAACTATGGCACAGCTCCATATAAAATTTTAATAATTAAGAACGCTCATTTATTCATAAACTCGCAAAACCTCAGATACATACCTCGTACGTCCGTCCATCCACTAGCAAATATGTCTAATTGATTTCATAAAAAAAATACTGACACTTTAATAGTAGTTTATGCAACTGTCATATAATACCTAATTATATGCAGTTGCATACACTACTTTATCTACACTCATATTTTTATGTTAAAATATCTACCTATAATTTTCTCCACCTTGCTTGAAGTAAGCTGCGAGTCAGTTCTGTTGTATCTACGCGTCGAGGATATCAAGCGGCGGGAAATTCATTTAATTACTTTCACATTTATCTATTTATTTGCTTCAAACAAGAAAAAACATTTACAAACACAAATTACAACAATTAGAAAAAATATTCTGTTTAGCGGGAAAATAATAACACAGAATATAAACAGGAATATTTGAATTTTGAATTTGAATTTATCAAAGACATTTAGGTATTCAGCCTACATTTGACCGTGTCCGGGCGCCCGACAAGAATTTAAAAAATATAAGTGTTGCATAATGATTAAAATAGTAGTTTATGCAACTGTCATATAAAAGGGGGTATTAAAACATGAGTGTCTGTTTATCATACGAGGCGTAGCCGAGTATGATAATAGTTTGACACGAGTGTTTTAATACCTAATTATATGCAGTTGCATACACTACTTTATCTACACTCATATTTTTATGTTAAAATATCGTACCTATAATTTTCTCAACTTAGCTGGAAGTAAGCGAGTCAGTTCTGTTGTATATCGCGCGTCAAGGATATCAAGCGGCGGGAAATTAACTTAACCATTTTCACATTTATCTATTTATTTGCTTAAAATAAGGAAAAACATTCACAAACACAAATACAACAATTACAAAAAATATTCTGTTTAGCGGGAAAATAATTACACAGAATATAAACAGGAAAATTTAAATTTTGAATTTCAATTTGTTAAAGACATCTAAGTATTCAGCCTACATTACGCCGTGTCCCGGCGCCCGACAAAAAAAAAAAAGTGTTGCATAATGCTTAAAAAGTTATTTTACGATACAGCTGTAATGAAAATAGTATGGGAAATGCTGTATCGAAAAGTAATTTTTTAATATTTTATAGTCTGGCGTGAAAAAAGTGGACCCTTAAACGACTGTTTTCGAATATGTAATTGGAACATTATGCTATGAGTGTAGATAAAGTTATTTTACGATACAGCTGTAATGAAATTAGTATGGGAAATGCTGTATCGAAAAGTATTTTTTTTTTAATTTTATAGACTGGCGTGAAAAAAGTATAACCTTAAACGACTATTTTCGAATATGTAATTGGAACATTACGACGCTATGAGTGTAGATAAAAATATTGACATAGTCATAATTCCTAAGCTGGTTGTGTAATGAAATACAACCTGTTGTTTGTCGGATATAACAATACTAAGATCTGGCCACGACATTTACATAATTTGTAACAATTCAATGGGTAGGTAGATACGACGCGTAGTAGGTAGATACAACGCCTTATCTACTCGTATATCAGCTGTTGCCACAATGCTTGTGTTATTGTGATCCAGTTTGTGAGATTACGTCGCTAATGCAAACTACAATTAGTTCCTACCTAATACCTATTTACCTAAAACCTATTTAATATTAGTTCACAATAATATTTACAGCTGTTTCGAAAAATAACTTTAAAATCATTATGTAACCACAGAAATGAAACAAAAACAGAGTCCATGTCTCCTAAATCATGAATGAAACATACAAATGAATGCTATTTTATAGGTGTGCGCGATTTGAAGGTTGCCATACACATAATACATTTTGCCCTCTTTACTAATTTATGTATTAGGTTAGCAACACAAACGTCCAATAATAAATAAATAAAGTTCTTCATTTCAGACTATTAATTCTTGAATTATAATTAGCCAGTAGAACGATGTGGTCTCTGCCTATTCAATTCAATTCAATTCAATTCATTTATTTGTAAAAGTAGGTAATACATAAGTTGTTACAATTATTAAGTTGTCCTCTACTTTTGCCCCAAGAGAGCATACAAATATTAGATTAAAAAATAATAATTCATAATGTCAAAACAATTATTAACGTCTGAAATATCACATTTAAAAATAAAAATAAAAAATTTAAAAACATGTCAAATTACAATTTTTTTTTTTTTTTTGAAGATTAAATCAATTATATGAAAGTCAATAAAATCATTCTTAACTAATACAAATTAAATAATAAACAAAATGTCAAATTCAAATTAAAAACAATATCAAAAGTTAAAAAAATATAATAAAAAATAAAAATAACAATAAATTCAATACTCAATATAAACAAAAGTCATTAAAATCATGTCCACAAAGTAATAACAAATTTAAAACAGTATAATAAGTCATAATTTCAGTATGAAGTATTAATTTCCAAAAAATCGTTTATATTATAATAGCACTTGCTGATTAAACACTCTTTTATTGACTTTTTAAATTGGTACATTTCTAGTTCCCTTATGCATCTAGGTAACTTATTATAAACTCTAGGGGCCATACACAGGACACTCTTAAACATTAGTGCAGTTTTTGCAGGTGGTACGTAAACCATGTCATTGTCACGCCTGTTTCTATACTTTAAATTTGTAATCCTTGGGAATAGTTGTGGGTTTGATTTTACAAAAATGACTAATTCCAGAATATACAATGATGGGCATGTCAAGATTTTATATTTTGTAAAAAATGGTTTACAGCTATCTCTCTGAGACAAGCCGAACATTGCACGAATACATTTTTTTTGCGCCTTCAAAATGAATTCCCTATCGGTAGAATTCCCCCAAAATATGATCCCGTATCTTATTCGCGACTCTACCATACCATAGTACGCCGTAACTATAGTTTGTGTGTTTACTGTTGTGGCCAATTTGTACAATGCGTAAGCATTTGTGCTAAGGCTTTTGCATAATTCTTCTACGTGTGCTTTCCAATTTAATCTCTGGTCAATTATCAATCCCAAGTATTTTGTACTATCTGCTACTTCTACAGTTTTTTGGCCATATTTGACATCTATGGACGCAGTTTGTTGACGTTGAGAGAAGTGTGTTATTTTTGTTTTGTCCAAATTAATTTTTAAATTGTTGTTATTTAGCCAATCTATCACGGAATTAACCGAATCGTTAACTTCCTTCTCATACAACTCTACGTTTTTACAATTTACAGTTATCGTGCTATCATCAGCAAATAGGGACATAAGTTGTTTTGTGCAGTTTGGTAAATCATTTATGTATGAAATAAATAGAAGCGGAGAGAGCACACCCCCCTGAGGAACACCGTATTTGACTATTCTCTCAGTGGATTTATATGTTTTTTCAGTTTTTGTGTGTCTCTCTATTCTTATTAGTTCTGTAACTTGTTTCCTATTTGTAAGATATGATTCTATTAATTTTAAGATATTGCCTCGAATTCCGTAAATCTCTAATTTCTTCAGTAAGAGCTCATGCTCTACATAGTCAAATGCTTGAGTCATATCACAGTATATAGAACACACTGGTACTCTATTGTCAACATTTTTTATTACATTTTCTATGAAATCGTAAATACCCATATTAATGTTCTTGTTACGTCGAAACCCTTTC
The DNA here is from genome assembly GCA_905147135.1 of Blastobasis lacticolella. Lineage (NCBI taxonomy): Eukaryota > Metazoa > Arthropoda > Insecta > Lepidoptera > Blastobasidae > Blastobasis > Blastobasis lacticolella. The sequence goes on from LR990061.1 coordinate 14,669,826, forward strand.
TGTTCCGTGACTAGTATATTGCATTTTTCAAAAAAATCCTGTATTTGTGAGCATATGTACTTTTCAAAGATTTTTGAATCTATACATGCTAAGGCGATTGGCCGATAACACTTCATTAATTTCCTATCCCCTTTTTTAAATAGAGGTTTCGTTATAGTGGTTTTTAGAGTTTTGGGATATATACCCTCCGTAATGCACTTATTAAGAATGAACGATAGGGGGCCACATATTTCATCCGCTACAATTTTTATTACTTTGGTGCTTATTCCATCATGTCCGGTACTTGATGTATTCTTTAATTTATATATAATATGTTTTATGTCATGCGGTGTACATGGTGACATAAACATTGAATTAGCATTGTGCTCTATGTATTTGGTGGCGTTTACTCGTGGCGTGTCATTGGGTATAATTTTTTCAATAAAGTAGGCATTGAATGCATTTGCTATTTGTTGTGGGTTTTTTATTATTACATTATCTAAATTAATTTCCGATATAGATTCTTTCGGGACTACTTGTTTTGCATTATTGATTATCTCCCACGTAGCCTTAGATTTATTTGATGCATTATTTATTTTATACATGTTTTGCGCCCGTTTTGCTTTTCTTATTATTATTTTGAATAATTTGGAATAGTTCTTATATGTCATCTTGTTTGTTTGGCTGGGCTTCATCCTATACTTCCACAGAAGTTCTCTTTTTTTATGACTACAAATTTTTATTCCTTTCGAAACCCATTTGTTTTGTTTACCAAGGCGAATTGTGAATTTTTTAAATGGAAAATACAAATCATAAAAGAGCTTGAATTGTGTGGAATAAATATTATATGCTGTTTCTGCATCATCGCTCTTGTATACTTCTGAAAACGATAACTTACTTAAGCAATCCTTAAATTTCGACATATTTTCCATACAGTAATCGCGTTTGTATGTATGCCAGTATTTCAGAACACATACTTTTTTTACAGGAAGTTTCAGTAATTGTGATGTATGATCAGATAAAGCAAAATCAATCACCTCAGAAGATTTTCCTCTTTTTCGCGTCAGTGCAAAATTATCTATACAAGTTTTGCTCTTGAGTCGTGTTGGTTGTCTGATTTCTAATCTCAAGTTAAAATTTAATAACAAACATTCAAATTCTACAGTAATATTATTCTTTTTTAAGATGTCAATATTAAAATCCCCTGCTATTACAATTTGTTTACCTCTACCTTTTTTCGATATCAATGTCAGTAACTCGTTTAATTTGTCAAAGAAAATAGTTATGTTGTTTCTGTTTGGCACTCTATAAATACATATAATTAAAACCTTATGTGCACTTGACTCTGCCGCACAGCATTCAATAACACCCGATATTGATAACTTTTTTATATCTGTCATTTCTTTCCATTGGAGCCCTTTTTTCGCTAGTATACATACTCCTCCTCTACTCGCATTTTTCCTACAGTAACTCGCTGCGATATCATAGTTCGTTAAAGTAAGTAGAGTTTCATTTCCTTCTTTCATAAAATGTTCAGATATACAGATGATGTCTACTGCTTTATTACATTTTTCTAATTGTTCCAAACATATAGTTAATTCGTCACTCTTATTTATCAAGCCTGCTATATTCTGGTGCAAAATCCATAAGTGGTTGTCGAAAAACAGATTTGGTTCTTCCTCTGCATTTCGCTCCGAGCTACAAGTACTCTCTTTGGTCTCAGAAGTAGTTGGCTGCGGCTCGTTTATAGAAGACCTACCCTCAAGTAACCCATGTTGTTCCACGTTAGTACTGGGATTCTGTTTATCTATGAAACATTTTATAGTCTTCAATATAATCCTCATTCCATTACCGTTTATCATCCCTGTTGTGTTATAGAACATGTTTAACGAAAGATCTCTATTACTATCTATGAAATAAGCATAATCATGAGCATTTACATCATGAAATAGCCTGTTGTTAAAATCTTCGACTCTAGTATTAAATATTTGAGCTCCACATATGTAAGTAGGGGTGCATATTATAATATTTGTATTTGTAATTTCCCTCAGCTTATTCCGAATTTCATAGACTAGACTCTGGTATTTTTGTGAGTACATGATACAGATACCAGTACTTTCCATCGCTTTAAGTATTATATTACTGTTATATTTATTGCTAATTAGGCATATATTTTTCGATGGCTTGGACTCCTTTATGGATTCGGAGTTTTGACCTGTCTTCTGGAGATGTTTGTAGCTTTTTTCGTCGAAGAACGTAGAACTCTCTATTGTTTGACAAGATAAATTCAGAACGGCGTTTTGCCTATTTATTTTAGGTTTACCTGCCTTGTGAGGTGTATTTCCTCTAAGGGTATTCCCTTGTAACATGTCCTTATACCGAGTACATTTGTTGCATGCATGCTTTAAAGAATATTTTAAGTTTGAATTCTCGCTAAGTAATTCCTGTATTTGATGATCCGCGCTTAATAACTGTTGCTTTAGTGTTTCGATTTGTCCTTTCAATTCATCTACTGTTGAACCATTAACCTGTGAATCCAGATTAGGTAAGCTGTACATACTGCCATCACTTAGTGTTGTTTGGAGCATTTGAAAGCTGTTTTCGCTTGCGAGTGTCGATAAGTCACCGCAGGAGTTTGCCTTTGATTTATTTCTTTTTGTAATGTTTTTAATTTCATCATCATTAACATGACATAAAATACTTTGCTCAGATGTACATGAATTGCATATCCATGTCCCTATATTAAGGCATGCATAATGATATGGTGTTTTGCATGTTGCACACAAAAGAATCTCCTCCTTATTAATTTGCCTCGAGCATTTGGGGCAAAGCATACTTGTAATAAGATTCCTCTTTTATCGCTATGTGTTACACCTATTGTCCGCTAGTTCTTGATAGATGGCGCTTATGTCACTTAATAACTGATATAAGGAACTTATAGGTGGCATCAATGTTAATCAACTATAATGCAATGTGTTACCCTTTCCTAGGAGTTTATAAGCTATATCACTAGATGGCGCTGATAAAATTGTTTAGTGAGTCTGTTACCTTGAACCTTTCGTGGATTAACCCAATCGTAGATAGATGGCGCTGTTATTGATCAATGGTATATCAGTTTGTCTTTTCCTCAAGGTACATTAGTTGTCAGCAGATGTCGCTTATTCCTTTTAAGCAACGCTGCGTGTATCGGAAAGTTTAATATTTAGTTGCTATTTTTCCAAGTTTTATTACCAATAGCGCTGATGTGTCATTCTAAACGTCAATAATGTTTACGTCACTGGCCAATCAGCTGATAAATAATTTAATTTCTGTTGTGATTTGTGCTTTGAATTCTCTTCTTAGATTCAAATTTCTGTGTTTAACGTATAAATCTTAGAAATGTTCAGCATACCTTTGTGTAAATCATCAAAATCACCTGGAATTTTACGTGTTCCTTTAGTTCGTCTAACCTTTGTGCAGTTACTCTTTCACTTTCACTTTGATTAACACCCGTAAGTATCAATTTTATATAATTTAGTAAATAATATTGAATAACAGACTGTTTACTTAAAGACGCACGTTCCTATTCCTTTGGAAAAAAGGCGTGTAGTAATTCTAGATTTTTAAAAACCTTTTGTAGGTATACAACGCAATGCACGTGTATTGCAGTGGGTATTAAAATATAGTAGTTTATGCAACTATATGTGAACTGTATGTAATTATATGCAGATACATACCCCTTTATCTACACTCATATTTTAATGTTAAAATTTCGTACCTATAATATTTTCAACTTTGCTGGAAGTAGCTGCAATTCATTTCTGTTGCCGTGTCGAGGATATCATGCAGCGTAAAATTCACATCACTACTTTCACATTTATCTATTAATTTGCTTCAGACATATAAAAACATTTACAAACAAAGATAACAACAATTAGAAAAAATATTTTGTTTAGCGGGAAAATAATTCCATACAGCGCAGTACTGACCCTCAGCGGTATTCAGCCAACAAAACGTGCCCGACCAGAAATTAAAATATAAAAGTGTTGTATAATAATTAAAAACTTTTCACAAAATGCTTTTTTTTAATTTTACAGACTGTTTACGAGTATGTAATTGGAACATTAAGCTATGAGTGTAGATAAATTTAATTAAAGGCGAAGAGAGCCTAATTGTTGTTGTGTAAAAATTTATGTTTGTGAATGTTTTTTTTTTATTTGAAGCAAATAAATAGATAAATGTGAAAGTAATAAAGTGGATTTCCCCTCGCTTGATATCTTGCAGCTTACTTCCAGTAAAGTTGAGAAAATTATAGGTACGATATTTTTACATAAAAATATGAGTGTAGATAAAGTATTAAAACACTCGTGTCAAACAATTATCATACTCGGCTACGCCTCGATTCGATAACCAGACACTCATGTTTTAATACCCTCTTTTATATGACAGTTGCATAAACTACTATTAAAATATTGTATTATTGTGTACAGGTCGTCCTGAGTGGTCATGCCGTCGCCATGCAGAGTTCTCGGGTTCGAGCTGAAATTGAAATGATGAATTTTTAATTTCTGGTAAATGTCTGGGTGTAGTATGTATAATAAATATGTAATAAATGAAGTATTTAAGTAGTTAATCAGTTATCTAACACCCACAACACAACCATTGCTTACTTAAGGGCTTGATGGCGCTGTGTGAATTTGCCCAAGTATATTTATTTATTTGTTTTATTTTATTTTTATTTGTAGTCATTGCATTAGGAATCATTTAAATGTTTGGGTCGCTGACAACCTTATTGCATCGAAATAGTCGTTTATATTGTAACATGCTAATGTAACTAACATTTTTCAGTTTCTTATTACACGATTGAATACTACACGCATCTTTCACATGCTTTGGTAATACATTATACAAGTTTGATCCTATTACCGAGAATTATTTTCAAAATACCTAGAAAAAAAAAATTAACCATTTTGGCCCGGGGTCCGCCTTGACCACGATTCAGAATTTGGCGATTAGGTAATTACAGTGGAGCGACTACCATCTTGAACCCGGTACCTGTCGCTTACAAGTTGGATACTCAACCGTCCGGATACCGTCCAGACTAGAAAAAAACAAATAAAACTACGTAAATACCCACCTAACAGAGTTGTAAACACCAACATGCACTTAATGTAATTAATAAATGTAACCTTTGCAATCAACACGGTCATTATATGTATGCAAATCCAGACCGAGTCTCGGAAACCATTAGCTGATTCGATGATAAATCGGCTACTTGTCTAATTGCAGGTAGATTCATATGTACTTATCTACTCATAGTCATAGTCTACTATATTCTAGGTATTATATAGCATGTCGCCATAAAAAATATACTTGCTTGGACAAATTCACACATCGCGATCTAGCTCCAAAGTAAGCAAAGCTTGTGTTATGAGTCTTAAATAACTAATAAATAAACTACATACTTATTATACGTATTACACCCAGATTCGTAACAGAAATCAAAATTCATCATTTCAATTTCTGCTCGGCCGGGAATCGAAACCGGGACCTCTGCGTGGCGACTGGCATGTTGAGCAACTGAACCACTCTGGTCGTCATTCGATAGTGTTTCCAGTAAGTCAACTAATACACGTAATTTTGAAGTCATCATCATCATCATCACAGCCCATAACAGCCCACTGCAGGACTTACGGTCTCTCCCACGAGAGGGGAAGATATTGCCGTAATCTCCAAGCTTTGCAAGCGGGTCGGAGATCGCAATGTTATAACTATAAAAATGTAAAACGCTGCTGCCCATTTTCCAGTCTACGGAGACTAAGTTCTATTGCGTCGAAAACATTAGTCGCCTTGTACGACACCCACGACTGGAAGGAGTTGGTGCTATTCTACTCTGCCGGACACCACATTATCACAAATGCTAAAAACAGTGTCGCTATTAGCAGCTGTAGGTTTCGTTATGATCATCATAATTCTAGCGCTTATCCCGGATTCGGCCAGGGTCCGTTTTACAACTAGTGCTCATTCTTTTCCATTTCGCCCGGTCTTCGGCATCCTCGCGTCGTAAGCCGTTGGATTTCACATCGCGCCAGAAATGACCTTTATTACGTTCGAATATATTAGCACCAGCTAATCAGCAATCAGCAAGAATCTACTGTGCGTAATTTTAGGAACTAACGAACCAATTATATCAATTATCTTTGCCTAATTCCTTTCTTAAGAGAAAATAGAGTAGGTAACGTAACCCTAACGTAAAAAAACCTCCTGGATTGAGTTTTTTCTTTACAACGATTTTTATAGTAGCAGCCCGTCCCTTTTCCGGACGAGTGCGCAAAAAACCGCAGTTAAAGAATTTTAATTAGCATCTACCAGTTCCCTGCTGATGAATGAGATCATGCTTCATGGGAATCGTGGGTTAGCTGAAGATCATAGCACTATCTACTTGCCAGAACAATGTGTCCCGTAGTTTTAGAAGTGGGAAACGCAACGTTACCACGGCAGCGATGGGTACCACGGCAATCTAGGTACCATTATGCTATTGACATTTTTATTCGAGTCGACATTATATTACTACATAACATTTGGTTATTATTTTGTCATTTTTAATTATTTCTATTACTTATTGTGACCTTACAATTTTGACTTTTTAATGATTTTATTATGACGTTCTTCAATTTATTTTTTATCCATTGACTCATTTAGTCGACATTTTAATGCTATAGACACTTTCGAGCAGAATAATAATATTGTATTGTTTTAAATAATTATTTTATTTCACTTATTGTTATAGACGATCCCTAAATGAATGCATATTTTTGTCCGTATTTATAAATAATAAAAATAATCACCTTGGCGTTAATATCCCATTGTACTCTTACGCACGAGGGCCCGGGGTCCGCCTTGGCCATGATTCAGGATTTAGCAGATCAGGTAATTACAGTGTCGTGTCTGCCGTCTGACCTCCATGACCCGCCACCAGGGGAACCTGACCAAATTGGATCATGGTTACAAATTCAGTTGAATTTGAGGTTTCATCACGACGTTTTCCCTCACCGTAAGAGCATCGGTTAGCATTCAACTAATGTACATAACTCAGAAAAGAGCGATTGGTACATGGCCACAGCGGGATTCGAATCCGACACCTCTCCCATAACATTTAAGAGAGGTAGGGCATAGCGGGGTATCTCGTTCGAATTAGAGCCGCCCGACTGGGGAAGTACCTCCACCTTACAGAATATCGCAGCTAAATAATACTCTTTTAAATAGTATTGTGTTTCTGCCGGTGAGTAAGGTTTCCAGTGCTCCATGGGGTGGGTATTTGGGGAACCGTGGCTTTGGCAGTGGAGTGGCATTTGCTTTTTGCTGCCAGAGCAACGTGTTATAGAGGTGGGCAACGCATTAGCGATTCTCTTGGTGTTGCTAATGTCTATAGGCAGTGGTGACCACTTTCCATCAGGTGGCCCTCTTGCCTGTTTGCCTACCGTATGACATAGAAAAAAAAAACCACTTGACCACCGACGCTCCTTGTGACGTGACATTACCAAGATCCCTAACTCTAAATACGGCAGTGAAATGATAGCACTTGGTTACCCAAGAAATTCGGTTGTTGTACCTGTCGGGACCTGTAAAGATCTCGTGCATTTTGCCTGTGATCCCTGGAAGTATCGCGTTTCTGTGGATATTGCAGTGCACAAAGTCATGTGACTATTTAAATTGTTAGAAATATAAATAGAAAATATTTATTTACACCCAATAACACCACAAACACATAACAAATGGCTTAAAGGGGCTGAATCACTGACCTCCAAATAGGTATTTTTTGAGGTCAATGGCTCGACTCCAGCAGTAAAACAAAAAATAAAAAAAAGTATTAAGAAAAAGTGACATAAAAATGCACAAACAAAATCATTAATAACAAACAACATGACATGAGGAAACAACAACTAGACAACATACATGAAAAGAAGAAAAATGAAGAAAAGAGCCGTTGCATGTGGATGTGGTATGGTGTGTTAATAGTAGTTTATGCAACTGTCATATAAAAGGGAGTATTAAAACATGAGTGTCTGTTTATCTGATAATAGTTTGACACGAGTGTTTTAATACCAAATTATATGCAGTTACATACACTACTTTATCTACACACTTTATCTACACTTATATTTTTATGTTAAAATATCGTACCTATAATTTTCTCAACTTTGCTGGAAGTAAGCTGCGAGTCAGTTCTGTTGTACCTACGCGTCGAGAAAATCAAGCGGCGAAGAATACAATTCACTATTTTCACATTTATCTATTTATTTGCTTCAAACAAGAAAAAACATTCACAAACACAAATTACAACAATGAGACAAAATATTCTGTTTAGCGGGAAAATCATTACACACAAATATAAAAAGAAAAATTTGAATGTTGAATTTGTCAAAGACATTTAGGTTTTCAGCCTACATTTCGCCGTGTCTCGGCGCCCGCCTAAATTTAAAAAATAAAAGTGTTGCATAATGATTAAAAAGTTATTTTACGTTACAGCTGTAATGAAATTACTATGGAAAATGCTGTATCGAAAGGTCATTTTTAAAAATTTTATAGACTGGCGTGACAAAAGTGTATCCTTAAACAACTGTTTTCGAATATGAAATTGGAACATTACGCTATGAGTGTAGATAAAGATACAAATGTTAGACTCCAACAGATATGATAACAATTTTGGTAAATTTTCCAGTGAATCGGCGTGAAACATCGATTCAATCTCTCCGTTGGTGTTTGTTTAATCCGACACCGACGGGAGATACATAATTAAACATTAATGCCTTTAATGTATTTTAGTTGTTGGAGTGGGGCAGGGGTGGAAGCGTTTGGTTCTATTATTTAATTAAACTATAATACCTATGTACGTGTATGCCGTGTGGTGTCCGGTAGAGTAGAATAGCACCAACCCCTTACACTCGTGGGTGTCACTCAACAAGGCGACTAATGTTTAGAGACAAAAGATCTAGAGTCTCCATAAACTGGAAAATGGGCAGCAGCGTTTTCCATTGTTATGTTTGCAACACTGCGATCTCCAACCCGCCTGCCAAGCGTGGAGATTATGGCAATAACCTCCCCTTCTGTGGGAGAGGCCAAAAGTCCTGCAGTGGACTGTTATGGGCTGTGATGATGATGTACGTACACGTATGTTGAGCGTCGGTGGCCGGGCGGTTGAGTATTCGACTCGTAAGCAAGAGGTACCGGGTTCGAAACCCGCTGCGGTCATGAACCAATGACTCTTTTCTGAGTTATGTACATTAGTTGAATGCTAACCGATGCTCTTAAGGTGAGGGAAAACATCGCGATGAAACCTGCGAATTTTAGCGAGTGGATTGTAACCATGTTCCAATCTGGTCATGTTCCCCTGGTAGCATGGTCACGTAGGTCATATGGTAGTCGCTCCACTGTAATTACCTGATCTGCCACAAACCTGGATCACGATGAAGGTGGACCCCGGCCCTTCGTGTGCGAGAGCATAATCGGGACATGATTGCAAAATCAAGATGACAAAAGATGATTATTTTTAGTTGTTGGAATGGGACAAGGGCGTAGTCAGACGTTTGGCTCTATTATTTAATTAATCAATAGGTATGTACACCTAATACAAACTATATTATGCTCCAACTAATGCAAATTAATTGTGCTTCAAAATTAAGCGCAATATACAGGTTATTAACAGGCATTACGACCTGAGTGGTGAACTAATGAAATTGAAATAATTATATTAATTTCGGTCATGGGTATTTGTGTTGTATGTATATGTATGTATTTAACCGAAATGAATAATCCTACTGCTCAAACACGGCTCCTGTCAGAGTCCGCTCTTTTAATTTATTTAATTTTATTTGGATGTCTCACAGCGTGCAACAAAGAAAATATACAATAGCATAACATCGAATAGCCAATTAGGAGACACCATAATTAAATTTCACAAATTACACAGAAAAAAGTCTTACAAAAGTTTACAACTTAACCCAAGGAGGAATGTGCTTTTAGGTTTTCTGCCGCTCTTTTAGAATTTAAATTGAGCCTTTTATTAAAAAATTGTACTGTTGTCGCTCTTTACATGCAGCTTCTACGTATGTATGAACCACAAAGTAAATAAGCTCTCAAATGAAAAATATTATTCATAACATACTTTTATCGCACGGTATAGTACACATCAATGATATTCCAACAAGCCAAAACACGATGAGGTTATCTTGTTGTATTCAGTAGTTGATATGACCATCTTCCGACTCCATCATCAGACCAGCTCTATGATAATGCATTGCCATCCAAGTTAGATAGGAATACTAAATTTCAGCTCAATTGAACACCGATAAGTGGGACAAATAAAAAAAAATCATCATGGCGTTTATATCCCGGCTGTGCTCTCGCGCACGAGGGCCTGGGGTCCGCCGTGACCATGATCCAGGATTAAGCAGGTCAGGTTATTACAGTGGAGCGACTGCCATCTAACCTCCATTACCCTGCTACCAGGGGAACCTGACCAGATCGGATCATGGTCACACATCCAGTCGCCTGAATATGCAGGTTTCATCACGCTGTTTTCCCTTACCGTAAGAGCATCGGTTAGTATTCAACTAATGTACATAACTCAGAAAACAGTCATTGGTACATGGCCGGAGCGTGGGTCAAATTAAGCTTGCAAGATTTGCCCCGAACATACAAACATTCAAAGTTAAATAAAAGCTTGTAAGAACGGCCCGGACCCAGAGGATGGTGGCGGCCCACAATGCCCTTAATATTTGAGTCGTACCATTTATTCCCGGTCGTACTCACTGGGAACGTACCCACTGGGTACGACTAATACTATCAAACACACACACACACATCACAGCCCAGCAGGCGGGACTCTCCCACGAAAGGGGAGATTGTTGCCATAATCTCCACGCTTGGCAGGCGGTTTGGAGCGGAAAACGCTGCTTTCCATTGTTATATGCCCACCGCACTACCCATTTTCCAGCCTACGAAGACTAGATCTTTTGTCTTGAAAACATTTGTCGTCTTGTACGACACCCACGAGTGTTAAGTTGTTGGTGCTATTCTACTCTGCCAGACACCACACGGCGAACTGCTCACTGGTAATATAATGTAGAGCTCGTCTAATCTAAAATGACGCGCCCCACTATCGCATTAACGCACACAAGCAAGTTTAAAATATGGACGCAATACATATACAAATGCCGTTGTAATTGGTCATTCAGTTGCCGGTAAGATTCAAACGTAGCAGCACGCGTCGCTCATTGGCTCCCACACAGATGAAGTGTCGTTATCAATATTTGCACTCACACATCGAAATCAACTAACTAAGTAGTGGGGCGCGTCATCTTAGACTAGACGAGCTCTACTCAAATTTGAGTTCCCATTGGTACCCAGTTGTAGGAAAGGTGTAGTGTAGGTCTGTATAGGGGAGATGTAGGGGAGGTATAGGGTACATGTCAAATATGTAGGTGTATAGTTTATACCTACATATTGTGAAATTATCAAAAAAAGAAATAAAAAATAAATAAATTAAAAAAAGAAATTGTATAAAGAATAGCATATTTGTTTAAATGATTTTGATATTTAAATAATATTTATAACCGTTCGCGTAACGCGTGTGGGATCATGGGCTTTTCTGAAAACCAGCGCTGTGACAGACATTAGCCCTCACAGCATTATGCTGAGACTGGTCCATTTCGGTTTCCATTACATCACTGGCTGGTCTTATGTCATTTTCGATAATTATAATTTACTGTACTTACCTTAGGTTAAGGATGTAATGAAGATCCGAATAAAATACTGTCTATGTCTATGTCTATTAGTACCACATCACTACATTATCACTTACCACCAGGTAAGATGCCAAATGCCTGGCTATGACTAATTATAAAAGAAAAATACAACTGCAAAACAAATTACTACAACTAATTGTCCACCAACGACCACCGCCCCTAAGTTCCAAAAAAACTTCCAAATAATAAGAAAAATAAATTTAATAATAACTAAATTAATCTCAGGTACAATATCAAAATAATAATAATCAAAGGTGTTGGTCGTTCCCTTGGGCATGCAATAAATTTAAATTTTGTAATTTACATCACTCTCGGACGTCAAAGAATTCGGAAGGAGCCGTAAACAGGTGAAAAAGTAAACAGGAAAAGATGAAAAATAAAAACAAAATTAACATTTCTCCCTCGATTTGATCGACAAGGAAAACATTAATTCTCTTTATAGGTTTATATCTGAATAACTTATTGGTTTCTAAATCATCAATTTTATGAAGATCCCTTAAATGTCCATCAAAAAATAAATAATATGAAAAAAATGGTCGGATGAATTCACACAGCGCAATCTAGCCCCAAAGTAAGCGAAGCTTGTATTACGGGTGCTAGATAGCTGTTAAACTATACATTTACTTTTAAATGCGTACTTATTATACATGTTACTGAATCTAAACACGTAAAAGAAAAAATTATGATTCAATTTTTGCTCGGCCGGGGTTTGAAGGACCTGTTGCGTGGCAGACCGGACCACAGATGTTAACCTGAGCTATTCGGGTCGTCATTGCAGAGTTTTTGCCATATCCTTGAGCATTATACTCATAGCCAAGGTTGCCACGGATGTACTAATTATGAACTCAGTCGAGTCGTGTACATCCACCGCAGCATCTTGTTTTCCGAGACGCGTAGCTCCTACTGACTAATGACCTCATGACATTAAGATTGTAATTTTTTTCTGTTGTAACATTATTTTAAGAATAATGACTACTTAAGAATTTAACAACATTTGACGTGTAAAATGTTTATCAAAATAAATGATTTATTTACATTTTAAATAATAATTCTAACTAAACTAAAGATAAAAAACTTACCCAGGTCCCCCGAATTTGAAGGCTGGCCGGGTTGCCCCAAGAAGAGGCCAGCCTTTATAAATGAATTGAATAGGGGCCAAGCCTTGCTGCCATATAGAAGAGCTGGTCTAATGCTAGACGGAATCTAACACGCACTACCAGCGTTGTGGTTCGCGTCAAGCGGCCACAACATTATTATGAGGAGGGTCCATTTACGCTGGATTCCCACGAATAATGCCACTGGGAACCCAATAATAGTCTCAACGTTTGAAGTACAGACTTGTTTTAAATGTGATTGTATTGCAAAATTATCATATCGTAGCGTCCACGTGTAATAATTTTTTTTTTGTGTCATACGGTAGGCAAACAGGCAAGCGGGCCACCTGATGGAAAGTGGTCACCACTGCCCATAGACATTACCAACACTAAGAGTAACGCCAATGCGTTGCCCACCTCTATAACACGTTGCTCTGGCTGCAAAAAGGCAAATGCCACTCCACTGCCAAAGCCACGTTTTCTTCCTTTCTTTCAATAATATAAACAAATACACACTAAGTCTAACCTTTAAAGCGAAATTGAGACAAAAGCATCTAAGATACACGCCACAAAATCCAACATACATGTTCATTTTTCTTTGCATAAATACGCGATAACTCATGTATTACCGCCGATGTATCTCGCCCGTATGTGTTTTATCCGGGGCCCTGATCATCAATATGTCCAAATCGAGTCATCAATCTTCATACGTGACCGACGATCGGCCCTAATGCCCGCCATTTTGAATATAAGCCCATCGACACATAAATAATCCTTAAGCCTTTGACCAGTCTTGATACTTTACTGCACAGTGTTTTGGACGTTTGGGCGTTGATTTAAAATAATTACGTAAATTTACGTAGCGAGTTCTGGCCCCAAACTTAGCAAAACTTCTATACTATGGGTGCTAATTGCTAGATAACTTATATAGGTACCCGCCTACATACTTTACATCTTATCATACCTACATAGTAACCTAGACCTGAAACAGAAATATAAATTTATGATTTAAATTTCTGTCCGGCCGGGAATAATAATAATACGAACGACGATTCTCGCTCGTATGATTCGGATGTGGAATGAGCTCCCAGCCACAGTGTTTCCTTTGGTCTATGACATGGGATCGTTCAAGAGGTATATTAGAGGTCTCTTCAGAGGCGGGCAACGCATTGGTGACTCCCCTGGTGTTGCTGATATCCATAGGCGGCGGTGACCACTTTCCATCAGGTGGCCCGCTTGCCTGTTTGTCTGCCGTATAACATAAAAAAAACTTTTATTATTTCTTTAAATCAATATTAAATTAAATCAACTAACTACTTAGTAAATGATTACTCATATATGATGAATGATGATGATGTTACTCACAAACAATTTTAAACTTGTATATATCAGGAGCATCGGTAGCCTCATGGTTAAGGGGACCGACTCGGACCTTGTGGTCTCGGGTTAAAACCTCAGTGAAGCCATGTACCAATGACTATTTTCTGAGTTATGTACATTAGTTGAATGCTAACCGATGCTCTTACGGTGAGGGAAAACATTATGATGAAACCTGCTCATTCAGGAGACTGAATGTGTAACCATGATACAATTTTAGGTTCTCAGTTAACAGGGTCACGGAGGTCAGAGGGCATTTATTACTTAATCTGGTAAATACTGGATCATGGTCAAGGCGGATCCCGGGCTCTCGCACAAGTTCACGACCGGGCCATCGTCACCGGTTAAGTTAAGTTAGGTCTGTCTATTCTATTCTCAGTTGGAATCTTGTGCGTTGATAATCATCTGGATCTGCCATACTGACATTCAGTCATCAGCGGCCTTAGCCAAGAGGTTTCGTTAATCTACAATCGTTTGTGATCGAAAAAATGTATGGGATTTGACATAAGCTAACGTTATCTGAAATAAGCCAACGTTATCTGACATAAGCTGTTGGTGGTAGAAATTCTTGGTCCATAGACAATTCACGTACTTTCGGTGTACAAAGGAGGCGGATTGGCGGATGATCCTACACAATCAGAGTCAATGTAGATGTTGGTAAAAACAGTCGAACTTCGACCTGTCAATTTTCTACCATACACGCATCACGCAAGCGGAGCTGTCAAAGATGGCTAGACCGGCAGTTTTGTTTCCTTTTTAAATGGTACATATAACATCTCCAAAAGGGACGACTAAAATTTGTCAAGTACCCTTTCATAACCACGGCTATTATCAAATTTGGTGGCCTTGGTCACCTAATGTTTTGGCTTATTGTGTGACATTGAGTCATTTGTGTAGAATTCTGACAGAGTGATATACATTTTCTATAGGTCAAGGCTCCATCTATGCTATATATCCAATAACTTTGTGTATACGTAGTACGCTGATAAGTGAACATTTTTTTGTACTGTTTCCACTTTGATGAGGAAAGGTGTTACGCGCTCCATCTTTTTTATTTTGCTATTTAACAAAAGGTGACCCACTTGCTAAAGGTGGAGCTTAGAGGGTCACCTTTTATCAGAGCAAAAGAATGTAAGACGAAGTAAAATCCAATTTATTTATGACGCTTTCTAATAAATAACCTGCGTTCCTGCATTCCATTTATTCTACCCCAGAGCCGAACGAAAACAAAAATTTCACCGGAGAAAATATCTGCCGTCAATCTAAACGTCAATAACGAAATGACGAAACGAAAATCTCCAATCCCCGCATCAATTTCGATGGGGGATCTTAATTTTTATAAAGCCGTCCTCGCCCCGGGCGACCGGGATTCGTAAATAATTAATAAAATAAAATAAAAAAAACGTTGATTGACTAAGAAAGAGGGGGAAGCTATTCGCTGAAAAATTGGCGATTTGTATGGCGAAAATTACAGGAACTGAAATTTTCAATTTCTTGTGTATGGAAAATGCGATTTCCACGAAACTTTGTAGGTTAAATAAGCCAAGTTTAAGCTATATGTGGTGTGATTAGATATAGAAAGTAGATTCTAACCTCTCCATAAAATAAGATGATACGAAACTGACGACAACTGAAAAGGTAATATTTAAACACATAAAAAAGGTTCATAAAATATGTTTCAATTAATTTTAGGAACTTACTGGCATCTACACATCTAAATCTACTCTATTTTCGAAAGCAAGTATTAATTCCGATAAACAATAAAAAATATTTGAGAAAATTGTATACTTGAAGAAAACTTCTTGTTTATACTTTACATAAATGATATCTGCTCACTCTAATATGCTATTGTATACCGATGAGACGAAGATTTTGAACGTAATAAGCAATGTCCATGATTGCGAATGGCTACAAAAAGATCTACTTCATTTTGATGCCTTTTGCAATGATAATAACATTTTCTTAAACTTGGACAAGTGCCAAGTAATAACATTTACTCGGAAGACATCACCACGGCTATTTCTTATGTAACAAGAGCTTGAAAAGGGAAGCTCAGGTCAGGGATCATGGGTTCTAACTTAACCTTCTTACCATCTGGACAACATTATCAACAAGGCTTTTAAGCAGTTAGGTTCTATTTTACGAGTGTCAAAGCCCTTGAAGGATATAATGTCCTCATAAATTATTTCGTAGACTCACCTAATTTACTGAAACATATTTCTCTAAGAGTGCCACTCAGACGTGAATGGGACTGCAGCAAAAAGCCACTCTTTCACGTTCCAGAAAGCGTTAAGTGGAATACGGTTTTTTTCGTCGTGAGTGTAAATATCATAATGAGCAAATACAATGAGCAGTAAATATTATAATTGTTAGTTTAAACCTAATTCCTTTTACTTTGTTCTACTTATTTTTTTTTGACTTATAACACACTAACGAGAATGTTGTGTCACTAATATGGAACTCATATTAGAAGAAAGTATTTTGTGTACCTATACTGTTTATAATTTAACAATATGTGTTCTACAGGTGTACCTTACTTAAATAAATAATGAGCCTCTTCTTAACGATATACTAGATATTGTTTATTTAATATAGTTTAACTAAATCTTTACACCTCGCGCGAAAGAGCACAATCGGGACATTAACACCAAGATTACTAGATGGCCAAAGTGGTATTACCCACCCAGGACTTTTCTGGCTTCACAGAGCCGTACTACCGGTGAACCACCCTGTCCTTTTTTAGGGTTCCGTAGTAAACCATGGAACCCTTATAATTTCGCCATGTCAGTCTGTTCGTCCGTGGCCTCTCTCAAAAACTAAATAGAAATTTTAGCTGTCTTATACATTTGTATTTGTAAAAAATTTGGAATTGTTATTTGTATTACCTAACAGCTAAATCGTAGTATTTGAGAACGTTAGAGTATAAATAATCAAGATAAAAGGAAAATTATCACAGGCTAGTAGACATATTACATACAAATTGTATGCAAAAGAATTTGAGCTACGTGCATTTGAAACTTTGTAATATATTTATAGTACGAAACCCTACACCGCACATGACACGATACGTCTTGGCCGATTTTTATGTTGGATATCGATATATTTATGATAGAACTCGCACCTATCCTGCGTGGATATGATGTACTGCTAGATAGCCTATTGTTTTCTTGCCATCCTAACTCTTCCAGGTAACGTAGCAATCCTTTCAGTTTTACCAATGTCTCCGGAAGGGTTTATTTTTCTCCGAGATGCTCCAGCCTGTATGATGCCACTCCCTCGCATGTTTGCAGGAGTATTTCTTATTAATAGCCAAGGCAAGCCAAGCACCTAATGGAAACGGTGACCCCTTTTCATATGGTGACCCGCTGGACATTAGCAACACCTAGGGTCCCCAATGCCCACCCCCTTGTCACGTAGCTCTGTCAGCAACTAGGCCCCTTTTTATTTCATCTCGGAATCCGAAACATATTTCATTTCGAAGCGAATTTATCAATATTCTCGTCGCGGTAGCGATGATAAATTGCCGAGAGGTTCATTATCGCTCGCATTCGGTTAACAACAGGATTAATGGTCGGCCAGAGGCTGCGTTTTGCTGTTGCTAAGCCGTGTAGCGCGTGTGAATGGGAGTGAGTGAAATATAGACAGATAAACTCTTTATTTATCTCTTTATATATTATTATGTATTTAAACAAATAATATTTATTTATTTCATTTTATTTATTTTTTTCCTGTGGCACTTTTGTCCGTGCTAAACTAGGGGGCCCACTGAAAACCAGCGTCACGGCAACTGTCGTGGCATATGCTGAGTGTGGCCCCATTGCACTCTCCACATGGCACAAGTAACGAGATTAGAGTATCTTCTTTTTTTTCTTGTTTTGTTTATGTTTCTGTTTCATTATATTCTTTTAGTTTCATTTTAAGAATTTTGTGCTGTGTGTTTGAGTGTAATAAATGTGTTTTACTTTACTTTACTTACTTTATTGCTCATAAAATATAACAAACCAATCACTTAAAATAACAAGGAACACATTTGAGCAAAGGCGGCCTTCCAAGCGATCTCTTCCAGGCGACGTTTACAGAAATTGAGACAGGAATTTTACAGCAGGTAGTGTCAGGTAGTGAAATTTTTATTAGAAGAGATGAACTCTTTGAACTTGAAGCTAGACAATCGTCACAAAATCTGAAATGAGTGGAGTGTAACTGCTTCCGATCCGGATCCAAGAAGATTCTGCCCGAGGTAGGTACCAAGACTTATGTCAAAAGTATTTTAATATAACCCTTGTAGTTAGACACTCGTTAAACGTGCGTTCAACGCTTGATTAACAAAATTCTTATTAGTAAGACGGTTAAAGTCAGACGAAGCACCTTTGATCCCTAGAAGTTGCCGACAAAACTAATTCCATCTGAACGTGGCTATTTAGTGCAGTCTATGATGTGCATACAAAACCACCAATATACCTTGTGACATATTCACAAGTCGATACGATAGTCACAAGCTGTATTTTGCACCTCAGTATCAGCTTCTTCCGCATCCTTCACCGCATCTGCATTGGCATCCCAATTGTCGACGACGAGAGTTTCACCTGGCAATGTATAGCAAGTAATCTATGAGTTTCACCTGCCGGCTTAATAAGTCGGTTTTATGGAAACAGGTTGCTTCCTTGTTGCTCATGCTCATTGCTCATGAGATTCTCATGAGATTGCCAAGATTTTGTAGCGCATCCGGAATGTTCACGGAGGCGAGGGTGCCCGACTTCTTCGCGGTTATGAGAGCGCGTGTGGCTGCATTTTGGGCTGAGGTGCTCCGATAACAGCATACTGAAAATAGTAAGTAATGACCTTGACAGTCCAATCTTTAGAAGATGGTTGACTTTGCATTTGACCGAATCGAAAATGACATGGAAATGTTATAATTTTGTAATTATTTTCATATTACTTATTTTAATTTAAAATGTTTACTATTGTATATTTATGTCAATTTGTGTGTATTTAATTGTATATTTTAATTGTAATATGAGTCTATTGTCTGGAATAAAGAATTATTATTATTGTGCATCACCACTATCTGTTTTATGGAAAATGCTCCGAGCAATTATTATTGTTTCACAATCGTACTATTAAATACGATTTAAATTCTATTTGTACCGTGGTCGATACCCGTACGATTTCCACAAAACCTGCCTGGGTCTCAAGTAAATCAGCGGACTTGAGGCCCTGGTACGACCACGCTTTAAAACGAGCTTCCTTTCGCAGTATTTCTAAACGTTGAAACCTTCAAGAAATGAGTCTACACCTGAACTCAAAAGCTGGCAATGCACTCGCGTCTCCCCGGCTGTTGCATAGATACAATATCATGATCACTTTCCATCAGGCGAGTAGAAAAAAAAAATCTATGACCTGAACCCGAAAGGTTTGGTATTGTCGCGTGACTTGAACTACATGTGACTACAATAGCACATCAGACTTGCCATTCATCTCGACGAAATAATATACCATTTTAGGTACTAGGTTAGCATAACAATATAGGATGCTTAATTGAATCCTTAATGCAATAAGGCGGTGGCATTGTGAGGAGTCCCAAAGCTGCTTGTAGGTCCCGACACAAAATGTACAATTTCCCTGGAGGGACCGTTTTAATTCCACCTTTTCGATGGGACGAGAAAAATGCGATCTTGTAGCTGTCTCAGGGTTCCATAGCAAACAATTGAATGTGAAGACAAGATGTGAAGCCGCTGCCTGCTCTGCTGTTGTTCCGGTTTGGTGAAATTTTTCCATCCATATTATATATGTACAGATATATGAGATTAGTTAAACTAGTATCAGTTTAACTAATCTCATATTTCTTTTCTATTTCAAGTTTTCAAGCCACAGTGTTTCCTTTGGACTATGACATGGGATCGTTCAAGAGGTATATTAGAGGTCTCTTCAGAGGCGGGCAACGCATTGATGACTCCCCTGGTGTTGCTGATGTCCACAGGCGGCGGTGACCACTTTCCATCAGGTGGCCCGCATGCCTGTTTGTCTGCCGGATAACATAAAAAAAAAAGTTTTCTCTTTGTTTACCATATTCTAAAAAAAAGGTGTGGCACCATTGGTCACTCATTCCCGAGACACAGGTTATTCCTAGTTTAGGAAGCAGGACAACATAAATGATTTTGTTCTTATCACACCTGCCATTTAACATGTACCTTACCGTATTTTTGATATAAAATAAAGAGTATTCTTATAAAAATAAAGATGCTTGTGTACAATAAGTTCTCAAATAAGAAATATTTTTTAATAAGTAGCCCGATACTTCGACACAGTTGCATGCATCATGGTCACAGGACGACTGGAGAGCTGCGAGCGCCGGACGATGTTGGCTAGCGATAAAGCGGCCGAAGTCGATCTACCCGTACCCGTAGCTCTGCAGTCGTCCCATGACCATGATGCATGCAACTGCGACGAAATATCGGGCTACTCGTCAACAAAGGTACGCGGTAGGAAATCCGGAATATACCCTTAAAATTTGATTGACAAACATTTCATACAAATTGTATAGGTAGTGAAAAATTTTGATAGTAAAGTCGTTACTTTATAAGCTACTTTCAAGCGCTGTGTCTCGAAAACGCACCGCTGAGAGCCGGCAGACCAACTTTTTGGGAACAGTGTGGAAGATGTCACTCTTCTAATACATACCGAAACTGACCATTACCCTCATCATTTGTTGTTTCCCAATCAATGAAGCCTCTTTCAAGCGCTGTCTCGAAGACACAAGCCTACAAGACTCAAAAGACTCAAGAGCAGGCATCATCAGGGGACAACTCTTCAACCCATAAAACAAAACGTACTCGTCTCCATAATCAGTTTACAATTGTCCTGTGAATGATGTTACCCGTCGTTACCTTTATCCAATATTGACATTAGATAAAGGTAATATCCTTTCTCTAATATTGACATTCGATACCTTTCTGACTAACTATGCTTATATCTAGTAGAGGAAAAAACAAAGAGAAAATATCAGGATACAAGTTGTTTTATTGTAACTAGCAGGTAAATATCGATATTTAATAACGGACATTAATATCGATATCAGAAGGAAATATCAGTTGCGCCTCCGATACCGAAAAACATCAACAACGCCCATGCCAACTTGCCACGGCCCTGACAAATCTCTCTTGGTTCTTTAACATACATACAGCATTTCATACACGCTCGTCGGTTTAGGGTACTCTTGTCTGACCTGTAGCCGTATTCACAATGGCTCGGAAATCGGATTCGGATACGGATTCGACAAAGGACCCTGCAAAAGTTCCTAGGAAAATGTGGTTTTAGTTAATTTTGATGAAATTTTCATATGTTATAGAGAGTAGAGTTTCCGTGGAATCTATCGGGATTCTGAATAACAGTTTTCGAATCGTTCGACACGGATTCGCCACTCACGAATTTCGTGTCAAATCGTTCGGAAACGGTTTCGAATCATTGTGAATACGGCTACTGGTTTCTACCTACTTCTACAGGAAACAGGCGTAACGTTATGTTTGTATGTGATACACGGAATGTGTATCTGTCGCGTATAACATATACGATTCGATTAGGTTGCAAGCAACAAAAATGTTACCCGTAAGTGCGATGGCTCCCTCCATATCCTTCAAACCGGAACAACGCAAGCATTGTTGCTTGGCGGCAGAAATAGATTAGACAGTGGTACTCCCAGAGTCCTCCACCACCACCACCACCATCACAGCCCATAACAGTCCACTGCAGGACTTCGGGCCTCTCCCACGAATGGGGAGGTCATTGCCATAATCTCCACGCTTGGCAGGCGGGTTGGAGATCGCAGTGCAGTTGATGTAAATCTACCCAGAAAGATGCTGCTGCCCATCTTTCAGATTTGTCCCTTAGTCGCCTCTTACGACACCCACGGGAAGAGATGGGGTGGTGCTATTCTTTGAGGTGGCAGCACCACACACCACCTAGAGTCCTACCAGTCCTAAATACAATTGTCATTTCCCCAAAAAAGGACCTTTTAATTCTCGACTAGGGAATCAAAATTCAGGGCACAATTTACCGTATGTTTTTTTAGCCGACGACGAATGGAGGGTAATGTTTAAACAACGTTGGCCCTCTTGGAACTCGGTTGCGTTAAGCTGATTAATGGGCCCTGGCCTCTGTTAACGGGGGGTATTTTTCTTTGGCGAGCACAGGGCCGGATTGAGGGATAGGATGATTTTTTTTTGCGGAGCTTGGTGGTGGGGAAATAGAATATTTATGTCAGTTCGATTTAAAGAGAATATTAGACACGTATGTTTTATTTAGCAAATCAATAAAAAATTACGAAAGTTTGGTTGTGGACGAGGTTCATGACGTCACTACTTAACAAAATTTTGCGGTAGGCATGACATCAAGCAACGTTTCAATGCATATGTTATTGAAGCAAAGAAAAAATGTGTCTATTACTGTAACTGACGGTCTAAATCTATTTTTTATTTTACATTTTTTATCAGTCGTCATCCCTATTCCTTTTTAAGGACAATAAATATAATTTAAGGAGCGAATATTTAGAAATTACTATAGGTACGTGATTTTTATTTAATTTAGAGGTAAATTGAACTTATTATATATCCTAAGTGTTATTCTGATTCCGTGTGGTGTCCGGCAGAGTAGAAGAGCCCCAACCCCTTACACTCGTGGGTGTCGTACAAGGCGACTAATGTTTAGATAAATAAATCTAAGTCTCCGTAGGCTGGAAAATGGGTGGCAGCGTTTTCCATTGTTATATTTATAATACTGCGATCTCCAACCCGCCTGCCAAGCGTGGAGATTACGGCAATAACCTCCCCTTTCGTGGAATAGGCCCTTAATCCTGCAGTGGACTGTTTATGGGCTGTGATGATGATTCTGATATGAAACTAAATACCTATTGTAAAATTTCATTAAAATACCTTTAGCAATTCACCTGAAAGAGTAACAAACATTCCACCACCCAACACCAATCCAAGCAATCTTTATCATTCGTAATATTACAGTATTTACGTCCCTAGATCCCTACCTGCGTCCACATTAGCGGGCAGGTACGGTAAATAGATTTATTTCGGCACCGCGTCCCGAGTCCGCACCGCCAATAAGGGACCAGATAACATTGACTGATTCCCTCCCTGTTGCCACAAACCGATACAGTTCATTCGTTCCTAACACGTGTGATGGATGACGTGAATTAAATGTTATGATGTTCTGTTGGCGACTGTACAAGGGTTGGTAATTGTTTTTGACGTTTTGGGATAAAATATAAATTTATTTTTAAATTTGGACGTGTAATACATCTAAATTTAAAATGCCACTCGGGTACTGCCGCGGTAAAGCTATTGCATAGCATTTTTTATCAACTTATGCAATTATAATTATTTATTTATTTTATTTATGAAGTATTTTTTTTCTTTGATATTAATTCGAGCTAATTAATGCGAGCTTCGTACAGTCGTACCATATACATACACGTTAAGGTTCAACTAGTCGCGGGCTCGAACTCACTCGTGGACGCGGCCAAAAAGCACGCTGTCTCACCTAGCATTGTGTCTAAAAGAGATAAAATTATTTATGAGCAGTTAGCAGCTAGTCTACACGCATACGTCTAGTCGCACGCACACAAACACCGTGCCGAAGTCTGCCGAACTGAAACGACGTTAGACGATGCACGGCTTTTAACGCCGCACCGCTGTGCCGGTCGGAGTATGGGGGAGTTAGGTTTTTTCGTTACGGAATTTCTTGATTCGGTCGCCGTGCTCAAAGCCCGCAATAAAAGCTATGCAATAGCTTAAGAATTCGTGGTATACACTGAGTGAGGACTCACATTACTTGCTATAATATTACCGAACCTTACACACTATACAGCATACATATTACCCAACAGCATTATAGTTTATGTATTAGATATATTTTTATTTATTTATTCACTTTCGTCCGTACCTCACTCAGCGGATCCCACTGAAAAGCAGCGCTTCGGTTCGCACCGGGGCATAATGCTGAGTGCGGTCCCTTTTGCACATGCATTACACCACTATCACACATCTACTACCATACGCATTACGCATCGACACTGTGCTTTTGTTTGCTTCTGCTTTTTTTTGCTTTTATTCTATGTTACAAAATGACGTGTTTTCCAAATGTTTGTGTTGTGGTGTTTCTGTGTAAATAAATATTTCTTATTTCTTGTAAAAGAGGGGTGATGTAAGTTTGATGTGTTTTTGTGTATGTGTGTGTGAGTGTGTGGAGGTGTGTGCCTGTGTGCGTGCTCCCGACCGCTTTGACCGATTTCGATTTGGATTTCGTTTTTTTTTATTTTTTTTTATTCAAAACTTCATGCACATTACAGTACAATGGCGGACTTAAAGCTACGTAGCTTTTTCTACCAGTCAACCAGAGAGCAATTACCAAAAATTACAAGGCGGTGCAACAAAAAAAGAAGATAAAAGAACATAAAACAGACTAAAAGTAACATTGATTAAATTAGTATATCAAACATTCACAGACCAAAATTTATAGATAGTATAATAGGAGATAGAGAAAGAGAGAGAGAGCTTCTTATTTGAAAGGGATTCGGGTTTCATTAAAATCAGTTCAGTAGTTTAGAAAATAGTGGAGTACCTATAAATGTAGCTTTGTCGGGGGTTTTCCGACGTTTTTTGTCGGTTACGGTATTATAGAATTTCACAAGAGCCTCTTTAATTTCCAATTGCATTCTCGGCCGCATCGTCCCTTGCCATCAGGGCCTCAAGTCCGCTAATTTCCTAATGGCTCGGTTTAATTGTAATTGAAAAGCTCAATGGCAGTTTGAACCGTTTTTGGTATTTTGCTACAGGCTTCATGGTCCCACACTCTAGCCGAAACCTGTATTGACACCCTGAAACCACACACTCCTGTCCAAAATGGAAAATGCTGCCGCCCATTTTCTAGCCTACGGAGACACTAGCTATTTTGCCTCGAAAACATTAGTCGCCTTGTACGACACCTGTAAGGGGCTGGTGCTATTCTACTCTGCCGGACACTACACGGTCTACGGATTTACCGTTTGCTGCCTGCCAACACGACTTTAATTTAGCATTTCAATAGTAAAACCTTTCTATACAAGAAACAGAACTGTACCAACAAATCAAATATGGTCCAATCTCGGTGCGACTACAATGGTGCAGCCATCTCAAACCGATATCAACAGCACAATAGCTGAATCAGTTATGTACAGCGGATACGCGATACAATACGGACGCGGATGCGGATAAGTCGGTAGGGTGGCTGGGGTCCGTACGGAAATCCGCCGCTGAGCGGTCTGTGTTAATGGAAGAGAAACGGGGTGGAATATTGGAACATTTTTATGTTTATTTCATTTTTACGCTTCAATGTGAGATAGTTTTCGATTGTTGCAATGATTTATTGTATTCGTTTACTATACTCGTACATCAGACATTCCTTCGTATGGGTTTACCTTAGAGAGTGTAACTTAGGAGTTCTGTATGGAGGGTTACAAGAGATTTTACCGAGTCTACGCAAGAGTGGATAGCTCTGGTGTGCCCATGCTCGATCATCAAGTGGTCATTCTACGTATGATTATGGAAGTCCTGGAATAAAATAGTTAATTTTAAGATTTATTAAGCAAAAGGTACTGTGACCACGTACCTTCTGAAGGCCACTCATCAGGCACTCAGGTGTTTATTTACTATTTATTTATTAAATCTTCTCGCACAAAATAGTACAAAGGCGGACTTAAAGATAAAATAGCCTTATCTACCAGTCAACCAGAAGATAAAGGGTAAATAACCTTTTTCTTTAGGCGGTGCAAGAGAAGCTACTAGACAAAATGGAGGAGGGGAACCGTTTATGCAATTATAGCTGAACCAGAGATAAATGTACAGATAAATAGATAGATAACTGAAAATAAATTAATATAATTATAATTAAGCTAGAAATGAACGTGAGTGAGTGGGTAATATAGCAATAATAGATAACCATACAAATACTACACGAGTAAAGGAGAGACAAAACGAGAAGCTCAGTCAAACAAGGGGGAGATAGGAGACAAACTCGTGAGCCCCGTGAGCAAAAGGCCATCCATTAAATCGATGTTTGCGTCATCATCTATTAAAGACGATGATGGTTTACGAGCGTCCTATAATATAACTTTACTAATAGCGAAGTCGGGGAAACCCCACACAATTGGAGAGCAGATTATCTTACCAGCCATTGCGGAGGTCCTTAACAATGTATTGCACAAACCCGCACATGATATTTTAAAGAGAATACCTTTGAGTAATAACACCGTTCAGAGACGCATAGACGAGATGGGACGCGATGGAAGAACATTGTTTCTGTTGCGACTGATGGTGCACCGTCTATGGTTGGTCGTCATCGTGGTTTTATAGCTCACTTAAAGCGACAACTGCCTGATGTACTGGTCATTCACTGCGTGATTCACATTCGCAGCATTCAGTAGCAAAAAAGCTGAGTCCTAGATTGCATAAGTCTTTACAATATGTAATAAATGCTATCAACAAGATTCGAAGCAATTCTTTGAACTCTCGGTTATTTGCTCAGCTATGTGAGGAAAACGACGAAGTCTTTACTCGATTACTTCTGCACACTGAAGTTCGCTGGCTATCAAGAGGCTCTTGCTTAGAAAGATTTGCAGCCATTTTTGAATCTGTGTTGGAGTTTTTACAAGAAAAAGATCCGAATTTGAAAGAAAATCTGAACAATTGTAAAACAGATATTTATTACTTGACTGATATCTTTGGAATGTTCAACAAAGTTAATTTGCAACTGCAGGGTAACGATCTTAACTTGATTAAAACAAAATCAATAATATCGGCCTTCGTGGTTAAACTAATCCTTTATAAACTAAATTTAGGCAGAAAAGAATATTCGCAGTTTCCGCATTTGTCAAAATTACCAAAATGGTTCAAGATGATGACATTTTATTATATGTCACTCACTTAGACGCATTACACAAGGATTTTACGGAGAGGTATGAGGATCTTTTAAATTTACAAATTCCTCAATGGATAATAAATCCGTTAAATACCACAGCCATAGAAGAAGCCAATGCGATAATGCAAGAAGAGTTGATTACCATCAGCACAGACGAAGAGCTTAAGCAGAAGGTCAACCAAGGCTATCAGAAGTTCTGGTTGCAACGCAACATTGAAACACAGTATCCTACATTGTAGAACATTGCTGAAAAATACCTTATCGATTTTCCATCATCATACCTAGTTGAAAAAAGCTTCAGTGTAGTAACAAACATTTTGACGAAACAAAGAAACCGTTTGAAAATCAACGAACGTGGAGATTTAAGGCTGCAACTCACCAATATTGAACCGGATGTAGCTAGATTGGTAGATAGTCACCAGGTTCATCAATCACACTGAATGTTTTATTTTCTCTTTGCGAATTTATACTTTTTTAAATATAATTTCCCACCTACTTAAGATTCTTTAAGTACTTAATTTGTAATAATCATTATAAAGTAAACTTGATATTTACTGAATTGTATGTCTTTTTATTTTGTTAAATTTTGATGAGAAAATGAAGTCAACTATACTCACTTAACCAAGTGCAAAGTATTCCAATGGGTACCTTAGTACCAAGGTATTTTGTATCAATAGGAAAAAACTAAAGATAGGCCCCCTTATTTATAATAGTCTGCTAACTTGAAGCATTGCTAATTCTCACTCTGTCTTCTTCTATTGACCTAAGTCAGAATGAAAAATAACATTCTGTAGCAGCTGTTTTAAGTTAGCGGACCATTATGAATAAGGGGGTTGATCTTAAAAGTAGGTTATTTGGCCATGGGGGTATGAGGTAACACAGTAACACAGTTAATTTTGGAAAAGGGGTCACTTGTCCAAAATTGTTTGGGGATCCCTGCTCTAAATTGACTGCTCCAAAAAATAAAATGCCTCGCCAAAAGGTGCTTTTTGACGCTTGAGCCGATGATCCGCGTCATTGCTGCGACAGCTGTATTTGAGCTGCGGTTCGGTCAGTTCTTATGACGGTAGATATTCATCATAATACGTAATACAGAAAGTGGACACTTTCCTATTATGCAAAAAGTGACCATCTGCAATGGTTGCGTTCTGCAAAATAGACCAAGAGAAGGATAACTTTCTGAAAAATCATTTAAAAGAACACGTAGCTGACCAAATATTCCTTCATCGCGGCGGACAATTTCTATAAAAAAAACTTTGGATTTTTATAATTCCATGATTATTCCACATACAAGAACGTTTGTCGGACCAAAAAATGTAGAAAAATATTAAAAAATCTTGCTCAAAATGGGGGTTGGTAGTAATGTAATGTATGTATGTATGACCAAGTATAAAAAATAACTCAAATGTCACCTCCCGAAAAACAGTGACCCGTGAACCGAATTACGCATTAGGCTTTATCTCCAAGATAGAGGTGCGCGTCAAAAAACCCTTTTACATCGGACTGCGGGAGTTTGCTCATAAATATCGACGGGGCATGTTAAATGTCCCGGAAGAAGGATTGAGGGACTGTCCCCTACTTGGCGGGACACGGGTGGTACGGACCAGCGACTATAAACGTTGGTAGTTTATTTATTCCTGTTTAGTTATCTGTTGAAAAACCCCACATTAAAATCACGGGAGCCTGATGGAAAGCAGTCACCGCCTAGCCACCTGATGGGAAGTGGTCACCGCTAGCTATAGACAGTATCACCACCCGCGCGCCTGATGGAAAGCGGTAACCGTCTGAAATGATATTAATTTTACGTTTCAGGCATTAAAAGCGGCACTGATGCGGCAGCGTTCTTGCGAGATCGATAACCAAGGTTAAGCAACGCAACTCCGGAATATAGATGGGTGACCGTTTCGTGCTTTAAGGCTAGTCGAAGCACTGCAACGAGCTCGCCACTAATTAGTTATGCCTCCTAATACCGTTGGCAACCTACCAAGTACAGCGGGCAAGCGGAAGATTTTCAGTACCTTTCGGCCGAATCTCTCGCCTACTTGACGAAATGTAAATTGAAAATTTAAGTAGCAGTAGGAACTTAAAAGCCATACGATAAATAAATAAATACCTTTGGCGAAACGAGGTTGACCTGTTTTCCGCTAGGGACCCTGAGAGTAGTTGAATATTTTCGGGAGCGGATTGGCACTTCGTAATGGTACGGTATACCTATGATTATCAATTATTATTATGCACTTTTTCATTAGAAATGGCCTAGTGGTAAATATATCCAACTCACAAGAAAGAGGTACCGTGTTCGAATCCGCGTGTCTTTCCTGATCATTATAATCTAGACGCCAGGCCGGAGTGAATAGGCTGTTCCTAGACAGGCATGCTCCATTCTCGGCCGCATCGTCACTTAGTACCAGGTGAGGTGGCGGTCAAATAATTGGCTAGTCAAATAAAATAAATAATAAAAACCCACTGCCGGCATGTACCGATTACTCGTTTCTGAGTTGTATACTTTACTTACTACCCTACACCTGCCCTAAACCCCTAACACCTGCCCTACACTTACCCCACATCTACTTCACGCCTACCCTACACTTACCCTACGCCTATCCTGCACCTACTCTTCACCTACTTTACTCCTACCCTTTTTTCTATCATTCTATAAATTGCTGACAACCGATTTAAAATCCGTTGTATACTTTAAAAGATCAAAGCGTACATAGGGAGAAACAGCGGGAAGCGACTTTATATTTGTAATAGCACAAAGCAGCAGAAAATCGCAATCACCACGAAATGCAGTCGCCAGTCTACATAGAACCGAATAGGGCAAAAAGTTCTCCAGCGAATCATAATCGGGTTATCATTCGGGCACCATCGGTGGCCCTTGACGAGGTAGGGTAAGGGTTAGGAGGGAGGGGGGGTCAAGTACTTCCAACCCTACCCCTTCAGTTGCCGGGACCTCTTTTGCATATCTTTGATATTTTATTCCTTAGGAGCTATTCGATATGTAATGGTTGTAATGATTTTTGTGTCCATTTTTATTCATTACAGATATTGTGATGTATGTATTTGAGTTGAGTTGGAAATCATCATCACAGCCCATTACAGTCTGCTGTAAGACTTTGGGCTCTTTCACAAAAGCGGAGGTTATTGCCATAATCTCCATGCTTGGCGGGCGGGTTGGAGATCGGTGTTTTTAAATATTACAATGGTAAACGCTGCTGCATGATTTCTAGCATAGATCTTTTGCCTCAAAAACATTAGCCGGCTCGTACGACACTCACGAGTATAAGGGGTTAATGCTATTCTGCTCTGCCGGACACCACACCGGCCGCTCGACTGGGGAAGTACCTCCACCTTACAGCTATACCGCAGCGAAACAATACTCTTTTAAATATTATTGAGTTTCTGCCGGTGAGTAAGGTCTCCAGTGCTCCATGGGGTGGGGATTTGGGCAACCGTGGCTTTGGCAGTGGCCATTTGCCTTTTTGCTGCCAGATCAACGTGTTACAGAGGTGGGAAAAGCATTGGCAATATCTTGGTGTTGCTAATGTCTATAGGCAGTGGTGACCACTTCCCATCAGGTGGCCCGCTTGCCTGTATGCCTACCGTATGTCACAAAAAAACAGAGACCCTAAATCCTGCACAGGACTGTTATGGGCTATGATAATGATTTGAATTGAGTCGAACTGAAGGTAGTCTTTAAATATTGGTGAATTATAGAAGTTATAATGTAACAGGACATTTTAGAGTGATGATGACGATTTTTTGAAGTTCCGTACATGGCGATGATAAACATTCTCAATGATAGTACATGGCTATTCTGCACTTCGAGATTGGTTGTGGTCTTCGAATCAGGTTTGGTGGCAAGCTTGGCAATCCATTCATCCATTCTTAGGCTGCCTTACTTGTGCACAAGTGTAGAGGTGCATCCACTCGTGGGTCTGTCCGTCTCGTGGGTGGAAATCATCGCCTTGTTGAGACACGTTGTTGAAGAAAGAATGAATTCGTGGCTGGACGGAGGAGGATAAATGCGGCCCGATATTCAATCCCTCCAAAATTGTTTTATTTGTGCGAAAAACGGTCCAAGACATCGTAAGATCCTCTTCCAACGTGTCGATTTTTCTTCTATCGCTCAGTTTAGAAAATTGGTTTGAGACTTTTAAATCACGACACAGTCATACTTTTTGTTTATTACGAGAGGTATAGGGTTCAAATCGCCATGTACCAATGACTCTTTTCTCAGTTATATACATTCGTTGAATACTAATCGATGCTCATACGGTGATGGAAAACATCGAGTTGAAACCTGCACATTCAGGCGACTGAATGTGATACACATTATACACATACAAATAATGAATCACAGTCAAGACGGAACCCAGGATATTAACGCCAAGATGACCAGATGACCAGAGGTAGGGCATACCAGGACGTCCCTTTTGAATTGAAGCCGCTGTGGGGAAGAACCTCCGTCTTGCAAAACATCGCATTCAAACAATACTCTTAAAAATGATGTTATGTTCCTGCCGGAGAGTAAGTTCTCCAAGGAGACCCATGGCTTTGGCAGTGTAACTAAACTTTTAGAGGGAAACGCACTGGGCACACCTCTGGTCTCACAAATGTCCACACGCAGCGTTGACCACTTTCCAACAGGTCCACTGAATGACATAAAAACAATTGAAGCCACCATAAATGATATCTGTTGATTGCATTGTGTTGTCGGTAATGGATGTGAAAGAATGGATTTGGAACTCCTAAACTCTAACATTTGCCCATATCCATTCACCCAAACCCAATACCGACACAACAATGCAATCAACAGGAAATCGGCGAACGATTCTCGATCGACGGCCATTGATCAGGACAATCGATTAGGCGAACACTATCGTTGCCATTTGCATACAAACTGGCGTTATGGTGCTATTATTAGCAAAGTACGTGAACATAACGGCTTACCACGCTTGCATAGTAAGTGAGGGCTACTTATTTGTGATAACGACACGATGGATGATAATACATATTATGATTATCTTGGCATTAATGACCCGGTTGTGCTCTCGGGAGGGCCCGGGCCTTGACCATGATCTAGGATATTCATATTTATTTATTCGTAGTAATAATCATACATCGTCATCTAAAATAGTATTCAATTAGCATGATTCGAAATTGTCAAGAATTAAATTAGTATTAAAATATTAAATAATAAATTATGTCAAATGTTAAATTAAATACTTATAAACAAATGCTTCAAAAATGTCAAATATAAAATTAAATCATAATATGAAATGTCAAATACAATGTTTGAAAACTATATATCCAATATTAATTAATCGAAATGTCAAATATAAAGTTCAATAAAATAAATACTCACAAACAATATTGCGTGTCGAAGAAAGAAACAATTTTTTATAATATATTATTCATTAAATTCAATTAAATTACTAGAAGTAGGTGATATCGATCCAATAACGGAGAGGGACTAAAGGCTTCACTCATTTAAAATGACATGGATATGGCACATCAGAAAATTACAGTGCAGCGACTGTCATCTGACACCCGTGACTCTGCTACCAGAGAAAACTGACCAGATCGGATCATAGTTTCTCTTGCAGTCGCCTGAATGTGCAGCTATCATCACGATGTTTTCCCTCACCGTAAGAGTATAGGCCAGTGTTCAACAAATGTACATAACTCAGAAAAGAGTCATTGGTACATGGCGTGACTGGGGTTCCATCCCGGTACCCCCCGGTACTTCAGGGTACAAGTCGGACCCCTTATCCATTAGGCAACCGACGCTCTATATTTATATACAAAAAAATCGACGCTATAAATGTATAATTAATAAATGGGTATATATGAAATAAATCGATTAAGGAAGGGCCCAACAATATGACTTAGACCGCTTATTGTTTTGTTTGCAAGCCTGAACTTTTACTCGGTCCCTTGACAAGGAACCGCCGACCGCATTACATATTAAATTTAACTTGACACTCGTACCCTTGAGAAACAGGATCTTGACAGTTGGACTGAGATAAATAAAGAACGATCTTATAATACTTACAGGAAAAACAATTCGATTTGCGATGTTTTCAGAAGCTTAACTGTATCAGAAATATTATTACCAACGTGGTTATTTACGTACATTTTATTGGCATTGGTAGCGCCCCTGGGCTTCGATTCTGGTACGGAAATCGTCTCAGTTGCAGTAACATTACAATTGCATCGCATGTCAAACGTGAGATTGTTATTCAAATGACAGATGTTGAGTTGCAACTTTAATGAGTTCGAACTTTTCCACAATTCGTTTTAGTTGTTACTTTAGTTGCATTATGGTTTTATATGGCTGTTGGTACTCCAATAAATAAATAAATAAATTACTAAGTTGCACCTTTCTTAGTTGTCAAACTGCCTTCAATTCTGTCAACGAAAACGTATCAAAGGTCGAACAATGATTTAACTCCAATTTAACTGGGATGATGCTGGGACCGACTCGATACCTCGACGTAGTTATAGTAATATCACAGTTACATTGCAACATAATAACAACTGCATTGCACACCAGAATCGGTACCCTGGTGTTGCTGATGTCCATAGGCGGCGGTGACCACTTTCCATCAGGTGGCCCGCTTGCCATAGAACGTAAAAAAACATTGCTACCGGCGGTACGAGGTACCTCAAAGGTCGGTAGATACCGCATTTGAAACTCTATTAGGTTCCTCATAGGTACCCCATTAGTTCACCTTTCCATCAGGAGGACCTTCTAGTCGTGTGCCTCCTTACCTACTTACAACAATCTACATATTTTTTGTTTTCAGTTTTTAATAGGCAGTCGGTAGGTTTTCAGTTATTATACAATTTTTTTACCTTCCACACGCTATAAATGCGAAAATTTGTGCTCATTATAACCGACGTTTTTATGAATATTATGTTACTATATCACGCAAAAACTATTAAACGCACTTTGATGTCATTTTTCAGTTATGCATCTTACATACTAGAATAGCACATAGATTATAATAAAACACTCTCGAGACTATTCAACCAGTCTCAGGGTGCTCAGAGCCTCCATTGGAATTAATCCCAAACCCCGCAAAGTCGCGGGCAAAAACTTGTGTTGTATTATACATACAGGCCATAAACGGTCTGTCATACCATAAGCGAAAAAACCGTTGTACGAGAATCCGAGTGGGTGAAAGGGCATATAATGGGCATAAAAGTTGGAACAATGGCTGAATACAGGCCGGGCCTTTAGTCTAATGACTGCTTTCAAGCAGTTTATGGAGAGTGTATCACTTGACTTGTTAGCTATAAATATTTAAATCATCGATCATTTATTTAGATCTGTCTTTTAACTAACTAGATATTCCCCGGCGACTTGATTCATACTATTTATTTTGGTAATAATCTTAGATCATGACCGTATACACAAGGGCGCGAGGTCTTCCTTGAACATGATCTTGGATTTGGCAGATTAGGTAAGTAAATATAGCGGAGAATTATGATCTGGTAAATATCGCAAATAGGAACCAGCTCGATGCGGAAGGCACAGGACCGGCCTTTGTGGAGATCTCTGGGGAAGACCTGTGCCCAGCAGTGGGTGTCTTTCGGCTGATATGATTATGATGACTGCATTTGACCTCCGCGACCCTTTAACCGGGAAACCTGATCACGCGGGGTCGGCAACGCGTGGGTGATGCCCCTGGTATTGCAAACGTCCATAGGCTGCGGTGACTGCTTACCATCAGGCAGGCCATAAGCTTGTTTGCCACCTTAGTGGTATAAAAAAATCACGACACCTCAGCTGGTCTAGCCATCTTTGACATCTACGCTTGCGTGATGCGTGTATGGTATAAAATTGACAGCTCGAAGTTCGACTATTTCTACCAACATCTACATTGACTCTGATTGTGTAGGATCATCCGCCAATCCGCCTCCTTTGTACACCGAAAGTACGTGAATTGTCTATGGACCAAGAATTTTTACCACAAACAGCTTATGTCAGATAACGTTAGCTTATGTCAAATCCCATAAATTTTTTCTACCACAAACGATTGTAGATTAACGATACCTCTTGGC
Source organism: Blastobasis lacticolella (assembly GCA_905147135.1). NCBI lineage: Eukaryota > Metazoa > Arthropoda > Insecta > Lepidoptera > Blastobasidae > Blastobasis > Blastobasis lacticolella. The sequence continues at coordinate 14,705,092 of LR990061.1, forward strand.
TAAGGCCGCAGGTAGTTTCTGGTTCGCATTTATACATATTTGTGCCATAGAGTCGACGCTCTACAAAACTAAACTAGCCAATGTTTTCTTTATTTTATACGGCAGAAAAACTTTATTTTATACGGCAAGCAGGCCACCTGATGGAAAATGGTCACCGTCACCTATGGGCATCAGCAACATCAGGGGAGTTACCAATACGTTGCCCGTCTCTTACAACGCGTCTCGTACATAATCCAGAGGATTAAGCAGGTCCGCAGTTTCGCCGAAAGATAAGAACAATACTCAATATGTGGCCGTACCTGTGCCTTATACAGCAGCTCTATGCTGGTAATATTACTACAAGCAGTATTTCTCTAATGCTACTACCTAGAAGTCGATTTTATATATTTACACAAAGAACACGAACGCCAAAGTTGTTATTGTGATATCGTTAAATGTGAGCGTCAAAAACTTAAGATGAAACATTACACAAAATATCTCTCAGAAACAATGCTAAACGCCCACCTTTTTATCGATCAGTTATTCCTACTTCCCAATAGACTGAGAGCTGGCAAGCGATTCTCTCATCATTTTTAGGGGAGGTGGAGGAAATGTATGAAAAGTGTTGTGCATATATGCGAGGCTAGGGAGTTGTGTCAGAATAGAGCAAAGTGGCGGTCCATAGTCTCTGTCTACCCCACCTGTGGGACAGAGGTGTGAGATGTATGTATGTATATATTTTCAGGGATACGGCTCATAAACGTGGTGCCTCACTAACGTCCAGTTACTGAAACGCTTGTCAATGATTAAAAGTCTTTCTGTGTCTGTCTACAACTCACCATAGATAAGGATGGCGTATTTTGATTGATTGACAATAGATTAACGTACGTGAAGCTGGCCGTAAGGGCCTCATAAGAAGGCGCAGGATCACTCAGCGTGCGTTGGAGAGAGCTATCCTCAGAGTTTCTTTACGTGTTAGGATCAGATTGCATATATTCTCAACAGAACTAAGGTCACCGACATAGCTTGTAGAGTCGCAAAGCTAATGTGGCAATAGGCAGGCCACTTAGCTCACTGAACTGAGGGCTGATAGGGTAGAAAGGTTCTTGAATGGTGATCACATACCAGAAATCGCTGTGTAGGACGGTCCCCACGCCATGGACGTACGAACTTGTAATGGTCGTAGGAAGCCGACGGATGCAAGAGGCACAGAGTCGACCGGTGTGGAAGGCGTGGGAACCTTGATCAGCTTGAGCACGATCACGTAGATCAGATGGCAGTCACTCCAATGTAATTATCTGATCTGCTAAAAACTGGATCATGGTCAAGGCGGGCCCCGGACCCTTATGCACGAGAGCACAACCAGGACATTAACGCCAAGCTTAATCCTTACATAATTTATTTATCCGCGACTGTAATCACTTCTCATCATGTGGCCCGCATGCTCGTTTACCTTCCACTATCTATTATATAAATACTAGGTATAAAAGTTAATTACCTTTGCCGATTACTGTATTTATTGTTTTGGAAAATGTTTGCGAGAAGCGGAAAAGGAAAACATATTTGTTAGATAATCTCAATAACGGGATATTTGACGTGTTCAAAGTAAAGGGGTAAAGCTAGTTTGCTCCAAATGAGTGAGATAATGCAATATGCTTATCCTAGACAGGCATGCTCCATCTTCGACCGCACCGTCACTTACCAACAGGTGAGATGACGGTCAAATCCTTGTCTGGTCTAATAAAAAAAAGTTTTTCGTTGCGATCTCCCAGTCTATAACTCCGAACAGGATAATCCCGAAAAAGTCACTTGAACTTTTAACAATAACATTTTTATACACTTTTTCTGACAATTTATCTGGGACAAACTCGAAAGTTCTCTCGAATAAGTTTGCCGGTTTAATTTCTTCGGGACAAAAATGACGATCATATCTTTTTCTATAGTATTTATTTCTGTTTCACATGAATAAAAAAATATCTCAAAGACCTGGACTTGCATCTTTTCATGACCCAGGATAAAAAAAATAATTCTTTGCCTTAATATCCCGGTGCTCTCGCGCACAAGGACCCAGGATCCGCCTTGACCATGATTCAAGAATTGGCAGATCAGGTAATTGCCAGATGCCAAACGACCCAGGATAGATTATTCTGGCGACTGCGATTGGGAGAGCCGCTCCCAAATAAAAATGGTAATAGGCCGGAGAAAGAAGATTTCCTTCTGTTTCTCGATAATTACGATTATCAAGATTCAAGAACACCGTTACACTCATTATCGTCATACAGCAATATCTCAAGATACGTCTACGCCACGATGTTCAACCAGTTGACATTTGATACAGGATATGTAGGTATGCCAATACTGGAGCCGTCGTCAAAACCATAGTAGGCCATACTAAACCCTTCCCGATTACTGTAGGTGTTCACCAGGGTTCTGTGCTGGGCCCTTACTTGTTCTGCATTGTTCTCGATGCCCTCTCAGTGGGAATTCAGGACATGCCTCCTTGGCTTATGAAGTACGCTGACGACATTGTACTGGTGAGCAAGCTTAGGCAGGAACTTGAGACCAGAGTAAACACGTGGAAGGATGTGCTAGAAAACGGTGGTTTCAAGTCGAATGTCGTTAAAACGGAGTATATAGCCAGCTGCATTGAGCCGCTTTGGTTCAACCTTTATAATGCGAACGGCTAAGTAATGGAACGCGTTGCCTGCGAGTGTGTTCCCTGATCACTATAATCTGGACGCCTTCAAGGCGAGAGTGAATAGGCTGTTCCTAGACAGGCATGCTCCATCTTCGACCGCATCGTCACGTACCACCAGGTGAGATGGCGGTCAAATGCCTGGATAGTCTAAAAAAATAAAATAAAAAAAAAAGCTGCAGCACAAATCCCGAAACCATCCTTGTAGTTAACGAAGCTGTCAATAGAATAGATAAATCCAAATACCTCGGATCCGTGATGCACGAGTCCGGCGATATCGGTGTCAAGTCGGGAATCTCTGCAGCTTGTGCCAAATGGCGGGAACTTACGGCATTCACCTGTGACCCTAAAATCCTTGTAAAGCTCAAAGGGCTTATATACAAGAGTATAATTAGACCGGTGATGCTCTATGGCTGAGAGACATGACCAGCGCTGACAAAACACGTTCGCGAACTCCACATCAACGAAATGAAAATGCTGCGGTGGATGTGCGGAGTTACGCGACTCGATCGAGTACGTAACGAGTACATTCGTGGCAGCCTTGCGTGAGGGATATCGCAGATAAGATCGAGGAGGCTCGTCTGCGCTGGTTTGGTCACGTGTCGCGTAAGCCTCAGAGATACGTGGGAAATAGGTGCCTGAATCTGCCGGTATCACGAAAGAGGCCCGTGGGCGTGGGTGACCTAAGAAGCGATAGATTGACATCGCTGAGTCGAATGCGAGAGCCAACGGCTTACGACGAGAGGATGCCGAAGACCGGGCTAAGTGGAGAAGATTGAGTAGGAAAGCGGACCCTGGCAGAGGCCGGGATAAGCGCTAGGACGATGATGATGAGTAGAATAGGTGAACGGTAGGGTAGGGGTAGGGTAGGGGTAGGGGGAAGGTGTAGGGGTAAGGTAGGGTCAAATTCAACTCCTCGAAGACACAGGTCTACGAATATTCCGAAAAAAAAAGCCATATGTCATGGTGCCACAGTTCCAAGAAACACCCCTTTCCATCGCAGAAAGTATCGGGACCCAACTACAATATAGCTAGAGTAGGTGTAGGGTAGGGGTAGGAGGGCACTAGTAATCACGTTAAAAGTAGCGAATGAGCGATTTCACAGACAATTTTAGTTGCCTATTGCCATCGCAGGTTAATCGCCTCCAGGGGATCACAGCTTAATATCATCGTTTGCCTATCGTCGTTCGCGAGGTGTTAATCGGAAAACTTCCTTTCCGTTTATCAGTGACATCGCGCGCTGCTTCGTTTTGCTTGCACCGTTTTGATCTCCCGATGCTCGGATCGGAATTCTTCGTGCCAACCCTATCAAAGGACGGCGTTGAGATTCTTGTATGTTTTCGTGCGTCGCAAATTTTGAAATTCTTTTGTAATTTTCTAGATTGAGTATGAAAGAATGTCGTTGGTAAGACTCTGTCAAGCCTTAGTAGTCCGCCTGGGTGAGTACCACCGCTTTGTCTATTTCTGCCGCCAAGCAATAATGCTTGCATTGATGTGTTCCGGTTTGAAGGATAAGGTAGCCAGCGCAATTACAGGCATAACAGTTCAGTTGTTGTGTCGTGAATGAGAAACAAACTTTCATCCTCACATTCGACTTACACAACTTACTTTTGCATTCATAATATTTGTTAGCAGGATTTCAATCCTATGTCTATAGGCAGTGGTGACCACTTTCCATCAGGTGGCCCGCTTGCCTATTTGCCTACCGCATGATAAAAAAAAAATTATAAGTACCGATACACCTCTAACTGCGCTGGTCACACACATAGCAACTAACTAAAAAGCAAGCAGGACAGCAGACTATGCAGTTTCGAAGCTAAATGGCCATGTTAAGTCCTTACGAACCTCGATGGCCGTCCACAAACAGCAATGGGAAACTGCAAAAGGAGATACGTCACAAATCCCATATAATGGGTCCACAGAAGAGCCTTACTCAGTAGGTCAACTTCACACAACTTCGTACTTAGGAGATATTATTTTACGCTAACATTTTTTTTTTAATGTCTTACGGTAGGTAAACAGGCAAGCGGGCCACCTGATGGAAAGTGGTCACCACCGCCCATTGACATTAGCAACACCAAGAGTATCGCCAATGCGTTGCCCACCTCTATAACACGTTGCTCTGGCAGCAAAAAGGCAAATGCCACTCCACTGCCAAAGCCACGGTTCCCCAAATGCCCACCTCATGGAGCACTGGAAACCTTACTCACCGGCAGAAACACAATACTATTTAAAAGAGTATTATTTAGCTATGATATTCTGTAAGGTGGAGGTACTTCCCCAGTCGGGCGGCTCCAATTCGAACGAGATACCCCGCTATGCCCTACCTCTCTTTATAATAATGATATACAGTCAAGAGATTCCAATCAGCTCCCACGACTGTTCAACAACCGCAGGATCCACAGCGGAAGACCATGGTAAACCTCCTTTCGCCAACGGTATTAAAAGGCACACCTAACGAGAGGCGTGCACGTTGAAAGTGTTTTATTTTGAACTTTATATTTTTTTTATTGCATAGTACCTCACTCAGCGGGTCCCACTGAAAACCAGCGCTTCGGTTCGCACCGGGGCAAAATGCTGAGTGAGTTCCTTTTTGCACATGCATCACATACACTACTAACACACACTACTTATCTACTACTATACGCATCGACACTGTGCTAGCTTTTATTTGCTTCTGCTTTTATGTGCTTTTTGTAAATTTTTATGTACTTTTTCTTTTCTTCTGTGTTACAAAATGTCGTGTTTTCCAAATTTTTGTGTTGTGGTGTTTCTGTTTGTGTAAATAAATATTTCTTATTCTTATTCTTATTCTTAGTGAGGACTGACTTTCCACCTGATGGAAAGCAGCCACCGTCGTCTAGGGCGTCAGCAACCTAAGGGGAGCGGATGCGGTGTCGGCCTTTGAGGTACCTGTAGACCATTGAAGCCTGGCATTGTCGAACACGGTCCGGTCGTGGTTGGCGTAGGGTGGGTTTGCTGCGGCCGTAGGGTAGTCAGCGTGTCACTGTGTGTTTCCTTCCTACTTTCCTACCCCCCTCCTTTTTGGCGATTGAAAGAGATATTGAATGTCCTAATCAATAAAGAAATTTTAAATTTTGAATTTTGAAGAACCCTTTATTATAGGTGCAAGAAAAGAATTCAGGTCATTGCACATCTTGCAGGTGCGCAGTAAACAAGCTCGCGATGTCCGTACGTGAGTTGGATGCCAGGCATCCATATGGTGTAAATAAAATCTATCTCATCTAATCTCGGCATGTACATGTAGACACAAGTCCACGAAAAAAATTAGTCACATAACCACTCAATTCAATTCAATTTATTTATTTTGATAAACATAAATTTACACGTCAAATGTCATTAAAGTCTTGAGTAGTCATTATCCTTAAAATAATGTTACAACAGATAAAAAAATCACAATCTTAATGTCATGAGGTTAGTAGTTACACAACTCGCGATAAAATAGGCACATTTTCGTTGTGTTACCGAGAATACTCAGGTATATTAATCGGTCTAATAGTTAAAAATGGAACAGACAGCTTCAGTCTTGTCATTCTAGTCATTCTGAAAAGAGTTTTGTATGTTTATAACTTTTCACAAAGACTACATAATCTTTAGTCGACCCATTCCATAATTTCCTTACCCACTTGTTTGTACCGTAGTAACTTCCTTCCTGATATTATTACTGAGTAAAACTATAACTATATTATATTATCACATATTACATTTTAATATTTGACCTAGAGATCTAGCGCTTTAAGAAAACTACCGATTTGGTTCTCTGGATCTTCCTGCACTGTGACAGAAGATCGTTACTTTTTATTAAAAACTTCCCAACAGGCGAGCGAATAAGTTTTTATTTTACGACGGTAGTCGCGAATATTCTTTATGGCAACTCGCTGGCAATTGAGTTCTGGAATCTGTGGAGATTCGGACGGTATTGTTCAGGTGTTTGTAATTTCGGTGTTACGTGCCCGATTGGTGGAAACACAAAACGGGCAAGGCCTTGGTAAATTCTGTAATATCCATAATGATCATGTAGAACCACTAGTATTGTGCTAGCAGCTAGAGTGATGGAAATATGTGTAATATAATGGGGTCGTTCCCCTTAAGAAACTGATCACTAGACTCTGGACGCTTTCAAGGCTAGAGTGTATAGGCTGTTCTGAGAGAGGCAAGCTCCATCTTCCAGGTTAGATGGCGGTCAAATGCCTGGATAATCTAAATGAGAAACAAAAGAAGAACTAAAAGGTACAAAATACTAATTACCTAAACCTTTATCCAACCTTATGCACAAAAGTACAGTGGCGGACTTAAAGCTAAAATAGCCTTATTTACCAGTCAACCGGGATAATCTAAGCCTGAGAAAGGTAGGCGGTGCGGTAGGTTTACCCATTCTTCTCCACTTCGCTCGGTCCTCGGCATCCTCGCGTCGTAAGCCGTTGACTCTTGTATCCGACTCAGCGATGTCAATATATCGTTTCTAATATCTCCCGCCTGGATGAGAGACCCTCAAAGTAGGGAGACATTCATCATCATCATCACAGCCTGTAACAGTAAATTTTGGGGTCGGCAACGCGTGGGTAATGCCTCTAGTATTGCAAACGTCCATGTGACTGCATACAATCAGGCAGGCCGCAAGCTTGTTTGCCACCTTAGTGGTATAAAAAAAAATTTTAAGACTTAGGGCCTGTCCCACTAAAGGGAAGCTTATTGCCATAATCCAAATATTGCCAAAGATTGAAGACCGTAGTGTTATAATTATTATAACAATGGAAAACGCTGTTGCCCATTTTCCATAATATGGAGATAATAGATATTTTGCCTCGAAAATATTTGACGCTAAAATACGTTATCATTTTTCATTTCTAAACTTAACAGCCGAATGCAATAATGTAGCATAAAAGGGTATGGTTGTAAGTACATGTGACATTTTAAAAGTTAAACAATATCGCAATACATAGTGTCACAAATATTTCATAAGCAGTGACCAATATCGCTTACCTGGTAAACTCTGCCAGACTCCCCTTAAAGTTTTAATAAACGTACCTTACTTTACAGCCTCACAAACTAGTGCAGCAGTCCTCCCAATAAAAGTATTGACACCTCCCCTCGGGATGCACCACCCCCACCAGGGTGGGGGTAATTTCCACCGGCCCGGGGACGCAATAATACGTAATACGAGCACCGCTTCGATATTTGGCGCTGAGCTGTGTAGAGTTACGAATGTGGAGGAAGAGTCATTGAATTTCATAATAAATTACAGGCATGAGGCATTTCATCTTAGTACTCACAGTGATAACGTATATGAGGTTCTGCATTTTTGTTACCTGCAACCTAAATGTATGAATTGTAGATGTTATGGGCGACAGCTACCACTTGCCATCAGGTGGGCTGTCTGCTCGTTTGTCACTGTGTAGCCGAAATATAAATTTATAAATAAATAGAAATGACACTAAAATAAAAAAAAAAAAAGTCAGTATCCGTTTTGGCTTCGTAGCGCACCCCCGCGTCGCTCGTTGCCAGCTCGCTTCCGTTTTGCTTACGTATTTCGCAAGTTTTCGCGCGCGTTCACTTCGCGTTGCGAGCCCGCGTCCCGCTGAGCGTAACGAATTATAGTTACGTTCATTCAGAGACGTAGTTTCTTGTTACCGATTCGTTGGTAACACAAAGCTGCGTTTCTGCCGCGTTGAGTTGGTGGATACTTAACGGTGACAACTAAGCCAACTAGCGTTGCCCCGGTGCGCTGTTAAGGCCCCTCAGGTCTTAGCGAAACCGGACGTCCCGATCCCATTGCACTTGGGCCTGCCCAAGGGTGACGGATAGCGGCATATCCATTAGGGATAGCCGCTCCACCGACCCCCTCTCCCCTCTCCCCCCTGCCTCGCGCAGGGAGGACGCCCCGCGTCTCTCCGTCTCTCGTCGACATTCTCGTCCCTTCTCGCCTTCCAATGGCGACGGTCTCGGTGGAGGAATTCGCCGCTAAGGCGGTGAAATTGCTCCTCCGAGCTAATCTTGGCCAGGATGACTACGTCGTCCGTAGTTACCTGGCGTCAGTGGGGAGTGCCCCTCAGGCCCCCCGCGAACCCTCTGAGGACATGGAGTTTGAGGACTCCGTGTCCCAGGTCTCAGCGCCGCCCTCCCGCAAGAGGGCGGCTTCTCTGTCCGGGGACGACTCTTCGTCCTCGACCACCGTGACGGGAACTCTTTCCGTCACCCCCGTCCCACCCTCTGCGGCCGAGCTCGACGGATTCGAGCTCGTCGCTAAATCTAAGCGGCACCGAAAGCGGGCCGCCCGCTCAGTGTCCGAGGCCTCGTCCGAGGCCGCCGCGCCCGCCCCGGTCGCGGTCGCGGTTCTCTCTAGCCCCGCGTCCCCCGACTCGAGCGTGACTGCTGCCGCTCGCGAGACCGCGCCGTCTGGCCCTAAGCCAGTAGCGCGTTTTGCCCCCCCTGCCCCGTCTAAAGCCAAGCCCCCGCCCCCTGTTTTCCTTAGGGAAAAGTCCAAGTGGGAGCTAGTCTCCCGTCTCTGCGCGGAACAGCGCGTCCGCTATACCCGTGCCTCAAACACGGGTATAGCCGTTAAGATCGACGTCGAGTCGATCGACGACTTCAGGAGCCTTACTAGGCTCCTAGCCCACAATAAGATAGGGTATCATACCTACGCCCTCCCTGAGGAGCGTAAGGTGCGTGCGGTACTCCGTGGAGTGCCGCACGAGCTTTCCAATGAGGCCATTCTCATGGACCTCAAGTCCAAAGATTTCCCCGCCGAGGCTGTACACAAGATGTACAGCCGGTCCGGCAAACAATTTCCCATGGCGCTGGTGGTGCTTTCCAACACCACCGGTGCCAGGACTATATTCCGGGGAGGCTTCACGGTCTGTGGGCTCTCCGGAATCAAAGTCGAGGCCCCGCATAAACGCGGTTCCCCAGGGCAGTGCCACCGCTGCCAATTTTATGGCCACGCGTCGGCCAACTGCTCGGCCCCGCCGCGCTGTGTCAAGTGTGGCGAAGGCCACACTGCCAAGGAGTGCGCGCGTACGCGCGACTCCACCACCCCTCCCTTCTGTTGCAATTGTGGCCAATCTGGCCACACTGCAAACTACAGGGGTTGCCCGCGCGCCCCTCGTCCCCGCACTTCCGCGCCAAAGCCCACTAAGGGCAAAGGTGCAAATCCCTCTGCGCCGAAGCCCGCTAAGGGCAAAGGTGCAAGGCCGCCGCCGCCCTCAGCGACAGTGGCCCACTATCCCCCCCTCAAGGCCAAAGGGCCCCCCCCGAGCGCGGCTCCAGCCGCAGCTTGGGGCCCGCCCAAGGCCCCGGGGCCGAAGGCTCCCCCCACCACCTCCCCCCCCAAGGCCATCAGCCACCAGCCCCCGCCCTCTTCTTTGGCGGAGGATATGCATTACATATCCTCCATTCTTGCGTCCGTCAACATTGACGAGATCCCCGTCCTGGCACGCAAACTGCGTAACGCCTCCACCCAGCTCGAGCGTTTAGACGCACTTGTCGAGCATTACTCCCTCGTCCAGGCCCTAAAGTAATGCCCCAGGCGCTTCACGCAACACCCCCCACTCCCGCCAGCGTCGGCACCGGTCGCATGAGGCCGGGTGGGGTTTCGCTTGTTTCTTTTAATGTGCGCAGTCTACGCACAAACATCTCCGAACTTAGGACGTTCGTTAGGAGCAGGGAGCTCGACCTACTTCTCCTTCAGGAGACTTGGCTCAAGCCTTCGATCCAGAAGGGTATTTCGATCCCCGGCTTCTCCCTTGTCAGGGATGACAGGTCCCCCACCGCGTCATCGCGTGGTGGAGGAACTGGCATTTACTACAAGAGATCGCTTCATTGCTCCCCTCTTCCAACTCCAACTCTCTCGAGTATGGAGGCCTCAGTAGTGCAGCTAGGCATGACAGGACATCCGTCCCTGATCATAGCCTCTGTCTACATCACCGCCGGCTCCCTGCCACTCAAAAGCGACTTCGAAGCGCTTCTCTCTCTAGGCGACTCTGTTATTATGTTCGGAGATTTCAACTCCAAACATACCGACTGGACGTGTTCCTCCACCAACACGAGCGGTGTCCACTTAATGGACATCGTTCGGTCTCTCGACCTAGACGTGTATTGCCCCCTCTCCCCTACCCACTACCCAGACAGAGTGGATCACCGTCCCGATGTACTGGACTTTGCGCTAGTGAAGGGCGTGTCGCTCACCCTCCGGTCGATCGACACCCTCGACGACTTAGGCTCCGACCACCGTCCAGTCTCCCTAGTACTAGGCTCCCCCACCCCTATCTCTCCCCCACTGCCGCGAACTTTCACGAAGTGGGAAGGATTCAAAGAGTCCATGGCGGCCGTCATGGACGCGCCCGACTCGCCGCTCGCTTTTTCATCCGACTACTTCGATAGTCCGGATAAAATCGACGCTGCGGTAACCTCGTTAACGTCCCACATTCGGTCAGCGTTGAAGGACAACGAAGTGGTGGCCCCTGTCGTTAATCGGCAGGGACTCCCACTCGAAGTTCGAAACCTGATCAAAGCCAAAAACGCAGCCCTCCGGAGGGCCGCACTCTATCCGACCCCAGAGTACAGACGCACTGCGAACCGACTTCAGCGGGCAGTGCGAGCACGTCTCGACGAAATGAGGAACTCCCAATGGGGGGACCTCATGCAGACGATTTCCCCGTCCCATCAAGCGTACTACAAAGTGGCGAAAGCCCTTCGTACAGACGCCAGAGTCTCCATCCCTCCTCTTGTTCGCCCAGACGGCACAATTGCGTTTGCGGACACCGAGAAAGCCGAATGCTTTGCAGATAGCATTGCTTCACAATGCTCCCCTAGCACCATGGAGTGCGACCCCGGTCACGTGCGTGCGGTGGAAGACGAAGTCCGTCAAAAGACCTCGCTCCCTCCCACCACGGACCCTGTCACTGTGTCCCCCGACGAGATCCACTCCTTCATCAAGGGTCTCAAATCTAACAAAGCGCCGGGCGCGGATGGAATTTCCAACCAAGCGCTTAAGTACCTCCCCGAGCAGGTGCTTACTTTGTTAGCGATCATTTTTAATGCTTGCTTTGACCATTGCCACTTTCCGACCGCGTGGAAAGAAGCCATAGTCATAGGCATTCCCAAACCGGGAAAGCCGTTAAATGTAGCGTCATCCCACCGCCCGATAAGCCTCCTCAAGGCACTAGGGAAGTTATTCGAGAGAGTAGTGCTCTCTCGAATGAAAGAACATCTCTTCAAAGACGATGTTCTTATTCCCCATCAATTCGGCTTTCGTCCCAAACACAATTGCCCCAGACAAGTCCATCGTATAGTAGAATACATCCTCAATGGATTCTACCCAAAGAGAGAAAAGACGGTCGCAGTCTTCTACGACGTCGCCAAGGCCTTCGACAAAGTCTGGCACGAAGGTCTTGTTTACAAGCTATACAAGCTTGGTCTCTCCGATCGACTCGTCCGATTAGTAGCGTCCTATTTAAAACACCGTACCTTTCGGTTCAGACACGAAGGTACTTTGTCTTCCCCACGTCAACTGAAGGCCGGCGTCCCGCAAGGCTCTGTACTCTCTCCCCTACTCTATATATCGTACACGAACGATATTCCCGTCCCCGACAACGGGGTGCAACTGTCCCTTTTCGCCGACGACACGGCAATCTACGCCAAAGGGCGAAGGCCACCCATGGCAAAGCTCCAAAAGGCGGTGAACAAGCTCGAAGCTTGGTTCAAACTGTGGCGCATCGAAGTGAATCCGGAGAAGAGCTCCGCGGTTTGCTTCGATGTTAAGCGCAGACGGGGTGACAGCGACCCCCCTCCCCTCCGCATGCAAGGGAAACTAGTTCCCTGGCAGCGCGCTGTAAAATATCTAGGCGTCACGCTTGACAAAAGGCTCACTTTCCGGCCCCATGTCGAAAGAGTGTGCCGCACCGCCCGTTTCTACCTGGGTCGCCTCAACAGTATGTTGGGTCGATTCAGTAAAATGTCCCTCAGGAACAAGCGAACCCTCTACAAGGTGTGCATTCGACCGGTGTTGACATACGCCTCCCCCGTCTTCGCTCACGCGAGCTCCCACGTCACTAAGAAACTGCAAATTGTGCAGAACATCTTCTGCCGTAGGGCAACGGCGGCTCCATGGTACGTCCGCAATGCGGACCTACACCGTGACATGGACCTGCCTACCCTGCAGCAGTTTCTTAGAACGCTCTCCGAGACCTTTTTCAAGGCCGCGGAGGAGCACCCAAACCCGCTCGTGCGAGAGGCAGCAGCCTACGCTCCCCGCCCGGTCTCCGGCCACGTGGTACGGAGACCGAGACACGTCCTCGCGGATCCCCCCGACGAACTGTCGAGCGCCCTGAACCTCCTCCTGGAGGCTCAGGACGACTCAACAGAGCCCCCCCATGCCGTTTCAGCGGCCCCCGTAGGCCCCCAATCCCAATCCACAGCAGCGGGACCCCCTTCTGGGGTCTCGCTATAAATTCTCCAGCGTATGCTCCGTAAGGAGTGACGTTGAGCGCACCCCGTCCCTACGGGGTGTAGCATCCGATGAAACCTGAAAGGCCCTTATGGCTACAGGTGCTTCCAGGGGGTGTTTAGTACGTATGCGCCTAGGTTCTTTTGGCGAGTCGTGCATAACCAGTCCGGCCGGCCGGCTGGGATACTCATGAGAGTTCACCTCCTCCCTTCCAACCGCATTACCGAAGGGTGCCCATTTCCTTTGCGTTGGGCAAAAAAAAAAAAAAAAAAAAAAAAAAAAAAAAAAAGTTTTAATTCGAAACCCTAAAGAGAAATAAGCTGACAGCCTTCCATATTTTATGAAACATGAAGCCCTGATTTACATTTAAGTGTACCTCCCAAGGCAATAAAAAACAATGGTCAAGTGTTTAGCGAAATTGACAAGAGACCAACTACCCCGTTGTAACCCGATATGACAGTAGCGAGTCCGTAAGCGTACTGTCAATGTCAATGTCACTCGCCACGGTTCTTGACCAATGCAAATCAGCCATTGATTGATTTTTCTATTAAAATTCCATTAGTTTTCTGTAAACAGTTTGCTGTGTAACAGACATTTCTCATCAATTTGTTATTGATATGTTTGTAATGACGGTAGTAGCAAAAACGTGTTTGTGTTTCTACCAGCAATTGGCAGTTGCGATTAAATTCTATACACGGCATACGGATCTTTCATTTAACTGTCTATTAATTGGGAACAAATCAATGGCGACGAGTAAAATACAAAATAACCGGGTATATTGTGTGTGTTTGTGCGCGGAAACGTTAAATCATGTCGGTCGGCAAAATCCGGGAGTTCGACGTGGAGGCAGGCGATTGGACTTTGTACTGTGACCGCGTGGAGATGTACTTTACGGCGAACGCTATTAAAGACCATTTAAAATTGCCTACACTTATTAGTCTCGTGGGCGATAGTGTGTACGAACTTATGGTGAATCTGTCAAGTCCCAAGAAGCCCAACGATTTATCGTACGACGAGCTAGTTAGCTTGGTAAAAGATCATCTACAGCCCAAGCCCTCCATCTTGGCAGAAAGATTTCGTTTTCGACAACGGCGCCAAGAAACTGGAGAAAATATAACACAGTACATTGCGGTGTTAAAAAAGATGTCGAAAGACTGTGAATTTGGCTCTCAATTAAATGACAATCTACGCGATCAATTTGTGTGTGGCATCGCCAGTGATTTAGTCCGGCAGCGATTATTTTCGGAGTCCACTTTGACATTCTATCAAGCAGTGAGTCTCGCGAAAGCGTTGGAAGCTGCCGAACGCGACGCGGCAGCGGTGGAGAGCGCGCCGGCCGCGGTGGGCGCGGTGGGCGCGGTGAGCGCGGCGAGCGCGGTGCATGCGCTGTCGGCTCGCGCTGGACGCGGCGGGTCCGCCCGCGGGCGCGCCGGCCCGTGCGGACCGCCGGCTACCACCTGTACGGCTTGTGGAGGCTACCACAGCAGTGATGAATGCAGATACAAGAGTTTCGTATGCAATGGGTGTAAGAACAAAGGGCACTTGCGAAGGGTTTGTCCATATAAGAATGTACAAGGGGCATCCGGGCAGAAATGGCAGCGGCGTGGGCGTCGTGAACAGAGACATGAGACGACCCATTTTGTCAGCCAGACCAACGAGGAAACCAGCTCGGCTTCAGAGGCAGAGGTTGAGGAAGAACCAATGTTCCAAATGTCCCTAAGTAATTTCAAACCGGTGAGTGTGACCTTATCTGTGAATGGTTGTAGTCTAGTAATGGAGGTCGACACAGGGGCCGCTTGTTCTTGTATTAGTCGTACGACGTACGAGTCTATGTTTAGTACATGTAAACTAAAAATGAGTAACATAGTGTTTAAGCTTTATGACGGGTCCAAAGCAGTTCCCCATGGTATGATACAGGTCCCCGTGCAGTACGGAAATCGTACTAAAAATCTCAATTTATATGTACTAGAGAAAGGGGTGACTTCGTTAATTGGTAGACAATGGTTGGCTGAACTAAACATAAGAATTCCCCAGCTAAAATGTTCTACGAACTTTAACGTAAGTCAAGGTAACAATAGTGATAAATTGTGTGACATTCTCCATAGGTATAAGGAAGTGTTCAGCGGCGGTCTGGGTCGGTACACGGGCGGCGCGGCGCAGCTGCGCGTGCGGCCCGGCGCGGCGCCGGCGTTCCACCGCGCGCGGCCCGTGCCGTACGCGCTGCGCGAGCGCGTCGACGCCGAGCTTGACGCGATGCTGCGCGAGGGCGTCATCGAGCCGGTGGACTGCTCCGACTGGGCCACGCCGCTAGTACTGGTGCGCAAGGGCGACGGAGGTCTGCGCCTCTGCGCCGATTATAAGGTTACCCTTAATCCAGTATTATCGGTAGATCGTTATCCACTGCCAAGGGTAGACGAGTTATTATCCAATTTAGCGGGTGGGGAAGAGTTCACGAAAATTGACCTATCGCAAGCCTACAACCAGATCCCTCTCTCTGAGGATTCCAAAGGATATACCGTGATAAATACCCACCGGGGCTTATTTAAATATAATCGGCTGGTGTATGGATTGTCATCGAGTAGCGGAATTTTTCAAAGGATAATGAGCGACGTTGTTAAAGATATTCCTAATGCGCAGTCATTTTGCGACGATATTATCGTAACCGGCCCAGATAGGAATTCACATTTAAAATCATTAGAAGCCCTTCTAAAAAAATTAGAGGGTTTTGGTCTGAAAGTTAAAAAGAATAAATGCGCTTTTTTAGCCAAGGAGGTAAAATATTTGGGGTTTATCGTAGATAGGCACGGAACCAGGCCAGATCCAGAAAAATTGACTGCGATTCATGACCTACCGGCACCTACAAATGTATCAGAGTTAAAATCATTCTTAGGTATGGTAAATTTTTATGGGAAATTCATTCCCCGACGAAGTGACGTATTGCACCCGTTGCATGAGTTGCTATGCAAAGGCGTTCCATGGTGCTGGGGTAGGCCGAAAGCAAAGGCTTTCGAGGATGTAAAGCGGCTGATGCTGAGTTCCAAGGTCCTAGCTCACTACGACCCCCATAAACAGTTAATTTTAACGTGTGATGCAAGCTCGCGCGGGATCGGTGGGGTCCTATCGCAGCGGGGCGCGCGCGGGGAGGAGCGGCCGGTTGTCTACTTATCGCGTAAATTAACTAAGGCGGTACAAAATTACTCGCAAATCCATAGGGAAGCTCTAGCTATTGTGCATTGCATTAGAAAATTGCATCAGTATCTTTATGGTAGGCGCTTTACGTTAAAAACCGACCATAAGCCGCTTGTGAGTATTTTTGGGCCCCAGAAGGGCATTCCACAGATGGCCGCGAGCCGCATGCAAAGATGGGCAATAATTGTTTCTGCCTACGATTTTGAAATCGAGTACGTCCGCACCGACGATAACGGTGCAGACGCGCTGTCGCGCCTGCCGGTGAACGGCGAAGATAGGTACGAGTCGCCCGAGCAAACGTACCTTCACTTCGCCGCAGACGCGATGCTTATGGATAGTAAGGTAGTTACGAAAGAGACGGGGCGTGACGTCCACCTAAGTCGCATATATAGTTATATCGAAAACGGATGGCCGGTAAAGGCGGATTGTAAACAACTCGAGCCCTACTTCAACAGACAACACGAATTATACACCGAGTTAGGATGCGTAATGTGGGGGCACCGGCTGGTCGTGCCCCACGCCTGCAGGCAGTGGGTGCTGCGGGAGCTGCATGGCGACGTTCACATGGGCATAGTTAAAACTAAGGCGCTCGCGAGAAGTTACGTGTGGTGGCCCGGGATCGACGAGGCGGTGGAGGCGCGGTGCCGCGCGTGCGAGACGTGCGCTGCGCTCGCGCCGGCGCCGGCCGCCGCGCCGCCGGCCCCGTGGCCACGCGCTTATTGCCCCTATGAAAGAGTGCACCTGGATTTCCTGGGCCCTATAGATGGTTGTACTTATTTAATTACGGTTGACGCCAGATCTAAGTGGATCGAGGTATTTAAAATGACCCGCACTACCGCTCGAGCTACGATTAGTAACTTGCGGCAGTCATGGTCACGGTGGGGTCTACCTAGGCAGGTTGTATCAGACAACGGGCCCCCGTTTACTAGCAAAGAGTTTACCGATTTTTTAAAAAGTAATGGTATACTGCAAATGTTTACCGCACCGTACCACCCTGCCTCGAATGGAGCGGCCGAGAGTGCAGTAAAGATTATTAAATCTGTTATAAAGAAGGCGCGCCGCGAAAATATGGACCCCGAGATAGCTATTTGTCGATTTTTATTGACGTACCATAATACGCCGCACACGACGACAGGGGAAACGCCTGCTCGTCTTTTACAGGGCCGCAAACTTAGAACTAGATTGGATTGTATTCGCCCTAATCACTACTATAGGCCCAAACCTACAGCGGGTAAAGAATCGTCGGTGCGACGTAGTAGGGAAGGCTTAGGGGCGGGTGACTTGGTATGGTACAGAAATTTCCGAGGAAATTCAAATTGGTCTAAAGGGGAGGTACTGGACCAATTAGGTCCACGGAATTACGTGGTTAAGGCTTGTGATGGGTCACCGGCGCATAGGCACATAGATCAGATAAAGCGAAGGTCGCGGAGCTCGTGCATTTTCCCCGACACAATTGCGAGTAGAGATGAGGGAAGCGTAGTGGTCCAGTCTGAGCAGTCACCTGAGACACCGGCGAGCTGTCCGCCGCCTCTGCTAGATGGCGGCATGCCGGCCAAAGCGCCGACTAAGCGGGCTGAGACTGATAAGGTTTTAGCCAGTCCGTGCCGTCCGTCTGCCGACCCAGGCAAGGCCGTGGTGCACGATGAGAGGATCAAGAGAATCCGGAAACCTCCGGTCAGGTTCGGCCTTGAGTTCGATTAGTACCTACCATATTAAATTGTGTAACGGCCAATACATAAATGTAAACTATGCTATTATAATGAATGCTATCTGTACCCATTTGATATTGTGTAGCTACTCCTATGATTTGCCATTCTGGTATATGCTAGCTGTATTCCATTGCTTAATAATGTGTGTATTGTGATTTAATGTTGTGCTTAAGCGGATATGTTAAGTAAAACCTAATTGCACCTAAGTAGGTGTATTAATTATGTACCTGTTTCATAAAGCTCACATACCAACAGAGCACCCACTTGTATATTGTACCTACCTATATCTGAACATACATATAATGATGATGTACCTACTGCGTGGGATAGTATTATAAACTTATAAATTTGTGTTAATTTGTGGTGGAGGATTGATATGTTTGTAATGACGGTAGTAGCAAAAACGTGTTTGTGTTTCTACCAGCAATTGGCAGTTGCGATTAAATTCTATACACGGCATACGGATCTTTCATTTAACTGTCTATTAATTGGGAACAAATCAGTTATAAATGTTACTTTTCACCAATTATTAATTTGTATGGTGATGACAAGTCAATTAGGAGCTTTATTTATATACATTTAAGTGTACCTCCCAACTCAATAAAAAACAATGGTCAAGTGTTTAGCGAAATTGACAAGAGACCAACTACACCGTTGTAATCCGATATGACAGTAGCTAGTCCGTAAGCGTACTGTCAATGTCACTGTCACTCGCCAAGGTTCTTGACCAATGTAAATCAGCCATTGATTGATTTTTCTATTAAAATTCCATTAGTTTTCTGTAAACAGTTTGCTGTGTAACAGACATTTCTCATCAATTTGTTATAAATGTTACTTTTCACCAATTATTAATTTGTATGGTGACGACAAGTCAATTAGGAGCTTTATTTATAGTTAAGACTCCATCATCAAACAAGCTCCATGGTACCATATTAATGCATTGCGATCACCTTCCGACTCCATCATCACACCAGCTCACTATATTAATGTATTGTCATCCAAGTTACACAGGTATTTTAAAATTCAGCTCAAGCGGATATGGACCAACAAATAGTCGAGAAATGGTTTGCAAATTTAGACTAAAAACTAACAAACATAAACAGCGCAAGTTAAATCAAATCTTGTAAAATGTCCACGTCTAAACTCTTTCCAAACTCTATGCCACATCTCCCGTAGCCGGGAGTTGTTGCAATATTGAAAACTTTGCATTCGGCGCCCGATCTGTGTTTTTGCGCTTCGTAATCCGCTCGAGGCTACGTTCACCTTGTTTGTTCGCCAAGATTGGTATTGAGGAACTTCAAAGCGACTGTCAACAGCTTCGGTAAGTTCAGGAATTTCGTAAATAACTTGAGACGCAAGTGTGATTTGTGGCGCGCTGTTAATTTGTTGGGAGCAATTTTTGTTTTTAAGGAAGTGCTCAAAAATATTATTACAATATTTTCTTAATTTTGTAAAACACACCTTTACTGTCCCGGTTGTGCTCTAGCGCACGAGGGCCTTGGGGCAGTCTTGACCATGATCCAGGATTTGGCAGCTCAGATAATTATAGTGACGACCTGCGTGGTTCAGTTGGTCAACATGCCACACAGAGGTCCCGGGTTCGATTTCCGGTCGGGTAGAAATTTAAAATATGAATTTTAATTTCTGTTACGGGTCTGGGTGTTTATATATTTTTTTATACCACCAAGATGGCAAACAAGCAACCTTTTATATGTATAATAAGTATGTATTTAAAAGTATATATGTAGTTTATCAGTTGTCTAGCGCCCATAACACAAGCTTTGCTTACTTTGAAGCTAGATGACTCTGTATGAGTGGTCCAAGCATTATTAATAAATATAAAAATGTTTTTATTTAGAAAATTATAGTGAAGCAACTGCGATCTGACCTCCGTGGCTCTGGTACCAGGGGTACCTGAGAGTTTAGATAAGTTTATTAATTTATTTATTTATTTATAACACTTTATTGTACATTAAAGGAGATCTTAAAAATACAGTTTAAAACAATATAGGTACAAGGGCGGCCTTATCGCTGAGAGCGATCTCTTCCAGGCAACCATTTACACATAAACTAATCACAGAATATTAACATTTTAGGCAATGTACAAAATATAATACTAACATAAACAATAGCAACTACTTATATTGTATTTTGATAAGTTGATGGTTCTGTTCAAACATTGTAACTTCCAACAAAAGATACCATCTTGATTAACAAAACGCACAAAACACAAAATGGCAGCACTGTACAAAATGGCCGCCATTCCCGCCGCCGGATGCCGTAAATTCCCGCCTTTTTTGCATCACAACGCTGTTTTGAAACGTTTTCAATTGTCAGCCTGAATCCGGATCGCGTCAACGTGCTGATGTGCCCGCAGGCCTGTCGTTGTGCGGTTGCCACTCGCAATGGGCTTGCATTGTGTACAAAAATGTGCACAGATACACAGAGAAACACAGGGACGGACTCGGATGGGATTGTTGAAGTTTGGGGATTGTGAATCCCCAAGCAAGGGGAATGTGATTGGGAATACCACATTCTGAGTAGTTCAGTTGGTAAACATGCCGATCTGCCACGCAGAGGTCCCGGGTTGGAATCCCGGCCGAGCAGAAATTGAAATAATGAATTTTAATTTTTGAGTGTAGTATGTATTATAAATATGTATATAAGTAGTTTATCAGGTATCTAACACGTATAACTCAAGCTTTATATACTTTGGGGCTGGATGGACCTGTATGGATATGTCCAAGCATATTATTTCTTGTATTTTATTTTTACCTTGTTTAGAGCGCGGAAGAGGATGGTAAGTGCATAATCTTCCGTGCGTTATTTAATTCATCAGTGACGTCATCATTCAGCGTCTCTGAAATACATGCTTGCAATGTTGCAATGTTGCTATTAAGCAAATGCATCGAATACTCCTATGCTGTTTTACACTATATTATTTTAATATTATAAATATAATGTTTATGCATATGAGGTTTTGAAACAATTTCAGAAAATCAGTCTATAAACAGGCTATAAGAAACATCTACGATCAAACTAGAATGTTGATTTCTTAACCGATTAAAGCCATTATGTTTCCTATGCATAGTACACAGAACGGCATATATTAATTGTTTATAGAGTAAGAATCTGTTATTGCCTTTCTGTTATGTACTAATATCTGAAGTAAAAGTTTTAAGAGCTGTTGATTCTTTGACAAATAAAAAAATATTATTATTATTATTATTTACACGCCTTATAACGGCCCTGTCTCCATTGTTTATACAAGTAGGGCAATGGGTTTGTTACACCGCACCTAATGTTATTGAGGGCCAAAAATGGCCGTCCGCAGTGACCGGACATGAGTCAAAATGACAAATTGTGATATTGTGTACACTCATAAACGTAATAGTAGGTAAGTATAGCTCAGATTCACTTGTCTTATTTGATAAACAAACACTACCTCTGAAGTATAATAAATATAACGTAACGAGGTACCATTGTAGATATGACGGAGTGACATTGTTTTAAAGATTAGATTGAAAATCATTTATTTCAGAATTTACAATTACATATCTTTTTAGGTACGTGAGTAAGTAGTTTTTAAATTAATTACCAAAAATATAAAAATAATAACGATGTCAAATTCCATACTTATGTCAATTAACTAAAAATATCAATGTCAAATAATTTCATAAAATCATAAATTTGACCATTTATTTATTTATTTATTTAGGAATAATGTTTACATTACAGCTTAAGCCTAAATTATGTAAACAATATTAAACATATAAAAATAAGATCAACAAAAATAAGAATAAGTACAAGCATAGCCTAATATTGTAGGTACATTAAGGTAATAAAATATACTTAATTTGTACAGGTTTCTGAGAAACTTAGGGTCTTTCGCATAATTTCGCCCCATGAATCGGCGAAAACATCAAGACTTGGTGTTGCTGTCAGTAGGGCCTGGAGTCTCCATAGCGCGAGCGGTATCGGGGAGCGGCGATGCGCGAGCGTGCGCGCGGCGGGCGGCGGGCGGCGCCAGTAGGTGGTGTCGGCGGGCGGCGCCAGCAGGTGGTGGCGGCGGGCGGCGCCAGCAGGTGGTGGCGGCGGGCGGCGCCAGCAGGTGGTGGCGGCGGGCGGCGCCAGCAGGTGGTGGCGGCGGGCGGCGCCAGCAGGTGGTGGCGGCGGGCGGCGCCAGCAGGTGGTGGCGGCGAGCGCGCAGGTAGCGGTCCGGGACGTAGAGCCTACACGCCTTCGATACCAACTCCGGACTGTTAGATTCGCCGCGCATAAGACGACAAGCCAGTTGAATTGACTGCTGAATGCGTCTAGTCTCAAGCGAATTAAATCTTAGCATCCCTAACAAGTATTTGGTAGGATATAAGAAAGGGTAATAGCCATATACTTTTTTAAATAGGAATCGTAAAAAAGCTTTTTGGATCTTTTCTAATAACAGAATGTACTTGCTTTCAGCTGGGTCCCATACCATACATGCACATTCAATTTTACTTCGCACCAAAGCTAGGTACAAGATTTTGATTGCGGTAGGATTATTAAAAACTCTGCAGTTACGTATGACGAATCCCAAACGGCGATAGCAGTCAACTGCAATAGATCTAATATGATCATTGAAGGATAAAGCAGCATCAAAAGTGACACCTAGGTCTTTTACTGAATGGACCCTCGTAATGAGTTCTTTATCCAGATAATAATCCTGTCAATACATTACAATAAATCAGTAATAATTATATATATTTATGAATGAAATGGCGGACCATGAGAACGAAGTCTACTGCCTATCTCGTGAACGGAAGCTGTTTCCGCACTTATATAGATTGAAAAAATCACTACCTACTCGCAATAGAATCACGACTTTCGTATCAATGACGCTTCGTACACTGTGTATATAAAATTTCAACGGATACTGTTGGAAATTTCCATTTAAAATTTTAAATACTTTCACTTTAAATGTAAATTTCGTCATCACTTCCGTGCCTTTAAAAAAAACATTGACATATTTACAATCTGGCCGTGTTGTGGCCGGCAGAGTAGAATAGCACCAACCCTTTACACTCGTGGGTGTCGTACAAGGCGACTAATGTTTTCGAGGCAAACAATCAAAAGTCTCCGTAGTCTGGAAAATGGGCAGCAGCATTTTCCATTGTTATATTTAAACACTGCCATCTCCAACCCGCCTGCCAAGCGTGGAGATTATGGCAATAACCTCCTCTTTTGTGGGAGAGGCCCTTAGTTCTGCAGTGGACTGTTACGGGCTGTGATGATGATGATGATTTATAATCTGAGTAATCTATTTTGCCTATGATTTTTGCAGACGTACCTTAACCTCATAAATTGTCTTTGTTCGCTAGTACCTGCACCATATTTGTTTACCAAATGAGTTATTTGGTATTTGGTATTATTGAGTTAGTCTGGACAGATTTCAGCTCAGTTGGCTTCTCTGATGTCAAGCCGTAATTTATGTATCAAATGAATAAAGAGATCCTTTTAAAAAATGTTAAAAAATACAAGGATAGTGCGCGACAAAATGCCAATCTTTACATCAGTTTTCTCTGTTAACAAGGTCACTGTATCTAATTATCTGGTCTGCCACATTCTAGATTAAAATGCTGAATCATAGTCGAGGCAACTCTCTGCCTGAGTCATTGTTCCCTGATAAGTATAACCTTGGGGTCTTCAAATCAAGAGTGAATAGGTATCTTCTAGGCACACATGCTACATCTTCGACCTCATCGTCGCTTTCCATCAGGTGAGTTGAGGTCAAATGCATAACTATAGACAATAAAAAAAAAATGACCTAAGCTTTCGCGCGCGAGATCACAATCGGGATATTGACTAAGTAGATTCTTTATTATTTTTATAAGTGAGTTAACTTGGCTTGAGCTTGTGGACCCGCCCCTTGAGTATAAAGAGAATTTTGTACAAAATCGCAAGTATTTGTTGACGTTGCTTATCCATATTAACAGAGAAATGGTACTGCACGACTGTCACCAGTGTGCCCGCGACACAGCTGGCGCCGCGAGGGAGCCGTTGTTTCTTTTCGTCGTGAGATGAAAAGATAGAGTATCTATGTCGCGTCTTTTTTCGCTTATCGCGCGCAAGAGCACAATTGTGCTAGCCGATTCACTTTAGTATAAACAGTCACTTCCTGGGCGCTCACCACTCACCACTGCCTAGGCCAATATAAATCGGACATAAAAGATATACCTATACTAACAAGATACGAACCCGTAGCTAAACGCTTGTACCCTCAAGGGATCGAAACAAATCGACAAAGGTGATTTAGCAGTGTCGCGGTCGACCGCAAGATGTACCCTTTGTGGCATTACATCATTCAGTTACAATAATACGGATCGTACAGTTAAACGGTTTTGAGGAAATTGAATGGACAGGGTGTTTGGGGACTATCGGATTGTGTTAGAATCGAACTTTAAACTAACATAAAGCGGTTTTCGAGACATCTTTCTTGTATTGACATGGAACGTCTTTTAACTGGCGTGAATGAGGTAAAATTGTTACAGCAGTACGGCAAGCAAGTGTGCCCGAGATATATTTCGCGCCGCGATAAAACGTTTGCTTCCTACTTCTTTTTTTAATTATACAAGTCAGGCATTTGACAAGCATCTCACCTGTTGGTAAGTGTATCTGTTGGTAAGTAATATTTTTTGTATATCATACGGTAGGCAAACAGGCAATAGGGCCACCTGATGGAAAGTGGTCACCACTGCCTATAGACATTAGCAACACCGAGAGTATCGCCAATGCGTTGCCCACCTCTATAACACGTTACTCTGGCAGCAAAAAGGCAAATGTCCCTCCACTGCCAAAGGCACGGTTCCCCAAATCCGCACCCCATGGAGCTCTAGAAACCTTACTCACCGGCAGAAACACAATACTATTTAAAAGAGTATTGTTTAGCTGCGGTATTCTGTAAGGTGGAGGTACTTCCCCAGTCGAGCGGCTCCAAAACGAACGAGATACCCCGCTATGCCCTACCTCTCTTAAAATGGAAGATGGAGCATGTCCGTCTTGGAACAGCCTTTTCACTCTAGCCTTGAAGGCCTTAATACTAAGATGAAAGAGATAGCAGTAAACGACACCTACACCACGGGTACAACTATCTTTTTCACCGACTATAGGTTTCGAATTTATTGTGTTTTGTCATTTTATAAGCCCGCCTAACTAATTGATTTATTTCACACAAACATTCGCCAAAGCCTAATACGTTTATCCGCAGGGGACTAAGATAGTGGTTGAGCCCCATAACCCCCATTCAGGATGGCACTTGGGCAAACAAACTCACCACCTAGGACGCCAAAGACCTCTAAAAGTGCTAAGAGGAATAGGAAGGCGGACCCCGGGCCCTCGCGTGACAGACACCAATTTTTTTATTTTTTTATACTAGCTAATCGTTTAACCGCTATTTCACCTAGTGGTAAATGATGACGCGGCCGAAGATGTGTATGCCTGTCTATGATGATATTGATGACTTCATAGCTAATAAGATAGACGCCGTTTTTTTTTTTATACGGCAGACAAACAGGCAAGCGGGCCACCTGATGTAAAGTGGTCACCGCCGCCTATGGACATCAGCAACACCAGGGGAGTTACCAATGCGTTGCCCGCCTCTGAAGTGACCTCTAATATACCTCTTGAACGATCCCATGTCATAGTCCAAAGGAAACACTGTGGCTGGGAGCTAATTCCACGTCCGAATCGTACGAGCGAGAAACGTTCTTTCGAACCTTCGCGTCGTGACCAACAGAGGGTCTACGTAGTGAGGATGAGTACCAAGCCCACGGCGGGGGCAGTTAGACCGAAATAGATATGTACCCGTGCTTATCGTATCATTATAATTTTTTCTTAAAGAAAAGATATTATTTTTTCTTTCTTTCAAAACATAATAATGAAATACAATATGAAACTGCAAACTGAAACTAGCTAGGTGAAACGTTTGCCCAAAATAAAGCGTCATCCAATCTGACAGTCTGACTTGAGAACGGTCATATTATTCTGAGGGTGGACACAGACCGTATATCTCCGACTGAATCACAAAATTATATAAACCAACTGCGCTGTTCCCGTCTGTCTATTTTTCTGTATAGGTACTTCTGTATATATATTTTACATACATAATATAAAAGTTGAGTAAGAGTTGTGGATATATGCGAGGTTAGGGAATTGTGTCAGGACAGAGCAAAGTGGCGGTGCAGTCTTTGCCCACCCCACCTGTGGGATACAGGCGTGTCCTTTATGTATGTATGTATGTGTGATGTGTTTAGTATAAAACGCTTCCCGCTGTCTGTCCCCATATATTTATGTATGTATTTTGGTACATTTAGATCTTTTAAACTACGCAACGTATTTATTGCGGTTTTCATCATCAGATATCATCAATAGATATCGTTTTTTTTATGTCATACGGTAGGCAAACAGGCAAGCGAGCCACCTGATGGAAAGTGGTCACCACTGCCTATAGACATTAGCAACACCAAGAGTATCGCCAATGCGTTGCCCACCTCAATAACATGTTGCTCTGGCAGCAAAAAGGCAAATGCCACTCCACTGCCAAAGCCACGGTTCCCCAAATCCCCACCCTATGGAGCAGTGGAAACCTTACTCACCGGCACAAACACAATACTATTTAAAAGAGTCTTACTTAGCTGCGATAGTGGTTCAAGAAGAAGGTTTATAGCAAGAAAAAAGGGTAGATAGGGGTACAATAGGTGTAGGGTAGGTGTAGAGTAGATTTTGGGTAGGTGTAGGGTAGGTTAGGGGTAGGGGTAGGGTAGGGGTCACGCGAACTAAGTCGCGCGGGGTCCACAAGCCTTTTTTTTTATACCACTAAGGTGGCAAACACGCTTGCGGTCTGCATGATGGTAAGCAGTCACCGCAACCTATTGACGTTTGCAATACCAGGGGCATCACCCACGCGTTGCCGACCCCGTAAAAATCTTTCAACCCCTTTCTTGAAAAACTCCAGGGAAAACCTCTCCAGGTGATTCATTCCACAACCTTAGTGTGCGTATGAGAAACTTTCTTCTAATAAACGCAACGAATTTTCATATGGTTTTCACCACCATCTTGTAAACAATATCTTCAGAAAGGTTTATATAGTAAAGTAAGCCCAGAAGCAAGTGCGAAGCCTGGGCGGGTCGCTTTGCAATATTAATGTTAATGTTTCTAATCTAGTACTGCGCAGTAAATGTTTCCGCGTTATTTGCTCCTATACAAAATTAGGCACACCGTAGTTCGTAACCAAATAAAATAAAATTTCACATATCATTAAAGTAAGTGCAATGAAATAAATCTTAGAGAAGATTGTGATGGATATAGGAAGACTATAGATAAGTAGTGTCCGGGAGAGTAGAATAGCACCAATCAAACCCATCGACTTAAGTGTTTTTTTATTAGTTTAGGCATTTGCCTGCCATATCACCTAGTGGTAAGTGACTATGTGGTTGAAGATGGAGTATTCCTGTCTAGCCTATTCACACTAGGCTTGAAGGCGTCCAGATTATATTGATCATATAATTTTCTGGGAACACACAGCAATGTGTTTCGAGGTATTCTTCTTAGCTTTGCTTCATTAAAATCGGTTGTTTCAAATAATATTTGAGTACCTATATGGCGAACTGAGTGGTTTAATGGTCAACATCGCCGGTCTGCCACGCAAGAGGTCCCGGGTTCAATGCACGGCCGCGCAGAAATTGAAATGATGAATTTTAATTTCTGTTACGGGTCTGGGTGTTCTATGTATAATAAGCATGTATTAAAAACTATATAAGTAGTTTATCAGTTATCTAGCACCCATAACACAAGCTTTTCTTACTTTAGGGCTAGATGGCGCTGTGTGAATTTGTCCACTATTATTTATTTATTTATTTCCACCATATTTAGACGGTAATGCATACTCGCCTTACTATTTCTATTCTTGTTTTTATTTAGACATTTTTCTTTTAATTTCTTTGGGCGTCTACAACCTTAGCGGCGGCTAGTCTGGGCTGCGTCAGGCAAATATAAATAGATTTATAGCAGAATGTGGACAGCTGTTTGTCACTCATTGTTAGCACACCTGAGATAGAGTAAACTGTGAGAAATAGCGATTTAGTTCTCAAATTGAAATATTTTATAGAATCCTTATAATTCGATGAGTTCACGAGCATGTTCGAGCGAGCGCTTCACCCTTATGTCGTGGATCTCCTTCACTTTGGCTCGAACTTTATAATGAGTACGGCTAAGGAATGGAACGTGTTGCCTGCGAGTGTTTTCCCTGATCATTATAATCTAGACGTCTTCAAGGCTAAAGTTTTTTTTCATACTACTAAAGTGGCAAACAAGCTTACGGCCTGCCTGACGGTAAGCAGTCACCTCAGCCTATGGACGTGAATAGACTGTTCCTAGACAAGCATGCTCCATAGGCCGTATCGTCCTTTACCACCAGGTAATATGGCGGTGAAATGCTTGGCCAGTCTAACTGTAAAAAAATCCTGATAAGTCGATGAATTAAAAAAATATCCTGAATGGGATCGTTCTAGGTATTTATAGTAATTTTTTTATGAATGTAAATTCTAGCAATGACCCAGAAAATCCTTTTACAGTCATTAAGTTTTATATTTCAGCTTAAGTACTAAGTTAAGTGGTCACCTTGGCGTTAAACTCCCGGTTGTGCTCCACCTAGACCATGATCCAGGATTCAGGCAGATCAGGTAATTACAGGAGAGCGACTGCCGTCTGACCTCCATGACCCTGTTGTCGGGGATGACAGTGGAACCTTACCAGATTGGATCATGGTTAGATATGCAATCACGACGTTCTCCCTCGCCGCAAGAATAACTACAGCGTGCCTGAGTATCAAAACTAAGGTCCTGTGTTGGCTCCTGTCATCCTGGCTAGACAGGATTTGCAGCAGTGGGAATAAGTGGTAGGACAAAGCCGGAAAAAAAATATCCTTCTTAATTCGAATTTCAACCAATCCCGAAGTCACCCGCCTGTGCCTTGCGCCAAGTCCGGAGTTAACGCAATCCCAACCGGCGTGACGAAGGCAGCCCGGGAATAGACTGCTAATGCTGACCCAGCCGGTTGTTGGGGATGGACAGCAGTTGGTACAACCGTAATCCTTACCTGAACTGACAACTAGATTCCATTGTGACCAACATCACCACTATAATGCGTACTGCTCAAATATGGAACATGTTGCCTGCGAGTGTGCCTGATCTAATCTGGACGCGTTCATGGCGTAAATAGGCTGTTCCTAGACAAGCATGCTCCATCATCAGCCGTATCGTCACTTACCACAAGGTGAGATGGCGGTCAAATGTCTGCTAGATTGTAGAAAAAAAAAACATTTGCCTCTAGACATATTGCTGACCCAGTGGACAGCAGTGGTCAAGGTATATGAATGTAGACTACGAAAATGAGGCTACTAAGCTTCTAGCATACTAATTTTAAAAATTTGGTAATTGCAAAGAGTTAGTTTTCCACTGTAATGTTGTACAAAGAATGAATCAATAAAATAAAATAAATATATTTATATAAAATACTCTCATAATTTCAATTTTCACCATTACTACAAAACAGCAACTTTATAAATAAGAACCTAAAATGTTCACAACATATGGCGCACGAAACCCAAACTTCGCCAGTATCTGCAAAACATTTGTCACCAAGAAGCATGTCGACGGCTGATTCATTATTCAAAGTGCTACAACAAGTGGCGAAAGCTCTAATGTTTCCTGTGGAATGTGGGACAACTTCTTGCTTATTGGCTACGTTTAAACGGGGAAGCTTAGGACGCGCTTACACCGTTATTCACAATCATGTTTCGTTCAAAATGAGTAATGAACGCCAATTAACGTCAAAGAAATGGGAAAAAAATGCAGCAATATAATTATAACAAGTATAACAATATTACTGTGACAAGACATAGTTAAATAAAGGCGAAAGCTATCTTCCAATAGAATAGTTTATGTATACAAGAATATAAGTGCATTCTGTGCACCACTTCAAGAAAATTTTCTTTTGTGCCTACAGCAACATTAAAATAAATAAAATAAATAAATATTCGTGGACTAATTTACACAGCGCCATCTAGCCCCAAACTAAGCAAAGCTTGTACTATGGGTGCTAGATAACTGATATACTACTTACAAACTTTTTTTTTTTTAAATACATACTTATTATACATAGAACACCCAGACCCGTAACAGAAATTAAAATTCATCATTTTAATTTCTGCCCGGCCGGGTATCGAACCCGGGACCTCTTGCGTGGCAGACCGGTTGTTGACCATTGAACCACTCAGGTCGTCAAAACATTCACGGCATTTAGTGCATCTTTAGCCAAAATCAGTTTGTATACAATTAAACGATAAAGTTATAAGGTTACTACCATTAGCTTTTTTACACGTGATGAAAAAAGAGGTGTGTTCCAAGTTTGACGTGTGTATCTGTAGCTTTGTGTATCTGTCTGTAGTATCTTAGCTTCCGAACGGATGGACCGATTTGGATGCGGTTTTCTATCTTTGACGTTTATTTTTAGTTAATTAATAGTGACATTGAATAGTGAAATTTTATAATGATTATTTAATACTAATTTCATATTGTTGAATGTTTAATGTATATGAAATTATTTAAATTCTAAATTGTAATTACCCACTCCAAATTTATATGCCGATGGCAGGTCACAGAGAACCCATCTACTAAAATTGTAACAACTGCATAACCTGTGTACCCCGAATAAATGAATTGAATTGAATTGAATTTGAAAACCAGTTTAATCGAGATGGTACTCAGCTTTTTCATAATCATAATCATAATCTTTTATTCAGTCATCACAGGTACATGAAGGTGGTAATATAATATTGGTAGCGGCTCCATGATGCGCCTTAAAGCCTACTAAATATTAAAAGTTGCACATAAACTTGATTGTTTATAATAAAATTAGAAATAACTGTTTCAATATAGTCTGTTTGGTCTAGTGCCGCTTACTTGTAAAGCTAGCGTTTTATAGCTCTGTAAGGCCGAAGAAGTAGCGTTATCTGATTTATTTCTAGCGTCAACAATGCGCCCATTAGATGCTGCAGGCATCGGTATTACTAACTTTGTAACAAAAAGTGAGTGGCGCCCCCGCCTTACCTTGTATTGCAGAGCAGTTATATCTTCTACAATTTAATGTAATGAAAACGGTAATAATAAGTAATGGAACCTGTTTTCTGAATGAACAAATATTTTATTTTATTTATATATTTAGTTTATTCACAAAATCAAAATGTTTTTATGAATTACAAGCTACATGATAAATATTCTGTTAATCTTATCGAAACTATCTCTCTGGTTGATTTAAGAGAGGTAGGGAATAGCGGGGTATCCCGTTCGAATTGGAGCTGCCCGACTGGGGAACTACCTCCACCTTACAGAATACCGCAGCTAAATATAATTCAATTAGTTATGATTATTTATGTAGTTTTGACATACCTTCGTGGTGTGATTCTGTAACTCTCGGTGGTTCACAATAACGGGTGAATAACGCGGTGGATGAACATTGAATGACGGGCAAACGACACGTTGGAGGGAGATGGAGTATATCCAGCTTTGTTTGTGTCTCATAGCGGAAAGGCATTTCACCTGACACGTACACACATTATATACATTTATTTAAGTATATATTATTATAATTTATTAATACATTATTATTCTTATTATATTAGTTTATTGTATTCACATTATATTTATTGACTGTAGGCAATGATAGACGCACGTACTAGGGGGTAGCAGTCCGGACCTCACTCCGCGGGACCCGCGGAAGACCAGCGCCGCGGCTTTGGCCGCTCAGTGGCTCATGCTGAGCGAGGTCCCTTTATCAACTGGGAGGGCCACAGCACGGCAATGCCAACTCGACAGTTTTATAATGGCAAAAATTTGTTTGTAATTTGATGTGTTGATGTATATGTCTTTTTCTTTTTTTTTGTTTATGTTGTGTTGTGACGTTTCTAGTTATAATAAATGAGTTATTATTATTATTATTATTATTACTAAACAATACTATTTTAAATAGTGTTGTGTTTCTGCCGGTGAGTAAGGTTTCCAGTGCTCCATGGGGTGGGGATTTAGGGAACCGAGGCTTTGGCAGTGGAGGAGCATTTGTCTTTTTGCTGCTAGAGCAACGTGTTATAGAGGTGGGCAACGCATTGGCGGTACTCTTGGTGTTGCTAATGTCTATAGGCAGTGGTGACCACTTTCCAGCAGGTGGCCCGCTTGCCTGTTTGCCTACTGTAGGACATAAAAAAAAAAAATGTGTGCTTGCCGTAGCCAGCCGCCACTTGCAACATTTCGCTAGTCCTCACTCCATCTACACTGGTCATCTTGGCGTTAATGTCGCGGTTGAGCTCTTCGTGCTGCTTCGAGGCGCGGGGTCCGCCTTGACCATGACCCAGAATTTGGCAGTATAATTACAGTGAAGCGACTACTATCTGACCTCCGTGACCTTGCTACCAGAGGAAACTGACCGGATTGGATCATGGTTACACATTCAAACGTCTAAATGTTCAGGATTCATCAAGATGTTTTCCGTCAATGTATGATCATTCAAGTAAAGTCCATAACTCAGCAAAGACTCATTGGCAGTGGGATTCGAACTCAATCTCTCACTTACGAGTCGAATACCCCACTCGGCCACCGCCGCTCTAACATCTGTTCCTACCAGAACATAGAAATTCCTTTAGGTAAGACCAACACAAACCGGAATATCGTTGCCAAAAATAGCCGAAAGCAGAAATCGAGCATCGAAACGACTAAAATAAACCCCGCAATAAGCACAGTCGCACAACGTATCCAAGCTTGTGCCTGCGGTCTTAGCCCAGCCGTTTGAGGCGGGCGAGTGCAAAAATAGTCCGCAACACAATACCTACTAGCCGCGAATAACTGTGGCGGGCTAGCGGGAAGAAAACTTGTTATGGAATATTTTTTTGTCTAGGGATGCACATGGTCAGTCGCCTATCTGATAAAGCGTCCACCATTTGAATGTATGCGTATAAACTTTTTATTGCTTAATAAATTCAACTAATGTACATAACAAAGACTCATTAGAATATTGCCGTAATGCGATTCGAACCCGGTTTCTCTCGCTAACGAATCGGATACCTTAACCACTCGGCCACCGACACCTCTAACATCTATACCAACCATAACATAGAAATTCCTTTAGGTAAGACCAATACCTAATTGGGTGGACTAATTTAGATGCGGTTTTGTTTATTGGAAAGCCAGTTTAATCGAAATAGTTCTTAACTTTATTTTATTCAAATTGGTTTTGTAGTTTAGAAGATATTTGAGTTTAAGTAAACTTGGTCGTGGATCACAGGTTTTGCCTTACCACTCCTTCCCACCGCCGCAAGTCCTGCCAGGATCTACAGCGGCGACCACACACAGGTCTTGAGTTTTGACACTCAGTCGCGCCCGCGGAAAAGCAAATGTACTGCCTTGAAACCTGCAACAAATTGAATATAGTTATTGCACCTCCTCCCCCCTTCCCCCTTCCTCTCTCAAAAAGCAGATCGGATTTTATTCTCTTTAGGTGTCTACATCCACTTATGAACGTCATACCTACATATCTACATAGGTAACATTAAAAAAAATCATTAATAATTTTAAATTGCTAGACTCTTCCGACTTTTTCTGTCGGTTAGGTTATGGTGTGATACACTTTTCTCCTCGCATGCCTCGAACAACACAAGCTGCAGTAAACCGCAAGCGCCTCAAAAGTGTGAGATTTTCTTTAGGAAAAACATTTCCAGCGCTAGGATGCTAGGGTATGCCAACTCACTAGCGCAGTGATGCCGTATACTGCTTTACCATGTTCTTTGTATGGCGAGCAGTTTACCCGCTTTCAAGATTTCTTTGTATATTTGGCAATATTCGTGCCGTACATTGTTGTATTGCTTTGTACAGTGTTTCTTATATCTTATGAAGTAAGAAGCAAGAAGGTGGCGGAAATTTCCCACCGCCATTTTACTTTTGAAATGCTATCCTGTATTACTTCGCTGGCTCAGTGACCCGAAGTGGATCTTGGCCTCCTACACAATAATTCGTCATTGGTCTCTATCCTGTGCGATTTGTAGATATAATATTTTGTATATTTGTAATATATCGTTAGAAGAAAAATTTTACAAAAGTTTTAGTTTATCTTTCCTAACTTTCATGAAAGATGGATAGAGAGACGTTTGCCCTAACAGTAGAACAGAAACAGCTAAACTAATAACAACAAAACTTTTGTTTTAAATAAATAAAGCATTTATAAGCAGCCAATAAATATATTTCGGGCTCCGATAAGCCTTCCATTTCGTTAACAACGTTGCCTCGTTGTCGTTGTTTTTCCTTTGGCAAGAAATTTCGAAGTTCCTAAAACAATAAATTAGCCACACCATAGTTCAGCTTAAGAGCATTATTTTGCCAGAAATATTAAAACAGAACGTCCGTTTCGTTACAGAGAGCATTGTTCTACATTTTGATATATATTATTTTTCATTTTTAATAATTACTATCGTCCTTTGACTTTAATTACTAGATAAGGCCTTTCCTCTCCCCTTTGCAAAGAACGTATTTGGAACCCATGTTAAATACTCGTACAAACAAGTAAACTTTTACTTAACTGGCTAAAACAAACAAAATCGTGAAAATAAGATGGAGCATATCTGCCTATATGGAAGGTGTCCAGAGTAAACGGAGATTTGGTTTCATTTTCTCTATAGGGTTTTTAGGTAAAGCAAAGAGACTACCGCATAAGGTAAATGGCACCCTCCGGACTATCGAGGGAGGGAGGCAGAGAACACTCATGTGTCCCAGCGTGGCCGCCGGCTGGTTATGCTGGACTCGCAAGTGACCTAGGCGCCTACCAGCTTAGCTCTGCCTTAGGAGTACCTATAGCCGGAAACGTTTTTCAGGTATCATGGAATGCGATACCCCATAGGGATGGGGTTGTAAAAATACAGTATATACAATTCGTGTATATTTTACATAACCGCCAAGTCGTTACCGCGATGCAATTCTACGCTAGAGACATCTATCGTCCGAGTATTAAAATACACGGAGAGTTCCACGTTAAGCTTTCTCACATAAAACAATAATCATCATCTTGACGTTTGGTTGTGCTCTCGCGCAAAGGTTCGAGGATCGCCTTGACCATGATCCAGGGTTTAGCAGATCAGGTAATTACAGTGGAGCGACAGCCATCTGATCTCCGTGACTCTGTTACCAAGGGAATCTGATCAGATTGGATCATATTCAGTCGGCTGACCACAAAAAATCTTTGAATGAATAAAATTCAAATAATTTCTAACGAGCTTAGAGAGTTGTCTCCAAGTTCATTACTGTGATCTTAAGCTTCCCTGTAATTACGAGTGTACAGGCTACCTTGTTATTCAAACCGGAACATAATCAAACAAAATAGAACTGCTTGATCTCAAACTTTTTAGTGCCTGGGGCTTTCGCTCTCATTTGGTAAATTTTTCTGTTTCTATTTTTATTTTATTCAAAAACAAATGAGCACCGCACTGATTGACTTTAGACTGACTGTCGGCCATAATACCTAAGAATCATGCGCTTGGTCATGGTCATCTTACGGCCCGTTCACAGATGGGAGTGCGTTTTACTGGTACGTTTTTAACGGATACGTCGTAAATTTATGCTCTGTTGACATATAGGCACCGTTTAACGTTCAACGGATCCGTCATTACTGGATCCGATGTGTGAACAGAAAACTCGCAGTATACCGCCGTTATTCTACAAGGATGGACGCTGTCGTGTTGTATTGGTACTATCGTCGGAGAAGGAAGATTCGACGTTATTGGCAGCATCCACTTATGGCCCAAAGATCTAGAGAGGGTGCTTACAGTTTACTTATGAGTCAGTTACGAGGTGATGAATCGAAATTTTTCAATTACTTCTGTATCATTTCGAGTAAATGTCCCGGTTTTGATCTCGCGCGCCAGTGTTTGCTCGCTTGCTGTGATTCGCTTACATGAAACAGTGAGCGGTCTACTGTAAACCAGCGCCATGGCATCAGGGGTAGTTTATGCTGAGTGTGGCCCCATTACACGTCTGCTCATAACACAGGTAACGATAGAACATTGTAATAGTTAGTTCAACTATTCAATTATTTATTGCAGTAAATGTGGTAAGTATGTTTGTACAACATGATATTACAGAGTATTTAGTATCACACATAAATCCATGTCAATGAAGTCAAGTTATGATAGTTAACTAGTTTTGTGTCTATGCCAATTGTGAATGTATATTGTCATGTTTACGATTGATGTCATTAACGGATTAGTTATTTATTTAGCTTAAAGACTGAATTTCTTTAATTCAGGAAAGTGCATTGTCAACCGGACATCCGAATACTGACGCTCGTACCCAAATAGGGAACCAGTCCGCTTCGAACATTCTGGATTTGAAAGAAGATGTCGAGATTCTGTTCTAAGATTATGTTGTGTCAGTTATCACTACATATTATAACACAGAATTTAGGGAACTATAATTTAAAATTTGAACGACAAATGATTTAGATTTACAATGTTTGCACACTTGCAATGGAATTGAATACCTACCACTGTATTAATATTAAGAACTGTATTATCAACTACTGTATTCTTGCAAATATTCTATTTGATTTGATTTGATCAAAGTTGCACGCCGCGTCTGTCAGTTTGTTCGCGATAAACTTAAGAACTAACGAACGCATTTTCAAGCGGTTTTCACCAATAGTCAGAGCGATTCATGAGAAAGGTTTAGGTGTATAATTTGTTGAAGTCACTACCCGTGCGAAGACGAGGCGAGTCGCTAGTGTAGTATATTGAATTCCCTGATCATTATATCTGAACGCCGTCATAGACAGAGTGTCGTTGGTTGGCATTTCCTATCCTGTTCTTATCTTCTGTTGCATTGCCACTTATTAGTTTATTTATTTATTTAATTTGCCAACAGATTTACATTTTTTTTTTACAAAGCCCTTAAACTATAGTAACAATAACAATTAACATAAATGTAACGCCAATAACAGGCAAACCTTACGTGCACTATATAAATCGCGCTTATAACGTAAGTACTAATCTATTACAATAAAACATATAACACAAATTAATAGATACTTAAGCAATTTTGCCTTTAGTAGATCTAGAAATAGGCGTAATTAAAAGACGACATTTAAAAAAACATTTCACCTTCTCATTACCATCTCGATGTAGAAGAAGATCAACATCCCCTTGTAATAGCATTCAACAATAACATTTGTCGTGTAAATTTATGTTTATCAAAATAAATGAAATGAATTGTATTTATCCGACTAGGTGGGTTCGGCAAGTATTGCTCAGTACCTATTGTTTACGTAACTTATGGAGACGACGTCTAGCAAAAGCAGTAATAATCACAAAGAAGTATACCTCTAAATCGGATACGTTCCTTAGCATTCTTCTCAGACTCCGCTATTCCTTGCCGCGGTGCCATTTCTGGGAACAATTAACACAAATTGGGAACCCTTGTTACGCCAGCCCCTCCCCTTGAATTGTTGATAGGACCAGTGACAGTTTCAGTAAGTTAATGGACTATTTTTCTCTTATTTGAGAGATTCCTTCTGATTCCGTCTACTGTCGAAACTTTGCGGTAGATTTTGATTTTTAATTTAACAGGCGGGCCCTAGTTAGGCGCTATTACATTACATGTACTACTCTAGAATTACTCTGTATCCTAAAATTCATTATAACTATATTACCAAACAATATTATTAGATCAGAGTAATCTTACTTTACTGAGTTACGTACATTAGTTACTAACTGATGATCATACGGTGAGGGAAAACATCGTGATGATCCTGCACATTCATTCAACTGAATGTGTAACCATGATCCAATCTGATCAGATTCAGTCACGGACGTCAGATGGCAGTCCACTATAATTACGTGATCTGCTAACTCTTGGATCATGGTCAAGGTGGACCCCGGACCCTCGTACGCGAGAGCACAACCGGAACACTAACGCCAAGATGATGATGATGATTATAAGAACAAAGTTAATTGCTATCCTAATTTGCAATGATCGCACGATCATGGTCGTGATACGGGCGGTTTTAAGGTCTCCTAAGGTTGAGCGACGTCCGTCGTTCGACGCCAATTAGAACAGCGTCTTATACTCTCTTTATTCGAAACTGTTTTCGTAATTCTTCCAAAGATCATTCTTTCGTCGTTTCCGGGTTGTTACAAACGTTCTAGCCGCAAGATATTTCCATGATACAACCAACGATCATTAGCTGGCATTACGAATTCTTCGCGGTCACTAGCTTCATCCTTGAATTAAATATAACCCTGTTCTTAGCGGCACCGTAAGTTAATTTATTCCGTCCGCCGTCCGGAAATCTCTTGTGAATTTCAACGCCGTTTCCTTATTCCGTATCGACGGCTGCAGTGGATTGGGGTTGTCAAACTGCTCCCTGATTCTCCTTTTCGAAATCTAGTTTAAGCTTTAGGAAGATTAGGTAGAAGTTGAATATAAATAATCATCTTGGCTTTAATGTCCCGGTTGTGCTCCCGCGTCGAGGACGGGAGGTCCAATTGATCATGATCCAGGATTTGGAGCGACTGCTGGCTGACCTCCGTGATCTTGCTACCAGAGGAAGCTGATCATGCTGACACATTCACATTCACATTCAGTCGCCTGAATGTGCAGATTTCACCATGACGTCTTCCCTCACCATAAGAGCATCGGTTAACATTCAAGTAATGTACATAATTCACAAAAGAGTCATTGGTATTCGAATCCGGGATCTCTCCGGCCACCGACGCTCTTCCCAACTTTCTAACTAATCTTCCTAAATGTTTTTAATGTCAAAGTAATTCTATCTGTCTGTCTGTACATCTAAACTTTTTTGACCTAACTTGGGGGAGACATTCTCGGGAACCCATGTGTCGTCATCATAACTTTCTTCCTATCTTGTACATATCGCTTGCGAATCGTACACCTTAACCACTTGACAACCAAAGCTTTAAATTATAAAATTCAAAATGTACCGCTTATGGAAACTACGCGACCGAAGCCGCAGGCGAGAAGCTTGTTAAATAGAATAGACGTTTATATATTTTAGAGTATCTGCAGATAACTTCAAGTGATCTTCCTTCCTTTTATACTACCAATGTGTCAAACAAGCTTACAGCCTGCCTGATAGTAAGAAGTCACCGCAACCTATAGATTGCAATACCCACGCGCTAAAAACCGTTTTCCAGATAAAACCTCTCCAAGGAGCTTATTGTACAAGCTTAGTATTCAAGGGAGAAAGTTTGAAACCGCAGAGTTCTGCGACCAATTTGGCTCCAAAGTGTGAGCGTCGTTCAGCTACATTCTATCATCGCATCGCTGTCGGTCGCGAGCGGCGCGATAGAATCAGAACAATCACCGTTGTACAAGCAATAGAACACAAAAAGGGAGGCTTAGCGGCTAGCACTAATACCACTTGTGAGCATGGTATCATCGATATTTCTCACAGCGCTTTTTTGGATCCTTAACCTTAGATCGTATAAAATAAAGTCGCTTATGCCGCGTCTGCCTGTCTGTAGATATATCTCCTAAATCACGCAAAGAATTGTAATGCGGTTCTTACTATCATTTAGCGAATTCCTTCCGGAATGTTTATGTATAACAGAGAAATCCCGCACACCTGAACAAAGCTGCGGTGAACTTAAAACGTACAAAATAGCAGAAATTACAATGCACAGTCTTGGGATGGATCTGTACCTACATAGGCATGCTTCACCATTGGCTTCATCGTCACTTACCAACAGGTGCGATGACGGTCAAATGTCTGGCTAGTTTAAATAAAAAAAAAGTATATTTACTCTAACTTCGAACACACACACACATATACATAATCTGATTTGTTCTATGTATAATAAGCATGTATTTAAAAAGTATTTAAGTAGTATATCAGTTATCTAGCACCCATAGTACAAGCTTTGCTTAGTTTGGGGCTAGGTGGCGCTGTGTGAATTTGTCCACGAATATTTATTTATTAATTGTAAGGTTTTGTAATTTTAAGCTTCGTTTTTGGTTATGTTATTAAGTGTAACTCAATTTTGTGAAGGAGCAGGATTTTCCTTACACAAGTATTTATATACTTAATAGGAGATTTCACCTAAATAAGGTGTTTAAAACTTACGAAGAAAATAAACGATTATTATATACTATTATGGATTCCTTATCGATAAAACATTTTTTTATGTTATACGGCAGACAAAGAGGCAAGCGGGCCACCTGATGGTAAGTGGTCACCGCCGCCTATGGACATCAGCAACACCAGGGGAGTTACCAATGCGTTGTCCGCCTCTGAAGCGACCTCCAATATACTTAGGTAA
The DNA here is from genome assembly GCA_905147135.1 of Blastobasis lacticolella. Taxonomy (NCBI): domain Eukaryota; kingdom Metazoa; phylum Arthropoda; class Insecta; order Lepidoptera; family Blastobasidae; genus Blastobasis; species Blastobasis lacticolella. The sequence continues at coordinate 14,745,528 of LR990061.1, forward strand.
TTATTTAGTAACAGACAAAATATTTAGTCCATAGCCTACCTACCCCACCAGTGGGCCACAGGCGTGAGCTTTATGTATGAAGGTATGTACAAAATATTTACAATAAGAATAAAAAAACATCAACATTAAATAGCTTATTTACAGTGTCATTCCTATAAAAATAATCATGTATACTCGAAACACCGATTGGGAATACTTCCCAAGGGATACAGTTTTAGGAACCCGTCCGTAATCTAATTGCCTTATTCGACCTTGCGTTCCTATTTTTGAATTGTCCCCCATTTAATTCAATGGACGAGAAGTGAGTGGCCGCCTTTAAATAATTCATGCTACTCACGCCCGCTCAATGGCTATGGAGGGGCAATGTGTGAGAAAAACCGGAGAACGTTGGGCGGATTCGAAGAATTGTTTCCTATCGCCGGTTTTTTGGGACCTAACTCCCAATTATTATTGAAAGTTAGGTCGGATAGTCCGGTTTTGTTGTGGCTACAAATTTTACTGGTAGCTGTAACTTTAATATTTTATGGTTATACACAGCGTAACAAGAATGTTAAAATTATAGAAAAGGTTTTGTCTGCATTTACTGGTAAATCATATATCCGCACTCTCACACTAAAGGCTATTACGGATGTACTCGTTACGGACTCAGTCGAGTCGTGTACACAAATATTATAAATGTGAATTAAGTTTGTAGGGATGGTTGGATGTTTGGATAGATATTTATTACTCTGTCACGTAATATCTGCTAAACAGATTTTGAGGAAACTTGGCAATAATATAGCGTATAGCCCAGAATACCATATGGTATATATTTTAACTGAAAAAGTGTGGTTTCCGCTTAAACGGATTTGTAACGTAATAACTGAATTTTAACGAATTGAGTCGCGGGTAAAATATAAGTACTCCTTTGCACTTTTCTTTATGCCTTAAACGCCCATGTGAGTTCAAAGGAATATTACCCAGTCCCTCAAACGCACATGTTTTAGTACAAAGCGTAGTGGTACGCGTCAAGCGGCCACGATGTTATGCTGAGGAGGGTCCACTTACGCTGGATGCCTACGAACAATGCCATTGGGAACCCAGTAATTGTCTAAACATTCCTTCAAGTACTTACTTAGTTTTTTCATGTTATTGTATTGTAAAATTATTGCTCCGTCGCGTCCATGTGTAATAAATGTTGTTTCCTTCTTTTTTTCTTTGTTTGTTTGTCTTTTCGGAATAATCTTACAAACGTTGGGGTGATCGTCATGAGATTTGGACTTCATTTTACATATGACGAGGCCAGAACACTACGTTGCGGCGTCGCAACGCAAAAAAGGCGTCGCACCGCAATAAAATACAGTATCACAACGCAAAAAATTCAACGCAGCGGAATCGTACATATTTCCAGTGACACATATGAAGACGGGCATGCTCCATCTTCGGCCGCATCGTCACGTACCAACAGGTGAGATGGCGGTTAAATGCTGTCTAACATAATGTATATTTAAAAAAAACTATTGCAAAGGAGTTTCCTCAATGAAAGAAATAAAACAATCGGTGTCGTAATTAGCCATCTTGTTCTGAATTACGTGCCTGTTCGAGATGAGGACACGGACTGAACGGCAGCACGTTGTCTCGTAGATTTGTACGGTGCGGCAGCGTATCGGATAATTTTGTTTTTATACCCCTACGGTGGGAAACAAGCTTACGGCCCGCCTGATGGCAAGCAATCACTGCAGCCTATGGACTTTTGCAATACCAGGGGCATCACCCATGCGTTGCCGACCCCGAAAAAACTTTTTCACCCCTTTCTTGAAGAACTCCATGTTATATTCTCCAGGAAAAACCTCTTTGCGACGTCGTAGATTGCAACGCATTGTTGTGATCTCGCCGTTAGCCTGATCTTTCTTTAAGATATAATTAATTCGATCGAGATACGTCGTCTCACTCTTTCCGCCTCGCCGACCATTCATAGACATACACTTATACAGCATTTTATCCATTCACTTCTGGCATAAACATATTTTTCGTTAATCTCCTTGGCATAACCTTTCTTTAAGATACAATCGATTTGATCGTGATATGTCGTCTCGGTCTTCTCCTTCCGTTCATTCCATTCAGAAGTGAAGTGGGTGGAGACCCACATGCATATTTTTCGCTAATCTCTTTTCATGAATGAATAAATGAATGAATGAATGTATTTATTTGTGGTACACAGGTAAAAATGGTTGAAGTACAATACAATATAAAGGTTCCGCTGCGACCTGCCTTTCGGCGTACAAAATGAAGCAATGGGATTATTCTAATAAAAAAATCAATAAAATTTCTCGTTAACTATGCCTAATAAAAGTATCAATAAACTCATAATATAACTAATGTCACAGAATATGTTCATTCGTCCTCTCTACATGCCCAAACCAGCTGAGCATTCCTTTCACTAACCTAGTCACTATATCTTTCACTCCAACATGTTCCCGTAATTTATCATTCATTGTACTCCTTTTATCCATATGGCTATAGATTATCTCTTTAACATTAGTAGTTATCTACGATACTGGCTTGATATGTTTTGCTTTGTCGGATACCACAAGACCAGTAATAATCATTTTGGCGTCCCGGATGTACCGGTTGTGCTTTCGCACGAGTGCCCGGGCTCCGCCTTGACCATGATCCAGGATTTGGCAGATCAGATAATTACAGTACACTACACTACAGTCCATGGAGCGACTGCCGGCTGATCTCCGTGATCTTGCTACCAGAAGAAGCTGATCATGCTGACACATTCAGTCGCCTGAATGTGCAGGTTTCATCACGATGTTTTCCCTCACCGTCCGAGCATCGGTTAGCATGCAACTAATGTACATAACACAGAAAAGAGTCATTGGTACATGGCCGCAGTGGGATTCGAAGCCGGTAGCTCTCGCTACGAGTCGGGTACTTTAACCACTCGGCCACCGACCACCACAAGACCTAGATAAATAGTAGAAATGCTTTATTCGTCTATTTGTTAGATATAATCTTTAACCTGCGCAATGCAGACAAAGACGCAGGTGGAAAGTCTAATATTATGTAAATGCTATGCCCTTTTTAAATTTGAATATTTCCATATGTAAAATTATGTATTACTCGCACTGAATAATGTATCTTAATGCATGATGAATATCATAGAACTCACATATTAAATGTAAGCTTAAAATCAGTTTATGAAATTCCAGGAAGCTGTGGCCACGGGGCTTGTATATAAACTAGGATTTTATTTCCACTAGGGGTAGGTAATGGTTATGATAAATACCAATAATTAAAGACATATTTCTATATATACAGAGAAATATAACAGAATAAAAGACACAACAGGCGATGCTTGTTTCTAAAATGAAATTTCTTCCAGCAGGCCTACAGAAGAGAGATGCTAAAGTAACGCAGATACGACATGCACAATAATTGAATTTATAACGTGCAACGTTATTTAGCAACATGTTATAGAGGTGGGCAACGCATTGGCGATACTCTTGGTGTTGCTAATATCTATAGGCAGTGGTGACCACTTTCTATCAGTTGGCCCGTAGGCAAACAGGCAACTGTTTGCCTACCGTATGACATAAAAAAAACGTAAATATATTATATTATCAGGGGCGTAGCTACCGCCGTATCTGCCGTATCAATTATATGGGGCCCCCGGGCTATAGGGGCCCCCAAATGTGTGTAAGCAAATACACGTTATCTCTTAAACTCAGGCCAGGGTCGGGGGCTCCCTCCGCCAAAATAGCAAATGAAATCAAGTGATACAATCCGTTTTCATTCACCTTTCGTTTAAGAGATAATTAACATTTTTATTATCATATTTATATTTAACACCAAAGGCAGAGCTCCGTTCTTTCCTAAATGGGTCATGTGGATCAGGTTTATAATAACCTAGGTCCACACGTTCACATGCATAATCGTCTTGGCTCCGAGCCCTCAACCTTTGAATTTGACTGTTGTCAAGTTAATAATGGAAAGTTTTGATAGCCATAATTTCAGAAATTTAGAGCTCGCTACACTCGCTCATTAAATGTACGCAAACTTGATTTTATTATACAATCTCCTAAAAAATTTCGAGGTAGCCCGATTTCGATATTGCTGATTTTACGGTATTTTTCAACGAAAACGCGCAATGTTTTAATGTATATATGCAAAAATTCGAGCTCGCTACGCTCGCTCATTCATAATCATGCAAGGTTTCAAGGAGGTCTATGCCCAGCAGTGGGCGTCTTTCGGCTGATATGATGATTAGATGGCCGCGATAGACGAATGGAGAGAGAAAATGTACTGTGCTGACCCCAAATTAATGGGATAAGGGCAGGAGAATGATGGAAGGGATGCGTGGGGGTCTTTAGTGACCCTTCGATGGTGGTTGGAGTCGTTTTTGACCCCCGGTCGTGGGGTCACTTTTGACGACGAATGTTGGTGAGTAGGGGTGATTGGAGACCCCCTGAAAAGTGTGTGGGGTGACTGGTGACTCACGAATGTGGCTGCGTGGGGGGGTAAACCCAGGAAAGTGACTGTGTATAAATAAAGCCAAGTCAAGGGCCCATATATCATAAATTCCGAGCTCTACCTAGCCTCGTGGACCCGACTTTTAGAGTCTATATTCACACAAATGTAGAGCGCGCTAGGCTAGTTCATTTATTGACTTAAGCTGAGACTAGGATTTATGTTACTCATTAGTACACCCCGTAGTTGGAGGTATTTGCTAGGGGGGCCCCTACACAATTATCGATACGGGGCCCCCGGAGGGCACGCTACGCCACTGTATATTATACACTTTTATGGGAAGAGATAGAAAGTGTGATAATAGTGGCGTTTTAAATATGGCAAATATAAACAAAAACACACACAAACACACACACTCACGCACTTAATATTAAATTATAATAGAGATTCCGATACGACTTCCTTCGTATACACCTACTTCACCCTTAACTACCCTTCTTTTCTTGCTTATAAACCTTTCTCTTGAATCACTCTATATATATTTCTAGAATGTGGTTCTCGTGGAAACTGGTCTGGAACGTAATAACCGAATTTTACTCGAACTAAGTCGCGGGCAAAAACAAGTCAACGAGAAAGTATTTCTCTCCATTTAACTAGCATTCAGCAAAAAATACGAGTAAAGTACCCAATCTAGCGACATTTATTACAGGTATAACAGGTATTGGAAGTTGCAAGTGGCAACAGAAAAGGCAATAAAAATTCAGCGATCCCAACTTTGCTGACTGAGCCGCAGTAACGACGTAACTTCAAACAATATTCACCGAGTTGCGAATTAAATGGGCAGTTATTTTCCACTTTCAGAGAACTTCGATAGAGGATGTAGATGGAAATTTTGCGGCCCTCGTAAATATAGACTCAAAGGATAGGGTCTATCGGTTCATACAATGTGTTCACTAAGATCCAGCCGGTACAAAGTGAATAAAAAACGGAAGTATGTAAAATACGGAACTCGAATCAGTTGAAAAAAGAAATCTAAGTCTAGCCAATTCTTCACAATTATTTTTTGAAAACTTAATATTTTTAGCAAAACTGCAACACTCACGCGATACTCATGCAACACTGGAAAAAGCCGTAGAGTAAACGATGAAAGAAGAAACTCCTTCTACGCCCGGAGTAAGAAGTCTTTTTCGTCATAGCGATGAAAAATCAATGAGGAAAGAAAAAACTCCTTTCCAGAGGAGAGGGCATTATGTTCAATAATGCGTGTAATGCTCTCGCTTTGAGAAAACACTGGTAATGCGGCGTGCCACGTGACATACCTTTTGATGTTACATAAAATAGCTGACGGATGTGCCCAAAATCAACTAGCACAAGAACTAGATTTCCTTAGAATCATGGTATGTACAACACCTTGGTCGACCTCGCTTCGCCAACGGTATTAGGGGGCACACATAACGAGTTTCCAACTCGTTGCGGTGCTAACGTTTGACTACCCTCAAATACGAAATGGTCACCCATCCAGCTCCCCTGCATTACTAGCATTGCTTAACCTTGGTTTTACTACATAATAAAAAACTTATCTGACACAATGGCCAAAACTAGAATTAAGTCTCGTCATTTTGAAATGTCATGCCAATGCCAACAACAGCGACGCTGTCACATGGTCCGACAAGTTTATGGCTCTGTAAGAAAACTCAACGGCAAAAATGCGTACAATGCGTGACACACACCTTTTGATACATAAAATGGCCGACGGATGTGGCCAAAAAGAAACTAAAATAATAATTACAATTCCCCAGCATCATAATACATATTATTATGGCTAATTAACTCGCTCACAGCCTATCATCGCCATAGAAATTACAACCACAGGGCAGGTCTTCTTAACGGAGTATGGAGTTTCATTCGTCATTAGTGGCAGTGTATGACAAAGACAATGACATGCCTGTCATTGTCAATGTCCAAACCTAGGATTTTTTACCTGTCTGTCTATGCAGTGCCACAAACTTAATCTAACCCAGTGACAGCGTCGCTGTTAATGGCATTGACATGACATTTCAAAATGGTGACACTTGGTTCCAGTTTTGGCCACCGGGTCAGATAAGTTTGTGCATCCATAGCTCTTTTCGGGTGTGTTCATAATTTCATGCCAAGAACGCGTTCGTTTCATAGCAAATTAGTAATATTTTAAACATTAATATAAATAAATTGGCTAGCTAAAGAATTTAAATAATTACGAGAAGACATTACGTTTTATAAGCTTTACCCATTACAACTCTCATTAGGCCGGCTGGTGGTCAGGAAAATTCTAGACTGTCTCCTTTCACGGACTATTTAATAAGTTCACCTCTAGTTTTAAGTTCGGAGGTTATTTTAGGTCACAATTCAAAGTCAGCATCTCAATGGAGTTTCAAAAGAAAATTGTATGGAATGGGTAACAATTTTGAAGTTGGAGGAACTTCGCACACTAAGGTTGTGGAATGAACTACCTGGAGAAGTTCTCCCTGAAGAATACAACATGGAGTTCTTCAAGAAAGGGGTGAAAAGGTTTTGCATGGTCAGCAACGCGTGGGTGATGCCCTTGGTATTGCAAACGTCCATAAGCTGCGGTCACTGCTTACCATCAGGTACGCCGTATGCTTGTTTGCCATAGTATTATAAAAACAACTTGGAGATTCTGGAACTTGAATGTCATGATCTAAACGGGACAAAAATACACCCGTTGTTATATTCACCACCATGGAGAATCTGAAACTTAAACGTTATGATTCCACCATCACAATTCCGCCATCGCACCACCCGCCGTGGGCTTGGTACTCATCCTCATTACGTAGACCCTCTGTTGGTCACGACGCGAAGGTTCGAAAGAACGTTTTTCGCTCGTACGATTCGGATGTGGAATGAGCTCCCAGCCACAGTGTTTCCTTTGGAATATGACATGGGATCGTTCAAGAGGTATATTAGAGGTCTCTTCGGGCGACGCATTGGTGACTCCCCTGGTGTTGCTGATGTCCATAGGCGGCGGTGACCACTTTCCATCAGGTGGCCCGCTTGCCTGTTTGTCTGCCGTATAACATAAAAAAAAATTATCCGAAAGGACCAGAAATATATCTGTTGTTACAATCGTCACCATCATCAGCTATTGTCAGTCCACTACTGCAGCCATGCCGTCTTCAGCTTCATCTTTGTAGTCGCTTGCCAACATTGGCGGCTACCTTATACACTATTCGACAAATAGGGTGACTTGGAGTCAACATATCTATCGACGTTCAATCATGGGCATCTGGAGGATAAGGTCCAGTTATCCACTAGAGAGTTTGGTTTCCTAGGCAAGGCCGGGCGGTATTTCACCCTAGCACATCGCCTATTATAGAGCTCAAGTTAGGGCCCATATGACGGATTACTATTCCCATCTCTGGCTTGGGGTACTCAGTAGGTACCAGCTTCTTCCATTTAAACGATTTCAACGTCGGGGGCCTGAGAATCTTGGCCGGCTTAACAATCTGGCTTTGAGGACGATATTATTATATCGTAACTTTCATTGTGCACAATAAATAGCTAAATAAATAAAACGAAGCTCTTGTTTAAATTACATTTTACGTTAGCAAATTTTATGCATTCTCCGCGCCCATTTTACAAGGAGGGTAAACGCCTTTACAATGTCACAATGTCATAGTAAGGATTTTCCCACTACATAGTAAGGTATTAGCTTAGATATGGGTCGGCCAAACTTTTGACCTGTGAGGTCTCATAGGACGAAAATATTTCTTGCGGTCGACTGCAGTTTATTACAAGAGAAACTGTGACAGCGCTATGCTGAGACTGGTCCATTTCGGTTTCCATTACATCACTGGCTGGTCTTATGTTATTTTCAATAATTATAATTTACTGTACTTACCTTAGGTTAAGGATGTAATTAAGATACGAATAAAATACTGTCTATGTCTATACTGTCTAAATACTCATATTAAACATTTAGGTGATATGTTTGTCAGTGTTTTTAATGGCGGATAAGGTTGATGAGGCTCTTGATTGGTCACGTATACGTACGCACTAGCGTATGCCCAAGGGATACCTGAGAAATAGGTATCTAAACCTGCCGGTATCAGGATAGATGGCCCACGAGAGTCTCAAGAAGCAATGGATTGACAGCACCGAGATGGACTCGAGAGCTAACGGTTTACGACGCGAGGATGCCCAAGACCGGGCGTAGTAGAGAAGAGAAGATATTGCATGATTAGACGTACAACCCGCAGCAGTGGGTTTTATTGGCATAGTTAATTCAGTTTAAAACCTTGTCCTATCCTATAAAAAATATATTTTAATAATTTTCTATTTATTTAAATTAACAGCGTTTGACCGCCATCTCAGCTGTTGGTAAATGTCCTAAATTGACTTCGCGGTAGACCGGTAGACCGTCGACCTCTTGGCCATCCCTGATCAACCATACCAGAACTAAGGTGATCTAAGGATATTAGATCGCTAGTAACAATACAATAGTCAACTCAAAGTGTTGTTTAAAAAGCGAAGCACTTCCAAGAAAGTGTTCCTCTGAGAGCAGTGGAAAGTTAAAATTTTTATTCAGACAACCTCCTACACCAGGGGCGGGCAACTTATTCGATTTGCTTATAAATAGCTCCTCCGGTCTGGAATAAAACGTCAGTTAAAGTACAAAAAGTTATGATAAGGAAATTCAGAGCAAGTTTTTTTATACGCAGTTAGTAAGAAATTGTGAGTTTAATAACTTTTTTTCCTTCTCCAAGGGCAAGTGAAAGGCGGGGAAAAACCTCTAAACGGGTAGGAAATGCCTAAACCAAAGTAATATAGGTTCTGAAGTAATAAATGAGCAGACAGCCTTCCTGATGGTAAACGGTAACTATCGCCTATGACATCTACTATTCATACATTTTGATTGCAATGCAGAAAGTTGCGTTTCTGAGGACTCGAATGAAATGCCTCATGCCTGTAATTGTGCTGGCTACCGTAACTGTCAAACTTTGCGCTAGCGCAATAAACTCTAAATAATATTAGTGGTAGGACTCTGACAAGCCTGAGGAGTAGGCCTGGATGAGTACCACCGCCTTATCTATTTCTGCCGATATGAATCAATGCTTGCATTCTTGTGTTCCAGCTTGAAAGATAAGGTAGCCAGCAATTACAGGCATGAAGCATTTTAGTCCTAACAAACGCACCTGCGGTTCTACATGTTTGTTTGTATATGTCATGGGCGACAGTTACCGCATACCGTCAGATGGACTGTGTGCTCACTTGTCGCTACGTAGTATAAAAAAGCCTACAATGCGTTAAGATGATTTTAATACCTGCGGAGAAGCCTCAAGTACAACAGTAAGTAAACATTAAGAGCGGTTAATGTGATGTCTTAACTTCGAATTATTTAAAAAGTTTACACTCTAACGCGTATTTTTATAATAATCTCAGTGTCAATATCCCGGGGTCAATAGCACAGGGTCCGCCTTGACCATGATCCATCATTTAGCAGATCAGGTAATTACAGTAGAGCGCCTGGTACCTGACATCCCTGACCCTGTTATTAGGGGAACCTGAGTAGATTGGTTTATTGGATTTTTGGAGTAGGTTAGATTTCGATACATCTACAAATTTTCATAGCGTAATATGGAAAATATGATAAAACTACGTTTGTATGGAGGACACACGGGACGCTGGGGGACACAAGAATTAAAAGTAAATTTTCCAACGCTTACCTATATCCTTTTAAAAGGAACTACTTAACTATAGGTGAAGAATTGCTTTGACAATACGTTAAAGCGCTTAACAAAATGAAAGCTTTTAAGCTAATCCGGAAAGCACTTACCTGAACTAGTTGGTGTCACAGGGTGTGGAGTGAAAGCTTGATCTAATAAGCTTAAAGCTCATGCACTTCAGCTTTGTTACACTTTACAGGCTGCATTCGATTTATGATGAAAATGTTTTCCTCTTTAGCTTTTGCTGTGTAATATTTTTTGTTAAATAAGGAGCGTCGGTGGCCGGGCGGTTGAGTATCCAGCTCGTAAGCAAGAGGCACCGGGTTCGAATCCCGCTGCGTCCATTTACCAATGACTATTTTCGTGGTGTGTGGTGCCGCCACTTAAAAGAATAGCACCACCCCATCTCTTCCCGTGGGTGTCGTAAGAGGCGACTAAGGGAATAACCCGGAAGATGGGCAGCAGCATCTTTCGGGTACATTTACATCTACTGCACTGCGATCGCCAACCCGCCTGCCAAGCGTGGCGATTATGGCAACCCGGGGGGGCCCCCGATGACAAGCACACACAGGCCCCAGTACCCGGCGGCCCCGCTATTCCGGACTATGGTAGCGGTCACGGTAACGGCGGGGCAGGGGGTGCGAAGAATCACCGCATGCGACCAGGCTACCACAAAGCACGACCACTGGCCCTGGCTACATACAATGTCCAGACACTGCGGACCGACGAAAAGCTCGTGGAACTGGAGGAAGTGGTAAGCAGATTAAATTGGGATATTATAGGGTTATCTGAAGTCCGAAAAAAGGGGGAGGACTCGATAATCCTAAAGTCCGGAAATCTGCTTTACTTCCGGGAGGGCGACCAACTGTCCCTAGGTGGTGTCGGGTTCCTCGTCCACAAATCCCTCGTGAACAACATTGTCAAAATCGAGAGTGTATCGTCTAGGGTAGCGTACCTTATACTCAGAATTACCAAGCGGTATTCGTTGAAGGTCATACAGGTCTACGCACCGACTTCGACTCACTCCGACTATGAAGTGGAGGCTATGTATGAGGATATTTCTACAGCCATGCATACCTCCAAGACACATTATACCGTTGTCATGGGGGATTTCAATGCGAAACTGGGCAAACGAGGCGGAGACGAGTTGAGAGTGGGGCAATTTGGAGTTGGAAGTCGGAACGCCCGTGGCCAGATGCTGGCCGGCTTTATGGAGAAGGAGGGACTCTTTATGATGAACTCATTTTTCAGGAAGCCGGATCATCGCAGATGGACGTGGGTTAGTCCCGATGGTGTCACAAAAAATGAGATTGACTTCATCCTATCTACGAAACGGCATATATTCAATGATGTCTCGGTGATCAATAGCGTTAAAATTTACAGTGATCACCGCTGGAAAGATCGAGATTGATGAGGTCCACGCTCCGGCCTACACCCATCCAAATCCAAAACCCCGAGAGCTTTCAACTCGAATTACAAAATCGCTTCGAGTGCCTAGGAGAGTGCGTCGACGTGGACGACTATAATAACAGGTTCGTGGAAACTGTCTATACGGTTGGGTCAAAGTTTTATAAGGCCTGCCATACAAACAGAACAAACAAAATCTCTGACGATACCCTCAAACTCATCGAAGAAAGACGCGGAATGACTCTGCAATCCCCTGATGATGTCTCTCAATTTAGGCGACTTAATCGACAGATCTCCAAGTCTCTGACCCGCGACATACGCCGCTTCAATACTACCAATATTGAGGCGGCGATCGAGCGGAACAAAGGCTCTAAAGTCTTTGCGAGAGATCTGTCGATTGGACAGAGCCAGTTGACGAGACTGAAAACGGATGACGGCAGAGTTGTTTCGACCAAGTCCGAGGTTTTGAGGGAAGTCGAGAGGTTCTATGGACAGTTATACACGACAACACGGGCACCTGTTACCAGTATGGCAAAAGACCCCAGAGCCAAGTTGACCCGACACCGAAGATATCCCGGACATCAGCCTGTACGAGATTAGTATGGCTCTCAAACAGCTTAAGAACAACAAGGCGCCGGGTGATGATGGAATTACGGCTGAGCTTCTGAAAGCTGGTGGCAAACCTGTGCTTAAGACCCTTCAGAAGCTGTTCAATTCCGTCATCCTCGAGGGCAAAACGCCGGAAGCATGGCACAGAAGCATAGTGATATTGTTCTTCAAGAAAGGTGATAAGGCTCTCTTGAAGAACTTCAGACCAATATCGCTACTGACCCATGTCTATAAGCTGTTTTCGAGAGTCATTACGAATCGTCTCGCACGCAGGTTTGATGACTTCCAGCCTCCCGAACAAGCCGGATTCCGAAAAGGTTTTAGTACCATAGACCACATACATACGCTGCGGCAGGTTGTACAGAAGACCGAAGAGTATAACCGGCCATTATGCTTGGCGTTTGTGGACTATGAGAAAGCTTTCGATTCGATCGAAACTTGGGCGGTGCTTCAGTCTCTACAGCGGTGCCAAATTGACTATCGATATATCGAAGCATTGAAGTGTTTGTACAAAAACGCCACTATGTCAGTTCGTCTCCAGAACAAGACCACAGAACCTATTCAACGGCAGCGAGGTGTTAGACAAGGTGATGTCATATCTCCGAAGTTGTTTACCGCTGCACTGGAGAATATCTTTAGGCTTCTGGACTGGGACGGACTTGGCATCAATATTAACGGCGAGTACCTCTCGCACCTCAGATTTGCTGACGATATCGTAGTCATGGCTGAAACCCTGGAAGACTTGGGCAAAATGCTCGATGACCTCTGTAGTGCCTCTCAACAAGTAGGTCTTAAAATGAACATAGACAAGACGAAAATTATGTCGAATGTCCATGTTGTGCCTACTCCAGTGACAGTTGGAGGCACTCCACTTGAAGTTCTTGACGACTATACATACCTAGGACAAAAAGTCCGACTAGGTAGGTCCAATTTCGAGAAAGAGGTCAATCGACGAATCCAACGAAGGCAGCGTTCGGAAAGCTACGCCACATATTTTCGTCCCAATTACCGCAGACCTTCGTCTTGAGACAAGACGAAGGTCTTTGACCAATGTGTGTTGCCAGTGATGACTTACGGATCTGAAACGTGGCCACTCACTATGGGCCTTATAAGAAAGCTCACTGTTACCCAAAGGGCAATGGAAAGAGCTATGCTCGGAATTTCTTTGCGCGATCGAGTCAGAAATGAGGAGATCCGCAAGCGAACCAAGGTCATCGACATAGCTCTAAGGATTGCCAGACTGAAGTGGCAGTGGGCAGGGCACATAGCTCGAAGAACAGATGGCCGATGGGGCAGTAAAGTTCTCGAGTGGCGACCACGTACCGGTAGACGCAGCGTGGGTAGGCCTCCTACAAGGTGGACCGACGACCTAGTAAGGATCGCAGGTACCAGCTGGATGCGGAAAGCACAGGACCGGTCTTTGTGGAGATCTCTGGGGGAGGCCTATGCCCAGCAGTGGGCGTCTTCTGGCTGATATGATGATGATGATGATTTTCTGAGTTATGTACATTAGTTGAATTCTAACCGAAATTCAGGCAACTGAATTTGTAACCATGATCCACTCTGGTCAGGTTCCCCTGGTAGCAGGGTCACGGAGGTCAGATGGTAGTCGCTCCACTGTAATAAACTAATCGCCAAATCCTGGATCATGGTCCAATGCTTACGGCCTGCCTGATGGTAAGCAGTTACCGCAGCCTACGGACATTTTCAATGCCAGGGGCATCACTCACGTGCTACCGATCCCGTAGAAACCTTTTCACCCCTTTCTTGAAGAACTCCATGTTGTACTCTGCAGGGAGCTCATTCCACAATCTTAGTGTGCGTGGGAGAAAGATCCTTGGCATACTCATGTAAGTTCAGTGATGTTATGATACCATCAAGCTGATCTAATAATGCAGATGGAAGGAATGAGTCTCCCGAAGTCTTTCCTCTGCTCTACAACATGGAGTTCTTCAAAAGGTATGTCTTCAGGTACCTCAAAGGCCCGCACAGCATCCGCTTCCCTAAGGTTGCAGATGTTGTTTGCCACCTTAGTGGCATATAAAATAACCTGAACGACGGTGGCCACTTTCCATCAGGTGGTCCGTCCGTCCGTGTACCTCCCTAGGCAAAAAAACCAACAAAGCCACTCCAAATCTATTCACAGAGTCACAATAAATCAAACCTTAATTAAACCTACAGTCCACCGAAACTCTTCTAAACACGATAATACACACATAGATCCATAATAAGGATTATTAATCATGTTAACATAATTATACGAAGGCCGTCTCCACAGTTTGGCCCCAACAATGGACGGGGTTCGGAGGCTGAAAGAGGTCGCCACTCGACCTTGGTACCATGACGTACTAACGAAGTTTAATTATAGGCACGAGAACCTCTCGGTTTTCAGAGTCAGAGTTATTACAAGCTTTTATTTAGTTCCACATGTCGCCGTGTCTGTTCGTAATAAAATATTGCAAGTTTTTGACCCATCCCCGGTTTCCAAATGAGCTGAAATTTTTTACACTCATGTAAGTTCGGTGACAATGCAATGTTATGATACCATCGAGCTCATCTGATGATGGAGACGGAAGGTGGCTATAGGAACTATTAAACAACGCATGGTAAACTTGATGGTTGAGGCGGGCAACGCATTGGTGAGGCGGGCAATGCATTGTGACTCCCATGGAGTTGCTGATGTCCATAGGCGGCGGTGACCACTTTCCATCAAGTGGCCCGCATGCCTGTTTGTCTGCCGGATAAGATAACAAAAAAAGCCCATCGAGTTTGTGGAAAATTCAAGATTCAAAGATTTATTTGTAAAAGATGGGTATTACAGAGGTTTTCAATAATCTTTAATAGTTTCTCCATCCTTTGCTCACGTGCTGAGCCGTACAAATAATTAAACATCATTCTTAAATTTTTATTTTTATTTAATAGTAATATGTTCCATCAATAAATAATGTCAAAAAATCTCGCTCGTTTGATTAGTCTTAACAAATAACTCTATAAAAGCTTGCTATAAAGCAACGCTTTTCATTTGAACTTGTTTATAACAGGACAAAAAACCGTAATAGCTACCTTAATTATGAATTTTTTCAATCGATTTCGCCATTAGTAAATACCATTAGACCTTTGTGGTGCTTGGAAGAAATCGCTATTTAGAAATAAGGTCGTCTCTTACTTTTTTCTATCGTTTTGTATATCTACAACTACGATCGTTCGATAAACATAGTTTGGTGTTTATTATTTATCTATACACGCAAAAACTGCGCAGATACTGATTAAATTTCGCAGTATCACAGTTTACATCCCAGACTAATACCTACATACGCCATAATTGATTTCGAAATTCAATGTAGTTTCCGCAAGTACTTTACGCGGACTTCTTTTCATAAAAAGCTTATATTATATAATAAAGAAGCTTTAAGTCTCCTCAAACTTTCTCCGAAACCCGCACAAATCTCGTGACTCTCATAATTTTTCACCTCTGACAATGGCCTTGCTTTATCCTTATAACTACGCAAAAACGGGTGAGCGTGAGTTGGATTCGCATACAGAAGGTTCCGTAACATTCTGCATAATATTTTCATATATAGCGTAAATCGTCGGTGGCCGGGCGGTTTAGTAACCGACTTGTAAGCGAGAGGTAACGAGTTCGAATCCCGCTGCGGCCATGTACCAATGACTATTTCTGAGTTATGTACATTAGTTAAATTCTAAACGATGCTATTGCGGCGAGGGAAAACAGCGTGATGAAACCTGCAAATTTAGGCAACAGAATTTGTAACCATGATCCAAATCTGGTCAGATTCCACTGGTAGCAGGGTCACGGAGGTCAGATGGTAGTTGCTCCACTGTACTTACCTGAACGCCAAATCCTGGAACGCCAACCGGGACATTAACGCCAAGTAGATATTTTTTATTATCATAAAGAGCGTCGGTGGCTGAGTGTTTACGGTGTCCGACTCGCAAACGAGAGGTTCTCGGGCTAGGATTCGAATACCACTGCGACCGTGTACCAATGACTCTTTTATGAGTTGTGTACATTAGTTGAATGCTGACTGATGCTGTTACGCTCACCGTACTCTAACATAGCTTTTTTTTATATCACTAAGGTTGCAAACGATTATCGACGATCTGTATGCAGAGAGTGGTGCGCTATTTAGGCCGACTTGTGGTGACGGGAAAAGTCGATGGCAAGAGGCCCAGAGGCTGAAGTCCGAAGAGATGGGTGGACCAAATATCCGAACAACTGGAAACATCCGTCAATGTCGCATTACATCAGGCGACTGATCGAACCCGATGGAGACATGCACTTGACAAACTCCGAAGATGTCACGATCCTCAGCAGTGAGCGAACGACCAACAGTCACCACAGCCTATAGACGTTTGCCATACCAGGGGCATCACCCACGCGTTGTCGACCCCGTAAAAACCTTTTTTCCTTTTCTTGAAGAACTCCATGTTGTACTCTCCAGGGAAACCTCTCCAGGTAGTTATGCAGGCTTTTAAGGTGTGGGTGTAGAAGATATCGTGGAGTTTTTCAAGAAAGGGGTGAAAAGGTATTTCGGGGTCTGCAACGCGTGGGTAATGCCCCTGGTATTGCAAACGTCCATAGGCTGCGGTGACTGCTAACCATCAGACAGGCCGTAAGCTTGTTTGCCACCTTAGTGGTATAAACTAAATACACTGAACTGTGGTATAGACTGAACCGGCAGTGCGGAATGAGACTGTGTTGCAGAAATGGAAAAAAAAGTTGAAGTTCTCAACTTAAAAGAAGGAAACCTGAATATTTTGAACACATAACGAAACGATGCTCTTACGATGAGAGAAAACATCGTGATGAAACCTGCATATTTAGGCGACTGAATATGTAATCATGATCCAATCTGGTGACGTGTCCTGGTAGTAGGGTCACGCAGGTCAGATGGCAGTCGCTCCACTGTAATTATCTGATCTACCAAATTTTGAATCAAGGTCAAAGCGGACCCCGGACCGGAGAACATAACCGAGACATTAACACTAATATGTTTATTTATTTTAGATCGGAACTGCGCGAAGGTGACAGCGGCCGTTAAGTGCTTGCCTATTACCATTTTAAAGATACAGCCTTGACAGACAGACAGCGGAGGCTCAGTAACAGGGTCCCGTTTTGCCCCATGATTCAAGAATTCAAAATTCAAAATTTATTGATTGATTCGGACATTAAATATCTCTTTCAATCGTCAAAAAGGAGGGGGGTAGGAAAATAGGAAGGAAGCACACAGTGACACGCTGGCCGCCCCATGGCAGTAGCAAACCCACCCCACGCCAGTCACGACCGGCAATGCCAGGCAAAGCCGGACCGCGCTCAATCTAATATATAAAATTCTCGTGTCACAGTTTTCGTTGCCATACTCCTCCGAAACGGCTTGACCGATTTTGATGAAATTTTTTGTGCTTATCCGGTATATATGAGAATCGGCCAACATCTATTTTTCATCCCCCTAAATGTTAGGGGTAGTCCACCCCTAAATTTTTAATTTCAATTTTTTTATGATACAACATACAAAAATACATACAATCCTCAATTTAAATTATTTATATGGCAAGACAACGTTTGCCGGGTCAGCTAGTATATTATATAAATATGTCTAGTAAAATTAAGAAAAACCACCTAAAACTACAGCAAGAGTAAGCCAGTCTACCAAGGCAGCACATGGGCATGGAACCCTAAAAATTCAGGACAAGGGACCGCCGCCGTGAGGTCTACGTCACAGATCATTATCTTGAGGACGGACAGACCCTCGGATTATACTGTAGTCTATTTAATAGATACGTGGCTTGCTGGAAAAGGGGACGCCTTTCTTTACTTTTTGTTAAGGAGGATGAAGAAAAAACATCCATTTCCACGTTATTTATGTACTTATGTGTGACGGCCTCATTGTTTGGTGGTTTTGTGTTATTCAAAAGAATATTACACAAATATTTCAATAGCTTGGGGTATAGGGTACTATGGAACGATTTATGCGGCCAAAAGCTGTGGAAAAAGATTCCCTCTGGTGATGTTAAGTAAATAAAGAAGTTATAGACTTCTTCTGTACAAACTGACTTGTCTTATTTGGTTACAGAAATTATTTATTTAAATGGATAATTTGCAGTAATCGATGAAATTCATATTCTATGTGTTTCTTAAATAATTCAAGACATCCATCCATCCAGATGATGCCATGATCCAATCTGGTCAGGTTCCCCTGGTAGCAGGGTTATGGAGGTCAGATGGCAGTCGCTCCACTGTAATTACCTGACCTGCCAAATCCTCGAGCATGGTCACGGCCGAACCCGGGCCCTCGTGCGCGGGACATTAACGCCAAGATGATCTATACAGAAGGTGTACGTAGTTTGTAGCAACGCGTTAAGCGGACACTCGTTTCGCATCTGAATGCAGAGCACTATTGCAAAGAAGGCCTCTCAATGTCATGTTCGAGACTGCATAAGAAATAAAGAAATAAGAATAAGAAATATTTCTTTACACAAACAGAAACACCACAACACAAAAAATTGGAAAACACGACATTTTGTAACACAGAAGAAAAGAAAAAGTACATAATGATTAACAAAAAAGCACATAAAAGCAGAAGCAAATAAAAGTGAGCACAGTGTTGATGCGAATGGTAGTAGATAAGTGGTGTGTATTAGTGGTGCAATGCATGTGCATCTAATCTCAACACTGTGATACGCCTGCGTATTTACTATCATCATCACAAATCATAACAGTCCACTGCAGGTCTTAGGGCCTCTCCCACGAAAGGGAAAGTTAGTGCCATAATCTCCACGCTTGGCAAGAGGGTTGGAGATCGTAGTGTTATAAATAATTATAACAATGGAAAACGCTGCTGTCCACGAGTGTAAGGGGTTGGTGCTATTCTACTCTGCCGGACACCATACGACCAATTCATCCCAGATATGCATTCCATTAGTATGCATTCCAGATATCTATACGATTGTACTCGTTTGATTGATTGGCCTCTCACGCAGAGAGTCACACGGTGCATATCTGATTTTACTATCATGACGTCCCCTGTGCTGGCAGTTGAAAAATTCGTTTGATGATGTATTCAGAGCAGCTATCCGGATCCGCGGTTTGCTATATTTGTTAAATTACTGTGGTTTATACTTGAGTGTTATGATTCGTATCTACCACACATATATCACCATACATATTTTTTTTATATTATACAAGACTGGCATTGGACCGCCATCTCACCTGTTGGTAAGTGACGATGCGGCCGAAGATTGAGCATGCCCGTCTTGGAACAGCCTATTCACTCTTGCCTTGAAGGCAAAGTACAAGAGCATAAAGTGCATTAGAGTTTTCCTTTGTAGCTAAAGCTACATTAGAGTACTAACAAAAAAAAATACAAAATACAAATACTTTATTAGTAACAGAGTTACACGTCAAAGTGGCAAGTTGGTACCTAGGAAGTATCTTTATAAGAAACACATTACAATTCATTATAATTTACAATGTCGACGCCGTAGACTAAACTAAATTATTCATAACAAAAATATAAAAATTTCAAATTATTAAAAATCATTCACAATAATTAAATCATACGCAATACAATAATAAAATGTCATAGTTTCAGTTATTAATGTCATAATCAGGTAAAATTGACATTTCAATTCATTTTATGTGGAGGCAATTTACAATCTACAAATTCGTCAAAGTCATAGAAACAATGTTCTAATAGCCAATGCTTACTATGCTTACTAGACTAGGTTTGCAGAAAGAAGGGGGCATTAACGGACAGCTAAAAGCTGTCCTTAAGGCTGGAAGAATCCGACCTTGACCTCCACGGTATTTGTTTATTTAATGATATTTTTTACGGCAGATAATTAGGCAAGCGGGCAAAAAATTTATGACCTCATCACTGCTTCCCCCATTGGAATATTTTTAAGAACTACCGCTCAAAATGATTGTTTTAACCTAAAGTTACCGTGTACCAACCGGCTATCCTGTTCATCGATTTGCGGTTTTCTATCAATATTGCATTGTACACCGTCCACTACTCGAATATACCTCTTGAACGATCTCATGTCATAGTCCAAATGAAACACAATGACTGGGAGCTTATTCTACATCCGAATCGTAAATCATTTAATTTCTTTACCGGCACCGCATCCGTTCATCAGGTTACTGATGTCCCTGCTATACGACGAAAGCCGCTTTCCATTTTGAGGACCATCTGACTGTGTGACTCCATAAAAAAATTTGTGTTGGTTAAATGTCATTGTATTTGAAGTGACGATGTGTCATCACCCTTTGGGGGAGCTCACGCATTTAATTAATTCTATTAAAAAACCTTTGAACAACTGCACAGGAATATGATTATTAAGCTCTTGTACTGTACCTAAGCATTCTTACCAGACATTATTGGGTACCTCCGGCATGAATATACGAATAACACAACGCCACAAGCCAAAGTAATGGATGTTTTCTTTACATATTTGGGACAAAGGGGACCTTTTGTACGTTTGTACGTAAATTGTGTTTTTTGCGGGCAACCTTCGCTTGGGAAGTGTCTCGTGTATATTCGTACTAAGTATTGGCTTCTATTTAGGATGTTTTGTATTCTTATATAAGGATTTATTAACGTGTCGGATGGATAGAGAATGATTTAGCAGTTTCAACGTTAAATACATTTCCCCTCTAGTAAACCCTCTAATGGTGTCCACGCGAAGATTCAAAAGAACATTTCTCGCTCGTACGATGGAATGAGCTCCCAGCCACAGTGTTTCCTTTGGACTATGATGTGGGAGCGTTCAAGAGGTATATTAAAGGTCTCGTTATTGGCGGGCAACGCATTGGTAGCGCTGGTGTTGCTGACGTCCATAGGCGGCGGTGACCACTTTCCATCTGGTGGCGGGCACGCCTGTTTGTCTTCCGTATTACATAAAAAATATATATTAAGAGAAATATTAATATCAATATTAGTTTTTTACCGCTTAGTATCTCGATATCTGGGTCACTGTTTCACCTGTTTTGGTTCAGTGCTTTCAGAGAAAACGGTTGTGATAGACATACACATGAAGTGACACGAGCTACGATATAGCACTAGATGTTCGGAATCGTTGTAAACGGTATAAAATACGACTAAAATCCGAAATTCACTTTAGGAGTTTTCAACAATAGATAGAGTAATTCAATTTTTTAGAGCCTACTAGAATAACAAGTACTACATCAACTTGTCTAGACAACATTTTTTGTGATATCCAGGCATGTAGCCAGTCTGTAATAAACAAATTGCAATCCGATAATTGTGGTCAATTAGCTGTGTTTAATGTTAATATGAGGAAAGAAACAAAAAATACTATTAAATTTGTACCAATTAACAACAACCGTCTAAACAGTTTTAGAAATAACATTATAGAGAAATCATCTAATTTAAAATATTTTGATGATACAAATGAATATTATAATTCAGTTTTACACATGACAAAAACTGAAAGTAATAGTATATTCAAACCAAAGGTGAAGGCAGTAAACAGCAAACTTATGTTTAGCGATTGGGCGACAGCAGGAATACATAAGTGTAGAAATAAATTATATGAGCTCTATGCAGAACGGGCGTATAATAATAGCGTAGAATTTGCTGAGTATGTTAAACATTATTCGAAGTTATTTAAACACGTTTGTGCTACAGCTAAATCGAATTTCGTTAAACACAAACTAAAAAATTGCACAGATGTAGTAAAATCCACATGGCAGATAATAAATAGTGAAACTGGAAAAGTAACAAATCGCGATACTAAGTACAGTTTAAAGATAAATGATAATGTCGTTACCAAAAACTCGGAAGTTGCGGAGGCATTCAATAAATTTTTTACAGACATTCCAGTGTCAACTACAAAATCCTTAAATTCGTCTCCTGCTCTCGCTGAATCCTTGTTAAAACAAAATGTACCCGAGAGTGTCATCGATTTTAAGTTCGAGCATGCAACACCTCAAGATATAGTTAAGGCTTTTAAAACCATAAAAATGAAAGCAACTGCCGACATTGATGGTATGTCGGTAAAAATTATTAGCTCTGTAATTGATGTTATTGCTGTCCACTTAGCGAATATATTTAATAATTGTGTTGATAATGGTGAATTTCCTGACCTGATGAAGCACAGTAAAGTTATTCCATTGTTGAAAACTGGTAATACAACGGATCCTACAAATTTTAGACCAGTTTCAATTTTACCGACTCTAAGTAAAATATTTGAGAAAATCATATTAAATCAACTAAAAGCTCATTTTTATGGAAGTAACCTATTGCATCATAAACAATTCGGTTTTACTCGCGGTCGTTCAACAACTGATGCAGGTGTTGAACTTATTAAACATATCTTTGGGGCGTGGGAGGAATCACGTGATGCCTTAGGGGTTTTCTGTGATTTATCCAAAGCCTTTGATTGCGTTAATCATGACATTTTGGTCAGGAAATTACAACATTATGGAATAAAGGACTTGGCCCTGAACTTGCTAAATTCATACTTGAGTCATAGAATTCAAATCAAATCAAATCAAATCAAAATTTCTTTATTGATTAGGACATTAAATATCTCTTTCAATCGTCAAAAAGGAGGGGGGTAGGAAAGTAGGAAGGAAACACACAGTGACACGCTGACCGCCCTATGTCTGTAGATAAACATATCCCTCGCCAACCACAACCGAACCGGGCTCGACAATGCCAGACAGAGCCGGAACGCTATATTATATTATATACTCGTAGGTATGTCTAGTATAATTAAGAAAAACCACCTAAAACTACAGCAAGAGTAAGCCAGTCCACCAAGGCAGCACCCGTTCACGAGTATAACGCAGGGCCCAGCCATCGTCCAATTCAACCATATTTGAGGGAAAAGAGCGACCCGGCCCCCACGCCACCGCCAGACAGACTTTTAAGTGAGCGTGCATCACACATGCTGCATGTGATAGGTAGTTGCTCCCACCCTACTCTATCCTATCCCTACCCTATCGCTACCTTACCCCTACCCTATCCTACCATTGCCTTAACCCTACCCTACCACTACCTTACCCCTACCCTACCACTATCTTACCCCGACCCTACCACTATCTTACCCCTACCCCACCCTATACTACCTTACCGCTATCTTACTCCTACCCTACCCTACCCCTACTCTAACTACTACCCTACCCCTACCCTAGCGCAGACAGGAGACACCATGTGTGGGAGAGGAAGGAAAATTAACGCCGCTTCCAAGGTGGTTCTCTGTGGGGGAAAGAAACGGCAAGAAACCCACAGAGCCTACGTTAATTTGTCAAAAAAGTTATTATAGTATATCTGAATATGTAAATGACAAAAGTCCATGGGACTGAACTGCTGTTCTATACAGGTATTTACTTTTAAGATAGTATATAGGACAAATAATGTATTAGTACATAAGACATGTTTAAAAAAAAAAAGAATTAACGTAGGCTCTGTGGGTTTCTTGCCGTTTCTTTCCCCCACAGAGAACCACCTTGGAAGCGGCGTTAATTTTCCTTCCTCTCCCACACATGGTGTCTCCTGTCTGCGCTAGGGTAGGGGTAGGGTAGTAGTTAGAGTAGGGGTAGGGTAGGGTAGGAGTAAGATAGCGGTAAGGTAGTATAGGGTGGGGTAGGGGTAAGATAGTGGTAGGGTCGGGGTAAGATAGTGGTAGGGTAGGGGTAAGGTAGTGGTAGGGTAGGGTTAAGGCAATGGTAGGATAGGGTAGGGGTAAGGTAGCGATAGGGTAGGGATAGGATAGAGTAGGGTGGGATCAACTACCTATCACATGCAGCATGTGTGATGCACGCTCATTTAAAAGTCTGTCTGGCGGTGGCGTGGGGGCCGGGTCGCTCTTTTCCCTCAAATATGGTTGAATTGGACGATGGCTGGGCCCTGCGTTATACTCGTGAACGGGTGCTGCCTTGGTGGACTGGCTTACTCTTGCTGTAGTTTTAGGTGGTTTTTCTTAATTATACTAGACATACCTACGAGTATATAATATAATATAGCGTTCCGGCTCTGTCTGGCATTGTCGAGCCCGGTTCGGTTGTGGTTGGCGAGGGATACGTTTATCTACAGCCATAGGGCGGTCAGCGTGTCACTGTGTGTTTCCTTCCTACTTTCCTACCCCCCTCCTTTTTGACGATTGAAAGAGATATTTAATGTCCTAATCAATAAAGAAATTTTGATTTTGATTTTGATTTTGAAGGGCAAGTCATTATAAGTAAGAAAAAAAGAATAGGTAAGGTGAAATAGGTGTACGCGATCGAAGCCTCTAGTATTAATATAAGTAACACTTGTTTCTCTAAGTTTGACAGGGAAGACCTCCGGAAAAAACCAGCAAAAGAATCACGTCACATCATAGCTTCCTCTTCCACCAACAAAATACACACACTCATAAAACTAATCCATTATAACATTACGCAACTGTTCTAAGGAAAGGCAACGTGAAAAATCCGTGTAGAAGGCGTCGGGAATACATCACAGGTGTGTACGCGTAGGGTTGAGTCGACTCGGTGATAAGCAGGCATAACTATAGTGACTTCGTCGATGTATCAACGGTAATGCTTGCGCTGTTATTCGCTAGTAAACCCACGGGTAGAGAGTGTGGTGAGCATTTACTTCCTGCTTGTATTATGCATTATCATTATGGTATGATGATGATGGTCAACACCACACATGGGCTAAAGTGAAAAGAAAAAGTATTTTCATTTCGTTGACGCGGAGGTCGCTGCTTAATTTAAAAAAACGTGTCAAACTGCTACCTATTGAGATACAGTTACGATTCAATTGGACTATTCGAGGCCGCAGTATGTGGTATCTTTAACAAAGAAGGCTTGCTCTTGATTAGTTAATCATTATCATCATCATCGTTACAGTCCATAACAGTCCACTGCAGGACTTAGGAAAAGGGGACCTCCCCTTCTCCCAAGAAAGGGGAGGTCATTGCCATAATCTCCATGCTTGGCAAGCGGATTGTAGATCGCAGTGTTATAAATGTAACAATGGAAACGCTCGCCCATTTTCCAGCCTACGGGGACAATTACAAACGTACAAAGCGATTATTGTTTCGATATTTTGCCTCGAAAACAATAATTGCTTTGTACGACACCCACGAGCGTAAGGGGTTGGTGCTATTCTACTCTGCCGGACACCACACGGCCATGTCGCGGCGCATGTTAATTAAAAATTGTAAACATGCACCCTGTAAAATTATGTAGGAAGGTACAACCTATAAAATACTGACGTTCACGTATTTATATTGTAACCTAAACTGAATAAACATATATTGTATTGTACTGATGATAAGCCTTGTGCAAGTGCGGCGTGATTCCTCCCCATGTTCTGCCCTCGAGTATCAGCGTGTCTTCACCTGACAAATGCGTTCCTGCCTCGTGATAACACGCCACCTGAGTCGCGCCGGTGTGGGGTAATGGCTGGTTTATACCGTGCATTTAAGGGGACGCACAGGTGTGCGGGAAGTTGGGAAAGTAAGATCTGAAGCGTGATTGTCTATAAATAATAGTTTGTGTTGTTTCAGGTTTTCGTTTTGCTGTCGAGACGTTTTCTCAGAAATCTATCAGGTGGTAGGACTCTGTCAAGCCTGAAGAGTCCGCCTGGGTGAGTAACACTGCCTTATCTATATCTGCCGCTAAGCAACAATGCTTGCATTGTTTGTTCCGGTTTGAAGGATAAGGTAGCCAGCGAAATTACAGGTATGAGGCATTTCATCTTAGTCCTCCCAGTGACAACGCCCCTACTGTTCTGCATTTTTGTTACCTGCAACCTAAATATATGAACTGTAGATGTTATGGACTATAGTTACCGCTTACCTTACACCTGTTTGTTTTGTATAAACTAATCTTAATTTCGTATTTTATAACCTACTTAATAATAATAATAAATAAATATGCTTAGGAATTAAAAGATTTTTGCAAGAATCTCCTCAGAATCGGAGCGTTAATGTGACAATAAATCTCATTACAGCACTCCCTTGAGGATGCGAAAAACCGCAGATATTTGAATTCGGTGGCAACAGTCGTGATCCAGAGCTGTGAGACGCGAAGCTGCAAAGTCTCGAGCATCAGCGTAGGGTTGCGGGGTTACACACGGTGGCAGGGCCTATCTAGGAGTGATATTAATAATTACATAGTATAAAATAAAGCCACTTTTCAAATGCGAGAGCACGCCGACCTTGGTCCAATAAGTGCCATAATCTCCACGCTAGGCAGGTGGGTGGGAGATCGCTGTGTTACAAATATAACAATGGAAAACGCTGCTGCCCATTTTCCAGCCTACGGAGATCATTTGCCTCGAAAACATTAGTCGCCTTGTACGACACCCACGAGTGTAAGGGTTTGTGCTACTCTACTCTGCCGGATACCACACGGTCAACCTCAGTATCATCATCATCTTAGCGTTTATCCCGGCCCCTGCCAGGGTCTGCTTTCTTACTCATTCTTCTCCACTTTGCCTGGTCTTCGGCATTCTCTCGTCGTAAACCGTTGGCTCTCGCATTCGACTCAGCGATGTCAATCTATCGCTTCTTGGGTCGCCCACGGGGCCTCTTTCTTGATACCGGCCCACCTCACTATCTCCAAATAAAAATGAAAGCAGGCTCGTCAAATCTCAAACAATTTCTCCTTGACCGTGGCTGAGGAAAATTTTCGCGGAATATTTTTCTCCCAACGACAAATGTAATAAAAATGACGGATCGCACCGAGGCGCTAAAAGATGCCGCGGAAATTGCGACTAATCTTAAAATTACATCTTTGTCTTTGTTTCAGCGGTAACGGCGAAAAGTTGACTTAAGGTTTTTTTAATTACGCCGCAATCCAAATTATTATTATCAAATATATATTGACTTGAGAAAGTCAATACATCAATTTCTTTAAACAATTCTTTGAGCGAATCACGTCGACGTAATCCATATATTGCTCTTACAGCTCGCTTTTGTAGTTTGAAAATGATGTCACTATCAGCACACTTGCCCCATAGTATGATGCCGTATGACATAATACTATGAAAATAACTATAATAAACTAATCTAGCTGTATTCACATCCGTTAGCCTCCTTATTCGGCACACGGCAAATGCAGCCTCAACTCAACTCAACTCAAATACGTTTATTCAGTTTAGGTTTTTACAAACACTTATGAACGTCACAATAATAATATAAAATGAATACTAGGCACCACAGCACCATCGAGCGGACAACGGTTACTTGGATAGTATTAGGGCCATATAAAAAAGAAAACAAAAAATAGGCAGCCAAAGATTACATTCTTTGTCCACGACACTGTGACATTGACAGTCACGTAATGTCATTTGATATGTCACCCCGCCACCGAGCGCATTGATGATGCCGCTCGCCTGTATTGTGATTAACTAGTACAAATCTCACTAATTACTAAATATGCAAATATATACTGAATTGAGTGAGTTAAAAACAAACAATAACGTACCCTATGGTAAGTACATACTCCATTACGATAAGTACAATGCAAAGAAATGTATACAATGCAGTCACAATATCAGTTTAGTAACCTAACTTTCTCTTTATAGGTTATTTCATACAAAATTAATTACTCGACAATACAGTAATTCAAGCAGAAAACACTAATGAATACAGAGTACAATGAAATACAAAAAGCTAGAACATATAATTCCCTCAAAATACGCATTTATGGTGAAAGTGAAATGACTGCTGGTAAGTATCATGTAATATGTCATGTATTTAAGTATTATGTCATGTAAGTATAATGAAGTCAATAGTTTATTTAAATTAATTAAAACAACATACCTACTGCATGTATTAATATTATTATGTAAATATCATTGAATATAGTCCCTGTTATTAAATTCCTAATTATCATTTCAGCTCACGCTAGGATAATGTCCAGGGATTTTTGTCCTCGATGAAGTCAGCAATTTTGTAGTATGATTTCTTAAGTAGTTTGCTCTTAAGCCAAGATTTGTACTTATGAAGAGGCAATTCCTGGATGTCCTGCGGTAATTTGTTATAAAAAAGAACACAGTGGCCAACAAATGAAGACTTCACTTTTGTCAGTCTGAAGCGTTCAGTGACCAACCTGTTTCTGTGTCTGGTATTGTAATTATGAGTATCTGAATTTTTATTATAATTAAAGTTATTTTTATATATGTAAATAAGGTTGAAATATATGTACTGACATGCTACGGTTAAAATATTAATTTATTTAAAAATATCTCTCAATGAGACCCGAGGACCCAAACTGTATATGGATCTGATTGCCCGTTTTTGCAAGATAAAGATATCTTGGATATCAGCTGCCGAACCCCATAGCATTAATCCATAGGCCATTATGCTATGAAAATAGCTGAAGTATACTGTTCTCGCTGTTTCAATATCAGTGAGACTTTTAATTCTTTTAATTGCATAAATTGCAGAACTCAATCTTTTACTTAGTGTAGCAAGCTGATGTTTCCATTGTAGTTTCTGATCCAAAGTAAAACCGAGGAAAACTGTGGAATCAGAAAATGTTAAAATATTTTTGTCTAAAACAAGATCAAACTTATCCACCTTCACATTCGGCATCTGAAAAAGCACACACTTTGTCTTTTTTGGGTTCAGATATAAATTATTGATTTCAAACCATTCATGCAACTGCGAAAGAGTCCCATTTACGTCGTCATAATTGTTTTTATTTCTGTCAACCTTAAATACTAAAGAAGTGTCATCCGCAAATAGGTCTATCTCACAGAGCTTATTTCAAAAGAAAGGCAAGTCATTGATGTACGTTAAAAACAGGAAAGGCCCCAAAATAGAACCTTGTGGCACTCCCATATCCACAGGACATCCATTAGATATGGAATCATTAACTTTTACCTTTTGTACTCTGTCATTTAAATATGATTTTAGAAGGAAAAGAGCATTGCCATTTATGCCATAGTGCATCAACTTCTTTAGCAGGGTGTCATGATGAACACAATCAAATGCTTTGGAAAGATCACAAAAAATCCCAATAGCATTCTGTGATCTCTCCCAAGCACTGTAGATGTGTTTAATTAATTCGACACCTGCATCAACTGTTGATCGGCCTTTAGTGAAACCAAACTGACTTTTATGAAATAGATCATGTGATGTAAAGTGAGCAAGTAACTGCTTCTTAACAGCAGTACTTAACCTACTAGCCAATGATTCAATATGTGGGCCCCATTGAATTTTTGAATCTATATTAACGCCTAAGAAAGTAGTTTTCTCTACCAACTCAAGTTGCGTTTTATCTAATATAACATTACATTGATTACTTTGTACATTAGGGAGGCAAAAATGAACGCATTTAGTTTTTTTAGAGTTTAAGACTAAGTTATTAATCGTAAACCAATGAAGCACATTCTGAAGAACACAGTTTACTTCGTCTATATTATTATCTTTCCTATTAATTTTAAATATCAGTGAAGTCTCGTCAGCAAACAAGACTATACCAGCAATATTCTGCACCATGTATGGAAGGTCATTTATATATACAAGAAAGAGAAACGGCCCCAATATAGATCCTTGTGGCACTCCAATGCTCACTTTCCCACCCGCAGATAACTCGCCATTTACATTTACTTTTTGAACTCTACCTTCTAAGTATGATTTCATCATTTCAAGACTATCATGCGTGAAACCGTAATGTTTTAATCAAATGCTTTAGACAAATCGCAAAAACACCTACTGCATTATGATGTTCTTCCCAAGCGCCAAAAATTTGTTGAATGAGGCTAATACCAGCTTCGGTAGTATTGCGGCCTTTTGTGAAGCCATATTGTTGTTGATGAAATAATTTATTACTGTTAAAGTGCACAATCATTTGACTTAACATGATTTTTTCAAAGATTTTACTGAAAACGGGCAGGATGGATACCGGTCTAAAATTATTCAAACTATTTTTACAACCTGATTTGAATAATGGCACCACTTTACTGATTTTCATGAAAACAACCGGGAAAAACACCTACTTCGACGCAAGCATTAAAAATGTAAGCTAAATACGGTGCTAAAATATCAACAACAGTACTTATAACTCTAACTGACATTCCCCAAATATCTTCCGTATTTTTCAACTTAATGCTTTTAAAAGCTTTAATGATAGTTTTAGCATCTACTTCGGAATAACAAAAGCCATTTTCACAGGCACCTATATTTTCTTTTAACAAATTTTCTGCACTAATTGGGCACGAGTTTAGCAGCGAGGTAGTTTTAATCGGTATTTCGGTAAAAAATGTTTGGAACAACTCTGCCACTTCTTTATTTGCGGTACTAGTTCCGGTTTCTGTTTTGATTTCATAATGTGTATCACGAGGCTTTGTTTTCCCTGCCTCCTTATTTATTACATTCCACACAGTCTTAGCCTTGTTTGAAGACGAACTTATAATTTTCTTATAATGCTGTGATTTTGCAATGAGACAAACTTTCTTAAACGTTTTTGAATATTTTTTGACATATTCTACAAAATCTTTATCATGGCAATAAGCTCGCTGACCGTATAGTTCAAACATTCTATCTCTGCTTTTGCGGATACCTAAAGTAGCCCAATCACTAAATTTAGATTTACAGTTACTTTTTATTCTTTTTTGCGTAAAAACACTTTGATAAACATTATTGACAGAATTGAACATATCAGAAAATAGAATGTTTGGGTCATGAGAATCAAGAGAAAGGCCGGCAATGGTCTCCGATAAGGCTTGTTTGAAGTGTTCAATTCTCCTTAGAGTAATTGGTCTTGTAATTATTTCATTGATATTACATTGTTCCGTAAAATCAAAAACAACGAATTGTCCACTATGGTCAGATCTTGTAAAATTTATAATAGCCTTTTCGTTGACCTCGCAACAGCAGAACACATTGTCGATGCAAGTCGCTGATGATTCTGTGCATCGTGTCGGCTCTAAAAATACATAATTAAGATTAAAACTACGAAATAAGCTTATTATTCTCTTACTAAACGTTGTTTTTTCTAGTAAATTAACATTAAAGTCTCCACAAACGATTACCTTTTTTTTACAGGTACAAAGTCTTTTTAAAACTTGTTCCATAGTTTTTTCAAAAATCTCATAGTTTTCATTGTATGGTGGCCTATACACACAAAGTATGATGCACTTTTCTAGCTCCACGCAGGATAACTCAATCTTATGTTCAACTGAGAGGCCAGAAACATCTTTCCGGTCTTTCGATTTAATATTTTGCCGTACTGCAATTAATGAACCACCACGGGAAATAGATTTCCGATTAAAACAACTAATTATATTATAGTTAAATAAATTAAATGACATCTCAGATTCTCTCAGCCAGTGCTCAGTTAAACATAAAACTTCTACAGGAGTTTTCTTTAAATATAATTCTATTTCATGTTCTTTGCCAGAACATTGTGCGATTAATCAAACCACTCTAACTTAATTTCCTCCTCTTGCGGCCTCTAAAAAATCAGGCCGCCTGTTTTCTTCTCAAAGTAAAAACTGAAGGGGTACATCCTAATTTTGTCGGAGGCTATTATCAGAACACGTAATCCCAATATTGTGATGCCTATCTCCTGTCAATTTGACCTAACTGCTGATTGCGTAGGTACTCCGCGTCGATTGTTCGGATTACCCGAGTTGATTGGCCACGCTATATTAGAGCCGGGTTCTTTGGTGAGGGCGGAAAAACGACACAGGAATCGCTTGGAGTGGTTTTACTAAATTAGGTGCTTATTTCATCAGCTCAAGCAGTTGCCTGAGGATCTGCTCAGTCATGACCGAGTAGCTTCGTGAGGCAACTTTGGAGGTCGTGGACGTTCACTTCTGACGCTTTTGACGCGTAAGTTACACTTATAGGTTGTACCTAGACTTTCGTAGTTACAATGAACAAGTTACACAAGTATACTTTAAAGTGGAACTTCGGTAAAAAAGTAAGTGTGTTTTATCATATAATTGAGTTTCATCCAAAATGCACTATACCAACTATTAACCACATAATAAGAGTCAGTCTGTATACAGTTTTATAAATTTTTAAATTTTAAATTTTCAATGTAATTTTTTGATAAATAAATGTAAATAGGTATGGGCCACGTGTCAGAAATGTAAACCACCGCAAAATTACCTGACCCGATAGCAAAAATTGCACCACACTACATACTACATTTCACGAGGCTCTGTACTGTGCTGAGGACAGGGGAAGATGGCGTGCCTTTGTCCGTGACAGGATTATGGGAGAGAGAGTTCACGACCCTCAGATATGAGGAATACGAACGGAGGAGGAGGGAAGCCAGAATTGGAACTGGTAAAATGGCGGATCTTAATTTTGAAATGTATTTGAACTGACATGTTCATGCCAAAAACAGCGCCACACCTCACCGGGTCAGATGATTTTGCGGCAATCAATCCGTCATAATCACGAGGTGGCAACCGGCTCCCGAGACTCTACTCATTACCATTCATCATCATCATCACAGCCCATATCAGTCCACTGCAAATCTTAGGGCCTCTCCCATGAACGCGGAGGTTGCTATAATCTCCACGTTCGGCAGGCGGGTTGGAGATCGCAGTGTAATAAATATAACAATTGAAAACGCTGCTGCCCATTTTCCAGTCTATAGAGAGTCTAGATCTTTTGCCTCGAAAACATAAGTCGCCTTGAAAATACCAAAATCTTTGCCATGATATATCTCTTTGCATTAAAATTTTAGTGTCAGTTCTGACATTTTAATTTATTTATTTGGGACACAAAACAGTTACATATTATGGATATATAGGTAACTTAAATATGTATAATTAAATATGTAACCAACGACAGTATCCACGGAGTAATTCATTAGTGTAGATATATAATACTACAAATTAGTTTCGATGTACTCAAAATTTAACAGAAATTAACGGAAAAAGTCATTATTTTATCACTTTCTTTCAAACTCAATCATTTCCGCGACAGATAAAAATTCAATTTTTTTTTTTTTTCAAAATTCGAAATCTTTATTAATCAATAATTAATTATTATTCATCTTTATTAATTTTTCTCAATAAGATGATAAGTGATATAATCTCCTTCAATCGTCAAAGAGGAGAGGGTAGGAAAGTATAAAGGAAACAAGCAGTGACATGTTGGCCACCAGGACCGGAGCACACCCACCCCACGCCGACAACAGCCCGACCGTGTCCGACCATACCAGACAGAGATAAACACAAAACATAATATCTCCACTAAATAATAAACAAGAGCGCCAAATAAACAAAGTGCCAAATCAACAACGCAACAAACAGAGATATCAGCTTTTGCCTTACATTTGTTCGTAGCATTTAAAAGCGAAACAATGGCTCTTCCATTGTCTTATTTTATTTTAGTCACTATATTAGTTTTGCTGGTTTATCTTGCGAGACAAACAATAGATTGGCTGTTCTCTGAGACAGAGCAATGAGGCTACAGTATTCATAGTAGCTACGCCAGACTAATGTCCCTGTTTGAAAGTGGATACGCGAGCACATTTGTTTGCAAGCTACTCTAGTCACATAGTCTTGCGTACAGGTTCCTACAAAGATCGCTTAAATGGATACGTCAGAAGAAGCACTTTCTCAGCAGTTGATAAAGCTTTATTATATTTATGTGTAGTATTATATTTATTTATCTATATAGTATATATAGGTATAGTATAGATTATATTAATATCTAATATATTATATATCCCCATCTCTTCCCGTGGGTGTCGTAAAAGGCGACTAAGGGACAAATCCGAAAGATGGGCAGCAGCATCTTTCTGGGTAGATTTACATCAACTGCACTGCGATCTCCAACCCGCCTGCCAAGCGTAGAGATTATGGCAATGACCTCCCCTTTCGTTGGAGAGGCCCGAAGTCCTGCAGTGGATTGTTATGGGCTGTGATGATGATATTATATATCAAATATTTAGAGGACTACCATGTTCAAACTTAAATATAATAGAAGTAATATTAATCCCCAATGTGGAGCGTCGGTGGCCATGTGGTTAAGGTATCAGACTCGTAAGCGACAGGCACCGAGTTCGAACCCCTGTATGGCCATGTACCAATGACTTTTTTCTGAGTTATGTACATTAGTTGAATTGCAACCGATTCTCTTACGATGAGGAAAAACATCGTGATGAAACCTGCAAATTCAGGCAACTGAATTTGTAACCATTTGTCCAATCTGATCAGGTTCTTCTGTAAACAGGATCACAGAGGTCAGATAGTCGGTCCACTGCACTTACCTGATCTGCCAAATCCTGGATCATGGTCAAGGCGGACAACGGGCCCACCGGCGTATTAACACAAAAGACGATATTTTTGTAACTCCCACCAATTCTTGCAAGCAACATTCCATATTTGAAACAAAAACACTTAACTCCCACTCAGAGAGATAACTCACGAAACAAAAGAGGAGCGGTCCGATCACGAGCAAAACAAAAGAGCAACGAAAACGAGAATTGGCATCAATCACACTGTCGCCGCTGAAAGTTCATTTAAATCGTATTCGCTGAACCGGAACTGATAAAACTTTTAATTTCACCGCGCGTGGACCGAGCCTCCATTCGGGGATTGGGTTTCGTTTTACTTGTGTTTGTTTGTAATGTAGGTAACTTTCTGGCTGGTATAATTTTTTTTTTAATATTGTTCTATCCAGGCATTTGACCGCCACCTCACCTTACCCTGGCACACTGTGCAGGTATCATCACGATATTTTCCCGTAGCGTAAAGTCATCGGTCTATGTTCAACTAATGTTTTTTTTTTGTACCACTAAGGTGGCAAACAAGCTTGCGGCCTGCCTGATG
The DNA here is from genome assembly GCA_905147135.1 of Blastobasis lacticolella. Lineage (NCBI taxonomy): Eukaryota > Metazoa > Arthropoda > Insecta > Lepidoptera > Blastobasidae > Blastobasis > Blastobasis lacticolella. The sequence continues at coordinate 14,780,512 of LR990061.1, forward strand.
GTAAGCAGTCACCGCAGCCTATGGACGTTTGCAATACCAGGGGCATCACCCACGCTTTGCCGACCCCGTAAAAACCTTTTAACCCGTTTCTTGAAGAACTCCATCTTGTACTCTCCAGGGAAAACCTCTCCAGGTAGTTAATTCCACATAACTCAGAAAATAGTCATTGGTACATGGCCGCATAGGGGTTTGAACCCGGTGCCTCTAGCTTACGAGTCGGACACCTTAACGAGGCACCGGCCACCGACGCTCCAATCTTGAGCATTATAATATTGACTTGTTTATTTGTTGTTAAAGTTATATTTATAAATAAGCCAATTTATTTTGATATCTGTACTTTTATTGTTTTCTATTGAAATATGAGTACTTTAATTACCGAGTTATTACTGTCTAATAACCATAACCAAGGTCACCGACTCAGGCTCTGCATTGCGTCTGTCAGCACCGCGAGCCGCGATTCGATATTTTTTTTGTGATGTCGTGCAGTTGTATTGAACAGTTGCAGTACCTGTGTGAACTGCTACCTACTCTCCTCGTGAACGGGACCTGCCTTGGTGGACTGGCTTACTATTGCTGTAGTTTTAGGTGGATTTTCTTAATTATACTAGACATACCTATATAATATAATATAGCGTTCCGGCTCTGCCTGGCATTGTCGAGCACGCTTCGGTCGTGGTTGGCGAGGGATACGTTATCTACGGTCATGGGGCGATCAGCGTGTCACTGTGTGTTTCCTTCCTAAATCTGTTAACATTTGACGTAATAGACAATGCACCTAACTAAAACAGTATAAACTGACTAATTTTAAATGGTGTACAAAAACGAAGGCGGTTTATCAAGATTATAGACTAGTCAATAGCGTCGAGTTATATTTCCTCTATATAAAATTCAATTCAATTCAAAATTCAAAATTTCTTTATTGATTAATTAAATATCTCTTTCAATCGTCAAAAAGGAGGGGGGTAGGTAAGTATGAAGGAAACACACAGTGACACGCTGACCGCCCTATGGCCGTAGACAAACGTATCCCTCGCCAACCACGACCGAACCGTGTTCGACAATGCCAGGCAGAGCCGGAACGCTATATTATATTATATAGTTTATTATATACGATAAAATATCTGTATATCTGTGGTTTTACGGATCTGTCTGTGGAATCATAGCTCCCGAATGGATAGACCGATTTGCATACGGTTTTCTCTATATTTTAGTCATTTATTTATTTTCAAACTTTTTAAACTTACATTACTACAATTACGTAACAACCAAAAAGGTTTGTTCCCATGACATAGAGAGCGAGTCTTAATTCTTTATTTGAAAGCCAGTTTAATCGAGATGATTCTTGTTTCATTAAAATCGGTACGTACTTTAAAAAATATTTGAGTATACATGAACTTGGTGGGGGGTTATCCGAGTTTCTATCTGTCGGTTATTTCTTAAGGCTTTCCACCCTGTCTGTACATCATCAACACAGCCCGTAACAGTCCACTGCAGGACTTAGGACCTCTCCCACAAAAGGGGAGGTTATTGCCATAATCTCCACGCTTGGCAGGCGGATTAGAGATCGCAGTGTTTAAATATAACAATGGAAAATGCTGCTGCCTCTTGATCTTTTGCCTCGAAAACATTAGTCGCCTTATATGACACCCATGAGTGTAAGGGGTTGGTGCTATTCTACTCTGCCGGACACCACACAGCCATGTCTGTATACAATGCTCCCAAATTTTTTTCGAATCAGTCATACAATAATTTCGCCGCCAAATATATAGCTCGCATAAATAATAGTCGTAAAAGATAGAATGAGAGTGGGGATGATTAATCGCGCACTCTGGTAACTACGTGGATGCGAAATTTGGTCCTTCGGGCACGATGCCAGAGATACGCATCTCATCCCCCCAAAATCAAGGACATCGGTTGTGGACGCGAAAACTATTGAGCTAGGACCGATAGACGATAATTCTACTTTATTGTGATTGCTTTTTTGTTGATTTTTTTTTACGTTTTTTTTGTAGAAAATCAGTACAAGGATTATATGGTGGGTCAAAATAATACGGATTCTAAAAAGGTTTTTACTTCCTACTTTTTAAATTAATTTCATAGAATTAAATATTAAATCAGTTTAAGTGATTGTCAAATTATTATAAGCCTCGAAGGCGTCCATAATGATCAGGGAACACACTAAGAGGCAACGTGTGCTATTCGTTAGCCGTTTGTGCAATGGCACCTGCGTCATACCGTAAAACCGTTTCATAGGGAATGCCCTATGAAAAGGTTTTACGGTATGACGCAGGTCATCATCATCATCTCGGACGTAGAACGCCAGCATTAGATTAAACCGGTCAGTACATCAGTTATTTTAAATATTGCATGCCAGATTCTGGTAAAGTGTGAGTACCTACCTATCTTATTGTAAAAACTTTTTTGTACCACATTTTGAAGCAATAAATAATTCATTCATTCAATTCATTCAGTCAGCGCCTGATAATCAATCGAAGCAGAACCTTTTTTTTTATGTTATCCGGCAGACAAACAGGCATGCGGGCTACCTGATGGAAAGTGGTCACCGCCGCCCATTGACATCAGCAACACCAGGGGAGTCACCAATGCGTTGCCTGCCTCTGAAGAGACCTCTAATATACCTCTTGAACGATCCCATGTCATAGTCCAAAGGAAACACTGTGGCTGGGAGCTCATTCCACATCCGAATCGTACGAGCGAGAAACGTTATTTCAAACCATCGCGTGGTGAACCTACGCCGTTTACACTTCTACAAGCTTTTTCTGTAGAGTTACAAGTGAATTTAAATAAAATAATGCCTGTGTACTGTTCTAAGATTATGAACAATAACCAAGTCGACAGTTTAGGAAGCTAGCGCGTATATTTGGCTCCCGCAGTCAGCACTGTCTTTGAGACTCCGCGGCGCCGTCGTCTGACATTGGAACTATCGAGCTATTGACTTTGCTTAATGTAGCAATATGGGGAGTGTGAATAGTAAGTTTGCCTACTGTTATTCGTAGGAAGATTCATATCCAATGGACGTCTCGAGGGAGGCGTGAATCAATATCAATCAGTGTTGTAATTGGCAGCCTCTCGAGCGTACTGGTGGACTTGTTCCCCCTAATGTTGTTTGGTATCCGGCAGAGTAAAATACAACTAAATATTTAATACTTTGTGTTGTGACTTCATGATGGAAGTACCTACATATAGATTGTAAACAAAACATAAAATCTTTGCCTGAAGATGAGTAATTCGAAACCGGTTGCAATTTAATAAAAAATGTATAATGAAGTGGAACTAGTGTACAAAAAGTGATTTAATTTAAAAAATACTACTATTCTACTTTGCCGGATCATCCAGTCCTGTTAATGTCGCGGTTATGATCGCGCGTTTTGACCATGACCCAGGATTTGGCAGATTGGGCACTTACTAATTACAATGAAGCGACATCTGGTCTAGGTGATCCTGTTAACAAGGGAACCTGACCGAGGGCCCGGGGTCCGCCTTGACCATGATCCAGGATATGACAGATTGGGTAATTACTAATTACAGTAGAGCGACTGCTATCTGACCAAGGTGACTCTGTTAACAGTTAGTAGAGGTAGGGCATAGCGGGGTATCTCGTTCGAATTGGAGCCGCCTGACTAGGGAAGTACCTCCACCTTACAGAATATTGCAGCTAAATAACACTCTTTTAAATAGTATTGTATTTCTGCCGGTGAGTAAGGTTTCCAGTGCTCCATGGGGTGGGGATTTGGGGAACCGTGGCTTTGGCAGTGGAGTAGCATTTGCCTTTTTGCTGCCAGAGCAACGTGTTATAGAGGTGGGCAACGCATTGGCGAGACTCTTGGTGTTGCTAATGTCTATAGGCAGTGGTGGCCACTTTCCATCAGGTGGCCCGCTTGCCTGTTTGCCTACCGCATGACATAAAAAAAAAACCTGACCAGATTGGATCATGGTTACACATTCAGTCGCCTGAGTGTGCAGGTTTTATCCAGATGTTTTCATTTACCGTACAATTACATTAATCGTACATCGGTTAGTGTTTAACTAATATACATAGCTCAGAAAAGAGTCATTGGTACATAGCGGCACTGGGGAATCTTGATGTTATTGATGATAAATGAGAACCGTTCTTGAGGTAACCACCTCTTTTCCGTTTTTCATACATATTATTGGTAAGTTTTGTGCTGACTTTTTTGGTTTGACGTTTATAAAGTACCGTTTGTGCCATTAGTCGTTAGTAAATGTATCCAAAGGAGCGCGAAAGGGATTTATTTATATATGCGAATAATATGAAACAAAACAACGAAAAAGAAAAATCATAAAGTCTATAATATAATAATAGTTTTTCCATTCATTTTGCGTTCCATTGAATTCATTTACTGTGAGTTTTTGCATTGCAATTATTATTACCATAGCCTCCTTCATCTTACAAGCCATGCTGTAGCACGGAACGGCAACGTCGCTGTGAACCGATTTACTCATTGTTTACATGTCAATGTGCGGGAAAATTAGGAATTTTATGATAATAAATTAAAAATATATTGGTGAAACTGTAAATTAACGCGTTTGTATGGACCATATACGAAGGTAAATAAAAGTAAAAATATTTATAATTGCGCCAAAATTGATAAATACGATTTTTAAAAAACAACCCTTGACTATTTTTGTTGTTCGTTTTTTACGTAAAATTATGATTAAAACTTAAAAATGGGCAAGAAGCTGTGCCGAAGTTTTGCTTTCCAAAAAATGTAATTCTATTAAACAAATGAACTTCTGCTATTCTCCAAGCATGCTGAAGCCCCATCGAAGGATCCTTCGCGTGCAGCAAACATTTTCGCAGTGTGAAAGTTATCACAACTTAAAGTAGTTGTGATAACTTTCACAAAACCACGATCTTTGATTATCGACGATGAAAAAAACGATGAAAAACGTTGAAAAAGTAGATAGGTACAATAGGTAAGTAAGTAGTTAGTTTTCATATACTTAGATACTTAAATAAGAATGTTTAAAATGTATTATACCTAATAGTAAATAAATTAAGCAATATTTTGGCTGGCATAGATTATTTCATTTCATAATAGCTTTTGGCCGCGACTGCGTCCTCATTAAATTCTGTTATAACGTTCCGGATTGTTTCCGGGAATCACATTCAATTTCAGGATATATTATAGCAAACGTGCTAATCTAAGCTATATGCTATATAACTGCCAAATTTCATTTAAATCCGTTCAGTAGTTTTTGCGTGAAGGAGTAACAAACATCAATTACTTACATATTGTATTTCGCATTTATAATAGTAGGATAATATTATTGCAAGTAAATAGATAGGTAAATAGTACAGGTATCTATCCAATTTCAAATTATCTAACTAATTTAAATACATAATCACTTAAATAACTAATAAAATTAAACGACGACGACCGCGAAGAAAGTTTTACAGTAATTTTCAGGTTCACTAAAATTAAAAAATGCGACGTTGTCAAACTTCTGCGCATGGCTTGTAAGATGAAGGAGGCTATGTTATTACTCAACCCTAAAACAAATAAAGATCAATCTAAATCAATAAAGATAAAAAAAAGGTCATCTCATCATCTTGGCGAGTCACGGTTGTACTCTCGAGAACGAGGGCCCGGGGTCCACCTTGACCATGATCCAGGATTTAGCGATCAGGTAATTACATTGGAGAGACTACCATCTGACCTCCATGACCCTGCTACCAGGGGAGCCTGACCAGATTGGATCATTGTTACAAATTCAGTTGCCTGAATTTGCAGCTTTCATCACGATGTTTTCCCTCACCGTAAGAGCGTCTGTTAGTGTTCAACAAAACTCAGAAAGAGTCATTGGTATATGATCGCAGCAGGATTTGAACCCGGTACTTTCGCTTACGTGTTGGATACTCAACCGCCTGGCCACTGACGCTCCTGCATTGCAATTATTATTACTAAACCCTAAAACACATCAAGAAATGTCCAACTGAAATTAATAATGGCGATAAATGTATTTCAATATACAAACGAAGCGTTATTCCCACAACTTTACGTTAATACCACCCGGTATTCTGTTTCTTTAGTTCAATTTTCCACATATAAATACACTAGCGCTATCCCTCCGTCCAAGTTTATCATTATTATTGCTAACAGAATTACGTATGACCTCTATCTCGGCCTAACGAAAGTGACGAAGATGGATCACGCTGCCCGGATTCTATTCGCCATGCCCTTGGAGACGCCGCTTGGATATAGACGGAAAAACGTATAGAAATAGTGTAATAGGTAATTTATACGTAGATGTAATATATAGGAGAAGCTCGGTGGCCGAGCGGTTGGGTATCCGACTCGTAAGAGAGAGGTACCGGGTTCGAATCCCGCTGCGGACATGTAACAGGGACGACATTCGGTCTTGTCGAGAGGCCATGGTTAGGCGTTTGAACGAAGCTCTCAAAGCAGTCTCCGACTGGGGCGAAGCCAATCTAGCGGCGTTCAACGCTACCAAAACACAGGCGTGTTTGTTTTCCGCCAAACGGAGTCCAATCCATCTAGCTCCGGCATTCCGGAATGTGGCTGTGGAAATTACCGACAACTTACAGCTCCTTGGTGTTGAGCTATCAACCAATCTTAACTTTGGACAGTACATCGAATCAAAAGCTAAGACTGCGGCCAATAAACTTGGTATCCTCTCGAAGGTCTGGCGGTACTTCACTTCAAAGCAGTTGCTTCAATTATATCAAGCACAAGTACGATCATGCATGAAGTACTGCTGCCATATCTGGGATGGATCGGCCAAATACCAACTGGCCGCTTTGGATTCGGTGGAAAAACGTGCAAAGAAGATAATTTGTGACCCGGAATTTTAATTGAGGCTAAGCTGCAGAGCCTCGAACATCGGCGCAGGGTTTCGTGTCTGTCGGTCTTCTACAGGTTGCATTTCGGAGAGTGTGCGAAACAGTTGCACGACGTCATTCCGCCGGCCCCTTTCCGCCATCAGGACACGCGATCCGGGCGAGTGCTTCATCCTTATGTCGTGGATCTTCCAGCTACCCACACGAGCCGCTTTGGTTCAACCTTTATAATGCGAACGGCTAAGGAATGGAACGCGTTGTCTGCGAGTGTGTTCCCTGATCACTATAATCTGGACGCCTTCAAGGCTCTAGCCTTGAAGGCGTCCAGATTGTTCAGATTGTGAATAGAATGTTCCTAGACAGGCATGCTCCATCTTCGACCGCATCGTCACTTACCACCAGGTGAGATGTCGGTCAAATGCCTGGATAGTCTAACATTAAAAAAAAAACAATGACTCTTTTCTGAGTTATGTATATTAGTTGAATACTAACCGCTGCTCTTATAGTGAAGGAAAACATTGTAATGAAATCTGCACATTCAGGCGACTGGAATAAGCTTCCTCCCAAAGTCTTTCCAAAGTCAAAGTCAAAGGCATTTGTTTGTGACTCTATACTACATGGGGTTTTTCAAAAGGCAAAGCAATCAAAAATATCTAATATATAAAATTCTCGTGTCACAGTTTTCGTTGCCATACTCCTCCGAAACGGCTTGACCGATTTTGATGAAATTTTTTGTGCTTATCCGGTATCTATGAGAATCGGCCAACATCTATTTTTCATCCCCCTAAATGTTAGGGGTAGTCCACCCCTAAATTTATTTTTTTATTTTTTAGACAAAATTTTGCCGGGTCAGCTAGTAATTCTATAACACAATTCAGATAAGCTGCAAAATATAGAAAAAGAGAATAGTTTTTGTTTGTTCCCTGTAGTTACTTGCAGATGACCTCAAATTACTTTTTTTTTACAAAATCGGCGCCTTCTAGCCCCAAACTAAGCAAAGCCTGCCCTATGAGTGCCAGACAACTGATATACTACTTAAATATTTTCTATATATAAAGAACCCACACCCGTAACGAAAATCAAAGTTCATCAATTCAATTTCTGCCCGGCCAGAAATCACACATTGGAATCGATTTCCTCTTGCGTGTTAGACCACTGAATATTGAACCACTCAGGTCGTCAAATTTATTTCAATAAACGCCATTATTGCGTACAATCAGAGCCTAAAACTTTAAAGGACTTATTTAAAGATAGAAGGTTAATAATTCACCTCATCAAAGCTCAAAAGTGCCCAGACGAGCCGAGATACTATCGAGTATCGATGTCAGAGCTTAATAAGCACAATCGAGCTTTAACACGGGCCTGATACGGGGTCGAGAGCTTTTTTCTATCAAGTAAACGATACCTGTCTCAAGTTAATACCTGTCTCAAGTTGGTAATCTGTCCCTGTATCTCTAAGGAAGTTTCTTCGGGGTAAGTGTTTTCCGGGATCCCGCGGTGATGTAATGTAGCTATAGAGGTTGTATGTGTGGGAGGTTCTGTTTCGTCACACTACAGGAAGGAAAATACCTATCTAATAAACTATAGGACAGAAAAAGTCTGGTTCCCTGGTACCTTACGTAGAGGAGTGCAAATGAAACAATGTATTCTGTAAACTAATCATGTAACTTTGTTGCCAACAATTCTTTCATTTCAGTGATTGAAATTGTTACTTTTGCGTTTGCGATTACGTATGATCGATTTAATAGTTTGAGTTCATTGCAATGGAACTGTGTTAGCAAAAGTAGCAATTTCAATCACTGAAATCAGAGAATTGTAGGCAACACCGTTATGTAATTAGCCTACTGTTCTTTTTTAAATATTTATTTCTGACACAATTTTTAACATACGGGAAAAAGGAGGGTATAAGTTTGACGTGACTATCTGTGTATCTGTGGCTTTGTGTATCTGTATTAACATGTAATTTTTAATTTATGAAATCAATCAATCAATTGTAGCTCCCGAATGGTAAACCGATTTGATTGCGTTTTCCAATCTTTGAAAGCCAGTTTAATCGAGTTAGTTCTTAGTTTTGTTTCAGTAAAATCTGTTCAATAGTTTGGAAAATATTTGAGTATAAGTATACTTGGTCGGGGGTTTCTGACGTTTGCTTGTAGGTTTATTACATACGATATAATTGATTTTGGAAACTTACCATCTCTTTGCTTTCCATTACATTTTTATTTCATTTTCAAACCGTTAAACTTTAAGAAATATGGAAATGCTGCATAACGGATTTGGTAGTTAAAGGTAAAACTTAAAATCTAGATCATGTTTCATCTAATTCGATTGGGTAGAACCAAATACACTGCTGACCTCTCCATAATACCAAACATTATAAAATCATTGAAAATGATCGCTCGGGAAAAAGATTAACTGCCCTAAAACGATTTATACGCGAACGAATCTCTCGGGCAAAATCTAGTAACTATTACAATAAGCTTTGTAACGTTCTGTCATTAGTACCTATAGAAACCTATGAAATTTCATAAATAAAAGTAATAATAACCATCTTGGCGCTAATGTTCCGGTTGTGCTCTCGCGCACGAGGGCCCGGGATCCGGCTTGAGCGTGATCCAGGATTTGGCGATCAGGTAATTACAGTATAACGACTACCATGTGACCTCCGTGACCCTGCCAACGGAACCTGACCAGATTGGATCTTGGTTACAAATCAGTTGCCTGAATTTGCAGGTGTTTTCCCTCACCGGATGAGCATCGCTAAGAATTCAATTAATGCACATAACTCAGAAAAGAGTCATTGGTACATGGCCGCAGCGGGATTCGGACCCGGTACCTCTCGCTTCCGAGTCGGATACTCAATCGCTCGGCCACCGACGCTTCTATTACATACATTTTTGAAATAAATCGTGTAGAAATCTGTGGACCCTTAAACTTGGGTATAAACGTCACATTCGTCCACACATAGAACTACCCACGCAAAGAAACACACTCATACACATCATTCTCCAACGCAAGAAAGGGATATCGAAAGATAAACCAGGGTACCCGCAAAGTTTCAAGGTTCCAAAAACACCTATTGACAAAACTTCGGGCATCTCAACGAGGAAGGATTCTGGCTAGGGTTGCCCGTACTATATTATATAGTATAGTACTATATTTTAGACAGTTGTACTATAAATTATAGAAAAATAATATAGTACGATAAATACTATATTTTCACTGTCGAACTTTTTTATATTAAGTTTTAACAACGCATCCCCAGCGTAGCATGGAGAGTTTCAGAAGAACATTCATCGTCACACCTTGTTCCTGTAGGGGTAGGAAGCAACAACATTATTCCATTTGTTGGCCAAAGCCAAAAGCTACCAAAAATGTATATGGAAAAATTAATAAGTCCCTACAATGTAAATATAAATGTGTACTAAATTTTTACCTAAATATCCCGAAAGAACTATATATTTTGGCTATTTAAAAAGAAAATTGCTATTCTTTACAGGTATTGTGGTGGGTGGCGTTATATTGTAACCATGACCCAATCTGGTCAGGTTCCCCTGGGAGCAGGGTCACGGAGGTCAGATGGTGGTCGCTCCACTGTAATTACCCGACCGCCAAATTCTGGATCATGGTCAAAGCGGACCCCGGGCCCTCTTTCTCGAGAGCACAACCGGGGATAATTATTTATTGTGGTGGGTGGCGGTTGTCCAAAAAAAAGGTAACAACCCTAATTCAGGCTCGCATTAATCTGAGTTTATTGCGAGTTTGTTTGAGATTTATTGCCTCTTATTGTCTATTTGGCAACCCCTTGCGAACTATTCCAATGGGGTCCATAATGCTTGTTCAGTTTTCTCGGAAACGGTGCTGTAAAACGGAGTAAGCTAGACTTATTGTTATCAGGTTGCCTGCGGGTGTGTTTCCTGATCATTATAATCTAGAGGCCTTCAAGGCTAGAGTGAATAGGCTGTTCCTAGACAGGCCGCAACATCACGTACCACTAGGTGAGGTGACGGTCAAATGCCTGGCTAGTCTAATAATAAAAAAAGGTGGTAGGACTCTGTGAAGCCTGAGGAGTCCGACTGGGTGAGTACCATTATCCATTTCTGCCGCCAAGCAACAATGGTTGCATTGTTGTGTTTCGGTTTGAAGGATAGGGTAGCCAGTGGAATTACATCTTTGTCCTCACAGTGACAACGCACCTGCGGTTCTGCATTTTTGTTGCCTGCAACCCAAATTCTATGGTCGTAGATGTTATGGGCGACAGCTACCGCTGGCTGTCAGTTCGTTTCTCACTGCCGTTCATAAGAAAAAAATAAGAGAGCTTTCTCAAGGCTTTCATGGTTCTAATAGAGGCGGTGCCGTAAAACACAGTAATCTTGGCTAAAGGCTTCTTCAAGGCCTAAATACTTCTAATAGGGGCGCTCTATCTGCGAGTCGTATAAGTGACGAGGCGCATTTCTTATTGCCAAGTGAGACTCCGGTCGCAAATACTAAGAAAAAAAAGTTGGAATGTATACAGGGTGTCAAGAGGTAAAGTACCGTAAGCATGTGCTCGTGATAACGACTTTTTCTATTTATTTATCCATTCATTTCACAGTTTTATAGAAGTTTAATACATATAAAAAAGAAAGAACTGGTATGCAATGCAGTGAAGTTGTAATTGACAAACAGAAAGAGCAATAAAAACAAGGTTACACATATATGCTGGTGTGTGTGTATGTGTGCATGTGTTTGTGTGTGTGGGTGTTTTCCTGAATAAAAATAAAAAAGCTTCTACGGCATAACAACTCTGATCAAATCTCAATCAATCGCAAAAAATTTGCTGACCAGTTTGTATCATGGTTACACATACAGTCGCTTAAATGTGCAGGTTTCATCACGTTGTTTTCGCTCACCGTAAGAGCATCGGTTAGTTCGCAACTAATGTATATAACTCAGAAAACAGTCATTGGTAAATGGTGGCACTGGTGTTCAAACTCGCTTACGAGTCGAGCCCTTAATCACCAGTACATCAACGCTCTCACTGGAGCACCTTGCCTGTGTAACGCTTTATCATCACAGCCCACAACAGTCCACTGCAGAACTTAGGGCCTTTCCCGCGAAAGGGGAGGTTATTGGCATAATCTCCACACTTGGCAGGCGGTTTGGAGATCGCAGTGTATAAATACAACAATGGAAAACGCTGCTGCCCATTTTCCAGCCTACGGAGACTCATCTTTTTACCTCGAAAACATTAGTCGCCTTGTACGACATCCACGAGTGTAAGGGGTTGGTGCTATTCTACTCTGCCGGACACCACACGGCCAACGCTTGTAACGCTTATGGGTTGTCATTGTATGTAAGATAAAATATGATTTATTTATTTATATTTATATCAGCCTGAAACATTCCACTGCTGGACGAAGGCCTCCCCCGTATTCTTCCATACTTCGCGATCGTTAGCTATGGTTTGCCAGTCCCTGTCGAACGCCAAAAACTCATCTCTCACAAAAAAGAAAGATAAAAATGGTTTGATCAATTCACACAGCGTCATCTAGCCCCAAAGTAAGCAAAGCTTGTGTTATGGGTGCTAGACAACTGATAAACTACTTATATACTTTTAAATACATACTTTCTTTAAATAATAACATCCGGATCCGCATCGAAAATTAAAATTCAATTCAATTTCTGCTCAGCCTGGACCAATCCCGGCCCTAACGTAGCAGATGTTAACCACTGAACTACTCAGGTCGTAGCAGCTCAGATGAAGACACATGCGATTTAACTGTGCGGTTTCAAAGGAACTTTCTTCCACGTACACTAAGATTGTGGAATGAACTACCTGGAGAGTACAACATGGAGTTTTTCAAGAAAGGGGTGAACATGGTTTTATGGTGTCGGCAACGCGTGGATGATGGATGGCAAACGTCCATAGGCTGCAGCGACTGCTTACCATCAGGCAAGCCGTAAGCTTGTTTGCTACCAAACAAGCTTACGGCTTGTGGTATGAAAAAAATGCAAGGTATTCTCTAAATACAATGTGCCAGTGAGCGCGATCATGTACCAAGGACATATCCAATTACTACAGGGTAACCTCTAATCTCGATATGAAGACGGTATATTCGAATTTTTACCACTAACTACTTAGAAGGCACTTTTACTACCAAAGACAGGAAAAACATAAAGTAAGGAATCATGTTTAACAGACAGATATAATCCATTTTTCAGAGGCGTAATATTTTTCTAGGAACAGGGCCGTACTCAGTAAGGAGACATTGCTATCACGTGGTTTTGCCATAATCTCTTTATAGGTCGAAGATTGCAATGTTATAACCTAACCTATCTGACAGAAAAACGTGGCAATACCTCCGACCAAGTCTCCATATACTCATATATTTTCTAAGCTACTGAACCGATTTTAATAAAACAGTAAGAAAAGTAAGAACGGTCTCAATGAGGAGATTTCCAGTAGGTATTGATAGTTGGTTTCAAAAAGCATCAATAGATGGCGCTCCTACAATTTTGGTAGTCTCTTTTAAATCTGTATGATGGTGGCAGTGATTTCACGCAGCCAACTAATACTAAACTTTAAAATAAAATCTTTATTAATATAAACATGTCTGTTAAAGGTTGAACGAAATGTAAAAAGAAATATTTATAGAAGTTGGCACTATGTTCCATTATTATTACAACCTCTAAAATGGTTGAAAACTATTGACAAATACAATATTATCCAATACAACGTACCCAGTGTTTATATCCTGTTTGCTAAGAACCTATTTCAAGCGATTCTCAATTACCAAAATTGTCGGGGCGCCATCTAGTGAGTGGTTAGGAATGCTTTAGATACCTATTGGAAAACTGCTCATTAAACTGCCCTTTTCAATAAAAAACATATACACAGATAGATATTCAGATACACGACAAACTTATAATACCACTCTTTTTTCTCTAATCTTGGAGATTATTGTGAACTAATGTGGTAGAGGTTCAAATCCAAAAGCTTACTGATACGTGAACTAGTTTACTATAAAGTGGAATTCTAATAAGACATTTGGCCCTGTCGAGTTTATATCGACATCTGCGTGGACAAATTGTATAAATAACGATTTTTGTAAAATAATAGTGAACGGTTTTTCTATTTATTTTGATACTGAGAAAGGTAATTCGAAATACATGCTATAAAATAGAATTCACGAGAAAAAATATTTTAACCTTTTTAATGAAACTCTTTTTGTTTCCCTCCACCTAATTTTCTTTAAACATACACAATGTGAAAGCTTTGAAGACACGCACGGTCGCATCAGCTAATTCACATGTTGTTATTTAAATATACTTACCTACGTTAAAAATAAGCCTCGCGGATTCTGTTAAAAGATATTCAAAATAGAATTTATTAGATAGCTTTGTTTTCGGTAATTACAGAGCGTGGGACAAATTTAATTTTTTCGAAGCACGTCGAATTTGTTTTATGTTTTTTTCGACAATAAAATTGAAGTTTCGTGAGAGAGCTACTTTAAATTAATAATGAAAGTAACATAAAATTTAATAATTTAAATAATAAAGTTATATTTATTTAACGCTATTTATATTTTAAATGCGAAACTAATATGTTGATACTGTAGATGGGTTTGTTTGTGTTTTGGTATTCTTCCAATGACACATAAACTGTTATATGCTATCACTGTAGAATAAAATGTTACACTTACCACATAGCTTACTTGTTGTAGCAAATTATACTATTTAGCTACTTAGGACTGTTGTCAGTAGTAGCAGTTTATTATGTCATTTGTAAATAACATGCAGGAAACTATAGGTATATTTATTTATTAGTTCATTTCACTGTTTTACAAATACCTTTATGAATTTTTAAATTTGTAGATAGTAAGTCTAAATAAAATAAAAATAATAAATAAAAGAAAAAGAAACAAATTCTGCAAATGAGGAATCGAGTCAATATAATATTTTTTAAAGAGTGCTGATGACTTATTAGCTATAAACTCAAATTTTCTTGGTTGGATGGTAGATAAGGCAATTTTAGCTTTTAGTCCACCGCTGTACCATATTGTACATAAAAATATAATTAATTAATACTTAGACAAGGTAAAAACGTTTATATAGTAGCTCCCTAAACAAATTTAAATGACTTATGAATAGGCAAGTCAGCTTCAATAATGGGCTCCTTTGAGCGTGGCGCTGCTTGGGGAGGACTATTCGAATAGTTTTCGTCTTTATTTAACGATTGCTTATCACAGCAGATTATTATTATATGTATATCAGTTTCTTTTTTTTTTCTTTGACGTTCATTTATTACCCTCATTTTGGATGAAGAATGATTGTGAATACCTTTGTGTTGACAGTTGTATTATTGACATTAATTTAATGTGACATGTATCTTTTATTGTTATTTTTTTTTTATCATTGTTTGAATAGGCGAATTGTTGAATGTATGCTTCTGAGGACACCTCTAGGCACCCCGCATAGGAACAGTTCTAATACGGTATACCATACCATGTGGTATAATGTGCTTTGCAACATTTCAGGCCTACCTACGCTGCGCCGTCCGCAGCTATACCATTCCATGACTAGCCAATAAAAAAAAACTAGAAGCTATTTTGCGCTAGACGCGACCTCCCACCCGAGTCCGTCCCTGCACCCCCAATATAATTTACGGCGAGTACGTAAGTGGCGTTGGTGGGTGCGATAAAATGGGAGTACTCAGTGCGGGGGATATATATCCACGTCGATATAAATTTATATCGTCGCGCCTACCGTTCTTACCTATAACTCGGGATAGGACAGATAGATAGTTATTGGATATTATGGGGAATGGTAAGAAATTATGTAGGTGACTGGGTCATGGGTTGGAAGATGTATTGTCAAGTACTATTATGGGGTGGTTTTGGTCGATGGATAGGTAATATTAATCTTTATTGGACATGAGAAGTAGTTTAGTCTTTATTATAACATTGTAACATAAAATATAAAAGTATGTATCGAGATAATTATTATTGCAGAAATATTAAGGAATACATAATTATAATTTAGGTAAATACAATTTTGATGTATGCCATTAACAATATAAATAATGCTTTAGTGTTAAGCTAATCTACATAACTCACAAAAGAGTCATCGGTACATGGCGGTACTGAGGTTCGAACCCGGTACCTAGGAGAACGAGTCGGACCTTTTAACCTTTTAGATCACCGAGACACCTTTCAAGTCCCGTCTGCTAAGGGTATAGTATATAAGCAAACCGACAGAACACGTCAGATTAACCTCGACTAAGTTTACATATACTCAAATATTTTCTAAACTACTGAACGGAATTTAATGAAACAAAGCTAAGAGTCATTTCAAATAAACTGTCTATCAAATATAAAAAACCGCATCGATATCGGTCTATCCGTTCGGGAGCTACAATGCCATATACAGACACACATTTCCACACACATCGAACTTATAACACCCATCTATTTTCGTCCGTAAACCGTCTTAGAAAGACAACGACCACCGTAAAAGATAAACAACGACAAAAGTGAAAAACATGGGCACAAATAAATCCATTCACCCAGTAATGGGTGATCAAAAACACCTATTATTGCCCCGAGCTATGGCGCGGGGACACGCGATTTTTCCGAATGGCCACACTGAGAGGCGCAAGACACGCGATGCATTGTTGCGCGGGCAAGAGGAATTAGGCGTGTGTTGCCAGGGTGAGATGTAGTCCCCAATTTTGAGGAGGGTTTCTGGAAGACATTTTATTAAGGGTTTTTTGCCCGTGTACCTTGGTTAATGTGTAGTCCGATATTTATAAAATAATGCGTTAATATTCGGTGGAGCATCGGTGGCCTAGTAAAGCAGGTAAACAGATTGTCTGCAGAAGTAAGCTTTAAGTTGTTTTACATAATCTCTCTCTAGTAGCGTCGGTGGCCGAGTGGTTAAGGTATCTGAATCGTAAGCATGAAGCAATTCTGTAAAAACATGGTCTTTACAGAAGAATTGCAGACAAGCAAGGTAGGCCCTTCCCATGATATTCCCCTCTCTATCCAACAAACTAATAAAACCAACAAAAAACAACTCCGAATGGTAACCGGGGTACTAACAGGACACGGCCCGTATAATAATAGTAGTTTATCGCATCTGGCATATAAAAGAGGGTATTAAAACATGAGTGTCTGTTTATCATACGAGGCGTAGCCGAGTACCACAATAGTTTGACACGAATGTTTTAATACCTAGTTATATGCAGTTGCATACACTACTTTATCTATACTCATATTTACATGTAAACATTTCGTGCCTTTAATTTTCTCAACGTTGCTGGAAATAAACTGCGAGTCTGTTCTGTTGTACTACGCGTCGAGGATATCAAATGGCGGGAAATTCTTTTCACATTTTTCTACTTTTTTGCTTCACACAAGAAAAAATATTCTCAAACACAAATTTCAACAATTACAAAAAGTATTCTGTTAGCGGAAAAATAATTCCAAACATGCACAATCACAAATATAAACAGGAAAATTTGAATTTTGATTTTAGTATTCAGCCTATATTTCGCCGTGTCTCGGCGCCCGACAATATTTAAAAAAATAAAAGTGTTGCATAATGATTAAAAAGTTATTTTATGTTACAGCTGTAATGAAATTAGTATGGGAAATGCTATATCGAAAAGTAATTTTTTTAAATTTTATAGCCACAACTGTTTTCGAATATGAAATTGGAACATTACGCTATGAGTGTAGATAAAATTAGTTTATGCATCTGGCATATAAAAGAGGGTATTAAAACATGAGTGTCTGTTTATCATACGAGGCGTAGCCGAGTACCACAATAGTTATATGCAGTTGCATACACTACTTTATCTATACTCATATTTACATGTAAACATTTCATGCCTTTAATTTTCTCAACGTTGCTGGAAATAAGCTGCGAGTCTGTTCTGTTGTACTACGCGTCGAGGATATCAAATGGCGGGAAATTCACTGTACTTTTTTCACATTTTTCTACTTTTTTGCTTCAAACAAGAAAAAATATTCTCAAACACAAATTTCAACAATTACAAAAAGTATTCTGTTTAGCGGAAAAATAATTCCAAACATACACAATCACAAATATAAACAGGAAAATTTGAATTTTGAATTTAGTATTCAGCCTATATTTCGCCGTGTGCCGGCGCCCGACAAAAATTTAAAAAATAAAAGTATTGCATAATGATTAAAAAGCTGTAATGAAAATAGTATGGGAAATGCTGACCGGGGTGAAAAAAGTGTATATTTAAATGATTTTTCGAATATATAATTGGAACAATAAAATAAAATAAAATAAACATTACGCTATGAGTGTAGATAAACACCTTTTTACCATAGGTATGACAGAGAGCCCAGTATGCAGAGCATGCCTAGAGGAAGAAGAAACAGCTGCTAAAATGCAGTGGCGTGGCGTGGCAGTTCTTTTAGGTCAAGGTATTTAAGACAACCCTCTCGGAGATCTTCCGGAGACCGAAGGGTCTCTTGAATTTTCTTGAGGAATTGGGTTGGCAGGAACATTAGTGTTACCCAAACTATAATTTCCACCCTCACGTAAAACAGATCGTCGTATAAATGCCCGAGTATATCTTATCTAATCTAAGCGTGAAGTACCGGATTCGTATCCCACCAACGCCCTCTTTTCTGAGTTATGTACATTAGCTGAATGCTAATCGAAGCTCTTACGGTGCAGGAAAACATCGTGATGAAACCTGCACTTTCAGGCGGCTGGATCTGGTCAGGTTCCCCTGGTAACAGGGTCACGGAGGTCAGATGGCAGACGCTCCACTGTTATTACCTCATCTGCTAAATCCTCGATCCTGGTTAAGGCGAACCCCGGTCCCTTGTGCGTGAGGGCACAACATATTGAGTTTTAATTTCTTTTACGGGTTTGAATGTTGTATATATTATATTGTATGTATTGAAAAATATATATACCTATGAGTAGTTTAACAGTTTTATGGCACTCATAACACAAACTTTGCTCGCTTTTGGGCTAGATGGCGCTATGTGAATTGTCAAGTATTATTTATTTATTTTGTATAATTGGACTAGCCAGGCATTTTACCAGGCATTTTACCTGGTGATAAGTGACGATTCGGCCGAAGATGGAGCATGTCTGTCTAGGAACAGCCCATACCTATGAGCCCAAACACTCTAGTCTAGAAGGCGTCTAGATTATTATGATCAGCCGTACCGACCTACGTATTTTTTATGTTATACGGCAAACAAATAGACAAGCGGGCCACCTGATGGAAAGTGGTCACCGCCGCCTAAGACATCAGCAACACCAGGGAGTTACTAATGCGTTGCCCGCCTCTGAAGAGACCTCCAATATACCTCTTGAAAGCTCTCATGTCATAGTCCACAGGAAACACTGTGGCTGGGAGCTCATTTCCACATCCTAAGTTACATAAGTTGGTGATGCCCCTGGTACTGCAAAAGTTCATAGGCTGCGTTGACTACTTACCATCAGGCAGGCAGCTTGTTTGCCAGAGGTATAAACAATTTTTGTACAAAGAATATACTTTCCTGTACACAACACATCAGCAAACCCATTAATAATAATAATAATAATAATAATCGTGGACAAATTCACACAGTGCCTTCTAGCCCAAAGTAAGCAAAGCTTGTGTTATGGGTGCTAGATAACTGATGAACTACTTATATACTTGATTTTTAAATACATACTTATTATACATAGAACATCCAGACCCGTAACAGAAATTAAAATTCATCATTTCAATTTCTGCCCGGCCGGGAATCGAACCCGGGACCTCTTGCGTGGCAGACCGGCATGTTGACCATTGAACCATTCAATCCATACTCCCACATTATTATATTAAAAATAACCATCGCCAATGACGCAGCTACACGTAACCTGTCACGAACACGAGCACTTGGATTGAAATATGTTACGTTTTAATTGTAGACGTGCCAGCGTTTGGAGCTTGGAAATACAACTGCGAAATTGTGACCATTTTTGTTCGGACTTGTTTTAGTTTTCATCCAAATTGATAGGTTGCATCGTGACTGTTACCCAAAGGGCAATGGAGAGAGCTATGCTCGGAGTTTCTTTGCGCGATCGAGTCAGAAATGAGGAGATCCGCAAGCGAACCAAGGTCACCGACATAGCTCTAAGGATTGCCAGACTGAAGTGGCAGTGGGCAGGGCACATAGCTCGAAGAACAGATGGCCGATGGGGCAGTAAAGTTCTCGAGTGGCGACCACGTACCGGTAGACGCAGCGTGGGTAGGCCTCCTACAAGGTGGTTCGACGACATTGTAAGGATCGCAGGTACCAGCTGGATGCGGAAAGCACAGGACCGGTCTTTGTGGAGATCTCTGGGGGAGGCCTTTGCCAAGCAGTGGGCGTCTTCTGGCTGATATGATGTGATGATGATGATCGTGATTGCAACAATTCCCTGATTTCAATTATTGAAATTGTTACTTGCGTGACCAATCAACCACTCAGGTCGTCCAATACATGTATTACAGTAAAGAAAAGCCGAAAGCACCCGTGCGGTAAAGAAAAGCCGACCCGCTAGTGCGATTCTAAAACAACCTGTTTATTGCATTCCCAACCTGTTCCTTACAACCAAACTCAATTGTTTCCCCTACCTCCCGAAGCCTAATTAAAGCCACACACAAATAGAGGCAAGTACAACGGAACGCTACAACCTGTCCCAACTTATACGGGACGGGCAGGCGAGACGTTTCTTCCGAGTAATTAAGTTCCATAGTACTTAAGGGGAAGCTGCGAAGTAGATATTGCAGGTTAATGTGTAAACTATGTGTGTGTGTGTCATCGGCCGCATTGTGACCAGGTGAGATGGCGGTCTAATAAATGAAATAAATTAATAATCGTGAACAAATTCACACAGCGCCATTTAGCCCCAAAGTAAGCAAAGCTTGTGTTATGGGTGCTAGATAACTGATAAACTACTTATATACTTTTTTTTAATACATACTTGTTATACCCAGACCCGTAACAGAAATTAAAATTCATTATTTCAATTTCTGCCCGGCCGGGAATCGAACCCGGGATCTCTTGCGAGGCATGTTGAACTGAACCACTGAACCACTCAGGTCGTCAAAAATGCCTAGATAGTCAAATTTTTTGTTTATGAGCCGTCGATATTCTACTCCAGGGCAAAGATCTCTCTCCCAGTTTTCCACTTAGACTTATTTGTTGCCAGGTCTCTCCACTTTTTCGTATAAAAAAATCACGTACAGTTTACAGGGTTTGTGTGTGTTGCCAACTAAAAATGCAAAATTTTGTACTAAAAAATTTGTTGCACTTTGGATGACCCTCCCGATGAAAAGAAAGAAGTTGGCGTAGATTATTAAAGCGATTTTGATAATTATTATTGCCGTTTTCACTAAACTTAGGAATCAGTTAAGTTCTTTCTTGTTTCAATTTGAACGTTGCTAATTGGCTAAAAACTAGTAAAGACGGAAAATACCCATAAATATGTTTATTAAAGAGCGTTGTAGTCTAATGGTTAAGTGGTCCGACTCGTAAGTTAGAGACACCGAGTTCGAATCCCAGTAGCGCCAGGTACTCTTTTCTTCTTTCTATTTGCAATATGCTCTTACGGTGAGCTCTTATTTGAAAACATCGTGATGAAACCTGCGTATTTAGGCGACTGAATATGTAACCATGATCCAATTTGGTCAGGTTCCCCTGGTAGCAGGGTGATGGAGGTCAGATGGCAGTCGCTCCACTGTAATAACCTGATCTGTCAAATCCTGGATCATGGTCAAGGCGGACCCCGGGCTCTCGTGCAAGAGAGCACAACCGGGACATTAACGCCAAAATATGATTATTTATTTTTATTTTTAACAATATTTTGAAGTGGATGGTGCCCATAAGGCTGGCTGCATATCCTTGTTGGATGGCTATTGTTATGCGTTGGCTAAGGAGTGAGCCAGCCCAGCGTCACCAGTGGAGGGTATTGTCTTTATTTTTAATTTAGAGAAAAGATATACTTAGCTTCAGCGTCCCAGGGTGTCAATGTTCCCACGGCAAATGCCGCAAGGCAACGCATTAGTAGCGTTTGTCTGTTGTCTGCCGTATAACATAAAAAAATAAACAATTATCAGTATATGTTGAATTGTAGTGTAGTCATGAGGACTACAATACTATGATTGCATTTCGTGGTTCTTAACCAAACTCTGTGTATAAATTACTTGCCTTTTCGTTAGTGAAAATGTAGATCGTGACTAGGTTCCTAACATTTTGTGCTACGGTACCAAACCTGTACGATCAGTGATTAGGTTGTTATAAACAATTAAAATAACGATATTTTTATTTTTATTATTTACTCTCAGTGAGCCTAACCTAACCACCGGGCGTACAATTTGGTATCATCGTAAAAAATGTTAGAAATTGTTGGCCAAATCTGAAAATTATTTTACTTTTTTTCTGTTTACACTTTCAGCTATTCAGGCCAAAATAAATGGCCCTTTCTTGAAGAGCTAGGCCTTAAATAACCTCTACAAGTTGCTAAGAGCAATCACTTACATGCTAATGTTGGAATGTAGAGCAGCCTCGGTGAACGACATTGCTATGATACCTACTCTACGCGTTATACTCGTACGATTCGTAAAGCAAACTCTATGTGTTGTAGAGATTCGAAAAGCCTTTTCGACCTCAAACCTTACCCAAAGACTTAGGGATGTTTTTCATACAATTCCATAAATACATACAAAAAGGAAAGGGAATTTTGCCTAGCGCAAAAAACCAAGAGTGTGCTGTTTGTAAACGGTTGGGAATTCAAAAAAGTGTGTGAAGCATATTTTGTAGATAATTCCAAAGGCTTTAATTTTATCATGAACCACATTCCCGAATGATGCACTGTTTTTGAGATATTTAAGAAAAACAAAAAATTTGACCTTTTGGGCCTCACATCAGACGTACCAAAGGTTCGTCATCATCATCAGATCAGGTGTATATTTTTAGTATGCATATTTAAGGGCTTCCTTTGGCTACCTTCCGTCTCCATCATCAGATCATCTAAATGGAACTTACATGAGTGTGCAAAATTTCAGATCAACCGGAAAATGGATAAAAATTTGCAAGATTTTATAACGGACAGACACGGTAACATGTGAAACTAAATGGAAGCTTGTAATAACTCTGTCTCCGAAAACCGGGAGATTGTCGTGCCTATAATTAAACTTCGTTAATACGTCATGGTACCAAGGTCGAGTGGCGACCTCTTTCAGCCTCCGAACCCCGTCCATTGTTGGGCCAAACTGTGGAGACGGCCTTCGTATAATTATGTTAACATGATTAATAGTCCTCATTATGGATCTACGCGTGTATTTTTTTTATACCACTAAGGTGGTAAACAAGCTTAGGGCCTCCCTGATGGTAAGCAGTCCCTGCAGCCTATGGACGTTTGCAATACCAGGGGCATCACCCATGCATTGCCGACCCCGTAAAAACCTTATCGTGTTTAGAAAGAGTTTTGGTGGACTGTAGGTTTAATTAAGGTTTGATTTATTGTGACTCTATGAATAGGTATGGAGTGGTTTTGTTGGTAGCACGGTTCTGGTAAAAATACGGACATATCTCTTTAATATTATCGGGTTTATTATCATGGTTAGTATTATTTTTAGCTCCATATTTCGACGCAGTTTTAATGTGTCGTGGTCACTCGTGTACAATAATAAACATAATACTAACAGTGGTGATAAACCCGATAAAATGTGCAATGAAAGTGTAGTGAATAACCACGAAAGTTAAAACTATAATATATCTCTCTAAAATCACGAGTGAATCATAAAAATTGCCGCCCATTTGTGTGTGTGTGTGGTTTGACAATGGCGTGACAGCGGGGTACAAAATCAAACTAAATGGCGGTGGATTGTCAGACCTTGTGTATTTACGTGAGTGTTAAGGTCGGAACAACAAAAGAAATCGTCCAAAACCACAAAATCACGCCATAAATTAAAGGACACACGATAATAAGAACCGTGAGGACCGTCAGTGTATTTTCTTCAGTAGTTTATCAGCGGAATGTGGCGTAAAAAAGTAAATAAAAATAATCATCTTGGCGTAAATGTCCCGATTATGCTCTAACACGAAGGCCCGCTGTATTCAACTAATGTACAAAACTCAAAAAAGAGTCATTGGAACATGGCCATAGCGGGATGAACCCGGTACCTCTAGCTTACGAGTCGGATAGCCTAACCGCTCGGCCACCGACACTCTTATGCATAAAACAGTGTAATCACATAATCTATCTCCAGCACTTACTCGAAGTAAAATTCGTGAGAGGCCGTCCTATTAGCAAAGAATATTGGGTATTACTTATATTTTGACAGTCAAAAAAGACGAGGGGTGCATTCAGTTGTGTTCAGAAATTCGGTAACGGAAAATCAACAATTACCATGTCCATCTCCACACTGAGGCAGCCCGCTGTAGGGCGCGTCCACGGTCACGAATCACTCACATTGTATACTTCATTAATAAAGACTCTAGTTTGCCCTCTCGTCCGCTAGCCTATTGATAGAGTACGCTTACTGGGCTCTTCCAGAACTTTCGAGTTGGCAACTTGTGTCGAAAAGATCAAATATTTTATTTCTCAACATTAGAGGCCTAGAGGCCAGAGTTGTAGCATTGTAAAGTATGGTTTTGATTCTAATAATTAAGAAGGAACTTTCTAATACTTCATTTTATTCTATTTATTAATAAAATAACTGTTTATTTGTTTATTAACAATTTAATTTCCTTATGTTTTTTCTTCAAGTAAGTTCAGACAATTGGTCTTAGGATTGATTAAATTACTACATGCGGACAACACAGACTGACACAGTTCATAATGCTACAGTGCAATGGGTACGGGACCTACACCCTTTGAGAAATGAATTTCTATTTTTAAATGATAATTTAATAAATTTATCTAGACTATTTAAAGACAACCACTGCACTCGATTTCCTTCGGTTGCAATTTTCTGTACGGGTGGACCGTCTAACCGTGTTACTCCTTAAATTAAAAAACGATGACAGAACCCACTTGTCTTTGAATTTTTAATGCGGAACATTTGCCCCCCCCCCCCCCTTCCATCATAGCTAAATCCCCCTCCCGTTTCTAGTCGCAAAGTTATGAACACTCCAAATGGAGCTATTTCTATGATCACTTTCATCGTTCCACTCCAGACATGAGAATCTGAAGCAAGTACTTTCATAATTAATCAAGCTATCTCGTGATTCTGCTCACGAAACTTTTGTAATATTTGAAATATTATAATAGACATTTGCGAACGGGAACTCCGCCTCGGAATCATTCGGAGGCATTCGAATAATACAATGTAATATGTCAGTATGTATGTTAACATATCTAGAGCGTAACTGATACTACCATAACTGAGCGGATGATACATTTGGAGGTGTATATGTTTTTATATACCACCGAAGTGGCAAATAAGCTTACGGCCTGCCTGATAGTAGCCGCCATTTTTTATTATTTAATTAAGTTAGACAAAACAATAAATATGACAAATCAATTAGTTTAAGCACTTGAATCTACTAAAGATTAAAATTTGATTTGATTTACTTAACCCTAGATCACTAACTTTATTTTTCGGCGCTTAATACCAACCCTCGTCGTTTCGACTACGGTATTTAATAAAGGGGGTTAAAGGGTAAAAATATAGTTTTTATTAGTAATGAAGTGTATTTATGTTATTTATTATATTTATATAACTAGTATTCAAATTATCAAATTATTAATGAAATAGCTCAATGAATGAGATCATAGTTTTCATGCCAAATTAACAATTGTAAGATTTTAAAGCTTATACCTAATAACATTTATAACGTATTACGGATAGAAATACTTTAAATTTAAAAAATAATGAATGTTAAAATCTAAAAACTAATACATTTGTGATGTTTCCCGCACGATTTGTTGCGCTTGATGCAATATGGAGATTTCCACAAAATGTAAGTCAAATAAAGTTATTCGATGGTAAATGATCATTTCAATGATAGTTTCATTGCTGCAGATAATGTAAATATGCCAATAAGGGCTCTAATTTCATAATACATCCATTGGTCTCTGAGTATTTTTTACATTGTTGTATTTTTGAATAATAATAAATAAATAAATAAATATTCGTGCACAAATTCACACAGCGCCATCTAGCCCCAAACTAAGCAAAGCTTGTACTATAGGTAACGTGTCTAGCGATAACTGATAAACTACTAAAATACTTTCAAATACATACTTATTATACATATGTATAATAAGTATGTTGTCTTCTATCTGAATGAAAAAATCTAAAAGAATGTTTTCTTTCTATCTCTACATTGTGATCTTCTTTCTCACTTCCTGATGAATTTTCGTTCTTGTAATAATATGTGGCGAATTATATCTAAAACAATTACTAATAAATAGCGTTGAAAATAAATAAAATACATCTACAACAGAAATAGGAACGCAAAAACACAATTGAAATAGTAAAAAAATCACGTAATTACTAACCTTCGTCGATGTGACGAGCCATGGTTGCTGGAATAGTGCTCACGGGCCCCCTACACTTAAATCACTCTCACACACACATCACAAGGGCAATCGGTCGACTGAGATTAGACAAAGTATGGAAAAAGTTCGATCGCGTGCTCAGGATTTTACGCGATTTTTAAAAGTCCGCGTCGTCGAATCGACGAAGGTTAGTAATCTAGGGTTAATGACAATGTAGGTTAATAAACTCGAGGGCGAATAACTTAGGTTTCATATAATAAAAATGCAGAATCGCAGGTGTATTGTCACTATGTGGACATAGATGAAATATAACCTAACCGACAGAAAAAGTCGGATAGCCTCCGACGAAGTTTACATATTCTCAAATATTTTCTAAACTGCTTAGCCGATTTTAATGAAATATAGCTAAGAACCATCTCGATTAAACTAGCTTTCAAATAGAGAAAACCGCATTCAAATCGGTGTATCCGTTCGGGAGTTACGATGACACAGACAGATACACAAAGTCACAGCTACACAGTTACACACGTCAAACTAATAACGCCCCTGTTTTTTCGTCGGTGTTTAGAAATACAGATCGGAAAACAACAATGCAAACAGTTTTTCTTGGCTGCTACGGCATATGGCGGAAAAGGCAGCGATATTCACCAGGTGGACTTCTCAGACTTGATACTTGTTCGATTTAAATTATTTTTAGATAATTAAAAAATTATAATAAAAAAAAAATATTCGTGAACCCAGACCCGCACAGAAATTAAAATTCATCATTTCAATTTCTGCCCGGCCGGGAATCGAACCCGGGACCTCTTGCGTGATAGACAGGCATGTTGACCATTGAATCACTCAGGTCGTCAATTAAAACTTGAGTTACGTTTCAATCTATGAAACGGCCAAGACATAGCAAAATGTAGAGTTGGTAGAGTTAGGGGTTGGCTCTACATGAGATCTGATCACTTTATCACAATGAAACCGTTATTGGCTTGCGAGGCTTAACAAACCAATTTAAAATGAAATGTTTTTAGTGGGATAACTTTGTATAACACACAGACAGAAATCCAGCGCTATGAGACATTCGCATAATCGCTGCGTATAAAAGCTAAGTGGGACCTTTTTGCACTGGACGCTGCGACATTTACAGTGCCTTGTGAATCAATGCAATGCACATGAGTAGATGCGTGAACTTATGTAGGTGTAAGTTCCATTAGTTACTGCAGATGGTGTATGTACTTACCTACGTAAGAAATTGCTTTTTAGATTTTTGTTTTATTTTTAACTTTTTTTATTTGTGTCGTGTCGTGGTGTATTGTGGCAATAAATATTCTTATTCTTATTATAGTAGCAACTTAGTTTTACATGAAGAGTTGGCCTTTTCGTGACCTGGATACGTCAATCTTATGGCGAATCCGACTCTGCCGGCTACTTATTCCTTCTAAGCTAGATCTGTTGTTTTCTAATACCGATTTGGGATTCAGGCCGCTCGCCGACAATTCTCAGTTTAACGCGGACTTCAGAAGCTTTCTTGGAATACTAAACGTTCCCAGACTTTGTCTTACTCTTTGCTGGCACGGCTCTGGAGGTTTGTGAGGCTACGTTTTGTATTAAAGCACTGTGTATAGAAAAAATAAGTTCTCAAATGATTTTTTTTTTATAACAAGCTTTTATCGCACGGTATAGTACCTACTCATGAAGACCATTCCAAAGAGCCCAAACACGATGAGGTTATCTTATTGCGTTCATTACTTCCTATGACCACTTTTCGAGTCCATTATCAGAACAGCTCTATGGTATATGTTATGGTTTAAATGTTTTAATTAGTAATGTTCCTTTGCCAATTATGTAACTATTACTGTGTCGTGGTGTGCTATGTGCAATAAATGTCTTTTCTTTCTTTCTAAATAAGGCATAAACAGAATAGCTCACAGGTATAAATCGTACACATCACCCAATAACGGGGAATGTGCCAATCGATTTAACTCATCTAGATTCCGTGGAGCTGTCTCACGGGGGTTCATTCTTCTCTGTTTAAATGAAAGGCAAGTGAAGCTCGCCCTTCGCTTTTGCATGTAAATGTTACTGTTTAGGGTTCGCTAATGCAAATGGGTGAAAAAGGGAGAAAATGTTTAAGGCTTTTCGATCTGGTGCCCACAGCACAATTCCGTCATCGCACCACCCCACGTGGGCTGGGTACTCATCCCCACTACGTAAACCCTCTGTTGGTCACCATGCGAAGGTTCGAAAGAACGTTTCTCGCTCGTACGATTCGGATGTGGAGTGAGCTCCCGGCCACAGTGTTTCCTTTGGACTATGACATGGGATCGTTCAAGAGGTATATTAGAGGTCTCTTCAGAGGCGGGCAACGCATTGGTGACTCCCCTGGTGTTGCTGATGTCCATAGGCGGCGGTGACCACTTTCCATCAGGTGGCCCGCTTGCCTGTTTGTCTGCTGAGTAACATAAAAAGAAATATATATAGCGAAGAGAGACTTGGAGAGAGTTAGAATTAGATCCCCGCATCTCATATTGGCGTTAATGCCCCGGTTGTGTTCTCCCGCAAGAGGGTCCGGAGTACAACTGCCAGGTTTTAAGCCGTTTTGGTTCAACCTCTATAATGCGCATGGTAAAACACAACAATGTGTGACGGAATTACAAAAATTAGAATTCCCCCATTGCCATTCTATTTTCGGGGCTCTAGGTATAGGTCAGCGTACCATCCCAGCTATGTTCTCGACATTCCACCTATGCGCACCCAGCGTTTTTCTAACTCTTTACTTATGCGAACGGCAACGGACTGGATCTAGCTGCCTCATGTTTTCCCTTAGCGCTACAACCTGGGTCACTTTAAGACAAGAGTGAATAGGTATTTAATAGACAGGTAAGCTCCACCGTAGACGGCACCTGCACTTAACAACAGGTGAGATGGCAGTAAAACACCTAATTATTTTGTATAAAAAAGTGATGATGGTTAAATCCCTGGCTGGTCTAATAAAAAAAGAGGTACGGAACAGTCGTCCTTTGATTACACTTTACGTTTTAAAGTCCTCTTTCGCTTCTGTTATTTTCCCCTAACCTACCTTACCCACGGCAGCCACTCGGCTAAATGCCTTCATTTCGCTTTGCATAACCTTTTTTTGTTGTTATTAAAAACTTGAGCCACGCAAAGCTTACAATTTCAACCAAGTTTCCTTTTTTATCATTTTTTTCCGGCTCCGTTGTTATTTTGTTTCTATTTCGTGTTGTTTTTGAATTTACGTGTCCACTTTGGTTTTATTTGATTGTTTGGGCGCTTAAAGCTTTTTCTATTTATTCTCGTTTTTTAACTACATTGTTTCATGCGCAATCTCTTTTTGATTAAACTAAGTAAACGACGAAACTAGGACTAAAAGAAATACTTGCAAAAATACTTCAAACTACAATTACGTTCCTAAAGAAAAAAGTAAAGATCTAAACAGTTATTTTGTATTTATGTAAAGACAACATCGTATATGTTATGGGCGACAGTTACCTCTTACCATGAGGTGCCAAATGTGTTCATTGGGCAAGACCTGTCTGGCTACGTGTAGTGTAGGGGTGTGTGTGTTTACTTTGGGGGGGGGGGGTGTACATTCCCTGTCAACTTCCATGCTTTAAAGAGGACTTTTTGATCCTTTCCTTTAAACACATTATAAAGTTACAAATTCACCAAGTTCTTGTTTAAAATATTTGCTAATCTAATACACTTCATAAATTGGTTCAATATGTTCAGTGATGTAACCATACAAATTTACTCCAAGTGATTGTAGTTCTCAGCATTTGATATTAATTTCAGCTTGATACCTCCTCGCGTTCCTGAGATAAAAGGGTCTTGACAGACGGACAACAAAGTAATCCTATTAGGCTCCGTTCTCTTTTTGAGGTACGGACCCTAAAAACAACTTGTGCAATGGGAGATTTTCCGAGAACCAATTAAAAATAAAAATAGTTCAAAAATTTTAATAGACGGCGTTGATTAGACACAATTCTCAAAAATAAATAAAATTGAGACTGTTAGAATACGAAAAAACATTCACAAATACAAATTACAACAATTCCAAAAAAATATTCTGTTTAGCGGGAAAATAAACAACACAGAATATAAACAAGAAAATTTAAATTTAGAATTTGAATTTTGAATTTGTTAAAGACATCTAGGTATTAAGCCTACATTTCGCCGTGTGCCGGCGCCCGACAAAAAATTAAAAAATATAATATAAGTGTTGCATAATGATTAAAAAGTTATTTTACGATACAGCTGTAATGAAAATAGTATGGGAAATGGTGTATCGAAAAGTAATTTTTTTAAATTTTATAGACTGGCGTGAAAAAGTGTATCCTTAAACGACTGTTTTCAAATATGAAATTGGAACATTACGCTATGAGTGTAGATAAATGTACATTAAATGACAGACGGTGCTTTCTTCTCAGAAAAGGTGCTAAAACTAAGTATATTTTCATGAAACACCTTTCCGAGTAACTTCGGTTACCAAATTCAATACTTGAGAATCCTGTCTAAGCAGCTCCATCTAGTGAGGCACGCCGTACTACAATTTTAGTAGATCTCTGAAAATCCCCCAGTCTCTTTTAGGCACGTTATGAGCACGTATACCTAAGCTGTGATTTCGTCTTCAAAAGATTCAATATAGATCCAGCAAATTTCACGCAGACGAAGTCGAGGCTAAAAGCTTGTAAAGTCAAAAAGCTTAAACATAATAATTAAGTAACTATTCAGGAGCTACGAACATCACGATCGACGATCGCAGCCTTCAAGTCAAAAACTGTAAAAGTTTCAGTATTGAAATAGTTTCGGCCGAAAATATTTGCAATATTTGCTTTATTATGGCGCGAGCTCGATACCCTAATATTTGGTTTAGATTAGGCACGTAACTTATACATTTTTAGTTACCCTGCGCTTTACGCTTGTGTTGTTTCATGATCCTTCAATATTTTTTATATAAAAATCTCCAGAGAAATTATTCCAGTAGCGATAAGCTTTCAATTCAATATATTTGCTACTAGCGGCCCGCCCCGGCTTCGCACGGGTAGTAAACCTTAACAAATTATACACCTGAACCTTCGTCATGAATCACGTTGTCTAAAACCGCACTATGTAGTCTGTGTGTGAATACCGCATGAAAATCCGTTTAGTAGTTCTTGAGTTTATCGCGTACAGACTGACAGTAAGACACGCCCACTTATAATATGAAGTAATTATATTATACTTAAGTATGTACTGAGTAGTGTCCCGTTACAAACAGGACACCATATTACGATCACAAAAGTTCCAACCGTCTCCTCAACCATTTTAGAGGGAAGGGGGCGACCCGGCTCCTGACGGCCGTATTTCTTGACATTGACTCCCCTCCCGTACGTATCCCGTGCTGCCTAGATAGCCGAGCGGACTGAGCGGCGAACACGCGACTTTTTTCTAATATTCACATTTTTAAACTCGTGATATCTTTCGAATGGAATGTCTGAATTGAATAATTCAAAAAGTTATATAAAGGTATTGAAGTAGTCGTGAATATGAAGTAATTGATTTTGATAAGGATTAATACCAAGGTACAAATAAAGAGCGTTTTTTAGCGGCGGCATTTCAATTAAATTTTCAAAATAAAAGAACACTTATTGTGACATAACTATAATAGTTAGACATATACTGTTGCGACACTTTTTGTAGATAATGATGTGTTCTGCAAAGTCGTAGTACATTATTTTGTTCTATCATCAATAGTTTTCGCAGCGCACGCGATGTAAGGAATTTTTTGGGTATTTTTCTACACCTTCGGTTACATTGTTCAAATTTTACCAAGGATCCCTAATTTTTTTCAAAATGAAATGTAGCCTATGTCAAATTGGAAGAATGTAGCATTCTATTGGTGAAAGAATTTTTTAAATCGGCCCAGTACTTTTTGAGCCTATTCATTACAAACATACAAACATACAAAAATAGGTACAAATCTTTCCTCTTTATAATATTAGTGTAGATGTAGATATGCTCTTACGGTGAGGGAAAATATCGTGATAAAATCTGCAAATTCAGGCAAGTTCATTTGTAACCATGATCCAATCTGATCTGGTTCCCCTGGTAGCATGGTCACGGAGGTTAGATGGTAGTCGCTCCACTGTAATTACTTGATCTGCCAATCCTGGATCATGGTCAAGGCGGACCCCGGGCCCTGCACAACGTGCACCGAGCACCTGCAAGCCGAGTACAACGGGGACATTTACACGATGATTATTTAGAGCGTCGATACGACGGCCTAATGTCTGGTGGGTACCTAGCAGCCAGACCAATCCACAAGTCACCGCCAACGTTGACGTTTGCGTAAAAAAAGGGAGCCACGGCACCTTGTGCCAATCCATAGACCAGCCCGTATTTGCGGATAACAGATAGCCTAGCTGAAGGAGGCAGAACGCCTCGAGCAGCTCCCCCTCCGTTCAAGAGCGAGATGACATCCCCAAATAAACCCCATTTTTTTGGCGGTGAAGGATAAGATAGCCGCCAATGTTGGCTTGCGAAGATGGTGAGAAGGTAGAAAAGGGTAATTACCCACTTGGCCGGGTGTTGTGACCAGGGCACCGATTCTGGTGTGCAATGCAGTTGTTATTATGTTGCAATGTAACTGTGATGTTACTATAACTACGTCGAGGTATCGAGTCAGTCCCAGCATCATCCCAGTTAAATTGCAGTTAAATCATTGTTCGACTTTTGATACGTTTTCGTTGACAGAATTGAAGGCAGTTTAACAACTAAGAAAGAAGCAACTTAGTAATTTATTTATTGGAGTACCAATAGCCATATAAAACCATAATGCAACTAAAGTACCAGAGAACGAATTGTGGAAAAGTTCGAACTCATGAAAGTTGCAACTCAACATCTGTCATTTGTCATGTCATGACAATCACACGTTTGACATGCGATGCAATTGTAATGTTACTGCAACTGAGACGATTTCCGTACCAGAATCGAAGCCCAGGGGACCAAGGGTTCAACAGTTGATCGTCGGAAGTTGTATATATGCCGTGGAAGTTGGCACATTTCTCTAGCGCGATGCAGGACGGTTAGCGCCATCTATGTGCGGATGCTTGCCAACCTTGTGTTCGTGTACTCGTAATGTGAGTATCGTTCAGTTTCCCTAGTGGAGCGATAGATGTCGCTACAGTACTCTCCCCGGAGACTGGAGGTCGATACCGAAGCGAGAAACGCTGAAGCTGACGTATGAAGCGTAGTCAGTCTGGCGATGCGGTGAGCAATGGCGTAGCTCTGGCGTGAGGTTGTGCTGTGAGCTGTGCCGAAGCGATGCTGTTCCCAAGTCTGCAGTGAGTCGAGACTGGGTGGGGACAGTGAGATGCCGCAGGTGACCGACCAGGAAGCACGCGTCCGTGCCGACTATGGTCAAGGCTGTGACTGCTGTGTGCGGGAGTCAGGTAGGGAAGACGTAAGGATCACGTCGGGGTCACCACTTTGGCGGTGAATGATAAGGTTGCCGTCAATGTTGGCAAGCGAAGATGGTGAGAAGGTAGAAAAGGGTGTGGAAAGGGAAAGGGTGGGCCACCTGGCCGGGTGTTGTGACCAGGGGACCAAGGGCCCAACAGTTAATCGTCGGAAGTTGTATATATGCCGTGGAAGTTGGCACATTTCTCTAGCGCGATGCAGGACGGTTAGCGCCATCTATGTGCGGATGCTTACCAACCTTGTGTTCGTGTACTCGTAATGTGAGTATCGTTGAGTTTCCCTAGTGGAGCGATAGATGTCGCTACAAAGGTCATATTTATTTTCTTCAATTTTAAATTCAGGGAGTGGTTTTCATTTTTTTATACCACTAACGGTATGGCCACTATGGCCTGCCTGATGGTAAGCAGTCACCGCAGTCTATGGACGTTTGCAATACTAGGTTTGGAACTACATGTTGTACTCTCCAGGGAAAACCTCTCCAGGTAGTTCGTTCCACAACCCTAGTGTGCGTGGGAGAAAGTTCCTTTGAAACCGCACAGTTCGCGACCAATTTGGCTTTGCTTAGAACTTTCTTGAGCAAGAGCGCTTGCTGAAGCCTTGGTTTAATTGGTCTGTCACTCCGACCCAATCAGATAGCCGCGAAGAGGGGAACGACGATATTGGTTGATTAATTATTTATCGCCAAAAGTATTTGTAACCCGCGACGAAAAGTGTTAGTTTGACGTGTGTATGTGTGTATCTGTCTGTAGCATCGAAGCCTCGGATCGAATTGACCGAGTTCAATGCAGTTTTCTTTATTTGAAAGACAAAAAACGGTGACTATAGCACAGGAGTTTCTTCTCCTATTTTAGTTTCCAGATTTTTGATGTAACCACATACAAATACTGTTATGAGCTTATAAGTATAGACTTAAGAATACCCTGTATAAGTATTTACACAAATAAATATTATTTTTATTATTATAATTTATTCTTAGCTTTATTTCTCATAAAATCAGTGCAGTAGTTCAGAAAGTATTTGAGTATATGTAATTCGGTCAAGGGTTATCCGAGTTTTTTGTCAGGTTTTTTCAGTCAGGTTTGTTATTTAAATACTACATTGCACAAATTTTAAAGCCATCGAGGCTTTATATAGCAGTCAACAAGTTTTCCATTCAGAAAGTAAGTGAGTGAGTGGGTGGCTCCCCCTGTGGTGGGTGACGGTGGGTGGGATAGTTAGTTTCCGACTATTGTGTATTTAACAGTTGGAAACTAAGCGGAGTGGTGTCCGACAGAGTCGTAATAATAATATGTTTGGACAAATTCACAAAGCTTTAGCCCCAAAGTAAGCAAAGCTAGTGTTATGGGTGTTTTTTTTTGCTCCTAACGCAAAGGAAATGGGCACCCTCCGGTAGTGGTTGGGAGCGAGGAGGTGAACTCCCATGAGTATCAGCCGGCCGGCCGGTCTGGTTATGCACGACTCGCCAAAAAAGGGACCTAGGCGCCTACGCGCTAACCAGCCCCTGGGAGCACCTGTAGCCGGGAAGGCTTTTCAGGTTTCATCGGAAGCGACACCCCGTGGGGACGGGGTGCGCACAGCGTCACTCCTTACGGAACATACGCTGGAGAAATGATAGCTAGACGAGAGATCGGGATTGGGGCCTACGGGGGCCGCTGAAATGGCAGTGAGTATTATGGGTGTTAGATAACTGGTAAACCACTTATATTTTATTTATTGCTTTTACTTTTTTTTTAAATATACTTATTATACATACACGTACCAGGAATTAAAATACATCTTTTCAATTTCTACTCGGCCGGAAATCGAGCCCGGGACGTCTGCATGGCGACCGGCATGTCAACCAAGTAAACCATTTAGGTAGTCCGAGTAGAATAGCACCAACCCCTTACACTCGTGGGTGTCGTACAAGGCGACTAATGATTCCGAGACACAAAATCTGAAATTCTCCATAGGCTGGAAAATGGGCAGCAGCGTTTTCCATTGTTATTTTTATAACACTGCGATCTCCAACCCGCCTGCAAAGCGTGGATGGCAATAATCTCCCCTTTTGTGGGAGAAGCCCTAAGTCCTGCAGTGGACTGTTATGGGCTGTGATGATGATATATTTAACAGTGTAAAAGATATTTTTTTATAAATATTGTTACCTATATAAATAAAACATCATCTTGGCGTTAATGTCCTGGTTGTTCTCTCGCGCACGAGGGCCCGGGGTCCACCTTGACCATGATCCAGGATTTGGCAGATCAGGTAATTGCAGTGGAGCGACTGCCATGTCCATGACCCTGCTACCAGGGGAATTTGACCTGATTGGATCATGGTTACACATTCAGTCGCCTGAATGTTTAGGTTTCATAACGATGTTTTCCCTCACCGTAAGAGCATCGGTTAGTATTCAACTTATGTACATTACTCAGAAAAGAGTAATTGGTCCAAGGCCACAGTGGGATTCAACGAGTCGGATATCCTAACTTCTAAGCCACCGACTTACATTGTTTAATACAGAAAATATAACTTAAAGCTACAACTATACTAAATAAATAGGCAAACTCATTACAATATCAGAAAAAGAAATATCAGAGTTTCCAGCAAAGGCTGTATCCTGCATGGCATTTGAAAACGGTGTATTCCTGGCACGGCCCGGTGGAACGTACCATTCTGTTTATATTATTGCAAATGGCCGCTGTATCTTGCTCTGCAATTCCTTAATATTACGGTTAGTTCAATTGAAGCCACATCTTTTTCCTACCTGTAGGGAGCATCGATGACCCGGTGGTTAGGGTATTCACTCGTAAGCGAGAAGTATCGGGTTCGTATCCCGCTGCCGCCATGTTTTTTTAGTTATCTACATTCGTTGAATTCTAACCAATGCCCTTACAGTCAGGGAAAACATCGTTATGAAACCTGCACGTTCGGGTGACCCAGATTCCCCTGATAGCAGGGTCACGAACGTTACATGGCAGTCACCCCACTGTAACTATTTGATCTACCAAATGCTGGATAAACGCGGACCCCGAGCCCTCGTGCGTGCGAGCACGGGACATTTACGCGATGATTATTCAGAGCGTCGGTAGCCTAATGGATAGTGGGTTTGACTCGTTAGCGAGAGTACCCCGAGTCCGATCCCCAGTTATGCTATTTTGACGGTAATGTGGAGGAGAGAATTCCAGCCGCCAATGTTGGCAAGCGAAGATGGAGAAGGTGGAAAAGGGTAATTACCCACCTGGCCGAGTTGCTGTGACCAGGGGACCGAAGTCCAATGGACGCTCTTTGGATCTTGTATATAAGCGTTGTAGATGGAACACTCCGTTAGCGCGATGTAGATTTGACAGTTGCTGTCATGCTGATTTGTCTTGCCAACTCGTGTGTGCGAGCTCTCTTTGGTTCACTATGGAGATCGCTACACTATTGTTTTTGAACAATAACCGATGCTATTACGAGAGGGAAAACATCGTCGCTAAATGAATTTACTTCTCATTTTATTTTATTTATTTGAGACAGAAAACAGTTACATATTATAGGTAGATATGTAGCATAGATAACTTCAATATGATAATATGTAACGACAGTATCCACAGAGTAGTTAACAGAAGTCAGGGTACTTACAAATTAACAGAAATTAACGGAAAAAGCCACCCGACGCTCCACAAACCTATGTAATTATTTTGTAACTTTCTTTCAAACTACTAAAATATGAGACTGAAGCGCAAAATAAACGATGTAACAAATATATATATCGGTTTACGTGTTACATTAGTTATGTAGTATTTAACAGCGATTTCACAATCATTATCATCAATCAATATTATCATCGTTCTAGCGCTCATCCCGGCAACTGCCAGCTTTCATACCCATTCCTCTCCTCTTCGCCCGGTCTTCGGCATCTTCGAGTCGTAATTCGAACAGCGATTTAACAATCATCACAGCCCATAATAGTCCACTGCAGGACTTTGGGCCTCTCCCACAAAAGGGGAGGTTATTGC
Organism: Blastobasis lacticolella; assembly: GCA_905147135.1. NCBI lineage: Eukaryota > Metazoa > Arthropoda > Insecta > Lepidoptera > Blastobasidae > Blastobasis > Blastobasis lacticolella. Next base: position 14,818,306 of record LR990061.1, read on the forward strand.
CATAATCTCCACGCTTGGCAGGCGGGTTGGAGATCGCAGTGTTGCAAACATAAGAATGGAAAACGCTGCTACCCATTTTCCTGTTTTTGGAGACTCTAGATCTTTTGTCTCTAAACATTAGTCGCCTTGTACGACACCCACAAGTGTAAGGGGTTGGTGCTATTCTACTCTACCGGACACCACACGGCGATTTAACAATAGCGCTTTTTAATCATCCCACAAACAGCGCAAATACAGGGTGTTTCATAATACATGTATAAAGCCGTGAACTGGATAGAGTGCTAAACGTATTAAAACGATAGGTACAATTATTTTTTTCTTGCGTGGAATAGTAAGCGAGAAAATGACTATCGAACTTTTTCTTTTTCAATGTCGATAATCGACATTTTGAAAACGGAAGACCGCATCTCTAGAAATCAGTTGTAAAAGGTCACTCAAGTTCATAGTACTAGGCGCAATGGGATATTAAGGAGATCTAAATAAGCCGTTTTGTATTTTTTGGTTTGAGGGTTCTGTACAAAAAATATTGTAATCAATTATGATTTTAATTTAAAAGGTTCCTTCATAGTTTTTTCATAGGCTCCTGGTACTAGGCTTAAGGAGGTTGCTCTACTTTCATAGGGGTCGCACGCGGTTATTGAACTTCTCCTTCTAGGATCATCAACTTGAAATAGAGCTGCGCTTCAACGTAGTCGATATGGTTATTTTTCTTTAAAAACGAAGATTTTTTTATGAAAATTAAAATTCAATGTCTGGATAATATGAAGTCGCCAGTGTACTCTTTGCAAGCTATACTTTAACACCCTTTCGGCTTTATACATGTATTAAGTAACACCCTGTATATCCACAATCTGTTAACATTTTATAGTAAGAATATATATCTGACGGATCACGGTCAATAGTCTGGACTCATGTGGTCAATAGTACGGACTCATGACGATGAAAACGGAAGTGGGAGTGCGCCCTCTGGTGGGGCGTGCTGTCAGAGTCTCGACGGCACGACTCGGGCCGAGTGGCGGCCATTCTTGGCGCGACCGCCGCCGAGGAGTGACGCGTCTTGAAACTGTCTCCACATTTCCTTTGTTTACGTTTGAAGTTCGTTTATAGAAAGTGTTATTTACGTTTAAAAATAAAGTTATTTTAAAATCACCATTGAAATAAGAAAGTAAATTACCTCAACTGCCTACATTTGTAATACCGCTCTGAATTCTAGTGAAATTATAAGTGATGTGCAAAAATGAAATGGAATAAATGCAGTGGAGTAAATGTGAACCTTTTCTTTAATTTATCTGGACGAATACGACCTAATACTGATATCACCACCCTGATAACAATGATCCTGATACACCCCTTTCCTTCACGCGACGACATATCTATGAAACCTGCATATTCAGACGATTGAATGTGCAACCATGATTCAATCAAGACGGGTTCCCTTGTCAACAGGGTACCAGAGGTCAGGGTCAGGTGGCAGTCGCTCCATTTATATTACTTGATCTGCCAAATCCTGGATCATGGTCATTGCGAACCCCTGGCCCTTATGCACGAGAGCAAAACCGGTACATCAACGCCAAGATAAGTTGAGTCAAACGCAAGACCGCGACGTTCGGGATTGACGCCAAAAATCATACATAAAAATAATTACCGATGAACAGCCAACCTTTGTAAACTAACAAATCAATTTTATTTACGTAAACCAACAGCTTCTATTGCCATTTATCATCGTTACAGTTATTCCAGTTTGGTTATGAACAAAGAGATTGGAAAGTTAGCTACCTTCTTGCCACACTAATCATGAAGGTAGCTAACTTTCCAATCTCTTTGGTTATAAACTCCAAAGCATTTGTTTTGTACTGTTCACAGAGAATGGAATGCTAGCGACCTTCATGGTTATAGCAAAAAGGTCGCTAGCATTCCAATCACTTTGGTTAAATTCGTTTTCGCTTCCCTGCAACTACAATGTATTGCTATAATAAAAACAAAAAGTTTTTAAATCAAACACTTGATTATTTACATAGAGTTGGCTAAACTATAACTAAATTTGTATGTGCTATTTATGAACTTAGACAAAACTTTTGTTTGTTTACAACTGTTCAGTATTATTCTGATTGTGTTATAAATTTAGTACAAACTATTTAAATATTTGATTGAGATCAACTAGTTCTAATGAAGTTGGTTTTAGATTTTTTTGGTTAACAATCACAGCACAATTTTATATTGTATCCACCTGGTACCTGCTATCTTTACCAGGTCGTCGGTCAACCTTGTGAGTATCCTACCCACGCTGCGTTTTCCGGTACATGGTCGCCACTCGAGAACTTTACTGCCCTATCGGTCATCTGTTCTTCGTTACGATGCCTACGATAATGTTATTGACAGTAGAGATCTAATTATGTAGATAGAGACATCAAATAACTTGAATATATTCTGTTTGACATTTGCTGTTCACCAAACATAATTTGTATGTTCCTACAGGGCGTTCGAGAATAGATGAAAACAACACTGCTTCTCGTACCCAGTGGGTAGGTTCCCAGTAGGGTACGACTTGGAATAAATGGCTTATACGTACCCCCTAAAGCCACATATGCGTGAAACCGGTCGATGCTAAAACAACTAAGACGATGCCTTGAGAAATTTAAGATCTGTTTTGTTACAAAACAGTGTTAGGTGGCGCGGGCGAAAGAACGCGTTCGTTATACACTGCGGCGTATCCTAGGGCGATTTATATATCTAATGGTAGTTTATAAAAATGAGACAAACCATTAACAATTAACTTCCACGCGAAGATCCGAAAGAACGGTTCTCGCTCGTACGATTCGGATGTGGAATGAACTCCCAGCCACATGTTTCCTTTGGACTATGACATGGGATCCTTCAAGAGGTTGATTAGAGGTCCCCTTAGAGACGGGCAGCGCATTGGTGGCACCCCTAGTGTTGCTGATGTCCATAGGCGGCGGTGACCACGCACCATCAAGTAGCCGCATGCTTGTTTGTCTGCCGTATAACATTACAAAAGACTTCTCTGACATTTTATAATAAATACGCCCACTATAGTGCTTCAATCTCCTCCAAATTCTCATCAATAGTCCACATGATTAATAGTCCACTGCTGGACGTACGCCTCCTCCTAAGGATGCATTAAAATTTTCAGACAACCAAAACAGCTTCTATGTCAGCTTCGTTCATATACATTATTGGGTGAGTACACCACGAACATTAATTTCCTTGTCACTCGCCCTTCATACATATTATAACGGGGTAACTGACATTTATTACACGCAATATTGAGTTTCTGGAAATAATCCGTTTAATACTGACTTGGTATGAACCGACTGTTAATATAATACGACAATTATGTGAATGTGATGAGAATAAACATGGTCTAACATGGTAATTATGAATTTAAATTGTTACCTTTTCGGCATAGTGCCGATTGCTGCTTAAGTATTGTCAAACCCTGTGCATTATAGACATAGACATAGACGTAATTTTATTGGTGAAAAATTTTTACTAGTCATTATTTGTTGTTACCTAGGTACAATAGGCTATATACATAACATTAGATTAGGTCAGAGCATCCAAACATATTAATTTCGTATCTCTGTTACAATTAATCAAACATAAATAAGTCAATAATTTCAAATTAAATTTAAAAATAATAAACATGTCCATAAATAATCAATTTGTAAATGTCAGTAATAAAAATAGGCACGTTATTATTCAATTTGGTCGATCATTAATGTCAAATAAATATACAAATAATTATTGTAAATAATAATGAAAATAAATGTTTAATATCTATTCATGAATACTCATTACATTCGCGTGTACTGTAGCACCTCATACTTTTTGGACAAACGCTCTAACCGAACGAATTAGTTCCGACAAAGAGATCAACGACCGCTATTGCCAATCTTTTTGGCACGTAAGTACTATAACACCCAGTATTACGACAGGCAGTGACCATTTTATTCAGTTTCCTCCTTGAGTTGGGCCTATGGCCTGTCCGAGAGTTGACGCCAATCACTGCGCCGTATCCGACGGAATAACAGCACACAGGGTTGGATCCAGGGTGAGGAATTCACGAAAGCAGGTTAACCTTAAGTGCGTCGAAATATCGAGATACTCGAAAACAAAGATACGCAGTACGTAAGCAAATTTAAACATACTTTTAAAATGTGTGTTAATAACCATTATAGTTTTACATTAGTACCTACTTTGAACAACTTTATCGTAATAAAACTTTGTGCATCATACGCATCGTTAGAGTTCGTACAGACGCAGGTACACGATTTCTGTATGGTTTGTTCGAAACGTTTATGCAATTTTGGTTTCTACGATAAGGACTGAAAGCTTATTTTATTATTTGTAAACAGCGCCCGCATTGCCACCGCATAGTTATTGTGTCGCACCCGCACAGTCGTCGTGCCGCACCCGCATCGTCACCGCGACGTGTACATACGTGTTAATAATTTTTTTGTTAATCATTTTTATTTACTAAATTTTTTTTTATTAATATTAATATAAGAAATAAAACAGTGTATTGTACACAAGATAACTTATACAGAAAGTACAGATTAGTTACGGCACAACAGGCACTTCTTATCTCTAAAAGAAATATATTTCCCAGGACCCCCCGCCTGAATCCTGCACTGTCGGTAACTGGCTACGATTTGTATGCTACCCATTCGCCAAACTTTACTGCCGCCCTTCCTACTGCTAATTCCGATCCAACTGCGGTTTTAGTACTTTCATAAGCCCCTGCCTTATGCGCTTATCACACATTCCTGAATTCAGTGACTGAATTCAGAAACACAAAGCGTGAGAGCAAATCAAAGTGGAATGTACATCTACCATCAAAGTAACGTATATAAAGACTAAGGGGATAGAAAGATCATAGTCAATAGGTGATAATTTCCATCTTCGGCCGCATTGTCATTTGCCATTTGGTGAGATGGCGGTCGAATGACTGTCTAGTATAATTAAAAAAGAACTGTTACATGTACAAGACTGCCCCATTCCAATTCAAAGTAAGCACATTAAAATGTTTATAACACATGATATGGTTTTGAAAATATGTCCCTACTATGAATTGAATCCCCATTTCATCACCCCCAGTTATGCGGAAATTTTATCTATATTGACAATATTTCGTCCCCTTACTTTTCACTTGCTATCGCGACGTTTTTATCGCACACGTACAATATGTAGAAAGATTTCTCTTCTGAAATCTTTTGAACAGGCTTCCTCCAAGGCCGGCACCATATCCGCTCCCTTTGAACTGTTGAAGTCCTAGACGTCGGTGGCCGCTTTCCAACAGGTGGACCCTTTCTAGGCAATAAAAAGGTGGTCAAGTGCTAGTCGGACTCACACTCCGTGGGTTCCGTATATACTTGTAGGTATATAAATAGTTCGTCCATCAATTGAGCCACGAAGATTTTTAAGTTTTTTTGCGATTTTGATCGTAAAGAAAAATATTTTATGTGATAATTTATGTAGTAATAAACGGTCATATCATTTGATGGCGTTGACTTCAGAAGTTTGATATTTTCATTGCTCTAAGGGACATACTTTTACGCTCGCAAGGAAATCAAAACCTATAGGATACTTCCCGTTCACCTAGAATCATGAAATTTGTCAAGAAGCAATGCCACGTAGCATAAGTAAACGAATAAATCCAGACATCAAAGGCCGGCATCGCATCCGCTCGTGTTAGTTCCAAGTGCGCCTAGACGACGGTGTCCACTTTCTATAAGGTGGACCGACCTTCCGTGTGTCACTGAAGGCAATAAAAAATTAGTAAATTTGTAGTTTTATCACATAAAATATTTTTCTTTACGATCAAAATCGCAAAAAAAATACGAAATAATCTTCGTGGCTCAATTGATGGACGAACTATTTATATACCTACAAGTTTTTACGGAACCCTCGATGTGTGAGTCCGACTCGCACTTGACCACCTTTTTATTGCCTAGATATTGCCTATTTTTTGCACCTTTTTATTTACACCTTTTTATTGCCTACCTGTTGGAAAGCGGCCACCGACGTCTAGGACTTCAGCAACCCAAAGGGTGCGGATGCGGTGCCGGCCTTGGAGGAAGCCTGTTCAAAAGATTTCAGAAGAGAGATCTTTCTACATGTTGTACGTGTGCGGTAAAACCATCGCGATAGCATTTGAAAAGTAAGGGGAAGAAATATTGTCAATACAGAGAAAAGAGCTTGGCTAAAAAGTCATAGACAAAAAACCCAGAATCGCCAGCTACGAATGAATAAAAATTGGTTTACTATAGTTAACTCATTATGTTTTTAAAAAATGAGATATAATATAAAAGTTATTATACTGTATGAGAATCGTACCTACCAAACTCAAAGTAAAAAATGGTATGTAGGGACATTTTTTTCTTTCGTTCTTATCACCCCTGCATTATGCGTGACGACCTGAAATTAAATTATTCTATATGTTTGATGTACATATTATGAATATTATAACGGCATATATACAATTTCTGGTGACCCTGAGTTTTTTTTAGCCAAGATCTTTACGCATAATTTCCCCATTTCAATTCAAAGGACATATTTTCAAAACCATATCATGTGTTATAAAATTTTTAATGTGCTTTCTTTGAATTGGGATGGGGCAGTCTTGTACATGTAACAGTTCTTTTTTAATTATACTAGACAGTCATTCTACCGCCATCTCACCAAATGGCAAATAACAATGCGGCCGAAGATGGAAATTATCTCCTATTGACTATCTAGTCCTCTATCCTATCTTTCTATCCGCTTAGTCTTCATGTACGTTACTTTGATGGTAGCTGTATATGTCAAAATCTTTGATGCCAGGCATTCAGAATGTGCCTAGATGAAACATATTCCAACATCAGAGGGTACCAAACTAAACAGTTTATTTGCATAGTACTTACAACGTTTGCGAAACACGTCGCAGAATTAAATTCAAAGCGTCAAAACTCGCATGAGCAAACAAGTTGAGTGATAGTTCACCGTTGCGGTGGAGTAACTTTTTCAGAGTTGCTACCCTAGAATTTGCAAGCTAACTTTATCTGCAAAGCGTTTCCTGAAATGGTAAATACACGTATGATCATCACAGCCCATAACAGTCCACTGCAGGACTAAGAGCGTCTCCCACTAAGGGGCAGGATATTGCCATAATCTCCACGCTTGGCAGGCGAGTTCGAGATCGCAGTGTTGTAAATATAACAATGGAAAACCCTGCTGCCCATTTTCCAGCCTACAGAGTCACTAGATCTTTTGTCTCGAAAACATTAGTCGCCTTGTACGATACCCACGAGCGTAAGTTGGTGCTATTCCACACGGCATGTTCTAAGCGTTTACTGAAATGGTAAATATACGTATGATGTGGCAACATTATCCTCGAGAAAGAGTCGTAAATCCCAACAGCCCCATAGCACTTTACTCCCAGCGGTTACATTGCAGCGTTACGCGTTCAAAACAAAATTCATCCCTCGTTTTTATACGCACTAGGCGTCATTCGCTCATTTTTCCACGAATAAAAAGCAATCTGGCCACAATCTAGCCGCCTGTTTGGGGAGATTACCCCGAATAATGGGTAAAATTACCATTTTCTCGGTGTTTCTAGTGGCACGTGAGTGGAATAGATTTAGGACTCGAAAGGTCCCTGTAATGGGGTAGAATAGAAATGGATTCGGAGATCATGAAATGTTCCGGGCCTAGGTTTTGCTAAATAAACCTTAATTCTGTTTCGGATGGAAACAGGTCTACATTATTTAAGATTCACTGAAGCTGGAATTTTTATAGGGGAGACAAACAACTTGTGGAATAACAGATAAAAAAGTCCTTCTCTATTATATTTTATACGTTTACTTTAATAGTCGAGGCTGTACATTCAGAAATGCTTGGAATGCGATGCGATGTGGATATGAAAAGAAAACCATTTCACATTAGGTATTTCATATCATAGCACTCGTTTTTGCTGGTGTCTTATAATATTTCATATTACACAGAACTGAATGAAAATTGAGAGAATAACTGTCGTATCATCTAAATAAGCAAAGCGGCACAGAACTATGATAGGAGTAGACATGCCACAGTATAAATCTGTAGGCTGATTGCGTAACCCTGTTGCCAACAATTCTCTGATTTCAATAATTGAAATAGTTACTTTTGCGATTACGTATAATCGATTTCAAAGTTTGTTAGCAACTGAACCCATGAAATCGATGATACAGAATCGCAAAAGTAACAATTTTAATCATTGAAATCAGATAATTGTTGGCAACAGGGTCACGTAATTAGCCTACTGGTCTCAGTGGACTTCACTGTCCCTTTCGATGAAAACTTTGTAAATTAGACAATATGTTTAAAGCCCCAGTTCTTTTTGAGCAAATGCTTTTTAGTAGCATGTATGTATACCTACAAGCATGCTTATTTCAAGGCTTAGATTGAATTCCATAGTGGAAAAAGTGTGCCAGTTTTCAGCATGCTAATAGGCATGCACGTAGATTTGCATGATGTACAACTAAGGTGAAGATCACGCTTTTTAAAGCGTACTGCTTTTTGTTTAAACCAGGCACACGCAAGTAGTATCATACCAGTCGTAGTCCCATCCAAGGGCTTTGTCGATTGAATAATGTTATCTTGGGTACGTTGACAGTTTACTTAAAATCATCTAGATTGTTAGATAAAAGATAATCAATAAAAAACATGATTAAAAATATCATTTTATTAATGAAAATATCATTAACATTATTTTATTAAGTAATTATGACAATGATAACAATATCATTGCCTATGCGTGTACATAAATAGATTTCATTGTAAATTATCTTAAAAAGTCACAACTTCCTTACATTCTAACATACATCCTATGGCACGGGTGGCATCCCTACAATTTCTGAACTTACTCCATCCAACAAAATCAGTATCATCTGTTTAAACTGACTTATCTTATTTGGTGAACAAACAATGCCCAAAATCACGACTTGCCGTATAAATCACGCTACGTATATCGTGTATAGATGTCGAGACTTATAAAAGAAACACATAAAATGTGAATTTCAGCGAATACTGCTGCACATTACCCATTTAAATTCATAATTTCATTAACCAAATAAGACATTAGTCTGGAAAGATTATAAGTACATTCCCTATGCTTAATTTAATCTAGTATTTGGTCATTTTATTTTTGACATTTCGTTTTGGTACGTTTATTTTCAGAAGGCTTAATTTATAAAATGTCTTTTTATCTTAAGCGAAGTGAGAATGACCTAGGTCTTCCGCTGGGGACTTGATGAACAGTCTCGGGAGCCAATTGCCACCTCGTGACGGAATCTTTTCTTTCGAAGAGACGCAGTCGAAAATATAGTTTTTGCAATTAAAATTCCTGGGAGAGGCCCTTAGTCCTGCAGTGGACTGTTACGGGCTGTGATGATGATGATGAATTAAAATTGCAAAACAAGTATAATACAGTGTCTTAGTAATATATAATATTGGCCAAAGAGGTCAGATGGCAGTCGCTCCACTGAAATCACCTACTTGATCTGCCAAATCCTGGACCATAGTCATGCAAGACATCGGGCCGTCGCACGCGAAAGCACAACCGGGGTGGACAGAGTAGTTTATCGGTTAGTAATAGATGGAGAGATTGACGCCAAGGTGACCAGTATCTTTTATAACAATTTCTTAATAGTCAAAGACACTAACATAAACAATCATAGAAATTATGTTACTGAGCAATAGATTCCATATCTCTTACAAATAATTACACTTATCGACGATACGGACTTTAAGTATAAAATGGCAAGATTATCCAACATTCCTTTCTTCTAACATTCAGAAACACATTCCACTTCAATCACATGCGTATGCTTCTTCTTTTTATGGATCCCATCGAATTCATCATGGATCTCACTCAAAGTCCTGCCTTTACTCTCTGGTACGAAGAAGTACACAAATATCGCTCCAATCACACAGGTCACCGCAAAATGCCAAAGCGTCCACCCTGGTCTCACTTTCTCTACCAGATTCTGGTACAGCTTGGTGACTAAAAAGGCCAGGAACCAATGGACACCAGCGGTTATCGCCGTGGCTCTCCTCGTCAGATTCGGTGGGAACAACTCTCTTAACATCAACCAGGGTATAGGGCCTGCTCCAGCCGCATACAAACTCACAAATAAGCATAAAGAGAACAGAGGCACCCAAGGATTATTCTCAGCAACATTTGACGCTTTCAAGTGATAGTATATCGCTAAAGCCCCAAGACAGAGGAACATGGATAAAAATGATGTAATTAGTAACACACGTCTTCTAAGCCTCTTCAGTAATGATGTCGAGAAGTAAGTGGAAGTTACAAAGAAGAATCCTAGTATTATCGCAGCGCTTGGTGGGTTCAAATAATGAGGGAAAGTCTCGAAGATGTTCTCCGCGTAGAAAATGATAGGGTATATCCCGCTCAATTGTTGAAAGATCATGAGACCGAAAGAGACAACTAGAGGTTTTATTGTTATCCTCGTAGTGAAAAGCTGTTTAAAGGTCACTCTGGTCTTAGCTAGGCTTCTGAGGTTCTCCTTTATGCCAGCTACCTCTGCGTCGATATCATTGTCGATACCACGGAAGTATCGGAGTGCTGCTTTCGCTTCGCTGACCTTTCCTTGTGATATCAGATATGTGGGTGATTCCGGTAAGAACAGGAATGCGACGAAAAATGCTACCGGGACGCTTGAGCACAACACGCAGTACCAGGTTGTACTCTCTATCATACCTGGAACAAGTAGATAAAGGTAAAATTTAATTTCAAATTAAGGACATTTATTAAGTACCTACGAAATATAAAGTAATAGACGAGGACAGGAAAGCATACTAACATGAATATAGCATAAAAATTTATTTTAGTAATAAATCTGAACTAATAATAAATACAATGCAGGGAGTAAATTGGATATAGAACATAGGTGGAGCCTCGACCTACAGAGAATGGACATTGTCACTCTGTCAAATTTATAAAATCCACTCCCAAGAATATCCTCAAAGTTTCCCACATTCGCTAGAAAAAAATTCAGTTGTTTATGTAGTATCACATGAATAACTGTAAAGATATTTTCACGATATCTCTTAAATTATAGAAGATAATATGTATATGCTCCACAATTTTCTTTTCTGCATGACCGATGACGTCATTCGTCACTCTTGTAAACCTTATGACGAAATAAAGCACATACTTCATTGCGTTTGACATTTCATTCTAACAAAACGGATTATTGACGAACCTATAGAATCCTACGAGTGTCCGAAGTCCGACTCGTTATCGAAAGGTCCCAGTCGAATCCCACTGCCGCCAAGTACCAACGACTCTTTTCTGAGTTATGTACTTACGAGTGATGCTCTTACGGTGATGGAAAACATGGTGATAAAATCTTCACATTCAGGGCATTGAATGTGTAATGTAACCTTAATCCAAAGTGGTCAGGTTCCTCTATTAACAGTCGCTCTACTGTAATTACCTGATATGCAAAATCCTGGACCACGGTTAAAGCGAACCCTGGGCCCACGCGAGAGCCCAACCGTGACATTAACGTCAAGATCATAATTTTTTTATTACTCCTCTCGTCGTAAGCCGAAGACCGGGCGAAGTGGAGAAGAACCGGTAGGAAAGCGGACCCTGGCAGAGGCCAGGATAAGCGCTAGGAAGATGACGATGGTCAAGACTCACCAATAATGTATCCAAAGAGTACCCCACAAGCCAAGTAGACGTGGTATAAACTGGCCAGGGCTGGAAGAAGGTCACGTTCACTGACGTCCTCTACGTAAGGCGGTACACTCACGCTGAAGGCACCAACAGCTACGCCTCCAATGAACCTCCCAACGTATAAGCCGTATACGTTTGGACTGGAAAATTTGAAGGTGTTGTTGATGATATGGTTAATACATAATTATTGAAGCTCAAGAGTCGGGCTGTGTTGTGTCCAGCTAAGTAGAATAGCAAGAACCCCTTACACTCGTGGGTGTCGTACAAGGTGACTAATGTTTTCGAGGCAAAAGATCTAGAGTCTCCGTGGGGTGGTAAATGAGCAGCAGCTTTTTACATTGTTATATTTATAACATTGCGATCTCCAACCCGCCTGCTAAGCGTGGAGGGGCCCTAAGTCTTGCAGTTAAGGCAGTGATGATGATGAAGATACAGGCATGAGGAACCGCGGACCGCAGGGTCTCAGACCACCGCGGAGGGAGATGTGCGGGCGAAGGGAGCCCGCCCAGTACCACGGGACGCATTCGATACCAGACACGTAGCGGTGGACAATAACAATAATAAAGCGAGTGAAAGACCACTACCTGTCCCTGTCTAGTCCATAAGTTTTAGGTATATATTTGTATTGATATGTAGTAGTACTTAAGTGTATAAGTATGTATGTATTTATTGATATAATATATAAAAATTAGTCATATTCATATGTATTTTATAATTATTCATTAATTGTGCGCATCGTATCTGCATTTCTTAGCTAAACGTTTCCTTTCTGTAGGCCTGCTGGAAGAAATTTCTTTTAGAAATAAGTAGTGCCTGTTGTGTCAGTTATATCTATGTTATATCTCTGTATTTCTTTATTGTGTGCAATAAATTGTTAAATAAATAACCAACAAGCATTATTAATGTGCAGAGTTTAAAAAAAAATTTTGAAACTTGATAAAATGGTGATGATAAACGGTTCGGTAACAGTAGAGTTCAGTTACATCTATATCCGTTCCAGCGGGAAACACATTAAATTTTGATATAAATTAGGGCCTATGTGCTATTTTACATATTATTGCCAAATTTCATCAAAATCCAGTAAGTTCAGTAGTTTTGCCATGAAGAAGTATAAAACATCCATTCTTATATACTTTCGCATTTATTATATTAATGGGTGAATAAAATTAAAGAGACAAAAATACTCTGTCCTTTTCAATTGACATCACTTACCGGCATCACACACTACAACTACGACAGGTCTATGCACTTCATATGTTTACCTTATAAATCGTAAATGTTATGGGCGACAGTGACAGCTTACCATCAGGCGGATTCTCTGCTCGTTTGACACCGCGCAATTTAAAAAAAACCTTATATGTCACTTCAACTGAAAGATAGTTCACCACCCCACCTTGAAGCAACGAGTATCCAGGACACGACCAACGGTAACGCCAGGTACAGCAGCGTCTTCTTCCTACCGAAGTGCTCGGATATGAGACCAGCTGGTACCGCGCCAAACAATGCTCCTAAGCAGAGCAGAGATGCTGCCCAGGAGGCTTCGCACTCTGACATCTGAAAAATATTGAGTTTTAGGCTTTCTAGCAATTTGGTTGCGCGTCTGTCAGTCTTCTACAGGTTGCATTGCGGAGAGTGTGCGGAGCAGTTGCGCGACCTGATTCCGCCATCGGGAAACGTGATCAGGGCGAACGTTCCATCCCTATCTCGTGGAGCTTATAGCTATCCAGCACGAGCTCAATGGGATGAAAAAACTTGTGAGTCCGGCAGTTGAGCTCACCAGTTGTGTGAGCGGATACTAATGGACCCGGCGCATCTTCGTTCGCGTGGCTCCCTACCCTACCCTACCTCTACACATACACTACACCTACCCTACACATACCCTACACCTACTTAACCCCTACCTACCCTTTTTTCTTGCTTAAACTTCCTCTTGAATCACTTCATCCATTGCGTTGTTTAAGAGATCTGAGCGTACATAATACATTGGGACAGATGGCGGGAAACGACGTTTACATAATTTTATGAATGTAATATTATATGAATGTAAGAATTCTGATATAATCATAACACGTTAGCAACTAAAGCCATTAATAGAACAGCAATAACTCTATTTTGAGACCTCGATGACCCAGGACCAGACCTATGACCTCGACGGGTAAGTAACGACTGCCATAAACTAGATACAACAGATTTGTCAGCGTTTGCGATTGAGCACTTGATAAATTAGATAGATTTGTCTGGAAAAATCTGGGCTCAAGTTTTGGATAAGCAATGGGTATGTATTTGACGATATTTTCTACTTTTTCTAATATACGATGCAGAGTGGAAAAATCGTGTTCGATCTGACAGTTAGAAATTACCACATATCTGAAAATACAAGTATGTGGTCCACCTGAAACTCAGGTTACTCAGACAGGTTGCGTAAAAGTGAGTACGTACTAGAATAATATTTTTTACTGGCAATAATAAACTGTCAAGAGGAAATAACTTGACGCTATTAAGTAGTCCATTTAAGCCCTTTTAAGATAATGTACACCTTCTAAAGTTATTCGGTATTATGGCGATAGCGTTATTACGTATCAGTGTGTAGATAATTTCACAATGGTATGTTTTTCCGCCTCATTCCGTATTATGTATAAACGCATTGTTGACGATATTTATTTTCTGTCACAAAATACTACATGCTTCCGGTGTTGTTACATAAAACCTCACCTCAATTCCTGGTTAGCATTAATTCCTGGATAGAAATAAGTGCCTGAATCTGCCGATATCAGAAAAGAGGCCCCGTGGGCAACCCAAGAAGCGATGAGTTGAGATCCCGGAGTTGGATATGAGAGCCAACAGCTTACGACGTGAGGATGCCGAAGACCGGGCGAAGTGGGGAATATTAAGTAGGAAAGGGGACCCTGGCAGAGGCCGGGATAAGCGCTAGGGCGACGACGAATATGTTCTGAAATAAATTATTAATAAAATGTATTTTTATAAGTTCTCAATAACGAGTAGCTAAGATTATCCAAATTAGGATATCACAGAGATTCAGATAACATTTTTAAGTCCTTCCTAATCAAAACACAAGACCGAATGGCAACATTACTGCTTTCAATATTTCTTTCGAATTCCAGAGAGCAAAATTGCTAACGGCAAGAAAAGTGTTCGAAAGCATTGGCAGTACAGGTGCGTTGAGTTGGTAAACTTTTCGACATTCAATATTTATGGTCTGCCGAGAAAGTATTTACTTCCAGAAGTTCACATAGGTAGAGCGTGGGGTCAGTCCGATTTATTACTTCTAGCTCGTCCAGGATGGTATGGTTTGAACTAAATTGCATTTTGGATGGTGTGAATGAAAATTTCATGGACCATTCTTCTTCTTCTTATTGTGTCAAATGGGTTAGATCATTTTTGTTTGTAATTTTTCAGTGTAAAACTGTGAGACGCGGACGACACTGTCTGAGGCTTCAAATAGATCTTTGAGCGAACAGGAGTCTAGACAGGCCGGAACATTGAATAGGATATGCTGTAACTTCTGTTTGATTGGAAATCAATGAGCCGTTTTCAAAACTAGCTTCCTTGCAATTCCTATAGATGGCGCACCATAAGTGTGACTGTCATCATTCATTGCCTCAGAACAAATGAAGTGGTATTAAAACGCCAGTTACTATTTGTTAAAGTGCTACCATACAAATGTAAAGTCCTGTGGTTGAGCCCTGAGGAGCACTAACATCTAAAAACCGTGGAATTATCAGACATTAAGTAAATTGCATCGAAATAACTGTAAATTTCAATACCATGTAGCCTAGAGCTTATTATAACGTTTCAGTCATTAGGGCGCGCCATCTATGGGTATTGTAAGGAAGCTCCTTTTGATAACGGCTCATTAGGCGACGAGTAAACTATCGAGACAGTACGTTCCGACAAATGTTGGGACCAGGTCACACTGCAGCACGATGACGAATTTTTTTGCGTTACGTCGCCGCATCGTATTGCAAATAAATCCGTATTCACGAAAAATTTGTGATAATAACTGCGATAGTTTCATACATTAGGTAGCATAACTCAGCCAGCCTTCTGGGCACCTTTCAAATTCGGGGGACCTGGGTTAACTTTTGTATCTGTAGGTAAGTTACAAGGGTTTTTTGTTAGGCTAAGTTTTATTTTTGTAGTTGTTGTATTGTAACTTTCAAGGTGTTTTTCAATAATTAACATAGGTAGCTCCTTCTTTATATTCTTCACAGATCTCATATATGACGACCTGAGTGGTTCAGTGGTCAACATGCCGGTCTGCCACCCAAGAGGTCCCGGGCTCGATTCCCGGCCGGGCAGAAATTGAAATGATGAATTTTAATTTCTGTGACGGGTCTGGGTGTTCTATGTATAATAAATATGAATTTAAAAGTATATTAGTAGTTTATCAGTTATCTAGCACCCATAACACAAGCTTTGCTTACTTTGGGGCTAGATGGCGCTGTGTGAATTTGTCCACGATTTTTTTTATTTATATATTACTGGTCAGGCTTTATAGCGCATCAAACTTATCTGATCCGGTGACAGCGTCGCTGTTGTGGAATTGACATGACATGTCAATATGGCGACACTTAGTTCCAGCTTTGGCCACCGGGTCAGATTAATTTGCGGCACTCTACTTATTGAAGTATACTCACTGTCAGATGCGGATGGACTGAATGTGAATGCAATTCGGAGTCCTGAAACAATAAAATTATTTGTACCAATTTGTCACATTATTTAATTATTTTATAAAAATAACACTTGTAATTTTCTTTCTCTATTATTATTTTAGGAGCGTCGGTGGTTAAGGAGTCCGACTCGCAAGCGAGAGATACAGGGTTCGAGCCCCAGTACCGATGACTCTTTTCTGAGTTATGTACATTAGTTGATGCTCTGGCGGTGAGGGAAAACTGGACATTCAGGCGACTGAATCTGGTCAGGTTTTAATTGTAGTAGAATACCAAAAACGTGTAAAACTGCTACTGTGCTGCAACTGCGATCCAATTACTATTCAATCGAGTAACAGTAGCAGAATATCAAAAACGTGTCAAACTACCATTGAGCTGCTAATGCGATATAATAATTACAATGCAACTGAGTCATTAGTAAATTAGCAGACTTAAGGCCCTGCTTATTTGTCACGAAATCTATCTAAATACGACTCAGCGTGTTGGCTACGTTTATTTTTTCATTTATATAATCAAAAGTTCAACAGCAGATTTTATCTACTAAATTTGTGATGGTTGAAGTTTGAACTTTAAAAACAATTCGTCATAGCAAAATACTGTTTCATTCCCGCATCATTACGTCCATAATCCGACTAAATGCTCAAATACTTAATTAAATGCAAAATTGAAATTACACCAAAATCCTCAGCAAACAATCTGATGCTTTCAGCACTTTCCTTTGATCATACCGCTGACGTCAATTAGACGTACAACTTATCTTGTTCTTGTGTCAGCGTCGCTGTTGTACACGACAAAATGACATTTCAAAATGGCGACACTTAGTTCCACTTTTGGCCACGGGATTACAAAGTTTGTTACGTTAACAATGTCGAGCTGGCCTGTCATCGTTGAAACAAAACCTGCTACGAGAGCCAAAAAGGTTATTCGGACAAGTTTTGATCTCGTGCCAAGGGTAGTTAGCCGCACATGTCAGCTAGTAGGCCAGTATTGCGTTTGGTGGAGGCAGTGTTATGAAATTTATAACTATTTTCCGGAAATTGGATCCGGAAATTGCGCTGTAAATATTGTGTATTGCGTAAAATATTAGGTCCTTACATATGAAATTAGCGTTTTGGTATGGCGAAAATGACGGAAACTGGAATTTGATACGATTAAATTTTTCAATTTGTTATTCGAATTATAATGAAACTTTGTAGATATAATTGGTCAACATTAAGCTAATTGGTGCATATAATTTTATTGTGATATCTACTCCCTTCATAAAAAATATTCATAATTGCTTTTTAGGCAATTAAAATGATATTTTCAAACCCTTATAATAATTTAAAATATTTTTTATTTAATTTCAGAGACTTATCGCTATAATATACTCTATTAAGTATTAATTTTTATATATTATATACTTTCAATAAAACGCCAATATCAAAGATAAGGACCAATATATAGACATTTTCATACATGCTCATCAGTTTAGGCCACTCTTGGGTACTCTTGACCTGAACTATCTTTAAAATATCTCCAATTTGTATCAAACGGGACTCACACCCGACGTACCTTTTCGATTTGTTTTCCCGACGTTTACAAACCAAACAACAAACAACAAATCGAAAAGGTACGTTATGTGTGAGTCATAATATGTGTAAAGAACGCAAGTATAGTTTGAAACAAATATCTAAGATTTTATCACGACATTACGTTGTTCGTGTAAAATTAATATCGGTTAAATAGAATAATAATGCTCTAAACATGTTTCGAAGACATCTGTCTTACACGCCAAAGTTTTTTTTTATGGTATACGACAAGTAAACAGGCAAGCGGGCCACCTGATGGAAAGTGGTCACCGCCGCCTATGAACATCACCAACACCAGGGGAGTTACCAATTCATTGCCCGCCTCAGAAGTATTTTACAAATAATACCTTTTAAAGTACTAAATTACTTGGCCGCTACAATACCAAACCTTTCACTTAAAACATACCCTTAATTTTTACCTCGCACGCCCAACTAATTGGGCCTTGAACCCTGAAAAACGTTAAAATAAATAAAAACTACTTAGCGCATGTAAATCGCGCCAAGCCCCTACTAAATCACAACTTAGAGGGTATCCAAAGCTTTGCCAACGTGAAAAATGGCGGTAGTGCGGTAGTCGGTACAAAGTTTATGTACCGCAAACTGCAATGCGCATTTCAGTGTCACACGGTTCTTGTTTTCTCGTAGTTGGTGTATGTTTACTTTTGTGGGTAATTGACAGTGGGAAACATCCACGACTAATATAAAAATATGAATATTGGTGTTATAGAGAAAATATTTACTAAAGTAATAGAGGAGACACCGCAAGTATTTTCTTTGA
This sequence comes from Blastobasis lacticolella, assembly GCA_905147135.1. Classification (NCBI taxonomy): domain Eukaryota; kingdom Metazoa; phylum Arthropoda; class Insecta; order Lepidoptera; family Blastobasidae; genus Blastobasis; species Blastobasis lacticolella. The sequence goes on from LR990061.1 coordinate 14,837,089, forward strand.
ACCACGCTTTGCGGTCCATGGACAACAGTGGCTGCAGTCAGTTCTGAGACATTGCGCGACGCGGACCAATCTGACAGTGGCTTGGATATTCAAAAAAACGCCATCTTGTGCATTAAAAACTGTACGAACCATTCGAGGGCCAAAAGTAAAGAAAATGATAACATTTCATCGGTCATTCTATGACTTAGCAGCCTCCCCCCGCACCTCCCGCACGTGACAGGTTGGTACAATATTTTTGTTTGTGATGGCTGCTCTATTACGTTAGTAAATATTTTCTCTATGCTTGGTGTTAATGTCCCGGTTGTGCACTCCGACCATGACATTGCACATGACCATGACATGAATGGACCATAATCCGGGATTGGTCAGATCAGATAATTATAGTGGAACGACTGCCATCTGACCTCCGTGACCCCGCTACAAGGGGAACCTGACCATATTGGCTCATGGTAACACATTCGGTCGTCTGAAACTACAGGTTTCATCACGATGTTTTCCCTCACCGTAAGCGCATCGGTTAGCATTTAACATCAAAGAGTCATTAATATATGGCCGCAGTGAGATTCGAACCCGGTACTTCTCGCTTACGAGTCAGATACCTTAACCACACGGCTACCCAGTCCTATTACTATTGGCGAAGCGAGATTGCAAAAGCTCTTTCGCTGGGGAACCTGGAGACTGGTTTAACGGTCTCGAGAACCGATTGACGTCTCGTGATGGTATTACTTTAGAAGTAGATAACCCATCCATGGACTTACTACCCAAAGGGACTGCGCACTGCTTTGACTAAAACCGGGCAGAGCGAGAGTCACCATCGATAGTCCTTTGTCCCTTTCTAACAGTGTAAACACAATATTATTGGCATAATCACCGTCATTTTAAATTGACAAGTGTCATGTTTGGTGTTGCCATTATTGTAGAAATATATTTACCGTGAATTTTGTATTATTATGGGGTAATCCGTACAATCCGAAAAGTAGTTGTCATAATATTATTTATTTATTTATTTAAAACTTCATGCACATTACAGTACGATGGCGGACTTAAAGCTACGTAGCTTTTTCTACCAGTCAACCAGAGAACAATTACCAAAAATTACAAGGAATTAAAATACCTTTTGATCTACTGAACGTTTCTCCGACAAACGTCGAGTCTACATAATTATCAACCTACGACTTTTTGTTCCACATAACAGATAAAAGAGTTCGGTATTTATCCTACAACACTAGTTCCTAAAGAGAAGTGATAGTACTCGTCGATATCTACATTTCGGGTGACAGCTGTCAAACTTAAAACTGTCATCCAAAATGTAGATCTCAATGAGTACTATTATATTACTCTAGGAACTTGTGTTGTAAGACCAATCGTTTCCGAGTTACAACAGTTCTAAGTTTGACAGCTGCCATCCGAAATGTAGATCTCGACGAGCACTATTATTGCTCTTTAGGAACTAGTGTTCTAGCACCAATAGTTTAGGAGTTATTGCAGTTTTAAGTTTGACAGCTGTCATTCGAAATGTAGATCAACAAGTACTATAAATTCTCTATAGAAACAAGTATTTTAGGACCAATGGGTTCCATGTAGCAGGGAAACCTTGAGCTGGACCCTGGTGAAAATATGACCTTCAGATTGCACCCGGTCCGACTCTGCCTGGCCCTGATCGGTAGGTCGGTGTCCGCGCTAAGTAATAAAAGTAATTCGGAATTTGCATCAACCATGGTGGCAACACTGGAAAGGGACACAGGACTATCGATGGTGACTCTCGCTCTGCCCGGTTTTAGTCAAAGCAGTGCGCAGTCCCTTTGGGTAGTAAGTCCATGAACCCATCACATACTTAAGTACATAAGCCGGTAAGTAAGGTTTCCAGTGCTCCATGGGGTGGAGATTTGGGGAACCGTGGCTTTGGCAGTGGAGGGGCATTTGTCTTTTTGCTGCCAGAGCAACGTGTTATAGAGGTGGGCAACGCATTGGCGACACTCTTGGTGTTGCTAATGTCTATAGGCTGCGGTGACCACTTTCCAGCAGGTGGCCCGCTTGCCTGTTTGCCTACTGCATGACATAAAAAAAAAATACCTGGTCAAATTGCGGAGCGCGAAACAAGCCTATTAAAACTAAAATTTTTAAATGAAATACTTTATTCGGCTTGTGGTTTATAATTATCTTCACTAAACTTACCTAACGCGCTTATTATATCTGGCTAAATTCAGTAGCAAAAAGGGTGAGAACAAATCGAAGTGGAATGTATTGCTCATAGAATAAGATCCATTTTTGCATCACTTGTATTAGGTTACGCGTCGCACCGCTTTTCAAAAGGCGTGATACAAAAATTGACCTTATTTTATGAGCAGTACATTCCACTTAGATTTTCTCTTTCGCTTTTTGCTTTTGAATTTAGACGACTGAGTTTCGCCAAATGCAATAAGCGTATAAGTCGTAAAATCATATAAATCACTGCAACATTGTAAACCGTGACGCAAGCAAGTTCGTTATTGCGTCACCCTAATAAGCGGGAACAAAGGGAGCCTTATCGTTGTTGGAGCCTCTAGTAGCGCGGGTTAAGGGTGGTAACATAACTAGGTACAGTCGGCTGCAGAGAGATCTGACTCCGTTACCGTATATTTATTGTATGCTAGGAGGTATGCTATTTAATTATGCATGCAGTGTCAACATAGAGCCCAAACCGACGTCTACGACTTCTGCACGATTTGTCCGAAACGTTTATGCAATTTTGGTTTTTATAGTAATGACAGAGAGCTTATTTTATTATTTGTAAACAAACGCGCATCATGTTCCCCGTAAAGTAATCGTGTCACACCCGCACAGCCACAGCGTTGTGTGCGCTCTAACTGCACGTTTTCTGTCCGGTTGCTACGCGGTGACAATGCGGACATGACGCGTACGTGTTTACTGTCAGGTTTGTAAGCAGCGACGATTAAAAGAGACCTTATGGCAGAGAGGTACCCGGTTCGAATCCCGCTGCGACCTTACACAAAGGACTCTTTTCTAAGTTATGTACATTAGTTGAATTCAAACCGATGCTCTTACGGTGAGGGAAAACATCGTGATAAAACCTGCACATCAGGCGACTGAATGTGCAACCATAATCCAATCAGGTTCGCCTGGTAGCAGGGTCAGGGAGGTCAGATGGCGGTCGCTCCACTATAATTATCTGATCTACCAAATCCAGGATCATGGTCAGGGCGGACTCCGGGCCCTCGTGCGCGACAGCACAACCAGGGCATTAACACAATTTTTTTATACCACTAAAGTAGTAAACAAGCTTACGACCTGCCTGATGGAAAGCAGTCACCGCAGCCTAGAGACTTTGCAAAAAAAAAGATACAAATAATTACATTTCACTTTAAAAGTGCACAACCTCTTGTAAAATAAATATAAATATACATATATATACTTAAATAATAAGTGCAATGTCAAATACCTATTTAAGTACAAATTATGTTTATATAGCTCATATCTATATTGCTGTGCCCTTACGGGGTATCTTGTACTACTACCATCAATGTACTTGATTATGCAATAAAACTGAATTACTGAATTACTAAAACACCCTTAACTAAACACCGCCCTTAAACACCTTTATACCACTGCCGTCCAAATACATTCCTAATATTACAACACACACGCAATTAGCCTAAGAGCCGGGCGTTAATAACGGCCAAGCTGTCAAAACTCCGGAGAACCGGCAAGTTCGTGTATTGAATTACACGAAGGTATGGCCCGTTATTTGTAAGTTTTCGTTCCAATGGCGGCGCCTACGTACGACACATTTCGTCTGAGGACGAAACAATGAATTACAGTAGGTATTTTACGCAGTGACTATCGAGCAGACAGGTCACCTGATGGAAAGCGGTAACTGTCGCTTATAACATCGGTGATTCATACATTTAGGTCGCAGGCAACAAAATGTAGAACCGTAGGTGCGTTGTCACTGTAAGGACTAAGATGAAATGCATCATTCCTGTAATTGCGCTAGCTACCTTATTCTTAAAATCGGAACACAATAATGTAAGCATTGTTTCTTGGCGGCAGAAATAGATGAGGCGGTCGTATTCACCCAGGCGAACTCCTCAGGCTTGACAGAATCCTACCACCTGACTAAAAGTAATATAAAATCTAGTTCATTTGCTTCTGCGTTGTCTGCTTCGGGCTAAGGACTGACCGAGATCTAGGTTTGGGTGTCGGTGTCAGCTATTCTCGCGTAAAATAAGACCGACTCGGATAGTGATGACCTGAGTGGTTCAGTTGGTTAACATGCGCCGGTCGGCCACGCAGCGAGCGCGGATTCGAGAAATTGAAATTATGAATTTTAATTTTGGTTACGAATCTGGGTGTTGTATGTTTAATAAGTATTTATTTAAAAAATATTTATGTAGTCTTCCGGCACAAATAAAACAAGCTTTACCTAGTCTGGGGCTAGACGGCGCTGTGTGAATTGTCCATGTTTTAATCTCGGTATCGGTTAGAAACTAAACATTTTCAATATTTTTCCCATTTTAGAGAATAGGATGGAATAGGTTTCCCTTCTCGGTATCAGTCTCGGTCTAAGCCGAGAATCCATTTTTAAGACCCGTCCATTAATTACGTGACTTGATTTTTATTCTTTCAAAATGTGTGAAGTGGCTTTTCGACGTTTGTCGATCAGATTATTTCGATATTATTAGCAACGAATCCTCATAGTCCATCTTCCTCAAAACAATAGATTCACTTACGCCATACTTGACCGCACTTCTAAGTTACCACGAATATAACCATCCACTGTATACGTATTTCTTGCCAATTCAATTTTCCACTCACCCAGCGTTTGGGAGCGGAGTTGAAACAACGTTGTTTCTCCCTTAACTTCATAATTAATTTGCAAAGGGTCCAAGACAGTATTGACTTGTTAATTTAGCTCCTTTCTTCTTATTTGTGGTTGGAAGAAATGCAGACGTGGAAGTCCATCTTTGTAACGTATGATAGTATCTCTAATATATGCCTTTGCTCATATGTGTTCTTTGTTATTTAGTTTATTAATATTGTTATATTTTATGAGCAATAAAGTGTTTATCTATCTATCTATCTTATCCTATTTATACTCTACACCGCCGATATGACTAAAGGAATTAAATACTGTAAGTATCACATTTATGCGGACGATACGCATCTATGATATCTCCTTCAAACTAGGGAAAACGCGACCTGTTAAGTAAATACTGAAAGATTTGACAAAGCTGGGCGAGAGCGCGGCGATCGCGTACGGAGTACCGACGGGCTCAGTGTGCGGGCCTGTCGCCTATCTAATGCACGTGAACAGTATGAGCAGAGTCCTCCAGTGGTGCCGAGTGTATATGTATGCAGATGATACTTGTTTGGTTTGCTCAGGGGATAATGTAGACTCTGTGAACGAGAGACTTCAAGCAGATTTCAACAATCTGACTAAATGGGCTCACGATAACGGCATAATAATCAACCTCAGTAAGACAAAATGCATGCATATACACTCGACATACAATAAGAGGGGAGGCACTCCATATATTGTTGGGCATGGATACGACTGCTTACACAAGGGGATGACGGACTGTATATGTAAACAGATTGAGGCGGTTAGTAGTTATAAGTACCTGGGATTGACTATTGATAATCACTTTACGTGGAAAACACACATAGCTATTGTATGTAATAAGCTAAGATTGCTACTGGGAAAGTTTTACTACTTAAACCCGATTGTTAGCAGAGAAGTTTTATATATCCTCTATTTTGCGATGGCAGAGGCATTGTTATCTTACGGGCTGAGCTCCTATGGACGCACATTTAAAACATATTTGGATAAGATAAAGGAGTTGCAAATTCGTTTTGTTAAATTTCTGGTAAGCAAGAAAACTAAGGATGCTTGTAGGGGAAACTACGATAACCTTTTTCCGCATGTTGAAGTATTGCAGGTTCATCAAAGAGTGGTACTGCAGTTACTGTTGGAACAATTCAATTGTGATAAATTTAAGATACTGGTGACTTAACCTTATTACACGAGAGCGGTAGCCGATAAGAGATTAATCATCCCAGACAGACTGAACCAATATGGGGAAAGAACTAGAGCCTATTTGATACCCAAATTAACTAATGATCTGCCAAGGGAACTATGCAGTGAGCAATTGTCGAAGCCAGTGTTCAAGAAAAAGTTGAAAAGGCACTTACAGATGTGTACGTAGTGTTGTGTGGCGGTTGCTCAATGGGTCTACCCAAGTGGGTGGACCCATTGAGCAGCCGTCGCACGTATTCATACTCATGTGTCGCACCGTTGTATACCTTGGGACCCGTCCCGGGGTGTATAGTGGTGTAGTATATGGGTATGTAATGAACTATCTGTATGGCTCCACTTATTGTGTATGCACAGGATTACAAGTTGGTTGTGTAAGTAAAACTAAGTGATGAATTTGTTAACCAGTTGTAAGCGTTATCCGGATTGTATTACGAGAGAAACACCATTGCCAACAAACTGTTATGCAGTTTGGCAGGGTAACTATAAGCAGGACAGAATGTACGAAATATTGTAAGGATTAATAAATAAATAAAAAAAAATTTGCCCCGAAAAAGACACTATTGTACTGAATTCAAATAAGATTAAGTATGTGATTCTTGGATCTGACCGTCAGATTGAGGCAATTTTACGCACTGTGCTCGCTTTGGCGCGTACTTGGCGCACAAGTGGAGCGAGAGACTGAAGCGCGTAACCCATTAATGGATTCAAACCTTGATTTTGAAAATCATGCTATTCAAAAATTCTGCTCACAGAACGGCTGCTTTTCGTGGTAGTTTTAGATATGCAGCTACCAAATGTTGGAACAACTTGCCGCTTCCTCAAAATATCGTGAATGTGATGTAATTGGGTTAGTTCCCGTGTCAACAACACAGAGGTTAGATGGCAGTCGCTCCACTGTAATTACCTGATCTGCCAAATCCTGGATCATCAAGTTAAGGCGGATCCCGAGCCCACGCACGCAAGAGCACAAACAAGCTTACAGCCTGCCTGATGGTAAGCAGTTCCTACATCCTATGGACGTTTGCAATACGTTTATCGTTTCCTGTTGCGAAATAAAAAACAAAACTTAAAATGTTTTTAAAACTAGTTTCTTTACATACAATTTTAACTAATTTTCTCAGACATTAATTACATCCATTTCAAGAACTCCCAGCTTAACCCAGTTCATGCAATCCGAGAATTCCTCAAAGAAAATATCCTTTCAGAATAGTCAAGTATCCTCACAAAATAGTTCAGCAAAAGGCAAAGGCTGTGCACCCACTAAAGTATGCGCAGAGTGCCACCGGTGTACGTAGTAGCTTGCAGCAAACTTTGTATATGAGTTACGGACTTGTGCAGTTAGTTACCTTAATAAGTTTTACTGGATGTACAGCGTGTGGCCTAGGAGGGCGATAAATTAAAAGACGGGCAGGTGGCCATACCATAAATGAATTTTCAGTTCAGTTGAAGTGTCTGTAGAGCGACTAGTTTACTCGAGATATTACTGTTTGATACGTATTCTTCATCAGAAGGGTACTATCACCGTCAACATACTAGCCGTACTTATAGGTGCCGACTGGTATCGTACATGATGATAACAGGAGGCCTGGGCTTCGATTCTGGTACGGAAATCGTCTCAGTTGCAGTAACATTTCAATTGCATCGCATGTCAAACGTGTGACTGTTATTCAAATAACAGATGTTGAGTTGCAACTTTCATGAGTTCGAACTTTTTTCACAATTAGTTTTCTGGTACTTTAGTTGCATTATGGTTTTATGTAGCTGTTCGTACTCCAATAAATTAATTAATTACTAAGTTGCATCTTTCTTAGTTGTCAAACTGCCTTCAATTCTGTCAACGAAAACGTGTCAAAGGTCGTACAATGATTTAACTGCAATTTAACTGGGATGATGCTGTGACTGACTCGATACCTCGACGTAGTTTTAGTATCATCACAGTTACATTGCAACATAATAACAACTGCATTGCACACCAGAATCGGTACCCTGTCGCGGCATGACGCTCAGCTTGACAACTCTGGCCTCTTCGCATGTAGCCTCCACTGCCCATTGCACTAGACCCTAGAAACTCAAGACCTCAAGGACAGCAAATATGATGATTACGATTAATTTTCCTTCCTCTCCCACACATGGTGTCTCCTGTCTGCGCTAGGGTAGGGGTAGGGTAGTAGTTAGAGTAGGGGTAGGGTAGGGTAGGGTTGGAGTAAGATAGAGGTAAGGTAGTATAGGGTTGGGTAGGGGTAAGATAGTGGTAGGGTAGGGGTAAGGTAGTGGTAGGGTAGGGTTAAGGCAATGGTAGGATAGGGTAGGGGTAAGGTAGCGATAGGGAAGGGATAGGATAGAGTAGGGTGGTAGCGACTACCTACCACATACAGCATGTGTGATGCACGCTCACTTAAAAGTCTGTCTGGCGGTGGCGTGGGGGCCGGGTCGCTCTTTTCCCTCAAATATGGTTGAATTGGACGATGGCTGGGCCCTGCGTTATACTCGTGAACGGGTGCTGCCTTGGTGGACTGGCTTACTCTTGCTGTAGTTTTAGGTGGTTTTTTCTTAATTATACTAGACATACCTATATAATATAATATAGCGTTCCGGCTCTGCCTGGCATTGTCGAGCACGGTTCGGTTGGCGAGGGATACGTTTATCTACGGTCATAGGGCGGTCAGCGTGTCACTGTGTGTTTCCTTCCTACTTTCCTATCCCCCTCCTTTTTGACGATTGAAAGAGATATTTATTGTCCTAATCAATAAAGAAATTTTGAATTTTGAATTGAATTTGATGGTTTCCGGAAGACTTCGTATTTCAGCCGCTCGGAGTTGGTACTGTGAGGCCAAAAATTATTTGAAAATGACCAAAAAATCTCTCAAAAGTGTCCATAGGCTAGAAAATGGGCAACAGCTTTTTTCATTGTTATATATATGACACTGCGATCTCCAACCAACCAAGCGTTGAGATCATGGAAATAAAATACTCTTTGGTGGCCCTAAGTCCCGCAGTGGAGTATTATGGGCTGTGATGATGAACATACCGTCACGGGGTTCCAATCGGCTCTCCAGACTATTCAACCAGTCTCAGTGTCCCCAGAGGAAGACCTTGGTAACCTCGCTTCGCCAACAGCATTAGGAGGCACACGTGACGAACTTGTTGCGGTGCTGAATTGCGAATAGCTTCAAAACACGAAACGGTCACGCGTTCCCTTTTTTATCGGTCTCGCAAGCAAGCTGGAAGTAGACCAGAGCCACTTTAAAAAAATGGCTGCACAAAATATCTTTATTTTGTTACAGCAAGGCATCGCCTGTATCAAAGGAGCAGTTCAAACTTGTAAGTTGTTTGTACAAAAGCTGCGAAGACTCGCTTCTTGTTATATTATGAATGCAAGGTGCGGTTTTCATGGAAGGCTTCCAGACATGATTTTCGATGCGAACTTGTACTCTTGGGAGATCATACGCGATCCGAAAGTTGGGATGTTTGAATGTTTATTACTAGTTCGCGCAAAAACTACTGAACGGATCTTAACGAAGTTTGCCAACAATATAGCTTGGAATAAGAATAAGAATGACACTACAAAAAATAAACAAAGTTAAGCTTGGCCGTGGTGTGTGGTGTCCGGCAGAGTAGAATAGCACCAACCCCTTACACTTGTTGGTGTCGCACAAGACGACTAATGTTATCGAGGCAAAAGATCTAGAATCTCCGTAGGTTGCAAAATGGGCAGCAACGTATTCCATTGTTATATTTATAACACTGCGATCTCTGACCTGCCTACCAAGCGTAGAGATTATGGCAATAACCTCACCTTTCGTGGTAAAGCTCCTAAGTCCTGCAGTGGACTGCTATGGGCTGTGGTGATGATGATTTTAGCTTATAGCTCTGAATTGCATATAGGCTTTAATTTATACCGAAATTCAATGTGGTTCCCGCGGAAACGAGTCTGAAACGTTTCAACAAAATTTTACGCAGACGTCGTATCGGGCAAAAGCTACTCTACAATAAACATCTTCTAGCATTACCTCTTGTAATAATTGTTTCTTTCTTATTTCGTGTACAATAAAGAATACAATACCTAAAGAAATGTCTAACTAAATTAACTGACAACGTTTCAGGAGTTTCCGCGAAGCATGTGCATGATCAACCCAAACTTTAATCCATCAAAGGCATAATCCAAATTTTCCCGAAGCCAAAACTTTCCGACCAGCCTTTGTTCCCTAACTCAAAGATATTACTAAATCCACTGATGAAAAATACCCAACTGGGCCGCTCAAAAATATTTACAGCTAAACTTAATTTAAGTAAACTCACTTCTCTTCATAGGTACTTAGTATCCATCAACTCCTAAGTAATCTTTGACTTAGGAATTTATACCGCAGTTAGTTTTTTCTCGGTGCAAACGGGCGTTTACTAGGACGCTTAGTTTTGTCGGCTTTTTACAGAACAAGCCGACTAAACGCAGGTTCCGTAGCGAAGTCTATGTAAGCCAGACTGAAGTGGTATGAGTGTGGGTAGTCGATTGTCGATTGGATGAAGTTTTGAGTCTCTCCTTTATATATACCCGCTACCTACTCGCTCGTGGTCATAACCTACATCATCATCACAGCCCACAACAGTCCACTACAGGACTTTGGGCCTCTCGCACGACTGGGGAGGATATTGCCCTAATCTCCACGCATGGCAGGCGGGTTGGAGATCGCTTGAGCTTAATCTTGCGGTGTCAAAACTTTAAAAGAGTAATTGGTACATGAAGGCGCTGGGGTTAGAACACAGTGCTTAAATCTGTTTCCGGAAAAAGATCTCGCGGAAGGCCTAAAAAGCAACGGATTGTCATCGCTTAGTCACATGCAACAGTCAACGGCTTTTGAAACGAGGATGCCGAAGACCGGGTGAAGTGGTTGAGAAAGAGTAGGAAAGCGGACATTACCTGAAGACGAGATTGAGCGATGATTTAGAATGATTGATAATTTAGAGTTCTTCATAACCATCTACCTGCCCTTATCTCACCAGATGAGGTCGGGACATGAATCATATTTTTATTACATCTTACTGGGCTGACATTTTACCTGTACCTCACCTGATGAGATGGCCGAAGATGAAGCATGCTTGTTCCGAAACAGCTTATTCACTGGCCTTCATAACACATGATAACACAGATGTACAGTCTAAAGTAAGAGCTTTGTCGTAGAGGCAAAATGTCATTTAAAACGCAGCGTTTCAAAAACGCTCGTCTACCCCTACCAAGGCACGGACCGCAGGGTTAATTTATAGGCGGTCGCTAATGAAAACATTATTTATGGCCCTACCCTTATAAATACACCCGTCCCGCTCACTCCTCCCGCTGTACAAACATTCCATCCCTCTCCTTCAAACGGTAGTAATTACCATTGCGAGTATGGAAGGTGTAGGTGATATAATTTGGATTTTTGATGTTTATATTCCTCTGGCAGAGATTAATGTGTTGTTCTTTGTAGAAATGTTAATAACAACTAGCTTTGGGAGTACCTTTATATGGGAATTATGGGCTTTTGGGAATACCCACTGTTAAGTCACCACGCGAAGGTTCGAAAGAACGTTTCTCGCGTGTACGATTCAGATGTGGAATGAGCTCCCAGCCGCAGTATTTCCTTTGGACTATGATATGGGAACGTTCAAGAGGTATATTAGAGGTCGTTTTAGAGGCGGGCAACACATTGGTAGCTCCCCTGGTGTTGCTGATGTCCATAGGCGGCGGTGACCACATTCCATCAGGTGGCCGGCTTGCCAGTTTGTCTGCCGTATAACATAAAAAAAAATGAAAATACAGTTTGTTTTAGTTATTTCCACAGTATTATGACCTAATGGCATACTGCTGTGGGGACACGCCGCCGACTGACAAAATATATTTGTACTGCAGAAAGGGCTATAAGCAGGATTTACTAATGGAGACCTAGAACTTTACTAAGAGATAAATTCAAGAATATTGACATTATGATGTGGGAACTTTATCATATTCATAAAAATATACTTACACTTGTTTATGAAGAATATAAATAAAAATAAAATATAATAAATAAAATATTCGTGGACAAATTCACACAGCGCCATCTAGCCCCAAACTAAGCAAAGCTTGTGCTATGGGTGCTAGATAACTGATATACTACTTAAATACTTATTAAATACAAACTTATTATACAAAGAACACCCAGACCCGTAACAGAAATTAAAATTCATCATTTCAATTTCTGCCCGGCCGGGAGTCGAACCCGGGACCTCTTACGGTATCTAGTTATGTTCATAACATTAATACTAAAAATAAAGATAAGCTTGTTGGAAGTGCTTGTCGTCTAACCAAAGTCCACAAATAATTTATGGGTCAATGCGCACGCTTTTCCAACCGATATACAGAATTAATAATATAATAAATACTTTATCATAAAAATATGTAGGCGTGGTGTGGATTGAAAGATATATTTAACGTCCTTCCCAATAAAAAAAAAGGAATTTTTAAATAGAAGCGGTAATAAGGTACGGTAAAGCAGGCAATGTTTGTTTGACAAAGTTAAATAACTATAGTCTTGCTGCCTAAAGCTTTTGACCAAAATTTAAAATAAACTTAAAATAAAAATAAATAAATAAATAAACTTTGATGTTCTACCAGACTTATTTAGACAAATATGGGTCTCAAAAATTTTGTAGTGGGCCGGTAAAGCTGAAGGGAGTGGTTTACAAGGCAACGAGTACTGCAACAAGTAATGAAAATGTTGCGATAAAAGAAAGTCTGCATTCTGAACGAATACATTTGCGAAAGAAAAGCAAAAGTAATTTCTGTCTATCTGTATTGAAGTTATTACCGCTTCATAGCTAAGCAAGAGACCATGTTTGGGAGCAAGCAAGTGCAGATGCAACTCACACATTGCATTTGCACTTTACATGAGATGTGATGGTAGTCAAATACCTGACTATCAATCATAATTTTTGTATTGCCTAGGCATACGGGTGGATGGTCCACCTGATGGAAAGTGGCCACCGTCGTCTAGGACATCTGCAACCTAAGGGGTGCGGATGCAGTGCCGGCCTTTCGACCTTTTATCTTCACATAATATTTGTTAAAAAGGCAAAATTTTTTCACATTCGTATGTACTTAGGGCCTATTTTACGTCACATCTTTCAAACAGGAAAGAAAACGCGTACGCGTCGTACACGCTTAGTCATCGCGTAGCAACCGGACACAAAACGTGCAGTCAATCCTATTAGCGCACACGACGTGGATGCGGCAAGAGGCGGGTGCGACGCAGTTGCAGTGCGGTAACTATATGCGGGCGCTGCGCGTTTGTTTACATATTATAAAATAATATATAATGGGGTGGGATTTGGGGAACCGTGGCTTTGGCAGTGGAGTGGCATTTGCTTTTTGCTGCCAGAGCAACGTGTTATAGAGGTGGGCAACGCATTGGCGATACTCTTGGTGTTGCTAATATCTATAGGCAGTGGTGACCACTTTCCATCAGGTGACCCGCTTGCATGTTTGCCTACCGTATGACATAAAAAAAAGCTTTCTGTCATTATTATAGAAACCAAAATTGCATAAATATATGGGACAAATCGTGCAGAAATCGTGTATCTGTTAAATCTGCCACTTAATAAGAAGGCTAGTCCGTTAATTAACCGCCGGCATACAAATGAATGCCTAGGCTGATCGTTGATTGAACTAGCAACACTCAACGTTTAACTAGTTGGCTTATAGTATGCTAGCCCTTTAAAACCGGCTGACACTAAATCAGGCAGATGATTTAAATGTAGTTCAAATTTTATCGACTTCGGCGCTGGTTGTGCCAAAACAAATATGGCGTCAGACAGCTCGCACAGCAAGCAATGTTTTTGTATTTTTTTAATTTTAACTGTGGTACCTATATGTATTTAAGTAAGAATTAAGATAACATTGAGTGAGAATTAAGATAACTTAATTTGTTCAGTTCCTATTTATAATTACAATTAATTTCAATAAGTTTAGGCTGCGGTGACTGCTTACCATCAGGCAGGCCGCAAGCTTGTTTGCCACCTTAGTGGTATAAAAAAAATGCTAAACCGATTTTAACGAAACTATTACGATTACACTGGCTTTCAAAAAGAGAAAACCACATCGACATTGTTACCGTTCGGGCTCTACGACACCACAGACAGACGCATACCGCAGATACATTGATACACACGCCACATTAACAACATCCCTGTCTTCTTGTCTGTCTGTCTTTAGAGTTAAAAATACAATTTAACTTACATTTCGAATTCCCGTGTGTGAACTCGCCATCATGTGGAGAGCTGACGAGGACCACGCCACGCATACTCCAGCCGCGAACGAACCCAGGTTCACTGCAAAAGGTAACAAACTAATTAAATAGACTGGTCTTATCTTTTAATCCTACTTAGTGACAAACGACCAGACCCGGTTGCCTATTTGCCTACCGTATGACATAAAAAAAGAGAGCGTCGGTAGCCGGGCGTTCGAGTATCCAACTCGGAAGTGAGGAGTACCGGGTTCGAATCCCACTGCGGCAATGTGCCAATAACTCTTTTCTGAGTTACATACATTAGTTGAATACTAACCGATGCTCTTACGGTGAGGGAAACATCGTGATGAAACCTTCATATTCAGGCGACTAAATGTGTAAGCATGATCCAATCTGGTCAGGTTCCCCTGGTCGCATGGTCATGCAGGTCAGATGGCAGTCGCTCCACTGTTTTAATAATAATTACCTAATCCTGGATCATGGTCAGGGCGGACCCCGGGCCTTCGTGTGTGAGAGCATAACCGTGACATTAACGTCAAGTAGTATTTTTTAATATTTTATTGATAGGTTTCGGTGAACCATTATCCTTTTCGAAACAGTCTCCTATAGGAAAGTTCGGAATAATCTATATTTACTTTGCCCTGGAGCAAATCTCGTCCACATATCACAAAACCAGTATAAGCTGAGCTATCGTCTCTAGCGCCGCGCATAGCAAGTTAGCTCATTTTATATTGGTTTTTAAAGGTCGATACGCTGTCTCCTGTACGCGTACGCGCAAACATGTTGTTAATCTGTACACCGATCGCAGTCATAATACCAGATAAGCGGATCAAACAAACAAACTTCCATTATCGTGGTATTATTGGAAGTTTATCGGGTTCCGTTAAATAAAACAATTTGAAATTATACAAGCGTACGTGTCTCCACAACTCTCCATCAGGATTTATGATAATGTGTGGTGTTATCGGTTGGTTGGAGAGCAATAATATCTTGGGGTCTATGTTTTGTTACTTGTTTGTTCGATACAAATTTACTCTAGCGCGCGATAAGTGAGAGGTGTGGTCAGGTTCCCGTGTTAACAGGGTCACGGAGGTCAGATGGCAGTCGCTCCTCTGCAATTATCTTATCTGCCAAATCCTGGATCATGGTCAAGGCGAACGCCAGGCCCTCGCGCGTGTGAGCACAACCGGGACATTAACGTTAAGATGATGATAATTTTTTTCTTATTATGTTCACGTCCAGCGGGATAGCATATGTAAATGTTATCTTATATGATAATGTAACATATTGTCTAGTTCCTTACCAATCCCTGTCGCAATATACTGAGTCGTATGTCCGGATGTGTCTCTCTTAATGTCAGGAACTGTCTCCAGCCTCTTCAATAGTTTCGCATTACCATTGTCCAAAACCTGTGTGGACTCACTGGATCTGCTCTCTTCGAATTCTTCTTGAGACTCTGTCTCGTTATCTTCAACATCTTTCTTTTCGGTTTCATCTGGCGGCAGTTGGACGTCTTCGGTGTCTTGCGACGTGATTGGCTCGACCACTGCAAGAAGAATTGTGGATCAGTAACTTTGTCTTTGCAAATTAAAAATACCACGGACAAATAGTACACCGTCGATCAGGGCCTCCAGTACGATAATTTACTAATGGTTCAATTGAATTGCAATCGGCAGTTTTAATTTTGACAGAATACCAAAAACGCGTAAAGCTGCGATTAAATAAACAAATTGCCACTATAAAAAATAAACCCAAGAGCTGGATTATTTAAAATTGCGTTTTCTTAATATTCATACGATTTTATTTCATTTCGAATGTAAATGTTTTAATTTTTTTAATAATAATAATAATCATCATTTATTTCAAGTATCTGAAGACTCATACAATTTGTTAGTAGGTAGATACAATAACTTAATCTAATGTTAGTATTAAAGTAAAATCTTCACTGCTGTGTGTGTGTGATAATCTCTTTTGATCTTGAATTTCATCCCTGAGTATAGCTAGATGATGTGGATGAAATCTTTTGCATCGTTGGAGAGTGCGGTGGCGGAAACTGAAGGCGCGGTAACAGAACTTAGGTCACCGACATGGGTACAAAACTGAAGCAACAGGTTATAGTAGTAAAACTGAATTACAGGCCACAAGCTCGTAAAGCCAATAGCTGATAGAACTATGTTACAAGTTAGGTAAATCGATGTAAATTGTTGTTTGACTTTTCCTTACCTATTGTTTAATTAGCGAAAAAAAATTAAAAAAAGATCCTTTCTAACCATCGGTTAGTGTTCAACTAATGTACATAACTCAGGAAAGAGTCATTGATACATGGCCGCATTATGGTTTCAACCCGGTATCTCTCGCTTACGAGTCGAACACCTTAACTAGGCCACCAACGCTCTTATGTAGATGTCTCACAGCGTGCAACAGAGAAAATACACAAAACATAATATCGATTAGCCAATTAGGAGACACCACAATTAAAAATTATACCTATATAACATATTCCGGCCAGCAAATTGAATCTACTAAACATCTACACCATTCTACTTAGCAGGAGTAAGCTTTAAATCCAAAAGCTTTCCCTGCAAGGCAGACGTACCAAATCATTAGTAAAACAAAGCTGATCCAGTTACTTGTACTTCTAATTGGGTAATTCCCTTTCCCCGTCGGTGGTCACGTACGATTCGCGAACTTGGTGTTTCTGTGTAAACATTTGCATATTAGCTGTCGTTAAGACTTACATTTTTATTCTTTCATGTGGGTATAGGTAGCAAAATTGATTTACTCTAAACATTTGTAGGTCATTTTAAATTGCTTACATTAAAAGAGATATTTAGGTACAATATATCCATTAAACGAACGATGCTCTTGCGGTGAGGGAAAACATAGTGCTGAAACTTAGTAGTAAAGTATAATTTTTTTATGTAATACTTTTATGTAGTTCTTTCGAATCTTCTCGTGGGCACCACCAGAGAGGATTAAGCAGGTCGGCGGTTTCACAAAAGATGGGCACAATACTCCATATGTGGCTTATACAGCAACAGGCGCTGCTTTGGGGTAAAGTATCGCTTAGACCGGTTAAGCACGCCGAGTTTTTTCGAGGCTAGTTTAGCCTTACAATCCAGATGACTCCGGAACCGCACGCCGTCCGATATGTCGACACCAAGGATTCCGATACTTTCTGAGAGGAAAGGGGTGTTCCTTGGAACTGCGGCACTATACACTATACAATAATATGTGCGCCTGATCCCCAGCGCCCCTAGGTTTCAACGCCAAACAGACCTAATAGGTAGGTATATAATCCCTGCTCATAATCAAATATCTTCGGTGTAGTGTCAGGTCAACTTGGATCTGGGGTCTTTTGTCATACTGGTAACAGGCTCTAGACTTCCCTCAAAACCTCGGACTTGGTCGAAACAACTCTGCCGTCATTCACTCACTTCACTTTTCAGTCTCGTCAACTGGCTTTGTCCAATCGACAGATCTCTCGCAAAGACTTTGGGGCCTTTGTTCCGCTCGATCGCCGCCTCAATATTGGCAGTATTAAAGCGGCGTATGTCGCTAGTCAGAGACTTGGAGATCTGTCGATTAAGTCGCCTAAATTGAGAGACATCATCAGGGGATTGCAGAGTCATTCCGCGTCTTTCTTCGATGAGTTTGAAGGTATCGTCAGAGATTTTGTTCGTTCTGTTTGTACGGCAGGCTTTATTTATTTATTTTATTCAAGTAGTAAACGGTCATGTTACATTGCATGACTTTCCAATTATATAGCTTATAGACCTACAACTATGCTACATGGTTTGTGGACAAGGAACCCGACACCACCTAGGAACAGTTGGTCGCCCTCCCGTAAAGCAGATTTCCGGTTGCAGTGTCTGGACATTGTATGTAGCCAGGGCCAGTGGTCGTACTTTGTGGTAGCCTGGTCACCTCCGGTGATTGTTCGTACCCCCTGCCCCGCCGTTATCGTGACCGCTACCACAGTCCGGAATAGCGTGGCCGCCGGATACTGGGGGCCGTGGCCTGTGTATGCTTGTCATCGGGGGTCATAATCGCCACGCTTGGCAGGTGGGTTGGCGATCGCAGTGCAGTAGATGTAAATGTACCCGAAAAATGCTGCTGCCCATCTGTCGGGTTATTCCCTTAGTCGCCTCTTACGACACCCACGGGAAGAGATAAGGTGGTGCTATTCTTTTATATGGCAGCACCACACACCACTCTTTTAAGTGGCGGCACCACACACCACATACTGCTACTTAATTTGTTAAGGACTTAAGGTTTCAAAATACTGCTACTTAATTTTTTATTGTCCTAAAACCATAGTTACTTGTTTTCTGTTTTAAATAAACCTTAAATACAATCTTGTTTACTAAGGTATAATCGAGTATCTCAAGTTACTTGTCTTTAGCGTAAAATATCATTGGTAAATCAATCAATATTTCTACGATGAACATTTTTGTTCGTCAAAATGTACGTACATATAAAAAGTTATATTTTTTTCATACACATATTTAAAACTTTATTTCCAATGTTATTCTAACATTTTTGTATTTACAATTTATCAACAAGAACATTGAATAACGTTTTTACGCTCTCCTGTAAAATTTGCGATAAATGAGATACTTGAATTTGCCTTAGGGCAGCCAAACTGCACAATTATCTTGTGGAAAGAGCGTTGTACATAGTAGAAGAATTTTTTATAAACACAAGCACTACCTATCATGCGCTTGCTTGTTTACATTAATCATCATCACAGCCCATAACCGTCCATTGCAAGACTTAAGGCCCCTCCCACGGAAGGGGAGGTTTTGCCATCAACTCCACGCTTGGCAGGCGGGTTGGAGATCGCAATGTTATAAATATAACAATAGAAAACGCTGCTGCCCGTTTTCCAGCCTACGGTGATTATATATCTTTTGCCAATAAAACATTAGTCGCCTCGTAAGACACCCACGAGTGTAAAGGCCTTGCCACATACAAAGCTCGGCGCGAGCGCGGCGCGTTATTTGCTAGGCAACCATCGCGCGGCGCGATAGTTGCTAGGCAACCATCGCGCCGCGCGATGGTTGCCTAGCAAATAACGCGCCGCGCGATGGTTGCCTAGCAAATATCGCACCGCGCTCACGCCGCGCTCGCGCCGAGCTTTGTATGTGGCAAGGCCTTAAGGGGTTGGTGCTATTCTACTCTGCCGGACCCCACACGGCCAACACTACGATACGGTTTACATTATTATTTAGTTTATTATTTCAATTTATCTCGCGTCAATAGCTTCATAACTTTATTTTTAACATACAGATAAGTTTTTATATTACCGATCTTGTATACTTAGTTGTGTTATGTCAGAGTCGTAAAATTATTGACGTAAAACAATCGTTATCAGCTGGACGAAAAGGGGCGTATGCTTATCTTTATTCATACAAATGACATGACATTTTACGCCCTCTCTCTTTAGGGTTCTGTATCGAAACGGCATTCCGGTACGACATTGGGACCTTCAAGTGAACTTTCATCAACAGCCGGCAACATAGTTTTAAACCAACCGCTGTATTATGTAAAGTCATTATGATTTTTCTCTTCCTCTGAATATACTAATCTCCTTGCAGCTTTTTGATTAGGATTTTTTCAAGAATAGTTTTCAAAAATAGCAACTAAGATATTTACATAGATGGCGCGCTCGAAGGACTCGAACATTATATACATACATCGAACATATATTTTGACTTTATATTGGTGTTGTTGTATGGCAAATCATATGTGTTACTGTAATCATCGCTAAAAATGTAAAATACGCTAGTTATTATTTAATATTTGCTAACGTGCTATGCCTATTCTAACCTAAAATGTATTTATTTATTTAAACTTGATGGACGATGAGAAACAAAGGCACACAGCTTTATTTTCTAGTCAAATAAAATTCGATTTTTTTAAGTGAGTCCTAAGGAGCAATGACATTAAATTAGCGTTAAATTAATAGATTTAATATAAATTGTATCGAAATAAAGATACATGCTTGAGATGAAATGATGAAATAGAGATGATGCTTGAACAACGTTTTTTTATTTTTTTTATTTACTTTTAGTTTTTGCAAAAATGTGTGTTATTTTATGGCCTGACACCTTAGTCGAGTCACCGGTGTGTTTTTGGGGAATGTTCTCATGATTCGCGTTTTAGTTTTACACTTTTTTTTTTCATCGCCACAGCGAGTGTTTGTGATGGTGATAATCATTATACTAATTGTATTAGTAAAACCGTTGAGCGGTTTTTGCATCTTCCAGGGTCTTTTTTACCTATTTATTTATAAATAGGTTCTTAATACCTGTTACTTTATATTTTTTGTATACATATATATTATATTGATATTTTATATTATAGGCATTGTATGGATAACGCATTTGATATTATTGACGATAGCTTTTTCTCTTGTTCATCGTCATTGTCTAACGATAGTTATCTCAGTGTCAACTCTGAGGACAATGATGGTGTGACCACTCTTCTTTCTGTGCATGATCAGTTGAAGGCATCCTTTTCTAAGTTCCCAAACAACTTTAATGTTGTTCACATAAATTCCCAGAGCATTCCTGGCCATTACTTCGACTTATTGGCATCCTTTAGCAGCAGTCCTGTTGATGCTGTTCTTATCTCCGAATCTTTTTTAAAGCCTTCTCTCCCCTCTCCTCAATTCTCGCTTCCTGGCTTCACTCTTATTCGCAATGACCGTACGGGCAAGGGAGGCGGGGGCGTTGCAATATATCTGCGCGACGATATTACTTTTACCATTATCAGCACGTCACCAAGCCTGTACTCGGGTTCTGCGGAACATCTTTGTATTGAGGTCAAACTCCACCATAAAAAATTGTTGCTCGCTGTGTATTACAGCCCCAGTCTACACATCGATTATTTTTCCTCTCTCGACAACCTACTATGTAATCTATGTCCCAACTATGACGATGTTCTCCTGCTAGGGGATTTTAACACGTGCTTGATAAAAAATGATATACGATCTCATAAGTTACTGTCTCTCTTGTCCTCGGTCAACTCGCATATTCTCCCACTTTCTCCTACGCATCATTCTCCAAATTGTACCCCTTCTCTTCTTGATCTGATGATCACATCTTCCCCAAATAAAATAGCTGTCCATGGTCAATTCGCGGCCCCCTTTTCTTACCATGATTTACTTTTTCTATCTTTTAAAGTTCGCACCCCCAAACGTAAATGAAAGTTTGCTTTCTTACGTAGTTTTGGCCGTATAAACTTGGAGGCATTGAGGCGCGACGCAGCGAACATTGACTGGAGCCCTGTCCTTGTTGCTGACCACATTGATGTGAAGGTCCAAGAGCTTGAAACACGCATCATTCAGCTCTATGACACTCATGCTCCGCTTAAAAAGGTCCGTTTGAAACAAGCGCCTGCACCGTGGATAACGGAGGATATTAAAGCCGTTATGCTTAGGCGGGACAGTGCCAAGCGACGGTTTAGTAAATGCCTTTCTGACTATTGCAGTCGTCTGTGTAGAGATGCTAGGAGACGCCACATCCACAAATCTGTCAATGGCTCGGCCCCTGCAAGGGTCTGGTCTTTCCTTAGAACATTAGGCGTAGGAAAATCAACAGTATCTTGTGAGAGTTCTATAGACTTAAACCAACTCAATACTCACTTCTCCTCACCACCTGTTACACTAGATTCTAACGTTAAAGCTCAAACTATAGCCCAGATCAATAGTTATCCACTCCCTCTTTGTACCTCTTTCAGTTTTTCGCCTATCTCAGAGGAGGATGTTAAGAAGCACATTCTTTCTATTTCTTCTGCTGCTGTGGGTAATGATAACCTTTGTCCCCGAATGATCTCCCTTCTACTTCCTGAACTCTTACCTGTTCTCTCTCATATTTTTAACCATTCGCTGGTAACGAATTCTTTCCCATCAGCTTGGAAACTTGCTAATGTTATCCCCCTTCCAAAATCATCCAGTCCCTCTTCCTTTTCTGATTTCCGTCCCATATCATTGTTACCATTTCTCTCCAAGGTCCTAGAGCACATTATCCATGGCCAGCTCACGCAATATCTGTCATCAAACTGTCTACTTTCTCCTTTTCAATCTGGCTTTCGACCAGGTCACAGTACCGTAACAGCGCTGCTAAAAGTCACAGATGATATCCGTTTTGCGATGGAAAACAAGTCACTTACCATTCTAACGTTGCTTGACTTTAGCAGTGCTTTCAATTCGGTAGACTTTGATGTTCTTCTTGCTATTCTTCGCTCTCTTAACATATCTCCTCCTGTAGTAGAGTGGTTCGAATCATACCTTAGCGGTCGTCTACAGCGTGTCAGCTCTGATGAGGTCTACTCGGATTGGCGTAATCTTGTTGCGGGCGTACCGCAGGGTGGCGTTCTCTCACCTCTCCTCTTCTCAATTTTCATTAATACGGTCACTTCAGTCATAACTTCCAATTTCCACCTCTACGCAGACGACTTGCAAATTTACCACCACTTTAAAATCACAGATACCGATAACGCTTTTGACTGCATTAATAGAGATTTACAACGTATATCTACCTGGGCTAAATCGTTTGGTCTATTAGTAAATCCTATAAAGTCCCAGGCTCTGATTATCGGCAGTCCAAATATACGCAGGCAGTTTAGTAATCTCTCTTTTACTCCACAAATACTTTACGACGGGATACCAATCCCTTTGAGTAAATCAGCAAAGAATCTTGGCCTTGTTTTTGATACTAACTTGTCCTGGGTATCTCACGTCAATGAGGTCAGCAAGAAGATACATTTCTCGTTTCACTCACTTAAATGCGTTCAAAATTTCCTGCCCTTCAAAACCAAAATATCTCTAGTTCAAGCTCTTCTCCTTCCTCTTCTCGACTATGCTGACTCCTGCTACTTGGATGCCACTGAGGAGATTTTGAACAAACTTGAGCGCCTTCAAAACTTATGTATCCGGTTTATTTTCGGACTGCAAAAATATGACCATATTTCCAGTTATCGTTCTCAGCTCAAATGGCTTCCAATCCGTCTACGCAGGAATGCTCATATCCTATCCACCCTCTACAAAGTCCTTTATAGCCCACCCGCTCCCTCATACCTCCGTGACCGTTTCCACTTTTCCCGTCCTCAAGACAAGCCCTATTGCTCAAGCGTAAAATCATCGCTTTCAATTCCTACTCACAGTTCCGATTTCCTCTCCTATTCCTTCACTGTTCATGCAGCCCGGCTGTGGAATTCTCTCCCACACAAAGTGCGGGATAGTCAGTCAATACATATTTTTAAGAAACGTGTGAAAGAATACTATCTTTCCCAGTGTGCCTAGATGTAATTCAGTATTCTCAATGCCTTTATGTTATATTGTATTAGTTGTTATGGTATATGTTTATTTTATTTTTATGGTATATTAGTATTGTAAGTATAGAATTTTATGTATGTATTTATTTATAATATTATAATTATAGTCATTGTGCACGTCTTATCTGCGTTTAATTTCAAGAGAGGTAGGGCATAGCGGGGTATCTCGTTCGAATTAGAGCCGCCCGACTGGGGAAGTACCTCCACCTTACAGAATATCGCAGCTAAATAATACTCTTTTAAATAGTATTGTGTTTCTGCCGGTGAGTAAGGTTTCCAGTGCTCCATGGGGTGGGGATTTGGGGAACCGTGGCTTTGGCAGTGGAGTGGCATTTGCTTTTTGCTGCCAGAGCAACGTGTTATAGAGGTGGGCAACGCATTAGCGATTCTCTTGGTGTTGCTAATGTCTATAGGCAGTGGTGACCACTTTCCATCAGGTGGCCCTCTTGCCTGTTTGCCTACCGTATAACATTAAAAAAAAAAAAAAAATCACATATCTCTTTTGTAGGCCTACTGGAAGAGATTTCTTTTAGAGATAAGTAGTGCCTGTTGTGTCATAACTAATCTGTACTTTCTGTATTTGTTATATTGTGTACAATAAACTGTTAAATAAATAAATACATATCAATACCATATAGCCATGAGATTATGATAAAGTCGTCAGTCGTAATAGCGCGCCATCTTTAGAAATTTGTAGGAAGCGAGCCTTGAAAACGGCTCATTAGTACCTACGGAACCCTGTACCCGACGCAGTACGACTCAACACACTCGACTCTTTTTTTTATGATAATAATGTGGATATGATACTTTCCTTTTTTCTCAGTGATAATATGTAGCAATTGTGACGTGTTTGTTTAAGTAGTTCATTTTTTTTTTACTTTTTAAGTTGTACAGCCAAATCGTTAATTAAATTATTAGATGCCAGTAGTTTCTTTTTTTTTTATTCATTTATTTCAGTCAACTGAGGCCCATATTTATAAATACACAAACAACATAAATACAAAATAAACTGATACAAAATACAGACAAAGATAAAACCTATACCTGCATACAAATTATTATAAATTGTAAACTAATATAATGACGAAAACGCGGAAGATGGAGCATACCGTCCTGCTTAGAGTATATTAAATCAGGACCAGCTTTTATGTTGTATTAAAATTAAAAAATGATTAGGTATACCACTAAGATGGCAAGAAAGCTTGTGGCGTTCCTGATGTTTGATTTTCTCTACAATTTGAAATAACTTATTCCTTAACTCCTTCCAGTTATGTGTGTATCATATCAACCCACTTGTAACGAAATAAAATATTTTTGTAACAGGTTTGAAATTTTGGACACGTCTATTAGATATGTGCATATTGGTGACAAATAAAAAAAATATTGAAAAAGACATAATTTTTTTATATAGTGAAAAATGCCGTGCCATAAAAGACAGTAGGAAAATCTTTAATTAGTACCTTTTAATATTATCAATATAATATGATGCAGTTTCTGTAACAGTAGGTGTGTCGTTTAAGACAAAGTAGGCTTAGATATTTGAATTGCGTATCCATAATAAAATTATTTTAAAATTCCATATCTTTTAAACACTCATAAACTCTTTTAGTTTATCATAACACATATTATATTTATCTGCATTAATGATAATTATTATTAATTATATTATATAATAATACTAGCGTTCTGCCCCAGCTTCGCATGGATAGTAACATTAACAAGTTATACACCTAAACCTTCCTCATGAACCACTCTGTCTATCGGTGAAAACCGCAAGAAAATCCGTTCAGTAGCTTTTGAGTTTATCGCGAACAGACAGATAGATAGACGCGGCGTGCGCTTTGTTTTATATATGTGTATAAAGAGTGTATTATAAAGAGATGTTTGGGAGATTGTGAGTACGTTTGTTGGAAACTACTTAACCAATTTTGACAATTCTTTTACCAATAAGAAGCCACATTATTCCCGAGTGACATAGGCTACATTTTATCCCTAGATGGAACACGCGGTATAGTTGAATGTTCACAAAAATCGGAACTGTGCTCGGATGAACACAGACGGGGACTACTATTGCACGATAAAGAAGCCTACTGACACAAAAACACAAATTAGAGATTGTTATGTTGATATGCTCTATTAATGTACAAGCCAATATAATTAGAAGAATAAATAAAACAAAAAAGAGTATCTACAATTTTATTGTAGAATTAACTTTTTCCCGCGTCTTCGTCCGCGTGGAAATCATTTTCAGGGTAGTTTTCCAAGTGACAATTTTAAATGACCTCTCTAATGTATGAAAGCTAGTACTACGGAGAGGGCACATAGCTCGAAGAACAGATGGCCGATGGGGCAGTAAAGTTCTCGAGTGGCGACCACGTACCGGTAGACGCAGCGTGGGTAGGCCTCCCACAAGGTGGACCGACGACCTGGTTAGGATCGCAGGTACCAGCTGGATGCGGAAAGCACAGGACCGGTCTTTGTGGAGATCGCTGAGGGAGGCCTATGCCCAGCAGTGGGCGTCTTCTGGCTGATATGATAATGATGATTATGGTTCTACATCAGGTGTTCCAGTTTCCAAAATTATGCCGTATATGTTGCCCAGGCTTAATAGCTACACAAAAGATAATTTCATTCAAATCCGGCCAGTAGTTTCGGAGATTAGCGCGTACAAACAGACAAACAGACGGACAACAATTAAAAAATTTATTATTTTATTACTGTTGTTTCATCGCCCTTAATATTTTTTTGTAAATATTTTAATGTACACACACACACACTTAGATGATTAATTTAAAATGACGAAATAAACATCACATTACAAGATCACGGAAGATAATAGTCGAATACAAAAGAGTGGATAAAAAAAAATACTCACTATTGAAATCCGAACCGGTCACTGCACTGCTTCACTTATGTAAATTATTATTTTCAATTATTAATTATCCAACTGCAATGAAGTGGTAACCTGGTGGTAATTAAACGCCACTGAAAGCTCTATCGATCATCGACTGGCGTCTCACAGTGGTTATGCGTAACACATTAATAATAGCAGGGGGGATAAACTGCGGCCCGCTACGTACTGATAAAGAAAGGCCCGGAGAGAATTTTTTTTTTTCGATTAAAAAAAATTGTGCTGCTAGTGATAAGTCAAATTCGAAAGTATTGTCAGTTTTTTACACGCCCACGCACGGACTTGAAAAAAGTATAGACCTCATGCTAAAGAAAATGAAGTATGCAAGGTACGACAGTTTCCGTGACAATTTATTTTGTTGTACATGACCTATACATTCACACAGATACACCAGGTCCGATAATTCGCCGCCATTTTGTTTGATTTCGTACCGCATTTTCACGTCAGTGGCAGTATCAAATGACACATTTAAAATGGGCGGCCATTTGCAAGCTTCACTCATGGTTTAGAGAGATTTCGTCCGTATTTTTTTCAAGTCCGTGCCTCGACGCGAAAAAGTTATGTTAAGAGTTTGACATGTATATCTATTGTACATGTGTATCTGTATTATTGTTTGTCGTATTTGTAAGTCCGCAACGGATGGACGGATTTTGATGCAGTTTCTATTATTCGAAAACAAGAAGCCAGATAACTCTTATCTTTAATTTTGCAAGTATTTTAAGCAGCCACGCAAGAGGTCCCGGGTTCGATTCCCGGCCGGGTAGAAATTGAAATGATGAATTTTAATTTCTGTTACGGGTCTGGGTGTTCTATGTATATTAAGTATGTATTTAAAAGTATTTAAGTAGTATATCAGTTATCTAGCACTCATAGTACAAGCTTTGCTTAGTTTGGGGCTAGATGGCGCTGTGTGAATTTGTCCAGGAATATTTATTTATTTATTATTTATTTAGTGCATTCTTGTTGAACTCAAGAATCATAAATGGATCTCCTTTTGTTTACACAAGCTTCACTATAATACGCTCTATGCTTTGTTTCATTGAAATCGGCTAAGCTTAAGAACAGGACGGGCGATCTGTCCAGTTCGAATATTATCGGCCGATTTCTCTTGGTACTGTAATTAGTAAAATACTGGAAAGACTTATCCATCCTTATCTAAAGCAAAACTTCAGCATAGATGATGCGCAATTTGGTTTTCGTACCGGTCTCTCAACAGACTTGGCTATATTTAGCTTGAAAAATACTGTAAACTACTACAACAGCAAAGGAACCTCAGTCTACGCTTGCTTTTTAGACCTCAGCCGAGCTTTCGACTTAGTCAATTACAGCCTGCTATGGGATAAACTAAGGAAGACTACGCTCCCACTACAGATAGTAGAGTTGTTGAGGTACTGGTATGAGAACCAAATAAATAATGTGAGATGGGGCGACTCCAACTCTAGTGATTATAGACTAAAGTGTGGAGTTCGTCAAGGAGGCCCGACTTCCCCGGACCTCTTTAACCTCTACGTGAACGGTCTAATTGAGGAGCTGAGGAGCACCAGGATTGGCTGCCACTTTGGTTCCACATGTGTGAACAACCTCAGCGACGCGGACGACATGGTGCTCCTCAGCCCCTCGTTAAACGGTTTAAGAAAGTTACTAGGTATATGCGAGCGCTATGCCTGGGAGCATATAATACCAAAAAAACCGTTATGATGGTGTTCAAGTCTGGTGGAGGTCCGGAGCGGGTCCCGTCGGTGACGCTAGATGGGGCTTTAGTGACTAGGGTGGAACGATTCCGGTACCTGGGCCACATTGTGACGGAGACTCTCCGTGACGACGAGGACATAGAGCGGGAGCACAGGGCCCTGGCTATACGTTGCAATATGCTTGCGCGTAGGTTTGCGAGGTGCAGTCAGTCAGTTAAGGTGACGTTGTTTAGGGCATATTGTCTATGCCTTTATACATGTCAGCTTTGGACGAACTTCAGCAAACGCAATCGATTAGAGTGCAGTATAATGACGCATTCCGCATTCTAATGAAACTACCCAGATTCTGTAGCGCGTCGAGTATGTTTGCCGAGGCCAGGGTTCCCGACTATTGCGATTATACGCTCACGTGTGGCTGGTTTCTGGAGCCGTATTCGTTCGTCCAAAAACGGTATTTTGATCGCGATGTCCGAGAGTATGAATTGTTCTATTTGTCGACATTGGCTTTCCGTACACCATGATTTAAACAAGAAATGATGTTTGTGACTGAATTGTGAGAGCTTTTCTTGTAAGCTTCAATTATTTTTAAACAATTTTTTTTTGAAGTTGATATGTCTATTGACTAAAATATTATTTTTTATATTTTTGTAATTTTATAATAAGCTATTGCTTGTAATAATTTATATGGGTTCTAATAGCCTGAAATAAAGATATTATACAGGGTGTTTCATAATACATGTATAAAGCCGAAAGGGTGTTAAAGTATAGCTTGCAAAGAGTACACTGGCGACTTCATATTATCCAGACATTGAATTTTAATTTTTATAAAAAATCTTCGTTTTTAAAGAAAAATAACCATATCGACTACGTTGATGCGCAGCTCTATTTCAAGTTGATGATCCTAGAAGGAGAAGTTCAATAACCGCGTGCGACCCCTATGAAAAAAGCGTGGCGGTAACATCAAACGGATAGAAGCAATCGACCAAACGCAGCTTGGGCGGATACCGAAGGCCAACGAACAAACGTGCGATTACGAGCCCGAATAGGTTCCCAAAACTCCCAAAGATCGTTTGCTTGACCACGAAATGCAATTACCTATTGGACCTTAGAAATCCAAATCGGCCGACAACGCTTCGTTGGCGTAAGTTGAGTGTGTACACACCATAAAGAAGACTTTAATAACCTCGCGCCATTCATAACAAAACAAACGAACCTCCTACATCTTGCTACCAGGCGCCGAAATAAATGTTACCTACTTATCTCCATGAATAATCTCTACCAAATTAACTAGGAACTTACCTACACTAATTATTTTCAATAGGTAGGTATGCTTAAATAGTCGGAGCGTCGTCGGTGGCCTAAGGTTACGGTATCCGAGTCGTACGCGAGAGGTACCGGGTTCGACACCCGCTGCCGCCACGTACCAGTGACCTTTTCTGACGGAAAACATCGTGATGAAACCTGCACATTTAGGCGACTGAATGTCTAACCATGATTTTAATCTGGTCAGGTAATCAGGTTCCCCTGGTAGCAGGGTCAGGCAGGATTCAGGACTGTCAGACGTAATGACCAGAAATGCGAAATCCTGGATCATGGTCAAGGCGGACCCCAGGCCCTCGTGCGCGAGAGCAAAACCAGGTCATTAACACCGAGATGATTTCTACTAGGTAGGTACCTAACAGAACAAACCACCCCAGCACAACAAAAGTGAAATAAGAATTAAAATCATAATACTTAGGTACTTATTAACTAAAGGCCTAAAAACAGTATCTAAGTAGGTTAGGTAGGTAGGAACCTACGTAAATAAAAAACAAAACATGTTAATCAGTCTGGAAGACAGCCGGACCCGCGGTGTGGACTGCCGCAGGTACTTAAACTAAATAAAAATAAACATAGTCAGCTACGTACTAAAGTAGATATCTACTACACTAAAACGGGATTCGTTCAATTGACAAAATGGCTCTACACAGATAGGTAAGTACTAGGTACCTACTAACACGGTTCCCTCATCTAAGTATCTACGTACCTAGGGAACCACTTATGAATATAGTTTTGGTGAAACACATTACAGACAGGTTCCACTAAATACCTACATGTTTTTATGAAAAGATAAAAGCGTTGTCTTTTCTACCTATTTCCCGTCGGAAAAGAACCGAGCGCGGCGGTTGCGCTTCTAACGTCACTATTAGGTGGTAGGTAGCGTCTCCTAGTCTAGCTAGCACCTAGACCTTTAAAGCATGTAGGTACGTACCTTTTAAACGATATTTTATGGAAACAAACAGTGTCAGGTGCCAGCGCAGTTAACCACACTTTCTTGCTGTCTTGTGGCTCGATGACCGATAGGTAAATACACTCATACACACAGCTACACAACACTACAGCATGCACTGGTTGCTATGCAATACGTAAGTAGGTAGGTAACATGGTCTTTGGCCTACTGCTTGGTTGCACTCATGCACAGAATAATGATTATCACAATACTTAAACTGTTGAACATTGTACACAAACAAGACTACGTTAATATTGGTACCTGAAGCAATAAATCATTCATTCATTCATATCGTTTACAGTCTTATCACAGTTATTTTCACAGTACTTAGGTATCCTTACATACAACGCAACAAACAATCACACCGATCACGCGAAAAGCTAAAAACCGAATAAACGAACACGACTCGAAAATAGGTAACACAAGAAGCCACGCTGTCGGCGTCAGCGGTTCAATCAAACGACACACCCAAGTGCAGCATGCACACTGCCAAAACTCCGGCGTGTCGACACATGTTCGGCGCGGCGCACGGGGCGGCGGATGGCGGGAGGCGAGGCGGGAGGCGTGGCAGCAGGCAGCGCTTTAGGCAGCGTTGCCAGATCGTACCTTTTAGTACGATTTACGTACTATTTGGCCGACTGTCGTACCTTAAGCGTACTTTGCTCCACATCGTACTATTTAGTACGTTTTTACAAAATGCTGAATTTAGCTGAGGGGTAGTCACTTCACCTTTCAAATTCACAATTTCACCAAAAATAATGGGAAGGAAGGGTTGATTTTGCCACCGGCAACAAAATAACGTCATTAATTGACTAAAAATCATCCCCCCCCCCCCCAAGGTCGATAAAATATAGAAGATAATAAGAAGAAATCGTAACTTTTTAGCCATTTTCGTACTATTTTAAGAGCCCAGACGTACTTTTTTGGAAACTACTGCTGGTAACACTGGCTTTAGGGATCCGCGTGTTAGGGGTCGTACTTATTTCGCCTCTTATGTTCTCCTGGTAGATGCACCGTAATGTTGATTGTGTTTATTTAATAAAGTGAGGCTCAAACAAGTCCAACAGTGGACTAATAATAATCCTTATGATGTCGGTGATGGAATACATTTGCTTACCACTATTTTATCGGGTAATTTGTACAGACAGTAATTACTAAAATTGTGTTTGGGTCCGTGTTTCACCTAGGTGACCTAGGTTCAGTGGCGTTGCTTGCCTTCCAGGGGCCCCGTATCAATAGAGCTGTCTGGGGCCCCATAGTTAGTCACACAACTACAAGGGATCATCATCATCATCATCACAGCCCATAACAGTCCACTACAGGACTTTGGGCCTCTCCCGCAAAAGGGGAGGTTATTGCCATAATCTCCACGCTTGGCAGGCGGGTTGGAGATCGCAGTGTTGCAAACATAACAATGAAAAACGCTGCTGCCCATTTTCCAGTTTATGGAGACTAGATATTTTGCCTCTAAACGTTATTCGCCTTGTACGACACCCACGAGTGTAAGGGGTTGGTGCTATTCTACTCTACCGGTTACCACACGGCTACAAGGGATGCTAATGAGTAACTTAAATCCAAGCCATTCGCGTGTTAAGGCGGTACGATTTTCATACAATTTTTATGTAACGTTTTTGTGCAATTGGCTATTAGAAAATATGTTCAATTGTGCGCGAAATAGATTTCTACATGTTAATAATGTAAAACAAAGCAATGAAAAAGAAAAATAATTAAATCACAAAACAACGCTATCAAGCGGCGATTTGTGCTTTTTTCGATTTAACTGCTTTTGAAAAGAAAACCACTTTGCGCACCATTGAATACATTTACTAAGAGTAGAAATCATAATGCAATCACTAAACACTCAAACAAATGAAAGAATATCGAGAGAAATTTAGTATGGGCGTTGAATCACCTTAATAGTAAGAATAACATATGTATGAAAGAAAGTTCCACACCGCGTCTGTCTGCCTGTTCGCGATAAACTCAAAAACTACTGAACGGATTTTCATGCGGTTTTCACCAATTGACAAAGTGGAATTACTTTGCCTATTGAGGAAGATTTAGGTGTATAATTTGTTAATGTTTTATGTTGGTAGTTTGTATGACAAGAATCTCCTTAAAGGCCGGGGTGGACATCGGAATTTTTGTAAATTGGCCCTTGACTTTGGTATATTAAAACCTTGCATGATAAATATAAAAATGTCATAATTTGTTGAATAAGCGAGCGTAGCGAGCTCGATAGTTTCACAAACTACCCCTTCAGAATACTTGCGCGAATAACATAAAATCAGTAAATGGACGATACGACATACGACGACATACGATGTAGACATTTCTGACATCTGGTTTATAATAAAATTAACTTCGCAAACAATTAATTAATGAGCGTGCGAGCTCTATTTCTGACATTTTGGCTATAAAGTTTTCACGATTAACTTAAAAACAGTCAAATTCGAAAATCGTGTGGGCCAAAACGATTTTATTATGAGCCAGGTCCATCTGACCCGTTGAGCAATGAACAGTGTAAGGAGTTTTTTAAATCTTATGATCTCACCGATAGTGCTGAATATGTTGTACATGAGATCAAGATTTTTCTCATTTTTGCTATAGGTGCATTTTTACACAATTTCAATGAAGTAATGAGTGAGTGCGCGTGAGGGGCTCTAAGCGAAAGGGGAACGAAAACGGATTGTATCACTTGATTTCATTTGCATCTTTGGCGGAGGGGGCCCCGACCCTGGTCTGAAAATCACTAAAGAATTTTTTTTTTCCGGGAAATAGTGTTTAACTGAAATTGAGGATAACAGTACGTATTTTTGCTTACAAACGATTTGGGATCCCGTATCATTGATACGGCTGATACGGCGGTTGTTGCGCCCCTGCCTAGGTTCCCAACTGGGTGAAGCATGGGATATTTACAGGTATAGCTCCGTCAAATAAGATTCATTTAGTTAATTTTTGTTGATGAGAAATATTCGTGAAATCGTACGGATTTTAACATAACAGTCCTCTGAGAGTTTAAGCCTTCCCCACATTAGTGGAGGGTTCTGTCTTAAACTCCACTCTCTACTGTCTTTGTTTTATTTATGTTTCATTCATTACACTAAGGTATTTTATTTGTTTTATTTAATACAAAAATATGTGTGTGTAGTTACTGAAAAATCTCATAGCAGATAGGTACGATTACCTTTGCGACACTGAAACATGACTGACAGGCATGACATGAGAAAGCAAACTTATAAAGACAAATATGCTACATTAATTAGAGTTTGCTACATTAATATGCCACAGTAATTTGAATTAGAGTACTTTGCTATTAGTTAGGTGGTGGTGCACTTTCGAAAAAACTATGAAGGAACCTATTAAATTAAAATTACAATATTTTTTTGTACAGAACCCTCAAACCAAAAAATACAAAATGGCTAATTTAGATCTCCTTAATATCATTGCGCCTAGTACTATGAACTTGAGTGACCTTTTACAACTGATTTCTAGAGATGCGGTCTTTCGTTTTCAAAATGTCGATTATCGACATTGAAAAGGTAAAAGTTCGATAGTCATTTTCTCGCTTACTATTCCACGCACGAAAAAAATAATTGTACCTATCGTTTTAATACGTTTAGCACTCCATCCAGTTCACGGCTTTATACATGTATTATGAAACACCCTGTATATTATATTATATTATTAGTAGTGGAAATATTTGAGAAAACCTGGATTTTGGGGGAGGTGTCGTCATCTGTCGGTTAAATTATTTATAGTAAAAATTTTATATTATTATAAAAATTTAACTATTTATTGAACACAATAACATAGATATCTGACACAACAGGCACTACTTATTTCTAAAAAAGAAATTTCTTCTTCCTTAAAGAATATTATTGAAAAATAATAATTTTTTTACCTATACGTAACTCAAATGATAACAATTTCAAATTAATAATTGTTTCGTGTTCAAAACAAAACATTTATATTCTGTACAAATAACATTACATTACTTAAGGCACAAATTACAAAACAGAATGATTACATCGAGACGTGAGTGTAGACGAACACTATGATAACTTACTTACTTAGTTACTTTACTTTACTTTATTAGACAAGTAATATTTGTAAAAACAGTTGCTAGAAGCCAAGTCTAGTTCATCAGAGTAATGAGATAACTGGATTGAAAAACCTCGTCCGGCAGAGCGTAATCAGTCCCTGGCCTAATTTCTAATTTGATTTGGCTAATACGGTCCCTGCAGTTAAGTACAGGCTTAATAAAATTCAATTTCATTCCCTAAATTCAATTACATAAAATTGACATTTTTGTTGTTGAAAGTACTCCCTGGAAAAGGTTTCTCTTGAGAGGAGGTGCAACATGGAGTTCTTCAAGATCTTGAAATGGTTTTAGAAAGAAAACAACAAAGAACATTTATTGACACAAACAACAACGCCACAACATTAAAAAAACAATAAAACAAAAAGACATAAAAAGAATACAATACAACAAATACGGGAAAATTTAGTATTAGTAAAGGTTTGAGAACACGGGAGTGATACCCTTGGCTTAATACCAATGTTTAATACCTATAACAGAGCTAACGTCCATAGGCTTCAGTGACCACTTTCCATCAGGGCCTGAAGTCCGCTAAATTGCTCAAACAATTAAATTACAATTGGATTGCAAGAGCAGCTCAATAGCAGTTTTAATTGTAGCAGAATGCTTAAAACGCGTCAAACTGCCGTTGATCTGCGAGCGAATTACAATTCAATCGAGCCATAAGTAGCAACAGCAGAATGCCAAAATCGTGTCAAAGTGTCATTAAGCTGCTATTGCGATTCAATATTCATTAGTAAATTAGCAGACTTGAGACTGAGAGCACTCTTGCCTGTTTGTCTTCCGTATGATGTATAAAATACGGGCAAGCT
The DNA here is from genome assembly GCA_905147135.1 of Blastobasis lacticolella. Taxonomy (NCBI): domain Eukaryota; kingdom Metazoa; phylum Arthropoda; class Insecta; order Lepidoptera; family Blastobasidae; genus Blastobasis; species Blastobasis lacticolella. Next base: position 14,872,511 of record LR990061.1, read on the forward strand.
TTATTACCATTTTAGTGGTATAAAAACAATTGAAAGGAGCATCGGTAGCCGGGCGGTTGAATATTCAACTCGTAAGTGAGACGAATCCCGCTGCGGCCATTAACCAATGACCCTTTTCTGAGTTATATACATTAGTTGAATACTAACCGATGCTCTTACGGTAAGGGAAAACATGAACCCTGCAAATCCAAGCAACTGAATTTGTAATCATGATCCAATCTGGCCAGGTTCCCCTGATAGCAGGGTCACGGACAGATGGTAATCGCTCTACTGTGATTACCTGATCGCCAAATCCTGGATCATGGTCAAGGCGGACCCCGGGCCCTCGTTCTCGATAGCACAACCAGGACAACGCCAAGATGATTATTTTATTTTAGTATAATAAAAACAATTAAAACGGTATTTATTTTAAAAGTCAAGTCAACTTGAGTGTAACAGGATTGTAGTGCACACCGTAAAAGCTCTACAAAACGATTAAACTGCAAATAACAAAGCCGTAAGCTCTCGTCTGGAACTTGTAAGCTCCTTGAAAGCTCCTTTACATGGTACAACTGGAGAATGATTGCCTTATTATGTTGTACGGGTTGTCGAGAGAATGATATGCTTTATAATTTCGTCTACATCTCGTAGATACCAATGACACCAATCACATACAATAGTACCAATGGCTCTTCTAAGTTATGTACATTAGTTGAATTCTAATCTAACCGATGCTCTTACGGTGAGGGAAAACATCGTGATGAAACCTGCACATTCAGGCAACTAAATTTGTAACCATGATCAAATGTGGTCAGGTTCCGCTGGTAGCAGGGTCACGGAGGTCAGATGGTAGTCGGTAAACTGTGATTATCTGATCTGATCTGAATCTGATCGCCATGGGTGACCGTTTCATAGTTTGATGGTAGTCTAACTGCATCGGCGCAAACGCAAATAGCTCGCCACTCGTTAGGTGTAGCTCGCAAACGAGCTCGACCAAAGACGCTATGACTTGAAAGTCCGACCACCTGTAGCTATATTTATAACTTCCAAAGCGGTGTCCTGACCTACCCAATTTGTTCCCGCACATTTAAAGCCAAAATTGGCAACGCAAGTCACATGCGGGCACACGACAGACAGGAGCAGCAGGAATAATCTAACTAGTGACGTCGCTGCAGTCGCTGTAGCCAAAATCATTATTATTAGTCAAAAAATATTATAAAAATCATTAGTAGCCAAGGCTATTATTATTATTAGGTGAGGCTCGTAATAGCGTTGGCCATGTGAGGTTTACCAAGGTCTTCCCTTGGGGACCCTGAGCCTGGTTGAACGGTCTCAGGAGCCAATTGGAGCCTACTACAGTAGGTATTAGTAGTGAATCGTGCCCCCTATATATTTTAAATACATACTTATTTTGCATTCAACACCCAGACCCGTAATAGAAATTAAAATCCGTCATTTAAATTTCTGCCCGGCCGGGAATCGAACCCGGGACTTCTGCGTAGCAGACCGGATGTTAACCAACTTAACCACTCAGTTCGTCAAAGTAGGTTTATAGTAGGAGAAACCTCTCGCATTTGGGGCCCCGATACCATAAACAAACACGTCAGCTTCCATGCAACATCTACTTTACATTTTAAAGTGTCGTAGACGTCGATATTGCAGCAATCATGCGCAGAGCCCCGTCGGGTCGCAATCTTGGACATTACCATACTGCGCGCAGTGTTGCCAACTTAACGGATTTCCCGTAATATCAGGGTGATATTAGGGTATGAAGCAAAGAGGTTGGGAAATTAGCTACCTGCATGGTTAAGGTTAGACTGGCATTTTTTTTGTTCTGTGGTATGAAGGAAACGGAAGAAAAACGTATTTTAACAGTGGACGGTTTTTTAACGGAATTTAAAAGCGAAAGATTATTAATGAAATAAGCCACCCAATATGACACATGAAATAAGTGAAATAAATAAATAAATGTATGAAATAAGTTACACATGTCAATTGCCAGATAAAGAATTAAATCAAATTGGAACCGGTCAGAGTTGTAGCCGGTTAGTGTCCGGCAGAGTAGGATAGCACCATCCTCTGTAGCGACTGTACGGTGCAAACACCGTGCATTCGGCGCGCTGTCGAGTCAGCGCTATATTTTATTCTATTTATAACCTAAATTACGTATTGTTAAAGTTAGTTGTCCACTGCACACCAAAAAGTGTACATCTCATACCAACAACTATTAAATCAATCAGTGTTCAAGTCAAGGTGTGTTATTACTACCAACCTCAAGCAAATAAGTCTACACTCAGGTTACTTCGAGCATCTAAAGACTGTACGGCCACCATAAACCGAACATCTTTATGGTCCTTTGAGCCGGATATGACGTTGAGTTCTTTTCGCAGTTGATCTGGCTGGTCGCAAGAGGTGAATGTTCAAATTGGAACTGGTCAGAGTTGTAGCCGGTTAGTGTCCGGCAGAGTAGGATAGCACCATCCCCTTACACTCGTGGGTGTCGTACAAGGCGACTAATGTTTTCGACGCAAAAGATTTAGAGTCTCTATAGACTGGAAAATGGGCAGCAGCGTTTTCCATTGTTATATTTATAACACTGCGATCTCCAACCCGCTTGCCGAGTGTGGAGATATTGGCAATAACCTCCCCTTTCGTGGGGGAGGCCCTAAGTTCTGCAGTGGATTGATATGGGCTGTGATGATGAGAGTTATTGCAACCCGTCAACTGCATCCGGAATGACTGAAACCCCATATACAGGGTGGGGCCTGTAACAGAGGCAAAAAATTTAAATGCAGACTTCTCAGAGTAGGTATCTGAAGTTACCTTGACCAGATCCTAAGGCTCCAAAATGCTTAATTTAAAGTTACAATCCATAATCAATGAATTTCGTCATTGCGAAATTGTCGTTAGATGTCTTGGTACCGGGCATTTCCTTCATACTGGGGCGACGTAAACGATAATAATGTCAATGTCAACTATACCGACTGGACACAACGGTATGCAGTACTTTGCTGGCTTGATTAATTTTGCTTGAAAATAATAATACATTTATTTTTCATGTATAAAATTAAAACCACGTGGACTTAGTTATTGATTAGTTAAAGGGTCTATATTTAAATTTTTTGCCCTTGTTTCAGGCCCCACAAAGTGTTTCAACTTTTTAGTCCCGTAATTAATAGAGGAACTACAAAAATAATATATGTATGTAGCTAGGCTAGAGACAACAGGGCCACTCTTCAGAGATACTAAATGTTGAAACAGATTATTGTGACGAGGATTTAGATAATATAGGTTTAGATTGTATTTAGAAAAACATTGTTGACAATAAACGAGATTCCAAATCTTTATTAAACTTAATGAAGATCTATTGGTTTTTAAATCCGATTTTACGGATTTTACTGACCAGAAAAAAGCGAGGTTTAACGCGTATCTAACGCGTATCTAACGGAATATTGTAATGAAGTGGGTGGAATTTCACTATTATTGTTGGCAACACTGCGCGTCCTACGCTTTCGTACATAATATTTCAAAGTTGGGGAAGGATGGTGAAGGCAGCATCGGAAACTTTACGTACGTGGGTAGTACATGGGTTACGCTAAGATGAATGCTGGTAGCGTGCAATAATATTGCAAAATACAAGATTATCCTCATCTTACAAAATTTAATGTAGCCTATATCAGCGATGGCGAACCATGGCCCGCGCCAAATTGGCATCCCACAAATTCAAGGTCAAAACCAGCGTTGCCAATTTAGCATTTTTTATTCTAAATTTGGCAGATTTTCTTTCAATGTAGCATATTGTCTTGTCGTTTAGCATATAGCATATTTTTTAGCATATTACCTTAAAATGAAATTTAAAAAAAACATGAATCGTACGACGACATTAGTTTCATATTTTTTTTAAATCCCCATTAAAAAATATTTTTGGCAGGTGGATACCATAGTTAGTTAGCCTAGTTGGCAACACTGGTCAAAACAGGGACGTGACTGCATACGCTAATCAATGACACTAGATTCATGTTCCTGAGCCTAATACTTTTGCAGTTATGACCTAAGACGATACGGTCCAGTTTTCTAACTTGGTACTTATGTTTCAGTATGCTGTTAAAGATGTTTCACGTCTTATACTTCACTGTCTTAACAATTTACGTACTTGCCACTTATAACAGGAGAACTTTATTTACATGATTTACTATTTTTGCTGCCCGTTACTTAAATGCACGTCAGTTTCAGCGGAGCATGGTAAACGAAAATTTTCTGTAATATCCAATTTAACAAGATCAATGTGTCCACGTTGCCGTGTGGTGTCCGGCAGAGTAGAATAGCACTAACCCCTTACGCTCATGGGTGTCGTACAAGGCGACTAATGTTTTCTAGACAAAAGATCAAGAGTCTCCGTAGTCTGGAAAATGGGCAGCAGCATTTTTCATTGTTATATTTAAACACTGCGATCTCCAACCCGCCTGCCAAGCGTGGAGATTATGGCAATAACCTCCCCTTTCGTGGGAGAGGCCCGAAGTCCTGCAGTGGACTGTTACGGGTTGTGATGATGAATGTGTCCATTGCATATTCAAACATTAACGATACCTACATAACTTCAACACGATTGGGTTCATACTCAAGTCTTACCGACAGAAATTCAGATATTATTTTATTCGAGATTTTCAGCAGAACGTAAAAATGTTTTAAAGATCATCGAAATCAAATGCGTCACAAATAATGTGCGTGGTAAGATTAATTTTAGATTGCATTTGCGAAAAACGATTTAGTGTTTCATCAAGAAATCCACTTCAAAACTTGTCAGTTTATCTGGTGATTATTTGCTAGATAGGCAGATTTTAAGTTTTCTTTCATTAGGTATAATTATTTTATTTGAGGATCGTAGGTTGAAGTAGTATTTTTTTTACGATAAGATTCGTCATCAATTATCTTCGGCTAAGCGCTAAAGGCACATTCTATTACTTGGAAAGGCATTCCACACGCTTAGAAAACACATTCTAGATTAAAGATACCGCAGGGTTGTACTCCTGTGTAGTCAGGATCTACAGCGGTGACCTGAATTTTGACACTCGTGCACTTGCTTAGTTTGGGGCTAGATAGCGCTGTGTGAATTTGTCCACGAATATTTATTTATTATTTATTTATTATTATTATGATTATTACATCCAAGACAGCTAAAACTTCTTAGAGCCCGCAACAAATTTCGTTAAGATGTAACTGGTCGGAATAGAAAATATAGTGTTTCCGACTTCCCCCCTCAAAAAAGCGGAGACAGCATAAAACAAAATAGGCAAAGGTCATATCAGAACTCAGGAGAAAACGCACCACGGACTTTCACTAGCGCATTGCCATGAAATTAAACCCGTTTTAACAATCCACTTGCCTGTGGCAACCGAGAAAAGAAAGAAAACTACATTAAAATTCATGCACAACATTCCCAGACCACGCGACCAACGAAAAACAACCTACATCTGCATTACATAATCCAGCTGGCACCTGGAAAACCTGGCCTCTGTAGTGGCTGCGACATAATACTTATCATCCGTGCGTTCCTATGCATGCGCGGAGTGATGCTCACCGGGGCGGTAACGCACCGTATGTTGTTAAGGAAGCGACTACGCAACGGAATGGAGGCGGAAAGCGGAAACCATCAATTAATATATTTTTTTATGTCTGTGATAAACGAGCAGACAGCCCACATGGTGGAGTTAATGCCAGATAACATTGTTTTGAAGTTATGGCGCCTTTGTCATTGTTTATATTGTGAGTTGAACTTGTTGGGTGTCTGTCAATTTTAGTTCCTTTGTTATTCGCAAGCGAATTCAACTGCAAGAAGGTCTAATAAAGGTGATATCGTTGAACTATCTCGCCAGGTCTCGTAATGGAAGTTCACCATCGTCCAGGACATCAGCAACCTAAACGGAACGGATTTGGTGCCGGTCCTTGAGATACCTAAATAGACATGCCTTTTGAAGAAGCCCAAGTTATAGTATGACTTTGAGCTTTAAAATTATATCCTTTGTAAGGCACCACGTCTCCGTTTAGTATGTCACTTATGGGTTTTGAGGTATATGACGAGGGTTTTGTGAAATACATGGCATACAGGCTCCACCTTCAGAAATGACCACATCTTTCCCAAAGGCTGTCAACGCATTCGAGACCCGTCCAGTATTGCGAGTGCCCATGGGCGGTGATCACTTACCACCAAAAAGTTTCCGATCGAAGCTTCGGCTTCGACTACTGCGTCGGCCACTTTCGGTCAAAAAACCACCTTTGGCGAAAACTTCATCTTCAACCAGGTTTGATGCTTGTTTCGCCGAAGCTGGTTTTTATTATTTTTGACAAATCTCTAGATCAACTTCTAGAGATGATATAAATTACCTTTCTATATTATACAGTCAATATATGCCAATAAAAGTTCAATGTTAAAGTTAAAAAAAAACATTTGTATTATTAATTGTAGCTGAAGGCCTTTGCTTTCAGCTTGACTAAAATTGACCTTAGGTCGAACACCATACATAAATACCATTAGATGGCCCGCTAGTTCGTTTTTACTAACATACACAGCAGAAAAAAATTTGCTCAGCCGTGAAGGCAAATAACTTCCAATCTTTTTGCATACATTCTTACATACGCAACGTACAGGTAGGTAGAGACCACATCATTCCAATTGCTTCGGTTCTGACTCCTCACAGATCCATCTCGCTTCTTCCAATTTTATTTAACAATTTATTGCACACAATATAAAGAATACAGAAATTACAAAATTAAAGACGACACAACAGGCACTACTTATTTCTAAGAAGAAATCTCTTCCAGCAGGCCTATAGAAGAGAGACATTATAGATTATAGGGGATGAGACGTGCGCAATAGTTTAAAATGTATATATTTAATAAACTACATAAATAATTATAAATGAGATACTAAATACACACAATAGTATATATATAAATACACTTACATATATACATAATAAAATATATCCAGGTATTGTAGAACATTCAGGCACATAAGGAAAGATAATGTTCCTTTACACGCTTTAGCTTTTAATTTTAGCTACTTCATCTCATTATAGCAAAATTACAATCCGCCACCGTATCCGCTTCAACTTACCAGTATAACCGCACCTCCATCCGAGATTATTCCATCATCAGACAAAAGCACACCAAAACACGTATGAATATATTCCGTGTTATTGTCATTCATTAATCTACATAAACATAATATTATTATGAGAGGTGCCGTGGAAACGAGTGGTATAATGTGACATCGTTTTCTAGCTATGAAATATCAAATATCAGGTGGTAGGACTCTGTCAAGCCTGGGAAGTCCGCTTGGGTGAGTACCATTCTGATGGACTCAAATGTAAACTAGAACTGATCAATTCCTTGAGGTTTGGGACCTGGAGACCTAGGATACAGACGAAAGTCTAGTTTAGGCTTCAGTTTCACAATCTTGAACTGTAAACTGAAAATTGTAACCTGTAACACTGTATGTGAGAGAAAAAAAAATATCCTTATCTATTTCTGCCACCAAGCAACAATGCTTGCATTGTTGTGTTCCGGTTTAAATGATAGGTAGCAGCGCAATTACAGGCATGAGGCTGACATTACAGGCATCTTAATCCTCACAGTGACAACGCACCTGCGGCTATGCATTTTCGTGCCTGCAACCTAAACGTATGAATGGTAGATGTTATGGGCGACAGTTACCGCTTACCATCAGGTGGGCTGTCTGCTCGTTTGTCACTGTGTAGAATATAAATAACATCTTCACTTCATTATCCCGGTTGTACTCACGCGCGCCAAGGCCCGGGATCCGCTTTAACCATGATACAGAACAAATCAGGTAATTATAGAGGAGCGACTGCCATCTACAAATACAAATACAAATACTTTATTAGTAACAGGGTTACACGTCAAAGTGGCAAGTTGGTACCTAGGAAGTATCTTTATAAGAAACACATTACAATTCATTATAATTTACAATGTCGACGCCGTAGACTAAACTAAATTATTCATAACAAAATATAAAAATGTCATAATTTCAAATAATTAAAAATCTTTCACAATAATTCAATCATACGCAATACAATAATAAAAAGTCATAGTTTCATAGTGTCATGTCAAAATGTCTACTATAAAATAAAAATTCTATATCCAAACACTTAAATTACAAAGTAACCATAGCGGGCCGCAGCCGATCCGCCCTGCCGTGATAACCCGGCGCCGGTGACCTTTCCCCTTCTGTCGCTCCATCAGTCTGAGATAACCGTCTGGCGAGACGGTAGGTACATCTCACGAGAAAAAACAAGTAGGCATAAGGCTGGATCACCTTACCGAGCTTCCAATTTATTTTAGTTATGAGGTGGTAAGAGAGCGCCGATAGCCTTGTGGGACCCTACCATTAATTTTTTACATTACTAAGGTGGCTAAAATGCCCTAGTGGCTAAGGTGTGCGACTCGAATGCGATAGGTACACCAGACCACATTGCGGCCATGCTCCAATGACTCTTTTCTGAGTTGTGTACATTAGTTGAACACTTACTGATGCTGACGGTGGGGGAAAACATCGTGATGAAACGTGCACCATTCAGGCGACTGATTGTGTAACCATGATCCAATCTGGTCAGGTTCGCTTTTAACAGGGTCACGAAGGTCAGCTGGCAGTCGTTCCATTGTAATGACCTGACCTGCTATACCCTGGATTATAGTCAAGGGGATCACTGGGCTCTCGTATGCGAGAGCACAACCGGGACATTAACGCCAAAATGATGATGATTTAGGTGGCAAACAAGCGTACTTTGACATTAAAAAGGTATTAAAAAAAAACTAGGTTAGCTTTTTTGCGCGATGTGATGCTGATTCTAACTGTGAGTGAAAAAAGTATGAAATATTTCTATACGACTTGCACCTACGTGACTCCACACATGCGTCTACTCCCGATAATGTAAACAACTTTTACCTATATGGTTTATTATCAATAAATTACCTTTTATTAGACACTTAATTAAATCAATTATAACACCAACAAATTTATTCGAGCCTATTTATAAAATGTAAAAGATTGTTTGTATGTTTATGCAACATAATTTATTACAAATACAAATACAAATACTTTATTGGTAACAGTGTTACAAGTCAATTGATACTGAATTATACAAGTACGTACTACACTTTTATAAAAAATTTCAACATGTCATATATTACATAAGTACATTACAGGTAACACAGTTGTTACTAATTACAATACAATAATAATAACAAATAACAATAGTCAGGTTTTAAGACAACAACAAAAATATTAAACTACACCATTTAGTGTGTACGTTTTAAATTGACAAATTCGTCAAAGTCGTAAAAGGATTGATCCAGTAACCACTTTTTTAGTTTAAATTTAAAACTATTGATGGTAGTTGCATTCTTGACGTGTTCCGGGAGTTTATTGAAGACAATAGGCCCCAAAACATACACCGACCGTTCGGATTTTGCAAGCTTATGGAGCACTGGGAGCAGTTGGCCCTCGTCTTTGTTGCTTCTTAAGGCGCGCGACGATACATGCTTCCGATTAAACATACCTACATTCCGGTAAGTGAATATCGCAATCTGATATATATACTCACATGGCAGTGTGAGTATTCCTAATTTTTTAAATAAAGGCCTGCAGGATTCCTCCTGGTCAGTGATGCCTACAACGGCACGTACCGCCCGCTTTTGGGCTACAAACGCGCGCTGCCACCCGGAGGCACGCGCCCATAATTCCGCCCCGTAAGACAGTACCGAGTGTACAGTGGCAAAATAACATGATCGCAGCACGCCGCGCTCGGCGGTGCTTGCGAGGCGACGCAACGCGAAAGAGGCACGGCCAAGCTTCCCGCATACCTCGTCAATATGGGACTCCCAAGTGAGGGCATTGTCTACGAGGAAACCCAACAGTTTAGTGGATTTCACTTGTTGCAGCGGCGCTCCGCCAATATTCACCTGCAATGGACGTGCCCCTTTGCCGTTTAGTGCAAACCTCATGAAGCAAGTCTTGTCTTTGTTCAGTGCTAACCCATTTGCACTGAACCATCCATCGAGCTGCCGAATCACGTCGTTCAGGCTCTCTTCAAGTTGCGACTCCGTCGGCGCGGTGACCACCACCACGACGTCATCCGCATACACATATATGTCCACGCCTCCTATCGACCCCGGTAGGTCATTCAATAGAAGGCTGAACAACGAATTAGAGAGGCACGAACCTTGAGGAACCCCCATAACATTGCTCATCTCTGCCGAATCTACTCCACCCCCCGCGCTGACTAGGACCTGTGACCTGCTGCTCATGAAGGACAGTAGCAGGGACAAAGTTGGCCCACGAATCCCGTAATGCTGCAATTTGTTTGCTATCAGTCCGTGGTCTGCGGTGTCGAAGGCACGCGAGAGATCGCAACACACGACTGCGACCTGGCGGCCCTCCTCGCGGGCGCTCAGCACCTTCCAAATTACTTCACGCACTAGGTCTGTCGTCGCGCGGCCGGGCCTGTACGCGTATTGCCGGTCGGACAACACTCGGCTACTCGATAGATAGGACAATAATCTCTCATTTATCCCTACCTCAAAGACTTTGCTGATCACCGGTACTAGAGATATCGGACGATATGACTTTAAGGCTGATTTTTTCCCTTTCCCTTTATAGATTGGAGATATTTTAACTTTCTTTAATGCTGTAGGGTATATCCCCTTTCGGCTACATTCGTTAAATAAGTGGCTTACGACATGACCTATTGATGCTATAATATTCGAAAGCAGGCTAGACGGCAGGCCGTATAAGTCTGTACTCTTTTTGGGCGTGATGTTAGTTCGTACTAGACGCTGCAGTTCTTCGGGCGTGAAGGGTCGCAGTCGCATCGAGACGTCGGCCGGCGGCGCGCCCGCGACGAGCAGGCCAGCCGCCGCGGGCGCGTCGACGGCCGGCGCCCCGCAGCGCGCCGCCGCTGTCACAAATTCTAGGTTGAGCGCGTCCACCAGCGCTCGCTTGGAGGGGAAAGGTGACCCGTCTTCCTGGCGTAGTAGGACTGTGAAATCGGTTCGTTCCCGAGTTCCCCGGCCTAGTTCACTATTTATGAATTGCCACATACATTTAGATTTGTTGGGGGCTTCATTAATTAACTTATTATAATAGTGTGTGCGTTTTGTTTTTAATATTACGTCATATTTGGTGCTCAGGTTACTTACTATTTCAGTTAAAATGTCATTATTAGGGAATTTATTGGATAATTTAATCATGTCAGATACTAAAAATTTTAAATTAATTACTTCGTCGTCAATCCACAATTTCCACTTTCCAAGAGTGGGACGCGTTTTGTATGGGAAACATATGTCAAACTTATTTAATAAAATATTTATAATTGCGTCACAAAGGTCATTGCAATTATCGTTACAATTTCGAACAATTGCGCCCCAGTCTACCGACTCGAGAGCTGCTTCGAAGCTAGCTTTGTTTGCGCGGCTGTACGTGCGAGTGCGCACGGTCGGCGGCGGCGCCGGCGGGCCCGCCCGCGCCAGGCTCAGCCGCTGCGCGCCGTGGTCGCTCAGCTGAGTGTCCACGGCGCGCACCGACAGCACCCGCGACGCGGGCAAGTTCGTATAGGCGTGATCTAGTAACGTTGCACTGTCACCCTCTACTCGAGTCGGGAAGTTCACAAGTTGTTCGAAATTGTAACTCGTCAAAAGATCGATAAGACTCCGTTTGATAGGAGTATTATCCAACAAATTAATATTAATGTCACCCATAATTACAGCATACAAATTGTCGTCGCATATTTTAGTCAAAAGTTTTTCAAATAATGTCAGATATTCAGTATGACTAGTTTGGTTGGAGTGGTACACCGAGACAAGTAATAAATTATCGTTCACCAAATGCACGGCAGACATTTCAAAGATCTGTTCGTGGGATAGATCACAATAATCTTGTCTGTTTACTGCTCCAACTCCGGTACGAACGTAAATGCAACTACCACCATGTGCTATTTGCGACCTACAATTTAACGAAATAAGATCGTAATTACACAATGTAACCGATACTAGTTGCTCGTTACGGAGCCAATGTTCCGTGATAAACAACGCGTCACAATTCAATTCGTCCGACAATAGCACTTCTAATTTTTTAGTTTTATTATTTAAACACCTGATATTTTGGTGGCATAGTGTGAACGTGTTGATACTAGGGATGTTACGGAGCTTCGACTCCGACTCCGATAAGTCGGAGCTTCCGATTGATCTTACACCTCCGGTTCCGACTTCGGTTCCGATACTTTTAAATCGGAGGTTTTAATCGGAGGTCGAACCATAGTAGATAGCGGCGGCAGCAACGCGCGGCGGCTGCGGTCAACGTGTACGAACGAACGAAGGTTAATGCATGTCGTTGGAAACGCACGCGTTCTGTCATCGATTAATATTTCACTTGTTGTTACGCAATACGGATGGTTTGTTTTGTCAATTAAAGTTATCTGTTTTTGATTTGGAACTAGTGGAAAGTGAATGGAAATACAAAATTCCAATCCCTTAAACCGATTGTCCTCTATTGTCCTGATATTTATCGTGTCCACCAGGGTCAGTAGCAAGCGAACAACTTTTTAGTGGTACTCGCCTAATCTATGATCCGTTAAAAAATAGATTGGACGGAGACAAAGCTGCAAAGCTGTTGTTAATTAAATATAATTTGCTACTTCTGGAGTCTATTTATTTGATTTAATTTGCTAACTGTCATAAAAATATGTTTATTTTTATTTGTGACACCTATATGATAAAGGTTTATTATTTTTTAATTGAAATTAAAGAGGCTGATTGGTTAATGTTTTTACTATTTTATTTTATTGCCTGCCCTTAACACATCTTTCTTCACCGCTACTATCTCCAACTCCGCCTCCGACTCCGATTCCGCTTCCGATTCCGGTTCCGACTCCGAAAAACGAAATTTAGAAACTCCGACTCCGGCTTCGGCTCCGATAAAACCACCTCCGTAACATCCCTAGTTGATACTACCGTCCATGACCGTATGTTTATTTGCTGTTGCTGTCTTCTTCACGCGCGTCGCCCCGCTCGCCGCGCTGGCGGCGGGGACGCGCGGGAAACCAATCGGAGAACCTCACGCGCGGTGGCCACACAGCCGGCGAGTTGAATTTGTCGAACAAACTTTCCGGCATGCCGATTACAAACGCCGAGTGCCGGTTTGTCCGTATGTCGCGTTTTTCTACGGTATAATCCTTACATTTTTCAACTTTGTTGAGGAATCTAATTATGTTTTCCGTAGTAGTGTCCGGCGTAAACGACCAAGCTTGAAAATATTTTATTCGTTCCACTGTCTGGATGTCAACATCTTCAGTACCTGCACCTACCGTAACACGTCTACGGGGCGCTTTCCTCCGTTTAGAAGCTACTGTCTTCCATTCCATCTCCTTATCTGCGGACGAGTTATCAGTTTCGCTGCTCTTGTTAGGTGCCGCAGTTTTCGTGGCCCTACTTGCAAGAATATTACTCGCGATAATGTTCGGCAGAGGTCGGGCCGGGTCGGGAGTCTTCGTGGTGACGCACGCGAACGAATCTTGCAACGGCTTTTTTGTAGCAGTGCTAGCGCTTTTAGCACTTGCAGCGCTGAGCGCCGCGATGGCTTTTAAACGCGCCTGTCGAACGGGTCTTCGTTCAGCCGCTGATACGGCGGTCGTTGGAGAGTAATCATGCTCGGGGGTAGATTCATTTTTACCCGAGGTCGTCAGCTGTTCTAGTACTTTTGCTTGATATTGTAATGTTGCACTTTGCTCACTAATGACCGTTTGCATCTGGTCGACTTTATTAGATAAGGTGCTCACTGTTTTACACAACTCGCGGATCAACTTTTCTAGTATATTTTGCGACATTTTACACGCGTTTTAACGTAAATACTGTGGAGCTTAAACGTTACCCGCGGAGGGGCGCGGGGGTACTATACTCATGGTATAGTATTATACTCATGGCCGTTTTCACTAAACTTAGGAATCACCTAAGTTCCATTTTAAATAGTTTTTAGCCAATTAGCTACGTAGAAATTGAGATAAACGTACTTTAAATGCCAAGGAATATTAATTCCCGCCAGAATTCTAGCACTAAATAGTCTATTGTGTACCAAGCCTGGTACTATGTAAGTGGAAGCGCTCTATACTAAAGTATAGGAGATTAAAGTTCCAAAGGACTTAAGTGCGGAAAGGGGGGAGAAGATAGACTATTATGGTCTGTTAATGATTACATGGACAATGGCCATAAAAAATTAGGTTCTTGTCGTCTTTATCGATGTATCATCCTTATCATAATTATCATCATCATCATCATCACCCTAGCATCAATACCGGTTGTGCTGTCACGCGATGTGCAAGGGCCCTTCCGAATCCACCTGTCTAACTTCGTTCGGTCTATGAAAAATTTATCTGGCTTTCATATAGAGAAAATCGCATCCAAATCGGTGCATCAATGGATGCACCAGCTACGATGCCACCGACAGACACACACAGCCATCATGTCACATAGCACCCCTCTTTTTTCGTCGGAGATTAAAAATTTATGGTATGAAAAAAATAAAAATAAAATTAAAGCGGAAATACACTAAAACTAACTGGACCACGCAGGCAAAGTCGCGGGCAAAGACTCGTTACTTACGAGAGTATCCGCTTATCTACCAGCTAAATATAATTGAAGCCGTGTTTTGTTTGTTTATCTATTTGTTTGGTAATAAAATCCGTCTGACATTCGACACTTTGCGAACAATCGTCCAGTCGGATATTTCTGTTTATCCGGGATCACAAAGTATCCATTGACACTTGAAAACAAGTGGGCAAGCCCGTCTGGGTCACTAAAGAGTATCTAGGTCGGCCTGTTGGTCTTCTATCGAATTTACTTCGATGAGTGATCTCTGGAGCTCAAGAACTCGATCCATTGTGCCCTGTTTTCCAATGGACATCGAGGGGGTAAAGATATCGCCATTTTCCCAAGTAATCATCATCGTCCTAGCACTTATCCCGGCTTCTGCCAGGATCCGCTTTCGTACTCATTCTTTTCAATGTCAATCCATCGCTTCTTGCGTCACCCACGGGGCATCATTCCTGATACCGACAGGTTCAGGCACCTACATACCAGAGGCTTACGCAACATGTGACCAAACGAAGGACGAGCCTCCTCGATCTTATCTGCGATATCTTTTACGCCAAGGCTGCCACGGATGTAGTCATTACGTACTCGATCGAGTCGCGTAACTCCGCACATCCACCGCATTTTCTTTTCGTTGATGTGGAGTTTGTGTTGGTGTTTCGTCAGCGCTGGCCATGCCTCGCAGCCGTAAAGCATCACATGTCTAATTATACTCTATAGCCCTTTGAGCTTGACAGGGATTTTAGGGTCACAGATGACTGCCGTGAGTTCCAGCCATTTGGGGTCGAAATCTGGATTCGGGACTTGACATCGGAGCCGATATCGCCGGGCTCGTGCATCACGGATCCGATGTATTTGAATTTATCTGTTCTATTGACACATTCGTTACCTATACAGATACTGATAACCAAAAATATTGTAATATAATAATAATCTTCATATGTCATCTTGGGCTCTTTAAGTTTTCCTGCAGGTGATCCGCTTCAGCTTTCGTACATTATGCATGTAAATTACACATTATATCTAGTTTTTTTTAATATTATACAAGAGCACCATCTCACCTGTTGGTAAGTGACGATGCGGCCGAAGATCTTGGAACAGCCGATTCACTCAAGCCTTGAAGGCATCAAGATTATATTGATCAGGGAACACACTCGCAGGCAACGCGTTCCATTCCTTAGCCGTACGCATTATAAAGATCGAGCCAAAGCGGCTCGTGCTACCCGCTGGAAGATCCACGACATAAGGATGAAGCGCTCGGATCGCGTCTCCCGATGGCGGAATGAGTTCGTCCAGCTGCTTCGCACACTAGTTAGATATATAGGTACTCTAGCAGGAAGATTTGTTGCTTGCATTGTTGCTTGGCGGCAGAGTTAGATTAAGGAACTATGTAAGTAACGGTAAAACCATATGTGACTCTGATTCCTTGGGTCTGAGACTTGCTATTCGAAGATTCCTGAAAATTGATAGCAAGTGGCAAATGATCAAACAGCCTATCTGATGGAAAGCGGTCTATATTGAAGTTTTATGTGACAAAAATGCAACCGCAAGTGCGTTATTGTGTCAGAAACGACTAAGATTGAATAAGATTTGTTTCCATGTAATTCTGTTTTTAAACTTAACTTTAAAACTAAGTGTATAAAAACCTGGTACTGGGTTTAAGTAGCCTTCAAACACACTTTCCAAGTTACGTGCTCGCTCGTATGCGATTCTGAAAGAAAGGCAACACAAAAATGTACGATAGCATTTTATTTCATAACATTGTTTCCATTTTACGCTGCACACGCCGATAAACAGCTCCACAGATGGCTCCCGTAAAGATTTCAGCAATATGTCCCCTGGGAGACTGAGATAAATATATGCCACTAAAGCTGGAGTGATAAAAGGCTAAGAGGGTGAAAAATGTTGGGAAGGAGACGTGTAATCTGCAACGATATTTCTTTATTGTAATTCTAGGAAGGTAGGAAATGACAAAAACATGTAACTGTCGCTTATAATGTCCACGATTTACGTAATCAATGGCTTGGCAGACGAAATATTATAGAAATTTGAGATTAAAGATTGTTATATATTTTCATGGCCGTGCGGTGTCCGGCAGAGTAGAATAGCACCAATCCCTTACACTCATGGGTGTCGTACAAGACGACTAATGTTTTAGAGGCAAAAGATCAAGAGTCTCCGTAGTCTGGAAAATGGGCAGCAGCATTTTCCATTGTTATATTTAAACACTGCGATCTCCAACCCGCCTGCCAAGCGTGGAGATTATGGCAATAACCTCGTTTCGTGGGAGCGGCCCTAAGTCCTGCAGTGGACTGTTACGGGCTGTGATGATGATATATTTTCAATAATGATGATATATTTTCATTAATAAAATAATTAATATTCATTACACAAAATATATATAACCCGGCGTCATGGGGGTGGATAATTGACGTGGGGTCATTATGACCCGCATATTTTACCAAGGATCTCTTTATATTTTTTTAAGATGGATAATATTTTACAAGGATATTTCGTAGTTTTGTTACATTAAGTTCAAGAAGGGGTCATGGTAGCCCTTTTTCAATTTGGAAATCGTGTTTCACCCTGCGTGATTGCGCCTTGATTGAGTCCATGTCAACACCGGTTAGAGAAACTCAACAACTCCTGCTAGAGTAAAACAGCGTCGCCGCTTTAAAAATTTCAAAATGATCTTTAAGTACGCAAATTCTTCCTCTGGAGACTATCTATATAATACTGCAATTTCAATGTTACATCGCCTTTAATGAACAAATTTAAAATACAGTAAAGAAACACATTATTTGAGGACTCGTTTAAAATAATCTAATCACTCCATTGTACTCCGCGGCTCACGCCCGACTTGTCCGTTGCCCATTCCAAAGAATATTTGTATATTATGTTATTAATTTGATAAAATCTAAAACACGCGGGGTCATTATGACCCTCCCACATGTCGCCGGGTTAACTCATCCAGAATTTGTAATTTCTCTTAATATTTAACAGAAATATTTATTAATTTCCAAAATACACTTCAAAAATAAACACAGCTTCTCTCAGACTGGCAACAAACAAGTTTAAACTCTTGCTAAATATTTATTTATCTTCAGCAAGCTCATTAATTCTGAAATGTTTATATTTCTCCAGTTTATTTTCAATTTTAATATCTTTCGCGATATTGTTATATTGATTTGCCACCCACCGACGATGGTACTTTCACCTCTGGATAATCTAGTGTTATTCATTCGTCTGCTATGCATTCATGAATTACATTGTAGACCTGTTTGCTGTGGTATTTAACATTCCGCCACAAATTGGCCCCGATTTCAATTCACGGCCGGGCAGAATTTGAAATGATGAATTTTAATTCTGTTACGGGTCTGGGTGTATGATAAGTGTGTATGTTAAAAAGTGTACATAACACAAGCTTTGCTTACTTTGAGGCTAGATTGCGCTGTGGAAATTGTCGAAGCATTGATTTATTATTACTAAAACATTATTTGTTCCAATAACAATTAGAACGAAAAACTATACTACAAAAAAACTGTACAATTGGTCTCATTACAAAAATCGTATAGTAATAGTACCATTATTATTTATCAGCTCGTTGGATGACACGCAAGCAAACATGCAGACGCAGCATCAAAGCAAGCTTCATTGAAGCAAAAACGCAGCCGACAGCACACAAGCAAGCATAGCAAGCGTGCTGTATGCATTCGTAATGCAAAGATGAGCCCTAATGTTCAACAGTGTTGTTAAATATAACGATGACCTTTATTGTAAAAATTTACTATCATAAAGAGAACATATTAGCAGTTGTGATGAGAAAATAAAGAATTATTTAATTTAATAATTTAATATTTGAAAAACATTAAATATCATGTACCTTACCTAATCATAACAATCTGGAATGGTAACGTGTAATAGTCATATTTTTTTCGGAATGTCATATAAAAACACAGTGTTATCTTGGTAAATGTTAAGTGCATTTAATGTCAATTCGAGTAAGCATACTATAAGCGAGAACTAACTGGATATTCGCTATCTGCTACTAAAGATATAAAAGGTACCTACTCCGTAAACTCAATTCAATTCAATTTATTTGGTAACAAATACTCATTTGTGTTCGAATTTCATCATCTTGGCGTTAATATCCCGGCTGTGTTCTCGCGCTCGAGGACCCGTGGTCCGCCTTGACCATCATCTAGGACCCAAATGATTTGTGTTCGAAATTATACATAATAAAAAATAAACCACCAAATAAGAAATAAAGGTGGCGCGCTGTCAACAGTGACATGAGGCCGGTTTCATAAACATGTGTGTACATAATTAGTGAATGTTGACAAGGTGTAGTTTGGTTGTCATGTGTGCGTGTGACCGTGTACAGAGCAAGGAGTAGTCTGTTGGTCGCAGAATTCTATGTTTATTTCTCCATCATCATATCCTAGGTATGTATAGTCATCAACAACCTCGAGTGGCGCGCCTCCAACTATCACTGGAGTAGGCACAACATGGACATTTGACATATTTGACGACCTGAGTGGTTCAATGGTCAACATGCCGGTCTGCCACGCAAGAGGTCCCGGGTTCGATTCCCGGCCGGGCAGAAATTGAAATGATGAATTTTAATTTCTGTTACGGGTCTGGGTGTTCATTGTATAATAAGTATGTATTTAAAAAATAAAAGTATTTAAGTAGTATATCAGTTATCTAGCACCCATAGTACAAGCTTTGCTTAGTTTGGGGCTAGATGGCGCTGTGTGAATTTGTCCACGAATATTTATTTATTTTTCGTTTTGGTCATGTTCATTTTAAGACCTACTTGTTGAGATGCACTACAGTAGTCATCGAGCATTTTACCGAAGTCTCCCAAGGTTTCAGTCATGACTACTATATCGTCAGCAATTCTAAGGTAATTGAGGTACTCGCCGTTTATTTCTTATTTCTTATTTGGTTTGAATCCATAAATAATAATGTTTTCTTTACTTTCCATATTTATAGCAGTACGGCAAACAAGCGTACGGCTCTGATTGTAAGCAAACACAATTTCTGTCGTTACACAATAAATATTTTCGTGAAGTGTCGAAAAGACGCCGACGGTTATATTTAGTAGGGAGGCTTTATGCCTAACATATAAAACACGGGTAATGTGTGCGCTATTTGGACAGTGTCGGCGGTCTAGTGGCTAAGGGGTTAGACTCGTAAGCTAGAGGCACAGTGTTCGAGGCCAGCCCCTGCAGTGCTGCCATGTACCAATGACCGATATTGTATTGTGAAATGGCTCTTTTCTGAGTTATATACAATACAAAAGCATAATATGTTCATGACCACCTTAAAATACATATTCCTGTGCAATTGCTGGAAGGTTTGATAACATCCAATATTTTTTTAATTATTAAATAATTTTTTTTGTTATCCGGCAGACAAACAGGCATGCGGGCCACCTGATGGAAAGTGGTCACCGCCGCCTATGGACATCAGCAACACCAGGGGAGTCACCAATGCGTTGCCCGCCTCTGAAGAGACCTCTAATATACCATATACAATATAAAATACTTTGCGGCTCAGGGATTAGGTCTTTGGCATAAGAGACAGCTAGTGCCCCCTTCAGTTAGCAAATTGAGTTTAGCTTAATATGGACCAAGCACTAAATGTTGCTGTGGCTGCCAAGGAAAATTTTCTTGTAGGGGTAATGCACTTCTGCTCTTCTACTGTACATTAGTTGAACACTAACCAATGCTCTTACGGTGTTAGAAAACATCGTACACATTTCCACGTTGTAACCATAATCCACGTTAACAGGGCCACGGAGCTCAGATGGCAGTCGTTCCACTAATATTACCTTATCTGCCAAATCCTGGGTCATGGTCAAGGCGGAGCCACCAAAACACCCAGGAGGTAAATAGGTAGATAACCTAATCAGAGCTGGATATCGCTCTCTGATTCCCAAATTACCTTACTATTATTAGTATTACAAACAAGTATATTTTCATTCCTTATCAATAATGCGTGTCATGATGTTTTCCCGTGATACTTATTATGCAACTGATCAGATAGGTTATTTAGTCTCTGTCAGTCTGGGGATACGCTCTTGACCTGTACTCTATCTGATGTTGCAACTGTTGGTGAGGAAGCGGCCGGAAAAGAGATAAAACTAGTACAAGTATTTAATAATAGACGAAGTTAAGATATAGAATAACAGATAACATAAATAAGGCTAACATAAAACAGGTTTTACAATAGACATTGACATAGACATAATATTTATTTTTCAATTTCTACAATATAAATAAACAATATTTCTTACTAACATAAATTAGGTTAAATATTGTAGTGTCATGCCAAACTAGAGCTCAGCTCAGCATATGCTGTAGGTAGCGAGACCACAGCGCTGATTTTCAGTGCGTGAATTACTCGCCAAGTGGTCAGACAGGTAAAGTAGTGCTGTACATTTGCCCATAATCTTATGTGGCGGTGTGTTTATAACTAATAATATAAATATATGTATAAAAGCCATATGTGTGTGATGTGCTTAAATACCTATTTGGAGCTATTATTGTATAATTTTAATGTATAACTGATAATTAGTTTAGATATGTTGGATCAACTCTGCAGCCTATAGGGAGTGAATAAAATATTTTTTTTCTGATTTCTAATTTCATAGTAATAGTCATACGTTAGCGATGTCACAGAGATATTGCAATACTATGGTAGATATTACTGACTGATATGTACGATGTACCCAAGATGGCGGAGACCTTGAAGTTACAAGTTATAAGTATACTTACTCTAACTTCATGAGAGTGGATTTCTATGTTCTGTTGTACTAACATAATTTTCATGTCTTTTAGTTTATAGTCGATCTTGTTTTATAAATGAATTTAACGTCAGAATACACTCAAAATAATAAAATACAAAAATAATGTTTACATATTGTGCTCCCTCATACGAGCGCCCGGGATCCGCCCTGACCATGATCCAAACTTTGACAGATCTCGTAATTACAATGGAGCGACTGCCATCTGACCTCCGAGACCCTTCTACCAGGGGAACCTGACCAGACAGGATCATGGTTACACAATTAATCGCCTGAATGTACAGTCACGATGTTTTCCCTCACCGTAAGAGCATCGGTTAGTGTTCAACTAATGTACATAACTCAGAAACGAGTCATTGGTACATGACGGTAGTCGGATGCGAAACCGAGGCTACTTGCTTCCTAGTCAGATACCGTTACATTTCGGCCACCGACGCTCCTATTCTAACAAATATGATTATTCCAGCATTTCTTTTCCTGGCGAAAAGGTAACAAATGTTGCACGAAGAAAAAATCTCCATAAAGATTCGGAAAACATATTTTTATTACCTACGAGCAATCTCGTAACACGAAATAGCGAAGGATTCTATTGAACGTGTTTTACGACGTTCCTAGAGCGCCCGAATCCTTTGGCGATTGTTTCACAGATTCAATGAATTGCGTGTTTTCAAATACAACGTGCTGTTGAATAAACACTTTTTTTTATGTTAATGCTAGTGCACCTGGCGCGAATAAGTTCGTGTACATATATTTTACCCCTGCCTACCTTTTTTTCTTGCTCATAAACTTTCCTCTTAAAAACCGCATTAAAATCCGTAGTTTAAAATATCTACATATATACACAGGGACAGACGGCGGGAAGCGGCTTTAAATAAATAAATAAATAAATATTCGTGGACTAATTTACACAGCGCCATCTAGCCCCAAACTAAGCAAAGCTTGTACTATGGGTGCTAGATAACTGATATACTACTTACATACTTTTTTTTTTTAAATACATACTTATTATACATAGAACACCCAGACCCGTAACAGAAATTAAAATTCATCATTTCAATTTCTGCCCGGCCGGGAATCGAACCCGGGACCTCTTGCGTGGCAGACGGCTTGTTGACCATTGAACCACTCAGGTCGTCTTTGTTTTATACTAAGAATAATCATAGAGATAATAATTAATATACAGGAGGATAGATAGCTCTCATATAATTTCTTTCAGTTTCTTGGAAAAGTTGGGCAAAACATTGATAGTTAGGGTCAATCAATCAAAGATTATAGTAACTTAATCACCAGCCAAGTCTGCGCAAAGTCATAATCTTCGCTCTCCCTTTGTCACCCAAATACGTTATATCTCTAAGAGCGAGAGAGAAGCACCGAACGACATCTGTATTTGGCGTGTAAGACAGATAGTTACAGAAGTCCCGGGGCGAAGTGGCTTATTGTATTAGAGACTTGGCTGATTTTACGCATTATATCTTGCAGCGGTACTCAAAGTGTGAGAAGTTCTTTTGAGTTGATTTTGCGTGAAGGTTTATTACAAATACAAACAAACAAGGAAACATATAAAAAAGTAGGAAAGATACCAATTGTTACATAGACACCACCGTGTAACAAAGTAGATACAATACCAGTTGTATTGCTCCCTTCATGCCGGAGCACCGGCATGCAGGCTTTGTCGTTGTGACTGGATCCAAAAACGCACTGTGGGAGTTAAATTGTCGACGATATCAGGCTCACCATGATTTCTGGTTTTTTTTTTAAATAATTTTTTAATTAGGGATAACAACAGCCATAAAATAAGTGGATTACATTTTGTTGTGAACTCTGTCACTAGGCCAATGACAGTTATCCACGCTTATGTTAATATTAGGTATCTAACGAACATGTTATTTAACAAAATAATCGTATTTTAAATCAACTTAGTATCGTAGAAGATAAACATCGAACACATAAACAACTGTTTTAGGCAGAATAACCGTACCCCAAATGAACCTAGTATCGTAGGAGGTAAGGTAACAATCACATAAACAACTGTTTTGAAATAGAACAATCGTACCTTAAATTGACTCAATATAATAGAAGTTAGGTATCAAACACATAAAGCAACCATTCGAGATTGCCGTCCATCATCGGTCCAAATCAAACGTACTTCTTTTGTACGGGTACCTGTCTAAGCGAGTGTTTCATCAATATATATAATATATCAATAAGATATGACAGATAAAGTGCATAACTGCATGTACTAATATGTGCTATTATGTCTTGTGTACAAGTAAACCGGGTTCTACCGCTTGTTCTGAGGAGCTGTTGCACGATGCCCACAGCCATATTATATTATCGCACCGTTCGCCATCGACGGGGAGTTCGTCGCGAACTGTGGAAAGTGGAAACGGAATATAGGTTTTAAGACTTTCGTGGTTATTCACTACACTTTCACTACACATATTATCGAAATATCGAGGTAAAAACAATACTAACCGTGGTAACAAACCCGATAATATGTGGAAACGGAATTTTCTCCCACGCACACTAAGGTTGTGCAATGAGCTCCCTGAAGAGGTTTTTCCGGGAGAGTACAACATGGAGTTCTTCAAGTAAGGGGTGAAAAGATTTGTACGGGTTAGGCAACGCATGGGTGAATACGCTGGTATTGCAAACGTCGAAAAGCTGCGGTGACTGCTTACCATCAGGCAGGCCGTAAGCTTCTTTGCCACCTTTGTGGTATAAAAAAATGAAGTTCTTCATGAAAAGGGAGAAAAGATTTTTACAGGTTAAGGTAATACCTTGGGTATTGCTAATATGCATAGGGTGCGGTCACTGCTTACCACTGTTTAGCATGCATGCCGTAAGCTTGTTTGCCACCTTCTTGCATATTTCCAATATTACGCTATCAAAGCCAATGAAATTTTATAGACGTAATCCTAAAACCAATATCGATGCTTGTGGTTTGTCAGATTTAAATTAAGTTAAACAAGAATTTTACAAGTTTAGTATCGTTTCAAAGTAACACGAGATTTAAGACTTTCGTACAAATTAAAAGATGAGGGGTCCAAGCACCCACGAGTTTGAGAGCCACAGCCACGTACAATCCTCGCGGCATCCAACTTCCGCCGACCTCGTCGGGCATTACCCTCTCCCTCCTGAATTTACACAATCAATTGCTGTCTCTGCAGATTGTATTTGCTATTGGCTGTTCCACGATATTGGCCTTGACCGACTGGCTTAGGGAAAACTTTGATATTTGGGTGAATTATGTTCGACTTCTGGTGTCTTGTGGAATAGATCGATGTTAACTGCTATTACTGAATTGAAAACCTTTTAAATTAACAGCGATATGGATTGCTACATCTTAATAATTTAAAACAAAGGAATGAAAAAATAAAATAATAAAATGACAAAACAACGCCTTCTAGCGACGAATTTTGTTTTATTTATTTTTTTATTTGCTTTATGTCATTATGCTAAGGAGCGGCAGCGGCCGAGTGGTTAAGGTATCCGACTCGTAAGCGACAGTTAACGGGTTCGAATCCCATGACTCCTTTCTGAGTTACCCTATACCTACACATTAGTTAAATGCTTACCGATGCTGTTACGGTGAGGGAAAACATCGTGATGAAACCGGCACATTCAAGAAACTGACGATGATCCAATCTGGTCAGGTCACGGAGGTCACGCACCACTGTAATTATCTGATCTGCCAAATCCTGGATCATCGTCAAGGCGGACCCAGTGCCCTCATGCGCGATAATTATATTACTAAAATTAAAACCTCGCGTTTTTAAGAAGATATATTAGAAAGAATGAAAGAAAACATTTATTACAAAGGATGCCACGATACGATAATTTGCAAAACAATTACATTTAACACAAAAAAAAACGGTACATAAAACACGGGGATAATTACTACACCATTTTACTTAATGACCCCTACGTAACATTCAGGTAATAAATGTGATTGGAGTATTATCTACGGGAGGGTGCCACAAGGGTCTCTATTAGGGCCATTTCTTTTTATAGCCTACATTAATGACTGAACTACTGGTATAGTTTTGGGATGGGTATGAGATTTTATCAAAATTATTATTTGCTATAAATCCGGGTTGTCGTCAAGCAAGAATGAGTTCTGGTCTGACAAATCCTTGATAATGGTCATAGCGGACCCCGGGCCCTCACGCGCGAGATCACGACCGGGTCATATTAACGCCAAAATGATTAAAAAATTTCAAGTCATTAAAATTGAAAAAAGCTGAGCTCGATTGAGACAAGAACACCTACACAATACCCTCGATCTTCAGTCTCGAAGGACCAACCTGTCAAAGATAAATATAAGAGAAAGCAACGTGGACCCCAATAAAGCGATATCTACCTCCACGAGCATGTCCTAATAATAACAGTTCCTCGAACAAACCTCGCCATCATGAATCCGCTGTAGGGGAAATGACATGTGAAATGGGGCCCCATGAAGCAAGCCGCATGTTCCGATTGAAGGCGATGGAGAAACGGGGAGCTAAGGCTCAGTTTATTACAGGATCAATGGATATTGCTATCGGGCGCGCGCCGGCAAAGAGTAGGTGGCGTAGATGCGAATGTCAAGAAAAGAATAGAAATGAATTTTATTGAATACTGGAGTTTGGGTTACAGTTTGAGTGCAGTAATTTTCTTATTCCACCTCTATCTAGGCGTATATCCATAACTAAATTTATAACATGTCAATGCATTTTAATAATAAAATTAGGATATACTCTTAGTTTAAATTTAGTATTAGTTTAGTTAAGTAGAATAAAAATTTAACAGAAAAAATTATACATATAATTATTTATTTATTAGAGGAATTTACCTGAATTTAATTTATTTTATTTGGACCTGGTAAGGATCGCAGGTACCAGCTGGATGCGGAAAGCACAGGACCGGTCTTTGTGGAGATCTCTGGGGGAGACGCCGGGAGGCCTATGCCCACTGCTGGGCATAGGCCTCCCGGCGTCTTCTGGCTGATATGATGATGATGATGAGAGAAATTTATTAATCTAAAACATACAAACAATAAAAACAAAACAAAGATGAAAATATAACTAACTGTTATTAAATTATAATAAAACCCTAATCTAAAAATCTAAATGTACAAATATCACCATACCAATAATACCAACACTGAAAAAGCCTTATCCAAATAGCACCCACGTGCAAAGGTACCCATTATGGAAGCCGCGTTGGAACGAACAGGTACGCCGATTTCAGACCAGCATATTTTAAGTGCTTTGGCCGCCGTCTCCGCGGCTGACCCGACTGATTGCGTAGTCCCCGGTAAATGGCAACGCAATGTGCAGCAGCACGTGGAGTCCCACAACTTGCAGCGCCCCTGTTTCCATGGTATTAAAGTTAGAATTTAGTTTATTTATATCTATCGTTCTTCTGAATGAATAAGTTTATTGAGATTAGGTATTTATTTTATCTCTTCCATATTTAACATATTTGTTTGCATATTTTTATTTACTTTACATTGTTTATATAGAATTAAAATGACACTACTTATAATGAATGACTCCAGATCGCAGCCACTTGGAAGTGTTCCTAGGAGGCTGGCTACGTTACCCCTATGAATGGCCAAAATCAAGCGCTGGCCGATGGCAGCCTGTGGGTCGCCAGTCGTGTCAATCAGGTCCTGGAAGATCTTTCGGGCACTCGGCCCTCAGGACCCCATCGTCTCTACCCCAAATGGCGCAAATAAGCATCCCCGGCCAAGGGATCCATATTTGCGCCACTTCAGGACTTCGTCCAAGAGATCACAACCGGGACGTTAACGCCAATATGACTATTAATTTGACTCTAGAGGCCATAACCGCCCAACGTTAACTTGTTTAGCAAATAGGCATCGTCGTGGTCGTCGTCTGAACTATTGGTTCAGACGACGACCACGACGACCTGAGTGGTTCAATGGTCAACATGCTGGTCTGCCACGCAAGAGGTCCCGGCCGGACAGAAATTGAAATGATGAATTTTAATTTCTGTTACGGGTCTGGGTGTTCTATATATAATACTAGTGGACCCGGCGCGACTTCGTTCGCGGACACCTGCTTTACCCCTACTTACCCTTTTTTCTTGCTTATAAACCTTCCTCGTGAATCGCTCTATGTATTGTTGAAAACCGCATCAAAATCCGTTGCGTAGTTTCAAAGATTTAAGCATACAAAGGGACATAGGGACAGAGAAAGCGACTTTGTTTTATACTATGTAGTGATAGTGAAGTATGTATTTAAAAAAAAGTATTTAAGTAGTATCAGTTATCTAGCACCCATAGTACAAGCTTTGCTTAGTTTGGGGCTAGATGGCGCTGTGTGAATTTGTCCACGAATATTTATTTATTATTTACTAGGACCTCTACTTACCAGATTACCTAATCTATAGCGGTGGGCGCTCCAGCGGAGCGTTGTCGCCAATATTTACGTGATCGGCGAAATGCGCGTATTGCCACAGATAATAAAAAAGGGTTGATTCCGGATCTCTTTCTCGTGTCAGGGTGGCCAGTAATTTAGCTGGGGTTTGGATTTACGTTTAGTGTAAACAATGATTGTCAGAAGATTTAAGAAACGACAAGGACTTAAATAATAATTTTTTTTTTTTTTTGCGGGTAGACGTTGCCTAAGATACAGTAAATTTTTTGAGCTCCACTTTTTAATTCTTTAAAAATACATAATTTCATATTTTTAGTAAATGTTTCTTTCATATTGATTAATTATCACAATATCACTCGCTGTGCATATTAAATCACTCTCTCCTGTGCACCATTCACGTTATACAAGCAACGTCACTACAACCATGGAGTCTTCATCTCAGCTCTCTTTCAACAAGGATGACATCGCAGCTATACTGGCTAGAATGTGTGACTTTGAAGAACGTCTTGACAGAGCCAACACCACAACTTCTCCGGCCCCACCAGAAGATGCTCCCACACTTGCCCGTGAGTTTTCTGACTTTAAGAGGTCTGTGTGGCCGATCTTAAGATTTATGTTGACCCAACTTGAGCGTGTGACGTTGGGCCTGGATCGTCACGAGGCATTCCTAAGAAGAAAGACGCTCCTGATACATGGGGTTGCTGAAAGTAAAGATGAAAAGGTCAGTGATGTCATAGTAAACATTATAACGAACAAGATGCATGTGTCCGATCTCGCCGTTGGGGACTTGCAAGCGTGTCATCGATTAGGTGCCTCCAAACAAAGCAAACCACGCCCAGTCCTGGTGAGGTTTAGAGAGCTGGAGCACCGACGCCTCGTATGGGACACCAAAACTTCCCTCAAAGGCACTGATATTGTTGTGTCAGAATTTCTGACCAAGACTCGGCATGACTTATTTATGAGTGCACGCAAACATTTCGGGATCAAAAGTTGCTGGTCTGTTGATGGGAAGATTGTCGTCCCGACAAGTCGCGAAAGAAGATTGAAACTGCGGATGAACCGCAATCTACAATCGCCGCGTTCCCGATGCCGATAGCCACAGCCGCGGCGCCTAAAACGGATACTGGCATAGCTGATCCTCCAGTGACGCCAGTGGTTCCTGTGAAGCCCAAAGCCTCTGTACCAAAGCAACCAGCTGCCCCTGTCGCCGCTGCCAAACGAACAAGGAAGTAGAGGATACTTTTCGGTTTTGTATTTTTGCGGTCATCTATTTTTTATTTTCCTGTTTTGTAAATTCTTTAAAGAGGTCACTCCACAAGAATAAAACTTTCTTTAATATTCCTTTAAAATGTAGGTCAGCTTAAAATTGAGAAACATTTTGTTTACATTTTCAGCCAACGATAATTTGACGTTTGCTTCAATGACTTTTTTTTTTTTCTCTTTACGTTTAGTTTTTGCAAAAATCTGTTTTATTTTATGGCCTGACACCAAGTGTGTTTTTGGGGAATGTTCCCATGATTCGCGTTTTAGTTTTACTTTTTTTTTTATCGCCACAGCGAGTGTTTGTGATGGTGATAATCATTATACTAATTGTATTAGTAAAACCGTTGAGCGGTTTTTGCATCTTCCAGGGTCTTTTTTACCTATTTATATATAAATAGGTTCTTAATACCTGTTACTTTAATTTTTTTGTATACATATATATTATATTGATATTTTATATTATAGGCATTGTATGGATAACGCATTTGACATAATTGACGATAACTTTTTCTCTTGTTCATCGTCATTGTCTAACGATAGTTACCTCAGTGTCAACTCTGAGGACAATGATGGTGTGACCACTCTTCTTTCTGTGCATGATCAGTTGAAGGCATCCTTTTCTAAGTTCCCAAACAACTTTAATGTTGTTCACATAAATTCCCAGAGCATTCCTGGCCATTACTCCGACTTATTGGCATCCTTTAGCAGCAGTCCTGTTGATGCTGTTCTTATCTCCGAATCTTTTTTAAAGCCTTCTCTCCCCTCTTCTCAATTCTCGCTTCCTGGCTTCACTCTTATTCGCAATGACCGTACGGGCAAAGGAGGCGGGGGCGTTGCAATATATCTGCGCGACGACATTACTTTTACCATTATCAGCACGTCTCCAAGCCTGTACTCGGGTTCTGCGGAACATCTTTGTATTGAGGTCAAACTCCACAATAAAAAATTATTGCTCGCTGTGTATTATAGCCCTAGTCTACACATCGATTATTTTTCCTCTCTCGACAACTTACTATGTAATCTATGTCCCAACTATGACGATGTTCTGCTGCTAGGGGATTTTAACACGTGCTTGATAAAAAATGATATACGATCTCATAAGTTACTGTCTCTCTTGTCCTCGGTCAACTTGCATATTCTCCCACTTTCTGCTACGCATCATTCTCCAAATTGTACCCCTTCTCTTCTTGATCTGATGATCACATCTTCCCCAAATAAAATAGCTGTCCATGGTCAATTCGCGGCCCCCTTTTCTTACCATGATTTACTTTTTCTATCTTTTAAAGTTCGCACCCCCAAACGTAAATCAAAGTTTGCTTTCTTACGTAGTTTTGGCCGTATAAACTTGGAGGCATTGAGGCGCGACGCAGCGAACATTGACTGGAGCCCTGTCCTTGTTGCTGACCACATTGATGTGAAGGTCCAAGAGCTTGAAACACGCATCATTCAGCTCTATGACACTCATGCTCCGCTTAAAAAGGTCCGTTTGAAACAAGCGCCTGCACCGTGGATAACGGAGGATATTAAAGCCGTTATGCTTAGGCGGGACAGTGCCAAGCGACGGTTTAGTAAATGCCCTTCTGACCGAAACTATGAACGATATAAAAATATCAGAAACTATTGCAGTCGTCTGTGTAGAGATGCTAGGAGACGCCACATCCACAAATCTGTCAATGGCTCGGCCCCTGCAAGGGTCTGGTCGTTCCTTAGAACATTAGGCGTAGGAAAATCAACAGTATCTTGTGAGAGTTCTATAGACTTAAACCAACTCAATACTCACTTCTCCTCACCACCTGTTACACTAGATTCTAACGTTAAAGCTCAAACTATAGCCCAGATCAATAGTTATCCACTCCCTCTTTGTACCTCTTTTAGTTTTTCGCCTGTCTCAGAGGAGGATGTTAAGAAGCACATTCTTTCTATTTCTTCTGCTGCTGTGGGTAATGATAACCTTTGTCCCCGAATGATCTCCCTCCTACTTCCTGAACTCTTACCTGTTCTCTCATATTTTTAACCATTCGCTGGTAACGAGTTCTTTCCCATCAGCTTGGAAACTTGCTAATGTTATCCCCCTTCCAAAATCATCCAGTCCCTCTTCCTTTTCTGATTTCCGTCCCATATCATTGTTACCATTTCTCTCCAAGGTCCTGGAGCACATTATCCATGGCCAGCTCACGCAATATCTGTCATCAAACTGTCTACTTTCTCCTTTTCAATCTGGCTTTCGACCAGGTCACAGTACCGTAACAGCGCTGCTAAAAGTCACAGATGATATCCGTTTTGCGACGGAAAATAAGTCACTTACCATTCTAACGTTGCTTGACTTTAGCAGTGCTTTCAATTCGGTAGACTGTGATGTTCTTCTTGCTATTCTTCGCTCTCTTAACATATCTCCTCCTGTAGTAGAGTGGTTCGAATCATACCTTCGCGGTCGCCTACAGCGTGTCAGCTCTGATGAGGTCTACTCGGATTGGCGTGATCTTGTTGCGGGCGTACCGCAGGGTGGCCTTCTCTCACCTCTCCTCTTCTCAATTTTCATTAATACGGTCACTTCAGTCATAACTTCCAATTTCCACCTCTACGCAGACGACTTGCAAATTTACCACCACTTTAAAATCACAGATACCGATAACGCTTTTGACTGCATTAATAGAGATTTACAACGTATATGTACCTGGGCTAAATCGTTTGGTCTATTAGTAAATCCTAAAAAGTCCCAGGCTCTGATTATCGGCAGTCCATATATGCGTAGGCAGTTTAGTAATCTCTCTGTTACTCCACAAATATTATACGACGGGATAAAATAAATATAAATATTCGTGGACAAATTCACACAGCGCCATCTAGCCCCAAACTAAGCAAAGCTTGTGCTATGGGTGCTAGATAACTGATATACTACTTAAATACTTTTAAATACATACTTATTATACATAGAACACCCAGACCCGTAACAGAAATTAAAATTCATCATTTCAATTTCTGCCCGGCCGGGAATCGAACCCGGGACCTCTTGCGTGGCAGACCGGCATGTTGACCATTGAACCACTGAGGTCGTCAACCGATACCAATCCCTCTGAGTAAATCAGCAAAGAATCTTGGCCTTGTTTTTGATACTAACTTGTCCTGGGTATCTCACATCAATGAGGTCAGCAAGAAGATACATTTCTCGTTTCACTCACTTAAATGCCTTCAAAATTTCCTGCCCTTCAAAACCAAAATATCTCTAGTTCAAGCTCTTCTCCTTCCTCTTCTCGACTATGCTGACTCCTGCTACTTGGATGCCACTGAGGAGATTTTGAACAAACTTGAGCGCCTTCAAAACTTATGTATCCGGTTTATTTTCGGACTGCGAAAATATGACCATATTTCCAGTTATCGTTCTCAGCTCAAATGGCTTCCAATCCGTCTACGCAGGAATGCTCATATCCTATCCACCCTCTACAAAGTCCTTTATAGCCCACTCGCTCCCTCATACCTCCGTGACCGTTTCCACTTTTCCCGTCCTCAAGACAAGCCCTGTCGCTCAAGCGTAAGTTCGTCGCTTTCAATTCCTACTCACAGTTCCGATTTCCTCTCCTATTCCTTCACTGTTCATGCAGCCCGGCTGTGGAATTCTCTCCCACACGATGTGCGGGATAGTCAGTCAATACATATTTTTAAAAAACGTGTGAAAGAATACTATCTTTCCCAGTGTGCCTAGATGTAATACAGTATTCGCAATGCCTTTATGTTATATTGTATAAGTTGTTATGGTATATGTTTATTTTATTTTTATGGTATATTAGTATAGTAAGTATAGAATTTTATGTATGTATTTATTTATAGTATTATAATTATAGTCATTGTGCACGTCTTATCTGCGTTTAATTTTACATATCTCTTTTGTAGGCCTACTGGAAGAGATTTCTTTTAGAGATAAGTAGTGCCTGTTGTGTCATAAGTAATCTGTACTTTCTGTATTTGTTATATTGTGTACAATAAACTGTTAAATAAATAAATAAATAAATAAATATTAGATAAATCTTTCTTCCTAAATTATCGATGAGCCCCGGCATCGCACGGGTAACCATAACAAATTGTACACCTGAATCACTCTGTCTGTTGCTGAGAGCCGCATGAGCATCCGTTAAGGATTTTTTTAGTTTATCGCAAATAGACAGACAGGCGTGGCGTAGGACTTTATTTGATAATATGTAGTGATAGTAATAATGATGTGATAGTTTGTAAGGATGAATGTTTGGATGTTTGTTACTCCTTCAAGCAAAAACTACTGAACGGGTTTTCACCGAAAGGAAACGCTTCAAAAATAGCGAAATCGGAAGGTGCTATCCGTGCCAAAGGTTCATCCTTGTTTCGTTGTATGAATCTTCCAGCTATCCGCACGAGCCGCTTTAGTTCAACCTTTATAATTCGAACGGCTAAGGAATACTTTATCTGCGAGTGTGTTCCCTGATCATAATAATCTAGACGCTTTCAAGGCCAGAGTAATAGGCTGTTCCCATCATCGGCCGCATCGTCATTTACCACCAGATGAGATGACGGACAAATGCCTAGCTAGTCTAATTAAAAAGAAAAATCAGCGTCATACATCAAATTAAATTGTTGATGCCGAAAATCAAAATTGAAAACTGTTCAACTCAGAGCCCCATACCCCGTACAAAAATAAAAGAATACCACCGCCTTCAACGCATGGCCATCCTACACTCAAAGTGAAATAGTCGGCCGTATATTCTGAACAGGCCGGAATACGTCTCAGGCCGCCAGCGGAGCCCTACGGACCCACCCACTAACGCTAGTTATTTCGTTGGTTCTTTCGCACGTGTGATCTGTGATTGGCTCGGGTACTACTTCCCTAGAAGGAATATTACTATTACTTTGACTGAAAAGGCACTCATGAGTATACTGGATTGGTATATTGGATTTACGTAATCCTAATATTTTATGCGTGGGTAGGCCTCCAAGGTGGGCCGACGACCTGGTAAAGATCGCAGGCACCTCCTGGATGCGGAAGGCACAAGACCGGCCTTTGTGGAGATCTCTGGGGGAGGCCTATGCCCAGCAGTGGGCGTTTCTGGCTGATGTGATGATGACGATGATGAATATTTTATGTGGGTCGGCCGAGCGGACATCAACCGGTCGGGCGACTCAGATATCGCTGGATGGATGAAATCTTAAAACACCTGCACACTGGGCATCCTCGATTCTCAGGAGATGCCACAGGATAGGAAGAGGTGACGGTCTCTGGTGTCGGAGGTCAAGATCCGCTTTGGGTCGCTGAGGTAGCGCAGTAAGTAAGTAAGTATTATTTTAGCAGAAATAGGAATCCTACGGCTATCGAGATTAAGTCCTCTGGTACCTGAACATACTCATAGTAGGGTATCGTACGAAGGGATAGGTGGAATAAACACGAAGTTCAAAGCATAATAACTTAACATAATAAATTATTTCGAAAATTTACAGGCGATAAAAATACAAGTATATAATAGGTATACAGATAGCACAGAGAATATACATAGTACTGAGGTCAAATACATTGAAACTTCTGACACCAGAATAGGTCAAAAATCGGTGTCTTGGACATAAGGGGTTTCGTCGAGTCGTAGCAGCACTATTTTATATGTGTTATTGCCATAGAGAAAATATTTACTAAAGTAATAGAGGAGACACCGCAAGTATTTTCTTTGAACCACGCTTTGCGGTCCATGGACAACAGTGGCCGCAGTCAGTTCTGAGACATTGCGCGACGCGGACCAATCTGACAGTGGCTTGGATATTCAAAAAGACGCCATCTTGTGCATTAAAAACTGTACGAATCATTCGAGGGTCAAAAATAAAGAAAATTATAACATTTCATCGGTCATTCTATGACTTAGCAGCCTCCCCCCGCACCTCCCGCACGTGACAGGTTGGTACAATATTTTTGTTTGTGATGGCTGCTCTATTACGTTAGTTAATATTTTCTCTATGGTTATTGCATTATTGTGGAGTACTTCTGTTACATTGACAAACCTATTCTATAAACTGAATTTTTATATTTAAGCTATTGATTATTGACACGATAAGAAGAAGAACTGAATGGGATCCTTTTGCACTAGCCGACGTGACATGGACAGTGCCACGTGAATCAATGTAGGTGTGTGTTCACTTATGTAGGTGTTCGTTTCATTGGTTATAGTAGATGGCGTATGTACTTACCTACTTAAGACAATACTTTTTCTTTCTCTTTTGTATTATTTCCAACTTTGTTTATTTGTGTCATGTCGTGGTTGTCTTGTGCCGATAAATGTTCTTGTTCTAAAAATATACTTTGATCTAATGGTATTTATGTAAGTACATTCTTTCATCAGTCCTACAAAGAATCGTCTGTTGCGGGCGAACTTACAAATTTTAAGGTTATGTTCCGGGTTTCCTACCGCGTACCTTTGTTGATGAGTAGCCCGATATTTCGACACAGTTGCATGCATCATGGTCACGGGACGACAAGGACGAAGGGTACGCGGTAGGAAACCCGGAACATAACCTTAAAGTGTGTAATAATAACC
Organism: Blastobasis lacticolella; assembly: GCA_905147135.1. NCBI lineage: Eukaryota > Metazoa > Arthropoda > Insecta > Lepidoptera > Blastobasidae > Blastobasis > Blastobasis lacticolella. The sequence goes on from LR990061.1 coordinate 14,908,153, forward strand.
GCGATAGTTTAATTTAAAACATTATGAACTTACAAATGTTTTATTTTCTTGTCAGAAGGAGAATCGCATGCAGATGAGGTTGGCTTGGGCTTAAATTATGGTGGTAAACCCCCATATAGTAGTCATGTACCGCCTTAACCATGATCCAGGATTTGGGAGATCAGTTCGATTACAGTAGAGCCTGTCCTCCGAAACTGACGTGATTGGATCATGGTTGCTGGTATCCTCACGAAATTTTCCCTCACCGTCAGAGCCTTTCCCGTCGGAGAGGTTTTCCCTGGGGTTCTTCAAGAAAGCGGTAAAAAGGTTTTTACGAGGTCGCCAACGCGTGGGTGATGCCCCTGGTATTGCAAACGTCCATAGGCTGCGGTGACTGCTTACCATCAGGCAGGCCGTAAGCTTGTTTGCCACCTTAGTGATATAAAAAAAATACAAAAAAGCATCAGTTAGCGTTCTACTAATGTACATAACTCAGCAAAGAGTATTTGGTATATAGCGGTACTGGGGTTCGAACCCGAGTACGAGTCGGACTCCTTAACCATTAGGCCACCGAGGCTCCGCCGTCGTTCGTAGGGCCCCAAAGTCCCCCGAAATCAAACTATGCTTTTAGATTCCTTAACCATTTCTCCAAATTTCTTAAGAGTGCCTCGTTAGGTTCTCATTCCAACAAAGACAATTGTTTGAAAGTCCGTCGAATTTTGTATAACAAACGATTTCAAATTGAGCTTTACAGGCTTTTGTTAAACAGCGCAGGGTTGAATTTGGATATCTTCTTCTTCAATAGTAGAATATATTCTAGTGGTAAATGCCAGCACAGCGGCTAAATCTACCAGTAGCCGTATTCACAATGGCTCGGAAATCGGATTCGGATACGGAATCGACAAAGGACCCCGCAAAAGTTCTTAGGAAAATGTGGTTTCAGTTAATTTTGATGAAATTTTCATATGTTAGGAATCTATCGGGATTCTGAATAACAGTTTTCGAATTGATAGACACGGATTCGCAACTTACGAATTTCGTGTCGAATCGTTCGAAAACGGTTTCGAATCATTGTGAATACGGCTACAGGTAGAGTCCTCCCTTCTACTACTATTAGGAAAGCGCATTCAGATTTGCGAAAAGCTGTTTCCTACCAAAACTACAGTCAGAATCCTAATTTAATTTATTGAACAACTCCTTAACAATACAACAAGAAAATAATAAACAATCTCTGCTTTTAAATCATTTTAGACCACGAATACCCACATATCTTTATAATCAATTATTTCTGGTTCACAAAATCATCGGCCGGACCAATTTGAAGATTGGAGGCCTTCTAGGCTAGAGTGAATAGGTTGTTCCTAGACAGGCATGCTCCATCTTCGGCCGCATCGTCACTTACCACCAGGTCAGCTGGCTATTCTCAATAAAATAAAAAATATTTCCTGATAATTTTATCAAAACCTATCCAGCAGTTTCGGAGTTTAAAGTCAAGCCAATCTTACGCTGCAATTATTAGTCCTCTTTCACTTGATTGCTCCATCATTTCATGGCCAAGGGCGCATCAAAGTTTCATGTGTACAATAAACTGAAAGATAAATAAAAATAAAACAATTTGAGTTCAAAAATACGCCGAAACGAACTTTATGTAGATGGTTTCAATATTGACTATCAATCATAGTTTTCGAGAAATCGCCGCGTAAAAGTACAAAAAGTCAAATGCAGGCTAGTTTACCAAAAAAATTTCGTTCTAATTTCTGTCGTGTCTGAAAGAGAAGTCGTTCATGTAATCACGGCTATAATCAAGACCGTGCAAATAAACCTGTTAATTTTAAGGTATCCACTGCATGGTGATATCCTTATCCTTACATTGTATAAAATAAAGTAGCTTTCCGCGTTTGTCTGTCTGTCTGTATATCCGCTAACTCTTTCTAAACCACGCCATGGATTTTAATGAGGTTTTTACTTTAATTTTGACATAGACATATTTTATTTGGCAATAACTACAAGAATATATGACAAGTTGTAATAATATCAATTTAGAGAATTTCTTCCGGAAGGGGTATGTATGTATGTATGTAAACTCTTTATTGCTTCATGAATGCAGAAGTTACAAAAATAATTTTACAAAGCAAAGACGTGCTTATCGCACAGTGTGATTTCTTCCAGCCAACCATAAACAGTCTGAAAGGACATCCAAGAAGCGGTGGAGGTAATATTGAGGTCTTAAATTAAATTACTACTGCTTGAATTATATTATCTACAACTAATTATTTGGATATTACCTAATGTTTAATTTAGTACATTGGTAGTCTAGGGTAGGGTATATGTATAATCTTATACATAGTATAAAATAAAGTCCCTATGTATCTATTTACACTTAGTACTTTTAAACTGCGCAACGGATTTTAATGCGGTTTTCAACAATTGATAGAGTGATTCAAGAGGAAGGTTTATAAGAAAGAAAGGAAGGGTAGGTAAGGGAAGTACTAGTATAACATACAGTCGTTTTACATGTCTGTCTATCTAGATATCCACTAACTCCTTCTAAGACACGGAACGAATTTTGATGCGATTTGCACTATCATTTAGAGAATTCTTCCGGAAGGGTTATATCTATAATATAACATAGAAATGGAGAAATCTATAAATTTATTAAAACATTAAAGCATCAAAACAGATTATAACAATGATATAAATAATTACAAATTTACATAGAAATCCCAAGAAAACCCGTCCGAAGCCGGGACGGGCCGCTAGTTTCACAGAAAACCTCAGCACCGACAGCGGGCCTGCGTTCAATGCGATCATTATGAACATTAAAGCAATCGCTAGATATTCGAGAAGATCGCCGAGCTTAATTGCTAATTAGTCTCAGCTGATGCTCAAAGGCGGTACAGCGAACAGCACATCGACCAAATATCCAGTATAAAAGGGACTAAGATTTCTATGCGCGCCTATAGAGACGCTAGCTCATTTTATAGTAGATTTTATTTATTGTACTTCGTCCAGTATAAAAGGAGCTAGCATTTCTATGCGCGCCTATAGAGACGCTACCTCATTTTATAGTGGTTTTTATGATTGAAGAAATCCTTCGTGGAGAAATCCACGTTTTGGAGGCAGCGACGGTATTGCCGCTATTATTATTAATTAGCTTTTGTCTGCGACTTCATCTTCGTAGAATTCGGTGTGGTCTATATGCTGTGTTGTTCTAGGCTATAAGCTAGAACATTGCAAAATTTTATAAGGATCCATTCAGTAGTTTTTGCGTAAGAGAGTAACATACATGCATCGTTAGACTCCTTTGAAACTTTTGCATCAAAATCAAAATATGAATGAGATAGCTTTTGCTTACGACTACACCCACAAACAATACGGCTATGTCGTATTCTCAGGCGGATAAATTATGGCTGATTATTCTGGGAATTTTATTAAAATCCATTCGGTAATTTTCAGTGATAAAATAGCAAAGATCCATCCAAGCAGAACATAAATTAAAATAGGTATGATGTGTTACTCTGGGTTATAAGCTTCAAGACTGCAAAATTTCGTTAAAATCCCTTTAGTAGTTTTTGCATGAGAGTAGCAAACACACATCCAGAGGTATATTAGAGGTCTCTTCAGAGGCGGGCAATGCATTGGTGACTCCCCTGGTGTTGATTATGTCCATAGGCGGCGGTGACCACTTTCCATCAGGTGGCCCGCATGCCTGTTTGTTTGCCGGATAACATAAAAAAAAATCCAGGCATCCGACTCATTACAAGGATAATGCCGTTCAACTACCTGTTCTGTTACTAATAATATGAAAGTTCGTGAGGATGGATAGCTGTTTTTTATGTTATACGACAGACAAACCAGGCAAGTGGGCCACCTGATGGAATGTGGTCACCGCCGCCTATGGAAATCAGTTGCCAGCCTCTGAAGATACCTCTTGAACGATCCCATGTCAAAGGAAGCACCGTGGCTGGGAGATTATTCCACATCCGATACTGATGTTTGTTTCACGCCACAGGTCTGTTCTGTACCGATTTTTATAAAACTTTACAGTGCTCATCGGTTATTATTTTAACCAATTTAGTTATAGACCTATCTCGAAATTCAAAATAGGAGCCACAGGAACTGAAAACTGAGAACTCAGTATCTAGTATAGACGAGTAAATCTAGGTATACCTAGTGTGTCATTAACACACGGGATCGTTTAAGTATATTAGCTGTATTGTTCTCAATACAAATATACCTACAACTTACCATTATATCATGCTAAAAAAAGCTACAAATAAGTTTGTTTATAAAATTTAATTACATATTCTAATAAATAAATAATCGTGGATAAATTCACACAGCGCCATCTAGCCCCAAACTAAGCAAAGCTTGTGCTATGGGTGCTAGCTAACTGGTATACTACTTATATACTTTTTTATAAATACATACTTATTATACATAGAAGACCCAGACCCGTAATAGAAATTAAAATTCATCATTTAAATCTCTGCTCGGCCGGGAATCGAACCCGGGACCTCTTGCGTGGTTGACTGGCATTATGACCACCAAACCACTCAGGTCGTCTAATATAATATTGTTACACGTTCTTAATACATCAGACAGTCTTACAGATAGATAGTTGTTTTGGCATCCACACTAGGGCGAGCCTGGGCCAGGCATCTGAGGATTCATCTATGCCTAGAAAAACTATACAGTAAAATATACAGTATCACTTCCCATTAGACAGTCATAAAAACATTTATAAGATTAAAGTATCCAAATAATTTCAAATTAATTAAGTAAGTAATACAAATAGAAATTATACAAAAATACGTACGCATAATATTATTTACAACAACTTAAATTGTTTGACTGGATTTTGATCAATAAGTCTATAAATAGATACTTGGCAAACAGATAATACAATTAGGGTTCGGGAGCAAAAATAAACTTTGATCGATTGCTTCGGGCCAAAATTGATTATGCCTACGCCTGTGGGATGTAGGCGTGCAAAATGTAAGTAATCAATGTTTGCTACGGAACAAAGTGTAGGCGTCTGTTATTAAAATTGTTTAGACATACGCGACACTTGAATCAAATGTTTGTTCAGCTGTTCAACTTCTGATTATTTAATAACAGTTATTAAACTTATTTGCTCGCATAAAACTTTCAGGTATTATTACTGTTCGTCGTATTTTCCATGTTCCTAATAGCCTTCATCAAATATACCATGTACTTAAGCTTAAGTTAATATGTACGTTTGAGTTGTTTGCATGCATTTTACAATGACAAAAATAATTGTGAGTTTTTTAATCATCCAAACAGACACCGCCATGTCACTACTTCCGATTACAACATACAGAACACAAAGCAGTTTTTTCCTCATAAGTATACAATTCGCAGTCGCCATCAACACTAATACAGCAACATACCGCTTGGCATCTAATTGCTGACTATGTTATTCAACCAACCGCCATGTGTCTGTCCAGCCACACACACTAATAATTAAATAATACACTTTTAAAATAGAATAAATGCTGCCGTTTTAGAATCCTACAAAAAAATTAAGAGCAATAAAAGTGTCAATTTTATTTGCTAGCATAAATTCTGCAGGCGCTATCATTATTTCTCGCATTTGTTTTCTAATGCAGCGGCACACCGGTAGGCGTCTGGTAGTACTGCGGACTATCATTCAACGTCGTGGTTCCACACACTTCCCCGCCTGCTACTAACAACAGTCGCCTGCGCCGGTGGTGGCGCACCAGTGACGTCACAGTTGCAAAGCTTTGTTCCCCGCGTCTCGCAAAGCCGAGCGCGAGACGGCTGTCCGGACGTCGTCTCACTGGTACGTTGTGGACGGCGTTTGAGCAGGACACTGTTAGTGTGTACGCGTGGTTCGGCTGTGAAAGGGAAATAAATGAAAAGGTGAGCGGACACACTTGTCTCACGGGTAACTAAAACTTGACAGAGCTACTTTCACAGCACAAGAGTCCTTGAACCCGGGACCATATGGCTATTCCGGGATCCTAGCTATCTACCCCGGCTTCTGCCAGGGTCTACTATAAGGCAGATTAATTGAAAAAAAATGTTTTTACTTTTTATGAGCGTTGACTAACATTTGCCCTGCACAACCCGGAGCGGTACCGCTGATCTCCAAATTCAATTCAATTGAGCTCTGCCTTGCTGCGATTGGTCCGTACCGCCACCGTTAAAGAAGAGACGATTAGATTCCGTCAGTAGGAAGACCACGAGCAGCTGCTCATGGTCCTTAGCTAAGGTTGACTTGGATCCATGAGATGGTGTTACGGCCAGTAAACACCCTCGGACTCTTTGACAGATCACTGCGCCATTTATTCCTAGTAACGTTTCAAGTGGGTATGACCAGGAATATTCCCAATCGTACCTAGCTGGAATTGGCCCGGGTAGATGTATGGTAGGTGTGGGAGATTTGTAGGGGACATGTAGGGCTGGTGTAGAGGAGGCGTAGAGGTGATATAAGGTAGGAGTAGGGGAGATATAGGGGAGGTGTAGAGATGGTGTAGGGTAGGTGTTGGGGGTGGTACATTATTATATAGTGTCAGTCTACCCCCTTAAATTCGAAACTTGTAATCTTACCTGACTGGAGGGCCTCAGCACGAAAGTGCCATCAGGCTGCCCCCTCAACAAGTTCTCGGCCTCCGCCCGCTCTATGTCCATGTAGTAAGGTTCATTTTCCACTGGCACTGGCAGCGGGCGCGCCGCCATTGGCTGCGCGGGCGCAGAGTCCTCCGAGAGCTCTGATTGGTCCGCGTCGTCTGTCGTCTCTGGGGGATAGAGAAGGATGCATGATGTGAAAGTGAAAATTAAACATTGATGCGTTTTGGGGGTATTACTAGGTAGATAAAGCAACCAATGCTTTGTGGGTAGGACGAGAAATGCGAATATGGATTTTAATAGTATTATTATTTTATTGTATACTATATACTCGGCGCGAGTTCGTTTGCGTTGTTTAATGAACTCTATCTCTACTTCTGCCCCTATCGCGCTGCAGCTGTAAGATAGATGTAAGGTTGGTGTAGGATAGGAAGGAAGTGTAGGGTAAGTGTCTACACTTACCCTACACTTATCCTTATCCTACTCTAAATAGTAGGGTAGCGACAAGACACCACATGAACGAAGTCGCGCACGGCCCACTAGATTTTAATATATGTGAATTTTAGCTAAGTCTAGCCTGTTAATTTTTCCCCACACTACACCACACATCCACCACTAGTGACACCACTAACGCCCCCGACTACCTACACGTGAGACTAAGCTCATAATTCATATATTTACAACAAATAATTGAAACGGCTCGATGTCGTGACGTCTCTTCTCTGCCGCTTATTGTATACTAGTGGACCCGGCGCGACTTCGTTCGCGTACACCTACTACCCCTTTTTCTTGCTTATAAACCTTCCTCTTGAATCACTCTATCTATTAAAAAAAACCGCATCAAAATCCGTTGCGTAGTTTCAAAGATTTAAGCATACAAAGGGACATAGGGACAGAGAAAGCGACTTTGTTTTATACTATGTAGTGATGATTACTCGAACCATACGGGAATGGCTTTAAATGGGACTGGAAATATTGTATATAAAATGTACTGCACGCGATAGAAGTATATTCTACAGTATTAATTAATTTTGAAGCAACAAACAGTATCGAATAGAGTTAATGTCAGAAACAAATGGTTCTTTAATAAACAACAGAATATATCTAGTAATTATCATTGAGATTTTCCTTTGCAATCACAACTCTATTTGTAGTGGAAATTTCTATTGGTGTATAACAAAGGCTGAAACAAAGGTTGTACTCGTATGTAGTGACAGGCAGGCTTGCTTCCATTAATATTTCGCCTGTTACTACAGGGTGTTCATAATACGCTTGCACGGTTGATATCACCTCTTGTTTTAAATATATACTTTTAATAATATTTGTAGTTCCGCAGAAAACCACGAAACATTAAAAGATAGAACGCTGTCTGGCAGCTGTACGGAATTCATCTTGTTCAGAATCACGAATAGGTAGAAAAATAATTGTGTAGAAACCGTAGAGCATCTAAAAAAACAATCATCGATTAAAACACATTCTGTCTCTGTCAACAACTTACCATATATTTTTTTATTTAATAGTACTTAGACTATACAGCCATACTGTGCACTGATGACGACCCGGATGTAGCCTCTACCATACTTCAAAGTCATCTCGATGAAGTGGAGAAATGGCTAAAGACATGGAGAATAAGAGCAAACCACACCAAGTCAACGCATGTGACCTTACTCTTAGGAGAAAGACCTGCCCGCCAATCAAACTAAATAATATGGAGCTCCCTCAAGAAAATCACGCAAAGTATCTCGGCATGCATCTGGACCGACGCCTGACGTGGCAGAAACACATATGGTCTAAAAGAAAGCAACTGGACACAAAGCTCCGTAACATGTACTGGCTAATTGGAAGACAGTCGCAACTGAGCTCAAAGAGTAAAATGGCAGTCTATAAAGCCATAATGAAACCCATCTGGACCTACGGTATACAACTGTGGGGAACACCAGCAGCTAGCAATAGCAACATCGAAATTTTGGAAAGAATCCAAACTAAAACGCTGAGAGCAATGTTTGACATCCCTCAACATATTAGCAACAGTTAAGCAGGAGATAACACATTATAGCACAAATTACCAAAAATGAATCTCAAAACACCAAAATGAACTTGCCCAGAAAATTTGTGGCAATTTAGGTCTTCAGTACATCAGGTTGAGAGGACACAGTATACCTACCCTTAAAAACAGATACCTCAGCGGGGAGTGAGAGTGCAATATAAACACGACTCATTTTACTAAAGTCATTCCAGACTAGATTTTCGGTCAGACAGTGGTATGGCTTATTGTTCCCGAAACAGATTGCCGTAGTGCAGAAAATACCAAAAAAAAATACTGTACACAAGAAAATTATATACCATACGTAACCATAGGTAAGGATAGCGAATTTTAATTGACGATCAACAGCAGGTGAGTTGAGGTGAAATTCAAGCCTATTGACAATAAAAAAAAAAGATTAACATCAAAGAAACTGGCAATAAAGTATTATCTGTGAACACGAATATTACCCACCCCGTATCAAACAGGTAGCTCCAACACAGCGATGCGTGTATGAGTATTACGCAATTAATTTAGATTTAATTTAACATCCCTCGTGCGGCGGCCGGGAGCCGACGAGCCATGGCGCAGACTGCTCGAAATAATATCGACAGGGGTTCGGGAGGTACCTTTGTAATTAACTCTGATATGAAAAGAGGAGTTCTAAATTTGAAGTGTTTATATCTGTATGTACGAGATAAGATATATAAGATTATCTCTTTGTGTACTTACATAAAATAAAAATAAGAGCGTCAGTGACTTAATAAATAAATAATTATATATTTTTTATGTTATACGGCAAACAAACGCGTAGGCGATGTTCCTGGTATTGCAAACGTCCATAGGCTGCGATGACTGCTTACTATCAGACAGGCCGTATGCTTGTTTGCCACCTTAGTGGTATGAAAAAGGGTCCACTTTGACCACTTTCTATTAGGTGGCCCGCATGCCTGTTTGTCTACCGTATTACATAAAAAAATAAAACTCTATGGCAGTAGTCCGCAGCAAATGATGGCTTGCCACATTATATCGAGGTGCTACGTGGTATGCCTCCATAGCACGATGACGAAAATGACCGATCAATGAAAATGGTTGAGTTGAGTTGATCCTTTTCTACTCCAGAGGAGATCACAGGATCATAATGATGGAAAAACCGATCACCTTTGAATCAATTTATTTACACAAGGTCTTCTGAGAACCCTGAGACTGGTGGAACAGTTCTGGCAGCAGATTGGCACCCCGTGATGGTAAATATATCTATGTAGGTATCTTAATATACGTACTACACAGAGCAATGGTCTCATATCATACTAAAGTAAATATTTAAATGATGGCTATAACATACGGACAGATAGACGCACGAAAGATTAATGATGAGAGGGATATCTGTATATCTGTGGCTTTGTGTGTCTGTCTGTGGCATCGTAGCTCCCAAACGAATAGACCGATTTGGATGCGGTTTTCTCTATTTGAAAGCCAGTTTAATCGAGATATTTCTTGGTTTTGTTATATTAAAATCGGTAAAGTAGTTTAGAAAATATTTGAGTTTAAGTAAACTTGGTCGGGGCTTTTCCGACTTTTTTCTGTCGGTTCGGTTATTTATATACGCTATAGGCAAGAATTAGTCCACCATCAGGTGACTGGTGGCAAGTGCCTGATCTACATTGGTCAAGGACAGTGGCGAGTAAACGTAAAATTACTCAGATAAGAGTCATATGGCGGCATTGCTTGGAGTTTAAACTTAGTGCTATCGGGATCCGTTAGGCCCGACCGGTCCCCCGACCTGACCGCATGTGCGAATCATAACTACCATGTAATACGCAGGCGTAATTATGCCTGTTCAGCGACCTCAACACCTAGACTAACAAGAAGATCTTTCAACCAAACTTACACAAAAGGTAAACAAACAAATTTTATTTGTATATTAGCTTTTCTCCGCGTGAAACTCGGTTACTACATTCCGGGCCCGATCCTGTATGGTGAGAACCACATTTAATTTAGGGAAAATCGTTAGCCTATGTTACTTGCCGATAATGTAGCTGTCTATAGGTCATCATCATTACAGCCCATAACACTCCCATGAAAGGGGAGGTTATGCCATAATCTCCACGCTTGTCACGCGGGATAGAGATTGCAGTATTATAATGATAACAATGGAAAATGCTGCTGCCTATTTCACATGTTCTTTTATAATCAGAATCTATCCGCTGCTGTCCACTTTTCACCCGGAGACTAGAGATTTTGCCTCGAAAACATTAGTCGCCTTGTACGATACCCACGATGTAACGGGTTGGTGCTATTCTACTCGGCCGGACACCACACGGCTATAGGTGAGAGCAATATTTCCGTTCGGACTAAGTTTTGCGTAACTCGATTAAATAACAGATGAGGGTAAATTGTCTCCATAGCAACCCCATAGACCAGGTTGTGAGTAGGCAACCCATATGTTTTTTCTTAATTTAGTAAAATTCTTTCATATAATGCACGATTTTAATAACAGAGAAGGGAAGATATTCTGTGACTAGATCTTAAACCATTAGACTTAACAAAGCGTACGCCCAAACCAGATTATTGTTATCAGCGTTGTTAATTCAGAATTGATTGAAATTAGATTATTTGACAACGTAGACGGAGTAGTTGCCTAGACGAAGAAGGTCCTTAATAGGACTACTACGTGAATTGGTTGGATTATATTGAAGCTTATGATGAGATTGTGTTTGTCATGCTAATTAGTCTATTAGCCGACTACCGTTAAGATAGATCACATATTCTAGTCATATTCATATTCTATTATGATTTAGACACGTGAAATGTTTCACTTGAAATTCTTACCTAGTTTTTGGTCTAACAAAAACATGGGTAATTGAAGATCATTCGATACATTTTTACTTTCCTCACTCGTGATTATTTTGCGAGTGATGTCGAAAATAGAAAACAAAACAAACAAATGATGAGACAATTATACCTAATAACCATTTCGGGCGGTCAGATATCGCATACTTTTCTTTGAAATATAATATACTATTTTAATTGAATCATGGTACGGAAAGAAATTCCTCTGCCACCATGTACCAATAACTCTAGTTTATGTACGTTAGTTGAACCGATGCTCTTACGGTGAGGGACAATATCGCGATGAAACTTGCAAATTCATGCGACTGAGTGTGTAACGATGATCCATTCTGGTCAGGTTCCGCTGGTAGCAAGGTCACGGAGGACAGATGGCAGTCGCTGTACCGTAATTACCTGATCTGCCAAATTCTGAATCATGGTCAAGGCGGAACCTGTGCCCTCGTGCGCGAGATTACAACCGTGACATTAACGCCAAGATGACTTTAATTGAATAATGAATCATGTGAATAGAAGACGTAGATAAGAAATTTTACTCTGACGGACTTTACATAGGCAATTCAATGAGAATAGAAAATCTGTAAATCGAAAGGATATAAACCTGCAACTCCATCGGAACAGCAGCTCGTAGCGCGGCAGAACGCGTCGGCTGCGCCTTCGATGAGTCTCGAACCCAGGTTCCGCAGTAGTGGAACACTCACGCGCACACACCAGCACATCTTGTGTACGCATTCTTCGTTCAGGTTCTATTAGGCTACAGGTTAGTCCTTGATCACTTAGATTTTTGTTAAGTCGGGAAGAAGAATCTTGAAGGTTTTGAGAGTTCCCACCAGCACATCTTGTGTACGCATTCTTCTTCTAGATGGGGCTTGCTATTAGGCTACAGGTTAGGCCTTGATCATTTAGATCTCTGCTGAGACGGGGTCTTGACTTAATGTGAAAGTTTTGAGAGTTCCACCTCGGAGTTTCAGTATAATGGGCCGCTTGATCTAAGTCTGTAATACATCAGCTGCCATTGTGGGAAGCAGGCCGGGTTCTTTCTTTTCTTTTAATTTCATTTATCTTTCATAAAATCTGAATTAGAATGTGTTAACAGTGCTAGCTATCTGGAGAGGAATCCTGACTGTTTGTTAGGTGTCGATGTTTTAAGCAGAGAAACTTTTCGTTATCACGTCTGAATTGGCGGCTTCCTTCCTTTGTCTGCTTACTTTGGTTTTACAAATCGATGTTTAACTTACTTTCAAATGAGATATTTTGATTGGTTGATATTTAGTTTGGAGGGTCCATCAAATCACAAGGGAATCACAAGTTATTCCGAAAGCCCTACACAGCACCATTTTTTACATTTAAATATAATAGAATAGACACGGCACCCTGCACTGTACACTTATAAAGGTATTTAAACCTTCTTTTTTATAGGTAAATATTCCCAATTCACGAATAAGCTTGCAGGACTCACACGATGACTCAGCATAAACGTTATCAATTTAGCATTCCATACACTGTCTCGACACTAATTGATATTAATTCACTCTTGATTGCTTCAGTCACTGCTTTTTATTAGAAATGTTAGTCATTGATATATTTGAGAATGAGAGTATACGATATTAGAGATAATATTTGCCCAGAATTCTGTATCCGACCTTCCAGATAGTTGCGGAGAACAATTACAGTAATAATGTCAGAGTATTTTCATAGCAAAGTCTAATAACACTGTACAAACAGAGGGCTGTCAGAGTTTTGTTTCGATTTTACTTTACTATCGTGTTTGCGTTTACGTAGAAACTAGTCATCATCATCATCTTGGCGTTAATGGCCCGGTTGTGCTCTCGAGCACGAGGGCCGTTATCCGCCTTGACCATGATCTAGGATTTGACAATCAGGTAAATACAGTGGAGCGACTACTATCTGACCTCCGTGACTCTGCTACCAGGGGAACCTGACCAGATTGAAAACTAGTATGAAGAAAAATTTTCATTTACATACCACTAGATGGCACTAAACATTTTTCCATAGCAATTTCTAAATAAACGCAAACGCAATAGTAAAGTAAAATCGAAGCAAAACTTACACTCAGCCCTCTGGCAACTACAACACAAACAATTGTCATAAGTAATACGACATAAACTGTAATGATAAAAGTTTCTAAGTATTCGCGCGGTGCAGCGCGTTCAACTAATAAATGAACCTAATGAATGAATGAAGTCCCACAAGAAAAGAAAGTTTTCTTGTTTTTATTGTCGTCCCTTGAAAAGAAAAATGTAGGCGAGGCTAGTGATGTCCCAGGTTTCGATTGTCGACAGACGTCGATTTCGATAATTTAAAGATATCGAGAACAGTTAGGTTCCTCTATTATATTCCTTGCTCATCTACGGCTCATGGCTCTTTTATTTTCTTTGGAAAATAAACAGTAATAAATTAAGGGAACGCTTTAGGATTACTCGTGCCGTGTTATTAATTTCCTACGCATTTTTCTAGTGACATAAACACAGACACACACCTAAACTGTATTTTTATTTCCTGTTATGTTATAAATTGATGCAATAAAGAGATTACATACATACATACACAGTTTAAAGAAAATAGGTGGATTATGAGTAAATAGGCAGATTCTAATTATAAATGAATATCATCATCATCATATCAGCCAGAAGATGCCCACTGCTAGGCATAGGCCTCTCCCAGAGATCTCCACAAAGGCCGATCCTGTGCTTTCCGCATCCAGCTGGTACCTGCGAGGCCTACCCACGCTGCGTCTTCTGCCACGTGGACACCACTTGAAAACTTTACTGCCCCATCGACCATCTGTTCTTCGAGCTATGTGCCCTGCCAACTGCCACTTCAGTCTGGCAATCCTTAGAGCTATGTCGGTGACCATGGTTCGCTTGCGGATCTCCTCATTTCTGATTTCGATCGCGCAAAGAAACACCAAACATAGCTCTTTCCATTGACTTTTGGGTAACAGTGAGTTTTCTTATAAGGCCCACAGTGAGCGGCCACGTTTCAGTTCCGTAGGTCATCACTGGCAACACACATTGGTCAAAGACCTTCGTCTTGAGACACTGCGGTAATTGGGACGAAAATATGTGGCGTAGCTTCCCGAACGCTGCCCAACCGAGTTGGATTCGTCTATTGACCTCTTTTTCGAAATTGGACCTACGTAGCTGGACTATTTGTCCTAGGTATGTATAGTCGTCAACAACTTCAGGTGGAGTGCATCCAACTGTCACTGGAGTAGGCAAAACATGGACATTCGTCATAATTTTCGTCTTATCTATGTTCATTTTAAGACCTACTTGTTGAGAGGCACAGAGGTCATCGAGCATTTTGCCAAAGTCTTCCAAGGTTCCAGCCATGACTATGATATCGTCAGCAAATCTGAGGTGAGTCAAGTACTCGCCATCAATATTTAGGCCAAGTCCGTCCCAGTCCAGAAGCCTAAAGATATCCTCCAGTGCAGCGCGAACAACTTCGGTGAAATGACATCACCCTGTCTAACAACTCGCTGCAGCTGAACAGGTTCTGTAGTCAAATTAATATGTAATATCCAAATTGATTCCGATGTTGAACCATGAAACCTCTTATCATTTGTAACTGACACACGAACTATATCTCTTATAATGTTAATACACTACGCATTTCGTAATGAGTACAAAACAAATAGCAAACACACTTACGGCCAGACTCATGGTAAGTAGTTACCGTAGCCTGAATACCACGACTATCACTTTTTTTTTAGATAAGAGTCAGATATTTGACTGGTATCTCACCTTATGTTAAGTGTAGATACAGTCTACGGTGGCGCATATCTGTCTATTAAATACCTATTCACTCTTGTCTTAAATCTATACCTAATCACTCCCGTGTTGGCGAATCTATAAAATTAAAGGTCACAAGGAATATTCACCGGCCCGTAGAAAAAGTACAAATTTATGGTGGTAATTTCGACAGCAAGCATTTTAAATTAGTACATTTATAGTACACGACATTCCCTAGAGCTGAGATGTTTGCAATCAAATCTAGACTTTTGAGCTTCAATAATAACTCTAGTTAAATAAAAAAGTTAGTTAATAAAAAACAACAAAAATGTTCAAAAAGAAGCGTTCTATCAAATCAATTCCTTTTCAGTTTTTAGCCGGCACTTTCTACATTTTTGGTACTTTTTGGATTATGTCCTTTTAAATTATTTTTTGACAACTAAATAAAACAAACCTATTTATCGCTAAAAATAATTATGACGCCAAAAATAGCATCGACAATACTCCCTCGACACGCGCAGCGTCCCATCCCTACGCACGTGGTAGCCACATGGCCCGAAACGGAAGAAATAAAAAGGACCAAGTAAAGTATATGAGAAAGCCCGCACTAACATCGTATCGCTACTAAGTACTACAGCGCTATTAGAGGAGAATACAATATTATTATCATAATATCGATAGTGCTAAGGGTGTTGTCTTACATATAAGTAGATGTGCGAAAGTATTTTTAACTGTTTCAGAATCAGAAAGGGTACCTATTTCTACTTGCTTCCTTAATGATGATCGGGGAACTGGATGGATGGGTGACCGTTTCGCACTTTGAGACTAGTCGAACTTTAGCACCGTGAGGAGCTCGCCACTCGTGTGTGTCTCCTAATATCGTTGGCGAAGTGAAGTTGACCAAGGTCTTCCGCTGGGGACACGGAGACTGGCTAAACAGTCTTGGGAGCCGTTTGGCACCTCGTGACGGCATATTATTATTGTAAACGGCACGGCGGCACGGACTTGAGCCATCTCTTCATTACCGGAGGGGTATGTCATAATCTCTCTCCACGCTTTGCAGGCGGATTATAGATCGCAGTGTTGACAACAAACAACTTATAACGCTGAAGTCTGTACGGACTCGTATCCGACTCGTAAGCGCGAGCTACCGGGTTCGAAACTCACGGCGGCCATGTACCAATTACTCTTTTCTGAACTATGTGTTGAATGTTAACCGATGGTCTGACGGTAAAGGGAAACATCGTGATGAACCCTGCACATTCAGCCTATACAGGGTGTTTCATAATACATGTATAAAGCCGAAAGGGTGTTAAAGTATAGCTTGCAAAGAGTACACTGGCGACTTCATATTATCCAGACATTGAATTTTAATTTTTATAAAAAATCTTCGTTTTTAAAGAAAAATAACCATATCGACTACGTTGATGCGCAGCTCTATTTCAAGTTGATGATCCTAGAAGGAGAAGTTCAATAACCGCGTGCGACCCCTATGAAAAAAGCGTGGCGGTAACATCAAACGGATAGAAGCAATCGACCAAACGCAGCTTGGGCGGATACCGAAGGCCAACGAACAAACGTGCGATTACGAGCCCGAATAGGTTCCCAAAACTCCCAAAGATCGTTTGCTTGACCACGAAATGCAATTACCTATTGGACCTTAGAAATCCAAATCGGCCGACAACGCTTCGTTGGCGTAAGTTGAGTGTGTACACACCATAAAGAAGACTTTAATAACCTCGCGCCATTCATAACAAAACAAACGAACCTCCTACATCTTGCTACCAGGCGCCGAAATAAATGTTACCTACTTATCTCCATGAATAATCTCTACCAAATTAACTAGGAACTTACCTACACTAATTATTTTCAATAGGTAGGTATGCTTAAATAGTCGGAGCGTCGTCGGTGGCCTAAGGTTACGGTATCCGAGTCGTACGCGAGAGGTACCGGGTTCGACACCCGCTGCCGCCACGTACCAGTGACCTTTTCTGACGGAAAACATCGTGATGAAACCTGCACATTTAGGCGACTGAATGTCTAACCATGATTTTAATCTGGTCAGGTAATCAGGTTCCCCTGGTAGCAGGGTCAGGCAGGATTCAGGACTGTCAGACGTAATGACCAGAAATGCGAAATCCTGGATCATGGTCAAGGCGGACCCCAGGCCCTCGTGCGCGAGAGCAAAACCAGGTCATTAACACCGAGATGATTTCTACTAGGTAGGTACCTAACAGAACAAACCACCCCAGCACAACAAAAGTGAAATAAGAATTAAAATCATAATACTTAGGTACTTATTAACTAAAGGCCTAAAAACAGTATCTAAGTAGGTTAGGTAGGTAGGAACCTACGTAAATAAAAAACAAAACATGTTAATCAGTCTGGAAGACAGCCGGACCCGCGGTGTGGACTGCCGCAGGTACTTAAACTAAATAAAAATAAACATAGTCAGCTACGTACTAAAGTAGATATCTACTACACTAAAACGGGATTCGTTCAATTGACAAAATGGCTCTACACAGATAGGTAAGTACTAGGTACCTACTAACACGGTTCCCTCATCTAAGTATCTACGTACCTAGGGAACCACTTATGAATATAGTTTTGGTGAAACACATTACAGACAGGTTCCACTAAATACCTACATGTTTTTATGAAAAGATAAAAGCGTTGTCTTTTCTACCTATTTCCCGTCGGAAAAGAACCGAGCGCGGCGGTTGCGCTTCTAACGTCACTATTAGGTGGTAGGTAGCGTCTCCTAGTCTAGCTAGCACCTAGACCTTTAAAGCATGTAGGTACGTACCTTTTAAACGATATTTTATGGAAACAAACAGTGTCAGGTGCCAGCGCAGTTAACCACACTTTCTTGCTGTCTTGTGGCTCGATGACCGATAGGTAAATACACTCATACACACAGCTACACAACACTACAGCATGCACTGGTTGCTATGCAATACGTAAGTAGGTAGGTAACATGGTCTTTGGCCTACTGCTTGGTTGCACTCATGCACAGAATAATGATTATCACAATACTTAAACTGTTGAACATTGTACACAAACAAGACTACGTTAATATTGGTACCTGAAGCAATAAATCATTCATTCATTCATATCGTTTACAGTCTTATCACAGTTATTTTCACAGTACTTAGGTATCCTTACATACAACGCAACAAACAATCACACCGATCACGCGAAAAGCTAAAAACCGAATAAACGAACACGACTCGAAAATAGGTAACACAAGAAGCCACGCTGTCGGCGTCAGCGGTTCAATCAAACGACACACCCAAGTGCAGCATGCACACTGCCAAAACTCCGGCGTGTCGACACATGTTCGGCGCGGCGCACGGGGCGGCGGATGGCGGGAGGCGAGGCGGGAGGCGTGGCAGCAGGCAGCGCTTTAGGCAGCGTTGCCAGATCGTACCTTTTAGTACGATTTACGTACTATTTGGCCGACTGTCGTACCTTAAGCGTACTTTGCTCCACATCGTACTATTTAGTACGTTTTTACAAAATGCTGAATTTAGCTGAGGGGTAGTCACTTCACCTTTCAAATTCACAATTTCACCAAAAATAATGGGAAGGAAGGGTTGATTTTGCCACCGGCAACAAAATAACGTCATTAATTGACTAAAAATCATCCCCCCCCCCCCCAAGGTCGATAAAATATAGAAGATAATAAGAAGAAATCGTAACTTTTTAGCCATTTTCGTACTATTTTAAGAGCCCAGACGTACTTTTTTGGAAACTACTGCTGGTAACACTGGCTTTAGGGATCCGCGTGTTAGGGGTCGTACTTATTTCGCCTCTTATGTTCTCCTGGTAGATGCACCGTAATGTTGATTGTGTTTATTTAATAAAGTGAGGCTCAAACAAGTCCAACAGTGGACTAATAATAATCCTTATGATGTCGGTGATGGAATACATTTGCTTACCACTATTTTATCGGGTAATTTGTACAGACAGTAATTACTAAAATTGTGTTTGGGTCCGTGTTTCACCTAGGTGACCTAGGTTCAGTGGCGTTGCTTGCCTTCCAGGGGCCCCGTATCAATAGAGCTGTCTGGGGCCCCATAGTTAGTCACACAACTACAAGGGATCATCATCATCATCATCACAGCCCATAACAGTCCACTACAGGACTTTGGGCCTCTCCCGCAAAAGGGGAGGTTATTGCCATAATCTCCACGCTTGGCAGGCGGGTTGGAGATCGCAGTGTTGCAAACATAACAATGAAAAACGCTGCTGCCCATTTTCCAGTTTATGGAGACTAGATATTTTGCCTCTAAACGTTATTCGCCTTGTACGACACCCACGAGTGTAAGGGGTTGGTGCTATTCTACTCTACCGGTTACCACACGGCTACAAGGGATGCTAATGAGTAACTTAAATCCAAGCCATTCGCGTGTTAAGGCGGTACGATTTTCATACAATTTTTATGTAACGTTTTTGTGCAATTGGCTATTAGAAAATATGTTCAATTGTGCGCGAAATAGATTTCTACATGTTAATAATGTAAAACAAAGCAATGAAAAAGAAAAATAATTAAATCACAAAACAACGCTATCAAGCGGCGATTTGTGCTTTTTTCGATTTAACTGCTTTTGAAAAGAAAACCACTTTGCGCACCATTGAATACATTTACTAAGAGTAGAAATCATAATGCAATCACTAAACACTCAAACAAATGAAAGAATATCGAGAGAAATTTAGTATGGGCGTTGAATCACCTTAATAGTAAGAATAACATATGTATGAAAGAAAGTTCCACACCGCGTCTGTCTGCCTGTTCGCGATAAACTCAAAAACTACTGAACGGATTTTCATGCGGTTTTCACCAATTGACAAAGTGGAATTACTTTGCCTATTGAGGAAGATTTAGGTGTATAATTTGTTAATGTTTTATGTTGGTAGTTTGTATGACAAGAATCTCCTTAAAGGCCGGGGTGGACATCGGAATTTTTGTAAATTGGCCCTTGACTTTGGTATATTAAAACCTTGCATGATAAATATAAAAATGTCATAATTTGTTGAATAAGCGAGCGTAGCGAGCTCGATAGTTTCACAAACTACCCCTTCAGAATACTTGCGCGAATAACATAAAATCAGTAAATGGACGATACGACATACGACGACATACGATGTAGACATTTCTGACATCTGGTTTATAATAAAATTAACTTCGCAAACAATTAATTAATGAGCGTGCGAGCTCTATTTCTGACATTTTGGCTATAAAGTTTTCACGATTAACTTAAAAACAGTCAAATTCGAAAATCGTGTGGGCCAAAACGATTTTATTATGAGCCAGGTCCATCTGACCCGTTGAGCAATGAACAGTGTAAGGAGTTTTTTAAATCTTATGATCTCACCGATAGTGCTGAATATGTTGTACATGAGATCAAGATTTTTCTCATTTTTGCTATAGGTGCATTTTTACACAATTTCAATGAAGTAATGAGTGAGTGCGCGTGAGGGGCTCTAAGCGAAAGGGGAACGAAAACGGATTGTATCACTTGATTTCATTTGCATCTTTGGCGGAGGGGGCCCCGACCCTGGTCTGAAAATCACTAAAGAATTTTTTTTTTCCGGGAAATAGTGTTTAACTGAAATTGAGGATAACAGTACGTATTTTTGCTTACAAACGATTTGGGATCCCGTATCATTGATACGGCTGATACGGCGGTTGTTGCGCCCCTGCCTAGGTTCCCAACTGGGTGAAGCATGGGATATTTACAGGTATAGCTCCGTCAAATAAGATTCATTTAGTTAATTTTTGTTGATGAGAAATATTCGTGAAATCGTACGGATTTTAACATAACAGTCCTCTGAGAGTTTAAGCCTTCCCCACATTAGTGGAGGGTTCTGTCTTAAACTCCACTCTCTACTGTCTTTGTTTTATTTATGTTTCATTCATTACACTAAGGTATTTTATTTGTTTTATTTAATACAAAAATATGTGTGTGTAGTTACTGAAAAATCTCATAGCAGATAGGTACGATTACCTTTGCGACACTGAAACATGACTGACAGGCATGACATGAGAAAGCAAACTTATAAAGACAAATATGCTACATTAATTAGAGTTTGCTACATTAATATGCCACAGTAATTTGAATTAGAGTACTTTGCTATTAGTTAGGTGGTGGTGCACTTTCGAAAAAACTATGAAGGAACCTATTAAATTAAAATTACAATATTTTTTTGTACAGAACCCTCAAACCAAAAAATACAAAATGGCTAATTTAGATCTCCTTAATATCATTGCGCCTAGTACTATGAACTTGAGTGACCTTTTACAACTGATTTCTAGAGATGCGGTCTTTCGTTTTCAAAATGTCGATTATCGACATTGAAAAGGTAAAAGTTCGATAGTCATTTTCTCGCTTACTATTCCACGCACGAAAAAAATAATTGTACCTATCGTTTTAATACGTTTAGCACTCCATCCAGTTCACGGCTTTATACATGTATTATGAAACACCCTGTATATGTGTAACCATGATCCAGTCTGGTCAAGTCACCTTATCAACAAGGTTACGTAGGTCAGATGGGAGTCAATACACTGTAATTACCAGATCTGCAAAATCGCGGATGGATGGTCAAAGTGGAGCCCGGGCATTCGCGTACGATAGCATAACTGGGACATTATCGCCAAGATGACCAACCAGATAAAAAGTCGCTTCTCGTCGTCTGTACCTATGTATCTATGTACGCATAGATTTTAATGCCTTATTTAACAATAGATAGAGAAATTCAAGAGGGAGATATAAACCTTGCTTATAAAAGCAAGAAAAAAAGATTAGGTAGGGAGGGGTAAAGTATACGCGAACGAAGTCGCGCCGGGTCGACTAGTATTATAACACAGCTGATCGGTCTGCATGCGTCGCCCCCTACTTGGATGAGCTCGCTTAACTTTCCCTTTGCTTTCCATCACATTTTTGAAGTTTTAAAGAGATTGATTAACGTAATCCTCATTCAATAAATACCTTTTTCATAATGTTTTAAGCTATCGCGGCTATTATCACACATTTTAAGGGTATGTTCCGGATTTCCTACCGCGTTCACGGTCGTTCCGTGACCATGATGCATGCAACTGCGCTGAAATATCGGGCTACATGTCAACAAAGGTACGCGAAAGGAAACCCGGAACATACCCTTAAAATGTGTGAAAACCTTTTTCATTTTCATTTGTTATACAGCTTTCATTAACACTTTAACTAAATATCGTTGATAATCCAATGATGTGGATGGACGGCCACGCGCGCCGAATCAATCCATGGGTAATTCACAGTCGCGGGGACGCGACGGCTCTTATTCGATTTGCTAATTTGATCGCGTTAAAGCGGCCACTCACACCGGTGACTTGGGAGTGGTATTTTTTTTTGTCACAAATAATGAGAGCGCCGGTGGCCGAGTGGTAACGCTACTCGACTCGCAAGCGAGAGGTACCGTGTTCGAATCCCACTGCCGCCATGTACCAAAGACTATTTTCTCAATTACCTGATCTGCAAAATTCTGGATCATGGTGAAGGCGGACACCGGGCTCTTGTGTGTGAGAGCACAACCGGGGGGACGCCTAGATAATTTTTCTGTATCAAAAATAATAATAAATAGTCATCTAGGCGTTAATGTCCCAGTTATGTTCTCGCGTACGAGGAGCCGTCTGTCATCAGATCGGCTTAATGGTCTGGTGTTATTGCACTGTCACCGAAGTAAGTACAAGTACCTATGCTAAATTATAGCTTAATCGGAAACCATGAAATGGGTCAAAAACTTTCTTGATTTTGTGGACATGTGAAATTAATGAAAGCTTGCAAAAACGCGACAGTTTGTGAACATATTGAATGAAAACAATTTTACCTCTTCTTTTTTTTATCTGTAATAATCTTCATTCAAACGCATACCAGTGTGAGGGGAAGCCACTTAAATCTCTCTCTGAAATGCCGTCGGAGCGGATTCCTCGTCATTGCCGACAATATGGCGTCGCGAGCTGGATTTTGGAATTGCATCAGAAATTTCGTTATTATTCACTAGGTTTTGCACGCTAATTATTTCCAGTAGTTTGAGCATCCTACCGATGTTATTAATGCGAGTATTTAAGGATGGATATTTGTTTCGTTTGTAAGCTCAAATAATTACACCAATATTATAATTGCCAAAACTGATTAGCTGATTTGATGCGTTGGACTGATTGATTTTGCAGTTGGAGTATACCTGTCCATTGCGTCATGGATACTCAGAATGATGTATTCAAAGCAACTGTTTATACTTATTTTATAAATTATTATAACATTGTTTTAAAAATGTTAAGTATTATTGTTGACATTATATTTTATTTATCCTTGACATTCTACATGGCTATATTTCAAGTTTATAAAGGGTGGGACGGCGCAAAGGTTTCGACGCAAGTAGCATCCCAGACCAGAGGCCGTCCCAGTTTCCAGGGGGTGAGTGCACAGAAGACATTACTAGTTTTAACATGTTATACCTCTCATTGTTGATAATGTTACAACTTCATTGATATAATTGTAGTTATGCCAAATAAAATCTATGTCTCTATTAATGTAGTTTCATGTATTTTATGGGTGAGTGTCATGCTATTGAGCCCCTCACCATCGTCGCTGGTTAACCCACTCAGTTCAAGCATTGCGGGTGCATCAGCGGAGGTAAAGGCCCGGCGGATCACATAATTGAGTTCCGGGTTTCGAGAAAGTGCAGAGTATATTAACATTGAAATCATGAGTGAAAAATAATAATGGTAGCCCATTTATGAGTGTGCGTGCTTTGACACTGTAACTAGCATGACAGCGCAGATCAAAATAAAAAAAATGGCGGCGGATTGCCAGACCGGGGTATCTGTGTGAATGTGTAGGTCATGTACAACAAAATAAACTTCCATTCAGTATAGAATGACGTGCGTATTTTTTTCAGGTCCGTACCTAGACCCCCCCCCCCCCGCCGAGGCCGTCTATGAATGGCTTCCCCAGATAGAGCTTGTAACACATCGCATGCCGTTTAATGGTGCTCATGGAGCTACGAATTATGTAGCCAAGCCGTCTTGTAATTAAGAAAAGGTGCTTCACTTACCTCGTTTCATCCCAAACTTGGTCTCGAATAAACTGAGGATGTATCCTAGGATGGAGTCGTCTCGACGGAGCGTCACGTCACTGTACTCCCGATTCACTTGCACCGGCTCAAGATAGTCTTCCACTTGTGTTTTCGTCTGGAAAAAGTTTTGCCGTTAACTCTTTATAACCTGATATTTCACCGCCACCTCATATTGACCTCAACAGTAGCAATTGCACAATCGCTTTGCAGATATGTTAAAGTATACTGGTAACTATGATGTGGCAGAAAAGCGAAACCGCCTAGAGGATTTTTTGTGTCAGGATGTGCATGGTTAGACCAACGTTTTGTGGGTCTCCTAAACATCTACTTTCGCTACCAAGTGGATTTTTTCTTGCACTCGATAACCTACAGCACCCTCACAGTCTATTAGGTTGTTACTAGATGTCATCATCATCTTGGCGTTGATGTCCCGGTTGTGCTCTCGCGCACGAGGGCCCGGGGTCCGCCTTGACCATGATCCAGGATTTGGCAGGTCAGGTAATTACAGTGGAGCGACTGCCGTCTGACCTCCATGACCCTGCTAACAAGGGAAACTGACCAGATTGGATCATGGTTACACATCCAGTCGCCTGAATGTGCAGGTTTCATCACGGTTGTTACTAGATGTCGTCAGGATTAATGTATTTCCCGAACGAGAAGTCTGCTAAGAATGCCGTGTATTTCTGTTTGCTTGCAGGATGTTCCGGTATGAATGCAAATATAAACATGTAAATTACGGATTTTTTTGGATATGGCTGTGGATGGATATGACCGTGTGGTGTCCGGCAGAGTAGAATAGCACCAATCCCTTACACTCGTTGGTGTCTTACAAGGCGACTAATCTTTTCGAGGCAAAGATCTAAAGTCTCCGTAGGCTGGAAACTGGGCAGCATCATTTTCCATTATTATATTTACAGCACTGCGATCTCTAACCCGCCTGCTAAGCGTGGAGATTGTGGCGATAACCTCATTTCGTGTGAGAGTTCCTAAAAGCCTGCAGTGGACTGTTATGGGCGGTGATGATAATGCTTATATATATGGATTATGGATAGGTATTATAGGCGACAGTGATGGCTTCTACAACTCAAACTTAGCGGGCGGGTTTGACGTTAGTTTCGACTTTTGAGGGAGGAAGTCGAAACCACTATATTCCCTGTTCATATGTAGTACTACTACCTTTTACTTCTTAACAAAGTTTGTTGCGGGTTCCAAAAGAGATATTAGCTTATCCTCAGGCGTGCCTGAGTCTCAAAACTAAGGTCCTGTGTGTGGTCGCCGCTGTAGATACTGACTCTACAGTCGAGTTGCAGCGGTGGGAATGAGTAGTATTGAAAGGAAAGGTTTGAAATCACAAATTCTTATAATATGTTGTTTTTATGGTTAATAGCTCACCTGTTGTTTATCTGTATCCACTTTTGGACCGTCAGTCGGACTTACATGTATTGAATCATACATATGTACCATATTGTCAGTATTTTCATAAATATGTGCATTATTTTCTATTTCTGAAGGGTTGACTTCTTCTAATTTGATCCCGCCTTCAATTGATTCTTCATTTTTCTTGAAAAAAGGTAATTTAAAAGATTGAAATAGCTCCTGCAACTTCACTTTATAAGGTTTTGCATTGTGATTTATTTCCTTTAAGTCATCGACTTCTTTTTTCATTTCACTATAATTTAAATCTTCATAAAAATGATCCTCCGGCGCTTTATCTATTTCTTCGGCGGTAGGCAGAGATTTATATTTGGTTCTAGAGTCAGGTTTTCTATACGTTTTCTGTAGGTAAGATCTTGAATTGGTTTTTATTGAGTAATAGCCGTGGTCATTGAAATTTTCAGCTTTGGAAAATCTAAATTGTTTCATGTCAAAGTGAGGATATTCGTACGAACTCAATCTAAAGAACTTTCTCGGCTTCTTCTGAGCACCCGGATCCATAGGTAAGTAAGAGCTAATAGGTTTATCTTTATCTGCTGGCTGGTTTCTGTAAAGAAAGCTTTTTGCTGGTACTATCTTTCTTAGCATTTCCTCTACTCCACTCACAGTTGATGTCGTGAAATGTTCAGTTTTCTTTCGCACATTCACCGTTTGATACTGCGCTATAATATCGCCTTTTACTTCCATTTTAACATCATCTGCTTTATTTGAAGCCTTACTTTTGTCGGTAACATCGTTTTTAACTACCATATGCATGTAGTTATCTGGTTTTGCTTTCAAATCCTCAAGAAATCGTATGAGCCTTTTCGCATTGGCTCTTGGACGCCACAGTTTTACAATGCCCTCACTGACATCCTGGAAAATACAAACAAGTCAAGTACTTTATCTCAGCTCCGAGTCTTCGCTAGTGTTGGCCAAGTTTTAAAGTGGATCTAAACGAAACTTGAACTTGTTTTAGTACTTCTGAAGGACAGTAGCTGTAGGGAGTAAAATGCAAATAGTTGTAGCAACTTTCCACGCTTAAGTGAAATTTATTTTGGTCGTTAAATTTCATAATGTCACAGTTTGAAGTTTTAATGGAACATTAAGATTGCGAAAACCATTTTTCATGGGAATGCAAGTATAAAATCAAAATACTTCAATAAAAGCCATTTACTACCGACAAGAGAAACTAATAAAAATAATTATTATTGATGTTTTAGTTTAAGGCGACTGAATGTGTAACCATAATCCAATCTGGTCAGGTTCCCCTTTTAACAGTGTCAAGGAGCCCAAATGACAGTCGCTCCGCTGTGATCTGCCGAATTCTGGATCACGGTTAAGGCGGTTCCTGGAGCCTCGTACGCGTTAGCTCAACCGGGACATTAACGCCAAGATGACGGTGTTAATTTAAGAAAAAGGCATGACGTGTACATAACATGTTAATTTAGTCTGAGCTCAGTTCATTTTCATTTTTATGTACAGTTTTCAAATAATATTAAATAACTACAGAGTGGAAACGTGATCTCCCTAACAGAACAGTAAGCATTTTAAAAGTAATGGAAGAGTTTTTATTCTTTTTTTTTAGTTCAAAGTTTTAACTAGTTGGTGCTATGCTTCTTAACGACTTCAGTTTTTCACTCAACCGTGGGTGTGGGTCACCGTGTCAGATAAGTTTGTGACACTGCACTGCCAACATAATAATTCAAACTGTTGAGCTGACTTGTGAGCAATTGACATTGGTGTGATATAGCTAAATATTCATTTCAATAGCTAACTAATAACTAATGAATTATAGAGTCTCGCGAATGAATGCCTAATAATGATCAATGATTTAGTTCCAGTTTTGGCCACTGGATTAGATAAGTTTATGGCATTTTAGGCGCGCTTACGAAGGTCAGAAGACTAATTACGTAACTTTGTTGTATTGTACTAACAATTCTGTGATTTCAATGGTTCAAATTGTTACTTTTGCGATTACGTATAATAGATTTAATAGTTTCAGATTATTGTAATGGATCATTGTTAACAACTGCACCCATGAAATCGATGATACGGAATCGCAAAAGTAACAATTTTAATCTTTGAAATCAGAGATTTGCTAGCAACAGAGTTACGTAGCTAATCTTGACATTCGAAGTCTTCCAAACGAAATTACCCAATCCAACTAATTTTGGTTCCTAACTAAGAATGCCAATTGTGCTGAGCAAGCCTTGCTAACTGACTTATGTATGTTTCCGAGTAAGTTGATTACGCAGATTAAGTTTAGGTTATCTACCGTAAAGTTTTAATGAAAGGTCCCAACTTAATTGCGGATTCGACGGATGGCCAGGCCGCTAGTGATGGGATAGGAATAGGAATGGTTTATTTGAATAATAATTTCAATGCACAACCATTAAATTTATTTGCTTGTTTAAAAGTGTTGTTTTTTATTTATTAAAACTTTATGCACAAAAAGTACAAAGGCGGACTTAAAGCTAAAATAGCATTATCTACCAGTCATCCGCGATAATCTAAGCCTATGAAAGGTAGGCTATTGTTTCTTACTATTTGTGAAATGACTGAAGAAATTTTCATGTATTTATAAAATATATTATATATATTCTATACCAACCAGTCTGTTAGTGAAAACCGCATGAAAATCCGTTCAGTAGTTTTTGAGTTTATCGCAAACAGACAGACAAACGCGGCGTGGGACTTTGTTTTATAATATGCAGTGAATTTTTACTTATTCAATTAATATTTTTTACATAATTTCTATTTGAATCAATTTTGACTCAAAAAATCGATGAATTGTTTTCAAAAGTCAGGCTGCAAACCTAGAGTCGATTTTTAAGTCGACATTATACATTCGTATACAAAAATATAAACTAACAATACAAATATGCGCCCAAGTAATAAAATCGTGCGATTAATTCATTAACTCTTTTTATTCCAACGAATAACTTTGTGAAAAATGTATTCAATTGTATTATTTATTTTGTTCATTATAATACCAAATTATTCGAATAATTAGCGTGTTATATTGAACCATTAGCCCATCACTACGCACTACTAGATTTCCTTTCGAGGCGGAGTCTGAGGTAACACTACCTGTCTCTTTCTTACATAGAGATGGAGTTCTCCATTGAAGGAGGCTATGAGTTCTCACAAGCAAGGCCTTGCAAGAATCAAGAGTCAACATTTAAAGACTTACAAATTCGGAAGTTAGAAGAATTGAGTTTGAAACGTTAGGAAAATGAAAATTTACGTACCTCGGCTATTTCAGTTTTGAAAGAAGATAGAAGAATCTAGAAGGACAGAAGGGGTCGTATAAGGGAGTTATTTCAGGGTAATTATGCAACTGTGTTGCTAACAATTCTGATTTAAGTAATTAACCACTATGGTGCAATGCTTTTTCTAATAAAACATTATAATCGTCTTGGCGTTAATGTCCCAGTTCTGCTCCACGAGGGCCCACCTTGACCATGATCCAGAATTTGGTAGATTAGGTCATTACAGTTGCAATGCTTTTTCTAGTAAATCAGGAATATCATATTTAACTTAAGCGTCGCCTAAAGTTTAGCAGGCATGCTTATATTTACCATTATTTTCCGGCCATCCATTTCTTTCTCCTTCACAAAATCTACAAACTCCTCCATTCCCCATCGCTCCAGTAAGTCTGCTACACCTTCCACGTTCAGGTCTTCAACTCTTTTTATTTCCTGTCTCTTTTCCATTTCTCATTGGAACATGGAATTTGACCATTGAAATTATTTTAATTTACCTTATTTCGTGTGTCTGTAATAAAATATTGAATTATGGTACTGCATCATTTATTGCAAAGTGGGCAGGGCACATAGCTCGCAAAACCTAAAGCCGATGGGGCAGGAAAGTTCTCGAGTGGCGACCACGCATCGGAAGACGAAGTGTAGATAGGCTACCCACTAGGTGTACCAACGATCTGGTAAAGATCGCATTTACCAGCTGCGCACAAGACCGGCCTTTGTGTGCGCAGTGGGCGTCTTTCGCTTGATATAATGAGGATGATGACGAGTTTACCTATGCGTGTATTTCTGTTACGGGTCTGGGTGTTCTATGTATAATAAGTATGTATTTAAAAGTATTTAAGTAGTTTATCAGTTATCTAGCACCCATAGCACAAGCTTTGCTTAGTTTGGGGCTAGATGGCGCTGTGTGAATTTGTCCACGAATATTTATTTATTTATTTATTTATTATAAACTTCACCTGATAGAAATATTTGGACAATTTATTTTAATAGATGATATAGGTCAATAAGCTATGTGTGGATAAGTACACAGCATAGACTGAATGAATGAAAATACTTGCTTAATTCGCAGAATACACCTTCTCTACACAAATACAGAAATTAAGGAAGTAAGAATAAGAATAAGAATCATTTATTGCCTTAAACAAAATATCGGGCCTTACCACTACATCTAAACAATAAAAATAACTAAGGAAAATGGACCTAGCTCAGCTTATGCTGTCACGGGACGGTATGGTTCCGTACAGCGCTGTTTTTCAGCCATGCCCATTGAGTAGGTGTTTGAGAATATAAACTTTATAAAATAAACAAATAAAACATTACTAAATAGAATAAAACAAAGCAAAATAAAGCAAACACATAGTAAAACAGAACAAATAGATTTACAAGCTTTACACGATTCGGCGAATAGGTATATAGAAAGTCTCAAGGATGTATCGTTACGGAGTTTGCTCTCCAAGGCAAGGTTCTTGTTTTCCTTATCCACCGCGGATGGAGGAAGTTGTGCTCCGCTATAATTAAGTGACTCAAATAATATTTACTAGGGCATAGGCGCCCTATTTTATGGGAGCGGAAATGTTTGCTTTCTCGTTTATCTACATATAGAACTAACTTTGGGGTCATCATTAGCCTGCGAGTTGACTAAATGTCAAATCAGCAACTCTTTATGATCTTTGTATGAGACTTTGAACTGTGACGTCATTGTACAAAATGACGTATTTGTCTGGATACAGAATTTGAGGGAGAAAATTACTTTGTAATGTTTTGATAATCATATTATTATGCGACTTAAAATGCCATACGAATAAATAAATTTTACAAATGCGTCAATGTTACTTAATTTACAAAATTATAAATATTGCAATTTCATTTATTTTCTTGTACTGAATTCTAGTTCTGTTTGAAGCTCTTTAATGATAACCTGGTTTCATAATTGATATGTAATCTAGTCAAGTCCCCAAGTTGTATACGGAGAACGCAGGTTACTGATGCTACTTGGAGGATCATTCTGATCTTAATACAATTTTTATGATTAATTAAAAAAAAAACTTCTTGGCGTTAATGTCCCGGTTGTGCTCTCGCGCACGAGGGCCCGGGGTCCACCTTGACCGTGATCCAGGATTCGACAGATCAGGTAATTACAGTGGAAGCGACTGCCATCTGACCTCCATGATCCTGCTACCAGGGAAACCTGACCAGATTGGATCATGGTTACACATTCAGTCGCCTGAATGTGCAGGTTTCATCACGATGTTTTCCCTCACCGTAAGAGCATCGGTTAGTATCAACTAATGTACATAACTCAGAAAACAGTCATAGGTACATGGCCGGAGCGGTATTCGAACCCGGGACCTCTGGCTTACGAGTTGCATACTCTAACCGCTCGGCCACCGACGCTCTCATGTTTAATTATGAAATGAAATAATTGTATGTTGTTTTTTCCTACTTCCTTATTACGTATTACTGATATTTTTTAAATATGTTATTGTATCAAATAAAGATACGTATATGTCTATGTCTATGTAAAATTTTCTAAGAAGAAAAGTATTATTCGGGCATTAACTTTATTTCTAACTGATTATATTATTTTAACTTATTAATATTTGTAATTATTATTATGTAATAATTGTATGTTTATAACTTGACGATATCTTGTATTGAACTAATGTAATCTATAATGAGAATATGATCATATGTAAGAACTTGAAGAGAGAAATAAATAAATCTAAATCTTAACTAATTATTTCTTCTCAGAAATGAAATTCATGAAATACCTTTCCGAGTAACTTCGGTTATCAAAACCAATACTTGAGAGATAGGTGAACGCTATGTAACGAGGCATACCGAACTACATTTAAAGTAGCAAGCTATCTGAAAATCGGCCATTGACTGCACCTCACTCAGTTACTTCTGAGTTGGATAGGTACATCTCGTATACGAATTGCGCTCTATATAGTGTTTCTGCGTCATTAATCTTGCAGACCTGTTGCGTTTCGTCCTATTGTGATGTCTGTTGAGAGAGTCTGTGGCCTAATGGCAAACGGGTCCGACTCGTAAGCGAGAGGTACTGACTTCGATAGACAGTTTTCATGTACCAATGCCCTTTTTCTGAGTTACGTACATTAGTTGAATACTAACCGATGCTCTTACGGTGAGGGAAAACATCGTAAGGAAACCTGCTCATTCAGGCGACTGAATGTGTAACCGTGATCCAATCTGGGTCCCTATTTTTGAATCGCTCGCTTTGATGTATTCAATCGTATCGATCGTATTCCAAGACATCACCGCCAAGACGATAATTTTTGTGTTACTTAACTAAACCTAGCCAAAACAGAAAACTTAATCATTTATTTATTTTGTTTATTTATTTATTTCGCAGTTTTACAGCAATCACATTTGGTTACAATCAAATACAGATATAAGTAGTACTGCTAATAACAAACTGCAATTTAGAAATGGCATCAGTGAAGCTAAGAATACCATACCATGAATTCATACAGTAACGAAAACCGAACCAATACTCACCGAAAGGAAAAATGTCACAACCAAAACAAACAAACACTTCACACCGGACCTCACACAATTTCAATATTAAACTATTCATCCAGTGGTCCTCAAACATCCGTGCGTCTGAGGTCCTGCGGCGGTCAAACTGAGAGGCCGTGCCATGAGACCCCGCCATTCTAATTAGCTTTATTAGATGATTGTGACAGTGCGCAGGATTATAGTGGAAGTGGTTTACTCATCGTGGTCCAATGTACAAAGGCCGTGATGACCACTTTCCATCATGTATACTACTACTATGGATTTTGATGAAACTTTTTGGTATTGCAGAAAGGCATTGGTATTTCGCTTGTATTGGCTAAAGACCTCTTCTTCTCCTCCAGTTGTAGTGGCAATTCATATCATCATCATATCGACAGCCCATAACAGTTCATAGCTGAACTTAAGCCTCCTCGACACAGTGGATGTCATTGTCATAACCTTGGGTTTAGACAGGATTCTCACGTATTAAATTTGGTAGCCGCAGTTACTCAGAAAGATGTTTCGTGATAAGATTTAATTTTATACCCTTTCTGAGAAGAAACCGCAAAATATTTACATTATATATATCTAACGGTCTCGTTTTGGATTATTTTTGAGAATCGTGTCAAATCCACGCCATTTATTATAATTATTTGAACTATTTTCTTTGTCGGAAAATCTCCCATTAGATTGGCAATAGCAGACGTTGACATCTCGGTTGGAACCAATTTGTAAAAGGTCACAGCAATTGCTATAATGATTTAAATAATATTTTCGTTAAATATTGATGTAAGTAGAAAAATTTATAAAATTTTTCATATAATTCTCATGAAATAGTGCCTGCACCTGCTGTGAAAATTTTATTAAAAGTTCAATGTCCCCCATCTCCCATTGCTAGTCATTAGAAACGAAGTTGGACAG
This sequence comes from Blastobasis lacticolella, assembly GCA_905147135.1. Lineage (NCBI taxonomy): Eukaryota > Metazoa > Arthropoda > Insecta > Lepidoptera > Blastobasidae > Blastobasis > Blastobasis lacticolella. The sequence goes on from LR990061.1 coordinate 14,941,623, forward strand.
TAATTGACTAAAATAGTTATTTAACAACTTAGGTTCTAGTAAGTTGATCTAAGTTTTATAAATAAAATAGATATCAATTTTGACGAATATGACTATTTGAAGTATTACAACAATCGCTCGGACCACATACGAATTACTTCCGACCAAGAGGTCTAAAACCCCTATTGCCATCTATTTGGCACCTTCTATAGCAGACTATAGGGGTTGATTTGTCGCCTTCTAGGTTACCTTTCAATAGATGAGGCTGGTGCTACATTCAGAATTGAAGTTGTATGAAGAGATGAATGTGAAGTTATAATAAATCTGTGTCATTCACGTGATGAACGAATACTCGTAGCTGTAATAAATGATTTTTAACAATTAATTAATCATGATAATTTTGTATTTAAAAAATTTAAATAATGATAATTTTATTACGCAATATTTAGTTCTAAATCTTTGAGTAAATAATACATTAAAACAAGATCTTTCGTTCTATCATGACAAGTATTCAACAGTCATCAGTGACTCACGCGTAACATTTCGTCGATATCTATCCTCAGATAAGATTAAAGCTGCAAAATAAATTGGTCATACCACAACAATCAAGGATCAGTACAATCATAATACTTCGTGAGATCAGTGTGGTGCTTTAACAGTCAAAATTGCGTCGTACCAGTTTTCTGTTGGTAAGAAAAGCGTTCGTGTGGGGATGAGCCACTATTCGCCGCACGGGCCCCCCCATGGGCCCCCACATGGGCCTCATGGCCCCCCGCCGCCACCTTACTTTGGGCCCCCACCGCCGTGGCCACCACCTCATGCCTACCCCCCTCATCTCCACCATCCTCCACAACCCCATATGTACCCTCCACCTCCTGACGGGGGTGCTGTCACAGCGTCAGGGCCCATGTACCCTCCCCCACCCGATGGAGGCGCAGTAACGGCACCGCAACCTTACCCTTACCCTTACCCTTACTACGTCCACGGGACGCTGATGATGCCCGTCCCAGTGGCTCCAATGCCAGCTCCAATGCCAGTGGAACAACCCAACCAACCAACGTACATCACGAACTATATTTACCATGGTGAGAACTCAAACACGAACGAGCCCACACCAGCTGTAGACCATGGATCGGCCGTGGAACTTTCTGGAGAATTCGACTGGGTGCCAACGACGGCGACTACAGCCTCACATTTGACAGGAAAGGCGGTTGTAGGAGGCCATGAAGGTTGGGATGGGAGTTCACTATGGGTGATCCGGGCTTGGCACAGCGGAGACTTAATTCCTGGGAAGTTTTCCGTAAGACACAACGCAGCCTCCATCGTTTTCGACCGGAAGGAGATACCAGTCCAAAATATTGAAGTTTTGGTCGCGAAGCCTGAGAGTTTAAGATGGATACCAGCTTCTAATGGGAACGTACCTCCCGGAGCTATACCTGGTGGTAGAACGGCTTCAGGAGAGACCCTGTACATCGGAAGAGCGAGACACCAGCTCTCCATTACGCCAGGAAAGATACATCCTAGTCACAACGCCTGCTACATTTCTTTCACTGGCATGGAGGTCGCTCATAAAACCTATGATGTATTGTGCAGAATTAGTTAGTGAGACTAAAAGGTGTGATCTGTATATACTCTATGTTACTGTGATAGAAAATGACAAATTCATAATTTTACGGACTGTGAAATAATAAAATTAAATCACTTGCAAATATGTACATACTTATACTATAGTAGCTTCATTCTTTGTTTGTCTGTATTTTGGAGTCAAATATTTTGTTCTTACTGAAAGAATCTGATATAAAAGTATTGTATCTGATGTAAAATATATTGTGAAATTTACCTTTTGTTTCTTTTACGACCTAAAATATTATATCTAATCAATACCTGCTATGTTATCGACATCACCAGTTTTGTTGTGTACCTTTGTTATCATCTGAAACTTCAGTGATAGATAACGGGGTAAAACCTATTAGGTATATAGAAAAGTATGGATTTAATCCAGTCCTTTATTAGGTCCTTATGTATTAGTATATTTGTATTCTGCTGTAAATGCTGCTATTGTTTATATAAATAAACAATAGCAGCATTTACAGCAGAATATACAATACATATTTACAGTATGTCCTGCTTCAAATGTTACAATATTAAAATCTAAATTGAACTGGAACTCACTCCTACCGTTGTCTTGAAGCGCATACTGTTAGTTTGCTGTTACTGCACTTAAAGAACGAACTACGTACGCGCATCACGTGCGGTGGCAGCTAAATACCTATATGCGAATATATATAAAAAATTAGAAATCTTTATCTTTATCGGAAAGAGGAAAACAATACTAGTTACTAACAAATACTAAAAAATATCCCTGCTGCTCTAACAGACACAGAACATTAGGACCGTTTACGTAACTTAGCTGACCCAGAGATAACAAACGCAGAACTTAATTTGACCCTGATATTATAGTGCTAACGGAATGCAGACTAAACCCTGACAGACCCGTCCCACATATTACCTGCAGCAGTTACAGAGATAACGTTACATATGCAACTTGCCTGCAAATACCAATCAACAATACTGTAGTTTTTGGTATTTATCGCTCCCCGTCAAATAACAATGCTGAAGGTTACATAAATTCCCTAAGGACGCATCTAAATACCCTACACTTAAATAAAAATGGTGCTATTGCTGGAGATATCAATATAAATTAAATCCAAAAACAAAATGAACAACCATATGAACGAAATAATCGCTATAGCTATCTAAATATGTTGGCACTACAGGGGTTCCTATCGGGACACAATTTGCCTACTAGAGAGAATAGTTGCCTAGACCACGTGGAAAACCGTGAAAAAAACGCTGAGGTCGCAGTTCTGAACACGACAATTACTGATAACTCTATGGTGTTCTTTAAACTAGCTAAAGTCAATAAAACAAAGAGAACTTTTAAAACTATGTTAGCCACAAACTTTGAGGGAGTCCGTAATGGAATGTCCCTTTGTGATTTAGAAATAATGGATGACCCTCCTCTTTTAATAGGTAATACTGCACAAATATTGAAAACTTGTATCAATAACAACACCGAGACAGTAAAAATTCCAAGCAGTAAACGTATTCTCAAACCTTGGATAACGCCTTGGATACGAAGACTAATTAGAAATAGAAACTTAATACAAAATAAACATCTAGTAGAACCCGAAAATGAAACCTTAGAAATAACTTACAGAAGGGTTTGAAACTTCTATAACAAGCGCATAAAAAAAGCAATGCTTGATTACGAAAGAGCATAGCAGGAAGACTCTTGTAAAGATAATAAAAGGCTATGGCACAATATAAATAATATAGTAACATACAAGCCAAGGAAAAGCACAAATACCGAATTATTAAAAAACAATGCATCACCACAAGCAGCTGTAAATTAATAATTCTTCGTTGAAATTGGTAAATCGTTAGCTGAAAATATCAAGCAAAGCAATGTACAGAAAGACTGCAATGATCAAATAATTTCGCCTAGTACACAGTCCGAGTTTATGGTTTTGCTGGATACAGACCATCACGAAATACACAAAATACTTATGAAGCTTAAAACTGATAGCGCTCCAGGTTATGATGGTATACAGACTGAGTTTTAAAAAATAAATAACGATCTAATTATTCCGGTTCTGTGTAAACTTTTCAATATATGTTTAAGTAGGGGTATATTTCCAGATGTGTTAAAGCAAGCTATAATCACGCCAGTCCATACAGGAGAACATAAACTAGATCACAATAACTACAGGCCAATTTCAGTACTGCCCTCTTTGTCTAAGATTCTAGAAAATATAATTAATATAATGTTAGTAAGCTTTCTCAACAAGTACCAACTAGTTTCTAAATCACAGTATGGCTTTCGAACGGGACTCTTGACCGAGGATGCTGTTCTGACATTATCTTCTTGATTGTGGATAAAGTTGACAAAGGTAAGAATCAGAGTCAGAGGGATTCCGTCCTTGCTTTCTGATTAGGTACTTACAAAAAAGAACTCAGAGAGTAAGGATAGGGGAATACATTAGCGAGGAGGAGACTGTAGAGTATCGTGTACCACAGGGTAGTGTGCTTGGGCCAACACTTTTTACTCTATATAATAACGAACTGTGTAACATGGAGATCAAATATGGATGCATTTTTCCTATGCAGATGACACAGCAGTTGTCTTCTTTGGAGATAATTGGGATGAGGTAAAGCTTATGGCAGAAAAGTGACTCAATAAAATTGTAACATGGTTAAAATAAATCTGTCAACCATAAATATAGCAAAAACAAACTAGATATGCTTTAGAAATTACACGAGGGTTCGGATATGGTAAACTCACATAGTTCAGATTGCGAATGTGTTTCTATCTCAAAATTGACGGCTACTAAATACCTGGGAGTACTAGTGGACCAGTGCCTTACATGGCATGGACATGTGGAACTGGTCATAGGACGTATCATGAAACTAGTGTGGGTTTTTAAACGTCTTCGATATCTAACTAATATAACACTTTTAAATCAAATATACAAAGCACTTGCACAATAGGTTTTGACGTGCGTCCGGTCTGGGGAGGCAAGACAAAAACTATATTTTTAGAATTGGAGGAAAATTTAAAAAACGGTCTTCCACATTGTTGGTATTTAATACATATTTCTATAATATAACATGCTATAACTTTTGTTAGTACAAGTCTTGTTGGTTGTACTAAATAAATAAATAAATTTAAAACTACCATTTGGGAAAAGAAATAAAAAATTTATACAAAAAAATAAATTACAAATAAAAAATGTATTCTAGATCGCTGCCAAGCGAGAGCGTTCCCAGAATGCTGGCGGCGTTACCTCGTATAATGGCCAAACTAAAACTAAACATGTTGCCTGAAATAAACTATGCAATATTATTATTAATTAGGTCTCATAATGCTCCCAAGTTGCGCCACAATCTCACGATGCCCAATTAGCATGCCCCAATGACATCACCCCGCCAATTGACTCAGTCAACTGCTGGCTGATTGGCCACGCAGCTAATATCATTATAATGTGACAGGTGGTACGTCGCTCCTTACTAACGAGAAGTAGCCTTGTTCCAAGGAAACCGCTCAGTATTAGATCGAAAGTGGTGAGTATGCATCTGGAGACGATTTTATTAAGAATGACGATTCAGATGAAATTCAAATACTTCAATACTACCGAAATAATTCAAGTCACCTCCACCACGGGTAAAGAGGCGATGGTTTGACGTGGTTAAAGATAACATGCGTGACAACAAACTCTGTACCAAGGATGCCGAAGATCGGGCGAAATGGGGAAGACGGAGTAAGAAGGTGGACCCTAGCCCCCGCATGTCGAGCCAGAGTGCAACCGGAATTGAAGCCAGGATGATGATGATAATGATGATATGTGAGACATAAAATGAAAGAATATAGCTATCCTCTCCTACTAATACGAAGCTACATCTAATTAATTAATGTACAAAAGAATTATCACCAGCTGATGTACTGCAAACGTGTAACAACGTAATATGTAGTAACTAGATTTTTTCAATAAACTTATTTGTATTTGTATTAAAGAAATTTGTTGTATTGTATTTCTGTTGATCTATTATTTGATTGTTGAAGCTGTAATTACCAATATGTATTATTTGTTTGTAATACTCCATATTTAATTATAAAATTGATTTATACTCTTGTAGAAGTTTCCCCTGGAGAGTACAACATGGTGTTCTTCAAGAAAGGGGTAAACAGGATTTTACGGGGTCGGCAACGCGTGGGTGATGCCCCTGGTATTGCAAACGTTCATAGGCTGCGGTAGCTGTTTACCATCAGGTAGACCGTAAGCTTGTCTGCCACATTTGTGGTATTAAAAAAAATACTCCCTACTTACTACTATCATCATCATCATCACAGCCCGTAACAGTCCACTGCAGGACTTCGGGCCTCTCCCACGAAAGGGGAGGTTACTGCCATAATCTCCACGCTTGGCAGGCGGGTTGGAGATCGCAGACTTTAAATATAACAATGGAAAATGCTGCTGCCCATATTCCAGACTACGGAGACTCTTGATCTTTTGCCTCGAAAACATTAGTCGCCTTGTACGACACCCACGAGTGTAAGGGGTTGGTGCTATTCTACTCTGCCGGACACCACACGGCCAACTTACTACTAGCAAGCAGATAATTCATCGAGAAACTTAATGAAGTTTCCACAGGAACATGGCATCATGCAGACGACCGAGACTACAAGAAAAATCACCTAAAATAAAGTAGGAATATGTAAAATAAACACCGTCCCTGTAAGTCTCATAAATAGGAATTGCAAATTTTGACCTCATTGCTGATGTAGCGGAAGGATATCCCTGAGAAAACTTACAAAGTTGCAAGTCTGAAATATACACGAATATGACAAAGTCGTCCATGATTTAGCAATAAAAGAAAACGATGTGCCGTTTCAACGTCAAACTGCTAGATGCAAATACCATGTTTAGCACTTTCGTATTTCCTCCGCTTCCAGAAGTTCCACTGAGGATCAGCAGAGGCCGCCAGCACGGCGGGCGTGGTGGCTTCATGAGATGGGGCTAGAGTGTCTTTCCGTCTTTCCCATGCAGCGAAGCACTGTATCATTCAGTCGGGCTTCTTGCCATCGTCATGGTAGGTACAATGCGGTAACTGTGCCAAGTACCCTTCGGATGACGTCGTTGATTGCCACTTGTCTGGAAAATAGGTCTGCTCTGGGACAACATTCTATTCGAAACACAAAGGCGATAAGTTATCTATTGCAAATATTCGAGAAAATAACTGCTTGCACACTCCTGTAGATTAGAAGACAGCCCGTCTCGAAGTACTTGTCGAATACTAACAAATCTTTTTGAATTTTCTTTATTATAGACGTACATACCAGCACGCAGTCCCGTGACAGAAATTAAAATTCATAATTTAATTTCTTCTCCACCGGGAATCCAAGCCACTATTGCAATACTCGTCGCAGATCTGCGTATTTATTGACAATATGCAGATCTACAACATATATGTAGTCGCAAAGCAGCCTCAGGCCGTCAAATGATGAGAATGATGATCCCAACCTTCAAGGTTCAGTAAATACCTATATCCGCCAACTTCATTAGCAATTTTGCTAGATCGATGGAAATCAACACCACTGAACTTAGTTGAGAAGCTCGGGTTCCATACAGACTAACCAAACGTCGATAGAATACGTAATCAAATAGCCCGAAGCCCGCCAAACTGAGCATTAACGAAATTTCCCAATGAAAATGTACGACGAGTTACTGCCACAGTTGATCTTGAGCTTGCCAACTTTCCAGAGACCTATGTTCGATGAATGAATTCAACGTTGCAGCAGATAGTAGAGTGATTAGGTATCTATTGAAACGTCTTTTCAATGGTTACTTTGTACTCGACGATGTAGATTAGACATGTGATTAGAAGTCAGAGACACGAGTACAGGAAAAAGATATAAAATATATAGATTTTACATTTTCAAATCACCTAGCACCCTTTATTACAACTGCCATTTTCATTGGACATTATTAAAACTGCTCACTAAAAAGTAGGTAGGCACCTACTTCATAAATTATTGCCTAAACCTTACTTGATATTGATAATTTCTTAGTTGTTAATTTAATTGATCTTATTTTCAATATAATTACTTAAATAAGAATCTTCCCTTAGACTGAATCACTCAAACGAATTATCTGGATCTGCGTTAATGAACATTGTATTCGTTCAGTCAGAAATCAGTAAGAAACCTTAAATGTTTCAAATTTTATCGAATAAGAAAACTTTTATGAAATGTAGGGCACAGCGTGGTATTCCATTCGAATTGGATCTTCCAGTCTGGGGGGTGTTCCTGCCGGGGAGTAAGGTTTCCAGTGCTCCATGGGGTGGGAATTTAACTAACCATAGATTTGGCAGTAGACTAACCATAGATTGTATATTTATGCGTATTATTAATGCGTCAATTGTAACGCTGATGCATTGAGAAGCGGAGGTGGGCGTTAATGACAGCGACACAATTAAGGCTAATACTGTTGTTACCGTACACTAGTGGTTAATGTACATTGTTTTTTGTTCCAATAAAGATTTATTTATTTGCCTTTTCGCTGCCAGACCAACGTGTTACACATGTGCCGGATAACATAAAACAAAAAACAGGGCATTCGACGAATTCAACTTGCTTGGGCAGCGTTCGGGAAGCTGTGACATATATATTTGCCCCAATTACCGCAGTGTCTCAAGACGAAGGCCTTCGACCAGTGTGTGAAGATTTGGTTGCTCACTGTAGGCCTTCTAAGAAAGCTCAATGTCATCAAAATGGCAATGCTATGCTCGAAGTCTCACAGCGCGATCGATTCAGAAATAAGGAGACCGGCAGCGCGTTTCTTGCAAAAATCGCCTTGATAACAAATCAATTATTTTGGCCATTTATTGAGGTATGAGTATATGTTAGAAGAAATGTATACAATGCCTAAAATTGGCCGGAAATGTGTGAATCAAATTTTATCATATTTACTAGAATCTGAAACTGTTTGTCTTATTAGATATATAATTCGAAGGTTTCACACATTTCCAGGTACCTATAGATAAGATATCTTACTTTAGCTCGTAAATCAAAATAAAAGATAGTGTAATATTTAATACTTTTATAAATAACAAAATATTTTACTCCAAATTACTGACAAATAAAGTACCTATGAAGCTTCTATGGAATACATATTTGTAAGTGCTTTAAATGTAACATTGTTTTACAGTTCATCAAATGATAAATTTGACATTTTCTCATAGAATTTCTCACAGTAACACAGAGTATAATATATATCACACCATAAAGTCTCACTAACAAATTCTGCAGACCTTCATGCCAGCGAAAGAAATGTAGCAGGCGTTGTATCTGGATTGGATCTTGCCTGACGTGATTAAGAGTTGGTGTCTTGCTCTTCAGATGTACAGGGTCCCTCCTGAAGCCTTTCTGCCAGCAGGTGTAGTTAGTAAGACGACAGAACATCTATACTAACGGTAAGGGTAAGGTTGTGGTGCCGTGACTGCCCCTCCATCGGGTGGGGGAGGGTACCAGGGTCCTGGAGCTGTGACAGCACCGCCGTCAGGAGGTGGGGGGTACAAATGGGGTGGTGGATGATGGGGGTGATGAGGGTAGCCATGAGGTGGAGGTTGAGCCCATGGCGGTGGGGGCCCATCGTATGGTGGGGGCGGGGGGCCATTAGGCCCATATGGGGGCCCGTGCGGCGGATAGTGACTCATCTCCGAACTTTCTTGCCAATCTTAAACTGAAACGACTCAACTATCAAGCACTACACTGGTTTCTAGAAGTGTTATATTTGTACTGATACTTACCGGTCGCGATATGACCAATTTATTTGGCCACTATAATCTTATCTGGGGATAGATATAGACTAAATAAAAAAAAAAGATAAAAACTAAATGGAATGCCATAATCACCGATGACTAATTATATACATAAGACAAGAATGCTTGTCATGATAGAAGCAAAATTAAACAAAAGACCTTGCATAAATGTATTATTTACTCGTATTTTTAGAACTAATTATTACACAGTAAGATAATTATAAATAAGTATTAAAAAAATACGTTTGTACAATTAATTAATCATTTGTTACAGCTAAGTACTTAGTAGTATCAATTTTCATTAACAAATCCCAATTCACCATAACTATCTTCACTTTCCAAGCACACAATCATAGAAAAAATATCCTACGTTAGATTTTCTATGTGGTGGTAAATATAAATTCATACTTACATAGCTTATTCCATGCAATCGTAATATCTTGAGTTAAAAACATACTACAGACAGTCGAATATTCGCCTAATTGCTTACAACTAAAGACTCAAATTGCTTCCTTGCTATACTCGATACATTTTTGTAATTACCTACATAAGGGTTTAGTTAGCAGACTCTTTGTTAGGGATTCTATTAAATACATTAACAAGTGACGATTCGCATACTTCATGACACAGCTTAAATAACTCTCATGCTAGATTTATTAAAGTAGATTCCTGCATATAAATCAATTTTCCGGTGCATTACACATAACTTAGATTGACTCCATATTTGAATACTTTAAAGTATATATGCTTTCCCTGGCACAGGGTAATTCTCCGATCAGATATATTCGTGGTCGAAGAGTTTATTCGGACATGCGATTCGTAGTTGTGCCGATGGGTAATTGTTACACATATAGATAATATTTTATGAAATACCGTTTAAAACAATGTACCTACAATGCGCCCACAGATTGTTATTTGAAAAAATTTAAAAATGACGTCATTCCTGACCTGGATTAAGGACTTAAATCATCACACATGGATAGATATTCCAAACCCCACTGAAAGCACTTTGTAAAAACTCTGCGCTGACTTTTAGAGGGCCACCTCAGAGACTCATTTTGATTCGCTGCCGTATGATCTTACCACAAAACCACGGTACCTTTAGCGTCCGAACAGCAAATTCGCTACGTCTGCCTAGTCACCGCGTAGCGTCCAAATGGCTATGAAATCTTAGTTTCTATGCTAATAACAGAAAGCTTATTTCATTATATGTCAACGAATGCGCACTGCCGCATAGCCATCGTACAGACACCGTTACGCACCATCTTGTCACCGCGTCATACGCGCAACAATAGGGTAGACTGCACGTTTTCTGACGGGTTGCTAGTGAGTGTTGCAGTTGCATGCGATGAGTATGCGAGCACGACGTTTGTAACACTAGTAACAGACGTTCCGTTTTGGCTGGAGCTGACCAACCGTCAGTTGCAGTTGATACTAATTCTTACGCAGTATTAAATCGGCTCCAGCCAAACGGGAGGGTCTGTGACTAGTTTAAGCGGCGACTTATAAATGAGCTCTAAGTCAGTACGACTGCTCGGAACACACAGCGGTTGCCATCCATCAGTGCTGGCCAGACGAATGAGCGTATCAGGTCGGAGCGCCGGTCGCGGCCGTCGGCCACCTGGAAGCGGACGTGCTTCTCTGGGTTCATCACCACTGGGGAGGAAAGAGATAGGTATAGGTTAGGTTTCGTCATCATCATCGACTTATTTTCAACTCATTGCAATTACATGGTAGGTAAGTCCCTAGGTGCTACATAATATTGAGAAGTTCTCATGTGAACCCATATACAATGGGCGCCACTGTTGAGTACGGTCTGTCACTGTCAAAATAACGCAGTCCTATTGGCTGAAATCCAACAGTCAACTAAGATTTGATTCTGGTCAGTAGCGCGAGGTATTTTGAAAACCGATCTTACTCACCAGCGGTGCCATCTAGTGAGATGTCGGACTCGCTGAAGCCCTGATTAACATTGATAACATGAGTGACAGAGGTGTAATTAGCAAAGGATAGGCCAGGGCCCATTTGCGGCTAGTGCAACGTCTCCCGGGGTTTCCAGGTGAGCCCCCGTTGTTGCTAATGTCAATGGATGGCGATGACCGATTTCCTTTAAATGGCTCATTTGCCTCTTGGTCTACCGATTAACATGAAATAAAGCGTATTTGGCAGAATGGAATACAGCACCCGGCGAGGCCAGTGTTGAGGCGTCGTAACGCAAAAACTAGGTACGTCGCACTGCATACAATTTACAAGTACAAGAAAGCAACGACTATGACTTCAGTTACCAGTGAGACATATCCCAAAGGACGGGACGTTCCTCAATTAAAGAAATGAAGTAATCGATGTCGTAGTTAGTCATCTTGTTCTGAATTACGTGCCTGTTCGAGGTGTGACACTGACTGAACGGTATCGCGTTGTCGCATCGCTGATCTTTACGGTGCGGCAGTACATCGAATAATCCCGCGATGCGTTGTACCACGTCGTAGATGTCTGCGTTGTGGCGACGCCGCAACGCAATATTGTGGAATTGCCGAAGCTATCGTAACAGCCGTTTAATATTTTAGAAATTAATGACCATAATTATGGTGCTTTTCAGAGTCGTGAAAGCTGAGGTGTAACAATTACGTCAAGACTCTCAACATCTGCCTGCGTCTCCGATCTGATGATCTGATCTGGTCCGCCTGAGTGAGTACCACTGTCTTATCTATTACTGCCGCCAAGAAACAAGGCTTGCATTATTGTGTTCCAGCTTGAAGGATAAGCCATAGCCAGCGCAATTATAGGCAATCTCAGTCCTCACTTCTTCTTTCTGCATTTTTGTTGCTTGCAACCATAACTGCAATCGTAGATGTTATGGACGACAGTTACCGCTTACCACCACGTGAGCTATCTGCTGGTTAGGCTCCGTCACTGCAGACTAAAAAATTCTATAGTAAAAATAAGACTTACCTGGCGTAAAATCCGTGTCGATCCTCAACGGCGGTGAGTGCAGGCTGACGGCCCAGGCCGCGCGGCAGGCGGCCGCCGCCAGCGCGTGCAGCGGCGCGCACGTACCCAGGCATGGGTACTCGCGGAGGGTCGTCAGTACCTGTAGAGGAGGGGGATACCGTATACGAGAAATCGTGGCGAATGAGGTTCGAGTGGCGACCACGTAGGAAGACGCAGCGTGGACAGGCTGGTGTCTACAAGGTATCCGTGTACCGTTCGTCAGAAATCGTGGCAAATGAGTCTCCAGCGGCGAACATACACCGGGAGATGCAGCGTGGGTAGGCCTCCCACAGGATAGACTGATGACTTTATAAAGATCGTAGATAACAGCTGGATGCGGAAGACACAGGTCCGGACTTTGTGGAGATCTCTGGGGGAAGCCTAAGACCAACAGTTGGTGTCTTTCGGCTAATTTAATTTAATGATATGATATGGCTGAGAGTTTGCTACGTCGCAGCATCTCGGCATTTAAAAACTTAACGTAAGACATGACATCTGTATTTTTTTATGTTATACGGCACAAATAGTATTCATTCGGTTTTAATCATTACGTTAGGTTGCGTTTTTAGTGCAAACTAATATGGCTCATGCGACTTATAAAAGTTGTGGAAAAGGGTGGGAAAAAACCTCCAGATATCTTCATAAGTGTCCATAACCATATGGATGATGATTTGTCGCTCTGATCTGAAATACCCTCAATCTAACCCGTGAGCGGTCTTCTGCTTATCGTTACTCTCAGATATATTTGTCAAGACTCAAGTTATGTAAATAAATGTTTTCTTTTTCTATTTCTTATGCCTTTGCTGTCTGATCTGATTACCGCTCAGCCTCCCAACAAATAAGTTAACTACTTATTTACTTCATTCGAATTTTCGTATTTCTTGATTCTTGCAGGTTAACGCATCTGATCGCATGGAGAGTCATTTTAGATCGCCCAATAAGGAAGCTTCTGATCTGCTCACTGTATGTAACAAAATAATCACCAGCTCACCTGATTAACGACAGTCCTCTCAGCTTCTCCCAGTGGGAAGGTATTCGCGGTCTCCTGCAACAGGCGGGTGGCTGCCGCCGTGAAACGCGCCACGGAAGGCGATGTTGAAGATGGGACTTCCTCGCCTCCGAGCAGAGCACGGGCTTCGGCCAGCCGACGGTCACGGAGGCTGATGGCTGCGCGGAAAGAGAGCTGGGGAGATAGTTGGGTTGGGTATTATTATAGGTAGTAATCATAATCATCATCATCATCCTAGTGGTCAATCACAGCTTCTCACAAGATCCGCCGCGATTTGTAACCCACTACTCCTGATCTTCGGCATCCTCGTTAGACCTAGAGGCCCGTCTTACTAGTCAATGTAGCGTACTTGCGCGACCGATAACAAAAGTTGAGCAACGCATGCCAATGCCAGGGTCTGGATAGGTGACCGTTTCGTACTTTTAGGCAATCATCAGTTTCGCAATTGAACAAGATCTTCCACTATGACCCCGTGACAGTATTTTTTATTAAATTATATAAGGGAAGCATTTCACCGGCATTTGACCGCCATCTTTACCTGATGGTAAGTGACGATGCGTCTGAGGATGGAACATCTAGAAAAGCCTATAACTCTGGCCTTGAAGAGTTGAAGGGGTCAAACAAGTAGTGCCTGTTGTGTCAGTTATATCTATGTTATATCTCTGTATTTCTTTATTGTGTGCAATAAATTGTTAAATAAATAAATAAACAATATGGTGAATTGTAATTGGGGCGTTGCCATAGCATGCATGAATTTGCGAACGGTACAGTGATGTCATAAAACAATATGGCATCGCTGCAATAAAGTTTGTTGTCTTATCGCACTGCAGCAGTGCTGATTATACCGTTCGGGGAACACATTAGCAGGCAATACATTCCATTCTTTAGCCATTTTCTCGGCACTACTTTTAATATAATAATTTTGAGGTTTACGCGGACCAAGGGCCATCTACTTGCTTGGTATTGAATTGAAAATTAACAGAATGTCAGTTTAAACTATATTCAAACAGAAAGTAAGAATGAATAAGAAATGCGTAGCTACGGTGAGAGAAAACCTGTAAATTCCGGTGACAGTGTAACCAAGTTCCAATCTGTTCTGGTTTCGCAGTTAACAGGGTCACAGAGGCCTGATGGCTGCCAAATCCTGGATCATGGTCAAGGCAAATCCCAGGCTCGCGCGCGCGAGAGCACAACCGGGACATTAACGCCAAGATGACCATGACCAAAGATTTGCCCATGTCTACAGTAGAGGTATCATTAGAGACAAGCAACGCGTTGGTGGCGCCCCAGTTGTTGCTGATATCTATAAGCGGCGGTGACCACATTTCATCAGGCCTGCTTGTTTGTTTGTCTGTCATTTAACATAATAACGAACTTACTACAACCACGGAGAACACGATCTTATACTTCAGATGCGGCGTCTGCCTAAGCGGTTCCAACGCTGCCAGTGCCGGCAACACCTCGTCAGCTGCTCGCGCCCACACTGCCGCGTACTGGGCTACCAGTTTGCTTCTGTAAATTGAGATTTTGTTGAAGTGAGTTTGAGGTTGCTTTTCGGTTGGCAGAAGCATTCAAGACTGCCGTGTATTGAGCTACCAGCTAGGTACTGTAAATTGAATATTGTTATTATGAGTTTTAAGGTTGATTTTGGATTGGCCTCGACGTACTAAAGCCATGGAAGCACCTTATCGATACTGCCCTTTACTGAGCTACCAGCTTACTACTGCAATTAGAGTTATAGAGGGTAAGGTTGCCTTTCATGTACATACTAAAACAGTCAGCGCCAGTAACAGCTCGTCGAAATCTTACAACTCGACTAACATCTAGCTGTGATCTAAATGTAATGCTGTTGATGCTGTCGATAGGAAAAAACACTAAAAACAAACAAATGGTAGTAACTCGCTCGCTCGTCCGTATCGTTGCTGTCTCTCTCGCCCACCTAATACTGCTGTATATTGCTATATCAGAAATGCTGTTGATGCAGCATGCTTGCGATACCGATAACCAAGGTTAAGCAACGTTCACAGAGTCCAGGAACTGGATGGGTGACCATTTCGTACTTTGAGGCCAGCCGTACTTTTAGCGCTGCAACGAGATCGGCACTTAGAGCCTCCTTGGCGGAACGTGGAAGATCAAGGGCACAGGGGTCTATTGACACCCCGTGCCAGTATATTATGATTAAAAATCCATAGTCCATACCCATCAAAATGCTAGTGCGAGTCGTCACTGTCGGAATGGTAGCCGTCGCTCGCCCAACAGGCTATTGCTTATATTGCTGTTTCGCTTCCTCACCTGCTCTTCATCATACTGCATGCCACATACCCAACTCCTTGGTCGCTACCGTATCCTTGAAGTAAGCGCACAGCAACGCACCAAGTTCGATCCGCTGGACCCTTACAACCATTGGTCCTTCAGCCATACTATTATTGCGATTATTTTTAAGTATCCATACCCATCGAAATGCTGGTGCGAGTCATCACTGTCGAAATGGTAGCCTTCGCTCGCCGAGTCCGTCTGCGAGCGCTCGCTACCCCGCGGCTCAGATTCTGTGCTGTTACCGTTTCCCTCCCCCACATACTATTGCTGTATATTGCTGTCTCGATCCTTCACCTGCTTTTCATCATCAGTACTACCGTATCCTTGAAACAAGCGCACAGCACCGCACCAAGTTCGGTTCGCTGGACCCTCGCTACCACTGCTCCGTCAACCATACTATTACTATTATTATGAATCCATACCCATCGAAATGCTGGTGCGAGTCATCACTGTCGGAATGGTAGCCGTCGCTCGCCGAGTCCGTTTGCGAGCGCTCGCTACCCCGCGGCTCGGAGTCCGTACTGTTGCTGTCTCCCTCGGTCATCTGCGCCAGGACTGCTGCGCAGCCGCGGGAGTAGCTCATCAGCACGCCTGCTACTGGTCTGGAATGTGATAAGCAGCAGCCCGATTATGTAACGGCAATGAAACATGTTGCAACCGATGTTTTGTTGCGGACTACGAGAAATTTCTATCGATGATTTGCGATTACGTAAAGCCTGCAACATCTCCTTCAACCAGCTTGCAACCGATATCAATCGATAAAACACTGACATGAAGTTGCCGCGAGTAATGGCGAATAATCGATAACCCAACTTTTTTAAAAAGTCAGTGTTGTGGTGCAAGCGTTATGTATTACGGAACGTTTTCATTTACCAGTATTATACTACTCGTTGATATTTTGAAACTTTAGTTGTCAAACCACAAAGTTTTCACCGTTTTCTTTGTTTCGTGTATTTTAATAAAAATACTGTGAAAGTAAGTGTGTTTTGTATATTTGTGCGTTTTATCAACTTGTCCAATTCACGTCACGAAGAATTGTCGTATATTAAGTTAATTTGTGTTGTAGAAATGGCTCCAAATCGAAAAGTTGCTCACCGGCAACTCGAGCTGCTGGTGGAGTTCGCCGAAAGCCACAGAGACATAGTGCTTGGCAACCAAGGAAAGGGCCTCTTGGCCAGCAAGAGGCTCACAAGGCTTGGGAGGAGCTGGCCCGCCGACTCAATTCCATTGGTGGGGGCCTCATAAAAACTCCCGCAAATTGGAAACGAGTAAGTCTGCTTATTTTATTGTAACTGCTCGGTAATTAATGTTGTGTGTGTTTGAGTATCTAGGGTTTCTCACATATACCTAATCTAACACATTTTTCCCCTCCAAATTTTGTTTCACTTCCTATACATTAACTTATAAGGGTTTTCTTCTAACATATTTTTCACTTTTTTGTTAACACTTTTGTTTCTAAAATATGTCTTATGTGATTCAATAAACTGAATATATACAAATATTGAACTGCATGGGTACTTATATTGATGTGACTGCATGTATTTTTAATTTTTTTTATCAAAAAGTACTGGCACCTGCTGAAATGTCGCACCAAGGGCAAGGCGGCAGACATCAGAAGAAGCCATGGAGGCACAGGTGGTGGACCCAATAAGATAATACCTCTCTCTGATTTAGAAGAGAGGATTATTAGCATTATTGGGAAGGTGGCTGTCGAGGGAATTCCTGGAGTCCGGATTCCTTTTAATTTTGATGTTAGTACCGACCTATGCTTTTGCATGTTTTTTAAGTTTGGCCGATTGCATACTGAAATATACCTAATTTCCAATATCTATCTTACCTAACCCAATATCTTAATATTTGCACTCATATTTACCATTTGTAGGCAATATCTACACCGCACAAATGTTTTAACTGTTAGATAACATGGTAGATGGTTATTTAAAACCTATGTGAAAATGCTAAGAACATGGTGTATGATACTAGGTATTTAGTTATTATATTAATTAACTTTGCTGTCAATAATGAGCAAAATTATACTGTTAAGTAATTTATTGCAATCTTTACAATTACTAGTTTTTCATAGAATCTATGAAAACTAGTTATTACAATATTTCTATGAATAATTATTTCAATCTTAGGCTGAGCTGAAGAATTAAAAATTTCAAAATACATTACAGCTAACTGCGGAAACCCAGCCCAATGGCAGCCACAGTGCAAGCAATGGCAGCCCCAGCGAAACCCAGCCAAGTATACAGCGTATAACAAGCATGTGAACTAAGCAACCGTTTCGTCATGGTTGATGATATGTATGTGTGTATGAATATCTTGGGTTAAAAATGATGTTTTGTTTTTCAGCTCTGTCTGAGCAGCCGAGAGATGATTCAGCCTTTTTTGAGCAGCCGAGGGATGAGCCAGCGGATCCCGCTACCGAGCCGGCACGCTCCGCTGCGCCAGGTACAGTTACAACTACTAGCACAACTCATTACCCACGGGCCTCGATATAAAGCAACCGAAATTTCAAAAGAGTTATTTTTCCAGAGCCACGCGAACCCGTCGCTGCCGCTAGTGGGTCGCGAGCTTCCCGGAGGAGCTCGAGGCCGAGGCATGCCGCGCCAAGGCGGGACGAGAACTTGCCGGGCTGGGCGTACGCGCTGGAGGAGCGCCGCATCGCGGTGGAGGAGCGCATCGCCGACGAGCTCGCCGGAGTGGGCGCCACCAATAGGGGCATATTGGAAACCCTTCAGCAGCTTGTTGGACTGCTGCAGACTCATCTCTCTAAAGAGTGAATCTATTTTAAGTTTAGTTTATAATTTGAAATAGGTATAACAAAGAAATATATATTTAACAACAGTTATACTAACTTTATTGGAAAGATAAGGAAATGGTATTTATGTTTGAATATGATTTTGGTCATTCATTGTATTTTCACTTTCATACAAAATTTTATTCAACAATGAAGCCCACTTTTAGTTGAATTACTTTGACTTTTGTATTAAACACGCGACGGCCTCATGACCGGAATCTTATTAAAACATAAATGGCATTTCATTAACTCTCTATCTAGTTTTACTGATGTTAAATATATTTTTCTAAGTTATATCTATTTCAATTTAAAAACCATAGCTTAAAAATGACTTTTTAGGTTACTTGGTAGCGAACACCAGTGGACCTGGCGCGACTTCGTTCGCGTAGACCTATTTACAGGGGTAAATCTTTTAATCTACGCAACGGATTTTAATGCAGTTTTCAACAATAGATAGAGTGACTAAAGGAGACGGTTTATATGACGGCGTATATGAAAGACGCAGTGCAGGTTGAAAACGGGCTCTATTTCTGATTGTATTTATAATATACTAGTGGACCGGCCATCATTTCGTTCGCGTACACATACTTTACCTCTATCTACCCTTTTTCATTACTTATAAATCTTCCCCTTGAATCACTCTAACTATTGTTTAAATACGCATTAAAATCCGTTGCGTTGTTTAAAAGATCTAATCGTATATAGATACGCACATAGATGCATAAAGACAGACGGCGGGAAGCGACTTTGTTTTATACTATGTATAGATTCGTATTTTTTTAAAACAGGGAATTTAATAGCTCTTAAGTAATCCTTAGGGATTAAAAGTGATTTGAATTTAGAATATGGATATTATTAGTAAAACTTCCAATTATATGTGTTTATATCTTATGAAATATGATTGGAATGAATATTATATGTACATACAAGTAACAGGCTGTGATAATGATAAAGTAAACGACAGTAAGATAGAAAGTACTATTTTAATTTATCAAACAATTTATATAAGTCTTATGCTAAAAACTTGATAGGTCCATATCAAAATCTCGTTAACAATATCTATATAAAAGAAAATTTAGGAAAAATGCAAGAATAGAGAATGTTTTAGTAAATAAAGCTGAGAAAACCCGGGCAAAGCCAGGGTGGATAATTAATAATACATAACTGCATGAATCGTAGATGTTATGGGCGACCGTTACCGCTCTCCATCAGGTGGACTGAATGCTTGTTTGTCACGAGAGTATAAAAATTATGATCTGGCAGCCCATAACCTCTGTACCAGCAAGTCCCTGACATCTGCGTCAGCAGTGTCTTGCAGCTCTTGGCTGAGCTGACTGCGCTGGATAGCACGCTGATCGGTGGCGGTGAGTTGGGGTATCGGCACATTATGTGCATTAGCTATATTATGTAGCACAACGCATGCATTCACTATTTTCCCTGCTTTCTCAGGGTTATAGTGAAGCACACGGTGTGCCAACAAACACCTCCACCGTGCCTTGAGTACCCCAAAACACCGTTCAACAACGTTGCGTGTGCTGCAGTGGAGCTTTGTGTAATGCTCCTCTGGAGAATTCTCTGCAGCTCTCAATATCGGGGTCATCATATAACCTCTTTGAGCGAATCCAGAATCACCTAAAACAAACACAATAAGTCACATAGAGCTCTCAAGCTATCACCTTGGTATTCATTAATGTCAATTATTTACTTACCCAAGAGCCAGCATCTCTCTCTATTCAAGTTCAGCTGCTCCATGAAAGTTTTAACCTCCCCTTGACCCCAAATAAAACTGTCATGGGCTGCTCCTCCATATGATGCATCCACGTGCATTACGTTTAGGTATCGATCACTTATCTGAAACAAGTATATTATTGTTGATGTTACCAAATATTGGAATATAATTGTTATTATATATTTTATTATTGTATTTTCGATGTGTTGTTGTGCAATAAAGAGTATAATAATATATAATGTTTTGGTATTTTTTCTTAATCTTAAATTTATCTGTAATTAAATTACATTGTAAAAAACTTACAACTATCACATTGAGGGAGTGGTAACCCTTTCTATTATAGTACGCCGCTTCGTGCACGTCTGGCCGTATAATAGCGATGTGGCTGCCATCGATACACCCAATCGTTCCCGGCATTCCAGTCATGTTCATGAAACTAGAAGGAATAGAATAAAAAAATTACAATAAAATGTTAAACACGTTTTACGTCTAATGTCTTTGAAGCTGTTAGCACCCCGTGATGATATATTACATATATCAATTACGGTCAGAACCTGTTTAAATTTACTTATAACAATTCATTTTTTTAAATTATTCCAGTTTTTACTTCCAACTTCACCTACCCTTATTTAGTTATAAGCATGTAAGAATCAACTTGCGAGTGAAGGGGAATAATAATAGGTAGCCTATGTCCATCCTCATGTGCTAAACTATTTCCATACCAAATTTCATCAAAATAGGTGTAGTGGTTAGCCGTGAGAGCGTAGGTAACAGACAGACAGACGAGAGTTACTTTCGCATTTATAATATATCAACTTTCCGCCCGCGTTGACTGTTGTACCTATATGGTGCGAGCTAGCGAGTGGAAAGGATTAAAAACTAGCCTAAGTCCATCCTCAGGTGCTATACTATCTCCAAAGTCGGTTCATTGATTTGGCCGTACAAGCGTAACAGACAGACAAGAGTTACTTCCACATTTATAATATTAATTAGCAGTTCATAGTAAAAATACAGATACTACATACGTAGACACTTACTCGGTCATAATCCGCTCCCTTCTTTCCCTCTGTGTAGGAAACTGTATATACTTCGCCAGTATTAAGCCGGAATTTAATACGTTCGTGACTTCTTCCAATGCATTACACAGAGCTGGCTGCGACATATTATGCACGAAAGAAGTCGCGACGCTGCGTTGATATGAACCTCGCGCAAAGAAGCTCAAGGCTGCAAGAACCTATACAAACATGAAAAAAAATTATATATCCCGTACATAATATGTGTCAGTGTTATATGTAGTTGGGTACCTATAGACGACTAGGAACTTACCTTGAGTTCTTGGCGAATCATTGTATTCCGTTTAGGAGCTTGCATGAGTGGCACTATTTCGTGGCATAACCCATGGAAGGCTTCTTTGGTGAAGCGGAACTGCGCCACAAACTCCCTCTCAGGCAGCGCGAAAGGGTTGCTGGCGTCCCTCATGGCACGCCGACTGACCTTTAAGGCCTTCTTTCGACGTTGCTCCTCCGCGAAATGCCAAAGAATTGCGCCTGCCATTATTGTACTGAAATTATTAAGTGCCATTTAAAAGTAACTTCTAGTCTATTTTGAATATACAAAACACAGAAAATATATCCAAAACACAGAGAATATTCAATTCCGATACTTACATTTCCAAGGTAGAAAAAATAAAGATTTATCTCACTAACACTTTACTAACAACAAAAATTTAACAAATAACACAAACAACAAATAACAATTAACAAATTTAAGGAATATAAACAAGATTTTTGTAATTAAACGACGTTTTCGGCGCTCTTGAAACAGCTTTTGAGTTGTTGCAATTGCAACCGGACTGGTTGCGGATTCGAGCTGCCACTTTCATTGCAAGAAAGATACGTAATCGCATTTTCATACGAATAAATTTTATCGATATGTCAAATTCCGGTTGCTATTGCAATGGAGCTTTGTTTGCGACTGAACCCGTCAAATGGAAGATACGTGATCGCAAAAGTGAGAATTTCAACCATTTTGCTTGCAACAGCGCGAGAATAGTCGGCAACAGAGTTACGTAATCAGGCTGCAGGTGTTATGGTAGCATTTAAATAAATATTAATAACTTAGATTATTGTTGGAGTTCTGCACCCGAACGGTCAAAGAGTAACCCACTTGTTTGAAATCTTTGGAGTCTTGGATAATAACTAATTTGAAAACTTGAACTTTATACAGAATAGGCAACTGTTTGCTTTAGGGATGTAACGAAAGTGGTTTTATCGGAACCGAAATCGGAATCGAAGTTTACAAATTTGGATTATCGGAATTGGAACCGAAACTGGAATCGGAACCGGAACCGAAACAGGAATCGAAAGACAAAGAGAGATGAAGAAACAAAAGTGAAAGAGTAAATAAATCGACAGGACATACATGGGGAGACGCGGGGTGGAAGGTTACCCGGGAGCGCAGCAAGTAGGTATACCATTTTCTTGACCGCACGAGTCTCCGTTGCGCTTTGAATATTTAATCTACCTCTGATTACAACCTCCGATTAATTAGTTTATGAACCAAAGTCCGTATCTGAATCAGAATCTGAAACTCACTCTGAATCCGTAAGTGTGATACTAATCGGAAGTTCCCACATCGGTATGGAAGCTCCGTAATATCCCAGGTTTGATTGTTACCTTAGTGATGGTATAAAAAATGTGTTACGAAATTAATATCATTAGAAAATATGCAAAATGCGAATAAGAAATATTAGATTATACAGGGTGTTTCATAATACATGTATAAAGCCGTGAACTGGATGGAGTGATAAACGTATTAAAACGATAGGTACAATTATTTTTTTCGTGCGTGGAATAGTTACCGAGAAAATGACTATCGAACTTTTTCTTTCTCAATGTCGATAATCACATTTTGAAAACGAAAGACCGCATCTCTAGAAATCAGTTGTAATAGATCACTCAAGTTCATAATCAGGTCAATCAACTGAATAATACAATTTTACCAGTTACAGATAGGATATAGGTTTTGTGCCTTTAAGTCTTTTCTACCTACCGTTTCATATGAGTTTTAAAATTCAATCTAAAGATCACTACGATCAATACCTCAAGTGGCTGGTTAATAAAATTATTATTACAAGCAGCTCGTGAGCAGCCCGGAACAAAAACAAGACATTTCGATGTTTGTTTCTACTTTATTTTATTTGTTTTTTTGTTGCCTTCAACACAATGTTGCACCTAGGTACATAGTCTTCAAACTAATTGCGAAAACACAATAAACATTAATAGGCAAAAAAGTTACAGCTTGATTTCGCGTCTGCGCCATATCTTCTATTGTACTAGGCAGTCATGACTGAAGCAGGTGGACTATGTACGGGATACTGATATCACAGGGTGTCCATAAAGTACATTCACTAGATTTTAATATTTTTGGAAAGTGCAGCAAAACTACACGATATTGTTGTTATACTTTTTTGTCTATTTTTTCACTCAGTCTACATCCTGTTGAATGCATGTGGTGAGTCTTGGCACAAGTTTATGCATTTCTCGTTGAACTTTTCCGCCAGCTCCGAAATAAGGAAAGTTGTCATTTTAGTACCTATCTAATAGTAATTATTAAATTCTACTCATGTTTGAATTCAAGAAGGTGAATATTAAATTTGAATAGCTGAAAAAATACCTAGCAACACTATTTACGTACTAGGATTTAAGCATTTAGGTTGCAGGCAACAAACATGCAGAACAGCAGATGCGTTGTCACTGTGAGGACTAAGATGAAATGCGTCATGCCTGTATTTGCACTGGCTTATTTTATGGACACCCCACGTACTAGGCGCAATATTAAGGAGGTCTAAATTATCCGTTTTGTATTTTTTGGTTTCGAGGGTTCTGTACAAAAAAATATTGTAATCAATTATGATTTTAATTCAAAAGGTTCATTCATAGTTTTTACGAAAGTGCACCACCACCTAACTAATAGCAAAGTAGTCTTATTCAAATTACTGTAGCATATTAATGTAGCAAACTCTAATAAATGTAACATCTTTGTCTTTTTACGAGTTTGCTTTCTCATGTCATGTCTGTCAGTCATGTTTCAGTGTCGCGTAGGTAATCGTACCTATAGTTTTCACGAACATTTCTTATCAACTAAAATTAACTAAATGATTCTTAGTTGATGGAGCTTTACCTGTAAATATCCCATGCTTCACCCAATTGGAGAACCTAGGTCACCTAGGTGGAGCACGGACCCAAACACAATTTTAGAAATTACTGTCTAGGTTACTGTCATTGTACCAAACTACCCGATAAAATCGTGATAAGCAAATGTAGGCCATCGCCATAAGGATTATTATTAAGCCCACAGTTGGATTCGCTTGAGACTCACTTCAACAAATAAAAAAAAAAAAACAACATTATGGTGCAACTACCAGGAGAACATAAAACGAGAGAACATAAAAGGCGAAATAAGTTAGACCCCTAAAACACGGATCCCTAAGTACGAATCCTTTTGCACGTGCCGTCAAGGTCAAGGCCGGCGCCGGAGCTGTGGCGGCGCTTTTGACATCAAAATAGAAACTGAAAACTACAAAATCTAAAAATAGAATACTTTGGCGGGCCGTTCTTTATTTTGTGGTTTGACCCACGGCGCGACTTCCATTGACGAAATTTGCCTACTTTCGCGTCGTATTCGTTCATTCAGTTTTTAGCTTTTCGCGTGACCGAAATGATTGTTGCGTTGTAGTTGTAGGATACCTAAGTACCTATTGTGAAGATAACTGTGATAAGAGTGTTAACGATGTGAACGAATGATTTATAGCTTCAGGTACCAGTATTAACGTAGTCTTGTCTGTGTTCAGCGTTCAACGTTTAAGTATTGTGATAATCATTATTCTGTGTATGAATGCAAGCTAGCAGTAGGCCAAACACCATGGTACCTACCTATTTACGTATTGCATAGCAACCAGAGCCTGCGTAGTGTTGTGTATCTGTGTGTATGGAGTGTACCTACCTAGCTACGCTACGATACGAGTGCAAGCTTACTTGATAGTTAATACCTATCAGTCATCCGAGCCACAAAAAAGCAAGAAAGTATGGCACCTGACGCTGTTTGTTTTCATAAAATAACTTTAAAAAGGTACGTACCTACATGCTTTAAAGGTCTAGGTTCTAGCTAGACTTTAAGATATGCTACCTAGCTAGTACCTAATCGTAACGTTAGGAGGTTCTTTTCCGACGGGAAATAGGCAGAAAAGACAACGCTTTTATCTGTTCATGAAAACATGTAGGTATTTAGTAAAACCTGTCTGTAATCTGTTTCAACAAAACTAGTCTCATAAGTGGTTCCCTACGCTACGTAGGTCCCTAGATGAGTGAACCATTTTTGTAGGATATACTACCTACTTATCTGTGTAGAACGATTTATCAATTCAACGAATTCTGTTTTAGTTATGTAGCTATCTTAAGTATGTTTTTCAAGAACGTTGGTGGCTGGGCGGTTGAGTATCCGACTCGTAAGCGAGAGAGGTGCCGGGTTCGAATCCCGCTGTGGCAATGTACCAATGACTATTTTCTGAGTTATGTACATTAGTTGAAATTAACCGATGCTCCTATGGTGAGTCCAACATCATAATGAAATCTGCAAATTCTGGCAACTGAAATTGTAACCATGATCCAATCTAGTCAGGTTCCCCTGGTAGCAGGGTCATGGAGGTCAGATGGTAGTCGCTCCACTGTAACAAATTATTTTCTCTCCACAAAATTATTTTCCGTGCCTGTGGTCCGCTTTGACTATGGTCCATGATCTAGGATTTGGCAGATTAGGTAATTAATTGCAGTGGAGCGACTGCCATCTGACATTCCTGGCTCCTAACCCTGCTACCAAGGGAACCTGACCAGATTTAATCATGGTTACTTACACATTTAGTCGTCTGAACTGAATGTGTAAGTTTCATCACGATGATTTCCCTCACCGTAAAAGCATCGGTTAGTATTCAGCTACTGTGCATAACTTAGAAAAGAGTTAGTGGTACATGGCGGCAGTGGGATTCGAACCCGGTACCTCACGCGTACGAGTCGGATACCGCAACCTTAGGCCACCGACGCTCCGACTATTTAAGCATACCTACCTATCGAAAATAATTAGTGTAGGCAAGTTCCTAGTTAATTTGGTAGAGCCTATTCATGTAGATAAGTAGGTAACATTTAGTTCGACGCCTGGTAGTAAGATGTAGGAGGTTGGTTTGTTTTGATATGAATGGCACGAGGTTATTACTCGTCCTTATGGTGTGTACACACTCAACGTACGCCAACGAAGGGCTGTCGGCCGAATTATTTGGACTTCTAAGGTCTAATACTTGCATTTCGTGGTCAAGCAAACGATCTTTGGGAGTTTTGGGAACCGATTCGGGCTCGTATTTCCACGTTTGTTTGTTGGCCTTCGGTATCCGCCCAAACTGCGATTGGATGATTACTTCTATCCGTTTGATGTTACCGCCACGCTGCACTGCGGATTGCCGGCCGGCACACGCCAACGGACAATCGTTGGCCGAAACGGGTGCGCGTCACACATCGCCCGGTGTGTACGCAGCATTAGGCTCCTGGTAGTAGGCTTGAGGAGGTTGCTTTGTTTCGATAGGGGTCGCACGAGGTTATTAACCTGTTTTTTATATGATCATCAACTTGAAATAGAGCTGCGCTTCAACGTAGTCGATATGGTTATTTATCTTTAAAAATTAATTTTTTTTATTAAAATTAAAATTCAATGTCCGGATAAAATGAAGTCGCCAGTGCACTCTTTGAAAGCTCTACTTTAACACCCTTTCGGCTTTATACATGTATTATGAAACACCCTGTATATTCTGGATAATTGAGAAGTTAAGATTACATTTGTGTGATATTAATCATTAGATCAGTATAAAAGTGGACCTTGCTCCACATAAGTAGGTAAGAAAAACTCTCACCTCGCTGTAAGCTGATGGTTGCCAAATAAGTACTTAATTTAAGACGATCTGTAATATAAATGCCTGCGTTTTTCATAAATATGTGCGTGAGAATTTCTTTCCCAACGTTTAATTAACTGAGGTCGATGTATGCAATATTTATAGAACTCGTGGTACAAGCTTTACTCGGGATGTACCTAGTCATTTCAAGAAGTGTTATTAAATCATTTTAGTTAATGAAAGTTAATATGAAAATACGTTTTACGTTTTATATGCATTGGAAGTTTTGAACGGACACTTTCATTTCAAAGGACATTAAAAACAATTTTTACGATCTTCACGTCATTACAAGAAGCCACGAGTAAGCCAGCACTCAGCATGCTAGCCCTACTCGATCCACAACAATGATAACAATACCGTAAGAGAAGCAAACTCGAATGGGATTCCAATTAAGTGATGTTTAATTGCTTCGCAGCGTAGTCCCACGCCTCCGCGCTTTGCATTCTAGCATTTCTTCATTTAGGGTTGAGATTAGTTGGAGATATACGATAGTTAGAGTTTTGTACAATGGATACAGATATTCAAGTCGTGGACTACGGGCGGGTACTCTATAACATCATGAGTGAAGCATAAAAATGGCCGCCCATTTATGTATTCACTAAGGAATAATTATGTCTATCTACCACTAAGTTTAAACTTTCGCCATATCTACAATCAGAATCTCATAACCGTGGTAAACGATTGTTTTATAAACCTCTGACGTCACAAACGTAGACTTTGGAATGACATGATTTACAGTATTGTCTTCGAGTGAATGTAGCTAATTTATATCAACCTCAGACATCAAAAACATGTGTTAGACAAATGTACAGCATGTTTCTTCAAGAAAGGCGTAAAAAGGTTGTTACGGGTTCGACAACACATGGGTGATGCCCTCGGCGTTGCAAACGTCCATAGGCTGCGGTGACTGCTTACCATCAAGCAGGCCGTAAGTTTGTTTGCCACCTTTGTGGTATAAAAAACCTCGGACATAAAAAACGTACATTAGACAAAGGAATAGCATGTATCTTCAAGTGAAGTTATTACAATGTGGCGTTATCTTCCAGGAATATTCCAAACTCTTTGACCTTAAATAATCTCGACTAATCTCCTAATATCATAGCTCGATCTGCGCACACGCCTCCCCGCAGTGCGATGAAAGCGTTTGCGCAACTAGCGTAACGATATTAAGTCAGTTGGTATTGTGCTATTGTGACGGGGTTTGACGTAATTTTCGGAAGGAATCTAGGTACCCGAAAACATGGGAAAATGGCGGATTGATTGTTTTATGTCATACTGTAGATAAACAGGCAAGTGGGCCGCTTGATGAAAAGTGGTCACCGCTGCCTATGGACACTAGCCAGACGAGGGATATCGCCAATGCGTTGCTAATGTCTATAACACGTTGCACTGGCAGTTAAACGATAAATGCCCCTCCCTTGCCAAAGCCATAGTTCTCGAAATCCCATGGAGCCCTGCAAACCTTACAGTGAATAATAGTGAGTGACTATTTACAATAGTATTGTTTGGAGAACATCCCCAAGCAGGCGGCTCCGATTCGAACGGGATAGATAGATATCGGTGGCCGAGTGGTTAAGGTATTCTACTGGTACCGGGTTCGAATCCAACTGCGGCCATGTACCAATTACTCTTTTCTGAGTTATGTACATTAGGAGAGATAACCTGCACACTCTGAATATGTAATGATCTAGTCAAGTTCCCCTGGTATCTAGCTCATGGAAGTAAGATGGCAGTCGCTTCACTGTAATTACCTGATCTACCAAATCGAGGATCATGATCAAGGCGGACCCCGACCCCTCGTGCGCGAGAGCACAACCTCGGCATTAACGCCAAAATTATATCATATCATAGCGATAAGTTTAGATTTGCAGCACACATTGTACTATCCAGGTTCACGGCGAACTTACAAAAGCGATGTACAACGAAAACTTTCTTCTAGAAAACAATTGCGCTTCGCCCGACGCCAACCAATGCATCCGAAAGCCGAAACAACAGTCGTTTTCACTGAAAACACTCAATATTTGTACAGAAACTACAATTGAACGTTCCGAATGCATTTTCTAAATCGTTAACTTAGCAACGGAACGTTCGGCGACGCATATTGCGTTGTTCTCTTTGCGTGGCAAACTGACATTGCTTTCACACTGTGCAATGTACGCATTTTTTTAACTTTTTTGTTTAAGTATCGTCTTAAATGTGTTTAAGAATTTCGTACAATCTGCCCTAAAAGTCAAAGATTTTTTAGTTTACTTGTCATTTTTGTAAAAATTCTACCCTTCATACCAAATTTCAGCTTTTAAGGACTTCAGGACAGCCCAATAGGTTCCATTATGTACAAACCTGCATCCCCCCCCCCTATTTAGGTGGTTGGAGGTTAAAAGTTACAAATTTCGTAATTTTTGTGCAAATTCTAGTCTGCGTACCAAATTTCAGCTTCCTTGGACTTCCGGAAGTACCTACCCTAAAGGTATTGATAAAAAGTCCAGTTGGAAGACGCCCATAGACGGGCATAATCATCCCCCAGAGATCTCCACAAAGGCCGGTCTTGTATCTTCCGCATCCAGCTGGCACATGCGATCTTTACCAGATCGTCAGTCCACCTAGTGGGAGGCCTACCCACGCTTCGAAGGAAAAGGCCTACTCACGACAAATGCACCTATGCTTTAACTGATATCTCTAAAGTATAGTAAAACCGAAATAACTGCATTTCACCATAGCAAATCAAGCGAAAGTCCACAAACAAACTTGCGATGATTGAAAACGATACGTTGGCTGTACACACGAGCACCCTCGCCCATTGTGTGAGCAGACTATTGTCTCATTTATCATATTATGACATCTGCATGGAAAATCCAGAGAAAAGCAAGAAAGTTATGAAATACGAGAAGCTTTTTCTTTATATTGGTTTTTATGAGGAGCGGAGAGGAGAGACATGAATGAAAGTACTTGTGCTTTTTTTATGTCAAACGGTAAACGAGTAGGCAAGCGGGCCACCTTATGGAAAGTGGTTACCGAAGGTTATGGTCATTAGCAACACCATTAACTTCTTTATTATTTATTAGTTTTACCCATCGATGAAATGTACCACCGACGTAATGATAGTCGACGTAACCTCATTCGAGGTAAAGTATACTCATCATCAATGCGTTGGCCAACACTAAAAGTCTAGGTTGCTCTGGCAGCAAATAGGCAAATACTAGCTCTCTACCAAAGCCTCGGTTCTCCATCGACTCGATAAGAAGAAGAACGCATTAATTAAAATACACATTTACCGCTGCCACTCGTAAGTCACATTGCAGCTTCACATCCAGCAATATACTCACAACATTACATGATCAGACCTAGTACCATTGTAATTGCTTATTAATTATCATATTTGGCCGTAAATCTATAAAAAGCTGACGTAATATGCTTAGATGATCGAACGTCAGCATGATCCATCATATCACGAGATGGGTATCACATAGTGATGGGCGAAAAAGATTAATACATTGGAATATTCATTCGAACGGACAGAATTCGAATGAAAAAATATTAGATTGCTACTAAACAGGATATAAAGGGGTACAAAAACTACGAGTAATCCTCGAAATCGTGGAAAAAAGTAAAAAAGAACAAAAAATCGCCTCTCATTCTCTCTCCTTTTAACTCATCAAAATCGACACTCATATGGTAGACGTCCCACCATCTCGTTCTCAGCAATTTGCATCCATTTTCTTATGCGCGCTGCTGAGGAATAGAACTCAATCAATCAATCTCCGGGCTCGTTCCCTATTTGGGGTCCCCTCCTGTTACTATTACGCCACTGTTGTCGATTCTTCTGATAGGCACTCTGCCTGTGTCACTGTTCCCCGAAAAATACCTTGGGGTCTTCCAGTCAATAGTGAATAAGCTACTTGACAAGCACGCTACATCATCGCTACCCATCCAATATAAAAAACATAATCCCTTTACATTCGTCAATGAAATTATTCGACTATTATAGTTAGATATTTTATTAGACAATGCCCATCACTAGCTACAGAGCATAGTTCGGGTGATTTCTCTAAAAACCTTACACAATCGATCACTGAACAGCTACAGCCGCTTTCACCGAAAACTGGTCAAGTGGCCACACATTGCGTCATGGTTAAATAACCGATAAACACAGGGGGACCGTTATAATTTATAACGCGTGATATATAACTTATAAATCACGTTAATGGGTGCGGTGGCTGCTCCAGTTTGTTTCCGATTTCTTTACGGCATCCGATTCTTTTGATTTATAATCAACTAGCTTTTGCTTTTGCAACTAGCTTCGGCGGTGTAGTGTCCGGCAGTGTAGAATAGCACCAACCACCAATCGTGGGTGTCGTACAAGGCGACTAATGTTTTCGAGACAAAATCTAGAGTCACCGTAAGCTGGAAAATGGGCAGCTTTTACCATTGTTATTTTTATAACACTGCGATTTCCAACCCGCTTGCCAAAACCGTGGAGTTAATGGCAATAACCTTTCGTGGGGGAGGCCCTAAGTCCTGCAGTGGACTGTTATGGGCGGTGATGATGATAGTTTTTGCTTTGGAGATGGCGCAGGATAGGAAGAGGTGGCGATCTCTGGTGTCGGAGGCCAAGATCCACTTTGGGTCGCTGAGCCAGCACAGTAAGTAAGTAAGTTTTAGCTCGCGATTTTGTCAGTGTAAAATTCGGTTATAACAGTACAAGAAACATTCCACTTTGTAGCAATAGTAGACGGTTAGTAGACCTGTCATATCATTTTTCTGGGCATGCACAACCTGGGACATATTTTGACCCCAACTTCTTATCGATAATGCTTACATACTGTGAGGCAGACCGGTTATTTTTTATACTACGAACGTTTTGTGGGTCTCCAAAGACCTAGACCTGTAGACCAACGTTTAATTTCTATAACCTATAGCGTCCTTACAGTCTATAATAATCTATAACTGGTCTATTTTCGTTTGATTCAAATCACCATAAGATCTAGGATCAGATTTTACCAATTCGTTACGAATTCGGGTGAGAACATAACCACGCGGACAACCAGACAACCATGAATAATGCGTGGATAGTAGTCAACTATGAAATTACACACATTTAATGCTATTTATCAAAGCATAGAATCTTTTACTCGTGTGTGTAAGGTTGGGTTGATCTCAGTAATTTGTGGTAATAACATAGGAAGAGCATGGAGGCTATTGTTAAATTTGGATTATTTTAATAGTTGCATATGATTGTGTGCTGTTTTACCTAAACTGTTTCGTAATAGTGGTAGTTTTTTTTCTAATTGCTATCTAATTGACCGTTATTGTGTGTAATTTTAGGGTAAAATTGTTTTGAAATGGCAGTTTATTAATGGAATTAGAGACGTAAAGAAATCTTCTTGAATAAGAGAAAACTTTAGGGGCAGTTGTTTCGAGTTTTGTGTTAAATGTGGAATGTAACTGGTGTTTATCCAAGGCTTTGTGTTCTAACGAACTACCTGCCTATGCAATTTACTTTTATAATTGGTCGCGAACTGTGCGGTTCCAAAGGAACTTTCTCCCACGCACACTAAGGATGTGGAATGAACTACCTGGAGAAGTTTTCCCTGGAGAGTACAACATGGAGTTCTTCAAGAAAGGGGTTAAAAGGTTTTTACGGGGTCGGCAACGCGTGGGTGATGCTCCTGGTATTGCAAACGTCCATAGGCTGCGGTGACTGCTTACCATCAGGCAGGCCGTAACCTTGTTTGCCGCCTTAGTGGTATAAAAAAAACTGACTATACTTGATTGGCGATCAGCACTATGCGGTCGTCAAAATGAACGAAATTGACCAATCATAAAGCCGTATGGAACGCAGTGCGTTCACTTAGCAGACGAGCACTGTAAGAACGCATAGAAACACTACTTTACTTAGGGCCGATTTTTCAATGCTCAGGGCTTCGATTCTGGTAGGGAAATCGTCTCAGTTGCAGTAACATTACAATTGCATCGCTCGTCAAACGTGTGATTGTTATTCAAATGACAGATGTTGAGTTGCAACTTTCATGAGTTCGAACTTTTCCACAATTCGTTTTCTGGTACTTTAGTTGCATTATGGTTTTACATGGCTATGGGTACTCCAATAAATAAATAAATAAATTACTAAGTTGCATCTTTCTTAGTTGTCAAACTGCCTTCAATTCTGTCAACGAAAACGTGTCAAAGGTCGAACAATGATTAAACCGCAATTTAACTGGGATGATGCTGGGACTGATTCGATACCTCGACGTAGTTATAGTAACATCACAGTTACATTGCAACATAATAACAACTGCATTGCACACCAGAATCGGTACCCAGATAAAGTTTAACTGTCCGATGAAGTAATATACTGCCAAATTAAAACACACTATAATGCTTCAATGAGGAGTTTTCCAGTAGGTATTGTCAGTTGGTTTCAAAAAGCATCAATAGATGGCGCTCCTACAATTCTGTTTTTTTTTTAAATCTGGATGATTTTGGCAGTGATATCATGCAGCCATCTAATACTAAACCTTAAAATAAAATGTTTATTAATATAAACATAACTTTTAAAGGTTGAACGAAATGTACAAAGACATATTTTTATAAATAGGCACTATGTTCCATTTTATTACAACCTCTAAAATGGTTGAAAACTATTGATAAATACAATATTATCCAATACAACGTACCCAGTATATCCCCTTTGCTAAGAACCTTTTTCAAGCGATTATCTATTACCAAAATTGTCGAGCCGCCATCTAGTGAGCGGTTAAGAATGCTTTAGATACCTATTGGAAAACTTCTCATTATATATGAGGTAAGGATACAATTTTATTTTAGTCGCACAATAACTTATACATAAATATACATAAATACTGATATGTTTTATCTGAGAATTGAAACATCGGCCCTTAGAGAAGTACTGTACGTGAATACGCATAGAGTCCTTCACTACGATCCTTACATACCTCACAACAAACGCACAAAACCAAAAACAACAATTAAAACCTCAAAACCACGGCTCAAAGTAATAAGTTTAATTACAGGATGGAAGAAATCCTCCAAAGAACAAGGGCGATAGCTCCAAAACTCATTTTAAAATTATATTTCCTCACCTCAGACGTACGATACCATCTATTTGCGGTGGAAAAGGAAACAACTGTCACTTTTAGCACCTACATTAATGTGTTTGTACATATAATAATAGAAATTGTAAAGACTTATGCACCGAAGAGGAGATGTGCGAAGCGGAGAGGAATGGAGATGATTTACTGTATCTCCTGTACTG
This sequence comes from Blastobasis lacticolella, assembly GCA_905147135.1. Classification (NCBI taxonomy): domain Eukaryota; kingdom Metazoa; phylum Arthropoda; class Insecta; order Lepidoptera; family Blastobasidae; genus Blastobasis; species Blastobasis lacticolella. Next base: position 14,976,095 of record LR990061.1, read on the forward strand.
TATATTTCTGCAGCAAAATAACTTGCTTCTTTGTGTTCCGATTTGAAGGCCGCCCTACATTTCTGCAGCCAAGCAACGATACTTGCATTGTGTTCCGGTTTGAAGGATTAGCTAGGTAGCCAATATAGGCTGAGGTATTTTAATCTTGGTCCTCACAGGGACAAGCACCTGCGATTCTGCATTTTTGTTGGCTGAATCGTAGATGTTATTGGCGAAAGTTATCGCTTATCATCAGGTCGGCTGTCTGCACGTTTGTGTCTACGTAGCGTAAAAAAAATTCCTCTCGTCTCCGTTTCATACCGCCGCAACTCACACCGCTTTGATCGTCACGTACAAATGAATGAATGAATGAGTAACGCTTTATTGCACATTTAAAATAATACAATGGGTACTTAAAAATTAACAGCAAGAGAAGCAACAGCCGGCCTTATCGCTTAAAGTACAAATATGAGACATCTCTCTGCTCGACCGTATCCACTGAAGCTAAGCGGAGTCTAAATACGTAAATAATGAAATCCTATTGGTTGTTCACATCTCCTCTCCTCGCGTCTCGTCTCCGCTTTGGTGGATTCCGGGCCTAATGACTAAACAGTTTGACGGATTTCTTTATTTGTCAAAGCCCTTTTTGGTGCCTGCTAAACGGCGTACAAATAGCCAAGTACCAGCAACCACAAAGTGTTAAATATTAGTCTTGACTACAAAAGGGTTATGTCTTGCCAACGACTTTTACTTTTCGCCGCACCCAGCTGTTCCGGGCAAGAGTTTATGCCGTTAATTTCAATTATTACCGTTTTTATAGTGTTGGGTGTCGTCACGCGATATGTGCGTTGTGTTCCACATTCGGAAGTAAATCAGAGCGGTGTGTGGTCCCTGTTATGGTTGCGTTGTGTTTTCTTTTCTTTTTTTATAATAAGACTAGTCAGGCTTTTGACCGCCGACTCAGTGGTAAGTGACGATGCGGCCGATGATGGAGAGGCATGCATGTCTAGGAACAGTGTATTCACTCTAGCCTTGAAGGCGTCTAGATTATAATGATCAGGGAACACAGTCGCAGTGTTTAGCGTGCTTCTGTCTCTTTGTGGTTTGCTATGCTTTGGATGATTGTTTTTATGTGTATTGTCTTTTATTATTCGAGTTGGTTGGTATGGTCGACCGAGAGCCTCGGTGGCCTATGTTTAAGGGGTCTGATTCGTACCCCGCGCACTGCCATGTGCAAATGACTCTTATATGAGTTATGTACGTTGATCAATAACCGATGCTCTTACGGTGAGGGAGAACATCGTGATGAAAGCTGCACATTTAGGCGACTGAGTGTAAAACCATGACCTAATCTGGTCAGGTTCCCCTGTCAACAGGATCACGGAGGTTTAGGTCTATTATATTATAGATTTCTAAATTTCACTTACCGAGTATCACTCAAATCCAGTGTAGGGTCACTCCTCTTGATCTGTCCCACGCAGGCCAGCACAGCTTTGTCGCTGTCCACGCGCGCAGCCAGCGAAGCGATGAGGGTCTGGAGCTGCCTCAGCGCTGGCTTGTCGACGATCGTCAGCAGCGATTTGTTGTCGATAAGCCGTCGTTCGACGTCAGCATGGGCTAGCGCGAGCAACCGCTGGTGGGATGACGACGCTGGGTCCTGGTTGACTGTTACTGGTGACTGGAGATGCAGAAAGATTAAAGATTAAAAATAATTTTAAGGGTATGTAATCACTATATCATGCACGCATGATGCATGCAACTGCGTCGAAGTATCGGCTTACTCGTCAACAAAGGTACGCGGTAGGAAACCCGGAACATACCCTTAAAATGTGTGATATTAACCGCGATAGTGTAATACATTATGTTAAGAATAGTTTGCGTACTGGGGATGGTTTTGTTTCTGAAACAAGTGACTGAATCTACCGGTATCAGGACGGAAGAGGCCGACCCAAGGAGCGATGAATTGACACCGCTGAGAAGGATACGAGAGCCAACGGGTTACGACGAGAGGACGCCGAAGAACGGGCGAAGTGGAGAAGTTAGGAAGGGAAGCGGACCCTGGCAGAAGCCGGGTAAGCGCTAGAATGATGATGACTGAGGATGGTATAGCAATTTTTTTGATTGCAGGTAATTTAGTGACAAAAGAGCGAAAAGAGCTGATTGATAGATCTCTAGGTAAAATAGTAGCTATCGTATCTAATAAGATAAAATGCTTCAGCACAGACTGATAATCTCGTTAAATCTTATGACATCCCCCTGTTTGTGATAAAGGTTGAAAATGTAAAAATCATTTTTTTTACATTTTATTCTAATTTTTTATTTTATTCAAAAAATCTTCAAGTGTGTTTCTATATGTAATAAGTAAGTTCTTATATCTATAACAGACAATCTTGCAAACCGACTACAATAAATCGAGACCTCATAACAGATATCTTCTACCGCATTAATATTTCACGACACTGCCCCAGTCCCAATAAAAGAACTCGAACGGATTTCGCGAAACCAAACCACCAAGTCATGATTTCGTTACTCCATCCTTCGACCGCAGCTATTGGTAGACAAAAAAGCTAACACTGTGAACTATTACAGCATAACACGTAACCTCATCAACGGTTTTAGCAAGTCAGTGGAAAGGCTCGTGCATTGTGATGGCTTCATCAGGATTATACAACAGTTTTTTTTATTGGGCGCATTAGTATGCTGATTTGACGTCTTGTTTTAAGGTTCCGTAGTCGTTGGGTGAAAATGGAATCGTATTACTGAGGTTCCCCTGTCTGTCTACCACAGGACTGTATGCTTTATCTTTTCCACTAATATAAACATTTAAAAATATTAAACTGTTCAACCAATCTCCGGGTCCCCAGCGGAAGACCTTGCAATAATAAATAAATATTCCTTGACAAATTCACACAGCGCCATCTAACCCCAAACTAAGCAAAGCTTGTACTATGGGTGCTAGATAACTGATATACTACTTAAATACTTAAAAAAACATGCTTATTATACATAGAACACCCAGACCCGTAACAGAAATTAAAATTCATCGTTTCAATTTCTGCCCGGCCGGGAATCGAACCCGAGACCTCTTGCGTGGCAGACATGTTGACCATTGAACCACTTAGGTAGTCGAATGTAATATTCGCAGAATATGTTATTATGATCGTAATAACAGCAGAAAGCTAATAATAAATTACTAAAAGAACAGATAGCAACTAAATTATGTGCCTAAAATATGTGTTCAGTTGATTTTACTTCCTTTACTTTTTTTATATATTTTGTCCTTTTATATCTACTTTTACTGTTGTTTTGTTTACATTAATTAGGCATCAGCTGTTTATGTAAACTCATTTGAAATAAATAAATACTTGAGTTAATGGTACGGAACCCTTCATATGTGAGTCCGACTCGCACTTGACCGGTTTTTATTGACAAGCGAATTATTATGCTGACTTAACCTCTTCTTTATTTATTCCAAAGTTATGCGCTTCATTTCTTCCGGTATCACACGTGTGCGGTTGGATTTTCAGTAATTGGATAGTTATTCTCCGCTTATAGCGATTGTGATGTAAGAATTTATTGATATACGAGGTTTTAAAAGCTATATAATGGGTATCTATTGTCTGAGACTCGTGTTTATGGTAATGGGCCGTTTAAACTTTCTTTTTTATTTAGATTATCGACCTATTGACGGCTTCTGTTATTTATTCTTGTTTATAGTTTAACATTCCTCTTCGACGGGGTGGGAACCACTGTCAATAGAAAAAGACGAAACAATTGAACGAAATAGAATCACCATCATAGGTCTTTCCTACTCATTCATCTCAACTTCGCCCGGTCTTCAGCGTCCTCGCGTCGTAAGCCGTTGGCTCTCGCATCCCACTCAGCGATGTCTAGCCATCGCTTCTTGGGTCATGGGACCCCATCGAAAGATAATACTGAATATGGCCTAAAATGAGACTAATATTACATTTCTTATTTCTTATTTGGTGGATTAGAAAGGTAGCGTATTGTTGGAAATCGGAACAAAAGTCTGGCAACATCACCCCCGCCAGACACGGGAAGGAGAAGTCGGCCCAATAAGCGATGTTTGATATCGTTAAGAATGACATCCATGCCATGTAAAATCTCTGTGCGTATGTGTAATTTCACATCAAAGAGACATACACAGAGCCAAAGATACACACATCAAACTTACAACCCCTAATTTTTTGTCGAGGATTCCTTCCACTCACCAGTTCCTCCAGTTTGTGCAGGGCCTGCTTGTAGACCTCGACGTGTCGCTGCAACTCATTCTTCATCGCCACATGGAGAGATATGAGCGAGCCCGAGGAGTCCGCCGTCAGGCCGTGCGTGCCCAAGCCTGGGGGTGTACGCGTCATTAGTTTCCTTCACACTTTTGGTATATTATGTTGGGTAACTATTCATAGTTCGGGAAGTGTAGGAAACCTGGCTTCTGCCAGGGTCCGGTTTGGTGCTTTTTCGCGCAAAAACTATTGATCGGATACTTGAAATGTTGTCTATTTTGTTTCAATTATAATCTAACTAGTGGACCCGGCGCTACTTACTTTCCCCCAACCTACTCGTTTTTTCTTGTTTATATACCTCTTGGATCACTCTATTACTGAAGACGACATTAAAATACGTTGCGGAGGTTATAGAATCTAAGCGTACATAGACACGTAGGGACAGACGACGGCTTCGTTTCATACTATGTATAGATTTACCTCAAAATTCAATGCGGTTCGGAACAACAACCGAAATTTACGCGGACGACGTCTGATTCTTTAATGCAGGTATTTGATTTACTTATTATCCAATACATTAAAAAACCAGATCCAACCAAACCTAAATTCGAGCAAGCACTTCTATTACATCTTCACAATCATTGACGTTGCACAACCATCATCAAACATCAGGAACATAGAACCGGCCGGAACAGACGTGGTCGAAGGAAATCTACCATTATGCATAACATCCGACTTTTAAAATTTAATGTGTGTTTGTTGTTCTACGTGTACAGACTTGTACATCGACCTACCCAAAACCATTATAAAAAGGGCTAACATTGCTATGACCGTCTGTAGAGACGCTAGCTAATCTTATACTGGTTTAAATTAACCTAAATAAGATTATGAATCGACATGGAAGCTACTCTATGATGGGCCTTGGACTCTTCCTTGGGTAGTGAGGGGATCATAATCTGATGCAGGTTTTAATGGTTATTGGAGTTGTACGTGTTGAAGATAATCTTGTATAATAACCATTATAATTCGTATTTAACTTTTTTGAGGTCGATCAAATATTTGAGGCTCATATGTTTGAACGTCGTCGGTCTTACTACACCGGTTAACTTTATTCTTTATTCTAGGAGAAGAGGAAAGATAAATAATAAATCGGTATTGGAAGGACGTGAAGGCAAAGCAATATAGAAGTCTAAATAAAATATTAAATGATATTAAATGAAAGATACTGAGAATGCAAACGATTATAATGAAGTGTAGCGGCTTAAGAATAGAAACGAGAGAAGAATGGTGATCGCTCCATCGCCAAGAGTTGCTAATAATAAATAAATAAACAAATAAATACCTCATTTATTATAATTAGAAACGCCACAACACAACATAAACAAAGAAAGAAATTAATGATAATGAACCTTATCCTTCGGATAAAATCGAAGAGACACGGCTGCGCTGGTTTCTTCACGTTTTGCGTAAGCCGCAGTGATACATGGGAAATAGGTGCCTGAACCTGCCTGTATCAGGAAAGAAACCCCGCGGGAGACCCAAGAAGCGATGGATTGACATCACCGAGTCGGACGCGAGAGCCAACGGCTTGCGACCGACGTGAAGATGCCGAAGATCGGGCAAAGTATAGAAGAAAAAGTAGGAAAGCAAACCCTGGCAGAAGCCGGCATTGGCCGCTCGGATGATAATGATGATGATGAATGAACCTTATCCTTTACACCAGAACACAATGATACAATTATAACTTGGCGGGTGTAATTATAAGGCGGTGGCCATGCTTCCCAAGCTCTTCACACCCTTGATTCTACGGGTAAGACCACCATCAAAACCCGGAGCTGGTTGCTATTGCTAGTTAGATGTAGAGTAGACGAATACGGCCTAGAGTGGGGTGCAATGTTTTATAAGAAGTAAATGAATGCGGAAGTTATGAATTTGAACTCGGAACATCCGGTAACATCTACTCTCCCAGCTAAGTGTCGCGGCCATTCTGAGTTCTTGGATCTGGTGGCTTCTCCGTCAGGATCTTTTAATAGATTGAGTTGTCTAGACTAATAATATAAAGAGAAAAGATTTGATTGTTTGTCGGTATAAATTCCGATGCTCGCTTCACTACGCCCTCACAGTACAATGTGCACTTGGAAATCACATAAGTCAACCAGCCTCCATAATAATAAATTACCTCATAATCTAGAATGATAATTAAATATGCTTCCATCTGCCTCTCGCAAACAAAAGCGATTTATCACGGATTACGTGTTTAAAACAAATGAACTGCGGCTCCTCTCCCACCGGGCTTTCTCTGCAATTGTTGTAATTAACTCGAATTGTCTCGAATTATGATCGCTAAACGACGCGTGGTGTTAAGAGCCAGTTCTTAGTTGAATTAAGGACGTTTGTGCTCTTCGTTGGTGGTCTGAGGTTTGAGAAATAAAATATTGTCTGGGTTTTGGTTTAGAGCATTTTTAGTTCGCTGAGCTTTATTGCGAATGAGGGAAACTGAGCTAAGCTTAAGCATTTTATACCCGTAATATAAAACAACATTTACCATGGCGAATTGGCGTTTGGATACCAAAGGGGTGTCATTTACGTATTGCTTGTCGTATTTTTTCTATTTCACAAAATAATACTAAACGGATTTTAATGATATAACCGTTCCAGATTAGCCGATGGCCTGTGTTGCTACAAGCCATTCAGTATAACCGAATAAACATTTTAAACTGAATTTCAAACGGATGAAGTAATTATAGTATTTATTTACTAGAAACTTCTCCAAACAAGTAGTGAGTGTTATCCCTGGTATTGCAAACAGCCATAGGCGGCGATAACTGCTCAGACAGCCCGTAAGCTTATTTGACACTAGTCCATCAAACAAACTAAAGAAATATGTTCACATAAACTGACACTCAAGGTGACCCCTCAGCACGTAAATTTGTCGTACTAGGAAGCTATAATGCAGGCATTACAACTAATTTGTGCACTCATCTCTTTCATTTCAACCTAATGAGTGTCATTCAACTCATTCTCCGCGTTACTTTACACGTTTACGTCATATTATGAGCCTCTTTTACATACCTACGTGTTATTTGCATCATCGTCATCAACAGCTCGTTAAGACCACCATTGGTCTTGAACCCCAAGAATTTAGTAGAAGTTTTTGCCAGAAACAGGAGGTGGGAAATCCCATTATTAAAAATACAGAACATAAAAGTGGAGAGTCCATGGGAATCCAGTTTTTAGGACTCCACCAAACAGAAAAGTGACTTCAATGTGCCAAGAGGATGTGAGGCAGACCATTTTTTACCCACACAAGAGGATATTATTTATTCTTCTTCTTCTTCTTATCGAGTCGATGGACTAAACTCTGACTAGTACTTTATTCGCCCAGTATTCGGCGACGCATACAGCGTTTGAACTGGCCTCGAACAAGTCCTCCATGGTACAAGTTTTAGGGCACGCCGAGCATGAAACGATGTGGTCCATAGTTTGCGGAGATATGCCACAGTCGCACTGGGAACTGTCATTTGTATATACCCACCTAAAGAGATTCTCTTTACATCGGCCCACCTGGGTTCGCAGCCTATTTAACGCCTTCCAGGTTGGCCACCAACTTATATAATTTTTTTCTGTCTTGTGCAAGGGCAGACCAACATTTTGTGGGTCTCCTAACTGTCTACTATCACTACCAAGTGGAATTTTTCTTGTACTCGATGACGTAGGATAACAAGGTGTCAAACAAGCTTACGGCCTGCCTGATGGTAAGCAGTCACCGCAGCCTGAAATGTCCGAGTTGTGCTCCCGCGCACGAGATCCGGGGTCCCCTTGGTAACAAGCAACAAAGCTTGTACTGTTGTGTTCCGGTTTGAAGGATAAGGTAGCCAGCGCAATTACATTCAAGAGTCATTTCATCTTACTCTTCATCTCATAGAATCCTTAAGTTTTTCCTTGTTTGTTGTTTTCCAATTATTTATTTTATTTTATTTATGTTATACGGCAGACAAACAGGCAAGCGAGCCACCTGATGGAAAGTGGTCATATTAGCAACATCAGAGGCGCTACCAAGGAGACCTCTAATATACCTCTTGAACGATCCCAATTTACCTTGAACAGCCGCATCCAGCTGTCTCCTCCGCCCGTCCACAGTCTCTCTGGCATCCCTGGCGTACTGCACCAGGGCACTGGCCAGCCTCGCAGTCCGAGCCTTCAGGGCAGCCCCTTGAGCGCCCCCCAGGAGCCCGACTAGCCTCCAGGCGATCGCTTCGCACTGCATGTCTGGCCGGGGAGCGATCTCCAAGGCGATCAGTCTGGAAAAGAGGACGGTGATCAAGGAAGGAAGGAAATGTTAATTACTCATGTTTATTATTTTACGGTGAAATGGCAAGACGTTACGTATGAAATGTATGTAGGTATGTATTTATCACACAATATTGTTTATTGTGTGATAAATTTTATTTATATTTTTATGTTATACGGCAGTCAAACAGGCAAGCGGGCCACCTGTGTGAAAAAATGTTGATTTGTATTCTGTACCTAGTTTGGGAATCAATTCCAGTATCCTCGATATTCTGAAAGCGTTAATGTCTCTTATGCATATTTAATTTATGTAGTATTTTTATTAAATCAATTCATCATTCATCACAGCCCATAACAGTCCACTATAGGATAAAGGGCCTCTCCCACAAAAGGGGAGGTTTATACCATAATCTCCACGCTTGGCAGGCGGGTTGGAAATCGCAGTGTTGTAAATATAACAATGGAAATCGCTGCTGCCCATTTTTCCAGTCTACGGAGACTCTAAGGTTTTTTGCTTCGAAACCATTAGTTGCCTTGTACGACACCCATGAGTGTAAGGGGTTGGTGCTATTCTACTCTGCCGGACCCACACGGCTATTAATTCAATATACCCAATGAACATTTTAATATTGCCTCCGAGCCCAGCGAGGCTAGGGTAAACAAACACTTTTTTCAACAACCTAACACAATAATTATTCAATTGGCTCAAAAAAGCGCCTCAATTTTATGGTCAGATAATTGCGAAGCGCGCACTGATTGTTGCTCTGCTTCATTTAATAAACCGATCGAAGGCAAAAACGCCCATCTAATGATCCAATCAACCACATACACATCCATACATACATATACACATTTCCACTGCTCTTAAATTCAATTGCAATATTATAACTGTGACTCTAACGGGAGTGTATGATCTAAATAACGATACTGAATCTGCTAGTGTGTGGATAGTTCTCACAGCTCAGTTTCCAGAGGGCGACACCGTTTTTAATGGCGGTAATGAATTAAAAATTATCTTAGACAAACTGGCAACACTCGATGCAGAATTCAATGTGGGAATGGTGGAAACAAATGCTGTGAGAAGTAAGCTCCGATCTGTGATAAGGTCACTTGACGTAGTGAGAGTATTGAGTGATATGAAAAAGCAGAGTGCATTGGAGATTGACGATAACGCGACCTGAGAACTTCTCAGGTCATAACGCTTGTTTTAGTATTCTTTGTGGAGTGTGATGGATACTTTGTCTTCGTTTATGACCTTTAAAAGGTTTTTTATTCACTATTTTAAAGTTTCTTCAAATTTTATAATGCTAAAACAACAAGCGAAATTGTTCGTGCACCAAAGTTAACAAATAATTGTGATTTAATTTACCGTCCACTCTAGCAATAACTCTCAGAAAGTAGAGTTATCATTTGTCTAGCATAATACAAGCTTTGCTTACTTTGGGGCTAGATGGCGCTGTGTGAATTGTCCAAGCATTTTTATTTATTTATTTGTCGCTCAAACAGCTCAAGGAAAGCCTAATACTGTAAAGCCGAAATAAACGTTCTCAATTATGAAGAAAAAAGTGAAGAAGAAAACAGATCGACAGCGACGTTCCTCCTTAAAAAATTTAAGAAGAAATAGGAACCATTTAAATATTAACCAACTTTAAACTAACGTAAGCATCATCACTACATAGTATAAAACAAAGTCGCTTTCTCTGTCCCTATGTCCCTTTGTATGCTTAAATCTTTGAAACTACGCAACGGATTTTGATGCGGTTTTTTTTAATAGATAGAGTGATTCAAGAGGAAGGTTTTTAAGTAAGAAAAAAAGGGTAGGTAAGGGTAAAATAGGTGTACGCGTACGAAGTCGCGCCGGGTCCACTAGTATTATAAAATAAGACGAATAATTTAAAAAGCAGTTAGCGACTAAATCCTTTTATAATTGCACGAAATACTGCCCCACATAACCAATCATAATTCTGTTTCATTAAAACAAAGTTAAGCGTTACAAAGAAAATGCAGTGTAATAGCAATCAACGTAAGTGGGTAATGGAATTACACACGTTAAAGACCGCTCTATTAAGGCAAAACTCGTAATATTACGCACTCGGGCCCCCATCGTACAATTAAAGGTATTGTGTAATTGGCTTTTTGAAAACACACGTGGGCGTAAGGGTTGCCACCTGTACCATAATATAAAGTATCGTACTATATTTTTGACAGTTGTACTATAGATTATAGAAAAAGAATATAGTACGCAAAATACTATATTTTCATCGATAATACTACTGTCGATATGTTTTATATTAAGTTGTAATAGGAACGCATCCCCAGCGTAGCATGGAGAGTTTCAGAAGGAAACGTCATGCCTTGTTTCCGTAGGGGTCGGAAGAAACCACATTGTTCCACTTGTTGTCCAAAGCCAAAAGCTACCAAAAATATATAAAAAGTGTACCTAATAATATAAATGAATGTGTATTGTATTCTTACCTAAATTTCCCAAAAATACTACATATTTTTGCAATTAAAAAAGAAAAATACTATTTTTCTCCAAAAAAAAAGGTGGCAACCCTTGCTGGAGTTGATTATCCAGCGATTATGTATGAGACTGATTGCTTATTGACACGCCGAGTTTTACCAGAAAATGGGGGATTCGTGTCAATTGCAAGCGTTTATTGGATTTGCTGGTAAAGGGTATGGGAATAGCAGTGGCTCGTTGGACAATTGCGTATATATGATTTCACAAAATTGTTGGTTGTAATTGTAAGGCGTTTACGCTCCGCATCTGATCTGTAATCGTTTAAAAACTGGCTTGGCTTTTCATATGAACAAAATATATTTTGTTCATCAGTTCATATTATTAATGGTATAGGACTTTGTCAATCCTATATTATATGTAGTTCGCTAGATTCATCTAGAGTAGACCATTCGCAGTTTTTATTTCATTTCTTCTCCAATTTGAAGAATGCTTTCCAACGTAATCAGGCATACTTGGTCTCTTTGCTAACGTAATATTGAAAATATGATCCAACTTCGTTTGTATGGAGCACGCTAGAGGAACACTCCCTTAACAGGGGAACCTGACCAAATTGCATCAGGGTTACACATTCAGTCACCTGAATGTGCAAGTTTCCTTACGATCTTTTCCCTCACCAGCATCGGTTTAGTGTTCAACTAATGTACATAACTCAGAAAGAGTCATTGGTACAAGCCGGCACTGGGAATCAAACTACCTCTCGCTTACGCGTCAGACCAGCCATTAGACCTCCAACGCTCTAAAAACGATTTAAAACATTGTATCGACACAATCACGACAGACGGACCCAAATTGACGTTCAACTCGTCTAAAGGCCGCAGAGGCAGGTTTTTTGTATACCATGAATCCTGCCGTCGTTAACCTATAGCGGGTGAAAGTGGTCGTGGCGAGGGCTCGACTCCTGGAACGTTGCTTTCGTAAATGTATGTTTTGATTCTGATTGCTTTTTATAGTTGTTTTATTTTGAACTAGGCAAGCGTTTGACCGTCAACTTACAATGTGAAATAAAAGGATTTATCAATCGTTTTGCGATTAATCGGCAGATTAAAAAAAAGAGTATTAAACAAAGTCCCACGCCGCGTCTGTCTGTCTGTTCGCAATAAAGAGACTACTAAACAAATTTTCATGCGGTTTACACCAATAGACAAAGTGATTCATGATTATGATTCAGGTGTATAATTTGATAAGGTTCATTTATCACACCCGTGCGTAATACTTGATAAAGACTTTAACCTGAATCGCTAAGGTTACGAAGAATTCATTTGATCAGTAGGTACAATTTTGACAGAACAAGCAATATCCGCGAGAAGTAAATTTCACCGATTCTAGAAGATCGTCGAAACAACATTTCGTATCATTATTACTACATCAAATCAATACCCACGCAATCGAGAATACATTCTAAGAACCGAGAGCAATAAAACTCCACGTCAAGACTACACCTATAGCCAGCACGCCGACAAAGTGCCATAAAGCCAAATTACTGGAATCGCTGCGTTCGTAGAAAGTTTTATTGATATCCATTCAATTTCATCGAGACCGAAAATGGTAGTATTGGGCGCTTGTTGCCAGTCGCAAGGCCAGAAGTTCGGCAGGCCATTTGTAGACACTTTTAAATACAATTTAACATTATATCGTCATTCATTTATGGTAGATGTCCCACCTTCTCGTACTAAGCGTTTTGCATCCACTTTTCTTATGCGCACTGCAAAGGACTGGAACTCTCTACCTGAGTCATTGTTCCCCGATAAGTATAACCTCGGGGTCTTCAAATCAAGAGTGAATAGGTATCTTCTAGGCACGCATGCTACATCTTCAACCTCATCGTCGCTTTCCATCAGGTGAGTTGAGGTCAAAAGCAATGAGCATCGGCTAGCATTTAACTAATGTACATAACTCAGAAAAGAGTGGTGCAGAAACCTTTCTCTCTAAACGTACTAAGACATTCAAAATGGTTGACAACATCAATAAAATGTTTATTCAACTTTCATCCTTATTGCCAAGAGAGAATTGTATTACCTCACTCGATATGCTGTCTGCACATACCTACATCTATTCAGGCGCTACCACAATCGATTGTCTGATGATATCTCTTCCATCTTTCCGCTTTCCTAATCACTTTATTGATTCCCACATCTTCTTGCCTTTGGATAGACAATCTCTAAGCAACAAAGTAAGTATATCGTATTTCGCGTAGCTCTTTTGATGTAACAGTTTTTCATACATTACGTTCTGTATTCCTGTTCGCTATCTGTACATAGTATAAAACAAAGTCGCTACCTGCCCTCGCTCCCTATGTATCTATGTACGCTTATATCTTTTAAACTACGCAACGGATTTTAATGATATTTTCAACAATAGATAGAGTGTTTCAAGAGGAAGGTTTGTAAGCAAGAAAAGGGTAGGTAAGGTAAAGTACGTGTACGCGAACGAGGTCGCGCCGGGTCCACTAGTACCATATATAAACAGATAGATAGATGAACACTTTATTGCTCATACAAAACATAATACAGTAGATACAGCCTGGCATTGCCGGGCACGGTCCGGTCGTGACTGGCGTGGGGTAAGTTTGCTGCTGCCATGGGGCAGCCAGCGCGTCACTGTGTGCTTCCTTCCTACTTTCCTACCCCCCTCCTTTTTGACGATTGAAAGAGATACTTAATGTCCTAATAAATAAATAAATTTTGAATTTTGACAGTTAAAATCAGGGAGACAGTTCAGCAAAGGCGGCCTTATCACTGCACTGGAAGAGGACAAATAATTTCTACCACATAACCAACGTCATGGGCCGGTAATCAACGAGGAAAAAGAATTCCTACTACAACCCACTAAACCCGGTTATGTCACAAATAGCATTATTACACTTAAAAGTCTAGCCATGGTCATTCACATCATCTCACTCCCAACCTCTGACCCACGCAACGCGGTATGTAATTGCCTGTCACTTTTTCATACAACATTGTAAGTTTGATGTTATTTAAGAGAAATTAGTGTTATTTAACGCAGATAAGTACACGTATTTCAAGCCGGCATTTTGTTTCGTAATTTTGATGGTAGAGAACAGTGTCTTCCGTGCTTTCACGTGTAGTTACACCTCCCCATTATCTGTCCCATTTGTCAATGGGACAGGTAGTTAATCGTTTTTACTTGTTAATTATTCCGTAACAATATTACTTTGCCGTGTGGTGTCCGGTTGAGTACAATAGCACCAACCCCTAACACTCGTGGGTGTCGTACAAGTCGACAAATGTTTTCGAGGCAAAAGATCTTGCTAGTCTCCGTAGGCTGGAAAAGGGGCGGCAGCGTTTTCCATTGTTATATTTATAACACTGTGCATTTATAACACTGTGCATTAATAACACTGTGCATTTATAAGACTCTCCAGCCCGCCTGGCAAGCGTGGAGATTACGGTAATGACCTTCCTTCTCTTGGTAGTGGCCCTAAGTTCCGTAGTAGACTGTTATGGGCTGTGATGACATATTAATTATTTTCATTCAAACGAAGAGCGTTGGTGGCCTAGTAGTAACGGTATCCGACTCGAAAGCGAGAGGTACCGGGTTCAAATCCCACTGCCGCCAGGTACCGATGACTCTTTTCTGAGTTATGTACGTACATAAGTTGAATACTAACCGATTTATACTTCTGAACCAACTTCTGTAATTAATTTTGTAACAGTGTAATAAACAGTTCAATAATAATCCCTCAATACATTTGTAGAGACAGTAGAGAACACACGGTAGAGGCGGTAAGAGTAACCTAAGGTGTGTCTCTACTTGCATCACGGCGGTCGTAACTTCACCTGTTTAATTTTTAAGCTTTGATTACTCAAAACCGTAGTTTTACCAAAAAACGTCGAACGAACAATATTTACAAGCCCTACATTCGTCCACACACATCAAGACACTCACAGTTGAAATTTAACTCTTAAGTCATCGGCATAAGAACTGACTAATTTCTAACAAGACTCAGTTTGCACCTTTGCGTACATCACAGAAACAACTGCGTCGCAATCTCGCACATTTCTGAGCAAAACATTTACAAAATCGTTTCGGAGCGCACTCAGCGTTACTCAGCGTTACCACTGTCTCGCTATACGCTCAAATGACCTGCCTCGGAGATCTCAAACACAGGTGTGGCCTGACACCTGTCTTCGACAGTAGACCGCTAAATTAGGACACAAAAGTTGTGTAAAATATCAAACATCACACACACCTTCATCTGAGCTCAGTCCTTACAGGGCAAAGCAAGGGATTTTAAGCAACTTAGAATAATTATGATAAAGTTGTAAAATGTCAACATTGCACCAAACAAATTGGAATGGTCCAAATTCTTTGATCATAATAATAATCATCTTTTCGTTAATGTCCCGGTGCCAGGACATGGCAGATCAATTAATGACAGTGGAGTGACTGCCGTCTGACCTCCGCGACCCTGTTAACAGGGGAACCTGACCAGATTGGATCCTGGTTGCACATTCATTCATGGTTACAGTCAGTCGCTGAATGTGTAGGTTTTATCACGATGTTTTCCCTCACCGTAAGAGCATCGGTTAGGATTCAACCAAAGTACATAACTCAGAAAAGAGTCATTGGTACATGGCCGCAGTGAGATTACCTTCACCACACGGCCACCGACGCTCCTTGCCACATAACATAAATAAAACATTTTTGGATAATTTCCGTTCATTCATCCTCTCCACATGCCCAAACCAGTTAAGCATTCCTTTCCTAGCTATTCCGTTCCTATCCTAGCTTCATCTTCTTTCACTCCAGCGCGTTCCCTTATATATTCCAATACAAATAGAAAAACACACTCTCACAGACTCGCGTGGTGACCTCTAGCGGCACGGTCGAAGCGCCAAAGCGTGAAATGCACCTACGTAACGTCTGAGGTAATAATACTAGAGGAAATGAACATTCTAGGCGAACACATTAACATTTATTTATGTGCATTCTGACCGTGTACCCCTGTTACTTTGTTACTATTTATAATGTGAGGTAAATAAACATTTTGTATAGTGATTTTTAGTAGCAGCAAAGTAGCAATGGGCAGGCTTTGGTAACGTGTAATAGCTAGCTGAAATTCTAATTGCTTATTCTTCTTCGAGCGTGAAACAGAATCGAGTACTAAAAATAAAATATAATTGAAATAGTCTTAAAATATACCTGTTTGATGTTTATACATAAGTACACTTTACCTCTACCACTACTACTTGCCTCTAATAAATAATACGATAGGTATACATTTTTTTTTTTTAATTTGCTTATTAAGGATTACGTACTTTTCAAAAGTTAATACGGGAATGCTAAGGGAAATTCCTACGTTGTCCAGCGATACGCCTGATATTTGTAACGCAGTGCAAAGTACTTTGAATCTGTGAGGGCTCCTCGAGAATACATGTCAGACTATACCTTATCGCCAAGCAGTATGTCAACCGAGCGACAAACACCCTAAAATTATCAGCACCCACTTCCACCCCCGACTCCACTACTGCTCCCACTCTCACTGCTGGTTATGAAAGTTGGTTGTGTTTGGGGCCCAAGGGGACTTTACTGCTGGACTCACCACATCTTGAATTCTCCCCGTTTGTCTTACTAGGTCGCCCTTCCACCCTCAAATTATTCTCCTTCAAGGAGTTAAGATCTCATTAGAAATTGGCAGCGCATGGTAACGTCCCTGGTGTAGCTGATGTCCTGGTAACGACTTTCAATCAGGCGGCCTACTTGCATGTTTGCCTACCGTATAACGTAAATTATATTAAACACTCCCATACACACATACTGAAGATTAGAATTGTTATAACCTTTTTATGTAATATTTTTTATATAAATTCACTTGTATAGCTTGGGTACCTGTTAGCCATTGGCTTTCTGATATTTACGAATAAAAAAACACTTACCGATTAAGCAGTGTCTCCAGCAAATGCGTGGAATGCGGCAAGGATTCGACGAGCAAGTCTATCGGGAGATCCGATGCTACAGTCTGCAGCACTCCCGGTCCCAGCCTGCCCAATATGGCTGCTGCTTCTCTGAACTGCCTCCCTTCAGCCAATAAGAGTACGCGACGGAGAGCAAGACGGGGCGACGTGTAAGTGTTCTTCTCTCGCTCCCGCTCACGGCGGAATCTCTCCCGGCTTTCGTTCATGGTAACGGTCGTGTCGAGTTCCAGTGGTAACGCTAGCCCATCGTGCGAGGTACGGGGTACGGGTATTGGTGGTTCTGTTCTGTGGACAAAGATTGAAATGTTTTTTTAAATATGAAATCTACAAGTTTTATTTTTGTAGTCTTTTTGCGGTGGTCTGGGATCTGCCTTGACCATGATCCAGGATTTGACCGATCACGTTATTACAACGAAACGACTGCCATCTGATCTACGTGACCCGGTTAACAGGGGAACCTGGCCAGATTGGGTCATGGTTACACATTCAGTAGCCTGAATGCGCAGGTTTCATCACGATGTTTTCCCTCACCGTAAGAACATCGGTTAGTATTCAACTAAGACCGCAGTGGAATTCGAAACCGGTACCTCTCGCTTACGAGTCGAATACCGTAACCACTCGGCCACCAATGCTCTTCCCACGAACTGAGCAGTAAACTATAAAAAAGGAGAATTGGTCTTAAAGTGTGCAAAAAAACATTCGCCAAAGAAGTCATTCGATATCTAGGTCAAATCACTGCAAAATAGTTTGGGCAAAAAGTTACAATGACTTAACTGTCCAGTGGCAGATGACTACTGTACAAGATGACGTAATCTACAAGTTCATTGCCCATGACTCCTGGGCTTCGATTCTGGTACGGAAATCGTCTCAATTGCAGTAACATTACAATTGCATCGCATGTCAAACGTGTGATTGTTATTCAAATGACAGATGTTGAGTTGCAACTTTCATGAGTTCGAACTTTTCCACAATTTGTTTTCTGGTACTTTAGTTGTTATATTAGTTGCATTGTGGTTTTATATGGCTGTTGGTACTCCAATAAATAAATAAATAAATAAATTACTAAGTTGCATCTTTCTTAGTTGTCAAACTGCCTTCAATTCTGTCAATGAAAACGTGTCAAAAATTGAACAATGATTTAACTGCAATTTAACTGGGATGACTGACTCGATACCTCGACGTAGTTATAACAACTGCATTGCACACCAGAATCGAAACCCTGGAGCCACAAGTTTTGTCCATCGTCATAAAGGTTTTTTATTAGACTAGCCAGGCATTTGACCGCCATCTCTCTTAATGGTAAGTGACGATGGGGCCGATGATGGAGCATGCCTGTCCAGGGACAGCCTATTCACTCTAGCTATGAAGGCGTCCAGATTATAGTGATCAGGGAACACAGACTCAGATTAGCATCCAGCATTATTAAGCGGCTCGTGCGGAGATCCACGACATACAAGTACAAAGTTTTTATTAAATAAATAATATAAATAAAAAATAAAATAAATTTATTTCAGACAATGTCCATATTTGAGTTAGTAAACAAGCAATAATGACTTACAAACTACATTAGTATATCAAATTTATTACTGAGATTAATGTCAAATTTTAAAATAAATCACCTATACAAAATAAAATGCCAGTAGTACCTTACAGTGCAAAATGTCAGAAATATAATAATTTAGAATATAAAATGTCAACGTGATACTAATTTAGATAACTTAGAATCTGGCATGTCAAAGTAATAATAATTTAGAATCCAAGCAATATATAAAATGTCAATTTTGTCAAATGTCAAAACGTTATTGACTGCTTAGGGTAGCCGCACACAATAAGCATATTAATTAGGTCATATTTCAATGAAAAATTTAAACTCCTTCTCATTGAGAAACATCTACAACAAGCTTTTTGCTCCAACTTAGTGATTCTCCGACACCTTCACCCCGATTAACCCACAACCTAGCAGTGGCGTTATGCCAGCCTTTCATGTCTAGCCTCCATTGTAGTGGTTTCCACCTGACTATCCTTTGTTCGGTCACGGCTTTAATCTAACTGTTCTGCAGATTACTCCATTGAGTCATTGGGTTCTGTGGTTCGAGTACGACTGAACTCGACACTGCTTCGGATTCATTTCGATGACTCTGGAGGGATTAGGGCGGAGATGTCACATCGTGAAGTTGGTTAGCGGTTGTTAACCGACACTGAAAAGGAGGAGGTGACGATACGAACTCCAAAAACTGAGGTTCTCAATTCGACTTAATGTCTGATTTTATTTTTTGTATGTTCTGCGATACGAAACGTAAAGTCAATTATAGGCCGATCTTAAATTTCATTTTTTATGACAAAAATGTAATGTGTGCAGCAGCCATTCATACGGATATGACCCAAAATAGAGCCTGGTGGCGGAAATGTACTATAAGTGATGACCCTATATAATACGGGAATAATAAAACAAAGCCGATAAAGAAGATTTGAAAGGTACTGAAGGGTGGTCCTATGGTCCCAGCAACAGGTCAAGATCTGTGATGAAATATCAGGAAAATCGAGGGTCATCGATGGCAGCCCTCAACAAATGTTCGTAACTTACTCAGGTGATTGCTTTTGGGAGTCATCATCTCATGCTGCTGCTGATGATGATGATGGAGGCGTGGAAGTCCTTAACGATTAGGAGTTAGGAGGTAATTCTGTGATAAGTCGACAGTAGCTACTTAGCTAGCTGACTTGACACTTGTATTTACAGTTTAAAGGCGGTTTACAATTTTATTAAAATTTTGTCTTAGATATCGCTCTTGTATTTTATTTTCAGCGCAAGCTGAAATGACAAACTCCTACTAGATTCTGGATTTTATTATACTCGACTTCCTTTTGGTAAAGATTTTTTTCTACCCATTTCCATCGTTTTAGTAATAACTGTAAATCGTATTTATGTAGTAACTTTATCAATATTTCCTTCTTCAATCATTTTCTTTTCATGAAAAGCTGTTATGTTCTCAATCATATTAAAGAGTGTCTCATTTTTGTTAATTAAACCACTACGATGGTATATTCGATCTGTGTTGGGCAGCCAGCGTACCGTGGCGGTGGACGGGTCATTGGATTGTCCGGCAGACCTTGATGGGTTCAAATCCAGAATACGAGCTAATCCATCTAGAGACTATCGCAAGTTTAAAAACTAGGTATACATTTCTAACTCTTCTTCAAAAATATTGGGTGTTACAATTTTAGAATCTGAGGTGTATAATGATGTACCTATATACTCTCGAAAAGATGGTCGACTTTGTTACGAATTTTTTGAATTTATCACTAAAGGTGATTTGGAGATACTTTCTTGCTTTGTTTCATTGCTTATTTTATTTTGTACACAAAGAATGAGGCCATTGAGAAGCATGGCGAGGCCCTTATCATGTCTTTCAATATCTCTTCCTAGGTAGGCAAACCGTATTTTGCTCCTGGCATGCAGGCTTTTTAAGCATGTTTCCATCATTGAGTATTCCTGTGGCTTTTGCAACTGGATATCGAAGTTTTATCCTCCTGAATCATGATTAAGGCGGACCCGAGGCTCTCGCGCGCGAATGCATTACCGGGACATTAACGCCAAGATGAGATATCGAAGTTTGTTAGTGAGCGATAGATAGTTCTCGATAGCTAATCGTCTGATTTTCATTGTATCCACGCAGGTGTTCCTCAGGGTTATGTTCTCGATTCCTTATCTACTACACATTGACGATCTGTTTGGATCAGATACGCCTGGGTACGCAGACAGCAGCACAGTTAGTAATCCACTGTATGTCAGGCGCAAGAGACAGTAGGGACGACATTCAGTCTTATCGAAAGTCCATGGAGTCGTTTGAACGAAGTCCTAGACTAATTTGCTCACGAATACACTATCCAAAAAACACAGGCATATCAAAAGCCGAAAAAAACTAAGCTTCAAAGCCTTGACCCTCTACTAAATACACAACAAAGTAAATATCCGCCATAGCTAAGAACCTAATCTGCCTGATACGCCTGTATTCGTAAACACTTGAGCGCCGTTGATAATCAAAATAAATATTGCCAGTATTCAGTATACATTGCTGTTTATAGCTACGCTTTCCGCAAACACTGTTATCTTGCGCCAGATAATGAATCGCAAAGTTAATATTAACTCACCGTATTACGGACACAAATTAAAACTACTACATAAAGTGGTAGATAACGGCACACATCCTTCCCTTGGTAGACAGAGACCACAGTGTTCTACTTGCTAAGGATCTGTTAAACTTCCTTCACTTCTAACACATTCATCAACTTTTTTAGACATACTCGTCGATTTAGGTACTCTTGACGTACGTAATCTCTTCGCTTGGGAGGTCAATTTGACACCGCAGTGTTGAAAACACATCATTATTCAGTCCTAGCAGATCTAAATAAGACATTAAACGCATTATACATATCGAAAACATCGTGATGAAACCTGCACATTCAAGCGACTGAATGTGTAACCATGATCCCATCTAGTCAGGTTCACTTTCAGGTCACGCGCGAAGGTTCGATAGAACGTTTCTCGCTGGTACGATTCGGATGTGGAATGAGCTCTCAGCCACAGTGTTTCCTTTGGACTATGACATGGGATCGTTCAAGAGGTTTATTAGAGGTCTCCTTAGAGGCGCGCAACGCATTGGTAGCACCCCTGGTGTAGCTGATGTCCATAGGCGGTGACCACTTTCCATCAGATGGCTCGCATGCCTGTTTGTCTGCCGTAATATATATAAAAATTAAAAATAAAACAAGGTTCCCCTTGTAGCAGGGTCACGGAGATCAGATGCAGTCAAATTGGATGGATGCCAAATCCTGGATCATGGTCAAGGCGCACTCCGGGCCCTTGTTCGCGAGAGCACAACCGGTACGTTAATTTTGCTGTTAATTTTATTAATATGGCTGTGATGTTCGTCTAAGTGGGTGGGAATCTATTAATCTCATTGAGCGTCTCCATTTCTCGGTCATCGTGTCAACCAGCGATAGCGCTAGGGCCACTTAACAACAAGTCGTATAAAATAACAAATTCCATAAGTGGTAAGACATCAATGTGGGTTTGTGGATCTCCCATCTCGCTTTCATTTCAAGACGCTCGCTTCTCGAGTCATTTTTCTTCGATAACTTTCTTTTGCTGGACGTTAATCGCGTTTGGGTATGTTAATTTACATATTTCTATTTTCATGTAAAACTGACTGGTGTATCGGATTCCAAGGTCAAAGATTTAGGTCAGCAATTCTTGTCAATACAGAATCTGGTGCTTTGCATGCGATTGTAATACTTTAGTTTTAGTTAGATGACAAATTATTCCAATATTTTCTTTTTAGGACAAATTGTTACTTCGTTAGAGAAGTTGTAGTAAGCAGTCACGAAACAACTTTATCCGTGTGAACAATACAGGAATATTAGGTACACAAACTCAAATACTAGGGCGCTACATAAGTTTTGTGGTAATTTGTAACTTTTTTTTATCTAAGTATTCGCCATTGGCAGTAATACAGGTCTTCATACGTGCAACCAGGTACTGGATCTCCAGTATCCCTTTGGAACATAGCCGCATATCTCCTCAAAAGCTTCTTTTTGCCCCTCATCGCTTGAAAACTTGCGTCCCATTAGTTGTTTTTTACATAAGGGAATAGTGCAAAGTCGCAACGAGCTAGCTCCGGACCATAAGGAGGATGTTCCAGCAATTTGATTCCTTCTTAGTGCAAATAGTCCGTAGTTATGCTGGCTCGATGTACAGGGGCGTTATCTTGATGCAAGAGCCAATTATCGAGTCTTGAGGTAGGTTGTTCGTTTTTTAATCCTTCTAAAGCACGAGGTAAACATTCTTCTGTATACCATGCAGCTGTAACAGTCTTCCCTTCCAGCACAACCGTAGCCAATATTACTCCTTTAGCAAAAGATACAGCAACTATTTTTTTTCTTCTTTACGAATTGAGACATTTTTACAGACGTCGGCGGTGGTTCATTTTGAATCACCCACACTTTACTCTGGAATTTAATAGGAACTTAGAAATAATACGCCAGGTTTCATCACATGTAAGAATCAAGTTTACGTAGTTAGATCGTCTGTCTTAAATTGTTTGTCAAGAGAACAAGACACACGCTGCTCGCCCTCAGCACGTCAGTTATCAAGTGTGGTCATCACCCGAAAAAACAAAGTTGTCGTACTTTACAATTGTCTTTAAGAAACTGATGAACATTTGGTGCACTTAACTTGAGGGTTTCCTCGATCTATCGATATGTCACACGTCGGTCTTCATCCAATAGTTTTCGCACACCCTCAATGTTATTATCGGTAGTCACTTCTATCAGCCTGCTGAACCTAGCATCATCCTCTAGGTTAAAATCGCCGCGATTGAATTCAATATACCACCGTTCTATGGTCCTCAGAGATGGACACGTTTTCCTCAGTGCACTACTTATTTCCTCGGAAAAAAAAGACAAACAAACTAAGCATGAGCAGAAAACGTCTCAAACACAGGAGCGTTTCCACAAAGTCACCTAGCACACAAGCACAGTCGTCTGCACAAAGTCACTAGTTCGCACGCATGCGTCTACGCGTGCGACATTTACCAACAGACCGACAAATCGACCGTTTGTTTGTTTGTTCTCGGCCCGCTATGCTCCCATGTCACATTTACCGGTAACGGGACATCTATGATTCGCTAAATCTTCTGGTTCTGGCTTCTACTGTAATATGGCTTAGTTTTGACGTGAAATAAGGTTGGTTATGTTGAATGTAGACCGTGTGTCAGGCAGTGTAGAATAGCACCAACCCCTTACACTCGTGGGAGTCGTACAAGGTGACAAATGTTTTCTAGGCAAAAGTTTTAGAGTCTTCTTAAGCTGGAAAATGGGGAGCAGCATTTTCTCTTGTTATATTTATAAAACTACGATCTCCATCTCGCCTGCCAAGCGCGGAGATTATGGCCCTCCTTTCGTAGGAGAGGCCCTAAGACTCGCAGTGGACTGTCATAGGTTGTGATGATGATGAGGTTGAACAAGCTTCTGGCCGCGACTTCGTCCGCGTAAAATTTGGTTTTAACGTTCCAAACACGTTCCTGCCGGAACTACATTGTATTTCGGAATAAATTATAGCCCTTGCTATTCTGGACTATAACTAACTATACATTACTGCTAAACATCAAAATCTGTAGTATTTACGTGAAGGTACTCCTTGGATGTTTGGAGGTTTGTTTTACAAACTTTCGCATTTATAATATTACTAGCTTTTGCCCGCGACTTCGTCAGCGTAAAATTCGGTTTTCACGTTGCGGATCCAAGTGTAAATATTAAACTAAACTCTAAAATTAGTACATACCTTTTCGCGATAAACGGTTTTTTCGATTAGAAAACTAATTTATTCCCAATGTTAATAATAATATAGCACAGTAAAAGCTAAAAAAACGTTGACACGCTTTCAACAGCTATCCCTTCAGCAATTTAAGGAATACAACAGGCTAGCTTCACCGCTTTACCAATAACTGCTCTTCCAATCCAGTTAAATGGAAATCTATTTACTAACACTTACACATTCCACCATCAAATGAGTGCCATCAGCATTCACCGCATCACACCACAATCGGCCGTAATACCGATTGCAGCCTACTAGTCCACTATTGATAATAACGGGATCGAGAGTTGGCAACTCATCGAGGTGCGATCCGATCTTTCGATGAATCGACTACTTTACCTTGTGATCTGAATATGTTAACCGTGTACGAAGAATACTGTAGCTGTTTACTGTTTCAACACTGACTGTAGAAATGTGATGTATAGTTGGTGATGGATAGTTAGACAAAACAACAGTAGCTTCCTACGACACATTTGTAAATCTAAATGTAGGCGTAATTCGTCGTCCTTGTATCACATTTTAGAAGCTTATTTTGTAAATCCAAGGACATTACGATACATTTAAATACTCTGTGTGATCTCGTGAAATACGTTGTAACCCCTTTGTTTCTGGATGAACACAGAGGGCGGAACTTCTAAATTATTTATGCGTTTAATATAATTATAAAGAGTTCGAAGATAAATAACTGGATTTAGTAATTATCATTAAGTATACGACAAAATCCACACTTTGCACACTTGATAAAAGAAAACTTTTTGGAGAACTTATTGTCAAGTTGACTAATCTAAACTTAAACATGCTTTAGCAATTAGAACAATGTACCTTTTGCTTTGGCAAATTGGAAATATTTACTCGCTTGTCAAATCGAACCAAAAATAATGTTTGACAAATGGGAATGAGAAAACATCTGTAATACCTATCTCTTACAAATAAATATTTTGAATCTTTGAATATTTTGGGAAACAAAAGGGTCGGCGGTATAAACACTCTTGACCAATTCGAACTATCGTACGTACGTATGATTTGTTTGCTTATATGAGCGATTGAATCGTGACTATTCGTGACGTCATTGTCAAATGTGTTCCTCTCGAACATTGTTACATAGTTTCTAAACAATAATATCTGAATTAAAGCTCGACTAAGTTCGTAACACGCTTCCAAACTAGACAAATATCGAATTGCTCAACCATTTTCGAGTAACACGTAAACTCGCACACCCTCATTCATAAACAGTCGTCCATAGACTAATTAGCGTACGGCTTAGCGAGTCAACAACACGCATGGAATCCGAAGCATTTCAGGTTTCATCGCATCCACGCGCACAACGTCAATTGCCGTGCGTGCGCGCACCTAACTGCTCTTTTTGCCCAGCGTTCGTATCTTCCGGATGAGCTAGAACATCACTTTCGCCCAGGGATGCCTCTGTAACTGCTCTGGCATTGTTTGGTGCTATCATCTTGCAATTGCGAAGTGGTGATAGCGACAAGCTTTTTTATTCGTTAGTTGATGTTCTTGTTTTTTCCTCGTTTTGTTTCCTTCTGCTACGTGTTCGATTGAAGTGGATCGTTGATCTGTTTTGTTTAGATTTGCTGCAACATTGTATTCGATTTCTAACCATTATGTGTGTCAATGTTTGTATGTATGTTTTGTTGTTAGGTGTATTGTGCTGTGTGCATCTCAGCCGACACAAGTTTGTATAGATCTATATATTTTCATTTTATTAGAAAAGTATAAATAACTCCGAACAATACGTTTAAAGTTGCTAACGTAATATTCGTAACACGTTACCAAAATTTATAACTGTTACCAATCGTAGCAACTACTCATAATTCTATTTTTCCTTTCCAAGGGTCAGCCTTGATATCAGAATTGTCAATCAAAACAACCATGGACATAATGAATAGCAATGTTGGCTCAATCACGACCGCTGATATTATATTCACTCTACTACTTTCACTTGTTTATCTTCAAATGCATCGATACAACTTTATCACTGGTGCTTGGCCGTTTAATAGCTTTGCGTATAGTGTCATTATAGACGATTGCATATTTGTTCCGGTCTATTAGTTCTAATAATTGTAGTCCCCTGCAATATTCTTATTTACCCATTGCTTTATGTGAGATATCTTGGCATTTGTCAATATACTTGTGCTCAAAATCAATGTATTTCGAACTGTCAGCAGTGTACCATTTTATTATGTGTCATTTATGATTAATTGCTCATATCTGCTCTGACACATAGATGTTAGTTAATATATTAGACACCATCTAGTTATTCTAAATTGTATAACATTCTCTTTTATTAATATTTGGGTGCGAGTTGCACAATAAATTTCTTGGTCAATAGGTATTTCAAAAAGTTGCCATGAATTAATTATACTTTTAGTTTCTAAAAGATTTGCAGAATTTAACATAATATGCTATTAAAGACATGTAGATTAAGCAACCTAGTTTCAAATATTCAGCGGAATATAAATCTTCTATTACAGTTCCGGTTATACTGGGGAACAGGAAATATGCTATTATATTCCATTAAGGCGGTCGTATAGGTCACACTTATAGTTACGAGAACTAGGCTGTGGTTATGTTGGTTGGGCAATATATATTGCAAATGCCTACCTTGTATAACGTAGAAACTTTTTTTGGCTGAAATTCAAGCTGTTCCAGCAATAATACGTACAAACATTTATACGCTCATACTCATATCTCAAAAGAGTAGTAAACTATTGAACTGATTTTGATGAAATTTACTGTAATTTAGTTTAAATGTGTAAGGCTGTATTTCAAAAACTACAAACGGTTTGATATAAATTTAGCGTTACCTTTTATATTTTATTGAATTTCAGTAAAACAAACAATCTTAAAAAAGAAATTATCTTAGCGTTAATGTCCCGGTTGTGTTCTCGGGGTCCGCCTTGACCATGATCCAGGATTTGGCGATCAAGTACAGTTACAGTGGAGCGACTATCATCAAGAAAGAGATCAATCGACGAATCCAACTCGGTTGGGCACATATTTTCGTCCCAATTACCGCAGTGTCTCAAGACGGAAGTCTTTGACTAATGTGTGTTGCCAGTGATGACTTACGGAACTGAAGCCGTTTACTGAGGGTCTTATAAGAAAGCTCACTGTTACCCAAAGGGCAATGGAAAGAGCTATGCTTAGAGTCTCTTTGCGTAATCGAATCAGAAATGAGGAGATCCGCGAGCGAACTATGGTCACCGACATAGCGCTAAGGATTGCCAGACTGAAGTGGCAGTGGGCAGGGCACATAGCTCGAAGAACAGATGGCCGATGGGACAGTAAAGTTCTCGAGTGGCGGCCACGTACCGGAAGACGCAGCGTGGGTAGGCCTTCTACAAGGTAGACCGACGACCTGGTAAGGATCGCAGGTACCAGTAGGATGCGGAAAGCACAGGACCGGCCTTTGTGGAGATCTCTGGGGGAGGCCTTTGCCCAGCAGTGGGCGTCTTCTGGCTGATATGATGAAGATGATGACTATCATCTGACCTCCGTGACCCTGCTACCAGGGGAACCTAACCAGATTGGATAATGGTTACAAATTCAGTTTAGTCTGAATTTGCAGGTTTCATCACGATGTTTTCCCTCACCGTAAGAGCACCAAGAGAGTTATTGGCCGCATCGAAAATCGAACCCGGTACCTCTCGCTTACGAGTCGGATACTCAACCGCCCGGCCACCGACGCTCTTAAAAACAAAGTTTAATTAACCCTAAAACATACCCATTGTATGTAAGTTATCCCGAAATACAATATGGTTCCCGCGAGAACAGGTCCGAAACGTTATTACCGAATATTCGCGGACGAAGTCACGATCAACAGAGAGTAATACTTGAAAGAACTTATATCTAATATCAGATATGCTTCAATTTAATCAATCAAGTACATTCTAACGCCAGTTCGCTTAGCGGCGCATTCCTTTCCTCCGCCGCTACAGCTTCAGCAAAAAGACGACTAATGACAAGAGCATTATCATTAATCTCGGTTTCAATCCCACTAGAATCTGAACAACGCTTCTTATCTGCACATCTCAGTAATAGATGTTGCATGTTCAGTATAGAACCCTGTGGTACGCCACTTTTTAATTTTAGCCAAGCATTTGATCTGAAACGTGAGGATTGTGGGATTTCTAGTTATCACCTGTCTTTTGTGTGGCCGAGTGGAACGTTTTACTCTTATGAGTTATAATTATTGTTTCTTTAAAATTTATTATAAGCCAATTAAATGGCTGAAGATAGGTAAATTGCATCATGATATAAGATTTCCAATTGTTCAATCAAATCTTCAATCGATAATCTTTAAGTATTATTAATGACATACAAGAGATTGCAATCGCAACTATCGATAAATCTTTCAAAGCTCTCTCGAGAATCACTCGAAAGTGGTCGCAAAGTTTACAAGTTAGAGAATTTTCCCATCAAATATGTCTATTAGTGTTCGCAATGTCAAATTGCGCTTAAATTATAGTAATATGGTTTCATGGTGTAGTGTGTCCACTCTTCTCGCTCCTCGTTAAGTTATTTATAAGCGTGAAATGGTTGTCAGATGACGCTGCGCTCAATCACAGCGTCAAATTGGAGTTTTTTTTTAATAATGGATAACATAATAACGGTTACTAAGTGTGTCTAGTCGCCTAAACTAATTGTTAGAACAGCTTTTTAAGAAATCATATACCTATACAATAAAGTATTAGTTCAAGTGCATGATACCGATGGATACCATAACATGCATGTGTTCGTGATAACATACAATTTTTACTATGGCACCAACTCTGAAAACCAAAAAAAACAGCTGTTTCTATTCATACATTTTGGCAGAATCCGTTCTTAATTTTGAAATTGCTGAATTTTTTTCGCTATTGCAGAGTTGGTATTGGTACCATAGTAAAAGTTGTTTGTTATCATGAGCACAATCAATCAATCTATTTGCTTCATCACATGGTGCTTAAAATATACAGGTACAGGTATTAAAATTAGTTAACCCAGTATATGTATTCAAGATTATAAGGCGTGCAAATTATTATTAAAATTAAACTAAAATATCCTATGTGTCCTATCCTTTGGTATAATTAATTTGAAGTAACCACCGATTCATGATGACGCGCGAACCATCTCCTAAGGCTGTTGTCACAGAAGCCTCTGTCGCTTCTTAACTGAGGAAATAAAGAAAACACCAATCACACAAACCAGGGTCCCAGGAGTCGAAAGCCTGACACGGTTCGCCACCAGTTCCGCCAGTTCCAATGGGCGGGTTTTCACTGCAGACGCCTGCGCCCGCGCATGGCAAGCGGCCGTAGAAATAACTTCCTTTTGCAGAAATTGTATTCCGGTTTTGTGAGCATGTTAAGGAACGATTCGCGTGTGTGTTATGTTTCGTTATAACGTCATCAATACTATAAAAAGGAAAAGTTATATTTGGGTGTTGGGTATTATCAGTAAAAGTTTTATGTTTGGATGTCGGGAGTAGTTTCCGAAACGACTGAAATTATTTCGAAAATGCATTAACAGGAAATCTTCTCTAACAGGAAACTACACTATTCCCCAAGTTATATCTCTCCAAAGTTGATAGGAGTTCCGACGTATATGATAGGACGCCCGATGAGTATGCATACTATAAGCCATTTTGATATTGATCAATACACGTAACAATAGCATTTGTGTCCGAATGCGTCAGAAGCAGGGTTATGCTTTTCGAGCGTATGTATGTATGTATGTCAATTTCTTTAGCATGGGCTACAGTCCTAACAACTCAATGGATTTTAACATATAAGGTGTTGTTTGATTTGTCTTGGTCGCGCAAGTGACACTGGGTAGGTACTTTGAATTTTCTTTTATTCTTCGGATTTTAGGTACAGTCGGGTGTTTTAGTTTCTGTATTAGCCACTTGTCCAATTGCTGTTTTTTCACTGTTGTCGTTCAGTTTTGCATTTGTTTCACATGCATACATCACCTATCTTATCATTCAAACCGAAACACAACATTGTTGCTTGTCAGCAGAAATATATACCATCACTACGATGTACCCCCCACACACAGACACACCACCAGTTTCTTTACCACTGACTAGTATTTATAGCCTACGCTTCTATCCCCGTATACGGTACTTGACCAATAAAAGTTTTCACACTTGGTATAAACAAGGCAAGATCTCTCGTACGGTCAAGTTTACGTGTGGCTTTCTATAGTGAGCGAGACGCCTACTTGCCCTGTAGGGTACCCTTTGGGGCACAGCAACCTATTTATATACCAGTTTTTATGATAAGCTCAACGGGGTACGATGTGTGTCCTACTTTCTTGAAGAACTTTCAATTTCAGTTATTATGAGATGAGTAAAGTATACTTTCTTTCCTGTTTTTGATTTATTGGTTTTTGGACTTGTTTGATTTTTATTTTTGGATTTAATTACGTCTAGTGATTTAGTCTAGTACTGTGATGGAGTTTTTTTTAATGTGGCGATGAATTTCTTTACTTGTATTATTGTTAATTCATATAATGAGGCTCAATTTTAGACACTGTTTTTTAGATTTACGGATTTGGATGTTTCTGTGCTGTTATGTTGTCTGATGCAATTATATGGTCAGAAATACATCACGAGTTTCTGCTTTCCACAAAGACAAGTCCACAATCCAAATTGAACAGATGACCCAGATCCAGAACAAAAAATGTAAATTCTGTCCAGTAATTGAACTTTGCATAATTCAACGATACAGAGCGTCGGTGGCCGAGCGGTTAGGATATCATACTCTGGGGCCATGTACCAATGACTCTTTTCTGAGTTATGTACATTAGTTGAACACTTATCGCTCTTACGGTCAGGGAAAACATCGTAATGAAACCTGCATATGCAGGCGACTGAATGTGTAACCATGATTCAATCTGGTCAGGTTCTCCTGGTAGTAGGGTCACGGAGGTCAAATGGCAGTCGCACCACTGTAATTACCTGATCTGCCAAAATTCTGGATCATGGTCAAGACGGATCCCGGGCCCTCTAGACCACTAGGCCACCGACACTCATGTTTGCGTACCTACCGTATGAATGACATAAAAAAACCTTATCGCTATCACCTAGATCATTATCACCGCCAAAATTCGCTGACTGTACCATAACGCATGCTATTCGTACAAAGTATTCTGGTTTTTGTAGCCCAACCCCGTTTTCAAAGCATCTGTATTATAAACAGTCAATATAAAAGTGGAACAGCGCGGAAATCGCCGGTCTGTGAAATCGGGACCAGTTTTGCATGGCTTGATGGTGTTAAATCTCCAAGCGATGACTGCGAGCTCGCTTTTGATGCCAATCGACGAACTTTTGTAGGTAAGGGTACACAGGGGCTGTAGTTATGCGTTTTGTATAGGATTTTGTGTAAGCTTATGTTTTTCGTCGTCGTATTTTTATATAAAATACGTCTAATTTTATGTCGCCTTAACGATAATATAAGAAATGCTTTTAAGCTTTATTCCATAGTGATATTTATAACACTAATGAAATAACTTATGTATGCAGATCATATTATATAAATACAAAGCAGAATCAACAAAAAGATTAACGAAAAGTTAAGAAAGTAGAGATCCAACATGTATGGACTATGGACCAAAACATAAGCAAGCCAATTTTATGGTGTGTTTTCTCTTACAATAATATAGTATAATAGTAAATATTATTACTTTGTCCTTAAAATTTTTGATGAGACCATTATAGCTTATAGTTATCTCTTCAAGTACTTCGACTAAACATACTAACTTAAAAGTATTTTCACAAACAGAAATCTGTCAAAATATTAGGGTCCGGCAGCTCCGACCCTCAAAATAGATAGCCAAAAACACCCCAAGTCACAAGAAAAACACCAAAATCCCGATCAAAACAATAAAAACATGAACTTACCAAAGCCGGGGAACAAAATCCAATTGCCGCCCGAAACCGCAGTGGAGGCACAACCAAGAACCAAAACAAAACACTGTCGAATCGTCCCGAGTACCTGCCACAGTCTAATGAAGATCGGTGGTACGAGTCGAGTTCGCGAGCGCAGAGGTGACGCGGCCGCCGCAGCTATGATGCGACTGAGATATGATTGCCTTTCGGGCCGGCAGCGTGTCGTGAAAGCTGGGGATGCGTTCGTGCGGGAGTGAGGCAGTTATTTAAATAATACCCAGTTGTAAAGCTATAGGGATTTCGGAGTCTTAAAAAAGGTATTTGGAAAAACGGTTGTAGGTATACAATCGCAATATTGGCTACCGAATTCAACGGAGTCACGTCAGCATGCAAGTCTTTAGTGACGGTGTACATTGGTACTTACCTGGCAATGATAATTATGATCTTATTGATTTCTGAGTTGGGTTTTTAAACTACTCAGCGACGAATGCTCAGACATGCCATCTGGAAGAACTTCCCTTAGTAAATAATTGGTTTCATGTAACAACGCAGGACGCTGAAGCGGGTATAAAAAACCTGTTTATAATCATGTTATTGTTTTGTGAAAATACTAGCTGCTACTGGACAGTTTATATTTATTGATGATTATTCTATTGACCGCAAACTGTACTCTATACTATACAGACTTCAGAGCTGTCCATTCCAAGCACAAAGATCCTGCAATATTATAAATCCTGTAATTTATGTTGAAGCTGTGTGTTTACATATTTTATACTTTAAAAGGAATTTACAAATTCGGTTCAGTAGTTTCATTGATTACCCTTAATATTACGAACATATATTTTTTTTAATGTAATATTTGTATAGATAATTTTACCTCGACAGAAAACGCATCGTGGGTAGACTTTCAACAAGGTGGACCGACGACTAGATAAAGATCGCAGGTACCAGCTGAATGCGGAAAGCACAAGACCTGCCTTTGTGGAGATCTCTGGCGGAGACGTAAGCCCAGCAGTAGGCGTCTTCCGGCTGATATGATGATGATGATTTTACCTAGACGTAAGCACACTTTATTATTATAAGTACATAGTTAGGTAATGAATTAACAACAATGGTTCCGTACCGCATGACACCGTCCAATCCGACAGGTGGCATCGCGGAGCTTCCGGCGCGCGGCGTGCTAACAGCCTCCCGATGCACAGGTGTGGGTTATATTCCAGTGAAATGGCTTTGTATTTCTCGCTATAAAGCCTTCCTATGAATAAAACGTTTAAATAAAATGATGACACAGAACCGCCAGCAGCGGCGCAATAGTTTACTATCTTGGTTTAGTATATTAGCTTGGTCTACATATATGACAGTAGTCGCATTTTTCAACCCTTGTCAACAGATGGGTTTGGTGCTATAGTGCTGCCTTGTGGGACTCCTGGAAATGGATAGGGCTGATCCTACATTGCAGCCTTGTATGACACCCGTCATGGATAGGGTTGGTGTTATAGTGCGGCCTAGTGGGACACCCGAAGATAAATAGGGCTGGTCCTACATTGCTGTCTTGTATGACACCCGTCATGGATAGGGTTGGTGTTATAGTGCTGCCTTGTGGGAGACCCGACGATGGATAGGGCTGGTCCTTCATTGCTGTCTTGTGTGACACCCGTCATGGATAGGGTTGGTTTTATAGTGCTACCTTGTGGGAGACCCGACGATGGATAGGGCTGGTCCTACATTGCTGTCTTGTATGACACCCGTCATGGATAGGGTTGGTGTTATAGTGCTGCCTTGTGGGACACCCGGAGATGAATAGGGTTGGTCCTACATTGCTGCCTTGTATGACACCCGTCATGGATAGGGTTGGTGTTATAGTGCTGCCTTGTGTGACACCCGTCATGGATAGGGATGGTGTTATAGTGCTGCCTTGTGGGACACCCGGAGATGAATAAGGTTGGTCCTACATTGCTGCCTTGTATGACACCTGTCTTGGATAGGGTTGGTGGTATAGTGTTGCCTTCTGGGACACCCGGATTTTTTTTTTAACAATAGGCTTGCATTTGACCTCTATTCACCTGATGAAAAGCGACGATGAGGTCGAAGATGTAATGATGAATGGGGTTGGTCCTACATTGGTGCCTTGTATGATACCCATTATGGATATTGTTGCTGCTCAATGCTGCCTTGTGGGAGACCCGGCGATCGATAGGGCTTGTTCTATTTTGCAGCCTTATATGACACACGTCATGTATAGGATTGGTGTTGTATAACACCTGTAATTGTATGGGGTTAGGTTCATGCTAAGTCAGTCGCCGTTATCCCGATCCCAAAATCAAGCAACCCTGTTTCTCCTTCCCAGTACCGTCCGATCTCTATCCTGCCATTCCTTTCTAAGGTCTTGGAACGTCTTGTACACCAACAACTGTGTTCATTTCTAAACATTAATTCCCTCCTCAGTCCTCTCCAATCTGGCTTCCGTCCAGGGCACAGTACAGTGACAGCTCTTGTTAAGGTGTCTGATGACATCCGCTTGGGAATGTCAAATCAACAGATCACCATTCTCGCACTACTTGATTTTAGTAACGCCTTTAATACGGTAGATTTCGATATTCTTCTTGCGATGTTACAGTCACTTGGGGTGTCTCCTGTAGCGGTGGAGTGGTTTCGTAGTTACCTATACGGACGAAGACAGTGTATCCGTTATGATGGAGGAGTGTCTTCCTTTTGCGATGCCCCAGGGCGGAGTCCTGTCCCCTCTCCTATTTTCCATATTTATAAATTTCCTTACCCCTGTCCTTAAGTGCCAGCATCACCTATACGCGGATGTTCTACAAGTCTATACACAGGTACCGGTTGATGATATTGCTGCAGGCATTGCTAAGATTAACTGCGACCTGGCGGCGATACTTGATTGGAGTCGTAGGCATGGCCTTACGGTAAATCCAAGTAAATCTCAAGTAATTATTATTGGTGGAACGAAGCAGCTGGCTCGATTTAGCTTGGACGATCTCCCACCAGTCATGTTCGAAAATACGCCACTAGTTTTTAATACAGTAGTTAGGAATCTGGGGGTTTACTTCGACAGTACGCTGTCCTGGGCACCGCAAGTGTCGGAGGTGAGTCGGAAGATGTTTGCTGCGGCTGGAGCGCTGAAGCGTTGGAAGAACCTGTTGCCGTTTAAGACTAAAGTCGAGCTTGCGCAAGCATTGCTGCTCCCCATTTTGGATTATGCGGATACCTGCTACTTAGATCTCAATGAGGACCTGCTCAATAAGCTTCAGCGTCTACAAAATCTCTGCATCAGGTTCATATTCGGGCTGCGCAAGTTCGACCACGTCTCAGATTTCCGTACTCAGGTCCAGTAAATTGTCAAATAGTACAGTGCTTCATAATTTAAAAATACGGTGTTTCATTGCGTTGGGTATTATTTAGAAAGAAAGAAGAAAGAGAGAAGAAAGAAAGAAGAAAGAAAGAATGAAAGTATTTTTCAACGAAAATTTTGTACTTCTAGTTAAAATACACAAAGACCTATGTAAGGTAGAGTTTACCTAACGGTAGTGTTTAAGGAACGAGGATTTAGTTATGCTTACAGATATAAAAATATACTAACCGTGGTAACAAACCCGATAATATGTGTAGTGAAAGTGTAGTGAATAACCAGGAAAGTCTTAAAACCTATATGCTTACAGATGCCGGCGGCACCATTGGCGGCTTTTTGTGTGGCATATCTGCCGGTATACAACGCATACCGGGTTCGAACACCAGTGCCGCTATGTAAATGACTGTTTTCTGGATTATGCACATTAGTTGAACACTAACCAATCATCTTGGTTTGCTCAGGGGGCCTATTAATATTGTGTTTTGAAGCGGTAATCTCCAATGTCATTAATTATCAAATTCGGACATATTCGACTTATCCCGTTCCAGAGTTACGATCTTTGAGACTCCGGTTTTAGTATGTAAAATGGGGAGAACTTTAACAATATCACAATACTAAACAGTAACCTTTTCAGTAATTGGTATGTCCATGGGCAACCGTACTAAAAGTCGAATCTCCATGTATGCTCTAAAATCTTTGTATATAAGCAATTTTTTATGTTATTATATCAATAGAAAAAAAGAGCATGACAACGGTAGATAAGTATTATCCGCTAAAATCTAAATAAATTGACTTATTTGAATAAATATAGCCTTCTTTACATTTCTGACTCCATCTGGTTACCATTGTCGTTTGATATGAATAGACAAACCGACCAGAGTGTTCGAAGCAATTCATCACGACAGTGTTCATCAATAGTAACCGTCATGTGGTGACTACCACTAGTGGTTATTACATAAATAGTCTCATAAATAGTCGTAGTCTGCGATCCAAAGTAATAAAAGTCCCGTATGCTGTCACATCGTTGAGTATGCAGGCACAATGTGTTACTGCAAACATCAAGCAAAGTGCAAGCGATGTCGGACGACAGTTAATCACTTCTTTACTGTTAGACGTGTTCTGATGAATATTAGTAGGCGTCGCCAGACCAGGGATCGGTTAGTGTGTTTTGAAGTGGGTTTTTAGTATGAGTTTAATAACTTGATCCGATTTTCGTTATTTAAAAGAAATGCCTATACCATTCGACGACGACATGCGCATCATTGTCATCATCATAATTTATCATCAAACTCAATTAAGCAAGCTGTCCTCCGTAAGATTTATTTACATTACCTAGTCCTCCTTGGATAGTTGAATAATAGAATCAGCTATTCTTTCACAGTCCAGGACGTCCTTGGAATGAGTTCCTGATGATGTGCGTAAAGCACCGAATCGCTTTATTTTAAAAAAAATGAATTAAGGTATTTTTCATAAATAAAAGGCCAAAAAGTCAATATAAAAAATATAAAGTATCTTTATTTTTAATATATGTGTGTATGTATAGTACTTATTATAATATAATATATGTTTATTCTATCTTGATGTAGTTAGTATTATATTTAGGTAAATTACAATCTATCATCACGCTTTATAAAGCACCTACTTACTCACTTTCTGCATTGTCTACTGGTTGACTGGAAGATAAAGCCTTAATGGTTTTAAGTCCGCCAATTGTGTTATTGTGCAATAAATTTTTAAATAAATAAATTAGCCAAACATTCGTTTCAGATATCTTGATATGACCTTGACCTGATTTGATTTTGAGGTCAAGGTCTGACGAAGCTTCTAAAAAAGGAGTGAAATAAGAGTAATTATTAGTAGAAAGGAGGACCTACCCCTTTGGAATGCTGGTGTGAGTACGTATGTAGAAAGGGTGATTTCCAATTATCTGAAATTGATGACGAACTAAGCCATATTATATCATCATCACAGTCCATAAGAGTACACTGCTGGACCGGCCTCTTCCACGAAAGGGGAGGTCATTTCCATAATCTCCACGCTTGGCAGACGGGTTGGAGATCTTACACTGGTTAAAATAAAACACTGGAAAACGCTGCTGTCTGTTTGTCAACCTACGGAGACTACATCTTTTGCCTCGAAAATATTTGTCGCCATATGCGACACCCACGAGTGTAATGGGTTGGTGCTATTCTACTGTGTCGAACACCACACGGCAATTATACAGTTGTAGAGAAACAACATTGGAGTCTATTTAATGAGTATAAATCCCATCTCTTACTGTACAATCGTTTGAAAAGCGAAACCCGCATTATGCAATTACAAATGCTAACGTTAGGGACACGTCCGTTTCTCATTATCCACTAGAAATAGTAATCGTTATTGATTGCCAGCCAAATCGAAAGTTCTCGTCGGTGCTATTGCCTGTAAATCGTAAAAACAAAGCACAATTGCCGGTTCTGAGCTTAATGTATTCCATGTTGCATCTCGCTGGATGCACCTTGAGAAAGTGATGACCTCCGCTCGGTCACGGAGGCATTCCCGAACGTGACCGCGGTGCAGACGCCATATTGGATCCGCCATGTTTACTATTACTTCTTTTTTCGATTATGCAACACCGACACTAGCTGGTTTATCATTTTTTGTTAAAACTGACACAGATTCAGCTATCGGATTTCGGAGAGGAAGCGTGAGATTTGTAGCTTCCATCGAATGCGGTTTAAACTAGTTTCAATTTGTGTCCATTTACCGCAATAAAGGAGATATTTGCTCCATAACCTGCGGCTATTACAATAAGAATTTTTGTTACTGCAAACCCGGTATTATCAAAGTCACGACTGTTAACACTTTTATTTATACTTACTTCGTTTTATGGGACCATAATTTGGCATCGCTTACTCAATTTCAAGATAGCCACCTGTAGTAAACGTGTTTATTTCATTTTCATTGATGTGGCTTTTTCTTGACTCTTATGTCGAGAGAATCGACAAAACTTTCCTTATTACGTGATGTTACTTCTGAAGTTGTCATTGGAAGTAACAGCTTTGTATTTCATGCCTTTTATGCCCACGTTTGTTGCTTTCTTATATGTTATTACGTTTTTGTTGGGAAGCCTTTTTGTTGACACGTTTTTATGAGCCTTAACGTTTGAAGAAGCAACTCGATTTGAGGTGGGATTCTTGTACTTGTTTTTATTGGAGAAATGCACATAATATCGTTGAAGAAATACGAATACTGTATCTACCTAATAAAGTACACAGATAAATGTATTTATTTCCTTCACGTACTACCGCCGTAAATTAAAGCTCCATCCTACTACCTGGATACGACTGGATGCCGCCTTCAAGAACCACTACAACACAATAATATGCAACGGCACTGAAGTGTATATATTTAGGGGGATTCGGTGGTCGGGCGGTTGAGTATCCAACTTGTAAGCGAGAGGTACCGGGTTCGAATCCCGCTGCGGCCATGTACCAATGATTCTTTTCTGAGTTATGTACATTAGTTGAATTCTAACCGATGCTCTTACGGTGAGGGAAAACATCGTGATGAAACCTGCAAATTCAGGCAACTGAAATTGTAACTATGATCCAATCTGGTCAGGTTCCCCTGGTAGCAGGGTCACGGAGGTGAGATGGTAGTCGCGCCACTGTAATTACCTTTTCGCAAAATCCTGGATCATGGTCAAAGCGGACCCCGGGTCCTCGTTATCGAGAGCACAACCGGGACATTAACGCCAAGTCGAGTTAATGTAGTTTATCTATAGTATATGTATTTTTAATGTGCTTTTTATGTCCTGGAAAATATGTGCGTTGATACAGAGGGCAGTACATTAATTAACATGCCCACCACCAATATAAAATGAAGTCATAGTTTAGGCCATGTTCCTAACAATGTGGATGGATGCGCGTACAGACCAGAGACGGTCCAAGTCTAAACCGGTAGGGTTCGGATACTGTATTCTATACTTTTCCACCTAATCTAGTTAATAATTTGTCTTTTTTCTTTATTCTGTAAGTTTCAAATTATTGTGTTGTTTTTGTAGTGGGAATAAATGTTTTCTATTTCTATAACAAAAATAATTACTGTCATATTATTTATACTGATTAGAAAGATTATTATAATATAATTAATATAATTAAATAAATAAAATATAATATAATTAACAATTATTTGTTGGTTTTATGCTCATTGCGTCTACATCCTCATTTCTAATGTCACATATCGCCTTTCACGGCATCGTTCTTGCTCACCTTGAGTGGCGTGAGCCATGTATCTGATTGTGGGATTACTTCAACTGAGATAATACTTTTACTTTCATTACGCATTGGATTTGTCAACGCACGAGTCGATAGTTAGATGAGGTGTCATAGTACTTGTATCGTGTTCTTGTACTTGTGTGTTGTATAGAAATAATATGTATAAAACAAAGTCGTTTCTCGCCGTCTGTCCCTGTGTATCTATATGATTAGATATTTTAAACTACGCAACGGATTTTAATGCGGTTTTCAGCAATAGATAGAGGGAATCCTCTATCTATTGCTGAAACCTTCATCTTGAATAAGAGGAAGGTTTATACATAAGAAAAAAGGGATACCATTGCTGGACATAGTCCTCCCTCGATGAGCAACAAAGTACCTTCTCTTCGGCTTGTCGCATCCAGTATCCACCTGCAGCCTTTCGCAAATCGTCACTCCACCTGGCCATAGAGATTAAAATATTTATAACGCTTGGCTAGCTTATCCTACAATCATAGATAACGCCGTGGCCTAGCCTAGAAATAAGCCTTGATACAGGTAGTAATATCTCCGGTATGTAAACATTAGTGATGAGGGCCTTTGTTTTCCGAAACATTTGTTTAAATGATATCGATGTACAATTGAAATAATGGTAAACAATAACAGTGAACCAGAACGTCATCACAGGAGTATGTGCTGAATGACTAAGCTTATGGCGGATTTGGTGAATAACGTTTTAATATTTAAGACTTTTATAAACACCCATGTCTATTTTGATACTGGTCATCCACTGTTTAGATTCAGACCCGGACCGCATTCCTGTAAAACTTAAAATAATAAAGACTTCGCACGTAGCTGTGCAGCAAGGTGCTTCATGTAAATTCTTTCGAATCTGGCGAAATGATTGACAATGACAGTGATTAAGGATAATACAATTGTAGAACAAATACAAAGTGTGGCTACAGCACCGCTCTGGCGATGAGTCTTTGTAGGGATTAAAGTTCAGACACCAATGTAAATCATCATCATCATCATCCTAGCGCTTATCCCAGCTTATGCCAGTGTCCGTTTTCCTACTCAATCTTCTCCCGGTCTTCAGTAGCCTCGCGTCGTAAGCCGCTGGCTCTCGCATCCGACTCAGCGATACCGATGACAGACACGAATGTAAATAGTGCAGCTTAGTGTGATAAAATAGATCATTAAGGAATACGCTCAAAGTAGTTACGAATTTTGTTAAAAATAATACAAAATCATAACTAGGTTTATGTTCAGACAATTTAGTCCATATACAGCACAAAAATAGCTGTAGTATTTAGTTAAATATAGTGTCCTGTTATGTACAGGATTCCGTTTCCGCTGCTCTTAATCATCATCACAATGCAATGCCATTTTCCGCTATAGAAAAGACTTATCATCTTGGCGTTAATGTTCCGGTTATGATCGATCCGGGCCCGGGGTCGTCCTTGATCATGGTTACACATTCAGTCAATGTGCAGGGTTTTATCGCAACGTTATCCCTTACCGTGAGCTTCAGTCAGTATTCAACTAATGTACATAACTTAGAAAAAAATCATTGGTACATGGCTGCCGCAGTGGAATTTAAACCCGATACCTCTCGCTTACGAGTCGGATATCGTAACCACTCGTCCACCAGCGCTCTGTAATGCCTTTTCCCCCACTATTGCTTAAAAATCCTTTAAATCTTATGATTTCCTTATAAGTAACAGTGCCATTAGCGCTCAAACCAGCAATGAATGCAAAGTCGATCCCGTCAAATAACTTCCTCTTCCCATACTGAATGGGACAAACGTGGAAGTATATGACTGTTAATGGTATTTGCCGTGAGAATAGTCAGTCACGATGACCGACCAATGTGATTTTAATATGCTCTTATAATCACATTATACATGTGAACAGTAGAGACGCGAATTATTGTAATTCCAAGTCTATTTGCATTTGAAGCACAGTAATCCGCTATTGAAAAGCATTGATGAGATATTTCATAGGTTGGCGTAAGATATTGTGCAACCATCTCCCAGTATCTATTTCAAATCTGTAGTAACCATATAAAACTGTGAAGAAACAATGGTGTGCAAGCTATTAGCAATGCAGATTGATAGCTATAGGCATTTGACCACGATCTCATCCAGTAGTAAGTGACGATGCGGCTGAAGATGGAGCATGCCTGTCTAGAAACAGCTTTAGTCTAGCCTTTAAGGCGTCCGGATTATTATGACAATCGGACAAATATAGGTTGAACAAAAGCGGCTCGAGCGGATAGCTGGAAGATCCACGACATAAGGATGAAACGTCCGCCTGGTTCGCGTTTTAGGATTGTTTGATTTGTGAGTTTGTTATGTTTGGGGGCTATCTCTGAATCTACTATATCGATTTTGAATATTATTTCACTAATAGGAGCCTATATTATTCCCGTGTGACAATAGGGTCCTGCGGGATGTTTAATGTTTACACTGATCCTAAGCAATTGCATCAGGTAACTAACAATATAATGATGAAACTGAAATTAAAAGCAATAAAAACAATGCAGCAAGTAACATAATATGTGACCATAGTACTCGCAGGTAACTCTTAAAACTTTCATAGTCGCCTATTTACATTCTAAATTGTATTATTGTATGTAATTTTACAAAATGGAATATATTACCAAACTTTTAAACTGTTATCTTATGTTGATCTGAAACCGCTGTTACTTTCTTATGTAAAATATTAAAAAACGAAAGTGACACGGACAGTACCTACTGTACGTATCTTTATAATATGATTTAGATTGTAGTTTAAGAGATTAGATAGGAGCGTCCGTCGGTGGCTTGATGGCTGGCTGGTCCGTCTCGTAAGCGAGAGGTATCGAGTTCGATCCCCAGCGTTGCCATTTGCCAATGACTTGTTATATGTTATGTACATTAGTTGAACACTAACCGATGCTCTTACAGTGAGGGAAAACATCGTGATGAAACCTGTAATCCATGGTTAACCTGGGGGCTATTGACTAACTCAGTAGACTAATTTGGTAGCCAGTGACCACAAAGATGTCGTAGTGTAGAATAGTAGTAGTATTGTCAAATTCAGTTTTCAACTGACTTAGCCAATAGCCCCGCTGATCTGCCAAATCCTGGATCATGGTCAAGGCGGACACCATGCCCTCACTCGCAAGAGTACAACCGTGATACTGATACCGCGACTGTGATACGCCAAGATGATTATGATTATAGTCCGCATAGTGACGACGACACATCTAAGGTCGTTTTGAATAGAAAAAGACAAACAACAATATTAATGAATGGGGCGTACAAAGGAACTAAAATGCCGCCGATCAACTACTGGACGAAAAACATCGGCATTTCTTCATAGTCATTGTGGACGTGCATGTTATAGCAAATAATTACCACTGGCTCACTGCTACACCCAGTAATACCCAATTTGCTTATAGGATAGCCTCTCACGAGCTTCATTTTGAATAAGTGCTAGAAATGGGTGATAAATAACGTCAATAGTATGCCTACTTGAATTGACAAACAAATAGAAATAAAACATCTACTATTAAAATACTAAAGATACATAAATTCCTGTCATTACAATTGAAATAAGCATCGTGAAATACTGTAAACAATACCGTAATTACCTGATCTGCCAAAATCCTGGATCTTAATGAAGTGTATCCCGAATCTCTAACGCGAAAAAGCGCTAGGAAGAAAAATATAAAATCGATACATCGGTCAGGTTGTCTATGCATATTGTACATTTTGTTTGAAACGAGTGAATTTATTTCTCTCTGAATTTTGTCTTTTTGGATAGACCTAGTATATTTTGAAAGAACTAAAGTGGTGTTATTCAGCACAAGGCAAGACGACAATAAAGTACCAGCTTATGCAGTAGCTTACTAACGCAAATGTTAAAGCAGTTACGACTTTACATAATTTCGTTAACCAACTTACTGGTACAAAGAAGGCGATGATTCATTGGATTATGTATAACCTTTAATTGAGTTTTGATGTTTCAAAGCAACCTCCATTTTGAGGCCGCATTATAAAAAGAATGTTAATTGAGATGCGAAGTGGTAATAAGTTTATATAACAGTGACCGTGGTAGGATAGCAGCAACTTCTGAGACTCACGGGCGACTGACTTAGCATGAACCTAACCCCATACAATGAGGAAGTATCCAAAATTTTTTATTCGCAGCAATAATTTTTCGAAAAAATATGTAAACATAAATATTGTATAACCCAGTCATTTATGGACAGATTTTAATTATTTTTACTTGGCTTGTTAGTTTTGATCTATATTTTAACACTATGTCATTAAATATGGCAATATCGATATTAGGAAACTTCCTCATTACGGGTGTTATACAAGGCAGCAATATAACACCAACCCTATACATGACGTGTGTCATATAATGCTGCAAAATAGAACAAGCCCTATCGATCGCCGGGTCTCCCACAAGGCAGCATTGAGCAGCAACAATATCCATAATGGGTGTCATACAAGGCACCAATGTAGGACCAACCCCATTCATCATTACATATTCGACCTCATCGTCGCTTTTCATCAGGTGAATAGAGGTCAAATGCAAGCCTATTGTTAAAAAATAAAATCCGGGTGTCCCAGAAGGCAACACTATACCACCAACCCTATCCAAGACAGGTGTCATACAAGGCAGCAATGTAGGACCAACCTTATTCATCTCCGGGTGTCCCACAAGGCAGCACTATAACACCATCCCTATCCATGACGGGTGTCACACAAGGCAGCACTATAGTACCAAACATATCCATGACGGGTGTCATACAAGGCAGCAATGTAGGACCAACCCTATTTATCTCCGGGTGTCCCACAAGGCAGCACTATAGTAAGTAAAGTAAAAACTCTTTATTGCACACACAAAAAAAAAAATATACATAACAAGAAATAAGAAAAACAATTTATATGCGCGCAAAGGCGGCCTTATCGCTTTAAGCGATCTCTTCCAGACAACCTTTGGGAAGAGGTAAGTTATCACAGTATCTCATAGTAGTGCAAGAGCAA
Source organism: Blastobasis lacticolella (assembly GCA_905147135.1). Classification (NCBI taxonomy): domain Eukaryota; kingdom Metazoa; phylum Arthropoda; class Insecta; order Lepidoptera; family Blastobasidae; genus Blastobasis; species Blastobasis lacticolella. Next base: position 15,020,978 of record LR990061.1, read on the forward strand.
ATAAGGGGAAAAAACTACAAGATGTGCTTACACATGTCATCATAAATAAATATATAAAGAGAATACTATAAATATATTATTATTAAACTATGGATAAACATAATTCTATACAATAAACATAATTCTATATACACAATAAAATAACTATAATTATTGCAAACAAACAGTTTTTGTGAGGAAATGTTCGTGTACCTTCTTTTTGAAGATGGGTAACGATGTACTGTGACGTATTTGTCGTGGCAAAGCATCCCACAGGAGGGTAGATTGGATTGTAAAAGATTCCTTATAATAACCCGACCGCGTAAAAGGGGCTCTGAGGAGATTGTCAGATTTGGACCGGAGACCACGGTCGTGTTCAGCACCAAGAAACTGAAACCGCTCGGACAAATATCCCGGTATGAGTGGATTGTGGAGGACATTATAAACTAATGTGAGTGCATGTGCATCCCTTCGGAACCTGACCGGAAGCCACCCTGACACAGCTGACGGTAATCGTCGATGCGGCCGAAGATGGAGCATGCCTGTTCAGAAACACCACCTTGAAGGGCTTAAGGATATATTGTTTTTTTTTATTCAACGCAGTGACACGAGCACACAGCCCACCTGATGGTAAGTAGTAACTGTCACCTGTAACATCGACGGTTCGTGCATTTAGGTTGCAGGCAACAAAAATGCATAACCGCAGGTGTGTTTTCACTGTTAGGACTAAGATGAAATACCTCATGCCTGTAATTGATATGGTCAAACACATAATTATTATAAGAGCAATATCAACATGATAATCATAATAAACAAACATTAATAACGTTATATAATATAATTAAACAAGTTCCTCCATAATTATATGTATTATAGTAACCGCTCATAATAGTAGTATAAGCAACTAGCATATAAAAAGGGGTATTAAAACGTGAGTTTCTGTTTATCACACGAGGCGTAACCTTGTGACTGAATGTGTAACCATGATCCAACCTGGTCAGATTCCCCTGGTAGCAGGGTCAGATGGCAGTCGCTCCACTGTAATTATCTGATCTGCCAAATCCTGGATCATGGTCAAGGCGTACCCCAGGCCCTCGTCCGCTATAGCACAACAGGGAAATTAACTCCGAGATGATAGATAAATATATAAATCTTAGACTGCGGATCATTTCTGTTGCCGCATCGAGGATATCAAGCGGCTTGATATTCACTTAACTGCTTTCACTTTTGTTATGTATTTGCTTCAAACAAGAAGAAAATCATTTACAAACACAACAGAAAAAATATTCTGTTTAGGGGGAAAATAATTCCATACATACGCAGTTCATTCGCTCTTTATCCACAGATAATGCATATATCGGTACTTACCAGATTAACCGCGCCCGACCAGGAATTAAGAAATAAAAGTGTTGTAAATGATAAAAAAAGTTATTTTATCTACAGTCATAGCGTAATGTTCCAATTATATATTCAAAAACAGTCTTTTAAGGATACACTTTTTTCACGCCAGTCTATAAAAATTTTAAAAAATTACTTTTCGATACAGCATTTCCCATACTATTTTCATGACAGCTGTATCGTAAAATAACTTTTTAATCATTATGCAACACTTATATTTTTTAAATTCTTGTCGAGCGCCTGGACACGGTCAAATGTAGGCTGAATACCTAGATGTCTTTAACAAATTCAAATTCAAATCCTGTTTATATTCTGTGTAATTATTTTCCCGCTAAACAAAATATTTTTTGGAATTGTTGTAATTTGTCTTTGTGAATGTTTTTTCTTCTTTTAAGCAAATAAACAGATAAATGTGAAAGTAGTAAAGTGAATTTCCCGCCGCTTGATATCCTCGACGCGTAGATACAACAGAACTGACTCGCAGCTTACTACCAACAAAGTTGAGAAAATTATAGGTACGATATTTTAACATAAAAATACGAGTGTAGATAAAGTAGTGTATGCAACTGCATATAATTAGGTATTAAAACACTCGTGTCAAACTATTATCATACTCGGCTACGCCTCGTATGATAAACAGACACTCATGTTTTAATACCCCCTTTTATATGACAGTTGCATAAACTACTATTATGTTACACCTGTAATGAAAATAATATGGGAAATCCTGTATCACAGAATACTTTTTTTTAAATCCCTAAGATATGAAAGCTAATCATACTTATACGACTTTTTTCGAAAACGTAATTGTAACATTAAGCTATAAGTGTAGATAAGTACATAAATAAAACCGATTATTGCTGCACCGGAAATTATGTTCAGGCTACGACATATGATTGATTTAATATCGAAAGGTTTACAGATAACATCAATGATGTTGTTTGTATCATTGAGATCATTTCATCACTTATGTGAATGGTGAGTTAGATAACTATTTGGGTTGCACTAATATACAATTAATTGCATATCAAATACAACACAAATGATGAATTATTGTTAGTAGTTATTACTTATGTAATGTAGTTGTTACTTGTGTGTATGTGCGTTGTTCTTGTTACTTACTGGTTTTACTTGCAACTTGTTTATTAAAGTACAAGGGTTGTTGTAGTTTTTTATACCCCTAACGGGGCAAACAAGCTTTTATAAGCTGTGAGGGCGCCGTAAGTTATCAAGTATAATTTCTCCTATATAAGGCTCAAGTCAGACCCCATTTGGAGTATGGCTCCCATCTATGGGCGGGAGCACCGGCATATCAGCTTGGTCGTTGTGACTCGATCCAAAACCGCGCTGTGAGAATTGTCGATGATACCATGCTCACAAGTGGTATTGAGCCGCTGAGTCAGCGGTGGGGTTTGGCCTCCATTTGCGTGTTCTACCGCTTGTACGAGTACAACGAATGTTTCGTATACGCTTGTTAGTAAGTAAGTAGTGTTAATAGTAAGCAGCTGCTGTAGCGTATAGTCGTTTGCAATAGCAGGGGTATCATATCACGTGTCGCTGACCAGTGCCTGTAGCTCTCCTGGAAAACTCTCTCCAGGGAGCTCATCCACAACTTTAACTTTAACTTTAGTAACCTCGCAGTTCGCGACCAATTTGGTTCCAAGGTATATGATGGACTGGATGAAGGTAAGGATGAACTGTCGCACTCCTTGTCTATGGTTTGTATGTGGCATGGTATGGTACTCGGCCGAATGGTATCACTGTTTGGGTATTTATTTATTTAACCGTTTATTGCGCACAATAGGTGTATAATGCCATTCAGTAAAACAACGCAACAGGTACAGCTTATTTCATAAGAAATATCTTACAGCAGAGACCTACAGAAGAGACACGGCAAAATCAGAGAGGCAAACGACGTGCACCTTGAAAATACCTACGTACCTATAATATGTACCTACTGAACTAAAAAAAATACTACTATAGGTACTACAAATGAAATTATAATACATAATTAAATACATAATAATCTAACCGGTATAATCATCCAACTACTGGTGGAATACAGCGCAAATTCCGTTGTCAGGCCGAGAAACAAAATAAATAATAGGTCGTGGGAAAATGTCAACACTTATCTCCAATACAGCGAAAGAAAGCCCCAATCTTTATATTTCAACGTCATCATCCGATCAGTCGTCTTAACAATGTAATTATCGACCACTTTCCTTTAATTGCCATGTAATTTGTTTTCTATAGCACTTGACATTGAAATGTTTCATGTACTACAAATCTAAGAGACACAACAAGGAGGGAGCCATCGCCTATGGAATATGATGGAGTTCGTATGAACATTATGTTAGTTCCAAGAACTGCCATCGGCTTGTGTAACTTCGCCTGTACTTGGCACAGTTTCTGGGCAATCATACGCAAAGTTCGATAAATGGCGAACGAAAAAAACGTAAATAATAAGAAGTGATGGACGGTGAATATAGGCTTTGTATTCGATGGACGCTAAAATGTGTAATTAGAGAACATAAGCTTTCTATTTGGCTGGTGATATGTGAGTACTAAAGCTAGGTTTTATCTGTAGCAGTTTTATTCTTAGAGCAATCCACATGCAGCATCTGTAATTATCGTTCACACCTATTGATTTTGACAAAAGAGAATAATGTACGACGATAATAATGTATGCAATCGGCATATCTCTAGCGTCAGCGGTACATTTAGCCTGAGCAACTTCTAGAGTTAGTAACAACAACAAGGTATCCAAATAAAGAAAGTTCGACTCTTAAGATCCGACGTATTAATCTAAGCCGAAAATAAAAAGCCCACCGGACGAGCCAATTGAATGTACACGTCCAAAACGCCAAACTACAAGCCTTATCAATGTTTCTCCCACGGCTCATTACACACTAATGACAGCATCCTTCTTTGGAGGTAACATTACATAACCACCTATAGAAACTCGCCTCAACTGCCATGTCATATAATCTTCAAACATCCACACCGGGCGCTAACAACTGACGAATTAGCACCCATACGTAAAACAAACAATTAAAACATTCACTCTAGACCTCCCGCGCCTCTCGATACTAAACTAACTAGCGGCGTGCCGCAGGGAAGCGTTCTAGGCCCCAGAGGCCAACTTGCACTGGCGTAACCAGAGTAATGGTGAAAGTGAATGTGCACACGTGACAATTAATTATTATAATAAATCTCATGGAGCTGGCATCGGGTGAAAGGAGTTGATTGAATTCGGATAAGTGCAAGTCCAAGGTCTGTATGCAGTGACCGGGAAAGTGGTCTTGGAGCCGGCATTCCTGTTCCCGGATCCTGATTGAACACTAATTGGCGAGAAGTATCTCGAATCACTTATTTAAGAAAGCGGTAAGGTTGCCAGATTTTGTGTTGCTACGCGAGACGAGATGCGAGTCGGTGAGACAGTGGTCAAAAGCCTACCTACAATATGTAATACAGGTCAGACTCCGATCGATGGTCAAACATACATATGTAAAGACAAACTTTTACCCGCTTCTGCGATCGCGTACAATACGCGAGTGATATTCAGAGTAGTTTTTGCGTGAAATAAACAAAAAGCCAAACATTAGTCACAAAGTGCGATTTAAATAGGTTCTGAGATGCTAAAAATTTAGGGCCTTTTGGAAATAATACCATATTTCCAATCAATTGGTATCGAATATTTCTACAAGCCGCTCATGACATAACAGTATTTCAAACGCTGAAAAGGTTGGTCAAACTAGAAATAGCCATAATAGAAAAAGATTGCATGTAAAGATATTTGCCAGTCAAAAGAAATAGTACGTTCGCGATGGATGTAAGATAACACAACGCAGGAGAGGCGAATGGCAAATTATTTCGTGTTACAGCATCGAATGAAATGAAATATTTGTTACCTATGAACGCGGTAGAAAGTGAACAAAGATATACCGAGATGCCGAATGATAATTGATTAACAGTCGATCGCTTCAGCTTAAAATATAAATAACAAGTGACTCCCCCGACTTGGACCGGGTAACTTTAACAAATTATGCACCACAAGCTTCCTCATGAAACTCTATATGTGTATTGGTGAAAACTGAATGAAAATCCGTTTAATGTTTTTAAGTTTAACGCGAAGAGACAGGCGCGGCGTGGGATTTTATTTTATATGACTATTTCATATAGTAAAGATGAGTTTGTATGTATTGTAGTAATAGTTAAAGTCTGTCTCGCAATGTGTATATTCAGCAGTTCTTCCCCTATCACACCTATCGTTTTACGTAATGGTATGAGATTTTGTACATCAGTTGACATAGTATTCCAATTACGTTTTCAAGTTATGTAAGTAGTTACTGAGAATTTCATTTGAAAATAATTTTATATTGAGATTTATATTGATGAGAGATCATCAAAATTATGAGGCACTTCCCAGAAGGAGTAGACACTTGAAATTTGTTAAGTTAGTAGACTTTCCGTAGTCTGGAAAATAGGCAGCAGCATTTTCCATTGTTATATTTAAACACAGCGATCTCCAACCCGCCTGCCAAGCGTGGAGATTATGGCAATAACCTCCTCTTTCGTGGGAGAAGCCCTAAGTCCTGCAGTAGACTGTTACGGACTGTGATGATGATGATGATGAATATATAAAGGGTATAAAGGGTGACTTCAAATTCATGATACCAAATGGTACCGTATGCATGTGCTCGTGATAACAAACCACTTTTACTATGACACTAACTCTGAAATCACAAGAAAACAGCTGTTTCATACATTTGGAAAAATTCGTTTTCAATGTTTTATCAAACAGCTGATTTTTACGCGATCACCGTCCTAACTTACCTTCCAATAATCAAGTTTAGTATTTGTGCGTTGTTCTACATACCAGTATCATCGTAGTGTCACTGGCCCGACCGGTCCTCTCATAAACACAGTAAGGAAACAACGCCACTTGCGAATCTAGGCTTCCACTTTTCCTTTTATTTACACCTCTGACCCTGTCAGTGTGACAGCCTCAGACGACCAGTTAGAGCTGTATTTATGATGGCATATATGGCGTATTAAACCTAAAGTGGCTTTGTTTAGATACTAGCTTTTGCCTACGACTTCGGTCACGTTGACTACGGTAAGGTCTAGCAGCTACAGAAGAATAATTGAAAAACTAGGCTAGGCTAGGGGATAAGCTGTTCGTAGACAGTCATGCTCCATCTTCGGCCGCATCTTCACTTACCACCAGGTGAGATGGCGGTGAAATGACTGACTATTTAGATTTTTTTTAAATACACCTCGATGTAAAAAGTGGGGCGTTGTGAGTTTTTTTTTAATATTAGAAGGTCGCTAACGAGTGCAGGTTGATGCAGTTTGACGTGTGTATCTGTGTGTCTATCTGTGACTCTGTTGCATCGGTAGATCCCGAACTTAGGGACCGATTTCGACGCGGTTTGCCCGCTGCTGAAAAATACTCCTAGATATAATCCATTAGCAAAATACTTGTAAGTGTGTTGCACGCACTTGGGAAAAGGCGTGACGTTTAATAATAGAATAAACTTTATTAAGTAAACTGTGAAGCTGGTTTGGTAATGCTCTAGATCAACACTCCCGGCACTTTATGGCATAATTACAGAAGATACGTAAATGCTTTAAGACAGGTAGGGCATAGCGGGGTATCCTGTTAAATTTGGAGCAGCCTGTTACTATTTTAAATAGTATTGTATTCCTGCCGGTGAGTAAGTTTTAGCGTGAAAGGTTAAGGTACCCACCAATGTTGGCGAGCGAAGATGGAGAAGGTTTAAAGGGTAATTACCCACCTGGCTGAGTGTTGTGACCAAGAGACCAAGGGTTCAACAGTCAATCGTTGGAAGTAGTACATATGCCGCGGATGTTGGCATACTTCTCTAGCGCGATGTAGGACGGTCAGCGCCATCTATGTGCGGATGCTGCCAACCTTGTGTTCGTTGTACTCGTAATGTGAGTATTGTTGAGTTTCCTTATTGGAACGATAGATGCCGATAAAGTTTCCAGTCCTCCATTGGGGTGGGGGTTGGGGGAACCGTGGCTTTGGCAGTGGCGGTGCCTTTTTGTTGCCTGAACAACGTGTTATAGAGGTGGACCACGGATTGACGAAGCCCCTGGTGTTGCTAATGTCTATAAGCAGCGTGACCACTATCAATCACGTGGCCAGCTTGCCTGTTTGATTACCTAAGAAAAAAAAGATTCAAATCAAGCTTCTGGGGGCTAACCATCTATGTCCGTGACCCAAAACTTCAAATGCATCTGATATCATAAGTATCTAATGTCAAATTCATGTAAAATCCAAACCGTGAAAGGGCTTCAAGGAGAGTAGGTACTTGATTGGTAAATAAATGTGTTGTGGTGGTGTGTTAATGTGTAAATGTAAAAAGCGTGAACCGAAGCGCTGGTTTTTGAGTTAGCTGTTGGTTATTGACTTACGGACTTATGAGAGTACCTACCCGTGTCGGGGCACTCTATTTATTATATCGGATTTCCCTAACTTACCCATATTATAGGTACTTACCGTTCATATTTCATCGGCCTAAGAATCGATGGCTGGACGTCTGAGGGCTGAAAAGGTTTTTACTTGGTCGGCAACTCGTGGGTGATGCCCCTGGTATTGCAAACGTCAATAGGCTGCGATGACTGGTTACCACCAGGTAGGCCGCAAGCTTGTTTGCCACCTTAGTGGAATAAAAAATGCCTCATATTTTATCGTATAACATTAGACTGGCTAACTTAGATAAGATCTTACAAGAACCATTTTGACACTATTTCGTTATTTTCATTAATTGTACTTACACGTTCTTCTATTCAATATTTGCACCAGAGACCTAGATTAACGAATATTACAATATAAATATGTGTATGTATCATGTAATCAGTTATGAAAACATGTGGGTAAGTATACCGATCCATAATGAATATACACAACTAAAATGTTTTTAAAAAGATGCTCGATTGGCTAACGGCGTATCTAGGTAAAGTTCAGTGAGTGACTTTCTAAATTTGTACTTCTCATTGTCAGTGACGTCAATGGCGCGAGGGATATCGCAGATAAGATCGAGGTGGCTCGCCTGCGCCTAGTGGGAAACAGGTGCCTGAATCTGCCGGTATCAGGAGAGGCCCCGTGAGCGACCCAAAAAGCGATGGATTGCGACATCGCTGAGTCGGATGCAAGCGCTAACCGCTTTAGATGCGAGGATGCCGAAGACCGGACGAAGTGGAGAAGAATGAGTAGGAAAGCGGACCCTGGCAGAGGTCGGGCTAAGCGCTAGGACGATGATTATGATTGTCAGTGACGTTTATATACAAACAATATTGATTATTGTTGTGGTCCAGCCATAGAGAAAATATTTACTAACGTAATAGAGCAGCCATCACAAACAAAAATATTGTACCAACCTGTCACGTGCGGGAGGTGCGGGGGGAGGCTGCTAAGTCATAGAATGACCGATGAAATGTTATAATTTTCTTTATTTTGGCCCTCGAATGGTTCGTACAGTTTTTAATGCACAAGATGGCGTTTTTTTTAATATCCAAGCCACTGTCAGATTGGTCCGCGCCGCGCAATGTCTAAGAACTGACTGCGGCCACTGTTGTCCATGGACCGCAAAGCGTGGTTCAAAGAAAATACTTGCGGTGTCTCCTCTATTACGTTAGTAAATATTTTCTCTATGGGTCCAGCTCACTTTTTTTTAACTACGTAGTGGCAAACGAGCTGACGACCCAGCTAATACTAAGTGGTCACTGTTGCCCATAACATCTGCCTGAATCTGGATGTAGAATAAGCTCTCAGCCACAGTGTTTCCTTTGGACTATGGCATGAGATCGTTCAAGAGGTATATCAGCGGTCGCTTCAGAGACGGGCAACGCATTGGTAACTCCCCTGGTGTTGCTAATGTCCACTTTCCATCAGGTGTCTCACTTGCCTGTTTGTCTGCCGTATAACAAAATACAAAAAAATATCATCTACGATTCATGCATTTAGCTTGCAAGCAACAAAAATGCAACACTGCGGGTGCTTTTGTGATTATGAGGACTAAGATGAAATGCATCATGCCTCCAATTGCACTGGCTGCCTTATCCTTCAAACCGGTACAGAACAATGCAAGCATTATTGCTTATAGGCAGTGGTGACCACTTTCCAGCAGGTGGCCCGCTTGCCTGTTTGCTTACTGTATGACATAAAAAAATAAAAAATAAATTATTGCTTAGCGGCAGAGGCCGTCGGAAGCCGAGTGGTTAAGGTATTATGAATCATGGAGGTATCATGGAGGTCAGATGGCGGTGGCTCCACAGTAATTATCTGATCTGTAAAAGGCTAGGTACTAATGTCCAGTTAGACCATCTATTACCAATAGACCAATGTGAAGGAGGTTCAAGTCAAATCCAACAGAAAACTGTGGACGAAGTGTTGTCTGGCACAGTAGAACATTGCACCAAACTCTTTGTTGTAGGGTAACTATCATCATCACAGTCCATAATAGTCCTCTGCAGAACTCAGGGCCTCTCCCAAGAAAGGGGAGGCCTGTCTGGCAGCCAGGTTGGAGATCGCAGTGTCATAAATATTACAATGGAAAATACTGCTGCCCATTTTCCAGCCTACGGTGACTCTTGATCTTTTGTCTCGAAAACAATAGTCGCCTTGTACGACACCCACGAGTGTAAGGGGTTGGTGCTTAAAACTGGTGGTGGAAAAACTAGAATTAAAGTGAAAAAAAAGCATTTGTAATTACTTGTTAATATTTTATTAATCCGTACGGAGTATATAATTCAGATATACTGAGTACGGATGTTGATGGTCAGATGGCAGTCACTCCGCTGTAAATACCAAATCCCGTGGTTAGATATACTGTCATTAACCGTACTAACTATAACAAACACAAAATATACATGGACATTAAGTATTAGGGTGAGGTATAGTTTAGACGCTCACTCTGCAGTTACACAGTTATAGAGTGAGCGCCTATATATTTCTTGACCAGGTATTAGCTCTGTGACCGCAACACTCTATTTGCAACTCCGGTCAGTTGTTTACAACCGCAAATAGAGCTGCTCGTACGCCAGAGCGTCAAGATAGAAGAAGGAGACAGATCTGATCGGGCTGATGGGGACCCTGGTCCCCTGGTCTCCATCAGTCCGGGGGCGGTGGAACCAGCGTAGGGGTGTAACCTCTTGTGTGGAAGTGAACCCTTGCGCTGGTCGCCAGAGGTTTCGCGACAACCGACACAGCCACATAGCTAACATCACCCGGATGTTGTCGGGTTATGGAGTAGATGGTGATACCCCGGATGTTATTTAAATCAGTTGCCGCGAAGTCTAGGTGCAGTGGCCACAGGGAGCTACGTAGTTGATGTCCAGAGGTCTGTTTAATGCACAAACAAACCGCTGGATAAGGCTACGTGAGGGCAGGCGCGGTGTGACCACCGCAGCTGAGCGACCGCCATTTAACCTAAGACGTGGATTATTCCCCGGTAGGACTTAGATCCAGTCCAAACTAAGGCGGAAGTTGGTGGTCAGCCGAGGCCGCATAGTACAGTCACTATGAACGGAGTCGATCGACAATTTCTGGGACCAAAGAGCAGCGTCGGTAGCTCGCTGTTCCTTAGCCTAATGTCGTGCCAGATATGGTAAAGTACAGTGCTCCGATACCTTGGCCGTCTTGTTTGGACTAGCTCTCAGTACAGTACCAGGAAATACACCAGTGTCAATTCATTGTTATTCATGTTTATTATTATTCGTGTCATAAAAGAAGATACTTGTCAATTGGCAGTAGAGGGGTTTTCGCGCATTTCCTCTACTGCGCAATTCACTATCACTAGTTATACTTATTATGTTACCTAAACTCCCTTATCTAGTTGATTACAGTTATGTACATTAGGTCTTACAAGTGTCGTAGTTGTCTATCAAGTGCAAGTTTACAAGAAGTGATCTAGATTACAACTATGAGGTCAAAAAAGGCTTAGTTATATAAAAATATTTGCTTAATTAACTGTCTCCGAGTATATCTGTGGTCTACCATAGACGGTAAGGGAGCCGTAGGTAATCGTACATAGCTACTTACATCTAGTACAAGAAAAATCCTATTTTCAGTGATAGTGGACATTTAGGGGGACCATCACACATTATGATCCAGACCCACGAAACGTTGGTCTGCGCATGCAGAAAAATGCACAAACATTTTTTTTAGTCACCCAACTTTTCTTAGCGATAGTCCTTGCACATACTCCTGTGTGGGTGCTATAAGAAGAAAAACCGGTAAGCCTGCAGTCTTTTCACTTATAGAACCTACACAAGGGGATATGTAAGTACTTTCGCCGTAAAAAGTCAACGTTTGGGTAATCAAAAAAGATTCACCACCGTTTTGTGGGTCTCCTAAACATCTACTATGGTATCCTGAACTGAAATGGAATTTTTATTGTACTCGATGACGTAGCGTAACCTATGGAGCCCTGACAGTCTATTATCAGTATCATAACTTAAGAGTGCCACAAACTTATCAGGGCTGGTGGCCAAAATCGGAACTAAGAGGCGCCAATTCAAAATCCCAGTTTTTGTCAACGCCACTTAGGACCACACCGACACCGGATCTGATAAGTTCGTGGCAGTTGTAAGTTGACTGCTCTGGGAGGGTCCAACTGTGGGATCTATTCGCTCACGGTGATAGTGAGCTGCTTGCTTCTGCTGGTTTCGAAGCGGTCCATGGTCTTGATGTCCAGGATCATGCAGATGGATATGCTGAACCCGATGCCCAGTAGGACGGTCACCATCAGACCGGACCTGGGGAAGGATTGGCTTAGAAGCACCGCTTTTGTATGTTTAAAATACGGTTAGAGACCATAATCATCAACTTCAACCATATCCTGCTAGACATAGGCCTCCCCCAATGAGCGTAAAAGCGTCAATGTACCCTGTCCTCAGCGAGCCGCATTCTCCTTCACCCACAATTCCCCACATCTGCCCCCGTCAACCGCTGAGGTATATCGAACTGCAGCTTTCGAAAAACCGACTGCCACTAAAGCACGCCATTTTTTATGCAGAGATCGCGACTTGGCAAGTTTGTGCAAACACAATCAGTCTGCACTGCCAATGTACGGCCTGTCATTGTTTTTGTTGGGTATTGTTCTTGTTTAGCTTCACATGTTTTAAAGAAAACGCCTATAGGTTGCGGTAACTGCTGCCACCTTAGTAGGTAGGTCGAATGAACGATTCGGATGTGGAATAAACTCCCAGCCACAGTGTTTCCTTTGGACTGTATTTAGAGGTATATTAGATATATCTTCAGAGGTGGGAACCGCATTGCAAACTCCCCTTGTGTATGTTAATGTCCATAGGCGGCGGCGACCACTTTCCATCAGGTGACCTGCTTGCCTGTTTGTCTGCCGTATAACTTAAAAAAAATTAAAAAGAAGAATGCAGTTAACTCACCATATCGGCACAGTTGTGTACCCGATGCAATCAAACGCGTCTGCGAATCGTTCAGTACTCTCCATGAAGGGTTGAATCTGGAAACATTAAATACATACATCATTATAAAGTAAACAACTCTGAGTATAAGGATTCATTTCCGAGCATTGCGATAGTTGACGCGCGGCTCCTGCGCAGACGACAAGATTATATGCCGGAACTGTGATGCCTGTCCAAGACATCTGCTATCTAATCATCTGCAGGACATGCCTTTTGAGGAACCTAGTTGTTTAATATCACATCACATAATAGATGAGTATACGCGATAGGCAACGGCTTACGACGTAAGTGACGTGATGATCGTGCAAAGTGGAGAAGAAAAGTTTGAAAGTGGACTTTGCTGAAACCGGAATTGACCGCGCGGATGATGATACGATATCTTATACAGCAAAATGTTAGGCACACGTCTATATACCAATTTGGGGTCTTCAAATCAAGAGTGAATAGGTATCTTCTAGGCACGCATGCTACATCCTCGACCTCATCGTCGCTTTCCATCAAGTGAGTTGAGGTCAAATGCAAGCCTATTATTAAAAAAAAAAAAAAAAAAAAAAAAAGCAACGGCTGTCAATTGCCTTCTGCGTGCCTTCGACTGCCGGTGTGCAGTCGGCGCGTCGACTGCACGAGGCCGGCAAAGCGACGGCAGCTGCAGAAGCGCCGAATGCACGAGACCGGTACAACATGCCGTTGTACCTACACGAACGTTTACCTGAATGTCTCGCAGCGTGAGTGTCATATCGGAGTCTTCGGATGAATAGACGAGCTGCAACCCGCAGTGGAACGAGCGGCCGAGAACAGCGGAGGGTGCCAAAGGGGCTGGGGGTGCCTTTAGCGTGACTCCGTTGGTTTCCAGCCCTCGCTTCACGTCCACGCCGACGGCGGTCCACCACCCAGCTGAAGTCTTGAAGTTGAACTCCAGCGTGATCTGGTGGCGGTAGAAGCGATCTTTAATGATGAGGTTGTAAGTAATAATGGTGTGAGTGAGGTAATGAGTAATAATGGTCTCTAAAGAGCGTTGTGTCTTCTTCTTCGTCAAGTCAATTTCCGAAAAACTTAGATCTGGCTTGCCTAGTAGTCAGCCAAGGCAACGGCATTATCAGTCGCCAGGAACAGTTCCTCCCTAGTGCAGGTAGGAGGACAAAGAGGCCAAGAGAGCAGATGACATGGTTTGGGATAGAGCTCCACAGTCGCATCGCTACTGTGCCTGGTCGATGAAGTCCACCATAGCTATGTGTCTGATTAACTCCTTCAAACAATTTAGCGCGGGCTCGACAAGAGATTACTTACTCATTTATGTGGTTATGAACGTGGATTCAATATTCTTCTTGGATAACTGTTACTAAAATATAACAAAAAAGTGTTGTTTCGTAGCTGGTTACCTCTGCTCATGTCGTTTGCCGGATGAGACGGCAGTCAAGAGAAGCGTGTAATAATGTGCGTATTATTGCATCCCTTACCTTATTGGTGGTGTCTCCATCAGCGAAACGCACTACCAGTGTGGTGTATAACCTAGTGGGCTTCACTGTGGGCTCGCCGACGGGTGTGTCTAACACCGTGATCTTGCCATCAGACCAGCGGATTTCCGGCCAACGTGAGGAGTAGAGCAGGGCTCCGCGGCCGGGCGGGCCTGGTGAACGGTTACATATTAGAAAATTTAACACTGGCTGACCGAAGGGACTATGGCTCCCTGTGTGTGTTCTACTGGCTATACAATGGGGAATGTTGTGAGGAACTTTTGGAGATCTGTTCGGTACCCAAAGCACAATTTCGTCATTGCACCACCCGTCGCAGGCTGAGCACTCATCCCCACCACATATACCCTCAGAATGTTTCCCGCTCGCAAAATTCGGACGTGGAATGAGCTCCCAGCCACAGTGTTTCCTTTGGACTATGACATGGATCCTTCAAGAAGTTTATAATATTAGACGGCTTTTTTAGGCGGGCAAGGCATTGGTAGTGCCCCTGGTATGCGACGTCACCTGATGGAAAGTGGTTACCGCCGCTGTAGTCAGCTTGCGGATTGTCTACTGTATAATATAAAATAAATACCACTCTCGGTCACACATCAGCTCGGACTATTCGGATATGGAATAAACTTTCGGCTGAGTATGATGATGATGACGATTTTCTACAATCCGCCTGCCAAGCGTGGGCTTTATGACATCACTCTCCACTGATGTGGAAGAGGCCTAAGTCCAGTGAATTATAGGCTGATGATGAAAAGATAAAATGCCTCATGACTCTAATTGCGCTGGCTACCTTATCTTTCAAACCGAAACACAGTGCAATCATTTCGGCTTGGCGACAGAAATAAATAAGGCGGTGGTACACGCCCAGGCAGATTCCTCAGGCTTCACAGAGTGCTACCACTGCTCCTTTTTTACGTCCCCAAAGATCGATCGGGTGACAAGAAGTGCGCACGCCCAAAGTTCCACTGGCAAGTAAGCGTGTGCATCACCTATGATTAGGTCTGACGCGGTCCGTACGACCGAAAGGTCGATAGGACCCTGGGTGAAGGTGGGCCTCCCCAAAGATCCTCACGGTCACGGCTTACCTGTGGCATTGTAGAGTGCGTCTCTGGGCAGCACGCGAATGGGTTTCTCCTCATCGGCGGTGGTGGTCACCTCCGGGTCGGCCTGTCGCTTAGAGCGCCAGTCGAACCGGGAGCGCGCCGGGTGCGAGTGGGAGTTGCCTGGAAGAAACGTTTTATTTAATAAGCTTGGACAATTCACACAGCGCCATCCAGCTCCAAAGTAAGTAGAGCTTGTGTTAAGGGTGCCAGAGAACTGATAAAACTACTTATATATTATTAAATATATACTTATTATATATATAACACCCTCATCGGCCGCATCGTCACTTACCATCAGGTGAGGTGGCGGTCAAATGCCTGGCTAGTCAAATAAATAAAAAATTAAAATTCAACATTTCAATTTCTGCCCAGCCGGGAATCGAACCGAACTCAGGTCGTCAAGATGATGATTATGATCCCAGTACCATACATTACGGCAGATTATGCTTACGTACCCAGTATGCCGAGCACTCTGCCTCGTCCGTAGATGTCCTGGAACCGGGCGAAGGTCTCTGTCATCTGAGCATCGCGCTCCGCCGACGGGCCTTGCAGTGTCACAGTCTGGAATATAATAATATAAATAATAAATGACTTTATTTCTTACACAATTTTTACCTTTAATCTACTGTCGTTGGAGCCTCTTTTTAAGCTAAAAATTTAATAGGTAGGTATATTGTAGGTAAGTAATATTGTATTTACTTATTAACAGGCGCGGATCCAGGATTTAGTTCAGGGCAAAAGTAAAAGTACCAGGAAACGGCAAAAGTAAAAATTATAGGTATCAATCAATAAGCGAGCGCCCTGAGTTAACAAAATGTGGCCTTTGTTGTAAGGTGAGCAAGAGCGGTACGAGCTCTTACATTTTTAATTTTAAAAGCTGGGATGATCAATTAATGTTCGAGCGAGCGGAGCGAACTTGACATTAAAACGTTTGTGGTCCTTAAAGCTGAGGTGATAAATGAATGAGCGAGCGCAGCGAGCTTGAAATTGATGACATTTTGGGTTATAAAAGTCTGAAATAATCATTAAATGAATGAGAGAGTAGAGCGAGCTTGTAATTTTGGACTTAACAGCATTGGGTGATCCTTATAAAGTAACTTAAGGAAACAATTAATGAGCGACCGCAACGAGCTTGATGAATGATTCTTATGATTATAAAAATGAAAGTACCTGAAACCTATGAATGAGCGCCCCAAGCGAACTTGGAATTTTTGACACTTTGGGTCTTGTTACCTCAGCTTATGCCAGGGTCCGCTTTCCGAATTAAGTCTCCCGTCGTGGTTACATGTGGTATTGATTGTATATCTTTATTCAGTAAGTTCTCTTGAGATACGGAACTCTAAAAACTTCAGAACCTGATCTAGTTGACTGAGTCACAAATATAACAAATAAAGAATTCCCACTATTGAGGAAATTTTCCCGTAAAAAAACTAGCCACATCGTTGTAATTTTTGTTCGAAATTTACATCTAAGTAAATAAATAATAATTATGGGTAATTAGTACGAATCATCATTACCAATGCCTCGTAGGTGATTCCTCCAGATTTTTTAAACTTTTTCACGTCTGTACAACATTTCGAAACACATGACGACATTTATAAATAAATTTTGGCGACGCGTTGTAAGACCTGATAAGTGTATGTCGTGTACAACAAAGGAGATTGTCACACCTTGCATGATTCTGTTTTGTTTAATTTCTGTGGATCTCACAATGAGCGACCACAAAGAGCTTGGAGCTTGCAGAATGATGAGAAAAGTAACAGAAACCTATGAATGAGTAAGCAAACAGAGCTCGATATTTTTTACATTTTGGGTGTTATAAAATGGGGTAATCCGGACCGGAGGCATCTCGATATTTTGATGATGATCTGAGGTGATCATCAAGTGAATGAGCGAATGGAGCGAGCTCGAAATTTTGTACATTTTAGGTCTTAACGGCAAGGAAGGATCTTTACAAAAGTAACTTAGGGGAATGAATGAATGAGCGACACAACAAGACAAAGGTAAGAAAATTAACTGAAACGAAGATTGCTATAAATGTAACTGAAACCTATGAATGGGCGAGCGAAACGAGCTCAATATCTTTGACAAAATGTCAAAAAAGGGTCTCGGTCGTCGGTCTTCGACGACCTGAGTGGTTCTGTGGTCAACATGCCGGTCGTGGCAGACCGGCATGTTGAACATTGGACCGCAAGAGGTCCCGGGTTCGATTCCCGGCCGGGCAGAAATTGAAATGATGAATTTAAATTTCTGTTACGGGTCTGGGTGTTCTATGTATAATAAGTATGTATTTAAAAAGTATTTAAGTAGTATATCAGTTATCTAGCACCCATAGCACAAGCTTTGCTTAGTTTGGGGCTAGATAGCGCTGTGTGAATTTGTCCACGAATATATTATGTCCACGAACGAATATCTTAAAAAGGGATGTTCAATTAATGAATGAACGAGCGGAGCGAGTTCGAATATTTTGACATTTTGGCTTAAGTGCTGTGATGCTGTGTGAGGCTGATCGTAATAAAAGACAATAAAAGTAACTGAAATTATTATATAAGAAATCGGATCGCGCACGGTTATGGTTCTTAAAGCTGGGGTGATTTGTAAAATGAAATTTCGGTTTTGAAAGATTGAGGGATAGTAAACAAAAAACGAGGTATCATAGAAAATTTTGACATTTCGGTACAACTTGTGTCACGTAAGATGAGTCTTGGCGGATCAAGTGGTTCGACTTGCGCAGTAGACGATTTGTGGGTTACATTGGCGGTATGCGTGGCGGGAGGGGAGCGGACGGGCCGCTTACGTGCGAGGCAAGCAGTTTGCGGGGTGAGGGACGACGGGCCCGCATGCGCGTCGGCTGTCTGACGCCCTCCGCATCCCGCACATAACCCCGCTGTGGTCCACTAGTACTACCGAGTGCAAAAGTTGATAGTTGTTTTGTTCTCCTTTGTTTTCATTGTTTATTACCACAGTAAAATATGCCTCGAAGTAAAACTTTAAACCGACAATGTAGAAAACTTGTGTACGACGTATAGATTTTATACACGGCGTCGACAATTTCAAACAGGTACAAAAACGTACAGCGGCCGCAACTAAAACGTCGCTAATTACGGCGAAGAGAATTGTGTATGTTACCTGCGCGAAATCCTCTCTACTGCCATCTAACAGGCCTCATCTTTCGTGACACGGATAATACTAAAAATCTGAAGAGTGATTGAGAAAATGAATAAAATAATTGAGCGAGCGCAGCGAGCTTGGAATTTTTGGCTTTTTGAGTCATAAAAACGTGGGCGGATGTGAATCAGAGTCGGGGCTCAGGGGGGGATAATTGCACCCATTGCCCCTGGATCCGCGCCTGCCTGGACGCCACTCTCGGTTACAAATTTTTCAACACAAAACAAATAAGTCCAATCACCAGGGATTTATCATGTATTGTATAGTTTAGGAGTTCATATATCTAGCCATCATTTGAGCTAAAATTTACACCACCTTCCACTACAACCGCGATTCAAGAGGAAGGTTTATTAGCAAGAAAACAGGGTCGGAAGGGGTAGGTGTATGTAGGGGTAGCACGCTACGCGAACGAAGTCGCGCCGGGTCCACTTGTACAAAGTCGCTTCTCGCTGTCTGTCCCTTTGTATATACGTACACCTTTTTAATTACGCAACAAATTCCAACAATACATAGAGTGTTTATAAGCAACAAAAAAGGATAGGTAGGGTAAAGTTTAGGACGCTACGTATTAAAATGCATCATTTCTGACCGCGAATCGAACCCGGGACCTCTGCGTGGCAGACCTACACAACCGACTCAACTACTCAGGTCGTAAAA
This sequence comes from Blastobasis lacticolella, assembly GCA_905147135.1. Taxonomy (NCBI): domain Eukaryota; kingdom Metazoa; phylum Arthropoda; class Insecta; order Lepidoptera; family Blastobasidae; genus Blastobasis; species Blastobasis lacticolella. The sequence goes on from LR990061.1 coordinate 15,040,227, forward strand.
TGAAAATGAAATGAAATTTTTATTGAATATGGAGTCGATAGAAATATTGAAATATTGAAGATTGAAATATTTTTAACCCGTACCTATTATACTAGTATCTATAACAGTTTCGTAACATACATCTCTCCCTTTCCCACATCGGCCATAAGAAAGGGACGCAAACTCTTGTCGCAGATCGATGTCAAGAACATATTAAAATGCCTGAAAACGAAAATCGAACAAAAGCAGAGAACATAACAAATTCAATGCCGACTCACCTGGGTGTCATTGGTGACGTAATCAGGATGCACTTCGAGGTAGCTCTGCGGGAGAACCACCAGGGGCAGACTTTCCAGTATCCGCTGAAGCCGAGGATACAACACTCCACTCAGCGGCGGGGCGTCAGGGTTGTTGAAGACTACGATAGCCGCCTGCTCTCCATACAGCTTCACCAGCTCATCCTGACCAATCGGCACCAATGCGGGTCGCATATATTTTTCTAATGAACGGGGTCCAAAAAACAGAAAAGGCCCTTCCAAATTGGCCGAGCCAAATGATACAACTAAACAGCACAGGAACGCAACAACGAACATTTTGAAAGAATTGACTTGTACGAACTAAACGTGGTTGGTAACTGAAAGGAAAATGGGAGAGTCGGGGCCTGGAATCGATATTTATAAGGGGCGAGTGGGGTCGCGCATGCGTCGTTGGATCCTCTGTCTCCCCAAAGATGGCGGATCGGCTGAAAGTAAAGGGTTCCGTTAGCAATATTAATACTTAGATACTTTACGTAATAAGTCTGTTCTTTTTTCGTTCAAGACTATCGTGCCGTAGGGGCCGGGTCGCCCCTTTCTCTCAGATATGGTTCAATTGGACGATACCTTCCTAATACTCGTGAATGGGTGCTGCCTTGGACTGGCTTAAACTTGCTGTAATAATGAGCTCCCAGCAACAGTGTTTCCTTTAGACAATGACATGGGATCGTTCAAGAGGTACATTAGAGGTCTCTTCAGAGGCGGGCAACGCATTGGTGACTCCCCTGGTGTTGCTGATGTCCATAGGTGGCGGTGACCACTTTACATCAGGTGGCCCGCATGCCTGTTTGTCTGTCGGATAACATAAAAAAAGTTTTAATTGGTGTTTCTTAAGTGTAATATACCTATACATTATGTCGGGTGCAGTCCGGCTCTGCTTGGCATTGTCGGTCACTGACCGGCTCTGTCTGGTACCTATTGTCGGACACGGTCCGGCCGTTGTCGGCAGGAGCTGGGTTTGCTTTTCTGGACCTATTTATAGATTTTCCCGATCTATTGATCTCTTTGTATAAAGAGAACTACCAAGAATAAACCAGCCGTTCTCAGCAGCTTTCACATGCGCGCAGTTCGGCTCTCCGTTTCCCGAGTTAAAAAGTATAGCCCTAGAGAACCTAACTCAGTGGCAATGTAGCATTAGTGAAAGAATTTTTAAAATCGATCCAATTGTGTTTGAATTTATTCTTTACAAAGAAAATAATACAAATATTTTCTCTTCTTGTAGATACATACATTAGTAGGTATAGAAGTATAGATAAATAATGCTTGCATAGTTACTCACTTTTTATTTACACAAATATGATGGTTACTTAGGTACCTAATATATTTTTGTCACATGTTTATTTGCAGTTGTACAGATTGATAGATAATATTGATATATAACATTTAGAAATATTGAAGTAAAAATAAACTAATAATATAATATAACTATCACCAAAATTAAAATCATACACAACACGTAAACACACTTTGAACCACTGAAACTTATCATCCCAACCTAACAAAAAAGTTATTCAAAAGGCAAAATATGTTCATTACCCTGACAATTCTGTGATTTATGACCATTTAAACTGCGCAGCATACATTAACCGGTCAAAGGTAGGTAAGTTCGTGACCTCTATGTTCAGTCAGCAATGTACGTCGATGCGAAGGTCACCTGTTGCTCACAGAATAAGGTCAGATCGATAGCGGTACAGGAATATCAAGGACGCCATTTTGCCGCATTTTTATAGGTTAAACCACTCTTTATGCTTATCGAAAACAATATAATTATGGAATGCCGCCAGCATTTTGGGCACGTTGCCTAATGGTAGCTGTTTATTAGATTAGTTTTGTTTTGTTTTAGTTAGTAAATAGGTGTATGTAGTGGTAGGTATATGTATGATATATTTGTAATGTAACTGTAAATATTTTGATAAAAAAATATACTTGGACAATTCATTTTCTTTAGTTAGTTAAATTTTCATTATTGTTTAGTTTTTGTGGTGTTCTGGTTTAGATAAAGCGTAAACATTTAAGGGTTTAAGTATATGTTGGGACCTTCGCTCCATAGGAATCTATAATTCAAACAAAATCATTAGGTAAAGTAAAGTGTAAAAAAAAGTAAAGTAAAGTACTTTCCAATGTTACATTGGAAAGTACTTTTACAAGATTTAAGTAATAAATATTTTTTAACCCAGTTTCTTCAGTAGAGTCTAAAGCTTTTATGTAGGTACTTACCTAAAACGGCGATGAAAATTTTTTTATCGTGCATCGTTCGTTCGGCCTTTTAAAAACATTATGTGTAGTGAGTGTACTACTACACCATGAACATTTTCATTAAGCGCGGATCGCTTTATTTCTCTTTCAAGTTTCTATCAACACTACGTCTGACTGAACTGACGTCGTCATCGTCGCCACCCTCTACCAGCTAAAATGGAATATTTGAAAGAAGAGTTTAAACTACGTACTAATAATCCATTAATTTCTCCACAACAACGTACACATAATTTGGTATGCAACTAGGTTATGTCATCAGAACATGTTAGATACGTATACATATTTATGGGGATTGGTGCCCAAGAGACACCTGTGCTACAGATTACCAGGTCTCCACCCCAGAGCAAAGATATGTTGTTACATAATATGTTTATAAAAAAGCCTTCATCTACGTAAGATGTACAGGTACGCTAGTAAGCTACATTTTATGACAGTCAATCATGGAATCCTACAGGTCTTCGCCCGTTTTTACTTATTTTCCGAAAAGAATTCCATGAATAGAGTCTAATCGATACCTACCTAGCAATACTTTACGGATCTCTATAATTTATGTCTGATGCCCAAAAGAGAGACCGTCCAGGGGGCTCCTCCAGAGATCTCCACGGCGGCCGGTCCTGTGCCTTCCGCATCCAGCTGGTATCTGCGATCTTTACCAGGTCGTCGGTCCACCTTTTCTTTATCAATCTTAATTTTCTTTGTCCATGACATAGTATAATGTAATGAGTAAATATTGCTAGTAATAGTTAAATTATTAAGAATTAAACATTTTAAGCTCGGCGTCAATGTAAGAAAAATTAGAAACTAAATGTTCAATATTTTTCGCAAAAATAAAAATGTTCAAACGCACAAACTTAACAGACCCAGTGACGGTGTCACTCACAAAAGACTCTAAAGAAAGAAAGAAAGAAAAACTATTTGAATTTTAATTTAGAGGATAAGCAATATCAGAGATAACACACGAACATACCCGCAACAGTACACTAAAAACCTTTTCCTCGCCTGATTTGACTGGACAGATCTCTCTGACCTTGCGTACGAAATTTGCATATTTAATGGGTTCGGCCATTCCCATATATTTCGTGTTGAATCCTACCCGGGGAGGACGCTGCAGTATTGATTTATTGCATCCCGAGGTGCAGTTATTTATAGCCTCGCCCGGGCAAGCCTTCATCCTTTGTCCTTTAAAGTAAGATATCATCATCAGTTAGCGGATAAAAAGTATAAGAAGATTGACGAGGCTCCTCTGAGATTGTTTGGTCACGTGTTACGTAAACGGTAGGCCTCAGGGATACGTGGGAAATGGGCTTCTTTCTTTTTTTTTCATGTTATACGACAGACAAACAGGCCAGCGGGCTAATTGATGGAAAATTGTTACCTCTGTGACCATTCTGTGGTGTGTGCATGCATAGCAATCAAGACAGAAGCACACCTCCACACTTACACTAAGTTACAGATACACACATATACACTATAAGAACGTGGAAAATATTTTTATAGAAAATTCATTTCTCATTGCATACATCATATTCAATCAAGCAATTAATGGCCTCGCCCGGATCTGATGTCCGGTAGGGCTGCATCGATTGGCTGCACCGCGCATGCACCTGGGACGAAGGGCACAGGCTGGTATTTAGGTTATGAATTTATCCCTTAAGAATTTTCTTTTTACAATTGACTAGCCGTACCTAAAGAAAGACTCTCATCGCGCGTAGCTTGGATCTCTGTAATCATTCGACTTTCCCGTAGCATTCTAGTATTTTTTTGGAATCAAAAGTATACTATGCCACTCTAGAATAGTGTAGCTTCATGATAGTGAAATAATTATTGAAATCGGTTTAGTAGTTACGGAGATCATCCCCAACATTCAATCTTAAAAACACACACCATTTGGTGTAGATAGATTTTGTTAAGCAGGTATTTGTCTGACGTTACACCAATATACGAAACACCCAAAGACTTTTATATACTAACACCTCAAGGTTCAGATCTTTTGATGACCGCAATACTGATATCGTCTACCTACCGGTTGCACGTTTCCTCGTACAGATTAAGGAAAATCTGTTAGGACTGGAGGTGAATACCAAATTAAAACTTACAACGATAGTCGTTACTAATATTTAGGTACAGTAGACTACTAGACAGACTAGATAATGGCCAAACTTACCACATATAAAAGAAGTCTAGATGTGTAGCAAGCTAAGTCGCAGTTGTAAGCGATTGAGTTAACATGAAGACACAGATATTTTTATACATTATAGGACCTAGATAATAATCCCTGCAGCCAGCCCTTGCCGTCTGCATAATCGATCAATACATCAGCTAGGTTATTAATAACCCCAGCCCCGGAAAGACCTGGGAATCCTAGATCCTTTGTCTAAAAAATTTGAAGATAACGGAATTCAGTCTTGCTTACCCTAATGCATAAGGTTCAATATTTGTCTTTCTAAATAGAATAACTGAATTTTGAATTTTACCGGTTTAGAACTTTGGTATAAAACAACAACAACAGTGAAATTTTCTTAACCTAATGACAGGGCACGAGGGCCCGGGGTCCGCTTTAACAGATAATTACAGTGGAACGACCGCCACCTGACCTCTGAGACCCTGTTACCAAGGAAACCTGACCAGATTGGATCATGGTTACACATTCAGTGGCCTGAATGTGCAGGTTTCATCAAGAAATAAAACAAAGAAAAAGTACTTAGAATCAGTGAAACTAGCTTTGTTGAAAAGATAATTTTATGGCATTTATCATTGAATATGATTTAGCTCATGTGACCGTCGTGTGTATAATAACTTATTCATTCGACCAAAAGTGAGCTAAAAAAGTGTGCGTGCATGTTTGTGCGTGTGCGTGTGCATGTGCGTGTGCGTTGCGTGTGCGTATGCGTGCGTGCCTACGTGCTGCGTGCGTGCGTGCGAGCGTATGTGCGTGTGTGAGGGTGTGTGTGAACAATGTTTGTGCAAATCTTTCCGGGCCGTTTACTCGAAAACAATATGATGTTGGTTAACACACGAATGCTTTACAACGTCCATATTTCGTGTTGAATCCTACCCGGGGAGGACGCTGCAGTATTGATTTATTGCATCTGGAGGTGCAGTTATTTATAGCCTCGCCCGGGCAAGCCTTCGCCCTTTGTCCTTTAAAGTAAGATATCATCATCAGTTAGCGGATGAAAAGTATGAGAAGATTGAGGAGGCTCCTCTGAGATTGTTTGGTCACGTGTTACGTAAGCGGTAGGCCTCAGGGATACGTGTGAAATGAGCTTCTTTCTTTCTTTTCATATTGTACGACAGACAAACAGGCCAGCGGGCTACTTGATGGAAAATTGTTACCTCTGTGACCACTGTGTGATGTGTGGTGAGAAATCTGCCGGTATCAAGAGACTCCACAGGGGGCGTAAGTAGCCATGTATTCAGTGAGTCTAGCTGAGTATATCTAGTAGTATGAGACATTCTTTGTCAAGATTTCACGAGGATATAACCTAACCGATTGAAACACGTCGGAAAGCCGCCGACAAAGTTCACTCAAATATTAACTAAACTATGGAGCCGATTTCAATGAAAGAATGCCACGAACCATCTCGATTAAACAGACTTATAAATGAAGAAATCGCATAGCAATCAAGACAGAAGCACACCTCCACACATACACTGAGCTACAGTTACACACTAGAGGGACGTGGAAGATATTCTTATCACGAAAATAAAAAAAAACATTTATAAATACATGCATAATATTCAATTAATGGCCTCGCCCAGATCGGCTGTCTGGTAGGGCTGCATCGATTGACTGCACCGCGCATGCACCGGGGATGAAGGGCACAGGCTGGTATTTAGGTCCTGAATTCTTCACTTTTGAATTTTCTTTTTACTATCGACAAGCCGTATCCCAAGGCTTTCATCGCGTGCAGTTTGGATCTCAGTAATCATTCGAATATTCCGCTGAATTTTAGTATTTTTTGGGAACTACAAGTACACTGTGTCACTCTAGAATAGTGAAGCTTCCTGATAGTAAAAGCATTATTGAAATCGGTTCAGTAGTTACAGAAATTATCCCCAACATCCAAACTTAAAAACACACTATTTGGTGTAGATAGGTTTTGTTAGGCAGATATTTGTCTGCTGTCACACCAATATACGAAACACCCAAAGACTCCTAACTTTGTTGTGTTAGTACATAGATTGTCCACCCTATGTACTAACACCTCAAGGTTCAGATCTCTCGATGACCGCAATACCGAATAATCTAGGGGGTATATCTACCGGTTGCACAGATTAAGGAAAATCTGTTAGGGCAGTTTGTGCATACCAAAATAATACTTACATAGATAGTCGTAACTAATACTCAGGTACAGTAAACTATTAGACAGACTAGATAATGGCAAAACCCTCCACATGTAGGAGCAAGCTATGTCGCAGTTGTAAGCGATTGAGTTAACACGAAGACAGATATTTTTATACATTATACGGCCTAGGCAATAATCCCTGCAGCCAGCCCTTGCATAACCGATCAATTCATCAGCTAGGTTCGGAAACGCCCTGGGAATCCTAGATGCTATGTCTGAAAAATTAGGAGATAACGGAATTCAGTCTTGCTTACCCTAATGCAAAATGTTCAATATTTGTCTATATAGGATTCACTGGCTCAGTTTTAAATTTTGCCAGTCAAAAAAATATTCTTAGCCTAATGACAGTCTTCTTCTAGAACAGAAATACATTGAGAAAATTATGGTTTGGTCACATGCTACGTGAACGGTAAGCCCCAGGTATACGTGGGAAATATGGGCCTAAACCTTGCTGTATCAAGAGGCTCCGGAAAAACCCAAGTAGCGATGTATTAATCGCTGAGTCGGATACAAGAGCCAACGGATTCCGACGCGAGGATGTACAAAGCCGGGCGAAGTGAAGCAGACAGAGCAGGAAAGCGAACTCTTGCAGAAGCCGGGATTGACCGCTCCGATGATGATGATGGTGAAGTAAGACAGCTTGAGGACAGGCTTCGGAATGAAGTTACTACAAGAGAACGAAAGTTGTCGGTATAGCTCAAAGAATTGGCAAACTGAAGTGGCAGTGGGCTGATAACATTGGTCGTCGAACCGATAGCCCATTGGGCTAGGGCTTTTGTCGTCTGGAAGTCTTGATTACCTAGTATGAGACGTTCTGTGTCAAGATGTGACGACGATAAACATCGACAGAAAAACATCGGAATACCCCCGACCAAGTTTTCATTTAGGAACTCAAATATTAACAAAACTATGGGACGGATTTGAACGAAACACGTCAATCAACCATCTCGAATAATCTGGCTTTTAGTAAAGAAAACCACATAAAAACCGCACACCTTCACACATACACTGAGCTACAGAGAATATTCTAGAGCCCGCCCGGATCTGCCGGTAGGGCTGCATTGATTGACTGCATCGCGCATGCACCGGAGACGAAGGGCACGTATTAAGATCCTGAATTCTTCTCTTTTGAATTTTATCTTTATATGAACAAGCCGTACCCCATAACTTTCATGGCGCGCAGTTTCGATCTTTGTAATCATTCACCTGTCCCGAGCATTACACTATGCTACTCTGGAATAGTATAGCTTCTTGGTGGGGAAAAAGGTTCAGTAGTTTCGAAGATTACTCCCAAATCCAAACTTAGAAACACACCATTTTTCCTCTTTAAAATTTTAGTATATATAAGTTTTATTATGTAGGTATTTGGTTGCCATCACACCAATATACGAAACACCACTATGTTCTGATCTATCAATGACCGCAATACCGAATAATCTAAAAGGGTATAACTACCGGTTACACTTTTTCTTGTACAAATTAAGAAAAATCTGCACGAGAATGCCGTTAGGGCTAGTGGTGCATACTAAACGAATACTTACGTAGATAGTCGTGACTAATACTCAGGTACAGTACATAGTCGTAGTTGGGCAGCAAGCAGACTAGATAATGGCAAAACTCTCCACATGTATGGAGCAAGCTAAGTCGCAGTCGTAAGCAAGTGATTAACCAAAAAGAGTCACCGATCAGCCTCGACAACAATCCCTGCAGCCAGCCCTTGACGTCTGCATAACCGATCAATACATCAGCTAGGTTATTAATACGCCCAGCCCCGGAAATCTCTAGGAAATCTAGATGGTATGTCAGAAAAATTAGGAATTAAAGGGCTTGTCTTATTTGGACTAGGTTCTAAAACGATCAATATTTGACTAACAGAATTCACTTAATTTTGAATTATGCTGGTTAAGATCATTGGTTAAAAACAACAACAACAGTTAAATTTTCTTAATCTAATGACAGGGCACGAGGGCCCGGGGTCCGCTTTGACAGATAATTACAGTGGAATGACTGCCATTTGACCTCCGAGACCCTGTTACCATGGGAACCTGACCAGATTGGATCATGGTTACACATTCAGTCGCCTGAATGTACAAAGAAACAGTATTTAGTATCAGTGAAACTAGCTTTATTGAAAAGATAATTTTATGGCATTTATCTTTGAATATTATTTAGGTCATGTGGCCAATTTGACCAAAAGTGAGCTAAGAAAAGTGTGCGAGTATGGTGTGCTTGCGAAGTGGAGCAGAAAGAGCAGGAAAGTGGACTCTCGCAAAAGCCGGGATTGGCCTCTCCGATGACGATGATGAAGTAAGACAGCCCGAGGACATGCTCCGAAATAAAGTTACTACCCAGAGAACAAAAGTAATCGATATAGCTCAGAGAACTGGCCAGCTGAGATGGCAGTGGGAAGGTAACATCTGTCGTAGAACCGGTAGCCCTTTGTCAAGATTTGACGCCGGAAAACCCCCGACCATATAACTTAAATATTAACTAAACTACGGAATGGAACAAAACCATGAACCATCTCGATTAAACAGGAACTTTTCGATCTGGTGCCCACAGCTCAATTTCCTTTGGACTATGACATGGGATTGTTCAAGAGGTATATTAGAGGTCTCTTCAGAGGCGGGCAACGCATCAGTGACTCCCCTGGTGTTGCTGATGTCCATAGGCGGCGGTGACCACTTTCCATCAGGTGGCCCGCTTGCCAGTTTGTCTACCGTATAACAAAAAAAAAAAAAAACAGCCTTTGAAATAAAGAAACCGCATTGAAATCGGTCTATCCGTTCGGGAGCTGTGTTGCCCCAGACAGACGCACTAATATTCAATTAATGACCTCGCCCGGATCTCCCGGGATGAAGGGTACGTATTTAGATCCAAAAAATTTCACTTTTGAATTTTCTTTGTACAATTGACAAGCCGTACCCCAAGGCTTACATCGCGCGCAGTTTGGATCTCTGTAATCATTCTACTATTCCGTGGAATTCTATTTATTTTACCGGATTCAAAAGTAGACTTTGGCATTTTGAGATTGTGTAGCTTTGTGATAAAAGATTCCTTGTACGAATCGGTTCAATAGTTTCGAAGATAACCTCCAACATGCAAACTTAAAAACACACGTTTTTCCGATTTAAAATATTGGTATAGATAGGCGTTGATAAGCAGGACTACCATCACACCAATACATGGAACACCTCAATGTTCAGATATTTCGATGACCGCAATACCGAATAATCTAGTGGGGTCTATCTACCTGTTGCTCTTTTCCTTGTACAGATTAAGGAAAATCTACACGAGATGCTGTTAGGGCTAGTGGTGCATACTAAACGAATACTTACATAGATAGTCGTGCCTTATAGTTAGGTACAGTACATAGTCGTAGTTGGGCAGCAAGCAGACTAGATAATGGCAAAACTTTCCACAAGTATGGAGCAAACTAAGTCGCAGTTGTAAGTGATTCAGTAAACATGAAGACACCGAAATTTTTATACATTTTAGCAAGCAGCTCAGAGTAGATTATGGCAAAACTCTCCGCAAGTATGGATGAAGCTAAGTCGCTGTCGTAAGCAAATTATTTAACATAAAGACTCACATTTATATTTATCTGCAGAGACAATCCCTGCAGCCTGCCCTTGATGTCTGCATATCCGATCAATACGTCAGCTAGGTTATTAATAGGCCCAGCCCGGGGAAGAGCTGGGAATCCTAGATTCTTTGTCTGATAAATTAGGAGATAACGGGCTTCAGTCTTGCTTAACCTAGTTCTAAAGGTTCAATATTAGTCAAATAGGATTCACTGGTTCAGTTTTGAATTTTGCCGGTCAATGTTGCCATCGACAGGCCTAACACCTTGGAGCTAAATTGGTCGCGAACTGTGCGGTTCCAAAGGAACTTTCTCCCACATACACTATGGTTGTTTAATGAACTACCTGGAGAGGTTATCCCTGGCGAGTACAACATGGAGTTCTTTGAGAAAGGGGTTAAAAGATTTTTACGGGGTCGGCAACGCGAGGGTGATACCCCTGGTATTGCAAACGTCCATAGGCTGCGGTGACTGCTTACCATCAAGCAGGCCGCAAGCTTGTTTGCCACCTTAGGGATATAAAAAAAAGGGTTTTCAATTAAACAAATCCCAGAAAAATCTCGATAAAAGTTCCTTTTAAATAAAGAAATCGGAATTAAATCAAGAGAGACGCACACCTCAACACATACACAGGGCTACAGATACACACTATAAGGATGTAGAAGATATTTTTATCATTAAAAAAGAAAATTCCTTTCTATTTACATACATAATACTCAATTAATGAGCTATCCCGGATCTGCTGTCTGGTAGAGCTGCATCGATTGACTGCACCGCGCATGTACCGGGGACGAAGAGCACAGGCTGGCATTTAGGTCCTGAATTTTTCACTTTTAAAATTTATTTATACATCGACAAACTTCCATCGCACGTAGCTTGGATCTCAGTAATCATTCGCCTTTCCAGGGGAATTCTATCATTTTTCCGAAATCAAGAGTACACTATGCAATACTGGATGAACGAAACACGAGAAACCTCAATGTTCAGATCTTTCGATGACCGCAACACCGAATAATCTAGAAGGGTCTATCTGTCGATTGCACTTTTCCTTGTACAGATTAAGGGAAATCTGCACGAGGATGCTGTTGGTGCATACTAAACTAATACTTACACAGATAGATTTTGTGTGCACTACCTATCAATAGCAAAAATACCTTTTTTTTCCATTTCAGACTAGATAATGGCAAAACTCTCCACAAGTATGGAGCAAGCTTAGTCGCAATTCATTTAACGTAAAGACTCACATTTATATTTATACATTTTAGGGCCTAGATAACAATTCCTGCAGCCGGCCCTTGACGTCTGCATAACCGATCAATACGTCAGCTAGGTTATAAATAGGCCCAGCCCGGGCAAGCCCTGGGAATCCTAGATGCTTTGTCTAGAAATTTAGGAGATAAAGGGCTTTTGTTTACCCTAGTCCAAAAGGTTCATTATTTGTCTAAGTGTTATTCACTGGCTCTTTTTGATATAATAAAATCTTTATTTGTATTTTAACCTAATGGCAGTCTTCTTCTATTCTACACATTCTATAAATTAAAATCGCTTTCTGCGTCTGTCTGTCTGGATACGCGAAAATGAGGACCGGTCCAAGCAGCACGCCTTGGGTAACGCCTGTGTCAACAGTCGATCCGGTGATAATGACTATGCCAGAAGCTTATGATCATCATGAATAACGGCGTTAACAGCCCATCGTGTAGTGTTTGTAACCAGCTGAGCCAAGCCTTTGACGCCGTCTCACTTGGTGCTTAAAACTTTACTTAGGTACTTAAAAATTACAGGCATGAAGAAATTTCATCTTAATCCTCACAGTGATAACGCATCTGCGGTTCTACTTTCTGTTACCTGCAACCTAAAGATGTTATGAGTGACTGTTACCGCTTAATATCAGATGGATTTTCTGCTCGTTTGTCACTGTGTAGTATAGAAAAATTACTGTCAATAATTATCAATATATTAGTGACGTTAATGGGACTACAGAATAGAATAGGGATGTGAATTGAGTAAGAAGCAAGATATTTTTATCAGAAAAAATATAGAAATTTCATTTCCAATTAATAACTAATATTCAATTAATAACCTCGCCCGGATCTACAGGTAGGGCTGCATCGATTGACTGCATCGCGCATGCACCCGGGACGAAGGGCACGTATTTAGGTGAGGAATTCTTGACTATTAAATATTTTTTTTACAAATGACTAGCCGTACCCCAAGGCTTTTATCGCGCCAAGCTTGGATTTCTATAATCATTCGCCTATCCCGGGGAATTATATAATTTTTCCAGAATCAGAAGTACGCTATGCTACTCTGGTATAGAGGAGCTTCCTGTAACTCTTTCAAGTTATTAAAATAAGTTCAGTCGTTTCGGAAATCACCCTCAACATCCAAATTTAAAACACAAACTTTTCCTCTTTAACGTGTTTGTACAAATAGGTGTTGTTAAGCAGGCATTTGCCTGCCATCGCACCAATATACGAAACACCTCGATGTTCAGATCTTACGATGACCGCAATACCGAATAATCGAGAGGGGTCTATCTACCGGTTGCGCTTTTCCTTGTACAAATTAAGGGAAATCTGCACGAGGATGCTATTAGGGCTGGTGGTGCATAGTAAACTAATACTTACATAGATAGTCGTGACAAATACTCAGGTACAGTACATAGTCGTAGTTGGGCAGCAAGCAGACTAGATAATGACAAAACTCTCCACATGTATGGAGCAAGCTAAGTCGCAGTTGTAAGCGATTGAGTAAACATGAAGCCACCGATATTTTTATACATTTTAGGGCCTAGATAACAATTCCTGCAGCCGGCCCTTGACGTCTGCATAACCGATCAATACGTCAGCTAGGTTATAAATAGGCCCAGCCCGGGCAAGCCCTGGGAATCCTAGATGCTTTGTCTAGAAATTTAGGAGATAAAGGGCTTTAGTTTTGTTTACCCTAGTCCAATAGGTTCATTATTTGTCTGAGTGTTATTCACTGGCTCTTTTTTATATTATAAAATCTTTATGTGTATTTTAACCTAATGACAGTCTTCTTCGATTCTATACATTCTATAAATTAAAATCGCTTTCCGCTTCCGTCGGTCTGAATGCCCGAAAGTTAGAACCGCTCCAAGCTGCACTCCTTGGGTGCATGTCAACAGTACGGCGTATGTCTACAGTCGACTACGATGATCTGTTATGATTATGACGCTTATGATCATAATGAATAATGTATTTAACAGCCCATCGTGTAGCCAGGGATGTTAGATGCCAAGTCAGAAATTATGGCACAGACCTGTCAAAATTCTGGTACTTTAGAAAAAATTATGGTACGCAGTGTTACCAGCAGTAGTCTCCCTAAAATAGTACGAAAATGGCTAAAAAGGTACGCTACTTTTTCTATTTTGGGGGGGGGGTGTCAGTGACAATAAATATGTAAAAATCAACCCTTTCTTCAAGTCAAGAAAGCTCTCCTTGTCTATTTTGCGTTGTCATAAGGCGCCGTGAACGGAGCGGGCGAGATAAAGTCATATAGCTGGATTTATGTAAAATTATGGTACTTTTACGTACCATAATGGAAGTACGATGGTACATGGTACGAACACCTGGAAAATGGTACGTGTACCATTATTTTGGTACGTATAACATCCCTGCGTGTAGCGTTTGCAACCAGCTTAGCTAAGCCCATGACCACCGTCTCACTTGGTACTATATCTACTTCACAATTACTGACAATTTATTATAAATTGAGTAGTGGAGTTAACGGGACCATAGAGATATGAGCAATAGTAAGGAGGAAGATATTTTTATCGGAAAAAAGATATAAACTTAATTTCCAAGTAATAACCCATCATCATTTCATAATTATCTTGGCGTTAAGGTCCCGGTTGTGCTCTCCACACGAGGGCTCGGGGTCCGCCTTGACCATGATACAAAATTTGGAAGATCAGATAATGACAGTGGAGTAACTGCCATCTGACCTCCGTGACCCTGCTACCAGGGGAACCTAACTAGATTGGATCATGGTTACATATTCAGTCGCCTCAATGTGCAGGTTTCATCTTGATGTTTTCCTTCACTGTGAGAACATCGGTTAGTAATGAACTAATGTACCTACATAACTCAAAAAAGAGTCATTAGTACATGGCCGTAGCGGAATTCGAACGCTCGCTTACGACTCGGATACCCTAACCACTCGGCCACCGACGCTCCAATTAATAACTAATATTCATTTAATGAGCTATCCCGGATCTGCCGGTAGGGCTGCATCGATTGACTGCATCGCGCATGCACCCGGGACGAAGGGCACGTATTTAGGTCCAGAATTCATCACTTTTTAATTTTCATTTTAAATCGACAAGTCCCAGTCTAAAAGGTTTAATATTGGGCTAAATATGATTGACAGGCTCAGTTATGAATTTTGCCAGCTAAGACCTTTGGTTAAAACCAACATCAATAGTGAAATTTTCAGTTTTCTTCTATTCTATGCATTGTATAAATTAGTCGCTTTCCGCGTTAGTCTGTCTGTCTGTTTGTATTTCCGCTAACGCGGATTGTGATGCAGTTTTTATGTACCTATATTGCATGCACAGTATGTTTACATAGTAAAGAAAAGCGACGGGGCGGGTCGCTTGTCATTTATAAAGAAATCATCCTAAACCAATAATAAAATTCCTAAATCCATCCTGCCCCTTCGTGCATGCGCGTTGCAGCCAATCAATGCAGCTCTGTCTGTAGAACCGGATATTAGGTTATGATCTGTCTATACTGACTTGACTTATTTGGTGAACAAACAGTACCTAAAATCACGACTTACCGTATCAGTCACACTACTTGAATTACGTAAGAAACACATACAATGTGAATTTCAACGAATACTGCTGTTTCGTTGAAATTATCCATTTAAATACATAATTTCCATAACCAAATAAGACAAGTCAGTCTGGGCAGATTTTAGGTAAATATTAAGTATACGAAGTCAAAATCAAACCTGTTTACACAAAACATAAAAATAATCAACTAGGTATCAATAACCTGGTTGTGCTCCCGAGCGCGAAAGCCCTTGGCCCATCTTGACCACGATCCAGGATTTGGAAGATCAGATAATTACAGTAGAGCGACTACCATCTGACCAACGTGACCCTGCTACCCGGGGAACTGACCAAATTAAATCATGGTTACACATTCAGTCGCCTGAATGTGTAGGTAACATCACGCTGTTTTCCCTCACCGTAAGAGCATCGGTTAGTAATCAACTAATATACCTACATAACTCAGAAAAGAGTCATTAGTACATGGCCGTAGCGGAATTCGAACCCTCGCTTACGACTCGGATACCCTAACCACTCGGCCACCGACGCTCCAATTAATAACTAATATTCAATTAATGAGCTATCCCGGATCTCCCGGCTGCATTGATTGACTACATCGCGCATGCACCGGGCACGAAGGGCACAGGTTGGTACTTGGTCCTGAATTCTTTACTATTTTATTTTTATTTTATTTTATTTTATTTTATTTTATTTTATTTATTAGGAAGACCAACAGCTTTATAATACAATATTGAATTTTTTTTTACTATCGACAACTAGTCCAAAAGATTCAATACTGAATATGGCTGAATATGATTCCCTGGCTCAATTTTGAATTTTGACGCCTAAAATATTTGGTTAAAAACAACAGCAATAGTGAAATTTTCTGATTTCTTCTATTCCAATTAATATTCAATTAATGAGCTATCCCGGATCTGCCGGTAGGGCTGCATCGATCGACTGCATCGCGCATGCACCGGGGACGAAGGGCACGTATTTAGGTCCTAAATTCATCACTTTTGAATTTTCTCTTTACTGTCGGCAAGCCCTAGTCCAAAAGATTCAATATATGGCCAAATATGATTCACTGACTCAGTTTTGAATTTTAAGGGCTAAGATCTTTGGTTAAAAACAACAACTCAGCTCAACTCAACAAATGTGTTTACGGATAAGAACATTTTTACAATTGAGCAACATTTTAACAAACAAAATGACCGTATTTATGCTCAAAGCTCTAAGAAAGCTTCCCAATTAGTCGACAGAGTGCAACGTGGGCATTATCTGACTTCAGTGATGGTTTGGTGGGGTATTAGCTATGAAGGAATGACTGAGCCATACTTTTGTGAATAAGGTATCAAAACATCGGCACAAGTGTATCAAGATACCATTCTTGAGAAGGTAGTTAGGCCCCTTAACAACATCATGTTCAATAACCAAGAATGGTCCTTCCAGCAAGACTCGGCGCCGGGTCACAAAGCTCGTTCCACGCAGTCTTGGTTGGAATCGAACGTTTCCGACTTCATCAAAGCTGAAGACTGGCCGTCGTCTAGTCCCGATCTTAATCCGCTGGATTATTATTTATGGTCAGTTTTAGAGAGTACGGCTTGCTCTAAACACCACGATAATTTGGAGTCACTAAAACAATCCATACGATTGGCAGTGAAGAATTTTCCCATGGAAAGAGTGCGTGCTTCTATTGATAGCTGACCTCAACGTTTAAAGGACTGTATTGCAGCCAATGGAGACCACTTCGAATACTTAAGCTTTTTATATTTTAAATTGTTTTATATTTACGTATTAAACACATTGTAAAAGTAATAAATGTTATTTGCAATAGAAAAAAATTTTTTTTTCTTTATTACAATATATATGGCAAGACTAGGTATAACACCCAGACCCGTAACAGAAATTAAAATTCATTACTTCAATTTCTGCCCGTCCGGGTATCGAACCCGGTACCTCTCGCTTACGAGTCGGATCCTAGGCCATCGACGCTCTTCTTTAGCATACCAGTATTAATTAATTAGGCAGTAACTGGTTCCACATCAATGCCGTCCTCTGGGAGAGTCTGGTTCTGTAATGAGCTTCATTCGGGGTCGATTAATAACAAATCGAAGACATGGCTACTTTAATTGCACTATTAGTTTGGATGCTCTTGCTTTGTATTACAAGCACGGGAAGGAGAGGTCGGCCCAAGAAGCGATGGCTTGACGTCGTTAAGAATGTTATGCGTGTCAACTAGCTCAGCACCAAGGATGCCGAAGACCGAGCCAAGTGGGCCAGGAAGAGTAGAAAGGCGGACTCCGGGCCCTCGCGTACCGCGCGGGAACACAGAAGGGACATAGCGCCAAGATGATGATGATGATGATGATGATGAAAATAAAATAAATAAAATAATATGACTTTGTTTTAGATAGATAGGATTTCTCGGTTCTCAATATCTTGATTACGATTTTTCGATTTCAAATAAATCAAAACAAACACAGACATGCACAAAGGCAATACGTACTTGTAGTTTGAATTTCAAACAATACATAAATCAAGCTCTTGCCAAACTTAAACAGCTGTTTGTAGTTTAGTACTCGCTGAAGTTTGGTTGTGGAACGCCTGAACAAATACTAATAGCAACGCGTGAAGCGTTTAGAAGCGTTTAACAGTGAATATTGCTATGAAATAAAATCTCGTGGTATAGTCCAGGAAACCTTATTATGATAGATTATAGATACACATTCAGGCGCCATTAATGTTCCTGTTAGTGTTCAGCTAATGTACATAACTCAGAAAAGAGTCATTAGTACATGGCAGCACTGAGTTTGAACCCGAAACCTCGGGATACTAGTCGGACCGCTTAATCATTAGGCCACCGACGCTCTAGTAGTACCTACACCATATTAAAGCATCCCTTTCACATATTAATCACTTAGGTATTTCTTCTTTCTTGCCTACCTATAGTGCCAACAGTGACTAGAGTGAAGAGTGGCAACGCCGGGATCTACGAAAAAGAACGCAATTCGCGATTCGTTTCGGGGAAAACTGCGGGGATTATTGTTTCCTCACGTTGTTTTCCGTCAAGAGAATCTGTTAGTGTTCAACTTATGTAGGTACAACACCCAGAAAAAGTTATAATATTGACGCCATGATTATTATTTTATCCTTTATGTAAACAATTTTATTTTTGACTACTTATTTATTTATTTTACAGTTTATTGTGCACAATAAATAGTATACAAAATTGACATACAGATAAGATCACAACAGGTACAGCTTCATCATCATCACAGCCCGTTACAGTCCACTGCAAGACTTAGGGCCTCTCCGACGAAAGGCGAGGTTATTGCCATAATCTCCACGCTTGGCAGGCGGGTTGGAGATCGCAGTGTTTAAATGTAACAATGGAAAATGCTGCTGCCCATTTTCCAGACTACGGAGACTCTTGATCTTTTGCCTCGAAAACATTAGTCGCCTTGTACGACACCCACGAGTGTAAGGGGTTGGTGCTATTCTACTCTGCCGGACACCACACGGCCAAGGTACAGCTTACGTTACGTTACGAATAAGGTGCAGCTTTTTCTTCTTTAGAAATAAGGTACAGCTTATTTCTAAAGAAATATCGTCCAGTCGAGCAACCATTATTAGATACCTATCTATTAAATACACCTACCTAATATCCGGTCCGGGTCTACTGACAGGGCTGCATCGATTGGCTGCATCGCGCATGCACGGAAGGCCAGGCTGGGTTTAGGAATTTTATTACTGTCCTTTGAATACAGACCTATTACCTATAACATATCTGACCATGACATGATCTACCATCGTCCTTAAATTAAGATACTGGATCTACTCGGACTGCCTATGTGCGAAAGAACGTTTCTCGCTCGTACGATTCGGATGTGGAATGAGCTCCCAGCCACAGTAAAGTAGAGTTAAAGATAGTAAATAGAAAATTGGCCAAAATGATATCATTACTTGGAGAGAAGCTACCTCTGAAATGGTCAAATTGTCGAATGAAAACACGGACATGATCAAACGACTGATGTCTGCCAAAGAAGAGGAATGTGAGTGTGTCGCTTCGCAGCTTCAGCGCCCCGCGCCCCAGCCGCAAAACATTGTCGTCGCCCCCGAGGCGCACGCTGCGAGCACTGCGATGCTCTACGAATCCGAAAAGGTACAATACATTTGGATAGGTATATCAAATTTAATTAAGTAAATTTTAAAAAATACCTAAATCCGATTTAAAAACAATCAAGACAAAATAAGATTATTTTATTTTACTCAACAATTATGGTATAATCACAGACTGCACGTAAAACAGAGATCAATTTTAATAATGGAGGAAAAATATCATATCACTTTTTTATAAAGACGTTCCAACATTCGAGTCCACTTCAAGAATAGTCCGTAGAGTCCAGTCCACATACCTATTATGTGTTATGTGGCCTTTACTCTCTTTGTAAACTTAACTAAATAAACTGAGTCACTCATAACTAGTAGCTGAAAGATGAATTGGCGGCGGCGAAGGACAATAATCCGGGTTCATTATAGACTGCATACGGAGGGATGTCAAATAACTTTGGATGTGCGCCTGCGCCTGTAACGCCAATAGAAGAGGCATGGCTTTCAACTGAGCAGCGATGCTCTCCCCGAAAACATCAAATTCGTTATTGCTTGATGTTGAATTTGCATGATTCTGATTCTGAACATTCTCTCGAACAGCTCTAACCTTATTTTCCACATTATCTCGATATTGGAATTTTCTCTTGCGGGAAATAGTTACTTTCTCGATGGATTCTGGCTCCTGTTTAATGGGATCGTCTTGGGGGGAAACGAAAACCGGTATTTCTTGGTTGGAAGAATCATCGCCATCAGAATCCAGCCATTCCGTCTCAGTCTCCGTGTTGTTCTGCAAAAATATTTTTATTATCAATAAGAAAGTTTTGAATACCGAATGAAATCACATGATTTGGTCTTATATGTCCCACTCGTTCCTAGCGGGTACGACCAGCTGGAATAGAAGCGGCGTCACCACATAGCCGGCTTATACGCTTGTATATAAAATAAGTCTTTGCCCGCTTGCTCTACAGATATCATAAAAAAAGCTTTAAATAAATCTAGAGATTGAGAGAGAGTGTCCTAGAGGACACAGGAATGAATTTTAAACTGTGACACTTGTGTCACTAGATAGGATAGGTGCAGAAACTTGAGACTGAAGTACAAAATATTATTTGTATTTTTTCAGTAACTAGCAGATAGTAAGTTTGGTCAGATGAATGTCGGATTCGGTTCTGACTTCTGCCAAGTTCCGTTAGGTGGTCTCGGTACTTAGTGCTCTTTGTAGAATATAGATGGCGCGGCTGATGTCCGATGCGCCATCTACATTCAGCGGCAGGCAACCTCTATCAAACCGCCAACGACTACCGGCCGAGGTAAATAGCCGCATGCAGTGCCCGATTGCAAACACACTGTAAAGCTAAAGAATATTGATGCAATACAACTAAGGTCCAAATAAAAATGTTGACTTACCAAAATGCTTTGATTTTCTTTTGAAATAAGATTTTTGTCCTTCATAAATTTGTGATAAATGGCGAACCATTTCAGTTTTGGTATGTAAATATTGTCATCGCCACTTTTTTTAGATTCATTAATTTTCTTCAGCTCTTGACTGTAAGTCGATCTAATGCTTTTGATTTTCGCCTTAGCCTCGGTCAGGCCGAAATCTTCAAGGTTCATTTTCTCACAAATCTCAACAAGAGCTGCATCCTTTGCTGATTTATCTCTGTAGTTAATAGATTTAATATGGAACAAACACTCATGTTTAAGATATTCTTCAACAAATGTAAAAGTAGTGATGTCAGACCACTTCATTTTTATCAGAAAACTGGAAATAAACAAACAAAATGTCTGCCACGTGTTACTTTCGAGGAATTTGCGCTTCCAAATACCGTAAGCGACGCACACTGACCACAGACTGTACTAAACTCGCTGTCTACTGTTCGACAAGACTCTTATTGAGCGCGAGTAGGGGCGCTGGTGTCTGTCCTTTAGCTGTTTCCATGCTGAAGGTATGTTAGTTCCTTTTTACGCCGTGTTCTTTATGTTCTTTGTCGCACTGTTCGCGCACACTCGGCCAGTTAAGTGGGGAGATGGGAGGGGCGGGGCCACGTCGTGAGCACTCGGCCTCGGCTAAAAATAGATCGACCAACTGTGTATTGTTCAACTAAACTCCAACGACAACTTGTTTCTTTGTTACCTACTTGACTCGCTTTGGCGCAAACGAAGCCTGCTAGTTGTAAATTGATATTGCGAAATTTGTAGTTAACGTTGTCAACGAACAGTACCTACCTATTGTATGTGATCTAGGGCATTTGGAATGGCAAATTTCGTTATTGATAAAAAAATATAGGAAGGTAAATATAAATATAAATATAATATAAATATTTTCTGAAACACACATGAATTTGATGTGACATAAGTATGGAACTGTTATTATCAACTGCTTGTTTTCGTAAAAAAGGTAGTCATCCGAAATCAATTTTTCATGTGATGGTCGGATTTCAACCATTCGCGGGCCCGCGGGCTATAGTTTACCCATCTGAACTAGCTAGTTAAAAGTACTTACCACGGTACTTACCTAAGTTTGTTAGGAAGATTTTATCCTTATCGTTGTTTTAAACTTATCGGTGAGTCTCTATCGATCCTAAAATTGTTACCTGCTCGGTTACAGTAATTATTAATGTTTACGATATTATTTAATCATTGGCCTACTGTCCCGGTTTGTGCTCTCGCCCGCGAGAGCTCGGGGTCCGGCGTGATCATGATCCAGAATTTAGCAGATCAGATAATTTTACAGTGGAGCACCTGCCATCTGACATCCGTGACCCTGTTAAACAGGGGAACCTGACCAGATTGAATCATGGTTATATATGCTGCAGTCGCAATAATAAGTAATTTATTGTCTCCAAAAGAAAATTACAATGGACGTACATAAGTCTTCTTAATTAACTTAATTAGGCAGTGTGTACTAGCCTCCAAACGTTTTCCCACACTTAAAGCTTTCCGTGATCCGTGCCTAAAGGGCATCGGTTAGTGTTCAACTAATCATCATCATCGTCGTAGCGCTTATCCCGGCCTCTGCCAGGGTCTGCTTTCCTCCTCAATCTTCTCCACTTCGCCCGGTCTTCGGCATCCCCTTGTCGTAAGCCGGTAAGTGTTCAACTAATGTACTTAACTTAGAGAAGAGTTATTGGTACAGGCAGCCCAGGGGTTCGAATCCGGGACTCGGACACCCCGACGCTCATCGTTTGCTCGACTTTCACGATATTTACTAAATAAAACAATTATTATTAATTAATCGTGGACAAATTCACACAGCTCCATCTAGCCCCAAACTAAGCAAAGCTTGTACTATGGGTGCTAGATAACTGATATGCTACTTAAATACTTTTAAATACATACTTATTATACATAGAACACCCAGACCCGTAACAGAAATTAAAATTCATCATTTAAATTTGTGCCCGGCCGTGAATCGAACCCGGGACCTCTTGCGTGGCTGACTGGCACGTTGACCACTGAACCACTCAGGTCGTCGAAATAAATAGTTTATGTTACTTATATCAAACTAGCAACCCGCCCCGGCTTCGCACGGGGGTTCTCGGGATTCCTCTATTAAAAATACCTATTACACATATAAACGACGATTTGACGATTGAAAAAGATATGTAATGTTCTACTCAATAAATAATATTGAACTTTAAACTTTGTAACGTTCCGGAACAAATTATCTAACTTATGGTAAAAACCGCATCAAAATCCGTTGCGTGATTTAGAAGGAGTTAGCGGTAACACATACAGACAGACGTGGCATTGCAAAGCATAGCCTTGTTAAATGCTTGTTATAACCCGCGTCACGAAAGAAGAGACTTGTCAAATGTCAGTGGAGGGGATTTCGCGCAGGTAATCGTATGCAGCGCAAGTCGAACCACGTGACCCGCCAAGTCTCTTCTTACTTGATACTAGCTTTACCCTGCACGGCTATCATGTGTCCGCGACAAAGCCTGCGCCGCAAGAGAGCGTCTGTTTTCTTCTCTCAATACTAAGATGAAAGAGATGGCAGTTTTTTTGCCGCGCTTTGTCTCGCTTATCGCGCGCGAGAGCAACTCGTGCCAGCCGTACTGGTACCATGAAACTCCCAATACAAGGGAGGAAAGTGCTTTGAATTTGGAATGTTAGTATAATTCGTACAAAAATGAGGACTTTGTAAAGAGACTTTATGTGTAAATCACACCATTCTTTCTTCTATTTTCTACAAAAAGAAAAAAGAAAAAGGCACGATTGCAAAAACTGTGTCCAAAGACTGGGCAGTATGGTTGTAGGACCGTAAGCCTGTTCAAATTGTACATAATAATTATTTATTTATTTAGCCGTGTGGTGTCCGGCAGAGTAGAATAGCACCAACCCCTTACACTCGTGGGTGTCGTACAAGGCGATTAATGTTTTCGAGGCAAACGATCTAAAAGTCTCCGTAGTCTGGAAAATGGGCAGCAGCGTTTTCCATTGTTATATTTATAACACTGCGATATCCAACCCGCCTGCCAAGTGTGGAGATTATGGTAATAACCTCCCCTTTCGTGGGAGAGGCCCTAAGTCCTGCAGTGGACTGTAATGGGCTGTGATGAGGCGCAACACTCTAAAAACTTTACACGACCAGAGTCTCGTATCCTAAAATACAAGTATCTATCAATCCAAATACAATACCTACTACGTCTAGACCTCGTCCAGGTAGCCTAGGATCGCATGCGCGGACTGATCGATCATGTCTCGCGTCTAGACCCAGACAAGCTCCCCTGCATCCCCTCGTTCCCTAATGAACTGTACACTTTTTTGAACATGTTGGCTATTACGTTACTCTGTTGCTCAGTTCTCTGGTTTCAATTATTGTGAAATCCCCCAGATCAAATGATTTATTAATCATAAAGCAAATTAAATACATGTCACGTTAAAACAATGTCAAAAATACAACTGTCAACATAAACTAATTCACAATCATGCTTCGTCCAAAATGAGGGTAACTAATAAACGTCAAAGAAATGGAGGAAAAAGAAACGAGCAATATAATTATAATCTGCTGTCTGCTGTGATAAAACATCGTCAAATAAAGTTGAAAACTATTCGAATAATGTGAAATTGTATCTTTTGCGATTACGTATGATCGATTTAATCGTTTCAGTTTATTGCAATGGAACTTTGTTAGTAACAATTTCAATAAATACCAGAGACTTGTTAGCAACAGAGTTACGTAATTAGCCTACTGATGAAAATCAGCTACTACGGCACACACCATCCACGATCCATTTATGTGTCTTGATTATTACGTGATTATTTCTTGCGATATTATACGTGAAGATCATCTCAACAGAATGCGATTGCTGAACCTTCACATAACCTTCCACGCCGGTGGTAGGAGTCTATAATCAAGCTTATAATAATCATCTTGGCGTTATTGTCCCGGTTGTGCTCTCGCGCACGAGGGCCCGGGGTCCGCCTTAACCATGATCCAGGATTTGGCAAATCAGGTAATTACAATGGAGCGACTGCTATCTGACCTCCGTGGCCCTGCTACCAGGGGAACCTGGCCAGATTGGATCCTGGTTACACATTCAGTCGCCTGAATGGGCAGGTTCATCACGATGTTTTCCCTTACCGTAAGAGCATCGGTTACTATTCAACGAATGTTTAGTAATAGACTATAAACAAGCTTCATCATCACAGCCCGTAACAGTCCACTGCAGGACTTAGGGCCTCTTCCACGAAAGGGGAGGTTATTGCCATAATCTCCACGCTTGGCAGGCGGGTTGGAGATCGCAGTGTTTAAATATAACAATAGAAAATGCTGCTGCCCATTTTCCAGACTACGGAGACTCTTGATCTTTTGCCTCGAAAACATTAGTCGCCTTGTACGACACCCATGAGTGTAAGGGGTTGGTGCTATTCTACTCTGCCGGACACCACACGGCCATAAACAAGCTTAAGGCGTCAAAATCCTCTCAGCTCAAAGTTGCAAACAATCTCAGCCGCCAAAATAGCGGTTAAAAATGACCGAAAAATGGAAGTTTTAATCCGCGTCATGAAAGAAGAGACTTGTCAAATGGCAGTAGAGGGTATTTCGCGCAGATAATCGCCTACTAAGCAAGTCGAACCCTGTGACCCGCCAAGTCTCTTCTTATTTGACACTAGTTGTAAGCAACTTTTACCTTTTTTTAATAATTGAATATTACATTTCATCTTGGTTCTCACAGTGTCAACGTACCTGCATTTTGGTTAACCTAAATGCATGAAATTTAGATGTTATGGGCAACAGTTACCGCTTACCATCAGGTGGGCTGTCTGCTTGTCACTGCGTATATAGCTGAACCTACTCGTTGACCATCAATTAACTGAAAAAATTGTAGATTGATAGATAGGGTATCGTAAAAAACAAAAACGTAAAAGAGTTGAAAAATCAAACTGTGTAAGTAACAAATAATAAATTTATTTACACTAATTGTATCTTACATCAGTAGCTTAGTCGAGTATCTTACAGTATCACATGCTAATAAGTGGAACATTTATAGTAGCAACGTTCTCGCGAGGTTCAGGAACGTGATCCAGCACAGAGCGATGGATAGGCCAGTGGTGGTCGCCGATGACGGATTGGATGAGAAGAAGTAGGAGTTTTCTGGAAAGAAAAGCTAACAATTATCCGATCTGCGCGCTTTTGTCACCCCGCGCATTTGGATATCCGTAAACATTCAGCTATCCAGCGGGATCCGATTATATTTTCGGGAGCAAAAGTTACACATTTTATGGGTATGTTCCGGGTTTACTACCGCGTACCTTTATTGACGAGTAGACCGATATTTCAAAGGAAACCCGGAACATACCCTTAAAACTAACAAATATACTCATCTAATAGAGATTTAAATGTTACCATCGTCAAACCAACTTAGATAAACTATTTTTCACACAAGAATTATTGTTTATTGTTTTGTTTGTTTGTTGTAGTATTTTTCATTATTCACTCGTTAGGACTGTCTCTTAGTACTGTTGGGTCGACGAGGTTGACTAATGTCGTCCGCGGAGGTCCCTGAGATTGGTTGAATAGTCTCAGGGGTCGATTGGCACCCCTTGATGACGGATGATATGCTTCATATGCTTAGACAAATTCAGACATCTAGACCCAAAGTCAGCAAAGCTTGTGTTATGGGTGTTGGTAACTGATAAACTACTTCCTGCTTTTTTTAAATACATACTTATTATACATACTACACCCATACCCGTAACAGAAATTAAAATTCATCAATAGAATTTCTGCTCGGCCGGAAATCGAACCCGGGAGCTCTGCGTGGCGACTGGCATGTTAACCAACTGAAACTGAACAAGTCGTCAAAATCCTATTTATAAATATTATCTAACTTACTCTTCCTATCGTTGGGGTCCGTAACTCCGCACTGGCGGTAGGAGAGCGTCTTCTTCCGCTTGGTGTTCACGAAACCGGGGACGAAGATGCTGGGCGAGTCCAGCCGACCTGACGCCAGCAGCCTGGATCGGAAGACCATAGGTTATTTCAACAATTAATAACAAATCTTTGATGAACAGCAATTCTTTTTTTTTATGTCATACAGTAGGCAGGCAAGGGGGCCACCTGCTGGAAAGTGGTCACCACTGCCTATAGACATTAGCAACGTCAAGAGTATCGCCAATGCTTTGCCCACCTCTATAACACGTTGCTGTGGCAGCAAAAAGACAAATGCCCCTCCACTGCCAAAGCCACGGTTCCCCAAATCCCCACCCCATGGAACACTGGAAACCTTACTCACCGGCAGAAACACAACACTATTTAAAAGAGTATTGTTTAGCTGCGGTATTCTGTAAGGTACTTCCCCAGTTGGGCGGCTCCAATTCGAACGGGATACCCCGCTATGCCCTGCCTCTCTTAAATGGATTACTTGTTATTGAAAAAATCAAAACTTATTCGTCTTGTTTAAAATATCAATAACTACAAAATAGTTATTTACAATTAAAGCAAAATTAATTTAGAACTAGGCACCTAGAATGATAAAAAAAAAACCTTACTTAACCTTAATGTTTGATTGATAGATTGAACGTCAATGACAAACGAGCACACACTCGAAATCGTTTCGGTTTAAATCTCGGTCTCTAAATCTTGTTCTTTGTGTAAATCTCGGTCTCAGTCTAAATATCGTCTCGCCTACACATCGGTCTGGGTCTAAATCTCTGTCTCTGCCCCTAATACATGCTAGTTTTCGGCATTTATTATTATTATTATATTAGCCTGAATTATCCCACTGCTGGGCAAAGGCCTCTCCCCGATTCTTCCACTCTTCACGATCAAGTGCCAATGTCTGCCAGTCACTTTCGAAGGCCGAAGAATGTCGAAAACTGCTGCTACAAAGCACTCGCACCTGCAGGCACGCGCCGGCGTGAAGCTGCTGCATGCGCCGCGCGTCCACGCCCACTACTTACATCCCATCGACCATTGATGGCGCCCATCATCCACATGGCACCGTCTCGGTCTAAGACTCGGTCTCATTCTAAATCTCTATTGGATATTAATTTCGGTCTCTGTCTTAATCTCGGTCTCCGTTTTAATCTCACTCTCGATTTTGAATTTCGAACTCGGTCCTTTCAATTTCGATCTATCGGACTCGATCTATCAGTCTCAATCTGGACTAATCTCAATCTCAGTACCTATCACCTCCACCCCCGCTCACTTGCTGAAATTCAGCTCGAGCTGATTGACGTCGGGCGAAGTGCAGCAGCACCTGCATGCACGCGCCGGCGTGCAGCTGCTGCGTGCGCCGCGCGCACACGCCCAGTACTTACATCCCATCGACCATTGATGGCGGCGATCATCCACATGGTACCATCACGGTCTTATTCTTAATGTCGACTTCTCTTAAATCTCGGTCTCTGTCTAAATCTCAGTTGCAGTTAAAGTCTCATGCAGTCTGTTTAAATCTCACTCTCGATCTCGATCGGTCAGTCTCATTCTCGCCTCAGTCTCGTCTCAATCCCGGTCCCTATCAACTCCTCCACTCCCACTCACTTGGCGAAATCCAGTTCGAGCCGGTTGGCGTCGGGCCCGGCGAAGTGCAGCAGCACCTGCAGGCACGCGCCGGCGTGCAGCTGCCGCGTGCGCCGCGCGTCCACGCCCACCATCCACGGCGGCGCGCCCAGCACGCGGCGGACGTCCTCCAGGAACTGACCGCTATGGAGGAAGGGCTTAGGTTACAGCGCAGGTCGCAGCGGCCAAGCCACTATTCACGTGGAAATTAAAAATAAGAATATAATAAGACCACGCTAAGTCCGAATCGCATATTAAAAAGAAAATCTCTGTATGGCAACTTATGGCAAGTTTTTTATCCGTCATAGAACGTCATTCATAAAAGTCAAAAAGTTCAAAAAACAAACAATTTGATTTCTGTAAGACTATTTATTTTCGTAAGTTAAGAAAAATATGATTAAATAATGGGCAAAACTATTATTAAGGAAGTGCGGGAGATAATTTTCACCATGATTAATAATTTAGACAAAGGTTCAAGCTAATCGTGACCAAATAACTGAATGTTTACAAAAAGGACCGACAAGGACAGATTATCCCCAGATTGTTGCCATATCCACACTTTATGATTTGTACTACTGTCAGTTGATACGGACTTATCGTGGTCCTATTATAAAGACATTTATTGCCACAAATTTAAAAAATATTAATTAATTAGGTAATTAGAAGACAGTATACGAACAGATTCACGGTCCCATCAGCATGATCAAGCCAAGAATTGAATTGCGATTCTGCTGTCAAGCGTAACTGACAGACCGCAGAATCGAAACTGCGGTCAATTCTACTTTATCCAATCGGCATGAAACTGCCGCTTAAACCTTGCCTTATATGGCCAGCATGAGACGAGTGTCCTCTCATTTCTAAAATGACGCGCGTTCATTGGTCTCTTCGGGGTCGCACAAATGTTTATTTTATTTGTAAAAGTAGGCAATAATTAAGTTGTCATATTGAGTTGTCCTCTTTTGCCCGAAGGCCCCCAAGCTATATAGTCGAAATTCTTTGGTCACCACATTGACCAATAGTCTCAATAGACATTCCGATTTCCCTGGAACCAACCAACCGTCAGACCCAACTTACAGCACAAACCGCGCCGGCTTCATAATGTTGAAGTACTTCACGATGTCCTTGTCCGGCTGTATGTTTGCGCAGGCGAGCCGCTCAGCCGAGCGCTTGGCTGCGTACACTACGATGGAGCGCCCCATAGCGCTCACGGTGCCCTCTAGCGGGAAGTTGCTGTCCACGAACATTTGCCGGTCGCCGCCCACGTCTGTGGAAGATGGTCGAGCTCAGATTTTGTGTGGAGTTCTTCGAGAATGGGGTGAACAGGTTTTGCAGGGTTGGCGACACGGGAGTTATACCCCTGGTATTGCAAACGGTTTAATACTTTACCGCGAATAAAGTTATCACGACGATCATTTACGAAATAAAATAAAATTTATTGCATCGCTGTCCAACCAACCTCGATTCGCTAGGAGGTAGAGCTCGTCTAATCTAAAATGACGCGCCGCACTATCGCATTAACGCTTACAAGCAAGTTTAAAATATGGACGCAATACATATACAAATGCCGTTGTAATTGGTCATTCAGTTGCCGGTGAGACACCAACGTAGGAGCTCGCGTCGTTCATTGGCTCCCACACAGATGAAGTGTCGTTATCAATATTTGCACTCACACATCGAAATCAACTAACTAAGTAGTGGGGCGCGTTATCTTAGACTAGACGAGCTCTACAACAATGATTATCGAGCTCGTTGAGATTTTCGGGCGAATGCAGCGGGTGACACTGGATGCGGTCGAGAACAGGTACATTGGAGCTCATTGATGAGACCTATGTCCAGCAGCGGACTAGTAAAGCCTAATGATGATTATGATGATGATCACAGTAATATTATAAAGCGGTGCCCACTCACCGATAGTGCCGAGCCGCGCGGTGAGGTCGCCAACATCGCATCGCAGGGGGTTGTCTGATCCGCATTCTTGGGTGTACAGGTCGTACTGGGAACAAGGGTGCAAGTTACGCTTTTGTACTTTCTTAGTGCTAGAAGCACTTGTGTGGTCTGTAGTGACCGTGGGGTTGCGTGAAAAAAAATTCATATGACACAATCTCATCATCATCGTCTTGGCGTTAATGTCCCGGTTGTGTACTCCCGCACAAGGTCCCGAGGTCCGCCATGACCATGATTCAGGATTTAGCAGATCAGATAATTACAGTGGAGCGACTGCCATCTGACCTCCGTGGCCTCGCTACCAGGGCAACCTGACCAGATTGGATCATAGTTACACATTCAGTCGCCTGAATGTGCAGGTTTCATTACGATGACACAATCTAAAGTGGTGATTAAATATGGCTCCTCAAGCATGGTCAGCGAATATGACTCTGTATCGCTTGTGAATTGATCGAAGTATGTAGTGTATGGAACAAAGTGTTGTGCTTTTCGATTAACTTACAGCAGTGAACTAGACCTTGGAAAGCTAAGAGATGATATATTTCAATTAGGTTAGAATAATAGATTAACTGACTTAATGACCGCTTGGTGTCCGACAGAGTAGAATAGAACCATCCCCGTTCACTCGTGGCTGTCGTACAAGGCGACTAATGTTTTCGAGGCAAAAGATCTAGCGACTCCGCAGGCTGGAAAACGGGCAGCAGCTTTTTCCATTGTTATATTTATAACACTGCGATCTCTAACTCGCCTGCCAAGATTATGGCAACAACCTCCTCTTTCGTGGGATTGGCCCTAAGTCCTGCAGTGGACTGCTATAGGATGTGATTATAAATAGATTAATTACTGAATTAAAAACTTTCACATATAATAGAAATTAATTTAAGGTTGTTAAGCTTCAAAAGCCACAAGAAATGACATATCCACTTACGTTGAGCGGGTCCGCTAGCTGCGTGAAGTGCGGGTTCCAGCGGTAGCCGCCGGCCACGCAACGGGTGTTGGTCACCGCCACCGCCGCGTCCACGCCCACCGGGTTCACGAAGATCTCCCACTTGTGGTCGTGGGTCTGGGGGTGGGAGGGTTAGGGGTTCAGATAAGATTACACGTATTGTAGCGCAGGGGTAGACGGCATATATTAAATGTGTGCTGGGGTTGACCGTTCATTCCACGACCGACTGTACATGGTGCGTATTGGTACTGGATACCTCGCTGGCGCGTCCATTTCGTGCGCGCTGGCCGGCCTACTTGCGTCACCCCCTACATGGATGAGCTCATTAAATGATCTCTTTGTTTCAATAGATTTTTTTAAGTTAGATAAAAAAATTCATTAATAATTTTTGAGTTTTAGTTTATCACTAGTACTCCCATATTGCTATGAATTAGTTCTGTCAGCTGGTAGTGTCAGTATCATTGTCAGAGTCAGCGTTAGTGTCAGCTTGAAAATCGAAACTTACATAATTCCTGTCCCTCGCACCGGGGTATCTGAGATTGACCTCGATCACTGTGTCACTGGTGCTACCATCGTTGTGGATCAGCTGCGTCATCCGCACGTAGCCCCAGGCGAACCCTCCTGGGTGGTGGAAGGAAGCGATTCCGCGGATCTCTCGTGCTTCAGAGGGACTGTAGCCGCGCTCGATGCTCGCGCAGGCCCAGCGGCGGTCCTTGTCCTGGACACGGAGAGGGAAGGAGATGAGATTATCTAAATAAGCAATGTTTGAGGCTAAAGTTGCACCGAAGTGGGGGCGGTCTAGCTCGACAAACGAGGCTGCTGAACCAGAGGATGCTGGCAGTCTTAATATGTCATTAATAGAAGCCGACTCTTTCAAGCTATATTACACGTTGCATCTCCAAGTAGAGACAAAGCTTAAAATTATGTGGCATAAAACTTTCAGTCGCTGCTCTGGCGACCGATTTTAAGATTTACGGTCAGGTATTTGAAGCACGGGCCGTAGCAACAACTCCATCCCAAGACGATTAAAGTCAAAGGCATACCAGCTGGATACAGGTATATGTATTAGGTAAAAATCTACTGGGCTTTTAGTAGGTAAAGATCTACTCACGTTCTGGTGGAGCGCCACGCTGCGTCCTAAAGCGCTGTAAGGGCCGAAGAGAGTCAGCTGGGTCTCGTTGTAATGTGCATGCAGTCGCGCCGCGCCGTCCAACAATCCGTGCTTGGCGCCCAACGCGCCCACTGGGTATTGGTCTGCTGTACCTGGGTTTGGAAGGATATTATGTGATTACGTGGCCGTGTGGTGGCAGAGTAAAATAGCACCAACCCCTTATACATGTGTAAGTATAAGACGTATTAGTGTGTAAGACGACTAATATTTTCCAGGGAGAAGTTCCAGAACTCCTCCCTGGAAAATACAACAGAGTCTGCGTAGGTTGGAAAATAGGCAGCAGCGTTTTCCATTTCTATATCTCCAACCCGCCCGCCAGGCGTGGAGATTATGGCAATAACCTGCCCTCTCATGGGAGAAGCCCTCAGTCCTGCAGTGGTGTATGGGCCATGATGATGATGTGGTCATCTGGTCATCTTGGCATTAATTAATATCCCAGTTGTGCTCTCGCGAGGGCCTAAGGTCCGGCTTGACCGTGATCCAGGACTTGGCAAATCAGGTAATTACAGTGAAACGACCGCCATCTGACCTCCGTGACCCTGTTAACAGGGGAACCTGACCAGAGTAACGGTATTTTTAGGGTTCCGTACATCATAAGAAATAAAAGGACCCTTTATAATATCACTTTGTTGTCCGTACGTACGTCCGTCTGTCGAAACCCTTTGCTTCAGGAACGCGTGAAGGTAACAAGCTGAAATTAATATGAAATACTCAGGTCTATATGGTGATAATAACAGGTCGTCAAATCTAGCTACCTTTGTTGGGCGGTGGGCTGCGTGAGGCGTCCACATTAAAAGGATTGAAGGTCCCGTACAGTGTAGTCTTCTCGCAAGGGAACTCCAGCTCTTTCAGCACCGGCACCTGCCATGAAAAGATTCTATGAAATTAAGAGTGATTGACACCAAGGCTGCCCTCGATGTGCAGTAGACGATAAACTTATCCCATATTTTATCATCATCATCATCATATCAGCAAGAAGACTCCTATGCTTTCTGCATCCAGTTGGAACCTGCGATCCTTACCAGGTTGTCGGGCCACCCTGTGGTCGCCACTCGAGAACTTTACTTTCCCATCGGCCATCTGTTCTTCGAGCTATGTGCCCTGCCTACTGCCACTTAAGTCTGGCAATCCTTAGAGCTATAGCTATCCCATTTTATTACCCTTATTCCGTCGAATACTGATGATAACTGCTTATTCATTACATAAGTCGCTTTTCTCGTCCGTCTATCTGTACATTCGCTAACTCCTCTTAAACCATGCAATGGATTTTGATGCGGTTTCCACTATCATTTAGAGAATTTCTCAGAGTACCCTGTCAGTCTGTCTCGGCTGTCTGTCGAAAATCGCGGCAACAAGACAAAACAAAAAGAGAGCATTATTGCTTGCCGGCTGAAATATAAGGGTACTCACCCAGGCGGACTCCTTAACCTTGACAAAGTCCTACCACCTAATAAAAAGCTTGCTAGTTAGTACAATCCCACTCACCATCTGCACCTTATAATCGTGCATATTATCAACATGGTCCAGCGTGAGCTCCACGTTGGCCGGGTCGTACTCGGACTGCTGCACCACCTCCAGCCGGCCGGTGAGCGGGACCGGTGAGCCGTTGCCGAACCACTCCCGCGCGACTGCTTTGCGACGGTGGAGGCCGTTCACGCTGGAATGATGAAAGCGGGTTAGTTTTTGTGTTAGGTAGGCAGGTAGAGTGTCGGTGACCTAGTGCCGCTTTGTAACAGTTTATCAGAACGTGACTCTTTTGTTATAATGGATCAGTACCATCTGGATTTCAAGGCCAGAGAGTGAGGTGAGAGTGAATAAGAGGCTGGTTCTAGATAGGCATGCTCCATCTTCGGCCGCATCGCCGCTTCCCATCAGGTGAGATGGCAGTTAAATGGCTGCCAAGCATAAACTAAAATTATGAAGTTCGTATGTTCGTGAGTTATTATATTGGAGGTAATTAACCGATTTTGAAAATTCTCTCACTAATAGGAAGCTACATTATTCCTGAGTATCATAGGCTACTTTTCATCCCAAATAAATATTAGGATCCTGCGGGATAGTTTAATGTTTACAGAGATCCGATCCGATTCTGATCCGAAAACCGCGGTGAACGGCTACTGTATATTCATAAGAGCAACAGTCACCGATTTTAATCATTCGAATCCTTCATCCCCTATCACATACTTTAAACTTAACGATACTACGATATTTTTAAATTTAACGATGTAATTTTAGACTTAAGTTTTCTTGAATAAATAATTTATTTATTTACTCACATGGAGCAGGCCATCCGTTCGCCCCTCGCCACGGGTCCGTGGTCATCATAGATGACCAGCGAACGCCTCATCACGGAGTACTTCCCGGTGAGGGCGATCGCGGTGTCCGTGAAGAGGCGTCTCGTCACCTTCGCGCTCTCGGACTTGCGACCGGCGACGGAGAGCATGCCGTGTCTGGAAAGGATGTTTTAGTTGAACACAGAAAATATTTTTGTCGCTTCGGTATAGGCCCCATTTTTAGCTAAAGTTCGACATCGCCCTTGGTGTCCTGGGCATTGGGACTACGGCTATTTGAGGTGTCAAAAGACGCGTCTCGTCGAAGGCTACAAAATGCAAATTTTTAGAGATATGACTTTGGGCTATATTGGCAGATTCATTTTTAATGTACTATATCTCAAAAAAGAGTCATTGGTACATGGCAGCACTGGGCTTCGAACCCGGTACCTCGGGGTGCGAGTAGACCCCTTAACCATTAGGCCACCGACGCCCTTACACGACCATAAAGATATAAGTGCGTATATAACGACGCAACGGGATAGAAGTATAATCTTAAAATATGCTAATGATTACGCGGATTCAACCCAGTGGCCAAGTATGAATGAATTTAGCAAAGGTTGATGAATGTGTTATGACCGCAGCATCTCGAACACTGTTTCCAACCAACCGATGTTACATACCTAGTAGTAAAATCCCCAAGCCGACACAACCCCTCCAGTCCAAGGCGGCAGTAAGCCTCCGGATGCCTGGAGTCCGTGTCCACTCCGTGCGGCTCGTACACTGCGCCGGCGGTGAGGCAGCGCCCCGTCCAGTTGTAGTAGTCCCCTCCAGGTGGCAGAGAGTGGATCGACCACCGATGCTCGTGGGTCGTGTTCAATGTGGCGCCATCTGCGTGGACCTGGGGATCAAAAAAAGTTATGTTAGTTATGTACAACGCCTGTAAGTGAAAGGGGTTGATGATTCTACCCTGACGGACACTGCAAGACTACAAGACTACACTGCAAGACTGTGCCCTGCTACCAGGGGAACCTGACCAGATTGGATCATGGTTGCACATTCAGTCGACTGAATGTGCAGGTTTCATCGCGATATTTTCCCTCACCGTAATAGCGTCCAAAGCAACGGTAACTGCTTACCATGAGTTTATCATTAGACTCACCTAGTTTAAAAATTAGTGCAATTGGGTCATTTCTGATCAAAAAGTCTCAAGGTCTCCAGCGGATGGTCGTGGTCTTCCTCGCTTAGCAAACGGTGTGCCTCCACCTAACGAGTGCCGAGCTCATTGCAGTCAAAGTTCGAAACGGTCACCCATCCTGTTCTCGGTATCGAATAAAAGTTTATTTTGATATACGCTTACATTGGAGAAAAAAATAATTTAAAAAATATTGGTATAAGGTGGCGAACGTGCTTACGGCCTGCCTGATGGTAAGCAGTCACTGCAGCCTATGGACGTTTGTAACTCCATGTACTCTCCAGGGAAAACCTCTCCAAGTATTTCATTCCTTCCTTAAATATCCTTTGGAACCGCACAGTTCGCGACCAATTTGACTCCAAGGTGTGCGGATAAACTGTCGGTGGCGAGCGGGAAATGCTTGAAGTAGTGAAATGATGACGTGTAGATCATAACGGACATAAAATCAAAGTTATCCTCACCATACTTTCGATGATAATAGTGGTGTCTTCCCAAGGCCGGTCGAGGGGTTGCCGGAAGATTACCCTTCCGACGATCGGGTACCGGAACATCACCTCAGCCGAGGTCATCGGCGTCTGGTACTCCGTGCCTGCCTCGTAGCGGAGGATCGTGCCGCAGATATCACGTTTCGGAGAGCGTCTGAATGAGAATGAGCGAAATATATTTTAAAGGTATGTTCTGGGTTTCCCACCGTATACCTTTGTTTACGAGTAGCCCGATATTTCGAATCAGAAAGCGCGGGTTTTGGGGGGCTCCCGAATATACTTTTAAAATGTGTGATAATAACCACAATGGTTTAAAAAATGTTAATGAGATAAATGTTACACTTTTTTCTGTTTTACAATGCAAACGGGTTGGGACCTCGTTTAAATCATCAGTAACAGAGATTTATAACATTCCCAGGGTCCACTTAACCAAGTTACACTGTATCTTCAAGAATTCGCGTCCCGAGTTTCTTTTTCTAGGGTTCTTGGACCCTTCTATGCGTGCTTAGTTTTGTATGTATGCAGACAACATATGGAATACTAGCTCTCAAGGCTTGATGTGAAGGTGGTAGAGAACCGATCACAGCCCAGTGAAAGAATGGGTCTCTGCACGGCTAACTTTCCAACTTTTTTGGAGCTGTGGCAGAAATCGAACCTTGAGCAGGGCTTGACGGGAAGCCCATATCTAGCATTGCAGTGGATATGATTATGCCGTCTCTCGGAGACTATAAGGATCTTAAAAGGCAGCAGCTATGTAACAGACGGACAATAACGAGACGAACTAGGAGATTGTGTAACTAACAATTCCACAATCTCCTTTGGAAACCGTCTTTGCTATTGGCGAGTAGAGCTAGTAGTTTTTCCAATGATCACTTCCCAGCAGGTCACCTGATGGTAAGCGATCACCCCCACCCATGGACATTCGTAACACCAGGAAATGGAATGCGTTGCTGGCCTATAACACCAGCTTAATTATAGTAGACAACGTATTGATGCATGACGTCCTCACCTCTGTACAACCATCCCACGATGCACGATGCTCCTGGCGCCCTGTAGCGGCAGGTAAACATCCCAGTAAGAGCCAGAGAGCTCCTTCACCAGCCCGGGCAGGAGGTACTTGTGTGGAAGGTACTCCGTGCGGTCCTTATACTTTCCGTAGAGATCTCCTATCGGATACTGGTCTTGTGTGCCGAAACCTGTACGGAAACGGTTAACATTAGGTAACTGTGATAAGGGGTGGGGTTGGACATATAACCAACAGTAGGCCACCTGATCTCGGTACACGGTTGCCAGGGCGAAAGTAAGGGTTTCAAGAGAGAGCCAAATTATTTTTTGCTTAGAAGTTTCTTATAAGTTTCTCATGACACCAGTGCCATAGGCTGGATCACACGATACCTTCACATTTAATCACATAACTTCTGCATAATATTTTTGCATACTCTGTAGTACCTAAATGTACCTACACAATTCAACAATAAAGTTAATCTATTCTATTAGAACAGTGACAAAAAATGAAAATTAATATTTTTATATGCTTTGCTTAGGTATACAAAGAGAAAATGCATTTGTATGAAAGATTACAACAAACTAAACCAAAACTAATTGGTCAAAGTTTCAACTATGGCAGCTAGTGAAACCAGCCGCTGTTATTTTGCCATGGCCGTGTGTCATGCTTGTCTAACCACATAGTAACTAGGCTATGATGACAATAGTATACACACACACACTTCAAATTCAAACAAGAATTAATAAAGTGGTTAATAACATGAGTGTAAGTGGTCAGGTAATGAATGACATGTACATAGTTAGATAAATATCAAAATTTCAGTGGACGTTGGCCTAGGTGCCGAAATCAACAAGAATCAGAATTCTTTCCGGTTCTTTACACAAAGGTTGCCTGGTAGAGATCGCTTACAGCGATAAGGCCGCCTTTGCCCACAACTAGTAATGGTTTTTTGTCGGAACTTTTTAATGTAATTATTCTTGTGTGAGAAATAAAGAATTTATCTATCTATCTATCTTTCCATCAGGAAATAATAAAGAATTCAAAACACAATTGTCTCTATCTTTCTCTAGGACAGTAATGGAGACAAAAATACATTTAAAGCGATATGGCTTAGTGTAGCTGGGTTCTTGGCGCTAGGCCAGCTCGTCACGCCCCGGGCTTCTAAAAATCGCTTTCTCAATAGTTTTTTCTAGAATTAGTAATTGTATTTCTGTTTTAAGGTAGTCCCACACAGCAACAACGCACTTGCGTAGATGTTATGAGCAATAGTTACCGCTTACCATTAGCAGTCATTAGCTGGGCTGTGTACTCGTTTATCACTGCGTAGCAAAAAAATGGAGTTATGTGGTAAAATATGGGTAAAGTAGGTGTACGCGTACGAAGTCAAGCCGGGTCCACTATTATAGTTATATAGTTGTAAGCGGATAGGCTAGAGAAATAGGTGCCTGAATCTGCCGGTATCAGGAAAGAGGCCCCGTGGGCGACCCAAGAAGCGATGGATTGACATCGCTGAGTCGAATGCGAGAGCCAACGGCTTAAGACGAGAGGATGCCGAAGACCGGGCGAAGTGGAGAAGATTGAGTAGGAAAGCAGATCCTGGCAGAGGTCGGGGTAAGCGCTAGGACGATGATGATGATGAGTTGAGAGCGGATAGGTCTTCCGCAAGGTGGATCGATGACAGGTGTTAAGTACAGCAGCGGGCATCTTTTGGCTGATAATGATGAGTTGAAAGTTGAGTTGAGTTGAGAGTTTGGATTTATTGAAAACCACTTTGTGAAACTTTGTGTGTTCTACCGCTTGTGCAACGGTGTTTGTTCTGAAGAACTGTTTGACATGATGCCTACAGCTACATTCTATCATCGCACCGCTCGCCACCGACAGGGAGTTCATCCTCACACTTTGGAGCCAAATTGGTCACGAACTGTGCGGTTCCAAAGGAACTTTCTCCCGCGCACACTAGTGGTAAAAATAAAAGCACTAACCAGGTGGCGGGATTTCCCCCATCGGGAGCTCATTAGGGTTGTACAGGTCCCCGGTGGTGTTGCAAATGCTGTCGTAGTGGGCAGCGTCCACCAGCTTTGGAGGCAGCTGCATCACGTTGTACCCGGTTATGGAGCTCACGAAGCGGAGGTTGGACTCGTAGTCCTTGAAACAAGAGTTTGGTTTAGTATATTTAATTTTATGCAAAAATATTATCGATGGGAAGTGGGTGGCCGAGCGGTTAGAGTATCCGACTCGTAAGCGAGAGGTACCGGGTTCGAATCCCGCTGCGGCCATGTATCAAACACGCCAACAGATATCTCGTCAACACCTACGTTTGATATTGTAGGCGTAATTACCAAAATGCATAAAGTTTGTAACTGATCACGCTTGAGTGCGCTCAATTAGCCGACGAGCACTGTGAGAACGCATAATAAGGCGCTATCCTAATTGGCAATGATCGTGCGAACATGGTCGTACAACGGACGACGCCCGACCAATAGGAGACTTCAAAACGGCCCGTTGCGCGTCGCTCGGCCATGGTCGCACGATAGTTTTCAATTAGGACAGCGCCTTACGCTACCTTACATAAGTGTATACGGTATATAAAGAAAAAGTTGATAAGCGATAACGTTACAAACTCTTTGATAATGATCCCTTCCGAGCTCATCTTTAGATGAATCAATATTATAAAATAGTATTTTAGGCCAACCTCGTCAGCGGAAGCCATCTGGAATGTGGCCCAGGTCGGGTCGAATATTGAGCGCTGGGCGAAGTCCACGGAACCTCGGATGCCGTCCTGGTTGATCAGCGCCCTGGGGAGGAATTTTGCAAATTTAGATCATCTTTATAATCATTATCTCATTCTCCATATACCACTTCCTGACTAAAGTTAACTAAATGAAAAACCTAACCACGAAACTGCCGACCTACTTTCTTCTTGATTCCGTACATCAGAGAGCCATACGAATCCCATATTAACTAGCAAGTTAGAACCATTGGTAGTTCGAAGTCACCTTGGATTGGCTCCCTGTGTGTGTTCTACCGGCTGTACAATGGGAAAAGTTCTGAAGAACTTTTTGATCTGGTGCCAGAGTAGAATTCCGGCATCGCACCATCGGCTGAGCCGTAATCGGCCAAGAGCTGGGTACTCTTTCTTAGTAGACCCTCTATTGGTGTCCACGCTAAGGTTCGAAAGAACGTTTCTAGCTCGTACTATTTGGATGTAGAACTAGCTCCAAGCCACAGTGTTTCCGTTAGACTATGACATGGGATCGTTCAAGAGATATATTAGAGGTCTCTTTAGAGGCGGGCAACGTATTGGGTACCCTTTGTATTGCTAATGCCCGTAGGCGGCGGTAACCACTTTACATCAGGTGGCCCGCTTGCCTATTTTTCTGCATTTTAACATAAAAAACGCCATACTGAAGCTATCTCGATTAAACTGGCTTTCAATTAATACAAAAGGTCTATCCGTTCGGGAGCCATTATACGGTGCCACAGACAGACACACAGGTCCACAGATAGACACGTCAAACTTATTATACCCCTCTTTTATCGTCGGAGGTTAAAAACTAACTCACTTGGTAGTCTTCGGCGGATTGAGCCTCAGCTTCGAGCACGCCAGAAAGCTGTCAGTGTGCCTATTATCGTATATCACCACGTACAGATTCCTTTTCGTGACCTCCATGTCTCCTCTCAAAATATTTATCACTTCATCCTTGTATAGAGTCTTCGCTTTCTTCTTATCACCATCCGTTGCCACTCTGACCAGCCCTAACCTGCTGTCAAGGTCTCC
This sequence comes from Blastobasis lacticolella, assembly GCA_905147135.1. NCBI lineage: Eukaryota > Metazoa > Arthropoda > Insecta > Lepidoptera > Blastobasidae > Blastobasis > Blastobasis lacticolella. The sequence continues at coordinate 15,081,424 of LR990061.1, forward strand.
AACGCTCATGCCGTCTCCAGCGTTATCCGGATCGAATACCAGCTGGAGCACATTGCAATTGTCCTCGTGATTCCCATGGTTGTCGGAGTCGAAAATATCAGTCACGAACAATTTCCACTTATGCTCAGTGTATTCCAGCTTCTCATTGACCGCTTTAGTATGATACAGGTCGGCTTGGACGAAGGAGTCAGCTCGGTCGAACTCCTGTGCAAAGATCCATCTGAAGTGCAGCGTTCCAGCAACTGGTGACGCGAATCTGGCGACGGCGTGCTTCTCGTAAGTGCTGTCTGTTGAGAAGATAGACGCGCAGATCACACGATCTCTTTCTGCTGTTTCGAACACGATACTCTTGCCCCAAAGACCGTTGACACCGGTCAGATTGTTCTGGCTTTCAAACTCGGCGTGATCCTTCCCTGGTATGATGAGGTAACCTAGTTCGTCAGTTAAATCGATCAGCTCCTTCCCAAGACTGGTTTCTGAACACCTCTGGTCGGTGATATCGCTGTAGTCGACGGGGAACTCGTGGATAGACCACTTAAATACTCCATCAGGGAATTCCAAGGTAGGTTTCAGGTTCGTTCTGATGCTGATGAAGGAGTCGTTCTTGGTTGAGAACTCCAGTTCTCCGTGCAAGCCTCGCTGGGAGATGTACGCCCGGAGAGTAAGCGCTTGTCCGCTCGATGCTGAAGGAAATAAACGGGAAATATTAAATAGATTATGGGGCTATTTCGCAACCTTCTAATAAGTTTCAGATATTTATTTCAGGGATATCGGTGATGCCGTCTCCCTCTTAGTTAGATAAAACATCGGGAACGTATCGCGAGGTTTATGATGTAGGTACTAGGCTTTGCCCGCCACTTCGTCTGCGTAGCCATTTTATTCTGCGAGTACTGTAATCAATGTATGCAACTGTTACTATATTATTTGCTGCTGGTGTTCTAAAGAAAGTTAAAAAAAAATAGTTAATTTCAGTTAGGGCGTGGGCATTCAATATTCAAAATGCAGCCGCGGCAGCTGATATGTATTATTCTTGGATAAATTATGGAAAGAGTATCTAAGTGAAACAATTTAACCGTCGATCGAATCCTTACAAATTTTCGCTTCTATCTATACTAAAATTATAAAGAGAAATATTTGTATTTTTGTTTGAATTAAAAATTAAAAATTCATTTACTAATACGCAATAATAATAGGAAGCTACGGAATAATAATAGGATCCCGCGGGAAACTTTAAATGTGAAAACCGCTGAGAACAGCTAGTAATATTAATATACCTAAGTAGAATTAAAATCTCTTATTGCACACGACAATACAAATTTTGGTGCATTTTTGCATTATAACTGTTTTCTGAGTGTCCGAAACAAACATGTTAGTTTAAAGATAACTATCCATCTAGTCCATATCTCGTAACTCGAATTATCAAATATTGGTATTATTATAGTTTGTTGGTAGTATTATTGCTATTATTATAAATCTATACATAGTATAAAATAAAGTCGATCTCCAGTCCACTGTTTTTACCGCTAACTCTTCCTAAACCACGCAACAGATTTCAATGGGGTTTTCACTATCGGTTAGAGAATTTCTTCCGGTAGGTTCATGTGTACAATACATGTATTGTAAATACTAAAAATACTAAAGAAAACCCGAAAAACCCATGCGAAGCCGGGTCGAGTGGTTAGTATTAAACGGAATAAAAGTTATTAATATCCCACTGCTGTCATCTATCAATGACTCTTTCCTGAGTTATGTACATTAGTTGAATACTAACCGATGCCGGTGCTCTTACGCTAAGGGAAAACATCGTGACGAAACCTGCACATTCAGACGTCTGAATGTGTAACCATAATTCAATCTGGTCAGGTTGTGGTATCAGGGCCACGGAGGTCAGATGGCAGTCGCCCCACTGCAATTACCTTATCTGCCAAATCCTGGATCATAGTCAAGGCGGTCCCTGGGCACCCAAGCGCAAGAGCACAACCGGGACATTAACGCCAAGATGATGAAAGTTATTAATATTCCCACTAGGGCTTTGCAATAATTGTACCTGTCTTTTTCTTAATGACGGCCGCTAATTGTAACTAACGCTAAATACTCGTAACACAATAAAGAAATAATTAATTGGAACTACTTTTTTTTTTGTTTAGAATGTCGATAAGTAATCATTATAAACATTATAGACATACAAGTGATGTACGATGTGTAGATTAATATATTTTAATCAAATAATTATTTTTACTATTTATAACAATATGTATGTATATGTTTTATCTTTGTCTTTAGTGTTGTATGACTTTATTTTGTATTTATGATGTTTGTGTATTTATAAATATGGGCCTCAGTTGCCAGAAATAAATAAAAACAAAAATAAATTAATAAATGCGAAAAATGGTAAGGATGAATGTATGTCACTCTTTTACGTTAAAGCCACTGAACGGAACCAATGAAATTTTGCAGTGTTATCCCGAAATTCGGTGTGGTTCTCGTGGTAACGGGTCCGGAAAGTAGGTACCTAATGTCCGAATTTTACGCAAAAGCAAATGAACATATTTCAATTCTAAAATATTTATGAAGGAACGTTAAGAAAAAAAAACCTAAAAATCAAAATCTATTACAATATAATATCAACAAATCTGCGCTCGACAAGAAATAAACCATTTGGTCTTGTTTTTGGCATTTTTTATTTATTACCTACGTCATAAATTAAGGTCTATTAGTTCACAATAATATTGTTTAAATGTCCATAACCTTTATGCAATTTTTAATTACAGCGATAAGTAGACTATCAGTTTGCTGTATTGGCCGTGAAACGCGCGCGAAAGTACAAAGTAATAGTACACGGTAGAGCGGGCTTAAAATAATTATTTTACAAATCAACAAGGCAAAAATAACTGCCAATACATTTGCGGACACTCGTAACCCGATTGCGTCACGCATAAAATAAAACAAAAAGATAAAATAAAAGAGTTATTTCGAGACTCACCGTTGATAATTACAACTAAAATTAAGCAAATGAACTTTGGCATCACATGACTAATGTTGTTATACATTTTTAATTGTCAAAACATTACATTTTTTCACTTAAAATACGAAGAACTTGGTGTTATTCGTCTCGAGTTCGCGGTTTGACCATGTTGTTTGAGTTTCACTACTGAGCGATCAACGAAGTGAAAGGCGGTTTTCAAGTACAACTTAGCGACTGAGACGAGTGTATTGGTGTGATAGAGACAGGTGATATGACGTCACTGAAGCAGTAAGTTGCTGCTGTTTGGTGGAATACGTTGAGGTTGATGATCAATCGATAATAGATCATCGGAAAGGAAATAAACATGCGTATAATACAGCGTATAATGTGCGTAGATGTGTAGTGTAGATCCTTAGATAGGTAGTGATTGTGTCAGTGTTGTATAGGAGCTATTAAGTTTATAACTGAATTTTTTTTTTATACCACCAAGGTGGTAAATAAGCTTACGGCCTGCCTGATGGTAAGCAGTCACCGTAGCCTATAGACGTTTGCAATACCAGGGGCATCACCCACGCGTTGCCGACCCCGTAAAAACCTTTTAACCCCTTTCTTGAAGAACTCCATGTTGTACTCTCCAGGGAAAACCTCTCCAGGTAATTCATTCCACAACCTTAGTGTGCGTGGGAGAAAGTTCCTTTGGAACCGCACAGTTCGCGACCGATTTGGCTCCAAGGTGTGAGGATAAACTCCCTGTCGGATGTTATTAATAAATTATTAATTATAATTATGATGAAATAATTAAGTTCCTTCCTTAATTTACAGGTGTATCAGTCTGTATTTGTTTGTTTGTCTCTTCTGCCGTAACTCCTTATGGCTCTCATTTTTAACGTACCGGGATACTTAAGTACACCTACCCAAGTTTATTATTTTTGGCGGGCTTTGCCCCACCACTCATTCCTACCGCTGCAACAGCTGTGTAGCCAGGATCTACAGCGGCGACCACACACAGGTCCTGAGTTTTGACACTTAGGCGCGCCCGAGGAAAAGCTAATACCTACTGTCTTGGAACCCGCAACAAATCGAATTAACGGATAGACATAGACATAGATTTTATTTGGCAATAACTACAAGTATATAAATAGTTATTCCGATTTGTCTCTCAAAAAGCGGAGACAGCGTAAAACAAAATAGGTATCGGTCAGTGCCAGGGGAAATGCACCACAATGCACTAGGTAATTAAGTTACCCAAGCTATCCAAGTTGATTCATGGATTAGAAAAGCATAACTTTCATATTCGAAGCATTTTTTCCTTATAGCTATCTAGACGTGTCACAACATACTATGTCATTCTGTGTGTCTAGAGGGAATGTCATAGCACCCTCAGGTGTCTTTCAAGCCAGAATGAGTAGGCTATTTCTTAACAGGCTTTCTCCATCATCGGTCTCATCGTCACTGATCAACAAGTGATATGGCGGTCATATACCAGCCTTGTACAGTATAATAAGCCTGTGTAACCACGATCCAACCTGGGCAGATTTCCCTGTCCGTTAACAGGGTCACGGATGTCAGACGACAGTCGCTCCACTATGTTACCCGATCTGCCAAATCATGATTCTATTTCTATTGGTCTTAAGTTTTAAGTAGGTCGGTACGTCGTAGACATTTCAGCGGCTAACATAAGCATAAGCACCCATCCCCAAATCCGGAGAGTGTGCGAAGTAGTTGCACGACCTTATTCCGCCGGCCCCTTTCCGCCGTCGGGAGACGCGACCCGAGCGAGCGCTTCATCCTTATGTCGTGGATCTTCCAGCTATCCACACGAGCCGCTTTGATTCAACCTTTATAATGCATATGGCTAAGGAATGGAATAAATTGCCAGTGAGTGTGTTCCCCTTTATAATCTAGACTCCTTCAAAGAACCCTCACTTTAGAAACGTAAGGGTTTCTTTCTCAAAAGGCTGCGTAGGTTCCCCTAAAAACCCAGTGGTTGGAATCCCGTGCGGTACAACCACCCTGTGAGACCTCATAGTAATGTTTCTAGTATACAGGTGCTAGCACAGTTTCGTATTCAACACGGGGGACCACTAAGAGCTATATAGGTATATACACCTCAAATAATTTTTACCGCACATAAAAGTTTACAGGATTCCAATTGGAAACAATGACAACAAGCAACAAACAGGTCTCATTGTGATGCAAGCGACGAAGCCGCTCCGACAAATATTACGCACCGTTATGTTTCGGTTATGTCTTCCATGTGCATTTTTAATGACGCAACGCTGACATTCGGGCTATGTCTGTAGTGTGCACGCAAAAAGTAAAAAACGGCCCGCCTCAATAGTGCACGGTATGAAATAGTTATATGTAAAGTGCATGTTACATAACTTTAATCGCGACGGTAAATGGAACTAAATAACAAGAACAACTCTTAACAAAAACCTTATATCGCACTCTAGCAGTCCGCGTTGCTGACTTTTGCCTGGAATTGGATAAATTTATATTGGATAAAGCTATCGGGTGTCAATGATATAGGTCCTGCTAAAGCCGTGAACCTTAGTTGAGCAACCATAGCGACAAATTATCTAAGAATACAGGCCAACAGGCCATGCCAACTTTTATCTATTAGATGGTAGGACTCCCTTAAGTCTGAATAGTCCGCCTGGGTCAGTACCACCGCCTTATCTATTACTCCCATCATGCATCGACGATTGCATTGTTGTGTCCTGCTCGTAAGGATAAGGTCAGATAGCAATTACAGGCATTCCGTCTGAGTCCTCGCAACGGGTACCGTATGCATGTGCTCGTGATACTTTTACTTCGTCACCAATTCTGAAATCGCGAAAAAATCAGCTGTTTCATACAAAATTGAAAACGAATTCTACCAAAATGTACCCCTTTGGTAACATGACTACGAAGACACTCTGTATATGCACAGACCGCTGATGGAAAGCGGTCACAGGCGGACGTCTTTCTGATCACGTAGAGGTATTTGGCCCTCCGACGTCGTACCAATATAACTCATGGCGACATTGAGCTAGAGACGCTACAATCGGTCGGTTAAAAGAGTTAAATGAGTTGACTCACTTCTTCAAAGTGTATTGGGGCACAGAGCATACTTTATTGGGTGCTAATATATTAATTGATTACGTACACACATAATTATTACAATGACTAAAGGGGAAAATAACATAACTACTAAAAATTAAAAAAGTGTCGTCGTGAAAAATAGTATTTTTCTTTTTAGTACCAAAAATATATAGTACTTTTGGGAAATTAAGGTACAAATATAGCACCTACACTTTTTTTTTATTATAAATATTTCCATATATATTTTTGGTTGCTTTTGGCTTTAGCCAACAACTGGAACAATGTGGTTTCTTCCTACCCCTACAGGAGCAAGGCATGACGATGAATGTTTATTTGTGAAACTCTCCATGCTACGCTGGGGATGCGTTCCTGTTACAACTTAATATAAAAATGTACAACAGTTGTATTATCAATGAAAATGTAGTATATTTCGTACTATATTATTTTTCTATAATCTATAGTACAACTGACTAAAAACTATTTATTATAGTACGGGTGGCAACCTTATCGTCCACACCACTACCCCCCGGAATGGTGTCCAAAAAGCTGGCTGCGTTGCCTCGTTGGATAGGCATGCTGTTTCCAGGAGAACGAGCCAGCTCTCCGGTCGGTATCCCACATTGGTAGGTATTCTCTATGGTACACCTCTTTTCCCTCTTCCACTGTTATACATTTACGCCGGTACTCCTGACCTGCCATTTTTGGAGAAGGTAATTTATATTATTTGTACATGCCGTCATTGACCGCCCTTCTATTCACATTCGCACAACTTTGTAATCTGACTCTCATTTCAGCTGAGTTATCCACCCCCAGCTCTACACAGCACTGTGACGTCACGCCGCGTCACACCCCCGGTGCGCAAGCGCATCTATTCCCGGCGCGTGAGTCACGCGCGCTTTGTAATCCACACCGCGGTGCGTCGCCGAACTCAGATCCGGATGCGATCGCGTTTGATATTACGAAACATGTGCATTTCTTTTATTTTATACAAACTAGCCAGGCCGAAAGACCAAAAGAACAAATGGTCGAAAGACCGTCATCACACCAGGTGATAAAGTCGTGATTAGTGACGATACGGCCGAAGATGGAGGCCCGACAACGAGTTCTTCAGTGGAGACCGCGACTCAGTAAGCGTAGTGTAGAACGCCCCCCGGCCAGATGAAGAGACATTTTGCAAAAGGCTGCAGGTGGATGCTGGTTGCGGCAAACCGAGGGCGCATTGGCGGACATTGGGTGGAGCCTAAGTCCAGTAGTGGACAAGTAAAGGCTGATAATGATGTTGGCGTACCCCTTTCCTTGTTTCATGTCTTGAGGGTAACAACGGGTTGAGGAGGCTCAAGTTCAGGAATGAGCTTGTCTGACATTCGTTCCGTAATATCCGATATCCAATGGTGCTTAGAAAAGTACGTAAGTAAACTAGTGTAAACGGATCGGACAGCAGCAAGTCAACTTGGCTTGCAAGTAGATACAAATTGAATCGCTTTTTATTTTTTGAGGCAAGTCCATCCCTTGCACGCCAGCTCAACCCCCTGCGCAGCACTTGACACTTTACTTGAGTATGCGGAGAATTTTGTTGATCTTGCTCGTCCATATCGAAATGGTACTAGACTCGTTGTTTGTGTAAGTCATTTACCGCACTGTCTTGTACTCGCCACTTGCCACTCTCCCCGACGCAAAAAGAAGAGTGTTAAAAAACATGTGTGTCTGTGTTTCGTCTGTAACCAGTGCATCTGCCTGTGGCAGCTCCCAAATAGATCGATTTCTATACGGTTTTCTTATTTGAAAACCGGTTTAGACGAGACGGTTCTTAGTTTTGTTTCATTAAAATCGGTTCAGTATGATGTAGACTATTTCTAGGGCTTTCCAACACATATCGATGAGGTTTTTAATTTTTCTATAACTCTTGATTTACTATCATTATGATACTAGTATATGATAGTATCATATACTGTTTTTACTGTTTACGAGCAATAACAACTGAAATACATTCAGGTACTAGACTACGCTCTAACTTTACTATCCTGTGTTGGAACGAAGTCAAGCATTCGGCTGGCGTGAAATGCGCCAAACATCCTATGACGTCATGACCTCGAACCACTAGGAATCTTTCTCCTCAAATAATTCATCTTTATTACCTTTTTTATGCAGAGCATAAATGCATTCCCACCCCTTGGAGACTGAATGGGATATGAGGGACTCCTACCGGTAACGAAGTTTTCGGCAGTCTACCCACTAAAACCCTGCGGTGCTCCCGCATCGACTGAGTAGAGGGGATCTTGGGATCAGCTTAGCCTGATCAAGCTCATCTTTAGTACCTACCCTAACTCTTATAGCCCTCCTACATCCATATCCATACTTACAAAGTTCGTAAGTATGTTACTCCTTCACGCAAAAACTACTTATCAGATTTGAAATGAAATTTAGCAGAAGTATAGCCCAAAATGTAACATAGGCTATAATTTACCCCGAAATTCAATATGATTCTCGCGGGAACGGGTCTGTGCGTTTAGCCAACTTTGACAGCTCCGCTTGCGTGATGCGTGTATGGTAGAAAATTGACAGCTCGAAGTTCGACTACATCTACATTGACTCTGATTTTTCTACCACTGTCAATGCCAAATGCGTCCTATGTTGTAAACAAACCTGTCCGCCTATTTTTCGATTAGGTATTTAAATTAATATTCAAGAATATTGAAGAAAAATTACGCCTACAGTTAAAACAAATGTCCGCCAGTCGACGCAATTCTCATCATGGTGCTTAAAGGTAAATTTCATTGAATATTCTCAAAAGGGCTGAGTAATGTCATATGATCAATATTTTTTAACTGTTCTTTTCACCGTGACTTTCTGTTTAATTCTGTTTTTCCAATAAAAACAATATTTTTTCTATCAGTAACATATCCGTTGTGGTATGGTTGCCAAACGCTTGCCGGTTTTTTCTAGTTCCATGTTGGAATACTACCTACTGGGGTAATTGAGAACGTTGGGTAATTGGTACATCAGTAAATTATATATTTAGTACTTTTACCCATTAAAGACCATCCCGCTGAGATTTACTAGAAAAATCAACGTTACTTCTTACTTCCGCATTGAAGAAATGTACCTATAATGCGCGCATTTTCATGAGTGTAATAACATATTTTGAAGTAATTCAGTGGCGACCATATACCGGAAAACGCCGCGTAGGTAGGCTCACAAGGTAGACAGACAATATGCTAAAGATTGCAGGTACTTTCTGAATGCAGATGGCACAGGGCCGGCCTTTGTGAAAATCTCTGGGGGAGGCCTATGCTCACCAGTGTGCATCTTCTAGCTGATATGAGGATGTTAATGGCCTCTTACTCAGTTCTGATTTCAAATATAATTCCCACCTTATATCACTTATCCGTTTATGGACGTGTAGTTTAAAGTTACCCAAATAATCTGCTGCAGGTAATTAGGAACAGTTGTAGGAACTTTCACAATAAAGATTTAATTTTTTACAGATTTATCACAGCCATTGTGACCACCGCTACCACCATAGACTATTTAGGATTTAGTGAGGTATTGCTTTTGGAAGATGTTGATATGAACACTGTAGATACTAACAGAAACTTGGTGATTGGAAACTAGACAATTGTACTCTCTAAAGGATTATGAGTCATATGAGAGCACACAACTGATGGGATTAGCAAGACAACTGTGGCTAATAAAATATTGCAGTAAGTAATGAATAAGTATAAAAAGTATTCCGTGGTACCTGTGATACTGAATTTTCACATTTATCTGACCAAATAGCTCACATTATTATTTAGATTGCTAGTTGTTGTTTAGATTTGTTATTACTTTCATACTTTCCTCTGAAGAATTATGATTACATAGCAATGCCTATTGTAAAATTGAAATGTGTACTGACCATGTTGTTATTGTTACTTACCTATTTACTTTAATTAAATTTACTGATTACGAAGTCTGTGTAGTTGTTTTTTGATATCCACATAATAAAACTTTATTACATTTCAAAGCCAAGCCAATCTACCCAACCTACTTAAAGATTTATTAATCAGATCAGTATGTTGCTAATATCTTTGTATAACTTCAAATATTGTTTTCAAGTATATCTATGACAATCCCGCTTCCCTCACACCAGTAGGATAAAGTCGCCTGCCTGTACATTTAGTCTCTAGTCAGGACAGGAAAAATACCTATTTATTTTTTGTTTAGGTAGGTACCCTTATTTCAACACAATGTACAGATTAATATTTTTTGTCCAAGAACAGATTGGAAGCTTCCATACAGCCACTACCGTCATTGTGAGACCAAGGGCAGCGTGTTTGATCTACTAATACATATTTATTATTGCTAAAGCTGCGGGCATGACGTCAGTTAGCCATTGTATCTATTGGAAGATAATTTATGGAAATAGGAATGTAATATCTATTACACAACCAATGTCCATAATGTACCTCATTAATGATTTTCAATTTATTGTTTGATGTAAACACAAATAATACATGATAATGTACAAATAATTTTAATTTGTCTAGAAAATTATTAAACAGTAAAGTACTTTTTAATGCAAAATAATTACAACCCACAGGGATTCCTCGGGTTTAATATTTGACATATTCAGATCACTGTATATTCTGAAAAAAGAAAGTTTTTACATTTAGGTATCACAATTCACACTATAACTGCTAATATTTGTATTATGTTTGCAAAGCATGTGGCAGAGTAGTAGACTATAACCAACTCCTTCCACTAACGAATCCATACAAGTAGGCATTTCAATATTTTATTTTATTTTTTTATTTAACATTTTATTGCACATAGTAAAATGTAATGTCTTACTAGTTTACGGTTATGGGGCTGTCTGTAATGACAATTATGTTAAAATATCTTAAAATAAGTAGGTAGGTTATTACATAAAAAACTTTTCAAAGTAGGTCTGGCGGTGGCTCTAATATAAAAATTACTATTTTAGGGAGAAGGATGTAGGTATGTGATTTGTAATTATTATATTATATTTTCATGTTTGCCTGGAAAATACAATGTTAATGAATTAGACTTGGCCTGTAACACATTAGGTAAATATTGGCTATGTAAGTAAATAAATGAAAGTTGGAAAATACCATTGTTCTTGTGTTTTCTTGAAATTCGCTGTGGAAGGCATAGGGGAGGCCAATGTTCAGCTGTTAACATGGCAGAAATGATGATGATGATATTTAACTACTAGGTACTTGGTTTTTTTACATCTTACTTATAACAGAAGTACCTATCAAATAAACTGGTAGAAATCACTAGGTACATATTATTATAAAATAATGCCCCACGCCGCGTCTCTCGGTATTCACCAGTATACAGAGTGTACACAAGAGTACACAAGAGCGGTTTAGGTGTATAATTTGTCAAGGTTACTGCCCGCGCAAAGCCGGGGCAGTTAGCTAGTATAAAATATTCGGCTTTTGATTAGAGATGTAACGGATATCCGGTCACTATCCGGTATCCGGCCTATCCGGCCATAATTTACTAACCGGCCGGATACCGGATAATGCGTTAATATCCGGCCGGATACCGGATAGTAAAAAATGTATGCCCTTATGTAGCAGTCGAGTAAAAAGTCGTATCAAAACGTTTAAAAACCATAAATATTAATCAAAGAAGTATTGCTTATGTCTTATGCTATTTGCTATGTATTCTACTCGTATCGTTCATTTGGTAGGTTAGTAAAAAAAAATAGTTTTCTTTTTGCACCATGCCTTTTCCATTAGCTGGAGTCAGCTCTCCTTGTCTGCTTCCTCCGTTTCTTTCCATTGATTTTCTTTGAGCAGTAGCAGCGTCAATAATATTGTCCTTCAGGTCCCGTTGGTCCGCCGTCAGCCAGGTGGCGTGTGGGTGTCTTCCGCGACAGCGAGTCGTCGTCGCCAAATTTAGGGCTACTTGCACTAAGGTGATCTTTGGGGCGGCGGAGCACATGCTCACACCATCGCATTGAGCGTTCTTAAATTTTCTCGGGCATAGGTGTGACTTTGTGACTTACACGAGTGTGGACATTACGTACTTTGCCCAATAGGGCAATCATCCGCTGATCAGCATGAATACGCATTTTTGTCGTGTGTAGTTTTGACAAGTGCTGTTTAGTATTATAATGTACTTAGTGTAATAATTTAAAGTCAATCAAGATATATATTGATATTATAGATATGAAAAAATATTATCCTGTATTAAAATAAGAATTTCTTTATATTTAGAGATAGTATACGATGTCGTTTATCCCCTACGATGCTGTGGGCTAATGTGTAAGCCCGTATTTTGAAACTATCAATCCGTATAAGGGCGGAAGAATTGTTCAGTTCAACGTTCAAATTATTCACATTAAACGAAAACTTCAAATTACATAAACACATGCAGTGGTATAAAGTTCCACGCCGCGATTACAGCTTGTACAAACTTGTTCAGAGACTATGACCTGTGAATATCCGGCCGCTGGATATCCGGCTATCCGGCTAGGAGGCTGGCTGGATATCCGGTATCCGGTATCCGGCCAAACAACTATCCGTTTCATCTCTACTTTTGATATATAGAGGGGTACCTACTGCTAAATGTTTCTTTGGGATAGATTCGTGTACTTACTTTTCATTATTATGTATAAACCACCGTTATTTGGCGTTGTATTTTACGAATTAGAAATAGATTTTTACGTAACCATACTGAGAACCAAACCAATTATAAAGTTACTCTACCTGGCGAAAAACAAACAAATAAAATAACAAATCAACATAAAGAGACGAAGTCCAACATACACAATCAACAAACAAACCAAAGAACATAGACATAACAACATAAAAGGTAGCTGTGGACGAGTGATATTAACATAGAGAAAAAAATTCTAGTGGATATATTAGGCATACTCCACATGTGTGCCGAAACTTTCGGCAAAAGTTTTGCTGGGAATTAACGACCCTCTACATTCTCGCCTATTAGGGATGAGGTAGGTGTCACAATGCATCGATATTATATCGATATATCGGTGTCAGTGGCGTGCCTGGGGTTTCAGAGTAAGGCAAGCCGAGAGATGAAGTTTTGGTAGTTTTTACGGTTATTAAAAATAAATCCATATTTTTGCCACATTACTGATCAATCCTCACTTATCACTCTCAGTTTTATTCCAGTATTATAACTTGTGAGAGAGAAGAATCAACAATCCATTAAGTTCAGTACACCGCTCTATGAAATTGTCTTATAAGCGATTTACTAATCTAAGAAATAGATATGTAAATCTGGCGTAGGTTTTGGCGAGGAAATGATTTATTATTTTCTGAGCGATGTTTAAAAACTTTACTTTTTCCATGCAAATCAAAACTTGTGCACATTTTAAACCATCACAAGGGACTTTACTTCCTCTATTGTTGATCAATCCAATTAAATCACTTTTACTACAAAACACAACACAAACACAATAAAATACTAATTACTTATCTGCTTAAACAAAACAATAGTGAAGTTGATACGTATTCCAGCATTCAACAAACGTATCAATTGCGCATGCGCGAAGTTGCACATTTTCACAGATCCGTGTACAACTTCATACGCATGCAGGGCCTAAAGTCTCGTACAATTTACTATATAAACAAACGTATAGTTATATCTAATTATAGGACAGTTTACATATGTAAGAGAGGGACATATCGGCCGGAAACGAAGCCCGTTTACAAGCTAGCGCATGCGAGCGAGATGACTGGCCGCGTCTCAATTCAATTCAGTCTCAACTTGCGTGTGCGTTCGGATCGTGTTTCGTAACCTAGGCGCACGATGGCGCTGCTTCGCGGCGCGGCGGTGTGCACGTAGTTTGAAAAGTATTAGGAGCGCGAACTTTAAATAGTTCGCGCTCGCATACCCTTTGATTTTGATCGATAATTATTTTTATATGGCAAGCCCGGCTTTATAAAAGTTATGGGCTAAAACCGTTACAGTTTGGACACCCAATCTCGGAAATGACGTTGCGGCAGACCCAATAAAAGGTGGGCAGATGAGATGCGGGCCTTCGAAAGTGACTGGCCGACATTGGCACTTGATCGTGAAGAGTGGAAGAATCGGAGGGAGGACTTTGCCCAGCAGTTATAATATATAATAAGCCCGGCTTTTGGGCTTGTATGACAGTAACGCCACTGCGGTGTAATCTGATAGATTCTGCTGTAAACAGGGTCACAAAAGTTATGGCAACCGCTCTACTGTAATGATCAGTTTTCCAATAGCATTCCGAACGACTCGCTAGATGGCGCCCTGACAATTTAAATGATTGAAGATCGCTTGAAACAGGTACTTAGCAAAGAGGATATAAACACTGGGTAGGTACGTTGCACTGGATAATATTGTATTTATCTATTGTTTTAACAGTTTTAATAAATTATTGCAAACAAAACAAACATTAATTTGACTGGGTCAGTTCGTTTCATGGACGCCAGTATCAAGAATGGACGTAATTCAAGAATGAAAGGTTTGTATTAAAATGGAGCATAGTAGAGCTCGTCTAGTCTAAGATGACGCGCCCCACTACTTAGTTAGTTGATTTCGATGTGTGAGTGCAAATATTAATAACGACACTTCATCTGTGTGGGAGCCAATAAACGGCGCGTGCTCCGACGTTTGAATCTTACCGGCAACTGAATGACCAATTACAACGGCATTTGTATATGTATTGCGTCCATATTTTAAACTTGCTTGTGTGCGTTAATGCGATAGTGGGGTGCGTCATTTTAAATTAGACGAGCTCTACCTACTTATATAAATATTTATTTACACTTGTTTCAACCTTTTAAAGTTATGTTTATATTAATGACTTTTAAATCTTAAGTTTAGTATTAGTTGGCTACATGACATCACTGCCACAATCATACAGATTTAAAAAGAAAGTATCAAAATTGTGGGAGCGCCATCTATTGATGCTTTTTGAAACCAAATGACAATACCTACGGGAAAACTGCTCATTACCTGATCTGCCAAATTCCTGGATCATTATCCATGGTCTAGTTCTACTAACATAATTTTCAAGCTTTTTAGTTTTAATTTGACCTCGTTTCATAAATAAATTTATCAATGCAGAATACTTAGGATGTACTCGAAGTAACAAAATACGAAAAGAATCTTAAAATATTCTATTACAAAGTAAATTTATTTATAAAAAATATTGATGTATCCAATGACCGATGTATAATTTTTATTGTTTTCTTCCGAGTGCTTTTTCCGTAACAGGTTCGGGGTACACTAGACCATGATCCAGGAATTTGGCAGATCAGGTAATTACAGTAGAGCGGTTGCCATTATCTTTGTGATCCTGTTTACAGCGGAATCTACCAGATTAGACACTTACCACATCCCTAATAGGCGACAATGCACAGAGGGTCGATCAGTCTCCGCAAAAGATTTGCCGAAAGTTTCGGCGAACATGTGGAGTACGCTTTACAACGTAAGGAAAGGCTAAGGAATTCTTTTATTTCTCCATGTAAAACGAAATTTGAAAGGGTCAAAGCAGGTTTATTATTATAGAAAGTAAATATTTTTTTTAATAACTAAAGCTAATAAGTAATAAATATTGGGGCGCATATGCAAGGAAGGTTTAATGATAAGTGAAGGAATTCTCGGCCTACACTCGGGCAGTTTGCCACGGACTTTCCCGCCAGAATTTCCTGTCATTAATGTTGGTACCATTGGTCGTTGGTGAAAAATTATCCCGCCATTATTTAAGTATTTTCAACTTCAATACTTTGGGGTTTCAAAGTTTTATTTAAAAAAATGGACAGGCACGTCGTTCCACTTGCTAGGTTCTGAGATCTCTCACATGTTCCACATGAATTAAACTTTTCATATATTAACCTCTTTTTAGGGTCCTCTTTACTTTAGTTTATTTTTTTTATGAATTTTATATTTTAATTAAAAACATACTTATACTTTGATCTTTGTTTTAATCAACTATTGTGAATGCTATTCCTAAGCTCCAACGAGCCTACCCGCCTTCGCAAGGGTGCAATTTAAAGATGTAAAGGCTTTTTTAACATTATTGCAAAATTCGCAGGGATGACTAAACTTTTTGCAAACAAAATATAGCCAAAATACAATTACATACTTCTAGTCTCTGTTAATGTATTATAAGTGAAAGAATTCTTAGTCGGAACAAACAATCCATGAAATAGGACTGTTTAGCATAACTTAAGTATTTAATAGATTACCTATGCTTTCAAAATGAACGTCATAGAGGTTTGAGAGATTAATTTAAAATAAAACAAAATACTTAAACAAAGTCAGTAGGTACATAATAAAAATAAAAAATATAAATAAACTCACTGAACCTAGTTAATTTACTTACCTAACGGACAGTAAAACGTCGGAATACTCCAGACTAAATACATACCCAAATTATTTTCTCAACTAATAAACCCATTTTAATGAAACAAGCTATTAACCATTTCAATTAAACTGGTTTTTAAACAAAGATAATCGCATTGAAATCGGTTCGGGACCCCTTTTTTCGTACTCTTTTTCGGTTAGTTTCCAAACTTATTTCGTTTGTTCCGGCTAGGTTAGTTTCCTCATTTAATTCTGCGCAAAGGGCATTAAAGGTGATTTTATCTAGCCGGAAATTTTGTTGAAACTCGAAGTCGGACATTTCATAACATTCACCAAGAAATGCCCGATCTTCGCTTCTTCGCACCCGTAATAGATATTTATGCTCATTTTGAGCCTCCACTAGCATGTTTAATGCATGCATTTTTAATAATAATTTAACTTGTAAATATTAAAGAGCAAATTGGTAGACTTAAGAACGATGGCGGTCTTAGCGCCAATTTTTACGAATATCCCTCCAAAAGTCACAACCAAATCTACGCTCACGATATTTATCGTGATACATGGATTACGATCCTGGATCACGATTATCGAGTGTGTAGGACCACGGATCGTGATACGGATCACAGGATTTTTAGAAAATCAGAAATAGGTCGAATCATCCGCCAATCCGCCTCCTTTGTACATCGAAAGTTCGTGAATTGTCTATGGACCAATAATTTCTACCACAAACGTTAGCTTATGTCAGATAACGTTAGCTTATGTCAAATCCCATACATTTTTTCTACCACAAACGATTAACGATTAACGATTCTAGATTAACGCAACCTCTTGGCTAAACCCGCTGGCCAGTCTAGCCATCTTTGACAGCTCCGCTTGCGTGATGCGTGTATGGTAGAAAGTTGACAGGTGGAAGTACGACTATTTCTACCAACATCTACATTGACTCTGATTGTGTAGGATCATCCGCCAATCCGCCTCCTTTGTACACCGAAAGTACGTAAATTGTCTATGTACCAAGAATTTCTACCACAAACAGCTTATGTCAGATAACGTTAAAGAAATTATATTATTAATTAAGTATCTTGGCAAGCAGTGTCATACAAAAATATTGAATTAAATCAAAATATACATAGTGTTCGCATTTAAAGACTAAACAGTCAGGTCCTAAAGAGTTTTAACAATTAGGCTGCTGCCAGGGTATCCCTACTCTTTGTCCTCCACTTCGCCCAGCCTGCAGCATCTTAACATCGTCGGCGTTTTGCTCTCTCGTAGGCGTTGGTCAATCATTCGCTTCTTGAGCCACCCGCGGGAGCTCTTTTCTGTTACCGGCAGGAATACCTCATCTCAACTCATGCTAAAACTTATACAAAACTAACTAAATTTGCCGTACAGCCCAGCGAAAGCTAAAAATGTCGACGTAAACCAATATACATTCAAAATCTCGTAAACAAACCCACTATACAGCACTACAGTAACAATGATTCACCGGATTATCTCACATCGACGCACGCGCAGCTACCTCGTGGCAACAACACAATCCGAAATTAGACCGGTAACGAGAACAATCCAGGAAAATTCCGGAGTCAGCCAGACGAGGTTTAATTTTAGGCAATTAATGCACTTTCAGCCTTGATCCACTGCACTGGCAGGATTAAAGTAACAGACGAAGTAATGTCCATAATATTTCGCTTCCAGGCGGAGTTCAAGTCTTATCAAAACATTACTTCTAGCAGAAAGATAAACACAATATTTTAAGCCGACTTGTGTAATAGACCCTTTTAAACCACAGAGTTGAATTGCTGAAATTGGACGTCCCTTGCACAAATAATAATAAAATATTCGTTGTGTATTATCATTATCTATCGATATGGAAACTAAAGACGCAGGGGATCCATTAATAGGAAAATGAAACTATAATTGAGATACTAGTATATCGATACAGACACCAAAACTGATGTAAGTACTCGTAAGTAGGAATTCTGTCATTACATTCTTACTTACCTAGTTTTTAAAGAATAGGTAAAAAATATATGTATTTTAGCTGAAGAAAAGTTATTATAGGTTGTTTAAGTACCAAGAATCCAGAACCCATATACAATCAAAAAGCACATGACCAGTAGAATAAATATTACAAAACAGTCAATTTTAGGGCACTGCAAGCCAAGTCCATAGTAGTTAAAGACGATTATGATGATCATAAACAAGACGTAATTACCGAAATATTAAAAATGAAACCATACAGGACTAAAACAAGATGAAACTATAGCCTGACTATACAAACAAACAAACTCAACCAACTCTTCGAAAATACCAACGCAACTAATCACACTCCGATCGGACCCAACAAAAATGACATCGCTAATCAAATCCCAAAAAACTAAACCAGTACAGGTGAGCTGATTATTTTTAAAACCTATGAACTGAAGCCCACTAGTGAGCTTGGGCGCGGGCGAACCCGTTCTGAAGCCGATGGAACGGGCGGGCGATCGTATTTGTCGAACTATATATGGAATCGCAGGCGCAGCACGCAAATCTGGGAGACGGGGCTGCGGTGGGAGGAGCGGGGAAAGGGAGGGGAGCGACTCCTGGCCTCAACCGCGGGAACAAATCTCCGGAGTCAGGGTGGGACTGCCGAGCGGTACAGTCTCTCCTTCGTCGATAGTCCAACAACACAATGGTAAGTCATCACAGTGGCACAGTGAGACAGTGACCAAGTGACGTGAAGTGGTGGAAACAAGTGCACACGCAAACAATCGAAACACATGTCGCGTTTACGGAAGATCGAAAGTTGGTAGCCGTGTTAAATATTTTAAACGGGATTCAGTTGAAGATGCGGTTGCGTTTCGTAATAGTAAAGATGTAGAAGCAATAGATGTGGATAACAATGAAGAAGAAAGACAAGCATCCGGGGTAAATAACAGTTAACAAGATAAGACAGGAGTCCACACCTTTCTCAACGGTCGGCAATGTATCCGAAATTTCCGGGATATTCATGTAAGGCGGTGATAAATACCAAGCTCTGATGCTGGTGACTCGCATTTTCCTCCCTCTAGTATAAAAAATAACGAGATGTTTAGTTAATAATTTGCCACAAATCAGAATGTAAATTTTAATCTTCAAATAACTAGGGAAGGGTCCCTTAAAACGATAATTAAAATAAAACTCGGTACATATAGATTTAAATTAACTTAACAATAGTTAATCCATACTCAATAATAACCAGTGAAATCAGACAAACCAAACAACAGTATCAAATATCACATTCACAAATTGCGTCTCTGAAACTAGAGCTTTCAAACTTGGCAACAGTCACAAAAAATATAACATCTGATCGTCGAACGGTTTTGTGAAATGGAAGCGATCTATTTCTGTCATATCAGGAGAGTTTTACGTAACTCCGGGGTATTGGCGCGGGCGAGATGCTGGGCTAAATATAAAGGCGCCTGGATGCGCAAGCGCCGCCTAACTGGGCGTCGACGACAGGTGCCGCAATTAGACTGGAATTAGGGCAATTTTCTGGGCGGGCTCAGATTCTTCAACGAAAGGCGTGAACACTGGAATTTATTTAGACAACAACAGTTTCGGGTCCAACGTTTCGGAATTGCTAAACCTTATTAACTCGACTAAAGGATATGATCGAATGATCTAACCAGACAATAAAATAAACTCGATTTCTGTGCGACAATCCAATAAACAAAACAGAACTTTCGCAAATTATGCATACAACTGAAGAATTGTCTGACTTACAATTCAAACACCTAATATTTGATATAACGACCGGCAATCCGGAAAAAGTATACAATATTACTGAAAACCTACACAAACTTATTCAAACGAATCTTAAACCTACCAACTATAGAAATGGATATAGAGATCGAAATGGAAATGGCCAAATAATTAAATAAAACAAATGACAAAATAAGAAACCATCGTATAATAGATTACTGCGCGTTGGGCACCTCAGCAATACACCGCAACCCAACGTAAGCTCTGCGCACACAATCCTCTACTTACACTGCCTCACACATCTTACCAAAAGTAAGCACCCAAAAGCAGCTGTATCTACAGATCTTTCAATCCTTTCCAGGCGGATAAGGATAAGAAAGTAAAGAAGAAGAAGGCGAAGGAAGACGCGCCAGCTGAAGAGGCGGCGGCGCCCGCGCCGGCCGCGCCCGCCAGCGGGGGATCCGAGAGGCAGTCGTCGCGTGGAAGCCGCAAGGCCAAGCGCACCGGCTCCAATGTCTTCTCCATGTTCTCTCAGAAGCAGGTCGCCGAGTTCAAGGAGGTGAGTCGAGCTGATTGTGCTAGAGAAAAAAATGTATAACATACCTTTACGGGGTTGCAAGCGCGATCCAATCTGGTCAGGTTCCCCTGAACAGGGTCACGAAGGTCGGATGGCAGCCGTTCCAATGTAATTATCTGATCATGGTCAAATCCTGGATCATGGTCAAGGCGGATACCGGGGCCCAACCGGGATTGGGGTGCAATCGGCTCCCGAGACTGTTCAACAAGTATTAGGGAAGGCTAGACAAGGTTGTATCAAAAACCTGTTATTATAGCTGGCACGGAATCCTTGTAAAGAAAGTCATATTTTTGTACCCTTTTTCTACCCAGTGACAAACGAGCAGACAGCTCACCTGATGGTGAGAGGTTACTCTTATCCATAGCATCTATCATTCAAGCATATAGGTTTCAGGCAACAAAAATGCAGAACCGATCGTTGTCACTGTGAAATGCCTCATGCCTGTGTTTTGTGTCAGGATTACCGAAATACCTAGTTAAATACTTAATCTTCCGCGAAAGCGTAGAATCATATCGACCGACAGCAAGTAAGATGGTTTAAGATTTTCTCGGATACAGCACAATTATACTCCGCTAATGAATGCGGACAATCACAGCCGTTCCCCGAACCGCAGCCGTGTTTGGCTCGTGCGCGCCGCTGTTTGGTAAACACGGCGCTAATAACCCATATTTGTGACATCGGTGCGAGAACAATGATAGATAATTCCGCGAATCTTGATCTCTTAATGTAGACACGTTTTAGATAACACCTGCGAAGGTGTCGAACCATCGAGCCATTTGATGGAAAAGGGTACCTGTATACCTCGTTCATATATACAGTGTCATATTCTCCAAATCGTGTATCATATTGCTTGGCAGAAGAAATAGTAGAGCACAACCGGGACATTAACGCCAAGATATTTTTTTATAGAAATAGTCAAGAAATATCGACCTTATAAATCCTCCTCAGGTTACATCTACCCCTGGTAAACAACACAAAACTAACAATTCGTCTCTATCCGACAGGCCTTCCAGCTAATGGACCACGACAAGGATGGTATCATCGGCAAGAACGACCTTCGTGCCACCTTCGACTCGCTCGGCAGGCTGGCTTCCGAGAAGGAGCTGGACGAGATGGTGAACGAGGCCCCTGGCCCCATCAACTTCACCCAGCTGCTGACCCTCTTCGCCAACCGCATGTCCGGCGGTTCCGACGAGGATGACGTGGTCATCAACGCCTTCAAGACCTTCGACGATGACGGCAAGATCGACTCTGAGAGGCTGAGACACGCCCTCATGACCTGGGGCGACAAGTTCTCCGCCGACGAGGTCGACGAGGCCTACGATCAAATGGAAATCGATGATAAGGGCTTCATCGACACCACCAAGCTGATCACCATGCTCACAGCCAGCGCTGAGGACGAGGAGGGCGGTGAAGCCGCGTAAGCGGACCTGCCAGCCATTGGTGACCACCGACCAACAACCAGCCAGCAACCACCCGGCCCACCGGTTCGCATTAAACACCTAGTGAACCAAAACATTTTTTTTATTATTTAAAAAAAAATTATGTAACTTATTATGTAATTTATTATGTTTCCATTTTTGCTAATTTATATATAATGATGAAGAAAATATATAGTTCTTATAAACTATGAACAACAAAAAACCGAACAACTCGTTTAGTACCGACCCCGTACTACTCGTTAGTACTGACCCCGTACTATCTGCTCCTAAGGCAAGGCATTATGTAAATAGAGAATACCGTGTATTCTTGTTTCTGAATAAAGAAGACCGAGAGACGCCGGCCCGAAAGGCCACGTTTTGTATAAACTTGATCTTGTCATTGCGACGCGCACCGCACACACCCCTGGACTCTCCTGGACACCTCCTATACACCCCCATATACACCTAGAGACCTCTAAACACACCATGGACACCCCCGAGCCACAATACAAGCAGGTCAAATCGCAATATAAGATTACGTATAAATACAAAAAGTTATAAGTAACTTGATACAGAGCTATTTTAAAACGAAATTAGGTTAGAGACAGATCGTCTCGTCCCAATGACGACAGAGCACATTTTGCCAACACAATTTCGGATTCTAATAAAAGAAATTGTAGTAAGATGGTACCCCGAGAAGCTCGGAGGAAAGTCCATGTACACAGCGGTGGACGTCCTACGTAGCAATGAATGGACACTGTAGCTAACTTTATACATCATCATCATATCAGCCGAAAGAGCCCACTGCTGGGCATAGGCCTCCCCAGAGATCTCCGCAAAGGCTGTTCCTGTGCCTTGTACATCTAGCCGGCACCTGCGATCTTTATCAGATCGTCGGTCCATCTAGTGGGAGGATTACCCACGCTGCGTCTTCATGCGTTAAAAAACGGCAACTCTATACCGTTTTCTTCCTTAAAAACGTGATTTGCGGAATATAGTGCGTCACTCAAAGAATCGTTAAAAGTAAAACTGGCGCCCCATAAAACCTTTTTTTTTAGTCCTGAAATAACGCTTCGGAACTCGCGTCGCGAGGTTGTTATACACAAACGCCTGGGACCATTCCAATGTGCCATCTGACTGAAATAACTCAAACGGAAACCCAGTTAAAGGAAAGAATTTATAAAATAACTTCGAACTAGTGAGGCCTTTAACGTAGGCAATCGGTAAGTATCATCCCGGTACCTACGAAATAGAAATATATCCTGCAAAAACACGAACAACGTCGCCCGACCAAAAGGAGACCCCAAAAATCCTCTGTCAACAGGCGATCCTCGTGCGAGAGGCGGTTACCTGACACACCGCCGTTGCCAATTAGGACAGAGCCTGACTGTTTACACTACAGCGAGTCCAGTACAATTTCTCAGTCGATTTAGACGAGCAACGTCAGCAAACGTGTAACTTTGCGCAATGTTCTCTTCATACTCTAGCCAAGTATCAAGTGCTGCGCAGGGAGTTGAGCTGGCCCGTTATGGGTGCACATGCCACAAACATTAGACAGCGATTCAATTTGGATCCACTTGCTAGGCAGTTTGCAAACCAATTTGACTCGCAACTGTGGGTACTCACTCATTGTGTGTACTTACATATTTGCCTAATTTAAATCTGGCTTAAAAATAAAGGAGACTCATATCCAGTAGTGAGTGGACTGTTATGGTTCGTTAGTATTGTTGATAATTGATGACTAATCTATGACCAAACTGATCATCATCGTCACCATCATCATCATGTGAGATAACAAATATCCCTGACCAATGGATTTCTTCCAATACCTAAGTTGGCACACGTCTGTAGCTACGGTTACTGCTTATCATAAGGCGGGCCGTACGCTTGTTGCGACTTTTATAGTATCTATAAGCAAACCAATCAAATTAAATCAACATTTATTTATTGAGCAAGACATTAAAATATATATTTCAAGCGTCAAATGGGATAGTGATAGAAAAGCAGGAAGGAAACACACACTTACACCCCACACCGACAACGGCGCCGGACAGCAGTGCCGACACAGCAGACAATGCCAGCCAGAGCCAGACCGCTCCTAACAAAGCCAAGCAGATCTAGACTATGCCCGACAAATGAACGAATGAAATAAGTATAAAATTTATTGAATTACTAGCTGGCCCGCCGCAATTTCGTTCGACCCTATAAACCTACCTCTTGAAATTAACCCGTTGCGTAGTTTAAAAGGTCTAAGCAATGTGATGATAATGTAAGAAAGTTCCGAGTTACGACGATATTGTGCAGCTTCATTGAACGCCTGACCAAATTATGAACCATAATAATTTGCGTGAGTTTGCTCTTAAAATATTCTGTATCTTATAATATTGCTGTAGTAAAATCACTCCACTCCCCTCACGTTCCACACAGGCGCAGATCCAGCCCCTCAAAAAGGTTGTGTGCACCACCACCTATATATTACTCTGGCACCTTCTGAGTCCTTGTTGCTAACTTAAGATTTATTTGTGAGTCCAATTCGCATATAATACGACGCCACAAATTTGTCAGACCCGATTGCCTAAACTTATACACTTAATTCAATTAGTATAATAATAATATACTAAATGAATTAAGTGTCTCCACTCTGACATGTCATTCTGTTGTACAGGTTTTTTTTACATACTATAATACGTTAGCCTATGGACCTCGTTAGCTTATGTGCAAGCCCATCGTGCCCACAACGGTGGATACGCGCTTGGTTCTACACTCATAATTCAGATGTCGTAAACAATTAAACTGGGCATAAAGAACGAACACGTTGTAAGACCCTAGAGAAGTCCGTCTCTACAACCGATTTATTTAGTTCTGCCCTTGCGTAACAATATCTCGATGCCTAATTTGGCTTTTTTCATATTTATGTAGACGATTGATGCAACGGCAGTACCTACATAATAAAACTCGTAGATCCGTGACGATCAATGGAGCCGATAGATCCTGGATCACAGGCATTATCCTGATAGCGTAGTTGCCGTAAACAGCGTGGTAGCCCCTTCAAAGAGGAGCGACTATTTGGTAAGGGTATCTATCAGCACAGTATATATACACCTGAACACCTCCCCCCTGGAAGCTGTAGGTAAATCAACCCAGACCTTTCCAATGTATTGTTTCGACATGGACCCCTTACCAGCAGTAGATATAGTTCAGGTATTGTTGTCGACGGTAGTCATGTCACCTTGGCGTTAATATCCCGGTTGTGCTCTACGTGTGGCAGGCCTGGGGTCCGCCAGCATTTGACAGATCAGATCATTACAGTGGAGCGACTGCCATCTGACCTCCGTGACCCTGTTAACAGGAGAATCTGAGCAGATTGGATCATAGTTACACGTTCAGTCGCCTGACTGTGGAGGTCTCATCACGATATCTTCCCTCGTAAGAACATCGGTAACTGATGTCCGTTACTCAGAAGTCATTGGTACATGGCGGTGCTGGGGTTCGATCCCGGTACCCCGGGGTACGAATCGAACCCCTTAACCATTAAGCCACTGACGCCCTTATCGATTGATGTATTTTTAACCGCTGACGCAAAAAGTTGGGTTTATACGTTTGACGTCTGTCTATCGCATCCTATATCCCGAACCGATGGACCATTATCGATATTTATTTCAAAATCGGTTTACTTTTTAATCGAGATCATTGAACATCATTATCATTCATCATCTGTTAAACTTTGCAATTTTACTTACCAAAGTAGCGGTCCATTATCTCGGCCTGCCCCACCTGTGGGACATGCCTATAGGTAGCTTGTGGCACTCGATAGTCTCTGCCTATCCCTATGGGATGCGGGCGTGAATGAGTATTATATATAAATATTTAAATAACTTATATAGACTTTTTCCGGCTGATAAAAGCGTGTTCTTTGATCATTATAATCTGGAATCCTTCAATCAAGGCTAGAGTGAATAGGTTGTCACTTACCACCAGCTGCCATGACAATTAAATGCCTGGCTAGCCAGATTAAAAAAGCACACGACTATATTTATCACGACAAAGAGAATTCGCTTCTTTGCATTAACTTTCGTTTTCCCAATACGACCAGCCAACACGCGTTCCAAATAGATATGAGTCCTACAAAATTATTCATATTTCCATTATTATCAGCGTTCATTTATTTCACGACTCGTGTTGACTTTGCGAAGTGTCAATTTATTGGACATCGCTGTTTTATTAGCAAAAATACATTTTACCTTTATTACTTTTCTTTACGGTAAAACCCTGACAGAATGGAGCTCGACTTGAAGGACCTCGAGGAGATGCGAGCGAAGTTCTATATCAACATAAAGAGCATGGCGGAAAACGGCCACAGCCGCAGTGAATACTTCACCTGGGACCGATACAACAAGATCCTGGAAGAAGTAAAGGATGCTGAACGACTAAAGGAGAACAAGGAATCGCTATCCTCTATGCAGTACAGGCGTCTGAAGAGGTTCGCAGTGGGAACTGTGGATGGAGTGGAGCGCCTTTTGGAGAATGCCGACAGGGGCACAGGGGTTCAACGCCATTACTGCAGCGTGGAGGAGCTCTTCGACGTTCTGTACGAGGCGCATTTGGCGACTGGGCATCGCCTGACCAGAGGTAATTATCATAATATTGCCCCCAGCCATAGTGTTTCCTTTGACATGGGATCGTTCAAGAGGTTTCTTCAGAGGCGGGCAACGCATTAGTAGCGCCCCTGGTGTTGCTGATGTCAATAGGCTTCGGTGACCACTTTCCATCAGGTGGCCCGCTTGCCTGTTAATCTACCGTATAACATGAAAAAAACATTACGAATAGCGCCATACAACAGGGCCCCTTGTTGTTGTAATTACTCGTACTAGACAATTTTATCAAATAAGTGGATGGGTGACCGTTTCCTTCTTTTAGGCTAGTTGAACTTCAGCATCGCAACCAGCTCACCACTAGCTGGCCTCCTAGTTCTACCGCAGGTCACTCTGATGGTTTCCGGAGCCGATTGCCACCACTTGCTACTTGTCCATAGGCTACGGTGACTGTTTACCATCAGGCAGGCCATAAGCGTGTTTGCCAGTTAGTGGTATAAAAAAAGAAAAAAGCTTTACGGTATACAATCTTATAGTATAATTCGAAGTACATATGTTCTATGACGATCTATTCAGAGAAGTCCCAGGTTCGATTACCGGCCTAGTTTAAATGTTCCGAATTTTTAATAAGGGTTGGCCCACATCTGTCATCACGGAATCGCATGTTTTAATACCCTATCCCTTTCGATCGCTCAAGTTGGTCATTTCCTAGAGAAGAAAAGTAGCGTGTATGCTATCGTGGTAGCATCGGCGATGCGGCAGGGAGGCGATTGAATACTGACGCATATGCTTTCGGCGCTGAAGCTTTGAGCACTCACGCTATCTTGTGGCGAACCTTAGGGTCTACCCTACTGTTTGCGATAGCTTTATGAGTTCGTTGCTTTCGCGGCGCCTTTCGCGAGCGAGCAAAGTGAAGTATAAAGCTACAGCTTTCGAGTTAGGTGGTCTCACCTCTGAGCCCCTGAGAAAAGGATAGAGCATAAAGAAATGCGATTCCGTCCTTTCGAGAGCACTCAAAAGCGACCGACGATGCTAACGACGATGATTTTCAGCGACGGAGTACGAGGTGAACAAGCGGTGGTGCAACGCGACCCGCGCGGCCGTGGCGGCGTTCGTGCGGCTCTGCCCCCTCTGTGCGGATCGCCGCGCGAGGCCCTGCGCACGAACTGCCAAAGTTAACTTGAGGGGCCGGAAAGAGAAGGTTAGCTTGAATAGTGTGACACAACCACTACGTAGATCCGCTGTTGGTGTCCACAGGTAAAGGTTCGGAAAAACGTTTCTCGCTCGTACAATTCGGATGTGTAATGAGGGAGCTCACTACAGTGTTTCCTTAAGACTATGACATGGGATTGCTCAAGAGGTATGGTCTCTTTAGAGGCGGGTAACGAATTGGTAGCACCCCTGGTGACCACTTTAATTTAGGTGGCCTGGTTGTCTGTTTGTCTGCCTACCGTAATGACATTTTCTGGTAGGAGTAGGCGGAGACCACATTGTTCTATGTACTTGCTACGGTGGTGACAAATCTCTCTCGCTTCGGCGTAGTGCTATTTATTTACTCCCACACGGTGTTAGCAATTGCTGCAAATTTTGTCTTGTTTCGTTTTGTTGCAAACTATAATTACAACTGTTGGAAACCATTTCAAACTGTTGGTACCATATTCTACTCTTCTTCAACTAATATAGGTACGGAAAGAGTCATTGGTACGTGGCGGTACTGGGGATCGAACTCGGTAGACCCGTTAGTTAATTAGTCACCGACGCTCTTCTGGAAAGATATACTTGAAGAAACGAACATACAACTTTCTTAAAGAGCGGCATCACATTTGCAGCCCTTCTGGTGTTTCGGATTCACGTCATCGATTTCGACTTTTTACAATTTCAGAATGCACCGGCCGATCATGAAATCGCAAACGTTGATACTTTAATACTGGACAACGTTTCACAGGAATCGGTTAACGTTCTAAACAGCGACGACGCTAATGATGAGATTGATATCATTCACAATAATTTGCGCATCAAGATGGAGGTGGAAGCTGACGATCAAAGCCTGCATGTAGACGTAGACGACGAATACAAGGGTAATCCTGCCAATGGCTTCGAAGACTATGCTGCTACTCAAACTGATGACAACGTAGGAAACAAAAATGTTGACTCAGCTAAACAAAATCTTCTTGTGCAAATGGCGTTGAGCAATTTTTGGAGAGAAGACGACGAATTCGACTTGTTTGGCAAGACTTTGATAGTACAGTTGAAAAAAATGCCGCTCGTGGAAGCTTTGAGTATGCAGCAGGACATTCAACAGATAATGAACAAGTACCGCATTGCGCTATATAATCGAAGTCCTGGTTCGATGGATATTAAGCAATGGCCTACTGATTCGAAAAGCATGCCTTCGAATAACGTTCATGATGATAATGATAATCAACTAAACAAACGCAAGAAAAGAAATAACCATGCTTGATTATCTCTAAGATCTAAGAAGAAAATTAGTATCGTAATTAAAAGATTTAATTTTTAAAGCTTTTTTCCCTTAATAATGTAATAAAGAATACTTAATTATCTACATAAATAAGTAGATACCTACTTATGAAATGAACATAAAATTAGGACCTATCTATAAAAAAAATAGACTCCGCCCACTTAAGAAACGATCAGAAATTACATCAAAAACGAATCTGACAACGACAAACGTTTCATAGTCGCAAGACTGAAGTGGCAATGGGCAGGCCGCTTGCAGAAGATTGCCGATGAAGCGGAAAATTTCTCGGGTGGCGACCGCGTACCGGAAATCGCAGAGTAGGACGATATCGATAGACGACTTTGTAAGGACACAAGAGGTACAAAGTCGTTTGATGAGGAAAGCTTGGAAGAGGCCTATGTTTAGCAGAGAGCGTCTTGCAGCTGAGTTCATAAGAATCAGAAAATTTTATTGTTAAGCCTGTGCTAACAAATAAATGTTTACATCAGTTACCCTTTCGGGTATACAATAATTATAAAAAATTAATAAAATCATCTACATCATCTTTTCAGTTTGTGGTCTAGCACGCCATGCGGTCCACCTTCCTTCTCTTCTTGGTCCGCTTCGCTCGGTCATCGTCATCGTTGGTGGTGACTTTATTGGCAAGCATGGCATGCTTAACGACATCTAGGTCAAATAAAGGAAGCAATGCGTCTTGTCTTCGCTTCTTGGGCCAGCCTCTAATTCCCATGCCCTGCGAGTGTGTAATGGCCAGATATTTGTTCCAGTAATTCTACAGCAAGGGGGCCTGTAAGTGCACTGGTATATATATCTGGTGTATATAACGGCCAAATTCTTCTATCGTCGACATAGAGGGAAATAAATAGTCTTCATTCATATAACAGAAATGCACCAGCAATAGATTGAAGCATTAAATCCCTAGTGTTGCTGATGTCCTGCTTGTCCGTTTGTCTGTCGCTTAAGATAAAAAAAATAGATTTATATGAGCGATAGTCATCATAATTACTATCCTTTTTGATAGTCATCGCCACAGAACAATACCTACTAGGTACTACTCTCTCGATGATCGCTTCCGATGGGTAGGTACTTGGCTTGATTGTTGTACCTAAATACATATATTGCGATGGAAAGAAAAGCCCTGGTGGGTGGACTTCCTTCTTTGCCGGAACTTTAGGCTCCAATCCAAAAAAAATTGTCGCATCGATTTCTTCTCAGGGAAAAAAATTCGCTACGCTTATAAGTTCGTCCAAAAAATCAAATCCGATGTTTATAAAATTTTTAAATGTCAAATTCAGTTGTCCAAATAAATAGGCCCGCTCGCGCTGGTATAGAAGAAACATTTTGTTTTCGACACAATCGTGAATCAAACTTTGTAAACGAATTCAGATAAATTGGCAGCTGTCAACTGTTGCTGTCAGGGCGCCCAGCTGAGCGAGCTGACATTTGCGTGCGTCTGCGTGCTTGTTTGTGTTTTGTTGTTGTTGTGCGGTGTTCTAAAAATGGGCGAAAATGCTAAAGAAGACGCTCTGAGCACCACAAAAACGTTCAAGTTCTCGTTCCCGACGTGCACCAACGAGAATGTAAAGTTCAAACTTGAGGTGCCGGTGGAAATTCCGCTGGACGGCTCGACTCGTGAGCTCGTCCAGCGTCTGATCAACATGTTCCATATTCCCGTGTATTTGGAGGATGGTAAGCATTATTAATTCTTATCTAGACCTTTTAGGGATTGTAGAGATCAGTCGAAACCAAGACTAATCGGAATAGAAGGCTCAGGACTTCAGGTGTAAATGGATAAACATCCTAATGCCGGAAATGATGTATCATCATCATTTTTGTTATAGGACAATAACCATAGTTAATAACAAAACATCGGAACTTAGTGTTCATGTTCAAACCCTGAAAATGTAGTACTGTGTTATTGGTCTCGTCTATTTTGGTGATTGCGGCGGATACGCCCCCAAAATAAGTGGTACAACACAAACAGAAACAAGTATATTGGTTAGGTGTATTGATAATGTAAATAGTTTGTTGTAAATTAAGACAGGTAGAGTATAGCGGGGTATCCCGTTTGAATTGGAGGCGCCTTACTGGAAAAGTACTACCATATTGTAAAATTAGAACACTGCAGTCAAACAATAAGTACTATTTTAAATAGTATTGTGTTCCTGCCAGTGAGTAAGGTCTCTAGTGCTCCATGGGGTGGGGATTTAGAGAATTTAGGTTTTGCCTTTTGCTGCCAGAGCAATGTGCTTTAGAAATTCAAATTTTCTTTTAATCATCAAAAAGGCTAGACGTTTACAATGCATTGACAATGCCCCTGGTGTTGCTAATGCCTATAGGCAGCGGTGACCACTTTCCATCAGGTGGCTTGCCTGTTTGCCTACCGATCAACATAAAAAATTGTTTCTATGTTTTGCCATCATACTGATAGATAAAATATTACATTATAAAAACTTTATTCTTACTGCCAGAGCTAAACGAGGAACTCAGTGTATTCGTACGCTCAGAGACAAAGCGGTACCACGACGAGCGCGACGCGCGCGCGTTGGATCGGCTGAAGGCAGGGGCCATTGACGCTGATAGCGCTGTCCGGCATTGGGAGAAGATGTTCAAGGTAATGTGTGACCGAATTTAGTATACTCAATGGTATACCCAATGCACTTTGAATAACAGTATTTATCAAAGGACAGGCCCGCAATTGATTGAAAAAAGAGGTTGGACTTGAGCCTACCCCATATAGTTGGAAGATATTGCCATAATAGGGATGATGACTGGGTCAATTCTTTAAAATTCTAATTAGACTGTCAATTAGATTATAAACAAGTTTTTAGACACATATTTTTTTATTTTTCTAAATCAATAACAAATGACAAAAATAAAGGGATTGATCGATGTACAACACAAACGCAATTCTACCTATTCGCCATTCTACACAATATGGATTCCGCACAACTGACATTCAACACATTATTTATTCCACACAGTCTTCAATTATACACAAACGCGTTTCTTCCTGTTCGCGATTCTACACAATATTAATTCCACACAACTACTGCCATTCAACAAATTCGCTATTCCACATATTCGTTACATATTTTAAATCATCTTATCATATTGGCGTTAATGTGCCGGTTGTCCTGTCGCTCATGAGGGCCCGGTGTCTGCATTGACCATGATCCAGGATTGGCAGATCAAGTAATTACAGTAGAGCGACTGCCATCTGACCTGCTACCACAGGAACCTGAACAAATTGGATCATGGTTAACTACACATTCGGTCACCTCTCACCCTAAGGGCATTGGTTAGTATTCAACTAATGGACATAACTCAGAAAAGAGTCATTGGTACATGGCACCAGTGGGACTCAAACCCGGCCCCTTTCGCTTACGAGTCGGATACTATAACCACTAGGCCATCCATGCTTTTAAGGGCAGGGGCAAGGGCAGGCCCATTAGTGTATTGTTAATTTACACTAACAGACCAAACTAGAACGCGTTGCTCGTAGAAGTCTCATAATAACTCTGATCCAACTAACCTGGTCAACGCTGAGGACCCTGGACTGCCATTCACACATTCGTCAACGCTGCGCGCCCTGAGAATGGTTGTATTGTAACCTAAGCGTAGAACTTGACCAGGGCCTAAGTTTAGTGGAACTATTAAATTTTGACCAAGGTCAAGTCTGGTCAACCAACCTGGTCATCGCTGGGCACCCTGAGACTAGTTGTATACCCAAGCTTACAACTAGACCAGGACCTAAGTTTAGGTGACCTAGTAAAGGTTGACCAAGGTCAACCCCAGTCAACCAGCAAACCATTGGACCAGGTTTGTTAAATAGGGTTGACCTTGGTCAACCTTTACTGGTTCCACTAAATTTAGGTCCAGGTTTAAGACAGCCAGTCCCGGTTTCCCAGCGTTGACGAATATGTGGAATAGCGAATCTGTTGAATGGCTGCAGTTGTGTGGAATTAATATTGTGTAGAATCGCGAACGGGAAGAAACGCGTTTGTGTATAATTGAAGACTGTGTGGAATAAATAATGTGTTAAATGTCAGTTGTGCGGAATCCATATTGTGTAGAATCGCGAATAGGTAGAATTGCGTTTGTGTTGTACATCGATCAATCCAAATAAAGCATATCAAAGTTTCGAAGTGGGGGCTTGTAACGTCACTTTTGAGTAAAATTAGACCTCAGACAGGACGTCATAAAACATTTCAACTCATTGTATTGGCGTTATTTTTAACAAAGGAAAAAATACATGTTCAATATTGACAACTAAAATTCAAAATTCAAAATTTCTTTATTGATTAGGACATTAAATATCTCTTTCAATCGTCAAAAAGGGGGGTAGGAAAGTAGGAAGGAAACACACAGTGACACGCTGACCGCCCTATGGCCGTAGATAACGTATCCCTCGCCAACCACGACCGAACCGTGCTCGACAATGCCAGGCAGAGCCGGAACGCTATATTATATTATATAGGTATGTCTAGTATAATTAAGAGAAACCACCTAAAACTACAGCAAGAGTAAGCCAGTCCACCAAGGCAGCACCCGTTCACGAGTATAAAGCAGGGCCAAGCCATCGTCCAATTCAACCATATTTGAGGGATAAGAGCGACCCGGCCCCCACGCCACCGCCAGACAGACTTTTAAGTGAGCGTGCATCACACATGCTGCATGTGATAGGTAGTCGCTCCCACCCTACTCTATCCTATCCCTACCCTATCGCTACCTTACCCCTACCCTACCACTATCTTAACCCGACCCTACCACTATCTTACCCCTGCCCCACCCTATACTACCTTACCGCTATCTTACTATTACCCTACCCGACCCCTACTCTAACTACTACCCTACCCCTACCCTAGCGCAGACATGGTGCATGGTGGTACATGGTGTCTCCAAGGTGGTTCTCCGTGGGGGAAAGAAACGGCAAGAAACCCACAGAGCCTACGTTAAATATATAATTAATTGAGAATGTCAAATAAGTTGAAGATACTGTGATACGGACATGTCAGTTGTTCCAACTATCTGTCAGATCAGGAATAATAATAAACAAATAATAATAATTGCAGGAGAATGTGTTGGAGTTCGCGGAGGAGCGCGGCACAACCGACGAGGAGGTGTTCGCGGCCGCCTACCACAAGCTGGTGCACTCCGCCGCGCTCAACACCATATTGCAGGTTTGGTAGTTCCAAGGTTTTCATAAAATACCAATAAGTTTTCAAATACTGGGCGAACAAAGTGTAAGGGAGACTTAAAGTCCATCGACTCGATAAGAAGAAGAATAAGCTTTTTCATAATTATGTTTTATGTCCTATGTTAGGACAGTGTAAAGTGGCGGTCCATAGTCTCTGCCTACCCCACCTGGGACACAGGCGTGAGCTTTATGTATGTATGTATGTACGTTTTATGCACTTATTTTAACTGGATATCATCTACAAAGCTTGGAGCGTCGGTGGCCGAGTAGGTAAGGTATCTGACTTGTAAGCGAGAGGTACCGGGTTCGTTTCCAGGGCAGACCAGGGCCGCTTACAGTACTCGTGCTAAAGTGCATCGTAAAGTGCTCGATTGGCACCGTGTGATGTTATATTATTAGTAGAAAAAGTTAAAGTCACAAATTATGAAATTCGATCTTCAAGTTCTATCTAAAGAGGAATAAATACAAAAAAAAAAAAATTTATTCGATATCACAGCCAATAACAGTCCACTGCAGAACTTAGGCCTCTGCCATGGGATTGACTCGATGCTGATAACCGCGCATAAGGTGGCTACATCGAACTAAGACCTATTTTTATTAAATTTGTCTTTTTTTTCATAATACTAAATTTATTAATTAAACAAACTCAAAATTGACACTTGTAGTGGCGCACCCTGTAATATGCGATACTCGATAATTGAACCGCCATTGGGCGAGATATTACTGAGCCCACTGAAAACCAGCGTTGTGGTTCGCGTCAAGCGGCCGCAACATTATGGCTAAGGAGGTTGGGGGGCACTTACGCTGGATGCCTACAAACAATGCCACTGGGAACCCAATAATTGTCTCAGTGTTTAATGTACAAATCTTTTTTTTGTAAAATGTTATTGTATTGCAAAATATCGTGTCGTGGCGTCCATGTGTAATAAATGTTTTCTTTCATTCTTTCATCCTATTGCAGGTAGAGCGGTCGTACGCGGCGACGGTGGCGGAGACGTTGCGGAATCGCGACGAAGATATCAGAAAGTTAACGGAAAAGTTAGTACAGTAATATTAGTAGCAGTAGTATGTGATTTACTTTGTTGACCAGCGTAACCTAACCTAAGTAGTAAGTTAGATAGTAGCAGCATTTCCATAATATAATCTTCATATCAGCCGTAAGACTGCTGATCTCCACAAAGGCCGGTCCTGTGCTGTCCTCATCCAGCTGGTACCTGCGACTTTCACCAGGTCGTCGATCCACGTTTTATTGTGTAGAACATTAAATATCTCTTTCAATTATCAAAAAGGAGGGGGTAGGAAAGTCGAAAGGAAACACACAGTGACATGTCGGCCGCCCCAGGACCGGAGCACAACCATCCTACGCTGACAACGGCCGGATTCTTTTTCCCAGACTATAAGAACATTCCCCATTGATTTTCATCATCTCAGCCCATAACAGTCAACTGCAAGACTTCGGGCCTCTCCCACGAAAGCGGAGGTTATTGCCATAATCTACACACTTGGCAGGCGGGTTAGAGATCGCAGTGTTGAAAATATAACAATGGAAGACGCTGTTACCCATTTTCCAGTCTACGGAGATTTTAGATTTTTTGCCTCGCAAACATTAGTCGTCTTGTACGACATTTTTACTTTTATTTTTATTTTAAGATATTTATTTATTTATTAAAGCTTTATGCACAAAAGTGCAGTGGCGGACTTAAAGCTAAAATAACTTTATCTTCCAGTCACCCGGAATAATCTAAGCCTGAGAAAGGATTATACATCACACAAAACCAAAGCGTTCAATAATGCCTCTGTCCCGCAGACAATCAGCGGAAATGGAAGCGTGCATGCAGCAACCAGACTCGCCCGAGTCGGAGGCGGCGATCAACTCGCTCTCCGGCGAGCAGTGGGCCGCCGCCGCGCTCGCCAACGCGCGCTGGGACTCGCAACTGGACGCCTTGCAGCGCGCACAGAGGAGACACCATCGGAACTGGCTGATGGCCACTTTGAGACAGTACCAGACCACCAACCAGCTCAGTACGCCTACGTAAGTGTCTGGTGTATGTTATTTGTGGTAGAATAGCGAATAATGTGAAATTGGGACAGAGACTGCTCCCTTGAGGCACACCTGTCGGCATTCGGGTCATGTTGATTTATTTGGAGTATATTTTTTGTGACAGGATAGCGAATAGTGTGAAAGAGACGTTGTGGTGAGTGTGATTGAAAGGATTTGGAAAGGATATGGACGAAAGACGATTTTTGAAAGGTATTTCTGTTGAAAGCTTCGCGAAAACACTCCCTTGAGGTACACCTATTGGCTTATGGGTTATGTTGATTTATTTGGAGTATGTTACTTTGTGATAGGGTGGCGAATATTGTGACAGACATGTTGTGGTGGGTATATTTTAAAGGAAATGGGAAGGTTATAGACGAAAGACGATTTGAGAAAGGTATTTCTGTGGAAAGCTTTGGCATATGGTAACTGGCCGCCACGGCGCTCGCCAACGCGCGCTTGGACTACTGGGTGCCCTACAACGCGCTCAGATGAGACACCATCGGAACTGGCTGATGGCCACTTTGAGACAGTACAACCAGCGTAAAACAGTAAAACAGTTTAGTACGTCTACGTAAGTGTGGAATAGATTGGGACCGAAAAAGCTCCCTTGACAATTCACACAGCACCATCTTACCTCAAAATAAGCAAAGCTTGTGTCATGGGTGCCAGAGAACTGATAAACTATTTAAATATTTTTAAACACATACCTATCATACATGTAACACCCAAACCTGTAACAGAAATTATTATTCATCATTTAAATTTCTGTCTGGCCGAACCCTGACCCCTGACCCTTGACCCAGAAACCTTAGACCTCTGCCTGCGTGGCCTGGTATGATAACCAACTGAACCACTCAGGTTGTCATGTATGTATGTTTTGTCCCCAGCAACTCCCCCCTAGCGACATTCTCCCCCTGCGGCCTACCCACGGAGCTGGGTCTCCCGGAGCCCGAAGCTGGCTCCGGGGCGGAGCGCCCGCTGGAGGAGAGCTTCACCATCCACCTGGGCAGTCAGCTGAAACAGACGCATAATATACGGCTGGTGGCTGCCGATATATTGGATCTTTGCGCGCCGCCGAGGGCTGATAAGTGAGTTTGTTGGCTCTTTTTTTATGTTTAATATTGGTCCTCTGGCTCCCCTGCAATCTGTGGGAGTGACTTCGTGGAAAGGAGCGGAAGTTGGGGAAGCTCGGTGACCAATGAGCGCGTGTTCCTCCATCATCATAGGGCACTTCCCGTTGAATCTTTAAATTTGGCAAGAAGCAAGGTCTTATACCACAAGTAAATCTATGAAGATTTGATTGTAAACTGCATTTTTCATACCTAGAAAATTAATGGACATGGCAACGTAATTTCCACCTAAAATACGCTGGATGGCGCCCATAAAAATTGTGCGCGAATTAACTAAATTTTGTTACATTTCTTATGCGACTACTGTAAGGTAAGCTCATTTTTTTTTAAATTGAGAGGCCAAGAAGTAGCTCAAATAAAACGACGAAGTACACTATTTAGACCTTATTAGATTAGGGGACAAGTAGATGTGAAACAAAGTGTCAAAATATCAGAGGCGCGTGTGTTGTTGCTTGGCGGCAGAAATAGATAAGGCGGTGGTACTCACCCAGGCGGACTCCTCAGGCTTGACAGAGTCCTACCACCTGATAAAGATGACGGCGTAATCGTAATACCTGCTTCCATATTATGTACTTATTCTGTTAGTTTGAAGTTTTTTTAATGTGTTATTGAACCAAACATGAATGAAAATAAAGAGAAGCGTCGGTGGCCGGGTGGTTGAGTATCCAACTTGTAAGCGAAAGGTACCGGGTTCGAATTCCGTTGTGGCCATGTACCAATGATTCTTTTGAGTTATGTACATTAGTTGAATTCTAACCGATACTCTTACGGTGATGGAAAACATCGTGATGAAACCTGCAAATTCAGGCAACTGAATTTGTAACCATGATCTAATCTTGTCAGGTTCCCCTGGTAGCAGGGTCGCGGAGGTCAACTTGCAGTCGCTCCACTGTACTAACCTGATCGGCAAATCTTGTTCGAGAACGAGAGCTCAACCGGGACATTAATGTCCCGGTTAATGATCATCTTAGCGTTAACGCTAAGATGATCAGCTTATATTGAACCAAATAAAAATACGTCTATGTCTATGTCTAATATCTATTCCACTGTGATGTGATGTGATGACGACCTGAGTGGTTCAATGGTCAACATGCCGGTCTGCCACGCAAGAGGTCCCGGGTTCGATTCCCGGCCGGGCAGAAATTGAAATGATGAATTTTAATTTCTGTTACGGGTCTGGGTGTTCTATGTATAATAAGTATGTTTTAAAAAAAAAAAAAGTATTTAAGTAGTATATCAGTTATCTAGCACCCATAGTACAAGCTTTGCTTAGTTTAGGGCTAGATGGCGCTGTGTGAATTTGTCCACGAATATTTATTTTATTATTTATTTATTTATTTACTGTCCCCCCCAGCCCAACAGACGCCTCCCGCCGTCTCCAAACATCTCTCTCCCTGTATTCATCGGAGCTCTCAGCAGTGGTAGTGCTCTGTCCGGTGACGGCGGCGCCGCGGGCCGCGGGCCGGCTCGCGGCGGCCGCGAAGGCAAGTACGGAGCACCACTTCGCTGATATCGACGCTCAGATCGGTGATATCGAGGACAGAGTTAGAGGACCGGTGAGTGACCAGACCTTGTTTTTCCATTCCCGAACCCTACAGCCCAACAGACGCCTCCCGCCGTCTCCAAACATTCCTCTCTCTGTACTCGTCGGAGCTTTCAGCAGTAGAAGTGCTCTGTCCGGTGGCGTAGACTCGCGGCCGCTGCGAAGGCGAGTACGGAGCACCACTTCGCTGATATCGACGCTCAGATCGGTGATATCGAGGACAGAGTTAGAGGACCGGTGAGTGACCAGACCTTGTTTTTCCATTCCCGAACCCTACAGCCCAACAGACGCCTCCCGCCGTCTCCAAACATTCCTCTCTCTGTACTCGTCGGAGCTTTCAGCAGTAGAAGTGCTCTGTCCGGTGGCGTAGACTCGCGGCCGCTGCGAAGGCGAGTACGGAGCACCACTTCGCTGATATCGACGCTCAGATCGGTGATATCGAGGA
The DNA here is from genome assembly GCA_905147135.1 of Blastobasis lacticolella. Classification (NCBI taxonomy): domain Eukaryota; kingdom Metazoa; phylum Arthropoda; class Insecta; order Lepidoptera; family Blastobasidae; genus Blastobasis; species Blastobasis lacticolella. The sequence continues at coordinate 15,120,953 of LR990061.1, forward strand.
CAGAGTTAGAGGACCGGTGAGTGACCAGACCTTGTTTTTCCATTCCCGAACCCTACAGCCCAACAGACGCCTCCCGCCGTCTCCAAACATTCCTCTCTCTGTACTCGTCGGAGCTTTCAGCAGTAGAAGTGCTCTGTCCGGTGGCGTAGACTCGCGGCCGCTGCGAAGGCGAGTACGGAGCACCACTTCGCTGATATCGACGCTCAGATCGGTGATATCGAGGACAGAGTTAGAGGACCGGTGAGTGACCAGACCTTGTTTTTCCATTCCCGAACCCTACAGCCCAACAGACGCCTCCCGCCGTCTCCAAACATTCCTCTCTCTGTACTCGTCGGAGCTTTCAGCAGTAGAAGTGCTCTGTCCGGTGGCGTAGACTCGCGGCCGCTGCGAAGGCGAGTACGGAGCACCACTTCGCTGATATCGACGCTCAGATCGGTGATATCGAGGACAGAGTTAGAGGACCGGTGAGTGACCAGACCTTGTTTTTCCATTCCCGAACCCTACAGCCCAACAGACGCCTCCCGCCGTCTCCAAACATTCCTCTCTCTGTACTCGTCGGAGCTTTCAGCAGTAGAAGTGCTCTGTCCGGTGGCGTAGACTCGCGGCCGCTGCGAAGGCGAGTACGGAGCACCACTTCGCTGATATCGACGCTCAGATCGGTGATATCGAGGACAGAGTTAGAGGACCGGTGAGTGACCAGACCTTGTTTTTCCATTCCCGAACCCTACAGCCCAACAGACGCCTCCCGCCGTCTCCAAACATTCCTCTCTCTGTACTCGTCGGAGCTTTCAGCAGTAGAAGTGCTCTGTCCGGTGGCGTAGACTCGCGGCCGCTGCGAAGGCGAGTACGGAGCACCACTTCGCTGATATCGACGCTCAGATCGGTGATATTGAGGACAGAGTTAGAGGACCGGTGAGTGACCAGACCTTGTTTTTCCATTCCCGAACCCTACAGCCCAACAGACGCCTCCCGCCGTCTCCAAACATTCCTCTCTCTGTACTCGTCGGAGCTTTCAGCAGTAGAAGTGCTCTGTCCGGTGGCGTAGACTCGCGGCCGCTGCGAAGGCGAGTACGGAGCACCACTTCGCTGATATTGACGCCCAGATCGGTGATATCGAGGACAGAGTTAGAGGACCGGTGAGTGACCAGACCTTGTTTTTCCATTCCCGAACCCTACAGCCCAACAGACGCCTCCCGCCGTCTCCAAACATTCCTCTCTCTGTACTCGTCGGAGCTTTCAGCAGTAGAAGTGCTCTGTCCGGTGGCGTAGACTCGCGGCCGCTGCGAAGGCGAGTACGGAGCACCACTTCGCTGATATCGACGCTCAGATCGGTGATATCGAGGACAGAGTTAGAGGACCGGTGAGTGACCAGACCTTGTTTTTCCATTCCCGAACCCTACAGCCCAACAGACGCCTCCCGCCGTCTCCAAACATTCCTCTCTCTGTACTCGTCGGAGCTTTCAGCAGTAGAAGTGCTCTTTCCGGTGGCGTAGACTCGCGGCCGCTGCGAAGGCGAGTACGGAGCACCACTTCGCTGATATCGACGCTCAGATCGGTGATATTGAGGACAGAGTTAGAGGACCGGTGAGTGACCAGACCTTGTTTTTCCATTCCCGAACCCTACAGCCCAACAGACGCCTCCCGCCGTCTCCAAACATTCCTCTCTCTGTACTCGTCGGAGCTTTCAGCAGTAGAAGTGCTCTGTCCGGTGGCGTAGACTCGCGGCCGCTGCGAAGGCGAGTACGGAGCACCACTTCGCTGATATCGACGCTCAGATCGGTGATATCGAGGACAGAGTTAGAGGACCGGTGAGTGACCAGACCTTGTTTTTCCATTCCCGAACCCTACAGCCCAACAGACGCCTCCCGCCGTCTCCAAACATTCCTCTCTCTGTACTCGTCGGAGCTTTCAGCAGTAGAAGTGCTCTGTCCGGTGGCGTAGACTCGCGGCCGCTGCGAAGGCGAGTACGGAGCACCACTTCGCTGATATCGACGCTCAGATCGGTGATATCGAGGACAGAGTTAGAGGACCGGTGAGTGACCAGACCTTGTTTTTCCATTCCCGAACCCTACAGCCCAACAGACGCCTCCCGCCGTCTCCAAACATTCCTCTCTCTGTACTCGTCGGAGCTTTCAGCAGTAGAAGTGCTCTGTCCGGTGGCGTAGACTCGCGGCCGCTGCGAAGGCGAGTACGGAGCACCACTTCGCTGATATCGACGCTCAGATCGGTGATATCGAGGACAGAGTTAGAGGACCGGTGAGTGACCAGACCTTGTTTTTCCATTCCCGAACCCTACAGCCCAACAGACGCCTCCCGCCGTCTCCAAACATTCCTCTCTCTGTACTCGTCGGAGCTTTCAGCAGTAGAAGTGCTCTGTCCGGTGGCGTAGACTCGCGGCCGCTGCGAAGGCGAGTACGGAGCACCACTTCGCTGATATCGACGCTCAGATCGGTGATATCGAGGACAGAGTTAGAGGACCGGTGAGTGACCAGACCTTGTTTTTCCATTCCCGAACCCTACAGCCCAACAGACGCCTCCCGCCGTCTCCAAACATTCCTCTCTCTGTACTCGTCGGAGCTTTCAGCAGTAGAAGTGCTCTGTCCGGTGGCGTAGACTCGCGGCCGCTGCGAAGGCGAGTACGGAGCACCACTTCGCTGATATCGACGCTCAGATCGGTGATATCGAGGACAGAGTTAGAGGACCGGTGAGTGACCAGACCTTGTTTTTCCATTCCCGAACCCTACAGCCCAACAGACGCCTCCCGCCGTCTCCAAACATTCCTCTCTCTGTACTCGTCGGAGCTTTCAGCAGTAGAAGTGCTCTGTCCGGTGGCGTAGACTCGCGGCCGCTGCGAAGGCGAGTACGGAGCACCACTTCGCTGATATCGACGCTCAGATCGGTGATATCGAGGACAGAGTTAGAGGACCGGTGAGTGACCAGACCTTGTTTTTCCATTCCCGAACCCTACAGCCCAACAGACGCCTCCCGCCGTCTCCAAACATTCCTCTCTCTGTACTCGTCGGAGCTTTCAGCAGTAGAAGTGCTCTGTCCGGTGGCGTAGACTCGCGGCCGCTGCGAAGGCGAGTACGGAGCACCACTTCGCTGATATCGACGCTCAGATCGGTGATATCGAGGACAGAGTTAGAGGACCGGTGAGTGACCAGACCTTGTTTTTCCATTCCCGAACCCTACAGCCCAACAGACGCCTCCCGCCGTCTCCAAACATTCCTCTCTCTGTACTCGTCGGAGCTTTCAGCAGTAGAAGTGCTCTGTCCGGTGGCGTAGACTCGCGGCCGATGCGAAGGCGAGTACGGAGCACCACTTCGCTGATATCGACGCTCAGATCGGTGATATTGAGGACAGAGTTAGAGGACCGGTGAGTGACCAGACCTTGTTTTTCCATTCCCGAACCCTACAGCCCAACAGACGCCTCCCGCCGTCTCCAAACATTCCTCTCTCTGTACTCGTCGGAGCTTTCAGCAGTAGAAGTGCTCTGTCCGGTGGCGTAGACTCGCGGCCGCTGCGAAGGCGAGTACGGAGCACCACTTCGCTGATATCGACGCTCAGATCGGTGATATTGAGGACAGAGTTAGAGGACCGGTGAGTGACCAGACCTTGTTTTTCCATTCCCGAACCCTACAGCCCAACAGACGCCTCCCGCCGTCTCCAAACATTCCTCTCTCTGTACTCGTCGGAGCTTTCAGCAGTAGAAGTGCTCTGTCCGGTGGCGTAGACTCGCGGCCGCTGCGAAGGCGAGTACGGAGCACCACTTCGCTGATATCGACGCTCAGATCGGTGATATCGAGGACAGAGTTAGAGGACCGGTGAGTGACCAGACCTTGTTTTTCCATTCCCGAACCCTACAGCCCAACAGACGCCACCCGCCGTCTCCAAACATTCCTCTCTCTGGACTCGTTGGAGCTTTCAGCAGTAGAAGTGCTCTGTCCGGTGGCGTAGACTCGCGGCCGATGCGAAGGCGAGTACGGAGCACCACTTCGCTGATATCGACGCTCAGATCGGTGATATTGAGGACAGAGTTAGAGGACCGGTGAGTGACCAGACCTTGTTTTTCCATTCCCGAACCCTACAGCCCAACAGACGCCTCCCGCCGTCTCCAAACATTCCTCTCTCTGTACTCGTCGGAGCTTTCAGCAGTAGAAGTGCTCTGTCCGGTGGCGTAGACTCGCGGCCGCTGCGAAGGCGAGTACGGAGCACCACTTCGCTGATATCGACGCTCAGATCGGTGATATCGAGGACAGAGTTAGAGGACCGGTGAGTGACCAGACCTTGTTTTTCCATTCCCGAACCCTACAGCCCAACAGACGCCTCCCGCCGTCTCCAAACATTCCTCTCTCTGTACTCGTCGGAGCTTTCAGCAGTAGAAGTGCTCTGTCCGGTGGCGTAGACTCGCGGCCGCTGCGAAGGCGAGTACGGAGCACCACTTCGCTGATATCGACGCTCAGATCGGTGATATTGAGGACAGAGTTAGAGGACCGGTGAGTGACCAGACCTTGTTTTTCCATTCCCGAACCCTACAGCCCAACAGACGCCTCCCGCCGTCTCCAAACATTCCTCTCTCTGTACTCGTCGGAGCTTTCAGCAGTAGAAGTGCTCTGTCCGGTGGCGTAGACTCGCGGCCGCTGCGAAGGCGAGTACGGAGCACCACTTCGCTGATATCGACGCTCAGATCGGTGATATCGAGGACAGAGTTAGAGGACCGGTGAGTGACCAGACCTTGTTTTTCCATTCCCGAACCCTACAGCCCAACAGACGCCTCCCGCCGTCTCCAAACATTCCTCTCTCTGTACTCGTCGGAGCTTTCAGCAGTAGAAGTGCTCTGTCCGGTGGCGTAGACTCGGGGCCGCTGCGAAGGCGAGTACGGAGCACCACTTCGCTGATATCGACGCTCAGATCGGTGATATTGAGGACAGAGTTAGAGGACCGGTGAGTGACCAGACCTTGTTTTTCCATTCCCGAACCCTACAGCCCAACAGACGCCTCCCGCCGTCTCCAAACATTCCTCTCTCTGTACTCGTCGGAGCTTTCAGCAGTAGAAGTGCTCTGTCCGGTGGCGTAGACTCGCGGCCGCTGCGAAGGCGAGTACGGAGCACCACTTCGCTGATATTGACGCCCAGATCGGTGATATCGAGGAGAGAGTTAGAGGACCGGTGAGTGACCTGATCATATATCTTTGATTGTAGGTAGGTACATCGCTTTGATTGATACGACCTGTCATTTTCTGTTTCGTGTAGTTGCGTATCTTTCGTCTCATTATTCCTTTCTCTCTCTTTCGTATGAGTATGCCATAATGTACTCAATAGCAGTACATTCGCTGATTTGAGGTCCTGATGGTGTGCGATCACCGCCGCCTTTGTCTTAAGCTTATTCTTCAATCAGCATATAGGTCTGCGTTGATGAAACATTCAATCATCATCATCCGTGCGTTATGTCCCGGTTGCGCCCCCGCACGGCACGTAAGGGCCCAGGATCCGCGTATTAATGATAAAACATTCAATAGGTTCACTAATCCACTTGTCTTTAGGCTTTCATCCGTAACGAACTAATAAAATATTATTCTTTATTTTATTTCTATCAACCTCAATCATCCCACTGCTGGGCAAAGCCTATTCTTCCATACTTCACCAGTTTGCCAGTCCCCGTCGAATGCCAGCTAATACGATCAGTGTTAATAAAACAAGCAATAATAACCCCTATTCCCCTGTCTCTAGGCCTTGCTCCGCAACCAGCAACGCCTCCAAGAGAGCGGCGGCGACGCTTCCAAGGCTAAAGACAGGTTGCAACCGGGAGACGTGTTCGTGACGAGGCACAGCAACCTGCCCGAGGCGCATATAGTGTTCCATCTAGTGGTGGATGATAACTCGCTGAGATCTGGTGAGGATGCTCTTGGATTTATTTTACTTTTACCTTCTGGGAGTCATAGACCTAGGACTGCGGTTGTACCATAGAATATAGTAGTGACCGACCGAAGCTTCGGTTTTGGCCCGAAAACCGGCTGAAGCCGAAGGTTCCTAGCAAACGTCATCATTTAATAAATAACCCAACCCTTTACACTCATGGGTGTCGTACAAGGCGACTAATGTTTTCGAGGCAAAAGATGAAGAGTCTACGTAGTCTGGAAAATGGGCAGCAGCATTTTCCATCGTTATATTTAAACACTGCGATCTCCAACCCGCCTGCCAAGCGTGGAGATTATGGCAATACCCTCCCCTTTCGTAGGAGAGGCCCTAAGTCCTGCAGTGGACTGTAACGGGCTGTGATGATGATCATCACAATATCAAGCTCACGCCTCTGTCCCACATTAGGTGCAAATTGGCACTATATACCGCCACTTTGCTCTCTCCTTACAACTCCCTAGCCTCGCATATTGATGTCCAACCCACCTCCACCCAGGGTCCTATCGCCCTGTCGGTCATACGGACCGCGTCAGACCTAATCACGGGTGATGCGCACGCGTGCCATATTGATGTGAATGAAATCCTCGGTCCCCCAGGCGAGATGTCCTCCCGCCACCCGGCGGTGTTAGGGCTGCGGGCGATCCTGCGCGCGGCGGGCGCGGGCGACGTCACCGCGCTGGCGTTGCCCTTGCTGCTCAGGCACGAGCTCACCGAGGTAACTCCTAGGATACCTGGGCCTGAGACCCAGCCACTCTTCCTCTGCTAATGCGCTGATTACCTTTGACTAGATTCAGTAACTAAATTCAGAAGAAAAATGCGTGAGAGCAAATCAAAGTGTTGAATAAGGTCCATTTTTGTATCAATTATGTTATGTTACGTGTCGCTGCGCTTTTCAAAAGGCATGATACAAAAACGGACCTTATTTAATGAGCAATACATTCCATGAAAGCTACAGCTTTCATAATGTCGCAATACCCATTGTAAGCACGTTTCTCGAAGATTTAAGGTAGCGAACATTAGGCATTTAACCATTGTCCCCATTCGAAGTATAAATCAATTGAATTCCAACTTAAAATGCTCCGTCATAAGATTTAATTTGAGATGGCGGAATAAAAGAAGCCTATTTTACTGCGATAGTTTCTGTGAATCAAAGCAATAAAGTCATATTCTGTCCGCAGGAGATGACGGCGGCGTGGTGCCTGCGACGCGCTGAATTAGTGTTGAAATGTGTCAAGGTCAGTATACCGAAGTATATGCTTAGTCGCTAAGTGAAAGTGATAAATTTAATGGCATACGTGTGTTACATTATGGATACAGTTCTTTATAACACGACTGTACTCTCGCGTGCTAGTTTGGGGTCCACCTTGACCATGATGCAGGATTTGGTAGATCAGGTAGAGCGGCCATTTGACTTCCTTGACCCTGTTAACAGATGAATCTGACCAGATTTTATCATGGTTACATATTCAGTCCTGAATGACCTGACCCCTGACCCTAAGAGCGCCGGTTAGTGTTCTACAACGTAACTCAGAAAAAGGTTATTGGTACTCGGCGGCTTGCTCGAACTCGGTGCCCCTCGGTTACGAGTCGGAGCCGCTAGTCATTAGGCCACCGACGCTGGCCCGGAGTCATCATCACAGCCTATAGCAGTCCACTGGAGGACTTAGGGCCTCTCCCAAGGAAGGGGAGATTTTTTCCCAGAATTCCCACGCTTGGCAGGCGAGTTGAAGATCGCCGTGTTATAAATGTAACAATGGAAAACGGTGCTCCCCATTTTACAGCCTACGGAGACTAAATATTTTTGCCTTATTTTTTATTGGTTGCCTTATACGACACCCACGAGTGTAAGGGGTTGGTGCTATTTTACTCTGCCGGACATCATACGGCCGTTATGCATCACAGTGCTATATGGCTCGGAGTGGTACCGCCTATCTCCGATTGTATGCCGCCATTTTGATTTTGGTTTGGTACTGCCATGGGGCAGCCAGCGTGTCACTGTGTGCTTCCTTCCTACTTTCCTACTCTCCTCCTTTTTGACTATTGAAAGAGATATTTAATGTCTTAATCAATAAATAAATTTTGAATTTTTGATGCAATATAGTTTAACACTTTCGCTATATTGGTGTCGCAAGCAAGCTGATTGATGATGATTCCCCCCCAGGGCTTCATGCTGGAGACGGCGGGCGGCGCGGGCGCGGAGCTGCGCACGCTGTGCTGCGTGGCGCCGCCGCAGGCGCTGCCCGCCGTCTTCCACGCGCTCGCCGCGCTGCCGCCCGCCATCTTCCGGGTCTCCAACCCGGTCAAGATCCGGGCCGAGCGGGGTGGGGGCTGGCTGTAGCTCGCTTGAGCCAATGTGACAGTCTTGACTACAGCCACCTGGCCGGAGCGATCCATTTGTCTGTAGCAGTGCCCAGTTGCAGGTGTCCAGGGGGGAAATTCTACATTTTCTCTAACCAAAAAAGCTGTATTAAAATGTCACTGAAATTTATCGTCGACATTAAACGACTGTCGAAGATAGTTGAGAAAATATTTTTTTGTTGCAATAGACATTATTATAAATATGTGGCTAAACAAAATGTCGAATTCGAGATGTCACAACCCGAGTATTAGGCCTCTGCGAGCCTATTCTCGCGTTTTCGACATTTTCTCTAGCCACAAATCTCTATTAAAAAGTAATAAAGTAACAATCAAGTTTTAAGGATATTTTTAATAGAGATTATTTTGCTAGAAAAAAATGTCTAATTGAAAATGTTACAGATTTAAAACGATATTCGACAATAAAGGATAAGCCAAAATCGTTGAGAATATGTTTTTTGTTTGCAATAGGGATTGAATGAATTTTTAATAGATATTTGTGGCTAGAGAAAATGTCGAAATCGCGAGAATCGGCCCCCTGGTCGACGGTGTCCACGCATCATCAGGCGGATAGTCCAACATTGTGCCTCCCTAGATAATAATGAAAAAACCTAGCTGCCAGCTTCCTGGTCATGTCTGTTACCCTACGCGGTAGGCAGGTCAGATGCCTGGCCACAGCCTGGCGCGGACTTGTCCTCCGCACTCAGCTGAGCTAGTATCTCAACAACTTTGAGCCTGATTAGTTTAGAATATTGAAACTGTCCACGAAGATATACAGCTGATTTCAAATTGATGATATAAAGGAATACCGGATGCATGTGCACGTGATAACAAACAACTTTAACAATGGCACCAACTCTGAAATCGCAAAAAATTTCATACATTTTGACAGAGATTTGTTGTAAATATTGCATGAAACAGCAGATTTTAGTGTACCCAGAGTGACCCCTTTGTATCATCAATTTTAATTCACCTGTATTATAATAAAAAATAATGAAATTGCTAAAAATTTAGCTTTGTAAAAATAAAATAATTTAAATTTTTGGAGCATTCCGATAATTAATGCATTGTTTCCCATAACTCCAAAATAATTGTTAAGTGGAAGAATGCAATAAGATTTGAGATTAGATTTCAATTGTACAGTAGTTATATAAATTATTGTGTGAGATTATCATAGCCCAAGCGGAAGAATGTACGGAAATACCTTAGTATTCAAGGAGAATAGTTTATGAAAGTTTCAGGTTTTTATATTTCTGTATAAAATTGTATATACTGCTGTATAAAATTATATATAAGTACTACAAGTTAAAGATAAATTACTGTAATTTAATGTAATTTAATTAAATTAATATTTTATAAGGAAATTAAAACACATTTATCAAATATTCCACAATTTATTTAAAAAATCATTCAGTTTAACAACTATGCAGGTTAAATTATCAATTCCGTGAAAATATATTATTTTGTGCAACATTCTTAGACACCAAGGCTCGAACAAGTTAACAGCTTTAACATGTTTGAGATACACCGGCAAATTCATAAAAACAATTGCAATTCCTACACAACTAGAATAGGACCACGATAAGTCCGTATTGACTGACAGTAAGAACATTATAAAGAGTGGATATGGCAATAATCTGGGGATAATCTGTCCTTGTAAACATTCAGTTATTTGGTCACTATTAGCTTGAACTTGTACTTTTAGTTTGTTCAAATTATTAATCATGCTGAAAATTATCTCCCGCACTTCCTTTTAAATTGTTTTGCCCATTATTTTATCATATTTTTCTACTAACTCACGAAAATAAACAATCCTACAGAAATCAAATTGTTGTTTAAAAACCTTGGCATAAGTTGCCATACACAGACTTTTTTTTTAATAAGCGATTCGGACTTATCGTGGTTTTATTCTCTCTCCCGTTATTCCGCAAAATCTTAGTACGCATTGTATGTTTTAGAATTAAACGAAAAGCACAAAACAAAAGCACAGACGGTCCCATGAGGAGCCGCTATGTAGTCTATTTGAAAGCAAAAAACATGTATTATTAGTCGCATTGTGCGTCAGATCACAGCATGTCTTCACTTATCGTAACTTAACTTACTTTCGAGTCAAGGGCATTATATATAACTAAGATAAACTTTACTAGTTGGCAATGAATTTATACTAAAGTGGAGTAAAAGTTCTACATGCTATGTCTTAAAATCTTTGAACAACATTTTCAGTCACCAACATCGGTTCGGGCGGAAGCCTTCCCGATCATCTTTGTACGATATAGGTAGGTACTGCAAATGCAAGTAGCCTTAATTGTGCAAAAATAAATCATTACACTAATTCACTACTACAACTAATATGTCTGAAGAATTCCAATTACATAATACAAGTCAAAATTAAAAATTCAAGCAAAGAAAGGTATCGCTGTGTACCAAAACGTAAATCCTAAATTAAAACTAAAGGCAAACGTCTAAACCTAATTTATTGAGGCAATCTTTTTTATCCTAATAAAATTGTATCAGTTTATTGTCATGCAATCACGATGTCGAAAGTGATTCGTAATACAACGCCATAGTAACGATTTCATAAATCTTTCGCTATTATTACCCAGCTTATTGGAATAAATATATCTATTTTTATAAACCTTTTTGGGTCTAATTGCATTGCTACAAGTCTATATTTTATATTACTTTTATCTCACTATGAATTAATATTTTGTCTCTTTAACAGTCGGAACTGGTATTGCCCATTGTAATACTACTTCGCTAAAACATTAGGGATTATCACATCCTGTAACCGCAATGTGTAACATTGTTACGGTAAAATCTGTTACAGAATGAGCAAAAATACATCATCATATTATCTGTAGTACTAACACGCCTTAAACTAAGTCAATGTATCTCTAATCAGTCGCCCGCGGCTGCGTTCCCGGCGTACATGCATATAAAAATAGTTCCCTTTGATATCCTCACAATATGCACCTGTAAAAGGAGAAGGCTATTTTAGAGATACTTGCTATACGTAGAAAATAGGTACCTAAACTTACGAATCAGGAAAGAGGTGCCGCGAGAGGCCCAGCACGCTAAATACGAAACTTTGTTGCTAACAATTATCTGATTTCAATGATTGAAATCGTTACTTTTGAGAATACGCATGATCGATTTAATAGTTTCAGTTTGTTGCATAGGATATTTTAGTAAACCCACGAAATCTACAATAATTTCAATTATTAAAATTAAAAAATTGTTAGCAACAGAGCTACGTAATGAGCCTACAGGAAGCGATGGATTGACATCGCCGAACGCGAGAGTGTTATAGATATAATAATAGAAAACGCTGCTGCCCATTTTCCAGCCTTTTGCCTAGAGTACATGAGTCGCCTTGTACGACACCCACGAGTGTAAGGGGTTGGTGCTATTCCACTCTGCCGGACACCACACGGCCATGTTATCTGTACATACCTTAAATATAGCTTATGTACTCGTCGTAATAAATATTTGTACTGTGTGTTGTGCGTCGATGCGCTACCGCCGCCGGCGCGACCCTGCTGCTACCGCACCTATGGAAAAAAAATTAGTTACTATATAACTAAAAAAATTATCATCTCGGCGTTGTGCTCTCGCGCACGAGGGCCGGGGGTACGCCTTGGCCATGATCCAGGATTTGGCAGATCAGATATACAGTCGAGCGACTGCCATCTGACCACAGTGCCCCTGCTGAAAGGGAAACCTGACCAGATTGGATCATGGTTACACATTCAGTTGCCTGAATTTGTAGGTTACATCACGATGTTTTCCCTCATCGTAAGAGCTATTACCTAGAGCGGTTTTCCCTGGAGAGTACAACAAGGAGTTCTTCAAGAAAGGGGTGAAAAGGTTTTAGCGGGGTCTGACAAAGCTTGGGTGATACTCCTGGTATTGCAAACGTCCATAGGCTGCGGTGACGGCTTACCATCAGGCAGGCCGTAAGCTTGTATGCCACCTTAGTGGTATAAAAAAGAGCACCAACAGTGGGCGTGGACTTACCAGCAGCAGTGGGCTTCCCGCGCGTGGCTCTCACCGGAGTGGCGGGTTTGTTACCGCGAGTGCGTTTAGCTTCGCTCGCTGGAACAAACAAAACGTGACTGTCACAGAATATCGAATATCGTCTTAGATATGTTAATATGTCAATAAATATCAATGATATGGTAGTATTTTATAAGTTTGTTGGTAAAATCTGAACGCATTTTCATAGCAATGGTACCCACTGATAGAATATTTGAAGTCCATTTTGAAATGCCATAGTTATATGGGTTTGAAGGAAATGTCAAGCGTAAGGAAATATGTGCTTTATTACGTGCCATGTAAGGATTACCCGGGTGTCGCATGACATCCGATGTCTCAAATATGTAGGCCTTCGCAGCGAAAGTGTTTACAAAGTGCATGTAGATGACGATGGATATGATACTATATTTTACTCTGCACATAGGCTAACAAGCCACGATGATAGTAATGAAGTGTATATGTACCTTTTGCGGGATCGGGCGCGGCGGCGCGGCGTTTGCGGCCCGGCGAAGCCACCGCCTGGAATAGAAACAATAATTCTAATGAAACCGTCACAATTTATAAGTGTTCAAAGCATTGCAGAATCCTTGGACAAAGCATTCAATATCGGCGCTAACTTACGAGTACCACGTGGGCGGAAAAGAAAGTAATTTTTGCCTCTAGCATTGGCCACAAAATGCTAATCTAAGTTCAATGAATGAGTCGCGTTCGCCACTTGTCTCTTTCATACGTGGTAAGTTGCCAGAGATATAAGACAGGCATTAGAAGGCTAGCGTGGATGCGAGTGATTCAAAAAAAGGGGCCCGTAATGTTAAAGTAAAATCTTATCATTGACTGAAATGAAACCGATCTGTCATTATAGAAAGTGTTTCCATTTAGTAGCACGTCAGTATTTTAAAAACGGACCTTACTTCTCAGTATAGACAAACCCCTCACTGTAAGCATAGTTTGTTTTATTCTATGTATAAGCAATAAACAATTTTTCATTCATTTATAGTATAAACACATTACAGTTACAGAACCACCTTCAAGAATAAACTAGCGAATTAGAAAGAAAGAAAGTATATTCATTTGCACCTACCTTGTTATCCTTAGCGGGTTGCTCCTTTCCCGTATCAGCTTTCCTGCCTCTGCCGCGAACCGGTTCCGATTGCACGCTCTCTTGAGACTCTACTTTCCTCCCGCGACTCTTCTTAGTCGCTTCGGGTTGCACTGTCACATTCACTTTCCGCGTCGTCTTACTCTCTTTGACAGGAGAAGATGTAGAAGCAGCTTTTCGGCCTCTCTTACTCTCTACTACGGATACTGCGGCTACAGTTTTTCGGCCCTTTTTACTCTCTGGAGCGGGTGGAGACACTACGACGTTTCTCGCACGCCCTCTTCTAGTCTCTGGCAAGGGAGATTCGGGCACAGCTTTCTGGCCTTTCTTAGTCTTTGGCGCGGGCGATGCGACAGTCTTGCGACCTTTCTTAGTCACGGGTGCGATTGGAGATGCGACGACTGTTCTCCGGCCTCTCTTAGTCTGTAGTACGGGGGTTACAGCTGTGTTTCTTTGTCTTTTCGCTTTTACGGGAGTAGCTTTCTTAGCGGGAGACGCGGCTGCGTTTCTTCGGCCTCTCTTTACTTCTGGCTCTGGCTTTGGTTCCTCGGCTCTCCGGCCTCTCTTCTTCGGTGGTTCGGACTCGACAGGTTCGGGTTTGCGACCTTTCCTCGTCTTGGTTTCAGCCTCTGTTGCTTTAACAGCTGTAGCCCTGCCTCTCTTTGCGGGTGGGGATTCTACTTGTGTGACGGTAGCGGCGGTTTTACGCGTTTTCTTTGGAGTTTCGGCTTTCGGTTTCTCTGGTTCTGCATTGATCGCTCTGCCTCTACCTCGGGAAGGTTTATCGCTGCCAGTCTGGCTAGCAGCCTTTTTGGCTTGGGGCTTCAACTTTGGCGACGGCTTAGTCACTACTACAGTGGTTTTCAACGCTTTAGTACGGGTGTTTTTGGGCGTAACTGCTTTGGTGCTGTCTTCAGTCTTCTGTCTGCGCGTCAGTCTCTTTTTCGGCGTCTCAGCAGCAACTTTCGACGGGGCTTTCGATTTGGGGCTCTGTGCGGGTTTCGGACTCAACACTGGTTGTTTCTTGGTTATGACGAGCGATGCCCTACGTCTCTTAGTGTTGGTAACTTCTTCAGTTTTGCTTTTAGAGGCCCTTGGGCTCTTAGCTGGCAAGGCTTTGGCGGTGCGTTTGGGTGTCGCAGCCTTCTTCGGCGAAGCGTTACCCGCCTTCTTTCCACGTGTTTTTAGTGGACTCTTCACTACGCTTTCCTGTTTCTCTGTGTTATTCCTCGTTCGTCTAGTTTTGGGTGGACTCGGTGGCTGGATTTGTACAGTAATGCTAGATTTGGCCTGTCTGCCCTTCGGTTTTGGCGACTCCTTAGCCTTTGGTGCTGGGCTAGCTTGAGCTGTCTCTTTCGCCTGTCTACCTCTGCGTTTTGGCGACTCCTTAGCTTGTGGCCCCAGGCTAGGTTGAGACTTTGTCTCTTTGACGGATTTTCGGCCTTTCTGCTTCGGCGATCCAACCGACTTGTCTGGAGTAAGGCACAAACTTTCGTCTTCATCAACGGCTTTGAGTATCGATTTCGCCTTGCTTGCATTCTTTGGCGACTGAACTTTCAAACTCTGATCGAGTTTCACGGATTTATTTTTTGACGGTCTCCCCCTGGGTGGCGGTGAATCCGTGTGGTGGCTGAAATAAGCATAATAATATGATCAAATACAAGAATTTAATGTAATGCTGAGCAGGAATATGTAAGCCCACACCTATGAAACTTTCCACCTATCAATTTTCAAAAATACGGTTGGATAATTTGACGCATGATTTTAAACTTACGCAAATTGCATAAAGATAAACAAGTATTTTCTGGATCAAGTATATGGTCGTAATATTACAACTACTTTGATGACATAAGTGGTTTAGTTGATTAACATGTCGGTCTGCCACGTAGAGGTCTCGGGTTCGATTCTAGGCCGAGCAGAAATTTATATGAAAAATTTTAATTTCTGTTTTGGGTCTGGGGGTTATTTAATAATATTTATGTATAAGTATGTATTAAAAAAATATTAAAGTAATTTATCAGTTATCTAGCACCCATAACACAAGCTTTGCTTACTTTGGGGCTAGATCGCGCTGTGTGAATTGTCCAAGCATATTTATATATATTTATTATTTACTTTAGGTATGTAAGAATAAAAGGAGATATATGAAGAGTTGTAAATATATGCGAGGCTAGGGAGTTGTCAGGACAGAGCAAAGTGGCGGTCGATAGTCCCTGCCTTCCCCACCTGTGGCACACAGGCGTGAGCTTTATATATGTATGTATGTAAATACACGTAAATATGAGGTACCTCTGTCCGTGGTCTGACGGCGCTATGGCGATGGGCGACACGCGGCCCAGCACCGACGAGTTCATAGCCAACAACGCATTGCGGCCCTGGGGGAATAAACAACGCTAACTATACACAGATTCAGTGGAACAAATAGAACACATATGCCTTATTGCAATGTGAATTTAGGCTTCACAAAGTTAAGGGCAAATTAGCGAGTTTCTGAAACGCTTGTCAATGTTAATCATCGATTAAAACTCTTTCCGTCTCTGTCTACAACTCACCATAGATAAGGATGGTGAATTATAATTTATGATTAACAATAGATTCATCATCATCATCACAGCCCGTAACAGTCCAATACAATAGATTAACGTACCGGAAACTGGCCGTAAGTCTCACCTGAAGGTGTATAAACTAATGGAGCAGTCCTACTTTTAAGGTTCAGAATAATGCATGGTATCGATTTGGTTACCATAATTTTATTAGCCGGCACTTTAAAATTTAGATTTTAGTATAGGCCGTAAATGGTCCTTTGATGGTGCAATATGAAATGAATATGAAATTAGTAACGAACACGACCATATTCCTATTTAGTATTGATAATAGTAACTCACCTTCACAGGCGTAGAATGCACCACCGGCTGCGTTGCAAGCGATCTCTTCTTGAACGGCAGTGCAATTGCCTCCTTCGAGGCTGACTTATTACTTCTGTTGGCTGGCAAGTCTGACGTCCTAGTCGCAGACTTGTTACGACTACGGTTGCCTTGGCCTTCTGACGTCCTAGTCGCAGACTTGTTACGACTGCTATTGGCTTGGGCTTCTGACGTCCTAGTCGCAGACTTGTTACGACTGCTATTGGCTTGGGCTTCTGACGTCCTAGTCGCAGACTTGTTACGACTGCTATTGGCTTGGGCTTCTGACGTCCTAGTCGCAGACTTGTTACGACTGCTATTGGCTTGGCTTTCTGATGCCCTAGTCGCAGACTTGTTACGACTGCTATTGGCTTGGGCGGTTGATGTCCTAGTCGCTGACTGTTTGCGACTGCGTTTCCCGAGTAGAGGCTCTGCGCCGGTCACTGTGGCGGTGGAAAGATTCTGGAGTTCGCGGGCTGACGTGGATTTGGGGGATTTCAGACGTTTTTTGAGCTCCTGGAAATGACAAAATTTATAAAAATATACCGTCACGAGATGCGAATGGTACTCCGAGATTGTTCGACCAGTCTCAAGGTCCACAGTGGACCCTTAGGCGCACGTGGTCTACTTATCAAACAGCCCATTTCTCATGTTTAGCCATTGTAGACCCATTTAGCTTAGTTTCCTTCATGAGGTGGTTCACAATAACATTGAAGCACTTTAAAACAAGAATTATGACAACAAAACAACAATCAACCTAAATGCATAAATCGAAATTGTTATGGTTAAGGTTAAGTTATCACTCACCATCAGGCGGGCTTTGCTTGTTGAGCATTGAGTAGCGTAAAAATAAGTTCTCAAATGAAAAAAAGGTATGACAAGCTTTTATCGCGCGCAATCTTTTATTTTTCAAGACCATTCCAAAGAGCCCAAACACGATGGGGTTATCTTATTGCGTTTATTACTTCCTAAAACCACCTTCCGACGACCAGACCAGCTCCATGGTACGATATTAACGCATTGTCATCCAAGTTACATAGGTATACCAAATTTCAGCTCCATTATCGTATCTGACGAACAAATGGTCGAAAAATAGTTTGCAAATGTTGACAGACAACTTACAAACAGTGCAAGTTAAATAAAAGCTTGTAAAAACATTGAATCAACTCACCTCCTGCACCCATCCCTCCACATTGCTCATGATCTCCTGCAGAGGCACGTGCAACGACGCCTGCCGAGATTTCTTCCCCTTCTTCACGCTTTTGATCAAAGACTTCGAGTACACAGCCCGGGGCACCGGCTTGCCTACCAACTTATCGAAGAGGGCTTCACTGGTACTCGGTTCCGGGAACAGGGTGGCCACTCCACTTATGTTCGACAAGTCACCGCGGGGCGATTTCGCGAACAAACGTTTCACTCCGCGCACATCACTCAGATCGTTCTTCGGTGAACCCCGCAAGGTTCGCTTCACTCCGGACACGTTACGTAGGTCGTTGACGGGACTCGTAGCGAATAGCTCCCTCACGCCCCGGACATCGCCCAAGTCGTTCTTTGGCTCGCGTTGCCGAAACAGCGTCTTCACGCCCGTCACGCGACGTAGATCGTTCTTGGGGCCAGCGACGAAGGTTTCCTTCACACGGACGTCGCTGAGCCGGTTTTTGGGCGATCGGGCGAATATCTTTTTCACGCCCGAGACGTTGGTCAAGTCGTCGCGATGGGTGCGAGGCGAGCGAAGTAGCCTCGCGACCCCGGATACGTCGCGAAGGTCGCCGGAGGGTTGGCGGCCGAAAAGACGTGCTACGCCCCGCAAGGCGTGCGGGGTGCGGGGCGATTTCGGCGATAGCGGACTCACGAATTGCTCGGGCGAGTACCGACGAGTCACATCAGGCGAAAACGGCGACTCGGGCGATGGAACAGCGGCCACAGTCCGCCGCGTCGGCCGCCGCGCCGACGTCACGTCCTCGTCGTCATCTTCAAACAACTTCTTCCGAGAGAACTCCGTCATGCTCTGCGATAGCTTCCTTTTGACCGGACTGTTGAATAATTGCTTTACGAAATCGGACTCGTTCAAGTCGTCGATAAGGGAGCGTTTCGATTGAGGCTTCTTGGCGGTGGAGTGCTTGTTCTTAACGGGCTCCGGGGCGAGTTTGACCCCGCTACGAGGCGTCACGACCTTACTGTCGTGGGTGCGACGGGTTACGAGGGTAGCGTTCGCGATCGCGTTCGTGCGAAGCGACCTCCGGCCTCCGATCAGAGACTTGGATAATCCACTGCCTCGTCCCTTGCGCTCCGACTGTAGGACGCCTATAGTTTTCCTCTTCACGTTCGGTGAAATTTTCTTCCCGGGCTTATGTGAGGCGACGGAGCTGCGACTAGAATCCAGTAAGCTTTGAATGCTTAGCATTGGCGTCGACGCGTCCTCGGGACTGTGTGTGTTTTCGGGCGTCACTGTCCCCGTGTCGCTAATGTTCAGTGTGAGAGTGCGGCGGGGGCCCGAACGATTTTTCGGGCTGGATTTGGCAGACTGTGACGCATTGTTGCTTAAATTGGTGACGTCAGGAGTCACATCCAGGGTAATAGTGCGGCGGCTTACGGACCGTTTTTTAGGGCTCGATTTCGCCGACTGCAGGGACGTATTAGAACTCGCATTTGGGTCGTCCCCGGTCACATCCAGGGTGAGAGTGCGGCGGGTGCTTGGGCGTTTTCCTGGACTGGATTTGGCTGACAGCAGTGACGCATTGGAGGTTATATTGCTAACAGCAGTCACGTCCAGGGTGGCAGTGCGGCGGGATCCTGAACTTTTTCTCGGGCTTGATTTCGCCGACTGCAGCGAGGCAGTGGATCTTAGATTGGAGTCGTCCGGAGTCACATCCAGGGTGAACGTGCCACGGGTGCCAGAACGTTTCCTTGGGCTAGATTTCGCGGTGCTTGGGCGTTTTCCTGGGCTCGATTTAGCTGACAGTAACGAAGCATTAGAGGTTATGTTAGTGTCGTCAGCGGTCACATTCAGAGTATTAGAGCGACGGGTTGCTGAACGATTTCTTGGGCTTGATTTCGCCGATTGCAGGGACGCGTTGGATTTTAGAGAGACGTCAGGAGTCACATCCAGGGTGAGAGTGCGGCGGTTGCTTGGGCGTTTTCCTGGGCTTGATTTGGCTGACAACAGTGTCTCATTCGAGCTTACACTTGTTACATCCAGCCCGAGAGAGTGGCGAGTGCCGGATCGCTTCCTTGGGCTGGATTTCGCTGATTGCAGTTTTGCACTGGATCTCCTATTAGTGTCGTTAGGAGTCACATCCAGGGTGAGAGTGCGTCGAGTGCCCGAGCTGTTTCTTGTTGATTTTGCCGATTGCAGCGACGCATTGGTGGCGTCAGCACTCACATCCAGGGTCCTAGAGCGACGGGACCCTGAGCGGTTCCTTGCGCTAGATTTCGCGGACTGGAGCGTCTCATCGGAGCTCACACTTGTGTCGTCAACAGTCACATCTAGGGTACGGCGGGATACTGAGCGTTTTCCTGGGCTTGATTTCGCCGACTGTAGCGTCTCGGAGCCTAAATTCGTATCATCACCGGTCACATCCAGGGTTACTGTGCGATTGTAGCTCGACCGCTTCCCCGGGCTAGATTTAGCCGACTGCAGCGTCATAGAAGTCAAATCCGTGTCGTTAGCGGACCGACCACTTCTCCGGGACCGCTTCGACGTCTCTGCTAAATCATTCGCAGTCGCTCGCGACTTCCTCGACGACTTCGGCGACTCCCCATCAGCTGTTACCGACGATATGTACTGTAGATCTGTGTCGTTGAGTCGCGAGTGTCTGGCCGCACGCGAAGGCCTAGGTGGCGTGGATAGTGAAGCCGATCTTCTCGCAGGCGGGGATCTCAGTGGGGAGTCCGCAGGGCCGGATCTAGACCGCCTAGCATAGGGCGTGCTGGTAGGCGGCGCGGTGGATCGCTTCCGCCGGCCCTGGCTCGCTGGAGACCCGAACACGACTGAACTCGCCCGAGTGGTCCCGAGCGAGTCGTACACCGACGCGTCCGAAGCACCCGACACTAAATCCACTACGGAGTACGATTCTCTCGGCGATAGTGTTCGCGTTCGGAACGCCGAATTGTTTGGTGATTCATTCGCTTCGCTGGCGTTCAATGCTCTTTCCACTATGGCGCTTCCTCGAAGAGATGGTCTCGCCCGAGGCGAAGGCAAGACTGGCACTGGGGTCGAGACAGACACGTCTATAGTCGCCCCGAGACTCTCCAACATCTGTCTGCTTCGTGAATGCAACGATCTTCGCGGCGACGGCGTCGGTGCGTCCGAATATCTCAGCGTGAAGACTTCGGGGTCGTCCGGTATGTCGAGGTTGCTGAGGTCGAATTTGATGGACTCGTGCTTGCGGCGTTTGGCGTTTGGCCCGCGGAGGGCGGACTTTCGCGGGCTGGCGGAAGGCGCTGGGGCGTCCGAGTCGCTTATCTCCAGCACGGATGTCTGTGGAAAGGGAAGATGTGTTGGTTTTAGTTGCACTTTACTTTAAATTAAATGTTCATAGGCTGCGGTGACCTTGCCTGATGGGTAGGCCGGAAGCATGTTTGCCAGGTTAGCGGTAGAAAAAAAAATCATTCTTGATACCAAAGGGTATGCATGTGCTTGTATTAGCAATCAACCTTTACTTTATGGCACACACTGTGAAAATAGGTAAAAAAAGTAGCTGCTTCATGCAAAATTTAAAAGGAATTCTGCCAAAAAGTATGAAACAGCAGATTTTTTTTCGCGATTTCCGAAAAGGTGACATAGTAAAGTTGTGTGGTATCACGAGCATCTACATACCCATTACCCAACTTAGGATTAATTTAAAGTCGCCCTATATCGTCGCACACTATATGTGCACTGTGCAAGTCAATCAAGTGTCAATTACATCAGATATTACAGAGTAATATAACAAAAAAATTATTTCCTTTTAGTGGAAACACTAGGTTTGAAACACCATTGATTGACCCGACATCGTATCCATACATACTAAACAGTGTAACTGCAACTCACAGTCTGGCTCACCGAAGTTCCGAAAGAGCTTCTTTTACTGGACCGCGGCGCCGCCGACGCCCGCGACGACGAACTAGTCGGACTCGCCTTTCCCTGGGACAAGCTACCCCGGGACACGGGACTGGCCATTGCCCGGACCGCGGGACTGGGCGTACCCCGGGATACGGGACTGGCCATGGCCCGGGATAAGGGCCGGCCCGGGGACTTCTTAACGAGGAAGGAGGGTCCGCCGATCCGGCGCGGCGTGTGCCCGGTCATCAGCATTAGAGCCATTTGTTTCGTGGGGTCTGTTGAGGGAAATGGCAGGTTTAATATACGAATTCAAATTCTAGCTAGCAAAAGCTAGCTAATAGCTTTGGTTTAACCTTTTACGCGTACAAATACTGGAACACGTTGCCTGGTTAGGCTATACATAGTAAACAAAGTAGTTTGCCGCGGTCTGTCTATCTGTATCTATCTATGTACGGATTTTAATGATTTCAACATACGATAGAGTGAAATTAACAGGAAAATTAATACGCAAGAAAAAAGGTAGTGTACGGTAGACCAGAATAGGGGTAGAGGTATGACGCCATGCGAACGAAGGCGCGCAGGATATAAAAAATATCTTGAATTATATTCGAATTATACAGTGGTAGATTGCACGATAAAGATTTATGAGGCGGGAAAGATGCACCCTGCAGCAGGCCCAAGAAGCGATGAATTGTCACAGCGATGGATTGTCATCGCCGCGTCGGATGCAAGAGCCAACGACGTGAAGATACTCAAGATCTCGTTTTAGCTTTAGAAGTAACAAAGATCGTTTTTCATGGATTCTTGGTTCTCTCGTGGAATCTCGTTCTGGATACCGGCAAATTCAAACATCCATTTCCTTATGGCTTAAACTGCACGTGGATATAATTACTGCCTTATCATTATCACAAATGCTGGTAGCATTTAGCTCCTCTCCTTTGGTAGCAGAACCAAAACTACACAGTTACTCACCAATCTTAGTATCACCGATCTTAGGCGCCTGGATCTTAGCTCTCCCCGGCTTCCTGGCCGAATGAGCCTTCCTAGGCACCGCTAGTTTCACCGGCGTGGGTCTCTTGGCCGACGCGGGCGTGGCGCGGCGTGGGCGAGGCTTGCGGGACTCGATCCATAGAGAGGCCTTCGTGGGTGACAGCGGCGTGGGCGTGGGCGTGGGTGTGGGTGTGGCCGGGCTGGTGTGGGTTGATGCGCCTGATGCTTCATTGGAAGGAGGAAATGTTTGTAGTGATCTGTTTATATGACAGCACATATTGAAGTAGTGATAGACGATTTAGGAATAGCTCGTTATTTACCGAAGGCTAGACGGTTTTCGCGATTTGAAAAGCCACAAGATGGCGCTAGTGCGACGTGAGGTCTAATGTCAGAGTAAAGCCATGTCATTGGCTGAAATATTAATAATTTTACAGCAGTTGTTTCTGTCCAACGGACGACAGACCTTATGCATCAGTAGCGCCATCTGAAATCGCGAAAAGCCTCGACTGCGATAAATATTACAATGATTGTGGTATAAAAGTTACAGTAAGGGCGGCGTCCGTTGTCTTTACTTCAGTATGGTTTCCCTATCGCCGGCATGTCTGTTCCTTTTCAGTATTCGTGTTGTCGTTGTCCGTTGTCGTGCTCAATAGTTTCGTCTTTTTCTATTGGAACTTACATTCCAATCATCATCATCATCACAACAGTAGGACTTAGGGCCTCTCCCACGCTACATTACCGCCGACAAAATACAATACAATAACAGATATTATGCTGCGGTTCAAAGATAATGATTTACGTACTATTTTGCTGTTCGCTGGTGTCTCTCCGTTGCGGCTGCACTATGGCCACTTGCTTGCCGCCGGCGCCGCCTGGAGACAAGACCAATGTAAGTAAATACTACTAGATATCGGATTATAGACTCAATTTCCTCTCGATAAGATCTATGAGAAAGGAGATCTGTGCTTAAAGGTATTAGAAAATTGTAAATATGTTGACAAATCTAAATAAATAACAAAGAATTAACACTGGGGCATTTATGTACAGAAAAAGTAGTAGTATTATATTCAACATCATATAAGAGTAGATGTAGAGTATTGGTAGGTTTAGTTCAATGGTGACAAGTTTGTTCAATAGTGACGAGTCATGATCAGTGGTGAGCAGTGGCGACGAGTTGTGATCAGAGGTGGCGACTAGCGCATGATTATCACTGGTGGGAGTGGCGCTCAATGGTGACGAGTGGTAATAATTAGTGGCGAGTAGTGATCGGTGATATTGTAATATGCTGCGAGTGGTAGTGAATGACAAGTGGTAATCATATGTGGAAAGTAGTGATCGGTGGTATAGATGTAATCAGGGGCGGCGTGTGATGATCAATGAATGGTGACAAAGAGTGATAGTATGTAGAGAGTATGGGGACAAGTGATGATCAGTGATGGCATATGGCGATCAATGGTGGATTAGTGATGGGCTCAGTGGTGTGTGTTTGTGTGTGTATGGTCTCACCGGGCATGGAGGCGCGGTGGTGCGGCGCGAAGGGCGGCGGCGCGGCGGCCGCCGTGTGACGACGCATCGCGCGGCCCCGACGCTCGCCCGAGTATAGCACTGGGGAAAAGAACATAGTTATTACTACGGAAATAGTCACAGCACGGCTATCACAAGTATGTCCGCAACCCAGCTCACGCCGCGAGAGAGCGTTTGATTCCTTCTCTCAATACTAAGATGAAAGAGACCAATATCTATGTCGCGCTTTTTTTCGCTTATCATGCGCGAGTGCAACTTGTGCTAGCCGTACTGGTCTAGTGGCAGCGTGCTGCTTTTGAACTGGATTTTTTTATGCTATTCAGTGACAAATGAGCAGACAGCCCATATCATCTAGATTTCGCTCATAACATCTACAATTCATACAGTCATTATTATTTTATTTGTACTCATTTATCGTAAGTAGGTAATATAGTAACTATGCTCAATTGTAATTTATGTAAGATTTTGTTTGAATAAATGATTTATTTATTTATATTCAGAGGTTGCAGATAACAAAAATGCAGAACCGCAGGTGCGTTGTGAGGATTAAGATGAAATGTTTGAAATTTCGCTGGCTACCTTATCCTTCAAGCCGGAACACAACAATGCAAGCATTATTGGTTGACGGCAAAAATACATACGGCAGTGGTACTCACCCAGGCAGATTCCTCAGGCTTGACAGAGCATAGGTGACCTGGTGGCTATCTACAATACTTGCCAAAAGTTTTACTTTAACCGTTAAAGTTTCGGAGATAACATTTCATTGGCAAAATTTGTGTCGTAACAAAAATCTGAAACGCATAAAACTGTAGTGATGTCGGATGTTGTGCGGGCGGACTCTTAAAACTAGTATCTCTACATTAGTCTCTCTCACCGGTGGGCGGCGATCCCCGGAGCGGCCTGGGCGCGCTGGGCCGGTCGTACTCCCAGCGCAGGCGGCGGCCGCCCAGCGAGATGACGTCCGCGTGCCGCAGCGCCGCCACCGACACCGGCTGCCCGTTCACCAGCGTCGCGCCGCCTATCGACTGGTTGCGGACCACCGTCTGGGGATAATCGTCGTCATCGTCATCGTGGATCGCAACGGTCCACCGCAGGAGTTAGGGCCGCTCCCACAAAAAGGGAGGTTGTAGTCGCAATCTCCACGCTTGCCGTAACAGTCCACTGCAGGAGTTAGAGCCTCTCTCACGAAAGGGGAGGTCATTGCATTACCTCCAAGCATGGCAGGCGGGCTGGAGATCGCAGTGTTATAAATATACCAATAGAAAACGCTGCTGCACGCTCCATCCTGCGGACTTTTGCCTCGAAAACATTAGTCGCCTCGACACCCACTAGGGTAAGGGGTTGGTGCTATTCTACTCTGCCGGACACTACACGGCCAGGACAATGCAACTGACTAACTTTTATTTACTTTCAAACTTCCGACGTTTAAACTTTCAACATAATAGTTATTTGACGTTTATTAAACCCATTCTTTATCTGTATGATTGAATATGACAGAAATTGACAAAACATCTTAAATGAAATAGATAAAGAAACTAAGGTCACTTTTCTTTTTCGTGACTATATAATCAGGCGGAAAAGCGAAACTGCCAAGAGGATGTGGGGCCGACCGATTTTTTTACTTCTAGAACAAGAGAATATGTAAGTGCCATCGCTACGAAAGGTCAAAATGTGGGTTACAAAAAAAGATCATTCCCGTTGTCCACCATTAACATGTGTAAAGAATGTTTCATCATAATTAAAAGCTTACAGTACCAAATTGCTCACATACATGAGCAATCCACTGAGGCAGGCAGACTAATAAGTACAACAAAGTACAATCCTCCTTCGCCACCTGCTTTGCCTCCTCCCACTTCTTCAATCGATGGTTGTTCTGACTTTCCCTTCTGTCAGCTAACCCCTATAATCGTCACAACCGAAAGACTACAACACTGCTGGGCACTACGGGACACTACCCCAGAGACATGTATCCTAGCCACTGCCACTGTTGCCTGGCAATTCTTCAGGACTAAGTCAGTGTCCTTAGTCCTAGACATAAGTCCCCTGTGGATCTCAAATGCTACTAATTCTAGGAAACTCACAAACATGATGGCTGACCCTACTATATGGGAATGAAACTCGAGCTGAGATCAGATAAACCTGATATTTGGTTGTGGAGTGTTTCTAGGAGGATCTAAACATTCATATAAGCAGTCTGTATGTACAACAAGGTCTGCCAGTGTGAGTGTATGAGGATAATCCTAGCCTACGAAGAAGCCTGAGGTACTTCCTCAGGCTTCTTCGTTTGACGGATACATTAGACTTACGAGTTAGCCAAGTTTTAAACTCTACTCCCATATAAAATAGGCCCAAGTTCGTATAATCTAAAAGGGGAGAATGGCCGAGATTTTTTATACCACTAAGGTACTCGTATACTTTCTTTTCTTTTCTTTATACTAAGTGACAAACGAGCAGATATCCCACTTGATGGCAAGCGGTAGCTGTCGCCTATAACATCTACGATTCATGCATGTAGGTTGCAGGCTACAAAAACGCACAACCGCAGGTGCGTTGTCACTGTGAGGACTAAGACGAAATGCCTCATTATCAGCCTCGAAATTGCGCTGACTAAATCATCCTGCTGCCTGCCTGATGCCTCATAAATATCTAATCTAACCTGGTTATTGTGCACAGCGACAGTGGCATGGTGCGGGCTGACCGAGGGCAGCAGGAACCGGATGTCGCACGCGGCGCCGCGGCCCAGCGTGGCCTGCCCCGCGGCCAGCGGGTACTGCTTCACCGCGCGCCCGCCGCGGTCCAACACCACCAGCCGACCGGATGCCGAGCCGGACATCGCTGCCGACAGTTATACCCAGTTTGTGATTGTACTAGTGGACTTGACGCGACTCCGTTCGTATACGCCTACGTTACCACTACCTATCCTTTTTTTCGTGCTTTGAACCTTCCTCTTGAATCACTATCTATTCTATATTTATCTATCTATTGATGAAAACCGCGTTAAAATCTGTTGCGTAGTTTTAAAGATCCAAGTGTACTCCAGATAACGAAGTGGGAACAAATGGCGCAGGATAGGGACCAATGGCGAATTCTTGTGTCTTGTGGCCAAGATCCACATCGGGTTGCTGAGCCGGCGAAGTGAATTTTTTTTTTTTTTTTTTATGTTATGCGGCAGACAAACAGGCAAGCGGGCCACCTGATGGAAAGTGGTCACCGCCGCCTATGGACATCAGCAACACCAGGGGAGTCACTGATGCGGCGACGCGGACTGATGCGGACAGACAGCGGGAAACGACTTTGTTTTATACTATGAAAAGAAACCGTCACGGGGTGCCAATCGGACTATCCCAAGACTGTTCAACCGTTCTCTGGTCAACCTCACCAAGTCAACGGTATACGGAAGCACACCTAACGAGTGGCCAGCTCATTGCGGTGCTGAAGTTCGACTAGCCTCAAAGTACGAAACAGTCACCCATCTATCCAGATCCCGAACTCTGCGTCTTGCGTAGTTGAGAAAATCCTGAGTAAATAATTATTTCTTGTTCATTTTCGTTCCTAAAGGAGGGTCCGGACAACTCAGCCTATATGACCAACAACGTTGAGCGATATGTCATTGGAAAGGATTTTTCATTTTCTACATCTTTCACTATGGCGACAACTCCCGAATCGCTGCGGGAAAAAGTTATGGTCATATTTCCAGGGTGTACCTGTCCCATTAGAGGTTATCCTCCATAACTTTTTCCCACAGCGATTCGAGAACGATCGCTATAGTAAATGTTATAGAAAATGAAAAATGCTTTTCGTTAAAAAACGTTATTCGTCATAGGCTGAATTTTCAAGTACGAAATGAAGGTTATTTGGATTGACAATAACTTTTTTCTCATAGCGATTCGGAGTTGACGCCATAGTAAAGTTGTAGAAAATGAAAAATCCTTTCCAATGACATATCTCAACGTTATTGGTCATATAGGCCATGGTGTCCATACATTTCTACCAGTCCTCCTTTTTTTAGTTGATCTTGGGTAGTTATTATCTTGTTCATTCCTAGTCTATTGGCCATGTCCTACCCCTGTAGCATGGCGGACTTTGTCGTGAGTGAGAGAGTTGATTATACGGGCCGAACTCGGCGCGCCACGTTAGCTCACGGCGTGATTTTCAGCTGTACTGTATCGCAGTGTATGGGAGTTTGTCTACGACACCGGAAGATTTCGCGGCGGCAATTATTTTTGAGACTTTTGCGTGAGGCAAGCATATCATCGGATTTGAGGGGCAACTGTGGCTCTTACCAGTATGTGGAACCGCTCCCATATGGAGAAACACCTAATCCACCTTGGTGCAACTCCTGCCACTGACTATTAGCTATGGAAAAAGCTCTAAAGAGACCTATCACTTTCCAGTCACCCCTGCATCGAAATGATGGAACTAAGGATAAAAGTGATGTTAAGAAAACTAAACTATTTGCAGAACATCTATATAACGTCTTCATACCGAATCCAGACATGGGCTCATCAAATCCCAAAGAAATAATGGAATATCTCTCGGAGGTCTGCGCTGCGAACTGGTGAACCAAGGAATTAAGGAATTTACTCAAAACAACGTAAAACCTGCAATTAGGAAGCTAGACATAAACAAAGCTCCAGGTTATCATCTTATCACCACAAAATTATGACAGAACTTCCTGATATTGGCATCAAGTTCATAACCCAGTTTATAATGCCGTCCTGAGGTGTAGGTTATTATGTATATATTATACACAGATGTTCATGTGTATATGACTAATTGCCAGGTACATCGTGACTTTAAGGTACCAATGGTCAAAGAGGATATAAATAGGAAACTGACAAAGCGAATGCAACTCACACAATTTCAATAACCACTTATTTAATTTATCACTTAAAAACGAAATACAGAAATCAACTTAATAATTTTTTTAGGGGTTTAGGGTTAGAGAGAACCTGCTGTAAAGAAACTGTGACAGCGGTATGTAGAGTCATAAGTGCATAAAACCCTGAGTTAGAGAATATGACGATGATGTATGTTATTGTTGTTATGAGTCCGCCAATGTACCTTTAGTGCATAAAGTTTTAATCAATAAATATGGAAAAGGACAATTTAATAAACTTAGGCACATGGGATGATTCTGTTTCCTCAGTGCCCCCTTTGCTACACTTTAACTATTCTTTCCTGGGGGCTTACCATGAGCTCTTATAGCAGGATTTAAAGAGAACTGCCCTGCTTAGAACGAGACAGCGCTATACGTGTCACATAACCTTGTCTCATTCTAAGCAGGCAGTTCTGATTAGGTCCTGCTATAAGAGTTCATAGTAAGCACTCTGTATTCCTGTAATGAATGAACTCGCGGGCGATTTCCACTTAGCTGCCGTAGAATGAATTGAATGTTACCCTAAAACATATTATTTAGCTTGCCCGTGGTCCTTTCTGAATAAATTGTTTGTTTTTGGCAAAGTTCTTTGGTTGTTTTGTTTGTTCTATCCTCCATCTATCTCTCTCGTTCCTTCCATCATCCAATCCCTATCCATCCAATCCGCCATTGTTTGTTGATTTGACAGCCGCATTTCCCGCCACTCGACGCTTCTGATAACGCTATTGTTATTCACAAATAAATAAGCATTCCACGAGATCCTTAGATTACCAATAATATAGTACAAAGATAGGAAAAGTTGTCTATAAAAGTAATCAAGTAATAAGTGCGATTTTACCACATTCGGCGTCGTTTTTTCACGACGGAAAACGTGTAACCAACAAACAATATTTACTTACCAATATCACGAAATCAATTGCAATCTTGTCACATATAACATTATCTACCCTGAGTCAACAATATTGTTATGGTTCACAAATGAAATAAATAAGTTTAAGTACATGAAACATTCAAAAAATACAAACTACACACTTCACAACTACAACCGACAAAAAATAAATGGCGGCGTCGCTTTATTGGTTTGGTATTGCCACTACACAAAAATAATATGCAAAATTTAAAAGAAAAATGTTGTCAGGGTCAAAATTTTTGCCTATTCACGGTCAAACGTTCAATAAGATGCAGAAGATATATTATACGTACAATGAATGTAAAATGATCGTAGCTGGATGGGGAAGGCACAGAACTGGCTTTTGTAGAAATCTCTGAGGGTAGAGACGACTGACGACCTGAGTGGTTCAGTGGTCAACATGCCAGTCAGCAATGCAAGGGTTTGATTCCCGGCTGGACAGAAATTTAAATGATGTATAATAAGTATGTATTTAAAATATATGTAGTATATTAGTTAGCTAGCACCCATAGTACAAGCTTAGCTTAGTTTTGGGCTAGATGGCGCTGTCTGAATTTGTCCACGATTATTTATTTATTTTATTATTTATGCCTTTAGCTTATCCACAGCAGTGAGCGTCTTTCGGCTTGCTTGGCATTGCTGCTCCATCAAGGTGAACTGGAGGCCTATTTTCTTATTTCAGCTGTTTTCCGGAATTTATCCCGAGCGCTCGTTTCCACAAGACGAGTCAATCGTATCACCGTAAACCATGATAAGCCATATCGTCCAATCCTCAGGTCGTTTTCAACGGTGATGAAATAGCGGGCAAAAGCTAGTATTATCCAAATGGGATTCCTTTGTAAGCACTTCCATACAATAGATAACTACCTGTCAAATAGTAAATATATAGTGCAATCTAAAAATATATGTAAAGAACTTAATAAAAAATAAAACTAATAATATAGCTTCTAATAAAATACAACTGAATGATATGATAATTAGTGACCTGACTGATAGCCTTGACCATAGTCGGCATGAACGCGTGCTTCCTGGTCGTTCACCTACGGCCTCTCACTGTCCCCACCCAGTTTCGACTCACTGTAAACTTGGGAACAGCATCGCTTCGGCACAGCTCACAGCGCAACCTCACGCCAGAGCTTCGCCATTGCTCACCGCATCGCCAGACTGACTACGCTTCATACGTCAGCTTCAGCGTTTCTCGCTTCGGTATCGACCTCCAGTCTCCGGGGGGAGTATTGTAGCGACATCTATCGCTACAATACTCCGTGCCCGGTCTGGTGCCCACCCCAGGATACCGATACCAGGTACCGATACGAAATTCTGGGCTGGACACATAAAAAACTTCACCCAAACATAATTTCAATGAAATACAACCGAGGAATCCACAAACTCTTTTTTTGCAAAGGAGTGTAGGTAGGTATATATTGTATTTCTGATGGTGGACTAAAACCTCGACTCTGGATTGGTTGCCTGACTTTTGCTCTTTTCAGCTTGTATCGCATTATTTTAAACAAAAAGTCGAATTTTGAAAGAAGGACACTTAGTCCTTTCAAATGACAACCAAATTTCATAACAATGAAATTAAATTACGATCAGAGTAGATTCAGTTATATTTCCAAAAGTCGGCTAACAAACTTAATAGAAAATTTTTCAGTACACCAGTGAATAATATAGTCAAATGTTCCCCCGATTGACGGCGAGTGATATTTGTTGACCCAAAAAATGTCCAGATCGTAGGGCGCCTTAACCGACGCCCCAACTCCTGATATAGTTTTTTTATGCTGATTCGAGCACCGCGGGCCCCCGCGCAGGCTCTGCAGTGAACGGCACAAAGTGTCGTATGCTGCCTCCAACAGTATTTGCCCTGTTTGAGGCTCGCCGTCAGTAGCGTAACTAGAGCGGTACCAGTGGTGCCCAGGCCATGCGCGGATCCAGGGGTGGGGGGGCAATGTGTGCATTTG
The DNA here is from genome assembly GCA_905147135.1 of Blastobasis lacticolella. Classification (NCBI taxonomy): domain Eukaryota; kingdom Metazoa; phylum Arthropoda; class Insecta; order Lepidoptera; family Blastobasidae; genus Blastobasis; species Blastobasis lacticolella. The sequence goes on from LR990061.1 coordinate 15,152,568, forward strand.
CCCCCCCCCCCCCCCCTTGAGCCCCGACTCTGACTCACAATTGCCCACGGTTTTATAACAAAAATTACGAGCTCAGTCATTTGCTTCAGGTTTTTCATACTGTTACCAAATATTTCAAAACCTAAAATTCCCTCAAATATTCATTTTAACAATCACCCCAGCTTATAAAAACCATAATTAAAGAGTTTTGTGCGCGCTCCGATTGCTCATTCAATAACTTATATTACTTTTATTGTCTTTTATTACGATCAGCATCATCACAGCACTTAAGCTAAAATGTCAAAATTAAAATGCTAAAAATACATTGATCACACCAACTTTAAGACTTAAAATGAAAAAAAATTCGAGCTCGCTTCGCTCGTTCATTCATAAGTTTCAAATACTTTTCTTATCATTGACCTAGCTCGTTGCGGTCTCTCATTAATTAATTTCCTTAAATTACTATTGTGAGGACCCTTTGCTGTTAAGACTAAAATTATTTAAAATTGCCAGCTCGCTCCGCTCGCTTATTAATTTAAGAGTTACCTCAAGCTTTTGTAACTCAAAATATCACAAATTACAAGCTCACTCCACCCGCTCATTCATTCAATTATTACTCCAGCTCTTAAGAACAAAAATGTCAAGAAATTTGAGTTCGCTTCGCTCGCTCACACATTCGTTGTTCTCCCTCAGGTTTTAAAATCTAAAATATCCGAGCTCACTCGTTTATCTGCTCACTCACCCCACTAAAACAGCAAATTTTTTTACTCAGCGCGCCCACACGTTGAGTAGAGAATACCTATAACCCCCCCCCCACCAAACAAAACCTGGCTCAATGACTGTACATTGGCGATCGATCGACTCGGCTTCATCGGCCACCTCAGGGGCCAGGCCTACCCTGGAATAAATCTTTGAAACGCCAATGGGTCCCGAGTATGTACATTTGCGAGATACGAACAGTTATACAAAGGCTATTAAAATATATAATAGCCTTGACAGTACTATGAAATGATTGCCATTAAATAAGTTCAAATGCAAGTAAATAAAGTTGATACAAAGCTGTTTTTACAGTATTAGTTAATTCTTTGAGTCATTTAAGCGCAGTTGCTGAATTGTATACTACCTGCAATTAATAAAACGTATAGCTTAGCACTAATTTTTCATTACGTTGTCGTACATAAAATAAAGTGATATTTGATCACAGTACATGACATATTGTACACATGCGTTACGATCATCACCGAAAAAACGGATTTAGGTTTAATAGCTCGCCAAACTATATAAAATGGCCGTTGGCTGTCAAACTAAATGCTATAAAATATGTCATCAGGAGTGGTTGTGACGTATGGAAATGTTGCCAGTAAAAGATTGCGTTTGGTTGCGTTGATTCTTATTTTGACATTATAACGTGTTAGCGCAAGTGTTGTGACTTCTATTATTATAACATAATGTTTTTAACTATCGGTTTCCTACCGCGTACCTTTGTTGACGAGTAGCCCGATATTTCCACACATCATATATATGCATCATGATGCATGCAACTGTGTCGAAATATCGGGCTACGGGATGATTATTATTATTATTATATCTGAAATGACATGATTTTATACTATTACTTTATTTATATGAGTACTTATTAATTTTGTATCGGATATTTTAATAGTAATCAGATTAATTATGCTTCAAGTATTGCATGCCAGATTCTGGTAAAGTGTGAGAATCGAGTGTAAACATTGTAACATCTACCATGTACCACATTTTACAGCAATGAATTATTCATTTATTCATACTACAGATACATAGTCTACGGATTTTTGCCAGATCTTGTTTTTTGTAGTCGATTTTTACTGCTTTCTTCAATTACTACCTGGCAACACTATCAAAATGTTGCTGCCCGCCCGCCTGCCACTGCCTGCCACCTTCTATTTCCGTGCGGCGTGTATCCTTGTCTATCGGTTAGTTAGTTTGTGGTTTGCTTTTTTTTCCTTAACATTTTTACATGGCTGATGGCCAAAATTGCCAAAGCCCAATTATAAAAAAAAAATCTTGTCGTTCTTGAATTCTTATTTCATGTTTATTTTCATGTTTGTTTGTAATAAATTGTGAATGTGATTTTTTCTGATCCCCAGCGATTATGTTAAATGTGCGTCTCAGTATCTCGTAACTTGGAAGAATAATCTTTTTCAACAGTTTACAGTGAACAAATTGTAATTTTTGTTACCTGCTAACTATGGATGCTAATGCTCCACAAAATCCTGGATATTGGTTTGTACTACGAGAGGATCAGGGCAACGTAATTTTTAGCAGCAATAATATCACCAATATCCAAAGTACGCAAAGTAAGTTCTAGCAATATCTTTTATATGTAAAGTATTATTTTTCGGACTGAAAGAAAATTTATAAGGCTTTTTTTAAAAATAATTGAGATTGCATGTAATCAGCAAGTAAAGAGTTGAGCCAACACTTGGTATTCTTTTTTATGTTATACAGCAGACAGCGGGCCACCTGATGGAAAGTGGTCACCATAGCCTTTGCACATCAGCGACACCAGGGGCGCTACCAATGCAAAATTATTAATTTATTATGGTACTACGCCAGTGAAGTAATAATGGGTTGGGTTATTGCTTCACTAGAGATGGCTGATAAATAATGTCACCATGACTTACTGTCTTTTCATAAAGGAATGATGTTACCAAACATAAAGGAGACACAATACTAAGGTCCATGACTTTTCAATCAGTAGTTTCCCTATAGGCAGCATGTTCGGACAATGAATGAATGAAATGAATGTGGTGCAAAAAGGTACTAACATGTTGCTGATACTCTCCTTCCATATAATCAAGTAAAATTTTTGTTATTTCTTTAACAGTAACACCGGCATCATTAGTTGCAGCTGTACAGGCAGATCCACGCTATGTTACTGAAGCTGTGGTAGAAAGGTATCAGGAAGATCCCTCTGAGGAGAGTGATAAAGGGCTTAATAAGAAACACCTTAGAGATGAAGACACATTCTGGGACCGAAACAAAGTTAAGCTATTGCTTACATTATGCCTCGAAAATAAAACTGTACCTAAAGAAACTCTATGGAATGAAATAAGTGGAATCCTTGGCGTCACACCAGAGGAATGTAACAATAAATACAGACATCTAAGAAGGACATACTTGAGGCTGCTAAAAAAGAAACGACTAGGAAAACATGTGAAATGGGTACATTACAGTACTTGTGAAGAGGTTTTCACAGACCTTAAAGCATTACCTCCCTCTGTTTTAGAGCCATGGGAGGATGGTAAAATAAGAAGACTTCTTACTCTATACATTGAGAATCTTCCTAAATTCCGCAATACAGGTGGAATTTTGCAAAAGGATGTCTGGAAAGACATTGCTAGTCAGCTCGGTACAACAGGCTACAATTGCTATCACAAATTCAAGAACCTTAGGAGAACATACTGGAATGGGTTAAATCGTAGCAGAGATTCTGGAAAACTTACAAAATGGACTTACCATAATTACTTTGAAAGAATCTACTACAACTACAAGCCAAGTGCTAGACCCTGGGACAAGACCAAAATCAAGCAACTATTAGAAGCTTATGCTCGAATATCTCATAAGTTCAAAAACCCAAAATTACAGAAAAAGGAACTTTGGAAAGAAATAGCAATGGAAGTTGGAGAAAATCCATCTATGTGTGATAAAAAGTTTAGGAATTTGAAGCAAACTTATGTAAGATTGAGAATGAAGAATAATTCAGGTAGATTATCTACAAAATGGAGGTATTATAAAGATTTTGAAGCAATATACACAAACAGTACAAGATACATTGATATAGATGGAACACAAAAGATAGTTTACAAAAGTTTCCAGGAAGAAGACTACAAAAAAGATTTACTGACATTTTATTTGGAGAACAAATGTAAATTTAGAGATCCACTAATAAAAAACAGGACACTGTGGAAAAAAATCGGATCCAGGCTGGGCCTGAGTGCAGAGGAATGTGACAAACACTTCAGAAACTTGAAACAGACTTACATCAGGCTTATGTGGAAAAAGAAGCAAACTGGGAAATGCACCAAATGGCCATACTTTGAGTTATTTGAGAAGATATTTGAGGAGTCCGAAGTGATGGCGAGCGAGGCCGGTCAGAAGACCGACATGGAGGATATAATGAAGAGCGAGATCCGGCGCGTGGTGGAGGACGTGCACGAGCGGCGCGACCACGACCGGCGCTTCGAGCTGCTGGCGCGCGCCGCCGAGGACTGCAACGACATCCAGCGCGAGCGCAACCGGATCCTGCAAGCACTTCTAGACAGGAAGCGAACATATTGACCAGATCAGAAATAATAAACTGTTTGAAGGTTTAGAAATGGTTTCCATTTATTGTTTCTTATGTTTTATAATGTATATGTACAAACAAACTAATAGATTTATCAGTTTTCATTCTGAGATGAGAAATCGTTACATCAAATTAAATGAATTCATACTTAGACAGACCTGCCACTACACATACTTATACAAAATGATCACTTAACTTAAAAGTTGTCTATCTGCGAATTTAATCTTACAATATTAAATTTGACATCCATAACACTATACCACAGTAAGGAATGGAAAAATATTTTAGAAAAAATAAATCAGTTGAAGAAACGAATGTCCGCGGCGCGCGCGCCGCTGCCGGCCCGCGGCGGCGGCGCGCGCGCGGCCCAGCCACGCAGCTCGCACTCACTAACCTAGCTATCAGTACAGTTACACACTAGCGTACAGCTAACGCCGCGCCGCGCCCGCGCGTCGCTCCACCCTCCATTACTGTGGCCGCCGGATAATTCGCAGTAAATACTATATACGATACGCGTATTTCAATTGGTCAGTCTTCGAATTCAGGGTGCAGAGGCGCGCTTGCCGCGGCCAGCCGGCAGGCGGCTCACTTCACTTCTTAGCGTTCTTCTTGGGCGACGGCGCTTTTCCCTTCGCATTGTTCGACATTTTTGCCTTCTTGCCTTTTGATTCACCATCCTCGTCGTCATCCTGAAAATAAAGCACAATGTTACTGAATTATTATTTGAGAAAAAATTCCTACTGCTGCCTGACAATTTCCAAGTCCAAGGAATGCTACCTTTAGTCCCATTCTAAGTAAAGATAACCTAAAGAGATAAAACTAAAATGTTCTTTGCAAGTAACACAAGTTCCAAATCTAATGTTTCAAATTCATTATACTTCTACAAGAGCATAAAGTGGCATAATCATCATGAATAGTAATTTGATTAAATATGATTATTTAAAACCCTGATAACAATGGCCTGTCTCACAAAATATCAGAAGGTAAAGGGGACAGAATGAGTACAGAAAACCAACAGCCAATTTTTTTTGGTTGCCTCACAGTATAGAAGACATTCACAACATGCAGACAAAATCAATTGTTCATCTGCCTGCCTGATCATAGATAATAAATTTCGTTAAGAGTCAATCCTTTTCCCTCTGAGTTTGTTGGGGAGTGATGGATCATATTAGTTGAAGGTTTTCAGTACCTCATTCACCTTGCGTTTGCCAGCAGATTTCCTTTTATTTTCATCATCCTGCAAATTAATTTAACTAATTTCAAATATGTGGTAAAATATATTGACACTTCCACGCCATCCTTGCTGATTCTCAAGAATGTTGCAAGGTTGAAATATGTTGTGACATCAAATATCTAAGATCTAGATAACTAGAAGCTAATTATTATATTATTATTATTGACCATAAGATAATATTGTAGACGTACCTTGAACTGAGAGTCATCTTCCTCTTCTTCGTCTAGGATACCTTCTTCTACCTCCTCCTCCATATCTTCATACTCCTCCACCAAAGCTCCAACCAGCTGCTGGCCAATGAGATGCACTGGTCCAGCACCCTGAAAACATTGCTTTATGTATATCATGGAAACAAATGTTTAACTTAATAAACAAAAAGGGTTAATCAGACAAATGCCTCAAAAAATCATTAGAGGGCAGAGTAACCTCAAAACGAAATTAAACACCCATCAAGTTTTGAATGGTGGTTTTATCATCATAAAAAGATTAAAACTAAATAAAATGTTATTAAAAATGTAGCATTGTGTTACCTGTGCGAGTGTGAATGTAACTGGAGCATCAAAGAACTCGATGTCAAGACGCGCGTGTCGTGTCTCCCCAACCTTTAATACGGCAACTGGAATCTTCACAGCATCTAGCACTGACATTGTCTCCACCTGAAAAAGGATAAGTATATTTTATTTGATTACTTGGCTCACAAGAATATCCATAAGGGAACCAAGTATGCAATGCACTGTACAATATCACTAAGGTGATGATAATACCATGTGTAGAATCACTTGTCAACTGATCAATTACCTGTACAACATTAAGTTCATCGGGCTTGGCGTCTGGTCCTAGCAGCGCCTGACGTATAAGCAGTTTGCTGCTGCGTGGATAGTCACCCTTGGCCTCGGGGTCCCATGTATGTGATTGATGTGCCGCCGAAAGTGTAATCCCTGAAAGGCAAATAATGTGTACGTTAACATGTGCAATGACAGTGCTATGCTACCAATAAGTCTATGTGTCATCGTCAATGTTGTCTGCTGAATATAACCTCAAAATATTGACATTTACACATGCGAAATAAACACAACGAAATTATCACGAAACAAGCGCGCATTTGGTTGTAAACACGTTTGATAGAGTTCCGGCATATTGAAAATGACGCTAGGGACGCCATAATTTCAAAAACCGCGCGCCTTTATACAAGCACTATACAAATCCTGTAGGTATTGACATGGTGAATTTGCTCTCAAGTGATACACAGGTTCACAAAAAATCAATAGAACCGTGAATCATATTTGATGGGCAGGTGAACAATATACGCTAAGGCCTAGATAAAACACCTAGTACGATAAATTATTGTGCCATTTTATTATATTCGATCAAAAATGGCGGCAAGTAGTACATTGCGAATATTTCGATACTGTTCGTTATTAGTCCATCCATTTCAATAATAATTTCAGAACAAACATGCAAGCGACATCATAATTGAAGCGTTTTGCAGAAGAAATTAGAATAAACCAAAAGTTTGTACAATGGCTTTAGCCGGGTATCAAACTGTGACGCCAAGAACAAAGTGTTGTTTTTAATTAGAAGTACAAAGCGTTATCACTAAATAAATACATAATTTGAAGCACAACATATTTAGGAATCTAACTTACCATAAAAATATTCGTCAGACATGGTGATTTCACTAATTTATAGAGATTTTTACAATACGTTCACGTGCAAAGCCGGCACACACAAATCTGAAATTCTGCCGAGGATCAGTGTTGCCTACTGGGAAGATAAAATTTACCCAACATTCTCTGTGATCAACTCCAAAAGTTTACCATTTTTACACCTTTTATTTAACTTGACTTGTTTGGAATCTTGTAAACCTAATAAAATTTGACCATTTGGTATTCCTATATAAATTGGATGACAATGCATTAATATGGTATCAAGTCAAAACGTGGTATTTAACTTCAATTGTTGTCCTGTAATCTCTCAAGCCTTCACTACTTAATTTACTTTGACCCACTTCCTGGTGTTCAATTGAGCTGAAATTTATTATACCTACCTATATAACTTTGGTGACAATGCAGAATATCATGGCACAATAGTACCATGGAGCTGGTCTGATGATGAAGTCGAAAGGTAATGCCATCGTGTTTTGACTCTTTGGAATGGTCACGATGAATACTAAACCCTTAGGTGATATTTAAAGTCTGAGGATGATGACGGAAGGTGACTAGGTAGGTATATCCGGCAGAATAAGTGTAGGAATGACTTATTTAGATATAAATAAGTACCTACTTAGGTACGTACAATGACCGACCTCGGATTATAATTTGGAACCGTTCTTAAATACCGGTAGGTATTGATGATATTATAATGAGCGTGCGGAGGTAGATTGACCCTTTTAGAAATATTATAAAGAGGTAGTTGCATAAAAATCTTCAGTAATAGTATAAATAATCAGGTAGCGTAATCTGCACGAAATTTGCAACTTTTGTCAAAATAAATTCGAACACAGCGAGCTCGTAGTAGGTGTACCTAAGGTAACCTAAAGTAAGGTAAGGTACCTAATGAACGAGTGCCGAAATTTTTCACTTTGTGCTTAAAAATCATGGGTGTTAAAGAAAGTAATAAGCTATCGAAACGAGTAGGTACGAAATTTTTAGCGGAGTCATAAGAGACTTTACAATTTTGAATCTAAAAATAAATTGGTGATTGATGGACTATCTAAAAATGAAATTAGGTTATAAATAAATTATGAATCTTTGGTGATAGAGAAAGTATTAGCAAGTACCTGTGCAATTTTGCTACCTAAGCAAAAAGTTTGAGTAATAATATATCTAAATATTTATTTTAAATTATGAGACCCGAAAAGGTGTTTTGATAGACGTGTTATCACTGGATAACATCTACTTGAATTTACAAACTTTATTTTGATTCTTAGTAAAGGTAGGAAGAAACAGTCACACATATTCCTACTCCACTCGCAGCGCGCCGGCCATCCATCCCGTTTCGCCTAGAGGCTATCCGTGCTCTGGCTCAATCATAACGTTTTTGGAGAGTTTAACGAAACGACTACTCAACTCTTTGAGCCGCCGCTCAAGATAACTTTAAAAAATTAATATTACTTCTACCTTACCCTAAGCTATCTCTTTATCTCACTACCAAACTTAATAGGATCACTCGCTCGGCTAACACTGAAAATTTCATCAAAATCGGTCCAGACGATGAGGATTATATCGCAAATAACCAAATCGAGGAACCGAAGTTACTCGGAAAGATGTTTTGTGACAATTTCTTATTTTTAGTACCTTTTCTGAGAAATGTTCTAAATAGTTTTGATTTATTTTTGAGAATCGTGTCTAATCAACGCCATCTATTACAATTATTTGAAATTTTTTTCTTTGTAATCAGCTCTTCGAAAATCTCCTTTTGGCCTTAAGATGTGAGGATGAACTCCCTGTCGATAGCGATTGGTACGATACTAGAATGTAGCTGTAGGCATTATGTCAAACAGTTCCTCAGAAAAAACATCGTTGTACTACCGATAGAACACACGACAAGAGGCGTCTTCTTCTTCATGGGGTTTTGGTCGGATGGTCGGTCAATTGGTCGAAACGTTTTAGAATTCGGAGTCTTCTTTCACTGGATTGCTTCATCATTTCATGGCGAAGAGCTCCTCTTAAATACAAAAAGGCGCCGAAAAGGACTTCACGTTGGTAGTTTCATGTTTTGGCTATCAATTATAATTACAATTAATTAAAGTACACAATTGTTATGTAGCTCAAACCCGTAGTTCACCCCCTTTCTCAAAAAGAAGAAATCAGTCCATTTTTGCCGTTAATATAGGCTAAACGTCTAAAGCTGGCATGAAAAACCTACCAACAAAGCTGTTTGACAACGACAAGCAATAATGACAACATTATGGTAAGAGTTTATTGGTCCTTGAAATCAATCGTGACCAACTATCCTTCGTCAGCAAGAATTTTTGAAAAGAGGTAAACCTTTGATATTTGTAGCAAGCAAAACTAATTTTTTCTTCTATTATGTGTGGAAAATATTTGAATTTGAGAACAAAACTTATTGCAACAGCAACAGAGATGAAGACAAAAATGCTTTTTGACCATAGAGAAAAAAAATTATCCCACACACACTGATGTAAATGCAGGGACGAAACAAGGCAGCCCATCTGCAATGTTATATTTAGCTACGAATTTCGACTCATAACGAATATAAATAAATCTGACTTGTGAGTATATTTCGCTCCGGATGATTTTGTAATTTTTTTATACTTGTCCTTATAATTTTATATTGACATTATAATAAAAGGTAAGGTATCTAGTGAATCAAACCTACGCCCTGATACCTACCACCGTATTTTTGTTATCTCTATCCTACATACCTTGAATGAGCAGTGCTTGCTTTTGCATGAAGGAGGGTTTTGAGGATTTTGACAGGTATAAATGTTTATTTGTTGTCTTATAACTTCTAAACTAAGTAGGTACCTACTTACTTATCGTTAGAAGTATCACAAGTATTAATTATCCACAGGTTGGCCTATGTGACTTCACAATAAATAGATTATGATGCCCTCTAGAAGACATTGTCATAAAAAAAATATTAAAAGGATAGATACATTAATATATTAAATAGGCAGTATATTCTTTATTTTCAGTAAAATTCATATAATGATGATACACCAGGACTGAAGGGACTTGTTTTTACTTATTATCTTGTTCTTCAAAATGTTTACAACGCAACACTTCCAATTTGCAACACATACATCGCCATGTCGGGTAGGAAACCTAGAAAAACAAATGTAAATAAACGTAAATACGCGATTAATCCGTTATGTTGTTTCATAACAACATTAAAAATGTCATTTAGGTAAATTTTTGGTATGAAACCCTAATTTATACTCGTACATAAAAAATTGAGGACCGCTATTTACAAGATTTGAGTATTAAAATTTTATAAAATTAATACCAAATCCGACCCTGTTAGCATAGAAATATTTTCGATCACCGAAATATTGCTCAATTTGCCAATAATGTTAAATCTATCTTAATTGGTATGTTGTTTTAAGGTAAACATTGCAAATTCACACTATTACGATGCATAATTTTGTCACAATTTCTAAAATTGATCGCCCCGACCACGAATGAAATATCTTACCGATGAAAAGATAATCCAGGTGTATTACATACACCGTCTTTTAAATGGTTTGATGTTTGATTTAAATTTTATTAAGAAATTATAAAATTTACACCGATGTTTCAAAAGAAACGTCAGGTCGTTGTTAAGTGCACTCCACATGTTCGCCGAAACTTCCGGCGAAACTTTTGCCGGGACTTTGGTCGACCCTCTACGAGAATGTAGATTTTAGATACCCTATTAGGGATGTGGTGCGTGTCAAAACGCGTCGACATTATATCGATTCATCGGTGTTATATCGTTAATCTGCTTTAAACAGGGTCACAGAGGTGATAGCACCTGCTCTACTATAATTACTTGATCTACTAATATCGTGGATCATGGTCAAGTGTACCCCGAACCTGTTTCGGGAAAAGCGCTAGGAATATAAATATAAAATCGATCGAATCGAGACGACAACAAACTATCTCTACTTTGTCTATGAAATAGGCGAGACATGCCAAACATGCACGGGACTACACGAATACTCCCTCTACATTCTCGTGTTCCCGCTTAAAGCGCGCTCCACATGTGGACAGTGAGGAGTTTTCCAGTAGGTATTGATTGTTGGTTTCAAAAAGCATCAATAGATGGCGCTCCTACAATTTTGGTAATCTTTTCCACATATTTTTATAATCTGAATGATGGTGGCAGTGATTTCATGAAGCCAACTAATACTAAACTTAAAAATAAAATGTTTATTAATAGAAACATAACTGTTAAAGGTTGAACGAAGTTTAAAAATAAATATTTATATTAGTTGGCACTATGTTCCATTATTATTACAACCTCTAAAATGGTTGAAAACTATAGACAAATACAATATTATCCAATACAACGTACCCAGTGTTTATATCCTGTTTGCTAAGAACCTATTTCAAGCGATTATCAATTACCAAAATTGTCGGGGCGCCATCTAGTGAGTGGTTAGGAATGCTTTAGATACCTATTGGAAAACTACTCGTTCCGCGGGAACACGAGAATGTAGAGGAAGTATTCGTGTTGTGTATGTTTGGCAAAAGTTTCGCCGGAAGTTTCGGCAAACATGTGGAGCGCACTTTATCATATTTAACAGAACTGAGCACTCTTCGGGTAAAAACGAACCGAGCAAGAGGTGTAGAACCGAGGCCGTGTGTCTCTTTCAAATAGGGTGACCAGATATTTTTATTTAATGGAATATCCAAGGATAAATATTATAATATATATGAATAAATACTTCTAAGTCACAAGCGATTGTGACTGGCAGCCAGCATTTTATTTCAAAGTTTAGGAGTGTTGCTCAGCCAAAATTAATTTTCGATGGCACCGTCATAGAGTTCAGTGACTCAGTTAGGAACCTGGGCATCATATTCGACTAAACTTTGTCCTGGTCGACGCACATTGGTTTTGCGTCGTTCCACTCGCTTAAGAGGTTGCAACACTTTTAGCCTTTTGAAACGAAGATACTTTTGGTGAATTCCCTCATTCTCCCGCTTTTGGACTATGGGGACGTCGCTTACCTGGACCCCACTGAGGAGCTTCTCTCTCGGCTGGAGCAATTGCAGAAACGCTGCATCAGGTATGTCTTTGGGCTGCGTAAGTTCGACCATGTGTCCGAATATAGATGCAAACTTAATTGTCTAACTATACGGCGACGGAGGGTATGCCACATACTTGGGCTACTGCTTAATACCATTTTCAATCCCACTGCCCCTATCTATGCGGGATGTTCAGTTACTGTCCACCCGCCAATCCCCGATTACGACCCCGCAGGGAACTTCTGCTCGCGATTCCATCTCATAGCTCATCGGGTTACGAAAAGTTATTCCGGGTGTTTACTGTGCGCCTGTGGAACGTACTACCGGAAGACATTCAGTATTCTCAGATATCATGCTCCTTCATGGAACGTTTGAAGAAGCACCTTCTAAGTATTCAATAGAGCTTTATTTTATTATATTTTAATTATTAATATTTATAGTATATTAGGTATATATTATATATTTTAGTTTTTATGGTAGGTATAGTATATTTATGTGGTACATAGTAATCGACATTGTAGTTAACATAACATTTTATTGTCATTTCGGACTATAAACTTTACGGTTACTATAAATGTAAGGTTAGCTGGAAGAAATTCCATTGTGGGATAAGCCCGCCTTTTCAATGTATATTTATTTTCTTTTGTTATTGTTCTTTATGTATGTATACGCAATAAACAGTTTATATACATACATACATATAATTATCTGTCTAATAAAATCTATGTGCATATGTTATATATACAGTGACAGCGTATTTTGAACTGTGGTTTGGTCGCACCTTTAGAAGTAGATAATTCTAAGTGGATCAAGTTTTCTCGTGTTTTATTCCATCATGAATTCTTGGCAAACCTAGTCGTCAATTATAATAACTTTAATTACTAATGTGATTTTTACATTACCCATGAAAATATATACAGCAACCACCATACGATTCTCTTCGACAAGGGGGTACACAAAACTTTTTCACCATTTTAAATGATTGCGAAAATATAAATTCTGTTGTCACAGCTGTCACGCATCCATTACAATTTCAAAGGGTTACCTGTAGAAATAAAAAGTATGGTTTATAAATGTGTTTATAACATAGAGAAAAAATTTCATATACAGAAGGTACACATACAAAGAAATTGGACGTAGAAGTATGCCCAATGATTGAAGATATGCCATGGGCGGTACTGCCCAACTCCCGGGCAAATAAATTGGACATAGAGGAGAGGCATAAAGGAGGCATACTCACAGCTGAAGTCGCGAAAACCTGGACGCTAAAAAAGGCAGACAGTTCGTGCATTGACGCTTTTGATATGTGTTGCAGAAGGATGCTGCAGATACCTTGGATAACATATAGAAAGAATGAAAGTAAGAAAGAAGACATTTATTACACGTAGACACCACGACACGACAATAAGGTACAAAAAAAAACAAGGTAATTATAGTACATAAAATAAAAAAAATTAGGTTAGAAAATTAAAAAAAAAACAAAACAGAATAATAATAATAAATGTACCGTTAACTATATCCAGTGGCATTGTTAAAACTCCGTGTTGCGGCTTCCAGTGCAACTGGACCCCCTCAGCATAATGTTGTGGCCGCTTGACGCGTACCACAACGCTGGTTTTCAGTGGGCCCATTTACCACCCGGAAACACCGCACAGTCAGCAATATATATGCTCCTTTGCATATAAAATAAATAAATAAATAAGTTTGGTAATAAATATATTAATAATTTATAAATACATAATAATATAATTTCGAAATATATAAATATAAGCAACTCATGAGGAGTAATTGTGTACAAACACGTAGGTATCCGGGGCGCATATCGGACTAATGCCTCCCTACTTTCCAAATTCTATGTAAAAACGCGGCTCTCCATCATTTATCTTTAAGAAGTCTTTGATTTCTTTCGTTACATCGCCAGAATAAGCGGCGACAACTACGAAAAGCTGTGTTTAACGGGCAAATTGAGGGATCACAGTCGAGAGGCCGAAGTCCCATGCGCTGGTCGGATCAAATTCATCATCATCACAGCCCGTAACAGTCCACAGCAGGACTTAGGGCCTCTCCCACGAAAGGGGAGGTTATTGCCATAATCTCCACGCTTGGCAGGCGGGTTGGAGATCGCAGTGTTTAAATATAACAATGGAAAATGCTGCTGCCCATTTTCCAGACTACGGAGACTCTTGATCTTTTGCCTCGAAAACATTAGTCGCCTTGTACGACACCCACGAGTGTAAGGGGTTGGTGCTATTCTACTCTGCCGGACACCAAACGGCCAAATTCGCTCTACACTAAACACCACGATCTGTGATGCTATACCCATTGCTGAGGACAGAACGAGATGGCGTTGAATAGTCCACGAAAAAGTGCTTCAGGAAGGTCGCGACCCTTAGCATTGACGACCCAAGGATATATGAATAACGTGTCCAATAGAGACGGTTATAAGTTGTCAAATAGCCGTCCATTACCACTGTTTTTTCTAGCTTTTTGTATGATATTGTATTTATCTAATATTTGTATAAATACATTGTATATCATTTGTATTTGTTACAGATAAACAGTGTAGGTACATTCTCTAAAGGTCGACGCTCCATCTATGCTCTAATAAATTAATGGTTCACATTGTTCCATTGTTTGTTATCATAATTCAAATCTTATAAACTATTGTCAGGTAGTAAATTTTAAAAAGCTAAAACTGATTGCACTGCAAGACAAAGATGCGGTCCCACTCATTTTTTATTATAAAATGAGTGATATCCCATCCAACCTGCAGCATGAGCGAGATCCACCATTCGGCCAGCACACTCACGAGGGTGTTGGAGCTGCGGCTCGATCATAGGCGTAGGAAGAGGGGGGGCCGGGTGGGCCGTGCCCACCCCAGAATGGTCTGGTGCCCACCATAGGATCGGGTGCTCAGTAACTGTACATTGGCGATTGACTCGGCTTCATCGGCCACGTCAGGGGCCAGGCCCCCCTGGAAAATAGCCCTAGATACGCTAATGGGCTCGATGTGTAACGCAAGCGCATCACCTCGAAAAAAACATGGTGGATGCACTGCACACCGCGGCAACCCCACCATCGCCCCTGAACACGTTGTAATATTGGACGCGGTCTATGTCCAATATCTTTGCCCGCTGGCAATGTATATAGTCTGTAAACCAAACCACAGACTCTACTAGCTAGAAACGCTACGCGAGTAAGCAAAAGCAAAGTGAATCAAACCATCTCGTTTTGACACGGAAATTGTCACAAATTTATTTGTCAAAATACCGTATAAACATAATTGCAATAATCTCCGTCGTTTCTTTTATGTTTCCTCCCGTCTTCTCCAGGTTTATTTATTCCGTGTTAGTGTTTCCCCGAGCGTGCAGCGGAGCATTCAGTGCTGGAGCCAGCAACCAATTTTTCACGGCAAGTGAGTAATTCGCTCGAGATTTGGCTCTCGACTCCACGCCACCGATGGCTCGACCGAGCTCGCTCCGTGTTGTGTAACGACGCCAAAATACGAGACCGACGATGCCAAGTTTCGCTTCGACATCGCATACATGACGTTTATATTGGACTATCAATCGAGCGAGTCCGTCAAAACATGAGCTGCGAAGTGAAATCGGTCGCCTCTCTCCTTTCGATTTGTTGACGATCACCCGTCAGTCGCGTTAAGGCAGAGGTCATCGTGTCGGTGCACCCCGGTGCAGCAACAGTGGTAACGGTGTGTGGTGGCGCAGGTGGTCACGCGCGCGGTGCGGGCTGCGGAGCATGCGACAGTGAGCGCGGCTCGGTGCGCCCGGCGAGCACTCGATGCTGTAGCGGACCATGAGCGAGGAGGCGGCGGCGCGCGCTCGCGATGCGTCCGACGCGGCCCCCGCGACTCCCGCGGGCGCGCCCGGGCCCGCCAGCCCCGCCAGCCATGACATCTCCACTAATGTCTCACAGGGTCACATCACACAGGTATGCCTATTTCGCACACATACTGGCACCCCTTTAGGCAGAGACCATATTGTTCTACTTGCTATGGTCCTGACAAATCTCTCGCGCTTGTTGCACATTCATCAACCTTTCCATTTATGCTGGATGGTTAAGGGAACTCATTGGTTAATGTGGTATAAAATTGGTTTGTCAGGACCTCGGCAAATGGAACTGGTCTATGCGTTTGCTTAGGATAAAAAGATGAAACCATTGGTAGCTATGTTTGTTTATGAGAGGAATCTTCCTTTGTTAGGTGTCATGCATGATGGAAAAGCTAACTTGTTGGTGACCAGTCAACACACAAGATGGATTGCACAGAAATTGACGAACATATACCTAATATGATCTAAGAATTGGAAAAACAAAGGATTTTTAGAAATAACCAGGGGATCAGAAGGGATATTCATCATGTGTATTATCATGTAGTCAGTTTAAAATAACTAATTGAGTTGTCTATGTCCTGTTATTCTCCAATTAATATTGACCTGAATTGAAGAATTTTTTAAATTGGTGTGTGTCTGTATGAGAGATGCAAATACTGGTGATGTTTGCAGTAGAAGTTGTAGGTAAATTGAGGCTTCATTGCAGATGACAGCCAGCTCCGTGCCACAGAATGATGGCAGCAAGTGGAGCTGTGAAGTTTGCACCTATGAGAACTTCCCCCTCTCGAGAAAGGTATGCATGAACTTTCAACAATAACACATTAAGAAACATAAAACTAATGTTGTTTAAAAGAAATTGACAATAACAACAATGTTTCAGAAACACTTAAAACTGTGTGTCACTGTTTATGAGCAATGATTAATATTATTTTTCTTTAAATGCAATTTACTAAAGAAACTATTGTGAATTATTAATTGAAAGCTGTGCTCAGTGTGGGACAGCCCAAACAATAGCTAGCATTTTCTTTTTACAATTATGAGCTTCAGTTATAAAGAGAATCTAGATTTCATCCAAATAGCTGTGATTCATATTTCTTTTTACATTGTTGTAATGATTTTGTAAGTTAGATTAAGTAACTAATATGGAGAGCATAAATATTCATAACGACTTGCAGTTGAAAGTAATGGAATCACTATTATGACGTGTAACACAAGATATATCTAATATTCTCTTCTGTATATGCAATACTCATACATTCCAAATAAAAAACTTTTCATAGTTTTCATACGAAAAGTGTCACATGTGAAAAATACGCTGGCGGTCCTAATCTCTTATAATGAAATAACATATAAGGGTCTCATTGTAACTCGTATGTATAAAAGTCTACCAAATGACATATGGACAGATTTAAGACTTAAGCAGTTTTTTACATTGGCTTATAAAATTCAGTTCCATTTCCTTAAACATGTTTGACCTTTGATTTTGGCAATGTCTTCCTTAACAGGTATGTACATACATTGTAAAGTAGTTTTCACAGAGGTGTGTGATATCTTACATTGTTGTAGTTTTCCAAGGTGGGTGTAATTTAAAGTAATCAATTATTACGATGAAATAATTATCCAATAAAAACCTTTTTAAATGTAAAAATTCGCCAAGTCACTTCCGTAAAAATATATGAGATCTATGGTGGAGCAAAGACTGGCAGGCAGTACTTTTAAAATAAATATTCAGAAAATTGAACCACTTAAACACACTGATGCATCTTTCAGATAGAGAGTGTTCACGTTCTGTGTTCGTATTTGTTCTGGTTCACCGACGCGGTCTGACCGCGTACTGTGTAGGTATGTCTATGTAACGCTAATGTTAATCTAGACAACAGCAGTACGCGATCGCGGAATGCCTGACCGCTCTGTCTGAAAGATCCAATAGTATGTAAATGCATATTTTTTATCTAGAACTTTATTTCATCTCATTTATAAAGATATGTTTCTGAGTCGGTATATTTTCGGTTGTATGTAAATTTTTGCAATTTGGTTAATAAGTTTCGCTAAGACCACTTTATTTTGACATGATTTCGGCTTTTCCAAAATCTACATATTTATTAAACACAGATTACAGAGGTAACCGAGGTAGTACGATAGAATCTCCTTACATATCGTTCTTCTCGTGCCCCATTTTCCGAGCCCGTCCTCGATTGCCCGTCGTCATCGTAGCGTCTATCCAGGCGGAGAGGCAAAATAGTAAAGCGGACCCTGGCCTTCGGCCCAAAACCAGCACCCTTGCGTTAATCCTGGCGTCTGTTAGGGTCCGCTTTCCTGCTCTTTTTTCTCTACTTTGTCCGATGTTCAGTATCCTCACGTCATACGAGTAAGCCGTTGGTTCTCGCATCCGTCTGGACGATGTCAATCCATTGCTTCGTGGGCCCCTTTCCTGAAATTGGTAGGTTTAGGCACCAATTTTTTTTTTCTGGGAACGTTTTCTCGGGGCTGAGGCAGCACGTGACCAACCCAGTACAGGTGAGCCTCTTCAATCTTATCTGCGATGTCTCTCACGCCAAGGCTCCCATGAACGTACTAGTTATGCACTCGGTGAAGGCGCGTGACGTCGCACATGCAGCGCAACATTTTCATTTAGTTAGAATGGAGTTCGCGGACGTGCTTTGTAAGAGCTGGCCATGCCTCTTAGCCTAACACTAGTAACAGACGTTCCGCTTTGGCTGGAGCCGACCAACCATCAGTTGCAGTGGCTAATCCTTACGCCATATTAAATAATGTCGCTTTTGGGTGCGGGGAACGTGGTCAGACGTCCGACCAAGGTCGGCTCGCCCGCGCATCCGAATGAATCAAGAAGCGACTTTATTTTGTACATTATAAGGATTAGTATCGACTGCAACTGACGGTTGGTCGAGTCCAGCCTATTGGCTTCAGAAGATATCATACAGAAAAATTGAAAATTTAAGTAGCAGTAGGAACTTAAAAGCCATACGATAAATAAATAAATAAATACAAAAAAAAATTGAATGTCCAGGCAAATCGCTGGACTATCTTTTTTTCTGTAGCATAGAGCGTCTGTTACTAGCAACAGAGTTCCACCCTCCGTTATATCGTAACCATTTGTTCCAGTGCACGATGTGCCGGTCGGCGAAGCCGGCGCTCGGGGAAGATATCTTCCGGCTGCAGGACGGCGCCAGCGCATTGCCACCCGCTGCCGTCGCCCCAGCCGCTGGAGCGGACGCGGCCGGTGAGTGCACGACCAGATACTGTTTAAAACCCACAACAAAAATGGATATAGAAAATACATTCATATTTGTTATACATAATACACCCAGACCCATAACAGAAATTAAATTAATCATTTAGTTAATAGTTTGTATAGTGCATTCTTGATGGAATTCTATCATTTAACGTGTGTATCTGCGTCTGTTTCTGACAAAACAGCTCCCGATCGGATCGACCGATTTGATGGGGTTTTCGTTATTTCAAAGCCAGAATTAAACTGGCTTTGAAATAACTAAAACGGCATTGAAATGGTTGGGAGAGGTAAACGTCGAGATGGTTCTTAGCTTTTTTAATTAAAATAGGTTTAGTAATTTAGTATGGGTGCTCCGACGTTTTTCTGTCGTTTAGGTTGTTTAATAGATAGAGGCAAACTAGCAAGCGGGTCACGTGATGGAAAGTGTAAAGTGTAGACTAATTAATAAGCTTCTGCCCCTCCACGGCATCTAGGATGTCATAGAGCTGAGCCAACCTTTATGGCTGCCCATATAAGTACTTTTTTATTTGTAGACCATTTTAAGTTTATTTGCGGATGACATGTTGCTGTCCATTTCTAATTTCCTGCCCACCATTGATACCGATTTAGTTGCAAATTCTCCAAATTGAGATCACTTTCCGCATAACTAATTAGATACGCGCTATCTAAAGGAATGTCGGTGACCGAGTGGTTAAGGTATCCGACTCGTAAGCAAGAGGTACCGTAGGTTCGAATCCCACTGCAATGACTCTTTTCTGAGTTATGCACATTAGTTTTTTTTTTTTTTTTATTACTTTACTAGCCAGGCATTTGACCTGATGGAGCATGCCTGTCTAGGAACAGCCTATTCACTCTAGCCTTGAAGGCATCCAGATTATATTGATCAGGGAACACACTCGCAGGCAACGCATTCCGTAGTTGAATGCTAACCGATGCTCATAAGGTTAGGGAAAACATCGTGATCGAACCTGCACTTTCAGGCGACTGAATGTGTAACCATGATCCAATCTGGTCAGGTTCCCCTGATAACAGGTCACGGAGGTCAGATCGCTTGGAGATCGCTCCATTGTAATTACCTGATCTGCCAAATCCTGGATCATGGTCAACACCGTCCCCGGGTCCTCGTGCGTGAAAGCACAACCGGGATATTGATGCCAAGATTTTTTTTTTTATCTAAGGAATTTCCTCTAGAGAGTTTGACCTTGGGAAGTGAAATATTGGCGTTGTATATGTCGCAGCCGGTTGGTTAAATTAGCCGGTTAATTAAATGGCTAGCTTTTAAAGCAATTATTTAATTAAATATTTGCCAAATCAATGAACTTTGAAAGTTACGTCTAACGAACGATATTGCCCCGAGTTTATGAAGCTCCTCCACACATTGTCACAACACTAACCTAACCCAACCGAATTAAAACCTAAGGCAAACTATTATTATTGTTTGAGATTATTGTGATTAAGTTAGCATTGTGACAATATTTGGAGGAGCTTCGTAAACTCGGGTCAATTTCGTCCTTTAAATATTACTTAAAAAAATCTTCAAATTGGCGAATTTTCAATTAAATAATAACATGAGAAGCTAGCCGTTTAATTAACTGGCTAATTTAACCATCCGGCTGCGACATATACATTTTATCGTACTGACAAGTAATCGAAATTGTTAAACTGTGAGTCATTTGTTTCTTACCAAATACAATAACGGCCAACAAAGCAATAAAGTTATTCTATTCAACCATTAGTTTACTTCCGATATCTAGCCACTATTATTATACTTCGGCTAGAAGTCTTCGTAAGCAGCAATCTGAAACACCTGTGAATGCCGCCGACTATGCAAATACTATAATGTACATAATAAAGTGACGTAATCAAACGAATGACTGTACTTGCTTCATTGAAGCGTTTGAGATTTCAAGCGAGTTTTATTTTAAATGCCGATTGAAAAGTGTAAATTAAAACTTTAATTATGTTCAGTTCATAAATTGTAGTTGCTTCGTTTTGTTTTTATGTGGTTTCTGTAACCGTATCTTATTGCACCCATGTCGAACGCTATGATATTATAACGGCGAATCAATGCGAATATGATACTAACAATTGACTTCAGGAAATTATAAAATCTGTACTAAAGTTGTCGTAATTTAAGAAGCCCATTTTGACACGTGTCATCATCTCCTTGCGTCTACGACATTGAATTCATTTTCTTTAATCTGCGGTACAGGAAATGTATAATAGGACCACGCTTAGTCGGACTCAGCTGACAGTGGTAGAAAATATAAAATGTGGATATGGCAATTTCTATTGGATAATCTCTCCTTGTCCATTATTATTTATCGATCCGCACACTGGAACGCAGCACCGTACAGTTGTGCGTAACGTGCGTTAGTGCGTGACATAAAGTTATTTGAGCTGTGATCGGTTTCTATGGAAATTACTCATATTCAAACACACTGAAAACGCATCCACGCGCGTTCGTGCGGATCCGTCGTTTTTTTCTTTGACACATTTGACACGGGCTGCGGGTCAGATAAGTTTTTGGCGCTGTCCTTTCTCCATAAAAAGGCGTCAAATAGGCCGCTGCTGTGAAGTGAGGTCTCCAGGATTGTCAAATAGGTATTCCGTTACTCCGTTCTCAAATTATTTTTCGCCTAAATAATATAATTTTATGAAAAGATTATAACAGTTTGGAGAATTCTTAAATTTTTACTGTATATGTATAAAACAATATAAAAATTACACATATTTCCAAATTTCGCCAGAATGAATGCTGCGCTCCAATGTGCCAATCGCCTCAACAATATTTTTCAAGTCAGTCAAATTCTTTGTTATAACTTTTATGAATGATGTTCTATGACGGATAAAAGACATGGCATTAGTTGCCATACAGAGCTTTTTTTTAGTTTTAAAGCGATTCGGACTTAGCGTGGTCCTACTATATCTTCTTACACATACGAGTACATAAAGCTCACGCCTCTATCGCCACAGGTAGGGTAGGTAGAGACTATGGACCGCCACTTCTATCTCCTGACCCCTATCTGTTCGAGTTCTATCGTCGTCCGTCGTGAGTCGTCGTCTATTTCCGTTTATATTTTCTTTTCAAAATATGGCTTCTAGCGTTACTGGACGATGATTTCGCCAACGTCAAAAATGTACGAGATTGACACCTGTCAAAATGGGCTTAACGACTTTACGACTTTTAATTAACTATAGTTAACTGACATTAGCACATAGCGTCCAAAAGCGGCGCCACCAGTCGCGCATTGTATTGCCATATATAGTAACAAAAAATAGTTCGCTCTTTTGCCAATAAGGATATTCATGAGCCATTAACAACTTTTCGCCTATTGCAAAACCCTCCACCACTGTGGCCCATACCACGTATCGTACCAATCCACAGAAGCAGCAGCAGCGGCAGTGAGCGACCGTCTGCGGCCTCTGAGGATATCCTCCCCGCACGGCGCCGCGCCCCCCGCTGCCGCCCCAGCGCCCCCCGGCCCCCCCGGCCCGCCCGGCGCGGCCGGGGGCTCTGCGCCCGCTAAGTGGCCTTGTCCGGTAAGACCGCACACAGATACACAGCTCACTGACACACACAGTGACCCTGTCCGGTAAGACCGCACACAGATACACAGCTCACTGACACACACAGTGACCCTGTCCGGTAAGACCGCACACAGATACACAGCTCACTGACACACACAGTGAGTGATAGGGTAGGGGTAAGGTAGCGATAGGGTAGGGATAGGATAGAGTAGGGTGGGAGCAACTACCTATCACATGCAGCATGTGTGATGCACACTCACTTAAAAGTCTGTCTGGCGGTGGCGTGGGGGCCGGGTCGCTCTTTTCCCTTAAATATGGTTGAATTGGACGATGGCTGGGCCCTGCGTTATACTCGTGAACGGGTGCTGCCTTGGTGGACTGGCTTACTCTTGCTGTAGTTTTAGGTGGTTTTTCTTAATATGAGTATATAATATAATATAGCGTTCCGGCTCTGTCTGGCATTGTCGAGCCCGGTTCGGTTGTGGTTGGCGAGGGATATGTTTATCTACAGACATAGGGCGGTCAGCGTGTCACTGTGTGTTTCCTTCCTACTTTCCTACCTCCTTTTTGACGATTGAAAGAGATATTTAATGTCCTAATCAATAAAGAAATTTTGATTTGATTTGATTTGATTTGACCCTGTCCGGTAAGACCGCACACAGATACACAGCTCACTGACACACACAGTGACCCTGTCCGGTAAGTCCGCACACAGATACACAGCTCACTAACATACACAGTGACCCTGTCCGGTAAGACCGCACACAAAGATACACAGCTCACTGACACACGGTGACCCTGTCCGGTAAGACCGCACACAGATACACAGCTCACTGACACACACAGTGACCCTGTCCGGTAAGTCCGCACACAGATACACAGCTCACTAACATACACAGTGACCCTGTCCGGTAAGACCGCACACAAAGATACACAGCTCACTGACACACGGTGACCCTGTCCGGTAAGACCGCACACAGATACACAGCTCACTGACACACGGTGACCCTGTCCGGTAAGACCGCACACAGATACACAGCTCACTGACACACACAGTGACCCTGTCCGGTAAGACCGCACACAAAGATACACAGCTCACTGACACACACAGTGACCCTGTCCGGTAAGACCGCACACAGATACACAGCTCACTGACACACACAGTGACCCTGTCCGGTAACCGCACACAGATACACAGCTCACTGACACACACAGTGACCCTGTCCGGTAAGTCCGCACACAGATACACAGCTCACTAACATACACAGTGACCCTGTCCGGTAACCGCACACAGATACACAGCTCACTGACACACACAGTGACCCTGTCCGGTAAGTCCGCACACAGATACACAGCTCACTAACATACACAGTGACCCCGTCCGGTAAGACCGCACACAAAGATACACAGCTCACTGACACACACAGTGACCCTGTCCGGTAAGACCGCACACAAAGATACACAGCTCACTAACACACAGTGACCCTGTTCGGTAAGACCGCACACAAATACACAGCACACTGACACATACAGTGGCCCTGTCCGGTAAGATACGCCCCACACGCAGATACACAGTTGACAGACACACACAGTGACCCTGTCCGGTAAGACACATCGTACACACAGAGACACAGTTGACAGACACAAGCCTACATACTCACACGCGAAGTTCTTTAATTTACTGTGATTAGAAAATTACGAGACTATGTCGCATAAATAGAGCAATCTACTACAAATGGAAAGTAGTGAAGAGAAACAACACTCTCGTACAAAACAATGCCAGATATGATATCAGACAATGGAATGGCTTATTGTCTTATTAAAACAGATTGCCATGGCAGCAGAAATAACAAAAAAACAATAGAAATATTGGTACGTTTCACTTTACATGGCAGCTCCGTGTCATAATCTAATGAACTCAACGAAATAAACTACGTAACTTAGAAACTAATAATTGACACCTCCCAGCAAAGACGGAAAACCTTAAAAACTTCGACCCGCTCAGATCTTGTCCAGACAGGGCAAATTCGTACCTATCTCCATTCTGAGCGGGCACCACATCGCTAGCGCGTTCTAACTGCCGCCCAGCGCCATCTCTCGTCCGTGTAAAGCAACCGCAACCGAACTCACTCGCACCATTGTCGCAGACGTGCACGTACGAGAACTGGCCGCGGTCGAGCAAATGCGCGATGTGCGGCGCCGCCTCGCCCGCCGCCGGGCCCGACCCGCAGCATACGCCGTACACGCAGCCCGCGCTTGGTAAGGACGCCATCACATTATTTAATAGTCAAATAGTTTATTCAAGTTGGGTGTTACATAAAACCCTTATGAATTTCAACACAACATAAAAAAAAGGCTTTGCGCCTCGGCATCATCGTAAATTTCTAGAGGCAGAAGAGAGAAGCATTACAAGGCAAACGCTCGCACTGGAGCGAGCGGTTGAAAAATGAAAACTAGGGCCCCTGGTAAAAATACCAGCTGGATGCGGATGGCACAGGGGGCGATTCTCGCGCTGTGACATCTCAAATTCTACATTTTCTCGAGCCAAAAAACTGAAATTTATTTCGACAATATACGACTGTCGAAGATAGTTGAGAAAATATTTTTTGTGCAATAGACATTTCAATGTAATTATTAATGGATATATGTAACAAGAAAAAATGGGCCTCTTTCGGATGATAAGATGAAAGTGACAAACATGCCTGCCTGATGGTAAACGGTGTCACCGCAACCCATGGACGTTTTCAATACCAGGGGCATCACCCATATGCTGCCGACCCTGTAAAAAACATTTTCACTCCTTTCTTAAAGAACTCCATGTTCGTTCCTAAATACAAGTATGTTCTAATTTCAGTACTAGTTTTTAGCCATACAGCAACGTCCAATTTGAGGTAAAAAGAACTTAGGCGATGCCTAAGTTTAGTGGAAACGGAAATCTGTCTCTGTCACTTTTATGATGTTAGTAAAAAATAAATTGAGATCTTTGAATCTCCAACTTAACTAGCGCCATCTGGTTTGAGCTGGTTTTTCTATTAAATAATATGTGACTGGTCTGCCAGGTATAAACGATATCTGCAACAGCGAGGCGACGGCCCGCGGCGCGGCCGAGGGCGCGCGGCGGCAGAGAAACATCGACTGGGTGTGGCTTCAAGCCTGCTTAGGTAAGTTCATATCGTACTGTTACTTTCTAGGGTTCGGCATTTGAAATAGAAAACTGTTATTTACACACATTGATTTATTACTAACCGTAGATAGCGCATTAACGCTTGAAAAGTGGGCCGGTGAAGGACTGCTTAATCGCTAGTCAAGCAGTCCTTTTCCGTAGTCCGTCATTAGCCGTCGGCACGT
Organism: Blastobasis lacticolella; assembly: GCA_905147135.1. NCBI lineage: Eukaryota > Metazoa > Arthropoda > Insecta > Lepidoptera > Blastobasidae > Blastobasis > Blastobasis lacticolella. The sequence goes on from LR990061.1 coordinate 15,178,786, forward strand.
AAGCATGCCCAAGTGCGCGTTCAAAAATTATCGAAACAATAGCCTTAAACGACGAAAAAAGGATGGGACTTCATATTTTGCGTGAATAAACACATTATACATCTTATCATGCATAAATATAGCGATTTACACATAAAAAACCATCAAAAATAATTATTTTAGTCATAGACATATTGTCAGTGTCAGACATCACGTCAGTTGTCTCAATCATGCGCATGCGTTAAAGCGAAAACAATGATTGCTCACTAAAAGAAATGGAGTCGCAGCATTATCCACAGCGCGAAAAGCAATTTTGAGCTTTATAAGTATGATAAAAAGTTGATATTTGGTAAATACGATTCTGTACGTAATGGCATTTTGATTCGGGCGTGCGTATTTAGCCAATAAATTGCTACGTACAAATGTATAGTCAATTAGGCGACAGATTTCAAGCGCATTTTGTATGAAGTGCTGTATCTACGGTTGGTAGTAAATCAATGTTTACACACAATAACACCACAAACACAGAACATAATGGCTCATAAGGGCTGAATCACTGACCTCCAAATAGACATTTTTTGAAGTCAGTGGCTCGACTCCAGGGCCGTGAAACAAATAAAAAAATGTACTTATTAAGAAAAAGAAAGTGACAAAAAATAAAGTGACGCGCAAACAAAACCATTAAAAACAAACAACATGTTATGATGAAACAACAACTAGACAAACATGAATATAATAATTTGGAGCGAAACAATGATGACGCAGCGTGGGTAGGCCTCCCACAAGGTGGACCGATGACCTGATAAAAATCGCAGGTCCCAGCTGGATGCGGAAGGCACAGGACCGGCTGCTGTGAAGATCTCTCGGGGAGGCCTATGCCCAGCAGTGGGCGTCTTTCGGCTGATATGATGACTAATGACAGGCTCCGAAGGTTTATTCTCTTCCAAGATTTCCACGTCAAGCTGATCTTCCACAATCGCAGGTCTCTCGTAGTTCGTAGGTATCGCCGAAGTCAGTCACTCACAGCAGGTACTAGGTTATCGCTTGGTATTCGCTCCGAGGTTATCTCTTAGTCAAAACTGAACTGTCTCGCGCCACGCCGGCTGCAGTTTATGTACCTCGGCCCCGATACTGGAATGTTCTAGTGAAGAACGTTTTTCGGGAACGACCAATCGAGAAGCGCGGCAACACATCCGGGTATATCCAGACGTCCGTGTAAAGTAACTATAGACCTTGTATTCCAGAACGTAAGGTTCATTCTGGCTTGTCGCACATTTATTACGACGATATAGTTCTTGAGGCCGCGACAATAGGTACTAATGTTATAAATGCGAAAGATTATAAGGATGTTTGAAAGGTTGTGAAGGTGGATGAATGTTTGTTACTCCTTCACGCAAAAACTGCTGAACGGATTTTAATGAAATTCGTCAGTAATGTAGCTTACAGTCCAGATTATTATTTTGACTACCGACAAAAGACCTAGCGTCTAGCATAGATCAGAAAATAAAGTCTGAAATTGACACACTTCGTCAAGACATTAATCTGATCAAGTAGTGTTTGTTATCTAAATAATTTCGGGGCGCGTCGGTGGCCGAGTGGTTACGGTATCCGACTCGTAAACGAGATGTATCAGGTTCGAATCACACTGCGGCCATGTGACCAATGACTCTTTTCTGAGTTATGTTTATTAGTTGAATATTAACCGATGCTCTTACGGTGAGGGAAAACATCGTGATAAAACCTGCACTGCCTGAGTCAACTAAATGTGTAACCACGATCCAATCTGGGTCACGGTGGTCCAATGGCAGTCGCTCCACTGTATTTACCTGATCTGTCAAATACTTGATCGTGGTCAAGGCGGACGCTAGGCCCTCGTACGCGAGAGCATACCCGGGACATTTGTAAATATCTTATAGGAAACTATAGGTCTATTTTGAATTAATAAAACTTTCAAATTAAAGAAAAAAAGCGCATATATGATTAGTTTATGTCATCTAATGTTGATGAGATGCAAAAAGAAATACAGTAATTACGTCAGAAACGGGCAATTGAGGTCGGGAACGCCAAATTAACTGAAAATGTAAAGGATCTCACTTTTAGAATGTCTCCGATCAATATGTCTACAGTCCGCCTCCTGTTAATTTAGTTGTAAAATGTAAATTTTTATTTCAGTTAGGGCTTATTAGCAATTCAATATCATCTATCAATAACAGGGCAATTATGGTTCGGGGCAGTTTTAATATGGAGCAGCTAAATAGGCAGCTAATGGGCAACCATGTAACGACAATTGCACCGTAAACAGCTCTATCCCAGTGTTGCAAAGTACTGGCATTATTCAATTAATTCCCGACTTTATATCATTACATGATCTTAGACAACTTCATACCCAATAAAGACGGAAAAGTTCTAGACCTAATACTTTATAACCTCTCATCACTCGAGTCAAACCCTGCCTTAAATGCTGTAACTAAAATAGATCCATTCCGTCCTCCTATACACATCACGTTGGAGTTTAAGTGCATCACATTTCTGGAAATAATCTAACTAATGTATCGAAATACAACTTCTTCTTGGCAAATTACTCTAAAATTAAAAATCATCAATCATCTTGGCGTTAATGTCCCGGTTGTGCTCTCGCGCACGAGGGCCCGGGGTCCGCCTTGACCATGATCCAGGATTCGGCAGGTCAGGTAGCAGTAATTACAGTGTAGCGACTGCCATCTGACCTCCATGACCCTGCTACTCTGCTAAAATTAAAAATGATTTAGAAGAAATAAATTGGATTACAATTTTTGAGTTTTATACCCAATGTTAACGATATGGTCGACATTTATTACTCTAAAATTAACCAAATAATAGAGCGTCATAAACCCAAAACTCAACTCAAAATTGATCGATTTCCATCATGGTATATTAAAGATATGATAAAACTTATAAAAGAAAAGAAAAACATCGCTTCTGATATAAAAGATTCAATAACCCCCTATATGAATACGAGTTCTCACTGGCATGAGCCAGACGTCAAACTCAGTTACATTAATATTATAGAAGATAACATTAACAGAAAACATATGAAATCATTCTGGTCATTCGACTACTCGAAACGCAAAGTCCATAGTAACATTCCCGGAGAAATAGCTTTGAACGACCCGAAACTTCCATCTCCAGAATCAATTCGTAATGCTACGCAGTTGAGTGTAGATGATTGAAGAATAATTTAAAGCCACCCTATATATAGCACTGTCGGCAGGCAAAAATGATGAGGTCCCCTAGTCCTTGTCTGGAAATAATTCGTCTTGTGTAGGTCGAAAGTACCTGCCGACCGGGCTATAATACCTACACGGAGGTGTCCCAACACGCGACCTACGTCTCTAACCCGTCCGTTTCCTCCCAAGGCGTGGTGGAGGGCTCGGCGGCGTGCGTGGAGGCGTACCTGTCGATGGGCGGCGACCCGGCGCGCGCGCTCGCCCCGCGGGAGGTGGCGCTGCTCAACCGCGCCTCCGCCTTCGACCCCGGACACACGCTCGTGCACCTCGCCATCAGGTGAGACCCCGGACCATAGCACAGCCAGCCCCGGCGCTGCTCAACCGCGCCTCCGCCTTCGACCCCGGTCACACGCTCGTGCACCTCGCCATCAGGTGAGACCCCGGACCATAGCACAGCCAGCCCCGGCGCTGCTCAACCGCGCCTCCGCCTTCGACCCCGGTCACACGCTCGTGCACCTCGCCATCAGGTGAGACCCCGGACCATAGCACAGCCAGCCCCGGCGCTGCTCAACCGCGCCTCCGCCTTCGACCCCGGACACACGCTCGTGCACCTCGCCATCAGGTGAGACCCCGGACCATAGCACAGCCAGCCCCGGCGCTGCTCAACCGCGCCTCCGCCTTCGACCCCGGTCACACGCTCGTGCACCTCGCCATCAGGTGAGACCCCGGACCATAGCACAGCCAGCCCCGGCGCTGCTCAACCGCGCCTCCGCCTTCGACCCCGGTCACACGCTCGTGCACCTCGCCATCAGGTGAGACCCCGGACCATAGCACAGCCAGCCCCGGCGCTGCTCAACCGCGCCTCCGCCTTCGACCCCGGTCACACGCTCGTGCACCTCGCCATCAGGTGAGACCCCGGACCATAGCACAGCCAGCCCCGGCGCTGCTCAACCGCGCCTCCGCCTTCGACCCCGGACACACCCTCGTGCACCTCGCCATCAGGTGAGACCCCGGACCATAGCACAGCCAGCCCCGGCGCTGCTCAACCGCGCCTCCGCCTTCGACCCCGGTCACACGCTCGTGCACCTCGCCATCAGGTGAGACCCCGGACCATAGCACAGCCAGCCCCGGCGCTGCTCAACCGCGCCTCCGCCTTCGACCCCGGACACACGCTCGTGCACCTCGCCATCAGGTGAGACCCCGGACCATAGGACAGCCAAACCATCATCATCACAGCCCATGAAAGTTCACTGTAGAACTTAGGGCCTCTCCCACGAAAGAAGAGGTTATTCCCATAACTCCACGCTCGGCAGGTTGCAGATCACAATGCTAAAAATATAATACTACAAAACGCTGCTGCCCATTTTCCAACCTACGGAGACTAGATCTTTTGCCTCGAAAAATTAAGTCGCCTCGTCCGACACCCACGAGTGTAAGGGGTTGGTGCTATTCCACTCTGCCGGACACCACACGGCCAACCATACAGCGAGTATAAAAAAGATGCAGTCTATTTCCTCGATTGACAGCACAAAATCATCCCCTTCCCCTTCTCTTTCCCTTTCCACCGTCGGGAGACGCGATCCGGGCGAACGCTTCATCCTTAGGTCGCGGAGTATCATCACGAGCCGCTTTAACTCGACATTTATAATGCGTACGGCTAAGGAATGGAACGCGTTGCCTGCGAGTGTGTTCCCTGATCAAAATAATCTGGATGCCTTCAAGGCTAGAGTGAATAGTCTCTTTAAACATGGGCATGCTCCATCTTCGGCCGCATCGTCACTATAATCCGCGTCATGAAAGAAGAGATTTGTCAAATGGCAGTAGAAGGGATTTCGCGCAGGTAATCGCAAGTCAAATCGCTGCGCAATTCGAACCATGTGACCCGCCAAGTCTCTTCTTACATGACACTAGTTATACCAACAGGTGAGATAGCGGTCAAATGCCTGTCTTATCTAATATAAAAAAGACTGTCTGGAAGAGATCGCGTTAGTGATAAAACCGCCCTTTGTACAGCGCTGTGGAGTTGTTTACCTTTGGAGTGTACATCTGTCTAAATGCATTTATCATTGTCACAGGTTTCAACGGCAAGATATCCTGTCGATGCTGCTGTCGCGGATATCGGGTGGCGGGCCGGGGCTCAAGCGGTCGCCGTCCTACATTGGTATGTGAAACTCTTCTATTTTTATGGAATATAACGCCACTGCTTACAGAACATTGGAATTGGAAAATTTGAGTCATGGCGGCTCGGAACTCGGGACTCCAAGGGTACACGCTGCCAAAAACGTGGTCTACCATCCTGTTTTACGTCATAAAATAAGAAGGATGATTTTCCCTTTCAATAATAGTCTTGGCACCGGCCTTAGCGACATTTTGGTGACACGGGAAGAACAAATAGGCCACTTTCTTGACCGATCGTACCTGTCATAAAAAGAAAAAAAAAAGGTTTATAAAACTACTTCGTTCACGTAGTTTTTTAATCCACTGGTTATTCTGATCGAAGCCAAACAAATGTCGTTGCATCAATTAATTTTACGAACGTTCCGCTACTGGTACGTGCTCGTGGATCAACGAAATTGAACCGCCTCCTCTAATCAACTTCCGTTTGACATAGTTGACAATGTGTAATCTTATTTTCACCTTATTTACACAAAGAGGCCAAAATTTCCCCTATTTTTGGCTTATTTTCCATCCTCATACATAACTATGTTGAAAAACGTCTGCAACGTCTGCGTCTCGTGAGCGTTACTATGGAGCTAATACTAAATGTTTTCGAGATTACAAAAGGTATTGCTACGTACGGTAACTGCTTACCATCATGCAGGCCGTAAGGTTGTTTGCCACCTTAACGGTATCAATAAAATCAATTGCTGTGCGTTAGTCTCCCTTAAACACGAAAACGGTTGGACCGATTTGAATAATTGTTTTTTTGGTCCTGTTGGTTATAATGCAAAAAATAAAAGGATAGGTAGGGGTAATGCGCTTATTACACATTCTTAAATTCAGTGACTAAATTCAAAAACAAAAAGCGTAAAAGCAAATCAAAGTGGGATGTATTGCTCATAGAATAAGGTCCATTTTTGTATCTCAGATTTTTGAAAAGCGGAGCGACGTGTGACATAATATAAGTGATACAAAAATGGACCTTATTCTATGAGCAATATATTCCACTTTGATTAACTCTCACGCTTTTTGTTTCTGAATTCATTCACTGAGTTTAGGAATGTGTATAAGCGCATAAAGTAGGTGTAAGGTAGGGGTAGGGTAGGGTAGGGTACGCCACGCGTACGGAGTCGCATCGAGCCCACTAGCACATGAAACAAGGAAAGATTTCGATCTCGAAATTTAGGAACTTGGAAATATTTCAACGCGCATTGTTTAGTTGAATTTAAATACTGAAAAAATTGTGATCATAGAATGCACTATGAGGCTTTTGATAGAATGTTCAGATGCCATTCTATAGCTTACAGAATAATGAATTATAATTATGAACAAATTATATTGTTGTGAGTAGCATTAGATAAGAATACTATTACTCAGATCTACTGATTGATTATTCCAAACTTATATCAAAACTTCTACGTCAGCTCACGCGTTATCAAATAATGTTAAAGTTCAAAAAAGTTACAATGTAAAGACTTCCATTATTGATGTTGATGAATAATTAGTTAATCACGTTTAGTAGTATTTATGTTTAGTAAACAATAATATTCAGTGATATGCCAGTTGTATCTGGCATGTAGGAAAAAGCAGTTGGTACATTAAGGTAGTACTACCATTACCACAAAAGTTAAATCCCCGAACCTAACCTTATTCGATTAACGTAGTAGATTTCCTTATAATAAATCGCACTGGAGAAAGCAAGACAGAGATAAACTTTGAATGTTTTTTATTAATAACTTTTATCATTAACTTTTCTCATATTCTCTAAAACCATATTGATATTTGTTTGAAATGTTCTAGATGTTTTCATATTTTATTGCTTCAATTTTTATAAGAATCTGAACGGCCAGTTTTGTGAAATAAAATAAAATCTGTGATTTCCCATAAGGATCAATGTTAAAGGCAAAAATTTTTAAATATTTTTATCTTTTTTTCAGTTCTCTGTAGGCTTCCAAAAATTTAACTGGTTAATTATGATATTATAATGTACCAATAGGTCAAGTTTCATTAAATTCTGAACGGCAATTCTAAAACCGGTAGTACTACCTAAAAGTATAATGTTAGTAGTTAAAATTATGAGTATATAAAGGTGGGTTTGCCAATAAAGAAGTGTAGTTTGTAGTAGAAACAATTAACAACTATAAGTTGAAAGGTGTATATATTAACAATAATATTCCTGCCCGGTAAGCATTATATGATGATTTTATGGAGTAATGACGTATAAAATGACGTAATCTCTGGTAGTTTTCCTGGATCTTTTATGTTTTTTTGAGAATAACCATGAGTTAATGTTAAAATGAAGTCAGAGTGTTTCCCTGAATTCAATTAGCCTAGGTATAAGTTAAGTGTTCGACAGGCATAACGTTATTTCAAGTCAAAGAGTCGTAGCAACAAGTTCTTAACCTTTGATTTTTATCAGTTCTTTTAAGATGGGAAACTCGTACTTCAAACCCATAAGTGCTGCCGAACTATTAGAGATGACACGTCACCCGAAATTCTGCAAACTCGTCCGTCGAGAACACTCTCAAGTAATATCTGTTCCTCTTAGAGGTACAATCGTTTATTTTTCAAGAAAAGAAAACTTCAAAAAAAACAGATACTGTGGTATTCCGTGTTGGAATCATTCCCGAGTGGTTATAAGTTCTCGTGAAAATCTAGTTTATGATGGCGATTGGAAAATGCTGGTATTAACTGAAGAAACTGCGTCCTACATACATTCTAACTTTGTGGACGGATTTAAAAATATTAACAAGTACATCTGTACTCAAACGCCGATGGGAAACACGTGGGAAACTTTCTTCAAATTAATTTGGGAACAGCAATCTCGTGTGATAGTGTCCCTGACGGACACAAATCAAGATAACTTAGAAAGTTATCAACTTTGGATAAATCCTGAAGGATCTGAGGTGGCTTTTGGAAAATATTTCATCAAAATCCTTGAAAGTAAAGAAGAAAAGAGTTTTACCAGAACTCGATTGCGGATCACCAACACAATGAGTGGAACTTTTAGTGAGATAACCAATTTTTGGTTCACGGATTGGCCCGACAACACCATTCCTACAGGCTTAAACGAGCTTCTGGATCTTAAGAAAGAGGTTAACCGAGAACAGTCCAGATTGATTGAGAAAGCTAAAAGTTATTCTCAATTGCCAGGTCCTATTGTAGTTCACTGTTCTACAGGCGCCGATTTGACGGGAATTTATTGTACTATAGATAATGCACTAGCACAGCTTGAAAGAGAAGGAAGTGTTTCACTTGCTCAAACGGTACTCAAAATAAGGAGTCAAAGGCATTCAAGTGTTAATTTACCAGAACAGTATGCGTTTTGTTACAAAGTGTTGGAACATGTTTTACTAGCGGAAGGAAAAACTTAAAAACCATTAATGTAAGCTATGCATAATTAATTGAGTATGTTATTTATTGCATATGTCCAAGGAACTATAACAATTATAACTGATAAGGATCATATAATGGTTTTCTCGAATCATTACGTGGTAATTGACGTCATTTGACATAAATAGTTTACCTTTTATGCTCCTAGACGTTTTTAGAGGTTCGTCAATGATTAAGAGCCTAAATACGGCTTAAGTACCGTCTCATATAATTAATGAGCCTTTGTATGAGTTGAATCGGATAGGTAACATCATTGCACATCAAAAAGTCCAGGCTACAAGTCCTCAACCTTAGATTCTCTTTGTTAAAAAATGGGTAATTCGTGTTTAAAAAGACGTAGTGCATCAGAGCTGCTGAGAATAACAAGTCACCCGGATTTCTACGATCTTGTCTCCCTAGAGCATGCTCGAGTTATTTCTTGGGATGATTTTGGAATGAAGGCGATTATAAACTTTTGTGCTGGTTTAAGATTTGAGAAGAACGATTGGAACATGCCGCAAATAGTGATAAAATCTAAAGAAACTCGATCTTCAATATATGCTGACTACGTGGATGGAATTAAGGAGAATCACAGGTTCATCTGCACTCAAACACCAACAGAAAACATGTGGGAAGCTTTCTTTAAACTAGTGTGGAGCCAAAAGTCTTGTGTTATTGTGTCATTAACGAATAGATGCTACCAGCCTTGGATGAATCCTGATGGGTTTGAGGTAACTTACGGAAAATATCTAATCAGAACCATTGAAATCACGGAAGGAGTGAATTCGATCAAGACCCGACTGCGGATTACTAATACAATGACCGATGCATCGCGCGAAATAACCAATTTTTGCTTATTCAAATGGCCTAACAGCAACACTTCCACAGACCTGAAAGAGTTTTTGGATTTTCGAAGAGCGGTCCACCGGAAACAGTACATGCTAATCGAGTACCCTGAAAACGATTTCTTAATGCCTGGACCCATTGTGATCCATTCTTCTCCAGGTTCCGGTTGGACGGAAACGTTTTGTTCTATAGATAGCGCAGTAACACAATTATTTGAAAAAAAAAGAATTTCACTTCCTCAAACAGTGGTAAAAATCAGAAGTCAAATACATTCCAGTGTTATTTTACCAGAACAGTATGCGTTGTGTTACTAAATTTTGGAACACGTTTTACTAGTGGAAGAAAAAAGTTTAAAATAGCTATAGAAATTGATCCAGATAATCTATGTAGCTCATATGCTATAGTTGTATGATATATATTTTTATACGCGCAGCTGTTTATATTATTCGATAGGTATTTGGACTTTACGTCTCATTAAAAGCGTGACAAGGATATTGGATTTTTAACGGGAATACCAAGTTAGTTTTCCTTGTTGATGGAATAATAAACATGTATGATTTATGAATAATTTAATTGAAAATATATCTACTCATAAAATAATTATACAATTCAAGCGTATGTAGCACCCCAGTTACTTAATTTTATGATGATTATTAGGGCTATACATTTGAACCGGCTAAGCCGGTTAAAAAAGTTAACCAAGTTAGCTAATTAGCTTAGCTAATTTCAGTTAACCGGTTAAGCTGATGGCTAACTAATTAGCTAACCTGGTTAACTTTTTTAACCGGCTTGGCCGGTTCAAATGTATAGCCCTAATGATTATGTACTTAACAATGTAGTTTATATGTAAATATATGTAATTGTATTAAGAACTTCTATGGTTCACTATTGTACAAAGTAAAAAAAATCGGAACAGCCCATCTTTTAAATAAAGGTAAATGATACAAAACAGTTAGTATCCGTGATTTATCCTTTGTTTGTTCATTTATACTAACATAACCTGCTAAGACTCGGTAACAGAAGAGGTAATAACAAAAGTTAGAAAGAGCATTATATCTGTTTGTGCGTATCGAAGATACTGTAGACGCTAAAGAAATAATCTTAGTCTTATCAAACCGAGATATTTCAATGTATAAAGCACAGAAAGCACTTGACCTACCAATACCTCTTTTAGAATGGACCATTATTGGTGGATCGGGAAATTTGCATTGTTCTTGGGTTAATCGTGCCGTAATTTTATTATAATTACGTCTCACAGTTAATACAAAATTCAAGAAGTCCTCAGCACTGACTGGTAAATCAGAATCAGGCCATGTGGTGAAAACAAAGTGCAACACTTCTTGAGTGGCCTTGGTTCCATCCGTCACCTCCAATGTTGTCTTGACATAACTTGGTTGCACTTCAATCTTTTTAGTTGTAATTTTGAATTTCTTGCACTTGAGATATTCCTCCGGGTAACACCAGTACGCATCGTACTTATCCTTTTGATTGAAGATCGTTTTCTCACAGAGCATCACAATTATTTGGCAGTGGTGCATCCATAACGTGCGCCAAAAGTCGTACATAGTATGCAGCATGGGAGCCTGCGTCAGTATAAACTGCTTGGTCTTCTCAAAGCCGTCAACATAACTGCCATTGAAAAAGTTACTTCGTTTCTTCTCAACTGGAAGGACCACTCTCGAGTGATCAAAGCAGGGAAGGCATTCATACCTGTTGAGAGTTAAGTTTTCTTTCTTTCGAGCTTCTGTAAACTTTCCTTTCACTTCCTTGCGAAGAATTTCTTCGTGTTCTTGCTGAACCGTTTTTTCAAAGTCACTATTTGTAACAAGTGTTACAAAGTCTTGGTATTTGAGACCGTGAGAATAAGTTCGAAAACACATGTCGTGCTGTTTTTGAGGTGTTTCCTCGAGACTGGTCCAACGAGAAATAAATATATTTATTCATTTAACTTGACTTATATGAGGAAACTGTAACGCGTAATTCTAATAATAGTACTCTGACACTCATTGTGGTATGGTTTAAATTGCAAGTATTATTTATAATTATTGATTTAAACGTTTACGCTAATGAGTATAGTTGTGGTAAGACAGATCCAATTTCTGTCATTCGGTAGAATCTATTTAAACGTCAACAATCATACTGCGCCTAATTAAAATGTAGTGATAACAAGACGGATACTAGTAGCGCTGTCAAAACATTTAACAATAAATAATATAGATCGAGAAATAAAATTTATCTACGGTGATCCTATTATCCACTTTTTAAAATTACTATTTATTTAAATTTTTAGTGAGAAGTTATATCTGAGATCATGACATCTTATAATTTACAATAATTGAAATTTCTTAGAAATATTCAGTGATAAGGTATAAAGTTCATAATGGTTGTTGCTAACTAGAGAAAATACTTGAGTAGATTCTTCAATAATTTGGCATTTCGTCCAATTCATAATTAGGTAATCTCATGAACCTTAGGCTTATAATATTATAAGTTTCCCCTTGATCATAATTTTAATAAAATTGACAACTCATAAAGTACACTTAGGAATAAGAAATTGTTTGGAAAAAGAAATTGATTACATTGACTGATAACTACTTAACTAAATTTTTAAAGAATGAAACAGCTTTACCGACAGGAGAGGTTTTTAAATAAGGGGGAAAGTTTGGTAAAACCAAATGTGCATGCCTTAAGCGCTCGTGCTATCAAAATCTATGCTAACGCCCTCTTGCACGTTTTAGTAGAAGTCTCAAGTCCTCACTAACTCTGTTAATTATATTTTTTATACATATGGCTGCCTGAGATGTCAATTTTTCAGATGTGTCAGTAAAAATACTTTTGATTTATAATTAAACGAATAATAATTGAGTTGCGGTTTTTTAATCAGTTACTCGCATTTAAGTCACGATCACTACAGAATTATTTTGTCATCCCATGACTTTTATGATTACTGGGTCAGAGCTAGAAGCCATCGAAAAGTCTTTGGCCATCGGAAAGTCTTATCGTCGCTTTACGAGCATCTAGAATTTATAGAATCCTGGTCGGATATCGTGATCACTCAGGCGGACAGTCCTTTTACGTATATCCACGCTAATTACGTGGATGGGTTCGAGGACAAAAAAAAATTCATATGCACCCAGGGCCCAATGGAACATACGTCTGGAGACTTATAGAAGTAAGTCTGGCAGCAGAACACTAATATCATGGTGGCACTGACCAATCTAGATGATGACAGTTGCTACGAGTATTGGGTTGGAGTTGATAATTATAAGATTATTTATGGAAGATATGTCATTGAGACCGTTGCTACAAGATTGGAGTCCAAAATTGTAATATCAGACCTTAAAATTACTGATGTCACAACTGGAGAGTAACGATCCATAACCCACTATTGGTATCCTGATTGGCCAGACCACGGTATACTCGACAACTTGCAACAAGTCGCTGAACTTTTAACAAGGGTAAATAAACACCAAGAGGAATTACTCGAGAAAACCAGAAATAGTCTCACAAAACCAGGACCAATTGTTGTTCGCCGTTCAGCCGGGGTTGGCCGCTCAGGCACTTTTCGCGTTGCTGATCACGCAATTGGGCGGCTAAAGAAAGAAAAGAAAATCTGTGTGCAAGAGAGTGTGGTTGCGGTTAGAAAAATGAGACACCTCAGTGTTATGACTGCCGGGCAATATACCTTCATTTATAAAATTATTGAGCTTGTACTCGTTGCAGAAGAAAACCAACAAGGCACATAAGAATTATCTTCATTATTAAGAAGTATGATTGAGCGCGTGAAGTAAAAATTTACTTAAGTACAATCTTGGATATTTTTTATGTCAAATAATAAACGCCAAATTATAAATATAATTTGTTTTAAAATCGAAAAAAACTTTGATGAAAATTTGGAAATTAAAAAAAAACTGTTGAACTCACTTGGTGTGCGTTGTTCGCTATCTGAAATTCCATTTTTTCCTTATCCTATCATTTGAGTAGTGCAGTATTCTGTGATCATGCAAACTACGTAAGGTGTTTTTACTCTGATGCAAGGAGAAAAAATATGAACCCGCTAAATGAATTATCGAATTAGAATACGAAAATTTAACTTGGAGACATCATGCGGAACATGTCTCTCCACATGGCTTACGAATACAATGACCGTTGAATGATAAAAATTTTGACGTTAATAGCAGCAAGGCAAAAACTTTCTCATTAAATATGGAATTCGACAGAAGATTTCTTGAAATTCTTATCTGAAAGTCCGAGTGAAGAAACAATGTAATTGTATTACAGGAGCTAATTAATTCCAGACACTACCGATAACAACGACACAAACAGGCTGAAAAATACCCGACCTTTGATCGCAATTGACATGACCTATTATTCTTGGCTGATAATTAGCTCTAATAAATATCAATTTGTTCTACTAAGTGTGGCAGTCCTTACAAATCATTACTTCAAATCGGTGCTCAGTATGTGGTAAAAAAAATTGTGAAGATGAACTCCGATAGGCTACTTCAGATCTTAATTGTGAGGAACCACTTGGGAGAAAACTTCTTTCATGAGGTATGTCAAGCAAACTCCATAGCTCTTCTTCGGCGGATGGCAACATTTTTAGACGAGCCAATCCCTACAATCCTAAATACAAAAGACTACAATGGACAACTGTGCACCCATATCATCGTGAAGTGCAAAGCATATCATGCTGTAGATATGATGGAACTCGTAGTGCATCTTGGAGCGGACATCAACGGGAAAGAAGGACGCGGTGGTTTTACTCCACTGCACTTATGCGTCTGGGAGAAGAATTATCATGTAGCTGAGTGGCTGTGTGGGACACTGAACGCCGATATAGAGGCCACAAACTATGCAGGAGAGACTGCGTATCAACTGGCTTATCAAAGAGATGATCACGATATGATGGAGATTTTGAAAAAGGCTAGAGCCAAGTATAAAGCTTCGTTTAAAAAACACAGTCCATCAAGTGATGATGAGAGTAAAGAGTTATCAAATTGTTGTCATTTCTGAAATTTTTTTTTGTCTTACACCGTTTTACAGATCACTGATCTTATACGGGCTCGGTACCGCATGCGTTCGATTTCTGAAGTTTATCTATTGTTTATATTGTTAAAATTTGAAATTATATACAATTGGGGCTATAAATTATTAAAAGTTGGTGGAAGTAGGTCAAATATATTTTTTATTATAAACAGGAAGTGAATCCATGATATTAGCCCAATAAGAATTTACCTGAATAAAATCGTGAATATTTTTAATGCGCACTGTTAAAAAGTAAAAAATGTTTTTGAATCTTACTTAATTTAATTAAGCACATCATAAATGTACCATGTCTTTTACTTTAATGACTGTTGAATCTCATTGTAAGAGACCTTCTTAACTTTGCGGTCACTTGGTCTTTTTATTTTTACATCTTTTTGTAAATAATCAATGCTATTAAAATGAGTCTAATGAACGTGGAGTTGGTGCGACTTTTTACAGTGAAACTGTTGTAGTTGAGATACTAAAATTGATTACTTTTGTTATCGATTTATTTTTAATTTTCTCAAAGCTGAAAAATATGTGAATAAAAAAAGTCAAGAAAATATCAAGTATTTTAATGACGTCCCAAGTTATGCACTTATAGGTCAATATAGCACGCAAGTTAAATACTCGGATTTATGTGAATTGCGTTTGATGATCATCAAGTTTTCGTTTCAAATTAAATATCCTGTAAAAGATTCACTGAAAATGATTTTATGAATAATATTTTCTTGAAAAGTTTCTTTTTCAAGTTTGAAGCTATCATTTTTTGTAAATTTCTACTTGAAAATCATTCCTGTAAACGCACGTACATGCACGGGCAGAAATTGAAATAATGAATTTTAATTTCTGTTACGGGTCCGGGTGTTCTGTGTATAATATGTACAGAAGTAGTTTATCAGTTATCTAGCACCCATAACACAAGCTTTGCTTACTTTGGGGTTAGATGGCGCTGCGTGAATTTGTCCACGATTATATATTATTTTATTTATTGATTGAATGATAAAGTGTGGTGCGTTGGTTCCAGCGCCGGACCTGGCGGCAGGCATCCGGCGGCACGTGGCGGCGAGCGTGCGGCACAAGAAAGGGAACTTCCCCGCGCGGTACCTCAACGAGTTCTGCACCTTCTCCCTGCCGCCCGGTCAGTTATGCGTATCAGGAGCGTATTCTCGCGCTGTCACATTTTCTAGACACATATCTACATTAAAAATTTAATTGAAATATCTTCTCAACTATTATCGACACCCATATATTGTCGAAGAACAATTTCTGTGACTTTTCAATACAGATTTTTGGCTAGTGAAAATGGCGAATTTCTATATTCTGCTGTAGATCGCGAAAATAGAATGCATCTTGGCCAAACCAGCTGGTATTCTAGGAGTAACATAAAACTGACAAGCATGTATGTAACCGGCAGACGCAGTGTGAAGAACTGCAGAGGATGTTGGATATTGTGAATGAATCATTCAAAAGGAAAGGCATGAAAGTAAATGTGGAGAAGACGAAAGTAATGGTGTTTGAAAGAAATGAGGGCATGACAGTCACTTCGATTGAAATAAAAGGAAAGAGTGTTGAGCAAGTGAAAGAGTTCGTGTATCTGGGAAGTATGTTTACAAGTGATGGAAAGTATGAGAAGGATATTGAAAGAAGAGTATACAAGGGTAACGCAGTGAATGGAGCCGTTAATGGTGTATGGGAAGTAAAAGTTTGCCGCAAAAAACACATCTTGCTTTGCATAACGCAGTTTTGCTTCACACACTAACATACGGTAGCGAATGTTGGGTATGGCAGAAGAGGAATTAAAGTAGAATAAATGCGGTGGAAATGAGGTCCCTAAGGAAAGTATGTGGAGTGAAATTAAGCGATTGAGTAAAAAATATAGTGATCCGTGAAAGAAGTGGCGTGAAAGATGATGTAGTGACAAAAATAGAAAGAGGGATATTGAGATGGTTCGGGCATGTAGATCAGTAATGTTCTCAAAAAAGCTGGCATCCGAAGTGGTAAGAATAAAAGAAGATGTATGAAAAGAGTTGTGGATATATGCGAGGCTAGGGAATTGTGTCAGGATAGAGCAAAGTGGCGGTCCATAGTCTCTGCCTACCTCACCTGTGGGACACAGGCGTGAGCTTTATGTATGTATGATGTATGTACCTATTTAGTATACGTAGGTATGTTGCAATTTTTAACTATCTTGTAATTTTTGATTAATTTTATTTGAATAAATAAATGTATGATTATGATGATACCCTCTATAGAGATCGAGGAGCTGCCGGCAGCGATCCAGGAGCAGCTGTTCGGCGAGCTGCTGGACCGCGACGCGCAGGCCGCGCTGGAGGCCGACCCGCCCCGGATCAACTGGAGCCGGGAACTCACCGTCGACCTGGGTGAGACCAGCATACGATGACACCCGATAGATTAGATTAGATTACATTTATTTATTTATTTATGTATGAAAATTACCTTATATTATTATACATTTTATAACATAAGTAACTCACAAGGCATTTATTTATTACTAACCGTAGATAGCGCATGAACGCTTGAAAAGTGGGCCGAGGAAGGACTGCTTAATCGCTAGTCAAGCAGTCCTTTTCCGTAGTCCGTCATTAGCCGTCGACACGTAAGCATGCCCAAGTCCGCGTTCAAAAATTGTCGAAACAATAGCCGTAAACGACGAAAAAAGGATGGGATTTCATATTTTGTGTGAATAAACACATTATACATCTTATCATGTATAAATATAGCGATTTACACATAAAAAACCATCAATAATAATTATTTTAATCATTAACATATTGTCAGTGTCAAACATCACGTGAGTTGTCTTATTCATGCGCATGCGTTAAAGCGAAAACAAATTGCACACAAAAAGAAATGAACTCGCAGCATTATTCACAGCGCGAAAAGCCATTTTGAGCTTTATGAGTATGAAAAGAAGTTGATATTTGGTAAATACGATACTGTACGTAATGACATTTTGATTCGGGCGTGCGTATTTACCTAAAAAATTGCTACGTACAAATGTATAGTCAATTAGGCGACAGATTTCAAGCGCATTTTTGTATGAAGTGCTTTATCTACGGTTGGTAGTAGATCAATGTCACAAGGATATCGTCTTAAATTTGAATATAACAATGTCATGATAAATATACAAATATTAGTAGCATGTCAAATAAATAAAAATTCGATACAATATGATAAGTGAGTAGGTATACAAACAATACCTAAGGATTAAAACATCATGTCAAATACAATAATTAATCAAAATATTTAAATTGTCAAACTTACACAAAATAAAAAATAAAAATTATAAGTAGGTATACTAACAATATATCTAGGGTTTAAAAATAACAAGTCAATTAAAAAAACTTAGGGCCGATTGTTCAATCCTCAGATAAACAGTCTCTTAGCGTTTATTCGACAGATATCAAAACTTTGAATTTTTCAACTGTCAGTTAAGAGTTCTTTGAAGAATAACACCGTTATCTGGGGAATAAATCTATCTGCCTCTTTGAGCGCCAGATAGCCGTTATTCGACAGATAGCGTCTTGATAGATCAGTTGGTTAGAGGTTATATTTTGCAGTTTTTGAAGGAAGTAGGTAAATAATATGCATATTTTCGACAGCCTTGATGACCTAGCAATCAAAGAAGAAGCCCATAATATATGAATATATAAATCCACGTCACAGAAAAGAAAGAATTTGCTGACTAAACTGATAAGTAAATGAGTCTCGGCAGTTGTGACACTTGCAGATCGCTCTCTTTTTAATTTTCTTTTGCGATAAATTGCAATAGAAGGTAATCACCTCGTTTTGAATCACTAAAATATAAACCCTCAATCCAACCAAACAACAAATAAAATAACTGTAAACTACTATGAATGAATAACCTTCCTTCTAATATTAGGTAACTCTATTCTGTGGAATAACATAACTTTAAAAATGACGCTTGCTTGCCACTGATAGCTTCGTTAGTCTATCCTGCTCTAACAATTGTGTAAGCGATATTTTTGTTTCACCTCTCTGAAGTTGGTGTTGATTTGATGTTGGCAGAATTGAAATATTCGGCCAGATATTTGTCCATGAGATAAATGACTATTGAAAAATAGACAACTGATTAACAGACCGATAAATAGCCTAATAATTTTATTCGCTAAGTAGTTAACAGACATTTTATCTGAGGATCGAACAATCGGCCCTTAATCAAATAGAAATTCAACAACGTCGGGCGTACTTTGTCGTACGCCGCGAGCCGGTTGGCTGATGGACGATAGTTGTTAGTCGACAAAGCCGTATAAGGGGGTGGTTGCCCCTAAGGTGCGTTACTAATCTGTATATAACCCCAGAATAGTTGTACATAGGCCGCACGTAAAAATCCAAAATAACGGCTTAAACAACATGCCTGGCAAGGCTTGTGGAATTGCATAAGAGATAGAGCGTCGCTGAAAAACGACGCGTAGGCACATCGCACATGTAACAAATACTTAAAACTCGGATGCTACCACAAAGATTGACTTTCCATTTACATCGTGAGCTCTGTCATAATCGCGGTGGATAAGTCATTAGCGTTATGTAGAAGCTGACGCGAAATCGTAGCTATATGTCGCGATCGATTCTGTTTTGAACATAGCATTTAAGTATTAAAGATGTTTCATGTAATTTATTTATTTATTTAACAGTTTATTGTACACAATATAACAAATACAGAAAGTACAGATTACTTATGACACAACAGGCACTACTTATCTCTAAAAGAAATCTCTTCCAGTAGGCCTACAAAAGAGATATGTGAAAATTAAACGCAGATAAGACGTGCACAATGACTATAATTATAATACTATAAATAAATACATACATAAAATTCTATACTTACTATACTAATATACCATAAAAATAAAATAAACATATACCATAACAACTAATACAATATAACATAAAGGCATTGCGAATACTGAATTACATCTAGGCACACTGGGAAAGATAGTATTCTTTCACACGTAATAAAAAGCGTAATCTGTTGGCATTTTTTTTTTTTTTTTTTGCCCAACGCAAAGGAAATGGGCACCCTCCGGTAATGCGGTTGGGAGGGAGGAGGTGAACTCTCATGAGTATCCCAGCCGGCCGGCCGGACTGGTTATGCACGACTCGCCAAAAGAACCTAGGCGCATACGTACTAAACACCCCCTGGAAGCACCTGTAGCCATAAGGGCCTTTCAGGTTTCATCGGATGCTACACCCCGTAGGGACGGGGTGCGCTCAGCGTCACTCCTTACGGAGCATACGCTGGAGAATTTATAGCGAAACCCCAGAAGGGGGTCCCGCTGCTGTGGATTGGGATTGGGGGCCTACGGGGGCCGCTGAAACGGCATGGGGGGCTCTGTTGAGTCGTCCTGAGCCTCCAGGAGGAGGTTCAGGGCGCTCGACAGTTCGTCGGGGGGATCCGCGAGGACGTGTCTCGGTCTCCGTACCACGTGGCCGGAGACCGGGCGGGGAGCGTAGGCTGCTGCCTCTCGCACGAGCGGGTTGGGGTGCTCCTCCGCGGCCTTGAAAAAGGTCTCGGAGAGCGTTCTAAGAAACTGCTGCAGGGTAGGCAGGTCCATGTCGTGGTGTAGGTCCGCATTGCGGACGTACCATGGAGCCGCCGTTGCCCTACGGCAGAAGATGTTCTGTACAATTTGCAGTTTCTTAGTGACGTGGGAGCTCGCGTGAGCGAAGACGGGGGAGGCGTATGTCAACACCGGTCGAATGCACACCTTGTAGAGGGTTCGATTGTTCCTGAGGGACATTTTACTGAATCGACCCAACATACTGTTGAGGCGACCCAGGTAGAAACGGGCGGTGCGGCACACTCTTTCGACATGGGGCCGGAAAGTGAGCCTTTTGTCAAGCGTGACGCCTAGATATTTTACAGCGCGCTGCCAGGGAACTAGTTTCCCTTGCATGCGGAGGGGAGGGGGGTCGCTGTCACCCCGTCTGCGCTTAACATCGAAGCAAACCGCGGAGCTCTTCTCCGGATTCACTTCGATGCGCCACAGTTTGAACCAAGCTTCGAGCTTGTTCACCGCCTTTTGGAGCTTTGCCATGGGTGGCCTTCGCCCTTTGGCGTAGATTGCCGTGTCGTCGGCGAAAAGGGACAGTTGCACCCCGTTGTCGGGGACGGGAATATCGTTCGTGTACGATATATAGAGTAGGGGAGAGAGTACAGAGCCTTGCGGGACGCCGAGAGAGCACTACTCTCTCGAATAACTTCCCTAGTGCCTTGAGGAGGCTTATCGGGCGGTGGGATGACGCTACATTTAACGGCTTTCCCGGTTTGGGAATGCCTATGACTATGGCTTCTTTCCACGCGGTCGGAAAGTGGCAATGGTCAAAGCAAGCATTAAAAATGATCGCTAACAAAGTAAGCACCTGCTCGGGGAGGTACTTAAGCGCTTTGTTAGAAATTCCATCCGCGCCCGGCGCTTTGTTTTGTTTTGTGTTTGCTCTGTACTCTGGGGTCGGATAGAGTGCGGCCCTCCGGAGGGCTGCGTTTTTGGCTTTGATCAGGTTTCGAACTTCGAGTGGGAGTCCCTGCCGATTAACGACAGGGGCTACCACTTCGTTGTCCTTCAACGCTGACCGAATGTGGGACATTAACGAGGCTACCGCAGCGTCGATTTTATCCGGACTATCGAAGTAGTCGGATGAAAAAGCGAGCGGCGAGTCGGGCGCGTCCATGACGGCCGCCATGGACTCTTTGAATCCTTCCCACTTCGTGAAAGTTCGCGGCAGTGGGGGAGAGATAGGGGTGGGGGAGCCTAGTACTAGGGAGACTGGACGGTGGTCGGAGCCTAAGTCGTCGAGGGTGTCGATCGACCGGAGGGTGAGCGACACGCCCTTCACTAGCGCAAAGTCCAGTACATCGGGACGGTGATCCACTCTGTCTGGGTAGTGGGTTGGGGAGAGGGGGCAATACACGTCTAGGTCGAGAGACCGAACGATGTCCATTAAGTGGACACCGCTCGTGTTGGTGGAGGAACACGTCCAGTCGGTATGTTTGGAGTTGAAATCTCCGAACATAATAACAGAGTCGCCTAGAGAGAGGAGCGCTTCGAAGTCGCTTTTGAGTGGCAGGGAGCCGGCGGGGATGTAGACAGAGGCTATGATCAGGGACGGATGTCCTGTCATGCCTAGCTGCACTACAGAGGCCTCCATACTCGAGAGAGTTGGAGTTGGAAGAGGGGAGCAATGAAGCGATCTCTTGTAGTAAATGGCAGTTCCTCCACCACGCGATGACGCGGTGGGGGACCTGTCATCCCTGACAAGGGAGAAGCCAGGGATCGAAATACCCTTCTGGATCGAAGGCTTGAGCCAAGTCTCCTGAAGGAGAAGTAGGTCGAGCTCCCTGCTCCTAACGAACGTCCTAAGTTCGGAGATGTTTGTGCGTAGACTGCGCACATTAAAAGAAACAAGCGAAACCCCACCCGGCCTCATGCGACCGGTGCCGACACTGGCGGGAGTGGGGGGTGTGGCGTGAAGCGCCTGGGGCATTACTTTAGGGCCTAGACGAGGGAGTAATGCTCGACAAGTGCGTCTAAACGCTCGAGCTGGGTGGAGGCGTTACGCAGTTTGCGTGCCAGGACGGGGATCTCGTCAATGTTGACGGACGCAAGAATGGAGGATATGTAATGCATATCCTCCGCCAAAGAAGAGGGCGGGGGCTGGTGGCTGATGGCCTTGGGGGGGGAGGTGGTGGGGGGAGCCTTCGATCTGTTGGCAAATAAAATAATAAAATAAATGAAAAATAGATACATTGGAGGGGCAGCGCTAGAGGGGCGGGGAAAAAAAGGGGGGCGGGTTGACTGCGAGGCGCACGCACAGCGTTAATCCCTCAGCGCCACGCTCGTCGTACGGTCGATCGTTGACGCTGGCAGCAATGTTGTGTTGTGACACCTCGTCATAGTCGAGCGTCACTACCGCGCCGCTCGGGAGCTGCATCTTCAGCCGTTGCTGTGCTCTAAATCAGACGTCATTCCCGCAGGATCTCGTCTCTACGCGCTGTGGAACCGTTCGGCGGGCGACTGCTTGCCTGACGCAGTGCTTCAGGCCGCATACGGCGTGTTCGACCGCGGGAACTGCCTGCGCATCGCGCTCGCCGACACGCTGCACCACGCGCACCGCAGGTGGGTGGCTAGGGGCTAGGGGCTAGGGGCTAGGGGGGGCAGGCACTACGGCGGGGGACCGCGGGAACTGCCTGCGCATCGCGCTCGCCGACACGCTGCACCACGCGCACCGCAGGTGGGTGGCTAGGGGCTAGGGGCTAGGGGCTAGGGGGGGCAGGCACTACGGCGGGGGACCGCGGGAACTGCCTGCGCATCGCGCTCGCCGACACGCTGCACCACGCGCACCGCAGGTGGGTGGCTAGGGGCTAGGGGCTAGGGGCTAGGGGGGGCAGGCACTACGGCGGGGGACCGCGGGAACTGCCTGCGCATCGCGCTCGCCGACACGCTGCACCACGCGCACCGCAGGTGGGTGGCTAGGGGCTAGGGGCTAGGGGCTAGGGGGGGCAGGCACTACGGCGGGGGACCGCGGGAACTGCCTGCGCATCGCGCTCGCCGACACGCTGCACCACGCGCACCGCAGGTGGGTGGCTAGGGGCTAGGGGCTAGGGGCTAGGGGGGGCAGGCACTACGGCGGGGGACCGCGGGAACTGCCTGCGCATCGCGCTCGCCGACACGCTGCACCACGCGCACCGCAGGTGGGTGGCTAGGGGCTAGGGGCTAGGGGCTAGGGGGGGCAGGCACTACGGCGGGGGACCGCGGGAACTGCCTGCGCATCGCGCTCGCCGACACGCTGCACCACGCGCACCGCAGGTGGGTGGCTAGGGGCTAGGGGCTAGGGGCTAGGGGGGGCAGGCACTACGGCGGGGGACCGCGGGAACTGCCTGCGCATCGCGCTCGCCGACACGCTGCACCACGCGCACCGCAGGTGGGTGGCTAGGGGCTAGGGGCTAGGGGCTAGGGGGGGCAGGCACTACGGCGGGGGACCGCGGGAACTGCCTGCGCATCGCGCTCGCCGACACGCTGCACCACGCGCACCGCAGGTGGGTGGCTAGGGGCTAGGGGCTAGGGGCTAGGGGGGGCAGGCACTACGGCGGGGGACCGCGGGAACTGCCTGCGCATCGCGCTCGCCGACACGCTGCACCACGCGCACCGCAGGTGGGTGGCTAGGGGCTAGGGGCTAGGGGCTAGGGGGGGCAGGCACTACGGCGGGGGACCGCGGGAACTGCCTGCGCATCGCGCTCGCCGACACGCTGCACCACGCGCACCGCAGGTGGGTGGCTAGGGGCTAGGGGCTAGGGGGGGCAGACACTACGGCGGGGGATGATTTAGCAATAAAAATGCAGTCCCGCTGTGCGTTGTCACCGTAAGAAAGAAGGTGAAATGTCTTATGTAATGCATACCTGTAACTCCGCTGCTTTTTATACCACTAAGGCGGCAAACAAACTTACGGCCTGCCTGATGGTAAGCAGTTACCGCAGCCAATGGAAATTTCCCACGCGTTGCCAACTCCGTAAAAATCTTTCCACCCCTTTTTTGAACTCGCATATTGTTCTCTCCAGGTAGATAATTCCACAACCTTTATGTAACACCTTACTTGCCAGGTTACCTTACTTATCTGGCATTGTACTGTGTGACCGGACATTGACCGGCTCTGCTTGGCATTGTCCGGCATTGAGCGACTCTGTCCGGTCCATATGGGGTGACCAATATGTCACTGTGTGTTTCCTTCCTACTTTCCTACCCCTTCCTCTTTGACAATTGAAAGGAATATGTAATGTCCTACTCAATAAATCATAAGTTTTCTCTTTTTCATATCGTAATTGCAATTGATGGGAAGATGCAACTGTCTCCCGTAACACAGGTCTGTACCTAGCTCGGGATTCAGTGTATACTAATGTGTGCAACTATTATGTAAATATATAACTATTTTGTTTTTATTATTTTTTATTAATATTAAATAAATGTGTGTGTTGCAGTTTCTTCGACCGCTGGGTGCAGTGGGAGCGTCTCCAAGCCGCGGCGCTGCACTACGCGCCGGAGGAGGCCCAGCTGCGCGCCGAGTGGGGCCGCCTCACCGCCGCCGCTGCCAGGCCCGGGACCGCTTTGCATCAGGTAGGGCTGGGTGGCTAGGACAGGAGCTGGCATCGAACATCGATATTGGACGGAGGCTGAATTGACAATTCAATCTTGCCCGTGGTCTTATCATCTTGTAGTGTGTAGCACGCCTCACCCCGCACTTAGGGTATATATCTTAGTTAGGCTAAGTAATTTTACTCATTAAATGCTTGTACGCAAGCCATTGAGTATCATTATATTCGCCCGTTAAGCGCCACATTGCAATTTCATCTCATTATCTTAGCGTTAATGTCCCGGTTTTGTCTTCGTACGCGAGCGCCCGGGGTCTCTCCATCATCAGCACAGCTCATAGCAGTCCACTGCAGGACTTCGGGACTCTCCCAGGAGTCCTAGGAGAGGAGGGAAGGTTATTACCATAATCTCCACGCTTTACAGGCGAGTTGGAGATCGCAGTGTTGTAAATATAACAACGGAAAACGCTACTGCCCATTTTCTAGTCTATGGAGACTTTATATTTTTGTCTCGAAAGCATTGGTCGCCTCGTAGGACACTCAAGAGTGTACCCGCCAAAGTCCCAGATGCACAAGTGTTGCGCAACAACAGCGCCAAATTGCCAACCTAAACTGATCCTTAACCTGATACAAATAGCGTTTATTGCATCACAAACTCACCGTATTGCCCAGACTGATCCTTATTTCAATACTAATAAAGTGCATATTCCCAGGTGCACGTGTTGCACAGCATCACCTCCAGATTGCCAATCCAAACTGATCCTTACCTCGATACAAACAGCGTCCGCATTCATTCCACGTGTTGCATGACTAACTCGCCGAATTCCCAACCCAAAGATATCCCAGTCCCAATACAAATATAGTACACCTATTGCACAACAACCTCGCCGGCTTGCCACCCGAAACCGACCCGTACCCTGATACAAATACCGGCCACATTGGCAGGTGCACGTGTTCGCGCTGGCGCACGTGATGCGGCGGCCGATCATCGTGTACGGCGTCAACGTCGTCAACTCCTTCCGCGGGGAGGCGTTAGGATACGCAAGGTTCCAGGGTAAGCTTAATAAATTTATTTATTTATTATTTCTCAATGCATAATGACAATTTTAATACCTCGAGTCCAAGCATGTGCCTAAAAACCGTATAAGCCTAATGGTATTTGAACATAGCAGCCCAAATAGGCCAGGGCCTGTTATCAGCAGCATCTAATTATGTCTATTCCATTAAGACATAATTAGATGTCAGTGGTTGGTTGGTTGTCAAATATGAAACAAATGTAGATGTTAATGAGGAGTTTTCCAGTAGCTATTGTCAGTTGGTTTCAAAAAGCATCAATAGATGGCGCTCCTACAATTTCGGTGATTTTTTAAAAATCTGTATTGTGGCAGTGATATCATACAGCCACCTAATACTAAACTAAAAAATAAAATGTTTTTTAATATAAACAACTTTTAAAGGTTAAACGAAATGTACCAAGAGATATTTATATGAATAGGCACTATGTTCCATTTTAATACAAACCTTTCATATTTGCATTACGTTCATTCTTGATCCTAGGGTCAATGAAACGAATTGACTCAGTCAAATTGATATTTGATTTGTTTGCAATAATTTATTACAACCTCTAAAATGGTTGAAGACTATTGATAAATACAATATTATCCAATACAACATACCCAGTGTTTATGTCCTCTTAGCTAAGAACCTATTTCAAGCGATTATCAATTACCAAAATTGTTGGGGCGCCATCTAGTGAGTGGTT
The DNA here is from genome assembly GCA_905147135.1 of Blastobasis lacticolella. Lineage (NCBI taxonomy): Eukaryota > Metazoa > Arthropoda > Insecta > Lepidoptera > Blastobasidae > Blastobasis > Blastobasis lacticolella. The sequence continues at coordinate 15,205,268 of LR990061.1, forward strand.
AGGAATGCTTTAGATACCTATTGGAAAACTTCTCATTAAAATTACTGTAAATAGAATTTACTCGACAACGACGGAACGAGTTAATTAACAAATTTGTTGGCTCAATAGATTTGGTCGCAGTGATAGCATTAAAAGGACTCATTCTTAGGATGATCAACAGCTCATAGTTTTACCGTCTCATTTATAAAAGTTATTTAACAATTATTAAAGCTATTTTAGCTAAAATGTAGTTTGTCACTTTCTTTCAAATTCGAATCATTCCAGTGACAGATAAAGACAAAACATATTTTAGCTAAAATAGATTTAATAAATGTCAAATAATTTTTATAAATAAGACAGTTACGGTTTTATTCATAAAAATACCTTCTATAAGGCTTTAAACATTCATTAACTAAACAACTCATTAGATCTTTAAAGCTTAAAAACGTTTCATAAACCTCTCATAACTAAATGTCTGATCAAGTACAAATTGGCATTATCATGTTCATCAATCAGCAAAAACATAAAATTGCTTGATGCCAAGTCTCAAAAAAAAGTTTCATGTTCTGAAATTTCTATCAAAACGGAGTTCCAAGGAAAATCCTTTGCCTATCCTGTTCAGGATAATAGTCAAAAATGGAGTCACGAACTAATCACAGACAATAACTGTGTGACTGCGGTCATATTTGTAATTAATATAGGTTTATCAGAGGTTTATAGAAGGGATCAGCCTTCGTTAAGTTATGAAACCGTTATTGAGCGTTTTAGCGCTAATATGCGTTTATGAATAATGTTTTTCTAGAAACAAATTTTAGCAAGCTTATAAACCTCCCATATCTTTTTATGACTTAGACCTTTAGTCTTTACATCACTTAAATATATGGAAAATCCTTCTTTCGCTGGTGGCTAAACATTTAAATCTCCCGCGTATTTCATAGTCAAAATTGGAATTTGTAAAAATCCCCTCCCCCCAGGCGTGTACCTGCCGCTACTGTGGGAGCCGGGGTTCTGCTCGCAGTCGCCGCTGTGCGTGGGCTACACGCGCGGACACTTCTCCGCGCTCGTGCCGCTCGAGCCCTACGACCATCGGCACACGTATATCTGCCGGTGAGTGGCCACACACACACACACACACACACACACACTATCAGCGACGACAGTTGGAATACACACGGGACTAACTGCCATTGGGACGAACTTCGAACGTGGGTCGAAACGCGAGAAGGAGATAGAGCTGGGGCCTAATTCTCGCGGTGTGACGTCTCGAATTCGAAATTTTTTCTAGCTACATATCTTCATTAATTCCATGACATTGCAGATAAATAGATAGATAGAAAAATAAAGACTTTATTGCTCATAAAAAAATAACAGTATCAATCAGTTACAGTAACAAAGAACACATATGAGCAAAGGCGGCCTTATCGCTACAGGCGATCTCTTCCGGGCAACCGTTACAGAAATTGAGACAGGAATATTACAGCAGGTAGTGTTGAGCCACAGGATACAAGAGAATGCGTTGTGTATTTATCTAAACACCAATAATATTGTAATGTGTATTGCAGCCAAACAATATTTTGTCAACTATCTTCGACATTCGTATATTGTTGAAGATTTTCAGTGACGTTTAAATACAGTTTTTTGGGTTGAAAAAATCTCGAATTTGAGATGTCACTGCGCGAAATTCGCCACCCTGAGATATTCTCATTTATTTTATTTATTTTCCAAACATTTTTTTACAATGCTCTTAAACTGTAGAGACAATAATAATTTACATAAATGTTAAGCCCATAACAGTAATTCATGGAGAATGACGGTGGTCAAATGGCTGTCGCTCCACTGTAAACAATTCTGCCCAAATCCTGGATCATGGTCAAAATCATGATCAATGCGGACTCCTCTGCAATGTTATGATATCATTGAGCTGATCTAAATTGAGACGGAGAAGGCCTATCGAAAATCCTAAACTATACATGATAAACTCATTGAGTTTTTGATGAGTAGGTACTCTTGACTGATAGTAAAATAGAATTAAGAAAAATAACTTGTTTATAAAACTCCGACAAATACGAGTGTGTATTTTTCCAGCGAGCAACAAGAGGACACCGAGGAGACGACGTTCCTGCCGCTGACCGACTCCGAAGGGAAACTGCTGCCCGTGCACTTCCTCACCTGCGACGAGGTAAGCTAGATTTGAGATTCTCAGCTTTGTATTGTTTGTTTGTGTAGTGATTGTATGATTTTTAGCAAAGGTATCCAATACAACAAGTATATATTTATCGTCCTATCTTGATATATATGACGAGACGATCCCGCGTATCGACCCACGTCATGAAGAGACTATTGTTTAAATTTTATTAACATCGTGCGCGCAATATGTGTGCCTAGTGTGAGAGTCGCTAACGACTCAGACCATGTATCCAAACTCAAGATTCATGTCCGTAGGAAAATGCCATTAACGCTTTAAAAGCACAAAAGTTCTTACACGGAACATGGGTCTAAATCATACCAGAATTCGGCGGCAAAGCGTGAGCTAAGTTAGAACACACTAGTCATTGAATACCAAATCGGGTATCGTGCTCCAATTCATTCTCATTAGAGTGTATTCAATGTCACATCTGTACCTGTGTCCCAGGTTAGTTTCTATGGATGAGTCGAATCATATACGCGTATGAACCACCTTTTGAATAAATTACACAAAGAAAATGACACGCTTATCGACTCGGCTACATCATGTTTTTATTTTATTAAGTGAGGGTGAATAGTGATGGTATTAAATTTGGTAATCTTTTTCCCTTATATTTGTATTTTATTCACCTTTCACACTTACATTAAAACTCTAAGAGTTCTAATAAATACTCTTACTACCACAAAAGTAATGAGAATGTAACTTATGCTTTCGAAACTTAGAAACAAAAATAAATCAAATCACGGACACTATAGAGATAAAGTTGAGAATGAAAGAAATGTCGCAATGGGTGCCCCTGTAGCCTCTCTGGGCAGCCTGGGTGAGCAGGGGAAGTAATAATGCGGTCGGGGTGCCCCTGTAGCCTCTCTGGGCAGCCTGGGTGAGCAGGGGAAGTAATAATGCGGTCGGGGTGCCCCTGTAGCCTCTCTGGGGAGCCCGGGTGAGCAGGGGAAGTATTAATGCGGTCGGGATGCCCCTGTAGCCTCTCTGGGTAGCCTGGGTGAGCAGGGGAAGTATTAAAGCGGTCGGGATGCCCCTGTAGCCTCTCTGGGTAGCCTGGGTGAGCAGGGGAAGTATTAATGCGGTCGGGTGCCCCTGTACCCTCTCTGGGTAGCCTGGGTGAGCAGGGGAAGTATTGATGCGGTTGGGGTGCCCCTGTAGCCTCTCTGGGCAGCCTGGGTGAGCAGGGGAAGTATTAAAGCGGTCGGGATGCCCCTGTAGCCTCTCTGGGTAGCCTGGGTAAGCAGAAGAAGTATTAAAGCGGTCGGGATGCCCCTGTAGCCTCTCTGGGTAGCCTGGGTGAGCAGGGGAAGTATTAAAGCGGTCGGGATGCCCCTGTAGCCTCTCTGGGTAGCCTGGGTGAGCAGGGGAAGTATTAAAGCGGTCGGGATGCCCCTGTAGCCTCTCTGGGTAGCCTGGGTGAGCAGAAGAAGTATTAAAGCGGTCGGGATGCCCCTATAGCCTCTCTGGGTAGCCTGGGTGAGCAGGGGAAGTATTAAAGCGGTCGGGATGCCCCTGTAGCCTCTCTGGGTAGCCTGGGTGAGCAGGGGAAGTATTAAAGCGGTTGGGATGCCCCTGTAGCCTCTCTGGGTAGCCTGGGTGAGCAGGGGAAGTATTAAAGCGGTCGGGATGCCCCTGTAGCCTCTCTGGGTAGCCTGGGTGAGCAGAAGAAGTATTAAAGCGGTCGGGATGCCCCTGTAGCCTCTCTGGGTAGCCTGGGTGAGCAGAAGAAGTATTAAAGCGGTCGGGATGCCCCTGTAGCCTCTCTGGGTAGCCTGGGTGAGCAGGGGAAGTATTAAAGCGGTCGGGATGCCCCTGTAGCCTCTTTGGGTAGCCTGGGTGAGCAGGGGAAGTATTAAAGCGGTCGGGATGCCCCTGTAGCCTCTCTGGGTAGCCTGGGTGAGCAGGGGAAGTATTGAAGCGGTCGGGATGCCCCTGTAGCCTCTCTGGGTAGCCTGGGTGAGCAGGGGAAGTATTGAAGCGGTCGGGATGCCCCTGTAGCCTCTCTGGGTAGCCTGGGTGAGCAGGGGAAGTATTAAAGCGGTCGGGATGCCCCTGTAGCCTCTCTGGGTAGCCTGGGTGAGCAGGGGAAGTATTAAAGCGGTCGGGATGCCCCTGTAGCCTCTCTGGGTAGCCTGGGTGAGCAGGGGAAGTATTGAAGCGGTCGGGATGCCCCTGTAGCCTCTCTGAGTAGCCTGGGTGAGCAGGGGAAGTATTAAAGCGGTCGGGATGCCCCTGTAGCCTCTCTGGGTAGCCTGGGTGAGCAGGGGAAGTATTAAAGCGGTCGGGATGCCCCTGTAGCCTCTCTGGGTAGCCTGGGTGAGCAGAAGAAGTATTAAAGCGGTCGGGATGCCCCTGTAGCCTCTCTGGGTAGCCTGGGTGAGCAGGGGAAGTATTAAAGCGGTCGGGATGCCCCTGTAGCCTCTCTGGGTAGCCTGGGTGAGCAGGGGAAGTATTAAAGCGGTCGGGATGCCCCTGTAGCCTCTCTGGGTAGCCTGGGTGAGCAGGGGAAGTATTAAAGCGGTCGGGATGCCCCTGTAGCCTCTCTGGGTAGCCTGGGTGAGCAGGGGAAGTATTAAAGCGGTCGGGATGCCCCTGTAGCCTCTCTGGGTAGCCTGGGTGAGCAGGGGAAGTATTAAAGCGGTCGGGATGCCCCTGTAGCCTCTCTGGGAAGCCTGGGTGAGCAGGGGAAGTATTATAGCGGTCCGGATGCCCCTGTAGCCTCTCTGGGTAGCCTGGGTGAGCAGGGGAAGTATTAAAGCGGTCGGGATGCCCCTGTAGCCTCTCTGGGAAGCCTGGGTGAGCAGGGGAAGTATTATAGCGGTCCGGATGCCCCCCAGATGTCTGACGAGGAGGCGGTGCTCCGGCGCTGGCTGTCGACGGGCGTGTCCCGCGGCGGCGCGCTGTGCGCCCGGCAGCGGCTCCATGCCAGGCCGTTACTGCAGGCACAGATGCTCGAGGAGTGGCTCAACCACTACCGCCGGCTCGCGTGAGTACCGGGGGGAGGGGGACACTGTCAGAGGCTCGCGGGAGTACCTGGGGGGAGGGGGACACTGTCAGAGGCTCGCGGGAGTACCGACACTGCGACGGGGACACACACTACTGCCGGTTTGCGGGTGTACCGACACACCGCGGCGGGGGAACACTATCACCGACCCACGAGAGGGGGGACGACGACACTACCGCCAGCTCGCCCCGACAGCGACGACACTGACACACACACAGCGTTAGGGAAATCAGCCACACTAGCAATTACGTTAAGTTTTTACACTACCACTCATGCACACTACACATCCATGTTCACATGCTACCACTCACGCGCACGCGTTGCTCCGCAAGCACAAAGAACATGTAATGTTAAGTGTTCCAATTAAAATGTAAATAAAATATATTAACGCAACCACTATACATTAGTCGTTAATAAATGAAATATTAGCTTTGTCACACCTGTCAATGGCTCAACACATTATACAGCCACAACTACACCATCACCAGTGACACCACTACTCCACCACCACATCACTATCACTGGTGAACCTCGACACGTATTTCCCTCCTGCGGAGCATCCTCAGGAAACAGTCGACCGTAAGTAACCGACACCGAAAAACTGTTGGGTTATATGTATATGTCGTCGCGTGAAGGATAAGGGTGTATCAGGGTGGTGGGTGATATCAGTATTAGATCGTATTCGTCCAGATACATTAAAAAAAAGGTTTTCGGTTTCGCATTTACTCCACTGTATTTATTCCAATTCATTTTTGCACATCACTTATAATTTCACTTGAAATCAGAGCAGTATCGCAATTTTTTTGTTGAGGTAATTAACTTTTTTATTTCAAAGGTGATTTTAAAATTACTTTATTTTCAAACGTAAATAACACTTTCTATAAACGAAACGTGGAGACAGTTCCAAGACGCGTTACTCCTCGGCGGCGGTCGCGCCAAGAATAGCCGCCATCCGCCCGAGTCGTGCCGGCGGGAGTCTGTCAGCACGCTCCACCAGAGGGCGCACTCCCACGCGCGTTTTCTTTGTCATGAGTCCATACTGTTGACCGCGTCCGTCATATATAACCCAGCAGTTTTTTCGGTATGCATTCCGGACCGACGCAGGATAGTAGGATGCACGAAAAACTATGATCGAACAAAGCAGCGCTGCCTGGCGGCGGTTTGCCTTGCCGGTTTAAACGGTCGCTTGCTGTACCAAAAACCAATAAGAATATGTAAATGACAACAACAATAAGGGGTGAAAAGGTTTTCAAAAGAAGGTTTTCACGGGGTCAGCAACGCGTGGCTGATGCCCCTGGTATTGCAAACGTCCATAGGCTGCGGTGTCTGCTTACCACCAGAGGGCCTAGTGTGAGTTCCGCTTCGATTTTACTTAACTATCGCGTTTGCGTTTACGTCGAAATTAGTATGAAGAAAAAAACTTCATTTACGTACCACTAGGCGGCGCTATATATGTTTTCATACTAATTTCCACGTAAACGCAAACGCGATAGTAAAGTAAAATCGAAGCGGAACTCACACTAGGCCCTCTGGCCATAAGCTTGTTTGCCACATTTGTGGTATAAAAAAATAAAATATATCTAATGTGGCCATCCCCGTTGCAGGCAACAGACCCGCGGGCCGTTCCCGCCGCGGCTGCAGCCCGCCGCCGCCGAGCTCTCCAGCGACCCCGACACCGACGACGAGTGACCCCGTCACTACCCCACAATGACCCCGTCACGACCCCATCATGACCCCGTCATGTACCCCATGCCGTACACCATGCGGAGCGTGACGTTCTCGCGCGAGATGTAACTTTGTGTCCCGAAATCGAAAGAGCTATAGTTCGTGCAAATTTTTAAGCGGTCGAAATGGTAGCTGTAACGCTTTAAATAGTCGAATTCGGTACAATTCAATGAATTAGATAAGTTTAGAACGGTTTTCTTATATTTTTCATGAAATAATGGCAGTAGTTGACTGACAAATCGAGGCACGAACTATAGCTAGGGTTAGCTTTTCGTGCGACGTAGCCCGCCATGGTACGGGTGCAGATGTTGTTCTTGTATTGATCTCGAGAAGGAAATCGAGAGAAACAAATATTGTATGGTCCAGAGGAAATTTTAAAATGTTATGTTGTGCAACGTAGGCACATTTTCTGACGTTACTCCTAGATCCTGTAAATACATTTTAAAAACGCGTAATAAATTCATTGTGCGTTAGGTACGAATAAGATTGTAATCTTTTGAATAAACTACACAGTAAGGTTTTTGGCGCAAGAATGTACTTATCTACGTGAGTGGTGGCCTCTGCTTCATACTGAACTCAGTCGCAATACTTTTTAGTCTTTTTAAATTGTATTTCAAAGTTGAACTCTTCCTTCTTGGTTTTCGTTTATTTCCTAACTCATTTAGAAACTTTGAGGGATCTTAACATATCTTTGAGGACTTTCAAGTCGTAGCCTCATCTTCTACATGTCAAAATTTCACCCAAGGTATATAAATCTTCTTAATCAAAGGAGTTCCACTGTCAAGATTCTTGCGACCTCACAAACTTCAAAAACATATTTTGTCCAATGTAAATGTGATGTATTTTATGTCTATGTTTTTTTCCGTTAGTGGTTCAGATGTGATGCGTATATGAGCCTGTATGGAATGGTGTATGGCGTGGGTACATGGGGAGACGGTGACACTGACACTATAGATTCAATTTATTTTGAAACGAACCGATTAATTGAAGCGTCTGTCCGCGTTGTCTATACGTCTCTCGCTCATACGTCTTTGTCATACTCATATGTCTTTTCTTATGTGATGGACTTATATCTGCAAGCCTTAACGTGCCAAATTACACCCTGATCCAAGGATGAACCGTGCCTTATCAGTAACAAAATGACTGGATTACATATTAAGAAGTGAAGACAACGATCCCTTTTCAGAACAGTTCATGTAATTGAATAGACTACATTTTTGTGCTATACAATTGTAATTTGGTACGATATGACGCGCAGTCTAGCTTTCAGTGCCACCAACGTAGCTTTTCCGTGGACGAAATCGGTACTAACGTAGTAGCATTGACAGTTTGTACTAAAATGACGTTTTAGAATTGTAGTTCCGATCATAAACGTACTACCCAAAAGGGACTACGTGCTGATATGACAAAAAGTGATGAATGCCACCATTTATAGTCCTTTGTCACTAATGTTGACGTCGTTGTTGATAGAAATTCAGAATTGTTCTTATAACTTACTTCATGCTTATTAACTTTGACTTTAATAATCCAAAATTGGCATGTACCAAATAATACGAATGTTTTGTCTAAATGTTTCCTAATATTTTTTTAAAATTGCTGTAAAATCCAAATTTTTATGCCACGAAGGTAGCATTTACGAACTACTTCAATAATGGCTACCTACGCCAAACAATGAGACTGACTTATCAATACAAAAAGACACAGATATTGCCAATAAAATTGTGGTTACATTATTAAAACGAGACAGGACTATAGATGATTCCTCTCGCTCTGCGCATAGCAGCGCTCTGTCCCTTTTGGGTAGTACATTCATGGTTCCGGAACCAACCGGTTCATTTTGTCTATGGAACAGTTAAGTTGATGACAATTTAAATCTTTGGGCTTAGTCTGTTCAACCCGGCTAGTCTTACTGTGCAATATTGTTTTATTGTTGGGTGAATTTATTGTTGTCACACGGGGACAGCAGACGCGCGGACAGACCTCGGGCACGTCTAACAATTTGATACATACAAACTATAATCTACTAAATATAGATACTGCGACTAAAGTATCTGTAACTCTTCGTACATTGTATATAATTTTTTTTTCACATGTGATGCAATAACAAATAACATTCAGTTTTCCATAAAAATGTTGATACATAACTATATCTAATAGGGTTGTTGAAATCGTTAGTGTTATTTGACGAGTTTCGTTCGGCTTACTGGAAGTTGCACAAACGGTATTCCCGCGCGAGGGCGCCTCGCTACTTCAATATAATTTAGTGAAATGCGTTACTTTCAAGTCCGATCGGATATTTTTTTTTCTCACAGTGTTATTAAGTTTAGTGTTTAATTATGGCGGGTTTGCTCATTATAAGATAGTTTGTTAGGAGTGAGCCGCGGCGGCGACCGGTCTGTGTCGCGAAATGCAATACTTTTAGGTTTAATAAGGAACGGGTTGGTGCATGGAGCGATGGAAACAGTGGAGACAGCTAGCGGGGGGATCGCACTTACCGAACATTATGGTATTTTTAGTATTTTTTCTGCGAATCTAAGTCATCCTACGCAGCATCTATAACGGTCATGCCAGTCCACGCCCACAATGGATAGTTCCAATCGGCAGTGTCATGCCGATTTGACGACAGGCATGAAGGTGGATAAGGCCAGCACTAGACGTTTTTTTATAAAGCGACACTTACCTCTCCCCCCGCCCCAAATTGGTGACAAACGTTCTAAGCAAAACCATGCCTATTCGTTCTCCATTGGTTACATCGCTCCATGGGTTGGCGTGCCGGCGGGCGGCGACCGCGCCATCTCTCGGCGTGGTTGAATAAACGCTTGGAATCTGTTATCGCTAGTTGTAGGTTAGCCTAGCGGCCGGCAGATGGCGCGCGGCGGCGCCGACTCGCCCGCAGTTATCGATTACTAAATAAAATAGTAGAAACTAATGTGCAACGTGTAAATTTATGACGTCGCTAAGTGTGCAGCTAAGCTAGCTTATGTATTTTAATTTAAATGTATGAAACCGTACAAAAAAATTGTAAAACACTCCATAAACACCAAATAGATGAAGAGACGCCGCTTTACACGTTGTATCGATCGATCCAAATATGAAAGTGAAATTGAAGCACTATAAAATGGAAAAGATTTATAAGGCGCCACTGTACAGAGAGTATAAGGTTCTAATATTTATTATAGTCGGGTTGTATATGTAAATACTAAATATAAATTGATTCGCAGCATTACGGTTCTTTAGGTGTATAGTCGCTACTTAGTGCGTGCGTTCGGCTGCGTCTCGGCAAATTCCAGTGCTGGCGACCGCCTTGTGATCGATAGGGTACATAAATAATATTAACTTTACTTTCAAATGTAACACGTCAAATTCACGTTACTTAAATCGAAAAAATATAATGATATATTTTTGTTTTATACTGAACGAATCGTGTAAATAGGAGCGGGCACCGCCCCGCTGCTGTACATTCGATTACCTACTAATTTTAATCAATAAAGCACTTATTTTATGAAGCTGTTCGATATTTGCTTGTTTTATTTATTTTCCCGTTTGATGAGCTGTTTAGTGTACCATCTATAGCTTAATCCTACTGTTAACCCAGTCGCTGGCCTCATAGGCTGTTTCTGAACAGGCATGCTCCATCTTCGGCCGCATCGTCACTTATCACCAGGTGAGATGGCGGCCAAATGCCTGGCTAGTAAGCGTAAGTAAAAAGACGGTTGTGGACCTTGGAACTGGGTAGCAGCAATGAGTGATTTCTGTCTATATTTTAACCTCTGATGAGAAAACAGGGGTGTTATATGTATGACGTGTGTATCTGTGGCTTTAAAGGCAGTTTAATCAAGGTGATCATCATTCATTGAAATCGGGTCTGTACGTGTAATTTAGGAAATCTATTTAATTATTAATTAATTTAGAAAATAGGAGTAAGTAAACTCGGTCGGAGGTTATCCGACTTTATGTACCTATGTCAAGTTATCTACACAGGCGTTGCGTGGAGATCATGGCGATGTAATCTACAAGGGTTATTCGTGGAGATTCAACAGTGAACAGTAAGGGTCAGTGGCAGCACAGAAGATCTAAACGGCGGTAGCGAACCAACTTTTTTAATTAACTTCCGCGTACGGCCGAAGTTTGTATAGCAGGAAAATATTGCGTCGCTTCGATCTCCATGATCATAACATGTGTTACTTAACACTTTCCTGCGGCCGACTCAACAATGAGGAGTTTTCCAGTAGGTATTGATAGTTTGTTTCAAAAAGCATCAATAGATGGCGCTCCTACAATTTAGGTAATCTTTTTTAAATCTATATGATGATGGCAGTGATTTCATGCAACCAACTAATACTAAACTTAAAAATATAATGTTTATTAATATAAACATAACTGTTAAAGGTTGAACGAAATGTAAAAAGAAATATTTATAGAAGTTGGCACTATGTTGCATTATTATTACAACCTCTAAAAACGGTTAAAAACTATTGACAAATACAATATTATCCAATACAACGTACCTAGTGTTTATATCCTGTTTGCTAAGAACCTATTTCAAGCGAATATCAATTACCAAAATTGTCGGGGCGCCATCTAGTGAGTGGTTAGGAATGCTTTAGATACCTATTGGAACACTCATTGGGTCGAAATCGGCGCTACGTGTGTGTGCACGACTCACCTGGCTACAACGGGCTAAAGTACCTTATGTACGCGTATTATAACCTAAGCTACCTTTGCATAGCATAATCTTACTCCGTAAGGAAGTTTGTTACGTTATTGGTTGTCTTCACGGTTCGATACCGTGCCCTTAACCGATAACCTTTAGTTCAAACAAAAGAAATTAGACATAGAGATTCAAACGAAACGACTAACTATGGCGCTCGACAAGACAGGCGCATTTTCATTGTCGATAAATCGGTCGTTAGCCCGAATTCGGGGACTCCCCGCATGCGGGCTAACGACCAATGAAATTCATCGGTCGATTCAATGCGTGCGGAGGCTTAACGTATTCGGGATAACGACCAATGAAATTTGTCAGTCGATAACTTGGTCGATACAAAGCATTCGGGGACTCTCTCATAGCACCTCGGTCATAAGACGTCATCAGTCATCTCGCTGCAGCTCCACATATCAATAATTGTTGATCCATGGCTAGTCGGCCTTCAACTTCAACAAAATCAACTTACTTAGTTCCCCGCATGCGGGTCCTATGGCATGCGTTACAGAAATCTCTCGTACCCCGCATACGGGCGCTAACGACCAATGTAAACGGTTCCCCGCATGCGGGCCCTATGGCATGCGTTACAGAAATCTCCCGTACCCCGCATACGGGCGCTAACGACCAATGAAAATGCGCCTTGAATGTTGTCCCTGACTTGCTTTTGCATCCAACATCTTCGTTACTGTGCTGTCATTTGAAGAGTGGCGCTGTTGTCTCTTGAGCTCGGGATTCGGGATTGGGGGACATCGGGAATATATATTCCCGTTGTCCCCCATTTTTCAATTCGGGGTACAACTAAACTTAAATTCCCGTTGTCCCCCATTCGGGGGATAGCATTCGGGGTACAACGGGAATGATCCAAATTTTAAGGGTATGAGTAGCCCGGGGGTCGTCCCGTGACCATAATGTATGCAATGCAACTGTGTCGAAATATCGGTCTACTTGTCAACTAAAGTACGCGGCAGGAAACCCAGAACATACCCTTAAAATGTCAGGTAAACTTACTTCTAAGGCCTGCTTGCTAAAATAATTGGAAATAGCGAAAGATGCGGGAAAAGCACGGCTGATGTATTAGGTAGGTACTATGGTTTTGTTCTGTTACTGAAACTGAGCCCCATAGGGGAGGCCTACCTATCTAAGATAAGCAGTTGGCTGATGATGTTGATGAAATTCTGTACGTAGGTAGCTGTTGGGTACCTACACCTACCTAATGGTTATAAACTTATTGCCTGGTTCTACACTGTGCTACTAGGAACTATATGAACTGTTTAGTTAGCCGCTAATTGCTGTACCTTCCGCTACAGCTCTACAACAAGGTACTTCCACAAAATAAAAAACGGCAAGAAAATCTCAATGAAGGCCAATTGAACATTCGAACGCACTTTGTCATTTGCTTGCACGCTTTACAATCGCATTTAGTGCGGCGCGCAACTTCAGAACGCACGCGTTCGTTTCTGACAGCAACTGTGCTCAACTCGGTTGCTCGGGCGGGCGGTCGGTTTCGGTTGCGGTGCTGCACTTTGCATTGAAATATTTTCTAAATATTTATTGTTTTGTGAGAGTAAGTGACTGGACCTGAAGATAAAAAGTGATAGTGTGTATTTTTGTGTGTTTCGTGAAGATGCAGAGCAGGTTATTCAAGTAAATAGTCTGTTTCCCAGCGGAGAGTTAGTTCGCTAGCAGTTGGTCACTACAAAATGGGTGAGTATACACCGGCTACGGCCTTTGTTCTACAATTATGTTATTATTTATACACCATATTATTGGCTCTTTCAGATGCGTATCTTTATTCATGAAAACCACGACGTTTCTTATTGGAACTTAGTCCTTAAAGCACCTCCTTATTTATTGGGAGAAGTATCGATTTTTCTCATGCGCCCTACTTGCTTTGCAGTTACCGATAATAAGGTTAAAATAACAAACTACTCCTTAGCCTGCGTACCCATTGATAAACATTATCTAACAATAGGATACCCATTGTTCAAGTGAATAGGTAAAACCTTGGTAGGTAGATTCTAGAAGAATTTTCCTACCTATGTAATTTCAACTTAAAAACTTATTTGAAATGGTATAGAGTGCAGCAAATAGTCACAAATGCAATTCCAATAAGAACTTTTTAGGCATAACATTGAATGTGGTGTAATTTTTTCCGTTGGTTGGTCAGTGTGGTCCGAGGCTGGCGACGGTAACGAAGCGGCGATTAGCGCGCGTTCGCTAACTTAAGATGAGCGTAATCACTGTGCCCTTGAAACACTCCAGGAAGCAACCAATAGCTACTTGCCTCACCTCTGTTACATAAGAAATAAGTAGCGTAACTTTATCTGATTGGACAAAAAGAATAGACTTGTTTTTCTTTTGGATTCAGTAGCTGCTGCCGGTGAAAATTAGAGCTGCGAAAATTCGTATATTTACTCATTATGCTAGTGTTGCCAAACTTTTATAAAGTTTTGCAATCAAGTTGAGTAGGTACTTAATTTATTGTTATCAATTATCTTGCACTCTGTACACTGATAAACTGCAAATGACGTACATAATGATTACAAGCTTGAAATGGATTTATCTTCCTTGGTTTATAAATTTTTATAATATTGTCATAATTGCTAATTAGAAGTGAACAATTTCATTGTGTAAACAACAAGATGATTAAAAAAGAAAATCCATACCGACCTCACAACCTTTGATTACAAAAATGGTGTAGGCGAATGAATTATTTAACGTATAATAACTTATCATAAAATATATAATATATGTGCTTCACAAAAGTTATCAATTAGCAATTATTTTGCACCACCACAAACAAAGATTGAATTTCTATGTCACACTTATTATACCTCTACAATTTATGTAACTTTACCTACTGTTATTCATTTGTGATAAGATGGTTGGAATATATGTTCTAACAATAAAAATCCCCTACCTGTCTTTGACATGTTTATTGAAATTGTTACAATACATAGGAAGCACCAGCAGGCCATAACACTGGCTGCAATGTTCTAAACTGGGTCAGTACAACAATTAATGCAAATGTGTTTCAGTCCCAGATAGCGTAACATTCAAGGTATTTTTAATTTGTTTTACGACTATAAAAAACATGTAATCATGGCAGCAAGGATTGTTATCTTAACATTATATATTAGTGACTTTTATGCTGTCAGATATAATCTCATATTTGTAAATCCTATCCCTGAGACTATTCTTTTCTTACCCATGGATGCAGACAGAGTCTCTACAAGTTCTTATGGGAACAATCTCAAAGAACTAATCAAGTTTATGTGTATGCAATGCATACAAAAATCACTAGGGATAGAGCTATTTGTACTTCATTTCGTAGACTGTGTACTCTGCAGCGCAGTTCATCTCTATATTATGGACATTGGGGCCTTCAAGAAACTACCCTTCACCTTTCTCAAAGGCCGGCAACTCATACGCGACTCTCCAGGGTCTCAAGTCCGCTAATTTACTGATTAGTGGATTGTATTGTAATTGGATCGCAATCGCAGCGTAATGGCATTTTTACGCGTTTTTGGTATTTTGCTACAATTAAAACTGCCGGTAAGCTGCTATTGCTATCCAATTACAATTCAATCGAGGCAAGTAAGTTAGCGGACTCGAGGCCCTGGTGTTTCGGGTATCAATGAGTGGCAGTGATCACTTATCATCAGGTGATTTGCTTGCTCCATCGCCTCCCTCTATTCATCATTACCTGACCGAAATTCCGGCTTCTGCCATAATCCGCTTTCCTGTTCTTTCTTCTCCACTTTGCCCCTCTTCGGCAACAGCTCCCGTCGTAAGCCGTTGGCTGGTTGGTTGATGTTAATCCATCGCTTCTTGGGACTCGTGTTGGATCTCTTTCCGGATACTAGCAGGCTTAGGTACTAAATTTTATTTATACCACTAAAATACTAGCTGCAAAGATGCTTGCAAAATAAGGCGGCAAACGAGCTTACAACGCCTTGCCTGTTATTTTATAAAACCGATTCTAGGATCAGTCTTTCTTACGTCGCGCCGATCATCGCATGCGTTGCTCTCAATAAATCTCATATCAAATCTCTTGCAAACATTAGCAGGTGAGATTGTGAAGGGATTAGAGGTACCGAGGGCTGCGCGGTGGCGCGTGTCGGCGGCGGGGCCGCGGCCGGTGGAGCGGCGCGGCTCGGGTGACAGCGGATCAGGTGCGCGCCGCCGCCTCCGGTTACAGCGTCGGTCTCACACGCACCGGGATACGCGCTGAGAGTGGGCTGGGTCGTGAGGATGGGAGCTTAGGAGCCACATCAGGGGCCCGAGCACCTAAATCGGATTGATGGCAAACGTTATCGGATGATGTAAGCCATCTCACTCATCCGCAACCGAGTGAGATGGCGATTCATCGTCCGACAGTGTTTGCCTTCAATTCGATTTAGGCGCTCGTGCCGCTCATGTTGTCCCAGGTTACCAATTGGCAATTGAAATTCTAGCGTGCTTGCGAGATGAATAACCAAAGTAGGGCAACGCAGAGTCCGGGAACTGGACGGGGATGACCGTTTCGCACTTCGAGGAGTCGAACTTCAGCATCGCAACGAGCTCGCCACTCGGTAAATGTGCCTCCTAATACCGTTGGCGAAGCGATGTTGAACTAGGTCTTCCGCCGAGGACCCTGAGACTGGTTGAAGCCGGAATCTATAGCTATACTATTAATAACTGTAACTCTTTCGGAGATTAGGCTAAAGAACGGTCTGATACTAAAAATATATAAATTTAATATACCTAACAGGTACAGAGATATTTTCTTATTGAGGTCTTTGAAGGACAATTTCAAAAGGCTATTGGGTAACCACTTCCTTTTAGAGTGTTTTAATTTAAGCCGCTTTGTATAGGTATTTATTGTACTCAGGCTCGTGGCATTGAAATAATAAACAACTGAGGTCACGTCGCAGTCGGCTGGGGCGCGATGCGAGGGGAATTACGGTAACTGGGAATGGGAAGCACTGGCCTCTAAAGCAATTATCCTATATTGCGTTCTCTACCTATGCATTATAATTAGATAGTTAAAACGGGCACCGCAAGCCTTTTTACCGCGCACGTGTAATATTATTTTGAATGAGCCCTCCCGAAGCCCTTCCTTTGCACTATAACTTGAGGTTCTACAAGAGGTCTACACGTACTGCACTGTCGACTTAGATGTTGCCTTACTTAACAAACCAATCTACTAGGGAGAGAGGAACGACACGGTTAAACCGTCCACCTGATAGAACACAGTCGCCCAGAACAACAGCAACCTAAAGGGAGCTTCACTGAGTCCTAATCCTAATTATAAGACAACCATATTTTCAACAGACAGCAACGATTACTTCAAACTTCGCGTGTAGTGCTCACATATTTGGAGGCGCACTCATTCGCTTTATCAGATAGCAGCGACGCGATGTGATGTATCGGTTGCCGGGGCCGAGGCGTGCGTCGCTCGCGTGGCTTCCCGCGTATGTACGAGTAATATTTATGTCATACCGCGCCGGTAACCGGCCCACGCGCATCGGTGGTGCACTAAACCGTGCTGCGTTTGATAAACTCTTGCTTTCTAAAACCTGTAGCTGGTTAGGATGACTCAGGCGCGCGGGCGGCGACTAATTAAATTTCGGCAAGTGGGTGAAGGCGAACTTCAATTTACGTAAACTGGCGTTCGCTCACACGACCGGTTTGCGGCCGGCGCGGCCGACGCCGAAAACTTGTTTATTGCTGTACGTTATCCAAAAAAAATGGATGACTTCGATAATGTAGGATGAATGCAATACCCCAAACTGTCGAGCATGTATGAAAAGGTAAAATGTGGAAGAAGCGAGAGAGATCTGAGAGACAGGATCGTAGCAAGTGGAAGAATGTGGTCTCTGTCTTCCTCTCTGTACGGCGTGACGTTTGTGTCGCTATGTAATATGTATGTAATGCAGAACACTTACTTTATTGTATAGAGAGAACAATTATTTTACAACAATGCTTAGCATGTATAGGTTTTAAACTTTCGTGCTAATTCACAGTACTTGGTGTTGCTGATGTCCATAGGTTGCGGTTACCATTTTCCATCAGATGGCCCGCATTCCTGTTTGTCCGCCCTATTACAAAAAAATACCTACATACATTGCTAGTTTAGTCTACGTAACTTAGCATGTGTGTGCCTGATGAACCTTTTCGGTCCCCGGTTTTTGCTGGGACGAGCACTACTTCGTAAATATAATAGCTACAGAGCCTCGAGCATCGGCGTAGGGTTGCACGTCTGTCGGTCTTCAGTTGCTCGACCTCATTCCGCCGACCCCTTTTAGCCATCGGGGAACGCGGTTCGGGCGGACTTTTTATCCTTATGTCGTGAATCTTCCAGCTATCCTATCCGCACGAGCCGCGTTAGTTAACCCTTGTAATGCGTACGGCTAAAGGAATGGAACGCGTTGCCTGAGAGCGATCATTATAATCTAGACGCCTTCAAGGCTAGAGTGGTTATTCCTAGACGGGCATGCTCCATGTTCGAACGCATCGTCACTCACCACCAGGTGAGATGGCGGTCTATAGCCTGGCTAGTAAATAAATATGAATGCTTGCTGATGCTTATGAAAATCTGTCAAATTAGCGTGTTCTTTGCAATCCCACATTCGATATTTTTACTTGTTTTGCTAATAATTGTATTACATTCACTTATGATCGGAATAAAGTTATGGGTATTTAGCATACAATTTATATTTAGCATGCCGAACAAGGATCGTGATTCGCAATCACCGTGTTTACGTACACGTGTACACGATTTGTTTTACAGTCGCTCTCTGATAATGTCAGGTACAATGAATAATTGTTGTTGTCGCACTGTGTCCAGAGAGCATAGACATAAAATAATAAACAGACAAAACGTATGTTTGTTATTGCTACGGCCGAGACTCAGCCGGTCGGCATCTCACTGTGCACTATTGACTGTGCGCAATAATCGCAAAGCAACAATTTTAGATCGCCCGTTCACTAGCCTTGTCTTGTTGGTGATTGCAAACTGCATGCATAGTTATTAGTATGTTAGCACAGATGTTTCTTAGCGTTTTGTTTGCTAATTGTTTCATTATTTTAAGGTGTTGTTTGCACACACATCGAGGTATCCTACACGTAAATTTAGTGAGTGGTAGTCTTGCTCAAGGTATGGTGTGGTAAATGTGATTGTTTGTAACAAATTGCTTAGTACAGGAACGTTCTTTGAAACGACTCCTTGATATTGAGGATAATTGAATTAGTATATTTAATCTATTGACCATACAAGTACAACCACAAATTCCTCCCTGCCTGCAGAGGCTCTCTACTGAGAGGTTCTGAGTCCTGCAGAGGTTCTTCCGAGAGATCCTTAAAGTAAGTGCTTTTGCACGCGAATGACGAGCCTTATGTAAAACGAGCAAGGTTACCGTAACTGCTTATCATCCGTCTCACTATACGCTTGGTTGCCGTTGGTACGTTGGTAATAAAAAAATTAAGCATTGTAGTGTTAAATTGCATATTGCAACTCGCCCGGAGGGGAGGGGCGCCGATTGAGCAATCCCGGGGCAATCAACGGGTCCGCTAGTTATCCGCGTCAATGGACGGCGGACTGGGGTGAATCTACGCTATGACAAACAACATTTTTGGTTCCTTTTTTACCCACGACGAAAAAAGACGGATGTTATAAGATTTACGTGTGTATCTGTGGCTTTGGGTATTTGTTTGTGGCATCGTATCTCCCGAACGGATTGACCGATTTGGATGCGTTTTCCTCTATTTGATTGTCGGTTCTTAGGTTGGTTTCATAAAAATCGGTTATTTAGTTTAGAAAATCGGGGTTATCAGACTTTTTCTGTTGGTTAGGTTATTGCTTGTTGTTGCGTCCCGCGCGGTTGTGTTTCGAAAATTCAGCTCTTATCTCTACCAACTCTACATTTTGGTCAGAAAGTATGGCTTGGCCGTATCATAGAACTATTGACTATAGACGATGTCGTTGTAGCTGATGTCGTTGGTCGGAACAAGCTAACGCGGGGCTAGCATCAGGTAATCTATGAAACACTACGCATAGGCTAAGCTAGCAATTCATAGACTTCGGGAAGTTAGTTATCTAGAGGTTTTGATTCAAAGTCAGTGAATCACTCAGTCAGTGTCGAAATCGACGTGTTTTAGGTGCTAATAAAGTCCAAAGTTCTAAATCCAAGGTGCTAGAATTTTGTGCTTGAACTCAAATTATAACAAAGAGGAACCATTTGTTTGAAACTCTAAAATCGCTGATCCCATAAGACTTTCCCACGGGAATTTAAAGGTGTGAAACGTTCAGTGTTAAACATGTTATGTGAAACGTGAATCGGAATTTAATATTAAAACTGTACGGGAAAATGCAATAAACTGGACCACGCGGAAGAGAAATAGTTAAGATCCGTAATTTCATCATAATTTATTTCCTACTAATATTATTAGTGCAAAAGTTTGCAAGGACAGATTTGTTAGATATAATAGTTATTGCTCTTTCACGATGGTTGCAATATTGTAGCTTATTTTATAACAGAGAAAAGACATCTCCTTTTGACCTCCAGATCCTTTTGACAACTGTTTGCGAAACTCACTTGCCTAAGCGGCCCTATGCCCTTGCGGAGAGGGAACATCGACTCACGCGTCGTTGAAAGTAAGTTGAAACTTCACCACTGCGAATCTCGTCATCTACGTACTTCGAATGCACGCTACCTCGAAACACGTTACGCAAAAATCATATGATCTCGAAAGGAGAACTAGTGTACTTGTACAAGTTTATAATTGACTTGCCGTGTTAGTATGTATGTGCCGGTGAAATTTAGGAGTTTCTTTGATTACCTACCAGCTTGTACAAAAATGCTAGTTCTCCTTTCAAGGTATCACACTCCCACGGGAACACGCGACAACCTAATTTTATGCAAAACGAAGCCGCGGGCAAACGCTGTTTTACTATGACCACTATGAATAGATATTATCAAGTCACTGACGGTTAGGGGATTTATTTACTTTGTGGCGATTCAACAATCAGAGTGCAATGAATACTCACTCGTGATCCCTCATCCCGTATCCCCGCGAATGGACAGCGGCTGCCTTCATGCGCCCGCGCCGCCTCAGCCCTCTCAGCACTCAACAGTCTCATTGACCGGTAATTGCGAAAGTTGTCGCCGACATGAGATATCGTATCTCTTCTAGGTAGAACGTAAACAACGAACACTGGTAGCGTTTCTGAGCAATGAATAGGTGCTCTTCATGTTATCACGATCTCAGTACAGGTTTTCTTGTTCTACAATGTTGTTTTTATGTGATTTCTTAGCACTAGCGTTCATTGTATTGGCAGGAATGACCCCAGTATTACAATGTGGTCTTAATAATACATTTTTACATTCCTATAGCGCTGAAAGGTTTGAGACATAGTATGTAAAATGTAATTTACCTAACATGCAGGCCAATAAAACTTGATTGATAAGAGTTGGGCTGTCCGATCGGTACCGGTGGGTGTATTCTGGCAAGGCGACCACGTGTCGAATTGCGTTGGAGCAAGGAACGTCGGGTCGCTCCCGCCCGACCCTTGACCTTCAGATGTGCACGTAGGAGGGGAGGGCAACAATTACTGGGGATAACGTCTACCTATTACACGGCCACACCCATTCCATGAGGCACATCCAGTGAAGAGAGACTCGAAATCGATTTCGTCACAAATTCACACAGACTGTCGCTTCAGTACGCTGATAAGAATTCTAAAAACAAAACATTATCCACAGTCAGGCTTGTTTCTTAACCTTGGAATTCGGGGAAAGGGACGGCGATACGCGCAGCGGCGGGAGGGAGCGGGAGGCACGAGGCCGTGGAACGAACTGCAGCGGCGCGAGTTCTCGAAACTGTCACCGGCCAAGGCGACGCTTTTAGAATTTGTCGTTTTTCACACTCGCGGCTTTTTGCAGCAAAGCGAGTGCCGGTCACCACGCCTTGGCTCGTCCGTGGCTTACGCTCACGGTATTGTACCGTACACGGGGAAAAACAAGACATAGGTACAAACCTTTTTCCGGTAGGGGTAGACATCATTTTGCCTCACTCGCTAATCTTCTGACATATCTCTCACTTCGTCTTCCTTCCTATCCCATACCAAAACAACCAATATCATACTTAGATACAACTTGCTATACTTTGACATTATCTCTCACTTAGTCTTCTTTCCTGCTCGTCTCACACCAAAACAACCAACCAACTTAGATATAAAACATTTGTGATTAGGTACCTATATATAAGTACGCTGCTTGCGTCTTGGCCAGGCAACTCCTAGACGAGTTCGCTTTTAGGTCGCTCACGGAACATGGAGCCAGTACTTGTAATGCACATGTGTATGTCCATAGCAGTATGCGTTGTCGCAATAGCAATAGACGTAAACAGCCCGGTTGGCAGGCGCGCCGCGTCGCGGACCGCCCAGCCCGCACACGACTTGGCTCCATCTGGTTCCATTCCGAAACCCGAAACTATCAAGATTATTGTTCTCTACGGTAGTAACAACTGCTTTGGCTCTATACGATGAGGAACCTTTTGATCTGGTGCCCACAGCACAATACCGCCGTTGCATCACCCGCCGCAGCCTCATCCACAGCCTCATACTCTTGTTGGTGACGCGAAATAATTAAAATAAAGTTATTATCTGTGATTTTCACTATTATCCTATGTTTATATTTATACTCATGAAATAGAAACATGAAATATTTCTATATAGATTTCCCAACATTTGTGCCAGCCGATTGTCTTTAAAACTTCATCTTCATCACATCAACCGAAAGACGTACACTGCTGGGCATAGGCCTCCCCCAGAGATCTACACAAAGGCCGATCCTGCCTTCCGCATCCAGCTGGTACCTGCGATTTTTATCAGGTTGTCGGTCCACCTTGTGGGAGCCCTACCCATGCTGCGTCTTCCGGAACTGTGTGAAACTTCATGGTTGTTTAAAACTACCGCTTTGCTTTGATGATGTTGAGAATAGTGCTCGTCTAGTGCTGCCTGGTCTGCCGGCTGTGGTGGTCGACCGAAACTGGTTTATTAAACCAAAACTGCTTTTCGCTTTCCGAAACTTGCACTTGCGGCGTGTTGTTTCTGCTCTTGCAAATATGTAATATGCTTTGAATAGACGCCATTACTTCGTAAATGCAACGCGGATGTATCCCACCGCCTTGACACTATCGCCACTGAAGACAGCTTGAAATCTTGACCTTTTTTACAAGTTCTGTAAACATTGAACCGCGATGGTGAAAAGTGGCGATCCGAAGATGGATCATGCTTGCGCAGAAACTACCTATCCGCCCTGAGTTTGAAGTTTAAGTCACCAAATTATTTATTATCTCGCTCCCCAACAGCGTATTCGTTTTTGTACCTGTTTATTGTTGTTATGATTTAGTTAGCTGCCGAAATCAGGCTCTGGTATCGCCGAATCGTTTCTAGACTTGTCAACGACTGTACCACTAAAGAGTGATTCGGGATAACTCGTTATCATAACTATTTACAGTTGTGTTAGCTGCCGGGACCAGAGGTCGGTTCCGCCGAATCGTCTCTAGACTTCAGATAACTTGTCGACACTAAAGAAAGAGTGGCACCGACAACTCGCAGCGCGATTGGTTGCCTACCATTGCCGAGTGATTGCGGATCACACAGCGCCGATAAGATAACCCGCCGTGACACTGGTGTAGTTTATGTTTTTTTTAATTTCAGTCCATAATTTGCACATTTACGTAACGTGCTGATAAGGAGTGGTATTTTAGGTGTTGCTTTAAATGTTTGTGTTTAAGTATGTATAAGTACGTTGTACGCTCATATAGAACAATAATTATGATGGCGCAGTGACCCAAAATGAGTTTTGACCTCCGATACTAAGAAGCTTCATCCCAATCTGTCCTGCGTCATCTCTTGTACACAATAACAATGTCCTCTTATCAAGAGCCAGACGGGAAACCCGCCCTGGTGACCCTGGCGGCCCTGGAGACGTTCCTACTGTACCTGGGACGTCCGACTAGTGGCCGACCATTAGCACAATGACTCATATTACGACTGCAGCAATATTTTCTGTTCAACAATAGTATTATTGGACGCGGATTTGACTGCTCGATTTTAAACACAGGAGCCGTCGATATCCAAAACCGTAGCGTCTTCTCACATCTAAAGTGGATAAGCTAAACATGCTGTTGTCACATAGCATACGTCCAGGTGCCGGGGAGTCGCGACGCGGTCGCTCCGAAAGTGTCCGCGCCGGTCGCCGCCCCCGGAAGCGCCGTATATAGCGCCACTCCGGCACGCATTTACATCACCGCCGCACGTACTGTACTGCAATAGTGTCGTCGTGTCCAGCGTATTGGACAAGCAGGCGGGCCATGTGCGCCTATAACGAGACGAGAGGTAGCTGCTCGCTGTCGAGCTATTTGATTCCGATTTTTATCGCTTCTCAGAGACAAACGCGCAGACAGCCCACCTGATGGAAACTAACTGTCGACCATAACGCGATTCATACACTTGACATTCATGTAACAAGAATGCAGAACCGCAGGTGTACTCGAAATGTCTCATGCCTGTAGTGGCGCTGGCTACTTATCCTTCAAACCACAACAACGCAAACATTGTTGCTTGGATTCGCGAGTTATATTAAACTAAACGAGCATAACAGCATTAGCATAGTCTATATCTCCTCCTCATACGATGCATGTAGGTTTAGATACGAGAGAGCCCACTATACAGGGTGTCCCGTAAGGTTACGATAAGTTGGGATAGGGTGATCGAGGAAGTCACTAGGGTCACTAGAAAAAATCTAAAAAAAATCGCTCTTGGATATTTTTTAAATTATGCCAACCAAATAAGTGTTATACCATTTTAGAATGGTGATAAAATAAGCTAACTTTTGAAGAAACTTGCCAGAGTTGCATAGTACATTTTTTGTTCAGGAAGTCACTAGACTTCCTCGATCACCCTATCCCAACTTGTCGTAACCTTACGGGACACCCTGTAGAAAAGAAACTGTCACAAGTTAGCCCTCAATTTTTATTTAGTTCACATCGTCTGACTGATCTGAAGAAGCGTTCAGTAAAGACTAAAGTAGACCTTATGTGCTGGAGTGGAGGACCCGTTTACTCTGCTGCTAACTGTAAAGATATCTACTAGTACCTATCCATCGCATCAGACAAAACCACTCCTCTCAGGAGAGTCGTTGCTATAAAAAGCTTTCGTGGAAAAGTTCGTTCCGCCTCAACTTAGATTCAGTTTGGTCACTTCGTGAGTAAAAACTTAACTAATAACGTTTGCTTTGGATTCTTTCCCATGTTTCTGTACGTGAAATGAGTTTCCTCTGGCTGGAAGTTTAGATTACAACATTTTGGTAAATAATTGTCTGTGAAGGTATTGCTAAAACCAAGCGGAACATATTTGTCTTTTACCCTAAATTCAAGACATAACTTCGTTACGATGGCCTCTAAAAGGCGGTGAACTTTACAATAAAATAAATCTTGGAAAAAGTATTTAGTATCAGTGAAACTGATTTCGGTCATGTGGCCGTCGTGTGCCTCAATCATTCAACCAAAAGTGAGCTTATGCTTATTACTGAGATATGTCAAGTAATTTTTCTACATCGATAAAACATAGACGATCGAACACAACATTCGATGAGTTATCAGCTAAATATGGGCGCAAGGTCTATCTACGTGCAAGTCAAGGCAGCCCCATGACCGAAATCATAGTTTCACTGTTTTTTTTATTTCAATTTAAAGTTCTCTGTCCCTAAAAAAACACCCTATATTTCCACAAGTGTGGAAAACTAAGGAGAGTAACGTGTTAAAGCCGCCAAAGCCGGCACTCGAGACAGAGAGGCCCGGAGCTCTCGTCAGCGTCGGCAGTAGGGCACGAGGAGTGCGGAGCACCGATCTCGCTGCCAGATACACTGTGACACAGTTTCGAATCAACGGAGTCTAGTTACCAAGTTACCGCTCCAATCGCAACTTTGCGAAACGTCCGAAAACGCACGTGCAACTAGATGCTATTATGTCATTCGAATGACTCGTGATAATCAGCGAGCTAATGTGCCAACGCCGGTGATAAAATCTGTTATAAGTAAACACAATTTGGCGGCAATCAACTAATTAGCCATAAGTTAAAGATTCGTCGAGATAACATCACCGATAATACGTCACTTAAATAGTAGCAGAGGCGGATTGTTTTGTAAATAAAGTCGTTAGAGAATACCATCAGCCGTGAGCGTCAGACGCGGCCGCGCGGCCGTACTGGGAAGTCGTTAGGGCGACGGCGGCGCGCTGTAATTGCTGTTGAATTAGCGGATAACGCTTAATGGTGTGAAAATCCAGCAGCTTGACTGTAGAACGGAGAATTCTTCACACACATGTGAGGTCTGAATCTATTTTTGGCAGCCTGGGAAAATAGACATCCGCATACCACATCACAGGATTACGCGGAGATGTGTCGAGAGCCACAAGACAGTTAAATAACAGGAGTAGCGTCAACTTTTGTCATGCCTTAGGAGGTCGGGAGGGCACCACCGCCTTATCCACATGTACCCGTTAAGCAACATACAGGGGTGCAGCAGTTAAGTAATAGACCAATATTTCACATTGGCCCGGCGATAACGTATATTTTTATATACAACTGATTTGGTAAAGAAGCTTACGTCCTGTCTGATGGTACCTAAGCTGTCACCACAGCCTATGAATGATTGCAATACCAAGGGCATCACCCACGCGCTGCAGACCGACCCCGTCAAAACCTTTCTTGAAAAACTCCATTCAGCGCACCTGCCCAGATCCATACTCCACGATGACGAGCGGCTTCCACAGACTTCATTTTCATATAATTTAATTTTCATTCATTTTCATTTTCAACACGCAGCAACACGGTTTAGCAATACAAGCTGACGAGCGTTGTCCTCGTCAGCTTTTCTTATTTCCTTTTCAGACACTTATTTCCTCACTTCACTTGGTAGATGCGACTACAATCGGTGCAACAGACACGCAGTGCTAGTAGTCGGCTAAAAGGCGATAATCAACCTGTCGAGGCAGGCGTGGGTGTGGGACCGGGCTAGCGAGAGTGTCGGACGCCCACGATAATGTCGTTCGGTTCTCGGGGAGTGCCTCCTGACATGTGGGCTCCCTAATCGGGATGATATTAGGTCTTGAACTGTATAGACGAGGGGCCCGCTGGAAGGGGAACGCACATTTAACGCTTACGTACGTAACCTGCAACGGATATTGTTTCTGCTGCTGCTGCTCAATTTCTGCAAAATTTTGGAACTATTAAATAATTTAAATAACTATAGACACAAACGGGCAGACACAAGGATTCGTGCATTTCGATTTCATCATGTTGTGTAACAAAAAGCAAGCAGCAGCTGTGGCTGCATTATCGCTGTGACGTCAGCTGATCTGGTATCTATTCGTACTCGTAATTACACTAGCGTCTACCCTATCCTTCAAACCGGAACAAAACAACGCGAGAATTTGTGCTTGTTGTAGCAGAAATATGTATGGCGATGCCTACGGTAGTCTAGCACTTAAATTCCTACGTCTCGGCAGACTCCCGTAATACCGTTTCGTAAACTTACAAAACACTTACACTTAGGTAGTTTCATCATGGAAAACAAAAGATTGATCCCTACTGTAAGATCTTAAAAAAATCACGCCACAATTAATTAGAATGCCGAATTGGAGACCGACAAATCCATGTGGTGTCTAAAAATACACTGCCATCTCATATATTGGGGTAGACGCAGCCACAGATGACAGAGGGGATCTGTCGTCAAAGACGCTTTATTTATACAGCGTCTGTCGCATTTCCTCCAAACCTTGAAGACTCAGGGACCGTTTTATCTTTTAGTCGTATATATCGTGTTGTGGTAGGTTACCGTCAGTGCATGAGATCGCAATGTCCGCCGCAGCTCTGCAGGAACTCGTCAAACGCATTCTCCCATTACGCGCGGGAGCGGCGGCCACCGCAATCGACTCAACGCACCTATAGTGTGGTTAATAACGGATTTGATGGGCAATCATTGAATTAATTTGGATGAGAAATGACGTAAGGTATGTTTCAACAGAAGAGAGCAGGACTAGAGCATGATGCACGTTCGAATGTTTATATAGTGTAATTATCTGGAGATGACTCGGAATTAGTTTTGGATGTTCAGCGTGTTCACTGTTATCGTACCTGATGATGCTGTCCAAAGTAGAATATGCCTACCTAATAAAGGTGACTCTGACCTTGGAGATATCCAGCTTGTACTGTTCGGGGAACACATTCGCCATGGGATGCAAAGATGAACTGCGTGCACGATGCGGAATCGACAGCGAGGCAGAGTGTCTCACCGTCGGCTTATATGGAACGCCCTGTAAAGGCAACTGGAGTCAGAAAGTATGCCTAGCAACCCAGAAAGATTAAGCCGTTAATCGACTTCGCAAGAATTTTCAAGGAAACCACTCATGCTACTTTTCGAACCTCCGTCACCGACCAAGGCATTGAGTCGGCGCTCCTGGCTCAACTCAGCCTGAGGGTAACCACCACGAGTCGCCGAGAATCGATCGGTGCGTCGTCGCGGCTCGCCCCCGTCTGGCCGTCCGGCGGTCAGTGGCTCGTTGCGCAACGATGGTCACGCTCCACCGGCGCGCCGAGGACCGCCTTTCATTGCCACCGCACAATCGCCTGCACTCACCACACCTTGCGAACCAAACAGATTTCTAAGTTGCAGCCTATTTCTCGTCGACGCTTTTAATCGGGCAAATACCTGCTCGAGACACTTCTTAGTCCGGTAGATATGACGATATATGAAGACAGACACTGGTTGCGATAACCACGCCTTGGTTTAGCTGATTTGTAATGAGACTAGTGATCCAAAACTCTGGTAACTGGTTCCTGTTACTTTTCCGACATCGTACGACATTTTGTTAGAATATTGCTTCCTGCTAGTGAAAGAACTTTCAAAATTGGTTCAGTAGTTTCGAAGATTTACATAACAAAAAGCTTTTCAGGTTTCATGAGTATTTTTTAATACACCGCTAAACCACAAACCAGCTATGGTTTGATGGACAACTCCTGTTTAGCCAGAATTTACAGCGGAATAAAGACACTAAGGGCTTAGCGTGATCGAGGACAACTTTGGGAAAAAATTTAAGAATCCGCACTTGACAAAGTTAAAAAACCGAGTAAGAATTTTACCTTGCAAGTTTTGAGCGACAGAATTTGCTTACCATGACGTGAAAGATCGTGTGTGACTCCCACAAAAGTAAATCAAGTTTGAAATGCATTTCCAGATCCTCGCAAAGCTATAAGCTCGGCTACAACGTTATGCCGCGCTCCGGCGGCCCTCCCGCCCTTACTTAATCTTATTCCAATCGATCAGTCCGGGTCGAGCTCCGCGGCGGCGCCCCAAGGTCACCCCGATTGTTTGTAAACCCTGTGATCCCTCGCCGCTATCGCTGGACACGTTTCCAATACTGACTCCTCGATATTGCCTGTGACTGGCTCATTTGAACACTTCAAAGGTAGGTTAGTTGGTCGGGCACAGTAAATAATTAAGTTTGCGGTCCTGCCGATTGACGGCTAATCCATCAGGCTGCCCTTGGAGTGCCCCAATTATCGGCGAACAGCTGTCGCTCACCGAGCGTCTCCCGCCCGCCGTATACTCCTTAATGGGATTGTCGAAAATAGCTGTGTGACAGGAAATCGCTATCGAGGTATTGAGCAGTGTCAAATTTATCGCGAGTATCGCAACCTTGTGACGAGCGAGGCTAAGCCCTACCTGATAACGGCAGAGAATAATGTTCCCGCAACCGCGCGAGGAGTCGCCTCGTCTCGGCACCGCGACCGGCATGCGATTGTGTCGTTCGGTTTACACTCGACCGGCTCTCGAAACTGCCTTTTTTGTGCGATTCCCCGCCGGCCATCTTTGGGCATCGCGATGCTTGTACGAGTACTCTCATTGGACATTTTGCACGACTTGCAAATCTGAAAGTACACTATTTATTTTAGAGCAAATTGTTCAACATTTATTCACAGACAATTTATTGCTTTTTAATCGATACTACATGGTGGAGCATATACATGCTACAATTTACACATTCGACATTACAATCGCATTCCGTGGCGCACCTATACCGGCGCGACATTGACCTTTACACTGTACAAAAATCCTGAACGCTAATTCAAGACCTTGGCACCGAGAAGAGAGCTGGTGTAAACAATGCGCTGGTTCTTGCGGCGAGGCGCTGAGTCACCGCGAAATGCTTTCATGGGTTCAATGGCCATAAATCGTCTTCTGATTCCATATTGTATAGGAAGTGGTGCTTATTTATAGAGTTTGACGGCGCGGTGTGGCGCGTGCGTCGCGGCGGCGGCGGGGCGCGCGCGCAGCCGCTCCACTCCCATCGCCAGTAGCGGGCGGAGCGCGCGCCGAACCTCTCGCCGACAGCGCAGTGACAGTGCGCAGTGAACCCGCGATATCGCGGCGCTACGTGTGAGATACGAGCAGCCGTTCAGTGTCGATACGAAAATTATTCACGAGATAATTTTTGCGAGTGAATTTGCTTTTGGAACCTTGTTCTCCGACGTCGTTGGCAGACGACATGAGGCCCAAGGAGGAGGATGCGAAGCTCCAGACGGGCGCGTTCATCCTGTCGGAGAAGATCGACGACCCCAAGTCGCGGAAGAACGAGAAGGAGCTCAAGAAGGAGATGAAGAGGCTGGAGAAGGAGAAACAGGAGCGGGAGAAGCGCGAGAAGAAGGCCCGCGAGAAAGAGAAGGAGCGGGAGAAGCAGTCCAAGAAAGGTTAGTAGGAGAAAGAAATATGTCTCTAAAGAGACATTTCAGCGACAATATAGACATACAAAATGTGTCTCGTGTTATCATTGGGCTCGTTATCGTGATGTCATCTCGCGTATTTATAGAGATTATGATGTGTTTCCCGGCTGACGTCGGCGCGGCCATAAAACTGTGTTGGTTCACTAAAAGCGTTCTCACCAATTATATTCTATTGTTGCGTTACGGGCTGCGGTTACATCATTACGCTCCAGCGACCTTGATGATAGCTAATCTGTAAATTATTTGGTGGTTAATTACTCATTACATTAAAATTCAATGTTACAGTGCCAGTCGACGTGTGACATAAAATTAACTAAATAAATTGACTACTGGATAATTAATGTATTGTGATTAGTGTTATGGAGTATCTTGGACGACGACGATGACCGCTTTCTATCAGCTGGACCATCTGACTTGTATTTTACATTTTCGTTAATTTCTCTGATACATTTCAGATTGAATTACCACCTTTAGAGTAATGTTGTTAGTTTAGGTTGTAACGAATGTATGTTTTAGTAATTTATCAGTAAATGTTTGTTTCTGTACATCGTTCATCGAAGCATTCGAGGGGGCCGCCTGCTGCGCGGCGCTGTGCAGCGCCAGACTGCGTGTCGTTTACCTCACCGTGTATTTTCGGATGTGTGTTTTTCTCAAAATATCTAAACTCAACATACCCAGTTTTCACAGCGACGAACAGTGACATTTTCTTTGGCACCCACACCTACATCATTTCTCGGAATTCCCAATCCATGTCACCTCACTGGAAGCCGATTCGGTTTATGGCTCTATATTTATCTCGAAATCATCGATATCTAGCCGAGACGTGCTGGTTTTATCATCTTCCAAGTGGCTCATATACGCTCGCATACTTACTGTACTAACCTCATAACAATGTACCGCGTTCATGTGCAGTTATTTATCGTTCCTTTATTTCCATTACATGCAAATCCGTATCTCGTACGGCGGCCTGTGTCATGCATGGACGGTCTCAAAGCACGCGCCCCGAATACGTTTTCTATCGTACCAGCGGCGTCTTTACGAGATATTAAAATTTTAATGCGTCCATAATTCAAACGGTTTATTGGATGTTCGAGTGAACCTAGTCTCGGACAATAAGGCGGCTACCCTCGTAGATCGCGAATCGCGTAAACATCCGTTAAATTAATCTCGTGTCACGCTCCTTGTTCATGCGCGCACATTCGCCTGATTGATCCTCGAGGATTATATACCGTGGCACTGTAATACTGTTATACATTATAGCTCGTAATTCAACGTTGGTATTGTGTTCTTGTAGGATTATTTCTTCGATTGCTGTTAGGCGTTCGTTATGATCCTCTACTGGTTGCCGGGGGCACGACTCATCCACTTTTCCTACTTTGTTTGACTTTCTACTACTTCTTCACCAACGGTATAGATGGTCTCTTCAAGGCACTCTGGTAAAGCTGTCGCAAGTATACTTTTAACAAACTTTACGTCTCCTTCAAGTGATCTTTACGATTCTGTCTTGTAAATAAACAACTATAATTGTTGTTTGGATCGTTGTTCCGAGTCACCAAGTTTTATGAGCGAGCAATAGAATCGATAACTGTCTTAAACATTTCCTGTTCAGTTTTAGGCTTTTAATTAGCGCTCGACCCAGTTTGCACTGTTAAGTGGCCGCGCGCGGCGGTTGGCCAATTCATTATCGGGCCCGCGGCGAATTCTTCCGCGACTCGGCTCGGGCGTTGCGTAACTCGCGATATAGGTGGTTATTGGCGTAGGTGCATGGTGTAACGATGGTACGGCTACGTCACTACGCTACGGGAACAGATGTCTAGCCATGCCACCCCGCCAGGTACGGGAAGGAGAAGCCGGCCTAAGTAGTGGCATGACGTCGTTAAATAACATGCGTGCCAAAAACTTCCATCGAAGACCGAGCAAAGGAGGCAAGGAGAAGTAGGGAGAAGCAGCGCGGGGCCCTCGCACGCCCAAGATGACAAAGGTGATGGATTTATCGATGGTAAAGGCTGATCGTATCGGCTGTGGGTTATATTTAGTATTTACCCCGATTCGATGAAGCCGATTGCAGTTACATCACGCGTTATTGCGCGACGCTCCGCTGCGCCCGAAAACGAGTCGGGCTGCCTCGCTCCGCAATAAATCACATTCCGGTTGGGTATGTTGGCCATTTTTAGTGCGTGTGCGCTCGTAACCCCCTCTGGCAAATGTGGGCCGACTGGAAAGCAGCAGGTTTCGTGCTAGGTACTTTATTCCGGGCGACGGATTGCTTTCCCACCTGATCAGGATTTATATGAAAGAATTCATATCTATGGTGTCGGAAGGCATGATCCATTTAGGGTCGCTGAGCCAGCGTAACAAGCTACATTTTTTCACGCAGGAAGTGCCAAATTCAACTGCCAAATTCAATTCGTTTACCTTAGCCTTCCTATACCCGCGAGTTGGTATGTGAGACCGTCGGTGTCATCGGTCGTCGGTTACACATTTTCGTAATTATTTTTATTCAGGAATATCCTAGGAAGTTGAGTTGCTTGCTAGCTGCCGTATTTTTTGCTAGCTTCATTTTAGTGCACACCGCACAGTGCGAAACGCACGTGTAGTCGCATTTGTTACCAATCGGTCCGTGAGACTGATTGTTGTCTGTCCCTGATTGCTATAATATGGCGCAGCTTAAACCGAACTATTATCAATATGTACTCTTACATGTTTTTTTATTATTTTGAAGTTTATTTTGTTTTTAAGCAGTAAAAAAAGTTTAGTTTTTTTTTCATTATACTGAAGAAAAAGCTCTCGCTTTTGAAGACTGTTTTGTTAGGTATAGACTATGAGTCATTAAACTAATTACTAAATACAGTAATTTCGTTGTATTTATTTTATTTTATTTACATAAGGAAAACCGGAATGATTACAATATAAAATAATACTGGCAGCACATTATTATTGCTTTATTATATCCTTATCTGAAAATAAAGAATAATATTGTTTTGGGTTTCCTTGGTAAGGTGTTATAAAATAGGATTCCGAACATTCGGTCTGTGAGACCGTGCGCGCGTAGACGTGTTACGAAAATTGGCGCAGCTGTAGAAAGGTTAAATGACGAATGTAGAGACATACTCGTAATCTTGAGGAATGTAGGTCGCGAGTGGCGAGCGATGCGACGCCCTTGCGTTATCTAGCAGATAGATTGGCCGCGACCCGGAGACCAAGTGTTGCACATCGTAACGATGTAAACACTCTAGCCTGAAAACATTATATCGTAATATCGCAATGATTGATCGAGATATGTCCTACAGTTTTCACGACACTTAGTATTTTATTGGCGATAAAATAAAATAAATAAAAAGGTATTTATTTAGCATTTAGCACAGACATAAAAAAAAATTACATAAAATTAAAATAAATTAAACAAGGAAAAAAAAATAATGAGGGAAAAAATAATATAAACACTAAACGCTAAAGAGGCCAAAGCTCAGTTCCGCAGATACGCGAAGGTGCCTACGGGCGTGCTATTCTGCCTTGGCCTACAAAATTACACAGAATAAAATTTGTTATAGACACAGACACTATAAATAAATAAATTTAATAGATTTCACTATGGATCATGACCAAGTACCTATCTAAAATCACGACTTTAAACTTGTAGGTCTAAATATTAGGTCGGAACTAAATGGTTTAAACAATTGTATGGACGAGTTCTCCACACTTACGCGAGTTAAAGGCCACCTGTGGTGTTTGAAGATATTTTAAGAGTCGTTTCAAACAATGGCTGATTTACGAGCGATGCAAAATATTCAGAACTGATTAGATTTACCTGTGCGAGTCGCGGCAAAGGCGAGCGGTCGTATCGCTTTCACAGTCAGCGTTCTCAATATTTACCTACTGTACTGAAATAGTCTTCTGCTTCTTTTCAGACAATTTCAACCTCTAGGGCTTCCTTTAATATCTTTCATCGTTGTCGGTCTTGTGCTGTTTTTAACCATTCCATGCCACCTTAATAGTATAATATGTACAAAATCTTATTTTCGTTGAGATGACTTGTTGTTTTAATTGTAAAATAATATTACATAACGGTAAAGTTAGTAAAATTAGATGCAGGAGTTAATCTTTATAAACACTGAACCGATTACGAAAACTGTTTCACATGAATCCCGAACAAACTCAAAAAAATCATTAAAATCGGTATTGTGTCTAGGTCGAAAGTACCTGCCGACCAGACTAATAGAAAAATACATATTCCCAAGTTTCACGTATTATTGGGCATTTATGGTCTCGGAATAATAATCCAGGTGTAAGGAGTGAATACCGAGATGACAAGTGATAGGAGTTCAATGGAAGAAATATAAATGTATATTGTGCCGAGCTCACCTAGTGGGATAATCCCACTGTTGAATCGTCACAAAGTTTCGAACGAACACGGGGGAAAGTGCTTGTGATAAAGTTAAAGTGCCTTGAGTGCTTGCTTACATATTCTTGACGCAGACTACCGCGTGAAGGGAAAGTGGACGATTTGCTCGCAGATTCAGTCTCGATCGCCTTCCGATCTCTAGGACCGTTTTCACGGGAGCCTTGATTTCTAAGGGTTATTTATAGAGTGGTTTCTATCGCAAACACGTCGGTAGAAACTTTATTGAAAGCTTGGTCGGGCTTTAGGCTCAGCTACATTTACCTAGGCAAATTTGAATTGCGTTTTTGATCAGAAAACACTTAGCACGATGTAGAGCATCTAACAATGACAATTCACGTGTTTAATCCTGACAATGACAATGCTCGTGCGGTTCTGTATTTTTGTTGAATGAAACCGACGTGCACGAATCAAAGTGTTATAATATGAAAAATTGTTATCCCTTTCCATCAGGAGGCCTGTCTGCTCCTTTGTCATTGTGGGTAAAAAATAGCTCGACCAAAATCGCCTAATGATATTCAATGTTCAAAATGAGACAGGCACCGCCTGGAAAAAGTTAATTAGACCCGAATCGGCCGAGAACATTGGACTCGCCGATGCCAAACTCGTTGGTAGCAACTCGCGGAACGAGATCCGTCAAGGTCGCCAATGGCTGCGCGTGCGTCAGTGATCAATCTATCGGCGGGTCGCGGGCGGCGGCGGCGGCGGTGCGCTATTGGGGCGCCGAATTGAGAACTTGTTTACTCTTACCGAATAGCTGAGATTTGGTATGGTTTGCCTCATGAAAGCTACGACCTATAATGTGCATCACCCATCGATATGCTGTCGAAACTAAGCAATTATATACCAACTATATTCAAACAAGAGAGAGATTTTCTAACATCAGATGTTCAGATAAGGAAGTCAGTGAGTCCGGTTAGCATGCGATCGTAGAATTGATTAGGCATTTAATAATGTATTCATTTCTTATCAATTTGATGTGTGTGTCTGTCTGTGGAACGGGTGAACCGATGCAGTTTTTTTTTATTTGAAAGCCATTTGAATTTTAGGCGGGCAACGCATTGGTGACTCCCCTGGTGTTGCTGATGTCCATAGGCGGCGGTGACCACTTTCCATCAGGTGGCCCGCTTGATTTTATTGATTTTATCCGTTTGTAAATACTGGCCGCCCATTGATTTATTTAGGATAAGGTTATTGTCATTCATTATTAACTCCCTGTCAGCCATAAGCCGAGCCCTATTGTGTCCTAGTCGTCCCAAACTCGTTAATGTTCTGAAGCTGTTATAGTCATGCTTTCATTATAACCATCTGATGCATACACAAATAGCATACATCTTTCAGTGTAAGCAACATAATGCTGTTGGCGTTATAAATTTCCTGTGTAATAAATTAATTGACGGAAACGGGGTATTAATTAGCTGGTAATGGCGGCGCGCGGAAGGGCGCGGCTGGTTCGGCTCCAACTATTTTTCTCTATTGAAAGAGGGCTCGGACTGTGGTATCCTCATATGCGTAGCACGCACGCCACGAACCCTCGCCTTTGGAAATGATTTACGGATAGAAGCAAGCATAACTACAACGATGAACTTGCATTTGGTACATTGTAGTGCATTTCCGGTATTCTCGAAGCTATTATTTTGACTGCAGTATTTTATGTATGTTGCATTGTTGTCAACAACATGTTACGACAAAATGAGATGCATTTTTGTAACTTTAAGTTTTTAGGCCAGCGACTTGGTTAATAAATAGGTACCTTGATTGAATATTGAACTTGAGACGGAGCGCGCTTTGATGATTCGTCGAGGGGAAGTCAGACATCGGAAGTTAATTTGCATGAATGATTTATCGGTGTCAGGGCAGGACGCTCGCGAGTCGCGGCCGCGCTCCGGCCCAGCTGGGGCGGAGGGAACGCACAATAAAAAGTTGACGTCACGCTCACTCGCCGCCGGAACCCTCGCGAGTCGCGGCTGATTTGCTCGAACGCATTACCAACCGGGCATTTACGGCCGCTCTGATTTACAGATCCTCTGTAAACGCTACTAAACGCACGCACCTACCTACATCGCGCTAATTGGCTCTGCCCAGTTCCTTCGCGCTTGTGTAGTGTCTTTCGGCTAACGACTCATCAGCGTAATACTGCATAATAGTTTACATGCCCTCACCAGTGTTCGAGTTAACGACCGTCCAATTTCGTTTACGACGCCGACACGACACCCTTCGACACGTGTTGCGTTCGAATGAAACACAATTTCTCGATTTACTTCTCCGTGTGTTATTGAATTAGGTACATTCGTTATCGAGTATCGACGCGCTTGTGAAATCAGCTCGGCAGCGTATCGGCGGGACCTTGCACTGATACCGCCGGCATTCTTCCGCGATAACGGTCGGTCTCCGCTATCAGCTATCAGCGCTCGCATTAACAACCGTGTAGCTAAACAGTCGTGCCAAAGACAAGTTTGTATTTCACAGTTTCACACAGGATTACAGCCCCGTCCCCGGGCGACATCTGCCGACGCGATGACATCACCTCGCTTATCTCGCTGTTTTGCCTAGCGCCTACAATGTTTTTGTTCGCTTTGTCGGGCCGTGATTACCGCGATTAATTTGGGGGAATACGGCGAATATTCTAGAATGTTGCAAATGGCCAATTTGAGGCGGGCGTTGTTCTCAGTCGTTGTACCCGGTTGTTTTGGCGGTGATTCACGAATTTGCAAGACAAAGGGATGGTTGGTGGCGGGCAACAGCCGCGTGTTTACTCGAGATGGGTGAAACTGCCGCGTCATTCCGCGCCAAGGCCGCAGCCGCGTGCCGGCTCGTGTCATTAGCGTTAGTGCCTGCAGCCGAATGTCACCTTGTCGCGGTTCGACTGTCGACACCAATTCATTTGTTTACCTCGCCGCGCCACTTGACTTGTTGCGCCCGCGGTGGGTGAGCCCCGGGCCCGACGACGTTGACGTTTTGTCTGTACAGGTTCTCGGCCGGTGGAAGTTTCGACTTGGGCTCGTGCTATGTTTATGGCAATCAACACATGGTCTTTACGTTCTTGACAAAAACTTGCAATGAAGCATGGTGGCTACTGGTTACCGTTCAAAATTTATTTTCTACGAATAATCGATGTCTTGAACTCATGTGAGTTCAAGTTGTGTGTACGTACCTACATAAATTCCTACCTACCTGAAGACAAAGCCGAGAAAGAACAATAACCGCTGTGTGTCTGTGCAAAGTGCAAAGTATACATATACCTACTTCGGTTTGTGTCAATATGCAAAGCTGTTTGCCAGCCGCCAGTGTGTGGTTCGAATGAGGTGGCTCCATTGAGGGCCCAATGGGTTTCGTTGTTGCGAAACCAGCAGCCAAGTTTAAGTAAAGCTGTAGGGTTTGGCGGTAAATAGTGTTATGTAAATTACCTCCCACTGATTTCGCTTCACAACTTCGAAACGACTTCCTTCACCAAACTGTATAAGTACCGACATATTGAGGGAATTTTGTTTTACTTGTACGACCTACGAGCATTAGCAATATGTTCGTATTAATATTGCTAGCCGTGTTTACAGTCTGCAGGTACATTAACACCATGTTTTCTACATGTTTTTTCCGCTGTCCGTATGCAAGATTTTTCCGCTGATATCGGCATCGGTATGAACAATCGTGGCTCGATTACCGACACAAGAAGCGTTCCGTTTTGTAACACGTATATGAATAATTCCAGCAAATGTGTGTCGCTGCGACCACGGCGGGTTCGAGCCGTGATGCAATCGGCCTATCTGCGCAAGGGCATTACAATACGCGACGCGCGCTGTGTGCCGATGCGCTTGCTCATATGCTCATAGGAGGCAGTGAGTGTCCCAGAGGGAATTGGTGATCAGAGGCGCAATGCCTGTGTCGGATGAGTTGAGTCATTTCTCCGGAGTGTGTTAAGCTATTGGCGCAGCTCTAGAACCTCAAAAATTATTGAAAGTTATCCAAACTATGAGACCATTAAACACTCATGTCTTTAACGGTCCCATACTGCTATTTTTCTTGATATTTTTATATTTTATTTTTCTATACTGCTACTTCAGTCAAATATGAAAAGTAGCTTAATGGTAGGAACATTACTTAGTAAAATGAGGGTGTGCGCTTTGCAGTTTACTCCAAGCTCTCTCCAGCGCGACGGAACACGGTACAAAAGAACCGGTACTACCCCAGAATTACTATGTTGACTACAAAAAAAATATATTAAGTTGCTCATCTCTATTGTATCCCAGAGAACGCATCGCTGGCACCCAGCCCGGGGTTCAGAGCATACTGCACTCGACCCTCACCTTCCTTTTGGCACCGGCCTCACTTTCTACGTCTACAGATTGTCACACACAGTTCGATTGTTCACAGAATGCTCACCTCGTTAGGTGTGGCTCGTAATATCGTTGGCGAAACGAGATTTTAGGAAGAGATTATTATTACTGTGTTCTCCTTGAAGTGAACCAGTTTTGTTTTCCTTTAGATATCGCTGGCACGTGGCGTAACCCTACGGGAAAAAAGCGTTAATATGAATCGATTCTGAGGAAAACTTGCCGCTTTCCTGTTTGAAACGAAAGTTGCTCCATTACGGTGTCGTATTTCGGGAATGTGATATGTCAGTTGCTCGGCGACGCGGCGACGATGTCTCTCTAATATTTATTTATATGCATTGGGTATCTCTGACAGAAAGAGCTATGACATTCACACACATCCACGTCCACATCCCACAAGGATAGGCCCACTCAAGGTACGTGGAGGCTATAGATTGCCACAAGCTTTGATCCTGACGCAAGTATTTGGTTCTTCCACATCCATATGTGATCATACATTAACGCCGATTGGAGTTGACCCTGATCAATTTCGAGAATATAGTTTCTATGATAGGAATAAGTCAATTTTCGCCATGATATTGCTGATTCAGTAATCGACTTGGACAGTCACGACACGGCCTTGCGCAGACTCGCAGGAAACCCGGCTCCAGGCAATTGTCTCAGCCCGAGTCGGCTTCCGCGTCATGCGCAGCCCCGCATTCGCGCAGGATTCGATAATTGCCCAGTTTGCTCGTCAAAATGACAGTACTAAACGGGTAATCCAAGGCGAAGCAATTCCGCCATTCCACACCATTCAACCTATGAATTTTCTCCACGCAAATGTTGCGTCATACTTGTAAGACGGGACGTAAGAAGAGCCGAGGCATTTTTTGTTGCATAATCGAACCAGTCTGACAGTTATGGATGCAGAGCGTTCAATTAAACCATTTAATAACAGCTGTATCGGCGATGCTGGCTGGCGAGGTGCGGTAATGACCGCAATTATGATTTTATCTCTCCACGGCCGCGCACCGGAACATCACTGATTTCGGTGGGTTTGTTTTCGTTCGTGGTCTCACAGCCTCGACTGGGACGGGAAACAACCTTAGTTGCAAGTCTGGCTCTGGCCGTACTTAGCTGCAATCTCGTATTTACAAGTACGATCAGAACGTTTTGCTTCCGAAGGCCAGCTGTGATGGCGAATCACTGCATGCGCGGAATGTATGTTCTTCAGAGTGGCGTACAGATAAAACGTGTCTACGTGATGAGATTTATTCTTGATCAAACTTGTCCTAATGAGCAGGTGAGATGGCGGTCAAATGCCTGGCTAGTCTATCATAAAAATGAAACAAAGATATAAATATATAATTCGAAACTTCCAAGTAAGACAAATTGCAATGGATCGCGAACATTTGCTGAGTATACTCTACGAATATTCGCGAGGCTGTTCTGTGGTTAGAACAGCGACTAGAGAGCCCTGCGCTAACACACACCTATATTATGTGTATACGTTAAACTTCTGTTTTTCGAATCGATGTGTATTTTTACTAAATATTTCACCACATTCCGGAGCGTGGAGCTGTTAGTTGTCTGTCGTCGCGTCGCACTGCGGCCGCTGCGCCCGCGCCGCGTCCCGACTGAAGTTCAGGACTTGTCAACAGACTAACGTCGCAGGACTATACGTTTACCAGTTACAAGTTTCGATCCAATTCCAGGACACGCAGACACGCCGTTTGGAATGTACTGCTCGTAATTCGCGTCTCTAGAGCCTGAAATGAAATTAATAAAGACAAATAGACTAATCTAATTTTAAGTTTATATTATGTGAGGTACGCTAAGGCGTGATATGTTGTAAATTACAATGCTTTTCAATTCGTTTATCAAATGTAGACGTGCGTACCTATCCGTTGATAGTCAGTCCCTTAGTATAGTAATCGACTAGTTCCTAGTGACGAAGATAAAGATGTAACTGTCACTGATAGCTGATGGATGACTAATGCTAATTGATAAAATAGTAAACCTATAGCTAACTTGGCGTTTACAAACATTAACCTATTGTACCAGTTTTGTTAGTAGGATGTAATTTTGAAATTACGTTGGCGTCTAGCCTTATTGCTGGGTATTCCGTAACGTAGCGAATTCAAATTCAAATATGTGGAACACCAAACGTAAAGTTTGTCGGGACTAATCAATTAACCTGAAATGTTAGAGTATTCTACATTCATATGCTCCGTCCGAAATCAGACGTTTCTTGGCCCGTTGCCAGATCAGACGCGCTCCCTGTTACCTACTGTATCATCCGAAAATTAGTACAGACACAATTACGTGTGTAATATCCGTGAGACGCGGCGACTCGGCTGGAGGGTTTCTTAAAGGGTGCGCCAATTAGCGATACCGGCGCCCGCTTCCGGGCGCTTTGATCAGCCGCCCGGCGCCGCGGCCGGCTCGCGCGTCGCAAGTCCCGTAGCCATGCGTGCCGATTTCAATTCGACTCATTCATTGGATTAATACTGAAGGTCTGACGACGGACTGTTAACTGGAAGGGGTTGGTGGTGGTTGTTCTCAATTTTACACTACACATAGATAATTTCTATCAAATTCTACTTCAATACCGGACTTCGGTGTCGGTTAGAATAATTTTAGTGAGTACTGCAAAGTTTCTTTCTTTTTCAATGTCAATGTAGTATATTTTATTTATTATATCAAGTTTATAGGTATATATTTTATTAAGCTTCGTAATTATAAAATATTTATTTTTGGATGAATCAATAAAGAATAGCATATTTGTTTAAATGATTTTGATATTTAAATAATATTTATAACCGTTCGCGCAACGCGCGTGGGATGCATGGGCTTTTCTGAAAACCAGCGCTGTGACAGGCATTAGCCCTCACAGCATTATGCTGAGACTGGTCCATTTCGGTTTCCGCTACATCACTGGCTGGTCTTATGTAATTTTCAATAATTATAATTTACTGTACTTACTTTAGGTTAAGGATGTAATGAGGATCCGAATAAAATACTGTCTATGTCTATGACTTACGTCTTTTCATCTTAAGGAGTCGATTGGCGCTGCGGTGTGCTCTATTATATAAAAAAAAGGTTCTGAAATCAACTAATTGATTTTGGCATCCACAAAATGACGCTGGCGACGTGACAGCTCTGCACTTTGTCGCTTTGCAAATATTCGATAAGATATTGTGTTGTAATTAATGAGTTTATTTCTGCTGCTACTAAAATTACTCATAACTTCGTCCCCTATCTCTGGATTACGAATGCAATCTTATTATCGTGTCTTTTTAATCGTTAACATATAAACTACATTTGGACGAGTAGGTACGATAAAGCAGCTATCATAGCTAGTTGATATTACCCACTACGTACAGTACCTACACGTATTTCTCTGAACTTGAAACTTATCTTCTTTTGTTGAGAATTCCTTGAATAAAGCTAATGGGTTGTTTGTTTGTTTTAATGTGGTTGTTTTGTTTATCGTCACTTTGACATTGAGCCGGGTGTGGTACAGATAACTTTTGGGCCCTCAACAGCAGCGTGGAGGCACTCGGTAAATGTCCATTAAGTGTGGGTACGGTGGGAATCACCGCTGAGCTTTGCCCTACGAGCGAGATATAGTTCTATCTATATCTATGACGACCTGAATGGTTCAGTTGGTTAACGGTGTCTGCAACGCAGAGGTCACGGGTTCGATTCCCGGCTGAGCAGAACTTGAAATGAATTTTAATTTCTATTACGCGTCTGGCTATTATTTAAATGTATAATTTGTGTGTATTTAAAAGTATTTAGTAATTTATCAGTTATTTAACACTCATAACACAAGCTTTTATTACATTGTGGCTAGATGGCGTTGTGTAAATTGTCGTAGCATATTTATTTATCTTTATACTTATGTCCGATTTTATTAGTAATTTCTTTATGGAGGTGCGTAATACACGATACTAGTTTTATAGCGGGCGGTGTTCAGCTGGTTCCGAGGCTGTCCTCGCTACAGCCGTATGCGTCATCCGGGTCAATTGGGTAGCGACGGATTGTGATGTAACGCGGCCGCGGCCCACCCGGCTTATTAGCGAATCAGCGTGCAGTTTATGGACTATTTGCCTATGTTATGTATGTTGTTCTTTTCAATCACATGTTAAAAGTATCAAAAATGGTAGGTAATGAAATATGTAGCTGTTGATAGAGTATGGATGACTGACTAGCGGTAACCAAGTCTTATCATCGTTAATAACCCATTACTGTACTCGTTTGGGTATGACCTCCTTCATGATTGGATCAATGTGCTTCTGGGACGATTCTCGGTCGAGAATTAAAGAGAATATCTTTTTAGCTGCAATAGAGATTTCAGTGTCATTTTTGATAGAGATTTTCGGCTAAAGATTATGTTGGAGTCGAGGTATCGTAGTGCGGGAGTCGCCCCCCCCTGAAAAGCGAATTTTAAGATGGCAACGTAAATGTTGTACACAGGCAACGTACAGTACAACCCACTTCATGTTCAAGACAATATTCTTCGCTGTTGTCGCGACAAGTTTGCGCCGCTTTGTCACTGCCGGACACGTGCCAACGACATATCCAAATTCTAAGCTCTCCCGGTTACAAAACTGAATTTTATGACCACGTATTCGCTCCGGCGCAGGCGATGGAAATGGTCGGTAATAACAGGGCAGGAACAATAACCCGCACGTCCGCCTGTTGCGTAACGCTGCGGAGGTGCGGATTTCCTTCGTCCGATACGGTATAGGGAACAGTAATGTTATGCAGGGATAGCGTTTTGAAAGAAATGTATGGTTGATGTATAGCGAAGGGATTCTGAGGAAACTTCGCTCCGCGAAAACAGACGGCTGAGTTTTATAGCAGGGAATTGACGAGTTTTGAATAATTCGGCATTCGAAGATAGTGAATAGTGACGCAAACTTCAGATCAGAAAATTTAAAGTGCTTAAGTATGATATTAGTGAAAGAATTTTCAAAATCGGTACAGTACTTTTAGAGATTACAAACAAAGTTACAAACATACAAACTTTTCGTCTTTATGATTAGAATTGGTTCTATGGTACAAAGAAAATAAAATATTGCTCTACGATCGTGCCGATGTTGGCGCGCGCTTTTTGCACTTTTTGTGTCTGCCCATTTCGTGATGAGCCTCTTTATTTCTGGTTTAGCATTTCACGTCTTATATTACCCACCTGAGTCCCGGCAGACTCGTTAAATCGCTGTCAAGATCGTAATCCACGACCGCCGCCTCCGTGGCTCGCCGCGGCGCGCTCGGCACCGCTCTGCCAATGGTATATTCTCCAATTTCAATAGCCTTTGTTTACTATTTCTTCGCGATAACATCATTATAAGTCACAGCACCATCCTCGGCCGCTTTGTCCGAGGACGCATAAATAATATCCCGTACAGTTAATGCGCGGGTCGTATAGATCGTAGATACCGTGGCAGTTAATCAGCCACCTACGATTTAATTTGGCCCGATGACACATAATGGGATATCGGTTGTTTAAGCTTGACTGGTTGACGTCTCAACTGGT
Source organism: Blastobasis lacticolella (assembly GCA_905147135.1). Taxonomy (NCBI): domain Eukaryota; kingdom Metazoa; phylum Arthropoda; class Insecta; order Lepidoptera; family Blastobasidae; genus Blastobasis; species Blastobasis lacticolella. The sequence goes on from LR990061.1 coordinate 15,249,955, forward strand.
GTTCGATGCCCGATCACCGAACCATGGGCGATACATCAGAGCGGAGCCTGTTTCTGGGTCAGTCGCCGCGGCCGCCTCGCCGCCCGCGCCTGACTCATCCACGGTTTTTTGTCAGCTTTTTGCCCACCACCATTACGCTGTTAACGTCGTTATGCAATGATCGTAATGGCTCCAACTTATCTCATCGCAGAGACGGAGATTTGGGCATCGATTCGTGTTGCACAATTAACGAAATCGGTTTGGTGTAGTCGGTCAGTGAACCGGCGATCCCCGGATCGGTTTCCACACGCGCAATTACGACACGGATCTGTGTCAGAGGCGCGTGCGCCGCGTCGGCGGTCGGCGCCCGGCGACACAATGATCCCACACCATATCCACGCAAACAATGCCGTTACATCATTTACACGCAATGTTAATAGCGTGAAGGTTAATGAAAGTATCATTGCCAATCGGAGAACTGTTGACCAAGTCTCTTATAAGAAATACATCTGATCTTTCTCCGCTTACAAAGGATATCATGGGGTAAACAAATGACAAGGATAATTACGGCAAACAGCCTTTTGATTGCCATAGCGAAGCGAGCTGCTGGCGCTGCGCCAGATAACTTTGTTCCTGCTCCACGAATGCCACGGTTTAGCGCGTGGCTGACGGAAGTAAAGCAATAGAGCAAATAAACTGGCCTGGATCGGTGCAGGAGGGCGTAGGGTTGCCGGAAACAACGGCCGGGATACAGGCCACAGCTGCTCTATTAATAGAGCTAGCGCTGATGGAATGGATGGAAATGCTGTGGCCGCATCGCGCCGAAACGTGCCATTATTGCACTATGTTTTTATTACGTTACCATACCACTGGCCGCGGCGTGTTTCCGTCAGCGGACCTCCCAGTGCGCTCACTCCACTGTTTTATTGTTTGGAATCACACAGCAATTTGTTTACATTCACGTTATTATGACTCGTTACGTTATTTCTCTTTTATTGTTATGTCTCGGGGAGAGTTTGGTGATTGTTTGTTTTGATCTGACCGATTTGGACGTCCATTGTTTTTAACCGTCGCTACTGTTGGCGTGTCCCTTTGTTTGCCTGCAGCAGTGCGCTCAGCATTTCGACGACTGCATTAATAAACGATTTAAATGTCCTGAACCCTAGCCTGAAAATAACAAAAATACTAAGTTCTTCAAGCACATCGCATGCAGTGCCGAATCCGTTCGTGCAGGCGCCGTGGCCGGTCGTCGACCGCCGCCGCCCCCTGCTCGCAATATTCCATAGAACGGTATTTAAATGAGAATCTACGGTTTGCTCGATAGAATCACTTTCTTGGAACACTATCAGACGCTCATTCGAGCTCGTCCATTGATTCGTATTTGTACCCGAGTAGGGTTCAGGTGTATCACGACGCGGGCGGCGCCTTTGTTGTGTGAAGGCGGTGTGCTTAATAAATAAGCGTTGTGTAGTGGGTGGGTGACCGAGATTCGGGTCTCACGGTGCTCGGCCGAATTGGCAAGGGTCCAAAGTTCGCAATTATACCGGCGATTGCCTTGAGCGCGGTTGACAGGCCGACTCGCGGAAATTAATCCATTTCAACTGGATTTCTGCGGGGAAATGATGGCGGCGCTCATATTGAACACGTGATTCAGTCGAACGTAAATCGACTTCCGACGTCAGTTCCCCCGCTTTATGTTTCACAAATCGGTTTCGCAATTGTTGTACAAAACTGGCAGCATTTATGAAGAGATCATAAATCTTTACAAAACTAAATTACTTCTGAAAGCTGTGAGAATGTTCCCGGCTAAACTATATTATGACAGAATTTTACGGTGCTTTAACTGTCGGTTTTGTATTACATTACACACGACGTGTACCTACTGTTTATTTTGCAGTAATTGGCGTTATTAAGCTTATTAGAGGGCAATTTGTGGTTGTTACTCGCGTTGTTTTTGGCAGCTGGGCGGCGCAATTTGTCGCTCGGTAGCGGCGGCTGGGAGATTCTCACGCAGCATCTGCGCCGCCGACTGATGTTGGGATGAGACGCGTTCTGATCCGATTTAATCATGGGCAGAATGTACGATTAAACGAATTTTTAATCACCCTGAAGTCTTTCCTCTGCACTACAATATGGGGTTTTTCAAAAAGCATGTCTACAGGTACCTCAAAGGCCTGCATCACATCCGCTGCCCTTAGGTTGCAGATGTCCTGGACAACGATGACCACTTTCCATCAGGTCAGTCCATTTAGGGAGGCACCCTAGGCAATAAAAAACATTTTGATACTAATTACCTATATTTATATGTATAGGTAATCAGTATTAAAAGAAGATTATATGAAGGCGATCGAATGTGAAGGGTCATACTAACGTGCAATACGACCCGTTCGGTCAAAATACAATCATTATTAAGGTTAATAGGTCTATTTGATTAAATTATACCTTCTCTACGTCAAAAAAGCATTGCGCGTGCAAATGAAGCTACAATCGTGAGTGTGCAACAACGAAATTGTTTTCAGACAACAATTATGAACTGAATAAATAATATTAGGTAGTTTTGTTACTCCGAGTTTCGAATCGAGCCTTTGAAGACCGATTCAAGAGCATGCGCTCCGATCCACTGATCTAATGGATACCTGGCGATAGTTTGCGATTCGAATAAAATCGATCCCACGACAAATCCGGCGCACGTAAAGTACATTTCAATAGAAAAAGACAAAAGTAGAGAGTAAAATAAAAGGCATTAAAGAGAGATTTATTTCTTATTTCGCTGTTGCTGATATCCATAAGCGACCGTTACCACTTTACATCCGGTGGTTCGCTTGCTTGTTTGTCAACCGTATAACATAAAAAATAGATCTGGATAATACATTAAATAAATCAATGTGTATAGATGTCTGTTGTTGTACTCTACTTTGGTTTTGTTTATTCTATTGAAACTTTAGATAGGTACTCCTAGATTCCTCCCGCGTTAGCGCGCCATTCCCACCGCCATCACAGTTTCCCATCGGCTCTGTGAACCATCTCGTCGTGTTATTAAACTGTTTAACTTAAACTCATTATCATCAATACCGATACCTATGGGATATTTGCCACGATACTGTTTCCCCCGCATTGAGAGTTGTCGTGACTAGCCGTGCAGCGTGCGACCGCGCTCAGGTTATTATATCGTGAAATCAACAATGCTGTGACAATGTCTGACTATATTGATCTTGACAATGTCGGCGTATGATGAGGTTTTCCTTATCCGTCTTAGTGTTACCTATGTTAATGCAAAAGTATGTTTGTTGGCTTTTTTCCTCATTTAAGTCTAGCTAGTTGTCAATGGTATTACTAAGGTTGTGGTTTACTTGGTATTATTTAGGTATTTTTGAAGGTCCCGGGTTCGATTCCCGGCCGGGCAGAAATTGAAATGATGAATTTTAATTTCTGTTACGGGTCTGGGTGTTCTATGTCTAACAAGTATGTATTTAAAAGTATTTAAGTAGTTAATCAGTTATCTAACACCCATAACACAAGCTTTGATTACTTTAGGGGTAGATGGCGCTGTGTGAATTTGGCCAAGATTTTTTATTTATTTTAGGCAAGCGAAATGTCATAGAATGTATGCCTTAGCTTATACAGTTCTTGGACACATGCTAAGACTCAATGAATAAATTAATGTCATTGCGTATTGGGAAAATAATAACAAATAAATAGCTTTCAAGTTCTCACCGACGACCACAACCGCAAAAGTTAAGATTTTTTTTCTCTGTTTAAATATAAATACATATGTCTAAAACCATGTGTCTAGGTACCTAAGCATTACTTGACTGTTATGGTTATGGCTATTAACGAAACATATTTACACACAACATGCCCCATAAGTTTAGTTCGGGCGGACGAACGTAATAAATCAAGATTATACTAGAGCAAAGTAGGAGTTTCCGCGATGAACTGAACTGGATACCTAGTTGAGGTTCAGGAGTCAACGTGCTATGTTTAACCCGGTGGCCTCGATCTAATTATAGAAGCGGGGGTGGCCACCCCTACGGACAGGGTAATGAAGTTGCCGTAAGGTACTTATTGCAAGTTTTAATTTTACTTACTTCGCTGGCTCAGCGACCCGAAGTGGTGATGTTACAAGATTTTATGTATAGCTTATTTGAACAAGCAAGCTGGATGTTGTTTATCAGTCAGTAATAATATTTAGTCCAATATACTTTGCCTAGGATCCTAATGCACTAACTTGATTTAAATATTCATAATATGAAAAAGCATTGCCTTATGGGAAAACTCAACTCGCTTATGTGAAAACTTAAGTCACTCTTAAATTTATGACACCGATTTTGTGACTCTTAAAGCTTAGGGATATTTTATGGCATCACCTTAGATTCCGCCTATGTTTAGTCCAATCAGGCAAAAGTGTTCTATGTTGTGATGCAGTATCTAAGTACAGGTTCCATGCCGTTATTATAAACGCAAAGATTTATGTGAATGTCGAACAAACGATTTTCGAACCAGTGTTAAACACTCTTCTTTATAAATCTTTCATTTATAATCATAAAGCAATTTAAATACATGTCCGTTAAAATAATGTCAAAAATACAACTGTCGACATATATGGGTAGGTACCTACTGTTTCACACAAAAGGATTTTGATGATATGCATATTACAGTGTTATTGTTGAGTTCAAACACCATACCACAGGCTCTAATTTATCTTCAAATTCTTTGTAGCTCCCACGGACGGAAACTAGTAATTTACCATCTCGCTCTGTTTTAAATAAACAATCCAAACTCGGCTCTACCTCGAGCCTCTACATATCTCGAGTTTACTGTAAGTATTTTCAAATATACACGAAACAAGTCTACACTTATCTCAAAGGCCAACCCCGCTGTTGCGGGTGTCCTGCGGCGGTGAGCACTTACCATCTGGTGACCAAGCGAGTTTGCCTCTCTCTCATCTTGGCGTTAATGTCCAGGTTGTGCTCTCGCGCATAGGGCCCAGGGTCCGCCTTGACCATGAGCCAGGATTTGACAGATCTAAGAATAATTACAGTGGAGCGACTGCCGTCTGACCACCATGACCCTGCTACTAGGGCAATCTGACCAGATTGGATCATGGTCCAGATTGGATCATGGTTACACATTCAGTCGCCTGAATGTGCAGGTTTCATCACGATGTTTTCCCTCACCGTAGGAGCATCGGTTAGTATTCAATTAATGTACATAACTCAGAAAAGCTGCATGGCCGCTACTCGCTTACGAGTCGGATACCCTAACCGCTCGGCCACTGACGCTCCGTTTGCCTTTCTCTCTATTATAAAAAAAAGAATGTACGATCAAACAATTTTTTGAATTGAAATGCCCTTAGAGTCGGATACCCTAACCGCTCACCGACGCTCCGTTTGCCTCTCTATTATAAAAAAACAGATAACAGAAAAGAGGTCCAAATGTCCACGAGACGCTGCGCGGGCGCAGCGGCGGTGACGCGCTCGCCCTTGGCATTATTAGCGGCCGAGTGACATCATCGCGCGCCGCGGTCAGTACCGGCCAGCCACAATCAGTATTACATATGTAGATGCGCCGAAATTGCTAGAAAATGGATCGCTCTGGACGACAATTTTTTTAATGTCGTATGGTAGACAATCCTTTAACGACCCAGGATAGAGTATCCTGGCGAAAGGCGAATGAAAAAAAGCTGGAGAAAGAAAAAGACAATAGACTAGACAAACAAGTAAGTGGGCCATCTGATGGAAAGTTGTCACCGCCGACTATAGCCATCAGCAACATTCATACCAGTATGAATACCATACCATATTCAATGCGATGCCCAGCGCTAAAACCTTGTATTGAGTGGGACACGATGCCAAATTGGTCGCGAACTGTGTCGTGAACTCACTCAGCCCACTAGAATACAACACAACAAATGCTAATCACACGGTACACTCACCTTCAGCTGGTCGATGACGTGATATTCTATAACAGCGGTCAGATTTTTTTCTATATTTATATTGGTATTCGATGGAGTGGACCTCGGACATAAACTAATGTTGCTTCACGGCTCTTGACCAGACGGTTTTTTTATTTACACCTACTCATCGGCGCTGGTGCTACGAACTCGTAGTGAGCTGGTATCCCCGAGATTGTTGTCTATTGAATTAATGAATGGGGTCATTTATTTTATGATATGACTATATTTTATGATCATACTAAGCTTCAATACCGTTTGAGCTTCTACAAAAATGGTTACGAGAATCTATAATTGTTTTCTTTTTATCTACAATAAAAATTATAACCACAACACTTAGCTGAGTTATAGAAATAATCTCAGGCATATTGTTTGTTATACCAGCTTTCATTTAGCAGTTCCAAGGCCTTCGTTCCCACGTACGAGTAACTAAATACAATTAACAGTGGCGTTTTGTCTAGTGTTCGTTAATCGACCGAATGTTCCGTGCTTTGCTTTTGTTTTACGCTGTGTTAGTTCCGCGAGGAGTTTAGTTGTAATGAGTGAGGAATGCGAGGCCTGCGCGGTACCATCTGCTCTGCGCTTAGTCACTCATTGTTGTGAACGCACGCTATTATGTGGTTTTGCATTGTTATGTTGCCTAATCATTATTATAGGCCATTCATGAATTCATTTAGGACACCGTCATGTATTTATGTGACGTTTTCTGCGCACGTCTCGGATTTCTTGACTTGCTAAAGATGTTTTTTTCGCTTATTGTCAAAACGCTGGTCACGGGTTGAGTGCGATACGAACCTGTCATCCGTATAGTTGTTAACATCGTACTCAATATTGGTTTATTTCGCCGTATAGCTGGGACGTGGATTTGCATCTACCCGTCGTGGTCCAAGTCAGAATACCTGTAGCAGAGCAGATCGCGCCCAGCGAATAGTTGGCGTATTATGTATTGGCGTTTTTGTGTTTTGTTGCAAACTGGGTAATCATAATATTTAAAATGTTTGAATTGAGCAGCTGGCGCAACTGTACAACATTAGCTTTTTGCCTTTGGTAGGTACCTACGTAATACACATAAGGTTGATAAAATGTTGTTGTCATAATAATAATACTTCAATACAATATACATATGTATATTATAACTATATGTGAAAATATGTAAATAACAAACTATTACTCATACATATGTTGATAAAAACGTAATAATTTAAACTATAATTTTCCCAAATAAAATACCGCGCGAGCGCGTCGTGGCGTTCAGAAACCGCTATCTGGCGCGCTGATGTCACCGCCCGCAAACAATACACGGCCAATGTCAAGAAGACCATTGTCGCGCTAAATGCAGGGACGTGATTAAATCTTGTTTTCTTTACGCAATGCTGGCTGCTCGCCGGCGCATTTGTTTGCGGTGTGATCATCATTTATGTTTATATAATTATAATTTTGCTCTGCAGTGGCGGGAGCTGATTACCTCCCGCGTGACGGTATATTACTGTTACTTTAGGTAAAATTTAAATTTCCCTAGATTCATTTCGATTTCGATGACGATGAAAAGGTAATCCATGTGAGATTTTATTTTGGAGTTTGAAGGTCTGAAAACCCCAGATACATGAATTCATCTGTTATTTTTCAATTAAAGATGTTTTCTTTTCTAATGAGGGTGCTACATTGTTGGATTAGCACCCACCGGTGAATTGCGACATCTTGCCAGAGCGATTGTGCTTGCACACTGGTGCGAGACGCGAGATGGAACGACTGCTAAAGCGGATTGCTTCTTATGCAGTCCCGATAAGATTCGAATTCGAAAGACACAAATATACGTATTTTTATTGAGGCATATGTGACAGTAGTCTCACGCTAATTGAGATGAGTTCATCAGTTTGGATCGGGCGACACGTTATGTCGTACGATCGTGTGCGACAAGGAAGCGTGTAGTTCGGTAATTGGATCACAAAAAACTAAACACGTTCAACGATTGAGTCATTTTCTTAATAGTAGAGCAAAAGCTGTTGTACGTCCGAGCGACGATCTTAGCATTTGATGACTGTATAAAATAGTAGTATAGTAATAGTGGTGTCCGGAGGACTTAATAGGATTGCACCAACCAAAATGCATTTCCGAGTGAATATAACCCGAAAGTGTTTAAGTAGTTTTGTGTTATATATGTACATATACATTTGCTCTGTATCTATTGCCATTTTTGTGTACAATAAACTATTAAACAAATAATAATAAATAAATAAAGTATGTAAAGACACGAGTGAATATGCATCTTCTGGATAAACTTTCTCCATCGCGGATCTAATCTTAGCAGTTCATCTAAGATGAATAGGTCTGAAGAAACCCATTATTTATAAAAAGAAATGTTATTGCACTCGCAAGTGTCGTGTGTACTAGGTAGCCGAATAATCTTGAGTGGTAGACCAGGAAATGAACGGCATCAATTTCTGTTGTTTACATTGCGGTTGCAGCCCTTCTATCTGGTACGTTGGCAGAGTATCGCAAAATTGACGACCTGAGTGGTTCAATGGTCAACATGCCGGTCTGCCACGCAAGAGGTCCCGGGTTCGATTCCCGGCCGGGCAGAAATTGAAATGATGAATTTTAATTTCTGTTACGGGTCTGGGTTTTCTATGTATAATAAGTATTTATTTAAAAAGTATTTAAGTAGTATGTCAGTTATCTAGCACCCATAGTACAAGCTTTGCTTAGTTTGGGGCTAGGTGGCGCTGTGTGAATTTGTCCACGAATATTTATTTATTTATTTTATTTTATTCTCCAAGACTTTAAAGGAGGCTCTAGTGTAGCAGCAGACTGTTCTATGTTGATGACGATAAAAAGGCCCGATAATATACCTACAATAATAAAAAAGTTAATAAATCGGCCGCGTGTTGTTGTTCACGACTTCGTATCGCGACGCAGAGTGCTCGAATCACCTTGAGGATCGTTGTCCTCATCTTTCCTCCTCGACCACATTAGTGAAGCCGGCTCCTCGCTGCCGAATGACGTGGTGTTATCGTTCTGAGCACATTTTGAGCGTAAACACTGACTGGACCTAGGCACGATTCATTGAAGTATGACCTACCAAGATCATTTGATAGCAGTTACATCAACCAAAATACCTCTTAAGAGCTTTAATTAATCTCATTATCATTAGCAATGGTAGCAATGATAATAAGTTTTAAATATAAGGCCTTAATGGGTTGGGTTTATGGCGTCGGTGTTGGGTCAACAGTGCTCTGGTATTGCAAAGGTTTATACGCTACTAACTGCCAATCATTAGGCGGAGAGTATTGTTGTTGGCACCACCTTAGTTGGATGCAATCATACCTACACTTTGCATAAAGCTGATGGGCACGAATTGAATTGTGCCATTGCTTGTCTATCCCTACGGCAAAAACATGACGTTATGTATGTGTCGCAGCCGGATGGTTAAATTAGACAGTTAACTAAACGGCTTGCTTTTGGAGCAATTATTTAGTTGAAAATTTGCCAGTTTCATAAGATTTTAAAGTGATGTTGAAAGAACGATATTGCCTCGAGTTTACGCAGCTCTTCCACACATTGTTCCAATGCTAACCTACCCACAATAACTTCAAAGTATAATAATAGTTTGCATTAGGTTTCTATTCGGTTAGTTTAGGTTAGCATTATGACAATGAATGGAAGAGCTCCGTAAACTCGAGGCAATATCGTTCATTTGACTTTACTTTCAAAGTTCATGGATTTGGCCAATTTTCAATTAAATAACTGCTTAAATAGCTAGCCGTTTAATTAACCGGCTAATTTAACCATTTGGCTGCGACAAATGTATTGCTTGCGTTGGCGCCTTCGGCTATGACATCACACGTGACGCCCTTGACCGCATCGTTGCAGCATCACCTCGCACCAGATAACTCAGCTAACCAACGAATCTATTACAGACAACCATTACAAAAAACGTGTTAAACGTAGTCTCCGCCACAGTGAACGCCATTGTGCTGGCAATCATCTAATTCCCTAATTTTGTTTGCCCTGCTTTCGGGCGCGCCAATTTCCTAATCACCACGCTGCTTGGCTGATGAACGCGCCCGTTCATACCAGCGCTAACTACGCCGATCGGTGGAACGACTTCGAAATACGAGAAGAACACTCAATTAACGTAACCGACGTGTGTAATAGCCTATATCGGTTACAAAATAAAGATAATTGCAATGCAACGCGCCGAACGCTCAGCGTGTTTAATACATTTTCCAGACGAGTACTCGTCACTAACAATTTCCCCGCCAGTCTATACGTTGTGTGTTTACAAGTTGACAAAGTGGCGGGCACGGTGAGTGGTTCCGATGCACTGATAGCTCGCAATGGCGCACGCGGCATCCGCGCGATGGCTATCGGGGAATGAAACGCATTGCGTCATTGTGCTCGCGTTACGACCCGACAACGTTTGATGCGAGCCGATTAATGCCGACTGGGACAGACAGGATACGGACTCGGATGAATGTGATGATCGGGAGATAAACGATATTGTATGCCCATTGGCGTCAATATGTTGCAATAAAAATGTTATCTCTATGTGCTTTATGGCAAAACTTGTTTGGGTTCCAAACGGCTTTAAGCGTACTGAAGGAGCGTGACCATTTCCTAAATGGTTTACGGATGTCGCGGTGGCGGTAGGGGAACCTTACCCACGTTTCTTTTGGAATGGGTCCGCTGCGGCGAAGTTTACTTTGTGTATTTGTAGGTCTATTTTAAGGTAAGGGTTCGTCTTTCTTTATAAACTTGGCATTCTTAGAGAGGAGATTAGGATCGGTCACTGTTGATCGGCTTAGAAGTGCGTCAGAGGAAATGCCCCGGGGCGTGTATATAATTAGGCTGATGGTTCCGGGCTGATCAAAAAAGAAAATTCAGTGTCTGGTTAGAATCTACACCGATCGATTTTCCTTACGCCAACAATGTTTAACAGAAGGTTGTTGTTCACGTACTGGCTGATCGCTGACTATTTTTGAGAGTTGCAGAGTTGGGAGTGAGTAATAGGCTCGATGACCATTTTCACAGTCGGCATTATGTATGTGACCTTCAGTCAAGGTAGAATCCCTCATTTTAAGCATTAGCGATTTTAGTTGAATTCACTATTTATCTACTTGCAATATCAATTTTGTTTGTGCGATAGAAACCAACCAATGTAGGCCAGGCATAACACATTAATTCATGGATGACCTTGCCTCAGCTTCTGTTCGCACCGGCACACGTGACGGCAACATGCTGTCGCAGACAATCCATAGTGTGTGCGTATCTACAGCGTATGGTAATATTGGTAATGCGCATAACTCCGTTATTACAAACACGCCGTGTACAGTCTGTAGCCTGTTCTTAAATAACCGTATATTGGTGGTTTTGTGTGCGCTGTTTAGATTGCTCCAAACAGCTGGATAGTAATAAACAATCATTTTGTGGGCAACTACTGTGGCTCAATGGTGCTTCGACTGATTTTATTTACTAATACCTAGTAACTCATCCTGACCACGACATTCGCTTAAATTTTGAGTTTTCCTTATAATGGTACACATCACTTTAAACGCACGGCTCCTTTCACGTTTTTGTTTTTAGACTAAATTTTAATGATGTTTATCACGTAGTTTATGTATGAAATTAGCATAATGTGTGAGAATAATGTAAATATAACAAATGTTTCCCGATTCAAATAAAGTTTTAATTGATTCATCATAATAGCGGTCAGTTCCGGCTAGTGCCGGGGTCCAATTTCCTACTTTTTCTTCTCCACGTCGCCCGGCCTTTGACAGTGCAGTCTACCTATATTGTGCATTGAAATCCACCAATATGCCTGGTCAGTGGTGATATAAGTTAGGGAACAGACTGTAGCATGTAGCCGTCCGGCCAGCCCGGTTGGGTTGTTTGCCGCGGTTCGTAAACACCGGTATCTGCGATCGGCAAACGCTAATGGTTATCCTCTTGTCGTGATGCAGCCGGTGGCTGCCTACTTCGCATAGTTATGCGTCTCTGGCACGTTTACAGGTGAACAATATCGGTTGCTCGCGGGTACCGGTGCACGCAAATTGCGATGTGTCCAAGTGGGTAGACGATGCTTGACTGTTTTGTGTTCAGTATAATTTGTCCGCGACTTGGTCCACGTAAAGTTTCGGACCCGTTCCCGCGGGAACCGCGCTGTTTTTCGGGATAAGACGTAGCGTATGTGTTATTCTGGGCTATACGCTACACAACAGTATTTAATTTCAGTCGTTTTTGTATGAATAAGAAACACACATGCATCCATTTTTACAAACATTTATAACATTAGTAGGATGTGAGAATGTATCCTATTTTTCACAAGAAATGCCCTAAAAAACGGCCACTGCTTTTTACCCGACTGCCAAGGAAGGGTTATATTTTTCTCTCGATTCTTTTTGACAATTTGGAGAGGCCAACTGACAGAGCTGGACACCTGATGATTCATCATCATTATATCAGTCGAAATACTGGTGCTAACTGCCCCTCTTACCCCCAGAGATCTCCACATAGATAGATATTTCGCATCCATTCGATTTTGCAGCACCTGATGATTCATTCAATACTTTTATTTATAGCTCTTACGAATATTTGTTAGTATAATGTTTATTATCATCTTATTGACGTCTTTATTCTCCTTGTTTACAGGTAAGACCGGTTGCGGCTGGCTAATGTCGATAACGAATCGGACGAGTGTCGAGGTCGCCGTCGGGCGCGGGAGGTCGTCTGCGACTTTACTCGCCAGCGAGTGAGTCAGCGTCAGTATCCCTATTGTGCACAGGATCTGCCTTGACCATGATCCAGGATTTGGCAGATCAGGTAATTACAGTAGAGCGACTGCCGTGACTGTGACCCTGTTCACAAAGGACCTGACTAGATTCGATCATGGTCGCACATTCCGTCGCCTGAATGTGCAGGTTTCCTCGCGATGTTTTCCATCGCTGTAATAGAATCGATTAGTGTTCAACGAATGTACGCAACTCTAAAAAAAGTCATTGGTACATCGCCGTACTGGGGAGCGAATGAGCGAGTGATCGTCTGAAACAACGGCCCGGGTCCCTCGCCGATGAAGCCGAGATGAAAGTTTGCAAACTCCATAATGACTCCGTGCACATCCGGCTCGTGATTGCGTGCGTTTTGTTTCTTCTATTTGCCCGCGCGGCCCCATTATCGCTGTAAATAAGAAATAAGCCGTTTGATTGTGAAGGCGGGCCGCTGTTAGGTCTCCCCGACTCTAATTGCGTTACGCGATCTCCGTGATTAGTTACGTGCGACTGTGATGAATGCGTTCGCGTTTTGAAAGTTAGATTCCACCCGATTCAGCGGCGGCCGGACCACCCGACGCCGCGCACCGGCGCAGCGATCGCCCGATTAGTGCCGGCTCGAATGAAAGGCTTGTGAAGTTGGGACTAATTAAAGACTCGAGAACACAAACGCGTGGGCGTTCTTTTCTTCGGTTTTGGTCCGTAAATAATCGAGCGTAGTGCCAGAAATAGTCCCCCTTGGTGCGGAGAGCCAAATGAAATAACGAGATAAGAGCGGCGATTTGGGCAGAGAGGAGGCGCGGGAGCGGGGGCGGCTGCGCGGGATTCCGCATCCTTGTTAAACGACGCAGAGGCTTGTATAGTGGTGATCAGTTGCGTGTGTGATCCAGACTCGGAATATTCAATAGAACGAAGCGGTAGCCAAGTAGCGCAGATGTTGAAGCTCAATAGAGGCCTGACGCTGATGCTTGTATAGTTGTGGTCAGTTGCGTGCGAGACCCAGATAGAACTCGGTAAACGGAATTTCCATTAGAACGAAGCCGTAGCCAAGTAGCGCAGGTTTGCAGGTGAAGTTCACACGAGGCTTCTATACTGTTAAGTCTTTAAGTATTCTACGAACCTTTGCGCATAAAAGGAACACAAATCTTGCATTGTGAAGGATGTGCGTGTGCATATCTTAGTATTCTAAAGAATGCCGCGTCGTTGAGTGGTGTGTTAGGGAAGGCCTAAATTCCTCTCAGTAACATCCTATTCATATTATAAATGCGAAAGTTTGTAAGAATGAATGTTTGTTACTCCTTCACGCAAAAATGACCAACGGATTTTGATAAAATTTGGCAGCAATATAACTCATAGCCCAGAATACCACATACGCTATAATTTATGCCGAAATTCGATGTGGGTCCCGCGGGATCGGGTCTGGAATGTTATAACTGAATTTTACGCGGTCGAATTGGCGGTGATAGCGAAATGAATATTCTAGGATGTTCTTGACTGGTCAATCTCAGCACGGCCAAAAAACCGTTGTCTACCGTTTTATAATAATAACCCAACTGCCAAGAAAGGCCTATGTTTTTTTTTTTTATACCGCTAATGTGGCAAACAAGCTTGCGCCCTGCCTGATGGTAAGCAGTTACCGCAGCTTATAGACGCTTGCAATACCAGGGGCATCACCCACGTGTTGCCGACCCCGTAAAAACCTTTTAACCCCTTTCTTGAAGAACTAACGCTCATGACTGTTTGTGAAAACCGAACCCGAATAAACGTATTTGATTTGATTAGGTGATCCTGGTGACAGTATGAGAGCTCGATGACGGTACTCGTAAGGGCGACCCTTCCATCCCTTGCGGGGCGCTGAAGCAAGAATTCAGCTTGTTGACCAAAGCACTTGTTAACAAAACCAAAGCAGTCTGCAACACGCTCTCCATGGTGCACTCGCCGCCTTTCTACTCGCGTTTTTTGCCGCCTGCTAATTCCAGCCATCACAGGGAGCCGTGATAGGTTGACGGCTCACAATAGAAAGCCACCATTGACATTTGATAATGATGTACTTGCGTGATACGCCCGCAATTATTCTGAGGTTTGTGTTTCGGAAATGAAATGGTATGAGAGTTTCTCACTGTCACGAACGTGTCGGGAGAAAGAGAAATGTCTGTATGATAAGTGTTGGTAATAATTATTGTGTATAGTCAAATTCGAAAATTAGCTATGTGATTACTAGAAAATTAGATTTGCCCCGTCGGACTTCCGTAGACGAGATCTGCAACCCGCCTGTCAAGCTCGGGGATTATGGCAAGACTGGCAAGACCCAGTTAGTCGATGAGGAAGAGGACGCGAGCCGAGTTATTGATACAGATGACATGAACCACGATATCTACGATTGATCGTTAGGGTAGAGAGGACAGCTATCTCCTGCGCATAACACGGGCACACCTTGTCTTTGGTATGTGCTAAAACAACACACAGATTGTTAGATTGGATGATCCTTATCAGAACCGTAATTTCTGTCATTTGAATGGGATGTAAGATTAAATCGGCGAGCATCGTGTCCGATTGGAAAGTGCAATTCGATGGTATCTCACATCATTTCACTTGCACCCCAATCGAGAATGGTAACGTCAATAACATGACAGGTTAATCTCGCCGTGTGCTTTTCGATCTTTTGTCTAGTACGTTTACTTGGCTTTCTATTTCTTATCGATTACCGTTTACCATACTATAAACTAAACATCCGTAACAAAAAGCACTTCGTCCAAACGTCTAAGTTTACCATGCCATACGTAACGTAAAATCTGTCCAGTCTGACTTGTCTTATTTGGTTATGGAAATTATGTTTTATTCTAAATAATTTGCAGCAGTATCAGTTTTATTTTTATTTTATTTACTTAAGGAAAGCCAACAGCAGTTGTTACAATAAAAATAATAATAGTATTACATAGCCAATTATAGGCTTCCACTGATAAAATTACAATATTTAAAACGGAGTGCAACAGTAAATGAGACACAACAACTTAAGCCTAATAATTATCTTTGCTCGACTCAATCAATAAAATCACTTACGTTACAGTGTGTCAAAGTAATTCTTAAGTACACGATTTCTCGCCGATTCACAACTTATATTAAACAGGTCAAGGTCAACAACTTTGGACAAGACCTTAAAATTTTGAGTTGCTCGTAACAGAAAGGTATTTCTCCTATAGTTGGTGGTAGCTTCGGGAACATAAAGAGGGTAATGGTGTCTGAAGGATCTTACAGGCGCTTTAATAAAAATACGAGAGAGAAGTTCCGGGCTATCAACAGTACCAGATGCAATTCTGATAAGCAATCTCAGGTCTGCTATTTCTCTACGTTTAAGAAGTGGAGGAAGGTGGTGTTTCTTGCATAGGCGTAAATAATTGTTGGATTCATAATACTGACCCGCTCGATAGCATAAATAACGCATAAACTTCTTTTGTATAGCCTCGATACGTGAAATTTGTTGAAATTCACATTCGATGTGTTTCTTATTTACCTCAAGACATCTATACACAGTGTACGTAGCGTGATTGATACGGCAAGTCGTGATTTTGGGTATTGTTTGTTCACCAAATAAGACAAGTCAGTGTGGACAGATCATAGTGTAGACGTTTAAGCGTGGCTGATGTTTTAACGACCCAAACGGTACTGCTTTGTTAAGAGGCGCAGTGTAGGTACCCACATATAATTTTGTTAGGTAAATGGCGTTTCCCGCGGTTTTCCATCCGGCGAAAGTGACTCTCCTGCGGCCTTTGAAGCGCTGTTGTGTTATTTTAGGGCTGCGCAGACGAGATACTGTTGTCCGTGCAGGATTTTCGGGCCAATAAGCGTAGAAGAATACGTAGAAGTAGACGTTGCGCACCCACACAGTATGCGGCCATTACCCTTCCCCATCACAAACAACTGAAACAGACGATTTGTCTTCATCAATGATACAACCATTTGGTTGGTTGGATAGCTAGAGAGCTCAACACGAAGTGTTTTGATGCGACCTGTGTCGATTTTAATTTTGGGGACTCTCGCGCAGGTACTTCCGGACTTTTTGTCTGTCGACTTCCTCGGTCATTCGTTGCACTGTTTTACACTTTATTTTTAGTCCCTTAGTCGAAGCTGAATAAGGTCTTCCTGTGGGGACACTGATGACTGATTAAACGATCTCGGTAGCCGATTGGCACCCCGTGATGTGACGTGACGTGAGTGACGGACTTTCCGTTATTATCCCTCGTTTATGCTGTACGTGATAGGGTCAGATATGAAGATATCCGCGGCAGAACTAAGGTGACCGTTATAAGTTGTAGAGTCGCAAAACTGAAACGGCAATTAGCTGACCACGTAACTCGCAGAACTGATGGCCGATAAGGCAGAAAGGGAATTGCGACCTCGTACCGGCAATCCCAGCGTGAGACGGCTCTCCACAAAACGGACGGACTACGTAAAGGATACATGGCCGATAGATGCAAGAGGCACAGAGAGGATTGACAGAGAGGATTGGTGTGGAAGGCGTGGGGCCTGTTTTCAACAGTGGACTGGACGTCCCATTGTGATGATCATTAAGCATTATTTTTAATGTAATACTTAGATGTATTTTCACCGACGGAATAGGATCCCGAGTACTGTCCCTCGTCTGCGTAAGCATTTAATGAAGGCCGCCGCGGCCTGTGACGGGGAATGGGTGCAATTTCATCTCGCAGAAACGCCGCCCAGCGCCAGCTCACATAACCGTGACCCGCGTCTGACCGTATAAGGTTTCATGTTATTCGGGTGTAGGTACACGAATAAAATTCCGGCGCGGAAGGTTTGTTGTGTTTTATTCAAAATACCAACGGTTTAATGTTTTATTTAATGAATTACATAGATTTGTAGCAGCAGAGCCCATAAAAATGCAAGCCTATTATTAATTAAAAAAGTTTTTGTAGTTTAGGTAACCTAGATCATCCGAATCCCGAATACTCGGGTTTTTAATACTAATTACGATGATGTTCTCTCAACGAAACAATGCCATATAAGTCAGCGCG
Source organism: Blastobasis lacticolella (assembly GCA_905147135.1). Taxonomy (NCBI): domain Eukaryota; kingdom Metazoa; phylum Arthropoda; class Insecta; order Lepidoptera; family Blastobasidae; genus Blastobasis; species Blastobasis lacticolella. The sequence continues at coordinate 15,267,681 of LR990061.1, forward strand.
CCAACAGTACAATGCCGATTGTGCTGTGTGCGGGTGACGACGACAGTCGCGGAATCCGTCGCGTCGGAAGCCGTTAAAACATGTGGCAAAGGGCGCGATTGTTCTCGCGGCCGCGACACATTTCGTGTTTCGGTGGCGTGACTTCGCGGTGACGTCATGACGTCCATGTGCGAGGGGCCAGCCGGTGCAATGGACCGCTCGCCTAAATACTAAGCTTAGCTGTTGATTGTACTCAGTGGAACTAGTGTATAAAAAGTGTTTTAACCTGTAAATAAGTGATTGTGTGTATACAGTCAGAACACTAATGAAAATAGAGAAGCCAAGCCAAGTTCAATAGTGTGATATAGAGAATACTTTTTGGTACTGCGTTAGCTATAAGGGGTAGTTTTGCTTTCCAAGAGATGAGCTGTCGGCTCGATCGAATGTGACTAGAATTGTATTTAGGAAAGGATTGGAAAGTTAGCTTCTCTGTGATTTTTAGGCAAGCGTGTGACTGCATTATCTTATCTGGATCCTGGTAGTGGAAAGTGACGTTAAGACCGAAGATGGAGCTTTTATTTCTAGAATCAGCGTACTCACTTAAGTCGGCCGCCAATAACTCATAAAAATTTACATAAAAAGCATTCGAATTACTGGCATTTATCGAATTTCCTTCGTACTCGTATCTAAAGAGCCCATGCGTTTGTGAAATTGCTTCAAACAAATTCGCTCAATTGAGGGGAAAATGGAGCGTCAGGACTACGCTGTCGATACCTACAGTAGATACTTATAGTCCTTCAATAAACCGCAAAGAGTTACCTCATCGTTATCAGGCACGCGCCGGCGCCACCGCTCGCTATTCATTTGGTCCAGTGAATGGGCGGAACGGCCACCTCGGGCGACAATAACAAGGAAATAGCAGTTTAATTGCGTTTACATACAATCGCTGCGTGACGCGACGCCACGCGGCCACCGGGGGCACTTGTTTTTTTTAAACCACTAAGGTGGCCAACAAGCTTATGACCAGCCTGATGGTAAACAGTCACCGCAGCCTATGGACGTTTGCGATACCAGGGACATCACTCACGCATTGCCGACCCCGTAAAATTGTTTTCACCCCTGTAAGCACCAAAATGGCATCCTTCTAAATTATAAAGTCGCAGATACTTTTGACGTTGGGAAACGTACAGGTGGATCGCAGGTGAAATATAACCTGTTATCAATGAAAGAAGGGTCGAATGAGTGCCAGCCTTTACGAGTCGATTGCGTACTAGCTGATTGATGTGACGAGCGATCTGTCGCCCTACACGGTTGATTAATAGCGACTTCCTGCGGCGCGACGACGGCTCGCCGCCAGACAGACACGCAGAATAGTTATGTTATGAATGGGCATCTTCGGCGGCGTCGTCACTTACGACCACAGTACTCCACTTGCTACGGTGCTGACATTTCTCTCTCTCATATGTTTCCTATCAAATCAAATAAGTTTATTCAGTTTAGGCTTTTTACAAACACTCATGAATGTCTGAATCTTAAACATTAAAATAATTTTACATAAACAAACATAAAATGCTCCGGTACCACCACCACAGGCCATAAAAAAAAGAGAAACTCCGCGACGCTAGAGCCGATGATCGTCTGTTTCCTGGAGGAGTTAGGATGGCAAGAACAATAAGGTATCTATGAGTACATCATATCCACGCAGAATAGGCGCGATCTATCTATCATTTATCTATGCTATGTTATAGTCGCGAGGAAAAGCTTGTAAAGAATAAACTCAATACTAAGACTCAAATGACTCAACTTCACCGAATCCGGTACCGTTTCATTGTACCATCTTTATAATTTATCATAGCCATTATTAACATGATAAATTGTAAAACTGTCGGCGCCATTCACAAGTTGCGTCCGAAAAAAATGCGACACGCTCGTTACAAGTTAATTAATTTTATTTATGATGAGCTCTTGTCCCGAGACGCGAGGTGAGATGATGGGGCAGCTTTTGGAGTCCCAAGTGATTTTAACCGGTGAAAACTGTTCAGTGAAAGTTCCAGCTATTACGAGACTAATTCCTGAACACAAAGACAAAAGAGCTAAGTGCATGTTAATTTGCTAACGTCCAAAGTGACTGCCGGCTCACGATTCTGTATCAACGCTTTCATGTTCGCTCACTGAACGGCCCTCATCAACTGTTTCTTTGTCGACATTTCACAGACACCCTCGAAATCGAAATATCGTCTATACAGTCTCTGTGGTTTCGTTGCCCAAAGCCCGCCACTTGACTGATCCTCGACACGTACTGTTACCCAGCCTTTTTGCGCAAATCGTCAGCCACGCGTCACCCCGTCTAGATACGGGATATCCTAAGCAATCGAGGTCTCGAAACCACACTTACGCTTGAATGGAAACTAGAAGCATAGTAAAAAGAGCTCGCTCTAGGAGAAGTTGCACTGTCAGGAAAGTAATTGATGACTCGTGGGTATGAAGCTTTGTGTCTGCCGGCGGAATGTGATATCTATGACCTCCTTGCCAAACCCTATCAACTAGCGAAGTCGTCTCACAGCCTGTCCTCAACAGTTGTACTACAAGAGTTGAGTTGAATGGAAACTAGAATGCTTGATAGCTCAGGAATGCGCTTCGGCGGAGAAATTGCACCGTTAATTGCGTCTAGGCGAATACTCCTCATTTATCTCCCTGCTAATTGATGAGCCGCGACGTGAGGATGGAGCTTTTTGCCCTCCACGCTTTCTACCGCCCGAGCCCGTATCGGCCGCGGAATCTCCCTTTCGATTACCAAGAAAGGCATGTCTCGGGTTTAGTTTAATCTCGGAATAGACCGGACTGATTTAGAAGCCATTGTTTGCTGATATTATTGTAAATAAAGGCTGCGCGATTGCGTTGGTGTTGTATTGTGATTTGTAAAGTTACAATGAAGATTAAATGGTCTTACATCAAATTAAACCAATTTTGTTAGTTGCTCTGTAAGGTGCTAACAATATATACCTAAACGTGTAGGTACTATCTTTCCCGTTCCAATATCGATTAATCTACAATACCCAATTTTATTTAGTCTGGTCTATGTGGCGTTTGTTTGACTCTAGGAGGTGGCAGGCCACCATTTTTGAACTAACGCCTGTTCAAAAGAAATTCTCGTCGGAGAGTTGTGCTATAGCTCAGGCTCGGCGCTACTCTAGTCATAGTTTGCGGTTTGCAGTGTAAATTGCAGCCATTACGCGGCGGGCCGGCGCCGGCGAGCACGCCTCGCTTTAATTGTATCCCCATCGAACACTTGCACCGGCTAATGGTACCGTTTTCATTCATCAAATCGTAATTTCTCTTTATGATAGCATGCTTGGTGGCACTCTCTCCTCAATAAGGCAATTCGTATTATTGTTGTCTTGTTATTGTTGTGAATAATTTGCTTATTTGCTTGCTCAAGTGGTCGGTAATGGGCCACGTATAGGTAGCAGCTCCGATTTCCTGTCTCTGGACTTTCGACCACGTAACGGCAAGTGTAACATATGACACTAGGTGGACGTGCTAGAATAATACGTGATTAGAAATCGATAAGTGCCGAATGTGGAATGCTTGAGCAGACTTTTGAGCCGTAGTGAACTTTCCGGGGCAAATAACGATGATGAGAGCGACCCGTTACGTAAAATCCAAGGCAGTTACAATTGGTAAGGCCCAGCCCATTGTGCCTGCGGACGGCATGTGAACTGCATCAATGGCTGACCGTAGACTAGACTGCGCGTAGTTGTATTTTGCAGCAGATGCGCAGATCAAAAGCCGTCCGTCTCTTTAGACCCCAATGGAGTCGTGCCACGCGTGCCGCGGCGATCAGATGCTCCTCTCCATAGAGAGTAGCGTCACGGCGCCAGATGACGCACGATAACCAGCCGATACCGTGCGAGATAGCTGCACAGGCGAAACGCCATGTTTTATTTATCACACCAGCAACGCCCGCAACTGCAGCGTGACGCGTCACGGAAAAGTGACTGGTGTTTTTAGCCCGAATGATGGACGGCAGCGGAGACTTTCTCACGCTTTTTTCTGAGCGCGCTCGGTGTCAGTCACCCCGACGTTGACGAATGTCGCGTCTTTGATTGCAATTGCTGTGCGCGTGCGTCGATTGCTCGTTGGTATGTTATAATTAAAATGTACCGCGTTAGTATGCTCCTTTCAAATTGAACGCTATATCGGGACAATAAAACGAATTATCACCTCGCCACCCTTGCATTCGCGAAGCTACACGATCTGTGCCCAATCCCCTTCTATAGCCCGTATAGGCCGATGTTGAACAGATACAGAATAATGTGCGCAATAGCTAGGGGAGCGCATTGCGTGTCCCCGGGGACCGCTCGCGTTGCGATTCGCAACATTTGCAATCCCTGTTCGCGGCGTCGATGCCCTTGCGCACAGTATCAGATCCTATTAAACGCCCCGATTGCCCAATTCGTGCGTTTCGATATTTGTAAACTGAGTTTATGATCGCGGCCGGTCTAATGCACGGTATTTCCCTTCTCCTAAATACCAGCTCGGTTTGATAATGTTAGTAGAGTCGTTTCGTAATTTTATTAGATCCGATGGTACGGTGTTTAGAGCGATTTGAGTGTTATTATGCTGATTTACTTTATAAAATGAACGGTGTGGGTTCAACATCGTGATGAAACCTGCACATTCAGGCGACTGAATGTGTAACCATGATCCAAAACTGGTCATGCTACCATGAGCAGTCGCTTGACTGTAATTACTTGATCTGCCAAATCCTAAATCATGGATCGGACAACGGGCCCTCTTGTGCGAGCGCACAACCGGAACATTAGCGCCAAGATGATTATTACATTACTTTATAAAACGAAACGTTACGATACCACAACACGTAGTACCACAATATTTTTTTTGTTGGTTATGTAATACGCGGCATTGCGATTGTGCCGCTCCTTTTTGCGATCCGCCCGCGATATGCCAATTTTTGGGCAGCCTTTAGCAAGTTACAACACAGCGCATACATTTTTGCCAAGATGTGGGGCAATACGATATGTTTCGTGTTCTCAGTGAGTCGTGACATAATTTTCAAGAACAAGTTTTAGTGTACCTAAAAGCCAACTTGTGGCAGGCGTTCTTAATTGGCCAGGAAACGTTTTACCTGTTTTACTTTCAGTTTCACTGATACGACGGTGAGCTAGTGTGGCCGTGTTTGCCGTGTGGCAGTCGGTGTTGGCGTGTTTCACCTATTAGTCTATTTATCCGTTGATTCAGTATGTTGTAATCGTTGTGATTGGACTCTGTAATGCCTGAGGCGTCCATTTTGATGGGTACGTCTTATCTGCCTTAATAAAGATTTGATTCTGATTATCTACTCGTACTTCTGCTGCTACGTAACATATCGTTGCTACTCGTATGTGCAGCTTTGAATGATAAGATAGGCAATGCACGATCAATGCATTCGCTAACGCATTTTTGTTGCACTTGATGAAATTAATGCAAATAATGTATGAATAGGGGTTTTTATGATGTCTTTTCTGCTTTCCATCAGGTAGTTTGCCACTGGACTTGTGAAAAATCGTAATGACGCTTTCTCGATATTGGAGTACGGCCATTGAAACTGAAACTCACTCAAACTCAAAAATGTCTTTATTGATTAGGACATTAAATATTAATCGTCAAATAGGAGGGTGGTAGGAAGGAAACACACAGTGAGACGTTGGCCACTATTGGTGGTTGGCGATATTATCCCACTGTTATGTCTACTGTGTAACAGATTACTAAGTAGTTACAGTGTAGCCTCGGCCCTCGCCAGCCGGCGATCTCCACCTGTTGCAGGGTGACTCACCCGCGACGTAGACAAGTTTTTGTTGCGTCGTTTTTGCCCGCTACGGTATTGTACAGAACAAACATGAGTTAATTTTAATTCTCTCAATAACTCTTATGATTCTACAATTTTTTTGGTGTGAATCGTTTGTAGCAACGAAATGTAAGTAATGTCGATCGAAAATCAGACCACGTATTTGTTATTCAGTTGATGTTGTTACTCTATGACCCGTCAGAAATGAGGTAGGAATATGTGATTTAACGTATCAAGCCATACTTAACATGCAATACTTATCGATTCGATATATGCAAACCTGCATAACGGCAACGCTCTTTCCCGTAGAGGTAGGCATAGGCACAGACCACGTAGTTCCGATCGGTGCGATCTCTACAAACTTCCTTCGCTTCTTCCTCGTTCACCATATCGATGCAGTTTCGTCATTTATCTTCCCCATCAAAATATGTGATGGCATTCGCTCTACTGTAATTATCTGATCTGCCAAATCCTGGAACATGGTCAAGGCGGACCCCGGGCCCTCGTGCGCGAGAGCACAACCGGGACATTAACGCAAAGAGGAGAACCCTTAAATCAAGAAGTGACAGCTGGCAGCTTGGAGACCTATAACTAAACAGTAAGGTGATTAAAGGCTGGTGCTGATGATGAGCAGATCCCCGGATCCCCTGCTGCCAGCAGAACCGGCGATGTCGCTGGTGTTCGATTATCGCTCGCTGCGTTCGCTACATTTGTAATGAATCCTTGATCGTGTGACTCAGCCGGTTACAATGCAGCGATGTTTTTATGATTAATGGAGTGTTTTTGCTTCACGCGTACACCACTAGCTGATGTGTTTTGTCTAAGAGCGATTGTAACAGTTGTTGTTTTATGTGGCGATCGGTATTGTTGTGATTCATTCACAAACAGCCACGAATACAATAGGTACAAAATTCGAGATAGGTTTTATACATTTAACCTTCGATATGGCAAGCGGTCGTAACCACCGGCCCGTCGGTAAATAAGCAGTTACCATTACGACAATATATTGTCGTCTGTCGCCCTATCTATTCCGACCCTGATAAATCTTTTCGCACTTTTCTTGAAGCTGTGTGATATAGTCTCTTTCTGTCGAGCTAGAGAAACGATTTCTAGATAACTATCTAGTACTTAGAGTGCTCTGTGCTATCTACGGAAAGGCAATCGTCACTTAGTATAGATTCTAATGTTTTAGTATGAGTTCTCTTTCGATGGTGAGTACAGCTATGCAATACTCTGCTCTTCTGAATTTCGACAACGATATAGTTGCTTTTAATTCATTCCCAAAATGTGAACTTTCAAATCGTCTACGTACCAAAAGGACTGTTATACTACGCAGTGACAAACCTGTTGTAGGTATGCGGTAACTGTCACCCATCTACGATTCATTCATTTAGCTTGCAGGCCACAAAAATGCAGAACCGCAGGTGCGTAAATGTATGCATGCATCATGCGTGTAAATTGTACTGGCTACTTTATTAGACGTTACAAAATCTCTCTTCTTGCCTGTCTTCCCTTACCTACAAGTTCTACAGCTGTAGGCTAAGCTAAGGCTCGGATCATACCAGCATCTGTGCAATGCCGATTTGGCACGCTGCTAGTGGTCTCTCAGGAATCTCCGCTCACCTGTCTTCACAATATTCAGTGCTGCCAGGTCTGTTTGAGTTTTAGGCGCTAGATCAGTTAAATAAAGCGCTAAATAAGGCCGATTTAAAAATGCGATTGATTTTTTACAATTAGGAGTTAAAAATTACGTTCCACAACTTTTAATTAGTTGGCTTCTACTAGAGCGGCACAAACAAAAGCTCGTTGCGCTCGCTCATTCAGTGGTTTATGTTACGTACCTATATCGTATTCACTCCCGGTCTTTGGAGCCAAAATGTTACAATTTCAGTATAAAGGTTTTTACGTTGTCGGCAACGCGTGGGTGATGCCCCTAGTATTGCAAACGTCTATAAGCATGCGGTGACTGCTTACCATCAGGCAGGCCGTAAGCTTGTGTGCCACCTTAGTGTTATAAAAAACATTTCAGTATATTGTAGGGTTTTAGCAAATATTTCGATGAAGCTGATGGTAAGCAGTCCCTGCAGCCTATGGACGTTTGCAATACCAGGGGCATCACCCACCCCCCGAGCCCGTAAAATTCCGCTAGATCTAGCGCCGAGAGCGCTAAAATGGCAGCACTGACAATAGTTCCATACTGGTCCTGCGGCCGTAGGGTAAGGCGCGCCCGGCACGAGACGCGGAACTTGCGGCGCGTGCGCGGCTGGCGCGCGGCCAGACGCTATGTTTAGCGCATTCCGCGCCGTATGGCAATAGCGCCGCCCCGGTAGGGACGCCGCGTGCGCTGGGAATTCGCGGTATTCGCGGAATTGAGAGTTGTTTCGTGTCCAGTAAGTTCGCTTTCATGAACAGGGAGGAAATCAGTGGAGGGTTTAGTTACTTTCGTAGGAGAGAGTAAACTACCTGTTCGCCAATTTGAAAATTGCGAATAGATAGGTACTAATTTTATTTGACCAGAAACTCTACTGTCAATTTCAAATATGCGAATTGGTACTTAATTTTTTTGGCCAGAAAAACTACAATAATATTTAAATGTAACAATTTTTTTATAGATTTTTACAATACGACTTTTGAATGGTAGAAGTGTTAACAGTCCAAACTTTGAGATCAGCTTTCGATATGAGGCTAAATATTACGCTTACATATTGCGTATAAAATTTAATTTCGTTGATTATTTATTTATCTCATGGCTCTTGAGTTCCTACAGCCACATACATTTTTAAAAATATGTATTAATTTTTTATCCTTAAAATAGCGCACACATCTGGCAACCCTAGCCACCATTACTTCGGAAGCGATTCCGCGCCGTTTATGGCGCTTTCAATCGCTCCACGGCGATCTAATCCTCACCCAGTATTGCCCACTCCTCATGAGAGCCTCCTTAATGCGCCCATCTTCTGAGTGAGCTGCTAATTACGTATTCCGAAGACGTAGCTCGTATCAATTATTGTTATAGGTTCAGTAACGACAGGATAGTTGCATCGTTATTTCGGTGTAAGTGGAACGTGTTGCAATGAGGCGTAGTGCAAGTCCGTGTAATGAAAATATGTGTTATGATTGAGTATGAGAAGATATATGAAAGTGATGTAAGGCCAACGATGTGTGTTAAGATCGTAGTTTGTGGCACTCGGTGGTCTGCTTATCCTTGTGTGTCCTTTCTACTTTGTTATCCCTGTCCTGTAGGCCTAGCACAAGTTGCTCTCGCGCGCGATAAGCGAGAAAAAGCGCGACATAGATAAGAGACAAACGCTCTGTCGCGGCGCGAACTTTGTCGCGGACACACTTGTGCTAGGGCCACTGGTTTTGATGTTATAAATAATTCACGAGACTCCATAATTCATTTGTTTTAATATATTTAACTTTGTCTCACCGACACTTCTACCACCACCTTAGGTACACTACACCACCACCACTTCACTATCTCTGGTAAACCTCAACAAGATCCTGAGGATGCTCCGTGCAGGAGCTCAACACATGTTGAGGTTTATCAGTGATAGCTACGTTAGTATCAATATTCTGTGGTGTTTGATAATGAAGTGTTGGTGGTGTAGTGGTGACACGGGTGACGGTAATACTAGTGTGGTGATCCATTGACAGGCGAGACAAAGCTAAATATTCATTCATAAACAACTTAATGAGTTATTTGATGTTTGGAAGAGTATATTATTGCTCTACTCGATAAAGAAATTTTGAACCCATTAGGATACAGGCGTGCGCGTGTAACATAATATCGTCACCGTCACAAAATGCCAATCGGATCCCGAGGCTGGTAAACCTGTCTCAGGGTCCACAGCGGAAGGCATTGGACAATTTCGCTTCGTTAACGGTATAAGGTGGCAAATCTAAGTAGTGGCGTTCTCGTTGCGTTGCTGAAGTTAGACTAGACTTAAAATCCAATTCTCGGACTCTGCGAGCGTTGTTTAATTTTTTATCGGTCTCGCCAGCACGCTGCCACTAAACCTGGGCCGCTTCCGTGTATGTATTGTGAATCATTCGTAAGGTATGTAACAAACGATCATTCAGGCCTCGACCTTAGGACCCGGCGTCGGTATAGTGCAGTATTAATTGAGCTAATGTGGCTGCAGCCTCGCAGCACAGGTGCAGCCTAATTGCATTAGCGGAGGATGTGCGCGCGCGCCGGCCGCGCACCGCACTGCACTTCCCGCGCGCACTGTACGGCAGCAGACTCGGCAGATGTTCCTACAATATAATAAATAACACATGCTAACAACATTTGCTAATAAGATATGACAGCTTTTTTAAGCAAATGGTAGATGGCAAAGTTGAGGGAAAGAGGAAGGCCGAGGTTTAGATATTCAAAGAAGTGAAGAGGCCGTGTGGTGTCCGGCAGAGTAGAATAGCACCAACCCCTACACTCGTGGGTGGCCTACAATGTTTGGCGACTAATGTTTTCGAGGCAAAATATTTAGTCTCCATGGCTCTAGGGTGGAAAATGGGCAGCAGCTTTTTCCATTGTTATATTTATGACACTGCGATCTCCAACCCTCTTGTCAATCGTGAAGATAATGGCAATAACCACTCCAGCCAGACCAGCTAACCTCAAATTTAAATGGTTTATTGCTTATGTACGTTCACATTGTTTAGCTAGGACCCCCAAACGCCAGAAAATACTAAGAGTGGTGCATGTTACGGCAAAAAAATAATGAATGAACTTCAAGTACAGTGGTTTGTTGTGTTGTGACCTGCTTGCCAAATGTGGAGATTATGTCAATTATATGGAGGAGGGTCAAGACTTCCTAAAGAGGTCATACATCTGAGGTTTTTGACTATGCGATCCGACACTACTACTTACAAAGAGCTAGATATTCTGGGGACCTGGGGAGCTAGATATTTTGGGGAAGTGTGACGCGTTTCAGTGACCTCCTAATTGTAAAACCCATCTAACTTTGCAATGGCCTGCTACTTGTAATACACTACGTGTGGTACGCAATAATGCCAGTTTACGGGTTGCTTCCGAAGACTGGTTACACGTAAAGCGTCGTCTCTTATTGTTAATTAAATCTGCACTATCTACAGTCAGTGTCAGCAGTAAACTGGCTGCTTTTACGAGCTGCCGGCGCCGCCGCGGCGGCCGCGTCGGTGCCAGTGACGAAAACTGCCCGTGTAGTATGGGAATCTTCCGTCGTATTGTCCGAGCAGTTATTTCATATTCATACGTTGTAGCACGGGCTTTTTTGGGGCTTAGAAATTCGTGTGCGTTACCATTTTTTAATGGAATATCGATGTGCGTCCGTTTCCTTCTTTGCGTGTTCTTCTTAACCATCAGTTTTTGTTTTGTCCCTTCCCATGGGAAATTCCCCGATCAAAGTTATCTGCGTTATCGGGAATAGCTTAAGTTAAGCCGCCATATTCGACTGATAACAACCAGCATCACCAATATGTAAATAAATAAAATAAATATATCCATTATTATCGACTGGACCTCACAACACAACATTTAAACAAAAAATTTCGTCTGTACTTAATTTAACACAAAATAAAAACAAAACGAACAAAAGAATGAAATTTAAATTTGACACGACTTGGCATTGCCGTTCTGTGGCCCTTCCGGTCAATAAAAGGACCTAAGCGTAAGCCATGGCCAAAACCGTGGCGCTGGTCTTTCACAACGGCGCTTGTATCGTTCAAAGGTGATTCTGGCATCCTGTACTCATATCAGAGGGATGATGATATAAGTAATTAGGTCGTTTGCATTTCCATACTATAGGTACGTTTTCGTGGTTTGATTTCTTAGTAGATTTCGTCAAAAGTGGCCCGATAGAAAAACAATAAGGGAAACAGCAAATGTCACAGACAGTTAAAATCAAGATTTCAGAATTTGATAATGTACTGATACCACAATAAGGAATGGGCTGCGATGATCACTTACTATGAGACGATCTACTCTTTTGCCACTCTATATGCAAAGTCTCTACTAAATCTACTAATAGAAAGAAAAATAACTCGACCTCAAGTAAAATAAATAGTCGTCAAATCATACTGACGAGGAGTCCCGCAGGATGCACATCCCGCTTTGACCCGCTGTACCTTGTTCTAGCAACGCGAGATATAATGGATGTACACCAGCTGTACCCTAACAACGTGGTGTTAGATAATAAAACGAGTGTCGGCTCTAACGAGGAACAACGAGCGACCCGCGACCCGCCGTGGGCGCGGCGGCGGCGTGGGCCCGCGCCCTGACCCACATGCGCTCGCTCGCATATACGACTTTGTTTTGTACTGTTCCGAGCTGGAGGCAACTAATGGATGATGTTACTCGGCTATGGGATAGCCTTTGTTATGTGTTCGACTTAGGAATGGTGTTTATTGCCTGTGTAGGCTAGGCACGTGTTGCCCGAATGTTCGACGAACGGTGTAAGTAATATTGAGTAGACATTCATGGACGGAGGGAATACTTAGCTATATATACTGTTTCTTTCTAGACTTGGCTACTATAGTACTATCTATTCTGTGCTTCGGCAGCATCGTCATTTAACACCAGGTAATGACGATGTCTTCGAAGCGTCTCGATCGCCTACAGCTCGTTACCGTCCATTGCCTAATGTGAGACTCTTCCCTTTCCTACGTATTTGCATAAACTCTAGGTGTCACAGTTATTGGCATAAACTCTAGGTTTCTCAGTTGAGCGGAAGATGGCAGGTTTGATCATTTCCATCTTTTCATCATTTCCATTTGATCAATTATTTATTTGCATCATAAACACCAGCGACCCATTTGACCCATGTCTGCGGTTTCACGTGCGTGAATGTTTTACCGAGCGCCACTTTTTCCGCATAAAAATTTAACGAACTTGGCGAGTAAAAGGGAACACATAATTCTCAAACGTTTTTATACGGCTAAGGTGGGAAACAGGCGGCAACTTTTCGTGCCTTAGCAATAGCGATGGACGATAAGAAATGGCGGATGCAGGCGCCCCGAGGCGGGCGGAGGGCGTCGCGCGGGCACCTCCAATTGACCCCTGCGGTTAATTCGAATTTATAACAATCACTTTTCATTAGCAACGCGTTATTGGGCGAACGGCTCTCGGGAATTCCTATTGACCTCCATAGCGGAGCACTTGTGTTGGGCAATCGCGCGAGATAACAGTAGCACGTGTGAAGATTGAATCTCATTTCGTAAGCCGTACTGCGGATCGATAATTCCTATGGGATGAATGGATTCTCTTTTTCGTGTGCTTGCAGTTGTGACCTACTAAGGATATTCTAATACTGAAGAAAATACTTGTTGTGACCTAATTTATGGCAATGTCTAGGCAGTAAACAGATAGCTTTGATCAAATGGAGAGGTTTTCGCGGAATCACGGAGGTAGTAGATAGTCTACTTCTATGACATTTGTCGCCTTTTACCTGTGTATTGTATGGGGTTACTCTGCCGGTCATCATAGGTCTTCCCTTAAGAGAGTAAAATATGGAATTCTTCAAGAACGGGGTGAAATGGTGTTTCAGGGCCGGCATTATGGGAGTGGTGATACTTCTGGTATTGCAAAACCCCATAGGCTCCTGCAACTGCTTATCATCAGGCGCCCCAAGCCCGCGGTACCTACAACATTTTTTTAATTTTTTTATTATCAATAGGCTTGCATTTGACCTCAACTCACCTGATGGAAAGCGACGATGAGGTCGAAGATGTAGCATGCGTGCCTAGAAGATACCTATACAACATAGAACATCGTTTCTAATAGTGATTTGGTTGTCAACAGGCAAGGTGGTGTGCGGCGCGTGCGGCGGCAAGTGCAGCGGCGAGGTGCTGCGGGTGTCCGACCGGTACTTCCACACGGCGTGCTTCACGTGCCGCGCGTGCAGCGCCTCGCTGGCCCGCGGCGGGTTCTTCGCCAAGGACGGACACTATTACTGCCCGCAGGTGAGGTGCTGGTTTCATTGGACGTACTGAGGACGTAATGGATATGTGTCGTGCAGATCGGAATGTAGAGGACAAATATCTGGCCATATTGGATGTAACATGGCCAGACATTTGTTCTCTACCAGGCACGGGAAAAAGATACCGTTGCAAGAAGCGATGGCTTGACATCGTTAAGGATGATAGGTACACAGCCAACAAACTCACCACCGCCACATCATGTGTGGATTCCTAAATCTTGATGAGTAGGTACTGCACCCCAAAATGACATTCAAGCTCTTATGATGATTACGGAAGGTGGCCATAGAAACTTCTAAACGCAAAAAGAAAGCCCCATCGTGTTTAGGGTTTTTGGAAGGGTTTTGATGAGTAAAGCTTGTTATGAAAAAAAATGTTCTTAGAAACTTATTACGTTTTTGAGGATACAATTCAACGAGCGTTGGCCGTGTGGTGTCCGGCAGAGTAGAATAGCACCAACCCCTTACACTCATGGGTGTCGTACAAGGCGACTAATGTTTTCGAGGCAAAAGATCAAGAGTCTCCGTAGTCTGGAAAATGGGCAGCAGCATTTTCCATTGTTATATTTAAACACTGCGATCTCCAACCCGCCTGCCAAGCGTGGAGATTATGGCAATAACCTCCCCTTTCGTGGGAGAGGCCCTAAGTCCAGCAGTGGACTGTTACGGGCTGTGATGATGATGAATTTAACGAGCGACCTACATTATCGTTTTATCGATTCGGCAACGTACCCGCCTTTCGCCCCATTGCAATATTGTGCCAGCTGAATCCATATTTGTGTGTCCATATATGTTTCACAAATAAAAATCTGGGGCTGGTCCGCACTCGCAAACAAAGGAAGTGGAATTGGGCCAGCCGCGGCGCGCGGACAGGTGGCGATGCGGCATTGCGGGTCAACGGACCAGTCGCTGTTTACAAATATAACCTGTAGCGGTTCTCGCTACTCGAAGTGGATCGTTTCCGACTATTGGCACACAAAATGTGACAAAAGTTTTTTTTTATGACATACCATAGGCAAATAGGCAAACGGGCCACCTGATGGGAAGTAGTCACCACTGCCTATAGACATTAGCAACACCAAGAGTATCGCCAATGCGTTGCCCACCTCTATAACTCGTTGCTCTGGCAGCAAAAAGGCAAAAGCCAGTCCACTGCCAAAGCCACGGTTCCCCAAATCCCCACCCCATGGAGCACTGGAAACCTTACTCACAATACTATTTAAGAGAGTATTATTTAGCTGTGATATTCTGTAAGGTGGAGGTACTTCCCCAGTCGGGCGGCTCCAATTCGAACGAGATACCCCGCTATACCCTACCTCTCTTAAAGAAAATAGATGAAATATTGCATAATTTCGGGATTTTTAATTTACTATCTACTTGCTCTCTAATTACAAATAATTAACGGCGGCCAGCCGCTCCGCTCACTTGCAGCCGTGGGCACTTCTTTCAATTCTGGAACAAATTATATCGCAAAAGTTATACCCTACAAATCTGACGTTTTTTTTTCAATCGTTCGATAAGCAAACGGGCAAGTGGAGCACCTGATGGGAAGTGATAAACGCTGCGTATGGGCATTAGCATATAAGTATCACAAATGTATTGCCCACCTCTGTAACTCCGGGACTCTTGCTCTGGCAGCAAGTAGGTACGGTTTATTAGTTATTATTTGAAAGTCAAATAGCCCACCATCCTCACAAATTTTATAGTAGAATGAAAACTAAAATTAAAGTTAAGCCATTAATTCCCATCTCGTGGTAGGTGGTGGTGGTTTGAGAAGAATTAAATGTTACCTCAAACAAAAGTTCACATTTCCTTTTCTAAACATTCATTTCCTTCTGTTTATATCTATGCTTGCATTCATTGCTCGGGCGTGAGATCATCAACCCACATTTGGCAAACACGGTGATTGGGCACGCCAACACTGCGCCAACCAACAGATTGCAATGGAAACTTGAATGGAAATTTGCCTTTGGCATTCTTGCAATGCAGTGGGATATTTATAGGCAGTATATTCGTATTTGTAACTTTTTACTGCAAACAAACAGGCAAACGGACACCTGATTTAAAGTGGTCACTGCCGCCTATGGACATCAGCAACACCAGGGTCGCTACCAATGCGTTGTCTGCCTCTACAAAGATCTCTAAAATACTTCTTGAAGTATTGAACGATCTCATGTTTATAGTCCAAAGGAAATACTAAATATTTTAGAGTAACTTCATCTTTTTAAGATGTAGATCTGCAATCCAGATTATTTGAGACTTTGCACCTTACACTGAGCGTTATGAGATTAAAGACACCAGTGGAAGAAGTTGCAGGTCTGTCTGCTCTTGCCTGATGAGTCCGCCTGATGAATGGGTTCGCCTTAGATGTTTCTGCCGCCATGCAACAATTCTTTGTTGTATTTCTGTTTGATAGATAAAGACTACTACTATCGTAATCAAGCTTGATCCTTTGCAGTGACAACGCACCTACTTTTTGTGGCATAAAACCCAAGTACAAGAATCGTAGACGTTACTGGCTACAGGTGCCGTTTTCCGTCACGTGGGCTATTTGCGCGTTTGTCACAGAGTTTGTCGAAAATTTTGTAGAAGTTGAAGGTGAAATTTGATGGAAACTGTAATAGTGATCGCTGGGAATAACCCGTGCCACACTTCACTACGCTAGAGTACGAACCGCTCTCGCAATCCGCCGATGACGACTCGGACATCTGGCTCGCGGCTATCGTACACAATTAGTACAAATACAAAATTTTACACTTGTGTCGATGACTCGGTGATCTGCTTTACATTAACAGGCCAGATGTGGCGCAAGCGGGTAATAGTATTGAGCAACTCTTTTGGCTTATTATAGACCTTCTAAAGTGTTATTGGCACTTTATATATAACCTAAGTTGTTAGGATACCTAGGTTATAATTAGCGACTCGGCTATTAGAATAAATAAATAAATATATTAGTACAAGCCATTCGGACGACTTGTCCACTTTCCCAACTATTACACTACAATTACTAACTTGTTTATTAGGAACAGCTATCATCATAATTAGGTAATGTTCTTTTTTTCCGAAAGGAGCAACAGCCTCCACGCTGCCGTTACAATCATTATCCTGCATGATGAAAAAGCCCATAATTGATTTATCAGGTGGTAGGACTCTTGTCAAGCCTAAGGAAGCAGGAGAAGGAGTAGGTTACTATTTTCTACCGCTAAGCAATAGTGTTGGCATTGTCGTGTTCCAGTTTGAAGGATAAGGTAGCCAGCGCAATTACAGGCAATTTTCTTATCGTGAAACCTGAGTGCATAAATTCTTGATGTTATGGGTCTGCCGGGTATGATGTCTGCCCATTTGTCAGTGAGTAACAGCACAGTACAGTCCCAAGCTGAATCTAACTCGCTACTTTTCTCTTCTAGGATTACCAGCGCTCGTTCGGCACGCGATGCGCGGCGTGCGGCCAGTACGTGGAGGGCGAGGTCGTGTCCGCGCTCGGGAACACCTACCACCAGAAGTGCTTTACCTGCGCGAGATGCAAGTAAGTATGCGGGTTTTTTTTTATAATAGCAGATCCCTTACGGTTAGTGGACACCCGCAATGTCAGGAGAGTCGCTGACGCATTGCCGGCGAGGGCCAAGATGCGAAGGTGCGCGTCAAATATTACAGGCTAAACACCATCAAGAATATAATAATTATCTGAGCGTTAATGTCTCTATTGTGCTATGTGGCCCGGGGTCCGTCTTGACCATGGTCCAGGATTTGGCAATTGAGCGACTGCCATCTGACCTCCGTCACCCTGCTACCAGGGGAACTAGACCAGATTAGATCATGGTTACACATTTAGTTTCCTGAATGTGGTAGTTTCATCACGATGTTTTCCCTCACCGTAAGAGTGTACATAACTCAGACAAGAGTCATTGGTACATGGCCGCAGTGGGATTCGAACCCGGCACCTATCGCTGAAACAATTGGCCACTGACGCTCCTGAACACCAATAAAAACGCGAGTGAATAATCGCTTGTGAGATGATTCCCGGGTCAAGGCTGTGGCTATCAGTGCCTGGGTATCCTGCTGTATGACACTGAAACCTTCGACGAAAGAAACGTACATATTTCTTGAAGCGATTGCTGATGTGAGCGACGGTTACGCTGTTTGCTCTTTTCATACCACACCACTAAGGTTTTACAACAATAAGTCCTGCTTGATGGTAAGCAGTTACCGCAGCCTATAGATACGAGCAATGCCACCGACCACGGGTCTCACTCCCGAGTTAATCTCCCGAATTGTGTAAAAAAAACCCATCCTTCCGTCGCAGACGCGCGTTCCCATCAGGCGAGAAGGTGACCTACACCGGCGCAGAGGTCGTATGCTCTCGCTGCGTGTCCGCGCCCCAGCGGCAAACGGCGCGCGCGCAGGCCTCGCCCCCCGCGCCCGCGCCCGCGCCCGCGCCCGCCCCCGCGCCCCTCGCGGCCTCCCCCGCGCCCAACGCCGCCGACCAGAACGGTGAGGTGGCGAGCCGCCGTCACGTCACTGACACGCCCCCGCCAGGTGCACGCTTGCTCACTCACGTAAACCGCTGCGGTGGCGGTTGACTGTCGAATTGTTGGGGTAGTCAGGTCAGAGAGGAGTAAACACCTCCCCATATCAGTGGCCAATGACAATAGTGCTTCAAAGGGCACCCCTATAGTTGTAGAGATGTAAAAAGCATATTTTGAGGTTATTCCTCAAGATTACCCATAGCCAATGTAGCCTGGTTTTACCACAGAAATCTACGGGCCTGTTTCACCACTTACTGATGAGTTTCCCATGTCTTATCTGACAGACTTTTGTGATGCTGTGTTTTGTACTAATAAAAGGGAGACAGTATCACAGATATCTGTCAAATAATATATCGAGAACTTATCTATAGGTTGTGAAAGAGGCGCTGATTCTCATTTCACTAATGAGAATCAGCGCAGTAATGTCTGTGGTAAACCTCTCAGTTACATTCGATGGTCAACCCCAGCGACAGCGCTGGTATTCGCGCAGACCACTACGCGCACTTCACGCGATCATTCCACAGTAGTATCCACGCACAATTTTGTTTTCTGTTACCTGTAGGACCTGTTTCATCCATCACTCGCTGTAAAGTGCCAGATGGCCTATCCAGAAGTTATCTGCACGACTAGCATAAGTTTGTTCTCACACGCGATAAGAGAGCAAACGCGCGGCTTAGAGAGTGCTATGTTTTTCATCTTAGTATTGAGGGAAGGAAACAAACGCTCTCTAGCGGCGCGAGCTGTGTCGCAAGCACACTTCTGCTAGCCGTGCAGATTAAAATTTTATTTTGGTTTCACGATCCTCTGATATCTGTGTCTGGTAGTCAAAGTGTTCAACTGGTAATGAAGTTACCAGATACTTTATCTAATTCTGTCTGTGGTAACTTATAAAAGCCTTAGCTCTACTAAAAGATGGAGTTTTATTAGACCTTCATACCTCAGCAATATAATATGTCAAAACCGTTTCTACCCCACCTTTCGTAGAGCAAAAATAGTAGTCTGGATTAATCTGTCAGATATAATTAACAGAGACTCGTGAAACTAAAATCTGACATCTATTAGACAACTTCTGTATGAATAGTAATGGAACTTTATCGCGGGGTGGTGAAACAGGCCCGTAGTAGATTGTTGTAATGTACTTATTTGTTATCATTTTGTTCTTAGTTACAATCGTTACCAGCATGTTTACAAGCCTAGTGGTCTATGCTCATATCAAACATAATTTAATACCTAACCTTACTTATAGCATGTCCACATGTTCCGATAGCGAATCCCCCACAAGCATAGCAAATCAGCACACCTATAAATTGTGTTTTTAATTAATTACTCATCGTCACTGAGTGTTATAATTTTGATTAATTTATTAATATTCGTTCACTGTTTCACTGCACGTTGTATACGTCTATATATTATTGTAATTAACGTTCATACCGTAACTTTCCATAAACGATCTCAAACATCATGATGTGGTTCTTAATCAAAATTTTTTGGTTCTTACTGCTTGCCAGTTACTTATGATAGTTTGTGTTACATTGGTAGATTTGCACTGTCTCCCCTTACAGGCAGACCAGCTGTGTCCTCCGTAGACCAGAATGTAGGCAGCAGTATTTTCTATTTGATATTATAAACCCTGAGCTCTCCAACTCCGCCAAGCGTGGAGATTATGGAAAACTTCCACTTATATGAGGAGTCTCTATTCCAACATGGACTATTACAGGTCATGATAATGTTGAAGATTATCTGAACTTTGAAGAGAGCAGTTTGAACCAAAATTTTTCAAGATTATTTTGTTTCTGTCCCACCCAAGACATCAATATTTTGCCCTCGAACAGTTTGAGTGTCAAAACTCAGTGCCATCTTGGGTCACCGCTGTGGATCCTGGCTCAACAGAACTTTCAGCGGTGGAAATGAGAGGCTCTTTGCTCGATAAGGAAAATGTCTAATTTTGTTGTGACCCCGATTCCAGAATGTGCTGGTTGCGGCCAGGAGTTGTCTGAGGGGCAGGCGCTAGTCGCGTTAGACAGGTACGTTTATGATTGCATCTTTATTATGGTTACTTTCTATGGATTCATCAAAACAAGCTAGTTTGATGGGATGTTAAAATCTGCATTAAATTATTTAAAATCATGTCCCAAAAGCACAGACATAAAAATCCATTTTGGATCTACAAGAAAAAAGCCTTGATTATCATAATTTTGTATTTCACAAACTTGTCTACCCAAGTTAGAACACTAAAACTGATGCAGTGTGCGCTGTATAGAGGGCAATGGCATTTTGTAGACGTGATCCAGAATTTAATATCTATGTTCGTGGTTTTGTAGATTTTCGTTAAAATACCTATATCGTTTCTAAGTTGACCGGTATTCAAGTTTTCCACCAATTTTAAAAACCGTGCAACATTAAAATGATATATTTTAACGAAAATCTGATAAACTACAAGCATAGATATTGGTTTCTGGATTACGTCTAAAAAATTTCGTTGGCTTTGATATTCAAAATATTGTCAAACTAGGTGCACTCGGGAAACACTCACCTTACGAGTCTGATGAGTTTTTGCGTCGGTCATCCTCAAAATGTTACTCTTAACCTAAGTCTAGTCCTAAGTAACGCCGCCATTCCTCCAGGCAATGGCACACATGGTGCTTCGCGTGCGGCGAGTGCGGCGCGGTGCTGCAGGGCGAGTACATGGGCCGCGGCGGCGTGCCCTACTGCGAGCGCGACTACCAGCGACTCTACGGCGTGCGCTGCGCCTACTGCCAGCGGTACATCGCCGGGAAGGTGCTGCAGGTGAGATCGGGGGTTAAGGGAGCCGGCGTTGGATTGCATCCGTGGTCGTTGTCATCGTTACCCAGCGGCTGTACGGCGTGTGGTGCGCGTACTGCCAGCGGTACATTGCGGGGAAGGTGCTGCAGGTGAGAACGGGCATTGGGGGAGCCGGCGTTGGATTGTGTCCATGGTCGATGTCATCTCAAGAAAGCGACTGCCATCTGACTTCTGCTAATCTGCGTGTCATATATGACATGGGATCATTCATGAGGTATATCAGAGGTCTCTTCAGAGGCGGGCAACGCATAGGAGATACCCCTCGTGTCGCTGATGTCCATAAGCATCGGTGACCAATTCCAATCACGCTTGCGGTTCACCGTAGGTATAACACAAGACCCTTGTCACCCCAGGCGGGCGAGAACCACCACTTCCACCCGACCTGCGCGCGCTGCAGCAAGTGCGGGGACCCGTTCGGCGACGGCGAGGAGATGTTCCTGCAGGGCGCCGCCATCTGGCATCCGCGCTGCGGGCCCGCGCCGCACGACCACGTCGCCGACCGCGCCTCCGCCGAGCTGCAGGTGACACAGACACACACACACACACACACACACACACACACACACGACATATGCTACACGAAAACATACGCGGCACACATATACGCCGCAGATTCGCATATACGCTGCCGTCTAACACTCTGTTAAGCCAGCTATATGTAAATGTTATGCACAAAAGAAATGATTATTGGTGGTTTACTATTCGAAGAGTAAACTAACAGAGAAACAATAAGAGGGACAAATGTACAGTCTAGTGCTGCCGGCTAATAATGAATTCTATGTTTGACTCCAATCAATCCTGTGGTATTTGTATTCACTTATATTCGCTGGACTTACAAGTATAGCCGTATATATCAAACAGACACACACACACTGAGAAAAAGAAAGAGTCAGAGAGCGAGAGAGAGTGAAAGAGAGAAGAAGAGACATCCCAACACAACAACCATAAGATAATTTAAAGAATTTCCTCGGGACTCCCTAAATATTCGTAGAACATGCACAGTGTACTTAATAATTACTTTTTCTTACCACATTTTCGGTTCTTACCTACTACACTAATTAATTTACTCACCGTTGTAGTAGTATCTAATGTGGTGTGCATGTTAATGATTTAAAAGAGCTACACAGTACTTGTAAAGTAAATGTATTTACAATGTCAAAATCTTATAAGTTGCTAGTTGTCGTAGTGAATGTGTACTCAGTTGTGTAATAGAACGACTAGACTTGACGCGAACAGACCGATTTGCTTTATTATTGATGAGTTCTTCATTCTCATGGTCACGCATCGTAGAATACTTTATTTTCCTCTAATTATCATGTATCGCTGAGGGTCAAGACTAGTGGTTTAATTATGACTGAGTATGTTGTAGTTGTAGCGGGTGCGACCCAGTGGCTCGTTCGCGACAAACTGACACATTTCACAAGCCATCAGCTGATTAGCGAGCCACTGAGCCGGCATGTTGATGTTTATTGCGTGTAACAGCTGACATCGAGTATTTGTATTTGAGGTGAAAAATCTTTTGGCGCGAACAACTTGTGTGCCGTGATGGAAAAAGGCACTTGTACCCCTTTGCCGGGTTATGTATGTCGGGTATTCTACATATTTCTCGTATTAAACTTAATGGCAAAGTACGGGAAAGGTAATATACTCGTAATGTGTACCTACTGCTCCCATGCAGTACTAACCTATTCTATTACTGATTTAGGCCACAGATTAATAGATTGTATTGTTCTGATATCTAGATGTTGGCTGGTATACGATGTATATTTTTTTTATTTTGTTGTCTGTTACTTTATTTTCTTATTTTCAGTTGCACATTATTTTGTTGTTTTCTAAAACTACTTCTGCATCCAGGCCCTAAACCCTTGATTTCGAACCTTACTTAGCATTTGTAGAGTTTAGCGTTCATTGGCACTTGACAAAATGGTGTTTGACACTCAGCGTACTTCAGTCTTGCTGAAGCTGATAGAGTTTTATGTCGAACAATGACTAAAATAAAATTAGCCGAGACAAGCACAAATTACATTTGATCTAAAAATCTATATAGTCGCTTTCAAGCGACTCATTCTTAAATAATTTTGAAAATTTTCAACCTATTATCATTGACTAGAAAACTAAAAGCTTTCTGCTGATATAGAGGAGACTGTAGTCCATCAATTAATTGCTACGGGTTGGTTAAAATTATCATTATAAAGCCAGTATCGCATGCACGACTACCCGGGTGTTGTGGGTATCACGCACCATCATGGCTGCTCAGCAGCCTCCCTCTAGCTAAAAACACCATCACTGGGTGCCAATCAGCTCCCGAGACTGTTCAACCAGTCCCCAATCTCCCTGTATAATAGTCTAGTAAAAAACCCCTGTCAGCCAAACCAGTCTCAGGGTTCCCAACCTGCCTATATAATAGTCTAAAAACCCAGTCAGCCAATGGCCGCCACTCTCTACGAATGCTAAATCCCGTCTGGTATGCAGTTCTCGCTGCGGTCGCGCACGCCGAGCGTCAACGGCTCCTACTGCAGCCCCTACAGTAGCCTCACGAGGAAGGTGGGGATTCCTATTGGGCCGGAGCCTTACCACACACGACGCCATTTTTTTTAAAATAAAGTTGGATAATTCATACAGCGCCATCTAGCCCCAAAGTTAGTAGAGCTTGTGTTATGGGTGCCAGAGATCTGATAAACTAGTTATATATTTTTAAAGTCATACTTATTATACATATAACACTCAGACCCGTAACAAATATTAAAATTCGTCATTTCAATTTCTGCCCGGCCGGGAATTGAACCCGGGACCTGTTGGCAGACCAGGATGTTAACCAACTGAATCACTCAGGTCGTTTACTGACACAGCGTTTCAAAAGTTGTATTTGCCATACAAATTTCGAAAAAGTCAATTATTGATTCCAATTTTCAATTTCAATTTGAGAATGTCAAACGCGAGCTTATCCTTAAAAGAAGTTATATCTAGCTATCTTGTGTCTTTCTTGAATTAACGTTTTGTCTATCTATTTATCTAGAGCGACTTATGATATACTTTTTAAGTTGACATGTATATTGACAAAATTATTTTATGTTTTTGTAATTTTAGAATAAGCTATTGCTTGTAATAATTTATATTGGTTCTAATAGCCTGAAGTAAAGATATTATTATATTATATTATGTGACATCTCTATCTCTATCTAGCGTAAAATGTCGCCTCTACGGCGAGTTGTCACTTTTACAATAATTAAGTGGGGTCTGCCTCGGGTCTAACGGGGTCCTTGTTACGAGGAAATTGTAACAAAAAACCCGTTAGCGATGATTTACAAAATGGAACCGAAAACGATCAAGCGAAAGCAAAGCGATAAGGCTATTAAAACAATAGAGTTCGATAATAACAGATCTTATTAAACGTTGCCTATTAACAATGGCTTGACATAACGGCGTAGTTGACGTAAATCGCGAGTAAACAAGTTGGTCAGTCTCTAAAGTAGATAGTGCTGATATAGTCTTTCAATGTGTTTATAACTCTGTCGTTCGTGTGTGGTAAGGCCTGCACTTTTTAATTTTATTTAAGCTTAGTGCTGTTGAACGATCAAACGTTATGATGCGTAATTTTCAAATTACATGTTGTACATGTCTTATAATTATGCGATTTCCATTTTACGTGATTGCGATACGTGAAGTGTCCACTCATGTGATTGCCATTTTACCATAGTTATAGAGGGTCACTAGTAGATACTTGTTCTAAAGTAGTTCTAACAACATTACTATAGTTTCCACTGAACACTAATACGCACCATTTCTCGTTTGTTCCTCCAACGGCACGCCTTTTACTTTCAGTTGACACATTTACATACTCTCGATCCTTTGTTACCTCACAGTTCTATAGTTGTATAGTTGTCCCGTAGTTGTGTATTGATTTGGTGTTGTACGATGTTGTATTGAACGCGCAGGCATGTGGATGTGTTAGCTAACTGTGTATATTATATTATAAGAGTTTTGTATCTAGAATCTGATTTTGAGTTCGAATCCCAAAGCACATTATGTTGAGATTTCGGTTTCCGTTACATCACTGGCTGGTCTTACGTAATTTTCAATCATTATAATTTACAGTGACCTTAGGTGAAGGTTGTAATGGAATCGAATAAAGTGCTGACTATGTCTTAAGCGGTTTTTGTTGTTTCCCCATTATTACAGGTGGTAGAGAGCCACATTATATCTTATGTAGGATAAAATTATTTGATTCATACCAGCAACTAAGTACCAATTCAATATTTGCGTTTGTTTTCGGGGTGTAAACCAAGATACCTGTACGTACAGGTATAATGGGCCTCACTTTAGTCCTTAACGTGACGACAATATTGATGTTAATATTTTGGCCATACTGATGGCCAGGGGGGGTTTGGTTTTAGAAGTAAATAGTGGAATTTTTTTAGTTTGAGCCACTGTTTAACTTACTTAAGCTCGATATGTTTTCGGGATGGCCGATAGAATCCGATCTTAGTTAATCAACCCTCCCCCAATACGGCTACCGCGCAGTCTCCTCCGGGCTGGCCCTCCGGAAATACCGCTCCGACGGCGGGAGGGGATCGAATTCTCTCCTCTCGTAACACGCGATTCTAACTCTTTCCCCCCGCGCCCCCCAGTACGGCTACTCTCGTACCTGTCTTGTAACTTCGATTCTAACGTCGCATTCCCCCCGCGCCCCCCAGTACGGCTACTCTCGTACCTGTCTTGTAACCTCGATTCTAACGTCGCATTCCCCCCGCGCCCCCAGTACGGCTACTCTCGTACCTGTCTTGTAACCTCGATTCTAACGTCGCATTCCCCCCGCGCCCCCAGTACGGCTACTCTCGTACCTGTCTTGTAACCTCGATTCTAACGTCGCATTCCCCCCGCGCCCCCAGTACGGCTACTCTCGTACCTGTCTTGTAACCTCGATTCTAACGTCGCATTCCCCCCGCGCCCCCAGTACGGCTACTCTCGTACCTGTCTTGTAACCTCGATTCTAACGTCGCATTCCCCCCGCGCCCCCAGTACGGCTACTCTCGTACCTGTCTTGTAACCTCGATTCTAACGTCGCATTCCCCCCGCGCCCCCAGTACGGCTACTCTCGTACCTGTCTTGTAACCTCGATTCTAACGTCGCATTCCCCCCTCGCCCCCAGTACGGCTACTCTCGTACCTGTCTTGTAACCTCGATTCTAACGTCGCATTCCCCCCGCGCCCCCAGTACGGCTACTCTCGTACCTGTCTTGTAACCTCGATTCTAACGTCGCATTCCCCCCGCGCCCCCCAGTACGGCTACTCTCGTACCTGTCTTGTAACCTCGATTCTAACGTCGCATTCCCCCCGCGCCCCCAGTACGGCTACTCTCGTACCTGTCTTGTAACCTCGATTCTAACGTCGCATTCCCCCCGCGCCCCCAGTACGGCTACTCTCGTACCTGTCTTGTAACTTCGATTCTAACGTCGCATTCCCCCCGCGCCCCCAGTACGGCTACTCTCGTACCTGTCTTGTAACCTCGATTCTAACGTCGCATTCCCCCCGCGCCCCCAGTACGGCTACTCTCGTACCTGTCTTGTAACCTCGATTCTAACGTCGCATTCCCCCCGCGCCCCCAGTACGGCTACTCTCGTACCTGTCTTGTAACTTCGATTCTAACGTCGCATTCCCCCCGCGCCCCCAGTACGGCTACTCTCGTACCTGTCTTGTAACTTCGATTCTAACGTCGCATTCCCCCCGCGCCTCCCCAGTACGGCTACCGCGCGGTCTCCCCGGGGCTAGCCCTCCGGGAATACCGTACCGACGGGGGCGGAGGCTCCCCGCACCGCATAACGACGTACTCGTACCTGGCGTCGGAGCCGGCGTACCTGCGGCGGCCGCTGCAGCCCTACGACCGCCCGCCCGCCTCGCCGCACTTCCATCGCCCGCCTTGTGAGTATTGGGGTGTTGGGACTGTACGATTCTAGGTGGTGGGTTTTTTTAAGTGCTATTTCAGCGACAGATGCGGTATGCGTGTAGCCATAGCTTTCTATAAAAAAATATTTTCGAATAAATATTCCGTCCTTTTTCCAGAAATATATGTTACGGATGGATATGGATGGATTATGGGATGGAAAGTAGATTAAATGCAGAAGGAAGCACGTGAATCTACCCAAAACCAGTATAAATAATAAGAATTGTAAAGTTTTATTAAATCTTGTGAAATACATTTGAATTTTAGATCTACAAAAACACGTAAAAGATAAAATAGCTAACATTGCTATGCGCGTCCATAGAGATGCTGGTTCATCTTATACTGGTTTTTGGTCAGTTGATGTGGAGAAGAACTAAAAGGAGAAGGAAAGAGAGAGAGAGAGAAAAATAGAGATAAAATGGTGAAGAGGAAAAAGGATCAGGGAGTACTAATGTATAACACATTTATTAATACAAACAGCAACAGAATATCAATATGTGCGACCGATGATGGAGCATGTCTATCCAGAAATAACCTATTCACTCTGGCCTTGAAGGAGTCTGAGAAGAAAATATGTTTGCAGGCAAAGTGTTCCATTTACGGTTTTATGGTGTACAATTTACCAATTAAGTGCCTTAGCAACTTGCACAAAGCTTCCCGCGTAGCCAAGATGTAGCCAATAGAAAGGTCGAACCCAAACCTTTCGCGCAGATAGCCGTTTCATATCTTTATATTTATAATTCTTCTGTGAGTGTGTATGTCACTGAACTTCTCTCAAACGACTGGACCGATTTTGATGAAATTTTTTGTGTGTGTTCAAGGGGATCTGGGAATGGTTTAGATTCACAATTTTGTAAAAAAAGTTTGAAATTTTCAAATTAAAGACGTGTAGACAGGACAACGTCTGTCGGGTCCGCTAGTACTACATAAAAGTGGAACTTCTGCCCTATTTTTGCCCGTCTTTTGCTAATAACTGCGACGATGTGTGACGCATGTGATGACGTGACTGTGTTTCGGCTCCAATCATATTACCGACTTAATTGCTCTCCGTCTCTCTTCTTACGTGTCTTGACCTCGCGTCACGATGAGGATGACTGACGTGTGTTTACTCCGTGTGGTGTCAGACGTGACTGTGTTTCATGCGGCCGGATTAGCTGCGGGAGGCAGTACCCGCGCCAGCTCGCGCGCCGGTACGGCCGGCGGCAAAACGACGCCGCGGCCCACCAACGCCATGCAGGCGCTGGTGGATTCCATCAGGACCGAGACGCCGAGGCCTAAGTCGCCGCATATGAATAACGAGGTAGGTCACGTACTCATTACACACTAAACTATACACACTCACATCCGTAGGCAGAGATTATCGAGTGCCACAAGCTACGGGCCTGACTAGGGTTGCCACCCGTACTGTAATATACAGTATCGCACTATATTTTAGACAGTTGTACTATAGATTATAGAAAAACAATATAGTACGAAAAGTACTATATTTTGATCGATAATACAACTGCCGAACGTTTTTATATTAAATTGTAACAGGAGCACATCCCCCGGAAAGTTTCAAAAGGAAACATTCATCGTCACGCCTTGTTGGAAGAAACCACATTGTTGCATTTGTTGGTCAAAGCCAATAGCTACCAAAAATATATATGGAATAATTAATAAGTACCTAATAATATAAATAAATGCGTACTATATTTTTACATAGATTTCCTAAAGTACTATATGTATATTTATGATATAAGAAAAATACTATTTTTCTCCAAAAAAAAGGTGGCAACCCTAGGCCTGACACACCGCTTTTCGGTTCAATCTTCTAATACATTTACAGCGATTGAGGGTTCTCTGGCTGGGTGCCCTTTTTTGGAGAAAGTCAAAGTCACATATTGATTTGTTCAGAATTTATTTTATTACTTCATTTTGAGCGCATAGTGCGATTACACTGACAATCACAATGCTACAAAGATAATGATTGGATGTAATAACGTTCATAAGATTTGTTTTGAAATATGCCAAAATTGTTGAAGCGAGGGGATTTTTTTACTTAGCGGAAATCGCTGCGTTGCAAATGCTGGGTAAGTTGCGCGCCCAACTGCTCCAACTATTGAATGCTTGAATTGGGACAAATAATCTAAGGTAATCACAGCAATGAGGGCTCTCGCGATTCCAGATGGCGCTGCTGAGACGCGAGGGCTTCTGTCAAAATAAAGCCTTATCATTGGTTAGAAACTGTATCATTGCGTCATTTTTCAGCAGTTTTTCTGTCCAACGGCACGGCAGTATTTTGACAAAGAACCTTACTGCCTACTAGCGCCATCTGGTGGAATTTGAAATAGCGAACACCCTCATTGATTCCATATTTTACTCGTACATTGACTCTCTCCACAATATGAGGAATACCAATCAGATTAGAAATATGTATTTAGTATATTTTGTTATATAATTTTGTTCGTCAATGTTATCGTCAAAGTATATGTAGGTGTTTTGAATTGTTAATTTAGTTTTGTAAAACTATATTCTTAGGCTTATATTAAAAGTTGTAGTTTTGTCTCTGTACAAAAACGTTGTAACTTGCAGGGTTCTTGTGTGAAACTAAAAAACATCTGTAACAACCACAAGAAAGCAATAAAGTTTATGATTATTATTATTTGTATCTCGTTCTGTTGTATTTTGTTACTTTGTCGTGGCGTAGTGTCTATGTGACCGACGACCTGGTAAAGATCGCAGGATGTTGAACGCACAAGACCGGCCTTTGTGGAGATCTCTGTCTTTCAGCTGATATGATGAGTGTCTATGTGTAATAAATGTTATTTTTCTTGCTTTCTCTCACATTATTTCCTGTGTGGTGTAGGAGCCGATCGAGATGTCGGTGTACCCGGCGGCGTACAAGCCGCCCCCGGGCACGCAGCCCAAGATCGAGCGCGACGACTTCCCCGCGCCGCCCTACCCCTACACGGACCCCGGTGAGTACGAGTACTACCTCACTCTCATTATAACTTATTAGAGCTAGACTCGCGAGAACTAGCTAGAGCTTAACTCAGTAGAGTTAGACTCAAGCTAAAGCTTAACTATAAATAAATAAATAAATAAAAAGTTTATTAAATCTTGTAAAATACATTTCAATTTTAGATGTAAAAAACATGTAAAAGATAAAAATAAAACATATTTTTTTGCCTGAGCTAGGATAATATGATACCCTGTGTTTCAGGCGAGAAATTGCAGATCTTAAATTAACAAAGAATGGTTTTCTATACATATTAAAATAATCACTAGCAAAATATGACGAAGTACACCTCGGATTTTTGAAAAGCGGAGCGACGCATTACTTAGAAGTGATACAAAAATGAACCTTTATCTATGAGCAATACATTCCACTTTGATTAGCTCTCACGCTTTATGTTTCTGAATTCAGTTACTGAATTTATTAATGTGTAATAAGCGCATAACTAATATACTACTTATATGCTTTCAAATACATACTTAGTATACCCCCACCCAGACCCGTATCAAAAATTAAAATTCATCATTTAAATTTCTGCCCGGCCGGGAATCGAACCCGGCACCTCTTGCTGACTGGCTTGTTGAATTCTGAACCATCACACCAATCTGTTGGCAAATTAAATAAACATTGTAACCCCCCCCCCCCACCCAGAACGTCGCCGCCGCTGGTCGGACACATACAAAGGCGTGGCGGACAGCGACGACGAGGACCGGCCCGTCAACGGGGCCGTCAACGGGAACGGCGGGGACGTCACGGATCACAAGCTGAGGAGGGAGCAGCAGGAGTTGGCTAAGATCGAGACTGGGATTGCGCAGGTATGCCTATGCTAATGAAAGGGTCAGTATTCATGGAAGGTACACTATTCTAGTCAGAGTCTCGACTACGTGGGAGAGGAAGAAAACACAATGCGACTGTTCTTATTAAACGTATGATGCGAACTGGTATAGCGTCATAGTTTTTATTCATTTAGTTTACATATATAGTTTCGCATTAATTTCTCACAGTTAACATTATTCTACCTACATTACACTGCTTCATAGACGCTATACGAAACTATCCACGGAGCGCACTGCACGAATTATATTTTTTAATTACTAGGATAGCTGCAGATAATGAAACACAAGCCAACCTACCCTTACCATAACCTTTTCCCTACCTTTTTTTTACCCAATATCTCTTGGTTGACTGATAGATAAGTCTATTTTAGCTTTAAGTCCGCTAGGTATGGCTAATGTAACGGCCGTGGTTTATTATATATATACAGTATTCATGGAAGCGTTGCTTCATAGACGCTATACGAAACTCTATCCACGGAACGCACTGCACGAATTATATTTTGGGATGGCTGCAGATAGTGAAAGATATTCGTAAATGTACAACAATAATCTAGCTGAATAGTCCAGTAAAGATTATAAAAGAAAAAGTTTGGACTGTATTGGCGAATAATCTACAGAATATTTTTGTTATATGTTAGATTCATTCAATATAATTGTTAAGGCGCCTGAACCAAAATTTGGAGCAAAGGCCGTTTATAACACATCGCTGCGTAATAGCTAAAGTAGTTTTAAGTTGACAATTGTTCCCCCGCCTCGTCTCCCATGGTGATTACATCGATTTGGCAAAGTCGCAGTTTTTTATTGAATCCTGTGTATTCGGCGACTTCGAATGTAGTAAAAATAACATCTTTATCGTTCGACGGCTTGCTCCAAAATTGAAAATATACGTCTCGTGAACACGTATTTTGTAGCGTCTATCCTATAGATCTAGATGCCTAGCACCCAACTAACGTACTCGCATTCTTCTAGGACAAACTAATACTGACCTGTGTGTGTAACATAATAATACAAATTTTATAAGTTTTGCGAATATCGTTTACAGGTATTCCTGAAAGAAGTAAAAGAGAGGGAAAAGTTACAAAAATGGAAGAAACAGAATTTGGATCCACGAAACGCTAGCAGGTATGTTTTGTATATATTTAAGTGCGTTCGGTACCGAAATAGGCCCATCACCACTGCCCGTAATAGTCCAAAATTGGATTTGAGCCCACTCCACATTAGTAGAATTCTGTCATAGTCTTTTTACTTGTCAAGTGGATGGAACTTAGTTTTGAAAGTTTGCAATATATTCTTACAGAAGCTAATAACAGTGTTTGCCATTTCAAAATTCAACAGATGGCGCTACTGATGCGTAAGGTCCGTTGTCAAATTACTGTCGTGCTATTGGACAGAAACAATGTAAAATTACAGATTAATTCTAGCCAATGACAGGACTTGATTTTGACATCATACTTCACCAGACCTCATGTCGCAGTAGCGCCATCTGGACATGTGAAAACCCTCATTGGCACCCGCCGTGACGGTATCTATATCTTTACCAATATTGTAAAGAGCAAAGTTTGTAAATTTATGCGATGTGAGTTTGTGTGATGTTGCGGGTGATTTCTGAAATTACTGAATGATTTTGATAATTTTTTTACTAATTGGATTTTTTTTTAAATTACATTTAAGATCTTTAACTTAATTCCAATAACAGGCAAACTTACGTTCACAATGAGTTTAAACCAATCGTAGCAAAACAGCTCCGGCTCTGTCTTGCTGCGATTGGTCTCTAGTTCTCTACTCAATTGCATCAAGATGTTACTATCAGACATCGGCGGCACCACTCCAGTCCCCCGCGGCTTTCATCCGCGCGCAGTACAGATTTCTGTAAACATTCGACTCTTTCTTGGGGTACTATTATTTTTCCGGGATGAAAAGTAGCTTATGACACCATCTATTGTATATCTATTGATTGTATTGTGAACTTAATATGCCTGTGGCGGTACGGCTGCTGGTAGTTACTAGTGTTACCATCCCCCAGGACCCCCAGCGCGAACCGCGAGGCGGCCCCGCGGCTGCGCTACTCGTCCCCGGTCGGGGCCTCCCCCTCGCGGCAGCTCGACGGCCGCCAGGACATCTCGTGGGGGGGCACGCATTCCGCTATGAGCCACTCGCACATACCCAGCTATAATGGTGAGTTGGGGAGGGGTGAGAGGGGGGTAGCTGTGGAGGTTCTGGCGAAAATTTAACGGGATCGTTCTTGTAATTCACGAGCGCATATTTTTCTGGACATTCCTAGGCTGCGGTGACTGCTTACCATCAGGCAGGCCGTAAGCTTGTTTGCCACTTTAGTGGTACAAAAATAAACTTCCAGCTACATTTCTTTAATTCGCGAGCGGCTGTTTTTGTGGATATATTGTGAAGCGCCAATTTTTTATGACATGCCTTCAAGGCGCTAGCCTTGAATGGTGAATGGGCTGGTTGTTATTACGAGCATATGCATACCAAGTTAGGGGGAAAGGGATAACAAACGGTATTAAGAATTAATTTAAAGTCACGCCTATATAATCTCACAGGGTCACGCGCTCGTGAATTGCAAAATCAGTAGTACAATTTTACTGCCATCTTGTAAATACCTATCAGAGAAGGATTGTAGAAGGTTCTTGGGGTGAAAAACTAACCATGAATAAAGTGAACTGTTATGGCGATTTCACACAACACAGCAGTGTAACCAAAAGTGCAACAGTACCTACCTATTTTTAAACAAAGTTTACCTGAAAGCCAAAACTTACCAGTTGATTGAAACTGCCAAAACAGACCACTAAAAAGCTATATTGTTTAGCTACTAATCATTAGAAACTCTATCACCATGGCTTGCCAAAGTGAGGCAGTTTCTAATACACGGATAAAAGTGCACAATTATCGTCAATAATATTTATTATCATCATTTTTCTCAATGATAGATGCACTTTTATTTGTAGGCCCTCATACGTTATATTAATCTAATACCTGTCTAATAATACTCTGGATCTAACGCCTGTTTCATGTTTCTAATATTAAGGTCAATTTAATTCCCCATTAGGATCGTACTAATTCATTCTGTGAGCTAGTCAGTACTAACCGGTGACGTCATCCCCTCTAGCTCTAAGTGTCGTTGAAGGACACAGCTTAGACAGCTGCTATCATATGTTATACATTAAATTAAAAAGAAACAAATGTAGATATACTCTCTACATTATGAGAAAGATACGCCATATTGAATTTCACAAATGTCATCCTAATTTCTGCCTCAATGAATACACTTGTATCAACTATGCAATGAAATATGAAATGTAAATACATTTGTATGTCTTGCAGTATATTCGTACTACATAAACGACGGTGAGTTGAGTAGTTCGTTGCGACCGCGCTTTACTATTGTCATGGCGTACTCATACGTACATTTTCGAAGAGTACTTTAATTATTATCGTACGTATAATTATTATTATTGTTGTATCCATCCATCAGGTATCCCGCTCATAAGTACTGATATGTAACAGGTCTATGCTTTGTCTTTCAGCGCGTATACCATAAGTCTCATAAACGTTTTAATTTATTTATTTCACTGCCGCCTTATACCGCCGTGCCCTCACTGTGTCTAAGACCCGACGGTGGATATCGTAGTATTTGATATTTCGTCTAGTGTAAACATCTTCATTACGCAGTGTAAACAAAATGTTCGCGACTATACACCTGTCATGTTGACATGTGACGTGATCACGTGACAGGTTTGTGTGAGATGGCAGGTGTGCAGTATTGGTCATATGATTTTATCCTTTTCCGAAAAGGATTCAAGTTTTAGCAACAGTTGTTATACATTGTTTACACTGTTGTTATTGCAATAAAATAAATAACATTATGAAGGCTAGCGTAGTTTCGTTCGCCAGATGGCGCCACCAGGTCTTGTCATTATCAAAATATTACTGTTTCATTGGCTAAAATCCAACTATCAACTTCGAGCGTTTGATTCTGACCAATGACACGACGTAATTTGACAACTGGTGGAATTTTGATTCGCGTTAGCCCCCATTTCGATTCAGGGGGGTTATAAGGGGAGAGGGGTGTAGGAGGGGGGCACGGTGGGCGGCGCTAGAGTAAGCCCGGAGCTCGGCTGCGCGCTAAATTGATCCCGGTAAAGAGGTGAGCGCTTATTGGCTGCCGCGAAGCGCTACGGGAGACCCGACTATATCATACTATGGATGATACACGGCTACTGACAGTGCAATAAGTCTTTGAAACCTATACGGGTTTTCTACGAATATTATATCGAATTCCATGTGTTATAGAGGAAGTTACAGCTGCCATGAGGTGGGTTTCCTTCTTGTTCGGAATCGCCGGGCAATAAAAACTAAAATATTAAAGATCTCAAGAGGTAAATTAGAGGTCACTTCAGAGGCGGGCAACGCATTGGTAACTCCGCTGGTGTTGTTGATGTCCATAGGCGGCGGTGACCACTTTCCATCAGGTGGACCGCTTGCCTGTTTGTCAGCCGAATATCATAGAAAGACACGTGAATGTATTGTCCTGCCAACAGATACTCGCGACACGAACTTGAAAGGCTTTTAAACACTTGTTGCACTGTCCATTTGTTTGTGATTGCGCAAGCTTCCGTCGAATTGCTTTTTGCGGGGAGTGTTTTTTTTAATGGTAAGTTACGAGGAAGGCTACTAAAAGAATAATGTAAGAGCCGCGTTTGTGATTTGAGTTCGTAAGCAATTGGGTCCAATATAAATTTTCCATTGTCATACGACGAAAAAGCATATGGGAACTTTCTCAATTGACCTTAAAACATTTCATTATTAAATATCAGAATAAAGTTTAAGTCCAGCAGTAAACTGTTATGGACTGCTGATATCTATCTAGATATTTCGAATCATCTTTCAATTACATGATACGTAATAGCTTAACTTTCTGACGTCCTATACTCACCAAAGAAATAGTTTTCTCTTTTGAAATTGTATTATATCTTATATATTCTTTGGGTGCTTCACATTCTGCAAGGGTGAACATAGATACAAATTAGTCTGACGTCAATCAGCTAAGAGTTTTTACCAGTTGCGCAAGTACAAACAAAGTAGTCACGTTACGTATGTGGCGCCATCTTTCCGCACTTCCCGAAGAATTTCCATCGCATCTTACAGTATTTAGTACCATTTTGGTGTTCTAAAATTAAAATAATGCTGTTGTAAATGATACGATGGCAACGAAAGTCGTGCGGTGCTGTCGGGTCCCGTGGCGTGCGTGTGAACCGCATTGTATTGCTATAAGAAAAAAAATATTAGCACTAGATTTGCGATTTCGCAAATTCCTCGTAGAGTCCGTCCGTATAGCGGACGACGCGACCATTCGGCACGTTGTGTTTGATACATAGTGGTGTGATGCTTCCGGCTTCTTTATTCATTCATTCATTTATTCGTAAAACTCATTTATTCTTATGACCTTATCGTATCAAATGTATTGTATGTACTTGTAATTATATTTAAGCTCTCACTTTTACTAACATTTAACGAACTAACAGCTTTGAATGCATGGAATTCTCGGCAGTTAACTATTTTAGTGTAGATCGAATTTCTAAGACAAAGGTTGGATGTGAAATACTGTATTTGCCATTGTCTATTTGAATATATTTTTTATTATATTTTATGGTGAAAGTATTCACTTTATTATTATGTTGCGGCAGTGTTGTCGTGTGGCATGGGGCGGGGCGCGGCGTGACGGTCCGTGAGATAGCTTGCTGTGCTAAGGCGACGGAAGGCGTCTTTAGTACTGCTATTTACACAGTTTGACACATGTGGAGTTACGCCGTGATCCCCAGTTCAATGGAAAAGTGTTTTTATATTTTTTTAAAATAATAATAATCTTTTAATTTCGCGCTTATGACGTTGTGCTCCTAAACGTTATGAAGATACCTCAGGACTCATACTAAAACAGTTACCATTTACCATCAGATGGGTTGTCTGCTCTTTTGTCACTGAGTAGCATAACAAGAAACAATAAAATATAACGAACACTTTTTCATTGAGTAAATGAAAAAAATTATAAAACGGACGCTAAGTTGACGACTTGGATTTTTCGAAGATGTTATAAATTCTTTGTAATTGTAAACCTTGTACAATAAAATATTCAAGTGTATATTACAAGCCTACATTTGTTCAAGCAACAAATTTCAAATTGTATCCACCAATCTGTTGTGAAAATCCTGGCTCCCCCAAGAAGTAAAGCACTCAAATCGTTTCACATACACGTCAGTCAACTCAACGTCCGTCGGTACGCGAGTGTGTGTGCGTGTGTGTGTCTGTGCCGGTGTAGGTGTGTCTGTACGGTGCGTTGTGTGTGTAGTAATGCACGCGGCGCCGCGGCCCGGCTACGGACTGCGATCCAGCACTCTGCCTTCGCACCCTGCCAGATACAACGTGAGTTTGTACCAGGTAACCGGCCCGACGCACGTGGTACACTGAACCAATGATGTCTGGTTCACTGGTGTGTTGTGTCCAGTCTGGTTCAGTGTGCCATAGGTCGTGGGCCGTATTAGTTTGTAAGCTAGTGTAAGTCGGGACTTGGTTGGCGTAAAATTGTGCCCTATGATTTTGCCGAGCGAGTTTCTTTCTATTGTTTATAGGTTGAAATCATAGACAATCAAATTGTGTTTCCTTACATTATCTGTTATGTATTTAAGTCAATTTAATTTTACACCAGCCACGACCCGTTTAGTCTAAGTCCAATTAGGTCCCTGTCCCCAATAGGCTCTAATATAGGCGTAGGCTAGCTAGGCACAGTTAGGTGTGGCCAGGCGCAGCCAGGCATAGCCAGATGTAGCCAGATGTGGCCAGGCATGGCCAGGTGTGGCCAGTGGTGGGCAGAACGTACAGAGTGCGTGTTGCAGTGGTATCGTCCCTCCGCGCGGCGCCGCGGCCGGGCTACGGGCTG
This sequence comes from Blastobasis lacticolella, assembly GCA_905147135.1. Taxonomy (NCBI): domain Eukaryota; kingdom Metazoa; phylum Arthropoda; class Insecta; order Lepidoptera; family Blastobasidae; genus Blastobasis; species Blastobasis lacticolella. Next base: position 15,305,535 of record LR990061.1, read on the forward strand.
GCGGCGAGGTCGCACACGTTCTCTTCTAGCACTGCCGTAAGTATACTATGCAACAGATACCTACACAGTACGTATTATTACTCGTACGGAAGGCGGCAAATCAATCTACCCACTACCAGTAAAAAATTAACTAGAATAGGACCACGATAAGTCCGTATTGACTGACAGTAGTAAAACTTATAAAGTGTAGATATGGCAATAATCTGCGGATCCTTGTCCGTCCTTGTAAACATTCAGTTATTTGGTCACTATTAGTTTGAACTTTTACTTTTAGTAAGTCTAAATTATTAATCATGCAGAAAATTATCTGCCGCACTTCTTTTTTAATTGTTATGCCCACTATTTAATAATATTTTTCATAACGCACGAAAATGCACAATCCTACAGAAATCAAATTGTTTGTTATGACTTGTACGAATGACGTTCTATGACGTCTAAAAACTTGGCATAAGTTGTTAGTTTTTTTTAATAAGTGATTCGGACTTAGCGTGGTCTTATTCTCATATCACTATACATGCGCTTAAAAACTGGAGATAGTCCAATGTCGAAGGGTAGGTTGAGGTGCTGTCGTGTGTAGATACATAATGTCACGCCTTTTCCGTAGAAAGACGTCAATGTTATTGTGTTGTGTGGTGTTTTACAGAATGAGCGATATTAAATATTTCATTGGTGATAAAAGTAATTTGGCTTAGAAACATCGCCACCCCGTCTGCGATTGGGTCACTGTTATTGTTATTAAGAATCACTTACAGTGTGTTCGTTACATTTATATAAGTTGGAACAATTTATAAAAATTAATTTCGATTTTAGATTTCGTAATGGAACTTTTCTTCTGGGTGTGTGTTGTAGTTTTATTTAAGGTGGTGGCTCCGGAATGCATCGTGTGAGAATGTGCACACCGTATCCAGCTGTGGGTGACTTGATAATGTTTAACATGCAGTCAACTCACATCCTAGTACTATATGTAACTGGGGGCTTACCATGAGCTCTTATAGCAGGACCTAAACAGAACTGCCCTGCTTAGAACGAGACAGCGCTATACGTGTCACATAAGCTTGTCTCGTTCTAAGCAGGGTGGTTTTACTGATACTGTAGTGGTGTAGTGCTACTACTTTGTTATATTTTATTCTCGTGAAAGTTATTGTTCTCGTGTTACTAGTTTAGTTATGTCTTAAATATACTTAATCTGAACTGCATCGGAGAGGCGAATCGAAATTGAATTAACAATTTGTATTAGGTTACAATTGTTTTGGCATTTTTAGTTACTTATTTATATAGCCTACTTATTTTTTAAATTAAATTAAGCTTACGTTTGAGTTTGCTATGTTGTTTTTATGTATAGAAATTATTATGAATTTATTTATCAGTGTGTGACCTTTGAAAATGTAACGTGGCCATTACAAGATAGCAAATGTTTAATTCACTCACGATTAGGATCACTAATGTGATTCAACGATGGATGGGTTGAATATGTTGAATTTTCATTTTGCACAACTAATTTACGATATCGTAAATAATGTAAACGGCCAGAAAACTACACAAAATTAGATCAATTCGTCGCTTCACTGGTTCCTTTTGTTTTCTTCTCGTGTCCTATGAACTTTGATTTACAAGTTGCAACATCTTATTTTTATAAAATTCATAATTCCTGCATGCGTTTCCTGTATAAATGTTTAAAAGATGTTGCCGCGTGTCGGTTGCAGGGCGAGTTCACGTTCAGCGGGCTCGGCGACAAGACGCACAGCACGGACTTCAGCAGCGGCAAGTCAGACAGTGAGTATGCCGCCTTATCACCTTTATTTGTAATTTATAGATAATAAATAATCTTATTGAAATTTACAAGTCATAGTTCAAAAGTGCATTGTTTTTTTTTTTTTATTTGTTTTGTTTTTTTTATGTCATACAGTAGGCAAACAGGCAAGCGGGCCACCTGATGGAAAGTGGTCACCACTGCCTATAGACATTAGCAATACCAAGAGTATTGCCAAAGCGTTGCCCACCTCTATAACACGTTGCTCTGGCAGCAAATAGGCAAATGCCCCTCCACTGCCAAACCCACGGTTCCCCGAATCCCCACCCCATGGAGCACTGGAGACCTTACTCACCGGCAGAAACACAATACTATTTAAAAAAGTATTATTTAGCTGCGGTATTCTGTAAGGTGGAGGTACTTCCCCATTCGGGCGGCTCCAATTCGAACGGGATACCCCGCTATGCCCTACCTCTCTTATTGACGTATGTGTGGATTACTTGTGTTTTATTAGGCTATAGAATGGTCAGGTAAGGTGTATAACTTCACGCCACTATCCCTGAACAGACTTAGCCAGAGATTTACATAGGAATATACATACAAGGGAGTAGGTCAAAAACGGTTTTATTCATTGAATGGGAGAGCATATATCATGGCCATGTGTCACAAATGATAATCCTTTGGAAAATATAATTCCATCAAATCATTTTATAAAGTCCTTGCTAGGTTGCTTGTAGAATGAATATATATTATTTTCGAGTAAGAACATATATATGTAACATAATATTCTCTTATTATGTGCTATGGCATTAGGGAGGAATTATTACTATTTAAAAAATTATATTATTATATGGACACAAATATGTAGACTTCTATATCCTGATCTGAAAAGTAAATTATCCCAAGCCCATTGTATATTTTTTAACATTTTTGTATATTTACATTATTGAGCACATGTCTCATTGAACTTCCATAAATAATTATACAGATATCAATCTCTACACTGTAGTAACTCCTGAATCTATAACGTGGAAAATAATGGACATCGGCTAGTTTCGGCTTCGTACTTACTCGAAAGTATGGTCGGAGGTCAGATGGTAGTCGCCCCACTGTAATTACCTGATCGCCAAATCCTGGATCATGGTCAAGGCGGACCCCGAGCTCTCGGGAGCACAACCGTGACATTAAGACCAAAAATACTTTTTCATATTTATTTACTCAAAGTATGCGACAGAAGCGATGCTCTCTGAAGCCGAACTATCCGATGTGTATTATTTTCCGCTGATATTGTAATACATGTAATATATAAGATACATAATGACGCTGGCGTAGCCGTTTATAGTAAAGAATGTTGTGTGTTGCGCAGTGCGGACCGACCTGTGCAGTAAGTTTGATAGTTCGGCGAACGAGCCCCGCGCCCCACCTCTCCACATCCCGCTGTGGCCATGAATGTCTTAAAAGCCTAATTTAGTCTCAACTTAAAGCCTCTGCTGGTACTTCAATTTCAAAGCCTTTCACTGTGGTAAAGCTATAGCACTATAAAAAATCCGCTTGATGACGCTGCTTCTCAGATGTCCAGTCTCCTGTCGAGAGATATATACGAGCACGTCATCGGGTCTGTCCATTTTGTAGCATGGTAGCCCTCATTTGACTGACTATGATTTCGGTTATTTGGACGTGCTCACCCGCGCCATCTACAGCCACTCTTAGTAGCTTCACTACATGCGCTGTCTTAACAATTATAAATTCTAATATCGATTGAAAATGTGCATCTACGACTGCAATAACAAAACCGCCCATAACCTATATTTTGACAATAATAGGTGAACAAGTTTTTTTGACTACGGAGGTTATTTATTAGCTTATTATATTTTTGGATCATTAATTAAATCAATCACGTTCAATCACCCATTTCTGTAGGTAGTTCTACATTTAATGTCTACTCGAAAATTTGCTTCGTGAGGTACTTTTAGTTCCATAATATAGTTACTTGTATGTATTTATTAAATACATATGTATGTGTGGCAATGTGTGTAATTTATGTATTTAGTTTGTTATACGATTACGCTTGAAAATATATGATCACTCATCGTGTGGCGTTCGGTCCCGCGCTGCGTCACGCGGAAACCACGCGCGGTCAAAAATGGGCCTTATTCTATGAGCAATACATTCCAGTTAGATTTGCTCTCACGCCTTTTGCTTCTGAATTTAGACAACTGAATTAAGACAAATATAATATGTTGTCCACTACGGGCATAGCACGCGGCGCGCGCGCCGTATAGCCTGAAATTCCAGCAATGGATTCCATACTTAATGACGCAGCGCAGGGCTTTTCTATGGGGCTAAGCGGCTATGGCTTGCCTCGGAGACGCTTCGCTTGACCGCATTCTAATATTCCATACACCACGTTGTGACTGTGACACGGCTTTCCCCCCACTCCACGGCAAAGGCCCGCACTGGCATGGCCTGATGCTTGAGCTAACTGTATCACATAGCATTTAGGTGATGAGGTGTGTCCTCTCTGTTACAGTTTCTGCCGGCTCCATCACCGACGTGGATAGAAGTGCTGTGGTGAGTCTACCATTTTTTTCCTAGAGTAAATTCACAATATAAAACCAAATCTGAGACACTGATCCAGATGATCCATTCATCCACAATGATACAGAAAAGACACCCAATACTGTCACTGAGACCCATAGAGATTTTTTATACAGCTTGCAAAAGGAGGGTTCGTGCAATTCCAAAATCTACAGAGATGATCAACTAAGATAGCGTTACTGCAACGTGAGATCTGCTGTCAAAATTTTAAGAATTTTGTGCCGTGTGTCTGAGTGTAATAAATGTGTTTTACATTACTTTAGTTTAAAATAAAGTCCTGTCATTGGCTGGAATAGCTTCGTCATTTTACAGCATTTCTGTCCAATAGCACGACAATATTTTGACAAACGGATCTTACGTCTCACCAACGCCATTTGAAATTGTGTAAACCCTCCTTGCCTATCAGGCTTGGCAGATCGGGCAATTACAGTGGAGCGAGTGTCATCTGACCTCCGCGACCGTGCTACCAGGGGAGCTTGACTAGATTGGATAATGGTTACACATTCAGTCGCCTGAATGTGCAGGTTTTATCACGATGTTTTCCCTCACCGTAAGAGCATCGGTTAGTGTTTAACTAATGTACATAAGTCAGAAAAGAGTCATTGGTACATGGCCGCAGTGGGATTCGAGCCTGGGTTTCAAGCCTCGCTTGCGAGTCGGATACCCTTACCGCCCGGCCACCGACGCTCTCAACCTTTAGTAGAACAAGTGTATAAAGTGTTTTAATCTATAATATAATGGAGTTCCATCAAGAATCCACAACACAAAGTGTCAACTACATACGTATACTTATCACAGCAGATTGTTATTATATTGCTGGTATATTTTTCTCCATTTCTTTGACGTTTATTGATATCCCTCATTTGGACGAAGTCTGATTGTATTTACTTTTGTCTTGACAGTTGTATTATTGACATTAATTTAACGTGACATGTATTTAAATTGCTTAATGATTGATTAAATGGGTATACGTATACTTACAACGTCGTAAGAGCGTTGTTGGCCGGGCGGTTGAGTATCCGACTCGTAAGCGAGAGGTACCGGGGTCGAATCCCGCTGCGGCCATGTGCCAATGACTCTTTATATATAAATAAATAATAATAATTACTTGGAATTTAATCAATGCTCTTACATTTAGGGAAAATATCGTGATAAAACCTGAAAATTAAGGCAGCTGAATTTGTAACCATGATCCAATGTGGTCAGGTTCCACTGGGTCACGGATATCAGATGGTAGTCGCTCCGCTGTAATTACCTTATCGCCAAATTCTGGATCATGGTCAAGGCGGACCCCTCGTCCTTGAGAGCACAACCGGGACATTAACGCCAAGACGATGATTTCTGAATGTAGATGAACAACAGAACATAGGAACACAATAGAACATTAATAAGGCGGTGGAACTCGCCCGGGCGGACTCCTTAACTTGTCGGAGTCCTAACCACATACGTGTACTTACAAACGCTGTATCCCCTCCTCATTCAACGGAAGTAGCATCACAACAATGTATTCCCCCCCCAGACAACAGAAGCAGGCGTAGTAATCCGGGGCGGCAGCGCGGCGCTGGGCGGCGGCGGCGGGGGCGGGGGCGGGCCCGGGCCGCTGGGGGCCCGCGGGCCGGGGTCGGTGCGGCGCTCGCTGCCCAACATGGCCACCAGCCACCTCGTCCACGAGCCCGCCAAGCTCTACCCGTATCACTTGCTGCTCATCACCAACTATAGGCTGCCGCCCGATGTCGATCGACTCAATTTGGAGGTTGGTGGTGGGGTTTAAGATATGAGGCTTCGGTTTTCTCAAAGACCAAATAGTCTAAAAAAATAAAGTGCTGTCTAGGTCTATGTCTGATAGTACATTAGACATCAGACAGACACATAGACAGCACTTTATTCACTTTATTTATTTGTTACATCAGGTGTCCCGTTTACTCGTATGTTTTGCTCTAATTGATGTAACACAGAATCTGGTATTTGAAAAATATATCACCCTAAAAGTATACAAGGCAAGGTTCACTGGTAAAAAACTCAATTAATAAGTTAAGTCCGCATTTGTACATCTCTTTTACCGTGTATCATCATGCCATGTTTCTGTACAATAAAGAATAAAATATTGGATATGTCTATGATGAAAATGAGGGTTTATATAAATTCAAAGAATATTAAAAGTTCGATTCACATATTAAAATGTAGATCAGGTTTCCGTTCACAACTTCAAACACATTTTTACCACTTTCTTCCTCCAAATATTTAATCTCTTTACCGTATTTTCCAGCGCCACCTATCGGACGCGGAGTTCGAAGCTATTCTCCAGGCGCCGCGGCAGGAGTTCTACCGCCTGCCCGCGTGGCGCCGGAACGAGCTCAAGAGACGCGCCAGGCTGTTCTAAGCGCCTAGGCCTGGACCAGGATGTTACGACGGCCGTGCGACGGTCGTCGACGCCCAGCGACGGCCAGCGACGGCTGTCGACGGCCGCCGACCCCGACCGAAACCACCCGACCCACGGGATAATATCGACGTCGACAGTCGCGCGGCCCCATCGATAACTATCCACATAATAATAAAATATAAATTAATATATTGGTAATAAAAATAGGTGTGACCGCGCGGTGTGATTTTATCTATACGGATAATTATATATAGTTTTATTATTGCGTATTGCGGCGCGAGGCACCTAGTGCCCCGCGGGCCGATGCCTTGTTGTATAGAGCGAGAGGGAGCGAGCGAGCGAGCGCGAGTGCGAGAGGGACGGCGAGCCGGCGCGGGCGCATCACATTTTATGCTTGAGGTGCTAATTGTACAGGACCGGCGACGGCGGCCTCTACTGACGCTTCAATCTTCACTCCGCCCAACCAACCACAGGTCTAGCTAAGGTGTATTCTATTTTCGCTGTTGACAATAGAATGTAAAGAAAATATATGCAATGTGACATACGCAATAGAAAAGTGACATAAGCGATCGCTAAATGACATTTAGGATCGCCAGAGCGTTAGTACTGTGATACTTGCCCTGTGTAGCAGACAAGTTTTGATTGCGTTTGGCGTCTTGGCTAGACCTGTCTGTTGCGATTGGCAGGTTTGCGTGGAGAGGTTAGGTTATGAGGACTATCGTGCAACCGAAATATGCTAGATGGCGCTACTGAAGTCTACTGTCTAGAGACGTGCCATTGAGTCACAGACTATACAGAAGCTTAGGTTGTGTAGTCTGTGCATTGGGTAGAATGTATCTGTCAACTATGAGGAGTTACTTTTGTCCAATAGCGTGGACGTATTTTGCTATTACAGCTCACGTGCCAGTGGCGCCATCTCGTGAATTTCAGTCGCGCGATATCCTTAATTGAATTGTAATTCTAAATGTTGAGACAGATGAAATTGAAGTGTGAGTAGAGTCCTAAAAGTATGGGCTTATTCTATTGGCCATCTGATTGACAAATATAAACGGTAAAGTTATTGTTTTTAATATATTTAACCTTTTATTGTGAGCAACGAAAATGTATCCCTTAATCCATCTATCATGACATGTAGCGTTTTAGAAAACTTATCAACAATAAATAATCCATTAGTTTCGGTGCTATAGCTTTGTTATTAGTTTGTTACCAAAGTCACAGTATTGCTTCATTACTCGCAAGTATTGACATCGATTGACTATCAGGCGGCCAGTAGAACCTCCCTTGGGGTAAACGTATCTATTCCAATCGTTTCCCTGCGAGTGTGCGTGTCTGTGTGTACGTTCCTAGTGTGCAGTGGAGTGAGCCGTGGTTATAATTATTAAGCGATTGTTTTTAATTTTATTTTATTTAGGCGGATATATGGTTGGATTGCAATATAATGATATGTATAGCGTACGCGTATGTCATAGTTAACGTATGGCTTACAGACGTCGGGCGACAGCGAGGGCTGTAGAGTAGGGTAGCGGTGCGATCGCACCGAGCGCCGGGATAGGGTATTGGAACCGCCTACGCCGGTCTCTCCGCCTTGGACAATATTGGGGGCTTGGAAGTCAGTCCCACTACGTGCAAGATCACACTGATTTCATGCTGTTCTCACCACAGCAGTAGTTCTAATATCCATTACAAGTCAATCTACAAAGACTTTCTTAAACTTTCTTCCTCTTATTTTTAAAGTGTGGCTTGTAAGCTATAGCGATTTTGCCAAAGTCTCCTCAATGAAGTGGCGACAACACTGTTTGGTAATGATTATCTTATACGTTTCCAATAAAGTAATTTGTTAGGCAGTATGAACAGCCTAAAACTATCTTAATCTTCAATAACTTTTCACAGATCATATTATTTTGATTTTTAAAGCAGGCGCTTTTGAATCCCAATCAGTCCACTGTTGGGCAGACCGGCGTGGGCGTGGGGCCGGCCGCGCCAGCCGCCGCCGAGTGTATAGATTATATTTTTACTATGCTTGTGAGCGGGCCCGCCCGCGGCGTCAACACTATGCTTTCAAATAATAAAAATTGCATTTCCGATTTCGTGAGACTTTTATTTAACCTAAAACCGAAATCCAGAATTGTACTGTTTGTTGGATCAAGCAGCTATGTACTATGGATAGCACAGTTCAAGCCACTCACGTCGGAATCTTGGTCGGAGCTGTACCTACGATCTAAATAAATATAAAAATCTCCGATACCACTCCACCTTTTTTATCCAATTGACTAGGGACCAATGACAGCAAGGCAGAGCTAGAGCTGCCTTGCTGCGATTGGACTACTCAATTGGATCAAGATGGCGGCGTACTATCGGAGATGGGCGGTACGGCCGCGGGTCTAGAAATTACCCATGCTCCGCAGCCATACCGCCCAACCGATTGTACGCTGCCATCTTGATCCAATTGAGTAGACAGCGAGACAGCTCTCTGGCCCTGGCTTGCTGCGATCGAAGGTTCTGCCTGCAGTGCGTCTGCGTTGGTACAAACGCGCGCGACTATGTCGATGTAAACACGCAACGTGCGACTACATTTTTATAAAAAGTTACTTAAGAAAAAGGCCATTCGAAGTAAATGGGTCATCCTATGGACTTATTGAAGACATAGTCGCTATGGGCCGCGATGGCCCATCACGAAGAGGAGTATATTTTTTTCGAATAGAATAATCCGCGTCATGAAAGAAGAGTCTTGTCAAATGGCAGTAGAGGGGATTTCGCGCAGGTAATGACCTACTGCGCAAGTCGAACCACGTGACCCGCCAAGTCTCTTTTTACATGACAGAATTACTATTCGAACAAAATCATACTGATTAAATGGGCCACGTGTACAATGGCTTCTGCATGTGCTGGCCCACTAGCCTTCGATATGTGGTCGAAAACTGGCACCACGGCCATCCTCGTTCTATTGTGGTCCAGTAACTATTCACCAGCGTTCAATGCGACGATACCACAGATTATATATATTGCCTACGGACGATACCGTGTGGACTGGGGAGCGACTACCTAACTCAAATTGAACGTCGCTATCTTGTTACGATCAGAGAGAAACTTAAACACCGATTACCCGATTACGATCATCTCACTCGCTCAAATCGTAAATCATACCGTTATCTCACTCGTCAGCTCTTTCACCTTATAAAAATCGAGTTAGGCAGTCTGACCTTGATGTTTGTATTTCCCGTGTTACATTAATAGGTTATATCCCCCTTCCCGTGAGAAATTCCTTTACCTATCCTATATGATCCTATGAGCATAAATGATAAAGATGCCTATTTCTATAATGTTTATATTATACCATCATTAAACCACAGACATAACAGATTAGACACGAATCACAAATATTTTCTGTTCGCTCACTCTACAATGATTATGAATCTTGCTATCCCGTTTTTTCACTCATAGGAACGAGTCTGTCAGAAAGTGAAGAGCGCAATGTTTTTAACGTTCACCACGTTGCTCTAGCTAATGACCAGACGTTTCTTTTGAAACATCGGTGTAAATTTTATAATTTCCTAATCAAATAAGAGGACAGATCTATTCCCTAGTATATAGTTTAGATGTGTATTATAAATAAAAATAATAAGAATCGGGGACAAATAGTATAGGCTGACGACGACGGTGATAACGATTAGGTCGGCACCTTCATTGCACTTTTATTATAATAACAATATAAATATTCAGTCAGATTTGTTTGTTTTCGCTACGGAATAGAAATTCATAGTAAAAAATAACATCTGCAGATGGGCTGTCTTGTTTCGTCCCTGCATTTGCCTTAGTGTGTGTGTTATAGAGATGTGTGACATTTTGTCTCGAATTGAAACTCGGTATGTACTCTCTGCTTCTGTGGATAAAATTTTTTCTCTGCATTAAACACACGGTAAGAATAATATGTATGTAGTGCAAAATGACACACTCTTTTTGACTATGGCATTGTGGGGCGTGGCGTATCAGGGGGCTTACCATGAGCTCTTATGGCAGGACTAAACCGATGCCCTGCTTAGAACGAGACAGCGCTATACTTGTCATATAAGCTTGTCTCTTTTCCAACTGAACTGCGCGGTACATGGACGGTTTTAAAAAGTTCATGGTAAAGTGCGCTCCACATGTTCGGCGAAACTTTTGCCGGGACTTTGGTCGATCCTCTACATTCTCGCCTATTAGGGATGTGGTGGTGTCAAAACGCTGTACGGTGTACAAAACGATGGTGTAATATCGCTAATGTGCTGTAAACAGGGTCACAGAGGTGATCACCTGCTCTACTGTAATTACTTGATCTACTAATATCCTGGATCATGGTCAAGTGTACCTGTTACGGGAAAAAGCGCTAGAAATATAAATATAAAATCGATCGAATCGAGACGACAACAAACTATCTCTACTTAGTCTATGAAATAGGCGAGACATGCCAAACTTGCACGGGACTACACGAATACTCCCTCTACATTCTCGTGTTCCCGCGGAACTGTCCACATGTGGAGCGCGCTTTAAGTGCGCTCCACATGTTCGCCGAAACTTCCGGCGAAACTTTTGCCGGGACTTTGGTCGGTCTCTGCATTATCGCCTATTAAGGATGTGGTGGGTGTCAAAACGCGTCGACATTATATCGATTTATCGGTGTAATATCGGTAATCTACTGTAAACAGGGTCACAGAGGTGATGGCAGCTTCTCTACTGTAATTACTTGATCTACTAATATCCTGATCATGGTCAAGTGTACCCCGAACCTGTTACGGGAAAAAGCGCTAGAAATATAAATATAAAATCGATCGAATTGAGACGACAACAAACTATCTCTACTTAGTCTATGAAATAGGCGAGACATGCCAAACATGCACGGGACTACACGAATACTCCCTCTACATTCTCGTGTTCCCGCGGAATTGTCCACATGTGGAGCGCGCTTAAGGCCCTAGTCTTTATAGATTATCAGATTCATCAGGTGATGTGTCAGACGACATGCCATACAAACAATAACAACATTCTATGTGCCTTTGAAAAACCAACTGAACATATGGCTGTTAATGAATAATCGTCTTCGTCCAAAAATGAAACGAATATGACAGCTGTCAAATAAATGTCATTTAGATCGTCTATTATCTGTGCCAGAAAATTGCACACTGCCGCGCGTGCTTGTCGCGTTTTATGGAATCAATTGTTCTAAATTTCAGATGACTTGTGACGAAAATAGTGAAGTGAAAATGATACTGTTAATTCGGTAAAATACGACCACCAACCCCCATATTTTGACCTACACCTGTGCTTTATTTCGTGCTTAGTGTCAGTATTCAGTGAGTATTATGAACTTTGAGGACTATGAATCGCTACCGAGCCAGAATGCCGCCGTTCACATGACCGCCGGGGCCCTGGCGGGCGTGATGGAGCACTGCATCATGTACCCGCTGGACTCCGTGAAGGTGAGCGCTGACCTAACCTCGCGGCGCCGCTGACAGCTCGCCCGTATTACGCCACAGTGGCCACTCCGCAGGGTTATATAAACACTCTGCTCTCCATCTGGCGCTCTCACTTTCCTCACACACAGTCCTCCTCGTCGCGAGACCTCCCCGCGCCACCCCCGACACGCCGAGGGTTAAATACTCGAGTTAAATTGCTCCTTTAGCAACAAGCAACTTCCTCTAATTTCTAATGAGGTTACGCATATTTGCAGCTTCTGAGAGATAATTTATTTATAGGTTTCACAACTGTACACAGCACAGAACAGAATAATTACACAACACAATGTCAAATGGTTCAATGTACCACTTATTTGTTTAGGAATATGATTCTAGTGTGGTGACCTTGAAACTAGCAATCATGTTTTTGTGTGATTATGTGTGATGATGACACACAAAAAATTGTAGAGGGGCCTCAGGTACTATGTAATATTGAGTTGTATGAATAGGTTGGTCTTAGTGGTGTTTTGTGATACCTACTACACATAATTTGCCAATAGTTCTTAAATATTGTTCCTAACCTTAAACCCATTTAGTAGCCACTTACTGAAATGAATGTGGTACTCATTGTATGTTGTTAAACAAACCTAATATAGTCTGCATCAAATTGAATAAAATACCCAATCTTGCTTATCTAAAATTAGGTGAAGTGTTGGCTACAACTTGTTTGTTTCAAGAATGTTTTCACTGTCTCTAAGATGAAATATGTTTTTACTTTTATTCTTAACATATTTACAAATGAAGCTATTGCCCTATAATTAAATATTATTACCAACAACAAATCATTGTCTCACAGTAATTACTAATTTCTAATAATAAATATCTCAGTGTGTTTCTAAGAACGATAATAAGTGAATGTCAAACATCTAAATAATGATTGTATTGTTATGTTTAATAGTACATATACTGTAACTGGGTGCCCATTGCCATAGTCAAAAACTTACAAGATACAAAAACTTGTCAATGGAGTGTTCCTATATTAATCCTACTAATACACCTAATTTGTTTTGTTTAAAGGATTTTTTTCTCATGTTATAGAAAACTTCTTCATAGTGATAATTTGTTGATATCAAATACCTACTTAAAATTTCTTAAATTCTGTGGAGTGTGATAGTGACACACTTTGATATTTTATTATTTTGATAGCAAATGGTGATTACTTAATATTAGTCATATAATCTTCATGTTGTACACACAGGCAAATACTGATATAAAGTACAATATGAATGCTTTTGGTGCATTATTGGCACCCCCTTCCACTGATCGTATTGTAACTATAAGGATATTAATGTCTGACGTGACAACCAAACCAAATGTGAATAAACAAAACTCTACTGTGGGAAACAGTAGTGAACTACTTATTATGAGCCAATCTTATTACTAAGTCAATCTTATTACTATAATTATAATCTTACCAGATCAGAATGCCTAAGTAGCAAAACATGTAACTAATGAAACATAAAAATAGTAAACAATGCAACTTCTGACGGTATAATCAGAAAACATAAAAAATAGATGCCCTTATTACAGAATGACAATGGAAACATCACCATGCCAGTTTTACTAGTGAAATTTCATACAAATAATATATTTCTGTCCATACTCCAATAATTAGACTGATTCCTATGTTGCTAGTTCTGGTATGGTGGAGGCTTGCGTTCCAATGTAACAGTGCACAAAATCAGTGGATATAAAATGTGGGAACTGTGTGCCAGGAGTAAATTACGGTTTTTTTTTCAAAGTGTTGATATGTACTGTTAGATAGGTAATCGAGGACACGGTCCCACGGAAACAACCCTAGTTGACACTAGAGATTACTATCATGGTGCATTTAATGTGTAGTCAAAATGTGTTTAAAAATATACATATCATCTTTTACTCCATCTTTAATAGTACTTAACTACTTAATTTCATAAGTACCTACTTACTTATATACACAATCCATAATGTTGGCACATTATGTATATCTAAATGTAGGTACTGTAATGAAAAATAATGAACAGTAGACTTTATTGACGTGGGCCCGTCACCTAAATACACCAGCACACCAGTAAGATCCAATGGCATCAACAGAAACTAGATGCCCTTCAAAAATAGCTGAAAAGCACTGATTTAAAAAAAGTACATAAACCAAATAATAATTTTAAATATATTGCACTAGACTAGAATGTTACGTAATTACCTAATTGTTTTACTTTCATTCTGTGTATGTTTTCCTTTTAAAATAATTTGTGTTTACTAAAAATGGTCTAAGTAACTTAAAGTTACAAACTTGAATCTACTCTCTAAATCATTAAAATAAATCAGAAAATAATGGTGTAGGTTTATGAGTCACTGTGCTCATTCAAGAGCTGAATACTAATTGTATACCATACCTACTGGTGAGATATTGGATTTATGTAATGTCTTTAAAGGATAATCTTACTATCTTTGTTCATTAGACAAATAATAAACCTAATTAAACCATATCAAACTAAAGCATTTGTGGCCTAATGTCTCATAAGTTCGATCCCCAGTACTGCCAATGACCTTTTTATGAGTTAATATAGGTACCTGTATTAGTTGAACACTAACCAATTATGTTGTAATTAAGTGCACAATAAACTGGATGACTTTTTAATTGATGTAAAACTAGCGACCCACCACGGTTTCACTCAGGTTTTCTTTAAAACCTGACACGGGAAGTGACTTAATTTATTTTATTTATTCTATTACTTAATTATGAGCTGTTTAACTAAAGAAGTATCATGTCATGCTCATGAAGATGATATGAAAAAAGGCTCAGAATTTAAACACAATAGGTAATTTATTCATAATATTGTATTCAACAACTAATCTAAATTCAAACGTTCTAAAAAGTTAAAAGCCTTATTAACAAATTGAGATACCTACATACTAATAAGTCATATTTTTAGAAAAAAAAAATTTTTTTTTGATTTATTACAATTTTGTAATTATATGGGATTAAAAACTAGTAAACGAGTAGAAACGCCTCAATTTTAAGGCGTGTAGCCTCCGTGATATCACCGCATCATTATATGAGGAAATACTGTTCCTTGTTGGCGTTCTGCCAGCAGACCTGCGTGAGGTAGGCCGTGTCGCAGTCGTCGGCGCCCTTCCGGGTGCCGCAGGCCCTCAGCGCCGCCGCGTTCTGCTCTCCAAGCTCGGGCGGCAGCAGCGCGGCATCCACGTCCACTTCGCCCTTCGGTAGCAAAGCCGCCGTCTCCATCACGCACTTGATGTAGCACTTGAGAAGTGGATCGGGCATCAGGTCCGCGCCGCCGTTGACCTTATCCACCAGCGAGAGATCCACGCCGGTCTCGTCGTAGCAGGCCTCGTGCATCGTCTGCATCATCTGTGCCATCGGCCCGTCCTCGGCGGCCGCCACCTCCTCGTTCACCACCTCTTCGTCCATCTTCTCTTCCAAGAAGGTCTCGCATCGCTGCGGCCTGCATTGTCGCGGCCGTCGCCGCGCACCGCACGCTATATACGCAGCCACTCTTAATATACTAACTATGTAAAAAGCCTAATGAGTAACATTCCCAATTAGTTACATCTAAATAGCAAAACGTTCAAGTTTCGGAAATAATTTAGTGTACCGCAATCATAATTTAAAGGAAATCGCGCTCTTTCTCGGATAGTGATAGTCTAGGGTAAGGATCGGGGTAGGGGAGGTTTGGCTAGGGTAGGGTTAGATAAGCGTGGTGTATAATAATTATGGTGTCGTGGTGTATATTAAAATATGAAAGACATTTTTGTATTTTGTATCCAATAACGGACATTTAATTATTATTTGACTATTTGCATAAATTACCTGCCTTACTGGTATTGACATGCTTTGTATCAATTTACCTTAGTGTAATTTTATGTATTAATTTTTTATTTTGACATTGTTTACCATATTATTTCGATTTATTTATTATTTGATATTGCCTTCTTATATGAAAGCAATAATTCTAATATTATAATTTGACGATCTCTTTTATTGACCAAATGTAATCTATAATAAGAATATTATAATTATGTAAGAACTTAAGAGAGAAATAAATAAATCTAAATCTAAATCTAAATCTAATGGTAGAAAGATTCTGAAAGCAGCCTGTGAAATTTTCTGGCAGTCAATTATTAAATTTCGGGGTGAGGAAAAATGCTATGAAAAAAGGACACAGCTATAAAGGTTGTGAAGAGTCCTATTTTTGAGCAAATGAAGTACTTTTCTGTTTATTACCAAATACATATAATTAAAATCTTGCTAAACAAGATAATACCATCAACTTTAAGACAACGGTACCGCCGCATCCCCACGGCTATATGAGAAAGTAGTCTGCCTTGTTGGCGTTCTGCCAGCAGACCTGCGTCAGGTAGGCCGTGTCGCAGTCGTCGATGCCCTTCCAGGCGCCGCAGGCCCGCAGCGCCGCCGCGTTCTTCTCGCTGAGCTTGGGCGGCAGCAGCGCGATCACGGCATCCACGTCCACCACACCGCCCTCGGGCAGCAAGCCCGCCCTCTCCATCACGCATTTCATATAGCACTTGAGACTGGGATCAGGCATCAGGTCCGCGCCGCCGTTCACTTTGTCCACCAAAGAGAGATCCACGCCGGTCTCGGCGTGACATACGTCGCGCATCAATTTGACTGCCCCGGTCATCTCCTGGTCCATCTCTTCGGCCACCTCTCGTTCAAGCTCCTCGTCCATCTCTTCCAAGATGAGTCTGGCGGCCGCCGGCGCCGACAGCAGCGCCACCGCCGCCACCGCCGCCACCGCCGCCACCACCGCACACGCGCCTCGCATCGCAGCAGTCCGCATTGTCGCCGGCACTCGACGCGCACCGCCTGCTATATATAAGCATTCTCTCTCTATCTAAATATCATAACCATGTGAAAAGCCTAATGAGTAATATGCCCAATTAGTAACACAACTAAATAGCAAAACACTAAGTCTGGAAATCGCGCTTTGGGTAAGGTAGGGGTGGAGATGGGTTAGTCCAGGGTAAGGGTAGGGTGGGAATAGGTTAGGGTAGGGGAAGGATAAGGCTTTTTGGTAGTCATGATGTAGAGTAGGGGTAAGGTAGGGAAGTCGCGCTGGGCCAGCTAGTTATAATAAAAACCTATACCTACCTATTTCACCCCGCGCTGACTGCACTATGGCAGAGGTGCGTATACATCAGAAAGAGATTTTAAAAATCCTGCGGAGTCTAGACGTGAACAAGGCTAGTGGACCAGATGGTATACCAGCAATAGTCCTGCGTAGTTGTGCCCCCGAGTTGTCTCCTATTCTCACGCGCCTGTATCGCCTCTCACTGGAGATTGGAATTGTACCGAAGACATGGAAGCTTGCCAATGTGCAGCCCGTGCCCAAGAAGGGCAGCCGCGCAGACCCTGCCAACTACCGCCCTATTTCGGTTACCTCCATTCTCTGTAAGATTATGGAGCGTGCACTGAACAAGAAACTCCTCGTGCATCTTGAAGGTAACGATCTCCTCAGCGATCACCAGTACGGATTCCGCTGTGGTCGGTCAACTGGGGACCTTCTGGTGTATGCTACTCATATGTGGAGTGAGGCCATTGAGAGGCATGGCGAGGCCCTTGCTGTGTCTCTCGATATCTCCAAGGCCTTTGACAGGGTTTGGCACGCAGCCCTTTTAAGCAAGCTTCCCTCATATGGTATTCCTGCTGGCTTTTGCACCTGGATATCGGATTTTCTGAGTGAACGATCAATCCGTGTAGTTCTAGACGGTTACACGTCTGAACTTAAGGCTATCGACGCGGGAGTTCCTCAGGGGTCGGTTCTGTTCGCGACTCTTTTCCTGCTGCATATTAATAATCTGCTTGGACCCGGTATCTTTGGGTACGCAGACGACAGCACAGTAACGGATAGATATATGTCATGTGCAAAAGCTAGTAGGGGCGATATTCAGTCTTGTCGAGAGGCCATGGTTGGTCGCTTGAACGAGGCTCTCAATGCAGTGTCCGATTGGGGCGAAGCCAATCTAGTGTCGTTCAATGCCACCAAAACACAGGCGTGTTTGTTTTCCGCTAAACGGAGTCCATTCCATCTGGCTCCGACTTTCCGGGATGTGTCTGTGGAAATTTCCGACAACCTACAGCTCCTGGGTGTTGAGCTATCATCCAATCTCAACTTTGGACAGTACATCGAATCAAAAGCCAAGACTGCTGCAAAAAAACTTGGAATCCTCTCGAAGGTCAAGCGGTACTTCACTTCAAGGCAGTTGCTTCAATTATATCAAGCACAAGTCCGATCTTGCATGGAGTGCTGCTGCCACCTCTGGGATGGATCAGCCAAATACCAACTGGCTGCTTTGGATTCGGTGGAAAAACGGGCAAAGAGACTAATTTGTGATCCGCAGTTAATTGAGGCTAAGCTGCAGAGCCTCGAGCATCGGCGTAGGGTTGCGCGTTTGTCGGTTTTCTACAGGTTGCACTTCGGAGAGTGTGCGAAGCAGTTGCACGACCTCATTCCGCCGGCCCCTTTCCGCCATCGGGAGACGCGATCCGGGCGAGCGCTTCATCCTTATGTCGTGGATCTTCCAACTATCCGCACGAGCCGCTTTGGCTCGACTTTTATAATGCGTACGGCTAAGGAGTGGAATGCGTTGCCTGCGAGTGTGTTCCCTGATCAATATAATCTGGATGCCTTCAAGGCTAGAGTGAATAGGCTGTTCCTAGACAGGCATGCTCCATCATAGACCGCATCGTCACTTACCACCAGGTGAGGTGGCGGTCAAATGCCTGGCTAGTAGAGTAATAAAAAAAAAAAAAAAAAAAAAAAAAATCTAATCAGAAAACATAAATAGATGATGTTCTTCTTTCAGAATTGCGATAGAATATCATGTGCAGTTTGATTAAAAAAAATATGACTAACGAAATGAAACATCACTACATTATAGAATAAAGTCCCACGCCGCGTCTGTCTGTCTGTTCATGATAAACAAATAAACTACAGAACGGATATTTATACGATTCATAACAATAAATAGAGTGAGTCAAGAGGGAAGGTTTATATAGAAGACAACATGTGAACGAAGTCGCGGCTGGCCAGCTAGTGTTGTTAATTCGAAAAGTACACAGTGATTCCCATACTACTGGTTCTGGAATGGCGGACGCCTGTGCCCCAATGTGACCGCCCACATATGCCAGATTTGCTGAAGCGAATTCCGGGTCAAAAGTCAGGGGTCCATGCCGCATAAACCTTACGTAAATAACTCTACCTTAAATCCTGGGCTGTCGTGATAAAATTGTCTAATTTAAATCAAGGATATAAAATAAAGGAATGGTTGGCAATTTAGGTAACTCCTTAGGAGCTAGCGAATAAAATCAAAAGATAGTGAAAAATCCTACAAACAATACCTCTTTACGTATAATATTGAAATCGGATGGGCAGTTCAAAAATAAACAGCAACGTTATTTTTGGGATTTTTTTAAAATCTGGGCTAAACTCACAAAATCTGGATTTGTGGATGACATTCATATTATAAGTTACAAACGGATGTGCTAGTGTCGTGGAGCTTTATACAAACCATAAAGTTACTAACTTTATTGTACTGTTAAATGTTAATTAAAATCAAATAGAAAATACTGATACAGGTTTGTTCAAGAGTTGCTGGAAAGACTTAAAATTTTCTTACCTACTAAGACATACCTAATGTTGAGACATTGGATTTATATACTATATGTTTGTAAACTAAACAGTAATTTTACTACTTATCTTGATTGGTTACTCAAATATGATTAAAACCATGATTGGTCGATGGAAGAAGAAGCCCTTAAGGCGGTCTCCGCCGAAGCCAGTTTGGTGACGGCCAACGCTGCCAAAACACTGGCGTGTCTGTTCTCTGCCAAACGTAGCCTATTCCACATGGCTCCTACTTTCCGGGATACGCCTGTCGCCTATCCCATTGACCAATAACCTCAAACTTCTCGGTTGAGCTAACGTCTAATCTCAATTTCGAATTTCGGCCGGTAGACGAATCTAACGATACCTTAACTGTAATGACTTAAATGTCTAATGTTAAAATGAATAGAACCTAATTAGTGGCTCATTTATAGCAATTCATGTGTTAGCTGTTAATAAAATAGAATATTTACCATGACACAGAGACACATACCTGATTATGGAGAAAGGTAATAAGGCCAGGAAGGCTGAACTGAAACACATTATGTAATGCAAATGCAAATGAATTTTATTATAAACAAGATAACACCATTAACTTTAAGACGAGTAGGCTCTTACAACGGTATCGCTGCATGCTCACGGTTATATCATGAAGTAGTCTTCCTTGTTGGCTTTCTGCCAGCAGACCTGCGTCAGGAAGGCCGTGTCGCAGTCGTCGGCGCCGGTCTGCGTGCCGCAGGCCCGCAGCGCCGGCTCGTTCTTCTGGCCGAGCTCGGGCGGCAGCATCGCGATCACCATGTCCACGTCCACCACGCCCTCGGAGAACATGCCCGCCGTCTCCATCACGCACTTGATGTAGCACTTGAGAAGTGGATCGGGCATCAGGTCCGCGCCGGCGTTGATCTTCTCCACCAGCGAGATGTCTACGCCGGTCTCGCCGTGGCATTCGTCGCGCACCATCTTCGCCAGCTCGGCCATCTCCTCGTCCAAGACCGGGGGCGCCCCCGCCGCCGACGCCGCCAGCAGCGCCACCGCCACCACCACAGCGCACGCGCCTCGCATCGCTACGGCCCGCATTGTCGCCCGCAGCCACCGCGCATCGCCCCCTATATACGCAACCTCTCAATGCCACGGCCGCCTCTCTTCCCGACAAATTATACGCCAAGCAAATTTAAGAGCTGATATTAAACGGTGTGTGTGTTTTGTTGTCGAGCTCATCTCCTCGGCGACCGGTAATTTTTCCAGTAATACTCGGTCATTTGAAACAATTATACGACCATCGCCGGTTACTTGTGAATGTCGTGTTTTTTCGCTCGGTCGAAATGGTAGGTTTCGTGACAGGCGACTTCCTATTGACGTGAAATATGATATCGGGGTGTCGCGCCGTTTACCGAACATTGTGTGGCCGATGCGCAGGCGACGCAGCTACGGATGCGGCGCAGTAAAAAGGTCTATGTTTAGACATGATTATGTCATTATGTTGATAAAACTGAAAAACAAAAAAAAACGCACCGTAACTTATTGTAACGAGGAGCCATGCCTACCATTATTAGTACTTATTACGATGTAGTTAGCTGGTCGATTTAGTCAAGTGAGTATTTTGAGTGGGCGTGACATGGCTGTGGGCGGGCCGCATCCGAAATACCCACGGTAATTTTCACAAACACTAATTAGGAACTTGGAGGAAGCTCAGCTGTTATCGAAGGCGATCCAATTCCAGGGCCATTTAAAAGGCAACTTGGAGAGCCGGCCCCAAGTAATGGGATTAAGACTAGTCATTTGCCAGGAGAGCGTGTTAGAGGATGTCGTGTCAGTAACTCACCTCCGCCTGTTAGTTAGGACAGCTCAATTCAATTCAATTTATTCAGTTATTTACGATGCGAATGTTAAATAATTATCTTTAAGTCGGTTTAAGATTTTAAATAATAACCCGCCTATTTGGGCCTTTGGTATATATAAGGCCAAAATATCGGGGTACTCGTTAAGTTAACCAAGGTACGCGGCGAAAACACGTGAAATGATAAAATATCTGATAATAACTGCGATAGGTTAGAACCACAGCGTTACACTTTACATTGTCATACACTTACCATTCAATACCTACGCGTTTATCTTGAAGTTAGGAACTCGCTGATTTGATTAGGTATAGATAATAATTATTGAAGTCGCAAATAACTGATGACTTAATCCATTCATTATATAACGATGAGTTTTGTATTCCAAGCGCCACCGGGGCCGGGTGGGGACAGGTATCGCGGCCGGAGGTGTGTTTTTATGTGGTGACGTTTCCTGTATGTTCCTGGACCTCTTTTACAGTAGGTCACATTTCCTCGAAGTCTGTTATGTCATACATACCTACATACATGCATAAGGGGTGTATTATGAGGCCCTCCCTACCATTATCCTCTGGGCCCCGGGCCCAAGCCTCACCTGCAGGCGGTCCCCTGCTGACAGACGGACGAATCTGACAAACTGGCTTTTCCCTCACGGATTGTGCGGGTCAGGTGGTAGTTGCCGCACGTAAAGGACAAAACACCTGTTTTTAATTAAGGATTCTAATAGGAAACCCCTTTCAGTACATCTAAAAGCGCTTGCCTAGTAGGATAGGGGGCGAAGGCAGAACCCGGGATAACGCCCCTCTTGCGTGCGGGAGTGACGTGTTTAGATAGACATGGAATGTTTGAATATTAAAGACATTCTAATTTTGAACTTTTGAATATATGGTATGACATTTCACTCACACACGCAAGAGAGGCATTACTTAAACTTCTTACCTATACATAAAGTCACGCCTTGTTCCCATTGGAGTAGGCAGAGCAGAGACCATATTTTACTATAATTAATAATTTCAGCCTTCATCCTAACATCGACTATCTACTCCTGGACGGTCTACTGTTGGACTTGAACCACCTCCGAATTGGAGTTTTGCATTCTTCTTACACTAATCACAACCATCCGTAACATATATGTATGAAAATCTACGATACCATTAAATTATAGATGTCACAGGATGTTAAACCAGCTAAACATGTTTTTGTGATGAAAATGTTTTTGAAAGCCTGGGATCTAAATGAAATATCAGATGAGAATTAAAAAAGTAGAATAAAATTTTTTTTTAATGCTCAATGCACTGCAGCGTCACGGCAGCCGCAACAGCATCTTGAAAATAGTATACTGCACTCGCAAGACGGCATAGGCTCGGCGCATGTATGATAGTATACGTATTTGATAGTGGTCATCTGGACCCGCGGGCTGAAATGACCATAAATAATGAAAACATAATTGATAGTGGTCATTTCAGCCCGCAGGCTGAGTTGGATGTGGGCTGAGTTCTCCTGAGATACTCCTGAAAGGCCGCTCCGAACCGAAAGGCTGACAGAACGCCTTAAATGACACTTTGACGTTTGCCGTGCAGCGAGCGAGCCTACGGGTGAGCATATTGCCCTTCACCGCCAACGCCCTGCGCTCGCGCTTTATTTCACACTATGACACACACACAGTCATCACACAGATCAATAGTGACGATGTGACCTAGGTCTTTAAACTTATTTACTACGTTCAAGTAGTTTAGGCGCTTTAAATACAAGTATTTCACTCTTTCCAGAGTTATATTTAAGACCGTGCTTAGCCGCGTAAACCTCACAAATCAATAGCAGTTTCCTTAACCCGCCTATCGATGGGCTCAGCAGCATCATGTCGTCTGCATAACTTATGTTATTGACACATGTTCCGTCAATACGATAGACTGCTAAGTCGATCGATAGGCTTACATATAAATTAAACAATAGGTGCTAGCTTAACCACCCTGTCTAACACCACACTCCAATCCGTACACATCCGGCAGAGTACCGTCCCACCTCACCTGGTTTGTCTGGTTGGTATACCAGTACTTGAGGAGAGATGTATACTCCGCCTTCACACCCGTGCTTACTCAGAAGCACGAAAAACGAGATCGAATGTCTTAGACAAGTCGAGCAAGCACGTGTACATAATCGTCTTCCTCGCAGTGTGGTACCTGACAGCGTGTTTCAGGCTAAATATGGCGGTCTCCGTCGACACCGCCGCCTTGAACCCAAACCGGGCGTTCACGTCTTCAGAGAGGCAGGCATTTAAAAGACTGTCGAATAGTTAATAAAAAATCATTGAAATACGCTTTAGGTCGTAAACAGGCTGCATTTGAATTGCATGAACTGGATGTGGGGTGAATTGACCCTGAAAGGCCTGCAATTTGATTATGCAATGCAGTCCATCTGTTAAGTTAGACCGTGGCGAGCATGCACAGCATGGAGTTCTTCAAGAAAGCGGTGAAAAGGTTTTAACGGGGTCAGCAACGCGTGGGTGATGCCCCTGGTATTGCAAACGTCCATATGCTGCGGTGACTGCTTACCATCAGGCAGGCCGTAAGCTTGTTTGCCACCAAAAATGCCGGCTCTGGCCACACACAAAGCGCGGTACGAAACATTCCGGGGCGGAATGACTTACCAATATCCCAGTTCTTATGTATCCATGTCACACAAAGACAGTCCCACACAACAGTATCACCTACCTGTGTCGCACCCCGATCGGTAGTGCTGCGACTTTAACCACCCGATGTGTTGCAGACGCGCATGCAGTCGCTGCGCACCGCACACAACAGGACCATCGCCGAGACCTTCCGGCATATGGTGCAGCGCGAGGGACTACTAAGGTAACACATACATCACTACTTTAAACCGACTCACTTTCACTCAAGGTTTTACCGACCACTCGGTCATACGGATCATGTCCAATCGAATCTTGCTAGGGAGTTTCGCGCAGAATTTGCCGGTAGCTCTTTCTACGCGTGCACTTCATCACTCCCTACAAATACTATGACCAGCTATTAGTCCCACTTTATACGCGTCGGGGACATTATTACTATGGATTGTGACCCTGTTTAAACCATCTACAATAGATGTTAAAGGCCTTTTCAGTTACTGGTGT
The DNA here is from genome assembly GCA_905147135.1 of Blastobasis lacticolella. NCBI lineage: Eukaryota > Metazoa > Arthropoda > Insecta > Lepidoptera > Blastobasidae > Blastobasis > Blastobasis lacticolella. The sequence goes on from LR990061.1 coordinate 15,330,345, forward strand.
CATATACCTGATATCTTAGGCAGATCAGCCAAAAGCTGGCTTGACCTCAGTAGAACAGTTTTCTGTTATATAAGTTTCACGCCTGCCAAGCGTGGAGCTAATGGCATAACTCTCCAATAATATGGAGGCTGCTCCAGTCCAAAAAAGGGGCTATTGCTGAATATTATTTTATCAGGTGGTAGGACTCTGTGAAGCCTGAGGAGTCCGCAAGGATGAGTACCACCGCCTTATTTATTTTCTCCGTCAAGCAACAATGCTTAAATTGTTGTGTTCCGGTTTGAAGGATAAGGTAGCCAGCGCAATCATAGTGCTAGTATAGAGGTGCTTAGTGTAGGAACCTATGTATTAATCTTGAGTACTAGCAGTCTCAAATCTAGACAACTACCAAAACCTGTATTCTAAACTCTAAAATAGTGCACCGCCACCCACGCAAAATCGCTTGCACACACACGCATGCATCTGTCGTGGAGATGTCGCTATGCGGTGTCAGCGGTGTCAGTGTCCGCGGTGCCGATGATCGATCACGGTGACGCGCGATCGCGTCCATCCATTGACCAGCGTTATCTCCCTTATCGGATACGTGAGCCGGCGAGCGCCGCGGCCGCCCGCCCCGCGCCCGCGCCCCGCTGCGTCCCAGAGGATTTCCTCCGGCGACCTTGGATACACGTGTTGCTGGTTCGCTAGTCTTCTCCCGCGTGAATAGGGATGAATGACCCCAAATGAATGGTATAAGGGCAGGCAAGAGATTAGTCTTCTCCCACGTCTGACTTAGGATGGGCTTAAAGTTTAAATCTGCATCAGCTGTGCTCATTCCTTTTCTTCTGTACTAGTGATACCTTGTTTGTTCATTAGATACTCGTACTGTTCTTCTAAACTGTTTTTGTACTAGTGGATTCTAAATCTAGTGCAACTATTTTATCGACCGACTGACCATATACGGGTGAGTGTCGTGCAAGGCGACTAATGAATTCAAGTCTAGTAGGACTTTAGCAGAAAAGAGTATGAGTAGCATTGTTTTCTGTTCTGTACAATTCAAAAGTATTCAAAATTAAAATTATTGATTAAGACATTAAATATCTCTTTCAATCGTCAAAAAGGAGAGGGGTAGAAAAGTAGGAAGGAAACACACAGTGACACGCTGACCGCCCTATGGCCGCAGCAAACCCACCCCACGCCAACCACGACCGGACCGTGCTCGACAATGCCAGGCAGAGCCGAACCGCGCTCGATATATTATATAGGTATGTCTAGTATAATTAGGAAAATCCACCTAAAACTACAGCAAGAGTAAGCCAGTCCACCAAGGCAGCACCCGTTCACGAGTATAACGCAGGGCCCAGCCATCGTCCAATTCAACCATATTTGAGGGAAAAGACCGACCCGGCCCCCACGCCACCGCCAGACAGACTTTTAAGTGAGCGTGCATCACACATGCTGCATGTGACAAGTAGTCGCTCCCACCCTACTCTATCCTATCCCTACCCTACCGCTACCTTACCCCTACCCTATGTATTGCTTATCATCGTACTCGTGTACTCGTATTATTTATCATCGATCGATCGACTGAATTATTGGTATATCTGTGTCGTTGGCTGACACCCAAATTGGCCATTTGTTATTAGCTTCAATTATTTCGTCGGGGGTTGCGTGCGGTGTGTCGCCGGTGGAAACTAGGTTGGGTGGTTGACAATGGCAATAAACTAGGTTATGCGACGTCGTGTGTGGAATGCGTTGCATATTTCGTTTTATTAGCGAGTTATCGGCGAAGGCCGGGGCTCTGCCGCGGTTCGCCCTTCGGATACTACGGAACACATCGGATGTTACTATATTTTTACAATATCCGGCCGGCAGCGCAAACAGCAACGAGCACTGATTGTTTCTCATTAATGCGTGTTTCCCTTCAATTACGATAATTGTGCATACGTATCCAATCCATTGCAGCGAAATTGATTTAAAATCTTCTACGTTCTGTTGTTGGAAATAGGATTTTTATGTTTAACGAAAATTCGTCCATCTCGAGTTCACGACAAGCAGTTTAACGCCTAACTGCTCAAAAAATTCAAAATTTGCTAAATTCTAAATTCAAAATTTATTTATTGATTAGGACATTAAATATCTCTTACAATCGTCAAAAAGGGGGGTAGGAAAGTAGGAAGGAAGCACACAGTGACACGCTGGCCGCCCCATGGCAGCAGCAAACTTACCCCACGCCAGTCACGACCGGACCGTGCCCGGCAATGAGAGGCTCGATGTTACTATCCGCCGCTGCCGACGTCGCCTGGCGCCGCCGCGCGCGGGCGGCTGTGCAATCTAGTCCCTGCCGCTTTCTAGAAGCAACGAGTTCTGCTTATGCACGCAGCTTACCTATTACAAATATTTCGCGACGCTTGCCGGCTGAAAGTAGTTGAACCCGTAGTAACTCATATGAAACGTATTTTAAGTCAAGCGAGCAAAGGTGCCGATAACACAGTCCACGAGCCGATTACGTCCAGAGACAGGCGTCGCTGTGAAGGCAAAGTCTAACTCGCGCGATTACACGGTTAAAATGCGGAGGGCAATAAAATAACATGTCTATCTTTCACGTTCGAAATTTGATTGTTATTGTAAAATAATAAATGTGTTGCCGCGATATGGTGGGCACATAATTGTGTCAGCGATAACGCGGAGTCGCCGATTTGAGCCGGTGCTCCGCGCCCCGCGCCGCGCGAGCCGTCCGCGCCGTCCTAGTCTCTTGGCGTGCTCGTGCACTGTACGAGAACATCGCAAACCCTGATAAATAACAAAAATGTAGGCACCACTTATACACACTCGAGAGTCACTCGTATTTCCCGATCAACGGACATGGAAGTCGAGTGTTGCGCGATTTTCGACTTGTGCGCTATCTTTCAATCGACCTTCTCGAGTTCTATTGTACCGTTTCGCTCGCCTCCCTGCTGATAACGAGTCACTGGTTGCTACCCAGAAATAGCTTTATCTGTCGCCCCTATGTGGATGGCCTTTGCTCTTTGGAGTCGAAGATGGGATGACTACAGAAATAGGTACCTGACCTACTGCCGGCTGAAACTACAGTTTTAGCAAGAGATGTAACGATGTTGATAAGGGCGTGTGATAACACCAGTAGGTGTGGCCGGCGCGATTAATCAAACGGTGTTGATAAGGCCACTCGCGAAATGGGTAGATGGATGTCGATAGGCTGGTGACTGTACTAGGTAGTACTAGTAGTAGTGTAGTAGTAGCTCGGGCCGTGAATGGCGAGGTGTCGGCGCGGCGACACGTGACGACAAAGACGACGTTAAAATATCTATATGTACGAGTATCAAGTAATGTGCTAATCAACATCATTATTCGAGCAGTCGATCCCGGCTTCTGTCAGGGTCCACTTTCCTTGATCTTTTTGTCTTCGGGCTCGCGTATCCTTGCCTAGTGGTTTTCGTATTCGACTCCGCCAAGTTCCGGCGGCGGTCTCCCGCAAGACCTCTTTCCTGATACCGGCAGGTTTAGGCACCAATTAATTTGTGTCTCTCTGTACGAATATATAGAGCAATTTTTACCTAATATAAACCAAACTTCCGCATATTAAGGAAATAAACCCATGTGTCAAAACATTTGTGTAGTTTCCGGTTGCCACTGAAGATCTTGATCACTGAATATATTGTCACAGTACATGGCCCTACATTCATAAATGGATAGACTGTACATAGGCCTAAATCTTCCTCGACATCATTCTATCCATACACGAAGTTAAGACTATACTCAGTTTCGAATCCGGCCGGCTAAAACTGGCACCTTATCAAAGATAAAATAATAAGATGTACTAGACTGAATAACGTAAATGTTATTGTATATTGTACTCAGTTGACACGACAAAACCCAATGTTATCTTTTTCTGAGTACATGGGCTCCACATTTTATCCTTTAGCTAGATTATCGTCGCAGAAGAGGTAAATGTATCTTTGGAAGCGACTTTATCCATTCAATTGCATATTTAAATAAAAAAATAAAATATATTTATTGTGACACAGGTTATACATTCAATGCAGGTCTTAGATAAATAGAGATTAGAGCGCTGTGGCCTACCTTTAGGCATACAAAATATAAATTAAATTGAGATCGAATGTCAATATAATCTCAAATAAAACAGAAAAATAAATGTCAGCAATTGACAATAAAAAAAAAAATAACATGTCAATAAAATTTAATTAAATATGAACATGAGTACGGGGTGGTAAAAGACACCAATAAAATTCATTTAACAATGAAGTTAGTCATTAAGAAAATCTCCTACGCTGTAGTAATTTTTGTCAATTAAGTAGTCAAAATAATTCTAAACCCACCCAATCGTTGTCGATACATTGTGACTGTTGCACCACCGTCGTTTCGAGCCACTATCGGCCACGACTTCAAGAGCGTCTGCGCAAAATCTGGTTAGGTGCTCTTTTCGTGGCGTGGCTAAGGGTAAGGTTCTTTTTTTGATCGGCCGGCGAAGCAACCCTGGGTGCTGCGGGTGACTGAGTGCGACGCTGATCACTTTCCACCAGGTGGCCTGCTTGGTGTGGCCCTCCCTCTATACATAAAAAAAGAGAGACCAACAATATAGCGTAAACTGTCCAATGCAGCCTGTGGTGTTCCAGTGGCTAAGGGAGTATAGATGGAGGGGTTAAGGGTGTGTAAAGTCCGACCTATTTAGGCTAATGGGATCTCCCATCCTATACTTCTTTTTCTGACTCGTAGCCGCCGTCAACGACGCCCATAACTTGTTAAGACAATTGTTAGTTTTATACTCGTCATGATCTAGCAAGTCATTCTGACGGTTGAAATTGTGATTATGTGTATTTATTTATTGGCTTATCTTGAACATTTCTTTGCACTTTTGATGGTATCTACGACTAGGTATGTTCAAACGGGCAACGCTTCATCACCCATTTCCACCGTAGGTGTAGGCAACAACTTGTGGTCATGTGTGTGGTACAAGTATGTGGTATGTATAGTTCGATAGATAATTTAACACAGTATAACGTGTTACGTCGGAACACGCGTCGCTCGCTCCCGCCATCTTGCTTGCATTAAATTAATGACGTAAATTCAAATCAACCGGAATGCTCTGAATAAAGATGGATCGCGAACAATTGCGCGTAATTACTTATACAAACTGTGAAAGCACTTTGCAAATATTTAAGAAAATTCCGTATCAGTTTAGCTCATTATGCTCCTTCATATTTGTTCGCTGCCAGCGGTATCTGGATTCAACTGCATGCTACCCAGATAATGGAGACGTGACTACTTTTATCTGAGAAGTGTAAAAGTGTGAATAGTAAATTGAACAGTCATTTACCTATTTATTGCCAGTTTAAAGGTGTTTAACTTGCCGCCATTAGGTAATAATTGTACTATTTATGTTGCTAGGTTAGTCAGTCGGCCCTCTTAATTCCTCTAAACCAGTTTGTCGAGTCTTCGAAAGATCTGCCGGCTCATAAAAAGTCATACCGATGAGTAGACTGATAGTTTTCTTTGTCATTCATTGTTGACGGGTTATTTCCACTAGCTTTATCATATGATACCTCCTTGTTTAAACATTTATACGCTACTATAATGCCTTTCTAAAATTAATGTGACACGAGCTAATTATAGTTTCAAATTATCATCAGTAAATCTAACGAAAGTTCAAAGTGACAACTACATTATTCACTACAATATTATTATGCAAGTTACGCAAGGAGTTATCGACTTGTAGAGACTAAACATAGTAATGATGATATAATAGCCACTATACTTGTAATATTTTTTTTTATATAGTGCTTCTTTGAGGAAAAAGCCGCGTGGGTATTATCTTTTGTGTATTCTATTCGCACAACGTTGTTTGTATCCGCGTACCGTTGCCGGACTATGTACAACTTCCTGGTGCAGACATCGGTTCGTGAGCTATGTTTACCTCGGGATACTCGTTAGAAGCTTGCCGAAAACTGTCAGGAATATTCTCTATTTTACACTGTACATTATACCTGATTCGCACGGCGCGACATACGTCGTTGTAATAAAATAAGCAATTGCGCGAAAGAATTAAGGGTCCAATGTGACGAGGCTGAAAACCGAGTCAGGTGACATTGTTTCGGCAGAAGCGTGGTGCTGTTGTTCTTCAAGAAAGGCTATAACACTGCGACACCTTAGAGCCAAATTGGTCGTGAACTGTGAGGTTTTAAAGGAACTTTATCCCACGCACACTAAGGTTGTGGAATGAATTCCCTGGAGAGTACAACATGGAGTTATTCAAGAAAGCGGTGAGAAGGCTTTTACGGGGTGGGCAGCGTGTGGGTGTTGCCCTGGTATTGGTTGCGGTGACTGCTTACTATCAGGTATATAATTAGGTAAAAAAATATCCTATTCAATAACTACAGATCTATCGTGCTTCTGAGCCACATCTAGTGGCTTTCAAGTGTCATTGGTTTTTAACGATTTCCAGCCCCCGAACAAACCGGATTTCGATAAGGTTTTTTCACTTCAATGAATGAGAATACTTAACCATGTATATACAGCCGGAATACGTTTGCAAAAACCGGTTTTAACCTTAAATAATGGTTTAATTAGTAACTTTTGTATGTTGTTGTCCATTCAGTTCCATTTTTGCAAGTACTAGTTGATTGATAATTGAATAACATTATGAATTGTTGGGAGGTTCCGTTTATCCACTAATTACCTACACGCTGTATAGTTGTTACCCGCTTTGTTTATTCGTATAGGTACCTACTATACTTCACAACAAAACTGGTGTGAGTGTGTGCTAAATAATACAACTTCTTTATTAAATATCTTCGCATTCTTTTTGTGACTTGATGAGTTAAACCCTTGTCACCCTCGGTTCAAGTTCTGAAAATCTTTGTCTTTATTGAAATTCAAATTCCCACTTGTTTCTCAAGTCAAGCCTGTAGAGACCGCATGGGTGCCACCGCCTTATAAAAAGTAAGAACAGTTACACCGCACCCACTCCACTTAGGTTGCAGATGTCCTGGACGACGGTGGTCGCTTTCCAACAGGTGGAATGCCGTCCGAATGCCTCCATAGCCAATTAAAAAAATAACTAGCCATACCTATAAATGTGAAGTATGCCTTTGTACGTTTGTACTTTTGGCCCATTTCGTATCTAAAAGTCTTGTCTATCTTGCATAGAGGTAAGATTGGTATAAGTTATTGACGATACATAAAAAGAAAAATGAAAATTTAGCCGTTCGTAGTTGTCCGTCAAATCGTTGAGATATTTTTAACGACAGTTATAACTGGAACCGACTGGGGAAGTACCTCCACCTTACAGAATATCGCAGCTAAATAATACTCTTTTAAATAGTATTGTGTTTCTGCCGGTGAGTAAGGTTTCCAGTGCTCCATGGGGTGGGGATTTGGGGAACCGTGGCTTTGGCAGTGGAGTGGCATTTGCCTTTTTGCTGCCAGAGCAACGTGTTATAGAGGTGGGCAACGCATTGGCGATAATCTTGGTGTTGCTAATGTCTATAGGCAGTGGTGACCACTTTCCATCAGGTGGCCCGCTTGCCTGTTTGCCTACCGTATGATATAAAAAAAAATAACAAATCAAATGTTTATTTTCTTTCTACAAATGTTGTCTGTTTGTCACTGTACCGATGGCCTATATAAAAAGAAAATTATAGGCAAACTCTACCAAGAATTGCCACAGGATACCGATAGATATAGAAGAGCTAGTTATCCACACCACAAGTTGTTACATCACATCAACCACAAATGGTTCCATTAAGCTGTTGCGTTCCTGATACGGCAACCGACTGTTTGTTAAGCTATTGATTGGCCCGCAGAGAATGGTGGCAGGCGGCGCGGCGGCGGCGGCCTTGAGCCTTGACCCCCCGTGCCGGCCGGCGCCGGGGCAACACGCGACTCCCACCCCGGGAGGGGAACGTGTACGTTCCCTTGGCGACCGAGGGTCTACCCTTACCCGCCATTCATAAGGTGCCCGGCACCATGAGGAAAGAGCTTGCCATAATAGAGCCTATTTATAGGGCCTATTAGATATACCTTTCTCAAAGGCCGGCAACGCATTCGCACATTTCGCACCGTCGGTTCTGATGTTGCGGATGTGAGCACATTTACCATAAGATTACCTGCTTAGTCGTTTCGTTTCCTCCCTTTGTTACTTTATTATAAAAAAATATTCCCTTAGCAACCATACCATTCTTTCAGGGTGGGGGGAGGGGACTTTTCACGTTACACGCCTCCGTCTTTTCTTAACAAGGTTGCTGCGCCAAATATTGCGAGCCCTCGGTGTGGCTCGGTGGCGGTGGCGGTGGCGGAAACAGTACATACCTACAGTTATTTAAAGCGGTAACAGTGAAACATAATATTGATATAAGGTTGGAGGAACAGCGTCACGCTGACTGGCGCGTCGGCCGCGCCGTGGATCGATAGCGGAATGAGCCAGTCTAAAATAACAACGTAGGTAATAAATTATAATGATCAGCAAATAATAAGGTGACGCTTTATGACGACATCGGTGGTGCAGTGGGCACCATCCTGCTCCATGCTGAGAGTTCGATTCCCGCCCTAGCCAGGTAAATGCACACCACACTTTTTGTGTAGGCGTTAGGGTTCACTGTGTCGTGGGTGCCATGGATACAGAAACAAACGCTTAAATTATACCCAGCACAGGAAATAAAATTCATTACTTGGGGGTGCCTGCTCTGCGTAGGCTGCGGTAGGGGTAGATAGGTGTGGGGTAAGGTAGGGGTAGGGTAGTGTGGGGGTAGCTGCCTATTACATGAAGTATCTGTAAGGCACGCTCACTTAAAAGTCGGTCGGCGGTGGCGTGGGGGCCGGATCGCTCTTTTCCCTCTAATATGATTGAATTGGTCGATGGCTGGGCCCCGCGTTATACTCGTGAACGGGTGCTGCCTTGGTGGACTGGCTTACTCTTGCTTGGTGGTTTTCACAAGTATACTCGTAAATCGAACCCTCGGAGTAGCTGCTCGGTGTGGTAAACATTGCGCTACAGCGTTATTACTCTGGCCGTCGAGAATTTTATTTTCATTTGGCTGTGTATTTGTGTATTTTACCCACGACATAGTGTGGAGCCAAACCATGGCAATGCCACGAAGCTCTGAGTCTCCTCCGCAGCCTCGCCAGAGTGGTGGGTTTCATCATCACGGCCCATATCAGTCCACTGCAGGACTTAGGGCCTCTCACAAGAAAGGGGAGGCCATTGCCATGATCTCCACGCTTGGCAGGCGGGTTGGAGATCGCAGTATTATAAATATAACAATGGAAAACGCTGCTGCCCATTTTCAAGTCTATGGAGACTCTAGATCTTTTGCCTTGAAAACATTAGTCGCCTTGTACGACACCCACGAGTGTAAGGGGTTGGTGCTATTCTACTACTGCCGGACGCCACACGGCTAATAAATCCGCGGCACGCACGGAGCGGTGGGTTTACTTCAGTGTTTTTGTCATGTATTTTTGCTTCGCGGTTATCATACTGAAGCTTTATCTATTGGATATTTAATGGGGCTGAGAATATGCTTACAACTTTTTGAACGGGACTATATCGCCCTTGGGCCGTCTCGTGGTTTCGTAACTATCTTCGGCCCAAGATTTTACCACCTTTTTATGGATCCAAGTTAAACTGCGATCGTGTTCATCATAATTCTCAAAGCGACCCTCGACCGTTCTTCATTGAATTGTTGTTGCGGTTGTACGGTTTATGTCATATTTGACAAATTAATTTAAAAAATTTACTTACTCGTATATACTTATACGTTTCAATTTGCAAAAACATATATAATGCGTTGTCACTGCGAGGGAGGACCAAGCTGTCAGGCCTCATGGCTGTAATTACGCTGCCTCGTTTATCCTTCAAACAGGCATAGAATAACGCAGACATCGTTGCCTTCGTAAACAACTGTGTTTGTGAACCATTGTGACACGACATACCATTTTGGAAAATTAATAGCATAATCTTGCAGAAATATTTCCACTACCTAGTGGATGGGTGGCCTTCTGCATCTTCATAGCTCTTTTTCCGGTATCAGGTATGGGGTCCACTTGGCTATGATCCAGGGTTCTGGCAGACGGCAGACCAGGTAATTAGAGTAAAGCGACTGTCATCTGACCTCTATCCGAGACCTTGTTAACAGTGGAATCTGACCACATTGGCTCATGATTACACTTCAGTCGCCTGGATGTGCAGGTTTCCTCGCGATGTTTGTTCTCAACGTAAAAGCATCTAGATTGGTGTATGATTTGGTTGCTTATATTTTCTCCGTGAAAACGAATCTTCGATTAGACTCTGGGTATTTCCCTCATGCTGTAATTGCACAGCTGTTCTATCTCGTCTCACGCCTCCCTACTACCTACTCGCACAACAAAGAAAATATCACCTGTTTTTAAAATAATACTTATCGGTAATTACACTCTATCCAAACAGTGGAGTGCGAATGTTTTTAAAAGGTTTTAATGACCGTGATGAAATTGGCCCCGGTTCGAGTTCTTTTATACAGAAAAAAAACTGCGATAAGCCCGTGCATGAACAGCCGCGGGTGATAGGTTGCATTACACGTTTTATTACGTCTAAGGCATTGTCATAGAAAACGCGTTAAGGTTACTTGGATCAAGGGTTTGTTTAATAATTTATTTATTAATATGTATTCTGCTTGATAGATTGCTACGTTGATTGGTACAACTAGTACTAGCGACCCGCCCCGGGTTTCTCAGCTTTTCTTTACTATAATATACATGTATATAATACATTTTATATGTAGGAAGATATTCTCTAACTGATGGTTAAAACAGCATGAAAATCCGTTCAGTAGTTTAAGTTTATCGCTAACAGACAGACAGACGCGGCGAGGGACTTTGTTTTATAATATATGTAGTGATAGTTATGTTTTATGTTGCGCTGTTCTGAAAATAACAAGTCACCTGACTTCATTGCATCACTTTTTACATATATGATATTTCGGCCGTTAGAATTGTTTGACTGGGCTCTGGATCCTAACCCTGTGGTTGAGCGGCCTCTTCCGACGACCTCTTTCCGATATTTGGACCCAGACGCGGGCGGACGTTCTATCCTAATGTCGTGGATCTTTCGGCTATCCGCATATACTAATTTTAAATCTGGATTGGACACAGTCAAGGCCAGAGCGAAAAAGTTGTTGCTAAACAGGCATTACTCTACCACACTAGGTGAGATGGCGGCCAAATGCCTGCCTAAAATATGTTAAAGAAGATATTTCATCTTCTCCAGCCCCATAACATCTTCGGGGGTCCAAGAGTAGGTCAGTCAGCGCACCATCCCTATGTTGTTGATATTTTACGTATCCGCACGCAGTGTTTGACTGTTCTTTAATACTTCCTGATGCATACAGCAAGGGACTAGAACTCGCTATCTGTATATGTTTTTAAGCAAAACATTTTGGGTCTCTTTAAGACAAGAGTGAATAGGTATATAATAGACAGGTATGCGCCACCGTATACTGCACTTTACGACACTTGGGATGGCAGATAAATACCAGATTGTACTATAATAAAAAACTTGGCGATCCAGTGGATAGGATAAAACTGCCTCTATGATATTCGGATCGTTTTCAGTTTGAAAGCGACTTTTGGTCATATTAATTCCATAAGCCGATTGAATTGTTATCTTCATGTCCCGGTGACTCGGTATCGGGTCGCGAGAATTATACATTTTGTTTTCTGTTGTGTTGGAATGGAATCACACTAATCACAAACAATTTGCATTTTGTGGATTGTAGAGTACAGACTCTTGTGAGTCATACTTTAAGGACCTGAAGATACTGACTCTAGGTACCCAGTTTATACATTTATGAGATTGCAATATTTGTAAGGTGTAACAATGATTTGTTTACTTTTTCAAATAGGTCGCGTAAACGCAACCAGCTTCAAAGTCTTAAGTCGAATACTGCTTTATATAAAAAAAGCATTTTTGGATTGATATCAGTTTTATACAATAAAATCCCCTTTCACATCATAAATTGCAGTGTCATTATGACATTTAAAAATAAATTACTTGATTATCTGGTTAATAAATCATTTTATACTATTGCGAAATATTTGCAATAATGACATGCCATAAATAAATTTACTTATCAACTAACCGGCAATGGCCGTGTGGTGTCCGGTAGAGTAGAATAGCACCAACCCCTTACCCTCATGGGTGTCGTACAAGGCGATTAATGTTTTCGAGGCCAAAGTTCAAGAGTCTCCGTAGTCTGGAAAATCTGCAGCAGCATTTTCCATTGTTATATTTAAACACTGCGATCTCCAACCCGCCTGCCAAGCGTGGAGATTATAGCAATAACCTCCCCTTTCGTGGGAGAGGCCCTAAGTCCTGCAGTGGACTGTTACGGGCTGTGATGATGAATCAATTAACAACGATTGATATAATAATTAATAAGATATTGCTTTTCTATTGAATTTATATTACTCTTTAATGCCATAAGTGTAGATAATTGTTTCTATGTCCTCAATATTTATATGCTTGTCTGCTGATCATAGCGGTCTCTACTATTGTACCTAATAGCTTAATATTCCTGTGATTCACCAATAAAAATAAATGAAATGAATAGTAAACATTAAAATAATTTCTTTGAAAGAATGAACAATGGATCGATAACAAATGTGAACGCGACTGTACACCAGAAGTCCGCGGGGCGTCATATCGGTGCGGGAGACGAAGTGCGACAAACCCTAAACGTAATTAAAATTGATAAGTATTTATGAAGATAAAGACTAAATTGGAACGCCAGAAATGTATGAGCGTATATGGAAAAATATGGGGTGGTTTATTTTTTATTTGCCAACAGATTTACACTTTTTGTTACATTAAATATCGTAAACACTTAAATGGTTCGATAGATATGCTAAATTGGTCGCGAACTGTGCGGTTCCAAAGGAACTTTCTCCCACGCACACTAAGGTTGTGGAAAGAACTACCTGGAGGGTACAACATGGAGTTCATTAAGAAAGGGATGAAAAGGTTTTACGTGGTCGGCAACGCGAGGGTGATGCCCCTGATATTGCAAACGTCCATAGGCTGCGGGGACTGCTCTTCATCAGGCAGGCCGTAAGCTTGTTTCCCATCTTAGTGGTATAAGTCGAAAAATGCTCTTAAGTGTAGTTATAATTGTTTTCCCCGTGTGCAGGCCCGTGCGCGGCATGTCGGCGGTGGTGGCGGGCGCGGGGCCGGCGCACGCCTGCTTCTTCGCCACCTACGAGCACACCAAGCACACGCTGGGACACCTCACGAGGCACCGGCACGACCACATCACGCACGGTGAGTACCCGCGGCCAGGGTCGGCTGCCGACGCCGACGTCGCAGGTTGACCCTGTTCGAGCAACCCGGTTTTACTCTCGCACGCGAGAGTCTGTGATGTTTCATCATCAATTCAGGCAACTGACCTTGTAACCATGATCCAATCTGGTCAGGTTCCTCTGGTAGCAGGGTGACGCGGAGGTCAGATGGTATTCGCTGCACTGTAATTACCTGATCGCCAAATCCTGGATCATGGTCAAGGCGGACCCCATGCCCTCGTTCTAGAGAGCGCAACCGGGATATTAATGCCATGATGATTACTCTCCCTGACAGAGGAGCGACTGCCATCTGACCTCCGTGGACCGTGATCCTAATGACGACGTCGAGTATCCCTATATAAAATTTAATTCATAATTTGGGTTGTTTTTGTTGGGTGTCAGAGGGTTGGGTGGAAATGGCGTTAATTGCGCTAACTTCTAATCTAATCAATAATTATTAGATTCTAGCTTTTGTCCACGATTTTATCCTCGTAGAAATCGCTTTTTAGGTTTTGCCCGCGCTACCATTTTAAATGACCTCCGTATTGTATGGATGCTAGTATTACGGTTAGGTCATGCATGCGAATTAGATAAAACATGGCTTAGATTGTATTCTGGACTTCAAGCTACCAAATTAAAATATATTCAATGTACAGAGACGGCTTTTTTACAGTTTTATAATAGTAAGTACAGATTATGTTTTTTTTGACGTGGGCTCGTGACGGTAGCCGTTAGTCGTTAGTCGTTAGCCCCTTCTAGCTCGGAGGTTAGCTGCAAGCGCTATAGCTGAATACATTCCTAAATCATTTGCATAATATAAATGCACAATTTATCATTCTACGCACTGTAAATTAATGTTTTATTGTTCGTTATTAACCCCCAAAAGTCACCATATGTATTCAATAACTATCTAGGTACTAATGCAAATAAAATTATTCTATCCTATTCACAATTTGTAATCCACCTAATAAATGCACTCGCAACTAACTTCCCAGCCGCCATCAAGATTGGCGTGAGGAATACCTATGAATAATAATTTCAGAAGATACCTCAAAACTATACAAATTTCAAAACCCGCGGTGGACAGGGCTAAAAAACTGTGAAGTACTGTACTATAGCTTTTTTTTTGCTACCAAACTAATGTTGACGACGTCGAACCATAGAGTGGTTATAATGAATCAAAATCACAATCAGAATTGTCTTTATTGTTGAACTGTGTAACGTGTATATATGTATGAAAGTTTGTTTGCATGTTATTGTCATAACTACTATTTACATAATGTATGTTGACTAGCTGCCAACGGGTGAGCTCATTGCACGTTCTTCTCGCGGCCGGAAAAAACCTTTCGTCCAATTTCGTTGATTTCGCACCCAAAATTTTTAGCCAGCGACGTATCGGGAATTTCCCCTTCTGGAGCTGGTTATGCCTAGGTATGCCTCGCTTAATAGATTCCCGAATTAGCTGCTGTTGTGTCATGTTTCCCGCATCGCTCTACTACGCATCAGAGGAACGTGCTATATCTGTAATTGAGATGTTTTTGTGTCGAAAGGTTGCTGCAACGCAGACAGCCGCATTGCAACTTTAAAAATGTTATCTCGAAATGTTGTTTAGCAAAAATAAGTGAGCATGCAGATATATTAGCAATTTTTGTGTGATAATAACTGTTGTTGGCGACTCTAGGGTGATTATGTAACTCTATTTACATACAATGTTTTGCAAACGTTTACTTTTCCCATATAAATATCGGCATCATCGGCCCGTATCATATTCCACTGCCGGGCTTGAAATGAAATCGAAGCAAAAACGTTGCGATCCTCATTGAGTAAGACAATCATCACTCCACCTGTGATGTTTACGGATACACGAGTAAAGTATGAATTGAACTGTGATCGTAATTGCGGTGTGTTTGTACAAACAATCATGAGGATATCGATAAAGGTTTAAATTCGCAGCAACGTGACGAAAATAGTGTTTCACGTGACCCGGACATCGCTATAACTGGGCTCTACCAATAAAATCGCGTAAAAATGAATAAATGAACTGCGACACATAAAGTCACCCACAGGAATTCCGATACTCTTCATAAAATACAGTTATAATGGGGAAATTCTATTTTTCATTTTATCCCAACGTCGACCTCGCCACTCTTGCAGCGAGACATTCACTTAAAGAACTAAGGTCCAAACTGGGTCCAAACTTTATGAGCAGCCTTATGAAGTTATCTAAAAGAATTCTGTTTTGCCAGCGTTTTATGTTTCTGATAAATATCATGTGAGGGCAACTCGACAGGCTGCCTTATGAAGTTATCTAATTTTTATATTGTGCTGAAATTTAATGCTATCTTAAACTGAACCCCGTGCGTTTGTGTTGCAGGTCTGTCCGGCTGCGTGGCCTCCCTGGTGCATGACGCCGTTTCAAACCCCACAGAAGGTGAGAGCTTTGATTTGAAGGGTACATTACGTAGTTGACGGTAGAACAAGCCTGAGGAGTCTATCTGGATAGGAACTACCGCCTTTTTCTTTCTGCCGCCAACCAACAATAAGTTCACTGGCCATACGCTTACTAAAAGTTAGCTATACCTTGATTTACAATTCGAGTTAGTTAAATGATGAATTAACTGTTTGTTATGAGTAACAACCGGTGCTAATAACTCTCAATTAACAGTTTTAATTGTCAATTTACTGAGTCGAATTACAAATCAGAGTATAGTGTTGTTACAGGCACGAGGCATGACAGGTTACAATACTCGCGGTGACACGTGATTTTATATGCATTTTTGTTACACATGAAAGGTAATCGTACACAATGTTTTTTCTTAATTGTCTGTAATAAGAGTGAACAATTTTTATTGTCATTTTACTGAGTCGAATTACAGATAAGAGTACGGTGCGTATACTGTGATTAGAGGCTTGTCAGCTCACGGATTCGTGGTGACACGTGCGGTTCTGCATTTTGTTACACATGACAGGTAATCGTCAACAATGTTAGCAGTTATAGCAATACATACTTCATTTAGCACATCTTATACCAACACTTCTCGTTTCGGAGTCCCACCGCAAGCTAGAGCGTAAATCATCCCAGGAAAACTGCACAGCAGTGATAGCGCGTAGCTGTGATCGCTAACCGCGCCAACATTAGAGCTCAAGCGTGTCACACATCTTCGTTTATTTTAGTAACCAATCTTAGTCACTCTAGAAAAACTAACTCGCGGGACTCCCCCTTTGTGGGATGCTGAATTAATTTGCGATTATCATGTGGTTGTCCTCCTTGTACGTCTTGGCTAGCGTGCCTTCAGACATCCTTGAAATTCTTCTAAGATTACGCGTCGGTTTTCTATTTAGGATTTTTCTTTATTGATGAGTGGAGAAATAAACCTATTGTGCCGACCTGACGACCCCAAATGAGTAGGATAAGGGCAGGTTCAATGATGATTACGGGTATGTTTTCTTATCGTATACGGTAACTTCAAACTATGTTATGAAGTTCTAGCCATAATTAAATAATCTGAACGTTGTTTAGAAAAAGGAATTTTGTAGTAAAGGCCCCGAGCAGAATTTCAACAGTCACATGCAAGATAACGCATTGATCACTTGGCCACCATGGTTAATAGTCGTGCGGGAATACTCATATAAATCACAAAATACGAGGATTAGCACGCGGTCGGGATCCGTGCGTCTTAATTAGATATATCACTATTGGACTTGACCCCCCACAATATCAGTAGGGGACTAGCTGTGTTGAAAAGGCTGCTGCCAATTTTCTGGTCTTAGCTGATCGACCTTTTGACGTTAGCCACCTTGTACGACACACCCATGAGTGGATTCGACTTTGTCAGGACTTAGATTCTGCCAGACACGAAGGCACCTAAACCCTTTTTTTATTACTAAGTACATACTTGAAACTTGTACAGACAACTGTTTGCCTAAATCTGACGTAGAATAAGTACACGCAACGCGGCCGTAGCACGCGCCGTCCACGCCGCGTGTCGACTTATCGCGCTTCCGCAACGTCGATAACGACCACTTAAAGAATGCGATCCCTGTATTGGATAATATTGAAGCACTATGGAGAATTGCTCGGTACATAACTATGCTCTTGAGTGGCCGGCGAATTGGCCCACTCATTGTGGGTTTGATCAGGCTACTCCGCCTATCTGAGACGCAGCGATTTGTATCTAAATCTATTTCGTCTTGACGGTGTCGTACGTAGGATCAACCCAACAAGGTCTTCAACAAATATATTGAGATCGTTCGGCATAACTGTCGATACATAGGGTTGCTGCAATAGAGTGCAGCATAGCAATCACTTCTTATTACCGTAAACATCATAATACGGCCTGTCGAAACAGCTCGAAACAAATTAAACTAAAATCAGTATAGCCATCGTCGATAACAATGTATCGTTTCAATTATAGCGTTATGTCAGCCGGTACTCCCGCGCAGATAGTGACGGGCCGTTTCCTAATCGCACTCGTATTGTAATCAATAAAATCAGCGGAGTGTCGATACACTGCTTATCACCGCGTCTGCGGCGCTCGGTGGCCGTTAGCGCTACGTATGTACCTACATTTATTTAACTCAAATGAACAGATTGAAAACAGCATATACAATGTAATGGAACACTAAGCACTTGTTTGCTCGGCTCGTTGAATGGCACTGATTTTATTATCTGATGATAGCGGGAGACAAATGAATTGTTTACATTATTTAACTAGCCAGGAAAGTTGCGATAGAAGCTAGAATAGTGCGAGGTTTTCTCGATATCTGCAAAGTATGAACGGTACGCCTCGACCTTGTTATAATAAATTATATACAGATACAGTCATATCAAATATTGACACACTAATTTGGAATACGGTGCAAGTAGAGCCGCGCCGTGGCGAGTACAGTGCGCCCGCGCGGCGCGTGTCCTAGCACAATACCTACTTCGAATTAAATATTGTGTTTATTTTCCTCATAGATATGGTGGTGGCGTAGTGCTCGCTTCCCAAGAAATAAAATAATGGCTAATGCAATTAGAAATCACGGCAGCGAGGGCGGTGGGCGGCGCGGCCTGCGGTCGGGCCGCGCTGACATAATTAGTAAAAACCAAAACTAATTCTGCTATTATTTTTATGATCAATACAATATGACTATACAAACAATACATTAGTAACGTGTTGTCAAATTACCCTCGGTGACATTCATCTTTGAGTGTCACCGAGCATTCGGCACGTCCGCGATAAGCAAAACCCAGCGTAACGATGACTGCAGCGGTCCGCACTGATTACGAGCACCTTAGCTCGCTAGCGCCGGTCCAAATCCAACGAGCGACAATCCAGTCCAGTATTACTAATTTGAGCGTTCGCCGTGAACTGTAGATTAGATGAGTTCAAACTTGTTCTCCTCGTGTAGGTATATAGTCGCGGACAAGACAGCCTTCGCGAAGTAGGCCGTGAGTGGTGGCTATTGACGTAATAACTCAATCGCTGTAGCGGGGCGAGTATCAATCGCTGCGGTTCGGCCGACAGCCGCGAAAGCGGCGAGTTCCGGCGGACGCGAACGCCGTGCCTCGGCCGGTTCGCGCTGCAGACCCTACTACGTCAGAGTGTCTATTAGACTGATTCTCTGCGATTGTATCCACTGCGATTGGTTCAGTTGGTTAACATGCCGGTCGCCACGCAGAGGTCCCGGGTTTGATTCCCGCAAAAGCAGGAATTGAAATGATGAATTTTAATTTCTGTTACGGGTCTGGGTGTAGTATGTATAATAAGTATGTAAAAAAAAGTATCAGTTATCTAACACCCATAACACCAAACTTTGCATTCTTTGGTGCTAGATGGCGCTATGTGAATTTGTCCAAGCATATTTATATATTTATTTAATGCTACTTTCTATTAAAAGATTCATTCAACAGTAGCCTCAGGTAGTAGGTGGTAGGACTTTGTCAAGCCTGAGTAGGCAGCCTGGGTGAGTACCACCGCCTTATCTACTTCTGCCGCCAAGAAATTGTTGTGTTCCGGTTTGAAGGATAAGATAGCCAGCGCAATTACAGGCGTGAGACATTTTATCTTAGTCCTCACAGTGACAACGTATCTGCGGTTCTGCATTTATAAGTTGACACTAGTAGGTAATGAAAATATGGTGTTATTGTAGCAACATGTAAATACAAGTTTTACCCGTAAACAATTCAGTATGCAAATAGGCGTTATTTTTACATAATTGCGCTGCGAAAGCAGCTCACTACATGAAGGTGGCTGTTACATCAAAAACAAAATATAAATACATTCGGTGATAGCAGGTAGCTGTATTAGCTCACACATTTGAGAGGGATCAGGGGACTCATGCTACATTCTGTAGGTGCATCTATCAGTGAGACTACAACCACTTCTCACCCAATGTACAACAAATAAATGACCATAGAACCCAACAAAACCGTGAAACATAACATTATGTACTTTAATTTAATGTCAGATTTGGTAGGAAACCCGGAATATACTTTTAAAATGTGTGATAATGACCGCGATAGTTTAAAATATTATGTTACAAATGCAATGTATCGATAACCATGCATACTTCTTACCACCTGCACTTATAGAACTCGTTACAGCGCCATTAGGGCAATTAAACAAAAAAATGGTTAAATACCTAATTAAGTTGATTGCATACATTACATTATTTCACGGACATCCTAAAGCGCGTTTTCTAGTTCAATAACATCATTTGATTCATTCGCAAAAGTTGTAACATTCAATTAATAATAGTGTCGCGTTGCATGCGGTGCGGTTTCGCGGTCAATGGTGGCGCGGTGTGGTGGCGCCCAGCGCGCCGTAAACGGCGGCGGCGGCGGTGGCCGGATTACGTACCTACCTCTTATTATCGCGTTTGTCGTTTTCATTATCCGTTTATCGCCGAGTTTGTTTGTTTGTTGGTGGTTCCCGTACGAGAGATAAAGAGTGACAGACAGAGGCAGCTGTACGAAATATAACTATACCACAGATTCATCATAATCGTCTGCCAAGGCCCGCTTGCCTACATTTCACTTTGCCCGGTCTTCGGCATCTTCTTGTTGAAAGCCGTTGGCTCTCGTATCAAACTCGGCGATGTCAACAGGCCATCGTTTCTTAGTCATCCCCTCGGGACGTCTTTCCTGATACTGACAGATATAGGCACCTATTTCCCGCGTATCCCTGGGGCTTACGCAATATCAATACCTACCACGGATTTTTTACTTTTACGATCTTCTCAATTGTAGTGATTCACGATAACCAATCGATACTAACGAAAGTTACACGAAAGGGGAACGTAAACGACAGAGAATCATAATGACATCACACCACCGTCTTGTAAATAAATAAGCCGTCGCCGCTCCGGTGTGTTGTCCACGGCGCTTCCTCGCGACAATGACAGCTACAATCATGCTGCAATACAATACAATAGCAAACAGGTGATAGTAAACAGCGGGCCGGTTGGCAAACAGCCGCGCGCGCGGCGGAAGCGCGGCCAGCCGCCACCCGGCACCTACTGTGGGAACAAGTGACTGGGTGACTGACACCCACCGATAAGTCACCTATAAATAAATATTTGGTCACTGTAGTGGTAAAAAACAAGCTCATAAAAGAGATAAGGCATAGCGGGATTTCCCGTCCGATTCGGAGCCTGCCGACTGGGGAAGTACCTCCACCTGATAGAATACCGCAGCCTGCCGGTCAGTAAGGTTTCCAATGCACCATGGGGGACCATGGCTTTGGCAGTGGAGGAGCCAGCATTTGCTAACTTGCATTAGTGATACACCTGGTGTAACCACTTTTCCTCAGGTGATCGCTAGCCTGCTTGTCTACCAAATCAGATAGAAAAAGATATTAGACAGTATAATTCCTTTGCCAATTCCAGTGCCAAGTGACAAATTTAAATGTTCAATTCATCCGACCTCGTCTAAGATTACAAACTTTCTAGTGTGATCCCGGAGCAGTATATTCTGGCTGGATATCTTCTAGGCCTGAACGGATATACTGTTTCTTTTTCTAGACCGACACGTTTCTTCATATTCGGCCGCAGCATCGCCACATCTAACCAGATGAAACGGCGGCCAGGTGCCGTACTAAGTAGAAAAAAAGAAATAAAATCTCATCGTCTGGAAGTGAAATAAACACGCATTTTCCTCGTCAAACTTCCCGGTAGCATTCCGCGAGCCGGCGTCTGTCGTCCGTGACAAATAGGTTGCCTATTTATTTATATATTTATACCTGTGTCGGTGTGCTCGACAGTGTGTAGCTACAATTACCCACACTTGGTGGACGTTATCGCACATCGATCGGTTACGTTATGTTGCGTAATGTTCCCCGATTTTTCTTGAATTCGATTTAATCTTTTAGCGGTCAAGGCAGCGTCCTTTTGAGAGCGATAACCGAATTTAAGCAACGCAGGGTCAGTCCGGATGGGTGATGGTTTTGCATTAAGATTAGTTGAACTACAGTACCGCAATGAGCTCGCCACTCGTTAAATGTGCCTCATAATACCGTTGGCTCGCCGAGGCTGACCAACTTCTTCAGCTGGGGGAACCCGAAGACTGGTTAAAAAATCTCGGGAGCCCATTGGCACTTGCCCAGAGTGAAAACCCTGGACAGTGGAATGTTGCTGTGTTGGCTGGGGATGACCGCTATTTTCCTGCGAAGCCAGCGGCCGTGACACAACAACTTGCGGTGCGGAAACATTTCCCCTCGATGCACACACACATTGCCAGGATACACCCTGACAGGTCATAGATACGAACCCAGGGCGCAACTCTTGACCGATACTATCGTACGGATAGACGTCATGGACGGTCATCGGAAGGTCGAACAATTTTTAAGCCATTAAGATATCGTATCCGTCATCCAATACAATATATCTATAAAGTAGATAGTGACATGGTTACAGCGAATTTTGCGATGATATAGCGAATGAATACCCAAAAAATAGAGCAATTTAACTACGCAATTTCTAGCAAGTTATCTGCCTACATAATCTAATTGAATAGGCAGAAATATTTCGTTGACCATTAGATTCCACGGTTATCTTTCTTACGTCAGCTTTGATAATATCTCCAATAATCCCTATCGCTTGTTTACTAATTATTTCCGAACTCCATCTGCGGCAAGGGCCTCGGTGGCATGGTGGTTAAGATGTCCGACCTGTAAGCGAGAGGTAACCCCTGAGTTAAGTTATGTACATTAGTTGAACACTAACTGATGTTCTTACGGCGAGGGAAAATATCGTGAGGAAACCTGCTCATTCAGGTGGCTGAATGTGTAACTATGTACCAATCTGGGCTGATTCCCTTTTTAACAGGGTCACGGAGGTCAGATGGCAATCGCTCCTCTGTAATTACCTGATCTGCCAAACCCTGGATCATGGTCAAGGCGGACCCTAGTGTGCAAGAGCAAAACAGGGACATTAACACCTAGTTGACCATGTGGCAAAGGCTTCGTTTATGTATTGTAATAATTTTAATTTCCAATGTCCAGCAGTGAATGGCGGAATTCTTTTGGAATTGAGATGATGTTGATAAATTATTTGGCATTTTAACTAAACTTAGATGCATCCAACATACGGCGTAAACTACGCTTTGATATCGCGTGTACCTCGGTCGAACTAGAGAACCGTACGGAATTGTGCTGAAATTCCTCAGAACATTCCCTGATGTACAGCCTGTGGAGCACACACAGGGAGCCAACGTCCCTTCGAACAGTCAGATATTCTA
The DNA here is from genome assembly GCA_905147135.1 of Blastobasis lacticolella. Lineage (NCBI taxonomy): Eukaryota > Metazoa > Arthropoda > Insecta > Lepidoptera > Blastobasidae > Blastobasis > Blastobasis lacticolella. The sequence goes on from LR990061.1 coordinate 15,353,386, forward strand.
GTCCAGAGGATTCCTATATACTTTGTGAGGTTGGGATAGGAGCGAACGGGCATTGCGATGAATAATACCCGTAATTACGAACTAGACACTGGTAGCGAAATCTGTCCGGCATCGGCTATCGGCGGGCGCGGGGGCGGGCGGCGGGAGGGGGTCGCGATAGCGCCTGTGCTATTATTAGAGAGCACGACCTCCGCGGCCAATAAACCCATAACAAAGACACGGGACAATAGTAAATAAACCAAACGTTACATGGGTTAGTAGCGCGGCTATCGACGGCCGATGGCGGCTCGGGGTCGCGGCGTGGGTCACTCCACCGATTGCCCTTTGGGGGTAATCTCTGGGTCACTGTATCGTTGACACATATATTTTTATTGTCTCGTTTTTGGTAAATATGTTTTTCTCACCCGTGTTATCTAGCTATAGTTGTTTAGTAAGTAATAGGTAATAATATGCTTGGACAAATTTCTCGCGCATGCCATCTAGACTAGCCCCTAATTGCAGAATTAAATGACTAAGCAAAGCTTGCATTATGAGTGCTAGATAAGATACCTGATGATAACTACTTACTTACCTCTCTATAGACGTTTTAAATGGATAGGTACTCATATATTATACTGCTACTTATGGTGTTAACCACACCTTGAACGAAAACTAAAATTTTACACTACATAAAGGTCACGCCTCTGCCCCACAGGTGGGATAGATACTATGGACACTATGGACCGCCACTTTGCTCTGTCATTACTACTCCTGACACAACTTAATTTATCACTTCTATTATTTGTTTCAAACTAAACTCGCATTCTTTACACATATTATTATATTAGACGGGACTTGGACGCGACGTACCTTTATGATTTGTTTTCCCGACGTTTCGGTAGGGTTACACCCACCCTACCGAAACACTTCTATTTCAAACACGGAACATCTTCAAATCGCATCTCTGATTTGTGGCACCAATCACCACGTGGGGTGAAGATGGCGTGTTGTTTGGTCGGAAGCTGAGCTTTATTTATAAAACAGCTCCTCGTCTCCGGCGCTGGCTTCAGGTGTAACGTAAACTGTGCATGTTTCCCAAATCTGGAAATTCCCACGGTCTCCAATACTTAATATGTACACAATTATCACATACTTACACGAGCAGGCCATCGTACTGTTGGATTGCGGTAACTGTCGCCCATAACATTTGCAGTCCTACTTACCGTGCTCAGTAAAATGACAATTCAAACTGTCAGTTTGTTACCTGTTACGATCATGATGATATCAGGCGTTGAATCACAGGACTCCATAACTCATTAGATTCAGCTTTCTCTCGTCTGACAATGGTTCATCACACACCAATGGTTCTTCGGGGGGCATCCTCTCTAACCGTTCAGTATTCCTGAGAATGCTGTGTGGAGAAGCGAAACACATGTCAAGGTTTACCAGTTGTAGTTTTGGGTCAGTGAAATTAATTGTCACTTTGCTGACTCGAATTAATATGTGTAACAAAAATGCTGCATCGTAACTGCATTGAAAGAATAAATCCTTTGATTTGAATTTAAGATAAATTATTACACGAGCGTGTAATGCACGTGCTATCAATGGAGCATTAATTGACTATTAGTCTTGCTCCGCTTTAATATTTTTTATATTACCATTCTTATTATGAATAACCGAAGGACTAAAAACAAAATACAAATATGTATATCATAAATTAAGTGATTCAAAACTTGTCGGAAACATACAAAGAAATCTGTGGGGCACAAGATTTGATAGAATGCAACGGGCACATGGGATTGCCAAACTACCGACTGAAAGGCCACTGGTAATATACACCAATAGGATAGCGGGATGAATAGAACATGAGCTCTAGAAGCGGGCAGATCAACTGAAGCGGTAATTGTTACCCACAATATCTACAATTTATTCATTAATGCTTCATGAGAATAGAATCTTTAGTAGAACCGCAATAGCGTACCCACCAAGAGGACTAACCGGTCATGCGTTATCTTGTAGGAGGTCAAAGGGCTGAGTGTCTGAGATGATGATTGGTAATATAGGTTTTAAGACTTTCGTGGTTATTCACTACACTTTCACTACACATATTATCGGGCTTGTTACCACGGTTAGAATTGTTTTTACCTCGATATTTCGACGCAGTTGCATGCGTCATGGTCGCGAGTTATAAACAATACTATGCGTGGTAACAAACCCGATAATATATGTAGTGAAAGTATGATGATTGGTAGTCTGGCGCAGGACGATGAGCTAATATGTTGGTCATCCACACTCCGCAGTGGTGAAGCAGCGTCTGCAGATGCTGAACTCGCCGTACCGCGGCGCGTGGGAGTGCGCGCGCCGCGTCTACCGCAGCGAGGGCGCGCGCGCCTTCTACCGCTCCTACGGCACGCAGGTCGCCATGAACGTGCCATTCCAGGTGAGTTCATTTATTTATTTATTTATTAAATCTTCATGCACAAAATAGTACAAAGGCGGACTTAAAGCTAAAATAGCCTCTTTAGCCAACAGGTTTACACATGTTACAACTAGTGTCATGTAAGAAGAGAGACTTGGCGGGTCACGTGGTTCGACTTGCGTTGTATACGATTACCTGCGCGAAATCCCCTCCACTGCCATTTGACAAGTCTCTTCTTTCGTGACGCGGGTTATACCTGCACGAAATCCCCTCTACTGACATTTGACAAGTCTCTTCTTTCATGATGCGGATATACATTGAAATATTACGTGAAAGATCTTTAACACTTAAATGTTAATCCAATAACAAGCAAACTTACGTTCACAATGGAATCGATCGCGCTTAATTAAAAAATGAATCTACCACCACTCAAACTCCACTACTTACTTTTACTGTTTGCTTTTTATTCTATCCTTGTACATCCAAAAAGTGTACAAGGAATGGAACGCATTACCTGCGAGTGTGTCCCCTGATCGTTATAGACTAGACGCGTTCAAGGCTAGAGTGAATAGGCTGTTCTTAGACAGGCATGCTCCATCATCGGCCGCATCGTCACTTACCACTAGGTGCGATGACGATCAAATGTCTGGATAGTCTAGTTATAAATAAAGTGTAAGCGCAAGTATAGTGTGGGCCGCTCTGTGGACCGACCAACAACTTACAAAGATTGCGGGTCCAAGATAGAGAAGAAGGGAGCTCTTTCGAGGAGGTCTACATTCAGCAGGACGGCAATAAATAGGCTGGTCGATCGAACATAAAAATGGTACTTGCATAGGTGAAACCTAATGAAAATCTTCATCACCCATCGGTCGCCTATGGGAGCTTGTTATTATCACTATTATATTAAAATTGTTTGTTGCTCTACAATTCACTTTATCCACTGGCCGTTACTGTTGGCGGCCTCTCTGTTAATTGGTGACCCGGAACTGCCCCTTATCATTACACTGCTGAGTGCTGACCTACCTCAACCCCTAGTCGCCATATGTTTATGTTGTGGCGTTGCTATGACTCCCTGTAAGTTCGTTTCGTTATCTCGGGTTCTCTTCTATCGTATGTGAGTCTAGTTTGTCAATCGATGGCGAGTGCTGGTTGAGGTAGGTAGAGCTTGTCTAAGCTGAAATGACGCGCCCCACTACTTTATTAGTTGATTTCGATGTGTGAGTGCAAATATTAATAACGACACTTCATCTGTGTGGGAGCGTCGACTGCTCCAATCGAACGACGCGTGCTCCTACGTTGAGTCTCACCGGCAACTGAATGACCAATTACAACGGCATTGGTCCATATTTTAAATTTGCTTGTGTGCGTTAATGCGATAGTAGGGTGCGTCATTTCAGCTTAGAAGAGCGTTAGTTAGTTAGTTATCTTATAAGTTAAATAAATAATGCACATCGGCTAGTTTTTCTTGTTCGTGAGTAAATACGAAGTTGATTTGGCCGTTGTGCATTTTTTACCGCCTCGTGCTGTATATGATTAGGATTAAGCAAATGTAATTTCAACGTTTCGCGGTCGTCTTTGAGCCAGAAATCGCGGCGGTAAAAAATTCTGTTGTATTCTTAGGTATGACATAGGTGGTCCACTTCTAATAGACGAATTGCCTTGTATTGTGCGACGTCCATACTTCCGTAGTCGGTAGGAGTTGGTGGTGTCTGCCCTGCTGGCTGCTACTGGGCGGCACGGCGACATTCTAAGTTGTAACATCTAAAGTCAAAGATCAAATAGGTAAACAAGTATGACGTCGGTATCGTACTAATTGTGACAATAGTTACAGCGAATTATGGAAATCACAGATTGATTTTTAATGGTATTTGTTTTGTACATTGTTATGTGTTAATTTAAGATAATATCGGTAATTACTGGACACAAATACATTTATTGAACGTAAAGAGTAATAACAATTATATAAATACCTACTTGCCTAACATAATACTAAGCTATATCGGTAATTGAGCGTTACTTTATTTTTAATTTCAATATTGATCTTTGACTTCAGTCAAGTTTTAGTAGGTATTCGGATAACTTGCGTTGCTTTGCTCTGCAGGCGTATTATCTCATTTATGATCTATTTCTGACACTGCTTTAGGTATATCTTGTCCTAACTAGCCGTGACGCTATATAGGCAACTCTGTAGCGCCTTAGACTAAGTATAGATACAGAGGACTCAGCGCGGCAACGACGGCTTGATTACATTCATTAATGCAATTCTTCGCGCGGTGGGATTCCCGCAGTGGGAGTTCATGAGGAAGATTGCACTTTTTTAAATATTCGTAAATGCATTTTTTAGACTTATTTTATTTTAAAAAATATTATGTAGAGTGGAGCTCAAGTGATATGACTCCAAACTTGTTAGACAAGGCTTAAGACTTAGTTTGTGAAGTCGTATGATATGACGCTTTTATGATTTTCGTACAATTTGTTTTCAGAAGAGACGGAAGACTCTCGGAGAAAACTTAGTATTCACAATTGGCATTAAGTTTTCTATTTGAAAAGTGTCCATTTGAATTTGAATCGTTTCACATGCGTATATCCCATTACCATCTACCCTTTCCGTGTTAGACGAAAATTTAATCGCTCCAGTTCATATGAATTAGTAAGCAAAGTGGCAACCGTTGGGGTAACTTTGACGATTTGCGGGCGGTAGCAGGGGGTTGCTGGATGCGGCGAGTCGAAAACAGCTTCATTAGCGCTCACTGGGGGAGGCCCATGTCCAGCGTAGTATTTTTTGGATTACAATAGGCTGATGATGATGAATGCATCGATAGTCTATTTCCGCCGCACCAATCTCAAGGGTCTGCATTCGCGGCTCATCGCGTGATCACTGTCTGGTGACCCGCTTACTCGTTTGGCGGTGTCATAATTGGTAACGGTCGTACGACCATGGTCATCTTGATGCAATCGAGGAAAGACCAATCGCATTATATTGGGTTCCCAGTACAATTATTCGTGGGCACTCAGTGGACACCACTCCAGTAACCGTTCTCCCTTGGCGGTATTCCCCAGGCGGTGCACTTCGTGACGTACGAGTGGTGCCAGTCGCAGATGAACGCGTCGCGCGCCTACAACCCGGCGGCGCACGCGGCGGCCGGCGCGGCCGCGGGCGCGCTCGCCGCCGCCGCCACCACGCCGCTCGACGTCTGCAAGACCGTGCTCAACACGCAGGTGGGTACCTCCCTCCACACACACACACACACACACACGGCCGCGGGCGCGCTCGCCGCCGCCGCCACCACGCCGCTCGACGTCTGCAAGACCGTGCTCAACACGCAGGTGGGTACCTCCCTCCACACACACACACACACACACGGCCGCGGGCGCGCTCGCCGCCGCCGCCACCACGCCGCTCGACGTCTGCAAGACCGTGCTCAACACGCAGGTGGGTACCTCCCTCCACACACACACACACACACACGGCCGCGGGCGCGCTCGCCGCCGCCGCCACCACGCCGCTCGACGTCTGCAAGACCGTGCTCAACACGCAGGTGGGTACCTCCCTCCACACACACACACACACACACGGCCGCGGGCGCGCTCGCCGCCGCCGCCACCACGCCGCTCGACGTCTGCAAGACCGTGCTCAACACGCAGGTGGGTACCTCCCTCCACACACACACACACACACACGGCCGCGGGCGCGCTCGCCGCCGCCGCCACCACGCCGCTCGACGTCTGCAAGACCGTGCTCAACACGCAGGTGGGTACCTCCCTCCACACACACACACACACACACGGCCGCGGGCGCGCTCGCCGCCGCCGCCACCACGCCGCTCGACGTCTGCAAGACCGTGCTCAACACGCAGGTGGGTACCTCCCTCCACACACACACACACACACACGGCCGCGGGCGCGCTCGCCGCCGCCGCCACCACGCCGCTCGACGTCTGCAAGACCGTGCTCAACACGCAGGTGGGTACCTCCCTCCACACACACACACACACACACGGCCGCGGGCGCGCTCGCCGCCGCCGCCACCACGCCGCTCGACGTCTGCAAGACCGTGCTCAACACGCAGGTGGGTACCTCCCTCCACACACACACACACACACACACACACGGCCGCGGGCGCGCTCGCCGCCGCCGCCACCACGCCGCTCGACGTCTGCAAGACCGTGCTCAACACGCAGGTGGGTACCTCCCTCCACACACACACACACACACGGCCGCGGGCGCGCTCGCCGCCGCCGCCACCACGCCGCTCGACGTCTGCAAGACCGTGCTCAACACGCAGGTGGGTACCTCCCTCCACACACACACACACACACACGGCCGCGGGCGCGCTCGCCGCCGCCGCCACCACGCCGCTCGACGTCTGCAAGACCGTGCTCAACACGCAGGTGGGTACCTCCCTCCACACACACACACACACACACGGCCGCGGGCGCGCTCGCCGCCGCCGCCACCACGCCGCTCGACGTCTGCAAGACCGTGCTCAACACGCAGGTGGGTACCTCCCTCCACACACACACACACACACACGGCCGCGGGCGCGCTCGCCGCCGCCGCCACCACGCCGCTCGACGTCTGCAAGACCGTGCTCAACACGCAGGTGGGTACCTCCCTCCACACACACACACACACACACGGCCGCGGGCGCGCTCGCCGCCGCCGCCACCACGCCGCTCGACGTCTGCAAGACCGTGCTCAACACGCAGGTGGGTACCTCCCTCCACACACACACACACACACACGGCCGCGGGCGCGCTCGCCGCCGCCGCCACCACGCCGCTCGACGTCTGCAAGACCGTGCTCAACACGCAGGTGGGTACCTCCCTCCACACACACACACACACACACGGCCGCGGGCGCGCTCGCCGCCGCCGCCACCACGCCGCTCGACGTCTGCAAGACCGTGCTCAACACGCAGGTGGGTACCTCCCTCCACACACACACACACACACACGGCCGCGGGCGCGCTCGCCGCCGCCGCCACCACGCCGCTCGACGTCTGCAAGACCGTGCTCAACACGCAGGTACACGTACGCACACGCACACACGTATACGTACACACGCACATGCACACACGTATACGTACACTCCCACACGTACACTCCCACACACATCGCAGCCACGCACTCCCACGCAAATGCTCACTCCCACACGTATACGTACACTCCCACACGCATCTCAGCCACGCACAAACGTACTCACACGCAAATGCACACACACACAAGGAACAGATTGTTATTGTTCAATGGGTTGAAAGGGGAAATAGGGGGAAAATAAATGGCTTACGGCGTGAGGATGCCGAAGATCCGGCCAAATGGAGAAGAAATATCTAATCATTTATTTTGTCATCACAGGTAACATAAAGGTGGTTATGTAGGAAACGCCGAGATTGACCGCTCGGATGATGAGATTGAAAGGGGAAAATCAGACAGGGACACCTGGGAAGGGAACGTGTCATAGATAGTGCCCGGATAGTACCGGTCTATTTGTCCTCGGATCGGGGCAGAGATGAAATCGTGAAAGAAAGAAATCAGAGGCTAGTTATATGTGAGACTACCTCTACACAACTAGCAGTACAGATAGTTGGTTTAGGAGGTTGGGGAGGAGGCGGGGGCTATCACCTGTAACATCTACGATTCATACATTCACCGGTAATAACACTCTTAGATGACACGGATGATACGGCTGGATGCGTACACTATCGTACTATACTTCATCCTCCAAGCGACCGCTTGGAGGATGAAGGAGGAATTTTGGTATGAAGATTAAGGTGGCCCATGGTCAATGTAATTTTAGTAAGATTGGCTGACAGATGGGCTGTTTGCTCATTTTTGGAGGCCAATGGGGAATTATCAGGCAGCTACTTTAAAAGTAAAAAGTCGAGTTCGGCGTGCCACACTAGATGGCGCTGTTTAGATACGATTCTCAAGTATTGTATTTGGTTGCCGAAGTTACTAAGAAAGGTGTTTTGTGAAAAGTTATTTAACTTTTCTGAGAAGTAGGTGCAAAATGTCTACATTATTATACACCTAACGGTCTCGTATTAATTTATTTTGAGAATCGTATCTAATCAACGCCATCTATTACACTTGTTTGAATTATTTTTTCTTTTAATCAACTTTCGGAAAGGAATCAATACACATATTGTCGGGTTTGTTACCACGGTTAGTATTGTTTTTACCTCGATATTGCGACGCAGTTGCATGCGTTATGGTCACGAGTTGACTGGTGCGATTGTGTGAAGTCGCTCCTATGGATAGACATCATCATAACAGCCAATAACAGTAACTCTCCCACGAAAAGGGGAGGTTATTGCCATAATCTCCACGCTTGGCAGGCGGGTTGGAGATCGCAGTGTTGTAAATATAACAATGGAAAACGCTGCTGCCCATGTTTCCGCCTACGGAGACTAACTTAAGTTCATAAGGCCGAACATGATGACAAAATTTTCTTAATAAAAATAATTAAATTTAAAAATGGGGGACAACGGGAATAAAAATTCCCGTTCTCCCCCATTTTTGAATTCGGGGGACAACGAAACCAAAATTCCCGTTGTCCCCCATTCGGGGGATAGCATTCGGAGGACAACGGGAATGATCCCTAGATGGGATTTATGCCTTGAAAACATCAGTCGCCTCGTACGACACCCCCGAGTGTAAGGGGTTGGTGCTATTCTACTCTGCCGGACACCACACGGCAAAGGACAGACATATCGGTCGGTGAAAACAATACTAACCGCGGTAACAAGCCCGATAACATGTGTAGTGAAAGTGTTGTGAATAACCACGAAAGTCTTGAAACCTGTATCGATCCATAGGGTTGCTAATGATTTCCCTGTATGCTAGGATTCCGCGGCGCGCGCGGACGGTTTGGTGGAGGCGGCGACGCACGTGCTGCGCGCCACCGGACCGCTCGGGTTCTTCAAGGGCGTGCAGGTGAGGATAACATTACACCTATTTATTTTATAATTTATAAATTACTAGTGGACCCGGCGCGACTTCGTACGCGTACACCTATTTTACCCTTACCTACCCTTTTTTTCTTACTTACTTACTTACTTTAAAACCTTCCTCTTGAATCACTCTATCTATTAAAAAAAACCGCATCAAAATCCGTTGCGTAGTTTCAAAGATTTAAGCATACAAAGGGACATAGGGACAGAGAAAGCGACTTTGTTTTATACTATGTAGTGATTTATAAATAATACAAATTCACACAGCGCCATCTAGCTCCAAAGTAAGCAAAGCTTGTGTTATGGGTGGCTAGATAACTGATAAACTACTTATATACTTTTTTAAATACATACCAGACCCGTAACAGAAATTTAAATTCATCCTTTTAATTTCTGCCCGGCCGGGAATCGAACCCGGGACCTCTTGCGTGGCAGACGATGTTGTGCGATGTTGATCACTGAACCACTCAGGTCGTCAATTTGGTTTATTTATTCATTTATTTCAGGCGACTGAGGCTTTAATTTGTCATTTACCTGCTACCAGGGGAACCTGAACAAATTGGATCATGGTCCTGAACAAATTCCTGAATTTGCAGGTTTCATCACGATGTTTTTCCGTCACCGTAAGAGCATCGGTTAATATTCAACTAATGTACATAACTTAGAAAACAGTCATTGGTACATGGCCGCAGCGGGATTCAAACCCGGTTACTCTCGCATACGAGTTGGATACAAACCGCCCGGCCACCAACGCCCTTTGTAAATGTGGCTGTAATGTTGTCACTTAATCACTCAAGGCAAACTTCATGTTCAAGAACGCACTATGCTCACCATGGAATCTAAACTACCTGACTTTTCTCTATTAGAAACAAAACAGTATTTTCACTGTCGATGATTTAGTAATTTTGAGCTCAACTTTAATTTAAAGAGCAAAAGCCTTTAAATCAAGCGATGTGGTGTATATGACAGACATCGGAAGTCTCCGAGTTACGCAGCATGGGGTGCGTGGGGAGACTCAAAGGATAAACTATTCTAGTGGGGAGTATAATACTGGTGCAATTGATAAACAGTACAAATTGTTTTCCGAACCTCTGAAGATTGTTTATTTTTTTTTAAGATTTTTTATTTTTTATAATCAGGAATAAACAGTCTTATACAGAATAACATTTAAATATTTATAATAAATAAAGACCCATAGTTTCCTAAAACTAAATACAACCAAACGATCTACATTATACATATAAATATCATGAAAATAAAGTACAACAATTAGATGAGTAATATAATACATAATTCTTTAACGTTCCTTTTAAACTTTGGTAAAGTATCCAGAAACATATCAACGCCAAGAAGATGCTCATTGTAATATTTACACGCACGACAAACAAAACCGTTTTCCACACCCGTTGTCCATTTTATCCCTTGCTTACTTATGTTAGGGTTAATTAGGGCAGTATTAGTCAGTCTAGATTCTATCTTTGTACCTATTACTTGAACGAGCACGCGCCATCGTGAACCCGCGGGTTACTCGGAAGAGTATCCGCCATAGTCATAACATCAACATTGTAAGAAATTATTTGGGAGAGACCTATGTCCAGCTGTTGTCGATATTGAAAACAAGCATTGTCATCGCAATGTGGGAACAAACGACCGCCATCTAGCCACCGGTTTTAGAACTAAGTTATACCTAATGGTTATTTTATTATCACACATTTTAAGGGTATGTTCCGTCAACAAAGGTACGCGGTAGGAAACCCGGAACTAGGGTTGCCAACTTTTTTTAGACGAAATATAGTATTTTCGGGTTTAGAAGCCATAAAAATATAGTAGTAGGTAGGGAATTAGTCAAAAATATATAGTAGGTTTTTAAATAAAATGTACGTACTTATATTTTTTCTTAAATGTATATTTTCTGCTACATTGAGCTTCATAGCTGTTTTGTTTTATTTGACTTGAGTTTGCCGTCACGTCATACAAATGTCAAGACTCAAGATCGTTCTGAAATATTCGATTTGCATCAGGAAATTTTTTCTTTTGAGGATCTTATGGATGCGTACCGTTTTGCGGTAAGTGGTAATGTTGTGCTAGTTAAATATAGTAGTTTCGCCTACTATATTTTAATTTTTAATTTATAGTAGGTAGGTATACTCCTAATATAGTATGATACTATATTATATAGTAGGGTTGGCAACCCTACCCGGATCATACCCTTAAAATGTAAGTTGTACCTTTTCCATGTTATCTATATGTCATGTGTTTGTATGTTGCAGGCGCGCATATTGTATCAGATGCCGGCGGCCGCCATCTGCTGGCTCACCTATGAGACGCTCAAACATGTCCTCGGGAAGGTGAGTGTCGGCTGTCGCAACGATACATTATAAGCGATATACATTACTAGTGGACCCGGCGCGACTTCGTTCGCGTGGCGTCTTACCCCCACTCTACCTATAACCTATCCTATATTCACCAATCCTACTTCACCCTATCCTACCTACTCTTTTTTTCTTGCTTACAAACCTACCACTTGATTTTTCAATTTATTGTTGAAAACCGCATTAAAATCCAAAATGCAGTTTAAAAGATTTAAGCGTACATAGATACATACGGACAGACGGTGGAAATGGATTTTGTTTTATACTATCATTATCATTATCATATTAGCCTGAAGACGCTTATTGCAGGGCATAGGCCTCGCCCAGAGATCTCCACAAAGGCCGGTCCTGTGCCTTCCGCATCCAGCTGGTACCTGCGATCCTTACCAGATTGTTGGTCCACCTTGTGGGAGGCCTACACATTTTATACTATGTGAAGATTGCTTATGTTTACTCTTATACAATATACATTTTATTTTCTATTCTACCGTCGATTGTAAAAAAATAACATGCATCGTGTCTAGACCCGCAATACGTATAGCAGTCTTAGCGAGCGGCCACACAGAAAAGACGTAAGACGCAGACACGCGGCGCCCGTTCAATTTACTTTTATGTAAAATGTACAGAAACGTCGCGACGCAAAACATACAGGAAAGACAGGGCGCGGACGCGTCGCAGACACGACTTAAAACATACGAAAAGACGAGGCACGGACGCGCCGCGGGCGAGGTAGGGAGTGCGGGGGGCACGGGGCCGGGCCTCGCCCGCAGCGCTTGCTGTCCCTGTCTTGCCTGCGTTCTTGACTGGTCCGCGACGGCGACGCGGTCGTGCCCCGTCTTTTCTGTTTTAAAAAGTCGCGTCTGCGTCCCTGTCTGCGACGTGTCTGCGTCTTACTTATTTTCTATGTGGCCGCTCGCTAACGTAGTATTCTCATTGCAGGTGGACGCAGACGACGGCGGCGCGTCGCAGAGCACGCAGAGCAACACTCCCTCGAGCGCCGGCGCCGCGGCCAGCGCGGCCAGCGCGGCCAGCGCCGCCGGGGCCGTGGTGGCGCCCCCGCTCGCCTGCGCCGCGCTGCGGCTGGCCGCCGCCGACGTGCCCAGGGCGTAGGCGCCGGGGCCAGCGCCAACCACCCCGCCACACCTGAGAGAGGGCCCCCCGCCCCCCGCCCCCCGTCGCGAGTGCGGCTGGCTGCCGGCGGCCGGGGGCGCCGATGCCAGCGCCAACCGCCAACCGCCAACCGAGCCGCGACGACTCCTGATATACCAGGATCTCGTCGCGAAGGGCCCCGCCGCTGGCGTGCCGCGAGCGGAGGCGCCGACGTCAGCGCCAACCGCTGAGCCAGGAACGCCCCCCGCACCCCTCTGACGACGATGTCGGGTAGAGTGCGGTTGACGTGCCCCGAGCGTAGGCGCCAACGCTGGCGCCAACCGCCAACCACCGAGACGGGAGCGCCCCTCCGACGACGACGCCCCTGGTATCAGGATCTCGTCGCGAAGGGGTCCTCCTGACGAGTATGTTGAGAAACGAGAAATACATCACACGATGTTTCGTGTCGGGAGGTGGTTCTGTCTGATTCGAGGGTGTGGCACGTGTTTCGCGATTTGTAATAGTGTATTCCTAATCAGGCTGTTGAGTCGACGTGACTTGATACCGGTGTGTCTAGCTGGGCGTTCCGAGAAATACGTTACACGATGCTCTGTGTCGGGAGGTGATCGTATTCGTGCGTTCTGTATGGTTGGAGATAGGGCGACGTCTCGCGACTCGTGATATAGTGTATTCCTAATCAGGCTGTTGTGAAGTCGACGTGATTTGATAGCGGTGTGTCTAGCTGGGTGTTCCCGCGCGGCCGGAACGCGTCGGAATTACTAGGTACCCGGGAAGGGGGCGGGGCCTCGGAGCGCCCCGCCGTTGGACCGAGAAACCAACCGAGTGTGATATCTCGTTCGGTGATAAATTCGTACGTTTTGGTTAGAGAGCGATATACTATTATGTCATAGTTACTTGTATTTCTAGCCACTGATGTGTTTCCGAATAACCACGAGACGCCCCACCCGGCAGTGTCCCGGCCGGGCGGCGGGCCCCGGCCCTCTGAGTCAATTCGAACGGATAATGTTGCTATTGTATATTATGTATTGTTGAGAATCGTGTACGTTGAAAGATGTAGGGATTCGATGCGGCTGTAAAATGTGATGTGTCGCGGGTCGGGAGGGAGGGGACGTGACGCCAAATACACGACAGCCGCATCGACAGTCCCGAGGTTTGGTGCTCTACGCGATGGATATATTGTTGGTTTAAACTTTAAATTGAATTAAAAACGGATTCCCGCGGTTGTAGGTATAGGCTGTACAGAGGCGCGAGGCGGAGGGCAGCGAGGTGCTGTCTCGGCTCTAGTGAGACTAGCGTAGACATGTGATGTACATACACACACTCACACACCACACACACCACACAAACACACACACACTGACACTGACACTGACACACACGAACACTGCACACGTTGAAGTCAAACACGTAGTCTAAAAAACAAAATGTATTACTATGTTGTAAATTATTCGAACAATACAATGCGTTTGTGAATCACAATGCAGTGAAATATTTGTAATACGAAGTTATATGATAACGTACATATTGTGAAGTAACCGATATTTGTGTATATTCCCAGCGCGACCGCGCGGCAGAGCGAAGCTCATCGAAGGCATCAAATTATTGTTAGTTACTATTGTTTCTGTACATTATTATTATATTAATTGTATCTGTTATATTTATATGAGTTGTATAGATTGGGCGGCCGCTCATAATAAATTAAGAGTTTTAACGTTACGTATTGTGTAAGATACGAAAATAAAAGCCAAGCTGTGTACCGAAATACGAAGTAGTAATAAACAGTTGGACAATACCGAGGCGTTTCATTGCGAATGCCCCCTCCCCCCATTTATTGGAGTTGTTTCAGTGACAGACATAACAGACTAGACACAAATCACAAATATTCCCTGTCCGCTCACTCTACAATGATTATGTATCTTGCTATCCCGTTTTTCCATGGGTAGCAACAAACTGTCAGAAAGTGAAGCGCGCAATGTTTTGAACGTTCGCCATGTTGCTGGGGCTCCTGAAGACCAGACGTTTCTTTTGAAAAATCGGTGTACACCATATAATTTCCTAATAAAATTTGAATCACACCATTTAAAAATACGGTGTGTAATGTAGTGCACATTTATCTGAAAGCGCGAAGCATGGAAATATACCTTGGATTTTCCTTTCGCCGGTAAGTAAACATTCGTGGTCGAGGCGATCGGGAATCAATTTAAGAAACTGTGACAAAAAATGTGCGTCGTAATAGTGTGGTTTAAACTTGGCGGTGCCCTAGTCTCTACGGCGGTGTCAAATTGACTATCGATATATCTAAGAACTGAAGTGTTTGTATGAGAACGCCACGATGTCGGTTCGTCTCCAGGACAAGACCACAGAGCCTATTCAGCTGCAGATGACAAGGTGATGTCATATCACTAAAGTTTTCACCACTGCACTGGAGGATATCATTAGGCTTCTGGACTGACAGGCTTAGCATCAATATACCATACGCGAGTACCTCACTCACCTCAGATTTGCTGACGATATCGTAGTCACGCTGAAACTCTGTAGCACCTCTCAATAAGTAGGTCTTAAAATGAAAATGGACAAAACGAAAATTCTGTCATATGTCCATGTTGTGCCTACTCCAGTGACAGTTGGAGGCTGAATTTGTTGATGACTATACATACCTAGGACACTAATAGTCTAGGTACGTCCACTTTCGAGAAAGTGGTCAATCGATGAATCAAACTCGGTTGGGCTGGGTTCGGGAAGGTACGCCATATATTTTCGCCTAATTGTCTCAAGACTTTCTTTGAAAGTCTTGAGACAATTAGGCGAAAATATAGATTTTCAAGAATATAGATCTCAAGATTGTCTTTGAACAATGTGTGTTGCTAGTGATGACCTACGGAACAGAAACGTGGCCGCTCACTATGGGCCTTATAAGAATGATCACTGTTACCCAAAGGGAAATGGATTTGTGGACGAGGAACCCGACACCACCTAGGGACAGTTGGACGCCCTCCCGGCGGTTGGTAGCACAACCAAAAAATGGGATCAAGCTCAGAATGAGTTAACTCTACATCATATGACATATCTACAAGTTTCAGATTTTTTGGAATCTCCAAGTTACCGTGTCGTGTAAGCGAAACCAACCCAAACAAATACCTAAGGTGAAAGTGTGTTGTTATTTCTAGACCTAGTAATTGTCTATTTTGTGCAACCATTCTAACTAGCTACGAGTATGTGTTAGGTACTCCGCTCTGAACGAAATGTAAAGTTGTCGTGAAGTGGTTTAAGTACCCACGTCATCACATTGTATGTAATGTACCCCGTTATCGGAAATATGGGCTGGCTCGTATGTATCTTTAACGACTTTCAATAACAATAAAAATATTGCTTTTTGAACTTATCGATAATACAGTTAAATATACGAGCAGAAACTGAAATATTCCGAATATTGGCATTGAGCACTTATATTTTGTACTGATAATGTGTAACAGTGGACACAGTTGAGCTGACCTGAGCTCGTTGGCCCACGATGGCGGCGGCGAGGCGCGGCGCGGCGCTAGTGCTGCTCGTGGTTCGTTTTATTATGTTACACGGCAGACAAACAGGCGAGCGGGTAACCTGATGGCTAGTATCTGCTCACGGATCACACTATCCACATCTTGAAGGTGGATTTGAAGCTACTCCATAATATGCTTAGAGGGTTAGAGGTCATCATCATATCAGCCGAAAAACACCCACTGCTGGGCATAAGCCACTCCAAAGATATCTACAAAGACTGGTCCTGTGCCTTCCGCAGCCAGCTGGTGCCTGCGAACTTTACCAGGTCGTTAGTTTCCGAGATAAATGAGACTCCGAGCGTAGTCCTTTCTATTGCCATTTGGATGACAGTAGTGAGCTTTCTTGATAAGGTCCATAGTGAGCGATCACGTCTCGGTTCCAACGGGTTAGAGATGTCAGCCTTGAATATACATAACGGCCACGTTGCTGACCAATTTAGTTCGACTGGCACCCCAAAAAATTGCTACAAAAATACATCTATCTATCTCTGATCTATCATATATTAGGGTAAAACCCTCCAGGTGATGTGTTTATTAAGTAGGTGTACATTAGTACCTAAATACAATATGAATGTCTGGTGCTGCGAGCCAGGTTTGTAGCGTGGCGGTGGCGCGGGTGTTGGAGACGAACCGGGCGGCGGAGGCGGGCGCGGAGGCGGACGGCTCCCCGGACGTGGAGCGCGCGGCCGAGCCCGGCGGCGGGGCCTCCGACGTAGACAGGGATGCCCAGGAGGACACTGCGGACGCGGAACCGGACACCAATAGGGCGGCGAATGCGATAGAGGAACCAGATGCGAAGCCGAGAGCGAACGCGGACAGGGAGGCCAACGAGGAGCGAGAAGGGAATTTGGATAAGGAAGCGGACGCGGAGGGAGAAGCGGATCCGAAGCAAGCGCTAAGGCACGGGGAGGCGGGTGTGGACGAGGAAGCGGAGTCTGCCAAAGCGAAAGCTCTCCGTTATTATCCCATGCCTCCAGAATGTAAGTTGTAACCTTTTTTACACAAACAGGGCGCGTTCGGCGCAACTTCGGATTTTTAACCTTCAAACCGGAACAGTTGTTTGGCTGTAAAAAAATATAAGACGGTGGTATTCAGCCCATTCAGACTCAACAGGCTTGAATCATGATTGAAACGCCGCCTTTATATTGTACCAAAACAGGGATGGTTTTGATGTCGAATTATAAATTCCAAACCAAAAAAAATTTGTAAATAAAAAAAAATGGTTTTTTTAACTGTAAAATTTTGTGTTAATCAGCACGCTCAAAACACTTAAAATGTGATGTTTTTTATGTTCTCTTCTTCAAGATATTTGCCTCTTAGTAAAATTTTTATCTTCCCATTATTTAACAATTGGGGTTTTCCCTCGCCGGGATCAGACTTAGGTCAAATCTTATCTCTTTTGTCTCCAGTCAGTAGCTCAAAAATGATCTTTTGAATCGAACTATTTATAAGTTATTTGAGTCTTTTTCCTGCTATAGTTTTCTAAAGTCGGTATTACATTTGAGCTTAGTGCTCACGGAAATTATGACTAATGACTGATAGTCCTTACCTAGAGTATTTGAACTCAAAATTATAATTCTTTCAACAGTGATCTCTCGTAGGTGTATTGAATAAATTTTTGATATTCAGTGATGAAATAATGAGCGGATTTGTATTTTTTACGTACAAATTTTCAGGCTTATAAAAGTTTTCACAGGTCCCACTTATCGATATTGCAAGAATGTTGGAATGTTCTTGAGAGATCAAATCGATGTTATCTGGATGTTGAGCTCGTTGCATGAATTCAGCTGCACCATCAATTGTTGATAATTTCGAATCCATAGCAGGAAATGAAAACGCTTCACTTAGGGTGAGACGTAGAAGTGTTACTACAACGAATGGTTCCGTAACATTAAAAATAAATCAACATTTGTTGGCGTTTTATAAGATCCCTTATCATAAAGTTCAACTTGTGAGTGTGGTTAGTGTAGTTCTGTGGTTTATTTCATGATGATTAATATTATTATTGTTAGTTATTACCTTATGGTTTTCAAGTGACATTAAACCATAATGAAGTGCGTCATATATGAAAATATATTTTTAATTGGGTCAATACATCACGTATTTCATCATTCGTCATCTGTGAATGTAATTATAAATAATGAGGAAAACGATCCTGTATAAATAACTGTTAATGGCAAACAATTCTTCAGTTCGCATTGTACTCCGGTGAAATTCATATATATCAATCCAGCACTCTGCACAAAAATGAGTTGGGGCAATTTCAAAGACTTGACCCGTTAACACTTTATTGGATTAATTGATGGACACAACTGTATTGAATATCTTTATTAACAATACCAAAAAATAATGAATATTAAAACAGAAGGAACGTTTTGCGCCTGTTTAACTGTTGCTGATTCTGAAGATAAAAGATATAGAGAAAGGCTGTGCTTCGACCACAACCGTGTGGTCCTCTCTGAAGAAAAAGGAGTTAAGAATTTCATAAACGCCTCTTACATCAACGGGTTTGAACAACCAAAGGCGTACATTGCTACAGAAACGCCGTATTCAAAAGCAACAGTCTGCAAATTTTGGAAAATGGTTTGGGAACACCAGTCTGAAATTATTGTAATGCTTAATACACCTGTTAACGAAGAGGAGGGCATTTATTACTGGAACCCAAAGGAAGGAGGTACGTTTCATTGTGAAAAGTTCAGAATTGAGACTATCAATTCTCAGATGATTTTCTCGGCATTCCAACTTACAAAACTTTGTGTCACACACGAAAACGGAGATGAATTGTTCGTGGACCACTTTTTATTTACCAATTGGCAGGATAAGTATATCTCTCCTCCAGAACGTGAGTTTCTTAACTTAGTGAAGATGGTACGATTATACAATAAATTTGCAGTCAAGCAAGATTCTCGTACAAAAAGTCCCATGGTGATTCATTGCAGTGATGGTACGGGACGAACGATGGCCTTCTGTGCCATAGACACTAAAATTTCAAGGTATCTAAAAAATAAGTGTTGATTTTTATTTAACTTTATCGGAGCTGAAACAGAGTAGATTTAACAGCTTTAGTAGCTTGGAAGATTTATATTATTTGAGTTTTAGTCACTTCATTTTGTATTGTTATTTTAAAACTTATCCTAAAGAATAAAACAAGTGTTTTCTATTTTGTAACAAATTTCAAGTAAATTTTTTACATGTATGTTAGTATTAAAGTTTTTTCTAGAATAAATTTAGTCATAAATAAATTAGTATAAGATTTATGTGATTTTAAGTGATATTGTAATTTATAAGATAAGTATTAAATCAAAGATATCAAAGTTATCTAAGGAATTTGTAAAAATTTTTTAAAACGCCTAATAAAATTAAGGATGTAATATGTAACCCTGTTTTTATTATTTCAAAGACCTTAAACATTAAACAGGCTTCTGGGAGTTAAATTAGAAGTCTAAGTTGAAGTAATAACTTTATTATTGAAATAATAAGTGCAATGACAGATTTAAGAGCACATAGAATCAACTTTATACTTACTCGCTATTTAACAACTAATTCGTTTTACAATAACCAAACACTTAAACCTACAATTGATACAAGAGATAAAATATTTAATCACTTTCATCACTACTATACACTTTCAAAATTGTAGTATTAGCTCCATAGCTTCTAAGAATACACATCATCTTTTTATTATTCTGATCAAACGCAATATGATAAGCCGTCATCCCAGTGTGATTCACAGCATCCAAGTCGATTGTGGGGTACTCACACATCCACTTAACAAGGTCGTAGTTTTTACTAACAACAGCCTGATGAAGAACCGAATTGCCAGTTCGATTCTTGGCGTTGATATTAGCGCCCAAACTCAAAAGTTTTTCCATCAGATCTATTACAAGTTGCCCTGTATGAAGGTAGGCAACGATATGGACACATTCCTGTCCACTGCAGTTTCGTTCTTGCAGGAGAAACCTGTTTGAGGGCATTATAAACCGACTGACTCGTTCCAAAAGTACAAGAGAGCCTTCGGTAACAATCTCATGGAATACATTAGTGCCAGCTGATGGCATTTTTTTAAAAATATTTAAAATAGTTGCAGAATCCATTTTTTTAAGAAACATTACAGGAGTTAAGTTGTGACAGATGAAAATGGAGTACTGAAAACTGGCACACAATTTTCCTTTTATATGACTTATATCTGGGACTAAGATCGGTTTAACAATGAAAAGATTATAATGTAGGTCATCTTTGGTCTATTTTTGCTCTAGAATGACAATACCATATGAGTATTCTTTTCATTTGATTGCTAGGCTGATAATTAGAAGAAAAAAAAAACAAAACGAGCGGTATGCGCGTCGTTTTATTTCGCGAAAATCACAGTGACAATTCCTTCAAAAGTTTTAATCAATTACGACATACATTCTAATAACGATTATATATTGTTTCTGTGTAGAATATTGGCTCATAATTAGTACAAATGTGCACAATACATCAGTCAAGGGTCACAAAAGAGTTGTCTCACTTCAGAATACATGTCAAATAGCCGCAAAAACTCATGAAGCACAGTATAAATAAATACATATTGTTCTACAGCGAAAACACTTGAGCGTCTTTGTTCTCGTATTTGTATCACAGTTTCGGGCACTGAAAGTTTCTTGGTCCTTGCTAATTGACTTACACATGAGTTTATAGCACAAAACGTCCCACTTCTTCCAATCCCAGCACTGCAGTGAACAATAACAGGTCCAGTGGATGCATTTGCTGCTTTTCTTAGAATCTTCTGATGACTTTCAGTCATATCTATAATAAGTTCCATCAATGAATTGCATTTAGAAGGCACTCCATGTTCTGGCCAGTCTAAGTACTGGTAATGTATAATGAGCCTGCTTTCCTTGGTGGTGCAATTAGAAACTTCAAATGTCGTTATAATGTATCCCGAATTTTGTATTACATCTACTGTCTTGATTGCCAGCTCACCTGCTTGAAAATTCACTTGTTTTTTGTCCGTGTTCCAATATTGAGCACATGTTTCTTTTCCGGCAGCTTGGAATTTTGTCAGCATTATAATTATTCGGGAGTTTTGCTCCCATACCATTTGCCAAAATTTATCAATTGTTTGATTTAGAGGTCCCTGTGTCGCTATGAACTTCCTTGATGTTTCACTCTGGTCAACGAAATTGGCGTGAATGTAGTCAGTATCACCGTTTTGTGGAGTTATTTTCACACGTGAAGAGTCCCAGCAGATGATGTCGGGGTAACGATTTTTCATTTCATTTTCTTGCTTTGAGAAGTGCTCAAACGATCCAATTTGCGGCTGTGACATGATTAAGTAATGTTCGAATCGGATTGTGTTCAAATAACCAGCTTGACATATTTTTCGTCTAAATTCTTCTTCACTCACTGCAGTTAATTTTTGGGAAGACATAATTAATTTTAAATTCATTTTAAATATTCAAACAATATGACCGCACGTACTGTGTCGAGGATGACAATAGACTAGTATCTATCAGCTCCCGCTTATATCTCTTAAAATCATAGGATGTTACCTCCCACAGGATATTACTTCCCACGCTTATTGACGAGAACAATTAGTAATCACAATATTTCCATTATTTCGCAATCAGGAGTACTCATTCTGAATCATAGTTACGGGTAGGTTTCCCGCATAATTCGTTGATAAGAACTTTAGGTACTGGTTAACCAAAGGAAATCCGTTTTCTGCCCACGCAAAATTTTTAATCATTGACTCTACAAGTGTCAATCTAATTACTGATTTTTGCAAAGATTATTTAAACTATCAAATACAGTGTAAACAATTTTAATCAATTAAGACTTACATTCTAATAACAATTATGATATTACTTCTAAATACAATATTGGTTCAATTTTTATTTCATAGTCACACTTATTTAATTGAATGTACTTTCTAAACCTTATAAAATAATCAAAACAAACGTGTACATCAGTCAAGGCTCACAAAAGAATTCCCTTATCATAGGATAAATTTCAAATAACTGCAATAAGTCATGCAGAACAGTGTAAATATATTTATATTGTTCTACAGTTAAAACACTTAAATGCCGCTGTTCGCGTATCTGCATTACAATTTTGGGTACTGAGACTTTTTTGGTTCTTGCTAGTTGATAGATACAAGAATCTATAGCGCAAAAAGTTCCTGTTCTTCCGACCCCAGCACTACAGTGAACAATAATAGGTCCAGGTGCTGGCCCACTCACTGCGTTGTTCAAGGCGTTTTGATATTGCGTATTTATATCTCTAATAAAGTTTAAAAATGATTTACTGTTGGGAGGTGTTCCATGCTCTGGCCAATCTACGTACCGATAATGTAGTGTCACTCTCGTTTCATCGGTGGTAGAATTATAAACTTCAAATAGTGACCTAATGTATCCTGAATTGTCCTTGATCTCTAATAATGTTCTGATTGAAAAATCATTGGTTTTAAAAATATCTTGTTTGTCACGAGAAGTAGCCCAGTATTGCGAACATTTTTCATTCCCATTATCCTGGAATCCTGTTAGCATGACAATAATTGGAGAATTCTGCTCCCAGACCATCTGCCAAAATTGATTAACTGTTTTTTTCAGAGGTCCCTGAGTCGCCACAAACTTCTTGGGTCTTCCATAATGATCAACATAATTAGCATGGATGTAATCAGTATTACCTTCTTTAGGCGTAATTGTCACCCGAGATTCGTCCCAGCAGGCGACGTCGAAGTAACGATTTTTGTCTTGATTTTCTGGCTTTGAAAAGTGCTCAAACGATCCAATGAGCGGCTGTGACGTGATGTAATTATGCTCCGACCCGACAACTTCTAAACAATTGGGTTGATTTCTTCTGCTTCTAAATTCGTCCTCACTCACTGCAGCTACTTTTTGGTCATTTACTTCGATTTTTAAGTACATTTTTAATTTTTTGACAATGCGACTGTACGTAATGAGGTCCCGAAGAAGACTATACAAGTATCTATCAAGTGGCGCTTATATTAAATGACGAGTCAAGGGATGACACTCCCGGGTCACGAACCTCTGCTGATATGTCTATTTCATGGAATTAAGTGATAACTCATTCTTTATATCTATTGTAAGCCCCAAGTCCACATTATCAATGACATAACCATAAAATTTGTTTGTTTATAAAGACACTTTTCGCAGTAGATACGAATTTCTAAGAAACAGACTTGAGTTAAGATTATGTAAACTTTAATTAAATTATACCTGCATTCTAATGGCAATGATAATATTACTCTTAATTACAATATTGGCTCATAGTTCATATGAAAAGCGGCTCATTCATATTTCACAATTACTTTGAACTGTCGCATTTTTTTGAGGGTATGTGGCAA
This sequence comes from Blastobasis lacticolella, assembly GCA_905147135.1. Lineage (NCBI taxonomy): Eukaryota > Metazoa > Arthropoda > Insecta > Lepidoptera > Blastobasidae > Blastobasis > Blastobasis lacticolella. The sequence goes on from LR990061.1 coordinate 15,377,111, forward strand.
TGAGACGATTCCTGTAGCTTTTAATTGGTTGATACAGATATCTAGCGTGCAAAATACATCAGAACTGCCAATACCCTCGATACAATGCACCAGCATAGGAGGAAATGTCTTATCAGCTACTTGTTTCTTCAACTTGACATACATTTGATTAACAAAGTTATAAAACTCTACAAAAGCATCTGGTTGATGATCAAATTTTTCTCTAGGCCAAGCAGTATACTGATAGTGAAAAATTGAACGGCTCCGCTTGTACTTAGGTCCAGTTTGATTTAAACTTAAGACAGTTAAAGTATAGTGAGAAAAGATTATAATCTTCCAAGTCTTAACATCAAATTTCTTACTAGCTAAAGTGTAACGTTCTTTTGAAGACCAATATTGATAGGCCTGATTCATCAACTGGCACGTCATCACTATTATTTGGACTTTATTGTCCCACACTGCCTACCAGAACACGTCTCGGTCTTTCACGCATGGATTTTTGATGCACAAGAATTTCCGGCGGGTATCGTAACCGTCGATGAAGCTTGCTTCCTGGTTTGCTTCATCATTGAGCTTCTTACGACAAAGGTAATGCACCAATGGAATACAGCCTTTCTGCTCTTCTCCTTGCTCCAGACTTATAGAGTTAAATTCCTTTACTATACGAGTAGATTTGGTTGGTCCATAAAGTGAAGAAAGTCGTTGATATTCATGATTGCGGTGCAGGATTTTCGTCACGAGCGTATTCTGTTAGAAAAAAAAAAAAACTATGCACAATAACTGGTGAAAACTGTTTCTTCCTAATCAGTTGTTTGTAAACTAAATTTATTTTGTAGTAATTAATCCAAATTAAATTACCTAGTCCATTGTTGACTCACTAGGTTGTTAAGTATTGGCAAGTTTAAACAGTAGGTATTAATTTTTTTTGTATTTTAAATTGATTTTTTTTCTTGTTTCTTAAATGCAATAATGCACCGACATTTACCTTGAATGCATTTTGCGTATCACATTTCAACTAAGCTCTATAGTGCCTTTATTCTAGTGGATTTTTAACGAATCTTTTTGAGGTAAAATCTACGCATGCTCAGATAATAATCGCCCAGGTGACCTAAATTCAAAAACAATTACGGTTCCAATTACTTCAGTATGCAAACGATCTATTCAAGTATTCTACGAACTATCGCTGACCCTTGAATGAATCACCATTAGTATAATCGTAGATGTGATTAATAAAAATAAAGCAGAAGCACTTACCTAATTACAAGAGAGCCATTTGCACTAAATCCTCAACAAACCGCTCTCGTGAACACATAATGACCAATTCGTACTTCTTATTTTCATATTGTTGCCTTGCTATTCGGATCTTTTCGTCGTTTCGTTTCTTAGCTTCTTCCGTTTGAGGACTTTTAACATTTAAACGGTAAAATTTTTCCTGAAGCCTAAGGACTTCTTTTGCAAGCTCTAGTCTATCTTCAGAAGAATACATCCTGATGCACGTATGACCGTAATAAGACTTCACCACGAAATAAGCAACTCATAAGTATCCAGTGGTTTATAGGGAGTCGGGTTATCCTTTTCGGGGTAATAAATTAAGATAACGATGCAGAAGGTATTCGTTGACTGTCGTCGAAAGAAATAGACTAGTGAGCAATATAAAATCCTTCATGTTTCAAAATAAAGCTCATTTTTGTATAACTGGACGGGCATGTTTTACCATACATCCATTTATTTTGCTCCCATTCTCAAGAACAACATGACAAAAAAACAGTCTGCATTTGAGAGTCAACGACAATATGACCTCAATAACCTTAGCCAACTAACGTCATTGATGCATTATTAAAACAATGCATTGAATTTTAAAGAGAGTGAATACAAAATTTTATTTTTCATGCATTCGGGAATGTGTTACTAAAAGCAATAAAAATACAGTTTTAAGTCTGTTACCAATAAAAATATAATACGTAGCCGAACATATGATACGGTAATTCTACTTCTTCCAAAAAACAATTGGCTGTGAGGACAAATTTATTATCGGGACCAGTGTCAGATGTCAACACGACGAATAAAACTATCGTCCAGCTATTGTGGTTGATTAAAATCATTTGTGAAAACCTAACAGAAAATAACAATCATTATTAGTATATTTTTTCCAAAACCCAATTAGAGTATCGGTCTAATTAGGTGGGTTAATTAGGTTATTGTTCTGATGACGCAAATAATGTATATATGAAGTCCCATTAAATAGTTAATGATTGACGGCTATAAAATAATATCAAAATAATTATATATAATTGGGTCGTTCATCGGAACATTGACCATTAGAAAGAGTGTTTAATGACGTATTTTCAATCGATTACATTATTGATGACGCAAAAACCTCAATTACATTAGGTTACACTTTTTACGTGAATTTGTATATTTTTGCATTCATGATGTTTTACAGCGTCTAAATAATCATAAGCGTTATAATTATAAATATCTTGTAACTTCTTCTCTATAAGAGTGCGACATGCTTTAAGTTATTTTGCCTACAGTTCTATGAATCACAGAGATCAGTCTTTGCGATGTTAACGACATTTCGTAACTAAGGGCCCAGTGTTCACCTAATTCTTGACATGACATCAGTCAAGGCCTATTTTCTGGAAAACACACCTAACTATAAATTTACTCATTAATTTACTTGGAAAGTTGTAAAATTTTAAGAGCTTTGAAGTAACGACCCCCTGATAAGATTTTATTACTAGACGTAAAAAAATAGCACATGTTTAACATGTAATGAAAATTAGGAAATTCAGGTGAAGCTTAGGTACTTCACTGAAACTTTCCTGATAAAATTCTACAAAAATGCTTTTGTATTTTGAACTGAAAATAACAAGTAATGATTCATGGTTTCACTGGAGTGACGTAAAAGTCACGTTTGCCCTGAAGATTAATTGCATTGCTGTAAAAAAATAATCTCTTCTCTCTAGACTACGAAATAAGAGTCATTTTTGTTCAACTAAGAGCTTTAGGTGTAAAAGTTGCATCCATGCACTCTTGTTTTGAATAACAAAGTGTTTTGAGGAACCTAATTTGAAACATTTGACTCATGTGGACGGAAACAATTGAAAGATTATTTAAATTGAATAGGTATAGACCAAACTAGTCGTAAGGGAACCTGTTGCTAATTTGTAATAAAATTACCTTGACTTAAAATTCACCCATTTAATAAAACACTTCAAACCTGCGGCTCATAAAATCAAATTATCCATAAAACTTATTACCTAATACTAGTCAATACGATATAATTAATAGCTTCAAAATTATGTTTAAACACCCTAAAAATTACAATAAGCTGATGGACCTAAGCTTGTTCACTAAACACTCAGCATTTTGTTTTTCTTTTTCACTCGAAAACATTTTCATCATTTTGTAATTATTGTTTTGTTCTGCCACTTCATACGCCGTTAGTCCACTGTTGTTTTTTATATTCATATCAGCACGCATTAAAACCAGCCAGTCGATGAGCACGTAGTCCTCTCGTTTTACTGCTATGTGCAAAACAGTGTCTCCTGTGCCATCTTGCGCGTCCAAATCCGCTCCCATGTCGAGTAGTTGAGCAATTATTCTTTCAGCTCGAGATTCTCTTAGGATCTTAGCGGCACTATGTAGACACGTGTCCCCGTCGTCATTCTTTATTTTCAGTATTGGCTCCAGTTCGTTTCGACGGGTCGCGTTCCAAATGCGATCCAAAATATTATCAAGGTCTGCTTCAGCAATCAAATGGAACATAGTATTATTTCTTTCAGACTTTACTTGGCCAAAAATGTTGTTAAGTTTGCGCGAAGACATTTTTTAGAGAGCTTGGTTACTTCTTGACGTCCCGAATTTCAATGATACTACATCCTACTGGAAGACTCTTATATAGCCAGCTGATATAATCAAATCTATAAATAAAAATAACTTCTATCGCCGGTTTTCCCGTAGGTTAAATGTCGACGCGCTCGGAATTCACGTGTCCTCCATATAGTTCGTTGCTAATCTAATTACTTCATATTGTTTACAAATCATGTGTGTACTTGTGTACGCAAGTAAAAAGTTATACTTTTTTGGTGTAACTTGAAAAAGAATTTTTCTATGCATTCAAATAAATTTTAATTGAGTCAAATTATCAATTAATAAAACTAATAGATAAATATTAATGTTGTTTGTACAGCCGGGAACAAAGTTATGGTATAATTCATGATGCAATTCTTATTATATTGATCTTTTGATTACTTAAAGTTTACTCCATTATGGCGATTCACTTACTGTATAGGAAGTATTACTTGAAAATTAATAGGATAAAATAACAAAAAAAATATTTAATTTCATGTACTGAAACGTGATGCGTCATATCGACGCTTTAGTTATTTAGAGTCCATATACAGGATTTTTAATTATACCTAAATTTAACAATACCATTATTAGGAACATTCAAAGAAAAAAAGTTCATGATAACATTATACTCGCTGATAGGCTTGTTAATTAACCACAGGGGAATTTAGATTGTTAAAATTAATTTTTAATGATGATGAAATAAGTATTAAATTCAAAAGACTGGAACATCGTGCGTCATATTGGTTAGATTATCGATACTGGGAGGAAAAAGTTAATATTAATGCTGAAACAGGACTATAAATATGCCACTCTGAGTACAAAAATTTTCAGTTGACACTAATCTCTGGTTAAAACAAGGACTTTTATCCTACGAAAGTGAATTCTCAAAAATGGGCGGAATTAGCACAAGACAACAGTCTGGAGCTAGTTACGATGAAGAAAGTATAATCAAGACCCTCGAACAACAGCATCGGAGATTATTAAACGAACGGGTTAATTACAGCTGCAAGATATCGATGCAGGCGGAAAATATTATGAAAAATAGATACTGGTTCTTACCTTGTTTTGATTACAACAGGGTGATCCTACCAACAGAAAATGGAGAAAACAATTATATTAATGCCAATCATGTCAACGGATACAAAACCCTGGACAAGTACTTGTGCTGTCAGGGCCCGCTTAAGTCAACAGCTGAAGATTTTTGGAAAATGGTGTTTGCTTATCAATCCAGAGTCATTGTTATGCTGACAAAGACACAGGATAAAGGACGGGAAGCTTGTTACCAGTATTGGAGCCCGAAGAAAGGAAGGACAGTGTTCTTTGGCGACTTTACTATTGAAACAAGGAAAATAAAGACCTTTCGTGACCATATAGTGACCAAGCTGCGGGTGACAGACGACAGTGGAGACTCATTGGACCTTACACACTTTGCCTACACTGACTGGTCTCATAAAAGCATGCCTCAGAGCCGATCAGACTTTTTCAACTTTGTCCTCAAAGCCAGAAAGGCTCAAGCATATGCGGAGTTGGACGGCAGGAGCTCTAACTTCCCTCCTATGGTGGTCCACTGTTCTGCTGCAACAAATCGCACGGGGGTCTTTTGCGCTCTAGACATCAGCATATCAAAATATGATGAGAGCGCGACGGTTGACCTAGAAACTGTAGTAAGGGATCTCCGCAAGCAGAGAAAAAACTGCTTATCTATACCTATGTACTATGCATTTTGTTATCTAACGATTTTAGAATATGTTAAATTAGTTGCTAAGAAGACGTAGTGTTGATATTGTAATTTATTTTTAAGACTAGTCTCTTAGTATCAAAATTATTATTATAAGTGTTTTATACCTTAGATAAAAGTTATTTCATCAAAATAATAACAATTTTTTATTATTGTCCTCTTTTACCCACTTTTTAATAGCAAACCTTGCAATTTAAAATATTAAATTAACTTCAAACAATATCAATTGACCTCGAAAAACGATAACAAACCAAGTAGCAGATTAGTAGCTAGCGAATACAGAGTTTATAGTTCATTATAGTTAATCCCGCACTGCTGGTACAAAATGACTCACCCACAATACGTCGTTATGACTTAAGACTGGGTTTGAAAGCGCTATTGTATGAGTAATTGATTTTGGTTCTCCTGTAGTGACCATAAATCTATTTAATTGGGCGAAAGAAGTCCATGTTAGGCCATAAAGTAGTACCTATCCTTGAAACCTTGGAAATGTTATTGACACTTTCTGGGTAAAACCTAGTTCATAGGTCAATGTTGACTGATAGTAACGTAGGCGCACTGGTGATCCAAATTTGTAGGCACCAACGATATTTGAACTAAACAATTCTCGTTATCTTTATTACTTCTTGGAAATGAAATGAACTATCGCAATCTCATTATCGAAAGGTCTAGAATTATTTGTTTAATTGAGAACACGTACATCAATCAATGATTGATTGGAGCTTATCGCTCCAAAATTCTCAGTAGTCATTAGTTGAAAGGTTAATTATTTTATTAACGGGTATATCGAGTTTATGTTTTCTTTACCTACTCTGTTGATGTTCTTTGAATACCGCCCCTTATACGAAGTATAATGGGCTCCATATGTTCACAATTTTAATTCTAATCGTAAAAAGCTATACATTATCATTTTTATTCGCAAATTGTTTCACACTTATATCTAAATAATAAATAATTTATTCAAAAATTAAATTCGTTATACATATACATTTATAGATGTATACATACATCAGTGCCAAATTTTGACTAAGTCACTATAGCTTTCGAGTTTCGAGATCGATAACTTTCCTGTAAACGTTGCACCGCACCTGTGCCAACAACTTATAAGAGTCAGAACTTGACTCGCTATCCTACTTCTGCTAATATTATAAATGCATAAGTTTGTGAGGATGGATGTTTGGATGAATTTTGAAAAAAGCAAAAAAAGTATAATTTCTTTTAGTTAGTTCAGTTCCCATGAAAACACTTTCATGTGCTTTATTCTTTATAGCGGCCCGCCCCGGCTTCGCACGGGTACCACTACGGGTACACGGGTTACACACGACCGCTGCGTAGGGAGCCGACCGCGCGAGTGGGCCGAGCGGCACTTTATGTCTTGACATTGACTCCCCTCCCGTCCCCGTGCTGCCTAGATAGCCGGACTGAGCGGCGAACACGCGACTTTTTTCTAATATTCACATTTTTAAACTCGTAATATCTTTCGAATGGAATGTCTGAATTGAATAATCCAAAAAGTTATATAAAGGTATTGAAGCAGTCGTGAACATAGGTGAATATGAAGTAATTGATTTTGATAAGGATTAATACCAAGGTAGAGCTCGTCTAGTCTAAAATGACGCGCCCCACTACTTTGTTAGTTGATTTCGATGTGTGAGTGCAAATATTGATAACGACACTTCATCTGTGTGGGAGCCAATGAACGACGCGTGCTTCTACGTTTGAATTTCACCGGCAACTGAATGACCAATTACAACGGCATTTGTATATTTGTATATTGCGTCCATATTTTAAACTTGCTTGTGTGCATTAATGCGATAGTGGGGCGCGTCATTTTAAATTAGACGAGCTCTACAAATAAAGAGCGCTTTTTAGCGGCGGCATTTCAATTAAATTTTGAAAATAAAAGAACACTTATTGTGTCATAACTATAATAGTTAGACATATACTGTCGCGACACATTTTGTAGATAATGATGTGTTCTGCAAAGTTGTAGTACATTATTTTGTTCTATCATCAATAGTTTTCGCAGCACACGCGATGTAAGGAATTTTTTGGGTATTTTTTTACACCTTGGGTTACATTATTGGAGTTTTATTTATGATCCGTAATTTTTTAGAAAATATAGTATAGCCTATGTCACCCGGGGATAGTGTAGCTTCCCAACGGTGAAAGAATTGAAATGAAAAAGAAATCGGTCCAGTAATTTCGAAGCCTATTCAGTACAAACAAACAAACAAAAATCAAACATTTCCTCTTTATAACATTAGTATAGATAACTGGAAACATCCATCAAGGTCGCATTACATCAGGCGACAGATCGAAACCGACGTGAAGCATGCTTTTGACAAACTCCAAAGCTGTGAGGGAACGATCAAGAAGATTCTTTACCAGTTTTTTTAGCGACGTAATGGGTATAAGTGTTCCCTCTCTGAAGCCAGCTAACCGCGGTATAGGTAATCCCATTTCAAGCGGTCGTAGCTGCAGGCAGCATTTAGTGGTTTATTGTAAAAATTATATCACTATGAAACGTTTTTTTATCATTCACTAGGTGGGCCATTTTACCGCCATCTCACCTGATGAATGATATTTAGACATAGACATAGACATTATTTATTTTGACATCACAATACTCATAATACAAAACTCATGGAGCAAGTTACATTTGTATATCTAAATTTAACATAACTATATATATATAAAACCTATTCAATAGATTGGTATTTGATGATGCGGCCGACGATAGGCTGTGATGTGAAATAACAAAATGATAAGAAGTGATAAAAGTAGGTGTCCAAGAATTATAGATCCACTAGCTTTGGTCCGCGACTTCGTCCGCATAAAATCCAGACCCCTTCCCGAGGGAATTACATTGAAATTCGTCTACATTACTGCCAAATTTCATGAAATTCCGTTCAATAGACAAACATCGCATTAACATTAGTAGGATTTAAATGTTACCCTACCGTGGCGTCCATTCGCAGGGACCTCCAGCACGCGCTGCACCACCGGCCGCGACAGTCCCGAAGAGAGTGAGTGCCGTCACCCCAGTGACAGTGAATACATCGACGCCAATACTGAAGGAGCGGGTGACGAGGGTTACTTTAGCCTACAACGTATAGTAGGTACTAGTGGTCTCAGTTCTGCGCCAAAACCATGATAGCTTTACTAGATTTCTTGCAAACAACGTTGCTAACGTGGTTCCCATGGGCCTAGACACGGGGAGAATTAAATTTTCCGTTTTGGGCTAAAGTAATCTTCCAGTCAGAGCCAGTCACCCTCTCCTACGGTTTATTTTTCTGATTATTTCTAATCTTACCGCGGCGACTAAAGATTTCTAAAATGACGCAAGAGACAATATTATTGGGAGATTTGCTCAACCTGGAGCGAGTGCGGTTTATGAGTCGTACCGTAACGTAACCTTCTTCTTTCAATAGTTTCTGCTCTTGAATGAGTTCCAATCGTTTACGTCAAAGTAGCTACGAGAATTGTCCAGTCCACAATGAACATGTAAGACAATTTCAAACTTATTTGCACGTTACAAAGTGGTTCAGTATGGACATAGTGCACAACAAATGCAGTTAAACATTAACATTAAATACACACTAATACATTAACTTTATTTTTCTGTGGTCAGATCATTCTGATCTGTCTGGTTCCTTAGCTGTTTTCGATGCTGCCAGCACTCAATGACGAAAACAGAAGGCTCTTTCGTTATTGCTTGCACTACCTACTGTAAGCACATAGTTCCACTACATTAGCGTTCCAAGAGCGACGCGAGCGACTCTGGGTATTATATCTATCTATGAAGACAGTTCGTTGAATATTGGAACCGGGCATAAGATTCTGACTCCCTGCGGCAACGGCGAAGGCGACATCTGACTTTACATAAACGAGACTTTCCTACGCCGGCCATGTCGACGTCACCGCACCCCACACCGCTCAAGCAACTATCGATTTAAGCGCTAGGTCCGTAGTTCTCCCGTGGGGTGCTCCAAAGTATGTTGATTCGCAGCCACCACTGAAGCCGCCACGGAGGAGCCCGAGACCCCCCACACTACCACCGAGAAAAGCAAAGAGTTGCTGGAGGAGGAGGAGGTGCCGGAGGAGCCGCAGCCGGAGCCCACGGAGGGGACCGCCGAGGAGCCGGAGACCACCACCACCACCACCACTGTGTGGACAACGCCCGGTGAGCGAGCATTTTTCCGCACGGGGTTTCGCGGATTTACTATAGTATGCATCATCATCATATATTTAAGAGTATGACCCTTGTCGGTGGAGCGATCGCTCCACAGAGTCTCTTCTCTCCTATCTGCGAAACTAATACCTACATGTATTATATGTAGAAATTCTCTAACTGATGGTGAATGAAACCGTATCAAAATCCGTTATGTATTGTTCACCAGTTAGCGTAAATACATACATGACATGCGGAAAGAGACTTAAATACATACATACATAATGCTCACGCTTGTGTCCCACAGGTGGGGTAGGCAGAGATTTAAATTCTTTTATATGTTTTATCGTTGGACTAGCCAGGCATTTGACCGCCATCTTACCTGGTGGTAACCGACGATGCAGCCGATGATGGAGCATGACTGTCTATATATTTTATAATATGTCTAGCTTTTGCCCGCGACTGCGTCCGCGTGGAAATAGTTTTTTATGACAGTTTAGCTTTTGCCCGCGATACAATTTTAAATGACCTCCGTATTGTATTAATTCTAGTACCACGGAGGAGGGAGCTGTATCTCTTGTTCTACCTACCAAACTATCAAAACCGAATCAAAATCCGCTTAGTAGTTTTTGCGTGATACGCGAACAGACAGACAAACAAATATTCTAAAACATTTTATAGCATAGTTTCTGAAGTGTTCAGCAGAGAGGTGTAGGTAAAGAAACACAGCGTTCGCCTGAACGTATAATTCCAATCTTAATCACAATTCAGCAGCCACTCTTTTACGTGCTAACGTCAGACAACATACCTATGATCCGCGGTACCGGACGCAGCTGTCGTGGACCAACAACTATCAATCTACATTACAGTTTCGTCCCAGAATCCTATACCAACTATTTTTTCTGAAATATCTTCAATGTACAGTCACTGCTTATTTACAGTTTTATAATAGTAAAGATAGATAGAAGGTGGCAAACAAGCTTATCGCCTACCTGATGGTAAGCAGTTACCGCAGCTTATGGACAGTGGTATCACTCACGTGCTGCTGATGTACTATACTTTGAGGCTGATGTACCTACTATACTTTGAGGCTGATTGAATAATCTCGGGAGCCGTTTGGCATATTAATTTATCAACCCTGTATATATATATGATTATTATGACCGATATCCAAAACGCCTGACATGTCTCAACCGTTAAATATGAACATAGTTCGCGTTTCGAACGCTGTATTAATTTACGGGACATAACCTAAATCTACACAGTGAATCCTTTAGTTTCCATGCTGTAGTAGTAGGTCAATAAGTACACGAGAATAACGACTGTGTTCTGTACTATTTATTTGTATACGTTAATAATTTGTGACCCACAGAGTACCACGGGCCGCAGGCGTTCAACCCCGATTTCTACTTGGACGACACCAAATAATCAAACACACTTCAGTATTATGCAACATGTTTATTATAAAACTATATATAAGTGTATAGAAATAAAAAATGTATTTATTGAAGTATTTTCTTGATATTATGCACGGTTCAGTTATTATGCTTAGTGACTCGATCGACTACAGCTGAAGATCATACAAATACGCCATCAGTGACCTCCATCACCTAATTCGTCGACTGGGCCACGCGATGGCGTTCCTAAATTCCGGCCGATAAATTGCGCAGTCACTGGACCTCATTATTATTTAGCAGGCTGCAAGAACTGTCGAGTTATCCCGACTAAAGGAATAGCTGTAGTCGACCGAAAGGTCGGTCCCGCGTCACTCGCTGGCGACGATCCCGTGCGCGGCGGCGAGCGCCAGCAGCGGCGCGGCGGAAGGCGGCGCGGGGACGTCGCCCGCGCTGCCCGCCACGTCCAGGTGCGAGTACGGGATGTCCCCGCTGTCCAGCCCCGCCACCATCACCATGAACGCCGCTGGGCCCTGCCGAGATCGGACCATCAACAACGGACCCAACACGCCCCCTGTCGCATTTCAGTTACCTCTCGCTAGAGAGTAGAGAGTTCAGCCATAATCGCTCCTGGTGAAAACTTGTAAATGGCTGTGTGTTACCCATTTATTCAACAAATTGATGAAACCTTATTTAACTGTAATATCTACGATTGGATGGCAGGCTGGAGATCCATTCGGAGTGTAATGGATGAGATCGATGACGATGAGAGGATGTGTTAAAACACACGATAGAAAAGCTGCTGCTCCTTTTCTGGTCCGGTAAGATTGTGGAGGGCGACAGGCGGAGTAGAAAATAGTGTCAAACTCTTCGACGTATGGGTATCGGACAAGGCGACTCATACATTAAGAGGTAGACCAGGAGAGAGCATAATACTGATCAAATGAATAGTCAGGAGTACCCTCTACCGGGAAAATGTGTGAGAAATTGTATGAATGTAGTGTAGAAAAGGGGTTATGCAATGTAATGAGGTGACGCCCCTATAGCCAGAAGAAACCTGTGGATAAATACATTTTCCCTTCCCGCATTTATCCCTCCTACTGAAAAGCTCCCACCCGGATACACTTTCGTGGCCGACTTGGAAGGCGCTAAATAGGCTACAAACCCAGGTGGGCCGATGTAAAGAGAATCTCTTTAGGTGGGGAATAGTGGGGATATAAAAATGACAGGTCTAGTGCGACTGTGGCATATCACCTCGTTTCATGCTAGGCGTGTCCTAAAATTTGTGCAATGGAAAACTTATTCGAGGCCAGCCCAAACGCCGTATGCGACGCCGAATACTAGGCAACTAAAGTGTAAGTCAGAGTTTCGTCCATCGACTCGATAAGAAGAAGAAGAAGAGGCAAAGGTGTGTCAGGATCGTAGGTCAATAGTGTCTGCATTGGCTATTTTTCAGGGGGTTCTGGCCCTTGAGGTGGCCGATGAAGCCAAGTCGATCGATAATGTACAGTTAGTGAACTCGAATCAGCCTGATTAAATCTTTATATCCTGGGGTGGGCACGGCCCACCCGACCCCCCCTCTTCCTACGCCTATGAGTGTCTGCCTCCAGCTATGGGGGAGGGGCGTGAGTGTGTGTCTGTGTGTCTGCGTACCTGGTGCCCGCGCGGCTGCAGCGTGCTGGCGGCGGGCGCGGCCTGCCACAGCGCGTCGGGCGGCGCGCGGCCGCGGTGCGCCGCCAGGTCCTCGCGACGGATCGTCGAGATCTGCCCAGAAAGTTATCAGATGACACATTTATATAATATACTAGTGGACCCGGCGCGACTTCGTTCGCGTACACCTACTTTACTCCTACCTACCCTCTTTCTACTTGCTTATAAACCTTCCTCTTGAATCACTCTATCTGCTGTTGAAACCCGCATCAAAATCCGTCGCGTAGTTTCAAAGATTTAAGCATACAAAGGGACATAGGGACAGAGAAAGCGACTTTGTTTTATACTATGTAGTGATTGAGCGCGGTCCGGCTTTGCCTGGCATTGCCGGGTACGGTCCGGTCGTGACTGGCGTGGGGTGGGTTTGCTGCGGCCATGGGGCGGCCAGCGTGTCACTGTGTGCTTCCTTCCTACTTTCCTATCCCCCTCCTTTTTGACGATTGAAAAAGATTTTTAAGAGAAATTTTGAATTTTGACATTTATCTATGTCGAGGAATAGATTATTATGTTGACAATGGTCTTCAAATTTAATTTACGGTCATCTAAATCTCGAATAATCCCGAAAATGTTGGTGTCATCAACGTACTACGTGTATTAGAATTGGTGAACCTTTGTGATATCATTTATGTACAAAATGAAAAGAAGCGGACCCAAATGAGAACATCCTAATGTGATTTCCCGGTATCTAGAGGTGAAACCACCCAAAGCAACTGCTTGACTTCTGTTTTCCACGTACGATGTAACCCAGCGAAAAAGATCGCCATGCATACCAAGATGCCATAGCTTTCTCAACAGTGTTTTATGACAGATCTTGTGAAAAGCCTTGGCAATCCCCGTTACGTACCTCGAAGGCGTCCCCCAGCGCCTCCCCGGCGCGGGCGAGTCGCCGGGCGTCCCCGCGGGCGCTACGTACCTCGAAGGCGTCCCCCAGCGCCTCCCCGGCGCGGGCGAGTCGCCGGGCGTCCCCGCGGGCGCTACGTACCTCGAAGGCGTCCCCCAGCGCCTCCCCGGCGCGGGCGAGTCGCCGGGCGTCCCCGCGGGCGCTACGTACCTCGAAGGCGTCCCCCAGCGCCTCCCCGGCGCGGGCGAGTCGCCGGGCGTCCCCGCGGGCGCTACGTACCTCGAAGGCGTCCCCCAGCGCCTCCCCGGCGCGGGCGAGTCGCCGGGCGTCCCCGCGGGCGCTACGTACCTCGAAGGCGTCCCCCAGCGCCTCCCCGGCGCGGGCGAGTCGCCGGGCGTCCCCGCGGGCGCTACGTACCTCGAAGGCGTCCCCCAGCGCCTCCCCGGCGCGGGCGAGCCGCTGGGCGTGTCCCCGGGCCCTGGCGGCGTGGTTGTCCATGGCCACGCTGCAGCGCCTCCCCGGCGCGGGCGAGTCGCCGGGCGTCCCCGCGGGCGCTACGTACCTCGAAGGCGTCCCCCAGCGCCTCCCCGGCGCGGGCGAGTCGCCGGGCGTCCCCGCGGGCGCTACGTACCTCGAAGGCGTCCCCCAGCGCCTCCCCGGCGCGGGCGAGTCGCCGGGCGTCCCCGCGGGCGCTACGTACCTCGAAGGCGTCCCCCAGCGCCTCCCCGGCGCGGGCGAGCCGCTGGGCGTGTCCCCGGGCCCTGGCGGCGTGGTTGTCCATGGCCACGCTGCAGCGCCTCCCCGGCGCGGGCGAGTCGCCGGGCGTCCCCGCGGGCGCTACGTACCTCGAAGGCGTCCCCCAGCGCCTCCCCGGCGCGGGCGAGCCGCTGGGCGTGTCCCCGGGCCCTGGCGGCGTGGTTGTCCATGGCCACGCTGCAGCGCCTCCCCGGCGCGGGCGAGTCGCCGGGCGTCCCCGCGGGCGCTACGTACCTCGAAGGCGTCCCCCAGCGCCTCCCCGGCGCGGGCGAGTCGCCGGGCGTCCCCGCGGGCGCTACGTACCTCGAAGGCGTCCCCCAGCGCCTCCCCGGCGCGGGCGAGCCGCTGGGCGTGTCCCCGGGCCCTGGCGGCGTGGTTGTCCATGGCCACGCTGCAGTGCCTCCCCGGCGCGGGCGAGTCGCCGGGCGTCCCCGCGGGCGCTACGTACCTCGAAGGCGTCCCCCAGCGCCTCCCCGGCGCGGGCGAGTCGCCGGGCGTCCCCGCGGGCGCTACGTACCTCGAAGGCGTCCCCCAGCGCCTCCCCGGCGCGGGCGAGCCGCTGGGCGTGTCCCCGGGCCCTGGCGGCGTGGTTGTCCATGGCCACGCTGCAGCGCCTCCCCGGCGCGGGCGAGTCGCCGGGCGTCCCCGCGGGCGCTACGTACCTCGAAGGCGTCCCCCAGCGCCTCCCCGGCGCGGGCGAGCCGCTGGGCGTGTCCCCGGGCCCTGGCGGCGTGGTTGTCCATGGCCACGCTGCAGCGCCTCCCCGGCGCGGGCGAGTCGCCGGGCGTCCCCGCGGGCGCTACGTACCTCGAAGGCGTCCCCCAGCGCCTCCCCGGCGCGGGCGAGTCGCCGGGCGTCCCCGCGGGCGCTACGTACCTCGAAGGCGTCCCCCAGCGCCTCCCCGGCGCGGGCGAGCCGCTGGGCGTGTCCCCGGGCCCTGGCGGCGTGGTTGTCCATGGCCACGCTGCAGCGCCTCCCCGGCGCGGGCGAGTCGCCGGGCGTCCCCGCGGGCGCTACGTACCTCGAAGGCGTCCCCCAGCGCCTCCCCGGCGCGGGCGAGTCGCCGGGCGTCCCCGCGGGCGCTACGTACCTCGAAGGCGTCCCCCAGCGCCTCCCCGGCGCGGGCGAGCCGCTGGGCGTGTCCCCGGGCCCTGGCGGCGTGGTTGTCCATGGCCACGCTGCAGCGCCTCCCCGGCGCGGGCGAGTCGCCGGGCGTCCCCGCGGGCGCTACGTACCTCGAAGGCGTCCCCCAGCGCCTCCCCGGCGCGGGCGAGTCGCCGGGCGTCCCCGCGGGCGCTACGTACCTCGAAGGCGTCCCCCAGCGCCTCCCCGGCGCGGGCGAGCCGCTGGGCGTGTCCCCGGGCCCTGGCGGCGTGGTTGTCCATGGCCACGCTGCAGCGCCTCCCCGGCGCGGGCGAGTCGCCGGGCGTCCCCGCGGGCGCTACGTACCTCGAAGGCGTCCCCCAGCGCCTCCCCGGCGCGGGCGAGTCGCCGGGCGTCCCCGCGGGCGCTACGTACCTCGAAGGCGTCCCCCAGCGCCTCCCCGGCGCGGGCGAGTCGCCGGGCGTCCCCGCGGGCGCTACGTACCTCGAAGGCGTCCCCCAGCGCCTCCCCGGCGCGGGCGAGCCGCTGGGCGTGTCCCCGGGCCCTGGCGGCGTGGTTGTCCATGGCCACGCTGCAGCGCCTCCCCGGCGCGGGCGAGTCGCCGGGCGTCCCCGCGGGCGCTACGTACCTCGAAGGCGTCCCCCAGCGCCTCCCCGGCGCGGGCGAGCCGCTGGGCGTGTCCCCGGGCCCTGGCGGCGTGGTTGTCCATGGCCACGCTGCAGCGCCTCCCCGGCGCGGGCGAGTCGCCGGGCGTCCCCGCGGGCGCTACGTACCTCGAAGGCGTCCCCCAGCGCCTCCCCGGCGCGGGCGAGTCGCCGGGCGTCCCCGCGGGCGCTACGTACCTCGAAGGCGTCCCCCAGCGCCTCCCCGGCGCGGGCGAGTCGCCGGGCGTCCCCGCGGGCGCTACGTACCTCGAAGGCGTCCCCCAGCGCCTCCCCGGCGCGGGCGAGTCGCCGGGCGTCCCCGCGGGCGCTACGTACCTCGAAGGCGTCCCCCAGCGCCTCCCCGGCGCGGGCGAGCCGCTGGGCGTGTCCCCGGGCCCTGGCGGCGTGGTTGTCCATGGCCACGCTGCAGCGCCTCCCCGGCGCGGGCGAGTCGCCGGGCGTCCCCGCGGGCGCTACGTACCTCGAAGGCGTCCCCCAGCGCCTCCCCGGCGCGGGCGAGCCGCTGGGCGTGTCCCCGGGCCCTGGCGGCGTGGTTGTCCATGGCCACGCTGCAGCGCCCGGCCGCGCGCGCCGCGTGTCCGGTCAGCGTCGCGATCGTGTACAGGAACGGGTTGCGCTCGCCGGACGCCAACTCGCGCATCTGGGGAGACCATGGATTATTATGCCAACTCTTTATTGCTAATACAGTAAAATATCTTTATTCGCGGGGTATATGTTCCATAAATATGCCGCGAATACAGAAACCGTGAATACGGAATGGTAATTTATATGGGATTATAGGGGATACGTTCCTAGGTGACAAAATAAATAAAAACAAATATATAAAAAAATCTATTTAATTGAAGTTTTTTGTAACACGGATTTTTTTTCGTGTCGAAACTCGTCTCATTTTTTTAGTTGACATTATAAATTAGAAAAGAGCGGTATAAATTAGAAACACGCAAACCGGCTTTTGATAGAACGGAAAAGCAATATTTTAAAATATACTTTATTTATTGAGTAATAAGGTTACTTTCATTCTGTTTGTTTACATTCTCAAAACACCGATCGCGGCGAAGGCGGCTTATGTCAAAGTCCTCGGCGATATCATTTAACAATATACTTTAGGAAAAGTTGCTGTACGGTGCAAACACCGTGCATTCGGCGCGCTGCCGAGTCAGCGCTATATTTTATTCTATTTATAAGCTAGATTACGTATTGTTAAGGCAGTTGTCCACTACACACCAAAAGGTGTACATCTCCAACAAACAACCAGTAAATCAGTCAGTGTTCAAACTACGGTGTATTATTACTACCAACCCCAAGCTACCAAGATCACCACATCTACAGACTGTACGGCCACCATAAACCGTACATCTTTATGGTCCTTCGACAATTTTGAACCACCAACCTACAAGAAACCAGTCTTCAATTCGAAGATAACAGCAAGAAAATAATATCACCAAACCATTTGACGGCGACCAGTACCCGTTAATCTCATCGTGAAAACTATCTCCTGTAGTGACTTCTTAATCAAGCATCAAGATGGAAGCCCTGCTGGAAAACCAAAATGAAATCATGCAAGCCATGGATACCCTTTTCATCAACTTCAAAAAGGATGGAAAAGATCGTAAAACACCAATTTACATCAAGAAGCGGATTTGGCTTTTGGATCAGTATTGGATGGACTTTATGGCAAACCATAATAAACTCTGCCAATTCGAAGATAAAGACTACGCTTACTTCAAAGAAGATAATTACCAAAAAACCAACAATTTTTACACCGAAGTTCGCACTTATATTAGCAAGTATCTCGACGACTCTGCGACAAGAGAGCAACCATCACCGAGGGCAATTTCTCCTAGCCCAGGGACCTCTGCGCAAGATCGAAATCAACCGAGAACACCTCAAACACCATATTATCAACCTCAGAATCTCATCGTACCAGAGAAATCGGACAGTCAGCGAAAATTAGAACCAGCAGCTACCACAACAGTACCAAGTACAACCACCAAACTCGACGAGTTGTTACGTAAGCAACGCAGCAATTTCAAAGCGTTTTCAAGAACCATGTCTACCATCAATTTAACTACATTATCTGAAAAGTGGCAATTTGAGGATATTTTACAAAATCTACAAGCACGTTGGGCTAACATCGACTCTATGCACTGGGAAATTGACAGCCAGACTCTAGAAGAAAATTTTGAATACGATCAATCGTTTACCATGTACGAAGAGCAATATCTCAACATTAAATCAATATTAAACAGCAAGATGTGGGAGTCCACTCACCGTGAGAAGTCAACCCCACAGTTGGACATACCTTTTTTCGGTGGTAACTATCATCAGTGGATATCATTCAAAGATTTATTTGTTGAATCAATCCATAATAACCGATCGATCTCAAGCGCTCAAAAGTTGCAGTTTTTAAAATCAAAACTACGTGGAGAAGCAGAAAAATTAATACAACATCTTCACATCAGCTCCGATAACTACCAAGTATGCTGGAATATACTCAACCACCGCTACAATAATCCCAAATTGATATTTAGCTCACATGCTAACATATTGTTGACCCTACCAACATTACAACAACAGTCAGCAATTCAATTGAAGAGGATTCACGATACCACAAATGAATGCCTGAATGCCATCAAAAATCTAAATATTGATGTAACAACTTGGGACCCTATCATTGTCCATATATTGGCCCAAAAACTCGACACCGAAACGCACAGTGACTACATCGATTATTTGGCAGACCCCAGAGCAATACCAACCCTCAAGGATTTTTTGAGCTTCCTCGAAAACAAATTTACATCATTGGAGTCATCGAGACGAAAACAAGATGTTCAAAAACCATCTCAAGCCCAGCAGTCGACACAATTTACCAAGAAGTATAATAAACCAGCCACATACAATTATGTCCAGAACAAGCCATTTATAAACCATTCCTATGCTAAGAAGACCTATTTAGACACGCGAAAATGCATTATTTGTGGCAATAACCACAAAATATTCCACTGCAAAGAGCTAACGGAAGCTAGCCCAGATACGAAGCGCCAAATCGTTGCGAAATATAATTTATGCCCTAATTGCTTATACGACCACAATGGCAAAGAATGCATATCCAACAAAACGTGCCGCTATTGCAACCAAAAGCATAATTCATTACTACATGACGTTTTCGAAACACCTAGCAACTCAGCACTGCACTTTGATCGCGGAAACAAACAGTTTAAAACTGTGTCACATGTGTCCGAACCGATTGGTATATCGCATGAAACTCTATTAGCAACAGCGAACATCTACGTGCAAGATATTAATGGCTCTCACATCACGTTGAGAGCACTCATTGACCAAGGCTCTCAAATTTCCCTAATAACGGAGAATGCTGCTCAAAATCTAGGCCTACCAAGACGCCATTTCAATAGCACTGTCTGTGGCATTGGCACTCAAGAAAACCACAGCAGAGGGATAATCAATATCACCCTTATGTCAAAATATACAGACTTCCAAACACAAACCGAAGCGATTATAATGAAGACCTTGATAAACAAACTACCAAACCACTCCTTCCCCAGACCTCAATGGTCATATTTAAATACCATTCAACTGGCCGACCCGAACTTCAACATCAGCAGCAATATAGACATCTTACTCGGCGCTGATGTATATTCATCAATTATTCTCAGCGGAATCATCAAGACAGATTCATCCCAACCAGTGGCACAAGAAACACAGTTCGGGTGGATATTGTGTGGGAGCGTCAAACCATCATACCAATGCAACGTAGTTCTCAACAATATGGAAGAGATCAACCGCTTCTGGTCAATAGAAGACATATCCGATACCACGGAGCTGTCCAGCGAAGATCAAACATGCGTCCAACAATATCAACAACAAACAAAAAGACAAACAGATGGTCGCTATGTTGTAAGATTGCCGTTAAAACCGGAAATTAAAGAAAAATTGGGAAAATCCAAACCAAAAGCTATAGCACAATTGAAACAACTTGAGCGGAAATTCATTAAAAATCCAAGCATCGCCCATGAATACAAGTTGTTTATGTCCGAGTACATCGACCTCGGTCACATGCGCAAGCGGACCGAACACTACGATGTGACGTCAGAGATCGGATGTCATTTACCGCACCACTGCGTGATTCGAGCCGACTCCACCACAACTGCAACGCGAGTCGTTTTCGATGCCTCAGCGAAGACGACTACGGGCCTTAGTTTGAATGACATGATGTATCGTGGCCCAAATCTACAACAAGATTTGTTATCTTTAATCATAAACTGGAGACAATATCAAGTAGCATTTACAGCCGACATCGAGAAAATGTTCCGCCAAATATTAGTAAATGAGGAAGACCATTGTTATCAAAGGATTATGTGGAGAGATGACCCTCTACGACCACCATGTGATTACGAATTGCTAACCGTAACATATGGAACTAAATCAGCACCATTCTTGGCCATGATGACCTTGAAACAACTTGCCAAAGATGAAAGTCATCGGTTCCCAGAAGCAGCAACAGTATTGGAAAACAAATTTTACATGGACGATCTTCTTCATGGTCATCACAGTGTGGAGGAAGCAAAAAAGCTTCAGACCGATTTAATATGTCTATTAAAATCTGGCGGTTTTAACTTACGCAAGTGGCAGTCAAACAATCAGGAATTAGTCGACAACTTACAACAATCACCCGCTCACCAAACTTATGACTTCAAGTACCAAGAGTCAACCAAAATCTTGGGATTAAAATGGCATCCCATGAGTGATGAATTCACCTTCCGATTCCAAATTGACGACACATCAAAACCAATTACGAAGAGAAGATTGCTGTCGAATATATGCAAAGTATTTGACCCACTTGGCTGGTTATCACCCGTCACCATCAAGCTAAAACAAATCTTCCAAAAGGTGTGGGTCTTAAATCTACAATGGGACCACCAACTTCCACCTGATCTCCAATTAGAATGGAACACCTGTAAAGAAGATTTAGAAACAATGAAGGATATATCAATAAAAAGATGGCTGCAGTGTGGTCCAAATGATAACATCGAATTGCATGGATTTTGTGACGCGTCAACGAAAGCGTATGGCTGCGTTATATATTGTAAAATCAACCATGAACTTCAAAACCACAATTCACAAAATTCAGTCGTAATAATAGCAGCCAAGGCTAAGCTAGTACCAAAAAATAAACCAATAACTCTGCCTAGACTAGAATTATGTGCGGCTGAACTGCTATCAAAACTGATGAACACAGTCAAAACTTGCTTAGCCGAGCACAAACTGAAAATTTTTGGCTGGTCAGACTCAACAGCTGTCCTTGGGTGGATACACGGCGATCCGGGAAAATGGAAGCCATTTGTCGCCAACAGAGTTATAAGGACTACCAAAATAATGCCGCCAGGATGCTGGAGCTACGTACCGTCCGGAGAGAATCCCGCTGACTGTGCAAGCCGCGGAATATCAGCCCAGCAACTATCTAACCATGACCTATGGTGGACTGGCCCGCGGTGGTTATCATCATTCAATCAAGAGAAAAAACCAAAATACCAGAAATTTGAAACAGACCAAGAAATTAGAAAAAGTCTACAATCAAACGTAGCAACCATTACAACACAAAATGCAATTCTCGATCAAATATTAAACAACAACAGTAATATGACACGAGCGACGCGCGTACTAGCCTGGGTGCGGCGCGTCATATTACATAACAAATCAAGCTACCTCACGGTATCAGAGTTAACAAATGCTAAGCACATTTTGATAAAATATGTTCAACGACAAGAATACCACGACGACATATGGAATTTAGAAAACGAAAATAAATTAGAATCAACCAGTAAATTACTAAAATTCAATTCATATCTAGACAAGGAAGGTCTACTACGAATTGGAGGAAGGCTACGACAGGCTCACATCAATGAAAACATGAAACATCCTTTATTGATTCCCAGCAATAGTCACCTTGCCGACTTACTCATTGATCAAGGTCACAAAATGACATTTCATGGAGGAGCTAGGCTGACACAGTCATGGCTGAGACAGCAATATTGGATTATTGGCGGCAACAGAGCTATCAAAAAGCGGCTCCGTCAATGTGTCACTTGTCGAAGACACTCTCCAAAGGATCATCACCAAATTATGGGCGACCTACCAGAAGCCAGAACTAACCCGACCCGACCATTTTATCACACAGGAGTTGACTACACGGGCTCCGTTGATGTCAAAGCAAATAAAGGTCGTGGTGTGAAAACAACCAAAGGATACATAGCGGTCTTCGTATGCATGGTAACCAAGGCCGTGCATTTAGAAGTGGTGTCAGACTTGAGCTCCGCTGCGTTTTTAGCCGCCCTGCGCCGTCTCGCCGCCCGCCGCGGAACCCCGCGTCACATCTACAGTGACAACGGAACCAATTTCGTCGGCGCGCATAACATCTTGCAAGAAGAATATATAAATCTACCATCGATTTTAAATGAAGAGTTTCATAACGAAATAATAGATATGAACATACAGTGGCACTTCAACGCACCGAGCTGGCCAAGCGCGGGAGGACTCTGGGAAGCTGCAGTAAAAAGCCTCAAGTACCATTTAAAAAGAGTTATTGGCGGCCAGAAACTCACCTTTGAAGAATATGCCACGCTCTTAGCTCAACTGGAAGCATGCCTCAACTCAAGGCCATTGTGCGCCATATCTGAAGATCCGGAAGATATTAATTACCTGACTCCATCTCACTTTCTATCAAGCGGACCCACACTTACCATATTTGATACAGAACAGGACGAGCGTACCAGATGGCACCTTACCAAGAAAATATTTGAAGATGTATGGAAGAGATGGCGCTCTGAATATTTGACACATCTCAACACTCGTTCCAAATGGAAACAACCACAGGAAAACATCGCCATCAACGACATCGTCATTATTCATGAAGCAAACCTACCTGCGGGCAAATGGGCCCTTGGCAAGGTCGTCGAGACTCATCCTGGCAAAGATGGTTACGTGCGAGTCGTAACATTGAAAACAAAAAACGGTTTAATGAAGAGACCTATAACCAAGTTATCAATATTGCTGAAAGACCAATATTCTGATCAATATAAAAAAGAGATGAACCATCGCAAGAAGACCAAAGAAGAAGCATCAAATGACCATGTATCACAAAACCAAACCAAGAAAAGAACCTGTAACCTAGTGACATACCTACTTACATGTTTGTTGGTCACCATCGCACCAGTTCAATGCACCTATAACTTAACCAGTTTAAGAAGCAACCAAAGCCTATTCTTCGACAAGATTTCAAACATGAAACTAATTCGCGATAACTGGAACCTCGTAGTCTATTACGACATGAGTCCTTATTGGAAAGGATCCGAATTAGTAAACAAATACCTCAGTCACTTGGAAAACAGATGTCATTCTATAAAGAAACCAAGTCATTGCGAAATGATCCTCTTACAACTACGTCACAACTACAACGAATTGCAATTCTATAATGAGTTGCTCCTTAGTCAGCAGTTCGCACCGCACGCGCGTCGGAGGCGCGGTCTAATAAACGGTGTAGGCAATATAGCCAACACTTTGTTTGGAGTATTGGATTCGACGTTTGCCGAACAATATCAAACAGATATAAAACTGTTAAAGGAAAATGAAAACCATTTACTGAAGCTGTGGAAAAATCAAACTTCTATTATTGAATCAGAATACAATCTACTAAAACGAGTTGAAGTCTCTATGGAAAACCAATGCCAATTACTTAATTTTCATTTAAATACCATAGAAAAAGCCACGGACACCATAAAATCCGAAATCAAAAATGTTGAGAACACCAATGAGCTGTTGATATTATCCATCATGGCAGATAACATCCTCACAAACCTCAAGACTCTTCAGGAAACCTTAGTAGAAACCATTACCAACGTTTACTATGGAAAATTGAACATTCACCTTTTGCGACCAGATCAACTGCGAAAAGAACTCAGCGTCATATCCGGACAACTAACGAAGGAATTAACTTTACCAATTGAAAATATACAATTGGATTTATCCAAAATGTATCATTTGTTACGAGTAAGAGCAAGAATTACCAAGGAACATTTCCTATTCGAAATAAAAATTCCATTAGTAAGCAGAGACCAATACGATATTTATAAAATAATACCAGTTCCACAGCAAGTCAACAATACCATGGTCACCCTACTAACAATTGCTACCTATGTAGCTTTAAATATCAACAAGGATCAATTCATACCACTGTCAATATCTGATCTACAGAATTGTGTCCAATATGATATTACTACGCGTCTTTGCCCCCTCCAGAAGCCTCTCTATCAGATAAGATCTGATGAGAGTTGGTGTCTCAAAGATGAAATTAAGCACCACTGCAAGATCAACACAGAATCCTGTAAAACTACTTGGTCTCCATTAAGTAGTATAAACAGTTATCTGTTTTTCAACTGTCAAGATAGGCAGAAAGACTTCCTAATAAAAATAATATGTGGATATCAAGTTACCGTCGAGCGTCTCGCCAAGGCCGGGGTTATAACAATAGGCAACGATTGCATAATCAAATGCGAAGACTTTACACTATTTTCACACAAACTTCGAAATCATGACTTAACCATTCGAGCAGACATTTTAAATATAGATATACCACAGATTAATAATGTGATCAACATATCCATACCAAGTATGTCAAATATGAGCAATGAATTCTCTGACAAAAGAAAATACCTGGACAACATCGAGCAACAAATACAGCAAATGAAGAAGGAGTCTACCATCACCACAGAAATATCCTACCATGATGTCCACCATTACTTCATCATCTACGCGCTGCTAACTGCTGCTGTAGCCACAGGAGCCACCTACCTCGTCCGACGGTACCGTGCGCGCAGAGTCCAGCGCACTCAAGACACAAAGCCGCCCCATGCCATGTGTCATAATCAACCGAACGAAGACAACCTAACAAACAGGAGCAGACCATCTTGTGACGAAAGAAGAAATAATCACGATAGAGAACCATCCATCGAACGAGCTCATCATAGCGCTGCAACTCCTGCTCCATATCGTTTTAGCATAATTAATTCTTAGTAAATTGTTTGTATAATAGGTATATTTTATATTCTGTACATTATCATCATCATCATCTCTTCTCTCGCCTCGGGAGCATGTACGGTGCAAACACCGTGCATTCGGCGCGCTGCCGAGTCAGCGCTATATTTTATTCTATTTATAAGCTAGATTACGTATTGTTAAGGCAGTTGTCCACTACACACCAAAAGGTGTACATCTCCAACAAACAACCAGTAAATCAGTCAGTGTTCAAACTACGGTGTATTATTACTACCAACCCCAAGCTACCAAGATCACCACATCTACAGACTGTACGGCCACCATAAACCGTACAGTTGCAATAAGATTTATTTTACTTTTTTTATTAGTCCATTTGACGGCATTTACAAAAGATATTGGGTTGGATACCTATTGAGCTGCGTACGAATTAGAGCGGCTCAGCCCGAGGCATGCTCGCCGCGCGCAGCGAGATGCTCACCGCGCGCGGCGAGGCTGCTCAGTTGCGCATTTGTTTGTACGTTGAGGCAACGTGCTCGCGGTGAGCCACAAATGCGCCGCACAAATAAAATGTTGATGTTGCTTTTATCATTATTGATGGGATTGTTAAAATAATTTTAGTTTTTTCGATGCCATAACGCTTTTTTTTGCTTACCATGTTGTTTAGTATATCAGTTTTTTAAATTATTTATTTATTTTATTTTATTTATTTATTTTATTTATTTCATTTATTTTATTTATTTCATTTATTTTATTTATTGTATTTATTTTATTTTATTTATTTTATTTTATTTTATTTATTTTATTTTATTTATTTATTTTATTTTATTTTATTTTTATTATTTATTTTATTTTATTTATTTTATTTTATTTTATTTATTTTATTTTATTTATTTTATTTTATTTATTTTATTTATTTTATTTTATTTTATTTTATTTTATATATTTTATTTTATTTATTTCATTTTATTTTATTTTATTTATTTTATTTATTTTATTTTATTTTATTTATTTTATTTTATTTATTTAATTTATTTTATTTCATTTATTTCATTTTATTTATTTTATTTCATTTTATTTATTTTATGTATTTTATTTTATTTATATTATTTTATTTATTTATTTATTAGGAAGACCAACAGTTTAATTGACATGAAAATATTAAATAACTTGTCAAGTGTCAATAAACAATACGCGCGCATTCGTAGTCACGTCCAAACATCGCGAGGCACGCACGCCGAGGCACCTTTGAGCATGGACAGAAAACCGACAATCGGCGGCTCGCGACGCACACGCTCGCGGTGCGCCGCGAGCTGCGCGTGAGCCACGTACGAATTTGCGCAAATGGGCGAGCCGTGCGTGACTCAACCTGAGGCTGCCTCTAATTCGTACGCACCTTTGGAATCCTTTTATTACTATGTATGTACTTATTAGATCCGCGAATAAATAAATTTTTATCCGCGAATATAGGAATTGGGTCGCATTTTTTTAATCCGCGAATAGTGAAAACGCGAATGAAGAAAGCGCGAATAAGGAGCATTTACTGTAATTAAATACAGAAATAAGAAATTAGTAGGTTTCTTGTGGGTTTCTTGCCGTTTCTTTCCCCCACAGAGAACCACCTTGGAAGCGGCGTTAATTTTCCTTCCTCTCCCACACATGGTGTCTCCTGTCTGCGCTAGGGTAGGGGTAGGGTAGTAGTTAGAGTAGGGGTAGGGTACGGTAGGAGTAAGATAGCGGTAAGGTAGTATAGGGTGGGGTAGGGGTAAGATAGTGGTAGGGTCGGGGTAAGATAGTGGTAGGGTAGGGGTAAGGTAGTGGTAGGGTAGGGTTAAGGCAATGGTAGGATAGGGTAGGGGTAAGGTAGCGATAGGGTAGGGATAGGATAGAGTAGGGTGGGAGCAACTACCTATCACATGCAGCATGCGTGATGCACGCTCACTTAAAAGTCTGTCTGGCGGTGGCGTGGGGGCCGGGTCGCTCTTTTCCCTCAAATATGGTTGAATTGGACGATGGCTGGGCCCTGCGTTATACTCGTGAACGGGTGCTGCCTTGGTGGACTGGCTTACTCTTGCTGTAGTTTTAGGTGGTTTTTCTTAATTATACTAGACATACCTACGAGTATATAATATAACTAGCGGACCCGACAGACGTTGTCCTGTCTACACGTCTTTAATTTGAAAATTTCAAACTTTTTTTAATAAGCTAAAACATTCTGGACCATTTTGAATCTAATTGAATCTAATCAAAATTGTGAATCTAAACCATTCCCAGATCCCCTTGAACACACAAAAAATTTCATCAAAATCGGTCCAGTCGTTTGAGAGAAGTTCAGTGACATACACACTCACAGAAGAATTATATATATAAAGATATAGCGTTCCGGCTCTGTCTGGCATTGTCGAGCCCGGTTCGGTTGTGATTGGCGAGGGATACGTTTATCTACAGACATAGGGCGGTCAGCGTGTCACTGTGTGTTTCCTTCCTACTTTCCTACCCCCCTCCTTTTTGACGATTGAAAGAGATATTTAATGTCCTAATCAATAAAGAAATTTTGATTTTGATTTTGAGTAATTTTACAAAGCAAAGGCTGGGGTATCCCCCAATGGGATGTCTTCCAGCCAACCCCAGACCCTTTGAATAGAATATAATAGTCTTTATTGTTAAACTGTGTAAGTACACAGGTATGCTAATGTTATTACATTAGTAGTTTCAACAGCTTGTCCATTACGGACGTCCAATACTTTTAAAATTATATAAAACTTAATGTAAATGTCAACATTCCAGTCTAATGTCAAGATACATATTTATCTCCATCATTTAAAACATTAAGTAACAATGTCTCATAAATAAAAAAATCAAAATTGTTATTTTAGATGTCAAAATTGTAAATAAGATCATTGGACGGTATAAGTAATAAATAATAATGATCAATTAAATTCAGATGTTAAATAATATAAATTAGTAAATAAATCAATTTTTATTAATCATTATTTACATCAACTTACATCTCTGTACATCCAAAATTCATCCAATTTATAAAGTGCTTTACCGAGCAACCATTTTTTAAGTTTTGTTTTAAATTTATTTCCGTGCAATGATTTTATGTAATCGGGTAGGTGATTAAAGACTTTAATTCCAATTACATAAGGACTTTTTCCAAGAATGGCGTTAGTTGTTTGTGCAGAGTGTATATCGTACTTATATTGAATACGCACGTTCTCCTTCATTTCACTTATGTAAGTAAAGTAATTTTTATTATTTCTAATGAATACACATATTTCTAGCAAGAAAATACACGTCAGTGTGAGAATTCTTTTCTCCTTAAACAGTTTTCTCAAGGATTCGTTTCTGTATAAACCAAATACGATCCTTATGCACTTCTTTTGGAGTATGAATGTGGATTCTACATTTATAGAATTTCCCCAAAAAATTATACCATAAGTCAATAGAGGATAGACGTATAATAGGCGTTTTTTGCAATAACATCAGAGGACACGTTGGTTATAACCGATAGAGCAAAGCTGTAACTAGATATCCTTTTATTGATTTTGTCAATGTGCGACTTCCAAATAAAGATGTGTATCAATGGTGAGACCCAGAAACTTTGTTTGAGATACTTCTTCTATCTTTCTAGTACTTCTTATTGACTTGTAACGACAATGGAACCTTTTTATGGTTTCGGAATTGCACTATTTTGGTTTTTTCCATATTTACTGTTAAATTTATAGATGCTATAAATACTAGCCAACTTATAACAGTGTTCAATGTACATAATATTTGGTTTTCGAAGTCATCGTCACTTTGATCATTGTTATTAGTCATAAATATAGTAGAATCATCAGCAAACAATACATACGCCTGTTTAGTTATTGAAGGTAGTTCATTTATGTACACCAGATATATAGAATAGCAGATGTCCGAGGATGCTTCCCTGGGGGACACCTAAATGTGTACTACGAAATGTCGACTGAATTCGTCCCAGAACTTTATTGTCCTTGTCAAATGTATCCAATATTGTCGATTGTTCTCTCCCTGTTAAGTAAGATTCCATTAGTTTAATCGCGTTTCCACGTATTCCGATATGTTCTATTTGCTTTGAAAGTATAGGTTGCGAAACACAATCAAAAGCCTTACTCAAGTCTAGAAATAGACCAATGCATGATTTTTTATTATCTATTGTTTTCCAAATATCCATAAAAAATTTAAATATAGCTGATATTGTATTTTTTCCTGTCTGGAATCCAAATTGATTAGCGTTAACGATGTCATTTTGAAGGATGGTAATCTACTTAATATTATGGTTTCGAATATTTTTGAGAAATTTGGCAGCAGTGCAATTCGCCTATTATTTATTTATTTATTCAGGAAACAAACAGTCTTTAACAATATTATATGCAATTTCATTTCACAAACAGACCTGCAGTTCCATATAAAGTTAAACAAGTCTTACTATAATTAGTCGAGCAGAAAGAGACTATTGCACGAATACGACACAACATTGCTAGCAACACTTAAAGATTAAAGACTTAAAGATAACCTGCCATAAATAACTGTTTTCGAAGCCTCGTTTCTGGGCAGCTGGTCATCCATAGACATACCTCAGTGAGCAGATCGGCCATCACCATCCGTCCCTCGGCGTCCGTGTTCCCGATCCTGACGGCGGCGCCGGCGCGCGAGCGAAGCAACTCGTCCGCGACGTACGAGTCCGCGCCGACCGAGTTCCGGACCAGCCCGAGCGACGCTATGATTTTTATGGGGGCGCGTTTGCTGGGGGTGAAGATACGGGTTTTAAATAGACATAGACAGTAATATATTCGGAGTCCCATTACATCTGTACGGTGCAACCATACATTTTGATATTTTGTCAATTTAGCGTATTTCACGGCGCGCCACCGCGATTTGGTCTAAATTACCTAATTGCCAACTCAGTACACGTATCGTACCGAATCACGGCGGACGCGCATTCATTATCATTCTTCTATCATTTTAGCATAATTATATTAATCAATAAACTACCATCATCTTGGCGTTAATGTCCCGGTTGTGCTCTCGCGCTCGAGGGCCCGGGGTGCGCCTTGACCATGATGCAGGATTTGGCAGGTCAGGCAATTACAGTGGAGCGTCTGTCATCTGACCTCCGTGACCCTGCTACCAGGGGAGCCTGACCAGATTGGATCATGGTTACATATTCAGTCGCCTGAATGTGCAAGTTTCCTCACGATGTTTTCCCTCGTAAGAGCAAGCAATCTCGATTAATATCGACGAGTAATGTATGATCTGTCCAAACTGACTTGTCCTATTTGGTGAACAAACCATGCCCAAAATCACGACATGCCGTATCAATCACGCTACGCATGGATCTTGTGTGTGGAGTATCTTGAATTAAATAAGAAACAAATACAATGTAAATATCAACGAATACTGCGGCAAATTGTCCATTTAAATACCTGATTTCCATAACCAAATAAGACAAGGCAGTTTGAATAGATTTTATGTGTGTGTACGTGTATGATGTCTCACATGCTAGCGGTCATGACGAGTCCCGCGGCGGCGGCGGCGCCGCACTTGTCCCGCGACATGCCCGCCATCGCGCCGCCCGTCTTCACGTCCGCGCCGCCCGTGTCGTACGTCACTCCCTTGCCAACTAGCATCAGGGTTTCGGAGTACTCGGGCGGCGTGTACTCGAGGAACACCACGCGAGCTGTGCGAGGGAAAGTCGACTTAATGGTAGGTGAAATAGGATCCGAAGTAGTCTGGGGAGTGATACAGTAATTTAAATCTAAAATAATCGCCCTCCCGTGTAGCAACATGCCCGCCATCGCGCCGCCCCGCCCGTGTCACTCCTTTGCCAACTAGCATCAGGGTTTCGGTGTAGTCGGGAGGCGTGTACTCGAGGAACGCCACGCAAGCTGTGCGAGGGAAAGTCGACTTAATGAGGGAAAGTCGACTTAATGAGGGAAAGTCGACTTAATGGTAGGTGAAATAAGATCCGAAGCAATCTGGAGTTGTCCAGTAATTTAACCCTAAAAACAAAAAACTCGCTAAAATTACAATTGTGCAAAGCAACCTTATTTTCATACAATATTGTCTATTTTGCTTTGTGCATGAGTACAGAGGCTAACCCGAGCCGAGAGGGACAGCGAGAACAGAGGCGGTTAGACCCGCTCTTTTATCTTGCCAGACTAAAAAATGACTCTCATTGAAAGTGTGTGCTCTAATAACTTCATGATATCTTGCCCTTCCTACACCTTTGAATTGTAAAATGGTATTTTTGACATTCCTGTACTTATTTATTATGCAATATAAAAATCACTTACCAGATTTAAAAACTATTTTTTTTTAAAACCATGAAACCATTATTTTTCATTCTACTGGAAACCCTTTGAAATCGTCATGGTGGCGTGACAGCTTTACTCGAATACATATATTAGAAAGAGACAAACAGCATCTGTTCTAAACCTTTTGCTCGGCTCGCTTTTCCCGAAGAGTGTTCAGTCCTGTAAAATATGATAAGTCTATGTGTATCCCACTGACCGCGATGGCGGGGCACGACGTCGGCGGCGCGGTTGACGGCCGCCAGCAGCGGGTAGCGCTTTTTCAGCTCGGCCGGGTCGTCCGCGACCCGCACCGCCACGCCGGAGCCCGCGAACGCGGCCTCGAGGTATTGCGCGACCCGCGCCGGCGCCATCCGCTCGGGGTCGCCGATGCCCACGTCGCGAGCCAGCCATCTAAGGGGTGCACGGGTGCTATATTAATGGTGGGAGGACAGAACACGAAGAGTATCTGCATACATACTCATAGCGGGGAATCCCGACTGGGGAAGTACCTTTACCTTACAGAATACCGCAGCCAAACAATACTATTTTAAATAATACTGTGTTTCTGCCAATGAGTAAGGTCTTCAGTGCTCCATGGGGCAGGGATTTGGGGAACCATGGCTTTGGCAGTGGAGGGACATTTGCCTTTTTGCTGCCAGAGCAACGTGTTATAGAGAAGGTGGGCAACGCATTGGCGATACCCCTGGTGTTTTGCTAATGTCTATAGACAGCGGTGACCACTTTTCAGCAGGTGGCCCGCTTGCCTGTTTGCCTACCGTATAACATATAAAAAAACATGGACCCCCTTGGTGGCCGCTGCTGAAGATGTGAACTTATCAAACCTCTCGGTAGGAAGTATCTGTCAAATTACTCAGCCATTATCATGAACTGGACGTCTGGACGGATTCTACATCTTTTACGAAAATAAGAGTAGTCAAAAATTTGTTTAATAATCAACTCTGATTCGTGTAAGGATCATTTCATTGTATGCGTGGGAAGAAAAAGGATGAAATCAAAATGAGGGTTAAAATTGCAAATTGAATGATAAACAAAATTGATTCCTTGTCCATTGTAACGCAACTGTAATTGGTTGCTAGATCCAACTCAACCTGAAGCACTCCTATTGTTTATAAAATGACGTGAGGTTTTCAATACTTCAGCACCGCAACGATTTCGCCACTCGTTAGATGTGCTTCCTAACGATTGGCACCCCGTGACTGTATTTTATTTTCAATGCTCTTTTCAAATCTTTTCTATTCCATCTCAGTGTTCCATTTTTCTTTCTTTCCACTCGAAGGAGGCTGCCGAGCAAAAAAGTCAAATGCAAACCTGCCAGCCTCGAGCGCCGCGGCGTCCTCGAGCAGCGCGGGCAGCGCGTCCAGCACGGCCGGCGTCCACGCCCACGCGCCCAGCGCCGACACCTTCGGCATCTGCTCCGGGTAGTCCTCGCGAGTCTCCAGCGGCTACCGACGACCATAACATTACACATTTCGAGAATGCCGCCATAGATTTGGCCTCTGAAGGCAATGGGATAACCGAAAGACGATAATAAGAATAGTCAATGGCACAGAACACATGAAAGTAGTTAGAAAGGCTAAGTGGGCGGGGCAGGCGCGCCACAACTATGAGCAGATCCACAAATTTCTACCAAAAGGCACGAACGTGCCGTCATTTTCTCGCGGAATTCAACGGAGTGCGTATAAAAAAATGCCGTGCCTATAATATTAAAAATATGCCGTCTTGCACAGTAGTTAATTGCAAAGCAAGTCAAACAAAATGTGTCTTCTGAACGCAATAAAGCAAAATCACTCGGAATATTTGGACTTTACCCAGTTTTTGGTTTACAACACGAAAACGGTGGCCTACAGCAAAAAATGCTGTTACACTAAGGTAGTCTACATAAAATTCTCTACAACTTATGCGTTATCCATTTCTTCAAATCCCCAACCGGTTACGAGCAAAGCAGTCTCGGTTGTGGCGGTAGGTAAAGTATCCTTTAATTAGTTTTCTAAATGTATTTTTCTATACTAATATTATAAAGAGGAAAGGTTTGATTTTTTGTTTGTTTGTTTGTATTGAATAGGCTTCGAAACTACTGGACCGATTTCAAAAATTCTTTCACCGTTGGGAAGCTACACTATCCGCGGGTGACATAGGCTATATACCCGTGTACCCGTAGTGGTACCCGTGCGAAGCCGGGGCAGCTGCTAGTATGTGATATGTGTACAAATTACACGTTGTTGACCTTGCTTTCAATTAACTTTACTACTCCTATACCTACCCCATCTCTACCCTAATAATAACCCTACCCTACTTATGCCGTACCCTTGCTGCACTTCTTACGTATTACCTTAATACTACAGTAGCCCTACCGTACCCTACCTTCATACTACCGTTACCCTACCTTAACCTTATCTTAACATTGCTTGTATGTGCGCAAGCCTGTGCACAGTCTTTCTAACTATTTTCATGTCTTCTATCGTCAAAGACATGGTCAGAGGACCGAGATTTATCTGAAGATCATCGGATCGGATCAATAAATAAGACAGTACGTGCCATTTAAAGCAGGGCATAGCGGAGTATCCGTTTCGAATTGGAACCCATCGACTGGGGAACTATCGTATTTTAAACAGTTTTGAGTTGTTTTCCACTTCTTCGTGGGGTGGGGATTTGGGGAACCGTGGCTTTGGCATTGGAGGGGCATTTGCCTTTTTACATGCTAGAGCAATGTGTCGCAGAGATAGGCAACGCATTGACGATATCCCTGGTGCTGCTAATGTCTATAGGCACTTTCCACCACGTCGCCCGCTTGCCTGTTTGCTGGAAGACACAAAAATAGGCATACACTCGCACTCACCACATACAAGGCCTCCAAGGCAGCCAGCAGCATGGCGAGGGGTGCGCGCGGCCACTGCGGGTGCTCGCTCAGCACGATCACAGGCCTCTGCGAGCCCGCCCGCACCGCGCGCCGCACGCCCGCCACCACCGCTTCGTTGAGCGCACGCACGTCGTCGTACGGCGTGAGCGTGCCCATACCGGACAGCACTAGCCGCCCGCCCGGAGCCACCCCGCTCTCCACCACGGACACCGTCTACGCAGAATTCAACATTTTTTTTATACCGCTGAGGTGGCAAACAAGCTTGCGGCCTGCCTGATGGTAAACAGTCACCGCAGCCTATGGACGATTGCAATACCAGTGGCATCACCCACGCCTTGCCGACCCCGTAAAACCATTTAGCCCCTTTCTTGAAGAACTTCATGGGGATGGGCACATTAGGGACGGGGGTCGGCACTTGCAGCAGGGGACCGATGCGTGATACCCCTGGTGTTGCAAACGACCAGGTAGCTGCTTACCATCAGACGGGCCGTAAGCTTAGTCACCTCATAAAAAGTATAGTTATAGAAAGATATGCTCCAATGCAATTCGACTTGGTAAATATTTTGAAAAATTAAACATTAGGTTCAAACAAAAAACTTGTGTATTTTTCGGTATTGGCTATTTAATATTGTATTTTCGGATTCGGTTCAGTAATTTCGTATATAAGATACTTATATTAAATTTGTAAAGGAGGACCGGCAGAAATGTATGGACCCCAGCCTACATGACCAATAACTTAACCTTTTTTTTTACAGCGATTCGAGGATTGTATCCATAGTAAAAGTTGTAGAAAATGTAAGATCCTTTCCAATGACATATCGCTCAACGTTATTGGTCATATAGGCTGGGTTGTCCGGACCCCTTTACCGCTTTATAATATTTATTAGTGTATCGGAGAGCATCGGTGGCCGAGTCGTTACGGTATTCGACTCGTAAGCGAGAGGTACCGGGTTCGATTTCCACTGCGGCCATGTACAAATGATTATTTTCTGAGTTATGTACATTAGTTGTATATTGTTAGTACGGTGAGGGAAAACATCGTGATGAAACCTGCATTCAGGCGACTGAATGATCCATGAAACCATGATCGAATCTGGTCAGGTTCCCCTAGTCATGGAGGCCAGATGGTAGTCGCTCCCCTGTAATTACCTGATCCGCCATCCTGGATCATGGTCAAGGCGGTCCCCGGACCATCGTGCGCGTGAGCGTAACCGGAACATGAACGCCAAAATGATGATTATTTATTTTTAAAATCAAATATTATTGATTTTTAACAGACTGGTCCAGCGAATGCTAATGTAAACATGTACTTAAAAGTAATATCGAATGTCAGCGTTATTTTAATGAATCCGTAACGCAAATATGGTTTTTATGGATTCAGCCGTCACTTCTTCATTTCTTTGTTCATTAAGAATATTGTGAAATGATCGGCCAAGATTAAGATTATCGGTACTGTAATATCGATGTTATAAATATCACAATTCACATACCAGACATTTTTATCAGTCTGCTTTGTAAGTGCCCACGTACCTATCTCGAAAGGTCTACATCTCAAAAAGATAAAAAATATTACATTGCATTTCAATATAAATGCGTAATTTTTTTATATTCTGATGCAACTTTACAGTATCATAAGTCATTGCTTACGAGTTAAAATCGAAACCATTAGTCTATAATTTATCCTGAAATTGAAACAAATTCCCACTATTCCCTGTTACAACCAAATATTCGGTCGGAAACAAGATGTAGGTATAATTAGTCAGCAAAAAATATAATCGAGAACGTCTCTTGCAGCCTACGATCAGACACTTTCAGTGACAGTTCTCAGTGCGCCTGTGGCATATCTCCGCAAATTATCACCTCGTTTCACGCTCGGCGTGCCCGAAAATTTGTACCATGGAGGACTTGTTCGAGGCCAGTTCAAACGCTGTATGCGTCGCCGAATACTGGGCGAATAAAGTGTAAGTGAGAGTTTAGTCCATCGACTCGATAAGAAGAAGAAGAATTCGTAGTGGTTTATAGTCGAAGCGTACCTGATCAGTGGCGCGGTCGAGTCTCATGGCGCGTTCGACGTAGGGGCGCAGCGCGGGCGGCGGCGGCGCGCCCTCTACCAGCACCAGCACCAGCGAGTCCCAGCCGGCACCTCCCTCCCCGCCCGCCTCCCCGCCCCCCGCCGCGGCCTCCGCGCCCGCCGGCGCCGCGCGCAGCCCCACCACGCGCAGGCCCTGCACCATCACCTCCAGCGAACACATCTGCATCAAACACCACGCGAGCGATCGATCAGATTTGGCTTTTTGCAGGCCATGATAATTCATGATCGGATAGATTGTATGGCAATATCTTTAGTCTTATTATAACCCGCCTCACGAAAGAAGAGATTTGTCAAATGGCAGTGGAGGGGATTTCGCGCAGGTAATCGTATACAGCGCAAGTCGAACCACGTGACCCGCCAAGTCTCTTCTTATTTGAGACTAGTTGTAAACACTTCTATTATTGTAAAGGATATTGCCCACCTTTGTAATATGAGATTTGGACCAAATTGGGTCCAGGAATTAGAGTCGGACGCGACAGTTGAAGGTGCCCCATTTTTTACAGCATAAAAATTAAAATTAATTCTCGGAAAGTATGCTGTAAAAATTTGAACATCCCGAACTGACGCGTACGCTCAGTTTAAATGTACCAGGGTTAAATTTCAGACACAAACAGTTTCTAATGAAAACAAGTAAAATTATTTTCAAGGTCTTTCATTTATTTATTTATTTAGGACAACCAACCAGACTTACACTAACAAAGTTATAGCATCTTATAGCTAAAATATTTTTTCTTTCTAAGTGCAGCCTTAATGATAGGTTAC
Source organism: Blastobasis lacticolella (assembly GCA_905147135.1). NCBI lineage: Eukaryota > Metazoa > Arthropoda > Insecta > Lepidoptera > Blastobasidae > Blastobasis > Blastobasis lacticolella. Next base: position 15,414,448 of record LR990061.1, read on the forward strand.
CACGACAAGGAATATTGCCAACTTCGTTTAACATATTACTTAACGTACATTATTGCAATCATTTTAAACTCAGTCATGAATCTAGTCATGACATGTATGTAATGTATAGTAAGAACTTAATACGATAATATGACAAATACTAATATGACAAGTATTTCATCAGGTTATTACTAACCAATTCACAAACAGACTCGACAAATATTTGAATACAGATTTATAGTGAGTAAAGTGCCAGTTACAGGCATCTATCAGTTGTTTTGACAACTGCGTGCCTGCTTCATAATAATAATAATTATCAAATGATGTCCCAACCCCTGATGAATAGCACCAATCCCTTACACTCGTGGGTGTCGTACAAGGCGACTAATGTTTTCGAGGCAAAAGATCTACAGTCTCCGTAGGCTGGAAAATGGGCAGTAGCGTTTTCACTGTTATATTTATAGCACTGCGATCTCCAACCCGCCTGCCAAGCGTGGAGATTATGGCAGAGACTCTAAGTCCAGCAGTGGACTGTTATGGGCTGTGATGATGAAATGATATTCACCTCTCCTAATCATCTTGGCGTTAGGTCCCGGTTGCGCTCCCGCGCGGCACGTAAGGGCCCGGGGTCCGTTTTCCTTCCTACTGTTCCTGGCCCACTTCGCTCGGTCTTCGGCATCCTTGGTAATGAGCTTGTTGGCACGCATATCATTCTTGACTACGTCAAGCCATCACTCTCGTGCCCGTGCCTGCCGGGGGTGGAATGGCCAGACATTTGTTTCCTACGTAATTTTCTAGTCTGCGCGAAATGTAGCCATACCATTGAAGGCGGTACTCTTGCAGCTTATCTGCGATGTCAATAACGCCAAGGCTAGCTCGAATGTGGGCGCTCCAGACATCCACCGCAGCATCTTTATTTCCGTGATGGTCTGCTTATGTCGCTCTAGTCAAGTCTCGCTGCCGTATAGGGGAGCAGGTTTAATGATGGTCTTATAGACCTGTCCCTTCAGCTTTATCGGCATTCTAGGGTCACAAATTACACCTGCCACCTTCCGAAATTTGGCTCAAGAGGCGGATATTCGGGCTTTGACGTCGCTGTCGATGTCCCCGGTTGCGCTAAGTACAGACCCCAGGTATCTGGCCTGATCCGTGCGCTTGACTTAATCTTCGCCTATGCGTAGGGGTAGGCGATCCGCATAGCTAGGCCATATACTCTATCTTCAGACCAGTTCGGTAGCCCTATACGTCCGGAGAACTTCTTCCCCTTCAACATTACGGCTCCCAAAACCAAAACTGCACTGCTCCCAGAACAACGCCTTATCCGCGTCACTGCAACCAAGCAGTGGAGCGTAGGCGCTAATCAAATTGGTCACGACCCCTTCGATAAGCACCCTCACAACCAAAAGGCGGTCGCTCACACGCTTTATATTCAAGTCGCTGAAACTCCTCAGAGAGCACCACCCCCACCCCGTTGTCCACACTCGGAGAGCCAGCGTATATTAGCTTGCAGCCGTTCCCGATGTTTCGGGACCTGTTGCCTTTCCACCTGATATCCTGCAGGACGGCCGAGTACATCGGCCAGCTCACGCTCCCGTCCTGTCAGCGAGCCAACGTTCCAGGTAGCGAGGCACACCTTCTTGTGGGTTAACATCTTTAACTGGACCCGCCCTGGACCCCGTAATCCTAACCGACTTAATACAGGAGTAGGGCGATCCTCCTGCGCGTCGTTTTGTGGCGACGGCCCTATCCGTGTGCGGTTTCCTTAACTGACCTGCCGTACATTTTGTGGGGTTTTAGCTTTTTAGTCGTAGCCACTCCCATCCTAGTTGGGTAAAAGCCCGTTTATGTACAAGCGAGGCGTTGCGCGTCGCATCGTACATGCGCACAAAGCAAACGTATATATGAGAACGTTTGTGGAGAAACGTTCGGTGCACGTGTGTATATTACTACGATGTACTGATGCAGTTTAGTTTTCTATGGTAACAACAAATCATGTTCACCTCAACGGTTTCATTTAGGGACACGCGGGGTGTTGCGCGACGCGTTGGGCGTTTTCTGCATTTATGGCAAAGCGGCGGCGCCCGCGACGGTACTCGGAGCGTAGTCCGCCGCGTCGCGCGTCGCGCCGCCGTCCGCCGTGCTGTGCGCCGAGCCCGCCGTGGCTTCACCCGCGGCAACGCCCGTGGCTTCATACGAATACAAACGTATAGTTGAGACGCAATGTTGCGTGGCAATTCCAGTGTGGCAGTCTTGGTTAGATGTCGTACAAAGTAAACGTCTTTGCGTACGGAACACGATCATCGACTTTATAGTTGACGGCTGTCGCGGGAACTGCCACGTGCGCTGTCGCGTGTATGGCCGCGGTTAACGCTGAATTTCAAATAACCGCGCAAAACAACGGTTCTCGAAAGACGTTCTAATACATGTTTGAATTGATCGCACGACGCAACCACCACCGCGGCACGGAGGTGTGTCCATAAACGAGGCCTTACCCGGGGGTTTATCAGTGTATACGAGTCCCGAATCCCGTATTTCAACTCAGGATGCATCTATGTATCCTCTTTGAGATTAGGTAGAGATTTTGGCGAAAAATAATGTACATAGGCCAGTTCGGCTCACATTCGCCTCGGGCTGTAATAGCGCTTCATATGTAATGACTAGACAATGGATTATAATTAAGCGCAAAGATATGTGCCAAAATATGCACAAAAAATCCCTAATTTTTATACCTAATGACTATATTTTAATTTTTTGAGAGTTATTAAACAATTTGTTAAACAAATGAAAAGTAATCTTAGTTACAATATACTCTCTTCTTCAAATAATAATTTATAGGTTGAAAACAACCTTTAATTGGGAATCTGGCACCTTTTTGTATACCTATATCTCTTGGGGCCAGAGTTTACTTGTGCCATTGATAGGTAATATGTGCATAATTTTTTGATGTAGGTATAATATTCGATACTGGATATGGATGGTTCCAGAATTTTTATATAAAATAAGTAACATTAAAATGGGAAAAGTTTATAAAATCTAAAAAGTGAAAATGAAAATGAAAAAGTATTGATTGAATTAGGATTATGTTAATTAATCTCTTCTCAAACATAAAAAATCAAATGGAAAGCAAAGGGAAAGTTAAGCGAGCTCATCCAGGTAGGGGGCGACGTATGCAGACCGATCAGCGCGTACGAGCGCCCACACCAGCGAGATACGGGTCTAGTCTAGTAATTACCAATTTAGTGTTGCATCTAAGTGGATTTGTGTAGAGGCTTAATAATCCAAGATAAAAATTATTGAGATTGAAAATTATTACAATGCAAGCCATTGGTAAAATGTTTCCTAAGTCCTCTGATGGGTGTAATTTGGTTCAGACACAAAGCTCTGTCCTGCTCCTTACAAAGAGTTTTTTGTAATTGTTCAATGTATGCAGTTACTATACTGGTAATAGGTAAATAAATTGTAATTAAGTAAGTAAGTACTTTACTGCAATAACATAGCCTATGGGCCAGTTTATTCTTTTCGGATATACAGTAGTTAGATTGCTAATAGATTGTAAATAGTTTAGGTCTAAAAATATAATATTAGAATACAACTTCATGAAAGTTTTGTGACAGTTTTTTTTTGTCATACGGTAGGCAAACAGGCAAGCAGGCCACCTGATGGAAAGTGACACACGCAACTCAAGGGTAATTAATACCAATGCATTGGCCACCTTTAAAACCCTGGGACACATTGCTCTGACAGCAAACAGGCCAATGCCCCTTCACTAACAAAGCCACGGTTCCCCACCCCATGAAACGCTGGAAACCTTAGTCATTGGCAGGAACATAATACTGTTTAAATATTTTTTAGGGGTTTAGCTGCCGCATTTGGTGAGGTGGAGCTATGACCTACCTCTCTAAACTACTTAGTTCCTTATTCTAAAAAGCTTATGTGTGGTTTCGACTAAAAACTAGCAGAATAAACTTATCTTACCGTCTTGTTGAGCAGGCAGCAACAAAAACTATTTTAATAGAGTGCTATTCAGGCCAAAAGGAAACCGTATGTCGTTAGTATACGACAATCCGGTTTAATAGTGTTGTTTTGAGTAATGAGTCAAAACCAGCCGGCCGGCTGCCTACAGCTTCTTATCTGTGTATGATGTAGATACACAACGCTGTTTGTGTCAACTGAACTGATAACAACGACGAACAATGCAAGCACAATATAATCTCTACATAACTGCCAACTGTCACGCTGTAAAACTCAATTATTCCTTATTGCTGCTAGTGCAGTGAGTAAAACAATATGAAAATAAACTGCGAGAAGTTTTTGTGACGAACAGTGAACACGGACGGACAGACGACAGCTGATGATATTTTGGTGACGTCACGTTGACATTGACGTTGTGGGGTGCGTTTACAACATCTGATTTCCGATAAAGCTCCCATTACACAAGTCCATGGACATATCTAAAACACCCAAATGTCAATGTTAAAGTAACTATCCAGGGGTATGAAACCTTTTTTGTCTATTGTGTTTATTACATAGAGAGAAAAACTACAGAAGGGATTGATTGCCTTCAAAATCGATATATGAGAGTTTCTTGGGACTCACATAATTAATCTGGTGCCAAAATTTGTAAAAAATGACCGCCATTTCGAACTTTTGTGCTACTTGATCAATTGCTTTTAAAATCAATATCTGTAACATAAAAGTTCAAAATGATGCTTACTGTTCAGACGACTACACAGTATGTAGTAGTATGTATGTATGTATGTAAACTCTTTATTGCAATTAAAAAGAAATACAGTAGGTAGAAAAATATCATTTTACAAAGCAAAGGCGGGCTTATCCCACAATGGGATTTCTTCCAGCCAACCTTAGACCCTCTGAAAGGAGATCTAAAGAGCGGTGGAGGCAATATTGAGCACTTATAACTAAATTTACAGGTATTAATTAACTTAAACAATAGACATTCATTTATGTATAAATTTGTACATAGCAAATATATATGACGGATGCGGTCAATAGTACGGACTCATGTGGTCAATAGTACGGACTCATGTCGAAGAAAACGGAAGTGGGAGTGCGCCCTCTGGTGGGGCGTGCTGACAGAGTCTCGACGGCACGACTCGGGTGGAGTGGCGGCCATTCTTGGCGCGACCGCCGCCGAGGAGTGACGCGTCTTGAAACTGTCTCCACGTTTCGTTTATAGAAAGTGTTATTTACGTTTGAAAATAAAGTAATTTTAAAATCACTTTTGAAATAAGAAAGTTAATTACCTCTACTGCCTACATTGTGATACTGCTGTGATAAATTATAAGTGATGTGCAAAAATGAATTGGAATAAATACAGTGGAGTAAATGTGAACCTTTTCTTTAATTTATCTGGACGATCTAATACTGATATCACCACCCTGATGACAATGATCCTGATACACCCTTTCCTTCACGCGACGACATCAGAAGCGGTGATGACGAACGCAACGCCCAAGAGATGGTATGATGAGAAGCGACAAAGAAAATGCAGATAACGCTTTGTGGAAGCGTAATAATAAAAGGAGAGTGATTACTCGATCCAGTTGAATTGCCTACATTAAAATATAAAATTATTAAACACGTTCAAAGCGCAGCCAAGAGTCCAAACACCCCGAGATATAAGACAAAGACTTCGTCAGACAGATTGGGGGATTTATAAAGTAAACAACAAATCATCTGTACCAATTGGTTATGGTCAAGGCAGACCTCGGGCCTTCGAGAGCACCATTGGGATATTGACACAATTATTAAAAATCGAGTGAAACTTACTATGGACGGCACTTTGGTATGTATTCTTTGTTTTTGCGAAACTTAATTTAGATTACTCATGTAAAATATTCCCCTCTTTTAAAAAAAAAGAAATAGTGTTAGTTGAATTATTTGCGTAGTTCTAAATTAGCCAGCTAAAGTTTATTCAATGAAGTTGAAAGTAAATGCTTAGATTTAGATTCATTTAGCAGTGTGATTTGACACCACAATTAAATTAATTGCTTAAATTTCTGCAGATAAATAAAACGATTAAAACCGGCGAGTATTATTTTTTTACTTTTTAAGTTTTACTAATGCAATTATTTTCTTCTATTGCATAACAATGGTGTACAACGGTTCGCTTCACCTACGAGAACAACATTGCAATGCAACGCTGGACTGGTAGCCTCAACGTGATTGTTTCAACATGGGACGGTGGTAGACAATCTGCGAGTGTTGCGTACATGACTGAGAAATGATGTGATATTGACAGTTCCTCTTTATCTGGTGAGTCCTATACATAATTATTATTTAGTAAAAACCTGTGCTGAAAAGAGGCTCCCTAGCAGATTTTAAGAGTTATTTACTTTGATAATTCAGGAAAGTATTCTGACAGAAACACTATTGATGCCCTTAGTAGAGAGAAGGGCAGATTAATTTGTATCTTTAGTGAAACTACACATAGAAAGAATGTAAACAAAACAAAAAGAACGTCATTTATGGTCAGTGTTACAAATTGTTGGTATAGATGTCAAAAACTACTGCCAAGTTTAATAAATATTAGCTTTTGCGGGTACCTATGTCAATTGATGTGGGCTGTCTAATAGAATATTACTGAGAAAAAATAAATCACTCCACAAAAATAGTAAGAATTATGTTAAATCCCTCTAAATGTTACGGTACACTGTGTTAAAATTAAAAAAGTGACATTTAATCTAAGATTATTTTACCTTGAAACATGGTACGCTATGATTTAACGTTTTACCAACATCACGTCAGTTATCGGAAAACAAGAATAAGAAATACTTGAAAGCATAGTCCTATTATTTTTATAAATTGAGTACGTAAGCATCGTTATGGTGGTACTGCTGCTGATTGACTTCTTCTTCTTGATCGTTGCCTCACTGCTGAGGATCGTGACATCTTCGGAGTTTGTCTCCATCGGTCGCCTGATGTAATGTGACGTTGACGGATGTATCGTTCGGATATTTGGTCCGCCCATCTCTTCGGACTTCGGCCTCTGGGTCTCTTGCCTCCGACTTTTCCCGTCACCATAAATCGTTACAGATTGCTGATTAAGTAAATATTTGATAATAACAGTGTGGCAGGGATGCCGTAGCAGTGAGTTTGTGGAACAATTAGCTGGTGTACTTTAGGATGTTGTATCTTAGAGATAGGATAGGCTTCGAATGTGCAAAATTTCAATAATGACCCAGTATAGATCTCCGCGATTTCTATGCGAGCGGGAGGGTGCCAACATGTATCGGAAAAAAAAGAGAAAAATTGTTAGCGTGTTTGTTTACATTTAACAGGAGACATTCGAACGAATTTTTCCATATTTCAGTATGTTTGTTATTGTGGTCGTAGTTTCCCAATGTTATAGAAGATATCCGCGGTAACAATGGGATCACTCATATACGTTTCTTTTAATACTACAAAATGGAAAAAAAGGGGTAGTTTGGTTAGTAATTTAATTTTATGTTGGTATCAAGTTATTAATCGAAAGAAAAAGTAAATACGAGTAAGTGAACTGATTGACCGTAGATAATTTCGATTTATGTTTTGAGTAACTAAAGATAAACCTGTGACTTAGTTCGACCGAAAACCATTTGTTCTATGTTAATATGACTTAGTTTGACCTGGTTAAAGACTTTGTTAGACGGATCTATCTAAGAAGCTAACTCAATATGTGACGTCTATCGAGCCGAGGTTTTTATAAGATTTATGTGATAGTTTTGTTTCCATAAAATTTCGTAATTCGCATAATCGGATGGAGGTGATCGTGTTTTATCACTGATGATGGGCTGATGGAGCCTATGGGAGAGTTTTATGGTTGCTTACCAGCTTGATGGAGGCTATGGGAGCGTGTTTCAATCTTTGTGAGAAAATGTTGAACGATAATGATGTTAAGAAAGTCCAGATATTTTGGTGATTGTTCAGTAGTCGGTTTATTAAATTAACTTAAGCTCCGAGTACTGAAATTTCCATGATTACCGATATAAAGTAACTTTTTCGAGTTCTGTTGTTGTACCAATAAGATGAGGCAGTGTAAGCAATGGTGAGATTTTATATCCTTCTGCCAGTACAAGTTTAGTAGTACCTGAACTGTTGTTGAGATCAAATATCCTGATTTATTTGGCTGACTTGGAGTGGCCTGGAAATCATGTGTGTGATTGTTAAATCGTTTCAAAATGGGAGGCTTAAACGTAACGTAAAGTCTAGATAGAGTATACTTGTTCGAACAGTTAAAATTGATGACGATGATTATTACTTGTTTAGTTTTGGTGCGGTAACATATGAACTAGATGGTAACAACTTACCTATGACTGGCGTAACAGATAAACGTGAGAGCTTCATATTATTAAACTCCTGATTTGGTTTTGATGTAGAGCAGTGGAGATAGTGTTGTTTTTGTAGAGATGTCACCGTGAACATTTGTTCGGGTCTGTGACGATTACTTGTTATGTAACTCGTAGACCGTTTATACGTGTTATGAAAGCAGATATGACTGTTACTTATCACTGACTTGGTGCAGGTTTGGTCGAGGAATTGACCGCGAGCTGAGAGTCTATAGACAGCTATTAGTGAAGTAAAGCGTGTTGGAGTTGCTACTTCATGATTTTTCATATTCATATTGAAAGGTGTACTGTATGGTCTAGCAGTGGATACCTACGCACTGGCTATATAAGTACGGCTGCTACAGTGGTGCCCCTATATTATAGGAAGAGGTATTACTAGAGTCTATAAGTACCTACTGGTTTAAAAAATGTGACGAATGAACAACACTGAGCTTATATGTTGGCAATGTTTATTAACGCCTGGGTGGCTCCCGCCTGTGTAGATCCCACCTGTGTAGCTCCCGCCTGGGTGGCTCCCGCCTGTGTGGCTTCCGCCTCTGTGGCACCCACCTGTGTGGCATCCCGCCTGTGTGGCATCTCGCCTGTGTGGCATCTCGCCTGTGTGGCATCTCGCCTGTGTGGCATCTCGCCTGTGTGGCATCTCGCCTGTGTGGCATCTCGCCTGTGTGGCATCTCGCCTGTGTGGCATCTCGCCTGTGTGGCATCTCGCCTGTGTGGCATCTCGCCTGTGTGGCATCTCGCCTGTGTGGCATCTCGCCTGTGTGGCATCTCGCCTGTGTGGCATCTCGCCTGTGTGGCATCTCGCCTGTGTGGCATCTCGCCTGTGTGGCATCTTGCCTGTGTGGCATCCCGCCTGTTTGGCATTTCGCCTGTGTGGCATTTAGCCTGTGAGGCATTCCTCCTGTATGGCATTTCGCCGGTGTGGTATTTTGCTGTGTGGCATTTTGCCTCTGTGCCATTTACCCTTGTGTGACATCTTACCTGTATCGTGCTATGGCAGACGTGATACAGGATATAGAATATACTCGTAGTTTGACGATTAGAGTGGTACTGACCAGAGTGACACCCAGTCTGTGTGGTATTTCGCTATTGTGCAGGTCCAGTTGCGTGCCGGCCCGGTTGCGTGGCGGCCCGAATGCGTGGCTGCCCGTATGATAGCGTTCGTCAGTGTGGTGGTTCACCTGTGTGTCATTTCTTCTGTATGGTAATATTACTCTTATTTTTAAAATTAGGATGGCGCTGACGGATGACCAAAATCATATGGCATTTAATGAAGGAGTGTTTCGATCACACTCGAAGTAACATTGGGTCTTTTGCCGAGTACTGAAAATTTTATGTAGGTAGGTATGTCACATATTTGTAGTAAATCTAAGTACCTACAGTAATGGAGGTCGGGGACAGTACACAAGCTTTGTGATTGGATTTGTGATGTTTCTCACTCAACAAGATCATCAAGGGGAAAACACTGGTGATGATGATGAAACCTTCATTTGTGGTAATTGTGATACGGTTCATAGTCTGGTGTCCTGTCACGCCTCTTTCATAAACTGAAGTCGTAGCTGAATTTATGTCGGCAACTTAGAAAGAATAACTTGTGTACGAGATGATGTTGTTCTCTCAAGTCTCTCTCAATCTACGGAAGTTTATTATGATAAATGATAATGTACGTATGTTTTATGTGTACACAAATAGCAGTTACTTAAGTATTGGTGGGTTAAGGCAGTCGTGATAGATCCAATCACATGATTCATAAGACTTACTTGGGTGATGTGTTGTGGTCAGAAGTGACCGAACGAATATGGTACTGTGCTATGGTTTTCATGTTTCAGATAACACACGAGGACGTGTGTATAGCAGGACGGCCGTGACGGATGCGGTCAATAGTACGGACTCATGTGGTCAATAGTACGGACTCATGACGAAGAAAACGGAAGTGGGAGTGCGCCCTCTGGTGGGGCGTGCTGACAGAGTCTCGACGGCACGACTCGGGTGGAGTGGCGGCCATTCTTGGCGCGACCGCCGCCGAGGAGTGACGCGTCTTGAAACTGTCTCCACGTTTCGTTTATAGAAAGTGTTATTTACGTTTGAAAATAAAGTAATTTTAAAATCACTTTTGAAATAAGAAAGTTAATCACCTCTACTGCCTACATTGTGATACTGCTGTGATAAATTATAAGTGATGTGCAAAAATGAATTGGAATAAATACAGTGGAGTAAATGTGAACCTTTTCTTTAATTTATCTGGACGATCTAATACTGATATCACCACCCTGATGACAATGATCCTGATACACCCTTTCCTTCACGCGACGACATATATATATAGATAAATAAATAAATATAATACTATACATATATATAATAAAGCTCTATTAACTGCTGAGAAAGTGCTTCTTCAGAAGTTCTTTGAAGCTGAATTGTGTGCGAGCATTGTGAATGTCGTCTGGCAGAGAATTCCACAGGTGCGCAGCATACACCCGAAAAGATTTCCCATAGGCAGCCGAGCTATAAGTAGGAATTATATTAATGAGGAATAAGCTATAAGTAGGAATATTGGCACTAGATTTTATTTTTTATTTATTTATTTATTGCAAACTTAACAGCTATTACATCTAGAATACAAACTTATACAGCCAATTACTAAGTTTAACATATTACATTTTAAATTATACCGTAATTATAACAAGAAGGAATGATTAAAAATAATATTTCATAGGTAAATCTGTTGGTATGCATACACTATAAATGTGTGTATGAAGAGTTTAGGTACGTTAGGGTTATAGGCCAGTCAAATCATACAAAAAATGGCCCTAAAACGCTAAGCGCGATGTAATGCTGCATTTTTGGTAGGTTATTTGGACCCCTTAAGAGGGTGTGATACTACATTTTGCAAGCAAAAAAGAATTGTGCTTTCTGCGTAATACGTGAAAATCTACGAAATTTTGGGACTTTTTTCACTTTCAGGTCTAGATATTAAAAACTATGCATTTTTCGACTAATAAAGCTAAATAGCTTTTAAAGTTTGCCACTATTTAAGCCCAAACGCAGCTCTACAAAATATACAGTGACCAAGTTATGACTCTTCAAAGATGATAAATTTTTCCGAACATTCACAATTTTAAGTTTTGCTCCCGTCCGGAGCAAATTATTGATAAAATCGCTAGGTCCTATGATAAAAGTAACTAAAAGAAAGTTAATAAATGTGATAGTTTCGCATTTATTTGTATTTTACTCTAGCCGATTCTTAACACAATATACAGAGAGCCTATCAAGGTCTCCCTGGAGTTTGCCACAGTCAGCCAAATTACGTACGGCCAAGAAAATTTTCTTATTATCTGCATATAATAAACAATTTGAGTGTAGGCAACATTTAACTATGTCATGCAGGTAAATGTTAAATAGCAAGGGTCCTAAATGGGAACCCTGTGGTACTCCTGACGAGATTAGTTTAAATTTAGACTTATATACCCCTACTCTTACAGCCTGCGATCGATTCTCGATGTAAGAAGTGAGCCATTAGGTTAGGTAGGTTAGTGCATTGACTGTGTAAAAATTATTGATAAAGGAATTGCCAGCTCCTTAGCACATAATTTCGCAAAAATAGAAAGAATCCCGTCGCTTTCAGCCCCTTTATTACCATCAAAGTTTTTCAAATGTTTTGCCACCAATGCCTGAGTAATATTAATCGTAGTTCATTCATGAATATGGTTGAAAGAGTGAGACTGAATGTCACCCTTTTGACACGGCTGAGACTGCGTGTACACAGAGTAGAAATAAACAATAAATGCATTGCAAATTTCGAGACCGCTGGTGGCCAGATGGTTGCCATAAGAAACTTGGGCCGGACCAGAAATGTGTAGGATTTGTTGCTATGGCGTTTTCGAAACTGTCCATATACTTCCTCCAGCACTCATCTTGTATATTTTTTAGCCGTTGTCTTAGCTAGGCAAAATAATCATAATCCAATGGATTACCAAACCGTTTCCATAACCTATGGAATTTTGATTTTTCTTTTAAAATTTTAATAAGAGATCTTGAATATCATATAGGATAACTAGTACCATTACTCAGAAACGAGGGAACTTCATCATCAATAATATGTTGCAACTCGGAATTAAAACATGACGACATGTCGTCAACGTCTGCGTTTTTAAATTAAGCTGGCCAATCAATGGAGTTTAAACGAGATCTAATCACCTCATAATCACCTTTTTGAAGTTGTAAATCTTGCGTAAATTATTTAGCATGCTTTTTATAATTAAATTAGGTATTTCCAAATCAATAGCCGGGTGGTGAGGCATATCCTCCCGAGTAATTGGTAAGGAACATCTCGTTGATGTCACAAAGTGCAAAAAACCAGGTATAGGTAACGATCATTGTCGTTAGAAACGCTGTTATACTGTTGTAGGCCAAAACTTGAAATTACATTATTTACGTTAAAAGGTAGCATTGACAACCTATCATTATTACATTTCCAGTCAATATCAGGAAAACTAAAGTCCCCGACAATGAGATAATCTGCCCCCGGGTTGCAATTAATAAATTCTGTTAAGTTAAAGGCGAGGTGCTCAATTTGTGTATCATGAGTTGGCCCCGAGCCAGGCAAGTAGACGCAGACGACATGCAAATCCTGCAACGCACAAATAGCGCTTGCTGGCACACTACGTGGACCAACTCATAAGGGGTGCCCGGCGACGGCGCTAGAGCGCGTGCCCTCTGCCTAAAAAGCCCTTTAGAAAATTCAGCTAGTTTTCCACGAATGCTGCGCGAGTTCTGAAGATACAAATTAAAATACATCATAATTCAAAATAATATTACTGTAGTATCTCACGCAACATTAGTGGCAGACTGCCATTTTTAGACTATATAGAAATCCCACTAGAGCAGAATGAATAATTTGAAGTAAATGTGTGTGTTCTGTGCGTCGTGAGTGTGCATACCATTTAGTAAAAAACAAAATAAAAGTAAATGAACAAACAATAAAAATTGCAAGAATAAAAACGAAACGTCTGGCCACTGGCCTACTCTAATTTGTTCAGCTGTTCTAAATTGAAAATGCGAACAGCGGGGGCCTTGCTGTGTCGTCGTACGTATATTTTTGCATTTCGTGTCCATGTATTCTGAAACCCCAAATCTTTACCCCCTTTTATATCTTTATCCCTAGTTACCTTTAATAGAGACTTGTTATAAGATGTAAGATTTCATTTATATAAATTGGTGCCGGCTCGCCGGAGATGTCGACATCATTTGTAGACCGCGCCTATAGTAGTAGAGTAGGCTATCTCTAATCTAAAGATTCTTAAGAGAATAAATCTGAAGAGACTTAAATCTGACGATTACAGTTTTCGGCAATCCTAGGTTCTTGATGCGTGTAGGAAGCCGTGTAGCATACTCGATATCCCCACCGGATAACGACACCCCAAGCACTGTTGCAATCCTACATATCATAGGTACCAGGGCTTCCGCTTTATTTTCAGGTATACCGAAAATTTGTAAATTGCTCAGACGCGCGCGCTGCTCCACATCATTCAAGTTCTGTTGTAATATTTCGAAGTCGGTTAACTTTGACTTAAGCAAGTTATTCTCTCGTTCAAGACTAGACATCTTCTCCTTTACTTTTGTAGAGTAGATTACCAACTGATCGTTCTGTGATTTAAGATTGTTGACCACACAGTCCAGAGCAATAATTTTTTTATCCAGTAGTTCGTATTGCTGATTCACTTGCTTAACCGTTTTCTCGAAGTGACCAACTTTACAAGTCAAATCCGCTAATATTTCCGATTTAATGGCGTCCAATTTAGAGTCAAAATAAGCCCTAAGGTCCAGGAGTTCTTTGGAAATATCGAACAGAATATGCGGAACCGGCAGAGGCGACGCGACAAGCAGTGACAAATCCGCGCCGTGCGATCCGCTCCCGCGCAATAAATTCACGTTGCTGCTATCGGTTTTACTGTAGGTATAAGTATTTGTTAATGCATTCATTGCTATGCGGATGACAGTACTAGAGACGCCTCTTATATGGGTCGTACCAATATCCCTCGAGCCATAGTAGAGAAAGTCGCGAAGTACTTGTGTCTAAAATCGAGAATACTTTCTCTAATACCTCCGATTGGGGACGACTAAATGTAGTCCAATTTAACCCCACTAAGACACAAGTATGCGCGTTCACCGCCAAGAAAACTTCATTCGTTGTAGCTCCTCAGTTCCAGGATACACCGCTTACTACCTGTAAGAGCATAGATGTATAACCTAGGTGTCGACATCTCCAGTGATGTCCAGTTTTGCAGTCATTTGGACGAAAAGGTCAAGCTCGCATCTAAAAAGCTGGGTGTGCTTAACAGAAAAAAGCAATACTTCACGCTGGGGCTTCTCCTATATAAGGCTCAAGTCAGACCCCATTTGGAATTGCTCCCATCTATGGGCGGGAGCACCGGCATATCAGCTTGGTCCTCGTGACTCGATTCAAAAGCGCGCTGTGAGAATTGTCGATGATACTATGCTCACATGTGGTATTGAGCCGCTGAGTCAGCGGACGAATTTCGCCTCCCTTTATGTGTTCTACCGCTTGTACAACGGTGTTTGTTCTATAGAACTGTTTGACATGATGCCTAAAGCTACATTCTATCATCGCACCCATTGATTTACTACCAACCGTAGATACAGCACTTCATACAAAAATGCGCTTGAAATCTGTCGCCTATCTGTTGACTATACATTTGTACGTAGTAATTTATTGGCTAAATACGCACGCCCGAATCAAAATGCCATTACGTACAGAATCGTAATTACCAAATATCAACTTTTTTTCATACTTATAAAGCTCAAAATTGCTTTTCGCGCTGTGGATAATGCTGCGACTCCATTTCTTTTAGTGAGCAATCATTGTTTTCGCTTTAACGCATGCGCATGATTGAGACAACTGACGTGATGTCTGACACTGACAATATGTCTATGATTAAAATAATTATTTTTGATGGTTTTTTATGTGTAAATCGCTATATTTATGCATGATAAGATGTGTACAAAGTACAGCATGTATTCTGCGCACGCAGCAATAACACAACATAACAACATTTTATTATAATTAACATAGCGCTATTTTTGTATCAGTACTTACACGGACGCCTAGCCGCGTGGTACTCCTTATTAAGCAATAAACCAAGTCGTCGGATATTAGCGTTATCATTTATAATCAAAGCATCCAAGAAGTGTGTGGTAGCAAGAAACCCATACAAGATGTATAACGTGTTTATTCCCTATATTTGAAGTCCCATCCTTTTTTCGTAGTTTAAGGCCATTGTTTCGACAATTTTTGAACGCGCACTTGGGCATGCTTACGTGCCGACGGCTAATGACGGACTACGGAAAAGGATTGCTTGACTAGCGATTAAGCAGTCCTTCACCGGCCCACTTTTCAAGCGTTCATGCGCTATCTACGTTTAGTAATAAATCAATGATCGCACCGCTCGCCACCGAGCTCATCCTCACACCTTGGAACTACATTTTTCATAGTTACAGTTCCAAAGGATTTTTTTCCCACGCAGAAATCGGATCGCCGGAGGTTTACGAGATTTCAGCCGGGAAACTTTAAAATTGTCGAGGTCCTGGTAGATGAGTAGCATCGGGTTCGATTTCGTTTTTTCCACTTCCCGACTGAGCCATTTCTGTCTGCGTAAGTGAGGCGCTATGTGGCTAAGCGCAGGCAGCCAGTATGTTGGGGTTAGCTTTAGGCATCCAGAGATTAAATGCATTGTGTGGTTTAGTTGCACATCAACCGCTGACACGTGGGCACTGTTTAGCCAGACCGCAGCGCAGTACTCTGCCGCAGGATAGACCAGCGATAGCGCAGTGGTTCGAAGCGTAGATGCTCTGGCTCCTCAGGTTGTGCCTGTTAGTATTTGCACAACACTGTTACGGATTTTCAACTTTGCAGAGATCTTGTTCAAATGATGTTTAAAATTTAGGCTTCTATCCAGGGTCACGCCCAGGTACTTACGATGGAAATTATGGTGCAGAAAAGTGCTCCTAAACCTCACCACCAGCTTTTTATTCCAGCTTCCATCTCTCCAATTTATTGGAGAGATGGAAGCAAGAGACCTCGGTTTTTGTGGCATTTGGGCATAAGCGCCACCGAGTGAAAAAGTTGTCCATAATATCCAAATCTCTTTCCAGTGTTGCTCCTGTAGTCTACATACTTCCACTCTGTGTAACGAGGACTAGATCATCCGCATATCCAAATTTCGCACAGGAAGTGTTAGGTAGATCGTGGAAATAAAGATTAAACAGTAATGGGGCCAAGACTGAACCCTGAGTAAGACCATTGTTAAGCACTCTAACACTGCTAGTGTTATCACCGAGATGTACTTGGAATGGTCTGTTGGTGAGTGCGTTCTCGAGAAGCCTGTATATTTTGAGAGAAGGCACTACTCACAGCAGCTTATATAGGAGGCCCTGGCGTCAAACGGTGTCAAAAGCGGCAGTAAGTTCAATGAATGCCGCGGATGATTTCAGGTAATGGTGAAATCCATTTTCAATGTGAGTTGTCAGCGCCAGTACTTGATCAGTACAGTTTCTGTGTGGTTGGAAACCTGCTTGCTCTTGTGGGATAAAAGCATGTATAGCGCTGCAGATGCGGTTGTATATTATGCGTTCTAGGAGCTTGTATTTAACACTAAAAAGTGCTATGGGTCTGAAGCTGTCCGCCTGATCATCCGGTTTTCCAGATTTAAGGATTGATATGACTGCCTAGTACAATGAAGATATGGTGCAGACGCGAAATGAAGCTGTGACTTTTTTGACTACTAATGTTTATTGTTTTTCGCAATTAGTTTGTCAGCGATGTACAAATAAACGAATAAACACAGACATAACAGACTAAACACAAATCACAAATATTCCCTGTTCGCTCACTCTACAATGCTTATGAATACGGCAACTAATAAATCTAAAGCTACGTGGAAGATAATTAATGACAATAAACAGCAGCTCCCAAAAGAAGACATAACCCAATTAAAAATTAATGATTGCAACATTAGTGATCCAAAAAAATTGCTTAAGTTTCTAACGATTACTACTCAAATGTGGCGAGCTCGACATCAAGGCCTAGTAATTATAGGAAAACAATTTCAAATAGAATAATGAATTAATTATTCATGACTCCTGTGATACCTAATGAATTTTTTTAAATAATAAAAGACTTAAAAAACACAAATAGTACAGGCTACGATGATATTAATACAAAAGTTGTGAAATACGTATCACATATTATTTCCACACCAATTAGCCATATTGTTAATCTGTGCATTACCGAAGGTGTCTTCCCAGAGAAACTAAAAATAACAATAATAAAATCATTGTATAAAAACGGAGACCGCAAAATTGTTAATAATTATAGGCCTTTGGCCTTGATACCAATATTCTCTAAAATAATAGAAAAAGTGATTTATACTTCGCTTTACCAATACTGTGAAGCAAATAAAATATTGATACCACAGCAAAAAGGGTTTCGCAAAAATAAAAACATGATGTATGACATGTTATATCAAATCTATTTAAGGATGGATGATCGACTACCTATAATAGCATTATTTTTAGATTTGACTGAAGCTTTTGACTACGTTGACCAAAATATATTACTTGAAAAATTAGAAGCTATTGGCATTAGAGGAAAAATCATACCTCTGTGGAAGAACTCAAATGACACAAATTAATAAGATATGTCCTGAAACTAAAATTGCAACTAAATATATGTCAAATAGTAATGTTGTTAACTATGGTGTTCCGCAAGGAAGTGTGTTGGCACCCTTATTATTTATTATATATGTAAATGACATAGTTAAATCAATTAATAATCTAATGAATTTATTTGCTAATGACCGCACTGTGCTAATAAATAATATAATTGACATTAATCATATTTTATCTAATATTATAGACTGGTTACATAATAATAACCTACAAATTAATCTTGACAAAACGAAAATTATTCATTTTTAACAAATATATAAGGGAACTCCACATACAAATATAAAACATAATGGACATATAGTACAAGAAACAAATGAAACAAAATTTCTAGGATTGTATTTAGATAGGAATATGACTCACATTGAATACGTATGTAAAAGGACCTGCCAATCTTCATACGCACTTTATAGACTAAGCAAACTAGCCAGTACGAAAACTTTGCTTGTGGCGTATCACGGTCTTGTAGTCTCCGCGCTCAGATATGGTATTATCTTCTGGGGCAATGCAACAGGAACAGATTTAGTTTTTAAAGCACAGAAACTGTAACTTGCGACGTACTGATAGTTGTAAGCCTTTCTTTAAAGAGCTAAAGCTACTAACCATGTCATCGTTATACGTTTACGAGGTTGAAGTATTTGTACGTATGAACGGTCACCTATTCCCAAGTATGGAACATGCCCGGCGCCGCGACCAGATCTTTGCAAAACGGCAATGTTTCACAAAAGTGTTTTTGCAATGGCCCCAAAAATCTTTAACGCTATACCGAAAATAATACGAGAAGCCGAAAGTCTAAACAGTTTTAAAACACAATTGCACAATTATCTAGTGGAAAGAGCGTTGTACACGGTAAAAGAGCTTTTTTTAAATACTAGAAGGTAGATTTGGAACACTCTTGCGCCCATCTTTAAATATTTGACATGGTAGCTATTGATTTATATATATATATATATATATTTTTATACATACCTGTCATCTAGATTTGTGTTTGTTTTTAATATTATTAATTTTATTGATTTGACATTTATTTAATTTAATTACAATTGTGTTAAGTGTATGTCATTAGATTATGTATTAGGCATTTGACATTATTAGTTTGTATTTGCTTTTGTGGTTATGTTTTTTATATTTGTAAATTTGTACGCCGAATGGCAGGTCACAGTTGAGCATATTTATATTTTATGTAACATCTTTTTACCTGTGTTACCACAAATACAATAAATTAAAATTGAAATTGAATCTTGCTATCCCGTTTTTATATCCATAGGAACGAGCCTGTCAGAAAGCGAAGAGCGCAATGTTTTGGACGTTTCTCTAGCTAACAACGACCAGATGTTTCTTTTGGAACATCGGTGTAAATTTCATAATTTCCTAATAAAATTTAAACCAAACCAGTTAAACTTGTATGCCGACTATACCTTAACTTAAATAAATATTCGTGGACAAATTCATACAGCGCCATCTAGCCCCAAACTAAGCAAAGCTTGTACTATGGGTCTAGATAACTGATATTCTAATTAAATACGTTTTAAATACATACTTATTATACATAGAACACCCAGACCCATAACTGAAATTATTATTTATCATTTCAATTTCTGCCCGGCCGGGAATCGAACACGGGACCTCTTGCGTGGCAGACCATTGAACCACTCAGGTCGTCAACAAAACAAAAACAAAACTGCGTTGGCGCATCGTTCATTGAAAAGGAAGTGACTCGGCAGTGCGGAAGGCTACGCATGCGTCGCTATACTTTGTCAAATTACGCGCTTATTACACATTCCTAAATTCAGTTACTAAATTCAGAAACAAAAGCGTGAGAGCGAATCAAAGTGGAATGTATTTACCATAAAATAAGGTCCATTTTTGTATCACTTATTTTTGAAAAGCGGAGCGACACTTAGCATGTGCTCTAGTCTAAATTGTTTATCGTTATATCGAAGTACTGAAGTATTTGTATGAAAACGCCACTATTCAGCTGCAGATGACAAGGTGATGCCATATCACCAAAGTTGTTCACCACTGCACTGGATGATATCTTTAGGCTTCTGGACTGACGGACTTGGCATCAATATTAACGGCGAATACCTCACGCACCTCAGATTTGCTGACGATATCGTAGTCAGGCTGAAACCCTGGCAGACTTGGGCAAAATGCTCGATGACCTCTATAGTGCCTCTCAACAACTAGGTCTTAAAATGAACATGGACAAAACGAAAATTATGTCCTATGTCCATGCTGTGCCTACTCCAGTACCTACCTAGGCCACTTAGTCCAGCTAGGTTGGTCCACTTTCGAGAAAGTGGTCAATCGACGAATCCAACTCGGTTGGGCTGCGTTCGGGAAGGTACGCCATAATCTAGTTTCGCCGCAGTGTCTCAAGACGAAGGTCTTTGAATAATGTGTGTTGCCAGTTATGACCTACGGAACAGAAACGTGGCCGCTCACTATGGGCCTTGTAAGAAAGCTCACTGTTACCCAAAGGGCAATGGAAAGTGCTATGCTCGGAGTCTCGTTGCGCGATTGAATAAGAAATCCGCAAGCGAACCAAGGTCACCGACATAGCTCTAAGGATTGCTAGGCTGAAGTGGCAGTGGGCAGGGCACATAGCTCGAAGAACAGTTGGCTGATGGGTCAGTAAAGTTCTTGAGTGGGGACGATGTACCGGAAGACGAAGCGTGGGTAGGCCTCCTACAAGGTGGAGTGACGACCTGATAAGGTTCGCAGGTACCAGCTGGAAGCAGACGGCACAGGATTGGCCTTTGTGGAGATCTTTGGGGAGGCCTATGCCTAGCAGTGGGCGTCTTTCGGCTGATATGATGATGATGATTCGTTGAATATCCTAAAGGTTTATGCACCGACTTCGACTCACTCCGACGATGAAGTAGAGGCTACGTATGAGGATATTTCTACAGCCATGCATACCTTCAAGACACATTACACCGTTGTCATGGGGGATTTCAACGTGAAACTGGGCAAACGAAGTGGAGACGAGTTCAGAGTGGGGCAATTTGGAGTTGGAAGTCGGAACGCCCGTGGGCAGATGCTGGCCGGCTTTATATCATGAACTCATTTTTAGGAAGCCGGATCGTCGTAGATGGACGTGGGTTAGTCCCAATGGTCTCTCAAAAAATGTGATGGACTTCATCCTATTTACAAAACGGCATAAATATTCAATGATGTCTCGGTGATCAACAGCGTGTAAATTGGTAGAGATCACCGCTTGGTAAAAGGCACATTGAATATAAATCCAAAGCCAGAAAGATCGAACGAGACTCCGGGCATAGCCTTTTCCATTGCCCTGTGGGTAACAGTAACCTTCAACGAATACCGCTTGGTAATTCTGAGTATAAGGTACGCGAATCTAGACAACACACTCTCGATCTTGACGATATTGTTCACGAGGGATTTGTGGACGAGGAACCCGACATCACCTAGGGACTGTTGGACGCCCTTCCGGCGGTTGGTAGCACAACCAAAAAATGGTATCAAGCTCAGAATGAGTTAGGTCTACTTCAGTTTTGTCATTGGCATTTCAATTTTAAGAGAGGTAGGGCATAGCGAGGTATCCTGTTCGAATTGGAGCCGCCCGACTGGGGAAGTACCTCCACCTTACAGAATATCGCAGCTAAACAATACTCTTTTAAATAGTGTTGTGTTTCTGCCGGTGAGTAAGGTTTCCAGTGCTCCATGGGGTGGGGATTTGGGGAACCGTGGCTTTGGCAGTGGAGGGGCATTTGTCTTTTTGCTGCCAGAGCAACGTGTTATAGAGGTGGGCAACGCATTGGCGATACTCTTGGTGTTGCTAATGTCTATAGGCAGTGGTAACCACTTTCCAGCAGGTGGCCCGCTTACCTTTTTGCTTACAGTATGACATAAAAAAAAACCATAATGTACCCCTATTTTAAATGTATTTTATTGCTGTTAACTGTGAAATTAACTAATAAATAAATAAATAAATATCTACAATTTTCGAATTTTTTGGAATCTTAAAAGTTGCCAAGGCTCCCTTGTTAGGTAATTGTTTATTTTGTGCAACCATTCTAACTAGCTTAGTGTTAAGAACTCCCCTCTGAACGATATGAAAAGTTATCGTTAAGTGGTTATAGTGCCCATGTCATTATGTATGTAATGTATCCCGCTATCAGATATATGGGCTGGTGCGTATCGCGCGGCGCTAGTGATGCTCGTGGTTCGTTTTATTATGTTACACGACAGACAAACAGGCAAGCGGCAAAGAGAGCAGATACTAACCTGATGGATAGTATCTGCTCTCGGATCGCTCTCGGATCCTCCTCTTTATGGAGGAATTGAAGCAACACCATAATATGCTTAGAGGGTTAAAGGTCATCATCATATCAGCCGAAAAACACCCACTGCTGGGTATAGGCCTCCCCTGAGATCTCCACAAAGACTGGTCATGTGCCTTCCGCAGCCAGCTGGTACCTGTGAACTTTACCAGGTCGTTAGTTTCCGAGACTAATGAGACTTTGAGCATAGTCCTTTCCATTGCCATTTGGATGACAGTAGTGAGCTTTCTTGATAAGGTCTCTGTTCCAACGGGGTAGAGATTTCAGTATTGAAAATACATAACGGCCACGTTTCTGCTTATTTTCTGTACCTACTTATCAATAAGAACTGGAGTTTCCAATTTAGTTTGACCCAAAAAATTGCTACAAAAACACATCGTCTTTTTTATGGTTGCAATCTCCGATCTATCGGGAAGCGTGGTGATGTGTTTATTAAGTAGGTTTACATGAGTACCTAAATACAATATGAATGTCTGGTGGTGCGAGCCAGGTTTGTAGCGTGGCGGTGGCGCGGGTGTTGGAGACGAACCGGGCGGCAGAGGCGGACGGCTCCCCGGACGTGGAGCGCGCGGCCGAGCCCGACGGCGCGCCCGCCGCCGGTGGCCGCGACGTCGACAGGGACGCCGAGGAGGACACTGCGGATGCGGAGCCGGACACGAATAGGGCGGCGAATAAGATAGAGGAACCATATGCGAAGCCGAAAGCGAACGCGGACAGGGAGGCCAACGAGGTGAGAGAGGAGAATTCGGATAAGGAAGCGGACGCGGAGAGAACAAGCGCTAAGGCATGGGGATCCGCACCGGGAGACGGGTGTGGACGAGGAAGCGGAGTCTGCCAAAGCGAAAGCTCTCCGTTATTATCCAGTGCCTCCAGTAAGTTGTAACCATTTCCACACAAACAGGGCGCGTTCGGCGCAGTTTCGGATTTTTAACCTTCAAACCGGAACAGTTGTTTGGCTGTAAAAAAATATAAGACGGTGGTATTCAGCCCATTCAGACTCCACAGGCTTGAATCATGATTGAAACGCCGCCGCCTTTATATTGTACCAAACGTTGCACCGCGCCTGTGCGAAAAACTCTTAAGAGTCAGAACTTGGCTCGTTATCCTACTAATATTATAAATGCGTAAGTTTGTGAGGATGGATGTTTGGATGATTTTTTATTACTCTTACATGCAAAAACTGCCTACTGCCTTTGATAAAACTTGAAAGAAGTAAACAAAGTCCTATAATTTTTTCCCCAGTTCCCACGAAAATACTTTCCCCCGCTTTATTCTTTACAACTGGAGACACCCATCAACGTCGCATTACACAAGGCGACAGTTTGAAACCGATAAGCAGAAGAGGAAGCATACTGTTAACAAACTCCGCAAACAAAGCTGTGAGGGAACGATCAAGATTTCTAGCGACGTAATGGGAATATATCTTCCCTCTCTGAAGACAGCTAATCGTCTTAGCTGCGTTCAGCAGTAGCCAGCAGTAGTTAGTAGTTTATTGTAAAAGTTATTTCGCAATCAAACGATTTTTTTAGAATTTACTACGTAGGCATTTTACCGCCACCTCACCAGGAATTATAGATCAACTAGCTTTCGTCCGCGACTTCGTCCGCATAAAATCCAGACCCCTTCCCTCGGGAATCATATTGAAATTCAGGAAAAAAAATGTAGCCTATGTGTTATGCTATAATCTACATTACTGCCAAATTTCATGAAAATCATCGCATTTACGGTTTTTCTGATTATTTCTAAACTTACCGCGGCGACTAAACATATCTACAAAAGACGTAAGAGGAGACAATATTTTTGGGAAATTTGCTCAATCTGGTGGGAGCTACATCTGTAGTGTTTATGAGTCGTGCCGTAACCTTGTTCTTTCAATGGTTTCTGGTCTTGAATGGGTTCCAATTGTACACGTCAAAGTAGGTATGAAAGAATTGTCCAGTCCACAAAGAATATGTGAGATAATTTCAAACTTATTTCTACGTCACAAAGTCCGGTTCGTATGGACATAGTTACACACTAATACATTAAGCTTATTTTTTTGTGGACAAATCATTCTGATCAGTCTGGTTGCTTAGCTGCTTCCGATGCTGCTAGCACGCAATGACGAAAAGAGGTGCTTTTTTCGTCATTGCTTGCACTACCTACTGTAAGCACATAGTTCCACTATATTAGCGATCCAAGAACGACGCCAGCGACTCTGGGTTTTATATCTATCTATGAGTGCAGTAAACATTGCGATGTATATTGACATAGACATAGACAGTAATTTATTCGGACAGTAATTTAGTACAATATAATATCATATATTTAATTTAGTTATTGGAACAGAGCATAAGATTTTAGCTCCCTGCGGTAACGGCGAAGGCGAAATCTGACTTTACATAAACAAGACCACCGCTCTCTCAGCTCAGGAACATATCGATTTAAGCGCTAGATCCGTAGTTCTCCCGTGGGGTGCCCCAAAGTATATGGATTCGCAGCCACCACTGTAGCCGTCACGGAGGAGCCCACCACGGAGGAGCCCCCCCCACTACCACCGAGAAAAGAGTTGCAAGAGGAGGAGGACGTGCCGGAGGAGCCACAGCCGGAGTCCACGGAGGGGCCGCCGAGGAGCCGGAGACCACCACCACCACTGTGCGGACAACGCCCGGTGAGCGAAGCATTTTTTCGAACGGGTTTTCCTTCCTAAAGCCTTTCGGAAGAAATTCTCTTACTAATGGTAAAACCGTATTAAAAATTCGTTGCGTGTGGTTCACCAGTTAGCGTAAATACATACATGACATGCAGAAAGAGATTTAAATTCTCTTATTTTTTTATTGTTATACTAGCCAGGCATTTGACCGCCATCTTACCTGGTGGTAACTGACGATGCAGCCGATGATGGAGAATGACTGTCTAGCCATGTTATGGTATGTCTAGCTTTAACCCAAAAGCAATAGTGAAAGCTATACAAAACATTAATGATAGACAGGGTGCTGGTCCAGATGGAATCCCGGCAGTTTTTTTTAGAAATTGTGCTGATACTATTTCCTATCCACTCTCTATTATTTACGGGTTCTCACTTAGGTCAGGTGTTTTCCCATCCAAATGGAAAATTGCCAATATTATTCCGATACCTAAAGGTGGTAATGCGAATGACATTAAAAATTACAGACCAATTTCGCTTTTGTCAGTCGTTGCTAAGATCTTTGAGTCGCTGTTTTGTCCTGTTCTAGTGCATCACTTAAGACATTTAATTGTACCAGAGCAACATGGTTTTCGGCAAAATATGTCCACACAATCTAACCTGGCTTGTTTTAGCGCCGACTTGGCTGACGCTGTCGACGCTGGTGATCAAGTCGATGCCATCTACACCGACATCAGCAAGGCCTTCGATCGGGTTACTCACTCACGGTTGCTTCAGAAGCTTTGTAATTTTGGATGCAGTGGAACGTTAATGAAATGGCTAGCCTCCTACTTATCAGGCAGAGTACAGAAAGTAGTAGTTTGTGGTCATGAGTCTAGAACATTTGGGGCATGTTCTTTTCCTAATTTTTATTAATGATTTAGCCACTAAAATCTGTCATTCTAAATTCTATTTTTTTGCGGATGACTTAAAGATATTTAAGATTATTCGGTCGCCAGTAGATTCTATTCTTCTGCAGAGAGACCTAGGTGCTATTTCCGATTGGTCACTTGAGAACAGGCTACCTCTCAACATTGATAAATGTAAGCATATTAAGTTCACTAAAAAGAAGTCCCCGCTTAGAACTTTATATTCAATAAATGGCCATGTTCTGGAAGAGGTTAGTCAAATAAGGGATCTTGGTATTGTAATTGATTCTAAACTATCATTCAATCCACATATCGATTATGTTATTAATAGATCGTTTCGAATGTTGGGATTTGTTTGGAGGAACTGCAAAGGTTTTAAAAGTATTTCTGCGCTTATATATGTCTACAACGCGTTGGTACGTAGCATCTTGGAATATTGTTCTTGTGTCTGGAATCCACAATACGAAAACCATATATCCAGAATTGAGAGAATACAGAAACGTTTCATGTTCTTCTTAACGGTCCACCAGGGGAAATTGTCACAGCTTACCTCGTACAAGAAGCGATTGTCCCACTATAAAATGTTCACACTCTGGGATCGTCGATGGATGTCAGACCAAATATTTCTTTTTAAAATTGCAAGGGGGTTAATCGACTGCCCATACTTGTTGAACATGGTATCTTTCTCAGTGCCTAGACGCAATGCCAGATTGATTAATTATAGACCGTTCGCACTTAAAAGTATCGGAACGAATGTAGGTAGTAATGAAATAGTTTATAGACTGTGCAGGGAACATAACAAACTATGTAACTTCGAAAATTGTGCTGACATACTACACTGTTCTTTATTACAACATAAAAAATATTTGTATTATATACTAAATACGTCTTCTTGCCATTTACACTAACAATCATTATTTAGTTGAATTTAAGTGGTGGTAGATATAGATTTATTTTTTAATTAAGACCGATCGATTCTACTGTGAACGTAAGTTTGCCTGTTATTGGATTTACATTTAAGTGTTTACTATTTTTCATGTAATATTTAATGTACCAAAAAGTGTAAATCTGTTGGCAAATAAATAAATAAAATAATAAATAAAATAAACCCGAGACTGCGTCGGCGTGGAAATAGTTTTTTATGACAGTTTAGCTTTTGCCCGCGTTACAATTTTAAATGACCTCCGTATTGTATGAATTCTAGTTCCACGGAGGAGGGAGCTGTAAACATGGCTTAGATTTTACCTTGAATTTCAAGCTACCAAACTAATAAAACCTAATCAAAAGCGTAGTAGTTTTTGCGTGATGCGCGAACAGACAAACAAAAATTCCATAACACATTTTTAGAACATAAATACGTCCCAGAATTTCAACCTGACAAATTTTTCTGAAATATTTTCAATGTACAGTTCAACTGTTAAATATGATCATAGTTCGCGTTTCGAGCGCTAGATTAATTTTCGGGACATAACCTAAATCTACACAGTGAATCCTTTAGTTTCAATGCTGTAGTAGTAGGTCAATAAGTAGACGAGAATAACGACTGTGTTCTGTACTATTTATTTGAAAAGTAAATAATTTGTGACCCACAGAGTACCACGGGCCGCAGGCGTTCAACCCCGATTTCTACTTGGACAATACTAAATAATCAAACACACTTCAGTATTATGCAACATGTTTATTATAAAACTATACATTATAAGTGTTTAGAAATAAAAAAATGTATTTATTGAAGTAATTTCTTGATATTATGCACGGTTCAGTTATTATGCTTGGCGACTCGATCGACTACAGCTGGAGATCATACAAATACGCCACCAGTGACCTCGATCACCTGATTCCATGTCGACCGGGACATGCGATGACGATCATATAGGCCGATAAATTGCGCAGTAACTGGACCCCATTATTATTTAGCAGGCAGTTGCGAAAACAACTGACGAGTTATCCCTACTATAGGAATAGCTGTAGTCGACCGAAAGGTCGGTCCCGCGTCACTCGCTGGCGATGATCCCGTGCGCGGCGGCGATAGCTACCAAGGGCGTGGCGGTGGGCGGCGCGGGGAAGTTGGTCGCGCTGCCCGCGATGTCCAGGTGCGAGAACGGGATGTCCCCGCTGTCCAGACCCGCCACCATCGCCATGAACGCCGCTGGGCCCTGTCAAGATCGGAGCATCAACAAAGGACCGACACACGCCCCCAGGGTACCGATTCTGGTGTGCAATGCAGTTGTTATTGATGTAAAGATGACGAATGTAGGTTAGAAAAGGGGTAATGTAATGAGGTGACTCCCCTATAGCCAGAAGAAACCTGTGGATCAATACATTTTCCCATCCCGCATTTATCCCTCCTACTGAACAGCTCCAACCCGGATACAAATTTTCGTGGCCGACTTGGAAGGCGCTAAATAGGCTACAAACCCAGGTGGGCCGATGTAAAGAGAATCTCTTTAGGTGGGGATATACAAATGACAGGTCTAGTGCGACTGTGGCATATCTCCGCAAACCATGGACCACCTCGTTTCATGCTCGGCGTGTCCGAAAATTTGTACAATGGAAAACTTATTCGATGCCAGTCCAATCGCCGTATGCTTCGCCGAATACTAGGCGACTAAAGTGTAAGTCAAAGTTTCGTCCATCGACTCGGTAAGAAGAAAAAGAAGAAGAATAGGCAATGGTATGTCAGGGGTGGAGCTCGTGTCAGGATCGTAGGTAGATAGTGTCTGCCTCCAGCTACGAGGAAGTGAGAGTGTGGTTGAGTACCTGGTGTCCGCGCATGCCGCCGCTTTGTCCCATCTGGGCCAGCGCGTCGGGCGACGCGCGCCCGCGGTGCGCCGCGAGGTCCTCGCGACGGATCATCGCGATCTGCCCGGTCACGGAAGGGAATACTTATTAGTTTATAATCGCCACTGCCAAAATGAAAGAGCTAAAAAAGAACATGAACACTACATTTTGTGATTGGGCAACACAAGGTATTTATAAATTTATAAATTTTTTAAGATGCTTTGCTTCGAAGCAAAGGCAATTTACACACAGAATAAAATTAATGATGCTGTTAAAAAAACGACAGCAGTTTGAAAAATTATTAATAACGAAACAGGCAGAACTGAAAATGGTGACCGTCATTTCTTCTTAAAAACGAACTCTGGTACTATTACGGAGGACCTTGATGTAGCCAATAGCTTCGACACATATTTATCGAAAATCGCAGTTGACACGACTAAATCTCTTAAATGCTGCCCTTCTGCAGCAAATGCTTTGCTGCAAAGTAGTAGTTACCCATGCGGGGTAGAATTTAAATTCAGTCCTATAACTAAAATAGATAATTAGAGCCTTTAAATCCTTAAAGATAAAAATAACAGAGCATATATGGGGGATCTCAGTCGTTGTTATAAAGTCAATCATAAAATCCCTGGCACCACACCACGCATATATTTTTAATAAATGTATTGAGGAAGGGGCTTTTCCTAGTTTAATAAAGATGAGCAAAATACTGCCACTTCGGTGACAAACATGAGCAATCTAATTTTAGACCAATATCGGTGTTACCAGTGTCTAGCAAAATTTCAAAAGATTAATGCTTGATCAGTTGCTTGCCCACTTTACTGAAAATAAGTTCAGATCACAGAATGCTATTGGCGTTTTCTGTGACCTTTCCAAAGCATTTGATTGTGTTAATTATGACGCTACTGCTGAAGCTGAAACATTATGGGGTCAAAAGAAATGCACTTTTACTTTTGAAATCATACCTAAATAAGAGATTACAAAGAGTGAAAGTTAGTAGCGCCATATCTGGTGAAATCGTTGGTGAGATGGGAGTTCCGCAGGGCTCTATCTTAGGTCCGTTTCTATTTCTCGTATGCATTAATGACATGCCCTCTTTCTTAGGTAAACGTTGCGAAATTGTGCTGTTTGCTGATGATACTTCTTTGATATTTAAAGCTGATAGAAATAAAGAAAATTTTGACGACGTGAACAGTACACTTTCGCAACTCCATATGTGGTTCACATGTAACAATTTACTCTTAAATACATCTAAAACCAAATGTGTTCTATTTCACATGCCAAATGTGAAAATGAAAAGTATGAAACTAAATCTAAATAATGAAATATTAAAATTTACAGACTCAACTATTTTCCTAGGGCTGACACTGGATATAAAACTCGAGTGGAAGGGCCACTTATAAACTAAGGTTTATGAGAGAGACTGAGTTCTGTAATATATGGTGGCTAGATTGTGGAATTCATTGCCATTTAATGTACGTATCAGTCCTTCACTTGAAACCTTTAAAAAGCGAGTTAAAGAGTATTATCTTTCCATTTGTTATCCATAGTATATATGTATGTATGTATATATGTATGTATTTAAGTATGTATGTTGTATGTAACTTTGTATTTAATTAGGTATTATAATTTCATTGTAGTATTTTTTTTTTGTGGTAGTGTTATGTAGTTTAGGTATTTTAAGGTGCACGCCGTCTGCCTTTCTGATTATGCCCTGTCTCTTCCGTAGGTCTGCTGTAAGATATTTCTTATGAAATAAGCTGTACCTGTTGTGTTGTTTTCCTAATGTCAATATTGTATAAATGTTATTGTGCACAATAAACTGTTAAATAAATAAATAAAATATGCAATAAAAAAAATTGTTCGAGGTGAACCCGTGTGAAGAGGATTACCATGTCGCAGTGATCTATTAGGCACCCGTAATACAACTTTTGATAGTAAATCAGGGGAATCGACTCTGCCACCGACTATGTTCATGAGATACACAATGTCCGACATGGTCCTTCTTTTAGTTAAAGGGGGAATAAGATGCCTTCTGCATTTTGCTTCGTAGTCAGCATCACAGGTTTTACCTTTAAATTGGAGGTATCTCATGAATCGCCGCGGTACGGACTCTATTCGATTAATATAAATATCGTAACACGGATTCCACACTTGAAATGAATATTCGAGAATACTTTGCACCAGGGAACAGTAAAGGAATTTAATTGTTTTCAATTTTTTGAAATTTACGCAAATAACAAAACCAAGAGCTCTGGAAGCCTTCTTTACAGTTGTATTGATATGTTCCTCATATGTTAGCTTCAAATCTTGTATTATACCCAAGTCTCCAATTGAATTTTGGTGAGATAAACATTCGTTGTTGATGGAGTAATGGTGTTTAAAAATGTTAGTTTTCCTAGAAAAGGTAATCGTATGGCATTTGGAAATATTAAGGTCCAACTTGTTTGCGCAACAATAGGACTCAAGTAGATACAGGTCGGCTTGAAGAGAAAGGCAGTCAGCAAGATTACGTATTTCGGTAAATATTATCATGTCATCTGTAAATAACAATAATTTTGAGCTTCTAAAACAGGAGCCAATATCATTTATAAACAACAGAGGACCGAGCAATGAGCCTTGAGGAACTCCAGACGTAACCTGCATCCATGCAGAGGAATACCCATTTAAAACCACTGATTGAGTTCTATGCTCTATATACGAGCTGAACCATCTGTAGAGGTTACCATGGACGCCTGCTTGATATCGTTTTTGAAGCAATATTATGTGGTTCATTCTGTCGAGTGCTTTGCAGTGAAGTGTCAGTGAAGATAGCATCGACTTGGTATCCGGAATACATAGATGAAGAGGTATATTCATGGAATGGAAGCAGATTTGATACAGTAGACCTGCGAGTTAGGAACCCGTGCTGCTCTGGGATAAACCATGACTTTAGAGAAGCACATAACTGCTTGTAGATGATCCGCTCAAGAACCTTTGAGAATATGCATAACTTTGATATGGGCCTTATTTCAAACAATTGAATCGGAATAATTAACTAGACAACATTTAAAAAAATATATTTATTTTTATTTGACATTTATCTATATTTGATAAACAATTTTTTCCAGTTTCACCATTATTGTAATGTACATTTTAATTTATTTGTTTGACATTCATAAGTGCTATGTATAACCTAATCTGAATAAATTATTTTGACTTTGACTTTGCCAAAAAACTTTCGTTGTTTTCCAAACTGAACTGAACTGACAAAGAAGGT
Organism: Blastobasis lacticolella; assembly: GCA_905147135.1. Classification (NCBI taxonomy): domain Eukaryota; kingdom Metazoa; phylum Arthropoda; class Insecta; order Lepidoptera; family Blastobasidae; genus Blastobasis; species Blastobasis lacticolella. The sequence continues at coordinate 15,446,403 of LR990061.1, forward strand.
GTTTTTGGGCGTTACCCGGCGGTCCTAGTAATTCTATACGTTTACGCACTGATACGACGTATGCGACTCGTATTTGATTTGTAGATTTAATTGTACCTAATATAGATCTTTATTTTCACATTAATATTCCATACGAATAAATAAATAAAACGTGGTTTCTCACTTCGAGTAATTTTCAACGGATCAAAATAGAGTCGAAGTGTTATAGTATAAGAAGTAAAACGAAGATGGCGTCAGGATGATGATGAGGATAAGAAGGGAGACGCAGGACGGAGGACGAAAAACTAAACATGAAAGATGAAAAAATACTTTTAGAATTTAGATATATGTTGTGTAGAGTTACTACTACTTCAATGGGAGCTAACTTTCGAAAAGCAATTGATTACGGATAAGTACGTAAACGCTAGGAAGTGAATTTCCCATCCGTGTATACGTGATAAACGTATCGAAAACGAACCTACTTCTATCACCCCCCCCCCCCCCACTGGTTGAGCTCGTTAAACTACCCGTAGTTTTTTGTGTTTGATAAGAGCTTAATTAATCCTATTTCAATAAATCATTTTTGAATTTGAGTCGAATTCGAACCGAATAGATGTCAGTGCGTTGACCGCACCGTTAATCCCGAACATAAGGCTATGTTCGGTACTAACCTTAACTAACTAAACTAACGGTTCGGTACCTACGTCAAGTTATCTGAAAGTTGCTATACTCACGAATGGCCATGCTAAGAAGAAAATTGCTAGCATTGCTTTAAACTGGAGCAAACGGTTACAGTTTCGATTTTTATCAAACTGTTGCTAAATGCTTTTTTACAGATCTTTCCTACTCCTACCTGTTACTTTGTAAAATTGTTGTGGGTTCCTAGACAGTATTAGGTTGTTCTCGGACGTACTTGAGTGACGAAACTCGGTAGTTTTCTGGGGTTGATTGCAACGGTGGAAACATGTGGTGGGGCAAAGCCCGCTATAAAATAATTTGCTTCAAAATCTTTTGAGACGTTCGTCTAATGTTAGGAACAGTTTCAAGTATTTGTAACTTGAAAACAGTTTCAAACTGTTTTAAACCCTACTGTAGGTAACATTTTGGATCAAGCGCTAGTTTTCCAAAAAGAGTAAGATTGATTGTTGCATTAAAACCATCAATTTACTTTTTTCGTATCGACTCAATTAAATGTATGGCTTTTTCATTAAAATATGTGCTTTTTAAAATATTTGACTATTTGTACCTTTATTTATATTGATGTAAACAATCATTGCATTTCAATTAAATATTAAAGTAATCAGTGATGCGTTTTAAGTAGTTATTTGGTTCTAAAATGGACGAACAGCCGACAGACGAAACATTTTTTTCAAATTTTATTTTGGATCGAACAATCATACAAATTTAGATGTTTTATAAAATAACTGTAAATAGACCTCAAATAGTTCTCAATTTTGCATAGTATCTACACTAACAAAATTAAAGAAAATTATAACAATATAAACCACTTAACTCTAAAGAAATTAGCCATAATAGTCGACTCTTGAAGTCAACAATTTTTTAAAAGGTTTCCATTGTATTGTTAAATATATCCACATCATCAAACAATTTTTCATTGTGTAAATCATTACAGTATCTACACGCACGTCGACTAATAGTATTTTCGGCAAAACATCTTTTAAAATAGATAATTGAAAACAATTGCTTCTTCCGTACACTTCTTTCCTGTCTGTAAGGTACCCTGAGTGATATACCGTGTAACAGTGCGTGAGCGGCCACCAGGTTATTGACCATTTAAAATAGAAAAACTGCATCGCTATTAGCCCGTCGCTGTGGCAATGAGGCAAGTGTATGCTTTAATAGAGAGGATTGACAATCAATATACTCATGACCAGTTCGGTACTCTAGAGACTTATTACATTTTTTTTGGATGCGTTCAATCCTAACAATATGATTTGTGACAATGCTTGATTTTATTTCTTATTTTAGTGAAAGATATCAGATGACATTTATCTATGTTGAATATCTCGCAGCGGGCCGGACGCCGGGCCAGTCGTGGCCCGCCACGGCCGCGCCGCTATCCACAGTCGATCGATCACAGCGATAAACACAATACCAAGATACTATTATCAAAATACCTATTATCAAAATATTCACGGTCCAAGTAATCCATGTCCCAATTATACATATGAAGTCGTAATCTGATAATGCAACCTGCGAAAAGAAGTTATGTAACTTCGTCCGGAGGCCCCGCACATTTTGATAATAACCTTTCATTATTGTATTAGCCATGGCACAAATAAGTTATAAAAATAAAAAATTTATATTTGGTTAGCCTTTACAGACAGGAAACAATAAGCATTAACGTAGGGTATGTAGTACATAAGCAGGCGCTTTTTGTAGATTCTTAATTATTGACTTGAATGAGGACCATACAGGATTGTTTATAAAGAGAAAGAGTGACATTGAATATAAAAAGTTTTCGTGGAAACATAAGCCGAAATAACGAATTGGTAAACATCATTTTAATTTGCTTAGGTCCTCAGAGTTTTCGTTTCGTCGCAGCATATTTTTACAATCTCGAACCCATAGACCATAGAAACAGGTACTGCTATTCGTTTTTTAGCTCTCTCCAAAACCCCTAAAATCGGGGACCATTATTGTACAGTTAACCCAATGAAAGTTACCTGCTTAACGACTACACTTAACAAAATCGTGCGAAACTGGCTTCTCGCACTTTGGACAGTTCATTGTGGTTTTTACGTCTAAACAATCGAGTATCAGTAAGAAATGTGTGTTATTTTCGAACACCAGCAGCGCACGGGTTGAAATAGTATCGAGGAAACTGAAATTTTTAATCTCGAAAAACAGTTATTGACCTACTTTCTACAGTTTTTCGCAGATTGCACTAGGGTTTTCACTATTCAATCCGGCACACTATTCTACACAAATAGGTAAACGATTTTTTCAAAGCGCAGATAAAAGTACTACGACGCGGGTAGATCAAGATAAAAAAATTCTTGTGCCTTTAAAACTTACGTTTCTGCGCAAATACATTTCAAAAATGGTACTATTATGCTTATGTGCATCCCCACAGGTATAATATAAGTAACTAGAAATGTCATGTGGGGGCGTCAAACTGTCGAGAACACTTGACGTCACCTCGGCCAGTACTGCGCATAAACTGTTCTGCTGCGCAATAACTGTCCGGTGACACTTGTCTGATACTATGAACACAGAGTGTCACGTAACGCATAGGCCTTCTATTGACTGTAATCCCCAGCTACGTACCTCGAACACGTCCCCTAGCGCCTCCCCGGCGTCGGCGAGTCGCTGGGCGTGTCCCCGGGCCCTCGCGGCGTGGTTGTCCATGGCCATGCTGCAGGTTCCGACGGCGCGCATCGCGGAGCCGGTCAGCGTCGCAATCGTGTACAGGAACGGGTTGCGCTCCCCGGGCGCCAACTCGCGCATCTGGGACGACCATCGGTTATTACAGTGTATGTATGTGTGTATGTATACTCGTTATTGCATAATAATTAAATACATAAATAAGAAATGAGAAATTTTGCAAAGCACAGGCGGGTTTATCCCACAATGGGATGTCTTCCAGCCAACCCCAGATCAGGGGGCCTACCACAAGCCTTAAAAACAAGATTACTTTAACCTTGTTTTCAAATTGGTACCATGACCTCTAAGAAAATAATGTTAAAAAAATGTTGTTTTGGTTAGAAGTTTTGTGACGTCACAGCCAAATCATTCATTCAAACCAGAGACTAAAAGCCATCACAAACTTATCTGAACCGGTGGCCAAAACCGGAACTAAGTGTGACTATTTTGAAATGTAATTTTGTTACCAAAAGCAGCGACGCTTTTCTAGTACTTTGACTAGTACAGTGACACCTAGCTACCATTTGACGGAAAGCATTGTTTATATTGTGTCAGATGTTTCATGAATTGCAATTTTGATAATTTCTTTTTATAGAGAAGGTAATATTAAAACGTTATTTTGTAAAATATTTATACTTAAGTAATCAATTTAATGTCTTCGTCTCCAATACTACAACAATTGTGATGTTCTGTCATAGATGGCCAAAGAATTCGCGGTTGTAGAGCTGATAAGCTTTGGCTTTAAATTCAACTAGGAAATAGCGCCAAAAGCCATTGTATGAGAAATGTGACCCCATCGGCGAACATAGATGATGCGGAGTTCGTCAACAACTGCAAACACAGAAGCTTACACGTTAAATTCGACAGATTTGTCTGTTCAACAAAGAACGTGGAGGACCGTCCAGTTAGCCAAGGAGAAGAGCTCATGGAATCACGCTTTGAACGTACAATTTGTGCGTTGCGTTAAAGATTTAGAGTTCTTCATAAGGGAATATTATTGTCCCTAAGAAGGCCAAGGGTATGCTTTACCGGAGTTTCCGTGGGCGACCTAGAATTATCGGTGATGCCGATATGAAATTAAAGGAGTGTCAGAAAGTGATAATGTGTGTCCGAAGTGTGTAGATTTTAAATTATATTTTTATGTAAGTACCTATTGTAAACAAATGTATAATGTTGTATTTGTATATTTCGGTATACATACACGTATACATCTGGCCTCAGTTGCCTTAAGTATTTAAATAAAGATGTAAATTTATAACATATTAACAGTTCTCGAGCTTTTAATGGTTTTTATTGCCTGTAATTACAACAATTCTTATAGTTCCGTAAGTGTGAAATGGTATCGTTTTACTTCATTACGAGGTAATGTCAACAATTATAAAGTAGGCTTTTGGCGCTAAGCAAGCCCCGAATTAATGCGGTCGTAAATTGCCCGATAGGTAGACACTTAAATATTTCGTACTGGCCCGGGGTCCGCCTTGACCATGTTCCAGAATTGCCCATTGGCATCTGCCCTCCGTGACCCTGTTAACTGGGGCACCGGACCAGATTGGATTATGGTTACACATTCAGACGCCTGGAGGTGCAGGATTCATTACGATGTTTTCCCTCACCGTAAGAGCATAGGTTAGTATTCAACTATGTACCTCACCTTTCAGAATACCGCAGCTAAACAATACTCTTTTAAATAGTATTGTGTTTCTGCCGGTGAGTAAGGTTTCCAGTGCTCCATGGGGTGGGGATTTGGGGAACCGTAGCTTTGGCAGTGGAGGGGCATTTGCATTTTTGCTGCCAGAGCAACGTGTTATAGAGGTGGGCAACGCATTAGCGATACTCTTGGCAGTGGTGACCACTTTCCATCAGGTGGCCCGCTTGCCTTTTTGCCAACTGTATGACATAAAAAAAATGTACATAACTCAGAAAAGAGGCAAGGGTACATGGCGGCAGTGTGATTTAACCCGGTACTTCTCGCTTACGAGTTGTATACTTAACCACTAGGCCACCGATGCTCCAAGCAAAGATTTGATTGATTAAATATAGTGCTAATACCTAGGTTTTATCAGGTGTTAGGACACTATCGAGCCTGTGGAGTCCGCCTGGGTGAGTACCAACGCCTTATCCATTTCTGCCGCCAAACAATTATGCTTGCATTGTCGTGTTCTGGTACCAGCCATCGCAATTACAGGCCTGAGGCATTTCATCTTATTCCTCTCAGTGCAAATGCACCTACGCTTTTCTACTTTTGCGCAATGCATGAACCATAGATTTTATTGGCGACATTTACTGCTTACTGTTAGGTGGGCTGCCTGTTGATTAGTCACTGCGTAGCATAAAAAATCAACAATAAATATATAATTATAACCGGTTAAGTCTGCGTCGAATTCGCGAACCAATATTTCGAAATCAATTAAACAAATTGCTTTGGCATCTAAATATTATTGGTGACGAACAGGGAGTCTACGTAGTAAATAACTTAATAATTGCTTAACAGATAGTAACATTTTAGATTTCTTTAGGGGAAGCCTACCACCATCTTATGTCTACATCTACATGCTTGCCAATATCATCATTAAAGTGGGGTTTATGCTTATCTTGATAGGTATTATAGTGATGGCCCAAATATTTACGTGTCGGTTTTTCACCGAATATCAAAGGGTTATAGCGTAGTTGAAGAAGAATATTTGCCGACGCGTATAGACGCGTCGCATAGGCGTTAGCCATGCATTTTCCTCCTGTATGTATATTAATTGCTAGGGCACGCCGATATACCGGCTCTTCGGTTTGCTCTATGGGTGATGACTCTATAGGTCTATGGGAAAACTATCATGTTTTTAGCAAGCTCAAAGTATTATTAGAATTTATTGGTACCATGATCTCTTAAAAACAACATTATAATAATATTGTTTAGAGAGGGGTATGAGCGAATGTATTGTCTATTGTAAATATATGCGAAAAAGAGACAGCGTTATAATGTTCGTACAGTGCCACAAACTTATCTGACCCGGTAGCGAAAGCTGGAACTAAGTGTCGCCATATTGTAATGTCATGTCAATCACAACAACAGTGACGCTATCACCGAGTCAGTTGTGTTTGTAGCTCTACATAGCATTATCTTTTTCGCACCTTACTCCGGATCACGCATTAATATTGCGATCTTTGATTGATTTTATAATTTATTTTTAAATACAATTTTATCACAAATCTACTTCATAGCAGAAAATGATACTAAAATGTAGATTTCTAAACAAAAATGTAATTTTATTCATAGTAATATCCTCAAAATAGAATGTTGTAAACACTTAAATACGTATTCGTGTTTAAGTGTTTACTTGGGTGGAACGGGGCGGTTGCAAATCTTGTCAAACGGAAATGTTGGCGTGCAAAAATGTCAGTGCAGTCAATATATATTTAAGAACTGGTCAAGGGCGAGTACAACAGGCATTTGAAGGGTTCCTTACTACTATCATATTTAAATACTTAATTTAATATTAGGTTATTAAGAACATTTTCATCATCATTGCATTCATCCCGGTTGTGCTCTTGCGCACCGCCCGGCCCGAGGTCTCCTTTCCTAGGGGGATGCAAATCTTAAAAAAGAAGTAGAAACGGTGCAAAAGGTGCAAAAGAAGTAGGAACTTCTTCTTTTCCATTTTGTTAGGTCTTCAGTATCTTTGGTGATGAGTTTGTTAACTAACATGCATGCCACTTCTAAAAAAGTCAAGCCATCGCTTTTTGGGCCAGCCTCTTCTTCTCGTGCGTGGCAGGGGTATGACATTTTTTTCCTACATAATTTGCCGGTCTGTGCGAGACGATGCCATACCATAGAAAGCGATACTCTTCCAGTGTTAGGTGGAAATGGCTTTCCTGCAAAAGGCTCAAAAGAGAGGCAACATATCCCGAAACTATAAACCAATATACGCTGGTTAGTCGACTGGGGACAACGGAGTGATGGTGGTGCTCAAAAATGATTTTTATTGAAATTGTAGAAAATATATCAAACGAATGTCGCGCCCGTAATAAAAATTTTAAAAATTTTCAATTTTTTGAACTACTCTTTATGATTCAACATTAACATGCAGCATTTTTAGTTATTAAAGGCTTTTTATATTTCTGCCTACCCTGTCTAAAAACTCTGTGCACGCCACTGGGTGTAGGGTAGGTGTAGAGTAGATGTAGGATAAGTGTAGGCTAGGTGTAGTGTAGGTTAGGGTAGGGGGGACGCCACGCGAATGAAGGCCCACTAGTATATTTTAAAACAAAGTCCCACGTCGCATCTGTCTGTCTGTTCGCGATATACTAAAAAACGATTGAACGGATTTTCATGCGATTTTCACCAATAGACAGAGTGATTCATGTTCATGTGGAAGGTTTAGGTGTATAATTTGTTAAGGTTTGGGTACGGGTACGGGTAGTAAGTGCGAAGCGCGTGCGAAGACGGGCGGCTCTTAACAAATTATACACTTAAGCCTTCCTCGTTCTTCCTTCCATTGCTGAAAATCGTATGAAAATCCGTTCAGTACTTTATGAATATATAACGAACAGATAGACAGACCGACAGACAGACACAGCGTGGGACTTTGTTTCATAATATGTAGTACGGGGGCCGTAGGTTATCTACGTTATCGAGTACCTATATAAAAAATAGCTTAAGCATTTAGGACAACATACACAGAACGCATATTATTATGTCTGCTCTTAGTAATAGGATTCCTTTTTACCTTTTAGTTACGGAATTCTAAAATATGAAATAATTATTGTGATAGTATTAGAGGACCTTTTCAGGGTTTTCAGCTAATAAAAAGCACTATGTTTCTACTTTACGTAGGTAATTATTTAATTCAGAAAACTGGGGCACATGTTTAAAAATACATGTACACAACATTATGAACTAGTACTAACGTACTAACATAAAAATTATAATTTTAAATTCTAAACACTTTAGAAACACATCACTTTATTGTATACACTTTTAATCCCGTTTCGCTGGCAACGGGAATCCTAGACCGGCCACGGAATCGGATAAACCACACCCTTCAGCCCATAATCTTCTCTCACGAAGATCTTCGAATTTGCTACGGGAACCAATGCCACGAACAAATTGAAGTTACGTTCATAGTATTATGCCAAGAGCTAGACCCTGATGAGGTATTGGCTTGGTTTAGTAGATAGGTGCACACGTCCTTGGCCCTACAGATAAATCAATCGATTTGGAAGGACTCTCCCAGTGTGGGCTTTAGTTGCCCCGTCGCATAGGTTGTGTGTGAGCTCTTCAGTATAGTCACCCACATCTCATCGAATCTCAACGTCGAAGGGCTCGTGTTTCACACGCTATATCAGCGATAACAGCTTTTACAATCCCGAATATCTCGTATTGGTTGGCCGTCTAAAAATCATTACCGTTGTTGTAGTATTGGAGACGTAAATATCAATGCATTAAGTTATTTCAAACTTTTGTGAGAATAAATACATTTCACTTGCTTTTTGGGAGAACATAACGGTATTATATATGTCGTAAATCTTTAAAAATCGTAAACCAATATTATATCCACCATGAAAAAGTGACTTTTATTAGATTGATGGATTTGACATACAAACAATAATAATGTCAAACAAAACTTCCTACTGTCAAACAAAAACGTAAAGATCATGGTACGGTTTAGAAAGTAAGCTTGTTTGAGTGAATGATTCTAGCCTGAAATAACCACAAAACATTCGTTCATGCACCTCTCTATGTTAGTGCCACAAACCGGTGACCAAAATTGGAACTACGTGTGTGCTGATTAAAATAAAATTTGACGGAAATACAAAACTTAACAACAGCGACGCCGTCATTGGGTCAGATAATATTGTAGTGGCAACAATTCAAGCTTGTTTTAGGAGGTCATGGTACGGATCAAAGTAAGAATACAATAACATTACAATAACATTATAATAACCTTATTCTAAACAAGGTTATTTTAACCTTGTTTTTAAAAGATTGTGGTACGCCCCCAGGCCAGATCGCAGCAGCTCGTCCGTGACCCATTTAAAACTACTTTCGAAGCCTCATCACATCAGGCAGCTACTATAAAAATACCTCAGTGAGCAGATCGGCCATCACCATCCGTCCCTCGGCGTCCGTATTTCCGAGAGGTTACCTAAAATGGTCGCGCGACCATAAGATAAACTGCCTTAAAGAACTATTTTCGAAGCCTCGTCTCTGGGCAGCTGCTCATCCATATACATACCTCAATGAGCAGGTCCGCCATCGCCATCCGTCCCTCGGCGTCGGTGTTCCCGACCCGGACCCCGGCGCCGGCGCGCGACCGCAGCAGCTCGTCCGCGAGGTACCCGTCGGCGCCGATCGAGTTCCGGACGAGCCCGAGCGCCCCGATTATCTTTACGGGGGCGCGTTTGCTGGGGGTAAAGATACGGGTTTTTTTATTGCCGTCAGTCGCTACACAGACGTACGGTCATCTGTGACGTCTCATATTCGACAATTTCTCTAACCATAAAACTGTATTATAACGTCACCGAAATTGATTGTCAACAATATACGACTGTCGAAGATAGTTGAGATAATATTTCTGGCTGCAATATCACAGCGCGACAATTAGGCCCCTGATGGCGCGCGACCACCGTCGACAGACCATCTGCAACCTAAGGGGAGGTGCGGCCGGCCTTTGAGGTGCCCAGTTTCGTAGATGCTATAGGTGGACATAGAGAGACAGAAAATAATACTTTAAATGAGGGAGTTTGTGGTTTGAAAATCCATCAGATGGCGCTACTCTTAGACAACCAGCTGTAAAATGACAGATACATTCTAGCCAATAACACGACTTTATTTTGACAGCAAGTACAACATACAACATGCAAATACAGCAAGTACAACGGCAAGACAAGCAAGACATTCTCAGTAGCGGTATCTGGTGGATTTTGGAATCGTAAACATTCAAATTATCTAGAAATATAACTTTTGAATTTTCTTATTTATGTTATACGGAATCTATATAAACTGGCAAGCAAGCTTTTTTATAATAAATTAGTCAAGTATTTGACCGAAAACATAAATGGAGCATGCCTGTCGAGAAACAGCCTATACACTTTGGCCTTGAAGAAGTCAAGGTTATTATTAGGTTCGGGGAACATACTAGCAGACAAAGCATTACATTCCGTAGAAAATATAGAAAATACTTATATCAAGATCAAATCGGAGATATTATAATCAGCTACAACTGAGTGTATCTATGTTTTGATTTATCGTAGTGAATTGATTGACTCAGTTTTAATTTTGTGCGACTATAATAAAGCAAGTACCTACATGTAGTAACTGCCTATGCAGCGCAATACCGTAGAAATGTAGGTATGTACCTACTAAATTATAATTACATACTATAACTAAGAATTTTTGATACAATATCACTATATTTTCAATACTGGTGAAATCTCTGGACATTCTTTCATTAGTTTGAGTGTTTAGTAATTGTATAATGATTTGTAATAAAGCACAAGTCCGCTAGATGGCGTTGTTTTGATATTTCATTATTTTTCATTGCTTTGTTTAACATGTAGAAATCTATTTCGCGCACAATTGGATACATTTCCTACCGGCCAATTGCACAAACTTGCATTAAAAACATCATACCCTTGAAGGAATGTCGATCAAACATAAAATTTGTATGAAAATCGTACTGTCTTAAGTATGTGTGTATACGACAACGATGTCTCACATGCTAGCGGTCATGACGAGTCCCGCGATGGCGGCGGCGCCGCTCTTGTCCCTTGACATGCCCACCATCCCGCCGCCCGTCTTCACGTCCGCGCCGCCAGTGTCGTACGTCACTCCTTTGCCAACTAGCATCAGGGTTTCGGAGTACTCGGGCGGCGTGTACTCGAGGAACACCACGCAAGCTGTGCGAGGGAAAGTGAATCAAATAGAAGGTCAAATAAGATCCGAAGTAGTCTGGAGAATGATCGTCGATCTAGAAGAAACGTGAGTGCTCGCGGAGGGAATACAATTTGCAGTGTATTTATTTATTTTATTTAACAACAGATTTACACATATTGGAAACGCATTTTGTATTAAATATGTGACGCTCTGTTCCTGCCGTCGAATTTGAGAATACAAGATTGTCTAATTGGACGACCATCTAAAACCATTTCATGAAATTCTGTGATGTGATCTTGGGCAATGATCACGTTGAAATGCAGTTACTCAACATTTTACTGTGGTGTAAAAGCCCCGTAAAGAGAGTACAAATTAGACTTAGTACTATAGACTCAAGTTGCTTTATCTTACTAAATTGATTTATATATTTTAATGTCGCAGATTAGTACTTACGTTACAAGCGCGATTTATATTGTGCACGCAAGGTTTGCCTGTTATTGGCTTTGCATTTATAGAAATTGTTATTGTCTCTATAGTTTAGGAGCATTGTACAAAAAATTGAAACCTGTTGGCAAATTAAATAAATAAATAAATCCCACTGACCGCGATGGCGGGGCACGACGTCGGCGGCCCGGTTGACGGCCGCCAGCAGCGGGTAGCGCGTCTTCAGCTCGTCCGGGTCGTCCACGACCCGCACCACCACGCCGGTGCCCGCGAACTCGGCCAAAAGGTGCTGCGCGACCCGCAACGGCGTCATGCGCTCGGAGTCGCCGATAGCCACGTCGCGCGCCAGCCATCTAAGGGGGGTGCATATTAATGGTAGAAGGACAGAAAATGTATTCCGCTATCTATCAAACCTTCCGCTTGGTGGCGCTGCTGAAGATCTATCGAACCTTTCGGTAGAGAGTGTCTGTCTACTACTAGAGAGGGAAACTGTCACTTAAGGTTATGAACTGGGGTCTAGGCGGATTCTACATATTATAAAAAAAAATACATATTTATTTCAGACAATAGATCCATAACTTGTTAGTATAATATTAGTAACACGATACTTATACAATTAAACGAGCAAACAAAAATTTGTTTTATAATCAACTCTGATTCGTGTAAGGATCATTTCATTGTATGCGTGGAAAGAAAAATCATTAAATCAAAATGATGGTTAAAGTTGCAAATTTAATAAAAAAAATTGACCCCGTCTCTATTGTAACGCAACTGTATTTGGTTGCTAGACCCAACTATAACTAAAGTACTCCCATTTGTTATAAAAAGAACGTGAGATTTTCAATGCTTCAGCACCGCAACGAGTTCACCACTCGTTAGATGTGTCTGCTGATTGGCAACCCGAGACGGTATTTTATTTTCAAATTAATGCTCCATTTTTCTTTCTTCACCGAGCTGCTGAGCAAAAAAGTCAACTGCAAACCTGCCAGCCTCGAGCGCCGCGGCGTCATCGAGCAACGCGGGCAGCGCGTCCAGCACGGCCGGCGTCCACGCCCACACGCCCAGCGACGACACCTGCGGCATCTGCTCCGGGTAGTCCTCGCGAGTCTCCAGCGGCTACCGACGACCATAACATTACACATTTCGAGGATGTCGGCTCGTACGATTCGGACGTGGAGTGAGCTCTTAGCCTCAGTGTTTCCTTTGGACTATGACATGGGATCGTTCAAGAGGTATATTAGAGGTCTCTTCAGAGGTGGGCAACGCATTGGTGACTCCCCTGGTGATGCTGATGTCCATAGGCGGCGGTGACCACTTTCCATCAGGTAGCCCGCTTGCCTGTTTGTCTGCCGTATAACATAAAAATAAATAAAAAATATATTTGGCCTCTGAAGGCAATGAGATAACGCCGACTGGGAATGGTCAATGGCACAGAACACATGAAAGTAGTTAGAAAGCCTAAGTGGGCGGGGCAGGCGCGCCACAACTATGAGCAGATCCACAAATTTATCCCAAAAGGCGCGTGACGTCGTTCTCTCGCGTAATTCAATGGAGCGCGTTTAAAAAAAGGCCGTGCCTAAAATGTTAAAAATATGCCGTCTTGCGCAAGAGATGGTTTATAACACTAAAACGGCGGCTTGCGGCAAAAAATGCTGTTAAACTAAGGTAATCTACATAACATTCTCTACAACTTTTGCGTTATCAGCAAAACAGTCTCGGTTGTGGCGGTAGGTAAAATATCTATAAATATATTTTCTAAATGTATTTTTATGTGATATGTGTACATATTACACGTTGTTGCCTTGCTTTCAATGAACTCTACTACTCCTATACCTACCCCATCTCTACCCTAATAATAACCCTACCCTACTTCTGCCGTACGCTTGCTGTACTCCTTACGTATTACCTTAACACTACAGTAGCCCTACCGTAACCTACCTTAATACTACCGTTACCCTACCTTAACCTTACCTTAACATTGCTTGTATGTGCGTAAGCCTGTGCACAGTCTTTCTAACTATTTTCATGTCTTCTATCGTCAAAGGTATGGTCAGAGGACCGAGATTTATCTGAAGATCATCGGATCGGATCAATAAATAAGACAGTATGTGCCATTTGAAGTAGGGCATAGCGGAGTATCCGTTTCAAATTGGAGCCCCTTGACTGGGGAAGTATCTCTACCTTACAGTATACCGCAGCCGAACAATACTATTGCAAACAGTTTTGAGTTCTTGCAGATGAGTAAGTTTTCCAACGCTTCGTGGGTTGGGGATTTGGGAAACTGTGGTTTTGTCATTGGAGGGGCATTTATCTTTTTACATCTCTGGCATTGTAGAGGTGGGCATCGTATCGACGATATCCCTTGTGCTGCTAATGTCTATAGGCAGGGGCACTTTCCAACACGTAACCCGCTTGCCTGTTTGCTATAAAACACAAAAATAGGCATACATTCGCACTCACCACATACAAGGCCTCCAAGGCAGCCAGTAGCATAGCGAGGGGCGCGCGCGGCCACTGCGGGTGCTCGCTGAGCACTAATACTGGCCTCTGCGAGCCCGCCCGCACCGCGCGCCGCACGCCCGCCGCCACCGCTTCGTTAAGAGCGCGCACGTCGTCGTACGGCGTGGGCCTGCCCATACCGGACAGCACCAGCCGCCCGCCCGGAGCCACCGCGCTCTCCACCACGGACACCGTCTACGCAGAGTGAAACATTGGGGACGGCGGCCGGCCCTTGCACCAGGGGACCGATACGTGATACCCCTGGTATTGCAAACGGCCACGTAGCTGCTTACCATCAGACGGGCCGTAAGCTTAGTGATTATAAAAAGAGATGGTCCAATGCAACTCGAGTCGGTGAATCTTTTGAAAAATTAAACATTAGGTTCAAACATAAAACTGTGATTTTCGGGATTAGCTATTTATTATTGTATTTTCGGATTCGGTTCGGTAATTTCGTATATTAAATACTTACAAAAATTTTTAAACTTTATAATATTTATAGCATATTAGGAGAGCATCGGTGGCCGAGTGGTTACGGTATTCGACTCGTAAGCGAGAGGAACCGGGTTGAAATCCTACTGCGGCCATGTACCAATGATTCTTTTCTGAGTTATGTAGTTTGTTCAATACTGATTACGGTGAGGAAAAACATCGTGATGCAACTTGCACATTCAGCCGACTGAATATGTAACCATGATCCAATCTGGTCAGGTTCCTCTGTGAGCCTGGTCATGGAGGTCAGATAGTTGTCGCTCCACTATAATGACCTGATCTGCCAAATCGTGGATCATGGTAAAGGCGAACCCTGGGCCCTCGTGCGCGAGAGCGTAACTGGGATAATGATTAACGCCAAGATGATGATTATTTATTATGATTTTTATATTTTGATTTTTAACAGACTGGTCCAGCGAATGCTAATGTAAATATGTATTTAAATGTAGTTACGAATGTCAGCGTTATTTTAATAAATTCGTAACGCAAATATGGTTTTTATGGATTTAGCCGTCACTTCTTCATATCTTTATTCATTAAAAATATTGTGAAATGATCGGCCAAGATTAAGATTATCGCTACTGTAATATCGGTGTTATTTTTATCAGTCTGCTTTGTGCCGTACCTATCTCAAAGGATTAAAATTTCAAAAAGATAAAAAAATATGAATGCCTAATTTTTTATATTCTGATGCAACTTTACAGTATCTAAGTCATCGCTTACGAGTTAAAATCGAAACCATTAGTCTATATTATATCCTGAAATTGAAACTAATTACTACTAGTCCCAAATACGCGGTCGGAAGCAAGCTGTAGGTATAATTAGTCTGCAAAAATTACAACCGAGAACGTCTCTTACAGCCTACGATCAGACACTTACAGCCGTACAGGTTTAACCCCATCGTACCTGAGCCGTGGCGCGATCGAGTCTCGTGGCGTGTTCGATGTAGGGGAGCAGCGCGGGCGGCGGCGGCGAGCCCTCTACCAGCACCAGCACCAGCGAGTCCCAGTCGGCATCTTCCTCCCTGCCCGCCTCCCTGCCACCCGCCGTCGCCTCCGCGCCCGCCGGCGCCGCGCGCAGCCCCACCACGCGCAGACCCTGCACCGCCACCTCCAGCGAACCCATCTGCATCAAACACCATGCGAGCGATAATTCATGATCTTATAGATTTTTTTGGCAATATCTTTCGTCTTATTAAACCCTTCTACTATTGTAAAGGATATTGCCCACCTTTGTATGAGATTTGGACCAAATTGGGTCCAGGAATTAGACTGAGCGACGCGACAGTTGGAGGTGCTCCATGCTGTATAAATATGCAGTAAAAAATGTGACATCTCTAACTGTCGCGTCCGCTTAGTTTAAATGTACCAGGGTTAAATTTCGGACACAAACAGTTTCTGAAGAAATTAAGTAAAATTATTTTCAAGTTCTTTTATCTTAAACTCAGTCATGAGTCGAGTCATGACATGTATGTAGTGTATAGTAAGAACCTAATACTATAATATGACAAGTATTTCATCAGTTTATTACTAACCAATTCACAAACAGACTTGACAAATATTTGAATACAGATTGATAATAAGTAGAGAAGAGCCAGATACTTGCTTAATAATAATAATAATTATTATTCAGATTAATAAGTTAATAAATGATGTCCCAACCCCTTGCACTCGTGGGTGTCGTACAAGGCGACTAATGTTTTCGAGGTAAAAGATCTAGTCTCCGTAGGCTGGAAAATGGGCAGCAGCATTTATCACTGTTATATTTATAGCACTACAATCTCCAACCCGCGTGCCAGGCGTGGAGATTACGGTAATAAACTCCCCCTTCGTGGAAGAGGCCCTAAGTCCTGCAGTGGACTGTTATGAGCTGTGATGATGAAATGATATTCACCTCTGGGGCACCTAAGGGGCCGGGGTACGTTTTCCTTGTTACTCTTCGTATCCCACTTCGCTCGGTCTTCGGCATCCTAGGTAATGAGCTTGTTGGCATGCATATCATTCTTGACGACCTCTCCTGGCCTTGCCTGGCGGGGATAGCATGGGGGATATTTGTTCCCTACGTAATTTTCTAGTCTGCGCGAAACGTAGCCATACCGCACATGTCAATAACGCCAAGGCTAGCTCAAATGTGAGGGCTTCGAACGAAATCCTTCCGTGACACTTCAGATATCCACCGCAGCATCATTATTTCGGCAAGTCTCGTTGCTGTATAGGGGAGCAGGTCTAATGATGGTCTTAAAGACTTGTCCCTTTAGCTTTTCGGCATTCTAGGATCACAAATTACACCTGCCACCTTCCGAAAATTGGCTCAAGAGGCGGATATTCGGGCTTTGACGTCGCTGTCGATGTCCCCGGTTGCGCTAAGTACAGATCCCAGGTATCTAGACAGAACCGTGCGCTTGACTTCATCTTCGCCTATGCGTAGGGGTAGGGGATCCGCACAGCTAGGCCATATACTCTGTCTTCAGGCTAGTTCGGCAGCCCTACACGCCTGGAGAACTTCTTCCCTTTAACATTACGGCTCACAAAACCAAAACTGCTCTGCACCCAGAACAACGCCTTATCCGCGTCACTGTAACAAACCAGTGGAGCGTAGGCGCTTATAAAATTTGTCACGACCAGCACCACCCCCACCCCGTTGTCCCTACTCGTAGAGCCAGCGTATATTAACTTGTAGCCGTTCCCGATGTTTCGGGA
This sequence comes from Blastobasis lacticolella, assembly GCA_905147135.1. NCBI lineage: Eukaryota > Metazoa > Arthropoda > Insecta > Lepidoptera > Blastobasidae > Blastobasis > Blastobasis lacticolella. The sequence continues at coordinate 15,463,770 of LR990061.1, forward strand.
CCTGTTGCCTTACCACCTGATCTCCTGCAGGACGGCTGAGTACATCGGCTAGCTCACGCGCCCGTCCTGTAAGCGAGTCAACGTTCCAGGTAGCGAGGCACACCTTCTTATGGGTTAACATCTTTAACCGGACCCGCTCTGGACCCGGTAATACTAACCGACTTAACACAGTAGTAGGGCGATCCTCCTGCGCGTCGTTTTGCGGCGACGCTCCATCCATGTGCGGTTTCCTTAACTGACCTGCCATACATTTTGTGGGCTTTTTAGTCGTCGCCACTCGCATCCTAGTAGGGTAAAAGGTCTTCCGTCTGCCAGCAGGAGGGACCACGTGCAGGTTAGGTAGGTTTGGGCCCCCGATACGGTGGTAGAATCCCATACCCCCACTATCTATACCATACATCTACATCCTCATTTATGAACAAGCGAGGCGTTGCGCGTCGCGTCTATAATTATATAATTATCAGAGAACAAAATGCAGTCATATGTGGGTACAGCTGAGCAACTCTTGTCTTTGCTTTGAACTGACTGTTGAACTCTGTGATTGATTTGGTAATTTAGTGTTACGAAAATAATAAATTCTTTCTTCAACTTCTTGAAAGCAATATTATTCATTATTTAGTGTTCGAGTCGTGTTATATCTTTTCTATACTTTCCTCTTACCTATCTACTTCGTGGGCAAGGATCGTCAACGATACTTCCCTACATACCTATATGTTTTTCTGTTGCGATCAATGTGTATTGCGTTTCATGTGTGGTGATCAAATTACTACCGAACGTATGAGCAAAGCTAACATAATTAGCCTTGATGACTGCATCATAACTAGCGATACATTTATAATATATTCTAAAAATCATCACTTCAATGAAATACACACAAGCAAAAATAATGCAATACGAAATACCTACTATTAACAATATCATAAATATATCATTACCAACAACCAAAATTATCGAGACATGAAAATTGTTATATCACATTGTCAATTACTTTAGTTTCATCTCATCAATCTCATCTCCAGCACTCTTGGGCCCGGCAGCATGTACGGTGCAACCATACATTTTTATATTTTGTCAACTTAGCGTAGGTATTTCACCGTGCGCCACTGCGATTTGGCCTAAATTACCTAATTGCCAACTTAGTACCTACACGTATCGTATCGAATCACGGCACTCACTCATTATCATTCATCTATCATTGTAGCATAATTATATTAATCAATATTATCATTTTTATCATAAAAGGTGTACCGGCTCATACATATTGAATTACTTAAGTTGTTATACAAATAAAGAGCAATCTAGGTTACAATACACTCTCTTCTTCAATTAGTAATTTATAGGTTGAAAATGACCTTTAATAGGGAATGCGGCACCATTTTGTATACCTATATCTCTTGGGGCCACGGTGTCATTGATAGGTAATACATGCATAATTTTTTATGTAGGTATTATATCTGGATTTTCATATAAAATAGCATCAAATGGTAAAAACTGATAAAACATGCACAACCCACGCGTTGCCGACCCCAAATTGAATTTTGGGGTCGCATCAAATGGTAAAAACTGATAAAACATGCACAACCCACGCGTTGCCGACCCCAAATTGAATTTTGGGGTCGCATCAAATGGTAAAAACTGATAAACATGCACAACCCACGCGTTGCCGACCCCAAATTGAATTTTGGGGTCGGCGACGCGTGGGTGATGCAAACGTTATCCCCTGGTATTGCAAACGTCCAAAGGCTGCGGTGACTGCTTACCATCAGGCAGGCCGTAAGCTTGTTTGCCACCTTAGAAGTATAAAAAAAAATTGGCAAAAAAGTGCAAAATTATGCAATAACGCTATTAATATCAAGTTATATGTGAAAGCATATAAGAAATCCGATATCTAATAATGACCAACTTAGTATTGGATTTGAGTAGAGGCTTGATAATCTAATATAAAAAATGATTGAGATTAAAATTATTACAATGCAAAGTGTAATTTGGTTGACGTAAAGCTTTGTCTTGTTCTTTACTGAGAGTTTTTCATAATTGTTCAATTTATTGCTATTATGACTGGTAGTAGGTAAATAAATTGTGAATAGTTTTATTATTATTATATCAGCCTGAATCATCCCACTGCTGGGCAAAGGCCTCTCCTCGATTAAGTCTAAAATATAAGTCTAAGAATAGAATACAACCATGAAATTTTTTTTGTCATATGGTAGGCAAACAGGCAGTCAGGCCACCTGATGGAAAGTGACACCAGTAACTCCAGGGGTAATTGCTCTGACAGAAAAATGCCCCTTCACTGCCAAAGCCACGGTTGCGCGACCCCCCCCCCCCCCCCCCAATGAAGCACTGGAACCATTAATCACTTACCCGCAGGAACAAAACTATTTAAAATAGTATATTTTATTCGATGAGGTAGAACTATGGCTTAATTCTCTAAACAACTTAGTTCCTTATTCTAAAAAGCTTATGTGTGGTTTCGACTAAAAACTAGGAAAATAAAGAAATCTTACCGTATTGTTGGGCAGGCAGCAACAAAAACTAATATTAATAATAATAAAAATTAAAAGTTTATTAAATCTTGTGAAATACATTTCCATTTTAGATGTAAGAAACACGTTTAAGTTAAAAATAAAACACTACAAACTAATAAAACTATTTTAATAGAGTTTTAATTTAGAGTATTTAGCTCAAAGTGAAACCGTATACGACAATCCGGTTTAATAGTCTTGATTTGAGTAATGAGTCGACACCAGTCGGCTGCCTACAGCTTCTTATCTGTGTGTGATGTAGATATTAAGTTTTTGTGTCCAATTAATTGATAACAACGACATTGGCGTATCTAGGGCTATTTTCCTAGCATCTGAGGTGGCCGATGAATCCAAGTCGATCGCCAATCAGTGAGCACGAATGAGCACGATTAAAGCCAAGCCACAAGCGTTAGTTTAACATAGTCGAGCTCTGTAATTCTCTTTGAATTTTTGATTCATTGGGTCTCATAATCTGAATTGATGGGCGGTATGGGCGATGTAAATGTTTTAAAAATGAGCGAATGTAGAGAGTTCGATATTTTTTTAATCATGGCGCAAAAAAACTGGTGTGAACACATTGAAATAACGAGCTCACAATGTTTGGGCAAAGGCGTACAATTTAAAAAATTAATGTTTTTGTGTTCTATGAACTGATAACAACGACGAACTGCTGACTGTCACGCTATAAAACTCAATGAGCAGTTTTCCAATAGGTATCTAAAACATTCCTAACCACTCACTAGATGGCGCCCCGACAATTTTGGTAATTGATAATCGCTTGAAATAGGTTCTTAGCAAACAAGATATAAACACTGGGTACGTTTTATTGGATAATATTGTATTTGTTAATAGTTTTCAACCATTTTAGAGGTTGTAATAATAATGGAACATAGTGCCAACTTCTATAAATTTTTCTTTTAAACTTCGTTCAGCCTTTAACAGTTATGTTTATATTAATAAACATTATATTTTTAAGTATAGTATTAGTTTGCTGCATGAAATCACTGCCACCATCATACAGATTATAAAAAGATTACCAAAATTGTAGGAGCGCCATCTATGCAACGCCATGATGCTTTTTGAAACCAACTATCAATACCAACTGGAAAACTCTTCATTAATTTCTTATTGCTGTTAGTTCAGTAAGTAAAACAATATCCGTCTTATTACAAGACATGGTTTAGACCAAGTCTAAAGATAGTACAGGTACCATGGCCCAACTTGTTTTCTTATTACAAAAAAAGAAAACAAATTATCTACAGAAGCAGAGAGTACATACCGAGTTTAAGTACCAGACAAAATGTCACACATTTCTATAACACACACACACAAATGCAAATGCAGGGACGGAACAAAGCAGCCCATCTGCAGATAAGTCATATTTTGCTACGAATTTCTTACTCATCGTTAGAATCGTCTTCATTGTTCACATGTTGGCTTAGGTGACTTTACAATAAATTGAATTGATGCCCTATAGAGGACATAGTCATGAAAAAAAAAAAATGAAAAGGAAAGGTACATTAATATATTAAACAGGCAGCATATCCTTTATTTTCAGTAAAAATTCATATAATGTATGTGCATCAGGACAGAAGGGACTTGCATCTACTTATTATCTTGTTCTTCAAAATGTTTACAACGCAGCACTTCCAATTTGCAACCCATACATCACCATGTCTGGTCTTTAAGAATTCTAGAAAAACAAATAAATGTAAATAAACGTAAATACGCGATAATTCCGTTAAGTTGTTTCATAAAACGTCTGATCGTTTAAAATGTCATTTAGAGACCCTACATATAACGTACATATAAATTTGTGAACCGCTATTTACAGAATTTGAGTATTAAAATTCTATACAATTAATACTAAATTCGACCCTGTGAGCATCAAAATATTTTCGTACCTATTTAGACACCGAAATATTGCTCAATTTGCTAATAATTTTAAATCTATCTTTAATGGCATGTTGTTTTAAGGTAAAGCATTTCAATTATTGCAAATTCACACTACATATTCCTGGTGTATCCTTTCACACGTAAGTAAACATTTGTGGTCGCGGCTATCGGGAATCAATTTTAGAAATTGTGATTAAAATATGTATAGTAGTAGTGTGAATTTGCAATAATTGAAATCTTTATCTTAAAACAATATGCCATTAAAGACAGATTTAAAATTATTGGCAAATTGAGTTATATTTGGTGTCTAAATAGATATGGAAATATTTAGATGTAAACAGGATCGGATTTAGAATTTGTTGTATAGAATTTTAATACTCAAATATTGTACATAGTGGTCCACAATTTTATATTTATTAGGGTTCTGTACCAAACATGTACCTAAATGATATTTTAAATGTTTAGACATTTAAAAAAAACGTTTATTTTCATTTATTTATTCTTCTAGGTTTCCTGAAGACCAGACATGGGGATGTCTGGGTTGCAAATTGGAAGTGCTGTGCTGTAAACATTTTAAAGAACAAGATAATAAGTATATGCAAGTCCCTTCTGTCCTGGTGCCGTACCTATCAGAATTTTTACTGAAAATAAAGAATATGCCGCCTTTTTGATATATTTATGTACGTACATGCCCTTTTCATAATTTTTTTTTGTTTATTACGACGTCCTCTAGAGGGCACGGTATTTACGGTATGTAGGATCGAGAGATCGAAAAGACGGTAGTAGGTATCAAGGCGTGGGTTTGATCTATATACCTAATTCATATATGGATTCAAGTTATTTATTTGGCTTTTCAGTTACGGAAAATATTGTGAAAAAACTTGCATGTTAGAGATTAATTCGAATTGTGAAGTCTGTCAATCCGCATTGGGCCTGAGTGGTAAACTATTGCCCGTTTTCTCTCAATGAGAGGACAGATCTATTCGCTAGTAGTTTAGATGTGTATAGGCTGACGACGACGGTGATGACGATTAGGTCGGCACCTTATTGCACTTTTATTATAATGACAATATAAATATTTGACAAGTCAGATTTGTTTGTGTTCGTTACAGAATAGAAATTCGTAGTAAAAAATAACTTATCTGCAGATGGGCTGTCTTGTTTCGTCCCTGCATTTGCCTTAGTGTGTGTGTTATAGTGTGTGTGACATGTGTGACATTTTGTCTCGAATTTAACTCGGTATGTACTCCCTGCTTCTGTAGAAATATTTATTTCTCTTTGCGAATCAATTAAAGTAGAACCAAGTATCGAAATGTCATGCTTTTGTGTCGGACTGCTGACGAGCTGCTTGTGGTAATAATTTTATTTACTGCTAGCGACATAACATTCAAATTATAATTTTCATGTGTTCTAACTTCATTTTGTGTGATATAGATATATCTAAGGCTGATATTTATCAGCCTTAGATACTTCATCGTCGTCTGAACAACCAGTCACGGCTTCTGCCAGGGTCCGCTTACTAAGTCTTACTCCTCCACTTCGCGCAGTCTCTCTTACATATTTCATAACATGTCCTAAACAAATATCACTACCTACATGAAATATATTTACAAGACCTATTTATTGATATACTCTTGTTACATGTTGTTTTGGGTACATATAGAAAGAAACAAACAAAGAAAGAAAGTATCTTTATTCGACGACACGATGTTACAAATACAGCAATGCCAAATTGACTATCGATACATCGAAGTACTGAAGCATTGTATGTAATGCCACTATGTCAGTTCGTCTCCAGGACAAGACCACAGAGCCTATTCAGCTGCAGATGACAAGGTGACGCCATATCACCAAAGTTGTTCACCACTGCACTGGATGATATCTTTAGGCTTCCGGACTGACAATCAATATTAACGGCGAGTACCTCACTCGTCTCAGATTTGCTGACGATGTCGTAGTCAGGCTGAAACCCTGACAGACTTGGGCAAAATACTCGATGACCTCTGTATCGAGTGCCTCTCAACAACTAGGTCTTAAAATGAACATGGACAAAACGAAAATTATGTCATATGTCCATGTTGTGCCTACTCCAGTGACAGTTGGAAGCGCTCCACTTGAAGTTGTTGACGACTATATCTACCTAGGACACTTAGTCCAGCTAGGTTGGACCACTTTGGAGAAAGTGGTCAATCGACGAATCCAACTCGGTTGAGCTGCATTCGGGAAGGTACGCCATAATATATTTTCGCCCCAGTGTCTCAAGACGAAGGTCTTTGACCAATGTGTGTTGCCAGTTATGACCTACGGAACAGAAACGTGGCCGCTCACTATGGGCCTTATAAGAAAGCTCACTGATACCCAAAGGGCAATGGAAAGGGCTATGCTCGGAGTCTCGTTGCGCGATTGAATCAGAAATGAGGAGATCTGCAAGCGAACCAAGGTCACCGACATAGCTCTAAGGATTGCTAGGCTGAAGTGGCAGTGGGCAGGGCACATAGCTCGAAGAACAGATGGCCGATGGGGCAGTAAAGTTCTTGAGTGGGGACCACGTACCGGAAGACGCAGCGTGGGTAGGCCTCCTACAAGGTGGATTGACGACCTGATAAGGTTCGCAGGTACCAGCTGGAAGCAGAAGGCACAGGATTGGCCTTTGTGGAGATCTCTGGGGAAGGTTGGTCTGTCCTAGCGTCTTTCGGCTGATATGATGATGATGATTCGTTGAAGATCATAAAGGTTTATGCACCGACTTCGACTAACTCCGACGATTAAGTAGAGGCTACGTATGAAGATATTTCGACAGCCATGCATACCTCCATGACACATTACACCGTTGTCATGGAGGATTTCAACGTGAAACTGGGCAAACGAAGCGGAGACGAGTTCAGAGTGGGGCAATTTGGAGTTGGAAGTCGGAACGCCCGTGGGCAGATACTGGTCTGCTTTATGGAGGAGGAACTCTATATCATGAACTCATTTTTATTAAGCCGGATCGTCGCAGATGGACGTGGGTTTGTCCCAATGGTGTCACAAAAAATGAGATGGATTTCATCCTATCTACGAAACGGCATAAATATTCAATGATGTATCGGTGATCAACAGCGTGTAAATTGGTAGAGATCACCGCTTGGTAAGAGGCACATTGAATATAAATCCAAAGCCAGAAAGATCTAACGAGACTCCGACCATAGCCTTTTCCATTGCCCTTTGGGTAACGGTAACCTTCAACGAATACCGCTTGGTAATTCTGAGTATAAGGTACGACACTCTCGATCTTGACGATGTTGTTCACGAGATTTGTGGACGAGGAACCCAACATCATCTAGGGACAGTTGGACGCCCTTCCGGCGGTTGGTATCACAACTAAAATATGGTATCAAGCTCAGAATGAGTTAGCTCTACTTCATATCTACAATTTTCGAATTTTTTGGAATCTCCCAGTTGCCAAGGCTTCTTTGTTAGGTAATTGTTTATTTTGTGCAACCATTTTAACTAGCTTAGTGTGAGAACTCTCCTCTGAACGAAATTGAAAGTTGTCGTTAAGTGGTTATAGTGCCCACGTCATTATGTATGTAATGTATCCCGCTATCGGAAATATGGGCTGGTACGTATCGCGCGGCGCTAGTGATGCTCGTGGTTCGTTTTATTATATTACACGGCAGACAAACAGGCAAGCGGCAAAGAGAGCAGATACTAACCTGATGGATAGTATCTGCTCTCGGATCGCTCTCGGACCCACCTCTTGAAGGAGGATTTGAAGCTACACCATAATATGCTTAGAGGGTAAAAGGTCATCATCATATCAGCCAAAAAACACCCACTGCTGGGTAAAGGCCTCCCCTGAGATCTTCACAAAGACTGGTCATGTACCTTCCGCAGCCAGCTGGTACCTATAAACTTTACCAGGTCGTTAGTTTCCGAGACTAATGAGACTTCGAGCATAGTCCTTTCCATTGCCATTTGGATGACAGTAGTGAGCTTTCTTGATAAGGTCTCTGTTCCAACGGGTTAGAGATTTCAGTATTGAAAATATATAGCGGCCACGTTTCTGCTTATTTTCTGTACCTACATATCAATAAGAACTGGAGATTCCTACCAGTCTTCCAATTTAGTTTGACCCAAAAAATTACCACACATCGTTTTTTTTATGGTTGCAATCTCCGATCTATCGGGAAGCGTAGTGATGTGTTTATTAAGTAGGTTTACATAAGTACCTAAATACAATATGAATGTCTGGTGCTGCGAGCCAGGTTTGTAGCGTGGCGGTGGCGCGGGTGTTGGAGACGAACCGGGCGGCGGAGGTGGGCGCGGAGGCGGACGGCTCCCCGGACGTGGAGCGCGCGGCCGAGCCCGACGGCGCGCCTATCGCCGCCGCGCCAGCGCCCGCGACGGGGGGGCCTCTGACGGCGACAGGGACGCCGAGGAGGACACTGCGGATGCGGAGCCGGACACCAATAGGGCGGCGAATACGATAGAGGAACCAGATGCGAAGCCGAAAGCGAACGCGGACAAGAGACGCTAACGAGGTTAGAGAGGCGAATTCAGGTAAGGAAGCGGACGCGGAGAGAGCAAGCGCTAAGGCATGGGGATCAGTACTTGACTCGTTATCCTACTTCTGCTAATATTATAAATGCATAAGTTTGTGAGGATGGATGTTTGGATGATTTTTTATTACTCTTACACGCAAAAACTGCCTACTGAATGGATTTTAATAAAACTTGAAAGAAGTAAACAAAGTCCTATAATTTCTTTTAGTTAGTTCAGTTCCCACGAAAATACTTTCCTCCGCTTTATTCTTTACAACTAGAGACACCCTTCAACGTCGCATTACACAAGGCGACAGATTGAAACCGATGTGAAGCATACTGTTAACAAACTCCGCAAATAAAGCTGTGAGGGAACGATCAAGACGATTCTTCTAACGACGTAATGGGGATATATCTTCCCTCTCTGAAGTCACCTAATCATCTTAGCTGTGGGCAGCAGCTAGTAGTAGTAGCCAGCAGTAGTTAGTAGTTTATTGTAAAAGTTATATCACAATCAAACGATTTATTTAGAATTTACTACGTAGGCATTTTACCGCCACCTCAGCAGGAATTATAGATCAACTAGCTTTCGTCCGCGACTTCGTCCGCATAAAATCCAGACCCCTTCCCTAGGGAATTATATTGAAATTCGGGATAAATTGTAGCCTATGTGTTATTCTAGAGCTATAATCTACATTACTGCCAACATTCATGAAAATCATCGCATTTACATTAGTAGGATTTAAAATAGATCCTATCGGGCTGTGTTAATCCGTGGCGTCCATCCGCAGGGACCTCCAGCACTCGCTGCACCACCGGCCGCGACAGTCCCGAAGAGAATGAGTGCCGTCACCCTAGTGACAGTGAACACGTCGCCAGTAATGCTGAAGGAGCGGGTGACGAGGGTTACTTTAGCCTATAACGTATAGTAGGTACTAGTGGTATCAGTCCTGCGCATAAACCTTAATAGTTTTACAAGATTTTTTGCAAACAGCGTTGCTTACGTGTTTCCCATGGACCTAGTCATGGGGAGAATTAAACTTTCCGTTTTGGGCTAAAGTAATCTTCCAGTCAGAGCCAAAGTCATCCTCTCCTACGGTTTTTCTGATTATTTCTAAAGTTGCCGCGGCGACTAGACATATCTACAAAAGACGTAAGAGGAGACAATATTTTTGGGAGATTTGCTCAATCTGGTGGGAGTTCTGTTGTCACTAGTATCTGTAGTGTTTATGAGTCGTGCCGTTACCTTGTTCTTTCAATGGTTTCTGGTCTTGAATGAGTTCCAATCGTACACGTCAAAGTGGGTATGAGAGAATTGTCCAGTCCACAATGAACACGTGAGATAATTTCAAACTTATTTCCACAGTAAAACCGTATCAAAATCCGTTGCGTGTGGTTCACCAGTTAGCGTAAATACATACATGACATGCAGAAAGAGACTTAAATTCTCTTATTTTTTTATTGTTATACTAGCCAGGCATTTGACCGCCATCTCACCTGGTGGTAACTGACGATGCAGCCGATGATGGAGACTCTCTAGTCTCTAGCCATGTTATGGTATGTCTAGCTTTCACCCGAGACTGCGTCCGCGTGGAAATAGATTTTTATGACAGTTTAGCTTTAGCCCGCGTTACAATTTTAAATGACCTCCGTATTGTATGAATTCTAGTACCGCGGAGGAGGGAGCTGTAAATATGGCTTAGATTTTACCTTGAATTTCAAGCTACCAAACTAATAAAACCGAATCAAAATCCGTGAAGTAGTTTTTGCGTGATGCGCGAACAGACAAACAAAAATTCCATAACAAATTTTTTGGGCATATATACCTCCCAGAATTCCAACCTTACAATTTTTTTCTGAAATATCTTCAATTTACCTACAGCTCAACTGTTAACTATGATCATAGTTCGCGTTTCGAGCGCTAGATTAATTTTCGGGACATAACCTAAATCTACACAGTGAATCCTTTAGTTTCAATGCTGTAGTAATAGGTCAATAAGTACACGAGAATAACGACTGTGTTCTGTACTATTTATTTGTAAAAGTAAATAATTTGTGAAACACAGAGTACCACGGGCCGCAGGCGTTCAACCCCGATTTCTACTTGGACGATACTAAATAATCAAACACACTTCAGTATTATGCAACATGTTTATTATAAAACTATATATTATAAGTGTATAGAAATAAAAAAAAGTATTTATTGAAGTAAAATCTTGATATTACGCACGGTTCAGTTATTATGCTTAGCGACTCGATCGACTACAGCTGGAGATCATACAAATACGCCATCAGTGACCTCGATCACCTAATTCCATGTCGACCGGGACATGCGATGACGTTCCAAAATTCATATAGGCCGATGAATTGAGCAGTCACTGAACCTCATTATTACTTAGCAGGCAGTTGCAAAAACAACTGACGAGTTATCCCTACTAAAGGAATAGCTGTAGTCGACCGAAAAGTCGGTCCCGCGTCACTCGCTGGCGACGATCCCGTGCGCGGCGGCGATAGCTACCAAGGTCGCGGCGGTGGGCTGCGCGGGGAAGTTGTTCGCGCTGCCCGCGATGTCCAGGTGCGAGTACGGGATGTCCCCGCTGTCCAGACCCGCCACCATCACCATGAACGCCGCTGGGCCCTGCCAAGATCGGAGCATCAACAACGGACCGCCACACGCCCCCTGTTGCATTTCAGTTACCTCTCGCTAGAGAGCTTCACCATAATCGCTCCTGGTGGAAACTTGCAAATGTCTGTGTGTTACCCATTTATTTAATAAATTAATGAAATCTAATTTAGCTGTAAGTATTCCTAATGAAAAAAATTATAATAACATCTACGATTGGATGGCGGGCTGGAGATCCACTCGGAGTGTAATGGATGAGATCGATGACGATAAGAGGATGTGTTAAAACACACGATAGAAAAGCTGCTGCCCCTTTTCTGGTCCGGTAAGATTGTTGGCGAACCATAGGCCGTGTGGTGTCGGCGGACGGCGAGAGGCGGAGTATAAAATAGTGTTAAACTCTTCGACGTATGGGTATCTGAAAAGGCGACTTATACATTAAGAGGTAGACCAGAAGAGAGCATAATACTGATCAAATGAATAGTAATGAGTACCCTCAACCGGGAAAATGTGTGACCCTAACCTACATTCATACATCTTGTATGAATGTAGGTTAGAAAAGGGGTAACGTAATGTAATGAGGTGACGCCTCTATAGCCTGAAGAAACCTATGGATCAATGCATTTTCCCATCCCGCATTTCTGAAAAGCTCCAACCCGGATACAAATTTCCGTGGCCGACTTGGAAGGCGCTAAATAGGCTACAAACCCAGGTGGGCCGATGTAAAGAGAATCTCTTTAGGTTGGGATATACAAATGACAGGTCTAGTGCCACTGTGGCATATCTCCGCAAACCATGGACCACCTCGTTTCATGCTCGGCGTGTCCTAAAATTTGTACAATGGAAAACTTATTCGATGCCAGTCCAATCGCCGTATGCTTCGCCGAATACTAGGCGACTAAGTCTAAGTCAGAGTTTCGTCCATCGACTCTGTAAGAAGAAAAAGAAGAAGAAGAGGCAAAGGTGTGTCAGGGGTGGAGCTCGTGTCAGGATCATAGGTAGATATTGTCTGCCTCCAGCTACGAGGAAGTGAGTGTGTGGTTGAGTACCTGGTGTCCGCGCCGACCGCCGCCGGGTCCGACCTGGGACAGCGCGTCGGGCGACGCGCGCCCGCGGTGCGCCGCGAGGTCCTCGCGACGGATTATCGCGATCTGCCATATCACGGAAGGGAATATTTATTAGTTTATAATCGCCACTGCCAAAATGAAAGAGCTAACAAAGAACATGAACACTACATTTTGTGATTGGGCAACACAAGTAGAATGTGATGTTAATAAAAATCTTGCCTTTGCTAACTACTTAAAAACGTACTCAAAAATTTTCAAGATGGTTTGCTTCAAAGCAAAGCGAAGCAAGCGCAAAAGCGATGATCCGCTCAAAACAGCAGTATGGAAAATTATTAATAATGAAACAGGCAGAACTTAAAATGGTGACCGTCATTACTCCTTAAAAACTAACTCTGGTACTATTACGGAGGACCTTGATGTGGCCAATAGCTTTAACACATATTTTTCGAAAATCGCAGTTGACACGACCGAATCTCTTAAATCCTTCCCTTCTGCAGCAAATGCTTTGCTGCAAATGCAAAGTAGTAGTTACCCATTCGGGGTAGAATTTGAATTCAGTCCTATAACTAAAATATATATAAATAGAGCCTTTAAATCCTTTAAGATAAAAAAGCAGAGGATATAATAATATGGGGGATCTCAGTCGTTGTTATAAAGCCAATTATAAAATCCCTGGCACCACACCTCGCATATATTTTTAATAAATGTATTGAGGATGGGGCTTTTCCTAGTTTAATGAAGATGAGCAAAATACTGCCACTTCGGTGACAAACATGAGCAATCTAATTTTAGACCAATATCGGTGTTACCAGTGTCTAGCAAAATCTTCGAAAGATTAATGCTTGATCAGTTGCTTGCCCACTTTACTGAAAATAAGTTGTTTCACAGTACTCAATTTGGTTTTACCAAAGACCGATCTACTGTGGATGCGGGTGTGGAACAGCTAAAGCATGTCTATGATGCTTGGGAGAGGTCACAGAATGCTATTGGTGTTTTCTATGACCTTTCCAAAACTTTGATTGTGTTAATTATGACTCTACTGCTGAAGATGGAACATTATGTGAAAGTTAATAGGGCCATATCTGGTGAAATCGTTGGTGAGATGGGAGTTCCGCAGGGCTCTATCTTAGGTCCGTTTCTATTTCTCGTATGCATTAATGACATGCCCTCTTTCTTAGGTAAACGTTGCGAAATTGTGCTGTTTGCTGATGATACTTCTTTGATATTTAAATCTGATAGAAATAAAGACAATTTTGACGACGTGAACAGTACACTTTCGCAACTCCATATGTGGTTCACATGTAACAATTTATTCTTAAATACATCTAAAACCAAATGTGTTCTATTTCACATGCCAAATGTGAAAATGAAAAGTATGAAACTAAATCTAAATAATGAAATATTAAAATTTACAGACTCAACTGTTTTCCTAGGGCTGACACTGGATATAAAACTCGAGTGGAAGGGCCACTTATAAACTAAGGTTTATAAGAGAGACTGAGTTCTGTAGTAAATGCAATAAAAAAAATTTGTTCGAGGTGAACCCGTGTGAAGAGGATTACCATGTCTCAGTGATCTATTAGGCACCCGTAATACAACTTTTGATAGTAAATCAGGGGAATCGACTCTGCCACCGACTATGTTCATGAGATACACAATGTCCGACATGGTCCTTCTTTTAGTTAAAGGGGGAATATGATGCCTTCTGCATTTTGCTTCGTAGTCAGCATCACAGGTTTTACCTTTAAATTTGAGGTATCTCATGAATCGCCGCTGTTCGGACTCTATTCGATTAATATAAATATTGTAACACGGATTCCACACTTGAGATGAATATTCGAGAATACTTTGCACCAGGGAACAGTAAAGGATTTTAATTTATTTAATTTTTTGAAATTTTGCCTTCTTTACAGTTGTATTATACCCAAGTCTCTAATTGAATTTTGGTGAGATAAACATTCGTTGTTGATGGAGTAATGGTGTTTAAAAATTTTAGTTTTCCTAGAAAAGGTAATCGTATGGCATTTGGAAATATTAAGGTCCAACTTGTTTGCGCAACAATAGGACTCAAGTAGATACAGGTCGGCTTGAACAGAAAGGCAGTCAGCAAGATTACGTATTTCGGTAAATATTTTCATGTCTTCTGCAAATAACAAGAATTTGAGTTTCTAGAACAGGAGCCAATATCATTTATAAAGATTAGGAACAGCAGAGTACCAAGCAATGACCCTTGAGGAACTCCAGACGTAACCTGCATCCATGCAGAGGAATAACCATTTAGAACCATTGATTGAGTTCTATGCTCAATATACGAGCTGAACCATCTGTGAATCCATAGATGAAGAGGTATATTTAGGAATAGAAGCAGATTTGATACAGTAGACCTGCACGTTAGGAACCCGTGCTGCTCTGGGATAAACCATGACTTTAGAGAAGCACATAACTGCTTGTAGATGATCCGCTCAAGAACCTTTGATGCATAACTTTGATATGGGCCTTATTTTAAACAATTGAATCGGAATAATTAACTTGACAACATTTAAAAAAATATTTATTTTTATTTGACATTTATTTATATTTGATAAACAATTTTTTCCAGTTTCACCATTATTGTAATGTACATTTTAATTTATTTGTTTGACATTCATAAGTGCAATGTATAGCCTCATAATCATCACAGCCCGTGACAGTCCACTGCAGGACTTAGGGCCTTTCCCACGAAAGGGGAGGTTTTTGCCATAATCTCCACGCTTGGCAGGCGGGTTAGAGCTCGCAGTGTTTAAATATAACAATGGATAATGCTGCTGCCCATTTTCCAGACTACGGAGACTCTTGATCTTTTGCCTCGAAAACATTAGTCGCCTTTTACGACACCCATGAGTGTAAGGGGTTGGTGCTATTCTACTCTGCCGGACACCACACGGCCAATGTATAGCCTAATCTGAATAAATTATTTTGACTTTGACTTTGACTTTGCCAAAAAACTGCCGTTGTTTTCCAAATTGAACTGAACTGACAAATAAGGTGTTTTTGGGCGTTACGCGGCCGTCCTAGTAATTCTATGGACGTTTACGCACTGACACGACGTATGCGGCTCGTATTCCATTTGTAGATTTAATTGTACCTAATATAGATATTTATTTTCCCATTAATATGCCATACGAATAAATAAATAAATTCGATACGAGGTTTCTCACTTTGAGTAATTTTCGTATGCTTATGCGCATCCCCACAGGCATAATAGAAGTAACTAGAAATGTCATGTGGGGGCGTCAAACTGTCGAGAACGCTTGTCGTCACCTCGGCCAGTACTGCGCATAACTGTTCTGCTGCGCAATAACTGTCCGGTGACACTCGTCTGATACTATGGACACAGAGTGTCACGTGAGCATAGGCCTTCTATTGACAGGACTGCTCTGGCATAAAGTCATTAGTAAATAATGGTAATAAGCCTTGGAATGTACGTAAAGTAAAATGTTATAATAATAAACAAAATTGTATAATTAACTTAGTACATATGGTAGGAGAACCACCTTGGAAGCTGCGTTAATTTTCCTTCCTCTCCCACACATGGTGTCTCCTGTCTGCGCTAGGGTAGGGGTAGGGTAGTAGTAAGAGTAGGGGTAGGGGTAGGGTAGGATAGGAGTAAGATAGCGGTAAGGTAGTGATAGGGTAGGGTAGGGGTAAAATAGTGGTAGGGTAGGGGTAAGGTAGTGGTAGGGTAGGGTTGAGGCAATGGTAAGATAGGGTGGGGGCCGGGTCGCTCTTTTCCCTCAAATATGGTTGAATTGTACGATGGCTGGGCCCTGCGTTATACTTGGGAACAGGTGCTGCCTTAGTGGACTAGCTCACTTTTGCTGTAGTTTTAGGTGGTTTTTCTTAATTATACTAGACCTACCTATATAATATATCGATCGCGGTCCGGCTCTGCCTTGCATTGTCGAGCACGGTCCGGTCGTGGTTGGCGTGGGGTGGGTTTGCTACGGCCATAGGGCGGTCAGCGTGTCACTGCGTGTTTCCTTCTTACTTTCCTACCCCCTCCTTTTTGACGATTGAAAGAGATATTTAATGTCCTAATCAATAAAGAAATATTGAATTTTGAATTTAAATATCCCCCGCTACGTACTTCGAACACGTCCCCTAGCGTGTCCCCGCGCCCGCAACGTACCTCGAACACGTCCCCAAGCGCCTCCCCGGCGCCGGCGAGTCGCTGGGCGTGTCTCCGCGCCCTCGCGGCGTGGTTGTCCATGGCCACGGTGCAGCGTCCGGCCGCGATCCTCGCGGAGCCGGTCAGCGTCGCAATCGTGTACAGGAACGGGTTGCGCTCCCCGGGCGCCAACTCGCGCATCTGGGACGACCATCGGTTATTACAGTGTATGTATGTCTATATGTATGTAAACTCTTTATTGCATATTAATTGAATAAAGGAGATCTAAAGAGCGGTGGAGGCAATACAGAGCACTTATAATTAAATTACATTTATTTCTACAGTATTAATTATTATCATCAGATCAGTGTCATCATATCAGCCGAAAGACCTGCTGGGCATAGGCCTCCCCCAGAGATCTCCTCCTGGGCCTTCCGCATCTTCCTGCGATCTTTACCAGGACGTCGGACCACCTCGTGGGAGGCCTCCCTCGCTGCACATAACAGTGTGCAGAACGATTGATCGAGACTACCTTTTATACGGAGCCAGTAGCCGAATCAGTTTAAGAACGATGCATTGGCCCGCGCCGATTCACCTGGCTTACGATCGAAGCCAAGCCAATACATTGTTCTTGCTGGACTGGATTGCTGGACTAGTACAGCTATCGACTCCGTGTAAAATGACCTTAAGGTAGAAGAGGCTCGCTTGTGCTGGTTTAGTCACGTACTGCACAAACCTCATGGATACATTGAAAATGCGTACTTAAACCTGACGGTTTGTAGCTTCAGGTCCGACTTAAAATCTATACCATGTTTAATCTAACTCAGGCGGATATAACTATACAACTTGACCGCCTCGTAGTACTAGCATGCATACATAAAGAAGGTCATTTAAAATGGCAGTTGGACCAAAAGGTGCTATAATAACTATTTTCGAAGCCTCGTCGCACCGAGCAGCTGCTCACTTTGGCGGCGGTGACCACTTTCCATCAGGTAGCCCGCTTGCCTGTTTGTCTGCAGAGCAAATCGGCCATCTCCATCCGTCCCTTGGCGTCGGTATTCCCGATCCTGCGCGCGATCGCAGCAGCTCGTCCGTGACCCATTTAAAACTACTTTTTAAGCCTCATCACATCAGGCAGCTACTACAAACATACCTCAGTGAGCAGATCGGCCATCACCATCCGTCCCTCGGCGCCCATAATCCCGAGAGGTTACTTAAAATGGTCGCGCGACCATAAGATAAACTGCCGTTAAGAACTATTTTCGAAGCCTCGTCTCTGGGCAGCTGCTCATCCATATATATACCTCAATGAGCAGGTCCGCCATCACCAACCGTCCCTCGGCGTCGGTGTTCCCGACCCGGACCCCGGCGCCGGCGCGCGACCGCAGCAGCTCGTCCGCGAGGTACCCGTCGGCGCCGATCGAGTTCCGGACGAGCCCGAGCGCCGCTATTATCTTTACGGGGGCGCGTTTGCTGGGGGTGAAGATACGGGTTTTTTTATTGTCGTCAGTCGCTACACAGACGTACGGTCATCTGTGACGTCTCAAACTCGACAATTTCTCTAACCATAAAACTGTATTATAACGTCACCGAAATTGATCGTCGACAATATGCCACTGTCGAAGATAGTTGAGAAAATATTTCTGGCTGCAATAGACATTTCAATTCATTATTAATGGAGATTTGTGGCTAGAAAAAATATCGAATTCGACATATCACAGCGCGACAATTAGGCCCTTGATGGCGCGCGATCACCGTCGACAGAACATCTGCAACCTAAGGAGAGGTGTCCAGTTTCGTGGATGCTATAGGTGGACATAGAGAGACAGAAAATAATACTTTAAATGGGGGAGTTTGTGCTTTGAAAATCCATCAGATGGCGCTACTCTTAGACAACCAGCTGTAAAATGACAGATACATTCTAGCCAATAACACGACTTTATTTTGACAGCAAACCTTACGTCTCAGTAGCGGTATCTGGTGGATTTTGGAATCGTAAACATTCAAATTATCCAGAAATATTGCTCTTGAATTTTTTTATTTATGTTATACGGAATCGATATAAACTGGCAAGCAAGCTTTTTTATAATAAATTAGTCAAGTATTTGACCGAAAACAAAGATGGAGCATGCCTGTCGAGAAACAGCCTATACATACACTCTGGCCTTGAAGAAGTCAAGGTTATTATTAGGTTCGGGGAACATACTAGCAGACAAAGCATTACATTCCGTAGAAAATATAGAAAATATATCAAGATCAAATCGGAGATATTATAATCAGCTACAACTGAGTGTTTCTATGTTTTGATTTATCATAGTGAATTAAATTACTCAGTTATAATTTGGTGCGATAAAGCAAGTACCTACATGTAGTAACTGCCTACGCAGCGCAATACCGTAGAAATGTCGGTACCTACTGAATTATAATTACATACTTAACTAAGAATTTTTGATACAATATCACTATATTTTCAATACTGGTGAAATTCGTGTGTTCTTCATTTATTCAATAAATTTATGTAACCTAATTTAGTTTTCATAGTAAAATAAAAAAAAATTATTTTAAAGAATGTCTAAGATGCGAAAATAGTTGTGTCAAGATCATAGCAAGTGGAATAATGTGGGGCATATTCCCACGCGGAAAAGGTGTGACATTAAAAAATATAATAAATAAAATAAATATTCGTGGACAAATGCACACAGCGCCATCTAGCCCCAAACTAAGCAAAGCTTGTACTATGGGTGCTAGATAACTGATATACTACTTAAATACTTTTTAAATCCATACTTATACATAAAACACCCAGACCCGTAACATAAATTAAAATTAATCATTTCAATTTCTGCCCGGCCGGGAATCGAACCCGGGACCTCTTGCGTGGCAGACTGGCATGTTGACCACTGAACCACTCAGGCCGACATTAAGTCGGTTCGTCACCCGTATAAAATTTCTTTCGATATTCTTTCATTAGTTTGAGTGTTTAGTAACTGTATAATGATTTATAATAAAGCACAAGTCCGCTAGATGGCGTTGTTTTGATATTTCATTATATTTAATTGCTTTGTTTAACATGTAGAAATCTATTTCGCGCACAATTGGATACATTTCCTACCGGCCAATTGCACAAACTTGCATTAAAAACATCATACCCTTGAAGGAATGTCGATCAAACATAAAATTTGTATGAAAATCGTACTGTCTTAAGTATGTGTGTATACGACAACGATGTCTCACATGCTAGCGGTCATGACGAGTCCCGCGATGGCGGCGGCGCCGCTCTTGTCCCTTGACATGCCCACCATCCCGCCGCCCGTCTTCACGTCCGCGCCGCCAGTGTCGTACGTCACTCCTTTGCCAACTAGCATCAGGGTTTCGGAGTACTCGGGCGGCGTGTACTCGAGGAACACCGCGCAAGCTGTGCGAGGGAAAGTGAATCAAATAGAAGGTCAAATAAGATCCGAAGTAGTCTGGAGAATGATCGTCGATCTAGAAGGAACGTGAGTGCTCGCGGAGGGAATACAATTTGCAGTGTATTTATTTATTTTATTTAACAACAGATTTACACATATTGGAAACGCATCTTTTATTAAATATGTGACGCTCTGTTCTGCCGTCGAATTTGAGAATACAAGATTCTCTAATTGGACGACCATCTAAAACCATTTCATGAAATTCTGTGATGTGATCTTGGGCAATGATCAAGTTGAAATGCAGTTACTCAACATTTTACTGTGGTGTAATAGCCCCGTAAAGAGTGTACAAATAGTCTTTAATTTGGTCTACAAATTCCTATTAAAAAACAAAAGAAATTATAATTGCTTGATACTCGATTTCCTCATGATCCGATAGCTGAAAGAAAGTGGGCAACTGGCCCCACATGGATTTAGTTTAAGTGTCTGTAAAATTATGTAGAACAGATTTTAGAATGCTCCAACGGCTGAACGACAGCATTCCCCTACAGGCTAGGCAGGAGGCTGATGATGAACCGTGCCAGCGATGGCCGAATGCTGTATACCTAATAATAATTACCTGAGATAATTACTAGGTTATCCAAGGAACATAACAAGATATTGAATGCCGAAAAGTCTGTTGTAGATTTATCTTATCTCTGCTGTAATTCCAAAAAGTTGTGATTGTAGAATTATGTGATTATATAAGTCTATAAACTCAAGTTGCTTTATCTAACTAAATTGATTTATAGATTTTAATGTCGCAGATTAGTACTTACGTTACAAGCGCGATTTATATTGTGCACGCAAGGTTTGCCTGTTATTGGCTTTGCATTTATAGAAATTGTTATTGTCACTATAGTTTAGGAGCATTGTAAAAAAAATTTAAACCTGTTGGCATATTAAATAAATAAATAAATCGCACTGACCGTGATGGCGTGGCACGACGTCGGCGGCCCGGTTGACGGCCGCCAGCAGCGGGTAGCGCATCTTCAGCTCGTCCGGGTCGTCCACGACCCGCACCACCACGCCGGAGCCCGCGAACTCGGCCAAGAGGTGCTGCGCGACCCGCGCCGGCGTCATGCGCTCGGAGTCGCCGATAGCCACGTCGCGCGCCAGCCATCTAAGGGGGTGCATGGGTGCTATATTAATGGGAGGAGGACACAAAATGTATTCCGCTATCTATCAAACCTTCCGCTTGGTGGCGCGGCTGAAGATCTATCGAACATTTCGGTAGAGAGTCTCTGTCAATTTACTTTGCCTTTGTCATTTTATTTTATTTACTTAAGGAAACTGTCACTTAAGGTCATGAACTGGGGTCTCGGATTCTACATCTTATTAAAAAAATTAAAAATTATAACATATTTATTGCATACCCTAGATTCATAACTTGTTAGTATTATATAAGTAACACGATAATTATACAATAAAAACGAACAAACAAAAATTAGTTTTATAATCAACTCTGATTCGTGTAAGGATCATTTCATTGTAGAGCTCGTCTAGTTTAAAATGACGCGCCCCACTACTTAGTTAGTTGATTTCGATGTGTGAGTGCAAATATTGATAACGACACTTCATCTGTGTGGGAGCCAATGAACGACGCGTGCTCCTACGTTTGAATTTCACCGGCAACTGAATGACCAATTACAACGGCATTTGTATATGTATTGCGTACATATTTTAAACTTGCTTGTGTGCATTAATGGGATAGTGGGGCGCGTCATTTTAGATTAGACGAGCTCGACGCGTGGAAAGAAAAAAATTAAATCAAAATTATGGTTCATCATCACAACCCGTAACAGTCCACTGCAGGACGTAGGGCCTCTCCCACGAAAGGGGAGGTTATTGCCACAATCTCCACGCTTGGCAGGCGGGTTGGAGATCGCAGCGTTTAAATATAACAATGGAAAATGTGCTGCCCATTTTCCAGACTACGGAGACTTTTGATTGTTTGCCTCAAAAACATAAGTCGCCTTGTACGACACCCACGAGTGTAAGGGGTTGGTGCTATTCTACTATGCCGGCCACCACACGGCCAAATGATGGTTAAAGTTGCAAATTTAATGAAAAAAGAAATTACCCCGTCTTTATTGTAACGCAACTGTACTTGGTTTCTAGACCCAATTATAACTAAAGTACTCCCATTTGTTATAAAAAGAACGTAAGGTTTTCAATGCTTCAGCACCGCAACGAGTTCACCACTCGTTAAATGTGTCTGCTGATTGGCAACCCGTGACGGTATTTTATTTTCAAATTAATGCTCAATTTTTCTTTCTTTACCAAGCTGCTGAGCAATAAAGTCAAATGCAAACCTGCCAGCCTCGAGAGCCGCGGCGTCTTCGAGCAACGCGGGCAGCGCGTCCAGCACGGCCGGCGTCCACGCCCACACGCCCAGCGCCGACACCTCCGGCATCTGCTCCGGGTAGTCCTCGCGAGTCTCCAGCGGCTACCGACGACCATAACATTACACATTTCGAGGATATCGGCTCGTACGATTCGGATGTGGAATGAGCTCCCAGACACAGTGTTTCCTTTGGACTATGACATGGGATCGCACAAGAGGTATATTAGAGGTCTCTTCAGAGGCAGGCAACGCATTGGTGACTCCCCTGGTGATGCTGATGTCCATAGGCGGCGGCGACCACTTTCCATTAGGTGGCCCGCTTGCCTGTTTGTCTGCCGTATAACATAAAAAAAAAAGATTTGGCCTCTGAAGGCAATGAGATAACCGCCGACCGGGAATAGTCAATGGCACACATGAAAATAGTTAGAAAGGCTAAGTGGGCGGGGCAGGCTATGAGCAGATCCGCAAATTTATCCTAAAAGGCGCGTGCCGTCATTCTCTCGCGGAATACAAGTTTGTGGTCAGTGTGCGTTTAAAAAAAAGCCGTGCCTAAAATATTAAAAATATGCCGTCTTGCGCAATAGTTAATTGCAAGGCAAGTCAAACAAAAGGCGTCTTCTAAACGCAATAAAGCAAAATAACTCGTAATATTTGGACTTTGCCCAGTTTTTGGTTTATAACACGAAAACTGTTACACTAAGGTAATCTACATAATATTCTCCACAACTTTTGCGTTATCCATTTCTTCAAATTCCCAATCGTTTACGAGCAAAACAGTCTCGGTTGTGGCGGTAGGTAAAATATCCTTTTCTTAGTTTTCTAAATGTATTTTTATGTAATATGTGTACGTTCTTGACCTTGGTTTCAATGAACTCTACTACTTCTATACCTACCCCATCTCTACCCTAACCATAACCCTTTCCTACTTCTGCCGTACCCTTGCTGTACTCCTTACGTACTACCTTAACACTGCCGTAGCCCTACCGTACCCTACCTTAATACTACCGTAACCCTACCTCAACACTACCGTGTCCCTGATATAACTCTGCGGGCGGTACTCCTGCCATATCCCTACCGTAAATCTATCGCACTCCTGCCTGACCCTACCCCTACCTTAACACTATCGTACCCCTACTCTCCTCTATCTCCTTTGCTTCGGTGAGTTTCACTACACCCTTTTGCATAGCAGACACGCAACGCCAATAAATAATAATAAATAAATAAATATTCGTGGACAAATTCACACAGCGCCATCTAGCCCCAAACTAAGCAAAGCTTGTACTATGGGTGCTAGATAACTGATATACTACTAAAATACTTTTTAAATACATACTTATTATACATAGAACACCCAGACCCGTAACAGAAATTATAATTCATCATTTCAATTTCTGCCCGGCCGGGAATCGAACCCGGGACCTCTTGCGTGGCAGACGGTATGTTGACCATTGAACCTCTCAGGTCATCAAATGTATGTATGTGATAGTGACTTATGGACTAATCACAGCGCTTCGTTTGACTTTGCCTGTGTGTGCGTAAGCCTGTGTACTGTCTTTCTAACTATTTTCATGTCTTTTGTCGTCAAAAGTATGGTCAGAGGGCCGAGATTTATCTGAAGATCATCGGATCGGATCAATAAATAAGACAGTGTCATTCGAAGTAGGGCATAGCAGAGTATCCCTTTCGAATTGTAGCTCCTCGACTGAGAAAGTATCTCTACCACAGAATACCGCAGCTGAACAATACTATTGCAAATAGTTTTGAGTTCTTGCAGATGAGTAAGTTTTCCACCGATTCGTGGGTTGGGGATTTGGGGAACTGTGGTTTTGGCATTGGAGGGGCATTTATCTTTTTACATCTCTGGCATTGTAGAGGTGGGCATCGCATCGACGATATCCCTGGTGCTGCTAATGTCTATAGGCAGGGGCACTTTCCACGACGTAACCCGCTTGCCTGTTTGCTGTAAAACACAAAAATAGGCATACACTCGCACTCACCACATACAAGGCCTCCAAGGCAGCCAGTACCATAGCGAGGGGCGCACGCGGCCACTGCGGGTGCTCGCTGAGCACTAATACTGGCCTCTGCGAGCCCGCCCGCACCGCGCGCCGCACGCCTGCCGCCACCGCTTCGTTAAGAGCGCGCACGTCGTCGTACGGCGTGGGCCTGCCCATACCGGACAGCACCAGCCGCCCGCCCGGAGCCACCGCGCTCTCCACCACGGACACCGTCTACGCAGAGAGAAACATTGGGGACGGCGGCCGGCCCTTGCACCAGGGGACCGATACGTGATACCCCTGGTATTGCAAACGGCCAGGTAGCTGCGTACCATCAGACGGGCCGTAAGCTTAGTGATTATAAAAAGATATGCTCCAATGCAACTCGAGTCAGTGAATTTTTTGAAAAATTAAACATTAGTTTCTAACATAAAACTGTGATTTTCGGGATTAGCTATTTATTATTGTATTTTCGGATTCGGTTCGGTAATTTCGTATATTAAATACTTACAAAAATTTTTAAACTTTATAATATTTATAGCATATTAGGAGAGCATCGGTGGCCGAGTGGTTACGGTATTCGACTCGTAAGCGAGAGGAACCGGGTTCAAATCCTACTGCGGCCATGTACCAATGATTCTTTTCTGAGTTATGTAGTTTGTTGAATACTGATTACGGTGAGGAAAAACATCGTGATGCAACCTGCACATTCAGCCGACTGAATATGTAACCATGATCCAATCTGGTCAGGTTCCTCTGGGAGCCTGGTCATGGAGGTCAGATAGTTGTCGCTCCACTATAATGACCTGATCTGCCAAATCGTGGATCATGGTAAAGGCGGACCCCTGGCCCTCGTGCGCGAGAGCGTAACTGGGATAATGATTAACGCCAAGATGATGATTATTTATTTATGATTTTTATATTTTGATTTTTAACAGACTGGTCCAGCGAATGCTAATGTAAATATGTATTTAAATGTAGTTACGAATGTCAGCGTTATTATAATAAATTCGTAACGCAAATATGGTTTTTATGGATTTAGCCGTCACTTCTTCATATCTTTGTTCATTAAAAATATTGTGAAATGATCGGCCAAGATTAAGATTATCGCTACTGTAATATCGATGTTATTTTTATCAGTCTGCTTTGTGCCGTACCTATCTCAAAGGATTAAAATTTCAAAAAGATAAAAAAATATTAATGCCTAATTTTTTATATTCTGATGCAACTTTACAGTATAACTTTAAGTCATAACTTACGAGTTAAAATCGAAACCATTAGTCTATATTATATCCTGAAATTGAAACTAATTCTTACTAGTCCCAAATACGCGGTCGGAAACAAGCTGTAGGTATAATTAGTCTGCAAAAATTACAACCGAGAACGTCTCTTACAGCCTACGATCAAACACTTATAGCCGTACAGGTTTAATCCCATCGTACCTGAGCCGTGGCGCGATCGAGTCTCGTGGCGTGTTCGATGTAGGGGTACGGTATTCGACTCGTAAGCGAGAGGAACAGGGTTCAAATCCTACTGCGGCCATGTACCAATGATTATTTTCTGAGTTATGTAGTTTGTTGAATACTGAGTACGGTGAGGGAAAACATTGTGATGAAACCTGCACATTCAGGTGACTGAATATGTAACCATTATCCAATCTGGTCAGGTTCCTCTGGGAGCCTGGTCATGGAGGTCAGATAGTTGTCGCTCCACTATAATGACCTGATCTGCCAAATCGTGGATCATGGTCAAGGCGGACCGCGGGCCCTCGTGCGCGAGAGCGTAACTGGGATAATGATTAACGCCAAGATGATGATTATTTATTTATAAATTTATATTTTGATTTTTAACAGACTGGTCCAGCGAATGCTAATGTAAATATGTATTTAAATGTAGTTACGAATGTCAGCGTTATTTTAATGAATTCGTAACGAAACTATGGTTGTAATGGATTTAGACGTCACTTCTTCATATCTTTGTTCACTAAAAATATTGTGAAATGATCGGCAAAGATTAAGATTATCGCTACTGTTATATCGATGTTATGAATATGACATACCAAAATTTTTTATCGGTCTGCTTTGTGCCGTACCTATCTCGAAGGATTAAAATTTCAAAAAGATAAAAAAATATTAATGCGCAATTTTTTATATTCTGATGCAACTTTACAGTATTACTTTAAGTCATAACTTACGAGTTAAAATCGAAACCATTAATCTATATTTTATCCTGAAATTGAAACTAATTACCACTAGTCTCTGTTACAACCAAATACTCGGTCGGAAACAAGCTCTAGGTATAATTAGTCTGCAAAAATTACAACCGAGAACGTCTCTAACAGCCTACAGGTTTGATCCCAGCGTACCTGAGCCGTGGCGCGATCGACTCTCGTGGCGTGTTCGACGTAGGGGAGCAGCGCGGGCGGCGGCGGCGAGCCCTCTACCAGCACCAGCACCAGCGCGTCCCAGTCGGCACCTTCCTCCCTGCCCGCCTCCCTGCCACCCGCCGTCGCCTCCGCGCCCGCCGGCGCCGCGCGCAGCCCCACCACGCGCAGACCCTGCACCGCCACCTCCAGCGAACCCATCTGCATCAAACACCATGCGAGCGATCGATCAGATTTGGACAGCTTTTTGAAGAATAGAATAGAATAGAATAACTTTATTGTTGAACTGTGTAGTAGGTACATTTAGGTATTACAGATTATGTTTGTGAGTCTCAACAGTTTGCCCATTTCGGACATACAATATTTAAAGAAGCAATAATTAAAAAGTAAAATTCACATCCATTTAAAACAATACCAAATGAAACTTGGAAATAAATTAAAATATGCAATGTCAAAATACGTAATAAATCAAAAATGTCAAATTCAAATTAATATTTCAATTAAATAATAATATGCATGTCAGTTTATAATTTACAATATCAAACTCTTATTTCGTCCAAAATTCCCCCAGTATATAAAAAGCCCTATCCAATAGCCATTCTTTTAATTTAGTTTTAAATTTATTTCCACTTAACATTTTTAAATGTTCTGATAAATTATTGAACACTTTAATTCCATTGACACAGGAGCTTTTTGTAAGAATTGCACTGGAAGATTTCACGGTACATATATAATGTTTATATTGGGAGCGGACGTTACTTTTTATGGCAGACATATTAATAACATATTCACTATTGTTCTTAACAAATACACTAACTTCTAGTATATAAATACACGTCAACGTCAAGAACTTCCTCTGTTTAAAGAGGGTTCGCAACGTTTTATTTCTAAACATGTTGTAAATTGATCTTATACATTTCTTTTGCAGTATAAATGTGGATTCCACATTTACGGAATTTCCCCAAAATATTATGCCATACTTCAATTAAGAATATACATATCCATAATATGCATCCGATGACACGTTTGTGAGGACAGAAAGAGCAAAACAATAGCTAGAGATCTTTTTATAAATTTTTTCGATATGTGATTTTCAATTTCCAAGATTTAAGGTTGGCGTCAATGGAAAGACCTAAGAAATTTGTTTCTGCAACTTCTTCGACCATTATGTACTATGTTCAACGGGATATGAGCCATTTTATAGTTTCTAAATTGAATATATTTAGTTTTCTCAGTATTCATATTTAAGTTAATAGAAGAAAGCCAATTTACAACTTTTTCCAGTGTAACTGTTACATTATTTTGTAGGTCACTATCAAAATCTGTAACAAATATAGATGCGTCATCATCAAACATTATGCATACATGGTTTATAGTAAGTGGCAATTCGTTTATGTAAATTAGAAACAACAGGGGACCAAATATACTTCCCTGTGGGACGCCTACTGTTACTTTTTTGAACTTAGATTGTCTTTTTTCTACCACCTTGGTTTGTTTATTAAATTTATCTAAAACTGTAGTTTGGACTCTATTAGAGAGGTATGATTCAATCAAACTCAAGGCAATTCCACGAATTCCTATGTGATGAAGCTGTTTAAGAAGTATATTATGAGATACACTGTCAAAAGCCTTACTCAAATCCAAAAAGCCCAATACACGGACGTCTACGATCTACTGCTTCCCAAACTTCCTTTAAAAATCTGAAGGCCAATATAATTATTTCATGATCTTATACATTTTTATGGCAATATCTTTCGTCTTATTAAACCCTTTTACTATTGTATTGCCCACCTTTGTATGAGATTTGGACCAAATTGGGTCCAGGAATTAGACTGAGCGGACGCGGCAGTTGGAGGTGCCCCATGCTGTATAAATATGCTGTAAAAAATGTGACATCTCTAACTGACATGTATGTAGTGTATAGTAAGAACCTAATACTATAATATGACAAGTATTTCATCAGTTTATTACTAACCAATTCACAAACAGACTTGACAAATATTTGAATACAGATTGATAATGAGTAGAGAAGAGCCAGATACTTGCTTAATAATAATAATCATTATTATTCAGATTAATAACTGATATCCCAACCCCTGATGAATAGCACCAACCCCTTGCACTCGTGGGTGTCGTACAAGGCGACTAATGTTTTCGAGGTAAAAGATCTAGTCTCCGTAGGCTGGAAAATGGGCAGCAGCATTTATCACTGTTATATTTATAGCACTACTATCTCCAACCCGCCTGCCAGGCGTGGAGATTACCCCCTTCGTGGAAGAGGCCCTAAGTCCTGCAGTGGACTGTTATGGGCTGTGATGATGAAATGATATTCACCTCTGGGGCACCTGAGGGGCCGGGATACGTTTTCCTTCTTACTCTTCGTGGCCCACTTCGCTCGGTCTTCGGCATCCTAGGTAATGAGCTTGTTGGCATGCATATCATTCTTGACGACCTCTCCTGGCCTTGCCTGGCGGGGGTAGCATGGCCAGATATTTGTTCCCTACGTAATTTTCTAGTCTGCGCGAAACGTAGCCATATCAGATGCCGCACTCTTGCAGCTTATCTGCGATGTCAATAACGCCAAGGCTAGCTCGAATGTGAGCGCTTCGAACGCAATCCTTCCGCGACACTTCAGATATCCACCGCAGCATCATTATTTCGGCAAGTCTCGTTGCTGTATAGGGGAGTAGGTCTAATGATGGTCTTATAGACTAGTCCCTTTAGCTTTTCGGCATTCTAGGATCACAAATTACACTGCCACCTTCCGAAAATTGGCTCAAGAGGCGGATATTCGGGCTTTGACGTCGCTGTCGATGTCCCCGGTTGCGCTAAGTACAGATCCCAGGTATCTGGACAGATCCGTGCGCTTGACTTCATCTTCGCCTATGCGTAGGGGTAGGGGATCCGCACAGCTAGGCCATATACTCTGTCTTCAGGCTAGTTCGGCAGCCCTACACGTCCGGAGAACTTCTTCCCTTCAACATTACGGCTCCCAAAACCAAAACTGCTCTGCACCCAGAACAACGCCTTATCCGCGTCACTGTAACCGACCAGTGGAGCGTAGGCGCTTATAAAATTGGTCACGACTTGCACCACCCCACCCCGTTATCCCCACTCGTAGAGCCAGCGTATATTAGCTTGTAGCCGTTCCCGATGTTTCGGGACCTGTTGCCTTACCACCTGATATCCTGCAGGACGGCTGAGTACATCGGCCAGCTCACGCGTCCCTCCTGTCAGCGAGCCAACGTTCCAGGTAGCGAGGCACACCTTCTTATGGGTTAACATCTTTAACCGGACCCGGTAATACTAACCGACTTAACACAGGAGTAGGGCGATCCTCCTGCGCGTCGTTTTGCGGCGAAGCTCAATCTATGTGCGGTTTCCTTAACTGACCTGCCATACATTTTGTGGGCTTTTTAGTCGTCGCCACTCGCATCCAAGTAGGGTAAAAGGTAAAGGGCCCCCGATACGGTGGTAGAATCCCATACCCCCACTATCTATACCATAAATCTACATCCTCATTTATGCACAAGCGAGGCATTGCGCGTCGCGTCTATAATTATATAATTATCAGAGAACAAAATGCAGTCATATGTTGGAACAGCTGAGAAACATAAATACATGTGCCGTAATATCTTGTCTTTGCTTTAAACTGACTGTTGAACTCTGTAAATGATTTGGTAACCTAGTGTTACGAAAATAATAAATTATTTCTTCAACTTCTTTAAAGCAATATTATTCATTATTTAGTGTTCGAGTCGTGTTATATTTTTTCTATACTTTCCTCTTATCTTCTACAAATTAAATAGTAAGTAGCTACCTACCTGTCTACTTCGTGGGCAAGGATCGTCAACGATACTTCCTTACATTAGTGACCCCGAGAAGCCAAGTAATTGATGGATTGAACAACGCTGCGCAATAGAAAGGATTTTGGTGATCAAGATTCGGCAGAATTGTTTGAACACAACCATCGTTGCTGAAAGAAGTCGGAATTTGCGTGCTACGAGCACAGAAATGAAATAAAAACAGAATCCATCGTACCTTAAAGAGATGGGATGCATGCAAGGTCTGACAAAATCCTTTGTTGTACATGACATACACTCATCAGGTCTTCCAACGCGCCGCCATTTCGTACCGATAACTCGTATTTTTCCTTGATGAAAATTATTTATAAATGCCGTCATATGTGGTCAAATGTTATAAAATTAAAGTGAAATAATTTAAAAATCAGGATGAATTACCTACGACGCACAAGTAACGATGAATCATGCTAATTTCACTAAACAAAAAATTACTAGATGATGCTAAGATGTTGCTAGCTTTTTTATGGGAAAATTTCCCTAAAAAAGTGGGGAATTTTTTAATTATTGTATTTATGACTCAGACAGTCAGATCAGGTCTGAAGTTTTTAGGGTTTTGTATCTCAAAACTTACTGAATAAAAATTATTTATACTACCTCCCATCTGGAGTATTGTTCTCATCTATGGGCGGGAGCACCGCCATATCAGCTTGGTCCTTGTGATTCGATCCAAAAGCGTGCTGTGAGAATTGTCGATGATATTATGCTCACAAGTGGTATTGAGTCGCTGAGTCAGCGGAGGGATTTCACCTCCCTTTGTATGTTCTACCGCTTGTGCAACGGTGTTTATTCTGAAGAACTGTTTGACATGATGCCTACAGCTACATTCTTTCATCGCACCGCTCGCCATCGACAGGGAGTTCATCCTCACACCTTGGAGCCAAATTGGTCGCGAACTGTGCAGTTCCAAAGGAACTTTCTTTCACGCACACTAAGGTTGTGGAATTAACTACCTGGAGAGGTTTTCCCTGGAGAGTATAACATGGAGTTCTTCAAGAAAGGGGTTAAAAGGTTTTTACGGGGTCAACAACGCGTGTGTCATGCCCTGGTATTGCAAACGTCCATAGGCTGCAGTGACTGCTTACCATCAGGCAGGCCGTAAGCTTGTTTGCCACCTTGGTGGTATAAAAAAAAAACCTGTAAGCACGACGGAAGAAGTTTAAGTCGGAAGGCGGCCCCTGGCGTAAGTCGGAATAAACGCTACGATGATGATGATAAATTTATGTGACTGAAGTAAATCCGGGATCTGATTCCGGAATCCGAATCCGGCATTCAAACCCGAATTCGGAATCCGTATCGGAAGAATTTTTTATAATTCTCGAAATCTCGTTTTTGCATTTACGACGGTTAGTTGGTATGAACGTAGAAGAACGCCAATGTGCGTGATCGAGTCTAAATTGGCAGGGTCTTTTGATTCTCGGGTCTTCTCGCATTTAATTAATGTTCCAATTACATACTCGTAATAAGTTGTCTATAAAATTTAAAAAAAGTAGGTATTTAGTGAAAAGTTTTTAATCGTTATACAACACTTTTATTTTAAAATTTCTGGTTTAGTTGGTTGAATACAGCTGAGGGTCAGTGAACT
The DNA here is from genome assembly GCA_905147135.1 of Blastobasis lacticolella. NCBI lineage: Eukaryota > Metazoa > Arthropoda > Insecta > Lepidoptera > Blastobasidae > Blastobasis > Blastobasis lacticolella. The sequence goes on from LR990061.1 coordinate 15,496,172, forward strand.
GCGCTGTATGGAATTATTTTCCCACTAAACAAAATATATTTTCTAATTGTTGTGATTTTTGTTTGTAAATGTGTTTATAAGTTTGAAGCAAATTAATAGATAAATGTGAAAGTAGTGATGTGAATTTTACGCTGCATGATATCCTCGACACGGCAACAGAAATGAATTGCAGCTACTTTTATCAAAGTTGAAAAAATTATAGGTACGAAATTTACCATGAAAATATGAGTGTAGATAAAGGTGTATGCATCTGTATATAATTAGGAATCCAAACACTCGTGTCAAGTTGCATAAACTACTATATTTTAATACGCCCTGCAATACACGAGCATTGCATTGTATACCTACAAAAGGTTTTTAAAAATCAAGAATTACTACACGACTTTTTTCCCAAAGGAATAGGCAGAGACAAATGCTATATTTCAAGAATTAAAAGTCTGAAATGAAGAACTTTACTTATTGATTATTGTACGGTGCTAACCTAGTACATAAATTAGTAAAGAGGGCAAAATGGATTATGTGTATGGCAACCCTCAAATCACGCACACATATAAAATTGTATGTTTCATTTATGATTAAGGAGACATGGATTACGTTTTTGTTTCATTTCTGTGGCTACGAGTATAAGTATAGTGCAAAACCGGTGAGCATTTTTAATTATCAATAATTATGGATGAAAGTGATGCTACTAACGTTGTTGGAGAGGTTTCAAGAGTAGGTGTGAGAGTAGAGCTCGTCTAGTCTAAGATGACGCGCCCCACTACTTAGTTAGTTGATTTCGATGGTAAGTGCAAATATTGATAACGACACTTCATCTGTGTGGGAGCCAATGAACGACGCGTGCTCCTACGTTTGAATTTCACCGCCAAGTGAATGACCAATTACAACGGCATTTGTATATGTCTTGCGTCCATATTTTAAATTTGCTTGTGTGCGTTAATGCGATAGTGGGGCGCGTCATTTTAAATTAGACGAGCTCTACCTGCATTTTATCCAGCGGATTCAACAATGTGGTTTTCACAAATGGAGGGTCAATTTGCACTCGCAAAAATTACATCTGATGAAAGTAAGTTTTATTATGTCACCGGACAGCTCGAGCCGCGATTTGCATTAGAGGTCAGAGATATAATCACCAATTCTCCCAAGACTGACAAATATGAAATTCTTAAGAAGAAGCTGATTAAACGCCTTTCAGCATCACAAGTAAAGCGACTTAAGCAGCTGCTAGATCATGAAGAATTGGGTGATCATAAACTGTCACAATTTTTGCGACACCTACAGACTCTCGCTAGTCTAACTGGAGCTTCGGAATTTATTAAAACTATTGGAAAAGTTGACAGATCTTGCAGACAAAGTGCATGATATCATGCCGAGCGCGCCTCAGATCGCCAGTACCTCTGCCGCAACGCTGCCTGTTGATCCTGTACAGCAAGGAATGGCTCAGCAGATAAGCGAACTTTCACGTCAAGTATTTAGCTGCACTTACCTCTGGTCCTTCACGAGCTCGCTCGCGCTCTCGGTCCGAATTCAGGAGGAACTCAAGTAAACCCAGGCAGCCACCGCTGAACAACCCACACTGTTTCTACCATTATACTTTTGAAAAAAAAAGCTAATAAATGTAAGCAGCCCTGCACTTTTAATACAGAAAACTCCAAGGGCGGTCGCAACTAGCGGCCAACGACTGCCCTTCATCAACAGGCCGTCTATTTGTCACAGATCGGAATACAAAAATGCAGTTTCTAGTTGTCACTGGCTCCGACTTGAGCGTTTTTTCCCGATCAGCTACTAGGACGGCCCTGTATCAAATCAAAATATGATCTCATTGCTGCGAATAATCCCATTATTCATACTTATGGACCAGCTGAGCTACATTTGGATCTTGGTTTAAGAAGGAAATTTTCTTGGAGATTCACGATTGCAGATGTGTCACGCCCAATAATAGGAGTAGACTTCCTCAGTGGATTGTCGAAACCAGTGCTTAATTGACAACACTACCACACTGTCAGTAGCTGCATTAGTCATAATGAATTCGGAAGACAACGCGTCAGTGAATGACACAGGTCTCTGACCTACTTTGGTTTCAGAAGTTTCAATGTATTTGACCTCAGTACTACCTATGTGTATTCTCTGTGCTATATGTATACCTATTACATACATTGTATTTTTATCGCCTGTAAATTTTCGAAATAAATTATTTTATTATTTCTATTATTATAATGTTATCACTGGAAATTCCGAATTTTATGCTATACTTCGCGATTATCCCGAGATAACACGCCCACCAGGAATAAACCTACCTTATAAACACAGCACACTGCACCGCATTAGGACGACGCCTGGTCCTCCAGTTTCCAGAAAACCCCGCCGTTTCGTATCGTCTCGTATCTCGACCCCTCTCGGATAATAGCTGCAAGAAAATAATTCGAAGATATGTTGTCTTCTGGTATAGCTAAACGTTCGGAGAGTGCTTGGTCCTCCCCACTCCACGCGGTGAAGAAGAAAGACGGAAACTGGAAACCCTGTGGAGATTATCGCGCCTTAAATTCAAGAACGATACCGGATAGGTATCCTATCCGTCACATTCATGATTTCTCTTACGAACTGTCAGGCTGCAGTTTATTCTACTATCGATTTAGTTAAAGCCTACAACAAAATTGCTGTCAATCCCGAGGATATACAGAAAACCGCTATTACTACACCATTTACGACTACTTTTCGATCGCCTCAAGCAGTACGGATTGGTCGTGAACACTAGTAAATGCATACTTGGCCAACCCGATGCACCACGACCACTTCATGCTAAAGTCCAACCTATTCAAGAATTTCCCGTGCCAGGGACCGTCAAGCAGCTACTACGTTTCCTTGGTATGATAAACATTTATAGTAGCTTTATACCGAATGCTGTTCATATCCAAGCTCCTCTAAACGCTATTTTGACTGGCCCTAAAATTAAAGGATCACATCCATCACATCCATGGCCGTGTGGTGACCGGCAGAGTAGAATAGCACCAACCCCTTACACTCATGGGTGTCGTACAAGGCGACTAATGTTTTCGAGGCAAAAGATCAAGAGTCTCCGTAGTCTGGATAATGGGCAGCAGCATTTTCCATTGTTATATTTAAACACTGCGATCTCCAACCCGCCTGCCAAGCGTGGAGATTATGGCAATAACCTCCCCTTTCGTGGGAGAGGCCCAAAGTCCTGCAGTGGACTGTTACGGGCTGTGATGATGATCCTGTAATAATGACGCCAGATTTACAGCAATCTTTTGACGATTTAAAAAAAATCACTATCTACAGCTACACTTCTTGCTCATACTAATTCAGATCTAGAATTGGCTATTGTAACGGATGCTTCAGATTCAGCTGTTGCAGCTGTACTACAGCAGCGGATGTACAACGATTGGGAACCTTTTATTTGCACAAACTCAAGCCTTCGCAAATAAAATACAGCCCCTATGATCGAGAGCTTTTGGTTGTCTATGAGGCCATTAAGTACTTTCGCCATATGGTCGAAGCAAAAACTTTCACAATCTTCACCGATCACATATGCATTTTCTATGACATGCCAAAAATGCAAAGTCTCCCGCCACACCATTGCTCCTCTCTCCACTTTCCTAACTTCCTCGTCGAGGTTCTCCCATATCCACCTCGATGTAGTAGGGCCGCTTACTTTTTCTTCTGATTTTAGACTGTCTTACTGTCATAGATAGATTCACTCGCTGGCCGGAAGCATACCCTATCAAGGACATCACAGCGGAGACCTGCGCTGCCACCTTGGTGTCGGGCTGGATCGCCAGGTTTGGTTGTCCCATTCGAGTGACAACAGATCGTGGTCGTCAGTTCGAGAGTCAACTATTGAAGACCCTCACTCAACTGGTTGGTGCACGATATTTCCGCACGACCGCCTACCACCCAGCAGCTAACGGCATCGTGGAGCGACTAAATCGTCAGCTGAAAGCCGCAATAATGTGCCATGATTCTTCGCAGTGGACTGAAGCTCTTCCGATGGTTCTCCTGGGCATGCGAAACTCCTGGAAGGAAGATCTACGTAGTACACCTGCAGAACTCGTTTATGGCGAAACATTTCATTTGCCTGGAGAATTTCTGTATCCCCTCTTTGATTTCGCGAATGCTGACATTACTGAATATTCAGCTCGCTTTGTTCCCATATGGCAAAAGTAACACAGTAACCTACTTCTTGGCACATTATGTCGCCATTTTATATTTATTCCCCATGATCTTTTCAAATCTTTTCACGTTTTTCTACGTAAAGACCGTTTTCGGAAATCCTTGGAACCACCTTACGAAGGGCCTTACGAAGTCCAACATATATATCGACAGACTCAAGCCCGCTTACATGATGAAAGAAACGTCGTAGGCCGTCCCACAAGAAGAAATTACAACACAAAGAGAAGAAGTCAGAACACGAAGCGGCCAAAAAGTTACTTTTCTAGATTATTATAGACCGTAGTTACGGTCTGGCCAGGCGGAATATGTGGCGTAATATCTTCTCTTTGCTTTGAACTGAATGATGTTGAACACTGTGATTGATTTGGTAACCTAGTGTTACGAAAATAATAAATACTTTCTTAACTTCTTTAAAGCAATATTATTCATTATTTAGTGTTCTAGTCGTGTTAAATCTTTTCTATACTTTCCTTTTACCTATCTATTTTGTTGGCAAGGATCGTCAACGATACTTCCCTACATACCTATATGTTTTTTTGTTGCGATCAATGTATTGCGTTTCATGTGTGGTGATCAAATTACTACCGAACGTATGAGCAAAGCTAACATAAGTAGCCTTGGACATGACTGCATCATAACTAGCGATACATTTATAATATATTTTAAAAATCATCACTTCAATGAAATACACTACGAAATGCAATACGAAACTAATGCAATACGAAATACCTACAATTAACAACATCATAAATATATAATTACCAACAACCAAAATAATCGAGGAAACAACTGATCATAAGAGGTATTTCCAAGAGATCAATGTACAGATAAAGCAGATGAAATCTGAGAGTGGACTGATACAAAAAATTTCATATCATGACGTTCATCACTACGCAGTGACATATGCGTTAGTAGCACTTGTAGCAGCTATCGGAGGAGGCGCGCGCGGCGGCGGGCGGCCGCGGCGGGCGCTCGGCTGCGAGCGCGGCGCCGCCACCCGCCCCTGAGCGGCCAAAGTGACAATGCTAGTGCCAGTGTACAGTGCATTAGTGAAATAGCAGAGCAATTAAATGTGAAGTGTCAAAAGGTGCATGAGTGCGGAAGTGGAAGTCAAAGTGTTAGTCACGTAAAAACTAATTTAGTACATAAGGCATCCTCGCCGTTCTCATATAAGATCGAATTTTGTGAAACAGAGCATTTGTAAAACTAGCACTTAGGTAAAATTGTTTTATCACCTTGTCAATTACTTTAGTTTCATCTCATCAATCTCATCTCCAGCTCTCTTAGGCCCGGGAGCATGTACGGTGCAACCATACATTTTCATATTTTGTCAACTTAGCGTATTTCACCGCGCGCCACCGCGATTTGGCCTAAATTACCTAATTGCCAACAGCGGACGCGCACTCATTATCATTCATCTATCATAATTGTAGCATAATTATATTAATCAATATTATCAATTTTATCATTTTTATCATAATAGGTGTACCGGCTCGTACATATGGAATTACCTAAGTTGTTATAAAAATAAAGAGCAATCTAGGTTACAATACACTCTCTCCTTCAATTAGTAATTTATAGATTGAAAATGACCTTTAATGGGGAATGCAGCACCATTTTGTATACCTATATCTCTTGGGGCAAGGGTCTCATTGATAGGCAATACATGTATAATTTTTTTATGTAGGTATTATATCTGGATTTTCATATAAAATAGGTAACATCAAATGGTAAAAACTGATAAAACATGCTCAACCCACGCGTTGCCGACCCCAAATTGAATTTTGGGGTCGGCAACGCGTGGGTGATGCCCCTGGTATTGCCAACGTCCATAGGCTGCGGTGACTGCTTACCATCAGGCAGGCCGTTAGCTTGTTCGCCACCTTAGTGGTATAAAAAAAAATTGGCAAAAAAGTTCAAAATTATGCAATAACGCTATTAATATCAAGTTATATGTGAATGCATATAAGTAATCCGATGTCTAATAATGACCAACTTAGTGTTGGATTTGAGTAGAGGCTTGATAATCTAATATAAAAAATGATTGAGATTAAAATTATTACAATGCAAAGTGAAAGCCATTGTTTAAATGTTTCCCAAGGCCTCTGATGGGTGTAAATTGGTTGGAGCTTTGTCTTGTTCTTTACAGAGAGTTTTTCATAATTGTTCAATTTATTGCTATTATGACTGGTAGTAGGTAAATAAATTGTGAATAGTTTTATTATTATTATATTAGCCTGAATCATCCCACTGCTGGGCAAAGGCCTCTCCCCGATTAAGTCTAAAAAATACAACTTCATGAAAATTTTGTGACTGCTTTTTTTGTCATACGGTAGGCAAACAGGCAATCAGGCCACCTGATGGAAAGTGACACCAGTAACTCCAGGGGTAATTGCTCTGACAGAAAAATGCCCCTTCAGTGCCAAAGCCACGGAGCTCGAACCCTCACCCCATGAAGCACCGGAATTATTAATCACTTACCAGCAGGAACAAAACTTTTTAAAACAGTATTGTTTATTTGGTAAGGCTTAATTCTCTAAACTACTTAGTTCCTTATTCTTAAAAGCTTATGTTTAATGTTCCGACTAAAACTAGGAGAATAAATAAATCTTACCGTATTGTTGGGCAGGCAGCAACAAAAACTAATATTAATAATAATAATAATTAAAAGTTTATTAAATCTTGTGAAATACATTTCCATTTTAGATGTAAAAAAACACGTAAAAGGTAAAAATAAAACACTACAAACTAAAACTAACTAATAAAACTATTTTAATAGAGTTTTAAATTAGAGTATTTAGCTAAAAGGGAAATCGGTTGTCGTTCGTATACGACAATCCGGTTCAATAGTCTTGTTTTGAGTAATGAGTCAACACCAGTCGGCTGCCTACAGCTTCTTATCTGTGTATGATGTAGATATTAAGTTTTTGTGTCCAATTAATTGATAACAACGACATTGGCGTATCTAGGGCTATTTTCCAGGCATCTGAGGTGGCCGATGAATCCAAGTCGATCGCCAATCAGTGAGCACGAATGAGCACGATTAAAGCCAAGCCACAGGCGTTAGTTTAACATAGTCGAGCTCTGTAATTCTCTTTGAATTTTTGATACATTGGGTCTCATAATCTGAATTGATGGGCGGTATGGGCGATGTAAATGTTTTAAAAATGAGCGAATGTAGAGAGTTCGACATTTTTTTAATCACGGCTAAAAAAAACTGGTGTGAACACATTGAAATAAAGGCGTACGATTTAAAAAATTAAGCGAAATCAAAATGATTTGGATTTTATTCTCAAAAGACTTGGGCGAATTTAATACAAGTAATAAACGAATGAAGGAAGGCTTTTAAAATCCGGATTGATTATGCGGGCAGTATGAATGTATTAAGAAATGAGCGAGCGCAGCGAGCTGAAATTTTTTGTTCTTTAGCTCAATCCAGCTGGAAAGAACATAATGAATGAGCCATCTCAGCGAGTTTGGGATTTTTGGTATTTAGGCTCATAAAATCCAGATGGAGGACTAGGCGATTACGTAATCAAAACTTAATTTAACATATTTTGAAAGGACAAAATTTGAAAGACAAAATGTTTTATTTAGCAAAGTTTATAATCCAAATATATGTTTCAGTGAATGGACGACTAACCAAAATTTGTTAAATATAAATTACCAAATCATCCCTTATCAAATTATATAGAATTTCCTCCACAGTATTATATTTTATTTCTTAAGTCTTAAGGGTTAGAGAGTATGATTCATGATCCAAAAGTCGCCGGTTATAAATGTAGATCAATAATTATTAATTTATTTGTCACAAATTCGAATCTATAATTGTTGTAAACCACCACGCACGAGCTGAGCGAGCGAAGCGAACGTACCGCGGCCGCTGCCGGCGAGTTCCAGAACCAATTAACAAGCGTTTTTAATTGATTATAATTCTTTTGAACTTTTTGAAATTTAACGATTTGGTAAATAGTGCAATAGATAAATAATTTAATCGTTAGTATTCCAGAAGTCAAAATTATATGATGAACGAGCGCTGTGAGTCTGGAAGCGATCTTTAAATTTATGACATTTTGGGGTTTAAAAGCTTGAGGTGATTTTTTTGTCTTAACAGCAGTGGGTGATCCTTACAATAGTAATTTAAGAGAAATCAATGAATAAGTAAAAGCAACAAGCTTGGTTAATGATAAGAAAAGTATTTGAAATCTATGAATGAGCGAGCGAAGCGAGCTCGAAATTTTTGCCATCTTGGGTCGAAAAAGTTGGTGTGATCAATAAATAAATAAGCGAGCGGAGTGGGCTCATAATTCTGGACATTCTGTGTCTTAACAAAAAAGGATGATCTTTATAAAAGTAACTTAGGAAATATAATAAATGAGCGACCGCAACGAGCTCATGGACAATTGCAGCTCATGACAATTGGCTCATGGTAATTGTAACCTATGAATGAGCATGTGATGCGAGCTCGAAATCTAAAACCTGATATTTTAGGTTTTAAAAGCTGGGGTGACCAATGAATGAATGAGCGAGCGGAGCGAGCTTGAAATTTTTGACATTTTGGCTTAGGTGTTGTGAGGATGCTGTACGATGTTGATCGTAATTGTAGACAATAAATTAAAGCTTGAGTGGTTGACAAAAGTAATACAATAATTGAGTGAGCTCGGAATTTTTGGATTTTTGGCTCATAAAACCGTGGGCGATTGTGAGTCAGAGTCGGGCCCCCCCTGGATCCGCGCCTAACTACACCGCGCGTTTTCACTACACTCGCACAAGCGATAAAAGTATTGTGTTGTTTGCTACTGAATACCATGCATGATCCAAAACTTGGTCCTGATTCGGTCATTTCTGTGCCTGTACAGGATCTGCACCCTCTGCCTGGGCATCGCTGGTACAGCTCTAGTTACGTTACTGGCGGCGAATCTCAATCAGGACAAATACTGTTGGAGGCAGTATACGACTTTGTGCCGTTCGCTGCAGAGTCTGTGGGCGGGCCTGCGGTGCTCGAATCAGCATAAAAAAGAACTATCAGGAGTTGGGGCGTCAGTTGAGGCGTAGGGTCTTGTCCCACGATCTGGACACTTTTTGGGTCAGCAAATATCGCTCGCTGTCCATCGGGGCAACATTTGACTATATTATACACTGATGGACTGAAAAACTTTCTCTTAGGTTTTATTACCCGACTTTTGAAAAAATAACTCAAACTAAATCTAGGTAGCTTTCATTGTAATTTAATTTAATTGTGATGAATTGTGGTTGTCTATTGAAAGAGCTAAATGATCGCCTTTCAGTATTTGACATTTTGTTTAAAAAAATGCGATCCAAGTTGAAAAGACCAAAAGTCAGGTAACCAATCAAGAGTCGAGGTTTTAGTCCACCACTATACAATATACAATACCTAAACTCATTTGCAAAAAAAAGTAGGTTCCTCGGTGGAAATCATGTTTGTGTGAAGTTTTTTATGTGTCCAGTCCAGACTTTTGTATCGGTATATCCTGGAGTGGGCACCAGACCATTCTGGGGTGGGCTCTATGTTTTGAGGTTAGGTTTTTCTGTGTGGCAGATTGATTGTGATTTGGTAATATTTTGTGTTTTTATTTATTAAATAAAGTGGATATCGACCAACCAGATTTACCCTGGTTATATTAGATGTTGAAGAATTTGATCGACATCACACGCAACGGCGATCAAACATACCACGCATTCGTTTCAATTCCATCATCGAGTTCAGTGATGAAGAATTCATGTATAAATATTGATTCTTTTATTGCTAAAAGAATAGCGGAGTTGGTGCGAAATCAACTGCCACAGGATCCACGAGGGGCACCTGTAAGTGCATTACGAAGTTGGACTCGACATGAAGTATGTATCTCTACCACTGGCATAATAAACTACCTGGGGAGGTTTTCCCTGGAGAGTACATCATGGAGTTCTTCAAGAAAGGGGTAAAAAGGTTTTTACGGGGTCGGCAACGCGTGGATGCCACTGGTATTTAAACGTCACGCTGCGGTGACTGTTTACCATTAGGCAGGCCGTAAGCTTGTTTGCCACCAAAGTGGTATAAAAAAAAACGAGTGATCTTAGAACACTAGTCCCTAAAGAGAAATGATAGTACTAGTCGAGATCTACATTTCGGATGACGGGTGTCAAACTTACAACTGTAATAACTATGAAACTAATGGTCCTAGAACACTAGTCCCTAAAGAAAAATTATAGTATTATACTTTGTCAAATATAGGATGATAATTTTGACAGTTCAGAGTAGGGATGGGGTGGTGTAAAATCGTTAATGAATCTAATCGATTATTGATTTTCATACTCATACAAGTTGAAATCGATAGTTGCATGGTTATGCTGTATGTATTAAACAAAAGAAACAATATTTTTTCCTTTGAATTATAGATTGATTAACACTACATTAAAAACCCTTCCACAACGATGATTTTAACACGTGAGTGTTTTCATTCGGTTAGTCTGCCTATTCTGTAAAATATGCGCGAGTCGAAATCGTTGTTGTAAAAGGTCTCTTTGGGCGAAATACAAACAATAAATGAGAATTTAGTTACAAAAATGATATAATTACCTAAATGTTAATTTTAAATATTGTAAATGTTATTCGTTATTCGTGGCACTTCACTAAAGGGGCGGGGCCTGTCCATGAAGTACGATATTATCCGTAGTACATTTTACCGAAAAAAAAACAACACTTCATAGGCGTGCGCCAAGGACCAAGAATTAGTGAGTTGTCAAAATTATCATTCTATATTAGACAAAGCATAATCGACATCTACAATATATGATCAAACGAACTTCTCAAGCGAAGTTCGATCATTATTATATGACTCGCTTCATTCGAAGATATAACTTACCAGGTAGTCCTTTAAACCTACAAGGCAGCTCCGCACGTTTCAAGAGATTTTGAAATCGATAACTTTATCGATTTTATTTTTATTTTTCTATTCGTACGCACAACCCTACCTTCGCCTTCTGTCAAGCTCATTATTTTAGAGATGAATTACTAGGTATTTTGCAAAACTTCATCTAGGGTTCTGGGTGGGAGGGTGATTATATCTTCGAATGAAGCGAGTCATATAATAATGATCGAACTTCGCTTGAGAAGTTCGTTTGATCATATATTATATTTCTTCGCTTCATTCTTCAGATATAACTTACCAGGTAGATGTTTAGAGAAAAGTTTTGCAAAATTACTTGTAGATATTGAATAAGTATATTTAGTGTAATCAAATTTTAATTTAATTAACTATATTTATAAACTAAACAGATCATTTTGAGTATTTTTATGACTACTTAATCATTAATGTGGCACACAGATTTGGCAAAGTTTTTAGAACTTATAATTGGCCGATTATAAAACTTAGCAAACGTTTGAGAGGCGTTTGTCCAACCGGCAGTCTTCCTGATGGCATCAACGGAGACTCCGGCGACGGCGGCGACGGCGGCGGCGGACGTGGCGGCGTGCCGCGTGCTGTGCGCGCTGAACGTCGCCACGTCCACGCCGCTGGCTCTCAGCACCTGCTTGGTCCACCTGCATAGTGTCTGTGCTGTCGCGCCTTTGAAGGGGCGCTTCACAGTCATCAAGAGGTGCGACACGCTAGCGGGCCTGTCACTACTTGTAACATAGAGGTAATCCTCTAAGGTTGTGGCAGGACAGATTTGATGATTCTCCCGAAAATATGGGGAGGTACAGCGTTGGCTGTTCCAGGCCGGCAGCAGACGTTTTTATAATATCTTTGATAGCTATATTAATTCCATTGGAATGAACGCTAATGTTTTCAAGTCTAATTACCGAAAAAGTTTGCATTCGGTGGGCAGTACATAGAGCTAAAAGCATTATCAACTTTTTTGTAATGTTTTCGCGACTAAGTTCTCTATTAGGATACCAATTGGAAATATAGTTTAGTACAACTTGAGGGTCCCAAGTACAATTGTATTTGGGAAGGCTTGGTTTTAATTTATATACTCCTTTAAGGAGGCGTGTGACGCGATCATCCGTTCCAATGTGGCTTCCTAATCAGAGGGATAAAGCTGAGCGGTGTGAATTTATAGATCCGTATGATGCACCTTTAGCGTACTGTTCACTTAAGAAATCTAACACTATCGTGATAGAGCCCTCAAAGATATTATAATCATGGTCTAAGCAAAACTGCCACCACAGCTTTAAGGAAACATTATATTGTTTTATTGTGCTAACCGACAAAGACGCCAACATAAGGTCTAAAGCTGCCGCCGGGACACCGCGCGCCGAGAACGACTGCCTGAGACAACCACTGCACCCAGGGTAAGTGGGTTTCTGTAACAAGACGACACACGGTGCTCGTTAGGTTTGAGCCAGATTATATTGGAGACTACTAGATCATTTAGTAGCGGATACCAAGCTTGGCCAGGCCAAAATGGGAATATTAATATCCCAGTAGCATTGTCCTGTTCTATTTTATGCAGACATTTAAGCAGCAGTGGGAAAGGTGGGAAAGCGTAAAAGAAATATTCGCCCCATTTTAATGTGAAGGCATCTATGGAAATGGCTTCTGGGTCTTTTTTCCATGAAACAAAATGTGCACATTTGGCATTTGCTCGAGAGGCGAATAAATCTATATTTGGCTGTCCGAATTGCTTTGTTATTAATTTAAATTCTGTATCTGATAGTTCACACTCTGTGACGGGATTTATTTTGCGAGATTCTTCATCCGCCTCATAATTATCTTTAGTGTTTATATAAGAAGCGAACAGCCAAATATCTCGCTCCTCGCACCACTGCCAAATTTGCCTAGATAAGTCGTTGAGGTGGGGAAATTGGATCCCTCCCATAGGATTTACATAGCTAATAGCTGTAGTATTATCTGCCCGGAGTAAAATAGAACAATGTGACTTATTACTTGCAAAACATTTGAGCGCCAAGAATATAGCCAGGAGTTCCAAATAATTGATATGGAATGCTTGTTCTTCGAGCCTCCATGCACCATGCATTCTTTCATTATTAGAGACAGCACCCCAGCCTGAGCGGGAAGCGTCAGAATAGATTTCTAAATCAAAGTTTGGCACTATTAAGGAGTTAGAAGCATGTAATACATTGCTTTGCCACCAATGGAGGTCACCGAGGATAATTTCGGGAATTTTTAATCGTTTTTCGAAATCTTTGTGCTTTTCCAAGGCTAAATATTTTTGTCGCTCAAACATCTTAGTATAGACCCAACCGTATCTGACTGCTGGACATGCGGCCACTAAAACTCCAATGAATTGCGCAAACTCCCTTATTGTACAGGTCGGTAATTCTAAAAAAAAATCTATTAATTTTATGATTTTGTGGCGTTTTTCGTTTGGCAAGGCTATTGTTTGCTTAACAGAGTCAAATATAAAACCGAGAAACTTGCAGGTTTGTTGTGGAATAAGGGAGCTTTTAGTATAGTTTACAACAAAACCGAGACATTCTAAGAGTTTCAATGTCGCATTTACATTATTATGGCAGTCAGCGTAGGTATCGCCAATACACAAAATGTCATCTAGATAGAATACATTTTTGTAACCCTGATAACGGAGATAGGTAATAACCTCCTTCATCACTTTTGTGAAGGCTCTCGGTGCTACAGATAACCCATACGGCAAGGCATTAAATTCATAAGTAACCCCGTCAAATTGGAATCGTAAATACTTTTTATCCGAGTCACGCACAGGAATTAGGAAGTAGGCCTCTTTTAAATCAATGGTTGCCATGAATCCATTATTTGGTAATAATTTCGTTGCAGTTCTGTGATCCTCCATTTTAAAATGTAATTTAGGCACAAATTTGTTTAACTTCTTTAAATTTAAAATGAATCTTTTTCCACCGTCGGGTTTTGGGGTCAAAAATACGGTGGAAATAAATTGGTTTTCGGAAGGATCACAGGGGCTACACGCGCCTAACTTTATTAAACTTTGTATGGCAACTGTCATGTCCATTTTTTCGGAAATTGACAACTGCGTTTGAGGTACATACGATTGATATACTTGTGACTTAAACGGTATAGGAAAGCCAGATTGTATCCAATTTAATAAGACGGGATTACTTGTAATTTTAAGCCAACAGTCATAATAGTGGCGAATCCTGCCTGCGTGTACCTGAGTTATGGGTGTGGTGGAGCACGAGGCTTGGCTGGGCCCGTAGCACTGGTCGTTGACAGGGGCGGCTGCTGACGACGGCTCGTGGCCGCTACCGGTGGCCTTCTCGACCCTCTGCGCCCCCCCCTGTTCTGATGGAAGCGAGAGGGCCCGGACCAGTTTCCCTGGTACGGGGCCTGAGGTACATTATGGTTTCCAGTGTTAGTCGGCGTGTTTTCCGCCGGCGCTTTTTGCGTCTTAGTACATTTTTTGATCTGCATTCCTTGTTTCTCTATTACCTTGGCGGCTTTTATTTTTTCGGAAAGCTTATTGCCATAAAGAGTCTCATCTCTTTCGGTATCCTGGACCACATTAAGGAATGGTTTAGCCAGAGCGTAATTGACGACGCTAATTCGTGACTGCGTTTCTTGATAATGCAAGTCCGTTAAGATTCGGCAACCGTCACTAAGAAGTTTGATAGCTTCGATTTTACTGTCACTTGTAAGTAAAATAGTTATTGCTCTATTGATGGCAGATATGCCTATTCCTAGTTGTTGCTGGTCAGACTCCTTCCTCTTGTCCCGATTTCGTGACGTTTCGGACACAGCGGCCGCCACCTCGACGTTTAACTTGGGAGCCTGAAGCAATGTGCAGTTCTCAGGCACGAGGTACTCCTTTAGTAACTTATCTTTTAGCTCTTTTGGTAATCCTTTTCTAAGAATAGGTTCCCAACGCTGGGCTAAGGAATGGTGAATTTTTTCGCCATAATTAGGCGTATTACCCGTCTCTTCACCAAGTGCCAGGAGCAGCTCAGGGTCAAGTTCGGGAGCGAGTTCACTAACCTCCGGCGTTTGCGATGACGGGCTCCTCTATAGATGCTTTTTGAAACCAACTGACAATACCTACTGGAAAACTCCTCATTGAAGTTGATCACAATCATGATCTAAATGCATCTCCTTCTGACTATAATCTGAAGTAGTAATACATCGTAATACTTGCCCATCATCATATACTTGCTCTAAACTGATAATAATGTTGTAAATACATATATCAGCACAATTCAGCCATCGCACCACCCGGTGTGGGCTGGGTACTCATCTCCATTACTAGAGGGCTAGTGGTGTCCACGCGAAAATTCGAAAGAACGTTTCTCGCTCGTACGATTTGGATGTGGAAAGAGCTCCCAGCCACAGTGTTTCCTTTGGACTATGACATGGGATCGTTCAAGAGGTATATTAGAGGTTTCCTTAGAAGTGGGCAACGCATTAGTAGCACCCCTGGTGTTGCTGATGTCCATAGGCGGCGGTGACCACTTTCCATCAGGTGGCCCGCATGCCTGTTTGTCTGTCGGATAATATAAAAAAAAAATCTCCCATTGCTAGAAGAGGGCGACGTTTATATTAGACGATAAGTTTTTGGCACTGTACTTTCTACATAAAACGTGTCAAATAGGCCGCTGCTGTGAAGTGAGGTCTCCAAGATTGTCAGATAGGTGTTCCGTTACTCAGTTCTCAAATTATTGTTCGCCTAAATAATATAATTTTATGAAAGATTATAACAATTTGGACAATTCCTAAATACTTGATTATATATAAAACAATAAAAAATTACACATATTTCCAAATTTCGGCAGAATGACGAATAAAGGGCATAATCTTGTAACACTAGAGTGGTCTATGGAAATGCCGCTCTGCAGTTGTCAATGGAAACGTACGGTTATGCGGATCCGCAGCCACGCGCATGGATGCGTCTTCCGCAGCAATGTAGGGTGCTGCGTTCCAATGTACCAAGCGCCTAATGAGGAGTTTTCCAGAAAGTATTGTCAGTTGGTTTAAAAAAGCATCAATAGATGGCGCTCCCACAATTTTGGTGCTATTTTGTTTTTAATCTGAGGGCTAACCAAGGATTTTTATAGCAGGACTTAAACAGAACTGCTTTGCATATGCGCTTATTACACATGCCTAAATTCAGTAACTAAATTCAGAAACAAACAGCGTGAGAGCAAATAAAGTGGAATGTATTGCTCATAGAATAAGGTCTGTTTTTTATTTTTGGGAAGCCAACCCACGCTGCGTCTTCCGGTACGTGGTCGCCACTCGAGAACTTTCCTGCCCCATCGGCTATCTGTTCTGAGAGCTAGGTGCCCTGGCCGCTTGGCAATCCTTCGAGATCTGTCGGTAACCTTAGTTCGCTAGCGGGTCTCCTAATTCCTGATCTAATCGCGTAATAAGACTCCAAGTATAGCCCTTTCTGTTGCCTTTTGGCCGACAGTTGGTTTTCTTATATACCGGTATAAGTAATATATTTAGTTTGTATTTGTATTTCCTATATGTTGTGTACCTACATTTGTCCGTGCCTCGCTCAGCAGGTCTCACTGACGGGGCATAACTCTGAGTGAGGTCCTTTTCACACAAATACCACCACAAAACAATAGCAATCACAATACACAAAAAAAAATTAGCAATGTACATCTGCACTGTGTATTCTTATGTGTATAATAATCCCCTTCACGTGTATAAAGTGTTGTAATCATTGTGTTCTTTTTATGTCTGTTTGATTTATAATTTTTTATTTAATGTTGTGGTGTCGTTTGTGTCAATAAATGTTCTTTATTTCTTTCTGTATAAGGCCCACAGTGAGCCACAAAATAAATATGAAGAAAATGTTTTGCTAGATAAAAATTCAGTGAATTCAAATTACTTACTTCCTTACTGTGCTGGCTCAGCGACCCAAAGTGGATCTTGGCCTCCGACACCAGAGATCGCCACCTATTCCTGTCCTGCGCCATCTCCTAGATTCGAGGATTCCTAGTTCGTGCCGGTCTAATTCATATGATGTTGCAGAAATATAACTCAACAGGCACTGCTTATTTATATTAGAGAAATCTTTACTTTTTTGCACCGAATTACAAATCGAGGTTTAGATTTACAATTTGACATTGGCAAGCATTCGGTTTCTCGTCTCGGGATATTATACATATCTTGGAACAAGTTCGGGCATAATCTCGTGTGCATTCTTTTTCCTAGGAACGTCATCAAGTGACGTTTTGCGGAAGAAATGCTCACTGCCCCGCGCCCCGCACCCCCGCGTTCATCCACAAATAATCACCATCCCACCTACCTCACCTACCGCAGTCGATATACCAGTTAAGTTGTCGACCTATAAATAGTCCACCTGCTTCAGTCATGACTGCCTAGTACAATGAAGATATGGCGTCACGGCTTCTGCCAGGGTTCGCTAACCAAGTCTTACTCCTCCACTTCGCGCAGTCTCTCTTACATATTTCATAACTTGTCTTAAACAAATAGCACTACCTGCATGAAATATATTTACAAGACCTATTTATTTATATACTTTATACTCTTGTTACATGTGGTTTCGGGTACATATAGAAAGAAATAAACAAAAAAAGAACGTTGGAGATTATGTCACGTAAGTACCAACTTAAAAAGATAAGTAAATAAAATTAGCACATAATTATTTTTAATTTTCATGGAGATACACATAAAATATTTACAGTTATAATAAAAATACCTATACATTAATATTGACTGACGATTTGAAGGATGATGCTGACATTGAGCGGGAGCGGAGGGCGTTGTCGGTCAGAGCGAATTTAGCGAAAGCTGTTTTTATACGAGCAGCCTGTAGGTTTGTTACACGCAAAGATCATACAACGCTCTCCGTGTTCAATATAACAACGCGCTCAGGGCGCTGTTGCGGCTGCCGGCTGAGTTCGCCGAAGCGCGCGTAGACTGCTTCTACGCCACGATGCGCAAAAGGGCGGCATCGATGGCGGCGCGGGTACGGGGCAGCGGCAACAGCGCTCTGGCGATGGTCGCAGCGCGGCTGGACGGCCCGTTCATAGGGTACTGGATGTCGCTTCATGCGCCACCTGTGACTCAGGAGCGGGAATATTAGATAATAAATAGTTTTACACCCGGTTTCTGAAACGCTTGTCAACGCAAAAATTACGTAACAGCTTGTTAAACACTGATTAAATGCAATTTGGGTTTCTGAAAGGGCCAACTGACGGCTTGTTAACAGCTTGTTAACGGATTGTCAAATCTCCAATCAACGGCTGATTAATGTAATTTTGGGTTTCCGGAAAGCTTTTTCTCATGTTAACTGTATGTTATCGCCTTGTTATTTTAATTGGCGAAAATCGACCAATTAACCGATTGTCAAAAGAAATTATAACCGATTTTCTTGGTCTAGGTCTTGGTCCTGGCCCTGGTCCAGGTCCTAGTTGTGGTCCAAGGCAAAGTCCAGGTCTAGGGTCCAGGTTCTGGTCCAGGATCATGACCAAAACTGCAACCTTAATCACAATTTGAGCTTGAACCAGAACCAGGACCATAAACATTAGCTGGACTAGGACCTGTTTCGGGTACCAGGACATGGACCTGAACCAGGATCAGGACCTGAACCACGAACATGTCAGGGTCCAGGACCTGGACCTGAACTAGGAGCTGGTCTGAGGCCAGGGCCTGAACCTGATCCAGGGCCTGGTGAGGGGCCAGGACCTGGTCCGAAGCCATGACCTGGACCTGAATCACGAAGTGGTCCGGGTCCAGGACCTGGACCTGAACCAGTACCTGGTCCGAAGCCAGGATCTGGACCTGAACTACGAACTGGTCTGGGTCCACGACCTGGACCTGAACCAGTACCTGGACCTGAACCAGGTCCTGGTCTGAAGCCAGGACCTGAACCAGGACCTGATCCGG
Source organism: Blastobasis lacticolella (assembly GCA_905147135.1). Lineage (NCBI taxonomy): Eukaryota > Metazoa > Arthropoda > Insecta > Lepidoptera > Blastobasidae > Blastobasis > Blastobasis lacticolella. The sequence goes on from LR990061.1 coordinate 15,515,176, forward strand.
GGCCAGGACCTGGACCTGAACCACGAACCGGCCCGTGTCCAGGACTTGAAACAGGATTTAACTAATGGGATTATTGGGAGAAACTCACAGAATCGATAGCCGATGGGGCGGATGTTGTTGAGTGGCTTTCTCTGGAGGGCCTCCCAAGAGATGGACGGACGACCTCTTTAAGGTCCTAGGGAGCCAATGGATGCAAGATAACAGAGTCGACCAGAGTGTCAGCCGTGGGAGGCCTGCATTGAGCAGTGGACCGGGACCCACCTAACTGCCTAAAGATGATGATGGGATTACTGATCCACTGGAACCCGTGACCCTATAACATAAATATTGTTATAATTTCTCTTTTCTCGCTCTGTATATTTTTTTTTATAATATTCGATTTTATACGAAAACTATACAATAGCTATCAGTTTCATCTAAAAGTTGAATTTCCCGCCGCTATCAAAAGGCCGCTAGGGACAGAGACAAATCAATGCGTTAGACAGAAACAAAACATATATGAGTGAATGAATGTGACTGATTTTAGCAGGGGTAGCCAGACGAAAAAATTGATCTCTTGTTAATGGTCGATTAGCTAACAATAGATTGATTGGCCTTTCAGCAACCCACAGTGATTTAACAGCTTGTTAAATGTGACAGTCTGTTAGCTAATCAATGATTTGACAAGCGTTTCAGAAACCGGGTGTTAGAAATTCACATTGTGATAATTGAATAATGATAGAACATAATTACATTTTAAAATAATGACATTTCAATATTAAACTACTGTTACGATTATTGCTTAATATATTGCGTGGATATTTTTAATTTATTGTGCTAATTATGGAATTTAATATTATGAAATAAATGTTATATTATTATTATTAATACCTACGTTTAAAATAGCAAAAATATATACTAATACATATAAAATAATACTATAAATTAAAAAGTCGTCCACACCGCTGCACCCCGGAATGGTGCCCAGAAAGCTGGCTGCGTTGCCTCGTTGAATAGTGATGCTTATCCGTTGCCCGATGAACGAGCCAGCTCTCCAGTCACCAGTGGTATCATTAAATTTTTTGGAAAGTTCTGTAAATAATTTTTTCGCACCAGGGCCCCACGGCCCCAACGTTTCCATCCCAAACGGCTGAAATACAAAGTCTTGCGCTAGACTTTCTAAAACTTGTCTTGGGTGGTCCTACGATTTTGCTGACTAAATTTTCGGTGCACTTGAAATTTTGCGCACTCCGATTCCGTCTAAACGAACTGGTTGCGAAGCTTGGGACCATGCTCTTGAATCAAGATCTAAATTTAGAATTTTGGAAATTTCTGTTCGAATGTCACTATCTAAAGGTATTACTAAATTCGCCAAATAGATCTGCATCGTAAAAAGTACCAAATTTGCGGGACGAAAAGGCAGAAACGAAGTAAAAATAGGGCCATGTGTGATTTTATTTTAAGTAGTTTTTCACAATAAATTTGGAATTTTGATTGTTTTTCAAGTATAAATGGCGGGACAGACTTGTCCAAAATGGGGGAACCTAGAAGACGGAGAGTTTCTTCACTTAAAATTTTGAGGTTATATATAGGATAATGCGTTAGGTAATAAGATTCATTATAGAACTTAATCTCATCCGTTGCGTATTATTTCGCCACACATCGCAACACATTAGCCCAGCAACGGTTGCTGTGGCGACAACGGCGGCATGGCGTCTTGTCATATGATATCAAAATCATCAACTATAATATTTACGTTTTGAGAAACTGATCGGGCACGCCCGGATGTAACTTCATTTGAGCTGCATCATGGGCCTATGGATCAACTACTTATATAGAAATAAACTAACTCGGAACCGCAGGGCTATTTAAAAAAATATATTAATTGTTTGACACATGTTCGCTGTTCAAGTTTTTTACGTTTATCTACTCAAGCATGACTTGGCAGACGAGTAACACCCGGTTTCTGAAACGCTTGTCAAATAATTGATTAGCTAACAGACTGTCACATTTAACAAGCTGTTAAATCACTGTGGGTTTCTGAAAGGCCAATCAATCTATTGTTAGCTAATCGACCATTAACAAGAGATCAATTTTTTCGTCTAGCTACCCCTGCTAAAATCAGTCACATTCATTTACTCATATATGTTTTGTTTCTGTCTAACGCATTGATTTGTCTCTGTCCCTAGCGGCCTTTTGATAGCGGCGGGATATTCAACTTTTAGATGAAACTGATAGCGATTGTATAGTTTTCGTGTAAAATCGAATATTATCCAAAAAAAATATACAGAGCGAGAAAAGAGAAATTATAACAATATTTATGTTATAGGGTCACGGGTTCCAGTGGATCAGTAATCCCATCATCATCTTTAGGCAGTTAGGTGGGTCCCGGTCCACTGCTGAATACAGGCCTCCCACGGCTTACAATCTGGTCGACTCTGTTATCTTGCATCCATCGGCTCCCTAGGACCTTAAGGTCCAGGTACTGGCCCCGGACCAGGTACTGGTTCAGGTCCAGGTCCTGGACCCAGACCAGTTCGTGGTTCAGGTCCAGGTCCTGGACCCAGACCACTTCGTGGTTCAGGTCCAGGTCCTGGACATTGACATGTCTGTGGTTCAGGTCCTGGTCCTGGTTCAGGTCCATGTCCTGGCCCCAAACCAGGTCCTGGTCCAGCAAATGTTTATGGTCTATGTGCTGGCACTGGTCTAGGTCCTGGTTCTGGTTCAAGCTCAAATTGTGATCAAGGTTGCAATTTTGGTCATGATCCTGGACCAGAACCTGGACCCTAGACCTGGACTTTGCCTTGGACCAAAACTAGGATCTGGAACAGAGCCAGGACCAAGACCTAGACCAAGAAAATCGGATATAATTTCTTTTGACAATCGGTTAATTGGTCGATTTTCGCCAATTAAAATAACAAGGCGATACAGTTAACATGAGAAAAAGCTTTCCGGAAACCCAAAATTACATTAATCACCCGTTAATTGGAGATTTGACAATCCGTTAACAAGCCGTCAATTGGCCCTTTCAGAAACCCAAACTGCATTTAATCAGTGTTTAACAAGCTGTTACGTAATTTTTGCGTTGACAAGCGTTTCAGAAACCGGGTGTAAGTGTATGACACAAATTACTGCCATGGAGAGGTAGCGTTAAGTACAACGCTATTAAAATTTTGATTCGGAAAATGCAGTCTAATAAATCCTTGTCTCATCTTGGGTGTTCTAAATTGCGTATCCTCGTATCGGTAGTCCAGAAATTCATATGGTAGACGGCCCATATACGCATTATAGAAGAACTCTAAGTTGGAATGTGTGTCCAGGGGTTGGAAGTAACTCTTCATCTGAAATTACCAAAACAAGTGGATTAGGTATGTAAGTAAATAATAAAGAATTTACTGCAATGACATAACCAACGGCCAATTTATCCTATATATGCTATAGTTAAGTACCTACCAACCTAAATAGACAAGTATGTCATACACTAAAACTAAATATTAGGTGGATACATAGAATTAACGTAATTAGGTAAGTAGCTAAACGTCTACTACATTATAAATATGTAGGTATTTTATAAAACATAAAATTTATACATATTTTTAACCTAGAGAGTTTAGGTATACTAACAAAATATAACAACACAATTGTGTTAAAACGAAATACAATTATTAACACAAATAAAATTAGTATTAAGTTTTTAGAATATAGTGGAACAAAAACAAAGCTTAAAAAAACACTTTTCGCTTGTTAAACTAAAACATCATAAATTTATAGGTACCTTATACTTATAACACAATAATAAAACTTTTTTTTTCTTTCAACTATCTGCCATCAGCCATTGGTTATAATCAGACTAATTATATGTTGTTGACTTTGGGGGATGTACATGATTGCCCTATATTGCGGCCAGTCTGGGTCTTTTTAGACGATTTATGTTCTCAGTGTTGTTTCTCAAGTCATTTATTAGTTTATTGACATGTGTTTCCAGTCGATACTTTTGCAATTTCTTGCTTGATTGTAGCCATTTCCAGATATTAATTAAACCAAAGGGATAAAATAATAATTTTCAATGCAGTGTTCTGGAATCTCTGCAGAATCTCGACGTTTGAGTGACTTGTTGGACCTCAAAGCTCTAAATCTAAGCTCTAAATTGATTTTATTATTGATTTATAGATTGGTAGTTTATTTTCTAGGGACCAATTTTATTCTCAGCGGCCGCAGACACAATGTCTCACGTTGACGTCAACCAGCTCGACGACAATTACGCGCCGCTTGCAAAGGAGTGTGGCGTGTGCATGGAGATGTAACACAGAGGACTCGGGGTCCTCGTGCGTAGCGATTATGTTGACGATTTCCTCACTAGTAGACCGTTAAAAACGATAACGATGATTACCTACGACTGTCTAACTTTCAGGCTATGCTTTTATACAGGAAGGTAGTTCCAGATTGTTAAAATTTCAATAATGGCTGTTCCCCTTACCACTGGACCCCGTAGTCGCATGTTGAACGCGTTGATCCCCAGGAGCCCCATGTGCTTCTGCCCTCCAGCATCCAGCGTGTCCATAAACAACGTCGCGCCGCTGTCCAGTCCGTACCTTGCAAACCATTCGGTCGATACGCAATAAAACCATCCCCAGTCTTTCTGTAACAATTTCACTGTAATAAAGAGAACGCCAGTAAATCAACAGAGAGTCATTCTCATCCATCTATATTATTGTGAAATGGAGGCCAAAAAGCGCCATATTCATAGCGTCAGAAAAAAGTACTACGGGAGCTAACTACTAACTGTTAAATAACTGACACACATAAATACCCCTTTCCTTATTAAGGTACAATACTCCATCGTGGACTGCATCTACACTTAACATTCAAACATCTGACGAAAATACTGCCTGCTGCTACAATATACAAACAGAAGAAAAAATCATACATTCAATTTTCGCCCCCTCGAGTATAGAACCCGGTACCCTCACGTAGTAGGCCGTTGTGGTGACCGCTACTCAAATGTAATTATGTATTATTATTTTGATATTTCGTTTAATAGAAATACATATTTCCGAACGAACCCCCCTCACATTCATGAAATGTTTATAACAAAAAAGGGCTGCAAGTCGCACAGAGGTCACGAAATGCAATTAGAACGCGCACCATCCAACACCAATACTGCACATCACTTCTTCTCTAACAGAGTGGTATCAAACTGGAACAAATTACCACAAAATGTTGTGACAGCTGTGTCAGTGATTTCCTTCAAGAACAGATTGGACGAGTGGTTGAAGTCAAACAAACTGTCTCTACTTGATTTAAAATAACTTTCAACACTGTGTGATATAGACACATCAGCAACAATGCTGCTCGTCTATAACCTAAATAAATAAATAAATAAATATTTGCTAGTTTTTGAACGTACGTATTTATTTACGTTTTGAGTAGAATTACCTACTGTTTATAAATGTATTCAATTATTTGTGTGATTCTATGGCAACAATGGCACTGTTCTTCATTAAGGATAAAATACTCAAATATGCATTTTTGCTATGTTCTACTAATTTTAGAATCATCGTCACAGCCCATAACAGTCCACTGCAGGACTTTAGGCTTCTTCTACGAAAGGGAAGGTTATTGCCATAATCTCCACGCTGAGCAGGCGGGTTGAAGATCACAATTATAAATTTAACTATGGATATAGCTGCTGACCATTTTCCAGCCTACGGAGACTCTAGTTCTTTGGCCTCGGAAACACTAGTCGCCTTGTACGACACCCACCTACGAGCACGTTGTGCTCACATATGTTTTCTTAGAGAATAAAGTATAAATATCAATTTTATAATTTACTAATTTGCCCATATTGTTATTTCCGACTTTGTCTAATTAACTTTTATTGTAACTATTATTTATTTATTTAACAATTTATTGCACACAATATAAAGTATACAGAAATTACAAAATTAAAGACGACACAACAGGCACTACTTATTTCTAAGAAGAAATCTCGTCCAGCAGGCCTATAGAAGTGAGACATTATAGATTATAGGGGATGAGACTATTTTTAACTTTTTTCAAAACATAATTACAAAATTCTGATAACTTTTGTTTGACAGTTGCAAAGGTAAGTTATGCGGATTTGATTTTACCTTACTGTGCAATTTATCTCTGTGTTTCATACAGCGGATGAGACCTGGCGTGATCCAAGGTTTTATATTGTAATTTTTGTTGCTCGATTTTACATTGCTTGTACTATTCTGAATAGCTTGCTGTACGGTTTTTATTAAGTAAGACATACTACTATTCGCGTCAGCAGAATATAAACTGCGCTAAAGTAAATATTCCATAAATCGTTTTCAAGTTTATTTTCATTTAACTTTGCGAATGTTTGTGTTCGACATACTTTAGGTGTCTTAAGATTTAAGGTTAGTAATACAGCATTATGATCGGTTATTATGGAGTTAGTCACTAGTTCAATTGATTGAAGATTCGATTAAAGCATGATATGGTCCAAACAAGAGCCGCTCTGATAGGTAGGGAATGTGTGCGCTGAAAGTAAGCCATGAAAATAACACAGATTAAGAAATTCGTGACCAGCTGCATCTGAACACTCTGAACGTATATATTCAAGCTTATGTCTCCCACTAAAGCTATATTTTTTAAAGATGATAGATGAATCTATATAGATGATAATGATATGATAATTACACACCTTGTTTTAGAAATTGTTTGCTCTATCGGAAAAGAATATTATTTTCTTCTGGCCAACACTTTTAAATTTTTGGTCCAAAAATGTATGAAATGTGAATGACGTGTTTTCAAAATACCCATATGTATCTTCGTGGTCTACTTAGTAACTGTCGTAAACGCCCAAATTTCCAAATTTAATATTTTCGTTATTTATGCACCGATTAACACAATATTTATTTATCGATAAATACAATATTTAATTGTGCCACGTAAGTCACGCGGAGAACATTGTCTGAAGAACGACCCATCTACACTTTGTCAACATCAGGGGCAATGGCAGTCAAACAGATAATATTTTACTTACTTTATCACATTCTGCGCCATTAGGTTCAGCCAGTCTTACTGAGTATTTGAAATAAGTCATTGGTTTTCTGTATATGGCGAAGACGAACAGGGAGCCAACAACATATAACTGTTTGTCCATCAAATATGATTCCGGTACCAAGTTGGTCCTGCAACTCATAAAACAACGTAGAGTCCATTATGTTATAACAATATCTACAATTTCATTGAACACAAGTGTATAAAACTTTATAAAGCCTATAAATAGTTTTTAGGGCAGTTTTATCCTTTTCCCAAACGACCATTGAAATCGACATCCCTAATGTATGAAAGCTAATACTAAGGAGAGGTCAAGCTGTATATCTGGTTATACGAATTAGATGAAACATGGCCTAGATTTTAAGTTAGACCCCAGTACCTAACCGTGAAAACCCCATCAAAATCCATTCGGCGCCATATTTCTAATAGTTTAGCTGATCTATTATGGTTCTACATAAGCCCTTATTCCAGTTTCCGAAATTAATTATACACTATATGTTGCCAGTGCTTACTTAAGACAAACATTTTTTAAATTCTTACTCTAATACTATTTCTTCATCGCCATAAATTATTTTTTTGTAAATATATTCAATGCACAGACACTGTTTCACTATATGTATATGTCGTCGCGTGAAGGAAAGGGGTGTATCAGGATCACTGTCATCAGGGTGGTGATATCAGTATTAGGTCGTATTCGTCCAGATAAATTAAAGAAAAGGTTCACATTTACTCCACTGTATTTATTCCATTTCATTTTTGCAGATCACTTATAATTTCACTAGAATTCAGAGCAATATTACAAATGTAGGCAGTTGAGGTAATTTACTTTCTTATTTCAAAGGTGATTTTAAAATTACTTTATTTTTAAACGTAAATAACACTTTCTATTAACGAACTTCAAACGTAAACAAACGAAATGTGGAGACAGTTTCAAGACGCGTCACTCCTCGGCGGCGGTCGCGCCAAGAATGGCCGCCACTCGGCCCGAGTCGTGCCGTCGAGACTCTGTCAGCACGCCCCACCAGAGGGCGCACTCCCACTTCCGTTTTCATCGTCATGAGTCCGTACTATTGACCACATGAGTCCATACTATTGACCGTGATCCGTCATATAGATTTCTTATCATTATTACAGTGTGAAACAAAAATATAAACATACTTGCCCGAAGGTGCCCTTTTGCAGCAAACGACATGTAAAAAAGATGGTCCTGTAGGAGATTTATAATGCGCTCCGATCATGTTATGGGTGGTCGTTATAACCGCTAGGTCGTTCAATGGCAGAGGGTGCGACCTGTTTAAGGAATTCGGTCGTATATACTGGAAACAATACGTTCATTTAAGTCAAATTCGGTGTTTTATCATCATTCTCCAAAGGAACTTTCTCCCACACACACTAAGGTTGTGGAATAAACTACCTGGAGAGTACAACATGGAGTTCTTCAAGAACCCCTTTCTTAAAAGGTTTTACGGGGTCAGCAACGCGTGGGTGATGCCTCTGGTATTGCAAACGTCCATAGGCTGCGGTGACTGCTTACCATCAGGCAGGCCGTAAGCTTGTTTACCTCGGTGTTATAAAAAAAAATCCTAAGTATAGTTAAGAACCATAATATTCCTCTCCTTAGCTACCGCATCTCTTCACAAATCGTTACTCGTACACTACGCTTTTGCCACAGAAGATGTGACAGCCTGCTGAAAAGCGGTAGGGGTAGTCCGTTTACCGGGAGAGATTTTATCCGGGTTTTCGCATTTTAACTATAACAATTCAAAATATGGATCACTTTATGATGTGGCCGACTAGTCATTTCATTTTGTTATTTGCAAATAAATATGGCACATAAAAGGTGATAGAAGCTAGAATAGAACAGAATAGAATATTTTTATTGCGTAAAATGTGGTTTACAATCATGTGCGGATCTACTATTGTGGGCACGATGGGCGTGCCCATAACCTTAATTGAGGTCCATAGGCTAACGTATTATAGTAAGTAAAAAAAACCTGTACAACAAACATTTCAGAGTGGAAACACTTAATTCCAGTTTTAGCCAACGGGTCAGACAAATTTGTGGCGTCTTATTATATGCGAATTATTGGACTCACAAATAAATCTAAAGTTAGCAACAAAAACCAAGAAGGTGCCAGAGTAATATATAGGCGGTGGTGCCCACAACCTTTTAAGGGGCTGGACCGCGCCTGTTTACAATAAATCTTAATTAACATTTTTGGTTCACACACTTTGCCAGAATCTGGCTTGCAAACATTTATAATAATTTAATTCACATTCATAACGTTAAAATAATAAATACAATGTCAGTTTCAAAAATTAAAATAATTAATCCCCAATAATAAATAATTCATTATCCAATAAAATAAGAATATGTGATTAGATAATAAAATAACTTAATATAAAATTTAAAATAAAATAATAAGTACAATGTCAGTTTCAAGAATCCAATTCATGAAATTCAATAAATACCTACTCATCCAATAAAATATGTACGTCATCCGGAAGTTATCCGGAAATATAATCAAACTCCATAGTTTTATTAGATTTCCGAATAACTTGATCTTCAAATGTGACCTGTAATTAATTTTTTTTATTAACAAATTGTTAATAAAAATGGTATGTTGTTTTATTTACATTCTCTTTAAGGTTATTATTGAGCCATTATATTATTTCGCCAACTATTTTATTTATTTCATCGTTTTATGTATCCATGTCATTGCAGTGTATAACAACGGATACATCGTCAGCAAATCATAATCGGTTATATCGGATAAATAATTAATACAAAAATAGCAGTGGCCCCAATATACTGCCCTGTGGTACACCTACTCCATTTACTACAGTTAAAGAAGTGTAGGTTCTGCGTTCTCCATTAGCGTTCGACATTTGCTATTTTTACATACTATTTTCTAAGGTAACTCTCTAACCATTGAACAGCTAGTCCACGTATGCCATATCGCCTGCATTTGTCGAGTGCTTTGCTCATATCCAAGAAGATAGCTGTAACGGCAGTTCTCTTATCTAGCCATTTCAATATATTATTTATCAGAGAAAATACGGCTGTAGACATAGATTTTCCTTTTTGGAAACCGTACTGCTCCTCTTTAATAAATTTAAATGTATTTACAAAACTAGTGATATGGTCAGGCATTGCTCTTTTGAAAACTTTATAAAAAATCAGATAAAAGAGCTGTAGGTCGATAGTTATTTATGTCTCCTTCAATTGCTTTGGAAATTTGCCATTAGTGAACGACAAGTTTACCAAATAGCTGAGGACGGGTGCAATTTCCAATTTACAGGCTTTGACTACTGTTGTATGTATGTTATCATAGCCAGTCCCATTTGATGAATTTAGGGATTAATTATTTTAACAATTTCATGAATGTCGATGGGCTTTAAAAATATACTGGCGTTATTTGGCTTTATGTGTGACCTGGTAGATGCAGAGTCAAGAGTTTTAGAATTAGTCAAATTAAGATAATATTTATTGAAAGAATTAGCAATGTCAATTGTATCGTTAATTATAATATCATTTATATTTATTTTGTCAAAGTATTTATTATGTGCATTATTGTTCGTTGTATTTTAAGCTATTGCATAGCTTTTATCGCGGGCTTTGAGCGCGGCTACCGAATCAAGAAATTCCGTAACGAAAAAAACCTAACACCCCCCACTCCGACCGGCACAGCGGTGCGGCGTTAAAAGCCGTGCATCGTCTAACGTCGTCGTCAATTCGGCAGACTTCGGCATGGTGTTTGTGTGCGTGCGACTAGACGTATGCGTGTAGACTAGCTGCTAACTGCTCATAACTAATTCTATATCTTTTAGACACAATGCTAGGTGAGACAGCGTTCTTTTGGCCGCGTCCACAAGTGAGTTGGAGCCCGCGACTAGTTGAACCTTAACGTGTATGTATATGGTACGACTGTACGAAGCTCGCATTAATTAGCTCGAATAAATAAATAATTATAATTGCATAAGTTGATAAAAAATGCTATGGAATAGCTTTACCGCGGCAGTCCCCGAGTGCCACAAGTATTTTTTTTTATTATCTTCCGTGTAGTTCTACAGATGTTTTTAGACTGAGTTATATATTTAGTAATTGAGACTTTTTGAGCATGATTTATACATCATCGAAGTAATTTCGAATATTTTAAATATTTTACTTTTATTGTTGTATTTGAGTTTGTGTAGTACGTGTTTCGTAAATGTCTTTTTGTGATTATAAATCTTTTTAGCCCCTTAGTGATCCATGTTGGATATTTTTAGGATAGGATGTTTATTGAGGAGACATTTATATTTTTGAATTGGGAAGCATAAATTATAAAACATTACAAAACACTCATAAAAATTCGTAAATGCAGTTTGTAAATCATCTACTTCGCATACGTCTGCCCAAGTAATGACCTCATACAGTCTCGAAACTTTGCAATATTGTCCTACCATATTGCATTACAGGATCTAAACATGCCTTTTTTCTTGTTCGTTCCATAATATGTTTTGTGAAATCATTATTTTTAACTATTCTTTTCAATTCATTCTCTAGGTGTATTTATATTGACGTCTCTTGCTATTATAATTTATTAGCTTGTTTAATTTTATAGTAAATTTAATAATCGCTCAAATTTTGTAAGAAACAATGTTGTAATAGATGTAGGCATTCTATAAATGCACAGAACAATACATTTTATTGAGGGTATCTCTACACCACAACTCTCAAAGACGTAGTCTTCGTCTAACCCTATTAAAAACGGCACATCTTTAGTTAAGATTTCTCGCTTTGATAATGATAATGATAAGAATTTTATGTTAAAATATTCAATGTCACTTAAATCTAGAAATATAAAAAAATTTTATACACATGATGTAACATGTTATTTATTTTATTTTCATTAAGATGGACACAGTTTTTTATACCTAGAACGATTATCATTGGCTTGAAGTGTGTCTTCAGATAATACAATAATACTGTGTACATTTTTGTCGGGTTTACGTTATTTTCTCCAACACTTACAACAATGGCATCATTAGCTATGGCTGTTTGCGTGTCTGCTGATTTTAAGACGTCTTCGTTGATTGCGTTAGGTTTTATGAAGGCTCTGATTTTGTTATCTTCATGTGTATTTTCTCTGAATTTTATAAGCGCTGACGCCAATCCTGAAAATTGTCTTCCTCCCAGAATATAAATATGTTTTGTCTTCTTTTTCAATTGTAGGTATTTTTCTGGTCTTGGTGTTGCGCCGTATCCGTAATCCGTAATATGTCATATTTTCCTTATTCTTTATGTTAGGTCTGGATTTCGCGATAAGCTTTAATAAATTTATTTGATTTTCATAGTTCTTAAGTTTCGATTTTAATCCGGTATTTCTCTATCCGCTGCTTTCAGATTTTCTTCCAGTCTAATCATTTTTTCTTTCATTTCCTCTAGTTCATCTTTATAATAATGAGTTAGTTCAGGGCAACTTCGTTGTAGGGTTTCATTGCATAACGGAGAATCAATGAAATCTGTATCATGATCAGATAATGAATCAAACGAGTTGTGTGTCGATACATTATGTCTATCACGGGTTATGACTCTGCGCACGAAATCTTTATTTACACGCTTATGATCTGATCATTAATGTATTTGTAGATACTGGCAAGTCCAATTTGTTGTTTCTGTAGTTAGCGGAGATGCTATTGGTATTGGGGTTGAAATTTTTGGAGTGCTGGTATTTTGTTGATTACGGTTACAAGTAACGAATGTCTAGTTTGACTTCTTTTTATCATCCATTAATAGATAATGTTTCTCTCTGTTTGCGCACGTTATGAATGTTGTCTCTTGGCCGGCAGACCGTCCACGGGCGACATTAATAATTATATGCTTTCCTCAAGAAAAGCCTTTACAAATCAAATTGAAATAATGTATCCGTAACGAGGAAACCATTACATTGGATATTTTAACGACGCACAGGAATAATAAAAATTTCCCCAAGTTTGAGAATGCTACAAAAACTTTTAGCCAAACTAAAATTTACCCGTATCTGTAGATGGCCGCAGGACCCTAAAGAGATGCCAAATACGTTCATGTCTAAATTTAAAATAAGCCCCTTACTGTAGAGCCGCAAAGTTCGCTTGCTCTGTAGATATGCAGGCGGTGATTCAGTTCACTCTTGGAGATGTGGCCAAAGCAGTGCGAGCTATCAAAGTCGCCTGGCCACGACAATTTGTCGATAGAGCACGGGTTGTTGCAGAATTCAAATATCTTGGCCACATAATTACGGAGGATAACAAATCCATTCCATTTGGCAGCGGTGTGGACGACTTTTTTATTTTTAATGCATAAGTACACTATTAATCATACCTGGGATAAGGAACCAGTTACGTAGGTAGGGTTAATAACCCAGACGCGGATCCCAGTGATTACAATTCCGCCAGGATATTACTGGGAGCACAAAACTAACAGAATATATGCTTATTTACATTATGCCTGAAATAAACGGTTTATTATTATTATATTAATACTTACATTAGGATGGTAGTGGATCCGAGCGGGAAACGCAAACGCAGTAGTATTGAAATGGGGTTTATTAATTTTCAATTCATATACAATTATTATTATATTTTTCAGGGTTGCCTGCAGACAAGGTAAATGGTAATTATTAAGTAATGTGAAAAACGAAATTTCTGAACTAGACCGTAAGTGTGGAGGATTTCCGGCATGAAAGCTCCGGCCGTCTGAAACTCACTGGTTAATTATCTGGTCTCTAATAAAGTAATGAAGCATGTTATAAACACACCGGTTCTCAGTTACATAAAATAACACGATCTCTCAAGAAACCTTCAATATGATTTTTGACGTTGTCGCTTAACGGGTGATCGTCTAGTGTACATCACACAAAGTTGGGGTTTAGATATTGAGAGTCGAGGGGAGGCACTGGCTGTAGGCCTAGATATATAGCGAAGTCTTCTTGGGTCTCGCTGGGGATCTTTTCGAAGTTTCCATAGCACGGCTTTCCCAAAGGATCATGTAAGAAGGTTATCAAAGCCGTAGTCGACTGCAATTGTGCCGATAGTTTGGACATTAACGCTGGTACCTGGCCTAGGCTCGGCCGGCAAGGCTCTATGTTGGACACGCTTTTTATACGGGCTGTGCTAAAATCTGTCGTTGTTGTTGTCGCGAAGTACTGTCTAAAATCTTGAGTGTCCGACTGGGGACGACTAACCCTAGTCCAATTTAACTCCACAATGACACAAGTATGCGGTTCACATTCGTTGTTGTGCCAACACGGACACACAATTTACCATCTTAAAGAGCACGCCACACATATATTGAAACGCCTTCTCTTTTAAAAGTCTCAAATCAGGCCCCATTTGGAGTATTACTTCCATTTATGGACGGGGCATCGGCATATCCTGAACACCGACTGCTTTATAGTTTAAATAAACAATAACTAGAACATTACTAGGAGACGCTTATGCAGTGTGAGGTCAGTTGAATATAACTAATTGAAAAGTTATTGCAAGAAAAAGGTAACAATTTTGTATTCTGAACATCGGTCTCACTGTAGGGTTGAGCTGCATAGAGATCGTACATCTTGAAATCGGTTGTCCTAACCATATTTCAAGTTGGCAGTGTTTTATATGGGTCTTTGATTGCGCATTACTCAATCAATTCTTCGTGAGCTGAGTACGCTTTCCACTACCACGAAGGAGCCTGGAATTATTAGGCCACCTAGCACGGTCACTATCTCGAACAGCTTATAATAGGCAAGATCGGCAAGGTACACTCCATGATGCCAATGGAGAGACTACGTAACGTAAAAATTTACTGTTCATCGGGGGATTCACGACCCTCAGTAATGAGGAACATGACGCTATGACGTTGCACTCACATAGTTCCTGTAGCGCTCCAGTACGGTTTCTATTGGCGTGGCCGTGGCGAGCGCATGTCTGGGTGTAAGGGTAGCGCAGCCGGACAGCGGATGGTTGTACTTGTACGCAACAATACAAGCACAATTGAGGTTCCACGGACGCTCCTGGAAAAGCATTATACCGGTTAAAGGACTGTGAAGTAGAATAAAGGCTGACGAATTTGCTAACAACTACCTAGGCTTGCTAAACCATTACGATAACCAACCCTGTCGGGTCGCGAACTGTGCGGTACCAAAGGAACTTTCTCCCACGCACACTAAGGTTGTGGAATGAACTACCTGGAGAGGCTTTCCCTGGAGAGTACAACATGGAGTTCTTCAAAAAAAGGGTTAAAAGGTTTTTACGGGGTCTGGTATTGCATCCAGACGTCCATAGGCTGCGGTGACTGCTTACCATCAGGCAGGCCGCAAGCTTGTTTGCCACCTTAGTGGTATAAAATAATAAATATTTAAAGTATAAAAAAAATCATCATCCTAGCGTTTATTTCGTTGGCGTGGAGTTCGCGAACGTGTTTCGTCAGCGCTGGCCATGTCTCGCAGCCACAGAGCATCACAGATCTTATTTACTCTTGTATACAAGCCCTTTAAGCTTGACAGGGATTTTAGGGTCACAGATGACTACCGTGAGTTCCTGCCATTTGGCCGAAGCTGCAGAGATTCGCGATTTAACATCGGGGCCGATATCGCCAGACTCGTGCATCACGGATCCGAGGTATTTGGATTTGTCTGTTCTATTGACAGCTTCGTTACCTACAAGAATGGTTTCGGGATCCGCGCTGCAGCCGGCCATGTACTCCGTTTTGGCGACATTCAGCTTCATACAACCGATTTCTAGCACATCCTTCCACATGTTTACCCTGGTCTCAAGATCCTGCCTAAGCTTGTTCACCAGTACAATGTCGTCAGCGGACTTCATAAGCCAAGGAGGCACGTCCTGAATTTCCTCTGAGAGGGCATCGAGCACAATGCAACACAATTAAGGGCTCAGAACTGAACCCTGGTGAACACCTACAGTAATCGGGAATAAATTACGATCTTTTTGACGACGGCTTCAGTGTTGGCATACATGTCCTTTATGATACTAATGTATGCTTCGGGCTCCAGACTTTGATCTCAAAGCCCACTAGATTATCTCCCGAGGGACACTGTCGAAAGCCCTCTGCAGGTCGAGAAATTCGTAATGTAGAGGTTGATTTCTACTGAGATAAGTGTGCATGGCGCTAAGCAGCCCATGGGCTGTGTTCCGCAAGAGTACTCCATGAGCCATTCCCCTCGTCTAAGTCCTGTAATGTTGGTACTCTGTAGGTCCCAGTTTTGTGTCGGACATGTTAGGGGGGTGGGCGTGACTGGTTGGCGCGGGGGCCAGAGAGGCCCGATGAAACTGCTCGTCGCTGGTCGCCCGCCAGTTAATAGGGGATCCGAACCCGGGCATTACTTTTAACCTCCGGCCCGGAAAGCTGTCCCGCCAACTGCGTGAAAAATCCTAGGGATGCCTGTCGTGCCGGTGTAGGAGACTGGAGTGGACCCGACAGGTATCTTCAGGGAGGATCGGGGACCCTTCCATCCCCCGTGCCAGCTTTTCACACAACCCATCCCTCTGCAGCGTCCTGTAGCAAAACGTCTTTGCCCTGCTGGATACCAATGTTACAGCACTCCTTTTTTTCACCCCTTTAATATCTGCTGTCGACGTCTTGCCATTGAACAGAGTGACGAATCTGTTTTGTCGTGGAACAGGGAGGTTCATCCCGTGTCTACGCATGCCTATACAACAACCGTCACGGCGTAGGAGGTGAGACAAATCGGTTTTTCAAGCACCATTCAATGCGCTACCGACAAAGTTCTTAAGCGGTGTTCTTCCGCTGAGTTGGTAGTGTTAGGAAACATTAATGGTCACCACACTGAGTAGCTAGGGTCAAGCCGTCCTACCAACCCTGCCGGGAGATCCGCCCACGAATGTGCGCGTTGTGCTCGCGTTGTGTTTGGATGTGTGCCAGGTGCGGTTATATTTGCTTTCGAAAATATTTTTGCTAAATTCGGATTGGCCGGTTTTGAATTTTTTGATTCCTTTTCTAACTTGTGATAGTTAAGTGACCTGACTCCGCCCACTGGGCGGTCCTAGAGTGAGACAACAGTTTTTTGAAAATTGCTCGGCGTTGTGACCGCGCGGTATCGAACCTGGTGCCGCCGAGCTACCCGTGCGTCGGAACCGAGCCCGCTGACAATCGAGCGCCGCTGCGTGGAGGCACCGCGGTGAAATTTGCCGTCACTATCTGTGCGCTGTGTTACGCATCGTTGTACTCAACTGCGCGCCATCTGTACGCTACCACCTGTACTACTATCACTTGCTACGAGCAACTATTGCACGATATCACGATATTTTAACACTCGTCGACGTTTGGTTAATTTGCCTCGAGATGTCGTCGAAATGTGCTACGTGTGGGAAGTTTGTGGCTGGATCTGAGGGAGTTAAATGCACTAAATGTGGATCTGTTTATGACAGATTATGTACAAAACTCTCCAAAAGCATGAAAGTTCCGAATGGCTGGCTTTGTTTGAATTGTATCTCGAAACAATTGAAAGGTGTTAACAGCAGTGTGCCGCCAGTCAAAATTGCAACACCACCGAAAGTTGATGCGGAGTCACCTAGAGAGGACAGGAAGGAAAAAGGAAATGAAGAGTTGATGCGCGAGATGAGGGAACTACGTGGAGAAGTATCCCGGATGCGTGAAGACATGCAGAAGTTCTGTACACAGTTTGGTTCATTGTTGGCATCCATAACCAATATAAATTAGCGCCTTGAGGGCATGGAGTTTAGGGTTTCGGAATTGGAGAACCGTGCCCCGTAAAATGGCGACGTCATCAAATTAGAAGAGACCATTAACCATCTAAAATTGTAGCTAACCGAAAGGGATCAAGAGTTTCTACATACCGATTTGGAAATCGCAGGATTGGAGGAACAAAAGGGGGAAAATCCCATCCATTTGGTGAACCTGGTGTCGGAAAAGCTTGGTGTTCCTATTGAGGTTCGTGATGTGGTGCAGACGATGCGCGTCGGGACGCGAAAAGAACAAATTAAAGAGGGCGAGATGCCGCAGCCACGGCCGCTGGTGGTGCGACTGGCGCGCCGTGATCTCCGTGACAGCTTACTGAAGGAGGCGCGCGTGCGTCGTGGCGCCGATACCACGGGCTTTAACCTCCCCGAACCTGTGCGCCGCTTTTACGTTAACGAGCGCCTAACTAAATACAATAGGCAATTATTTTATCAAGCGCGACATGAAGGATCTCGTCTGAAATTTTAATATGTGTGGACTCGTGATGGTCGTATCTATGCTAGACGTCATGCTGAAGCAGAAAAAGCCCGCATCCGCTCCGACCTGGATATAAAAAAGATTTTTACCTAGTATACCATTTGTTCTTTTTGGGTGTCTTCTCTATTATTATTGCTTTTAAATATGTCTGCCTTTTTGCTGAGTTATTTTTTGATGCGTAATGCTTCGCAACTATTGCTTTGTTCTGTCACTGAAGTGAGTAGTAGTATTATGCCAAATCTCGCCGCTTTTTGCTGTTTACTGGAGGTCAGTAGTGCTTGCATTATGTTTTCATATATCCATTTATACTGTCATATAATATGCACGCCGTTCACAGCTTTACTGGACATCGTGGACAACATATTGCATGCACGGGACGAGGGCGAGGGCACAGTCATGGTTCTCCTCGATTTCTCGCGGGCGTTCGATGCCATCAATACCTCTTTGCTGCTGTCTAAGATGAGTTACTATGGGTTTGCTCCATCTGTTGTAAGGTTTTTTAACAGCTACCTTAGTAGACGTTCGCAAATTGTAAAAATAAACGGTGAAGACGGCAATCCCATGTTGTCCCGGCCAATGGCATTATCGCGCGGGGTGCCTCAGGGCTCGATACTTGGCCCTCTATTATTCATACTATATACCGCCGATATGCCTAAGGTTATTAAATACTGCATTTATCATATTTATGCCGATGACACGCAACTATATATCCCTTTTAAACCAGGGGAAGCGAGGTTAGCTATCGAGAAATTAAGCGAGGATTTGACAAGTTTGGGTGTGTGGGCCGAGAGAAATACTCTTGTACTTAACCCAAATAAAACAAAGTACATGATTCTTGGATCTGACCGTCAGGTCGTGGAAATCTCTCGCACTATGCCCGTTTTGACATTGCTGGGGGCTCAAGTGGAGCGAGTGACTGAAGCTCGTAACTTAGTCGTGTTAATTGACTCAACCCCTCATTTTGAAAATCATATCGTCGGCATGGTGCGAAAATGTTTTTATAAAATTAAGTTATTGTATCAGATAAGAGACTTTCTTGCTGAGGATCTGCGTATTAAATTATGCGATTCCTTGGTATTATCGATTTTAGGTTACGCCGATGTAGTGTATGGTCCTAGACTGCTAGCTCGGTCCGCGAGGTTAATTCAATGGGTTCAAAATGCCTGTGCTCGTTTTTGTTTTAAGGTTCCCCCCCGCACGCATGTAACACCTTTCATAAATGAAGCAAAAATATTAAAAATGTCCCTACGTCAAGAGCTGCATCTGGCTTGTTTGCTGTATGGTATAATAAATACTGGTGTCCCAGAGTACCTGTACAAGAAACTAAGTTGGCGTAGTGGAGCCGGCTCGCGAAATGCGCGGAGGGTTAGCTATCCTCTCAGGATACCTGCTCACAGGACTGCTGCCTTTCGTGGCAGTTTTAGATATGCGGCAACCAAATGTTGGAACAACGTGCAGCCTCCCATCAAGGAATCGAAAACGATTACATCTTTTAATTCGAATATAAAACTATACCTTTATGAACACCAAAAATCACTCCCTATAGGCTGCAGAGTTGTTCCAACATATCTAAATTAATTATCAGTTATACACTAAAATTACACAATAATAGCTCCATATGGTTTTATACATATTTATATTATAATTTATTAACACACCGCAAAATGTACAGCACTACGTTACCTGTCTGATCACTTGGCGAGTAAGTAATTCACGCACTAACTGTAGGGGTCAGCTGAAAATCAGGGCTGTGGTCTCGCTACCTACAGAATATGCTGAGCTGAGTCCTAGTTTGGCATGACACTACAATATTTAACCTAATTTTTGTTAGTAAGAAACATTGTAACTTATATTGTAGAAATTGCCAAATAAATAATATGTCTCTGTCTATGTCTAATTTCCTTTGGCCAATGGTCTCACGCCACTGGTATTAGAACCCATCTACTTACCGGATGCTGTGGGCCGTGATCCTTCTTTGTTAGATCTTCTGCTGACCTCCCACCCAGACGGTTATCGGGTGTCCGTCGATGCTCCTATTTGGACATCTGACCACTGTCTGGTCCGTTCTGAGGTGTCTCTTGCTATACCCGCACGGGCTCGCCCCAGTGGGTCACGCAAGGTATGCACTATGGTTCAGCAGACTGATGGATTGCGAGAATTCTTTGCGTCGTACTCGTGGATTCAGCTTTGCTTTTCCTCAAATGACACTAACACCTGTGCTGCCGCTGTAGCTAATGTCATACTTCAGGGAATGGAGTGTTTTATCCCATCCTCTGTATTCCGTATCGGTGGCAAGAGTCAGCCCTAGTACGATAGGCTTAGTGCTGAGGCAACAAGCCTCAAGCAGGATGCTTTTCGTGCCTGAACAGTTGCTTGACCCTATCACCCACAATTTGAGTACTAAGTTACTAAAGAAAAATTCAAGGATTCATACTTTTTGGTCTCTCTCCAAAGCTGTTGAGTTGTTGTCGATGTTTGACACAAGTCTTATTCGAGCTTTCCTACACCTCTGAAACGGTGTCGGCGACGAAGTCCTTTTGTCTTCGTATGCACGCTGCAGATTAGTCCAAGCTTCAAATTGTGTCTTTTCATTGAGTACCTACATGTGTTAAAGCTGATGGTCCTACAGACAAGCAAATTTTCGCCAAAGCCTTTTGCTTTTTTTTCATCCGTGCATGCGGTTGCGGACTCTGCGGTTCTGATACATTCCCAATCTATCTTTCCCAAGCTACTAAAGTGCCATTAAGTAAGCTTTCTTCTCAATTAATATTATACAATATTGTGGAGGTGAATATAAAAAAACTAAATACCCTGACTGCTATTAAAACACTGAAAAGTAAGAAACAAGCCGAAAAAGTGCAAACGTTAGTTAATTCAAACTTGAAAGCAGGCGGAGACTCATTTTAATGTCGGCGGATGGCGGCTAGTAGTTGCCATACTGAATGTTTATCAATATAATGCCTTCAGTGACACTCGCAAGACTAATGCAAATCGATAGACGTAAAAAGCATCAAAATCGGCCTACGCGTTTGGTCCCTAGAGTGCCACAACCGAACAACCATACATACATAGGCTGATAAACACAGTACCCTCGTTTGCTTCGCGCAGTCGGGTAACTAAAATCATTGAAAAGCATTGACGGTGGGTCTAACTAAAGGTCTCCACAGTGCAACAGTAAGTACGATTACACAACTGCTATAGTGTCGAAAGACAGGCTTATATTTTTATTTAAGATGAAAAAACGAGTGACGAAGATGATGAATGAAATCTCATTCTTCAACCGATGACGGACAAGCGGTTCTGTTAAGAAAGTAGGTATGTTCTTACATTTGGCCTTGCTTCTTGCCATTTCGCTAAATAAAGATTCACAGGTGATAGCCGATATGGTCTGTTCGCTTCCTTGTAATAACCCGGCTTAAACGCCAGAAACGGCGGCTCAGGAATCCGGAAGTCGGGGGAATCATGCGTGGCTGGAAATGAGTGGGATACTTGTTACGCAATTCGCCTGGCTAGCCATAATATAATATTAACTCACTATACCGTCATTCAAAGCCTGTATTGAGAATAACGACATCTATTTTTCGCGAACTGTAAGTAAGTAAATACTTTATTGCAACAACATAGCCTATGGGACAGTTTATCCTTTTCAGAAATACAATAGTTAGATATGCTTACACTAAGTCAACATATATACAGTTAACTTAATTAGTTAAATAAACTATGATAATGTGCAAGAGATAACAAAACACCATTAAAGTGAACACTAAAATCTAAAATACTATGTCTAAACAGTTATAAATAAAAATGTAGTTAAGTAGGTAAGTAGCTACTTATATTGTGAATAGTAGATGTTTATTTGTCAAAGTACTTTTAAGCTGTAGAAAGTTTTAGGATTGAGCTACGGTTTTAGATTGTTTTTAAATTTATTTCCCTCTAACATTTTGATTTCTAGTGGTAGATTATTAAAAAAATGTATGGCACTTAGGGGGGTCCATAAATTACGTGAGGTGTTCAAGGGGGGGGGGGGGGAGTCAAGTTAAATCTTTCCAAATCTCACTTGGGGGAGAGGGGGGGGTTTTAACAAATATCAGCTAATTTTTTTTCAATAGAAAACCATGTAAAATGTGTGAAAGTAAAGTTAAATTAAAGTAAGAAATTTTTCTAGAATAAAAATATGGCGAAATTTTACACAATGGTGTTTGTCGTACTCGCCCGAACCCCGCAGAGCAGCACAATAGCTCTCCGATTGTTTAAGTGTTATCGACCAGCCGTATCGATACGCGCGACTCGTATTGTCACAAGACGAGTGACTGAGCTTCTGTGTGCAAGCGACAACGGTTTGGAGTGGCTCAATCAGGGCGAAGTTGAAGGAGCAGATGATTTTATTGAAAATTATTTGGATATGTTGGTTCCAGTAGTCACTCTTGAGACTGTGCACGAGTCTCCATGGACTGAATTAGAATAATCTTTTATTAATTTACGTTGAAGTATTTATTATTTAATTTCATCACAGTGATTTAAAACTAAGGCAATATTCTCAAATCACAATTGTATACTAGTCTTTGCTAGTCTTTAATAAAAGTGATAGAACAAATTGTTTTTTTTTGTATTTTTTTTAAATGCAATGGATTTTACAGCCAAAAACACATTTAAAAAAATCTCACGTGAGATTGGGAGAGGGGGGGAGTAAAGGAAAATCTTACGAAATCTCATCAGGGGGGGTGGGGAAATCCTAAAAAATGTCTCACGTAATTTATGGACGCCCCCTTATGTATGTACTTTTTTCGAAAATTCTTTCATTTCAACAATCATATTTGGATATATTATGGGCGCAGGTTAGTGAAACCTCGCCCGATAAGAGGTATAACTTATAATAACCGCTTAGGGCAATTATAATAAAGGCTGCAGGCCAGAAATGTAGCTAGCTGAAGGCTAGATAGGTAGGAAGGTTTAAAATTGACGAAACACGAAATGAAGGTTTGATAATTTAGAAAAAGTAGAATTTAATGAAAGGAAAGTTATTACAAAAACACTAAGCCAAAAATGAACAGCGAGTAAGCAAAATATGTAAACAAGCAAATGCGTCAAACTCCAGTAGCGGTGTGACGATCTGCGCGGGCGCATAGTGTCCGCGGCTAGCAACAACCGCGCCTCGTGATTGGCCGCGCGTGGCCGCGCGCTTCACTCCAGTCTTTTGTTCTCATGCATCTTGCGTTTGGTACAAGATGCATAAGCGAAGCGTTTCTCGCCAAATTGTAAGGCGGTTGCCCAAGTGCAAACCGCTTGAGCGGATATGCTAAATTAAATTCTTATATGTTCACCACAATATCTTGGCTATTTATTTGTGTATCAATTTTATTTATGAAATAATGTCTATTTTTCTTAATAAACATACATATTTCCAGTATGTATACCTACCTACATATACAAGAAATCGTTTGGATATTATCATTGTTGAAAGTATCTCTTAAGGATTCCTTGCTATATTTATCGTAAATTATTCGTAAATTTCGCATTTGCATGATAAAGGTCCTCTCAATTTCCACCGAATTGCCCCAGAAAGTTACCCCATAAGGAAGTACCGGATACACATATCCGTAGTATGCATTAACGCCAAGATGATTAACCATGTGATTATATTTTGTAATATGTTATTTATTTCGTGTTCATATTCTACGTCAGTTAATTTGTCTTTGGAAATAAATATATTAGCATCATCGGCATACATGACACATAAACACATCGGATCAGCCTACGCCACGCCAGAGCCAGACGTCGTGCGCCGCGCCGCCGTGAGGTCGAGCACCGTGCCTGTTCCCTCCGCCCGCCGAGCCGACGAAGCCGCACACGAGCCCTCAACAATGTGTCGCGCACAACATGATGTTGTGTCGCGGCACATGCGCCTCGCCGACGATTAACCCCGCAGACGGGGCCGCCGCCGCCATGCAGGCAACGCCGGGCTGGAGTCGGGCTGTGCGGGCGCGCGCGTATCCACCCGATCGCTAAACCAATCGAACTTTGACCAGCGGACGCAGTCTACGGCGCGATATAGTCCGCACCCCGACCGTCACTCCGGGCTCTCACATGAGATCCCGTTGAAGTGGCGGTCCCCCACCGGAGACGACGCCGCGCTGAAAAGCGCCCTACATCCCGCCGCGCCGCGCACGCGTACCCGCGTACCGCGAACCGCGTAGCCGCCGCGCGGCCCTAAACTGACGCCGCGTCGCCGTCGACTCATCGCCATCAACGGCGACGCCCTACCGAACGAGACCAATTCCCTGACGCTGACATCGGGTGTAGGAGGACTCCCTTCAAAATCAAAAATCAAAATCAAAATTTCTTTATTGATTAGGACAATAAATATCTCTTTCAATCGTCAAAAATGAGGGGGATAGGAAAGTAGGAAGGAAACACACAGTGACACGCTGACCGCCCTATGACCGTAGATAAACGTATCCCTCGCCAACCGAACCGTGCTCGACAGTGCCAGGCAGAGCCGGAACGCTATATTATGTTATATAGGTATGTCTAGTATAATTAAGAAAAAAACCACCTAAAACTACAGCAAGAGTAAGCCAGTCCACCAAGGCAGCACCCGTTCACGAGTATAACGCAGGGCCCAGCCATCGTCCAATTCAACCATATTTGAGGAAAAAGAGCGACCCGGCCCCCACGCCACCGCCAGACAAACTTTTAAGTGAGCGTGCATCACACATTCTGTATGTGGTAGGTAGTCGCTACCACCCTACTCTATCCTATCCCTTCCCTATCGCTACCTTACCCCTACCCTATCCTACCATTGCCTTAACCCTACCCTACCACTACCTTACCCCTACCCTACCACTATCTTACCCCGACCCTACCACTATCTTACCCAACTCTATACTACCTTACCTCTATCTTACTCCAACCCTACCCTACCCTACCCCTACTCTAACTACTACCCTACCCCTACCCTAGCGCAGACAGGAGACACCATGTGTGGGAGAGGAAGGAAAATTAACGCCGCTTCCAAGGTGGTTCTCCGTGGGGAAAAGAAACGGCAAGAAACCCACAGAGCCTACGTTAATTCTTTTTTTTTTAAACATGTCTTATGTACTAATACATTATTTGTCCTATATACTATCTTAAAAGTAAATACCTGTATAGAACAGCAGTTCAGTCCCATGGACTTTTGTCATTTACATATTCAGATATACTATAATAACTTTTTTGACATAATTTGTTTTAATAGCGACTTTAAATTTATTCAATGGTAAATTCTGAATATCTGTTGGAACCTTATTATAAAAGCGTACACATTGACCCATAAATGATTTGTGGACTTTGGCTAGACGACAAGCACCAACAACAAGCTTATCTTTATTTCTCGTATTAATATTATGAACATCACTATTCTTCTTAAATAAGTGTAAATTTTTATGAACATACATTAAGTTCTCATATATATATTGTGACGGCATTGTCATTATATCAATATTCCTGAATTTATCTCTTAGTGAAGTTCTAGGTCTCAATTGATAAATCGCGCGAATAGCCCTTTTCTGCAATACAAATACATTGTGCCAGTCGGTAGCGTGTCCCCACAGCAGTATGCCTTAGGCCATAATACTGTGGAAATAACTAAAGTAAACTAATCTTGCTGTAGCCTCGTCAGAAATACCCCGTATTTTCTTTACAGCATATGCTGCAGAACTTAGCCGTTTCGCCAATTTATCAATGTGAGGACCCCATTGCAATTTATTATCCAGAGTAAAGCCTAAAAATACTGTAGAATCAACAAGATTCAAATTTTCGCCTTTTATTTGTACATTAGTGGGCACTGATCTAACATTTGGCAAAGAGAATTTTAAACATTTTGTCTTCTTGCCATTCAGTAATAAATTATAAACCGTAAACCAGTTTACCACTTCTGCTTCGGGTTGAGACCCTGCACCCCACCCCCACTGGACTCTACGGCCGCTGAGCACCGCTCGCGGCGCCACACCTGATACGACGCCCGCCGCCGGTGAGGTGGCGGTCAAATGCCTGGCTAGTAAAGTAATAAAAATAATTAAAAAAAGATAGATTAATTTTTTTTTTACTTCAATTTTATTTAATTTTGAATATAGCATGGGTACATATTTATTAAATTGAAGTCATAAAAATAAAATATTAAAATGTCAAAACTAACTTAATACTAAATTAACAAATGTCTTTGTCAGCCAAATAATCCACCCCTGACCGCTCCCGGTGCAAAGGTGCACGCTCGCTGCATTATTCTCTCTCCAGTTCCCCCACAAAGCTCTTAGCCTCTGCACTCCAACAGCCCAAGGTCTCCATGGCCACCGGAACAAAATGGTAGTGCTGCTCCAAGAAAGCGTACTTGAGTCTCTTTCTGGAACTGGCGTCCTAGGCAGCGGCGGATGAAGAGTGAACGACTCAGGTGGCTGGCGGCAACAGTGCTGACGCAAGTAGCGTCCCAATTTAAGTACTTGCCATTCTTCCAGCCACCAGAGTCAACCCGTCCGGCCTCTTACCATCGGATCTACTCAGACCCGAAGGCTCAAGTAAACAGGGGACGTTCGCCGATATCAGGGTTCTACGGACTATGTCATTCAGGGCATGTTGCCACGGAAACCTCCCTGTGCAGCGACGACAACTTAGTGCGTGATGGCCATTGGCTTCCACCATTGAATCGCAGGTGCATACATGGGGTTCACACACCTTGCTGCCCAGACGGAGAGCTACCGCCACACGCAGAGAGTCGCTGTCAAGTAAGGTGCCCAGATGAGGCGAGGGCACCGCCTGTAACCACGCCCCGGTTCTGGTTATGACACAGCCCGCAGTCTAGCCTTATCGACTCCCGTAGCACCCTCCAACAATTGCTCCTGGATCCGCTTCACCCCCACATCATCCCACCTCCGCTGGACGTGTGACGCTTCAGGGATCGCAGCGCCCAAGTTGAGGGACCGCCAAGCACAGACAGCATCTGACACAAGCGGTATGCTCCCCCCGTCACCATTAGAATGGAGTAAAACAGTGACAGCGACGCCAGAAAAGCTAACAGGCCCACATCACGCGCGCACCGCACCCCCAAACCACCACATCGAATAGGCAAAACCGCCTGCCCCCACTGGGTCCCATCTATGGAGACATTGAGGATTGACTCCACCACCGACTTTAAAGCATCGTCGAAAGAGGAAACTTCCCCGGGACAGAGCCAGGTAGGGGTGGTCCGTAACGAATACGTGATCTTCGGAAGTGCGAAGCACATGCGTAACAAGATAATCGCCACGTGTGCGGAAAGATCTTTAAGACGTTTGTGAGCAGTAATGGCCTCAGGAACTGCACTGAAAAAAATCGGGTATCCTAGAAGATTAAAATCGGAACAAGACAGTTCCTTGAGGCCTAACCCCGCCGACGAGGCCGCCGCCGCCATCCAGCCAGCGCCGGGCTGGATTCGGGCTGTGCGGGCGCGTGCGTACCAACCGATCGCCGAACCAACCTAACCTGACCTATCGATGTGGATTATCGACTCCTTGAATCCCTAGTCGGGCGAAAGACATAACAGTCTACCCACAGCTAAGCGAGCGCGCTGTCCGCGGCGCGCGCGCATAGCAGTCAAAATCCGATCTTGACGCCGAGTCCACGTCGCTTGGTCCCACCGCTGGCTTACTCGCGATACGCGCTTTTGCACAATTCCTTGCTTACGCTTAAATTATTGTTATTTTAGCTCTTACAATTATTTCTTCTTCTTGTGCCTTGTGTCTTTGTGGACTATTGCTGTTTCTTCACTCCTTCTAACATTACGCAATAAATACAGTGTACCTGCAAGTGTTGGACTTTTTAATTATTCGAACAACTCTACCTACGGACTCAATCTACGGACTGCAGGTACCTACTTATTCTTACATTCATAGCCGATACATCACACCACTTATCTTGGCTAAATTGGTGACCCCTCATCTGAATACCGAAATGAGTCTCAGCAGTGACTCCGTAAAAACCGCGGCATCGCCTAACAAGGAGAATATAACTACGCGCCGACCGAAGAAAGCGCGCATTACGATGGACACTCGTCTTGAGGCGTCTGATTTTAAGCCGTGTACCCTGAAGGTACCGACATTTTCACCTGACGATCCAGAAATGTGGTTCGCACTCTTGGAAAGCCAATTTGAAATCAGTACAACAATGTCGTCACTAACATAGAAACTATTCACGCCAAGACAGTGAAAGACATCATCCTAAATCCTCCATCCACAAATCGCTACGAGACCATCAAGAAAGAGCTGATCAAGCGTCTTACCACCTCACACGAGAAGAAGGTCAGACAACTGTTGACCCATGAAGAGCTCGGTGACCGCAAGCCGTCGCAGTTTCTCCGGCATCTGCAGGACCTGGCTGGACCCAGTGTCCCGAAGGAATTCATCCTCTCCATCTGGTCAAGCCGTCTTCCCCAAAACATCCAGACACAGACCTGTGTGTCTTCCCTCGCAGCCAGATTCGAGAGCGACACGCACCGACGAGCTACCAACTCGCCGCAGCCAACGGTTCTTAAATCTCCACCTACGGCTACGCGCACTTCAACCTGGACCTAGGGTTACGCCGAACCTTTCCCTGGCGTTTTGTAGTAGCGGACGTTACTAAGCCCATTATTGGGGTAGATTTTTTGTGCTTTTATAATTTAATTGTAGACTGTAAAGATAAAAAGCTTGTTGATAGTACCACTACTGTTTCTGCTCCAGCTTCAATTGCTTATAATTGTAATAATGTGCTTTCTGTTAAGGTTCTGACTGGTGATTCGCGTTATCATCACTTGCTGTCGCGTGAGTTTGTAGAAATTACCCGACCTATTGGTACTCAACGCATCACACCACACAACACACAACACCACTTTCGTACAACTCCAGCCCCCCAGTCTCTTCCGCACCAAGACGTCTAGCTCCTGACAAACTTCAGATAGCAAAGGCAGTACGATGCCATGCTAGCTAATGGCACAGCTAGGCCTTCTGACAGCCCGTGGTCGTCTGCGTTACACCTGGCGCCGAAGCAGAACAACGGCTGGCGTCCCTGCGGTGACTACAGGCATCTCAATGCACGCACCGTACCCGACAGGTACCCCATACGTCATATCCATGACTTTGCCCATAACGGTAGTAATACCTCTTGTTAAGAACTCTACAGGGGATGTAGCTGATAAGTCCAACTATAGGCCAATCTCACTGGCTACTATCATAGCAAAAGTGATCGATAGAGTGCTAGATGTACACATGAGTGGACGTTTACAGTTGCATGATTGTCAATTTGGTTTTAGGGAGGGATTATCGACTGAAAGTGCAATACTGTCACTTAAGCAAACTGTAAACTATTATGTTAAAAGGAAAACACCGATATATGCTTGCTTTTTGGACTTATCTAAGGCGTTTGACTTAGTATCTTACCAAATTATGTGGACCAAGCTAGAAGCCGCTGGAATATCAGGAGAAGTCATTGGGTTGTTTGCTTACTGGTATAACAATGGAAAGAATGTAGTGAAATGGGCAAATGAGTTGTCTGACGAATATGTGTTGG
The DNA here is from genome assembly GCA_905147135.1 of Blastobasis lacticolella. Lineage (NCBI taxonomy): Eukaryota > Metazoa > Arthropoda > Insecta > Lepidoptera > Blastobasidae > Blastobasis > Blastobasis lacticolella. Next base: position 15,544,985 of record LR990061.1, read on the forward strand.
AATGTGGCGTTAGACAGGGGGGTCTCACTTCTCTTCGGCTGTTTAATCTATACATTGATCAACTCATTGTCAGGCTCATAAGCATGCATGTCGGATGTCGCCTAGATAATGTAAGTGTTAATAATATCAGTTATGCTGATGATATGGTGTTGCTGAGCCCGTCAATTGGAGGACTAAGGAAACTCTTGGGAGAGTGTGAGGCCTACGCTGAGCAACACGGCTTGAAGTACAATGTGAGGAAGAGTGAATTTATGGTCTTTACTGGCAAGAACAAGAGACCAGCTTGTGTACCACCCTTACTACTGAATCAAGTGCCTCTAAATGCCATGCTATGGACCAGTTTCAGTCAAAAGACTTATAATGCCCTCAGAGTGCAGTACAATAACACGTTCAGGTCGCTGTTGAGGCTCCCCCGTTACTGCAGTGCATCAGAAATGTTTGCTAATGCGCATGTGGATGGTTTCCACGCAATCATTCGCAAGAATGCCGCATCTGTGGTTAAAAGGTTGCGGGGGAGCACCAACAGCGTCCTAGCGATGTTGGCGAACAGGATGGACTGTCCTGTTATAATTAGATTTATTGACTTGCATATTTGATTGTCTTTGCAATGTTATGACATTGTGTAATTTAAGATGATATTTGCAATTGATATAATGATGAATTGTTTTGACATTTATTTAGAATTAAACTGACATTTACCTCATATTTAATAATGTACCTAATTCATTTCTTAAGACACTAACCTAGTTATTAAGACCTTTAATACTAACACAATATGTACAAAAATGTCTGAAATAAATGAATTTTATTTATTATTTTATTTATAACATCTCTGGCTGTAAGGTTTTCAGCATCATCGACCTTGAGAAGGCCTACAACCAGATTCCCGTCTGCGCGGAGGACATACCGAAGACTGCTATCACCACACCCTTCGGTATGTGCGAATTTCCGTATATGACGTTGGTCTGCGGAATGCCGGCCAAACTTTCCAGCGTTTTGTCGACGAAGTGACGCGAGGGTTGGACTTCGTGTACTATTACTTGGACGACTTTCTGATTTTCAGCAAAGACCATCAACAGCACGAAGACCACCTCAGGCAGGTATTCACTAAGCTTCGGGACTATGGCATTGTCGTCAACATGTCCAAGTGCGTTTTGGAGCTCCCGAGGTAACCTTCCTAGTTTACCGCATTTCGGAGAGCAGAACCAAACCACTGGACCACAAAGTCCAGGCTATACGCGACTTTCCCCCACCAAAGGACGTTAGGTCGCTTAGACGGTTTTTGGGCATGGCCAATTTTTACAGGCAATTCTTGCCAAATGCCGCCCAAACCCAAGCACCTTTGAATTCCCTTCTCATGGGGGCAGTAAAAGGGTCCACACCAATTTCCCTCACCGGCGATGCTCTGAAGGCTTTCTCAGACACCAAAGAAAGCCTCTCTAATGCAGCTCTCTTGGCACACCCAGATTGCCGAGCCAAGCTAGCATTGGTCACAGACGCGTCAGACCTGGCTATTGGGGCTGTCCTACAACAGCTAAAGGACAACGTGTGGGAACCCTTAGCGTTTTTCTCCCGCAAGCTCAGCCCGTCGCAACAAAGTATTCGCCGTATGATCGCGAGCTTCTCGCGATCTACGAGGCGATATAGTACTTTCGACACATGCTGGAGGCGAGGCACTTCACGGTGTACACGGACCACAAGCCGATCAGTTATGCCTTCCATGAGCGGAAGCGTAACTGCTCGCCAAGGCAGTTCCGACACCTGGACTATATATCTCAGTTCACGACCGACATAAGGCACATCTCCGGCAAGAACAACGTTGTTGCCGACACCTTATCTCGCATCGATGAACTGAGCACTCCAGTGTGCCTCACCAGCCTCGCCCAAGCTCAGGAAACTAACGAAGAACTAGCGCAGTACCTCGCTGATGCCTCGTCGCTTCGTCTGCAAAGACTGGACTACCCTGGAATTCGAACTCCCCTGTACTGTGATGTCAGTACACCGACTCCCAGGTCATTCGTCACCAAGGACTTCCGCAGGCAGGCTTTCCACAGCCTGCACTCCATAAGCCACCCCGGCGCCGCAGCTACCGCGCGACTCGTTGCCGAAAGGTTTGTGTGGCCCGGTGTCAGGAGGGACTGTCGTCAGTGGACACAGTGTTGTATATCGTGCCAGCGCGCAAAGGTCAGTGGACACGTATCTGCCCCGTTAGGTACTTTCGACCTACCTCGCGCACTTTTCAAGCACATCCACATTGACCTTATCGGTCCCTTACCTGTTTGTCAAGGGTACAGATACTGCCTCACAGCTATAGACCGATTTACACGGTGGCCAGAGATAATGCCAGTGCCTGACATAACCGCCGAAACGGTTGCCAAAGCGCTGATATCCGGATGGATATCCCGTTTTGGTTGCCCCACAGATATTGTAACAGACCGCGGGGCCCAATTCGAGTCCGCGCTGTTTCAATATCTGTCAAAGTTCATAGTGTTCCACCATAAACGCACTACTGCGTACCATCCGGCGTGCAACGGTCTCGTGGAGCGCTTTCATAGACAGCTCAAAGCCTCCATCACCTGTCACGCCCAACAGAACTGGGTTGAGGTGCTGCCTTTTGTGCTGCTCGGCATCCGCAGCGCATTTAAAGATGACTTGCAGTCATCTTCAGCAGAGTTGCTGTATGGTGAGCCATTGAGACTACCCGGCGAATTTTTTAATCACAGCACACCTGACTTGTCAGATTTTACAGCGCGCTTACGCTCATTCGCCGAGAAGCTTAAGCCGGTCCCAGCTTCTTGTCATAGCAACAAAAAAGTGTTTGTACTTACAAGGTATTAGACAGGACTGACAAAGTTTTTAAAATCGTTGTTAAGGGACAACCTGTCACAGTAAGCATCGACCGGTTAAAGCCTGCATTCTTTGTTACAGATGAGGAGGACTTACAACATAACACACCTCCCATCAACACTCACATACACCCTTCCACACCTTATATGCAATACGTAACATCTTGTCTATAATGTGCCTATGCCAAATCCGCTGGCGGAAAACAAACAGATTTCTTGCACCCGATAGAAAAGGTGGCCATACCGTTCGATACCCTACATATGGACCACGTAGGCCCATTTGTACGTAGTAACAAAGGTAATACGCATATTTTATTATTATAGACGCATTCACTCGATATATATCCTTGAAACCTGTTAAAAGTACTAAAACGAACAGTACACTTAAGATACTGCAGGAATATACTAGTATTTTCGGTGTACCAAGACGAATCATATCTGATAGGGGTACATCGTTTACCAGTGACGCATTTAAGAGGTATGTAACAAATTCGGGTAATAAACATGTTCTAAATGCGGTTTCCCCACCCAGGGCCAATGGCCAAGTGGAAAGATATAATAAGGTAATCATAGATTCACTCACTACAAAAGGCATAGGTACCGCAGATAACAAATGGGATGACAACTTGGGCGACGTCCAATGGGGTATAATAATACGTTTAATAAAAGTACTAACCGTACCCCCTGCGAAGCTTTATTTGGTATTCGTTCCAAGGGTTCAAGTGACAGCAGAATAATCACTGCACTAGACAATGAGGTAGGACGTACTACCCGCGGTAACTTAGATGAGATCCGAAATGAAATGAGTAGATACCCATATTAAACGTAATCAAGATGAACAAAAAGCTACTTACTACAAATCGCGCTGCCAACCTATTACATTTAAAGTAGGCGATTTAGTAAGAGTAAAGCGGCAGGTTCCTGCTACGGGCCAAAGAAAAAAGTTAGTACCACGTTCCCAAGGTCCTTATAAAATAACAAAAGCCTATGATCATGATCGGTATCAAATAGAGGATACGCCTATAACCCGGAAGGGCAATAAACGGTATTCTACAGTAGTTGCCGTGGATAAAATAAAACCATGGCTTACATGGCAACCATGGCACACAGATATAGTGACACTTTTAGAGTACTTGTCAATTATAAAAGGGCAAAATAAACAGGACAGTTAGGTGCCTGAATGCCAATAAAACTGGACAATTAGGGGCCAGAAATAAATATTCAGTTATAGATATTAAATTAACAAGAATCTATTAAATTAATTATTAAACATAAAGCCTGGACAATTAGGGACCAGAATTAGAATAAGGACCATTATATTTTGGAATTGTAAAATGATATTTTATTTAAAATATTATTAAGAATGTCTTTGTAAATTGATAAGAATTTGTGAAATAAAAATTAAGCTTGGACAATTAGGGGCCAGAATACAATTTAAATTATGTGGAATTTCATTATAGGTACTTAATTACATTTTAATTGAATTTTAAATTAGAAGAGAATACTTTTCATAAGTTATAATGTTAAATAGTAAAATTACATTGATTTCATGATTAAAGAAATTTAATTCATGTTTGTTTATCGCATGAGGACATGCTATGTAATCAGATGGCCGAACTGTCAGCGATATAACAATAATAATAATTTAAATCCTGTATAAATAAATTAAAATATAATTTATAGATGCACTAATACTAAATATTATCAATTTTTGTGATTTGAAGAAGAAAACAGTGTCGATAGTGGTATACTATAAAAGGCCGGACGGCGCCATTATCGAGGCAGTTCGCATTTGAATGTGAAGGTGTTACAATGTACGTAAGTTATATGCATTCCTATGATTAAAATAACTCTATTTAAGGCGTATTGCCAAATGCTATATACGTGCGTGCGGGAGTCAATTATTCGCAGAGGGCTTTCAACGCACTCCGAGTACAATATAATAATGTGTTTAGGGTGTTGTTGGGGCTTCCGCGTTAGTGCAGTGCAACCCACGCCGGGTCATCGCGGTGATGTGCACGCGAGTCGCATCGTTTTTGAGAAGAGTGCGGGGAAGCGCCAACACCATTCTAAAACCAATAGGTGACAAACCTGATTTCCCGATCTTACACCCGTGTCCATGTATCCGGGATGTCGATCACCCCGGGTAAATATTTAAATTAGAAAAGTAATTGTAACTACCGAATTTATTTATACATACATTTCACACTAACATACCTAGTTATTAAAGTTACTGTAATTACTAACAAAGTCTGGACTAAGACCGAAGTAAACAATTTTTTTGCCGAGTTTTACAGGGCGAACCTGTATTTTGTAGAGGTAATTAATTCTGTCAGAACCGCTGTGCGTAATACAGATATGCAAAAAAAAATTGTGATGGTACCTAAACAGTTAAATATATTCCTTATTTTGTACGTATCGGCAATGAGAGATTACCTAGAGGGACTGAAGTCCACATTCTTTAATAGGGGCATATTCTAAAAACACTACTTGTAACTTTTTATTTCTGACACATAATGACAGTTGCTCTGTTTCAGAGATATCTGTGGCTTAATCTACCAGTAGTACAAGTTGCCTGAGAGTACCTATGTTCCCTGACCATTATAATCTGAACACCTTCAAGGCTAGAGAGAACAGGTTGTTTCCATACAGGCATCGATGATATGCTCCTTCATGACAACATGTTGACTTTTCTCAAAATTAATTAATTTATCAAGTCGCCACGAATATGAATGAATGACCGTGTAAGTACCTAATGTGACTTATATCCAACATCCAGTAGACTTAGTGAAAAAAAAAAAAAAAAAGTAAGTGTAATCCCTCATAACTGGTGACCCCGAGAAAAAGAAAATCAAGATGGCATCTTCAGACGAGGATTTTACGGAAGCAAAAAGTAGTGCACAAAATCTGCGACTACAGAAGCTGTGGGTGATGCAGGTGATGTCTGCCGTGTTGCAGTTAGACAGATTCCATTCTATCCTGACGAACCGGATATGTGGTTCAGTATGATGGAAGGGCAGTTTACGATCGCGAACATAAGAACAGATATCACTAAGTTCTACTACGTGGTTGGAATGTTAGACCACCAATACGCTTGTGAAGTGAAGGATATTATATCGTCGCCTCCGGCTGAAGACAAATATGAAAAGCTGAAATCCGAGCTTATTAAGAGGCTCTCTGCTTCTAGGGAGCGTAAGGTAAAGCAGCTGTTGGACCATGAAGAATTAGGCGACAGGAAGCCGTCACAGTTTTTGCGTCATTTGCAAAGTCTCGCCGGACCTGATGTTCCAAAAGGCTTCATTAAGACCATATGGACGAGTCGTCTGCCAAGGAATATGCAACAAATCATCGCGTCACAAAGTGATTCCCCAGTTGAGAAGCTAGCTGATCTGGCTGATAGGATCAATGATATTGTTCCAGCGGTATCTTCACAAGTAGCCTCCACTTCGCGTAATATATCTGATGACCGAATGGATAGGATAGAGAGGAATATTGAAGAGCTGACCAAACATGTACATTCTCTCACTACAAGAGAAGGTAGGTCGAAATTTAAATACGACAAAAATTCTAAAGGCTCCCAACGTCATCGCAGTAGAAGCAGGTCACGTGCTCATTACGATAAATATCCTACCTGCTGGTATCATGCCCGATTTGGACCACGAGCTCATAAGTGCATCAAACCGTGCGATTATTCGGGAAACGAAAAGGGCGATCAGTAATGGCGGCCGACGATTGCCCAAACTCCTCAGGTCGTCTGTTTATTACAGATAGTAATACGAAGACGCAATACCTCATTGATACCGGCAGTGATTTATGTGTTTTCCCACGCTCTGCGCTAAAACAGCGGCGACCAAAAGCGGAGTATCTTCTCTTCGCTGCAAACGGTTCACCTATTACGACGTATGGATGGGTTCATCTGGAGTTAAATATTGGACTACGGCGTTCTTTTACCTGGCGATTTGTTGTGGCTGAGGTAACAAAACCGATTATCGGCGCTGATTTTCTCAAATTTTATAATCTACTTGTAGATTTGAGGCATCACCGTTTGATTGATGGCGTCACTTCTTTAAGCACTTCTGCCAGTTCTGCTAAGAATACAATGGCCGATATCGCATCCATTAAAGCTGTATCAGGTGAGACAGTTTATCATCAGCTTTTGAAGAGGTTCCCTGATATAACTCGACCTGCGGGACAACAGCGCCAAATGAAGCATAGTACAGTGCATCATATTCGCACTACACCTGGTCCCCCAGTCTCTGGTCGTCCTCGACGTTTGCCTCCAGATAGGCTGAAGATCGCGCAAAAGGAATTTGATGATATGATGGCAAATGGAACAGCACGCCGCTCGGAAAGTGCTTGGGCGTCTCCTCTTCATCTGGTGGCGAAGAAAGACAATGGATGGCGTCCCTGCGGTGATTATCGCGCCCTAAATGCCCGAACGATTCCAGATAAGTACCCGATACGCCACATTCAAGATTTTTCCCATCAACTGGCTGGCAGCAAAATCTATTCTAAGGTCGACCTGGTTAAGGCATACAATCAGATACCTGTGAATCCTACTGATATTGAGAAGACAGCCATCACGACTCCATTTGGACTCTTTGAGTTCCAGTATATGACCTTTGGACTCAGAAATGCCGCTCAGACATTTCAGCGGTTTATGGATGAGGTTCTCAAAGGATTGACATTTTGCTATGGATTTATAGACGACGTGTTAGTATTCTCTGAAAATGAAGAGCAGCATTTGCAGCACCTCGGTGAGCTTTTTCAGCGCTTGACAGAGTACGGTATTTTAATTAATACCGGTAAGTGCGAATTTGGAAAACCGCACATTACATTTTTAGGACACCATGTATCTGCTGAGGGTATACGTCCACTTCCAGAGAAAGTACAAGCTTTGAAGGACTTTCCAATTCCAGCAAATGTGAAACAATTACGACGATTTCTAGGAATGTACAACTTCTACCGTCGGTTTGTTCCTGGAGCTGCGAAGATTCAGGCACCTTTAAATATATTATTGTCAGGACCAAAGACAAAAGGAACTCAGCAAATAACTTTGACCCCAGATATGCTAGAAGCTTTCAATACCTGCAAGTCAAGCCTCGCAGACGCAGTCATGCTAGCTCATCCGGATCCTGAAGCTGAGTTGGCTGTTTTCACTGACGCTTCGGACTACGCAATTGGTGCAGCCCTTCAGCAGCGATGTCAGGATAATTGGAGACCTCTAGCATTTTTCTCACGACGCCTCAATTCAGCACAACGAAAGTACAGCCCTTATAACCGAGAGCTATTGGCAATATACGAGGCTATTCGTCATTTTCGCCATATGGTTGAAGCTAGACTTTTCGCAGTTTACACAGACCATAAGCCATTGACGTACGTGTATTTACAGAATCGAGAAAACTGCAGTCCAAGGCAATTTCGCTATCTCGATTACATCGGACAGTTCACCACTGACATACGCTACGTGGAAGGGAAGAATAATGTCGTAGCAGATGCATTCTCCAGAGTAGAAGCAATTTCGGTACCTTTTGACTATACAGCTCTTGTGAAGTCTCAAGAAAACGATTCTGAGCTGCAAATGATCTTGAAAAGAGGTACATCACTTCGACTTAAGATGGTAAATACTCCTGATGCTGATGTGAAGATATTTTGCGACGTATCAATGGAAAATCCGCGCCCATATCTTACACCTACATTTAGAAAACCTGCCTTCGATGCCCTACATCAACTGAGTCATCCAGGAGCTAAGGCAACAGTAAAGCTGGTTACTGACAGATACATATGGCCAGGAGTTAGAAAGGACTGCAGGAGATGGGCCAAAGAATGCACTGATTGTCAGAAATGTAAAGTTTCCCGACATACACATTCTCCAATATCCTCTTTCCCTTCTCCTGCCCAACGTTTTTCCCATGTCCATATGGACATAGTAGGGCCATTACCTATTTCGTGTGGTTTCAGGTATTGTCTCACAGTCATCGATCGTTTCACCCGATGGCCTGAGGCGATTCCGCTGGTGGACATTACTGCGGAGACATGTGCACGGGCATTCATCGCCGGCTGGGTGTCACGCTATGGCTGTCCACACAACATCACCACCGACAGAGGCAGGCAGTTTGAGTGTGACCTATTTCGCACCATGGCTGCAGTCTTGGGTATTCAACATCGACCTACAACAGCTTATCACCCGGCTGCCAACGGCATGGTGGAACGTTTGCACCGACAAATGAAAGCAGCTATCATGTGCCACCAGAACTCTGCATGGACAGATGTTCTCCCTTTGGTGCTACTAGGCATCCGCAGCGCCTGGAAGGATGACATCAAGGCGTCAGCTGCTGAGCTTGTTTTCGGTGAACCTCTCCGCTTACCTGGTGAGTTTTTCACTCCATCAACAGCTACTGAGTATGACGTCACGAACTTCACGTCTCGATTACGTCTCCACATGGCAAAGTTGGCGCCGACGCCTGGAAGTCGTCATGGTAACAGGACATTTTACATACCAAAGGACATGGCCACGGCAGAGTACGTCTATCTCAGACAGGATGCGGTACGGCGTTCGCTTGAGCCACCATATCGCGGCCCGTATAAAGTTCTGAAGCGAGGAGAAAAAACCTACAGATTAGCAATACAGGACCGCGAGGTAACAGTTTCTGTGGACCGTCTTAAACCTGCCTACATCGTTAATCCTGAGACGACAAGTGACAAGCCTGCTGCTAATCCACACAAACCTGATGATTCGACACCTGTAAACCTAGAACGGAAGACCAGATCCGGGCGAGTCGTACGATTTCCCGACTATTATTGCTGATACTATCGACCTCTACAAGTATAGGTCTCAGCGGGGGGGTAGTGTAGCGAACCTAATTTATAAGGAATTTTAATTTCAAGATGTAATTTATATTTAGTTAAAATTTATATATATATATTTTCATTTTTGTTGTATACACATTTTATCTTTACATTTTTATATAAAAATATTTTAGCAAATGCATAATTATATTTTATTTATTGAAATAGATGTAAGTACCATGTATTATATATTAAAAATGTGTAATATTTAAATTGGCGAGTAAAGTCGAGTGCGCTATGTTGTATGCAAATATTTTAACCTTTGCGGACGGGTGTACTTGCGATCTATTGTCCGCGGCCGGGCGCGAGCGCATCGCGGCCCACGCGGCAGTCAGAACCGCTATGCAACGGCGAATGCACGCTCGATTTTGTTCCCATCCGCTTTTTGTTAGTGCTTCGATTTTGCTTGCTTTAGCCCTATCGCTTAATTCTGTATATCCTCAATCTGTAAATTGCTATCTAGCTACGCTTCCTTCTCCAAATAAGTGTATGAAATGTTGTGGAGGTAAATTCAAATTAAAATCGTTTATAGTTTAATTTGACGGTGAATTTCATTATTCCCAAAGTTAAAAAAGTGAGTGTAATCCCTCAGACTGTTACTGGTTGTTTGTGACGTTGACTCACCATGAGGCACTGCAGTGCCGTCGATATATTGCGGGAACGGAGTGGTAAGCTTAAGCGGTTCGTGGATAGCGTCAAACCAAGGCATCCATCCGAATGACGGGTTCCAGGCCCAGTGGCCTGCATACCAATTAGGACCTTTGTAGTAGTGTTTCTTTGATCCAAATCCAAAATTCGGATACATTTGCAACGGATTTGACCCGTTCGTATTGCCGACCGATGCATAGACTTTCGTTAACCGAGAGCTCCCTTTAACGCTCAATAATAAATATGTCAACCTGCAATAATAATTATTAATTTATTTTATTTGGAAGACCAACAGCCATACAACAACATATTATTAATATTCTATTGAAACAGAAAGCCAATTACAAGTCTTCGCTGACAGATTTTGGAATAATGTAATGTGCATGAAGTTTTAAATAAATAAATAAATACAAATATGAAAATCTGTTGATACACTTCTACCGATAATAAATCGGACACTTTAAACTAATACAATACTACAGTAATACTACAACTAGTACAATACTATTGACACTAAATATATGACGGATCCGGTCAATAGCATGGAATCATGTGGTCAATAGCACGGACTCATGACGAAGAGGCGGCGCACTTGACAGAGTCTCGACGGCACGACTCGGGCGGAGTGGCGGGCATTCTTGGCCCGATCGCCGCCGAGGAGTGACACGTCTTGAAACTGTCTCCACATTTCGTTTATAGAAAGTGTTATTTACGTTTGAAAATAAAATAATTTTAAAATCGCCTTTGGAATAAGAATGTAAATTACCTCAACTGCCTACTTTATAATACCGCTCTGATTTCAAGTAAAATTATAAGTGATGTGCAAACATGAATTGGAATAAATACAGTGGAGTAAATGGAGGACCTTTTCTTTAATTTATCTGGACAAATACGATCTAATACTGATATCACCACACTGATGACAATGATCCTGATTGACACCACGTTGGTGTCGACGGCGCGCGAGAGGTCGCAGCACACCATGCTCGCCTGCAGGCCCGCCTCGCGCACCTCCGTCACGCTCCGCACCACTTCCCGCACCAGAGGGCCTAGTGTGAGTTCCGCTTCGATTTTACTTAACTATCGCGTTTGCGTTTACGTGAAAATTAGTATGGAAAAATATATAGCGCCGCCTAGTGGTACGTAAATGAAGTTTTTTTCTTCATACTAATTTCGACGTAAACGCAAACGCGATAGTTAAGTAAAATCGAAGCGGAACTCACACTAGGCCCTCAGGTCGGTCGCGGAGCGCCCGTGCCGGTACGCGTACTGCTGGTCCGACATTATATTAAGGCTCGTCCAGTACGATATAAGTCGATGTTTAAGCCTACTTTAAACACTTTGCTAATGCCCAGTACCATTGATATCGGTCTATAAGATTTCGCAACAGACTTCTTTCCTCCCCTTTATACATATGTATAAGGGGATATTTTTACTTTTTTTAAAGCGAACACTCCTTGGGAAAAACAGCTATTAAAAAGATAACACAATGCATAACACAACTATTTACAGACTGACTTCAAGAGGTTGGCCGATATTCCATATATGTCGATACTATTTTTTGAGGCTATGATTGTTTTTAATATTGTTGCAATTTCATGGGGAATAAACATGCGGCACTGAGCCAGGTCGGCCGCCGGGGCGCCGCAGGCCGCCGCTGCCGTCAGAATTCCATGTTTAAAGCGTCTACAAGTTGTTGTTTCGACTCGTACTAGCTACCGGTCTCATCGTCGGTCGGACGTTTTCGGAATTAATCACGTTCTACATACATTTAATTTAATTAGGATGGTTGTTGATCATGTTATTATTGTATTCCATTCGCTTATTTATTTGATAATTGAGTCATAATGTCAGTAGGATATAACAATTTTTATTTATTTATGTACAGTACAGTAACAGTAATAGTTTTAAATTTGTAATGTCATAATCTACCCATGGGGTCTTGGATTTAACTGATTTAGATATTCTTTTAGGAAAACAGATGTCTACTTTGATTACTATAATGTTAATTACCGTCTGAGCAGGTGCGGGTACGCTGCTTGATTTGCCGCTTTTTGTGGCGCTTAATAAAGCGACGGCCTTTAGATGGGCTTGTCGCACTGCCCGCTTCCTTGCTGCAGATAGCGCTGTCGGCGCTGCATTTGGGCTTGTCGTTTTCTCGAGTGTGTTTCCAATACCCTCCACTTGCGATTTCAAGTTATCTATCACATAATTTTGACCTAATATAATCGAGTTTTGTTCCCGTAACGCGCACTGTAACGTATCCACTTTCTCGGTCAACATTTTTATGCACTTTAGTATTTCTTTCACATCGCTTTCTAAGGCTTTACAGGCTATTATACTATTTAAATATTTAAATTCTACTGGAGCGCACACTTTCACGTCTAGTCGAGTCGAAGATTTTTTTTGTTTTATGCGTGCTAGATAACTGATAGACTACTATTCAGGGTGTTTCATAATACATGTATAAAGCCGTGAACTGGATGGAGTGCTAAACGTATTAAAACGATAGGTACAATTATTTTTTTCGTGCTTTTCGTGAATAGTTACCGAGAAAATGACTATCGAACTTTTTCTTTTTCAATGTCGATAATCACATTTTGAAAACGAAAGACCGCATCTCTAGAAATCAGTTGTAATAGATCACTCAAGTTCATAATCAGGTCAATCAACTGAATAATACAATTTTACCAGTTACAGATAGGATATAGGTTTTGTGCCTTTAAGTCTTTTCTACCTACCGTTTCATATGAGTTTTAAAATTCAATCTAAAGATCACTACGATCAATACCTCAAGTGCCTGGTTAATAAAATTATTATTACAAGCAGCTCGTGAGCAGTCCGGCACAAAAACAAGACATTTCGATGTTTGTTTCTACTTTAATTTATTTGTTTTTTGTTGCCTTCAACACAATGTTGCACCTAGGTACATAGTCTTCAAACTAATTGCGAAAACACAATAAACATTAATAGGCAAAAAAGTTACAGCTTGATTTCGCGTCTGCGCCATATCTTCTATTGTACTAGGCAGTCATGACTGAAGCAGGTCGACTATGTACGGGATACAGATATCACAGGGTGTCCATAAAGTACATTCACTAGATTTTAATATTTTTGGAAAGTGCAGCAAAACTACACGATATTGTTGTTATACTTTTTTGTCTATTTTTTCACTCAGTTTACATCCTGTTGAATGCATGTGGTGAGTCTTGGCACAAGTTTATGCATTTCTCGTTGAACTTTTCCGCCAGCTCCGAAATAAGGAAAGATGTCATTTTAGTACCTATCTAATAGTAATTATTAAATTCTACTCATGTTTGAATTCAAGAAGGTGAATATAAAATTTGAATAGCTGAAAACATACCTAGCAACACTATTTACGTACTAGAATTTAAGCATTTAGGTTGCAGGCAACAAACATGCAGAACAGCAGATGCGTTGTCACTGTGAGGACTAAGATGAAATGCGTCATGCCTGTATTTGCACTGGCTTATTTTATGGACACCCCACGTACTAGGCGCAATATTAAGGAGGTCTAAATTATCCGTTTTGTATTTTTTGGTTTCGAGGGTCCTGTACAAAAAAATATTGTAATCAATTATGATTTTAATTCAAAAGGTTCATTCATAGTTTTTACGAAAGTGCACCACCACCTAACTAATAGCAAAGTAGTCTTATTCAAATTACTGTAGCATATTAATGTAGCAAACTCTAATTAATGTAACATCTTTGTCTTTTTACGAGTTTGCTTTCTCATGTCATGTCTGTCAGTCATGTTTCAGTGTCGCGTAGGTAATCGTACCTATCGTTTTCACGAACATTTCTTATCAACTAAAATTAACTTAATGATTCTTAGTTGATGGAGCTATACCTGTAAATATCCCATGCTTCACCCAATTGGAGAACCTAGGTCACCTAGGTGGAGCACGGACCCAAACACAATTTTAGAAATTACTGTCTAGGTTACTGTCATTGTACCAAACTACCCGATAAAATCGTGATAAGCAAATGTAGGCCATCGCCATAAGAATTATTATTAAGCCCACAGTTGGATTCGCTTGAGACTCACTTTAACAAATAAAAAAAAAAACAACATTATGGTGCAACTACCAGGAGAACATAAAACGAGAGAACATAAAAGGCGAAATAAGTTAGACCCCTAAAACACGGATCCCTAAGTACGAATGCTTTTGCACGTGCCGTCAAGGTCAAGGCCGGCGCCGGAGCTGTGGCGGCGCTTTTGACATCAAAATAGAAACTGAAAACTACAAAATCTAAAAATAGAATACTTTGGCGGGCCGTTCTTTATTTTGTGGTTTGACCCACGGCGCGACTTCCATTGACGAAATTTGCCGACTTTCGCGTCGTATTCGTTCATTCAGTTTTTAGCTTTTCGCATGACCGAAATGATTGTTGCGTTGTAGTTGTAGGATACCTAAGTACCTATTGTGAAGATAACTGTGATAAGAGTGTTAACGATGTGAACGAATGATTTATAGCTTCAGGTACCAGTATTAACGTAGTCTTGTCTGTGTTCAGCGTTCAACGTTTAAGTATTGTGATAATCATTATTCTGTGTATGAATGCAAGCTAGCAGTAGGCCAAACACCATGGTACCTACCTATTTACGTATTGCATAGCAACCAGAGCCTGCGTAGTGTTGTGTATCTGTGTGTATAGAGTGTACCTACCTAGCTACGCTACGATACGAGTGCAAGCTTACTTGATAGTTAATACCTATCAGTCATCCGAGCCACAAGAAAGCAAGAAAGTACCTGACGCTGTTTGTTTTCATAAAATAACTTTAAAAAGGTACGTACCTACATGCTTTAAAGGTCTAGGTTCTAGCTAGACTTTAAGATATGCTACCTAGCTAGTACCTAATCGTAACGTTAGGAGGTTCTTTTCCGACGGGAAATAGGCAGAAAAGACAACGCTTTTATCTGTTCATGAAAACATGTAGGTATTTAGTAAAACCTGTCTGTAATCTGTTTCAACAAAACTAGTCTCATAAGTGGTTCCCTACGCTACGTAGGTCCCTAGATGAGTGAACCATTTTAGTAGGACATAGTACCTACTTATTTGTGTAGAACGATTTATCAATTGAACGAGTTCTGTTTTAGTTATGTAGCTATCTTAAGTATGTTTTTCAAGAACGTTGGTGGCTGGGCGGTTGAGTATCCGACGTAAGCGAGAGAGGTGCCGGGTTCGAATCCCGCTGTGGCAATGTACCAATGACTCTTTTCTGAGTTATGTACATTAGTTGAAATTAACCGATGCTCCTATGGTGAGGGAAACATCATGATGAAATCTGCAAATTCTGGCAACTGAAATTGTAACCATGATCCAATCGAGTCAGGTTCCCCTGGTAGCAGGGTCATGGAGGTCAGATGGTAGTCGCTCCACTGTAACAAATTCTTTTCTCTCCACAAAATTATTAGACTATGGTCCATGATCTAGGATTTGGCAGATTAGGTAATTAATTGCAGTGGAGCGACTGCCATCTGACATTCCTGGCTCCTAACCCTGCTACCAAGGGAACCTGACCAGATTGGATCATGGTTACTTACACATTCAGTTCAGACGACTGAATGTGTAAGTTTCATCACGATGATGAAACTTACACATTCAGTTCCCTCACCGTAAAAGCATCGGTTAGTATTCAGCTACTGTGCATAACTTAGAAAAGAGTTAGTGGTACATGGCGGCAGTGGGATTCGAACCCGGTACCTCACGCGTACGAGTCGGATACCGCAACCTTAGGCCACCGACGCTCCGACTATTTAAGCATACCTACCTATCGAAAATAATTAATGTAGGCAAGTTCCTAGTTAATTTGGTAGAGCCTATTCATGTAGATAAGTAGGTAACATTTAGTACGACGCCTGGTAGTAAGATGAAGGAGGTTGGTTTGTTTTGATATGAATGGCACGAGGTTATTACTCGTCCTTATGGTGTGTACACACTCAACGTACGCCAACGAAGGGCTGTCGGCCGAATTATTTGGACTTCTAAGGTCTAATACTTGCATTTCGTGGTCAAGCAAACGATCTTTGGGAGTTTTGGGAACCGATTCGGGCTCGTATTTGCACGTTTGTTTGTTGGCCTTCGGTATCCGCCCAAACTGTGATTGGATGATTACTTCTATCCGTTTGATGTTACCGCCACGCTGCACTGCGGATTGCCGGCCGGCACACGCCAACGGACAATCGTTAGCCGAAACGGGTGCGCGTCACACATCGCCCGGTGTGTACGCAGCATTAGGCTCCTGGTAGTAGGCTTGAGGAGGTTGCTTTGTTTCGATAGGGGTCGCACGAGGTTATTAACCTGTTTTTTATATGATCATCAACTTGAAATAGAGCTGCGCTTCAACGTAGTCGATATGGTTATTTATCTTTAAAAATTTTTTTTTTTATTAAAATTAAAATTCAATGTCCGGATAAAATGAAGTCGCCAGTGCACTCTTTGAAAGCTCTACTTTAACACCCTTTCGGCTTTATACATGTATTATGAAACACCCTGTATACTATACATATTGATACTATACATACTTATTATAACACCCAGACAAGTAACAGAAATTAAAATTGAACATTTCAATTTCTGCTCGGCCGGGTATCGAACCCAGGACCTCTGCGTGGCAGACCGACATCAAAATATTAACCAACTGAACGTTGTCATACTTTTACCCGGTAGCAAGGCCACTGTAATTTTCGTGGGTTCGGTATTTTCACCCCCTCCCCCTCCCCCTTATCGTGGAGTAGAGGTTGGCTAACGGGTTTTTTGGACTCACCATTGTTGCACTTTTCTTAGTACCTCAGCTTCATCCTGGATCATGGCCAAAACGCACCCCGGGCCCTCGATTCACTGGAGATCGAACTTGGTACCTCACGCTTACGAGGCCGACCCGCGAGCCGTTACGCCACCGATGCTCAACTTCGCCATAATCATTTAATTTTTTGCAGCTTTAAATTCGATCATCATCTCTACTTCGCCCGGTCTTCCTCTTCCTCTTGTCGTAAGCCGTTGGCTCTCGCATTCGACTCAGCGATGTCCATCCATCGCTTCTTGGGTCGCCCACGGGGCCTCTTTCTTGATACCGGCAGATTCAAGCACCTATTACCCAAGTATCCCTGAGGCTTACGCAACACGTGACCAAGCCAGCGCCGACGAGCCTCCTCGATCTTGTCTGCGATATCCCTCACGCCAAGGCTGGATGTACTTGTTACGTACTCGATCGTGTCGCGTAACTCCGCACATCCCGCGCAGCATTTTCATTTAGTTGGCGTGGAGTTCGCGAACGTGTTTTGTCAGCGCTGGCCATGTCTCGCAGCCATAGAGCATCACCGGTCTTATTATACTCTTGTATATAAGCCTTAGGCCCACGCCGCAGAGATTTGGAATTTGACATCGGGGCCGATATCGCCGGACTCGTGCATCACGGATCCAAGGCATTTGAAAATTTATCTGTTCTATTGACAGCTTCGTTACCTATACGGATGGTGTCGGGATCCGTGCTGCAGCTGGCCATATACTTTGTTTTGGCGATATTCAGCTTCAAACCACTGTTTTCTAGCACATCCTTCCACGTGTTTACTCTGGTCTCAAGATCTTGCCTAAGCTTGCTCACCAGTACAATGTCGTCAGCGTACTTCATAAGCCAAGGAGGCATGTCCTGAATTTTCGCTGAGAGGGCATCGAGTACTATGCAAAACAAGTAAGTACTCAGCAGAGAACCCTGGTGAACACCTACAGTAATCGGGAAGGGATTAGTATGGCCTACGATGGTTTTGACGACAGCTCCAGTATTGACATACTCGAACATGTCCTGTATAATACAAATGTACGACTCGGGCACAGACTTTGCTCTCAGAGACCACCAGACTATCTCCCGAGGGACACTGTCGAAAGCCCTCTGCAGCTCGAGGAATGCGTAATGCAACGGTGGACTCCTGGAGGACCCTGAGAGCAAAGTTTGGATCGATGGTGCTGCAGCCCGGCCTGAAGCCGTATTGACATTCCGACAATGAGCATTCCTGGCGAAGTCTCTGGTCAATAATCTGTTAGAATAGCTTCATTGTGTGGCTCATAAATTTGATACCTCGATAGTTGCCGCACTTTTGCACACTGCCTTTTCCTTTATAGATTGGCGTGATGATATTTACGCGCCACGCGTCAGGTATATGCCCCGTAGCTACAATCCTGTTGAATAGCTCAGTGAGCAAGAGTACGCCCCGGGTCCCCATTGTTTTCCAGGTTTCTATAGGTATTCCGTCATGGCCAGAGACCTCTCCACCTCATCAGGGGTAATCGGGCTTATCATGCCAAGGTTTGCAGGAAGCTATGGTGGTCGTACGTAGTTGTTGACAGCACCACCGTTCGTTAATGGAGTTTGCGCTTGTAAACAAAACGCCGGAAGTACCTTTTATGGCAACACACTTTGTCAGATCCGGACTGCCTCGGCTCCGCGATTTTGCCAGCTTGTGGACGAGCTTGTGCCCCTCCACAGAATCCAACGAATTGTAGAGCGGGGCCAGCTTGGCCGACCGCGCTTTTGCCACCGCCATTTTTGATCACCGCTTTGCCCCCAAGTATACCTCCTTATCCGATAGTGAGTTACTGTGCTGCCATTTCTTGAAACATGCCTTTTTCTTCCTAACTGCTTCCTGCACCTCACCATTCCACCACCGCGTATCCTTGTCAATTCGTCGGCCGCCTTCCGACGTGCCGAGTACTGTTCGTCCGAGTTTGAGGATGGACCTCTGATACTGACACCAGAGCTCATTGGAGGTTTCGTCCTTTGCGCTCCAATCGAGGCCTTCGGCTGCCTGCATGAACTCCTGGCTCTTGCTGCTCAGAGTCCACCACTTAATAGACTGTAGGCAGCGTTCTGTCGTAGGCCGTCTACTATTCACCCGGACGTCCATGACAAGGACTCGGTGCTGTGTAGCCAGGCATCGATGATCTTGCACTGGTATACGTGGCCTATGTCACGTTTTCGGATCAGCAGATAATCGATCTGTGATTGGTGCACTTTTGACGGTTATGAGGTGTTCTGGTCTTTTCTTGGTTTTGGTTGGCTACCTGAGTGGCTCAGTGGTCAACATGCCGGTCTGCCACGCAAGAGGTCCCGGGTTCGATTCCCGGCCGGGCAGAAATTGAAATGATGAATTTTAATTTCTGTTACGGGTCTGGGTGTTATATGTATAATAAGTATGTATTTTAAAAGTATTTAAGTAGTATATCAGTAATCTAGCACTCATAGCACGAGCTTTGCTTAGTTTGGGGCTAGATGGCGTTGTGTGAATTCGTCTACGATTAGTTATTAGTTTTCTGGAAGAAGGTGTTGGCTACGGCCAAGTCAGCGGCCAGTGAAGTTCGGAGAACACCTTCTCCCTCAGTTGAGACCGTTGAGATCCGCAACAACCACAATCTGTTTGGAGGATGGCATACGTCGCAGGATATTTACGTAACTGTTCCAGAAGGCAGTCTTTTCGGTGTCGGCGCAGCCGGACTGGTGAGCACAGGCGCTAATGAGGTTGGTTGTTATACCCGCAATTTGCGCCTTGATCACCATGAGTACATCGCTCACCCTGTTCATCTCCAAAATGCCGTTCCGGAACTCGTCGCTCACCACAATAGCGACCCCATTTCTCCCTTCTGCCGTTCTGGTGCACAACAGCTTGTATCCCTACCAGATTTTCCTAGACTTAGAACCACGCCATCTCGTCTCTTGCAGGAATGCCACCTGAACGCGGCGCTTGTGCAATAAGTCAGCCAGCTCTCGAGACAGGCCTGTCGGAAAACCGACATTTAGATTGGAGAAGCTTAGCTACCTACTGCTAGGCGCTAACTTCTTTAACCCTGCCCGCGCGTGACAGGGTAGCCCTAGCCCACTTATCGCAGGTATAGGGCGATATGCCAGCAGAAGACCTTTTCATACATATTTTTGCGGTATTTTGGATTTTTATTTGTGGCGACTACCATCCGCCCCGCAGAACCCATTAGCTTCAAATTCGATATTCATTTTTATTTGGATTTTAGGAAAACAGTTCACACTCGCTGAGTTTATATTGTTAGACACACGTACAAGCGAGAACGATCTCACGTTCAATTGGGCTAAGTAAGAGACTCACCATAATAGTAATATGTTAAATATGATCTTCATTTTCAAATACTAGTACACTCAGTACTGAACCAACGTTTTGAAGTCGTTTGTCGAACAAACCGAGTTTTACCGCTCCCGCAAACTATACTTAGATGATAGAATGTTTGAAAAATTTATGGAAATGATTGTGGTAAACAGTACCGAGATGAATGTACGCAAGTATTGTGTTAATTCTTATTGATCATTAACAGATATTTGTTTACACCAAATCGGCTGCCCTGGATAAAACGCTACAGCGTTTACAAATAGCTATTGTTAACTTTGCAGCATCCTTAATGAAAAATGTGTTTAATGTCAGTTTGAATACACGTCACGTGGTCACCTTGTGTGTATTTTTGATCTGGCATTGACCTTTTCTGGTAGATGTAGGACTCCGGGCGGGAACGCCAGGACTTGGTTTCTGATGCGGGGTTTTTACGCCCCAGTGCTAGCACTCGGATATCTTTAGAAATCGCTTCGTTCCGGTTGCTTCAGGCAGCCGTTTCTTTCGATGGTAAGATCTTGGTGGGTCCGATACGGATGCGTCAACATTGACGGATGGTTCGTCCATTGCTGGTGCTGGCGAACGCGCAAAGTATCTGCGCAAACTCACTCGCGCGACCAAGGGGTACCTACTCTAGTTCGGAGACCCCTTCAATCAAACAGGTTAAGGCGGCGACTAAGGCGGCGTTCAAACGTGGCCGTAAACCAACTACGGGGCTCTCCTTGGAATTGGCAAAGGCCCAGCAAGACCTTAACCAGCTCCAGAGAGAGGAGTATGCGCTGGAACTCCAAGAGCGAATAGCAGAGCGAGAGCGAGAGCTTTATTTGACGGAATTAAGGATCGACTGTTACCGGCTAAAATAGTACGTCCTCCACTCGCGGCGGACAAAAGGAAGACTGTCGAGGTTGCCGAGGCCTTCGTGGTTGAGGCACCGAAACCCACCTAAGGTAAAGGTGCAAAGATAAGGAGATTAACGTCGTCAGTCTCCATACCTGCGTCGGGTAAAGAAGCCAAGGCGCCGGGATCACCACACACCCCGGTCACATACACACCATGGCGAATAGCGCAGCTTAAACCTGTGGAGATACTGTCCCAGACCCACGTGCCCTGTCAGCATCTGCGTTATCAATGCATCCGGCCGGACACGTTTCGCGAACTTGTATGCAAGGGAAACATCAGGGAGGGATAGCTAGATGTTTTTATCTTTAATATTTATTTTATAGAGTTCGCTGTATTTAGCTATTGTTTCCTCCTTGATGGCTCCCTTTGCATATAAAATGGGGTATAAGTCATACTCTGGGGCAGTCCTACGGTACAGGGCTGCGCGCTTCGCCAACTCGTCCGCTCTCTCGTTCCCTGGTGTCCCCACATGGGCCCACACCCAATACAACTTAACATCTACTCCGACGGAATCAAATTTTTCCTTATCTTGAAGGCAACAGGCTGCAGGGAAGTGTATTGACTGATAAGTTTAAGTGAGGACATACTGTCTGGTAATATATTAATTTTTGTTTCTTTCAACTTCCCTGCCATCTCTGTTGCCTCCAAGATAGCCAACATTTCTGTCTGAAATACAGTGCAGTGCGACTCCAACCGATGTGTGCGATATTTGACCTCGGTCTCACCTCACAACCACCATCCAATTATAAACTCTGCGTCCACTCGAATTGTAATCGTGACAACAACTGTACTTGTCTCCCCATATCGCAAACCGAGAGCATCAAATATCTTGGCGTTTACATTGATCGCAATCTGAACTGGAAACACCAAATTCACATGCTTACAACTAGACTAAGACGTCTCATACACATTTTTAAAATACTCAGACATTTGGCTGATCTTGAAACCCTAAATGTGGTATATTCCGCTCTTTGTATATCAATAATCACCTATTGCATACCAGTCTGGGGTTGTGCAGCAAAATCACATTTTATAAAGGTCGAAAGAGCACAGAGAGCGGTGTTGAAAATTATGCACTTTAAACCATTCAGATTTTCAACCAGGGAATTGTATTCAACCAACAAACATTTAACAATCAGACAGCTGTTTGTTTTGCGACTTATTACACGCAAACATCCTGAGGTTCCACCCCCAGATCCTTCGAAAAGGAAATCACATTATAGAGTCTGCCCCGTCCATCCACACAAAACTAAATTTTCCTCTCGACATTATCCCATCTCTAGCTCTATTATCTATAATAGTGTCAATAAAGTTTTGGATATTCACCAGCTTAATACGTTTGAGGTCAAATCGAAATTGAAAGTTTGGCTACAGCAACTCAATTACGACGAGACGGAAAGCTTACTGCCTAACAGCTCTTGACCGTTGATATATACATTAATTTACGTACACACACACACGCACATACACACACACATGCACACACATAACCACACACACGCACGCGTGCGTGCACACATACACACACTCACACACACCCTTACTCCTCCCACACTCGTTTTTAAGTACATAAATTAGTGACATAGCTCTATAAGTAAATGTGGTTGTTAAAATTATAGTAATTAAATAGCTTCTACGGCAGAACACTGACATCCAAGATACAGGCTATGGCCTAGTTTGGATCTCAGGGTTTAAAAATAAATTTGTGCAAATAGTCTTAGCAATCTACACTAAGTGAACCCACTGTAACACTGTTTTTGTACAAATCTTTCTTGAATAAATTTATTTTATTTTTTATTTATTATTATTCTTGCGGGTCGTCGACGCCCACACCCCAGCCGCATGCAGTACGATAGGTTTCACGACGTATGTGTATATGGTCCTCAGTATGTCCGAGTTCAAACCCTACGTAACCTTTGCGGCTCTGTGAAGTTGTCTAAATATTGTTGTTGTCTTATCCACTATGTAGTTTACGTGGGGTGTGAACCCTAGACCTTTATCTATTATAACTCCTAATAGTTTAATTTGGTCCACAATGTGCACAGCTGGGGTTCCTACTTTCATTTTCCTTGTTAAGACCCAAAGTTTAATTTATGGGAAATTCTTCATTGGTGAACATGGGAGAGGATTGCGCATGCGTTTGAATCAATTGTTTCCATATCGTTTGCAGAAAACACCAATGCTACGTCATCCGCGAAGGCCTGGCAGTGGACGCCCATTGCCTTCAACTGGGAAATTAGGGGGTCCAATACCATGTTCCATAATATCGATCCCGCAATGGAACCCTGAACGCAACCCCGTTCCGTGGTCATGGTGTACTGTACACCCGCATACCTTACCGATACCACGCGGCCCTCCAAATATGTTCCCATGAGGTTGTATTAGTTGCACGGGCACCCCCTCTCCAACAGCTGTTTTTTGATACCTGGCCACCAGGCATTATCGAAGGCCCCCTCTATGTCCAGGGACACCAGAAGACAGATTTTCTTTTTTTGTTTCATTTCTGTCTCTATACGCCCCACCAGATCATAGAGGGAGCGACTACATAACTCGGCTTCTCAATGAACACTAGAAATAGCTTTGTTTATGGAATCGTAATCGCCTTCATCAAATAGATATCTTGTGTATCTCGGACGGTCCAATAAACTACAATCAATAAAATTTATAAAACAGCTAAGAGCTCCGTGATGAGGATCGACGGGGACGAGGGGATCGCCACTGCAGTCGGTCACTGTTAAAGAATCAGTCGAAAATATTAAATCAAGAACTCTTCCGTGTGCATTTTTAACCCAGTTATATTAGCCTAAGTTTAACGAGTTAACGGTGTCGATCAGGTGAATTTCATCACTTGTTGAGTAGTTCGCAGGCTGTTAGTAACCGTCACCTGACGTACTCCGCAGCCAATCTATATTAATAAATTGTGACTACATAATGAGCGCATTTCCATGTCGCTCTGCGTTCCGGTCCGAGTTTACGGTAACCCGCTTCTATGATACTGGCACAACAGAAGCTTAGTTGCTTCTTACAGGTAAAACACTGCACACCAAAATTAAATACTTCATCGCACATTGCACAATTCATGGTGAGAGCAAATTTTAAACGAAAATAAAATTAAGAAGATGGTATGACGAATGTTCTTCAACGCGACGCAGACCTGTGGTGTAAGAACGAGCGCTCTGCGCGAACTGATCTACGATACTATCGGCTAACTGTCGGCGATACTAGCAGCCCCCCTCGTGGGTGCCTGCCGCTCTAGGTCCTCTGAGATTGGCCCCTTCTGGATCAGGTCCCGGTTTGTTTGTTGAGACAACTCCTGTCCGGTTGCCGCAGCGACTTCGTCTCGCTTCTCTACCTCAACAGCCTCAATCACACGGTCGACCTACAATCTCTCTGTTTCCACAGTCTGTTGATGCGTCGCATTCCCTGCTTCAATATGTTCCGCCACCTTTACAGAAGACATTTCTTTGGGCTGGTTAGAAGCCTTTCCCATCCCTTGCTCCGGGGTTTTGGACTTACCAGCCGCGGTCGCTGCTTGTTTTCCGCCTTTACCTCCCTTCAAGGCTGTTTGGGAGTTGCATTCTTTTCCTTGTTATTCTATTGTGCTTGGGCTTTATTTGCACTTTTTACTTTTGTTTGTTTCGGCAACATCTTAACGCGATTCTAATTTAGGCGACAAATATTACCACTAATATAATTTTATTTTTATTTTATTCACTTAAGAAAAACCAACAGCAATGATTACTATATACAATAACACTGGCAGCACAAAGCCAATTACAGGTTTCCACCAATAGACATTGTTTAAACTAATTACTAAAAGTTAACTAAAAGTTAAGCATACCGGTTCTGTAAGACTACAATTTCAAACTTAAACCTAAATATACCTACAATTCCAGAAAGTAATGCAACAATAGTTAATAAATAATACGTGTCGAAGTAATACTTGAGTATGCGGTTTCTGGCTAACTCACAACTTGTGTTAAATAATTCAAGATAAATTCTCCTAGATAAAACATTCAAATTATTAGTTGCTCGCAATAGAAAGGTATTCTTTCTGTAGTTGGTAGAAGCTTCTGGAACATGCAACGGATCTTGCGTCTGAAGCATCTTACAGGTGTCTTAAAATATAAACAAGAAAGAAGTTCAGAACAGTCGACAACACCAGACGCAATTTTGAGAAGCATTGTTAGATCAGCTATTTCCCTATACCGGCCAACTTACTTATCAGTAGCTTGTGGTGGATTCGATCGAAGGCTTTGCTGTAATCAGTACAGATTACATCAAACTGCGAGCCCCTTTCCATAGGGGCATTGTCAAAAAGTATTAGGTTCGATACTGTAGAACAACCCTTCATAAATCTGTGCTAAGAACAACTGAGAGAACCGCTCAGAGAGGCATAAACTTCCTTATAGATAATTCTTTCCAAAACTTTAGCTGTAATACACAATTTTGGAAATAGGACTAGAGTTACTAATGTCAGTCTTAGGCCCCTTTTTGTGAACTGGCGCGATATATGCCCGCTTCCAAATGCTTGGCACGACACCCATATTTAACGACTTCATAAATAACATTGAAGCCGGCCAATAACTTTTGCACAATGTAGGTTAGGTTAGGTTTTTTTTTTTTTCTTTCTTGCGGCCACGGCTTTTGACATGAGTCTAGGCTGCAACGGCTTGACATTTTACTCGTCCCTCTGACATGATCAGATAAATTTTTTTAACAGGGTATGGTTTACACAGTACACGATTACAATGACACATAATATAGGTAGTATAAAGTAGGTATATAATGATAGGTATAAATAGATTACTAATTTAAACAGTGGACAATACCATAACGCTTTGCTTTGTAGTGGGGTCTACTAGTGATCTTTTACTTGTTTTATGCTTTTTAATATTATTTTTTTTGTTTTTTTTTTCTTAGCTTAGAACATTACAACGTTTTTATTAATACTTTTTAATAATACATATTCGCTGCATGCATGCTGTTCTAGTCTAATATATGATCTAGTAACATTTATTTATCTTTGTTTCTTTTATTTACTATTTTACATATGTTTATGCAGTATTCTATTGTTATTTTACTATATTTTTTATTTACTAACAGTTCACCTATGTTATTGACTGTGACTTTTAATTCCGTTTTTTGTTCTAGGTTGTACCTTTCCAATCCGTGTAATGGGCAGTTACACAGAATGTGAGAGACGGTTTCCTCTATCTCCGGATCGCATAGGCACGACGGGCTCTCCCGGCATCGGAACCGATTCAGGTACTGGACGAACCCGCCGTGTCCCGTCAACACTTGGGTTATCGCGCCTTCCGGCTTGATTTTTCTAACCGCACTATATGCCAGCACTGCGTCCGGAAAGAACATTCTCGTGACAGAGGCTGTTTCGCCAAGCCGGTATCTCCGGTTCCATTCATCGAGCGACTCGCTACGGATTTGTCGCTTGACGAATGAAATCGGGCACCGGTCGTAATCTGGCTTTCTCTTGCACGACAATGCTGCCTCCTTAGCAAGCCTATCAGCGTTCTCGTTACCCTGCTGTCCCGCGTGTGCTTTGACCCAGAATAAGGAATCATCTTTGCCCTGAGTCAAAGTATCTCCTATATTCCGGCGAGTTTCTACTGCTAGGGGATGGAGGGAGGTGGGATTGATGATGGTGTCAAGTGCGGCTCTAGAGTCGCTGTACACTCTGTAGCTGACCTCTCTCCGTCCGAGAATTATGCTGGACGCTTTCGTTATTGCCAGCAGCTCCGCTTGGTAAACTGTGCAATAAGCGGGTAGGCACAGTTTTGCTGTCTTAGTCTCAGCTCCATTTGTCCATATGGATAGAGCAGCTCCAACCTTTCCGTCAATCTTACTACCATCCGTAAATATTTGCACGTTCCGAGAGCCATGCTCGTCGATCTGCGTGTGGTCCTCTAACTTTTGGTAATCTAAACTGATGTACTCTGCTGGATGAATGGACTTCGCAAATTCCACCGGCCGCTCGACCTCTCTATCTCCCAACACTATTCCGGATGACCCTCTACGGGCCTCGTATAGGGCGGCTGCCTCCTGTATACGGAGATCCAGAGGTAGTATCCCTGCCAACAACAGAGCCGCGTTGAGCGATACGGTCCGATATGATTTGCAGAGCTTTTGAGCAAACGATCTCTGTACGGCGTTCTGCACTCCGATCTTTTTGGCTGCTGGAGCCCAAGCGCAGGCCGCGTACATAACGATGGGTTCGACTACTGCATTGTACAACATCCTTATGATCTCAGGTTGTAGACCCCATTCAACCTTGGCTATTCTCGATAACTGTTTGTAAAAGTTCAGGGCCTTGCTACATGTTGCGGCGACGTGCGTGTTGAAAGTGAGTTTCTCGTCAATGACTAGTCCTAGGATCTTTATTTCCTTTGACATTCCAATAGGGACGCCGCCCATGCTCAGGCGTGGGACGTCAAATTTAAGTTTTCTGGTCATTACCATAGCGCAAGTTTTATGCGCTGCGAACTTTAGCTTGTTTCTATTTCCCCACTCCTGAACATAGGCGATAACCGCATTGGCCTTGCCCTGTATTTCTGAGGCTGTCTCTCCCTCGAAAACTAACACAACGTCGTCCGCAAAAGCCTGACAGTAGATTTTCTGTCTCTCCATGTCTTGCAGCAGTGGATCCAGAAGGAGGTTCCATAGTATAGGACCACCGATTGATCCTTGGACGCAGCCCAGATTGGTGTTCCTAATGCATTCCTCCCCGGCATATCTCATGGTGACCTTTCTTCGGCTAAGGTAGCCAGCAAGCAACCTTCTGATATTGGCTGGGCACTTTTCTTCCGCCAGTCTGACTTTGATCGCCGGCCACCAGGCGCTATCGAAGGCGCCCTCTATATCAAGCGACACAAGAGTGACAATTTTCTTCTCTTTCAACTTGCTCTGAACAAGTTGTACCAGATTATAGAGCGCGTCCTCGGTGCTCTTCTGGGGCATAAAGCCGTACTGGCGGGTACAAAGCCGTGGTATAAGATGCCATTTTAGTCTTGCTACTAACATCTTCTCCAAGACTTTCCCCATCACTGGCAGCAAACCGATTGGCCTGAGTGATTTGGGAACTGTATAGTCATCCTTGCCCGGTTTTCTTAATGCCACTACTGTGGCCTCCTTCCAAATATCCGGGAAGTACCCAAGCGATAGGCACTTATTAGCCAGAGCAAGGAACAGTTCGGGATCTAGGTTTATGGCTCTGCTGCAGATGTCTGCGGTAAATGCATCCGCCCCGGGAGCCTTCTTCGGATTAAAATCTTTCACGGCGACCTTCAATTCCTGCAATGTAAACGGTGGATCATGTTGATCATCATGAGACAACTCATTTACTTGGTCAGCTTTTTCTCGGGTGCGCCTGTGGTGAGCGTTATCCGTTTCTTCGGAGTCACCCGGGTAGAAGGTCTCCGCAAGCAAGGCTTCAGATTCTGCTGGGTTTAAAAATTTACCGTCCTTTGTCAGGGCCAGTTCTTCTTGTCTTCTGCCGGTCCTTCTGATCATCCTATACACGCCGTCCCACACCCCTTCCCTATCCTGTTTTTTGCAAAATTCTTTCCAGCTTGTGATTTGTGCTTTTTTAGCTGCAGCTTCATATTCTTCTTTTTGTTTCAGGTACTCGTGGACCACTCTCTCTCTTCGGGCCGGTGCTGCGCATCGGATGCGGCGTTTCTTCGTGGCGACTTCCCTCTTCATGGCGGCGAGATCCACTGACCACCACGGTATGTTTATAGCCGCGGTAGTCTTCTTTTTAGGTATACTGTGTTTACATGCTTCGATAATTACTTCGGTAAGTTTTGTTACTATTTCTTCAAGTGAGTTTGTGCAGTGAATGTTATTTATTGCGTTGGTGTTTATTCCTTTATCTGTTTTTAATTGGTCCAGCTTCACATGAAACTGGCTCCAATTGGCTTTTTTAGTGTTGTTAATTCTTGTTGTTCTTTTCACTTGTAAACTTATTTCCCTTTTCAGCTGTATGTCGAATAAAATACAGTTGTGGTCCGAGCTGGTGATCCCACGCGTTACCCACCAGTCGCTCACAAAGTCCAGCAAGTCGATCGAGCAAGCTGTTAAGTCCATAAAACTGGTTAGCACTCTATCTCCTCTTACTGTATCAAAAGTTGGGGTGTCTCCTGAGTTGAGTACGTGTAGACCCAACTCATCTAGGGTTCCGGACATGTCTTCCCCCCTGTGGTCGATTATTGTGCCACCCCACCAGGTATTCTTGGCGTTGCTGTCTCCGCCTATAAGCAGTCCTCGTGGGCCCAGCTTCTCCATTATCAGTTTTAATTGCTCCAGGTATGGGTCTATGGGTTTGTCTGGTTCAAAATAAAAGGAGACAACGGAAATTTCCCATGCGCTCGTCCGATCTTTTACCACTGCGATGTTGTTCGTGGTTTTTTTTTTTTTTTTTTTTTTATGTTATACGGCAGACAAACAGGCAAGCGGGCCACCTGATGGAAAGTGGTCACTGCCGCCTATGGACATCAGCAACACCAGGGGAGTCACTGATGCGTTGCCCGCCTCTGAAGAGACCTCTAATATACCTTTTGAACGATCCCATGTCATAGTCCAAAGGAAACACTGTGGCTGGGAGCTCATTCCACATCCGAATCGTACGAGCGAGAAACGTTCTTTCGAACCTTCGCGTCGTGACCAACAGAGGGTCCACGTAGTGAGGATGAGTACCAAGCCCACGGCGGGTGGTGCGATGGCGGAATTGTGCTGTGGGCACCAGATCGAAAAGTTCCTCGGAACACTCCCCATTGTACAGCCGATAGAACACACACAGGGAGCCAAAGTCCCTTCGGTTTGCCAGTGGTTCCAACTTGCGAGTTAGTATGGGATCATCGACAATTCGTACAGCGCGTCTCTGTACGGAGTCTAGAGGATTAAGCAGGTCGGCAGTTTCGCCGGCCCAAAGATGGGAACAATACTCCATATGTGGGCGCACTTGTGCCTTGTACAGCAGCAGGCGCTGCCCCGAGGTGAAGTATCGCTTGGACCGGTTAAGCACTCCAAGCTTTTTCGAAGCTAGTTTGGCCTTGCCTTCCAGGTGACTCCGGAATCGCACGCTATCCGATATGTCGAGACCGAGGATCCCAATACTTTTTGAGATGGAAAGGGGTGTTCCTTGAAACTGTGGCACTATGTCAAAGGGATCTTTTTTGGCGGAAAATGCGCAGACCTGTGTCTTCAAGGGGTTGAATTGGACTAGGTTTAGTCTGCCCCACTGAGCAACTTGCTCCAAGGAATGTTCGATATTCGACACAAGTCTAATTCGGCTCTCCGACACCTCGGAACGAGGGACATTCGCTCGGCCAGTATAACTAACATCTCCCGTACTGTCATCCGCATAACAATGAATACTGGGGATATTCAGCATATCATTGATATGCAGAAGAAACAGCGTGGGAGATAGTACTGAACCTTGGGGTACTCCAGCATTTATAGTCTTGGTATCGGAGCAGCATCCATCGACAACGACTTGGATGCTCCGTCCAGACAGGAAGCTGGATACCCAATTGCAGAGCTCCTCGGGGATACCGTACTTCGGGAGTTTTGATAGAAGTGCCCTGTGCCAGACCCGATCAAATGCCTTGGCTATGTCAAGACTGACAGCCAGAGCCTCCCCCTTGCTCTCGACGGCCTTAGCCCACCGGTGTGTTAGGTACACCAGAAGGTCACCAGCTGAGCGACCATGGCGAAAGCCATATTGACGGTCACTAATCAGCTGGTGGTCCTCTAGGTATCCGAGGAGCTGGATTATGATAACCCGCTCCATCACCTTAGAGAGCAAGGAGGTTACCGTTATAGGCCTGTAATTTGATGGGTCTGAATTATTACCCTTCTTGGGTATCGGATACACAAGGGCTAGCTTCCACGAAGACGGCACCGTTCCAGAGGTATAGGAAAGTTCGAATAAGCGCATTAGCACGGGAGACAACTCGGGAGCACATTTTTTAGAACAATAGCCGGAATGCCGTCAGGCCCACTGGACTTCCGGATGTCTAGGGAGAGAAGCACACGTCTTATAATTTTTTGGGTGAAACGGACTTCGGGCATGCTGCCCTCACACCGCGAGATGGTAGGCGGTGCAGCTCCCCCATCATCCAGATTTGAGTTTTTGGCAAAGAGATTACCCAAGAGATCGGCTTTCTCCTTTGCCGTGTGGGCCAATAGGTCATCCGGCTTGCGCAAAGGTGGAAAAGAAGTCCGACAAAAGTTCCCCTCAACAGCTTTGGAGAGAGACCAAAAAGCACGACTCCCAGATGGGTAGCTGATTAGTCTCTCCCCAATTCCACCAATATACTTGAATTTTGCTCCAGCCATTATCCTCTTTGTAGACCTCGATACAGCATTATACTTTTTCCTCAAATTGTGGGTGTTAGGGTCCTTATGGGCCCGAGCCATTGTCCAGGCACGAAAAGCATCCTGCTTGAGGCGAGTTGCCTCAGCACTAGGCCTGTCGTACCATGGCTGGCTCTTGCCGCCGAGGCGGACTACAGAGGATGGGATAAAACATTCATTTCCCTGCAGTACGACATCAGCTACAGCGGCAGCACAGGTGTTGGTGTCATTTGAGGAAAAGCAAAGCTGTATCCACGGGTACGACGCGAAGAATTCTCGCAATCCATCCCAGTCTGCTGAGCCATAGTGCCATACCTTGCGTGACCCACTGGGGCGAGCCCGTTCGGGTATAGCAAGAGGCACCTCAGAACGGACCAGGCAGTGGTCAGATGTCCCAAGAGGAGCATCGACGGACACCCGATAACCGTCTGGGTGGGAGGTCAGCAGAAGGTCTAACAAAGAAGGATCACGGCCCACAACATCCGGTAAGTAGGTGGGTTCTAATACCAGTTGCGTGAGACCATTGGCCAGAGCAAATTCGTGGGCGGATCTCCCGGCTGGGTTGGTAGGACGGCTTGACCCTAGCCACTCAGTGTGGTGACCATTAAAGTCTCCTAAGACTACCAACTCAGCGGAAGGACATCGCTCAAGAACTTTGTCGGTAGCGCATTGAACGTGCTCGAAAAACCGATTTGTCTCACCTACGCCGTGACGGTTGTTGTATAGGCATGCGTAGACACGGGAAGAACCTCCCTGTTCCACGCACACCCACAAAACAGATTCGTCACTTTGTTCAATGGCAAGACGCCGACAGCAGATATCACCTCTGACGAATAAGCACACACCAGCGCGAGGAAGAAACCTGTGCTCTAACTTGTACCTAGGATAATGGAGATACGAAGTGTCGGCCGGAGGTGATATCTGCGTTTCAGTCAGGAAGAGTAAGGCGGGCTTCGCCGTCTCAAGGTGGTGATGTACGGCGTTCAGGTTGGAGTGGAGGCCCCTGATGTTGCAAAAGTCCACTCGAAGTGTGGAAAAGGGTGCCGCTGAAAAAACCATACTCTTTTTTTATATATTGAGGACATTGTATTACGTCAAGCTTGTCATCGAAGACGGCAATAGCCGCTTTAACTACTCCGCCTCTTTGGTCAGCGCATTGGTAAATTCTTGTCCCTTGATAAGTCTTCATCCTGTTTATTCCACCCACGTACGGCTCCTGGAGCAAAGCTAAAGCAACCTTTCGCTCTTTGGCCTCGATCATGAGTTCGTTGGTCGCCAGATCCTTACGTTGAAGGTTAGCTTGGGCTACTGCGTATCCTCTGGTGGGATTAGTATGCGATCTATAATTCGTATCCACTGCTGCGTTAACAATGATATGCTACCTTGGCTCAAGCTAGAGCGTCCCATCTTTTCCTGATCTCACAGTCGTTGCTAAACGCGTTGTGCTCCGTAGCATCTAGCTTCGCATTTCTGCAGTTGCAACAGGACGGCATCGCTCCAGCTTGCCAGGCCTCGCAATGCTGCTTCATATGAGGACCTCCACAATGGCTACATTTTTCTGTAGTTTCTTTACAGAATCTTTTGCCGTGGCCATATCCCAACCAGGGTGAGCACTGAACCAGTGGGGACTGATCCATCACTCTTACTCGCTGGATATCGATATGGACCATTTCCCTGTCAATCATGCGGTTCCACAAGCGTGGAGATACCCTCATTATCACATTACAGGTATGGGGGTTTTTTGGTTCTATCTCTGAATTTTACCTCCAGTCTGATATCTTCTTCGTCGAGATCCCGAAATATATCCTCGTTTTGGTTTCTGAGTGCTTTAATCACGTCGTCGTCACTGTTGAACTGAAGGACGTTCTTCAGGGCTATCAATGGGTCGCGGTTTCGGACCTCCTCGACTGTGAGGTGTTCTTTAGCGTTATTTAGCCTCTCTTGCACCTGTTTTCTTCCTTCTAGCGTTTTGCATCCTACTATTATCTTTTTATCCTTCGCTTTCCGAATCTTGTCTACAGTCACGTTAGCATCTTTAGCATTTACTGCTTCGCGTATCCTGCTCAGTATCTCCTCACAGGCTTCGCTCTGGTCTTTTGAAGTAATCACTACTGAGTGTAGTGTTTGTTCCGGAGGCTGCTTCTTTAGTTGTCTTGCTGTTACGCTAGCGTAGGTTGTTTTTGTTATTTCTTGGTTGTGTCTGTCAATGGTTTCTGTAAGTTTGTCCATTTTGCCACTGTTTTCCTCTATCAATTTGATGTGTCGTTCCATTATCTTCTCAAGGTCCTTGTCAATATGATACGTTTCGTCTGCTTTAAAAGTTGGTGTATTTTCCTTCTGTTTTGTATCCGTGTATACTGTGTTTCCCCCATATTCAGTATCTGCTTCTTTTACAATCTCGTATAATCTGTCTATCGCTTCTATAACAGCAGTCTTTATCTCTTTTTTGAGATTATTCGCGTTCATTCGCGTTCTTTAGGTTGGTTAGGTTAGGTTGGGTTGGGTTGGGTTGGGTTCGGTTCGGTTCGGTTCGGTTAGGTTCGGTTAGGTTCGGTTAGGTTCGGTTAGGTTCGGTTAGGTTAGGTTAGGTTAGGTTAGGTTAGGTTAGGTTTTTTTTTTTTTTTTTTTTTTTTTTTTGAGACCTACTTAGTGAGGTCTCTTTCTATATTCCCCTCACTACTGGATGATGCGAGGACCTTGTTTGGGTTTGAGGATTGAAATGATTAGGACTCAATTTTGGATATTTCTCTCATCCTTTCAATACTTCTGTAGTTTGTACATAGTCTAATTTATATATTTATTTTAATTATAACATGTTTTATTATACGTATCGCTTATGTCTATATCCTTATATATTTGTCGTATTTCTATCTTCTTATATTTTTACTGGAAACTTAATGGTAGTTACATTATTTAGTGTATGTTAAATATAGTGCATATCGTCATAATATACTTATTTATATTCATATATATTTCTTTCTTTCTTTCCTTTTACTATTTACTTCTTCCTTTGTACAGGCATTTTTTTTTTGTATGACGTTGTAGTGTTTTATTATTATCACTATTTTTTTTTTTGTTTTTTTTTTTTTTTTTTTTTTTTTTTTTTTTTTTTTTTTTTGAACTTACATTTTTCTTATTCTATACATTGTTTACTTACTGTTCTATTACTTATATGTTCTACTGTATATTCTAATAATATACATTTTACATATTTTTCTTAACCTCTGTTTATTTTCCTATGTTTATTTTTTCTTGTGATTCGGTGACAGATTCCTGATAAGCTTTCCAAACCTATTATGGTCATTAATAGTTTGCCTTTACACCAAAGAAAGACGCTTGCTTCTGTCCTCGGGTCACTGTTGCAAGTCCATGCTTTTTTGTTTTTATTTATACTAATACTATTGAGAGGATGAGAGAGCGATCCTTTGTATCTTAGGCTATCTATATTAATTATTATTCTATGCATTACATTCTGTTTAATAGCTAATAGCTGGCCCTCCGCATTTAACAGTGATAATAGGCCACCGATGATCTCGCAATAAAATCCCATTTCTTTTTGATCGGACATTCTGCATCGAAGGCGTTGTGTTGGTCATTCTCGTATTTTGCTAGGTTACAGTTTCTGCAGCATGGCTTTTCACCAATAGTAAATGCTGTGCATTTGGCACGCATATGTGGACCGGAACAATGGCTGCAGAGATTTTCTGTGTTTGTACAATATTTTCTGCCGTGTCCGAATCCAAGGCATCGGGTACATTGAATTAACGGCGATTGATCATATACTGCCCTTCTTTGCAAGTCAATGTAAATGGCGCCTGCTGTCGTAAGACTATGGTGAACCTTTGGTGATACTTGCAGTATAATGTGGTTTTGTAATGGGTTCCTCGCTCTTCTTTTGTACTTCACCTCCGCCCTGAACTCTTCATCCGGTATATGTTCTACTAGGTTCCCATTTTGTTTTCTAAGAGCTGCAATTACCTCCTCGTCCGTATTGTAGGTTAAAACGTCTTTAATGATGACAAGTGGGTCCTTATTTACAGCTTTCTTGGTCTCCAGTTGGTCGGATTCCTTAAGTTTGTCCGTGAGCTTTTGTAGTTCGCCTTCTGATCGGCAACTTAAGATGACTTTCCTGTTCTTGGCCTTTCGTATCTTGTCAATCGTCACCTCCCCCTCCCTAGCGTCCACAACCTGGCGTATTTTTAAGAGTACTTCTTCACTGGTGTCTTCACCGTTAGTCGAACTTATTATAACTGAGTGACTAGGGTTTGGGGTCACTGTCTTAGGTCTACTGGACAATGACTCCGCATATGTTTGTGTTTTGTTTGCCTTCATTTCATCCAGTATTTTTCCTTGGGTCTTCTCGATTTTTTCTATCTGATTTCCAATCTTATCTGTTTTCGACCATTCCTCTTCATTCGTCTTCATCTCTTTGATTATTGTCTCCTGTTTCTGTATAATTTCTTGCAATTGACCTCTCATTACTTCCACTTCCTTTCTGGTGTCCTCTGCTGTTTTATTCTGTATCTTTAATTCTTCTCTAATTTCTTTTTCAGCTGGCATCTTTTTCGAGTTTTCCTCCAGTTTTGCTCTCAAGACCTCAATCTCATCCCGAAGGTCAACTCTCTCGTCGTACAATTCTCGGATCAAGCTTAACAACTCTTGCAAGCATTTCTCAACTGCTAATTTAATTGTTGTTTTGAGATTGCCCGCCATATTAAGCTGCCTTTTTGCTTTGCGTAGTAGGTAATCGCCTTTTGAATATGGGCATGTTGGTATCCTCATGCCCTCTGAGTCAGTCGGGGTAATCGGTGACGAATTGCTGGCGCCTGCGCCTGTCCTTGGGTTTTGCATTCTGCTAACCGGGGTCCTTTCCATTTTGCGTTAAGAGAGGGGTGCCGCTATGTAAAGAGTAGCGGTGGTCAACAATTATAACTTATGCTCTATTTCTAATATAGTCTACAAAGTAGAGGGTCTTAACAATCTATAAAAATGTTTTGACTTTAATTGACTCTATGAGGAGTTCCTGTCTTATAACTACCACGGACGACTCCAGAGAGTGTCCAAATTGCGTAAACCGAGCAAAGAGTCGGTTAGGTTTGGTCTAACTTAAGAGATAGAGTCAATCTCTACAACGGCTCTATGTAGAGTCTCAATAATGGTCTAGAAAGGTTGCCCTCATCAAGCCCTCTCTAACGAGCCCAAACTCGGTGGGGTTTGCCTTAAGGGTTCCCGAGATAATCCGAGTTATATACTGGCTATATAACTTATAGAAAAGTTATATTGGTGATTATCTCGGAAATTACTAGTCCTAGAACCCCGCGCCTGATCTCATCTGAAAGGTCCCGACGAGCTCCACCCAGCAATGTCGTTTTCAGGCCTGAAAAAATGTGTGGCCTGAAAACGCCTGAAAATAATTCAGGCGTACAGGAAACTTCCAGCCCTAGTTGGTAGTTAAAACCCCGGATCTCCACGACCCCCCGCTGCGGAGTTATCCGCCTTTGAAATTTTCCAAGATGGCGGATCAACTGTCAAAGTCAAACTTTGGCAGCCTGTATCTCCGCCCCGGGTGGCCGCAGAGACACGGGACTTCGTGCAGGCAGGTCGGCTCGACTTATACTGTGGTCTGAAAGCGCTTTCAGGGGCCCAAAATATTGAAGTCTCCAAATCTCCTGAAAGTAGGCGGGGCAGGTTGGAGGTGATGTCCCAACCCCCTTGCAAAAAACCGCGATTCTCTACGGCTGGTAATTGTAGAGTTATGGAGATTTGAAGATTTTCAAAATGGCGGCCGAGCTGTCAGATGTTGAATTTAGACTTGAATAACTTTGCTCCCAGTGGTCGTAGAGACACGGGGCTTTGGGCGCACAGCTCGGCCTGACCTCCTGCACCTCCTGAAAGCACTTTCAGGCCGATAAATTTTTCAGGCCTGAAAACGCCTGAAACTATATTTATCTTAAATTCTAAGAGCTGCCTACGCCTCCGCTGCAAACCGCAACTCTGTAGGTTTATTGGTTCCGGAGATATTTTGACTTTAATTTTATATAAGTAATAACAAAATGGCCGAAAAAGTTGATAATTTTTGTTTTTAAAGATATTGATCCGCACTTTGGGCTTAAACAAGTCAAAAGTAGGTTAGAGAACCTATTGCAGCTGTCAAAAACGCAATTTAAAGATTATTTACTGAATTATTTGAGGAAATCACTTACAAATCAATATCTCGGAAACCAATAATCCTAAAAATACAAAAAATATGTCAAAAAACGTATAAATTCGAGGCGGACCTAAAACAGTAGGAGGTATTCAGAAATATTGTAAACTTTTTGTAAAATTGTCAAAAATTTAAATTTGTTCAGGAAATTACACCTAATTGTAAATATTTTCCATAGTTTCACACTCAAAAATACAGATTTTTGTAAACTGTTAGACCTAGCTAGCGCGCAGTTAATTTCTCAAGCGAAATTTCAATTTTCGATTTGGTGTACGAGATATGATGTTACAAAATTTAGAAATATAATTAGCAATAACTTAGCCTACTGATGTTGGAAAATTCTGGATCTAGGTCCCGAGGTCTTGTCTTGCTCTTCTTCACAGAACGGCTTTTGTTGCAAATTTCTGCGATGACTCCTTCTGAGGTTTCAATTCCATGCGGTACTTGTTTTTTTCAATTTTCCGGCCAGGGGGTTTGCCGGAAAATGCCGGAAAATCTTCCTTCCGTTGGTCCTTTACTTCCTCCACAAGATGGTAAAATTTTCGAGAAAATCGTTAGCTTACTTCAAAAGTTATTAAACTTTTAACGTTTTCACGCCAAATCATAACCTCCAAATTGAGGATTTTCTCCCTCTCCTTTCTCACTGCGATCCAAATGTAGCAAATGCACTTCACCACTGTACGCAGATAACTTCTCCGCACCGTTAAACACAAGGCTTGGTTCGATCGGAGTAAAATTGACGTCACTGGGAATTTTTAAACGGGGAGCACTGTAAAAATGATGCTCTCGCGGCGAGGGGAGGCACGCAACTGGTTAGGTTAGGTTAGGTTAGGTTAGGTTAGGTTAGGTTAGGTTAGGTTAGGTTAGGTTAGGTTAGGTTAGGTTAGGTTAGGTTAGGTTAGGTTAGGTTAGGTTAGGTTAGGTTAGGTTAGGTTAGGTTAGGTTAGGTTAGGTTAGGTTAGGTTAGGTTAGGTTAGGTTAGGTTAGGTTAGGTTAGGTTAGGTTAGGTTAGGTTAGGTTAGGTTAGGTTAGGTTAGGTTAGGTTAGGTTAGGTTAGGTTAGGTTAGGTTAGGTTAGGTTAGGTTAGGTTAGGTTAGGTTAGGTTAGGTTAGGTTAGGTTAGGTTAGGTTAGGTTAGGTTAGGTTAGGTTAGGTTAGGTTAGGTTAGGTTAGGTTAGGTTAGGTTAGGTTAGGTTAGGTTAGGTTAGGTTAGGTTAGGTTAGGTTAGGTTAGGTTAGGTTAGGTTAGGTTAGGTTAGGTTAGGTTAGGTTAGGTTAGGTTAGGTTAGGTTAGGTTAGGTTAGGTTAGGTTAGGTTAGGTTAGGTTAGGTTAGGTTAGGTTAGGTTAGGTTAGGTTAGGTTAGGTTAGGTTAGGTTAGGTTAGGTTAGGTTAGGTTAGGTTAGGTTAGGTTAGGTTAGGTTAGGTTAGGTTAGGTTAGGTTAGGTTAGGTTAGGTTAGGTTAGGTTAGGTTAGGTTAGGTTAGGTTAGGTTAGGTTAGGTTAGGTTAGGTTAGGTTAGGTTAGGTTAGGTTAGGTTAGGTTAGGTTAGGTTAGGTTAGGTTAGGTTAGGTTAGGTTAGGTTAGGTTAGGTTAGGTTAGGTTAGGTTAGGTTAGGTTAGGTTAGGTTAGGTTAGGTTAGGTTAGGTTAGGTTAGGTTAGGTTAGGTTAGGTTAGGTTAGGTTAGGTTAGGTTAGGTTAGGTTAGGTTAGGTTAGGTTAGGTTAGGTTAGGTTAGGTTAGGTTAGGTTAGGTTAGGTTAGGTTAGGTTAGGTTAGGTTAGGTTAGGTTAGGTTAGGTTAGGTTAGGTTAGGTTAGGTTAGGTTAGGTTAGGTTAGGTTAGGTTAGGTTAGGTTAGGTTAGGTTAGGATACAGTGAGCACGTGA